>OX422219.1:342722293-345582293 GCA_949130495.1 Sambucus nigra | reverse complement strand
CCTCATCTTATCATTTTAACCCATTTCAATCCATTTCTTCACTCCATTTACATGGATTTAACACTAGAAATCATTAAGAGTTTACATTACATCCATATGTAAACTCATATTCAAATTTTCACACATTTATTTTAACGGTTCTAACCCAAAATCATATAGTTTGCCAACTATAATATGAGATTTATGCATAAAATGAAATAAATCAAGTACACACTTGCCTGGAGGATGAAATCCGATGAACTCGAGTCGAATCCGGCAGAGTTTGGCTGGAATCTCCCATTTTCTCCTCTTTTCTCTCCTCCTTTCCTCTCCTCTTTCTTTTCTCTCTCTTTTATCCTTTCTTTCTTTCCCTCCCCCGTGTCTTTTATGAGGGAGAAAAGGGTTTATCCCTTAATAAATCCAAAAATGACTCATTTACTCAATTATGAGCCCCTATTGGTCCAGAAATTCTCGGAGTCCAAAAAATACCCCCAGATACTCTATTCTGACTATCTCTGCCATTCCTAAACCAACCGTACAATCAAAATTTTCATCCGAGTCACTTAACCGCAAATCACTAATTCGACCCAACACAACTTAATGCGGTTTTTCAATTAAAATATTATTATTTGTCGCTTTACCCAATTGCGACATATAATAAAAAATCTCCGACTCATTTACTTAATCCCAAAAGTAAATATAACATACATCAAAAATCATTAAATCCTTGAAAACCTCAAAAATTACTATTCACGATTTCTTAAATTCCCAAATTGCACTTAATTATTAAATTTAATTTCCCATAAAAGTGCGGGGTATTACACCTTAGAGGTGGGATTTTTTTATCCCACTCCTTATGGGAGAAGGAGCTCACTTAGGATAGCTAATTCGTATCGAATATTGCATATTTTCGCCCTATATCTCTATGCATTCTAGCACTTTTATAGCCAATAATGTCTATATTTATGCTCATTAACCAGAAAACCTTGGATTTGGATATATACATGCTTTACAGGGGTTAATTGTGCTTTTGTAGGTATTGGAACACTAAAAGTTAGGATTCATTGCATTTCGAATAAGTTCCATCGCCGGATGTAACTTTAAGGGCATTTTAGTCAATTCAAATTTCCTCTTAGGCTCATAAAAATTACAAGGATGCGTAGTTAATTGAGTTAGCATCACTTGGCCGTAAACGGTGCGTCGTTTGGAGTCTGGACGAAGAAGTTATGGCCATTTCCATTTGCAATATTTCCCCCCTCTTCATGGACCAAACAAGGCTGAGAACTAGAGTACCGGTCGATCGTGATTTGAGGCCCGAACGACCGCAGTTTTGGATTTTACAGGGGAAAGGAGAAAGTATGCTTTTAATTGAAGGAGCGATCGATCGCGAGTAGAAGATATTTGTTGGCTTTCTACTTTTCTTTTATTTTCCCTTTTCTTTTCTATTTTTTATTCCCACTTACTATATAAAGGAATTTTGTTGTAAATATCAGATATACTTAGATAGATTAGATTTTATATAGTTTTAGGTTAGGGTTTGAGGTTTTTGAGAGCTCTTTCTTCTTCCTCATTTGGTTGACACCCATTTGGGTTTGTAAGTTACACTTTTCTTTACCCTCTCCATTAATATAGTTGTATTTCCTTAATTTCTTTCTTTGTAGTTTAGTTTAAATGCTTTATTTACATGCTTTCATTTAGTTTCTTTCTAGTCTAGATTTATTGCGTTTATTTACCGCATTTATTTATCGCATTTTTATCATGCTTTCTAGCTAAATTAGTCTAGGTTGTGTCGGATTGAACTCATTTCGGGTTGACGTGTTGCTTTGCTTTGGTGATGGAGTTTACAGGTCTATTTCGGGTGTGTTGTCCTAGTTATTATACTAAGGAGATTTGACGGGGCATATCATGTATGCTTCGTGCTTACGACCTTGCGTGCATAATTTCTGGGGTATTTGTTGACGCCAAAAATGTATTAGGCTTTTATGCAAATTTAGGGGCGTGACAACCCTCGATTCAATTAACTGTCGAAATGAGATGCGTTCGTAATAACTCGCCGACCCATGTAACCATTTTATACTAATTAACTCAGGTTAAAGATATTCGACGCAACCTATAGTTTTTACCGCTTTTATTAGCCTAGCTTTATTTTCCCTTGCCTAAATTAATCATTTCCTTTTGTGCATCTTTTCCTTTTTGTGTATAATCATCTTTTGCGCTTTTATTTTGGAATATTAAACCAATTAAATTCTAGAAACTCGTCTCTATAGATTTTCGATACCCGACTTACCGTTATACTCACCCGTTGAGTGTAGTCGTAATTTTGGTTTTTGTATTAAGGCGGTGAATAGAAAACAACGATAGGCACCTGACGTGCGCCGCTTTTGACGGTCGATCAAAATGGCGGCATTGTCGGGGATGAGTTGTTTTAGAATTTTTTGATTTACTATTTCGTAGTATTCTCTTTCTATTTGTATTATTTGCCTAACATTTTTTTGTAGGACTTCTACATTTGAGTGCCATAAACGCTTGAATTTCTCGCACGCGGATCTACTTTGTGGGATTTTCCACTTCGACCCATTTTTGGGGTAAGCATGACTTATTCCAATTCTTTCGGTAATCATTGTTATAATTCTCAAAATGCTCGTAATCCTATGACTTTTGGTTAATACTTAGAGTCCCAAAAAATTACAAGTTCACAAATGACTTTGGGCGAGTATAACGAAAGTTGAAACTTGGGTTATTGGAATTTTGATGATAATAATAATGATTTTGGGCTTCTAATTCCTTAAAATAGGAATTTTTAAACTAATTGCAATAGTTATCAAAATTCTTATAATAATGAGTTTAAGTTTAAGTCCGATGATAATTTTCAAAGTTCCCATTTTCATGTATCCGCTCCTCGACCTGTGGCATTCGGTGAGGGCTTGTGTATGCTTGAAAATGAGAAAATTGAAAATCGTTATCAGGAAGAAAATCGTTGTTGGGAACATGAGTTGGATTTATTATTTGAATCCGACGACGATTTTTCTTCCGAGACTTTTGAAGTCTAACAATGTTTTCAACCAAATGAGGACTTTTTGCCTACCTTGGAACAAACCATTTTTGACTTTTCCCATTGCGTAATAGATATTGAAAGTGAGGATAAAATGGAAGTAATATCCATTTGCAATGAAATGATTTCTTCTTTGGCCCCCAAAGAAGAACATTTCATTGAAAATGATCTTATTTCCTTCAAAACTCAATCTTCAAGCGATGATGACTCATCTCTTGAGTTTGAATTTCTTTCCTCCCCATTTTCATTCAATATTATCACACCATCACAAGTACCCGATGATTTGGTTTCAAACTTAAATGTTTTAAACCTTTTCGCCGATGAGGAGTACTAGCTCGAGTCGCCTTCCACGATCGCATATTTGCCTTCGTGTGCACCACCTCCCATTCCAATTTCAAAATTCTTGGGAGGATATTCTGCTTTTTTCAGCCCCCACATGTTTTTGTCACCTATTCAATCCAAATCTCCCATCGTTCCTCCAAAACTTTTAATTGACGATGGTTCCTTTCTTAACCCTTACACATACCTTCCATTGCTCAAAGGGAATTCATATTTTTTGGAAGGCATGCTTGAGAGTGAGGGTATACCGATTACCCTCCAAAGTCAAATAATTTTCGTGGTGGACCCTCAACTATTTATACTTCTCGTGTGCAGTTAGTGTGAAGCCTAAATAGTAGGTTATATATAGTTAGCTTTTTATTCTTTTTATTTTTTCTTTCCTTTTTAATTTAGTCTAGTGTAATTATTTAACTTTTTGTTATTTGTTTTTGCTATGCTCGGTACTAACTTGTTTGTTATATTCTTTGGACTTGTTCTTATGGGGATGGCTCCAATATTGGGTAATATCGCTCTTTTCCTCTCTTTAACTTGGTTCTAAATTCACATTGAGGACAATGTCAAGTTTTGAGTTAGGGGGTGTGTGATATTCTATCCATTTCTTTATTTAGTCCATGGTTTTACTCACATGTTAGTTACTTAGTGTGCTTTTCTTAGAAAAATTAAAGATTTCAAAAAGACTTTCTTTCTTTTCTCTCTTTTTTTGGGCATTTTGCCTTTGTTTCCGATGATAAAGTTTAATAATTTCCTGATCCAATAGACAACCCAATGATGCATGTTATCGATTTTAGAAATTACTATACTTTAGTCCTAATTGTTGATATTATGAATAATATGATGAATTAAACTTTAATCCCATGAGCACATTCACTTTTCTTGCTTTAATGATTTGGTTTAAGAGTTTTATAACTCGATAATCTTTTGTTGCATTGTATATACTTATACCGACTAAGCTTTGTACCTTTCTTCATTTGTGAGTGTATACACTATTCTTTCATCTTTGAAAACGTTATAGTCATTGGTAATCTCTCTATTCTTTCATTTGATCGTTCACTAATTGAGTTCATATATGAAATGTGTTATTTCAGCATGACTTTCAAAGTTTATTTTGACTCGAGAATTGCGTAAACTTTATGAAATGATCATAGGCCATCTTTGTTATATCACCCATATTATCCTTGAATTTACCTTATATATTTTCCCTCGTAAAACCCTTCGAGCCTTAAAATTAGCCTTTCGCTTCATAACCCCAAAATCCCATAACTAACTCCAAATAGGAGTTATACAAAATACATAGTACCCTCCGTACCTTTATTTGGAATGTTACTCTGGATTGAATGTTGTTGTGTTGCGGTTGCAATTTAGGCATACGAGAGTATGAAAAGTAAAGAAAAGAAAGAAATGAAAAAGAGAAGAAAAAGAGAAGTGAAAAACAAAAGAAAACAAAAGAAAAAAATTGAGAAAAAGAAGAAAATAAAAGAAAGAGAAGTTTGTATGTGTTGTATATAGTGTTCGAATAAGCTTTGTTTACTCTCCAATTGCTATATCTATTGCTTGTTTGGAAGTTGTTTTTATAATTTTGATACTGTCCGCATTCTTCCCATTATCCCGAGTTTTCATTTCCAAACACTTTGAATCCATACATACATATCCTTCGTTTCGTACCCTAGTCAAACCAACATTATTACAAGTCCTATGTGATCTTAGGGTGCATTTAATTTAAAAGTCATAATAGTTTTAATAATTTGTGAAAATGCATTTCGCCTCTTTTAATGTGCGATATCTTTCATTGAGATTACTGTTTTACATTCTATGTGTAGTGTTATTCATTTGTGATGTGTTCAGCCTAGTTTCCATTTGCATTTACTACTTATGCCTGTATGTTTCGTGTGTTAACTCCATGTTTTGAGTGAATTCACTTGATGAGTGTAATGCCCGTGAGGATTGAATATATGATTGCCTTAATTTAGTATCCGATTTATGTAAGTTTTTGCCAAATTAAACTTTGTATGTTATCGCTCTACTCACACATTTTAAGGTTTTGATTCTATGAGGTGCATTATATAATGTTAATGATTCGGACTTTTGTTTGAATTCGTTCGTTTTTCTAATAATGCGTATGAAATATTTTTTGTTGTTGTTGAGTTTTTTCACATGTTGGTTTGGTTATATCTTGAGGAAACCATTTGATGTTTATGAGTTTCATCCCTGAAAACCCTCATGAGACGACACTCGTCCACTAGGATAACCTAGGGTTTTAACGACTTATTGCATATGTTAAATGAAATCGTGTTCCCTATGAAAGTGGCAATTATATTTCGATGCATATATACATCTTTATAGCCCTCTGTGGACTGGTTTTATTTGTTTAATTGCTAAGGAATAACAATGTTTAAGTTAGGGGGTGTGATTTGTATCTAATATTACATATTTACGCCTTATGTCCCTATGCATTTTGGCACTTTTACGGTCCTTAATGCCTATATTTATGCTCATTAGCCAGACAACCTTGGATTTGGATATATACATGCTTTGTAGGGGTTAATTGTGCTTTTGTAGGAATTTGAACGCTAAAAGTGAGGATCCATTGCATTTCAAAGAACTTTCATCATTGGACACTACTTCAAGAGTATTTTTTTCAATTCACATTTCCTCTCCAGTTCGTGGAAATTTCACGGATGCGTAGTTCATTGAGTTAGAATTACATGGTCGCAAACGGTCCGTTGTTTGGAGTCCGGATGAAGAAGTTGCGTCCATTTCCATTTGTAACCTTTTCCCCCTCTTCATGGACCAAACAAGGCTGATAAACAGAGTACCGAGCGACAGCGGTTGAGGCCCGATCGACCGTAATTTTGGATTTTGCTGTGGAAAGGAGACAGTATGCCTTTAATTGAAGGCGCGGTGCGACCGGTCGACCGCGAGTAGTAGATATTTGTTGCCTTTCTACTTTTCTTTTCTTTTCCCTTTTCTTTTACCACTTGCTATATAAAGGAATTTTGTTTTAAATATCAGATGTACTTAGATAGATTATATTTTAGATAGTTTTAGGTTAGGGTTTGAGGGTTTTGAGAGATCTTTGTTCTTCCTCATTTGGTTGACACCCATTTGGGTTTGTAAGTTACACTTTTCTTTACCCTCTCCATTAATATAGTTGTATTTCCTTAATTTCTTCCTTTGTAGTTTAGTTTACATGCTTATTTAGATGCTTTCATTTAGTTTCTTTCTACTATAGATTTATTGCGTTTATTTACCGCGTTTATTTATCGAGTTTTTATTATGTTTTCTCGCTAAATTACTGTAGGTTGTGTCTGATTGAACTCATTTCGGGTTGACATGTTGCTTTGCTTTGGTAATGGGCTTTACGGGTCTATTTTGGGTGCGTTGTCCTAGTTATTATGCCTAGGATATTTGACAAGGTATATCATGTACGCTCCGTGCTTACGACCTTGCGTGCGTAATTTTTAGGGTATTTGTTGACGCCAAAATCGTATTAGGCTTTTATGCAAATTTAGGGGCGTGCCAGCCCTTGATTCAATTAACTGTCGAAACGAGACGCATTCGTAATAACTCGTCGACCCATGTAACAATTTTTTACTAATTAAATCGGGTAAGGGATATTCAATGAAACCTATAGTTTTTAGCTCTTTTATTAGTCTAGATTTATTTTCCCTTGACTAGATTAATCATTTCCCTTTGTGCATCTTTTCCTTTTTGTATATAATTATCTTTTGCGCCTTTATTTAGGAATATTAAACCAATTAAATTCTAGCAACTTGTCTCTCTGGATTTTCGATACCCGACTTATCGCTATACTCACTCGTTGAGTGTAGTCGTAATTTAGTTTGTTGTATTGAGGCGGTGAACAGAAAACAACGATCGGCGCCTGACGCGCGCCGCTTTTCACGCTCAATAAAAATGGTGTTGTTCTCGAGGAATGGCGTAAACTTTTGGAAATGATCATAGGCATCTTTGTTATATCACCCATATTAACCTTGACCTCACCTTATATGTTTCCCCTCGTCAACCCTTTTGGGCCTAAATATTAGCCTTTGGTTCATAACCCCAAAATCCCATAACCAACTCCAAATGTGAGTTATACACCATACATATTACCCTTCGTACCTTCATTTGGAATGTTATTCTAGATTGAATGTTGTTGTTGTATTGCGGTTTCAAATTAGGCGTATAAGAGAGAGAAAAGTAAAGAAAAGAAAGAAGTGAAAAATAGACGAAAAAGAGAAATGAAAATCAAAAGAAAAAAAGTGAGAAAAATAAGAAAAGAAAACAAATAGAAGTTTGTATGTGTTGTATATAGTGTTCAAATAAGCTTTGTTTACTCTCCAATTGTTATATCCAATACTTGTTTGGAAATAGTTTTTTCTAATTTTGATATTTCCCGCATTCTTCCCATTATCCCGATTTTGTCATTTCCAAACACTTTGAATCCGTACATACATATCCTTTGTTTCGTACCCTAGCCAAACCTACATTATTACCCTATTCAAGTCCTATGTGATCTTAGGATGCATTTAATTTAAAAGTCATCACAGTTTTGATAATCTGTGAATATGCATTTCACCTCTTTTAATGTGCGATATCTTTCGTTGAGATTATAGTTTTATATTTTATATATAGCGTTCTTCATTTGTGATAAGTGTGTGGCCTAGTTTTCATTTACATTTACTCCTTATGCCCGCATGTTCCGTGTGTTAACTCCCTGTTTTGAGTGAATTCACTTGATGAGTGTAATGCCCGTGAGTATTGAATATATTCTTGCCTTAATTTAGTATCCGATTTAAATAAGTTTTTTCCAAATCAAACTTTACATGTGCTCTCTCCCCTCCCACATTTTAAGGTTTCAATTCCATAAGGTGCATTATATAATGTTAATGATTCGGACTTCTGTTTGAATTCGCTCATTTTGCTAATAATGCGTATGAAATATTTTTCATTGTTGTTGGGCTTGTCGCATGTTGGTTTGGGCATAATTTAGGAAACCATTTGATGTTTGTGGGTTTCATCCCTGAAAACCCTTACGAGATGATACTCATCCACTAGGGTAACCTAGGGTTTTAATGGCTTATTGCATATGCTAAATGTAATCGTGTTCCCTAAGAAAGTGGCAATTATATTTCAATGCATATATATGTCTTTTACTACCCTCTATGGACGGGTTTTGTTTGTTTCATTACTAGGGACTAGCAATGTTTATGTTATGGGGTGTGATTCGTAGCGAATATTGCATATTTCCACCCAATATCTCTATTCATTCTAGTGCTTTTACGGTCCTTAAGGCCTATATTTATGCTCATTAACCAGACAACCTTATATTTGGATATATACATGCTTTGCAGGGGTTAATTATGCTTTTGTAGGTATTGGAACGCTATAAGTGAGGATTCATTGAATTTCAGAGAAGTTCCGTTGCTGTATGCTACTTCAAGGGCATTTAATTCTATTCACATTTCCTCTCCGACTCATGGAAATTCCACGAATGCGTAGTTCATTGAGTTATCATCGTGTGGCCGCAAGGGGTGCATCGTTTGGAGTTCAGATGAAGAAGTTTTGGCCATTTCCATTTGCAACCTTTTCCCCCTCTTCATGGACCAAACAAGGATCATAAACAGAGTACCGGTCGACCGCGGTTTTGGATTTTGACATGGAAAGGAGATAGTATGCTTTTAATTGAAGGCACGATCGATCGTGCCCCTACGACCGGTCGATCGCGAGTAGCAGATATTTATTGCCTTTCTTTTCCCTTTTCTTTTCTATTTTTTATTCCCACTTACTATATAAAGGAATTTTGTTGTAAATATCAGATATAATTAGAAAGATTAGATTTTACATAGTTTTAGGTTAGGGTTTAAGGGTTTTGAGAGATATTTGTTCTTCCTCATTTGGTTGACACCCATTTAGGTTTGTAAGTTACACTTTTCTTTACCCTCTCCATTAATATAGTTGTATTTCCTTAATTTATTGCTTTGTAGTTTAGTTTACATGCTTATTTACACACCTTCATTTTGTTTCTTTCTAGTGTATATTTGTTGCATTTATTTACCGCATTTATTTATCGCGTTTTTTATTATGCTTTCTAGCTAAATTAGTCTAGGTTGTGTCGGATTGAACTCATTTCGGGTTGACATGTTTCTTTGCTTTGGTGATGGAGTTTACGGGTCTATTTCGGTTGCGTTTTCCTAGTTATTATGCTTAGAGATTTGACGGGTCATATCATGTATGCTCCGTTCTTATGACCTTGCGTGCGTAATTTTTGGGGTATTTGTTGACGCCAAAATCGTATTAGGCTTTTATGCAAATTTAGGGCTTTGCCAACCCTTGATTCAATTAACTGTCGAAACGAGATGCATTAGTAATAACTCATCGACCCATGTAACCATTTTATACTAATTAACTCGGGTGAGGGATATTCGATGCAACCTATAGTTTTTACTACTTTTATTAGTCTAGCTTTATTTTCCCTTGCCTAGATTAATCATTTCCCTTTGTGCATCTTTTTCTTTTTTTATATAATCATCTTTTGTGCTTTTATTTAGGAATATTAAACCAATTAAACTCTATCAACTCGTCTTTGTGAACTTTCAATACCCGACTTACCACTATACTCACCCGTTGAGTGTAGTCGTAATTTAGGTTTTTGTATTGAGGCGGTGAACAGAAAACAACGATCGGCGACTGACGTGCGCCACTTTTCACGCTCGAACAAAATGGCACCGTTGCCGGAGAATTGTGTAAATTTTTGGAAATGATCATAGTCCATCTTTCTTATATCACCCATAGTAGCCTTCACCTCACCTTATATGTTTCCCCCCATTAACCCCTTTGAACCTAAATATTAGCCTTTCATTACATAACCCCAAAATCCCATAACCAACTCCAAACTGGAGCTATACACCACACATATTACCCTTCGTACCTTTGTTTGGAATGTTACTCTGGATTGAATGTCGTTGTTTTGTTTCCATTGCAATTTAGGCATATGAGAGTGTGAAAAGTAAAGAAAAGAAATAAGTGAAAAAGTGAAGAAAAAG
This sequence comes from Sambucus nigra, assembly GCA_949130495.1. Taxonomy (NCBI): domain Eukaryota; kingdom Viridiplantae; phylum Streptophyta; class Magnoliopsida; order Dipsacales; family Adoxaceae; genus Sambucus; species Sambucus nigra. Next base: position 345,571,880 of record OX422219.1, on the reverse strand, counting down.
AGAAGTGAAAAACAAAGGAAAACAAAAAGAAAAAAAGTGAGAAAAAAAAGAGAAAAGAAAAGAAAGAGAAGTTTGTATGTGTTGTATATAGTGTTCAAATAAGCTTTGTTTACTCTCCAATTGTTATATCCAATGCTTGTTTGGAAGTTGTTTTTCCAATTTTTATATTGCCCGCATTCTTCCCATTATCCCGAGTTTTAATTTCCAAAAACATTGAATCCGTACATACACATCCTTCATTTCACACCTTAGCCAAACCTACATTATTACCCTATTCAAGTCATATGTGATCATGGGGTGCATTTAATTTAAAATTCATAATGGTTTTGATAATCCGTGAAAATGCATTTCACCTCTTTTAATGTACGATATCTTTCATTGAGATTATAGTTTTACATTTTATATATTGTGTTCTTAAGTTGTGACATGTGTGCGGCTTAGTTTCCATTTACATTTACTCCTTATGCCTGCATGTTCCTTTTGTTAACTTACTGTTTTGAGTGAATTCACTTAATGAGTGTAATGCCCGTGAGGATTGAACATATGCTTGCCTTAATTTAGTATTTGATTTATATAAGTTTTTACCCAATCACACTTTACATGTGCTCGCTCCCCTACCACATTTTAAGGTTTCAATTCTATGAGGTGCATTATATAATGTTAATGATTCAGACTTTTGTTTGAATTCGTTCATTTTTCTAATAATGCATATGAAATCCTTTTCGTTGTTGTTGGGCTTGTCGCATGTTGGTTTGGGCATATTTTGAGGAAATCATTTGATGTTTGTGAGTTTTATCCCTAAAAAACCCCACGAGACGAAACTCGTCTACTAGGGTAACCTAGGGGTTTAACGTCTTATTGCATATGCTAAATGCAATCGTGTTCCCTACGAATGTGGAAATTATATTTCGATGCATATATACGTCTTTTACTGCCCTCTATGGAATGGTTTTGTTTATTTTATTACTAGGGACTAGCGATGTTTAAGTTATGGGGTGGGATTCGTATCGAATATTGCATATTTCCACCCTATATCTCTATGCATTCTAGCGCTTTTACGGTCCTTAATGCCTATATTTATGCTCATTAACCAGAAAACCTTGGATTTGGATATATACATGCTTTGCAGGGACTAATTATGATTTTGTAGGTATTAGAACGCTAAAAGTGAGGATCCGTTGTATTTCGGACAAGTTTCGTCGCTGAACGCTACGTCAAGGGCATTTTAGTCAATTACCATTTCCTCTCCGACTCATGGAAGTTCCACGGATGTGTAGTTCCTCAAGTTAGCTTCATGTGGCCGCAAATGGTGTGTCATTTGGAGTCCGAACGAAGAAGTTATGGCCATTTCTATTTGCAACCTTTTCCCCCTCTTCATGGACCAAACAAGGCTGAGAAACAGAGTACCGGTCGACCACGGTTTGATCCATTTATTTATTTAGTCCATGTTTTTACTCACATGTTAGTAACTTAGTATGCTTTTCTTAGAGAAATCATAGATTTAAAAAAGATTTGCTTTCTTTTTTCTCTTTTTTTTGGGCATTTTGCCTTTGTTTTTTGTGATAAATTTTAATAATTGCCCGATCCAATAGACAACCCAATGATGCATGTTCTCAATTTTAGAAGTTACTAGACTTTAGTCCTAATTATTGATATTATTAATAACTTGATGAATTAAACTTTAATCCCATTAGCACATGCAATTTTCTTGCTTTATTGATCTGGTTTAAGATTTTTATAACTCGATAATCTTTTGTGGCATTGTATATACTTACACCGAGTAAGATTTATACCTTTCTTATTTTGTGAGTGTATACACTATTCTTTCCTCTTTGAAAATGTTACAGTCGTTGGTAATCTCTCTATTCTTTAATGTGATTATTTATTAATTGAGTTCATATATGAAATGTGTTACTTGAGCATGATCTTCAAAGTTTGTTTTGACTCGAGAATTACGTAAACTTTATGAAATGATAATAGGAAATCCTTGTCATATCACCATTTTATCGTTGACCTTACCTTATATATTTCCCCTCGTCAACCCCTTTGAGCCTAAATATTAGCCTTTCGTTTCATTACCCAAAATCCCATAACCAACTCCAAATTGGATTTTTAAATCATACATATTACCCACTGTACCTTTGTTTGGAATTTTACTTAGGATTGAATGTTGTTGTTGTGTTGAGGTTGCAATTTAGGCATATGAGAGTGTGAAGAGTAAAGAAAAGAAAGAAGTGCAAAAGATAAGAAAAAGAGAAGTGAAAAAACAAAGAAAACAAAAGAAAAAAGTGAGAAAAAGAAGAAAAGAAAAGAAAGAAAAGTTTGTATGTGTTGTATATAGTGTTCGAATAAGCTTTGTTCACTCTCCTATTCTTATATCTAATGCTTGTTTGGAAGTATCCCGAGTTTTCATTTCTGAAAACTTTGAATCCGTACATACATATCCATTTGCAACCTTTTCCCCCTCTTCATGGACCAAACAAGGCTGAGAAACAGAGTACCGATTTGAACTCATTTTGGGTTGACATGTTTCTTTTCTTTGGTGATGGAGTTTACGGGTCTATTTCGGGTGTGTTGTCCTAGTTATTATGCCTAGGAGATTTAACGGGGCATATCATGTATGCTCCGTGCTTACGACCTTGTGTGCGTAATTTCTGAAGTATTTATTGATGCTAAAATCGTATTAGGCTTTTTGCGAATTTAGGGGCGTGACAACCCTTGATTCAATCAACTGTCGAAACGAGACGCATTCGCAATAACTCGTCGACCCATGCAACCATTTTATACTAATTAACTCGGGTGAGGGATATTCGATGCAACCTATAGTTTTTACCGCTTTTATTAGTCTAGCTTTATTTTTCCTTGCCTAGATTAATGATTTCCCTTTGTGCATCTTTTCCTTTTTGCGTATTGATGATGCCTAAAAACAGCACCACCATAGAAGGTATTAACAATCTCAAGCAAGTGATAATAATGGCAGCACAAGAGTATATATATATATATATATATTAGGAGATGAGAAGAAGGGGATGAACACAATAATATAATTGGTTCGGTAAGAGCCTACGTCCACTGTGCAGGTGAGTGTAAATATCACTATCAAATGAGGAATGGCCTTAGTAATACAATCACTCCACTTTCTCTCTCTACTGTAAATGCAACAGAGTTTGGCTATGGTTTATAATTCTGGATCCCTTTCAAGGTATGAGAAGAGCAGTATATATAGTGTTTGGGGGTGTGTAATGTACCCCCAAGCATGCAATGAGCATGTGTTTGATTATCTAGCCAATCTAGTGTCACGTGTAGAGAATGATAATGAAATATTCCCCCACGTGAGGGGATTGATTTGGTTATAATTGATTTTGTCCACACATTCCTAACCTTGCATACATTTATAAGCCCGTCCTTGTCCTTGACTGGTGTAACCTCGTCCTGGAAGAGTACGAGGTTGGTGAAGTTCGACTGTTGTTTTGTCCGAGGTTATTCATGATGACTTCGTCCATACAGGTTGGCTGAGGTAAGGTAGGAGTTATTATAACATTAGCTTAGGCCGATGATGACGTTGCCAGCTGATTGATCCCATGTAATATTATTGATCTTGACTGATGATTGGAACGTCAGCTAGGGCCAATGAGTAGTGGTTTGAAGGGTGGTTCAACCCATGAGTCCTTGATGACCTCGGCTGATGCCCAACTGAGGTTGATGTATGAGGTCGATGCAGTGTTGGCTGGGGTCGACTCGCTGAGTGACAACCTTACTGATGGTTGTCATAGGCTTATGGTAACCTCAGATATGAGATTAGACAAGGTTAGTTTCTCTAAGTAAGAGGGTGCACTTTAGGTATATCAATCACCCCCTAGCCCTTAGTCTTTTATATGATTAGATGAGTGAGTGTTATGTAGTTTAGGCCGAGGATGAATTTCTCTGTGTTCCAATACTTACTTGCCACATGTCCCTTAATGAAGTAAGGAGCGTGCTTATCAAGGCATGCCAATTATGATTTTCCCCTTGGGTTTCCCAAGGGAAATGACGGGCCCTCAAAACTCGCGCCTCATCATTAAGTGGGTTTAAAATCCTTTCTTCTCTTTCTTCTTCATTTCTTCCTGCCTTAAGTATTTCTGCAACTTTCGCTCTCTCCACGAGTTCTATTGTTGCTCTGATTCAGAGCTTCCCTTTTTCTTCTAGTATCCTATCCCTTTACTCACGGTTAGTTAGGTATCACTTCTACCCTTCTTTTCCATTTCCAGCCCTTATTTTTCATTTCTGTATTTTCCGGTGAGGTTGTGTTTTCCAGCGAGAGTTTCCACCTGTATTTGTGGCTGTGAGGCTGGTCCAGTAGTGGTTTGAGTGGCTTTAGGACAGCCATAGGTATCTCCAAGGTTTCCTTGGTCGAAAAAATCCCTTATTTGGGTTTTTAGTGAACCTCCGGTCACCTTCTCCGGCGATCTTGTTCTTAACTGTTCTTGATGTTCTTCATTTGAAAACCTTCCAAATTCCAAGTTTGATCCTTAATTTAGATTGTTAAGTTGTTTGCCAGCATGTGGTTTTGAGTCAAGTTTTGTGTCGTCTGCTATATGCTCAGACCTTTGTACCAACTCATAGAAGAGTTCCCTTCCCTTCGCGAGAAGACCTTTGAAAAAATTAGGCAAATAGAGCTAGCCCAAGAGGAAGCTCGTAGGCTGATGCCTTCCCTCTCAGACCCATCGTTCCTCCACCTCTGAAGGTTATCTACCTTGAGCTAGCCGAGCCTACTAAGATAGTAGAGGTTACTGTAGAACTAACACCGATGTATGAGTCTAAGTCATCCTCCTCAGACCCCATGTTTGTGGACTCTTTTTAAGAGTCCATGGATTACTCTATCAGGCAGGATGAGGTCTCTGAGGAGGCTGAGGTTTCGAGTCGTGCCTCATCTCACTAGGGTGCTACCACCTCACAACATTCTTCTGATGCTGAAGTTATAGGGCCAAGTGTGTCCATTCCCCCACCCATTGATGCAATCCCTCTGACGGTAGCTACCTCTGCTGAGTTTTCTCAGAGGTTTCCTGGAGGTTGTGACAACCTGCCTAATTAACTATCGGGTGATCAGGCCTTTATTAAATTAAAATAGGATTCCCATTTGGTTCATTCTTAGCATCACTGTCGAAAACATTTTAAAGTTTTTACTAATCACCTAGAATTTAAAAAGTCGGTGTCAAATTTTATCTTTGATTTAAACAATAATAATAACATGCAGAACATTATTACGATAATCAACATTCCATGCAATAGTAATATAAATCCATCCACAAGATAAATGAGTGATATAAAAATGATACCGAATAAACCATTGGATAATAACCAATATAAAATCCAATATGAATAAAACTCTCTAAGTACAAAGTCTAACTAATATAATAGAAAATAACTGAGGGCGACATGCCCGAATGAAATATCAAACTGCACCCTAGACTAGGAATGAAGTAACTGAAGCATCTAAGTTCAAATTCTGCAAGCATCCACAAGTGTTACAGCTACGCATCCCTGGAATGGATCATCTTGCTTGGCATCCCTATGGCTGGACACCTAAAAAGTTTTGGAAAAAGTTTTGCAAGTTCGGGTCAGAGCCTAAGTAGAAATCATTTAAAAATATTTAGCAAGCATTTAAATTGTAATTTAAATGAACAGTTATTAGATACACATGTTAGGTTGCTAACACTCCCTTGAGTTCCTCACCTCTCCTCTATAGTGCGCACCTAACGTTTCCTACTCAATCCCACCTAGTCATTATACCCAAACTAACTAGATCTCAAGTATCTAATAAACTCCAAATTAATCTAGTTCACTCGTACCGCCCATACACTACGCTACCAAATACCCTTAATTACCATTAAGTCCTTAGTTAAGTTTCCCTTTAACTTACTCGTACCACCCATACAATACTCTATCGAATTAATTAATAATTAACATCTCTTGTATGTTATTATCTACCCAACGTTAACATTGCATATATGTTATTATTCAGCCTTTCCATAATGTTTATCTACTTAAACTCTATCTTAGATATTCATTATCTATCTTCATACTATTTACACACTAGTAGATCCGTCATTTATTAGATGTACACTCTCTAATCTCCCTCTTATTTACTCTTTAGTAGATTAATCGTTCTTTAGATACACATTATATCATATCATTACAATACGTTAACAAAATAATTTATACCAGTAAGCCAAATTACAAGTTCGCCATTCGTATAATTAATCTTTTACTCACTAAGAATATTTTACTTAACATTATTCCCATATATACTAATTTCACATATTAGAATCATTGACAAGTATATAAATATTGAATATCATCATTATAAATATATACATATACAAAACCTGCACCCCTAGGTTAAGACCTCTTGGCACAATGCATACTCTGCTATCGTATCACGGTACATCTCGCACTGAATAGGGATAAAGGGTTTGGATAATCTGCCACGAATCATCAAAATACAATTCACACATATTAGAGGCGAACATAACCCCTAGCCCGATGGGTGATGCACATACCTACGCTCCCATTTGACCGTTGAACTATCATATCTCAGATAGAACATTTCCAAGGTTCCATGTTCTATGGTACGAGTCTAAAAATCCCCCTGAAGGCTCATCAGGATAAGACCGTCCAAGCGTACAACCTCCATCCGATAACAAGCAGCGTAGTTATGTCATACACATAATCAATTAATCCATGGGTATACACGTAACCTATAATAGTCTTAGGTATTTACACAACCTATCATCATTTTTTTAGGTATTCACACAACCCACAATAAATCTTAGGTATTCACACAACCCATAATAAATCTTAGGCATTCACGCAACCCAAAATAAACCTTAGTTATTCACGTAACCCAATATGAACCTTAGTTATTCACCCAAACCAATTATTTTAGTTTAATATGTAGTATAATTCTCTCTACTAATCAGGGTACATTAGCCCATTATGACTATCCTCTCTCTTGGGTTAATTTCATAAAAATCCTAATCGTCCGGAGAATATATCAATTTTCTGGGATCCCGTTAGAAGTGCCAAAAATCTCGTTTTGATAATTAAGCCCAACTAACCTTAGCCTTAACTCTCGCATACATGACTAAGTTTCAAACCTATAAAGGCCTGATGCCATCCAATATATCCCTCATAATATTCTAAGGATGTCCCAAAAATGCCCCCGATAGTTTATCCCCAAGTTGCGGGCTTAAACATGGGAATTTGGCAAAATCTAGCAAACCAAATTGAGTCATAAATTTTCTAGTAGATTAAACACTTTGTACTAAAATGTCGATTACTCACTTTAAAGAACTCCAATTGACCTGATTCCAAGCTCATTAGAAATCCAAGAGATAGATATTTCCAGTAATGTAAGGATCTCACGCTAATTCGAAGTACAATTTAAATGGCATACGTTTAAAGTTACGTCATAAATTCTGGCAGATTACTATACTGACAAATCAAACACCCTATAGTAAAACGTCGATTACTCCCTCTATAGAAATATGATTTACATAATTCAAAGATAATTATAAATATAAGAGATAGACCTTTCCACGAATGTAAGGATATCACTCTAATTCAAAGTACAATTGAAATGGAATACGTTTAAATTACGTTAAAAGTTCTGACTGATTGACATCTTGTGTTCATCAATTAAACCCTAAGTCATTCAAGATTCATATCCTTCAACCAAGAACCCATCAAGATTCAATATTAATCATCAAATATATTATAATATCCTTTTATCTTCACATAAGGATAATTTCCAATGAAAAGTTTACACAAAAACATCAAAGATTCAATCTAAGAATCAAATTCTCCTTTGATAAACATAGAAACCTTGTTTTCTCTTGTTCATCATCTTTATTACTCAAGAAATCATATTTCTATCCTATTAATAAACCCAAACCCATTGATTTCATATTATCATCATTAAGGAACATCTCTACATGCATTCTTACTTTAGTTTATGAATTAAATCCTCCCAAATTCATATAAGACTTCCCAAAGCATGAAATCAACCCCTAATCTACATGCGTATTATAATATGCTTAATATAAATTGCCATTTAAATACTTGCCTCTCAATAGAAGGTATGAATTTAATTAATATGATGGTGTGGTTGTTCTCCCCTCGATTCGATCTCGATTCCGTTGCGTTCGGGGCGAAAAACTATGTAGGAAACTTTGGCTTTCTCTTCCTCTTCCTCTTCAATGACCTCTCTTCTATTGTGATTTTTTTAACCCTAGCCCTTTCTCTCTAATGGAAGATATACACTTAATATTTTCGGTGTTCTCTAAACCTCCAACTCCTGAATGACCGAAATACCCTTAAACGATGCCAGGTTGGTCCAAAATCATCCCAGGAGCCAAACTGTACATGCGAGTACACTTTTTTGACTATTTTGACCCTTTTGGAACAAACTGTAACCTAAAAATCACCATCCGAGTCACTTTAAAAAATCATCTTAATTCCACCTCAAAATACGACACGCGTGAAATTAAACTTAAATTGAACTGATTTACTCTTAATCACTGAATTAAATAATTTCTTCAAATTAAATAAATTCCAAATCATCGAAGCAAATAAATTACAAATCATCGATCTAATTAAATCATTGATCACCAGTTTAATTAAATATCCTTAAAAATATGGGTTATTACAATGGTGTCCCTGCACCGACCCAGGCCGATGTTACTGGGGATGATGATGATGGTCAGGAGAGTGATATAACTACATCTGAGGTAGACGACATTGAGAGCTCCATCAGTGAGTACGAACTTCTAGTCTTTAGGCACCTCTATTTGATAGAGTCTTCCATTTACCTTAGGAGACCTCTGAGGGGAGAGAAGGACTTTGACGGCTGAGATGGAGAGTTCTGCTTCTACGAGAAGATGATCAAGTTGGGTTTTTGTCTTCCTATCCACCCTTCCATCAGAGCCATCTTATCCCACATAAATCTAGCCCCTTCATAATAATCCCCTAAGTCCTGTGGGGTTATGATTGGGGCCATTGTTCTTTGGAGGTATGTCCACCACTTAGACCTTCAAGTTAGGGTCTTCATAGATTGTTACGTCCCTTCCTCTGCCAAAAAACTCCCTGGCTATTACCATTTCTTAGCTAAGAAGTCAAAAAAGAAAATGTTGTTGGTTACCCCGACTTCAAACCATAACTAGAAAACTCAGTATTTCTTTCCCTTCGAGGCATGGGAATTTGGTCCCAATGAGGCTGGTGGAACGTCGGTTCTAAGGACTCCTCTGAGATGGGGGAAGGTCTCACTTGCTGCTAAAGCCGACCCTGGACTTAGCCAGGATAATTTTCAAAAAGTCAACGATCTTTAATATCAGGGCGAGCAGGGTTGGATAGTTAAATATGAACATCTGATGACCCCCTACCACCTCTCTTAGACAGGCCTGGGGGGTGGTTCTTTGATAGAGCTTCGTAAATCTCCTTTTTCACAAGTTATACCTATTACTTTTCATGCCTCTGATTTACCAACTCAAATACATCTTTTCTAGAGTGCCCTAAAGGTATATCTCACGACCTCTGGGAAATGTCTGCTCCTAGTCTAGTAAAGTTGATGAATAAGAAGGTTGGAAAAAATGTGCCCCCTGCCACCACCCAGAAGAACATCGGAACATCCAAGGCCGATGTTAGCAAGAAGAGGAAGACTATAACAGACCCGGAGCATTAGAGGTCTGGTAAAGGCTCAGAGAGGGGATCGTGCCATTCCCATCTCTACAGATGAGGCCTTGGTTGCTCGTCTTTCTCAATTGAAGATCAGCGACAGTCTCATTGGTCATAGTCTGAAGGTCGCTGATTCTATCATCTCTATGATAACTTAAGAGGATAAGCATTTCCTAAACTCTATGGATATCCCTCTATTGGCCAAGTTTACCCTCCACGGTTCAATTCAGGTACTCATTTTTGTTCATTTGCTCTTCTAAGTGTAACCTTAACTGTTTTATAAGGTATAGGCCACACTCATACATCTGACCTTTCCACTGTAGGGTATATTGTCCATGCACCATTTTATTGACTGGACCCTGAAGAAGATGCCCCTCATAGAGAAGGGTCAAGAGGCTGAGAAGATCTAAGCCTCTTTGAACATAGAGGTTAAACGTCTGAAGGAAGAGCTGAAGGAGATTGACAAGCTGAAGGAAGTTGTTCAGTAGATAGATAGGGATATATCCAAGCTTAGGAAGGACTATGATTTATCTCTGAAGGCTAAGGATGATGCTCTGCAGGCTAAGGTGGTTGCTATAGTTAAGGCTTCTTTAAAGGACATTTAAGAGAATATCATCAAAGACTATGAACTCTCTGATGAATTTGTTAGTTTTGGTTTTGAATACCTTAAAAGAGGTATCAAAGCCACTGGAAAATGGGTGGCCTATAAGGAAAAGGAGTTAGGGAGTTTGACTGACTTAGATTTTGAAGGTCTAAGCTTTGGTGACCCCCGGTTTGCTCAAGCCTTGCAAGAGGTTGAGGAGGCCGATGTTGCTCCTGCTGATACTGCTCCCTTGGAAGTCAATGAGACTGAAGATGCTAATCCTCAGAATAACATAGCCGAGGTGACCAATGCCGGCCATGATGACACGACTGTACCTGGAGAGGCTTAAGTCTCTTTTCTAGTGAAGCTTTAAGAGTTGTAATTTTTACTTCCCTTCTGTACCCCTTAACTTTTATGAAATTTGATGGCCTTTTGGCACATCTAATTTGTAAATCTTTAATGTTGTTCATTGATAGATCATTAATCTCATCTTCATTAGATTGTGTTATTTTCTTCCAATGTTATGCTTGAATGCCTTGCCTCTTGAGCGTTGCTTAAGGTCTGAGGTTACCTTCTTACAATGTTTACCTCATAATTTTCACCGAACTAATGGTTTAAGGTTTGAGGTCACCATATAATGATGCTCACCCTCATAATTTTTACCAAGTTAATGATGCTTAAGGTCTGAGGTCATCATAACATGATGTTTCACCTCTTAATTTTCATCAAATTAATGATGTTTGAGGTCTGAGGTCACCATATAATGATGTGCACCCTCATAATTTTCACCAAATTAATGATGTTTAAGGTCTGAGGTCACCATAATATGATGTTTTACCTCATAATTTCCCCCAAATTAATGATGTTTAAGGTCTGGGGTCACCATATAATGATATTCATCCTCATATTTTTTACCAAATTAATGATGTTTGAAGTCTGAGGTCACCATATAATGATGTTTAAGGTCTGAGGTCATCATGATATGATGTTTCACCTCCTAATTTTCACCAAATTAATGATGTTTGAGGTCTGAGGTCACCATGTAATGATGTTCACCCTCATAATTTTCACTAAGTTAATGATGTTTATGGTCTGAGGTCATCATATTATGATGTTTCATGTCATAATTTTCACCAAAATAATGATGTTCACCCTCATAATTTTCACCGAATTAATGATGTTTAAGGTCTGAGGTCATCATGTTATGATATTTCACCTCATAATTTTCACCAAATTAATGATGTTTGAAGTCTGAGGTCACCATATAATGATGTTCACCTTTATAATTTTCACCAAATTAATGATGTTTAAGGTCTGAGATCATCATATTATGATGTTTCACCTCATAATTTTCACCAAACTAATGATGTTTAAGGTCTGAGGTCACCATATAATGATGTGCACCCTCATAATTTTCACCAAATTAATGATGTTTAAGGCCTGAGGTCATCATATTATGATGTTTCACCTCATAATTTTCACCAAATCAAAGTATTAACACTGGAATTGCTCTTTTTCATTAACATCCTCTTCATAAAAAGATACATGTATTACAAAGAAACAACTGCAACATCATATGTAATATTTCTTCAAATGGTCAGCATTCCAGGGATTGGACAAATGTTCCCCTTCGAGATTTTCTATCCGTTAGGTTCCAGTCACAACCTCATCAACTACTCTGTAAGGGCCATGCCAGTTTGGGTGGAGCTTATTTTCCTTCTGCAGTGTCTTTTTTAAGACCAGGTCTCCCACAACTATAGGCTTTGATTTCACCCTTCGGTTGTAGAACCTCACAATTCTCTGCTGGTAGGCTGCCTGTCTAATCTTCGCATCTTCTCTTCTTTCTTAAATCAAATCCAGGTCAAGTCTTCTCTCTTCTCCATTGCTCCGACGATCATAGGTCTGAACTCTGTGGGTGGGGAGTCCTACTTCTGTAGGGACGACAACTTCTGAACCATGTGCTAGCATAAAAGGATTATCTCCCGTTGGTGTCACTGTTGTCGTCCTGTAGGCCCATTACACAGTGTATAAGTCCTCTATCCATATCCCTTTGGCCTTTTCCAACCTCTTCTTTATCCCGTCAAGGATTGTTAGGTTCGTGACCTCAGTCTGCCCATTTGCCCGAGGTCATCATGGAGAGGAGAAGAACTGCTTGATCCCCACTCTTTCACAATATTTTTCTGAGGAAGCATTCTTAAACTGGGTTTTATTGTCTAAGATGAGGGTATTAGGAAGACCATACCTACATATGATGTTCCTTTAGATGAACTGAAAGGTCTTATGTTCTGTAATCGTGATCATCGGCTCAGCCTCTACCCACTTGGAGAAGTAGTCAATGGCTGCCACTAAGAATTGATAGTTGTTCGCAGCCCTTGGCAAGGGTCTTACCAAGTCGATGCCCCATACCGTAAATGTCTAAGGTGAGATGATTATCGTCATAGGTTGATGAGGTTGATGAGGGATGGTGGGGAATCTCTGACACTTGTAACATTTCTTCACATAAGAAGTTGCATCCTTAGCCACCAATACCCCTGAGTAGTTATCTTCTTAGCTAGAGGCCTCCCTCCTATATGACTTGAACAAGATCCCTCATGTACATCTTGCAAGACGTGAGGAACCTCTAAAGGGTGGACACATCTAAGGAGAGGGTGTAGGAACCCCTTCTTATACAAGACATCTCCTACAATTAAGAACTTGGAAGCTCTGAACCTTAGTTTTCTCCTTTCTAACTTTGATTCTAGAAGCTCTCCCTGTCTGATGTATCTGATCAGTGGGTCCATCCATGAGGCTCCCATATTCATATTGAGGCAAGTTCTGGCAACCTCTTTTTCTTTGATGGTTGTCTTGAGCAAGATTTTAACTGGTACTGTTCTTCTTATGTTTGTCCTTGTTGCTAAGGCCAACCTAGCGAGTGCATCGGGTCGACTGTTGTCTTGCCGATGTATCCTCTTCATCATCACCTCCTTGAAGCTTTATAGCATTATTCTCATCATCTTCAGGTATTTGGCCATCCTTTCATCTTTCGCCTTATATACCCCCAGGATTTGGTTGACAACTAACCTTGAGTCACTGTGGACCATGAGTCGTCCAACACTAAGTCCTTTTGCCAAAGAGAGACCTGCTATCAATGCTCTGATACCAATTGTTGGAAATGATGGACCCCCAATTATAAATTTTACAAAAATTAATTTCCTTTTAGATGCGGAACAACGATGGTTCAACTAAACAAGTACATAAACAAAATTTTAATTTCTTCACAAATTAAAATTACAAAAAAACTCAAAGTGAAATTAAACTAAACATGAGATACATTTTTAACTTAAACATATAAACTTAACCCAAGTCCTAAAAATTTGCCTAACAATTAATTAATTCAATTTTGCAAATTAGGCCAAACCAAATTTTATCCAATAAAATTAATGACTTGAACTAAATTAATTAAACATTACCCAAAATTAATTTTAGCACCAACTTAAGCATGAGTAGTGATATAAACCATATTTTATCTTTTATCCCTACCCATGCATCTAGGTGATATAGCAAGATAAAATCAATCACAAACCACTACGCCACGATGTACGAGGAAAAGCCCACAACGGAAAAAAAATCGGACGTCCCTAGCCACAAATCCACTAAGTACGATTTTACAAGTACAAGATAGTAAGACTTACAACACTCCACTTGACTCCGTCTAAGCCTCGACGCTCCTTCTTATACACACCTCTGCCTATAGAATAACCACAGAGGTCCACCACGGTCTCGGAATCCACCGATCGTACTTTTAGGAACCCATTAACTACACACGTTGCCTTTCACCATATGAGAATGTCGCAGTCAAAACAATGAACTTCTTCTTTGTGGGGTGTAGAAGTAAACCCAAACTTATCTTCTTTGAGGTGTAGAGATAAACCCATTTCCAAACACTCCAAGTAAAGTATATATATTAAGGAACTTGGATAAACTAAACAAATGGGTGTAAACAAAAGTGTTTAAGGATTTTTCTTGAAAAACAAACACTCAAAACATGAACCATTTCATTTGGAATTGAAACTCTTTAAAAACTCTTGGTTGGAGATGGAGGAATATGAAAAAGTTACTTGGAAAAGGTTGGGTCCCCCACTTAATAATTCTGTTAAAAATTAGTGGGGAAAAGGTAGTGTGAACATGGAGAAAACTAGAAAAAAACTATCAAAAAACTGTTCCTGCCAATGTCATTCGAACGACTTTACTAACGAGGTTCCACTACGAAAAAAGCAATCTCGTTAGAAGTCTTATTCGAACGACCTGCTAATCTCGTTCGAACGAGATGCCAGTTCATTCGAACGACATAGGAATCTCGTTTGAACGACATTCCAGTTCGTTCGAACGACATCTCATAAAATGTCCTACTCATTTTAAGTCCAAAACTTCTTATGAAAAGTTCTAAAAAAAAAATTTTGAGGAAAACAAAGTCATTAAAAATTATTTATAAAAAATTATGAATTACACCCTGTTGATGTAAAAAATTAGATCATATATAATTATTCAATCACAGATAAAATAAATGAAACAAATAGTTTTTAAAGTGGTTCAGCCTTGTAAGAATGGGCTACGTCCACTGTTATGTTATTGCTGAGTGTTTGGGAATTCTCGATTACAGGTTTTATCCAGAAATTTCGGTCCCCTTACAATGAGGATTGTACATTGTATTTATAGCCATGAGGCTGTAATGTGAAAGGGTAATACATTAAATGATGTACATATGAAAGGGTAATACATTCAATGCCCCTTAAGCGTATGCGTCTGAATGATAAGCATTTAATGAACAGTCAAACTGTTGGTTATCCTACTATTAATGCTTTGTTCGAGGTGCAGCTCGGACCGCTTGAGTTGCTCGGACCGCCTAAGCTTCTCGATACTCAAAAGTTCCTCGAAGAGTTCTTGTTCCTCTGAGCGTATGAGTTCCTCGGGGAAGCAGTATTCCTCATTATAGTATGGTTCCTCGGAGCGTGTGAGTTCCTCAGAAGTGTTTGTTGTTGTCACGTAGATTGCCATGTGTCTTCACTCAATTTAGCCATGTCAGCAGACTAAATTTGGTATCAACAGAAGTCCCCAAGTTTCATAGTTCAAAATTTGAGGAGTGTGGAACATTCTTTCTCGGAATATTGTAGTTTTAAATGGTCAACCTGAAATTTAGGAGTCTTTTGTATTTATTTCTCCTTCCAACTTCGTAGAACCAGGCTTTTTTTGAATTTTTCTACTCGCTTCGATTCCCGCGCCCTTTTTGTCTTTTTAGCCGCCGGTAACGTAACCGTATCTTTTTGTAATCATTACTTTTTCCTTTTCCCAAGGCAGAGTATTTAAGCGTCACAAACAATCCCATCGTCTTCTACTTTTTCAAATTTGTATCTTCGAATTTTCCATTGTCTTACTCTCTTGTGCGTTCATCCTTTTCATCGTTCGTTGTCAACAGATCCACTCTTTTTCTGTAAGATCTTTTTCCTTATTCTTCATTTCCTTTATTCATCATGGTTTACCTTGTTGAATCTCTAGATAAGTTTCGCTCTGATTTTTCTATTCCCTCCTGGGTTGTTCTGGAAGAGTTTTCTGAGCCTTCTGACTATTTCCATTTGGCCGAGGGACATTGGTTCCCCAGTCTCTTTGTTGCTGAGTGTGGATTTTCTTTTCCTCCCAACCCTCTATGTCTGGAATTCTGTCAATACTTTGACGTTGTTCCTGCAAGAACAGACCCCAATACATGGAGAATAGTTAATGGGGTTCATAGACTAAATCAAATTCATGGAACTCGCATAGGAATTCCAGAAATCATGTTTTGTTATAGATGGGTTGTTGGGGATAATATTTTTTATTTAAAAACTAGATTTTTAAATAGGGCTTTAGTGGTCAATCTCCTGGATGCCAATAGGGACTATTTTGAGCACGGGGTTGTTATAAAAAATTGGCAACATGCTCCTTTATCTGGAGATGAAGTTTATCAGGGTCCCAAATGCCCTCCCTATGGCAATGGGATAGGTTATTTTTATTTCATTTTACTTATTTTGAAATCATGCTTCTTCTGTGTTTGACAAAATGTGCCACTGATATTTTAATTTTGATTTATTTGCAGTTGATAGCAAAAGAAAGTGTCCAAAATAAGCAAACGTTAATATAAGGCACTTAAAACTTATCTGGAGTTTGCATCAAACTGTTGTCGATGAGCATATTAGATCAGCTTCATATCTGCTTCAGTACAAGAGTTACACAACTTCTTTTACTGCTCGTCCGGTGATAAGCGACGCAGAGCCAGTACCAGCTTCTACTAATTCTTCGCCTGAGTCACACGTTCCTTTAAGTGAGAGGATGAAGAAAATAAGACCTCCCACCCTTTTCGAGAAACCTGCCTCTAGTGCTGGAGAGGCAAAAAAAAGTAAAATTGATGTCCCAGAAGGGACAAAGAAAATTGATGTGGCCCCTCTAGTTGCTCCTGCAAAGGTTGCTGAGAAGCCTTCAGTGGCCCCGAGCAAGGCTGCTGCTCCAGGTGAGGTGATTGTCATATCACCGACCAAGAGTTCTTCCTTGGTCGAAACTATTCATGTTCCTCCGAGGAGGCTGAAGAAAAGCTCCTCGGTCAATTTGGCTGACACCGTCTCTCAGCCCCCGACTAGTGGAGTTCCCACTTTTGTTCCCCCCAGCTCTGCCATGAGCTTGGTGAAAACTTGCATCATTCTCGAGATCCAAGGTATCGAAGAAAACCTTTCTCGGGACATGGTTACCTCTTTGGCAGCTCGCCACATTGCTTCTGTAAGTCCTTTTATATTGAACTTTTCATCTTTCCCTTGTTATATATGTCTCTGACTTTCTTTCATTTTCTTTTCTCAGTTGGTGAGCTGCTTTAACAGAATTTTGAAGAAGGATGAAGCTATTAAAGCTTCAAGCTCCTCGTCTGGTGTAGAGGAAGCTTTGATAGGCTTGGGGCAGTCTCTGAAAGAGTCTCGCCAGAAATATGTTGATGATAAAGTAACCTGGGAGAAGAAGCTTGCCTCCACCGAGCAGGAGAAGGCTCGAGTTATTGAAGTCTCCAAGGGGTTGGAGAAAAATTTAAAGGACTTGGAAGAGAAAAATAAAGATATCGATAAGAAGCTCAAAGATGCTAGAGAGTTTGAGAATAAACTCAAGGTTGCTGAGGAAGAATTAATCCAACTTCGCGAAGTAAGTCGCCAGAAGGAAGAAGTTGAGAATAAACTGAAGACTGCTGAAAATCTTCTGTCCGAGAAGCTTTCCTCAGAGAAGTTAAAGAGGAAAGTGGCTGTGATGAAGTCTTTCAGCGCCGGCTGGGACAAAGGGTGGAACAAAGGCTTGGCTACCATGATGTCTCAAGTAGAATATGGCAGCCTTAAATACTTTAGAGATGGGTGGGTCGTTGTTTTACAGGAGGTGAAGGTGGATGAAAATTTCGAACTCTTTCAGCGACACATCCCTGGTCCCCCTCCAACTCCTGAAGACGAAGAAGAGGACGAAGCTACCTCCGAAGAGTCTTCCATGGTGATGGGAGATCATCCCCCAGCCATCCAGCCTACTAACGAGGAACTTCATCAGCTCGCTACTTCCTCCGAGCAACCTCCAGCACTTCCCCAGCTACTATCTGCTCCATCTGAGCAACCTACCTCCTTGTCCCAGCCTCCCGAGAAAGTTTTGGGAGACAAGGGAAAGGTGTAGAGTTGTTCGAACTTCTATCCATTTTATTTTTCTTTGACAAATGTAATCCTGAACCATGTAACTCTGAACCTTGTGATCTAATAAAACTTGAACTTTTGTTTATGCATACTGTTGTCTCTTCTTCATGCTTTGTTTTGATTATTGATTACTATTTTTTCTTCCTCTACTAGTTTCTCGCCAGGATGGAATTACTGTCTGCTCATGATACAAAGCTGTTGCGGCAATGTAATGAATATTTTAAGTCTGGTCACACAGATTTGAGTGCAGCACAAATTGTCGACATCCTCGGCCAAGATACTTCGGAATAAGCAATTGAGGCATACCAATATTTGAAGTGTCTGCTTGATCATACGGTAGCCAATAATGTGGCTTATGATGATATGATCGAGGATCTCCAAGGCACTCTTGAAGACCTTCAGCAATAATACAAAGAATCCACTTCCCTTTTGCACGAGGGGTATGAGAAGAAGTATCAGTAACTCAATGCTGACAAGGGATACGAGAAGCATTTTGCTGGCTACGATGTGAGGGAGAGAACTCTGAGGGCTGAGGTCGAGGAGTGCAGACAAATAGCTGAATTATTAGAGCAAGAGAATAACAACCTGCAAAGAGATTTATCACAGTTGAAGTCTGCAGCTTCCACTTCAAAAGCCTTGATCCCAGTAACTGATGAGGGATTCTCATTCTTGGAGGTCGAGAACGCAAACTTGAGGGACGAATTGGAGACCTTGAAGAGAGTTGTCCCCTCTACATCTTCTCGTGGATGAGCAAGAGCTCCTCAGGGATGAGCAAGAGCTGCTCGAATTCCTGTCGAGGAACAGAGGACTCGACCTTCCTTAGAGAACCAGGCCTTCCAATTAATGGCGAAGAACCAGGCGTTGGCTGAAATGTCAAAGAAGATCAGGGACCTGGAAGAGCAGCATTCTACGCAGAAGTCTGTCCTGGAGAATAAGGAACTCTTCATCAAAAATCTCCACGAACAGCTAGAAATATTGACATGTCAATTCCATAAATAGCCCAGGGAGTTCTGGGTGGCTGGGTACAACGAGGCTCTCTACCACTTGGACGATCGTATCCAAAATGCCAATAATGAGGGCTACAAGCGAGGCTGGTTGAATGCCTTAGGTGTGCTGCAACTCGAGCAAGGTCATTACCTATGGGACTACCACGATCCTGGGCTGCTCGACCTACCCGTGCCACCATTAAAACAGGATATGAGTTGGATCCCTTCTCAGGCCATTCCTCGATGCTTGATTTCCAAATATCTCGGCGACTACAATCTCCATTCAAATGTCGAGATATCTCGTCCAGAGCACCTCCTAGATCGACCATCCGTGATGAATATCAGGATGTTAAAAGATTTGAAATTTATAAATTCTCCTCTTGCTTTAAATGATCCGCCTGCTGTCGAGGAACCTGTTTCAAAAGCAGAGGGGAAGAAACAATTAGAGTAGGAATTTTGATGTAATAGTTAGTATACATTTCATTCTCAATGTAATTTGTTTTTTATTTTAATGAAAGACTTTTATTTTTGTTCGCAATCTTAATTGCTATTGTCTTGTAAAACACTTTATATTTGTGCATGTGTATCTGTTAAAAAGATAATGATATTGTGTTATTCGTCGACCAACTTATTGTCGAGTAGTTTGAATTTATGGTAATCATTTGACAAAAATAATGTTTTGTTTCTTGATCAACTTAGTAAAAAGTTACGAGTATCAAAAATGTTGCTCGATCACTTTCTCGTTTTCATAAAATGTTTTCGACCAACCAAGGTCGGTAAATTTTCCTTTTCGACCAACTACGGTCAGTGGGTTTTTTCTTAACGAACAACTTTGACATTTTTTGGAATAGTCTTACCTCCCGACCAACTTTAGTTGGCGTTTTTGAGAATATATTTACTTCCTAAACAACATAAGTCAACATAAGTTGGAATTTTTAGGAATACTTTAATTTACCGAGGAACACATAGTTTTACTTCCCGAAGGAATATAAGTAGCTTTACTTATCGGAGGAATACAGGTAGCTTTACTTCCTGGAGGAATACGGGTAGCTTTACTTCCCGGAGGAATACAAGTAGCTTTACTTCCCGGAGGAATACAGGTAGCTTTACTTCCGGAGGAATACAAGTAGCTTTACTTCCCGGAGGAATACAAGTAGCTTTACTTCCCGGAGGAATATAAGTTTTACTTCACGGAGGAATAAAGGTAGCTTTACTTCCCGGAGGAATATAAGTTTTACTTACCGGAGGAATATATTTGCTTCTCGACCAACCTTAGTTGGCATTTTTGAGAATAAATTTGAGTAGTCCGAGTTTTTCCGAGTTTTGCCGAGTAGTGTGTAACACTAGTATTCCCCGAAAAACTTTCAATAAAGAAGAGAATATCCATCACTGATAATACTTGCGCAGGTGCTCTGCGTTCCATGCATTCTTAAACTCCTCCCCCTCTAAAGTTGCTATTCGGTATGTTCCTGGTCGAATAACTTTTGTAACTCGATATGGTCCATGCCAGTTTGCCTCTAGTTTGTTGTGCTTTTGAATCACTTTCTTTAGCATATAGTCTCCTTCTTTCAAGGCGCACTTCTTCACCCTCTTATTGTAGAACAAAGTTGTTCGTTGTTGGTATGCAGCATTCCTGATGGCTGCTTCTTCTCTAACTTCCTCGAGCATGTCTAAATCCAATCTTCTCATTAAGTCGCTGACAGGGGAATTGAAATTCAGTACCTTGTGTGTTGGGAGGCCCAACTCGGCAGGTATAACAGCTTCACTTCCAAGCGCTAGCATATATGGAGATTCTCCAGTTGCTGCTCGGGGAGTAGTACGATAAGCCCCCAGTACTGACTGTAACTCGTTGATCCAATTTGCCTTCACATTGTCCAGTCTTTTCTTCAAGCCATTCAGCAGCGTTCTGTTTGTCACTTCAATTTGTCCATTGCTTTGAGGATGGCCTGGTGCTGAGTGGATCTTCAAAATGTTTGACTGATGACAATAGGCAACAAACTCCTCGTTATCAAATTGTGTTCCATAGTCTGTGATGAAAGCATGAGGAAGACCATATCGACAAATGATGTTCTTCCAAACAAATTTGTACACCTTGTTATACTTCATATCGATGAGAGGCTCAGCTTCAACCCACTTAGTAAAATAATCCACTGCGACGACGAGGTATTTGAATCTTCCTCTGGTCGTTGGCAATAGCCCGACCAAATCTATTCCCTACATGGCAAATGGCCAAGGGGAAGTTAAGGGTGTCAACAATACTTGTGGAGTTCTTCGGATGGAGGAAAAGCGCTGACACTTTTAACATTTCTTGGCATAGGCTATACAATCAGCCCTCATCGTTGGCCAGTAGTATCCCTGTGTCATCACCTTTTGCAAAAGCGTTTGACCTGCTACATGGGCTCCACAGGACCCTTCATGGACCTCTTCAATTAAATCTTTCACCTCTGTGGGATGCACACATCTCTGCAAACCTGCCATAATTCCTCGTCTATATAGAATACATTACTTAATACATACCGAGCAGCTTTAAACTTCAATTTCTTGGCTGCGAGCTTGTCAATTGGTAATTCTCCCTCTTCAATATATGCCCTGATGGGATCCATCCAAGATGGTCCTAAATCAAGGGTAATAAAGTTCATCGTCAGATCTTCATCTATACTTCGACCAGCTAAAACTTCAATTGGGATTGTTCTCCGGAGCTCTGTATGAGTAGCTGAGGCTAATCGAGCTAGGGCGTCTGCTTTGCCTTTTCGTGAATAGCAGCAAATTCTGACACCAGCTGATTTTCCTTTTCGTGATATCTGATCATTAATTCTCCTTTGATTGCATATACTCCCATCATTTGGTTTACGATCAACTGAGAATCACTGAAAACAATAACCTGCTGCGCCTCCATAATTTTTGTCAAACTAAGACCTGCAATCATGGCCTCATACTCAGCCTCATTATTGGAAGCTTTGAATTGGAAACGTAGGCCGTATTCCATGTCGACCTTGTCCGGAGTTCTCAAAACTATCCCCGCCCCACAGCCTGTTGTGCAAGATGAGCCATCTACATATAGCCTTCATATAGGTAACTCGTCTTCAAATTTCTGAACTGTCAGAGTTCCTCGGTGAAATATTTGTTGCCTCCTTTCATCTTCCCCTGATATTTCTCGCTCTTCATCGATCATATTTTCTTTCCCTTTTACCAATCGGAGTTGGTCTGAGCTCAAATTTGATGATTCTGTAACATCCACTTGCCCTTTTACCAACCTAAGTTGGTCTGAGCTTGTGTTTGTTGATCCTGTAACATCCACAGGTTGATCAGCGAGCAACTTTTGCTCCTCGGGGGTATCAGGATAGGTGAACTCTGCTATAAAATCCGCTACAGCTTGCCCTTTAAGCGATGATCTGGGTTCATAGACTATATCGTATTCACCTAGCTCTATTTCCCAGTACATCAATCTCCCTGATTTTTCTAGTTTATGAAGGGCTTGCCTCAACGGCATATCAGTATATACGACTATAGTATGAGCCTGGAAGTATGGCCTCATTCTCTTACTCACCTCAATCAGCGCCAGTGCTAACTTTTCCAGCCTTGGATATCTGATCTCTGCTCCTTGGAAGGCCTTACTTGTGTAGTAGATTGGTTTTTGTACTCCATTCTCCACTCTTATCAACGCCGAGCTAACTGCATTCTCCGATACTGCTAGATACAAGTACAATTTTTCTCCCATCAATGGCTTGGACAACAGTGGAGGTGCTCCCAAGTATTTCTTCAAGTCTAAAAAATCCTTCTCACATTCATCATTCCACTCAAAAGTCTTTCGGAGTGTCTTGAAGAATGGGAGACATCGATCAGTTGCCCGTGATACAAATCTGTTGAGTGCTGTTACTTGTCCTGTAAGACTTTGCACCTCTTTCTTCGTCGTTGGAGATCGCAGCCCTAATAGAGCTTTGATCTTTTCAGGATTTTCCTCAATGCCTCATTGATTGACAATGTACCCGAGAAACATGCCTTCTCGTACTCCAAATATGCACTTCTTCGGGTTCAGCTTCATTTGGTATTTATCCAGTTGATCAAAAGTCTAACTTAAGTCAACTAGATGATCGGCAGCTTTCTTGCTCTTTGTCAGCATATCGTCAACATAAACTTCCATATTGCAACTGATTTATTCAGCAAAGACCTTGTTCATCAGCCGTTGATATGTCGCTCCTGCATTTTTTAAACCAAAAGGCATAACATTATAACAATAAGTTCCCCTAGGGGTAATGAAAGAAGTACTTTTCCTGTCTTCAGGTTTCATTTTAATCTGATTGTAGCCTGAATAAGCATCCATGAAGCTCAGCAGCTCATGTCCCGAGGTAGCATGGACTAGTTGATCAATTCGGGACAGTGGAAAGTGATCCTTTGGGCATGCTTTGTTGAGGTCGGTGAAGTCTACACACATCCTCCACTTGTTGTTTTTCTTCTTTACCATCACCACATTGGCTAACCAGTCTGGATATTTAACATCTTCAATGAAGCAAGATTTCTGGAGCTTCTCGACTTCCTCCTGTATATCTTGATTCTTCTCGGGGCTGAACACTCTTCTTCTCTGCTTCACTGGCTTAATCTCCTTATTCACATTGAGTTCGTGACATAAGAAATTTGGATATATTTCGGGCATATCTTCATGACTCCACGCAAAAGTTTGCTTTCTGCTTCTTAGGAAAGTTATCAATTCTTGTTTTAGTGAGGCTTCCAACGACGAACCTACTTGAGTAGTTCGCTCTGGGTGCTCGTCATCCAGAATGATGTTTTCAGTAGCTTCCACCATTTGACCCTTCCCGAGTTGAGACTCATCTTTAGGATCCAATGTTTCAATTTCTGCACCTTCATCCACTTGATAGGTAGTAGTCTTTTTCCTTGATTCCTCCAGTTCTTCTTGCTTTGCGGATGAATAATAGCATTCCCGAGCTACTTTCTGGTCACCTTTCACAACTCCTACTCCAAAATTTGTTGGAAATTTTAGGCACTGATGCACTGTAGATGGTACAGCCTCGATCTTCTTTAATCCTACTCTTCCCATGATGATATTGTATGATGATTGAATATTCTTATCCATCACGAAGAAGCGTATTCTTTCTGTTCGATAAGCACGCCATGTACCAATGAATATATCCAACTTGATCGTCCCAAGTAGAAATACTTTCTCGCCAGCAAAACCAATGAGGGGTCTATGATAAGGCTCCAATTGAGATAGCTTTAGATTTAAACTGTCGAAGAAGGAGTAGAACATGATGTCTGCCGAGCTACCATTGTCGACCAGTACTCTTGAAATTATTACTTCCTTCATTCTCATCTTAATCACCAATGGCTCATCATGAGGATATAAAACACCTGCAAGGTCATTCTTTGAAAAACCAATGACCAATTTCTCTTTGTTCACCTTTCTTGGGCGATCCTCCTCAGCTAAATTTATTCGTTGAATGTACGAGCAAGCTTGAGCCTCACAAAGGTAAGATTTTCTCTCTGCAGTAAGGTCTCCTCCTCTTGCATCTCCACCTGTTATAACATTACAGTCAAATAACCCAAAGCGTAATGAAAATACCTCACGTTCTGGCTGCCTTGGTCTCATGGGAAGATTGGGGTGGTCTTCGGGATTAACTTCATGGTTTATTTTCTTATTATCCTCTGCTCGACGAGGAGATCTAGACCTCTCTCTTGTTCGGTCGTTGTTTCTTCTTTTGCTTCCATGATCAACATACTTTGCCAGCTTTCCTCATCTGATAAGTGTTTCAATCTCATTCTGAAGAGATATGTAATTTTTGGTCATATGGCCATGATCTTTATGAAACTCGCAATACTTTGCCTTATTCCTCTTGTCAGGGTCTGCCTTCATTTTCTCTGGCCAGTTTAATTACTCGTTGTTCTTGATTTCTTCTAGAACATGGTTGATATCCTTCTTCAAAGGAGTATAATTATCAAATTTCTTCATTACGTCCCATACTGACCTAGTTTTTGAATATTTGTCATTACCATTGTTCTTATGCTCTTTCTTCTTAGCTTTATCACCTTCCACCTTGGTTTCTTTAGCATCCATGTTCTTCTTTGCAGCCATAGCCTCCTCGGCATTCATAATCTTGGACGCTTTTCCCATCAGGTCCGATATGGTTCTAGGTTGATCTTTGGCCAACGTGTAGTACAACTTGTTTGGCAGTAGTCCAGTCATCAAGGCGGTAATCGTTGTCTTCTCCTCATAATCAATAACTTCAAGTTTCTCGTTATTAAAATGAGTTGTATAATCTCTGGTGCTCTCACCAGCTTTTTGTCTAACACTCAACAAATGTGCTACTCATTTAACTGGCTTTGCCCCCAAAATAGAAATTCCCAATAAATAACTCGGCCAATTGAAGAAAAGTTAAGGTCTTACCCCGAGGAAGATTATTATACCACATTTGAGCAGATCCGGTAAGAGTTCCCGAGAATGCTCTGCATCTCATCTCATCTGGAACAGCATAGATGTCGACTGCAGCTTGGTATTGTTCTATATGAAGGACAGGGTTTGTCTTTCCATCATATTTGGGGGTCACAACAGGTGCTTTGAACTTTGATGGTGTTGGAAAATCTACAATGGCCTGGACAAAAGGTGTTCCTCGAACAAAGGTTCATTGTAAAGGGTTCTTAGCTTTAACCATTTCCCCCAATCTATCCTCCAGCCTTTGAATAGAGCCTTTCCATGCATCATTTCCTTCCTCGGGCCTGTTGGTTCGAGCAACTGATCTCGTTGAGGTGGCTTCCTGGGATCTATCTTGATCAGCAACTGGTCGCGATTGGGCAAATTCTTCCCTTAAGTCTGATGGTCGTCGAAAACTCCTCGATGGGGCTCTAGGAGGACTTTTGCTCCTCCTATGACCTAATCGATCGAAAGGAGATACTCTGCTTAATCTTTCTAGCGCACTGGTCCTTTCTGGGGAGAGAGTGATACGTTGTTCAGTATCTGTGGCTCGCACTGACGAAGTTCGTCCAGGTTGATAAGAAAAATATTCAGACTCCTCATTGCGATATGAATCGGTATGTATAGTACGTGAAGAAGGTAAACATGTGTTTCTTTGAATACTTCGCAGTCCTGAATGGGTTGGTGCACTGCCATGGAGGGTTTGTATGAGTTATCTCATCGTTTCTTGCATAACTGTCTGGCCCTGGGCCAGATTTGTCATTATTACAGCCAGATCTGGAATATTAGGCGGAGCAGATGGATTTAGAGGGCTTTCAGCATTTCGATTGCTGGATTCTGGAATATCAGCCATTTGTGATGAATTGTTGTAGATGAAAAACGATATTACCAGTCGTTTCCCACAGACGGCGCCAATCTGTTGATGTAAAAAATTATATCATATCTAATTATTCAATCACAGATAAAATAAATGAAACAAATAGTTTTTAAAGTGGTTCAGCCTTGTAAGAATGGCCTACGTCCACTGTTATGTTATTGCTGAGTGTTTGGGAATTCTCGATTACAAGTTTTATCCAGAAATTCCGGTCGCCTTACAATGAGGATTGTACAATGTATTTATAGCCATGAGGCTGTAATGTGAAAGGGTAATACATTAAATGATGTACATATGAAAGGGTAATACATTCAATGCCCCTTAAGCGTATGCGTCTGAATGATAAGCATTTAATGAACAGTCAAACTGTTGGTTATCCTGTTATTAATGCTTTGTTCGAGGTGCAGCTCGGACCGCCTAAGCTTCTCGGTACTCAAAAGTTCCTCGGAGAGTTCTTGTACCTCGGAGCGTATGAATTCCTCGGGGAAGCAGTGTTCCTCGTTGTAGTATGGTTCCTCGGAGCGTGTGAGTTCCTCGGAAGTGTTTGTTGTTGCCACGTAGATTGCCATGTGTCTTCACTCAATTTAGCCATGTCAGCAGACTAAATCTGGTATCAGCACACCAGATAAATTTCCATGCTCCTATATATATAAAATGCATTCATACCTTAGGATCATTGGAACAATGTTGTTGACATAGAAACTAAGCACACTAAACCCGACATATCATGAAGCTTTATACTCTTGGCCATCACATCTTCAACTAACACGTCATAGGCTTGGATGGATACACATGAACACTATCCTATGAGTCAAATATTTTTTTCGGAATTGAGCCAACACTACATTAAGGCTCAATCGGAGGCTTGTGTCCTTAAAAATCTCCCCCTTTGGCTATTCTGGGACAAAAAATAACCAAAAATCCTAAAGGGTCGTCAAGCTCTACTAAACTTAAAAATATCCCACCCAAAATAAAAAGTACATAGCTTGACTCAAAACCTAGGGATCAATATCTTAAATATCCCACCCAAAATAAAAATTACATAGCTTGACTCAAAACCCAAGGATCAATATCTTTGCCGTTGAAGAAAGTTGCCATATTTAGAAGAATTCCTATACACTTAGGCAAACTATCAAACTCACGGGGAATATCAAGAATATTAAATGCATGTAAAAAAAATACTCCCCCTAAATTAACTCTCCCCTTAATCAAATGAATAACCTACTTAGAAATACGTCTCCCCCTAAGATAAATCTCCTAAACTAAGATACAAGTACAATAGGATTAGATACCATTTCTCCATTTATCATTCTCCCCCTTTTTTTCAAGAATAGGCAAAGGTGCACTGCAAGAATTTGCACCATTAGCAACAATATTTAGCAACATAAGCTATTTTTGTTGCCAAAGATACCCTTTTGGTAACAAAATCTTTATTATGTTGCCAAGAGACCATATTACATTGTACTTTTCACAACATAAAATAAAACTTGTTCCCAAATGTTAAAATTTCAAGTGGGAATCTAGCAAAATAAAAGGGGGGGGGGGGGGGATTTGAACTTTTAGCATCATATTTGTTTGTTGTTAAACATTACCTCACTTTTGGCAACATAGGAGTGTGTTGAGAAAAATATCCAACTTTTGGCAACAAAGAAAATTATGATGCCAAAAGTATTTTATTTCATTTCTTACTTGTTTTTATTATGTGTTAAAAGAAAATAAATCCCCTAACTCTCAGCTCTAAAAAAAAACCTTCTTTTCTTCTCTCCCATCTCTTCTCTTCTCTCCCTCACCTCACTCATGCCGCCCCCGACTTGTTCCCCTGTCACGGCCTGAGCGGCTCTCCTCTTCTCTCCCTCCTGCTGCTGGCCCCTGATATCCTTTTCCCTCCTACCAATGCCTCCCCAGATCCCCTCCCATCGGCGCCGCCCTAGCTTCCCTCCCGCCGGCGCCGCCCCATGTGTTAATCCTTGCACACGGACTCATGGTATTTTTTGTTATTTTTTTCAATAGATTAGTTAATTAGTTTAGTTTTTTTGTTGTTAATTTTATGTTGTTAAGTTTTTAGTTTATTGTGTGCTGAAATTTAATTTTAATTATTAGTTCTCATGAAATGGTGGAGCAGTTAGAGATATGCTGAAATTTTAATTTTTAGTTTAGTTTGGTTGTTGTTAATTATTAGTTTTTAGTTTTTTGTTTATTTTTGTTGTTGTTAATCACCATTTCTAGATGTAGAAATGGTGGAATAGTTAGAGAGTCTGACATGGAATCCAGACAGCTTCCCACATAACCCACGTTTCTTTTTTAGTTGTAGAAAGTGGGTAGAAACTGTCAAATGAGAGTAAACTTTTGGAGATATATTATTTTTGTACTTTTCCATTGTTGTAAAAATGTTGCCACATAAGGATAGAAATTTCGAGGAGGTGCCCGACATGTGGGATAGAAATTGATTTGGAAATGAAATGACTGGAGATGGCCTTAGTTCTTATGAAATTTTAAATAATTATGGTTGCTGAAATTTTAATTAATTATTTGTTGCTAAAAAATTTTCTTTTCACTTATTTCTTTCCATTGATTTCTGATTTCTTTTATAAATAAGCATTATAAGATATTTTTAATTTTTGATTTCATTGAAATATATTTCATTCAGATTTCATTACAATATTCAGTTATATATTTGTAATGAGTCATTTTTGTTAACAGTTATAATTTAATAGCGTGCAAGCTTCAGATCAGCTTCTGCTTGACCTCTCCATCTCCATCTCCATTTTTTCTCTCTCGGATCCAACTTGCTGGTAACTTGTTAACTCACCCATCATTTTACTTTTTAATTTGACATAATTGGTTTGAAATTTGAATGATGTTTAGATTTATGTTTCCGTTCAAGAATTTTTTAATGTTTAGAATATATATACAATACATTGCTTTTTAATTATAGTTTTAATAGTATTTTTGCAAGGGGTTGGTTGTCGTCTAAGAATTTAAAAGTAAAGTATAAATAGTATGATCTGAATGGTTGTTTTTATGTGGTGAGCAATATAAATTTTAAAACATCAATTCAAAGTGATGCGGTCTTGAATGGGATATGACCACTCACCTTATACTGATGATAGAAGACTTTCTATGTATTGCATCTTTACCAAAGTAAAATCTCCGTTTAACTGTATGTGCGTGTTGTGTGTTGTGTGTGTCTAATAAGGAATTAACAGTTATATATAGCACGGTCGTATAATAGTCATGAACACCTCGCACGGGACCAATGTGACCCGTAGGAACCGACCGCGTAGTCACGGGGCTTCCAGTTTGAGTGTACGACGTTAATTTGAAAAAAATATATATTTAAGCATAAAAACATGCCATCGAAGGGTGAAAACATAAAACAAACACAAAACGGTCCTGTAAGAGTCACGAACACCGCACACGGGACCAATGTGACCCGTTGGAACCGATCGCGTAGTTACGGGGATCCCGATTTGAGGGTACGACTTAAATTTGCTCAAAATTAGACTTGAGCATAAAAATATGCCATCGAAGGGTGAAAATGTAAAACATCCATAAAACAGTCTGGTAAGAGTCACGAACACCTCACACGGGATCAATGTGATTCGTAGGAACCGACCACTTAGAAACGGGGCTCCCGATTTAAGTGTACGACATAAATTTGCACAAAATTAGACTTAAGCATAAAAACAAGCCATCGAAGGGTGAAAATGTAAAACAAACACAAATCAGTCCTGTAAGAGTCATGAACGTCTCGCACGGGACCGATGTGACACGTAGGAACCGATCGCGTAGTCACGGGGCTCCCGGTTTGAGTGTACAACGTAAATTTGTAAAAAATTAGATTTAAGCACAAAAACATGCCATCAAAGGGCGAAAATGTAAAACAACCACAAAACGGTCCTGTAAGAGTTACGAACACCTCACACGGAACCAATGTGACCCATAGGAATCGATCGCGTAATCACGGGCCTCCCGGTTGGAGTTTACGACGTAAATTTCCATAAAATTAGACTTAAGCATAAAAACATGCCATCGAAGGGTGAAAATATAAAACAGCCACAAAATGGTACTGTAAGAGTCACGAATACCTCACACGGGACATTTATGACCCGTTGGAACCTATCGCGTAGTCACGGGGCTCTCGGTTTGAGGGTACGACGTAAATTGGCACAAAATTAGACTTAAGCATAAAAATATTCCATCGAAGGATGAGAACATAAAACAGCCACAAAACAGTCCGGTAAGAGTCACGAACACCTCACATGGGATCAATGTGACTAGTAGGAACCGACCGCGTAGTCACGGGGCTTTCGATTTGAGTATACGGCGTAAATTTGCACAAAATTAGACTTAAGCATAAAAACATGCCATCTAAGGGTGAAAATGTAAAACAGCCACAACACGGTCTTGTAAGAGTTATGAACACCTCGGACGGGACCAATGTGACCGATAGGAACCGAACGCATAGTCACGGGGCTCCTAGTTTGAGTGTCCGACGTAAATTTGTAGAAATTAGACTTAAGCATAAAAACATGTCATCGAAGGGTGAAAATGAAAAAAAAACACAAAACAATCCTGTAAGAGACACGAACACCTCGCACAGGACCAATGTGACCCGTTGGAACCGACTGCGTAGTCACGATGCTCCCGGTTTGAGAGTACGATATAAATTTGCAAAAAATTAGACTTAAGCATAAAAATATGCCATCGAAGGGTGAAAACGTAAAATAACCATAAAACGGTCCTATAAGAGTAATGAACACCTTGCACGGGACCAATGTAATCGATTGGAACTGACCACATAGTCACGGGGATCTCGGTTTGAGGGTACGACGTAAATTTGCATAAAAATAGACTTAAGCATAAAAATATGCCATCGAAGGGTGAAAACGTAAAATAGACACCAAACGGTCCGGTAAGAGTCACGAGCACCTCGCACGGGATCAATGTGACCCTTAGGAACCGATCGCATTGTCACGGGCCTCCGAGTTGGAGTGTACAATGTAAATTTGCACAAAACTAGACGTAAGCATAAAAACATGTCGTCGAAGGGTGAAATGTAAAACATCCACAAAACGGTCCTGTAAGAGTCACGAACACCTCGTACGGGACTAATGTGACCCGTAGGAACCGACCGTCCAGTCACGTGGCTCCCGATTTGAGTGTACGATGTAAATTTGCAAAAAAAAATTAGACTTAAGCATAAAAAAATGCCATCGAAGGGTGAAAACATAAAACAACCACAAAACGATCCTGTAAGAGTCACGAACACCTCGTACAGGATCAATATGACCCGTAGGAACCGACCGCGTAGTCACGGGAGCCCCAGCTTGAGTGTACGATGTAAATTTGCACAAAATTAGACTTGAGCATAAAAACTTGCTATCGAATGGTGAAAACATAAGACAGCCACAACACGGTCCTGAAAGATTCACGAACACCTCACACGGGACCAATGTGACCCGTAGGAACTGACCGCGTTGTCATAGAGCACCCGATTTGACGGTACGACGTAAATTTTTTCAAAATTAGAATGAAGTATGAAAATATGACATCAAAGGGTGAAAACGAAAAATTGTCACAAAATGGTCCGGTAAGAGTCACGAACGCCTCGCACGAGACCAATGTGACTCGTAGGAACTGACCACATAGTCATGGGGCTCCCGATTTGAGTGTACAACGTAAATTTGCACAAAATTGAACTTGAGCATAAAAACTTGTCATCAAAGGGTGAAAACGTAAAATAAACACAAAACGGTCCTGTCAGAGTCATAAACGCCTCGCACGGGACCGATGTGACTCATAGACACGGGGCTCCCGATTTGAGTGTACGACGTAAATTTGAAAAAAATTAGTCTTAAGCATAACAAAATGCCATCGAAGGGTGAAAACAAAAAATAGCCATAAAACGGTCCTTACGAGTCACAAAAGCCTCGAACGGGACGTATGTGACTAGTAGGAACCAACCGCGTAGTCACGAGGCTCCCAATTTGAGTGTATGACATAAATTTGAAAAAAAACAAATAGAATTAAGCACAAAAAAATGCCATCAAATGGTGAAAACATAAATAAGCCACAAAACGGTTCGGTAGGAGTCACGAACACCTCGTAGGGGACCGATATGACTCGTAGGAACCGACCGTATAGTCACAGGGCTCCCAGTTTGAGGGTACGACATAAATTTTCTCAAAATTAGGCTTAAGAATAAAAATATGCCATCGAAGGGTGAAAATGTAAAATAGACACAAAGCAATCCAGTAAGAGTCATCAACACCTCACACGGGACCGATATGACTCGTAGGAACTGACTGAGTAGTCACGGTGCTCCCAGTTCGAGTGTACGACGTAAATTTACAAAAAAATAGACTTAGGCATAAAAATATGCCATCGAAAGGTGAAAACGTAAGACAACCACAAAACGGTCCCGTAAGGGTCACGAACGCCTTGCACGGGACCAATGTGGCTCGTAGGAACTGACCGCGTAGTCACGGTGCTTCCGATTCGAGTGTACGACATAAATTTGCAAAAAATTATACTTAAGCACAAAAACATGCCATCAAAAGCTAAAAACGTAAAACAACCACAAAACGGTCTCGTAATAGTCATGAACGCTCACAAAGAACCGATGTGACTCGTAGGAACCGACCGTGTAGACACGGTGCTCCCTGTTCGAGTGTGCGACTTAAATTTGCAAAAAAAAATAGACTTAAGCATAAAAAGATGTCATCGAAAGGTGAAATCATAAAACAAACACAAAACGGTCCTGTAACAGTCACGAACGCCTCGTACGAGACCGATATGACACATAGGAACCGACCGTGTAGTCACGGGGCTCCCGGTTTGAGTGTACGACGTAAATTTGTAAAAAATTAAACTTAATCATAAAAACATGCCATTGAAGGTGAAAATGTAAAACAACAACAAAACGGTTTGGTAAGAGTCACAAACACCTTGCACGGAACCAATGTGACCCGTAGGAACCGATCGCGTAATCACGGGCCTCCCGGTTGGAGTGTACGACGTAAATTTCCACAAAATTAGACATAAGCATAAAAATATGCCATCGAAGGGTGAAAATGTAAAACAAACACAAAATGGTAGTATAAGAGTCACAAACACCTCCCACGGGACCAATGTGACCCGTTGGAACCGATCGCGTAGTCACGGGGCTCCCAGTTTGAGGGTACGACGTAAATCTGCACAAAATTAGACTTAAGCATAAAAATATACCATCGAAGGGTGAAAACATAAAATAGCCACAAAACGGTCCGATAAGAGTCAAGAACACCTCACACGAGACCAATGTGACTAGTAGGAACCGACCGCGTAGTCACGGGGTTTTCGATTTGAGTGTACGGCGTAAATTTGCACAAAATTAGGCTTAAGCATAAAAATATGCCATCGAAGGGTGAAAATGTAAAACAACCACAACACGATCCTGTAAGAGTCACGAACACCTCGAATGGGACCAATGTGACCCATAGGAACCGATGGCGTAGTCACGGGGCTCCCGGTTTGAGTGTAGCCAAATATTAGACTTAAGCATAAAAATATGTCATCGAAGGGTGAAAATGTAAATAAAATAGAAAACCGCCATGTAAGAGTCACGAACATCTCGCACAGGACCAATGTGACCCGTTGGAACTGACCACGTAGTCAGGGGGCTCCCGATTTGAGTGTACGATGTAAATTTTTAAAAAATTAGAATTAAGCGTAAAAACATGCCATCGAAGGGTGAAAACGTAAAATAATAATAAAGCGGTCCTGAAAGAGTCACTAACACATGGCACGAGACCAATGTGACCTGTTGGAACCGATCACGTAGTTATGGGGCTGTCGATTTGAGGGTACGACGTAAATTTGCAAAAAATTAGACTTAAGCATAAAAATATGCCATCGAAGGGTAAAAACATAAAACAGCCACAACACGATCCTGTAAGAGTCACGAACACCTCACACGGGATCAATGTGACCCGTAAGAACCGACCGCATAGTCACAGGCCTCCCGATTTGAGGGTACGATGTAAATTTGTAAAAAATTAGACTTAAGCATAAAAATATGCCATCGAAGGTTGAAAACGTAAAACAGTCACAAAACGATCCGGTAAGAGTCATGAAAACCTCGCACGGGACCAATATAACCCATAGGAACCGATCGCATTGTCACGGGCCTCCCGGTTGGAGTGTACAATGTAAATTTGAACAAAATTAGAATTTAGCATAAAAACATGCCATCAAAGGGTGAAAATGTAAAACATCCACAACACGACCATGTAAGAGTCACCAACACCTCTCACGGGACCAATGTGACCTGTTGGAACTGACCGCGTGGGGCTCTCGGTTTGAGGGTACAACGTAAATTTGCTCAAAATTAGACTTAAGCATAAAAATATGCCATCGAGGGGAGAAATTGTAAAATAGCAACAAAACGGTCTGGCAAGATTCACAAACATCTCAGACGGAATAATGTGACCCGTAGGAACCGACCGCGTTGTCACGGGCCTCCCGGTTGGAGTATACAATGTTAATTTGCACAGAATTAGACTTCAGCATAAAAATAGGCCATCGAAGGGTGAAAATGTAAAACAGCCACAACACGGTCATGTAAGAGTCACGAACACCTCTCACGAGACCAATGTGACCTGCTGGAACCGACCGCATAATCACGGGGCTCTCGATTTGTGGGTACTACGTAAATTTGCACAAAATTAGACTTAAGCATAAAAATATGCCATCGAAGGGTGAAAATGTAAAATAGCCACTAAACGGTCTGGCAAGAGTCACGAACACCTCGCACGGGACCAATGTGACCCGTAGGAACCGACTGCGTTGTCACGGGCCTCCCGGTTGGCCTGTACAATGTAAATTTGCACAAAATTAGACTTGAGCTTAAAAAAATGCCATCGAAGGGTGAAAACGTTAAACAACCACAAAACGGTCCTGTAAGAGTCACGAACACCTCGTACGGGATAAATGCGACCCGTAGGAACCGACCGCCTAGTCACGGGGCTCCCAGTTTGAGTGTACGACGTAAATTTACAAAAAATTAGACATAAGCATAAAAACATGCCATCGAAGGGTGAAAATATAAAACAGCCACAAAACGGCCCTGTAAGAGTCACGAACACGTCTCACGGGATCAATGTGACCCGTGGGAACCAATCAGCGTAGTCACGGAACTCCCGGTTTGAGTGTACGACATAAATTTTCACAAAATTAGACTTATGCATAAAAATATGCCATCAAAGGGTGAAAATATAAAACAACCACAACACGATCCTATAAGAGTCACAAACACCTCACACGGGACCAATGTGACCCGTAGGAACCGATCGCCTAGTCATGGGGCTCCTGGTATGACGTAAATTTGCTCAAAATTATACTAAAGCATAAAAATATGCCATCAAAGGGTGAAATCATAAAACAACCACAAAATGGTCTGACAAGAGTCACGAACGCCTCGCACGAGACCAATGTGACTCGTAGGAACCGACCGCGTAGTCATGGGGGCTCCCGATTTGAGTGTACCAAGTAAATTTGCACAAAATTAGACTTAAGCACAAAACCTTGTCATCAAAGAGTGAAAACGTAAAACAAACACAAAAAGGTCCCGTAAGAGTCATGAACGCCTCGCACGGGATCAATGTGACTCATAGAAACCGATCGTGTGGACATGGGGCTCCCGATTTGAGTGTACGACGTAAATTTGAAAAAAATTAGACTTAAGCATAACAACATGCCATCAAAGGGTGAAAACGTAAAACAGCCACAAAGCGGTCATCTAAGAGTTATGAATGCCTCGCACGGGACTGATGTGACTCATAGGAACCAACCGCGTAGTCACAGGGCTCTCGATCTGAGTGTATGACGTAAATTTGCAAAAAATGAAACTTAATCATAAAAACATGCCATCAAAGGGTGAAAATATTAAACAGACACAAAACGGTCCGGTAAGAGTCACAAACACCTCGTAGGGGACCGATATGACTCTTAGGAACCGACGGCGTATTCACAGCGCTCCCGATTTGAGTGTACGACGTAAATTTGGAAAACAATTGACTTAAGCATAAAAACAAGCCATCAAAGTTTAAAAAAGTAAAACAACCATAAAACGGTCCCATAAGAGTCACGAACGTCTCACACGGGACTGATATGACTCGTAGGCATCGACTGCGCAGTCACGGTGCTCCCGATTCGAGTGTTCGACGTAAATTTACAAAAAAGGCTTAAGCATTAAAAACATGCCATCGAAGGGTTAAAATGTAAAACAACCACAAAACGGTCCCGTAAGAGTCACGAATGCCTCGCACGAGACCAATGTGACTTGTAGGAACTGATCGCATAGTCACTGTGCTCCCGGTTCAAGTGTACGACGTAAATTTGAAAAAAAATAGACTTAAGAATAAAAACATGCCATCGAAAGGTGAAAACTTAAAATAACCACAAACGGTCCCGTAAGAGTCATGAACGCTTGCATCGGACCGATGTGACTCGTAGGAACCAATCGTGTAGTTTCGGTACTCCCGGTTTGAGTGTATGACGTAAATTTGCAAAAAATTAGACTTAACCATAAAAACATGTAAATTTGCAAAAAATTAGACTTAACCATAAAAACATGTCATCGAAAGGTGAAATTGTAAAACAAACACAAAACGGTCCTGTAAGAGTCACGAACGCCTCGCACGGGACCGATGTGACCCGTAGGAACAGACCGCGTAGTCACGGGGCTCCCGGTTTTAGCGTACGACGTAAATTTGTAAAAAATTAGACTTAAGCATAAAAACAAGCCATCGAAGGGTGAAAATGTAAAATAGCCACAGAACGGTCCTGTAAGCATCACGAACACCTCGCACGGGACTAATGTGACCCGATGGAACCGACTGCGTAATCATGGACCTCCCGGTTTGAGGGTCCGTTCCTAAGGGTGAAAACGTAAAGCAGCCACAAAACAGTCTGGTAAGAGTCATAAACGCCTCGCACGGGACCAATGTGACCCGTAGGAACGAACCGCATAGTCACGGTGCTCCCGGTTCGAGTGTACGACGTAAATTTGTAAAAAATTAGACTTAAGCATAAAAATATGCCATCGAAGAGTGAAAATACAAAACAAACACAAAACGGTCCTATAAGAGTCACGAACGCCTCGCACGGGACCAATGTGACACGTAACAACCGATCGCGTAGTCAAGGGGCTCCCGGTTTAAGTGTACGACGTAAATTTACAAAAAAATAGACTTAAGCATAAAAATAAGCCATCGAAGGGTGAAAATGTAAAATAGCCACATAACGGTCATGTAAGAGTCACGAACACCACACACGGGACCAATGTGACCCATTGGAATCGACTGCGTAGTCATGGGCCTCCCGGTTTGAGGGTATGATGTAAATTTGCACAAAATTAGACTTAAGCATAAAAATATGCCATCAAAGGGTGAAAATATAAAACAACCACAAAATGGTCCAGTAAGAGTCACGAACACCTCGCACGGGAACAATGTGACCCATAGGGACCGATCGCGTAATCACGAGGCACCCGCTTTGAGGGTACGATGTAAATTTGAAAAAAAATTAGACTTAAGCATAAAAACATTCCATCAAAAGGTGAAAATGTAAAACAACCACAAAATGGTCCCGTAAGAGTCACGAACACGTCTCACGGGATCAATGTGACCCGTGGGAACCAATCAGCATAGTTACGGGACTCCCGGTTTGAGTGTATGACGTAAATTTGCACAAAATTAGACATAAGCATAAAAACATGCCATCGAAGGTTAAATATATAAAACAACCACAACACGGTCCTGTAAGAGTCATGAACCCCACACATGGGACCAATGTGACCCATAGGAACCGCTCGCGTAATGACGGGGCTCCTGGTTTGAGGGTACGACGAAAATTTGCTCAAAATTAGACTAAAGCATAAAAATATGCCATCAAAGGGTGAAAAGTTAAAACAACCACAAAATGGTTCGGTAAGAGTCACAAACGCCTCGTACGGGACCAATGTGACTCGTAGGAACCGATCGCGTAGTCATGGGGCCCCCGATTTGAATTTACGACGTAAATTTGCACAAAATTAGACTTAAGCATAAAACCGTGTCATCAAAGGGTGAAAAAGTTAAAAAAAATGAAAAATGGTCATGTAAGAGTCATGAACGCTTCGCACGGGATTGATGTGACTAATAGAAACCGACTGCGTAGACACGGGGCTCCCAGTTTGAGTGTGCGATGTAAATTTGAAAAAAATTAGACTTAAGCATAGCAACATGCCATCGTAGGGTGAAAACATAAAATAGCCATAAAACGGGCCTCTAAGAGTTATGAATGCCTCTCACGGGACCGATGTGACTCGTATGAACCAACCGCGTAGTCACAGAGCTCTCGATTTAAGTGTATGACATATATTTGCAAAAAATTAGACTTAAGCATCAAAACATTCCATCAAAGGGTGAAAATGTAAAACAACCACAAAACGGTCCGGTTAGAGTCACGAACACCTCGTAGGAGACCGATATGACTCGTAGGAATCGACCGCGTAGTCACGGGGCTCACTATTCGAGTGTACGACGTAAATTTGCAAAAAATTTGACTTAAGAATAAAAACATGCCATCAAAGTGTGAAAATGTAAAACAGCCATAAAACGGTCCCATAAGAGTCACGAACGCCTCGCACGGGACTGATATGACCCATAGGAATCGACCGTGCAGTCACGGTGCTCCCGATTCGAGTGTACGATGTAAATTTGTAAAAAATTAGACACAAGCATAAAAATATGCCATCGAAGGGTTAAAATGTAAAACAACCACAAAATGGTCCCGTAAGAGTCACGAATGCCTCGCACGGGTCCAATGTGACTCGTAGGAACTGACCGCGTAGTCACGGTGCTCCCGGACCTAGTGTACGACGTAAATTTTCAAGAAATTAGACTTAGGCATAAAAATGCCATCGAAAGGTGAAAACATAAAACAACCACAAAATGGTCCCGTAAGAGTCATGAACGCTCGCATAGGACCGATGTGACTTGTCGGAACCGATCACGTAGTCACGGTGCTCCCGGTTTGAGTGTACGTCGTAAATTTGCACAAAATTAGACTTCAGTATAAAAACATGTCATCTAAGGGTGAGAATGTAAAACAGACACACAACGGTCCTGTAAGAGTCACAAAAACCTCGCACGGGACAAATGTGACCCGTAGGAACCGATCACGTAGTCACGGGGATCCTGGTTTGAGTGTATAACGTAAATTTGCAAAAAATTAAACGTAAGCTTAAAAAGATGCCATCGAAGGGTGAAAACATAAAATAAACACAAAATGATCCTGTAAGAGTCACGAACACCTCGTACGGGATCAATGTTACTCGTAGGAACCGACCGCGTAGACACGGGGGTCTCGGTTTGAGTGTACGACATAAATTTGTACAAAATTAGACTTAAGCATAAAATATGCTATCGAAGGGTGAAAACGTGACATAGCCACAACACGGTCCTATAAGTGTCACGAACACCTAGCACGGGACCAATTTGACCCGTATGAATAGACCGCGTAGTCAGGGGGCTCTCGGTTTGAGTGTACAACGTAAATTTGCAAAAAAATAAACTTAAGCATAATAACATGTCCATCAAAGAGTGAAAACATAAAACAATCAAAAAACGGTCCTGTAAGAGTCACGAACACCTCGCATGTGACCAATGTAACCCGTTGGAACTGATCGCATAGTCACGGGGCTCCCGGTTTGAGAGTACTATGTCAATTTGCTCAAAATTAGACTTAAGCATAAAAACATTCCATCAAAGGGTGAAAATGTAAAACAGCCAAAAAACGTCCAGTATGAGTCACGAACTCCTCGCATGGGACCAATGTGACTCGAATGAACTGACCGTGAAGTCATGGGTTTCCCAATTTTAGTGAACGACATAAATTTGCACAAAATTAGACTTAAGCATAAAAAATGCCATCGAAGGGTGAAAACGTAAAACAAACACAAAACGGTCCTATAAGTGTCACGAATGCCTCGTACGGGACCGATGTGACAAGTAAGAACCGATCGCGTAGTCACGGTGCTCCCGGTTTGAGTGTATAACGTAAATTTGTAAAAAATTAGATTGAAGCATAAAAACCTTCCATCGAATGGTGAAAACATAAAATAGACATAAAACGGTCCTATAAAAGTCACGAACACCTCGCAGGGACCAATGTGACCCGTCAGAACCGACCGCGTAGTCACGGGGCTCCCGGTTTGAGGGTATGATATAAATTTACACAAAATTAGACTTAATCATACAAATATGCCATCGAAGGGTGAAAATGCAAAACATCCGGAAAAACGTTCCTATAAGAGTCACGAATGCCTCGCATGGGACCCATGTGATTCGTAGGACTCAATCGCGTACTCACGGGGCTCCCGGTTTTACTATACAACGAATATTTGCTAAAAATTAGACTTAAGCATAAAAACATGCCATCAAAGGGTGAAAATGTAAAATAGCCACAAAACGGTCCAGTAAGAGTCATAAACACCTCGCACGGGATCGATATGACTCGTAGGAACCGATCGCGTAGTCACGGTGCTCCCGGTTCAAGTGTACAACGTATATTTGAAAAAAAATTAGACTTAAGCATAAAAACATGCCAATGAAGGGTGAAAACTTAAAACAACCACAAAATGGCCCCGTAAGCATCATGAACACTCACACGAGACGGATGTGACTCGTAGGAACGGACCGCGTAGTCACGGTGCTCCCGGTTAGAGTATACGACGTAAGTTTGCAAAAAATTAGACTTAAGCATAAAAACATGCCATTGAAAGGTGAAACCAAAAAACAAACACAAAACGGTCTTGTAAGAGTCACGAACACCTCACACGGGACCGATGTGACACGTAGGAGCCGACCGCGTAGTCACGGGGCTCCCGATTTGAGTGTACGACGTACATTTGCCTAAAATTAGACTTAAGCATACAAACATGCCATCGAAGGGTAAAAACATAAAAAAGCCACATAACGATCGTAAGAGTCACGAATGCCTTGAACGAGACCGATGTGACCAGTTGGAACCGACTGCGTATTCACGAGCCTCCGAATTTGAGGGTAAGACGTAAATTTGCACAAAATTAGACTTAAGAATAAAAGTATGCCATCAAAAGGTAAAAATGTAAAACAACCACAAAAGAGTCCGATAAGATTCACGAACACCTAGCACGGGACCAATGTGACCCATAGGAATGGACGGCGTTATCACGGGGCTCCCGGTTGGAGTGTACGACATAAATTTGAACAAAATTAGACTTAAGCATAAAAACATGCAATCGAAGGCTTAAAACGTAAAACAGCTAGAAAACGGTCCTCTAAGAGCCATAAACACCTCGCACGGGACCAATTGGACCCGTAGGAATCGACCGCGTAATCACATGGCTCCCGATTTGAGTGTACGACGTAAATTTGTACAAAAATAGACTTAAGCATAAAAACATGCCATCGAAGGGTGAAAACGTAAAACAAATAGAAAACGGTCCTACAAGAGTCCCGAACACCTCGCACGGGATCAATGTGACTCGTAGGAACCGACCGCATAGACACGGGGGTCCCGATTTGAGTGTACGACGTAAATTTGCAGAAAATTAGACTTAAGCATAAAAACATGCCATCAAAGGGTGAAAACAAGACATAGCCACAACACAGTCTTGTAAGAGTCAAGAACACCTCGCACGGGACCAATGTGACCTATTGGAACCGACCGCGTAGTCACGA
Organism: Sambucus nigra; assembly: GCA_949130495.1. Taxonomy (NCBI): domain Eukaryota; kingdom Viridiplantae; phylum Streptophyta; class Magnoliopsida; order Dipsacales; family Adoxaceae; genus Sambucus; species Sambucus nigra. The sequence goes on along the minus strand of OX422219.1, from coordinate 345,529,844 downwards.
GGCTCCCAGTTTGAGGGTACGACATCAATTTGCTCAAAATTAGACTTAAGCGTAAAAATATGCCATCGAAGGGTGAAAATGTAAAACAACCACAAAATGGTTCGGTAAGAGTCATGAAAACCTCACACGGTACCAATGTGACTCGTAGGAACCGATCGCATAGTCACAAGGCTCCCAATTTGAGTGTACAATGTAAATTTGCTCAAAATTGGACTTAAGCATAAAAACATGCAATCGAAGGGTGAAAACATAAAACAAACACAAAACGGTCCCATAAGAGTCATGAACACCTCGCACGGGACCGATGTGACTCGTAGAAACCGACCGCGTAGACACGAGGGTCCCAATTTAAGGGTACGACGTAAATTTGCAAAAAATTAGACATAATCATAAAAACCTGCCATTGAAGGGTGAAAACGTAAAACAAACACAAACGGTCCTATAAGAGTCACGAACACCTCGCACGGGACCAATGTGACCCGTTGGAACCGACGGCATAGTCACGGGGCTCCCGGTTTGAGGGTACGACATAAATTTGCTCAAAATTAGACTTGAGAATAAAATATGCTATCGAAGGGTGAAAGTGTAAAATAGCCACAAAACAGTCCAGTAAGAGTCATCAACACCTCACACGAGACAATTGTGACTCGTACGAACCGATCGCGTAGTCACGGGACTCCCGATTTGAGTGCACGACGTAAATTTGCATAAAATTAGACTTAAGAATAAAAATATACCATCGAACGGTACAAACATAAAAATAACACAAAACGGTCTTGTAAGAGTCATAGACGCCTCGCATGGGGCCGATGTGACACGTAGGAACCGATCGCGTAGTCACGTGGCTCCCGGTTTGACTGTGCGACGTAAATTTGAACAAAATTAGACTTAGGCATAAAAACATGTCATAGAAGGGTGAAAATGTAAAATAGCCATAAAACGGTCCGCTAAGAGTCATGAACACCTCTCACGGGACCAATGTGACCCATAGGTACCGACCGCGTAGTCACGGGACTCCCGGGTGGAGTGTCTGACAATAATTTGCACACAATTAAACTTAAGCATAAAAACATGACATCGAAAGGTGAAAATGTAAAGCAGCCTCAAAACGGCCTTGTAAGTCACGAACACCTCACACGGGACCAATGTGACCCATAGGGACCGACCGCGTAGTCATGAGGCACCCGATTTGAGGGTACGACGTAAATTGCAAGAAAATTGGACCTAAGCATAAAAACATACCATCGAAAGGTAAAAACGTAAAACAACCAAAAAAATGGTCCCGTAGGAGTCACGAACGCTCGCACGGAACCAATGTCATCCATAGGAACCGACCATGTAGTCATGGAGCTCCCGGTTTAAGGGTACGACGTAAATTTGAGAAAAATTAGACTTAAGCATAGAAATATATCGTCGAAGGGTGAAAATGTAAAACAGCCACAAAACGGTCTAGTATGAGTCACGAACACCTCGCACGGGACCAATGTGACTCGTAGGAACCGACCGCGTAGTCACGGGCCTCCCGATTTCCGTGTACGACGTAAATTCGCACAAAATGAGACTTAAGCATAAAAACATGCCATCGAAGGGTGAAAACATAAAACAAACACAAAACGGTCCTATAAGTGTCACAAATGCCTCGTACGGGACTGATGTGACAAGTAAGAACTGACCGTGTAGTCACGGTACTCCCGATTTGAGTGTATAACGTAAATTTGCAAAATATTAGACTGAAGCATAAAAACATTCCATCGAATGGTGAAAATGTAAAATAGCCACAAAACGGTCCTGTAAGAGTCACGAACACCTCGCAGGGAGCGATGTGACCCGTTAGAACCGACCGTATCACAGGGCTATCGGTTTGAGGGTACGACGTAAATTTGCACAAAATTAGACTTAAGCATAAAAACATGCCATCGAAGGTTGAAAATAGGAAAATAGTTGCAAAACGGTCCTGTAAGAGTCACGAAAGCCTCGCATGGGATCAATGTGACTCGTAGGAATCAATCGCGGAGTCACGGGCCTCCCGGTTTGACTATACAACGTAAATTTGTATAAAATTAGACTTAAGCATAAAAACATGCCATCAAAGGGTGAAAATGTAAAACAACCACAAAACGGTCCGGTAGGAGTCACAAACACCTCGCACGGGATCGATATGACTCGTAAGAACCGATCGTATAGTCACGGTACTCCCGGTTCGAGTGTACGACGTATATTTTCAAAAAATTAGACTTAAGCTTAAAAACATGCCATCGAAGGGTGAAAACGTAAAACAACCACAAAATGGTCCCGTAAGAGTCATGAATGCTCGCACGAGACCGATGTGACTCGTAGGAACGGACCGTGTAGTCATGGTGCTCCCGGTTCGAGTATAAGACGTAAATATGCAAAAAGTTAGACTTAAGCATAACAACATGCCATTGAAAGGTGAAATAAAAAAAACACAAAATCGTCTTGTAAGAGTCACGAACACCTCCACGGGAGCGATGTGACATATAGGAACCGACCGCGTAGTCACGGGGCTCCCGGTTTGAGTGAAGGACGTAAATTTTCCTAAAATTAGACTTAACCATAAAAACATGCCATCGAAGGGTAAAAACACAAAATAGCCACATAACGGTCCTGTAAGAGTCACGAACGCCTTGCACGGGACCGATGTGACCTGTTGGAACCGACTGCGTAGTCACGGGCCTCCGAATTTGAGGGTAACACGTAAATTAGCACAAAATTAGACTGAAGAATAAAAATATGCCATCAAAGGGTGAAAAAGTAAAACAAGCACAAAACAGTTTGGTAAGAGTCACGAACACCTCGTGTACGACGTAAATTTGCACAAAATTAGACTTAAGTATAAAAACATGCCATCGAAGGGTTAAAACATAAAACAACCAGAAAATGCTCCTGTAAGAGTCACAAACACGTCGCACGGGACTAATGTGACCCGTAGGAACCGACCACGTAATTACGGGGCTCCCGATTTGAGTGTACGACGTAAATTTGCAAAAAATTGGACTTAAGCATAAAAACATGCCATCAAAGGTGAAAACGTAAAACAAACACAAAACGTTCCTATAAGAGTCACGAACACGTCGAACGGGATCAATATGACTCGTAGGAACCGATCGCGTTGACACGGGGATCCCGGTTTTAGTGTACGACGTAAATTTGCACAAAATTAAACTTAAGCATAAAAACATGCCATCAAAGGGTGAAAACGTGACATAGACACAACACAGTCCTGTAAGAGTCACGAATACGTCGTACGGGACCAATGTGACCCGTTGGAACCGACCGCGTAGTCACGGGGCTCCCGGTTTGAGGGTACGACGTCAATTTGCTCAAAATTAGACTTAAGCATAAAAAATTTTCATTGAAGGGTGAAATTGTAAAACAACCACAAAACGGTTCGGTAAGAGTCACGAACACCTCTCGCGGGACCAATGTGACTTGGAGGAACCGATCGCGTAGTCACGGGGTTCCCAATTTGAGTGTACGACGTAAATTTACATAAAATTAGACTTAAGCATAAAACATGTCATCGAAGGGTGAAAACCTAAAACAAACACAAAACGGTCCCGTAAGAGTCATGAACGCCTCGCACGGGACCGATGTGACTTGAAGAAACCGACAGCATAGACACGAGGGTCCCGATTTAAAAGTATGACGTAAATTTGCAAAAAATTAGACATAAGCATAAAAACATGCCATCAAAGGGTGAAAACATAAAATAAACACAAAATGGTCCTGTAAGAGTCGCGAACACCTCACACGGGACCAATGTGATCCATTGTAATCGACCGCATAGTCACGGGGCTCCTGGTTTGAGGGTACGACATAAATTTTCTCAAAATTAGACTTGAGAATAAAAATATGACATCGAAGGGTGAAACTGTAAAATAGCAACAAAACGGTCTAGTAAGAGTCATCAACATCTCACACGGGACCAATGTGACTCGTACGAACCGATCGCGTAGTCACGGGACTCCCGATTTGAGTGTACGACGTAAATTTGTATAAAATTAGACTTAAGAATAAAAATATGCCATCGAAGGGTACAATTGTAAAAAAACACAAAACGGTCCTGTAAGAGTCACGAACGCCTCGCATGGGACCGATGTGACACGTAGGAACCGATCGCGTAATCACGTGGCTCCCGATTTGAGTGTACGACGTAAATTTGAAAAAAAATAGACTTAGGAATAAAAACATGCCATCGATGGGTGAAATTGTAAAACACCCACAAAACGGTCCGATAAAAGTCATGAACACCTCTCATGGGACCAATGTGACCCGTAGGAACCGATCGCATAGTCACGGGCCTCCCGGTTGGAGTGTAATACATAAATTTTTACACAATTAGACTTAAGCATAAAAACATGCCACCGAAAGGTGAAAACATAAAACAAACACAAAACGGTCCTATAAGTGTCACTAATGCCTCGTACGGGACCGATGTGACAAGTAGGAACCGATCGCGTACCACGGTGCTCTCGGTTTGAGTGTATAACATAAATTTGCAAAAAAATTAGACATAAACATAAAAACCTTTCATTGAATGGTGAAAATGTCAAATAGCCCAAAAACGGTCCTGTAAGAGTCACGAACACCTCGCAGGGAGCGATGTGACCCGTTGGAACCGATTGTGTAGTCACATGGCTCCCGGTTTGAGGGTACGACGTAAATTTGCACAAAATTAGACTCAAGCATAAAAATATTCCATCAGAGGTTGAAAATTCAAAACAATCGCAAAACGGTCCTGTAAGAGTCACGAATTCCTCACATGGGACCAATGTGACTCGTAGGAATCAATCGCGGAGTCACGGGGTTCCCGGTTTGACTATACGACATAAATTTGTAAAAAATTAGACTTAATCATAAAAACATGCCATCAAAGGATTAAACTATAAAACATAAACAAAACGGTCCGGTAAGAGTCACAAACACCTCGTACGGGACCGATATGACTCGTAGGAACCGATCGCGTAGTCACGGTACTCCCGGTTCGAGTGTACGACGTATATTTTCAAAAAATTAGACTTAAGCATAAAGGCATGCCATCGAAGGGTGAAATAAAAAAACACAAAATGGTCTTGTAAGAGTCACGAATGCCTCCACGGGATCGATGTGACACGTAGGAACCGACCGCGTAGTCACAGGGCTCCCGGTTTGAGTGTAGGACGTAAATTTGCCTAAAATTAGGCTTAAGCATAAAAACATGCCATCGACGGGTAAAAACATAAAATAGCCACATAACGGTCCTGTAAGAGTCACAAACACCTTGCACGGGACCGATGTGACCCGTTGGAACTGACTGCGTAGTCACAGGCCTCCGGACTTGAGGGTAAGACGTAAATTAACACAAAATTAGACTTAAGAATAAAAATATGCCCTCAAAGGGTGAAAATGTAAAACAGCCACAAAACAGCTTGATAAGAGTCACGAACACCCAGCACGGGACCAATGTGACCTGTAGGAATGGAGCGCGTTATCACGGGGCTCCCGGTTGGCGTGGACGACGTAAATTTGCATAAAATTAGACTTAAGCATAAAAACATGCCATCGAAGGGTTAAAATGTAAAACAACCAGAAAACGGTCCTATAAGAGTCACAAACACGTCCCACGGGACCAATGTGACCCGTAGGAACCGACCGCGTAATTACGGGGCTCCCGATTTGAGTGTACGACGTAAATTTGCCAAAAATTGGACATAGGCATAAAAGCATGCCATCGAAGGGTGAAAGCATAAAACAAACACAAAACGGTCCTATAAGAGTCACGAACACCTCGAACGGGATTAATGTGACTCGTAGGAATCGATCGCGTAGACACGGGGGTCCCGGTTTCAGTGTACGACGTAAATTTGCAGAAAATTAAACATAAGCATAAAAACATGCCATCAAGGGGTGAAAACGGGACATAGACACAACACAGTCTTGTAAGAGTCACGAACACCTCGCACGGGACCAATGTGACCCGTTGGAACCGACCGTGTAGTCACGAGGCTCCCGGTTTGAGGGTAAGACATCAATTTGCTCAAAATTAGACTTAAGCATAAAAATATGCCATCAAAGGGTGAAAATGTAAAACAACCACAAAACGGTCCGGTAAGAGTCACGAACACCTCTCACGGGACCAATGTGACTCGTAGGAACCGATCGCATAGTCACGAGGTTTCCAAATTTGAGTGTACGGCATAAATTTGCACAAAATTAGACTTAAGCATAAAAACATGCCATCGAAGGGTGAAAACTTAAAATAAACACAAAATGGTCCCTTAAGAGTCATGAACGCCTCGCACAGGACCGATGTGACTCGTAAAAACCGACCGCGTAGACACGAGGGTCCCGATTTGAGGGTACGACGTAAATTTGTAAAATATTTGACATAAGCATAAAAACATGCCATTAAAGGGTGAAAACGTAAAATAAACACAAAATGGTCCTGTAAAAGTCGCGAACACCTCGCACGGGACCAATGTGACCCGTTGGAACTGATCGCATAGTCACGGGACTCCCAGTTTGAGGGTACGACATAAATTTGCTCAAAATTAGACTTGAGAATAAAAATATGACATCGAAGGGTGAAACTGTAAAACAACCACAGAACGGTCCAATAATAGTCATCAACACCTCACACGGGACCAATGTGACTCGTACGAACCGATCGCGTAGTCACGGGACTCCCGATTTGAGTGTACGCCGTAAATTTGCATAAAATTAGACTTACGAATAAAAATATGCGATCGAAGGGTATAATTGTAAAAAAAACACAAAACGGTCCTGTAAGAGTCATGAACGCCTCGCATGGGACCAATGTGACACGTAGGAATCGACCGCGTAGTCACGTGGATCCCGATTTGAGTGTACAACGTAAATTTGAAAAATTAGACTTAGGCATAAAAACATGCCATCGATGGGTGAAAATGTAAAACACCCACAAAACGGTCCGGTAAGAGTCATGAACACGTCTCATGGGACCAATGTGACCCGTAGGAATCGATCGCGTAGTCACGGGCCTCCCGGTTGGAGTGTAATACATAAATTTTCACACAATTAGACTTAAGAACAAAAACATTCCATCGAAAGGTGAAAACATAAAATAACCACAAAATGGTCCCGTAAGAGTCACGAACGCTCGCACGGAACTAATGTGATCCGTAAGAACCGACCACGTAGTCATGCGGCTCCCGGTTTGAGGGTACAATGTAAATTTATGAAAAATTAGACTTAATCATAAAAACATGCCATCAAAGGGTGAAAATGTAAAATAGTCACAAAATGGTCTTGTAAGAGTCACGAACACCTCGCAGGGACCGATGTGACCCGGTGGAACCGACCGTGTAGTCATAGGGCTCCCGGTTTGAGGGTACGATGTAAATTTGCACAAAATTAGACTTAAGCATAAAAGTATGCCATCGAAGGGTGATAACATAAAACAACCACAAAATGATCCTGTAAAAGTCACGAATGCCTCGCATGGGACCAATGTGACTCGTAGGAATCAATCGCGTACTCACGGGGCTCCCGATTTTGACTATACGACGTAAAATTATAAAAAATTAGACGTAAGCATAAAAACATGCCATCAAAGGGTGAAAATGTAAAACAACCACAAAACGGTCTGGTAAGAGTAACAAACACCTCGCACGTGACTGATATGACTCGTAGGAACCGATCGCGTAGTCACGGGTGCTCCCGGTTCGAGTGTATGGCGTATATTTTCAAAAAATTAGACTTAAGCATAAAAATATGCCATCGAAGGGTGAAAGAAGAAAATAACCACAAAATGGTCTCGTAAGAGTCATGAACGCTCGCACGACACCGATGTGACTCGTAGGAACGGGTCGCATAGTCACAGTGCTCCCGGTTCGATTGTACGACGTAAATTTGCAAAAAATTAGACTTAAGCATAAAAACATGCCATTGAAAGGTGAAACCAAAAAACAAACACAAAACGGTCCTGTAAGAGTCACGAACGCCTCGCACGGGACCGATGTGACACATAGGAATCGACCGCGTAGTCACGGGGCTCACGGTTTTAGTGTACGACGTAAATTTGTAAAAAATTAGACTTAAACAAAAAAACATGCCATCGAAGGGTAAAAATATAAAACAGCAATAGAACGGTTCTGTAAGAGTCACGAACGCCTTGCACGGGACCGATGCGACCCATTGGAACCGACTGCGTAGTCACGGGCCTCCGAATTTGAGGGTACGACGTAAATTTGCACAAAATTAGACTTAAGAATAAAAACCTGCCATCAAAGGGTGAAAATGTAAAACAATCACAAAACAGTCCGGTAAGAATCACGAACACCTAGCATGGGACCAATGTGACGCGTAAGAATGGACCGCGTTATCACGGGGCTCCCGGTTGGAGTGTATGATGTAAATTTGTACAAAATTAGACTTAAGCATAAAAACATGCCATCGAAGGGTTAGAACGTAAAACTGCCAGAAACGGTCCTGTAAGAGTAACCAACCCCTCGCACGGGACCAATGTGACCCATAGGAACTAATCGCGTAGTCACGGGGCTCACGGTTTGAGTGTACGACATAAATTTGCAAAAAATTAGACTTAAGCATAAAAACATACCATCTAATGGTGAAAATGCAAAACAAACATAAAACGGTCCTATAAAGGTCACGAACACCTCGCACGGGAACAATGTGACTCATAGGAACTAACCGCGTAGACACGGAGGTCCCGGTTTGAGTGTACGACGTAAATTTGCACAAAATTAGACTTAAGCATAGAAACATGTCATCAAAGGGTGAAAACGTGACATAGACACAAAAGGTCCTATAAGAGTAAAGAACACCTCGCACGGGACAAATGTGACCCGTTGGAACCGACCGCATAGTCACGGGGCTCCTGGTTTGAGGGTATGACGTAAATTTACTCAAAATTAGACTTAAGCATAAAAAAATGCCATCGAAGGGTGAAAATGTAAACCCGCCACAAAACCGTCTAGTAAGAGTCATCAACACCTCATACGGAACCAATGTGACTCGTACGAACTGATCGCGTAGTCACGAGGCTCCCGATTTGATTGTACGACGTAAATTTGCATAAAATTAGACTTAAGAATAAAAATATGCCATCGAAGGGTAAAATGTAAAAAAACACAAAACAGTCCTGTAAGAGTCACGAACACCTCGCATGGGACCGATATGACACGTAGGAACCGACCGCGTAGTCACGTGGCTCCCGATTTGACTGTACGACGTAAATTTGAACAAAATTAGACTTAGTCATAAAAACATGCCATCGAAGGGTGAAAATGTAAAACAGCCATAAAACGGTCTGGTAAGAGTCGTGAACACCTCACATGGAACCAATGTGACCCGTAGGTACCGATCACGTCGTCACGGGCCTCCCGGCTAGAGTGTATGACATAAATTTGCACACAATTAGACTTAAGCATAAAAATATGCCATCGAAGGGTGAAAATATAAAAGAGCCTCAAAACAGTGCTTTAAGAGTCACGAACACCTTGCACGGGACCAATGTGCCCCGTAGGGACCGACCGCGTAGTCACGAGGCACCCGATTTGAGGGTACGTCATAAATTGCAAAAAACTTAGACTTAAGCATAAAAACATCCCATCGAAAGGTGAAAATGTAAAACAACCACAAAATGGTCTTGTAAGAGTGACGAACGCTCGTACGGAACCAATGTGATCCGAAGGAACCGGCCGCGTAGTCATGGGGCTCCCGATTTGAGGGTACGACGTAAATTTGCAAAAAATTAGAATTAAGCATAAAAACATACCATCGAAGGGTGAAAATTTAAAACAAACACAAAACGGTCCTATAAGTGTCACGAATGCCTCGTACGGGACCGATGTGATAAGTAAGAACCGACCGCGTAGTCACGGTGCTCCCGATTTGAGTGTATAACGTAAATTTGCAAAAAATTAGATTGAAACATGAAAACCTTCCATCAAATGCTGAAAACATAAAATAGCCACAAAACGGTCCTGTAAGAGTCACGAACACCTCGCAGAGACCGATGTGACCCGTTAGAACCGACTGCGTAGTCACGGGGCTCCCAGTTTGAGGGTAGGACGTAAATTTGCACAAAATTAGACTTAAGCATAAAAATATGACATCGAAGGGTGAAAATTCAAAACAGCTGCAAAACAGTCCGATAAGAGTCACGAATACCTCGCATGGGACCAATGTGACTCGTAGGAATCAATTGCGTAGTCACGAGGCTCCCGGTTTGACTATACAACATAAATTTGCAAAAAATTAGACTTAAGCATAAAAACATGCCATCAAAGGGTGAAAATATAAAACAGCCACAAAACAGACCGATAAGAGTCACAAACACCTCGCACGGGACCGATATAACTCATAGGAATCGATCGCGTAATAACGGGCCTCCCGATTTGAGTGAACGACGTAAATTTGCAAAAAAATGGACTTAAGCATAAAAACATTCCATCGAAGGGTGAAAACATAAAACAAACACAAAACGGTCCTATATGAGTCAGGAACACCTAGTATGGGTTCAATGTGACTCGTAGGACCGCGTAGACACTAGGATTCCGGTTTGAGTGTACGATGTAAATTTGCACAAAATTAGACTTAAGCATAAAAACAAGCCATCAAAGGGTGAAAACGTGACACAGCCACAACACAGTCCTGTAAGAGTCACGAACACCTCGCACGGGACCAATGTGGCCCATTGGAACCGACCGCGTAGTCACGGGGCTCCCGATTTGAGGGTACGATGTCTATTTGCTAAAAATTAGACTTAAGCATAAAAATATGCCATCGATGGGTGAAAATATAAAACAACCACAAAACGGTCCGGTAAGAGTCACGAACACCTCACACTGGACCAATGTGACTCGTAGGAACCGATCGCGTAGTCACGAGGTTCCCAATTTGAGTGTATGATGTAAATTTGAACAAAATTAGACTTAAGCATAAAAACATGCCATCGAAGGGTGAAAACATGAAACAAACACAAAATGGTACCGTAAGAGTCATGAACACTTCGCATGGGATAGATGTGACTTGTAGGAACCGTGCGCATAGACACGAGGGTCTCGATTTGAGGGTACGACGTAAATTTGCAAAAAATAGACATAATCATAAAAACATGCCATCGAAGGGTGAAAACGTAAATCAAACACAAAACGTTCCTGTAAGAGTCACGAACAACTCGCACGAGACCAATGTGACCCGTTGGAACCGATCGCATGGTCACGAGGATCCCGGTTTGAGGGTACGACATAAATTTTCTCAAAACTAGACTTGAGCATAAAAATATGCAATTGATGGGTGAAAATGTAAAACAGCCACAAAACATTCATGTAAGAGTCAACAAAACCTCACACCGGACCAATGTGACTCGTATGAACCGATCGCGTAGTCACGGGGCTCCCGATTTGAGTGTACGACGTAAATTTTCGTAAAATTAGACTTAAGAATAAAAATATGCCATCGAAGATTACAATCATAAAAAAATAGAAAACAGCCCTCTAAGAGTCACGAACGCCTCGCAAGGGACCGATGTGACAAGTACGAACCGACCACATAGTCACGTGGCTCCCGGTTTGAGTGCATGATATAAATTTGAACAAAATTAGTCTTAGGAATAAAAACATGCCATCGAAGGGTGAAAATGTAAAACAACCACACATTGGTCCAGTAAGAGTCATCAACACCTCACATGGGACCAATGTGACTCGTACGAACCGATCGCGTAGTCACGGGGCTCCCGATTTGAGTGTACGACGTAAATTTGCATAAAATTAGACTTAAGAATGAAAATATGCCATCGAAGGGTACAATTGTAAAAAAAACACAAAACGGTCCTGTAAGAGTCACGAGCACCTCGCATGGGACCGATGTGACACGTAGGAACCGACCGCGTAGTCTCGTGGCTCCCAGTTTGAGTGTACGACGTAAATTTGAAAAAAATTAGACTTAGGCATAAAAATATGCCATCTGTGGGTGAAAATGTAAAACACTCACAAAACGGTCCGGTAAGAGTCATGAACACCTCTCATGGGACCAATGTGACACGTAGGAACCGACCGCGTAGTCACGGGCCTCCTCATTTCAGTACGATGTAAATTCGTACAAAATTAGACTTAAGCATAAAAACATGCCATCGAAGGGTGAAAACGTAAAACATACACAAAACGGTCCTATAAGTGTCACGAATGCCTCGTACGGGACGATGTGACAAGTAGGAACCGATCGCGTAGTCACGGTGCTCCCGAATCGAGTGTACGACGTAAATTTGCAAAAAATTAGGCTTAAGCATAAAAACATGCCATTGAAAGGTGAAATCAAAAAACAAACACAAAATGGTCTTGTAAGAGTCACGAACGCCTCTACGGGATTGATGTGACACGTAGGAACCGACCGCGTAGTCACGGGGCTCCCGTTTTTTGAGTGTAGGACGTAAATTTGCCTAAAATTAGGCTTAAGCATAAAAATATGCCATCGAAGGGTAAAAACATAAAATAACCACATAACGGTCCTGTAAGAGTCATAAACGCCTTGCACGGGACCGATGTGACCCGTTGGAACCGACTGCGTAGTCACGGGCCTCCGGATTTGAGGGTAAGACGTAAATTAGCACAAAATTAGACTTAAGAATAAAAATATGCCATCAAAGGGTGAAAATGTAAAACATCCACAAAACAGTTCGTTAAGAGTCACGAATACCTAACACGGGACCAAAGGACTCGTAGGAATGGACTGCGTTATCGCAGGACTCCCGGTTGGCGTGTACGACATAAATTTGCACAAAATTAGACTTAAGCATAAAAACATGCCATCGAAGGGTTAAAATATAAAAAAATGGAAAATGGTCCTATAAGAGTCTCAAACACGTCGCACGGGACCAATGTGACCCGTAGGAACCGACCGAGTAATTACGGGGCTCTTGGTTTGAGTGTACGACGTAAATTTGCCAAAAATTGGACTTAAGCATAAAAACATGCCATCGACAGGTGAAAATGTAAAACAAACACAAATCGATCCTATAAGAGTCATGAACACCTCGAACGGGATCAATATGACTCGTAGGAACCAATCGAATAGACACGGGGGTCCCGATTTTAGTGTACGACGTAAATTTGCAAAAAATTAAACTTAAGCATAAAAACATGCCATCAAAGGGTGAAAACGTGACATAGACACAACACAGTCCTGTAAGAGTCACGAACACCTTGCACGGGACCAATGTGACCCGTTGGAACCGACCACGTAGTCACGGGGCTCCCGGTTTGAGGGTACGATGTCAATTTGCTCAAAATTAGACTTAAGTATAAAAATATGCCATCAAAGGGTGAAAATGTAAAACAACCACAAAACTGTCCGGTAAGAGTCACGAACACCTCTCACGGGACCAATGTGACTCGTAGGAATCGATCGCGTAGTGACGGGGTTCCCAATTTGAGTGTACGGTGTAAATATGCATAAAATTAGACTTTAGCATAAAAACACGCCATCGAAGGGTGAAAACCTAAAACAAACACAAAACGGTCCCGTATGAGTCATGAACGCCTCGTACGGGACCGATGTGACTCGTAGAAATCGACCGAATAGACACGAGGATCCCGATTTGAGGGTACGACGTAAATTTACAAAAAATTAGACATAAGCATAAAAACATGCCATTGAAGGGTGAAAACATAAAATAAACACAAAATGGTCTTGTAAGAGTCACGAACACCTCGCACGGGACCAATGTGACCCGTTAGAACTGACCGCATAGTCACGGGGCACCCGGTACGAGGGTACGACATAAATTTGCTCAAAATTAGACTTGAGCATAAAAATATGACATCGAAGGGTGAAAGTGTAAAACAACCACATAACGATCAAATAAGAGTCATCAACACCTCACACGGGACCAATGTGACTCGTACGAACCGATCGCGTAGTCACGGGGCTCCCGATTTGAGTGTACGACGTAAATTTGCATAAAATTAGACTTAAGAATAAAAATATTCCATCGAAGGGTACAATTGTAAAAAAACACAAAACGGTCCTGTAAGAGTCACGAACGCCTCGCATTGGACCGATGTGACACGTAGAAATCGAACGCGTAGTCACGTGGCTCCCGGTTTGAGTATACGATGTAAATTTGAAAAAAATTAGACTTAGGCATAAAAACATGCCATCGATGAGTGAAAATGTAAAACACCCACAAAACGGTCCGGTAAGAGTAATGAACCCCTCTCATGGGACCAATGTCACCCCTAGGAACCGATCACGAAGTCACGAGCCTCCCGGTTGGAGTGTAATACAAAAATTTTCACACAATTAGACTTAAGCATAAAAATATGCCATCGAAAGGTGAAAACATAAAACAACCACAAAATGGTCCCGTGAGAGTCACGAATGCTCGCACGGAACCAATGTGATCCATAAGAACCGACCGCATAGTCATGGGGCTCCCGATTTGAGGGTACGGCGTAAATTTATGAAAAATTAGACTTAAGAATAAAAACATACCATCGAAGGGTGAAAATGTAAAACAGCCACAAAACGGTCTAGTATGAGTCACGAACACCTCGCACGGGACCAATGTGACTCGTAGGAACCGGTCGCGTAGTCACGGGCCTCCCGATTTTAGTGTACGACGTAAATTCGTACAAAATTAGACTTAAGCATAAAAATATTCCATCGAAGTGTGAAAACATTAAACGAACACAAAACGGTCCTATAAGTGTCACGAATACCTCGTACGGGACCGATGTGACAAGTAGGAACCGATCGCGTAGTCACGGTGCTCCCGGTTTGAGTGTATAACGTAAATTTGCAAAAAATTAGACTCAAGCATAAAAACCTTCCATCGAATGGTGAAAATGTAAAATAGCCACAAAACGGTCCTGTAAGAGTCACGAACGCCTCGCAGGGACCGATGTGACCCGGTGGAACCGACCGTGTAGTCACAGGGCTCCCGGTTTGAGGGTACGACGTAAATTTGCACAAAATTAGACTTAAGCATAAAAATATGCCATCAAAGGGTGATAATGTAAAGAAGCCACAAAACGGTCCTATAAGAGTCATGAATGCCTCACATGGAACCAATGTGACTCGTAGGAATCAATCGCGTAGTCACGAGGCTCCCGATTTGACTATACGACGTAAATTTATAAAAAAAGTAGACTTAAGCATAAAAACATGCCATCAAAGGATGAAAATGTAAAACGGCCACAAAACGGTCTGGTAAGAGTCACAAACACCTTGCACGTGACCGATATGACTCGTATGAACCGATCGCGTTGTCACGGGTGCTCCCGGTTCAAGTATATGACGTATATTTTCAAAAAATTAGACTTAAGAATAAAAACATGCCATCGAAGGGTGAAAACGTAAAACAACCACAAAATGGTGTCGTAAGAGTCTTAAATGCTCACACGAGACCGATGTGACTAGTAGGAATGGGCCGCGTAGTCACAGTGCTCCCGGTTTGAGTGTACGACATAAATTTACAAAAAAATAGACTTAAGCATAAAAAAAATGCCATTGAAAGGTAAAACCAAAAAACAAACACAAAACGGTCCTATAAGAGTCACAAACGCCTCGCATGGGACCGATGTGACACATAGGAACCGAACGCGTACTCACGGAGCTCCCGGTTTTAGTGTACGACGTAAATTTGTAAAAAATAAGACTTAACCATAAAAACATGCCATCGAAGGGTAAAAACATAAAACAGCCACAGAACGGCCCTGTAAGAGTCACGAACCCCTTGCACGGGACCGATGTGACCCGTTGGAACCGACTGCATAGTCATGGGCCTCCAGATTTGAGGGTACGACTTAAATTTGCCCAAAATTAGACTTAAGAATAAAAACATGCCATCAAAGGGTGAAAATATAAAACAGCCACAAAACAGACCGATAAGAGTCACGAACACCTAGCACGGGACCAATGTTACCTGTAGGAACAGACCGTGTTATCACGGGGCTCCCGGTTGGAGTGTACGACGTAAATTTGCACAAAATTAGACTTAAGCATAAAAACATGCCATAGAACGGTTAGAACGTAAAATAGCCACAAAACGGTCCTGTAAGAGTAACAAACCCCTCGCATAGGACCAATGTGACCCGTAGGAACTGGCTGCGTAGTCACGGGGCTCCCGGTTTGAGTGTACGACATAAATTTGCAAAAAAAAGGACTTAAGCATAAAAACATGCCATCGAAGGGTGAAAACGTAAAACAAACACAAAACGGTCCTATAAGAGTCACGAATATCTCGTACGGGATCAATGTGACTCGTAGGAACTAACCGCGTAGACACGAGGATCCCGATTTGAGTGTACGAAGCAAATTTGCACAAAATTAGACCTAAGCATAAAAACATGCCATTAAAGGGTGAAAACGTGACATAGCCTCAAAATGGTCCTATAAGAGACACGAACACCTCGCACGGGACTAATGTGACATGTTGGAACCGATCGCATAGTCACGGGGCTCCCGGGTTGAGGGTATGACGTAAATTTGCTCAAAATTAGACTTGAGCATAAAAATATGCCATCGAAGGGTGAAAATGTAAAACAGCCACAAAACCGTCCAGTAAGAGTCATCAACACCTCACACGGGATCAATGTGACTCATACGAACTGATCGCATAGTCACGGGGCTCCCGATTTGAGTGTACGACAAAAATTTGCATTAAATTAGACTTAAGAATAAAAATATGCCATCGAAGGGTACAAACATAAAAAAACTCAAAACGGTCCAGTGAGAGTCACGAACACCTCTCATGGGACCGATGTGACACGTAGGAACCGACTGCGTAGTCACGTGGCTCCCGGTTTAAGTGTACGATGTAAATTTGAACAAAATTACACTTAGGAATAAAAACATGCCATCGAAGGGTGAAAATGTAAAACAGCCACAAAACGGTCCGGTAAGAGTCATGAACACCTCTCATTGGACCAATGTGACCCATAGGTACCGACCGCGTAGTCATGGGCCACCCGGTTGGAGTGTATGACATAAATTTGCACACAATTAGACTTAAGCATAAAAACATGCCATCGAAGGGTGAAAATGTAAAAGAGCCTCAAAACGGTCCTGTAAGAGTCACGAACACCTCGCACGGGGCAAATGTGACTCGTAGGGACCGACCACGTAGTCACGAGGCACCCGATTTGAGGGTACGACGTAAATTGCAAAAAACATAGACTTAAGCATAAAAACATGCCATCGAAAGGTGAAAATGTAAAACAACCACAAAATGGTCTTATAAGAGTAACGAACGCTCGTACGGAACCAATATGATCCGTAGGAACCGACCGCGTAGTCATGGGGCTTCCGATTTGAGGGTACGACGTAAATTTGTGAAAAATTAGACTTAAGCATAAAAACATACCATCGAAGGGAGAAAATGTAAAACAGCCACAAAACGGTCCAGTATGAGTCACAAATACCTCGCACGGGACCAATGTGACTCGTAGGAACCGATCGCGTAGTCATGGGGATCCCGATTTTAGTGTACGACGTAAATTTGCACAAAATTAGACTTAAGCATAAAAACAAGCCATCGAAGGTTGAAAACATAAAAAAAAAACACAAAACGGTCCTATAAGTATCACGAATGCCTCGTACGGGACCGATGTGATAAGTAGGAACCGATCGCGTAGTCACGGTGCTCCCGATGTAAGTGTATAATGTAAATTTGCAAAATTAATAGACTGAAACATAAAAACCTCCCATCGAATGGTGAAAATGTAAAATAGCCATAAAACGGTCCTGTAAGAGTCACGAACACCTCGCATGGACCGATGTGACCCGTTGGTACCGATCGCGTAGTCATGGGGCTCCCGGTTTGAGAGTACGACGTAAATTTGTGCAAAATTAGACTTAAGCATAAAAATATGTCATCGAAGGGTGAAAACGTAAAACAGCTACAAAACGATCATGTAAGAGTCACGAATGCCTCGCATGGGACCAATGTGACTTGTAGGAATCAATCGCGTAGTCACGGGGCTCCCGAATTGACTATACGACGTAAATTTGCAAAAAATTATACTTAAGCATAAAAACATGACATCAAAGGGTGAAAATGTAAAACGGCCACAAAACGGTCTTGTAAGCGTCACAAACACCTCACACGGGATCGATATGACTCGTAGGAACCGATCGCGTAGTCACGGTGCTCCCGGTTCGATTGTATGACGTATATTTGCAAAAAATTAGACTTAAGCATAAAAACATGCCATCGAAGGGTGAAAATATAAAACAACCACAAAATGGTCCGGTAAGAGTCATGAACGCTCGCACGAGACCGATGTGACTCGTAGGAACGGATCGCGTAGTCATGGTGCTCCCGGTTCGAGTGTACGACATAAATTTGCAAAAAATTCGACTTAAGCATAAAAACATGCCATTGAAAGGTGAAACTAAAAAACAAACACAAAACGATCCTGTAAGAGTCACGAACACCACGCACGGGACCGATGTGATACGTAAGAACCGACCGCGTAGTCACGGGGCTCCCAGTTTTAGTGTACGATGTAAATTTGCAAAAAATTAGACTTAAGCATAAAAATATTCCATCGAAGGGTAAAAATATAAAACAGCAATAGAACGGTTCTGTAAGAGTCACGAACGCCTTGCACGGGACCGATGCGACCCATTGGAACCGACTGCGTAGTCACGGGCCTCCGAATTTGAGGGTACGACGTAAATTTGCACAAAATTAGACTTAAGAATAAAAACCTGCCATCAAAGGGTGAAAATGTAAAACAATCACAAAACAGTCCGGTAAGAGTCACAAACACCTAGCATGGGACCAATGTGACCCGTAGGAATGGACCGCATTATCATGGGGCTCCCGGTTGGAGTGTACGACGTCAATTTGCACAAAATTAGAATTAAGGGTAAAAACATTCCATCGAAGGGTTAAAACATAAAACAGCCAAAAAATGGTCCTGTAAGAGTCATAAACACCTCGCACGGGACCAATGTGACCCGTAGGAACCGACCGCATAGTCACGGGGCTCCCGGTTTGAGTGTACGACGTAAATTTGCAAAAAATGAGACTTAAGAATTAAAACATGCCATCGAAGGATGAAAACGTAAAACAAACACAAAACGGTCATGTAAGAGTCATGAGCACCTCGCACGGGATCAATGTGACTCGTAGGAACCGATCGCGTAGACACTGGGGTCCCAGTTTGAGTGTACGACGTAAATTGCACAAAATTTTACTTAAGCATAAAAACATGCCATCAAAGGGTGAAAACGTGACATAGCCACAACATAGTCCTGTAAGAGTCACGAACACCCGCACGGGACAAATGTGACCCGTTGGAACCGACCGCGTAGTCACGGGGTTCCCGATTTGAGGGCACGATGTCAATTTGCTCAAAATTAGACTTAAGCATAAAAATATGCCATCGAAGGGTGAAAATATAAAATAACCACAAAATGGTCCTGTAAGAGTCACGAACACCTCACACGGGACCAATGTGACTCGTAGGAACCAATCGCATAGTCATGGGGTTCCCAATTTGAGTGTACGACGTAAATTTGCACAAAATTAGACTTAAGCATAAAAACATTCCATCGAAGGGTGAAAACATAAAACAAACACAAAACAATCTCGTAAGAGTCATGAACGCCTCACACGGGATCGATGTGACTCGTAGTAACCATGTGCGTAGACACGAGGGTCCCGATTTGAGGGTATGGCATAAATTTGCAAAAAATAGACATAAGCATAAAAATATGCCATCGAAGGGTGAAGATGTAAAACAAACACAAAATGGTCCTCTAAGAGTCACGAACACCTCGCTCGGGACAAATGTGACCCATTGGAACCGACCGCATAGTCACGGGGCTCCCGGTTTGAGGGTACGACATAAATTTGATCAACATTAGACTTGAGCATAAAAATATGCCATCGAAGGGTGAAAATGTATAATACCCACAAAACGGTCCAGTAAGAGTCATCAACACTTCACACGGGATCAATGTGACTCGTACGAACCGATCGCGTAGTTATGGGGCTCTCGATTTGAGTGTACGACATAAATTTGCATAAAATTAGACTTAAGAATAAAAATATGCCACCGAAGGGCACAAGTATAAACAAACACAAAACGGTCCTATAAGAGTCTCGAACTCCTTGAATGTGACCGATTTGACATGTAGGAACCGGCCATGTAGTCAAGTGGCTCCCGATTTGAGTGTACGACGTAAATTTGACCAAAATCAGAAAACATGCCATCGAAGGGTGAAAATGTAAAATAGTCACAAAACGGTCCGGTAAGAGTCATGAACACCACTCATGGGACCAATGTGACCCGTAGGAACGGACCGCATAGTCACGGGACTCCCGGTTGGAGTGTATGACATAAATTTGCACACAATTAAACTTAAGTATAAAAATATGCCATTGAAGGGTGAAAATGTAAAACAGTCACGAACACCTCGCACGGTACCAATGTGACTCGTAAGGACCGACCGCGTAGTCGCAAGGCACCTTGTTTGAGGGTACGACGTAAATTGGAAAAAAAAATTAAACTTAACCATAAAAACATGCCATCGAAAGGTGAAAACGTAAAACAACCACAAAATGGTCCCGTTAGAGTCACGAACGCTCGTAGGGGACCAATGTGATCCGTAGGAACCGATTGCGTAGCCATGGGGCTCCCGATTTGAGGGTACGACGTAAATTTGTGAAAAATTAGACTTAAGATAAAAATATACCATCGAATGGTGAAAATATAAAACAGACACAAAACGATCCAGTAAGAGTCACGAACACCTCACACGGGACCTAAGTGACTCGTAGGAACCGACTGCGTAGTCATAGGGCTCTCGATTTGAGTGTACGGCGTAAATTTGCACAAAATTATACTTAAGAATAAAAACATGCCATCGAAGGGTGAAAATATAAAACAGCCACAACACGGTCCTATAAGAGTCACGAACACCTCGCCCGGAACCAATGTGATCCATAGGAACCGACCGCGTAGTCACGGTGCTCTCGGTTTGAGGGTACGGCGTAAATTTGAGAAAAATTAGACTTAAGTATAAAAACATGCAATCGAAGGGTGAAAATGTAAAACAGCCACAAAACGGTCCGATAAGAGTCACGAACACCTCACACGGGACCAATGTGACTCGTAGGAATCGACCGCATAGTCACGGGGCTCCCGATTTGAGTGTATGATGTAAATTTTCACAAAATTAGACTTGAGGTTAAAAACATGCCATCGAAGGGTGAAAACATAAAGCAAACAAAAAAAGGTCCTATAAGAGTCACGAATGCCTCGCAAGGGACCGATGTGACAGATAGGAACCGATCGCGTAGTAACGGTACTCCCAGTTTGAGTGTACGACGTAAATTTGAAAAAAATTAGACTGAAGCATAAAAACCTTCCATCGAAGGGTGAAAACATAAAATAGCCACCAAACGGTCCTGTAAGAGTCACGAACACCTCACACGGGACCGATATGACTCGTAGGAATCGACCGCGTAGTACGGTGCTACCGGTTCGAGTGTATGACATAAATTTGCAAAACATTAGACTTAAGCTTAAAAACTTGCCATCGAAGGGTGAAAATGTAAAACAACCACAAAACGGTCCCATAAGAGTCACGAACGCCTCGCACGGGACCAATGTGACTCGTAGGAACTAATCGCGTAGTCACGATGCTCCCGGTTCGAGTGTACGACATACATTGGCAAAAAATTAAACTTAAGCATAAAAACATGCCGTCGAAAGATGAAAATGTAAACCAACCATAAAACGGTCCCGTAAGAGTCACGAACGCTCACACGGGACTGATGTGACTCGTAGGAACCAATTGCATTGTCACGGTGCTCCCGATTTGAGTGTACGATGTAAATTTGTAAAAAAATTAGACTTAAGCATAAAAACATGCCATCAAAAGGTGAAATCGTAAAACAAACACAAAACGGTCCTGTAAGAGTCACGAACGCCTCTCACGGGACCGATGTGAGACGTAGCAATCGACCGCGTAGTCATGGGGCTCCCAGTTTGAGTGTACGACGTAAATTTGAAAAAAAGTAGACTTAAGGAAAAAACAAGCCATCCAAGGGTGAAAATATGAAATAGCCAAAGAACATTCATATAAGAGTCACGAACACCACGCTTTGGACCAATGTGACCCGTTGGAACCGACCGCGTAGTCACGGGCCTCCCGGTTTGAGGGTACGACATAAATTTGCACAAAATTATACTTAAGCATAAAAATATGCCATCAAAGGGTGAAAATGTAACGCAGCCACAAAATAGTTCCGTAAAAGTCACGAACACTTCGCACATGACCAATGTGACCCGTAGGAACAGACCGCCTTGTCACGGGGCTCCCAGTTGGAGTGTACAACGTAAATTTGCACAAAATTAGACTTAAGCATAAAAACATACATAAAACAGACACAAAACGGTCCTGTAAGAGTCATGAATACCTCGCACGGGACCAGTTTGACCCGTAGGAATATATCGCGTAGTCAAGGGGCTCCCGGTTTAAGTGTACGACATAAATTTGCACAAAATTAGACTTAAGCATAAAAATATGTCCATCGAAGGGTGAAAATGTAAAACAAATACAAAACGGTCCTATAAGAGTCACGAACACCTCGCACGAGAAAAATGTGAACAATTGAAACCGATCGCGTAGTCACGGGGCTCCCGGTTAGAGGGTACGACGTCAATTTGCTCAAAATTAGACTTAAGAATAAAAATATGCCATCCAAGGGTGAAAATATAAAACAACCACAAAACGGTACAATAAGGGTCACGAACACCTCACACGGGACCAATGTGACTTGTAGGAACCGATCGCATAGTCACGGGGCTCCCAATTTGAGTGTACCACGTAAATTTGACCAAAATTAGACTTAAGCATAAAAACTTGCCATCGAAGGGTGAAAACATAAAACAACCACAAAACAGGCCCGTAAGAGTCACGAACGCCTCACACGGGACCAATGTGACTCGTAGGAACTAATCGCGTAGTCACGGTATTCCCGGTTCGGGTGTACGATGTAAATTTACAAAAAATTAGACTTAAGATAAAATCAGGCCATCGAAAGATTAAAACATAAAATAACCACAAAACGGTCCCGTGAGAGTCATGAACGCTCACACGGGACCGATGTGACTCGTAAGAACCCACCGCGTAGTCAGGGTACTCTCGGTTCGAATGTACGACGTAAATTTGTAAAAAATTAGACTTAAGCATAAAAACATGCCATCGGAAGGTGAAACCATAAAAAAGCACAAATTGGTCCTGTAAGAGTCACGAACGCCTCGCACGGGACCGATGTTACACGTAGGAACCAACCGTGTTGTCACGTGGATCTTGATTCGAGTGTACAATGTAAATTTGCAAAAAATTAGCCTTAAGCATAAAAACATGCCATCGAAGGGTGAAAATGTAAAATAGCCACAAACGGTCCTGTAAGCATCAGGAACACCTCGCAAGGGACCAATGTAACCCCTTAGAACCGACTGCGTAGTCACGGGCCTCCGAGTCTGAGGGTGCGACGTAAATTTGCACAAAATTAGACTTAAGCATAAAAATATTCCATAAAAGGGTGAAAATGTAAAACAACCACAAAACAGTTCGGTAAGAGTCACGAACACCTCGCACGGGACCAATGTGACCTGTAGAAACGGATCGCATTATCACGGGCCTCCCGATTGGAGTGTATGACGTAAATTTGCAGAAAATTTGACTTAAGCATAAAATATTGCCATCGAAGAGTGAAGACATAAAAAAGCCACAAAACAGTCTTGTAAGAGTCGCAAACACCTCGCACAGAACCAATATAACTCGTAGGAGCCGACCGCGTAGCCACGGGGGTCCCGATTTGAGTGTACGACATAAATTTCAAAAAATTAGACTTAGGCATAAAACCATGTCCATTGAAGGGTGAAAACGTAAAACAAACACAAAATGGTCCGGTGAGAGTCACGACCACCTCGGACGGGACCAATGTGACCCGTTGGAACCGACCGCGTAGTCACGGGGCTCCCGGTTTGAGGGTACGACATCAATTTTCTCAAAATTAGACTTAAGCATAAAAATTTGCCATCGAAGGGGGAAAATGTAAAACAACCACAAAACGGTCCAGTAAGAGTCATGAACACCTCACACGGGACCAATGTGACTCGTACGAACCGATAGCGTAGTCATGGGGCTCCCGATTTGAGTGTACGACATAAATTTGCATAAAATTAGACTTAATAATAAAAATATGCCATGGAAGGGTACAAACATAAAACAAACACAAAACGGTCCTATAAGAATCATGAACGCCTCGCATGAGATCGATGTGACACATAGGAGTTGCTCGCGTAGTCACGTGGCTCCCAGTTTGAGTGCACGACGTATATTTGAACAAAATTATACTTAAGGATAAAAACATGCCATCGAAAGGTGAATATGTAAAATAGCCACAAAACTGTCCGATAAGAGTCATGAACACCTCGAATGGGACCAATGGGACCCGTAGGAATCGACCGTGTAGTCACAGGTCTCCCGGTTGGAGTGTATGACGTAAATTTGCACACAATTAGACTTAAGCATAAAAACATGCCATTGAAGGGTGAAAATGTAAAACATCCACAACACGGTCCTGTAAGAGTCATAAACACCTTGCACCGAACCAATGTGATCTGTAGGAACCGACCACGTAGTCATGGGGCTCCCGATTTGAGGGTAGGACGTAAATTTGCAAAAAATTAGGCTTAAGCATAAAAACATACCATCAAAGGGTGAAAATGTAAAACAGCAACAAAACGGTCCAGTAAGAGTCATGAACACCTCGCAAGAGACCAAAGTGACTCGTAAGAACCGACCGTGTAGTCACAGGGATGCCGATTTGAGTGTACGATGTAAATTTGCACAAATTTAGTCTTAAGCACAAAAATATGCCATCGAAGGGTGAAAATGTAAAATAGCCACAACATGGTCCTGTAAGAGTCGCGAACACCTCGCATGGAACCAATGTGATCCATAGGAACTGACCGCGTAGTCACGTGGCTCTCAGTTTGAGGGTAGGACGTAAATTTGCAAAAAATTAGACTTAAGTATAAAAACATAGCATCAAAGGGTGAAAATGTAAAACAGCCACAAAGCTGCCCGATAACAGTCACGAACACCTCGTACGGGACCAATGTGACTCGTAGGAACCGACCGCGTAGTCACAAGGCTCCCGATTCGAGTGTATGACATAAATTTGCACAAAATCAAACTTAAGCATAAAAATATGCCATCGAAGGGTGAAAATGTAAAACAATCACAAAATGGTTCGGTAAGAGTCACGAACAGCTCACACGGGACCAATGTGACTCATAGGAACCGACCGCAGAGTCACGGGGCTCCCAATTTGACTGTACGACTTAAATTTGCCCAAATTTAGACTTAAGTATAAAAACATACCGTCGAAGGGTGAAAATGTAAAATAAACACAAAACGGTCCGGTAAGGGTCACGAATGCCTCGCAAGGGACCGATGGGACACGTATGAACCGACCGCGTAGTAACGGTGCTCCCAGTTTGAGTGTTCGACGTAAATTCAAAAAAAAATTAACTGAAGTAGAAAAACCTTCCATCGAAAGGTGAAAACATAAAATAGCCACAAAACGGTCCTGTAAGAGTCACGAACACCTCACCCGGGATCGATGTGACCCGTTGGAACCGACCGCGTAGTCACGGGGATCCCTGTTTGAGGGTACGATGTAAATTTGCAAAAAAATAGACTTAAGCATAAAAGCATGCCATCAAAGGGTGAAAACATAAAACAGCCACAAAACAGTCCGATAAGAGTCACAAACACCTCGCACGGTACCGTTATGACTTATAGGAACTGATAGCATAGTCACGGGGCTCCCGGTTTAGGTGTACGACGCAAATTTGCAAAAAAATTGACTTAAGCATAAAAACATGACATCAAAGGGTGAAAACATAAAACTACACAAAAAGTATCGTAAGAGTCACGAACGCCTCGCACGGGACCGATATGACTCGTAAGATCCGACCGCGTAGTACCGGTGCTACCGGTTCGAGTGTTCGACGTAAATTTGCAAACCTTAGACTTAAGCATAAAAACATGCCATCGAAGGCTGAAAATGTAAAACAACCACAAAACGGTCCTGTAAGAATCATGAACGCCTCACACGGGACCAATGTGACTCGTAAGAACTGTCCGCATTGTCACGATGCTCCCGATCACGTAGTCACGGGGCACTCGGTTTGAGGGTACGACGTAAATTTACACAAAATTACACTTAAGCATAAAAATATGCCATCATAGGGTAAAAACATAAAACAGCCACAAAATAGTCCGATAAGAGTCACGAACACCTCACATGGGACCAATGTGACCCATAGGAATGGACCGCGTTATCACGGGACTCCCGGTTGGAGTGTACGACGTAAATTTGCACAAAATTAGACTTAAGCATAAAAATATGCCATTGAAGGGTAAAAATGTAAAAAAGCTAAAAAAAGGTCCTGTAAGAGTCACAAACAGACCGCGTAGTCAAGGGGCTCCCGGTTTGAGTGTATGACTTAAATTTGCAAAAAATTAAACTTAAGCATAAAAACATGTCCATCGAAGGGTGGAATGGTAAAAAAACACAAAACGGTCCTGTAAGAGTCACGAACACCTCGCACGGGACCAATGTGGCCCATTGGAACCGATCCCGTAGTCACGGGGCTCCCGATTTGAGGGTACGATGTCAATTTGCTCAAAATTAGACTTAAGCATAAAAATCTGTCATCGAAGGGTGAAAATGTAAAACAACCACAAAACTATTCGGTAAGAGTCACGAACGCTTACACGGGACCAATGTGACTCGTAGGAACCGACCACATAGTCACGGGACTCCCAATTTGAGTGTACGATGTAAATTTGCACAAAATTAGACTTAAGTATAAAAACATGTCATCGAAGGGTAAAAATATAAAACAAACACAAAATAGTCCCGTAAGAGTCATGAATGCCTCGCATGGGACCGATGTGACTTGTCGGAACCGACCACGTAGACACGGGGGTCCCGGTTTGAGTGTACGATGTAAATTTGCACAAAATAGGACTTAAGCGTAACAACATGCCATCGAAGGGTGAAAATATAAAACAGCAACAAAACGGTCCTGTAAGAGTCATGAACCCCTTGCACGGGACCAATGTGACTCGTAGGAACCGATCGCGTAGTCACGGGGCTCCCCGTTTGAGTGTACGACGTAAATTTGCAAAAAATTAGACTTAAGCATAAAAATAAAAAT
Source organism: Sambucus nigra (assembly GCA_949130495.1). Taxonomy (NCBI): domain Eukaryota; kingdom Viridiplantae; phylum Streptophyta; class Magnoliopsida; order Dipsacales; family Adoxaceae; genus Sambucus; species Sambucus nigra. The sequence continues at coordinate 345,502,575 of OX422219.1, read as the reverse complement.
GTTCATGTAAGAGTCACGAACGCCTCGCATGGGACCAACGTGAGACATAGGAACCGACCTAGTAGTCACAGGCATGAACACCTCGTATGGGATTGATGTGACACGTAGGAACTGACCACGGAGTCACGGGGCTCCCTGTTTTAGTGTACGACGTAAATTTGTAAAAAAACTAAAATTAAGCATAAAAACATGCCATCAAAAGGAGAAAACATAAAACAACCACAAACCAATCCCGTAAGAGTCACGAACGCCTCGCATGGGACCAATGTGACCCATTAGAACTGACCGCGTAGTCACGGGGCTCCTGGTTTGAGTGTACGACGTAAATTTGTAAAAAATTAGACTTAAGAATAAAACATGCCATCAAAAGGAGAAAACGTAAAACAACCACAAACCAATCCTGTAAGAGTCACGAATGCCTCGCACGGGACCAATCTGACCCGTTGGAAGTGATCGCGTAGTCAAGGGGCTCCCGGTTTGAGTGTACGACGTAAATTTGCAAAAAATTAGACTTAAGCACAAAAATATGCCATCAAAGGGTGAAAATGTAAAACAGTCACAAAATGGTCCGGTAAGAGTCACAAACACGTCACACGGGACTAATGTGACCCATAGGAACCGACCACGTAGTCATGGGCCTCCCGGTTGGAGTGTACGACGAAAATTTTACAGAAATTTAGACTGAAGCATAAAAATATGCCATCGAAGGTGAAAACATAAAACAGCCACAAAACGGTACTGTAAGAGTCACGAACACCTCGCACGGGACCAATGTGACTCGTAGGAACCGACCGCATAGTCACGGGGATCCCGATTTTAGTGTACGACGTAAATTTGCACAAAATTAGACTTGAGCATAAAAACATGCCATCGAAGGGGGAAAATGTAAAAAAAACACAAAACGGTCCTACAAGTGTCACGAATGCCTCGTATAGGACCGATATGACAAGTAAGAACCGACCGCGAAGTTACGGTGCTCCCGATTTGAGTGTATAACGTAAATTTGCAAAAAATTTGACTGAAACATAAAAACCTCCCATCGAATGGTGAAATCATAAAATAGACACAAAATGGTCCTGTAAGAGTCACGAACACCTCGCAGGGACCGATGTGACCCTTAGAACCGACTGCGTAGTCACGGGGCTCCCGATTTGAGGGTAAGACGTAAATTTGCACAAAATTAGACTTAAGCATAAAAATATGACATCGAATGGTGAAAAAGCAAAACAGCTGTAAAACGGTCCTATAAGAGTCACGAATGCCTCGCATGGGACCAATGTGACTCGTAGGAATCAATAGCGTAATCACGGGGCTCCCGATTTGACTGTACGACGTAAATTTGCAAATAATTACAATTAAGCATAAAAACATGCCATCAAAGGGTGAAAATATAAAACAACCACAAAACGATCCGGTAAGAGTCATAAACACCTCTCACGGGACCGATATAACTCGTAGGAACTGATCGCGTAGTCACGGTGATCCCGGTTCGAGTGTACGACGTATATTTTCAAAAAATTGGACTTAAGCATAAAAACATGCCATCGAAGGGTGAAAATGTAAAACAACCACAAAATGGTCTCGTAAGAGTCATGATCTCTCGCACGAAACTCATGTGACTCGTAGGAACGGACCGCGTAGTCACGGTGCTCCCGGTTCGAGTGTACGACGTAAATTTACAAAAAATTAGACTTAAGCATAAAAACATGCCATTGAAAGGTGAAACCGAAGAACAAACACAAAACAAACATGTAAGAGTCATGAATGTCTCGCACGGGACCGATGTGACACGTAGAAACCGACTGCGTAGTCACGGGGCTCCCGGTTTTAGTGTACGACGTAAATTTGCAAAAATTAGACTTATCCATAAAAACATGCCATCGAAGGGTAAAAACTTAAAACAGCCACAGAACGGTCCTTTAAGAGTCACGAACCCCTTGCACGGGACCGATGTGACCCGTTGGAACTGACTGCGTAGTCACAGGCCTCCGAATTTGAGGGTACGACGTAAATTTGCACAAAATTAGACTTAAGAATAAAAAATATGCCATCAAGGGGTGAAAATGTAAAACATCCACAAAACAGTCTGGTAAGAGTCACGAACACCTAGCACGGAACCAATGTGACCCGTAGGAACGGACCATGTTATCACGGGGATCCCGGTTGGAGTGTACGGCATTAATTTGCAAAAAATTAGACTTAAGCGTAAAAAATTTCCATCGAAGGGTTAAAATGTAAAACAACCAAAAAACGGTCCTGTAAGAGTCATGAACACCTCGCATGGGACCAATGTGACCGGTAGAAACTGACCGCATAGTCACGGGGTTCCCGATTTGAGTGTATGATGTAAATTTGTAAAAAAATCAGACCTATGTAGAAAAACATGCCATCGAACGGTGAAAACATAAAACAAACACAAAACGGTCCTATAAGAGTCACGAACACCTCGCATGGAATCAATGTGACTCGTAGGAATAGACCGCGTAGACACGGGTGTCCCGATTTGAGTGTACGACGTAAATTTTCTCAAAATTAGACTTAAGTATAAAAAATGCCATCAAAGGTTGTAAACGTGAAAAGCTACAACATAGTCCTGTAAGAGTCACGAACACCTCGCACGGGACCAATGTGATCCGTTGGAGACGACCGCGTAGTCACGGGGCTCCCGATTTGAGGGTACGACGTCAATTTTTACAAAATTAGACTTATGCATAAAAATACGCCATCGAAGGGTGAAAATATAAAACAACCACAAAATGGTCCGGTAAGAGTCATGAACACCTCACACGAGACCAATGTGACTCGTAGGAACCGATTGCATAGTCACGGGGCTTCCAATTTTAGTGTATGACGTAAATTTATACAAAATTATACTTAAGCATAAAAACATGCCATCGAAGAGTGAAAACATAAAGCAAACACAAAACGGTCTCGTAAGATTCATGAACGCCTCGCACGGGACCGATGTGACTCGTAGGAACCGAGCGTGTAGACACGAGGGTCCCGATTTGAGGGTACGACGTAAATTTTCAAAAAATTAGATTTAAGCATAAAAACATGCCATCGAAGGGTGAAAACGTAAAACAAACACAAAACGGGTCTCTAAGAGTCACGAACACCTCACACAGGACCAATGTGAACCGTTGGAACCGATCGCATAGTCACGAGGCTCCCGGTTTGAGGGTACAACATAAATTTTCTCAAAATTAGACTTAAGCATAAAAATAAGCCATCGAAGGGTGAAAATGTAAAACAGGCACAAAACGGTCCCGTAAGAGTCATCAACACCTCACACGGGACCAATGTGACTCGTACGAACCGATCGCGTAGTCACGGGGCTCCCGATTTGAGTGTACGAAGTGAATTTGCATAAAATTAGACTTAAGAAAAGAAAATATGCCATCGAGGGGTAAAAACATAAAAAAACATAAAACGGTCTTGTAAGAGTCACAAATGCCTCGCATGGGACCGATGTGACACGTAGGAACCGACCGCGTAGTCACGTGTCTCCCGGTTTGAGTGTACGACGTAAATTTGAACAAAATTAGACTTAGGCATAAAAACATGCCATCGAAGGGTGAAAAAGTAAAACAGCCACAAAACGGTCCGGTAAGAGTCATGAACACCTCTCATGGGACCAATGTGACCCGTAGGAACCGACCGCGTAGTCACGGGCCTCCCGGTTGGAGTGTATGACATAAATATGCACACAATTAGACTTTAGCATAAAAACATGCTATCGAAGGCTGAAAATATAAAATAGCCACAAAACAGTCGTGTAAGAGTCACGAACACCTCGCGCGGGACCAATGTGACCCACAGGGACCGACTGCATAATCACGAGGCACCCGATTTGAGGGTACAACATGAATTGAAAAAAAATTAGCCTTAAGCATAAAAACATGCCATCGAAAGGTGAAAATATTAAAAACCACAAAATGATCTCGTAAGAGTCACGAACGCTCGCACGGAACCAATGTGATCCGTAGGAACCGATTGCGTAGTCATGGGGCTCCCAGTTAGAGGGTACGACGTAAATTAATGAAAAATTAGACTTAAGCATAAAAACATACCATCGAAGGGTGAAAATGTAAAATAGCCAAAAAATGGTCCAGTATGAGTCATGAACACCTCGCACGAGACCAATGTGACTCGTAGGAATCGACCACGTAGTCACGGGGCTCCCGATTTCAGTGTACGACGTAAATTTGTACAAAATTAGACTTAAGCATAAAAGCAAGCCATCGAAGGCTGAAAATGTAAAAAAAAACACAAAACGGTCCTATAAGTGTCAAGAATGCCTCGTACGGGACCGATGTGATAAGTAGGAACCGATCGCGTAATCACGGTGCTCCCGGTTTAAGTGTATAACGTAAATTTGCAAAATTAATAGACTGAAGCATAAAAAACTACCATTGAATTGTGAAAATGTGAAATAGCCACAAAACGGTCCTGTAAGAGTCACGAACACCTCGCATGGACCGATGTGACCCGTTGGTACCGACCGCGTAGTCATGGGGTTCCCGGTTTGAGGGTATGACGTAAATTTGCACAAAATTAGACTTAAGCATAAAAATATGTCATCGAAGGGTGAAAACATAAAACAGCTACAAAACGGTCCTGTAAGAGGCACGAATGCCTCGCATGGGACCAATGTGACTCGTAGGAATCAATCGCGTAGTCACGGGGCTTCCGGTTTGACTATACGACGTAAATTTACAAAAAGTTAGACTTAAGCATAAAAATATGACATCAAAGGGTGAAAATGTAAAACAACTGCAAAATGGTCTGGTAAGAGTCACAAGCACCTCGCACGGGATCGATATGACTCGTAGGAACCGATCGCGTAGTCACGGTGCTCCCGGTTCGATTGTTTGACGTATATTTGCAAAAAATTAGACTTAAGCATAAAAACATGCCATCGAAGGGTGAAAATATAAAACAACCACAAAATGGTCTCGTAATAGTCATGAACGCTCGCACGAGACCGATGTGACTCGTAGGAATGGATCGCGAAGTCATGGTGCTCCCGGTTCTAGTGCACGACATAAATTTTCAAAAAATTAAACTTAAGCATAAAAACATGCCATTGAAAGGTGAAACCAAAAAACAAACACAAAACGATCCTGTAAGAGTCACGAACGCCACGCACGGGACCGATGTGATACGTAAGAACCGACCGCATAGTCACGGGGCTCCCGGTTTTAGTGTACGACGTAAATTTGTAAAAAATTAGACTTAAGCATAAAAATATTTCATCGAAGGGTAAAAACATAAAACAGCAACAGAACGGTCCTGTAAGAGTCACGAACGCCTTACACGGGACCGATGTGACCCATTGGAACCGACTGGGTAGTCACGGGCCTCCGAATTTGAGGGTATAGCGTAAATTTGCACAAAATTATACTTAAGAATAAAAACCTGCCATCAAAGGGTGAAAATGTAAAACAATCCCAAAACAGTCCGGTAAGAGTCATGAACACCTAGCATTGGACCAATGTGACCCGTAGGAACGGACTGCATTATCACGGGGCTCCTGGTTGGAGTGTACGACGTCAATTTGTACAAAATTAGACTTAAGCGTAAAAACATTCCATCGAAGGGTTAAAACATAAAACAGCCAAAAAATGGTCCTGTAAGAGTCACAAACACCTCGCACGGGACCAGTGTGACCTGTAGGAACCGACCGCATAGTCACGGGGCTCCCAGTTTGAGTGTACGACGTAAATTTGCAAAAAAATGAGACTTAAGCATTAAAACATACCATCGAAGGATGAAAACGTAAAACAAACACAAAACGGTCCTATAAGAGTCATGAACACCTCGCACGGGATCAATGTGACTCGTAGGAACCGATCACGTAGACACGGGGGTCCCAGTTTGAGTGTACGACGTAAATTGCACAAAATTTTACTTAAGCATAAAAACATGCCATCAAAGGATGAAAACGTGACATAGCCACAACACAATCCTGTAAGAGTCACAAAAACCCGCACGGGACCAATGTGACCCGTTGGAACCAACCGCGTAGTCACGGGGCTCCCGGTTTAAGGGTACGATGTCAATTTGCTCAAAATTAGACTTAAGCATAAAAACATGCCATCGAAGGGTGAAAATATAAAATAACCACAAAATGGTCCTGTAAGAGTCACGAACACCTCACACGGGACCAATGTGACTCGTAGGAACCGATCGCGTAGTCATGGGGTTTCCAATTTGAGTGTACGACGTAAATTTTCACAAAATTAGACTTAAGCATAAAAACATGCCATCGAAGGGTGAAAACATAAAACAAACACAAAACAATCTCGTAAGAGTCATGAACGGCTCGCACGGGATCGATGTGACTCGTAGGAACCATGTTCATAGACACGAGGGTCCCGATTTGATGGTATGACATAAATTTGCAAAAAATAGACATAAGCATAAAAATATGCCATCGAAGGGTGAAGATGTAAAACAAACACAAAATGGTCCGGTAAGAGTCACGAACACCTCGCACTGGATAAATGTGACCCATTGGAACCGACCGCATAGTCACGGGGCTCCCGGTTTGAGGGTACGACATAAATTTGCTCAACATTAGACTTGAGCATAAAAATATGCCATCGAAGGGTGAAAATGTAAAATAGCCACAAAACGGTCTAGTAAGAGTCATCAACACTTCACACGGGACCAATGTGACTCGTACGAACCGATCGCGTAGTTACGGGGCTCCCGATTTGAGTGTACGACATAAATTTGCATAAAATTAGATTTAAGAATAAATATATGCCATCGAAGGGCACAAACATAAAAAAACACAAAACAGTCCTATAAGAGTCTCGAACGCCTTGCATGTGACCGATTTGACATGTAGGAATCGACCGTGTAGTCACGTGGCTCTCGATTTGAGTGTGCGACGTAAAATTGACCAAAATCAAAAAACATGTCATCGAAGGGTGAAAATGTAAAATAGCCACAAAACGGTCCGGTAAGAGTCATGAACACCACTCATGGGACCAATGTGACCCGTAAGAACGGACCGCGTAGTCACGGAACTCCCGGTTGGAGTGTATGACATAAATTTGCACACAATTAGACTTAAGTATAAAAACATACCATCGAAGGGTGAAAATGTAAAACAGTCACGAACACCTCGCACAGTACCAATGTGACCCGTAAGGACCAACCGCGTAGTCGCAAGGCACCCAGTTTGAGGGTACAACGTAAATTGGAAAAAAATTAAACTTAAGCATAAAAACATGCCATCAAAAGGTGAAAACGTAAAACAACCAAAAAATGGTCCCGTTAGAGTCACGAACGCTCATAGGGAATCAATGTGATCCGTAGGAACCGATTGCGTAGTCATGGGGCTCTCGATTTGAGGGTACGACGTAAATTTGTGAAAAATTAGACTTAAGATACAAATATACCATCGAATGGTGAAATTATAAAACAGCCACAAAACAGTCTAGTAAGAGTCACGAACACCTCACACGGGACCTAAGTGACTCTTAGGAACCGATCGCGTAGTCACAGGGCTCTCAATTTGAGTGTACGACGTAAATCTGCACAAAATTAGACTTAAGAATAAAAACATGCCATCGAAGGGTGAAAATATAAAACAGCCACAACACGGTCCTATAAGAGTCACGAACACCTCGCACGGGACCGATATGACTCGTAAGATCCGACCGCGTAGTACCGGTGCTACCGGTTCGAGTGTACGACGTAAATTTGCAAAAAATTAGACTTAAGCATAAAAACATGCCATCGAAGGGTGAAAATGTAAAACAACCACAAAACGGTCCTATAAGAGTCACGAACACCTCACACGGGACCAATGTGACTCGTAGGAATCGACCGCATAGTCACGGGGCTCCCGATTTGAGTGTATGACGTAAATTTTCACAAAATTTAACTTGAGGTTAAAAACATGCCATCGAAGGGTGAAAATATAAAGCAAACAAAAAACGGTCCTATAAGAGTCACGAATGCCTCGCAAGGGACCGATGTGACAGATAGGAACCGATCGCGTAGTAACGGTGCTCCCAGTTTGAGTGTGCGACGTAAATTTGAAAAAAATTAGACTGAAGCATAAAAACCTTCCATCGAAGGGTGAAAACATAAAATAGCCATAAAACGGTCCTGTAAGAGTCACGAACACCTCACACGGGACGGATATGACTCGTAGGAATCGATCGCGTAGTATGGTGCTACCGATTCGAGTGTATGATGTAAATTTGAAAAACATTAGACTTAAGCTTAAAAATATGCCATCGAAGGGTGAAAATGTAAAATAACCAAAAAACGATCCCATAATAGTCACGAATGCCTCGCACGGGACCAATGTGACTCGTAGGAACTGATCGCGTTGTCACGATGCTCCGGTTCGAGTGTACGACATACATTGGCAAAAAATTAAACTTAAGCATAAAAACATGCCATCGAAAGGTGAAAATGTAAACCAACCATAAAACGGTCCCGTAAGAGTCACGAACGCTCGCACGGGGCTGATGTGACTCGTAGGAACCAATTGCATTGTCGCGGTGCTCCCGATTTGAGTGTACGATGTAAATTTATGAAAAAATTAGACTTAAGCATAAAAACATGCCATCAAAAGGTGAAACCGTAAAACAAACACAAAACGGTCCTGTAAGAGTCACGAACGCCTCGCACGGGACCGATGTGAGACGTAGCAATCGATCGCGTAGTCACGGGGCTCCCAGTTTGAGTGTACGACGTAAATTTGAAAAAAATTAGACTTAAGGAAAAAATAAGCCATCCAAGGGTGAAAATATAAAATAGCCAAAGAACAGTCATGTAAGAGTCACTAACACCACGCTTTGGACCAATGTGACCCATTGGAACCGACCGTGTAGTCACGGGCCTCCCGGTTTGAGGGTACGACATAAATTTGCACAAAATTATACTTAAGCATAAAAATATGCCATCAAAGGGTGAAAATGTAATGCAACCACAAAACAGTTCGGTAAAAGTCACGAACACTTCGAACGGGACCAATGAGACCCGTAGGAACAGACCGCCTTGTCACGGGGCTCCCAGTTGGAGTGTACGACGTAAATTTGCACAAAATTAGACTTAATCATAAAAACATACATAAAACAGACACAAAACGGTCCTGTAAGAGTTATGAACACCTCGCACGGGACCAGTTTGACCCGTAGGAATATATCGCGTAGTCAGGGGGCTCCCGGTTTAAGTGTACGACGTAAATTTGCACAAAATTAGACTTAAGCATAAAAACATGTCCATCGAAGGGTGAAACTGTAAAACGAATACAAAATGGTCCTGTAAAAGTCACGAACACCTCGCACGCGAAAGATGTGAACAATTGGAACCGACCGCGTAGTCACGGGGCTCCCGGTTAGAGGGTACGACGTCAATTTGCTCAAAATTAGACTTAAGAATAAAAATATGTCATCGAAGGGTGAAAATATAAAACAACCACAAAACAGTACGATAAGGGTCACGAACACCTCACACGGGACCAATGTGACTCGTAGGAACCGATCGCATAGTCACGGGGCTCCAAATTTGAGTGTACGACGTAAATTTGACCAAAATTAGACTTAAGCATAAAAACTTTCCATCAAAAGGTGAAAACGTAAAACAACCACAAAACAGGCTCGTAAGAGTCACGAACGCCTCGCACGGGACCAATGTGACTCGTAGGAAATAATCGCGTAGTCACGGTATTCCCGGTTCGGGTGTACCATGTAAATTTACAAAAAATTAGACTTAAGATAAAATCAGGCCATCGAAAGATTAAAACATAAAACAACCACAAAACGGTCCCGTAAGAGTCATGAACGCTCACACGGGACCGATGTGACTCGTAAGAACCCACCGCGTAGTCACGGTGCTCCCGGTTCGAATGTACGACGTAAATTTGTAAAAAATTAGAATTAAGCATAAAAACATGCCATCAGAAGGTGAAACCATAAAAAAGCACAAATTGGTCCTGTAAGAGTCACGAACGCCTCGCACGGGACCGATGTGACACGTAGAAACCAACCGTGTTGTCACGGGGCTCCCGGTTTGAGTGTACGATGTAAATTTGTAAAAAATTAGACTTAAGCATAAAAACATTCCATCGAAGGGTGAAAATGTAAAATAACCACAAACGGTCCTCTAAGCATCAGGAACACCTCGCAAGGGACCAATGTAACCCATTGGAACCGACTGCGTAGTCACGGGTCTCCGAGTCTGAGGGTGCAACGTAAATTTTCACAAAATTAGACTTAAGCATAAAAATATTCCATCAAAGGGTGAAAATGTAAAACAGCCACAAAACAGTTCGGTAAGCGTCACGAACACCTCTCACGGGAACAATGTGACCTGTAGGAACGGATTATATTGTTACGGGGCTCCCGGTTGGAGTGTATGACGTAAATTTGCAGAAAATTAGACTTAAGCATAAAAAATTACCATCGAAGAGTGAAGACATAAAAAAGCCACAAAACTGTCTTATAAGAGTCACAAACACCGCGCACGGAACCAATATAACTCGTAGGAACCGACCGCGTAGACACGGGGGTCCCGGTTTGAGTGTACGACATAAATTTGCAAAAAATTAGACTTAGGCATAAAAACATGCCCATCGAAGGGTGAAAACATAAAATAAACACAAAATGGTCCTGTGAGAGTCACGACCACCTCGGACGGGACCAATGTGACCCGTTGGAACCAATCGCGTAGTCACGGGGCTCCCGGTCTGAGGGTATGACATCAATTTTCTCAAAATTAGACTTAAGCATAAAAATATGCCATCGAAGGGGGAAAATGTAAAACAACCACAAAACAGTCCAGTAAGAGTCACGAACACCTCACACGGGACCAATGTGACTCGTACGAACCGATAGTGTAGTCATGGGGCTCCCGATTTGAGTGTACGACATAAATTTGCATAAAATTGGACTTAATAATAAAAATATGCCATGGAAGGGTACAAACGTAAAACAAACACAAAACGGTCCTATAAGAATCACGAACGCCTCGCATGAGATCGATGTGACACATAGGAGTTGCCCGCGTAGTCACGTGGCTCCCAGTTTGAGTGCACGACGTAAATTTGAACAAAATTATACTTAAGCATAAAAACATGCCATCGAAAGGTGAATATGTAAAATAGCCACAAAACTGTCCGGTAAGAGTCATGAACACCTTGAATGGGACCAATGTGACCCGTAGGAATCAAACGTGTAGTCACAGGTCTCCCGGTTGGAGTGTATGACGTAAATTTTCACACAATTAGACTTAAGCATAAAAACATGCCATTGAAGGGCGAAAATGTAAAACAGTACAAGGCTCCCGATTTGAGGGTACGACGTCAATTTGAACAAAATTAAACTTAAGCATAAAAAAATGCCATCGAAGGGTGAAAATGTAAAACATCCACAACACGGTCCTGTAAGAGTCATAAAAACCTTACACCAAACCAATGTGATCCGTAGGAACCGACCACGTAGTCATGGCGCTCCCGATTTGAGGATAGGACGTAAATTTGCAAAAAATTAGGCTTAAGCATAAAAACATACCATCGAAGGGTGAAAATGTAAAAGAGCCACAAAATGGTCCAGTAAGAGTCACGAACACCTCGTACGAGACCAAAGTGAGTCGTAAGAACCGACCGTGTAGTCACGGGGCTCCCGATTTGAGTGTACGATGTAAATTTGCACAAAATTAGACTTAAGCACAAAAACATGCCATCGAAGGGTGAAAATATAAAACAGTCACAACATGGTCCTGTAAGAGTCATGAACACCTCGCATGGAACCAATGTGATCCATAGGAACTGACCGCGTAGTCACGGGGCTCTCAGTTTGAGGGTACGACGTAAATTTACGAAAAATTAGACTTAAGTACAAAAACATAGCATCAAAGGGTGAAAATGTAAAACAGCCACAAAGTTGTCCGATAACATTCACGAACACCTCGTACGGGACCAATGTGACTCGTAGGAACCGACCGCGTAGTCACAAGGCTCCCGATTCGAGTGTATGACGTAAATTTGCACAAAATCAAACTTAAGCATAAAAATATGCCATCGAAGGGTAAAAATGTAAAACAATCACAAAACGGTTCGGTAAGAGTCACGAACAGCTCACACGGGACCAATGTGACTCGTAGGAACCGACCGCAGAGTCACGGGGCTCCCAATTTGATTGTACGACGTAAATTTGTCCAAATTTAGACTTAAATATAAAAACATACCGTCGAATGGTGAAAATGTAAAATAAACACAAAACGGTCCTGTAAGGGTCACGAATTCCTCGCAAGGGACCGATGGGACACGTATGAACCGACCGCGTAGTACCGGTGCTCCCGTTTTGAGTGTTCGACGTAAATTTGAAAAAAAATTGACAGATGTAGAAAAACCTTCCATCGAAGGGTGAAAACATAAAATAGCCACAAAACGGTCCTGTAAGAGTCACGAACACCTCACCCGGGATTGATGTGACCCGTTGGAACCGACCGCGTAGTTACGGGGATCCCTGTTAGAGGGTACGATGTAAATTTGCAAAAAAATAGACTTAAGCATAAAAGCATGCCATCAAAGGGTGAAAACATAAAACAGCCACAAAACAGTCCGATAAGAGTCACAAACACCTCGCACGGGACAGTTATGACTTATAGGAACCGATCGCATAGTCACGGGGCTCCCGGTTTGAGTGTACGACGCAAATTTGCAAAAAAATTGACTTAAGCATAAAAACATGACATCAAAGGGTGAAAACATAAAACTACACAAAAAGGTCTCGTAAGAGTCACGAACGCCTCGCATGGGACCGATATGACTCGTAGGATCCGACCGCGTAGTACCGGTGCTACTGGTTCGAGTGTACGACGTAAATTTTCAAACATTAGACTTAAGCATAAAAATATGCCATCGAAGTCTGAAAACGTAAAACAACCACAAAACGGTCCTGTAAGAGTCATGAACGCCTCACATGGGACCAATGTGACTCGTAAGAACTGACCGCATTGTCACGATGCTCCCGGTTCGAGTGTCGATGTAAATTCGCAAAGAATTAGACTTAAGCAAAAAAATATGTCATCGAAAGGTGAAAATGTAAAACAACCACAAAACGGTTCCGTAAGAGTCACGATCGCTCGCACGGGACCGATGTGACTCGTAAGAACTATACGCGTAGTCACGGTTCTCCCGATTCGAGTGTACGACGTAAATTTGCAAAAAATTACACTTAAGCAAAAAAGCATGCCATCGAAAGGTGAAACCATAAAACAAACACAAAACGGTCCTGTAACAGTCACGAACGCCTCAGACGGGACTGATGTGACACGTTGGAACCGATCGCATAGCATGGGGCTCCCAGTTTGAGTGAACGATTTAAATTTGCAAAAAATTAGACTTTAGTATAAAAACATTCCATCGAAGGGCGAAAACGTAAAACAACCACAAAACAGTCTGATAAGGGTCATAAACACGTCGCATGGGACGGATATGACTTATAGGAACCGATCGCGTAGTCCCGGTTACCCGGTTTTAGGGTACGACGTAAAATTGCACAAAATTATACTTAAGCATAAAAATATGCCATCAAAGGGTAAAAACGTAAAACAGCCACAAAATAGTCCGATAAGAGTCACGAACACCTCACATGGGACCAATGTGACCCGTAGGAACGGACCGCGTTGTCACGGGGCTCCCGGTTGGAGTGTACGACGTAAATTTGCACAAAATTAGACTTAAGCATAAAAACATGCCATCGAAGGGTAAAAATGTAAAAAAGCTAAAAAAAAGGCCCTGTAAGAGTCACGAACAGACCGCGTAGTCAGGGGGCTCCCGGTTTGAGTGTACGACGTAAATTTGCAAAAAATTAAACTTAAGCATAAAAACATGTCCATCGAAGGGTGGAAAGGTAAAAAAAATACAAAACGGTCCTGTAAGAGTCACGAACACCTCGCACGGGACCAATGTGACCCATTGGAACCGATCGCGTAGTCACGGGGCTCCCGATTTGAGGGTATGATGTCAATTTGCTCAAAATTAGACTTAAGCATAAAAATCTGTCATCGAAGGGTGAAAATGTAAAACAACCACAAAACGATTCGGTAAGAGTCACGAACAGCTTACACGGGACCAATGTGACTCGTAGGAACCGACCGCATAGTCACGGGACTCCCAATTTGAGTGTACGACGAAAATTTGCATAAAATTATACTTAAGCATAAAAGCATGCCATCGAATGGTGAAAATATAAAACAAACAAAAAACGGTCCCGTAAGAGTCATGAATGCCTCGCACGGGACCGATGTGACTCGTAGGAACTGACCGCATAGACATGGGGGTCTCGGTTTGAGTGTACGACGGAAATTTGCACAAAATTAGACTTAAGCATAACAACTTGCCATCGAAGGGTTAAAATGTAAAATATCCACAAAACGGTCCTGTAAGAGTCACGAACCCCTTGCACGGGACCGATGTAACTCGTAGGAACCGACCGCGTAGACACGGGGGTCCCGGTTTGAGTGTACGACGTAAATTTGTAAAAAATTATACTTAAGCATAAAAACATGCCATCGAAGGGTGAAAACGTGGCATAACCACAACACAGTCCTCTAAGAGTCACGAACACCTCGCACGGGACCAATTTGACATGTAGGAACATACCGCGTAGTCAAGGGGCTCCCGGTTTGAGTGTACGACGTAAATTTGTAAAAAATTAGACTTAAGCATAAAAACATGTCCATCGAATGGTGAAAATGTAAAAAAACACAAAATGGTCCTGTAAGGGTCACAAACACTTCTCACGGGACCAATGTGAACCATTGGAATCGACCCCGTAGTCATGGGGCTCCCGGTTTGAGGGTATGACGTCAATTTACTCAAAATTAGTCTAAAGCATAAAAATAAGCCATCGAAGGGTGAAAATATAAAACAACCACAAAACGGTCTGATAAGAGTCACAAACACCTCACACGTGACCAATGTGACTCGTAGGAACTGACCGCTTAGTCACGGGGCTCCCAATTTGAGTGTACGATGTAAATTTGCACAAAATTAGACTTAGGTATAAAAACATGCCATCGAAGGGTAAAAACATAAAACAGACACAAAACGGTCCCATAAGAGTCATGAACGCCTCGCATGGGACCAATGTGACTCATAGAAACCGACCATATAGACACGAGGGGCTCGATTTGAGTGTACGACGTAAATTTGCACAAAATCAGACTTAAGCATAACAACATGCCTTCGAAGGGTGAAAACATAAAGCAGCCACAAAATTGTCCTGTAAGAGTCACTAACCCCTCGCACAGGACTTATGTGACTCGTACGAACTGATCGCGTAGTCATCGGGCTCCCGGTTTGAGTGTATGACGTAAATTTGCAAAAAATTATACTTAAGCATAAAAATAAAAATAAACACAAAATAGTCGTGTAAGAGTCACAAACGCCTCGCATGGGACCGATGTGACAGGTAGGAACTCACCTAGTAGTCACGGGAATGAATGCCTCGCACGGGACCGATGTGACACGTAGGAACCGATCGCGTAGTCAAAGGGCTCTCGGTTCGAGTGTACGACGTAAATTTGCAAAAAAAAATAGACTTAAGCATAAAAATATGCCATCAAAAGGAGAAAACGTAAAACAACAACAAAGCAATCATGTAAGAGTCACGAACGCCTCACACGGGACCAATGTGACCTGTTAAAACTGACCGCGTAGTCACAGGGCTCCTGGATTGAATGTACGATGTAAATTTGAAAAAAATTAGACTTAAGCATAAAAATATGTCATCGAAGGGTGAAAATGTAAAACAGCCACAAAACGGTCCGGTAAGAGTCATGAACATGTCGGATGGGACCAATGTGACCCGTAGGAATCGACCGCGTAGTCACGGGCCTCACGGTTGGAGTGTACGACGTAAATTTGCACAAAATTAGTATTAAGCATAAAAACATGCCATCCAAGGGTGAAAACATAAAACAACCACAAAATGGTACTGTAAGAGTCACGAACATCTCGCACGGGACCAATATGACCCGTAGGAACAGATCGCGTAGTCACGGGGCTCCCGATTTGAGTGTACGACGTAAATTTGGACCAAATTAGACTTAAGCATAAAAATATTCCATCAAAGGGTGAAAACATAAAACAACCATGACACGGTCCTATAAGAGTCACGAACACCTCGCACGGGACCAGTGTGACACGTAAAAATCGACCGGGTAGTCACGGGGCTCCCGATTTGAGTATACGACGTAAATTTACAAAAAAATAGATTTAAGCATAAAAACTTGTCATCGAAGGGTGAATACATAAAACAAACACAAAACGATCTTGTAAGAGTCACGAACACCTCACACGGGACCAATGTGACCCCTTGGAACCGAGTACGTAGTCACGGGGCTCCCGATTTCAGGGTACGATGTAAATTTGCTCAAAATTAGACTTGAGCATAAAAATATGCCATCGAAGGGTGAAAATGTAAAATGGCCACCAAACGGTCCAGTAAGAGTCATGAACACCTCACACGGGACCAACGTGACTCGTACAAACCCACTGCATAGTCACAGGACTCCCGATTTGAGTGTACGACGTAAATTTGCACAAAATTGGACTTAAGCATAAAAACATGTCATCGAAGGGTAAAAATGTAAAACAAATACAAAACGGTCCTGTAAGACTCACGAACGCCGCGTATGGAACCGATGTGACACAAATGAACCGACCGTGTAGTCACGTGGCTCCCGGTTTGATTGTACGACGTAAATTTGCACAAAATTAGACTTAAGCATAAAAATATGCCATCGAAGGGTGAAAAAGTAAAACAACCGCAAAATGGTTCGATTTGAGTTACGAACATCTCACATGGGACCAATGTGACCCGTAGGAACCGACCGCGTAGTCACGGGCCTCCCGATTCGAGTGTATGATGTAAATTTTCACAAAATTAGACTTAAGCATAAAAACATGCCATCGAAGGGTAAAAATGTAAGACAACCACAAGACGGTCCTGTAAGAGTCATAAACACTTCGCACAGAACCAATGTGATCCGTAGGAATGAACTGCATGGTCACGGGGCTCCCGGTTTGAGGGTACGACGTAAATTTGCAAAAAATTAGACTTAAGCATAAAAACATACCATCGAAGGGTGAAAATATAAAATAGCCACAAAACGGTCCGATAAGAGTCATGAACACCTCTCATGAGACCAATGTGACCCGTAGGAACCGACTGCGTAGTTACGGGCCTCCCGGTAGGAGTGTATGACATAAATTTGCACACAATTAGACTTAAGCATAAAAACATGCCATCGAATGGTGAAAATGTAAAACAACCACAAAACGGTCCTGTAAGAGTGACGAACACCTCGCACGGGACCAGTGTGACCGTTAGGGATCGACTGCGTAGTCATGGGGCTCCCGATTTGAGTGTACGATGTAAATTTGCACAAAATTATACTTAAGCATAAAAACATGCCATCGAGAGGAGAAAACGTAAAACATGATAAGCACCCAAAAATATCTATTTTATGCCCCGAATATGTGCATTTTAGTCCCTCGTTTTAATTAAAAATGCCCTTACGTTCGTATTTTTTTATTTCTCAGGTCAATACGCAGTTGCGGTACAAATAATGCTAAATCCAGTCAATTGCGACGCAGAAGCGGTCAAAAGCTTGCATCGAAGAAATCAAAGGAGATCGCGAAGTCTGGAGTCCTATTTGAGCATGTCGAAATGTGTTTCGATGCCCCGAACCAGTCCCGTAACCTTAACCTAGCCAAGACCGAGCTCAGACCATTCCCCGAACCCCGTGTGTGTTGAGTTTGTACCTTTATTATTTTTCTTAGATTTTTAGTTAAGTCATTTTTATTTTGATGATTTATTTAGATTTATTTAGAATTTCTTAAGATCTATTTTCTATTTTTTTTTCTTTATTCTATATTTTGATTTTGATTTTTATTAGTTTTTAATTTTTAATCTTTATTTAATTTTATCATTTTTCTTAGGATTAGTTTTTAGGAATTTATTTTATTTAGTTTTTAGTTTTAATTTATTTGGTTAAGATTTTTAGTTTTTTTTTAGTTTTTATAAATTTTATTTATTTATTATTATTTCTTTTTAATTTTTTTTAGTCTCTTAGTAATAAATTAGAGTTTTTCTAGATTTTTTATTTTTATTTTATTTCTAATTTTAATTTTTTTTAGTGTGTGCCATTTTTTAGAGGTACAAATTAAACACATACATATTAAACACTAACACACACAAATCCCAAACACACCCTCACCCTCACACACTATCCTACACCCTCACCCACCTAACCACTCCCAATTCATCTTCCTCGCCACAACTCTCTCTCCTGCTAACCTACTTACCACCATAACCAACCCATTTCAACCCGCAAAAACACAACACCCAGATACCTGAATACTCCATATCCCGTAACCACCACCATGACAACCAACTGCCGCAACCCCTATCTCGGCGGTCATCTCCATCTCCGCCGGCGAATCAAAACCAGCGACAAAATCCCGCCAGCCCCTGCCGTGGCCAGTCACCTGCTCGAACACGCCGGTGCCCATACCAGCCCTGCCGGCGTCCCTCTCAAACCCGACGGCGTCTATACCCCGTGACCAAACCCGGTAACCCGCTGAACCTTAGACCCGCCGAAAAAACTCCAACCCGAATCCGGCGCTGATGCGACCCACGGCCCTGTTCGAAACCCACAACCCTAGAAACCCATATCCCATGAAAATCGGAAATACCCGTTTCGAGACCGTGTATAATATGTATATAATAGGGTCATAAAAAATTCCAGAAAAATGTAAAAAAAAAATAATTCAGTTTTAGAATAATTTTTAGGTTTAGTTTTTAGTCTTCTTTTTGTAATCAAGTGCTGAAAATTATGAAGAAGTTGGACACGTGTCAAGGCATTTTTCAAGACGAATTTGGGAAAAAATTAAACATTAATTTGTTCAATTAATTTACTAACTCTCGTTACATAAATTAATTCGTGACACTTAAAATTAATTTACCTAGAAATATAAAATTAATGAAACCGATTAATTAAGGTAACATCATAAGCAGTGCATCCCACTCCTTGAACGGAGTGTTTAGCCAAACATTCTCATGTGTGCATAAACAATAATAGATAATATGTCAAAAAGGAAATAAATTGAAAAGAGAGTATAGAAATATAACACGCAATTTTTTTCCAAATTTGTCTTGAAATGCGCCTTGACACGCGTCCAACTTCTTCACAATTTTCAGAACTTGATTACAAAAAGAACACTAAAAACTAAACCTAAAAATTATTCTAAAGCTAAACTAATTTTTTTGTATTTTTCTGCAATTTTTTTTATAACCCTAAACTGTACATAATATACAGTGTCTTTTTCTCTCTCTACCTATCTCCCCTCTCTTTTGCCTGATGAGAGTCTTTTAAAGTGAGCTTCCCTTCTCTTATAATCATTCCCACGAAAAATGGATTGTAGAGGAGATTTTTTTGGGATTTTATTTTGGCCAAATCAAAGGTAAAATGGGAGCTCACGTGGGTTTCTTTTTTGAATTTGGTTTTGTTCCTACTTTGGTGGAGATATGGACAAGTGGGGGTCTGATGTTGGTTTCGAAAATGGGTATTGGGTTTGTGGATCGGGTTCGACTTGTTGGTCTCGGTTGATGGAAGAGCGTCGTTCAACGGGTTCGGGTTTGGTTGCAACCGGGTTCGCAGCGTTTGCTCTTGGTTTTTGGGTTTTGGTGAGGTGGAATTCCGTTGCCCCCGGGTTTGGACACGGATTAAGGTTCGAAAAGGTTTGCGTCGGGTTTGGAGTTCAGTGGTCCGGATGCAGGTGGCTCGCGGGTCTAGGTCCGATGGAGGCAGGTAGCCACCTAAGTAGCTCCGGTTTGGGTCGTCCTTTATTGGGTACTATTGTGGGTTGAACAACTCTAAGAATGGAGTTGGGTTTTGGGTATTGACTGCAACTGGAGCTGTTGGGTTTGGATTACAGGTGTGAGAGAGAGGGGGTAATGGGTTTTGTGTTTGGTTTCGTGGGTTTCTAATGGTGGGAGGTGAGAGAGAAGATGATTGGAGGTAGGAGATGACTTGGGTGAAGGTTGTGTGTGTGAGGGTGTATTGTGTAGGGGTGTGTCTTAGGGGTTGTTTGGGGTATGTGTTAGGTGTAGGCTTATGTGGATCGCGTAGTCACGGTGCTCCCGGTTCGATTGTATGACGTATATTTAGAAAAAATTAGACTTAAGCATAAAAACATGCCATCAAAGGGTGAAAATATCAAACAACCACAAAATGGTCTCGTAAGAGTCATGAACGCTCGCACGAGACCGATGTGACTCGTAGGAACGGATCGCGTAGTCATGGTGCTCCCGGTTCGAGTGTACAACATAAATTTGCAAAAAATTAGACTTAAGCATAAAAACATGCCATTGAAAGGTGAAACCAAAAAACAAACACAAAACGATCCTGTAAGAGTCACGAACGCCACGCACGGGACCGATATGATACGTAAGAACCGACCGCATAGTCACGGGGCTCCCGGTTTTAGTGTACGACGTAAATTTGCAAAAAAATAGACGTAAGCATAAAAATATTCCATCGAAGGGCAAAAACATAAAACAGCAACAGAACGGTCCTGTAAGAGTCACGAACGCCTTGCACGGGACCGATGTGACCCATTGGAACCGACTGCGTAGTCACGGGCCTCCGAATTTGAGGGTACGACGTAAATTTGCACAAAATTAGACTTAAGAATAAAAACCTGCCATCAAAGGGTGAAAATGTAAAACAATCACAAAACAGTCTGGTAAGAGTCATGAACACCTAGCATGGGACCAATGTGACCTGTAAGAATGGACTGCATTATCACGGGGCTCCCGGTTGGAGTGTACGACGTCAATTTGCACAAAATTAGACTTAAGCGTAAAAACATTCCATCGAAGGGTTAAAACATAAAACAGCCAAAAAATGGTCCTGAAAGAGTCACAAACACCTCGCACGGGACCAATGTGACTCGTAGGAACCGAGCGCATAGTCACGGGGCTCCCAGTTTGAGTGTACGACGTAAATTTGCAAAAAATGAGACTTAAGCATTAAAACATGCCATCGAAGGATAAAAACGTAAAACAAACACAAAACGGTCCTATAAGAGTCATGAACACCTCGTACGGGATCAATGTGACTCGTAGGAACCGATCGCGTAGACACGGGGGTCCCAGTTTGAGTGTACGACATAAATTGCACAAAATTTTACTTAAGCATAAAAACATGCCATCAAAGGGTGAAAACGTGACATAGCCACAACACAGTCCTGTAAGAGTCACGAACACCCGCACGGGACCAATGTGACCCGTTGGAACCAACCGCGTAGTCACGGGGCTCCCGGTTTGAGGGAACGATGTCAATTTGCTCAAAATTAGACTTAAGAATAAAAATATGCCATCGAAGGGTGAAAATATAAAATAACCACAAAATGGTCCTGTAAGAGTCACGAACACCTCACACGGGACCAATGTGACTCGTAGGAACCGATCGCATAGTCATGGGGTTCCCAATTTGAGTGTACGACGTAAATTTTCACAAAATTAGACTTAAGCATAAAAACATGCCATCGAAGGGTGAAAACATAAAACAAACACAAAACAATCTCGTAAGAGTCATGAACGCCTCGCACGGGATCGATGTGACTCGTAGGAACCATGTGCATAGACACGAGGGTCCCGATTTGAGGGTATGACATAAATTTACAAAGTATAGACATAAGCATAAAAATATGCCATCGAAGGGTGAAGATATAAAACAAACACAAAATGGTCCTACAAGAGTCATGAACACCTCGCACGGGACAAATGTGACCCATTGGAACCGACCGCATAGTCACGGGGCTCCCGATTTGAGGGTACGACATAAATTTGCTCAACATTAGACTTGAGCATAAAAATATGCCATCGAAGGGTGAAAATGTAAAATAGCCACAAAACGATCTAGTAAGAGTCATCAACACTTCACACAGGACCAATGTGACTCGTACGAATCGATCGCGTAGTTACGGGGCTCCCAATTTGAGTGTATGACATAAATTTGCATAAAATTAGACTTAAGAATAAAAATACGTCACCGAAGGGCACAAACATAAAAAAACACAAAACGGTCCTATAAGAGTCTCGAACGCCTTGAATGTGACCGATTTGACATGTAGGAATCGACCGTGTAGTCACGTGGCTCTCGATTTGAGTGTACAACGTAAATTTGACAAAAATAAAAAAATATGCCATCGAAGGGTGAAAATGTAAAATAGCCACAAAACGGTCTGGTAAAAGTCATGAACACCACTCATGGGATCAATGTGACCCGTAGGAACGGACCGCGTAGTCACGGGACTCCCGGTTGGAGTGTATGACATAAATTTGCACACAATTAGACTTAAGTATAAAAACATGCCATCGAAGGGTGAAAATGTAAAACAATCACGAACACCTCGCACAGTACCAATGTGACCCTTAAGGACCGACCGCGTAGTCGCAAGGCACCCAGTTTGAGGGTACGACGTAAATTGGAAAAAAATTAAACTTAAGCATAAAAACATGCCATCGAAAGGTGAAAACGTAAAACAACCACAAAATGGTCCCGTTAGAGTCACGAACGCTCATAGGGAACCAATGTGATCCGTAGGAACCGATTGCGTAGTCATGGGGCTCCCGATTTGAGGGTACGACGTAAATTTGTGAAAAATTAGACTTAAGATAAAAATATACCATCGAATGATGAAATTATAAAACAGCCACAAAACGGTCCAGTAAGAGTCACGAACACCTCACACGGGACCTAAGTGACTCTTAGGAACCGACCGCGTAGTCACAGGGCTCTCGATTTGAGTGTACGACGTAAATTTGCACAAAATTAGACTTAAGAATAAAAACATGCCATCGAAGGGTGAAAACATAAAACAGCCCCAACACGGTCTTATAAGAGTCACGAACACCTCGCACGGAACCAATGTGATCCATAGGAACCGATCGCGTAGTCACGGTGCTCTCGGTTTGAGGGTACGACGTAAATTTGCGAAAAATTAGACTTAAGCATAAAAACATGCCATCGAAGGGTGAAAATGTAAAACAGCCACAAAACGGTCCTATAAGAGTCACGAACACCTCACACGGGACCAATGTGACTCGTAGGAATTGACCGCATAGTCACGGGGCTCCCGATTTGAGTGTATGACGTAAATTTTCACAAAATTGGACTTGAGGTAAAAAATATGCCATCGAAGGGTGAAAACATAAAGCAAACAAAAAACGGTCCTATAAGAGTCACGAATGCCTCGCAAGGGACCGATGTGACAGATAGGAACCGATCGCGTAGTAACGGTGCTCCCAGTTTGAGTGTACGACGTAAATTTGAAAAAAATTAGACTGAAGCATAAAAACCTTCCATCGAAGGGTGAAAACATAAAATAGCCACAAAACGGTCCTGTAAGAGTCACGAACACCTCACACGCTACCGATTCGAGTGTGCGGTGTAAATTTGCAAAACATTAGACTTAAGCTTAAAAACATGCCATCGAAGGGTGAAAATATAAAACAACCAAAAAACGGTCCCATAATAGTCACGAACGCCTCGCACGAGACCAATGTGACTCGTAGGAACTGATCACGTTGTCACGATGCTCCCGGTTTGAGTGTACGACATACATTGGAAAAAAATTAAACTTAAGCATAAAATCATGCCATCGAAAGGTGAAAATGTAAACCAACCATAAAACGGTCCCGTAAGAGTCACGAACGCTCGCACGGGGCTGATGTGACTCGTAGGAACCAATTGCATTGTCACGGTGCTCCCGATTTGAGTGTACGATGTAAATTTATAAAAAAAATTAGACTTGAGCATAAAAACATGCCATCAAAAGGTAAAACCGTAATACAAACACAAAACAGTCCTGTAAGAGTCACGAACGCCTCGCACGGGACCGATGTGAGATGTAGCAATCGAC
The DNA here is from genome assembly GCA_949130495.1 of Sambucus nigra. Lineage (NCBI taxonomy): Eukaryota > Viridiplantae > Streptophyta > Magnoliopsida > Dipsacales > Adoxaceae > Sambucus > Sambucus nigra. The sequence goes on along the minus strand of OX422219.1, from coordinate 345,478,598 downwards.
CGCGTAGTCACGGGGCTCCCAGTTTGAGTGTACGACGTAAATTTGAAAAAAATTAGACTTAAGGAAAAAACAAGCCATCCAAGGGTGAAAATATAAAATAGCCAAAGAACAGTCATGTAAGAGTCACTAACACCACGCTTTGGACCAATGTGACCCGTTGGAACCGACCGCGTAGTCACGGGCCTCCCGGTTTGAGGGTACGACATAAATTTGCACAAAATTATACTTAAGCATAAAAATATGCCATCAAAGGGTGAAAATGTAATGCAACCACAAAACAGTTCGGTAAAAGTCACAAACACTTCGAACGGGACCAATGAGACCCGTAGGAACGGACCGCCTTGTCACGGGGCTCCCAGTTGGAGTGTACGACATAAATTTGCACAAAATTAGACTTAAGCATAAAAATATACATAAAACAGACACAAAACGCTCCTGTAAGAGTCACGAACACCTCGCACGGGACCAGTTTGACCCGTAGGAATATATCGCGTAGTCAGGGGGCTCCCGGTTTAAGTGTACGAAGTAAATTTGCACAAAATTAGACTTAAGCATAAAAAACATGTCCATCGAAGGGTGAAAATGTAAAACAAATACAAAATGGTCCTGTAAGAGTCACGAACACCTCGCACGGGAAAAATGTGAACAATTGGAACCGACCGCGTAGTCACGGGGCTCCCAGTTAGAGGGTACGATGTCAATTTGCTCAAAATTAGACTTAAGAATAAAAATATGTCATCGAAGGGTGAAAATATAAAACAACCACAAAACATTTCGATAAGGGTCACGAACACCTCACACGGGACCAATGTGACTCGTAGGAACCGATCGTATAGTCACGGGGCTCCCAATTTGAGTGTACGACGTAAATTTGACCAAAATTAGACTTAAGCATAAAGACTTTCCATCGAAGGGTGAAAATGTAAAACAACCACAAAATAGGCCCGTAAGAGTCTGAATGCCTCGCGCGGGACCAATGTGACTTGTAGGAACTAATCGCGTAGTCACAGTATTCCCGGTCCGGGTCTACGATGTAAATTTACAAAAAATTAGACTTAAGATAAAATTAGGCCATTGAAAGATTAAAACATAAAACAACCACAAAACGGTCCCGTAAGAGTCATGAACGCTCACACGGGACCGATGTGACTCGTAAGAACCCACCGCGTAGTCACGGTGCTCCCGGTTCGAATGTACGACGTAAATTTGTAAAAAATTAGACTTAAGCATAAAAACATGGTATCGAAAGGTGAAACCATAAAAAAGCACAAATTGGTCCTGTCAGAGTCACGAACGCCTCGCACGGGACCGATGTGACACGTAGGAACCAACCGTGTTGTCACGGGGCTCCCGGTTTGAGTGTACGATGTAAATTTGCAGAAAATTAGACTTAAGCATAAAAACATGCCATCGAAGGGTGAAAATATAAAATAGCAACAAAATGGTCCTGTAAGAGTCATGAACCCCTTGCATGGGACCGATGTGACTCGTAGGAACCGATCGCGTAGTCACGGGGCTCCCCGTTTGAGTGTACGACGTAAATTTGCAAAAAATTAGACTTAAGCATAAAAATAAAAACGGTCATGTAAGAGTCACGAATGCCTCGCATGGGACCAACGTGACACATAGGAACCGACCTAGTAGTCACATGCATGAACACCTCGTATGGGATTGGTGTGACACGTAGGAACCGACCACGGAGTCACGGGGCTCCCAGTTTTAGTATACGACGTAAATTTGCAAAAAAACTAAACTTAAGCATAAAAACATGCCATCAAAAGGAGAAAACATAAAACAACCACAAACCAATCCCGTAAGAGTCACGAACGCCTCGCATGGGACCAATGTGACCCATTGGAACTGACCGCGTAGTCACGAGGCTCCCGGTTTGAGTGTACGACGTAAATTTGCAAAAAAATTAGACTTAAGAATAAAACAGGCCATCAAAAGGAGAAAACGTAATACAACCACAAACCAATCCTGTAAGAGCCACAAACGCCTCGCACGGGACCAATGTGACCCGTTGGAAGTGACCGCGTAGTCAAGGGGCTCTCGGTTTGAGTGTACGGTGTAAATTTGCAAAAAATTAAACTTAAGCACAAAAATATGCCATCAAACGGTGAAAATGTAAAACAGTCACATAATGGTCCGGTAAGATTCACAAACACGTTACACGGGACTAATGTGACCCATAGGAACCTTCCACGTAGTCACGGCCCTCCCGGTTAGAGTGTATGACGAAAATTTTGTAGAACTTTTGACTGAAGCATAAAAATATGCCATCGAATGGTGAAAACATAAAATAGCCACAAAACGGTACTGTAAGAGTCATGAACACCTCGCACGGGGCCAATGTGACTTGTAGGAACCGATCGCGTAGTCACTGGGCTCCCGGTTTGAGGGCACGACGTAAATTTGTAAAAAAATAGGCTTAAGCATAAAAACATGCCATCGACGGGTGAATACGTAAAACAAACAAAAAATGGTCTTGTAAGAGTCACGAACACCTCGCATGGGAGCAATGTGACCCGTAGGAACTAATCGCGTAGTCACGGGGCTCCTGGTTTGAGGGTATGGCGTAAATATGCTCAAAATCAGACTTGAGCATAAAAATATGCCATCGAAGGGTGAAAATGTAAAACAACCACAAAACGGTCCAGTAAGAGTCATGAACACCTCACACGGGACCAATGTGACTCGTACGTACAGACCGCGTAGTCACGGGGCTCCCGATTTGAGTGTACGATGTAAATTTTCACAAAATTACACTTAAGCATAAAAACATGCCATCAAAGGGTAAAAATATAAAACAGACACAAAACGGTCTGGTAAGAGATCACGAACACCGAGCACCGGACCGATATGACTTGTAGGAACCAACCGCATAGTCACGGGGGCTCACGATTTGAGTGTACAACGTAAATTTGCAAAAAATTTGACTTAAGCATAAAAACATGTCATCTAAGGGTGAAAACATAAAATAGCCACAAAACAGTACCGTAAGAGTCACGAACGCCTCGCATGGTACATATATGACTCGTAGGAACCGACCGCGTAGTCACCGTGCTCCCGGTTCCACTACACCAAATCTGCCCATTTGTCAAGGTCAATGACCGTGACATTTCGAGGCGAGACAACTTTTTTTGTCACGGTCGTGTCACGGTCATTGACCTTGACACAAAACTCGCGTTTTGTGTCACGGTCGTGTCAAGGTCAATGACCGTGACACGTTTGTCACTGTTATAAACCGTGACAAAGCCGTGACCCTTTGTAAAAAAATTATCACGGCCATTGACCGTGACAATTCTGGGCAGAATTAAAAAAAAACTGCTGGGCAGTATGGCCACTGCCACTGCCCAGCAGTATATTTATACCGGTTATAGCAACGTTGTACCTGTTACAAACATCATATATCCGAAAAAACTAAAGATAATGCAAATATATATTCAAATAAGAAACTATTTAAAAAGAAACAACATCACCATCATTTTATCTCAAATCTACAAACTATTTGCATGGAAAAGAGATTTTGTACCACGACGCTCGGGAACACCTCCTTATCCTTCCCTTCTCGTCCGAATAGCCACATAAGTATAGAGCATATGTGGCCTACCCTTAGGGCCACTCCCTGTCCCCTGAATTGAAATAAAGTAAAATTAGTATCCGCCCTTCAAATATAGATAAATATAAATCGAAATCGAAATTGACATATAAATATAAATACATTACCTGTAGTGTCACTCAAACAGCTAACTTGAGCTCATATGGCACCTCCTTCCAACTAATGTACCCCAGGCAATCGTGTCAATTATAATTCTCTTCATATCTAAACACTAAGAAATACCATAATCCTATGGAGGTATGCGTTGCAAATTCCTTCCAACCGTTGTGTAGCCAAAAATCAGCAGTTGAAGTTGTCAACTCCACCTTTGAATGGTCTCCCATGTTTTGCTAGAAGTTCCAAGTGGTGGGGTATGGAAAGTGGAATTGACAACTTCAACCGGTGAGGTTTGGCTACATAACGGTTGGGAGGAATTTGCAGAGCATCGCTCCATAGGATTATGGCATTTCTTAGTGTTCGGATAGACGAAGAGATTCAGTATCCTCTCCACAAATAGGAAACCCCAAATAACTATGTACTAATCACCTATTAAAGGTAAGAAGCGTATATTCATGGATTAGTATAAACAAAACTTAGATGTAGTTGGAATATTTATGTATTAATCTCCTCTCCACACACGCACACTACACAAGAGTGAAAATGATAAAGTGCAGATCAAGTAAAAGCATTAAAAATGGATGTTTCGGTACAAATTGAAATATTTATTACAAATTGAAAAATTGTTTAAAATTCGGGATATCATTAAAAATGGATTGATATTCGGTAAGAGCAGCCAAGTCATCCACACTACTATTTAGACGCCTTGGCGCGTGTTGGACAATTGACCACGGCTCGTTGTTGATATACTCCGAGTAAAACACTTGCTTAACCCTTTGAAATGCACAAACAAACGGCTCATCGCTCACGTGGTCGTTGCTCTTCAACTTGGACTAGTCAACCATGATCAAATTGGTGACATGATCAACTTTACAAGCATTTTTATCCTCAACTCTTACCCATTCATAATAAAATACAACCTCTTTGAAGCTTATATAATCCAATTCAAATATATTTTGGATTACACCATAGTAAGTCATTTCAGCTTCAACGAGGTTTTTATCTTTTGAGCTCGCTCGAAAGAAAGTAAGAGCCTTGTATGAAATTCCCGAGTTCTGTACATTTATACTTTCCTCGTACACTTTAGCGCCGAAAATGTAACCGTTCAATCGATATTTTTTGTACTCTTGTGCCACGAACAGACGAGCAAGCCTTGATGTCGCATCACCCATCTTTAGGAGCTGAGAATATAGATAAATTAATTATATTAGTGGTAAAATTTGAGTGTAATGTAATGTTATATAATGACTGTTTTCATTGTAATTACCTCTTGTGTCAACCATAGCCTAAATTCGCTGTCTGATTGTACCACTGTTTTTCGTCTTTTATTGTTCTCACAGGCTTCATATTTACTGCATATTACAAAATTAATCATGTATAAAATAATCTAAAATAATGTTAAATATTATAATATTCGAAACTTACTTTTTCCATTCTTCGACATCTTCATGTGTGTCAAATAGATAACGAGCTACTTGTTCATGTTGCAAACTCGTTAATTTCACTCGTTTTCCCATCACATTACCACCATCATCGAGGAATTCATCAGTGTCATCAACGCTGGTCGAGTCAGTCATATATTCCCGAGTATATATTGATGACTCCACGGTGATGTATTCCTCTGCAATTGATCCTGTAATATATCGCGTATTCTTGACGTAATCTTTAAAAGCTTTCATCAATCTTTCAAACGGATACATCCACCGATATCTAACTGGACCACAAAGAAGTGCCTCGTCGCATAGGTGTACCAACAAGTGAACACTTATGTCAAATAATGCTGGGGGAAAGTACTTCTCCAATACACAAATCGCTTCGTTCACAGCCAATTTTGCGGCCACTATGTTTTCTCGATTCACTACCTTCTCACACAAGAGGGAGAAGGTAATACTAATTTGCATAATAGCCCTACGCAAATCCTTGTGCTTGGAGAAACAGTGCTTAAACAATAGAGGAACCAATTGCATGATCACATGCCAATCGTGGGACTTACACTTATGTAAATCATGAGTAACATAATTCACAATCCTTTGCAAGTTGGACGAAAAAGTAGATGGTCCCTTCAAATTATATATTGTGTCTAGAAGCACCTTCCTTTCCTCACTCGTCAAAGTAAACGCACCAGGGGGAATTATTGTCCTTCCCCTACTATCTTCTTTCAACCATAGTTGTGGTTTAAGTTTTAACGTTTTAAGGTCTTTTCGTGCATTTTCTCCATCCTTCGAATGACTCCCCCCAAGGCAAGTACCCATAATATGTTCAGCGAAGTTCTTCTCTGCATGCATCACATTCAATACATGGTGCACCGGGTTTTTCTTCTAATAAGGCAAGTCAAATAAAATTGACCTCCGAGACCATTCCTTTCTTATCTCAGTTTCATTCCCAGTTGGGGTCTTCTTATGCTTGACATTATTAAATTTGGGATTCTTACCTGGCATATTTGGGCCACATTCAGAAGATTTACTTTCAATTTCTGAACCCGAAAGTTGTCTCGGCGGTAGCCTATGTTCAACTCCGCCCAATAAAAAATTGGAAGCTTTCTCACATCGGAAACTATGAGCTGGGGGTAAAAACCTCCTGTGGCAATGGTATACATTTTTTAAGCTGGAGGATAGACGAAGAGATTCATTCTCCTCTCCACAAATAGGACACCCCAAATAACCATGTACTACACATCCGGATAATGTCCCATAAGCTGGAAAATCATGAATTTCCCACATCAACATAGCTTTCAGCGTAAACTCTTCTTTTCTAAAAGAGTCAAATGATTGCACACCCTCTTCCCACAACTCATTTAATTCTTCTACCAAAGGAGCCAGGTAGATATCAATGTCTTCACTTGGTGCCTTTGGCCCAGGTATCAATAAAGCCATCATCGAAAATTTAGGTCTCATACACTGTGAAGGAGGGAGGTTGAGTGGGGCTAGGATCACTGGCCATACACTCTGATTGGTGCTTAGATTTCCAAATGGATTGAAACCATATGTTGATATAGCCAAACGAATGTTGCGTTGTTCTCGAGCAAAATAGGGATACTCATAATTCATCCTCTACCAGGCAGTAGAATCAATAGGATGACGCATGATATTACCCCCTACTTCTGCCCTAGCATACCAAGTCATTGCCTCTGCAATCCATGGTACTGTGAAAAATCTCTTTAATCTAGGCCCAACGGGGAAATATTTCAATACTTTTTGAGGCACTTTTGAGCTTGTGCCTTCCTTACTAGTAGATTGGACATATCTAGGTTCATCGCATACGGGACAACGATCGAGATTTTCATACTCCTTTCGGTATAGTATGCAGTCATACACACAAGCATGAATCGATTTATACTTCATTCCCAAACCTTTCAAACTGTTCTTCATAACAGGATAGCTATTTGGAAGTGTATTCACCTTGGGTAATAAGCCCTTCACCCATTTCAGAATTCCCGTCACGCTATTGCCAGACAAACCGTACTGCGTCTTCAAACTGTGCAAACCAACCATGGCATGTAAAGTTGTTTGATATTTCTCACAGCCAGAGTATAACGGTTGGGTCGCCTTAAATTTTAAACTTTGGTAGTCATCGTCAAGTTTTATCGTGTTATCTTCACGAGCACTTGAATCTTCTACATCATCAGTAACCTCATTCTCCTCAGCTTCATAAACTCCGTACGCATCATCAACTAAATCCTCTAACATATTATGATCTACGTCATCCCCTTCTTCATCTATTCTACTTGTTGAAGGTTGTTGTGAAGGTTGGTCAGGGACAAAAGGAACTTTCAACTCACCGTGAAAACTCCAAAATCGATAACTATCTTGCATACCCGATCTTAACAAATGTAGTTCAACTGTTTTCCACTCAAATACCTTACCATTCTTACACCTAGCACACGAAAACTCTTCATCATTACGACATCTCTTTGCATATTTCACAAATTCGTTAGCACCTCTGCGAAACACATCCCCCATTCTATTAGTCTCACCCATCCACTCTTTGTATTTCGGATATCCCATCACAGCTACCACAACTAAACACCTATTAAAGGTAAACAAAACTTAGATTTATAGTATGTTTTATTTAATTATCCCATCATTTAATTATCCTATTAAAGGGTAAGTGGTCATATCCCATTCAAGAATGCATTTTTCTGTAATATACTTACCAGCTCATGCACATTGTTACGATTTAAAAAAAATTCGACAGCATATCCCCTTAGTTCTCCAAGTACACGACGTAGATTGGCAGGCGTGAGTTTTATTTCAATTTGTCAATTAAAATAACAGTCAAACTTGTCAATCTAGTATGTACCCAGAGAACATTAAGATACGACTGCAGAACTTCCTCCAAAAGTAACAACTTTAAGCCAATAAGAATATTATACAGAAATTGTATAGTCTCAAACTGTCCAAACGGGACAATTCGAGAGATCTCATTACAGGGTAATGACTCTCGAACGGGTCTAAGGGTTATTGAATGCGTACGCATAAGAACTAGAATGCTAGTATCTATGCGCACTATATTTAATTTCAAGTATGTTTCATATAATGGGTTAATTCAAATACAAAAATAAATTCATGGGTTAATTCAAATACAAAAATAAATTCATGTATTGACCACATACACACACACACACACACTATCTAAGTTGTTCTATAGGTATAAAAACAATTATTATCCAATTATTATCCAACTATTATCAATTATTTATTTTGAATGTAAATAATATTCAACAGCCCACCCACCCCCACCCCCTCCCTATGTTTATTATCCAATTATTATCCAACTATTATCAATTATTTATAAAATTGATGTCTACTTTTAGTGTTGTGTATACCCCACCCCACCCCCTGCCCCCCTCCCCCACCCCACCCCACCCCACCCCCTACCCCCACCCTGCCCCACCCCCCACACACGCACACACATACACACATATATATATACACATACACACATAAATATAGACACAAATATATATATATATATATATATAAATGGAAAAGAGAGAGAGAGAGAGAGAGAGAGAGAGAGAGAGAGAGCAGCTTCGCGAGAGAGAGAGAGAGAGAGAGAGAGAGGGAACGGCGCGGGAGGGAAAAAAGAGGGGGGATAGGGTTTTTGCTGCGAAAATTGTTACGGTCGTGTCAAGGTCTTTGACCGTGACAAGTATTTAAATTATTGTCACGGTCATTGACCGTGATAATTAGTTGTCACGGTCGTGTCAAGGTCAATGACCGTGACATAAAACGCGTGTTTTTTGTCACGATCATTGACCTTGACAAGGCTGGCCGGCTGAAAGGTGACAATTTGCCCATTTTGGTGTAGTGTTCGAGTGTACGACGTAAATTTACAAAAAAATAAACTTAAGCATAAAAACATGCCATCGAAGGGTGAAAACATAAAACAACCACAAAAGAGGACCGTAAGAGTCACGAATGCCTCGAACGGGACCAATGTGACTCGTAGGAACTGACCGTGTAGTCACGATACTCCCGGTTCGAGTGTACAGCGTAAATTTGCAAAAAAATAAACTTAAGCATAAAAAAAGGCCATCGAAAGGTGAAAACATAATAAACCCACAAAACGGTCCCATAAGAGTCATGAATGCTCGCACGGGACCAATGTGACTCGTTGGAACAGACCGTGTAGTCACGGTGCTCCCGATTCGAGTGTACGACATAAATTTACAAAAATTAGACTTAAGCATAAAAACATGCCATCGAAAGGTGAAACCGTAGAATAAACACAAAATGGTCCTGTAAGAGTCACGAATGCCTCGCACGAGACCGATGTGACACGTAGGAACCGATCGCATAATCACGGCGCTTCCGGTTTGAGTGTACGACATAAATTTGCAAAAAAATAGACTTAATCATAAAAACATGACATCGAAGGGTGAAAATATAAAATAGCCACAAAACGATCCTTTAAGCATCATGAACACCTCGCACGGGACCAATGTCACCCATTCGAACCGACTGCGTAGTCACGGGCCTCCCGGTTTGAGGGTACGACGTAAATTTGCACAAAATTAGACTTAAGCATAAAAATATGCCATCAAAGGGTGAAAACATAAAACAGCCACAAAACAGTCCGGTAAGAGTCATGAACACCTCGCACGGGACCAATGTGACCCGTACGAACGGACCGAATTGTCACGGGGATCCCGGTTGGAGTGTACAACGTAAATTTGCACAAAATTAGACTTAAGCATAAAAACATGTCCATCGAAGGGTGAAAATATAAAACAAACACAAAACGGTCATGTAAGAGTAACGGACACCTCGCACGGGACCAATGTGACCCATTGGAACCGATCGCGTAGTCACGGAGCTCCCGGTTTGAGGGTACGAAGTCAATTTGCTCAAAATTAGACTTAAGCATAAAAATATGCCATCGAAGGGTGAAAATGTAAAACAACCGCAAAACGGTCTGGTAAGAGTTACGAACACTTCAAACGGGACCAATGTGACTCGTAGGAACCGTTCGCATTATCACGGGGCTCCCAATTTGGGTGTACGACGAAAATTTGCATAAAATTATACTTAAGCATAAAAGCATGCCATCGAATGGTGAAAATGTAAAACAAACAAAAAATGGTCCCGTAAGAGTCATGAATGCCTCGTACGGGACCGATGTGACTCGTAGGAACTGACCGCATAGACATGGGGGTCTCGGTTTGAGTGTACGACGAAAATTTGCACAAAATTAGACTTAAGCATAATAACATGCCATCGAAGGGTTAAAATGTAAAATATCCACAAAACGGTCCTGTAAGAGTCACGAACCCCTTGCACGGGACCGATGTAACTTGTAGGAACCGACCGCGTAGACACGGGGGTCCCGGTTTGAGTGTACGACGTAAATTTGCAAAAAATTAGACTTAAGCATAAAAACATGCCATCGAAGGGTGAAAACGTGGCATAACCACAACACGGTCCTCTAAGAGTCACGAACACCTCGCACGGGACCAATTTGACATGTAGGAACATACCGCGTAGTCAAGGGGCTCCCGGTTTGAGTGTACGATGTAAATTTGTAAAAAATTAGACTTAAGCATAAAACATGTCCATCGAAGGGTGAAAACGTAAAAAAACACAAAATGGTCCTGTAAGGGTCACGAACACTTCTCACAGGACCAATGTGAACCATTGGAACCGACCCCGTAGTCACGGGGCTCCCGGTTTGAGGGTACGACGTCAATTTACTCAAAATTAGTCTAAAGCATAAAAATAAGCCATCGAAGGGTGAAAATATAAAACAACCACAAAACGGTCCGATAAGAGTCACAAACACCTCACACGTGACCAATGTGACTCGTAGGAACTGACCGCTTAGTCACGGGGCTCCCAATTTGAGTATACGATGTAAATTTGCACAAAATTAGACTTAGGTATAAAAACATGCCATCGAAGGGTAAAAACATAAAACAAACACAAAACGGTCCCATAAGAGTAATGAACGCCTCGCATGGGACCGATGTGACTCATAGAAACCGACCATATAGACACGAGGGGCTCGGTTTGAGTGTACGACGTAAATTTGCACAAAATTAGACTTAAGCATAACAACATGCCTTCGAAGGGTGAAAACATAAAGCAGCCACAAAATTGTCCTGTAAGAGTCACTAAGCCCTCGCACAGGACTTATGTGACTCGTACGACCTGATCGCGTAGTCACGGGGCTCCCGGTTTGAGTGTATGATGTAAATTTGCAAAAAATTAGACTTAAGCATAAAAATAAATAAAATACAAAATAGTCGTGTAAGAGTCACAAACGCCTCGCATGGGACCGATGTGACAGGTAGGAACTGACCTAGTAGTCACGGGGATGAATGCCTCGCACGGGACCGATGTGACACGTAAGAACCGATCGCGTAGTCAAAGGGCTCTCGATTCGAGTGTACGACGTAAATTTGCAAAAAAAATTAGACTTAAGCATAAAAATATGCCATCAAAAGGAGAAAACGTAAAACAACAACAAAACACTCATGTAAGAGTCACGAACGCCTCACACGGGACAAATGTGACCCGTTAAAACTGATCGCGTAGTCGAAGGGCTCCCGGATTGAATGTACGATGTAAATTTGAAAGAAATTAGACTTAAGCATAAAAATATGTCATCGAAGGGTGAAAATGTAAAACAGCCACAAAACGATCCGGTAAGAGTCACGAACATGTCAGATGGGACCAATGTGACCCGTAGGAATCGACCGCGTAGTCACGGGCCTCACAGTTGGAGTGTACGACGTAAATTTGTACAAAATTAGTCTTAAGCATAAAAACATGCCATCGAAGGGTGAAAACATAAAACAACCACAAAATGGTACTGTAAGAGTCACGAACATCTCGCACGGGACCAATATGACCCGTAGGAACAGATCGCGTAGTCACGGGGCTCCCGATTTGAGTGTACGACGTAAATTTGGACCAAATTAGACTTAAGCATAAAAATATGCCATCAAAGGGTGAAAACGTAAAACAACCACGACACGGTCCTATAAGAGTCACGAACACCTCTCACGGGACCAGTGTGACACGTAAAAATCGACCGGGTAGTCACGGGGCTCCCGGTTTGAGGGTACGATGTAAATTTACAAAAAAATAGACTTAAGCATAAAAACTTGTCATCGAAGGGTGAAAACATAAAACAAACACAAAACGATCTTGTAAGAGTCACGAACACCTCTCACGGGACCAATGTGACCCCTTGGAACCGAGTACGTAGTCACGGGGCTCCCGATTTCAGGGTACGATGTAAATTTGCTCAAAATTAGACTTGAGCATAAAAATATGCCATCGAAGGGTGAAAATGTAAAATGGCCACCAAACGGTCCAGTAAGAGTCATGAACACCTCACACGGGACCAACGTGACTCGTACAAACCCACTGCATAGTCACAGGACTCCCAATTTGAGTGTACGACGTAAATTTTCACAAAATTGGACTTAAGCATAAAAACATGTCATCGAAGGGTAAAAATGTAAAACAAATACAAAACGGTCCTGTAAGACTCACGAACACCTCGCATGGAACCGATGTGACACATATGAACCGACCGTGTAGTCACGTGGCTCCCGGTTTGAGTGTACGACGTAAATTTGCACAAAATTAGACTTAAGCATAAAAACATGCCATCGAAGGGTGAAAATGTAAAACAACCGCAAAATGGTTCGGTATGAGTTACGAACATCTCGCATGGGACCAATGTGACCCGTAGGAACCGACCGCGTAGTCACGGGCCTCCCGATTCGAGTGTATGATGTAAATTTTCACAAAATTAGACTTAAGCATAAAAACATGCCATCGAAGGGTAAAAATGTAAGACAACCACAAGACGGTCCTGTAAGAGTCATTAACACTTCGCATAGAACCAATGTGATCCGTAGGAATGAACTGCATGGTCACGGGGCTCCCGGTTTGAGGGTACGACGTAAATTTGCAAAAAATTAGACTTAAGCATAAAAACATACCATCGAAGGGTGAAAATGTAAAATAGCCACAAAACGGTCCGATAAGAGTCATGAACACCTCTCATGAGACCAATGTGACCCGTAGGAACCGACTGCGTAGTTACGGGCCTCCCGGTTGGAGTGTATGACATAAATTTGCACACAATTAGACTTAAGCATAAAAACATGCCATCGAATGGTGAAAATGTAAAACAACCACAAAACGGTCCTGTAAGAGTGACGAACACCTCACACGGGACTAATGTGACCCTTAGGGATCGACTGCGTAGTCATGGGGCTCCCGATTCGAGTGTACGATGTAAATTTGTACAAAATTATACTTAAGCATAAAAACATGCCATCGAGGGGAGAAAACGTAAAACATGATAAGCACCCAAAAATGTCTATTTTATGCCCCGGATATGTGCATTTTAGTCCCTCATTTTAATTAAAAATGGCCTTATGTTCGTATTTTTTTATTTCTCAGGTCAATACGCAGTTGCGGTACAAATAATGCTAAATCAAGTCAATTGCGACGCAGAAGCGGTCAAAAGCTTGCATCGAAGAAATCAAAGGAGATCGCGAAGTCTGGAGTCCTATTTGAGCGTGTCGAAATGTGTTTCGATGCCCCGAACCAGTCCCGTAACCTTAACCTAGCCAAGACCGAGCTCAGACCATTCTCCGAGCCCCGTGTGTGTTGAGTTTGTACCTTTATTATTTTTCTTAGATTTTTAGTTGAGTCATTTTTATTTTTAGGATTTATTTAGATTTATTTAGAATTTCTTAGGATTTATTTTCTATTTTTTTTCTTTATTCTATATTTTGATTTTGATTTTTATTAGTTTTTAATTTTTAATCTTTATTTAATTTTATCATTTTTCTTAGGATTAGTTTTTAGGAATTTATTTTTTTTAGTTTTTAGTTTTAATTTATTTGGTTAAGATTTTTAGTTTTTATAAATTTTATTTATTTATTATTATTTCTTTTTTATTTTTTTTAGTCTCTTAGTAATAAATTAGAGTTTTTCTAGATTTTTTATTTTTATTTTATTTATAATTTTAATTTTTTTTAGTGTGTGCCATTTTTTAGAGGTACAAATTAAACACATACATATTAAACACTAACACACACAAATCCCAAACACACCCTCACCCTCACACACTATCCTACACCCTCACCCACCTAACCACTCCCAATTCATCTTCCTCACCACAACTCTCTCTCGTGCTAACCTACTTACCACCATAACCAACCCATTTCAACCCGCAAAAACACAACACCCAGATACCCGAATACTCCATATCCCGTAACCACCACCATGACAACCAACTGCCACAACCCCTATCTCGGCGGTCATCTCCATCTCCGCCGGCGAATCAAAACCGGCGACAAAATCCCGCCAGCCCCTGCCGTGGCCAGTCACCTGCTCGAACACGCCGGCGCCCATACCAGCCCTGCCGGCGTCCCTCTCAAACCCGACGGCGTCTATACCCCGTGACCAAACCCGGTAACCCGCTGAACCTTAGACCCGCCGAAAAAACTCCAACCCGAATCCGGCGCTGATGCGACCCACGGCCCTGTTCGAAACCCACAACCCAAGAAACCCATATCCCATGAAAATCGGAATTACCCATTTCGAGACAGTGTATAATATGTATATAGTAAGGTCATAAAAAATTCTAGAAAAATGTAAAAAAAAATTAATTTAGTTTTAGAATAATTTTTAGGTTTAGTTTTTAGTCTTCTTTTTGTAATCAAGTGCTGAAAATTATGAAGAAGTTGGACGCGTGTCAAGGCATTTTTCAAGACGAATTTGGGAAAAAAATTGCGTATTGTATTTCTACCTTCTCTTTTCAATTTATTTCCTTCTTGACATATTATCTATTGTTGTCTATGCACACATGAGAATGTTTGGCTAAACACCCCGTTCAAGGGGTGTGATGCACTGCGAATGATGTTACTTTAATTAATTGATTCATTAATTTTATATTTAACTATCACCGATTAATTTATGTAATGAGAGTTAGTAAATTAATTGAACGAATTAATATTTGAATTTAGGAATCGAACTAGAGGTAGGTTTTTTCGATATTTGAATATTAATTCGGTGTTGAAATTTGAAGATTGATATTGTTTTCGTTAAATTGATCCTAGCGGATAATTTTCTGAAAATAGTGTAGTCCTAATTTTTCATCGTATGGAATTTTTAAATTAATTTTCTGAAAAAGATTCTATTAAATTTATAATTTTAACGAGAGTTAGATTATAGATTTAATATTATCTCGAAATATTTCAAATTGATAAATTGGGAAATTAAAATAATTGAAAATGCAGTGTAATCCCATCTCTCGACCTTCTCACATATTTCACACTCGGTTGCACATTCTTTTTCCATTATTTAGTAAATTTTATAATTTTTATCATTTGTTAGTTAATTTTTCCCTTGAAATTGTTTTTAAAAATAAAAAAATAAAAAAAAAAATTCAGAAAAAAATTGGAATTGCACGTTTTCACATTAATTGTTTCACCTTGAAAGTTGGATTGATACCCGTACTTACCGCAATACGAGTTATTTTTAGACAAGTTTTGTATGTACTCAAGGGAATTTTGAGAGTGGGTTTTGCACAACAACGACATATACGCAAAAAAGCAACTTATCAAATGATAAGAAGGTTTTTGCGTATGTATCGTTGTTGTGCAAAAGTCACTCTCAAAATTCCATTGAGTACCTACAAAACTTATCTAGAAATAACTTGTATTGCGGTAAGTACGAGTATCAATCCTACTTTCAAGGGGAAACAATTAATGTGAAAACGTGCAATTCCAATTTTTTTATTTTTTTTTAAAAATAATTTCAAGGGAAAAATTAACTAACAAATGCTTAAATTATAAAATGACTAAATAATGAAAAAGAATGTGCAACCGAGTGTGAAATAATGTGAGAAGGTCAAGAGATGGGATTACACTGCATTTTCAATTATTTTAATTTCTCAATTTATTAATACAAAATATTTCGAGATAATATTAAATCGATAATCTAACGCTCGTTAAAATTATAAATTTAATAAAATCTTTTTCAGAAAATTAATTTAAACTTGTCACACGATGAAAAATTAGGACTACACTATTGTCAGAAAATTACCCGTTAGGATCAATTTAACGAAAACAATAACAATCTTCAAATTTCAACACCGAATTAATATTCAAATATCGAAAAAACCTACCTCTAATTCGATTCCTAAATTCAAATATTAATTCGTTCAATTAATTTACTAACTCTCATTACATAAATTAATCGGTGACACTTAAAATTAATTTACCTAGAAATATAAAATTAATGAAACCGATTAATTAAGGTAACATCATAAGCAGTGCATCCCACTCCTTGAACGGAGTGTTTAGCCAAACATTCTCATGTGTGCATAAACAATAATAGATAATATGTCAAAAAGAAAATAAATTGAAAAGAGAGTATAGAAATATAATACGCAATTTTTTTCCAAATTTGTCTTGAAATGCGCCTTGACACGCGTCCAACTTCTTCACAATTTTCAGCACCTGATTACAAAAAGAACACCAAAAATTAACCCTAAAAATTATTCTAAAGCTAAACTAATTTTTTTGCAATTTTTTTTATAACCCTAAAGTGTACATAATATATAGTGTCTTTTTCTCTCTCTACGTATCTCCCCTCTCTTTTGCCTGATGAGAGTCTTTTAAAGTGAGCTTCCCTTCTCTTATAATCATTCCCACGAAAAATGGATTGTAGAGGAGATTTTTTTGGGATTTTATTTTGGCCAAATCAAAGGTAAAATGGGAGCTCACGTGGTTTTTTTTTTTAATTTGGTTTTGTTCCTACTTTGGTGGAGATATGGACAGGTGGGGGTCTGATGTTGGTTTCGAAAATGGGTATTGGGTTTGGGGATCGGGTTCGACTTGTGGGTCTCGGTTGATGGAAGAGCGTCGGTCAACGGGTTCGGGTTTGGTTGCAACCGGGTTCGCAGCTTTTGCTCTTGGTTTCTGGGTTTTGGTGAGGTGGAATTCCGTTGCCCCCGGGTTTGGACACGGATTAAGGTTCGAAAAGGTTTGCCTCGGGTTTGGAGTTCAGTGGTCCGGATGCAGGTGGCTCGCGGGTCTAGGTCCGATGGAGGCAGGTAGCCACCGAAGTAGCTCTGGTTTGGGTCGTCCTTTATTGGGTACTGTTGTGGGTTGAACAACTCTAAGAATGGAGTTGGGTTTTGGGTATTGACTGCAACTGGAGCTGTTGGGTTTGGATTGCAGGTGTGAGAGAGAGGGGGTAATGGGTTTTGTGTTTAGTTTCGTGGGTTTCTAATGGTGGGAGGTGAGAGAGAAGATGATTGGAGGTAGGAGATGACTTGGGTGAGGTTGTGTGTGTGAGGGTGTATTGTGTAGGGGTGTGTCTTAGGGGTTGTTTCGTGTATGTGTTAGGTGTAGGCTTATGTGGGTGTGTGGGTGTTATATGTGTGTTTAATTTGTACCCTTAAAATAAAATAACACAACTAAAATTAATAAACCTAAAAAATTAAAATTAAAATCTAACTAAAAATAAAATAAACTAAAACTAATAAAAAATAGGGTCAATTATTTAATAGTCCCTACTATAAATATATATTTTTTAAAAAGGACACATATTTTTAGTTTAATCCATTTAGTCCCTCAAGTACTTAATATTCTCTTATTTTTAGAGGTCCGCGCCAGCGGCACTCCCTTTCCAAAATATGTGGCAAATGACTTTTTGAGGCAAAATAAAAAGGCTTGGACTAAATGAGTATTAAAAAATGTTTGAGGGACTATTTGGTATATGTCCCTAAAAAATATTAAAAATAAAAAAATAAAATCCTAAGCTTATATAAAAACTAAAGTAAAACAAAAGAATTAAAAATCTAAAATCTATATGAAAACAAAAGTCCTAAAAAAAATATAAAATATAATAAACTAAAAATAAACTCCTAAAAACGAATCCTAATAAAACTAAAAACTAATAAAAATCAAAATAATATTATAAAAATAAAATAGAAAAATAGAAAATGAAACCTAAAAAAATTCAAAATAAATTTAAAATAAATCCTAAAAATAAAATGACTAGAAATAAAAATCTAGAAAAATAATAAAAGTACAACTTCAACACACACGGGGCTCGAGAAATGGCCTGGGCTCGGTCTGGGCTAGGTTAAGGTTACGGGACTGGTTCGAGGCACCGGAACACATCTCGGCAAGCTCAGAATGGACTTCTAACTTCACGGTCTCTTTAGATTTCTTCAATGCACGCTTTTGACCGCTTCTGCATCGCAATTGGCTGGATTTAGCATTATTTAGCACTGCGACTGCGTATTGACCTGCAAAATGATAAAATACGAACATAAGGCCAATTTTAATTAAAACGAGTGACTAAAATGCACATATTCGGGGCATAAATTAGACACTTTTGGGTGCTTATCACACCACCCCCAAACAGAGCATTGCTAGTCCTCGAGCAAAAATTAGAGAGAAAAAACGAGATAAGTAACCAAAAGTATGCACTTTCGCAGACACTGTCGATTGCACTTAGCATGTGCAACAAGCCGTTAAACCTATAGGTTGCCCTACAGGACGAGTGGCGTCTCGTGAGGGTTTGCAGTGAATGTACCCACAAAATTCTAAAACTTATTTAAATGCAGTATCTGAGTAGATGATGAAACACTATACAACCGAACTTTAAAAAAACATCAAGGAACACTGCATTCAACTATCAAAATGAGATATGAAATTACTTAATACCAAAAGTGTAATCCTTCCTAAAACTCAGCGTGTGTAGTGTGAAGTAATCTTAAATATCATTAGAGTAATTCTAAGATCGCCTTTATAGAATCAACATTTTGACTTCAATTCTCCCTGGATATATCTCTCTGAATCGAACTCTCTGAGAATTTGGTAAGTGTATCTCTCTAGTGTGTGAGGAAGTGGGTAAATGTAAACAATTTCAAATGTCTCACACACTTTATTGAAAATGAAGGATACATGAAAGAATTTGATCTCATGAACGAATGCTAACCACTATGTCGAGAATGTCGAGTTATTCACCATATAATCTTTTCGTTTGCCCGAACACATTACCAAGGGTGAAAATGTTGTTTATGAATGGTATGAGGGGATAATGAAATGAAAAAGATGAATGATAGGGTTTTTGAGTATGAGTCTTACCCTATTTGGGGGTGATGTTTCACACCACCCAATGATTTTCACATGCTTTATATACTTGTACATTTTTGTATCGCATTTGTTCTTCAGGTTC
This sequence comes from Sambucus nigra, assembly GCA_949130495.1. Classification (NCBI taxonomy): domain Eukaryota; kingdom Viridiplantae; phylum Streptophyta; class Magnoliopsida; order Dipsacales; family Adoxaceae; genus Sambucus; species Sambucus nigra. Next base: position 345,459,152 of record OX422219.1, on the reverse strand, counting down.
TATCTTTGCTCTAGAGTGCGGTACATTTCAGTAGTGGTTCATTCTGGTAATATCTTTCGTCCCTAGTTCTTTTCATTTTTATACATGGTTTTAAACATCGAGGACGGTGTTCTCTTTTATTTGGGGGTGGGGAATTTATCAAAATCATACCTCTTTTGAAAATTTTCAGAAACAAGTGATTTTAAAATTTTTGTGCAGTTAAATATAAATTTTTATGATATGATTTGTCTATCATCCCTCTTTTAGAAATCTCGAAATACCCGTGTTCGACCCAAAAATTACGTTTTTTTTAAACCAAATTAATTAATACCTATTTAAGTGTATTTGCACCATGAATTCCTAAACTCAATAATTTGCACTATCACGTTTACAATCAAAAGTCGAAGAGTAACTATATTATCAAGAAAGCCTTAAAAGATCACTACTGGCGACTTAAACCCGTGAGATTTGAGCTTTTCACCTTTTTGAGGATTTTTACGTATCTCCGAGTCACAAGTTGACTCAACTTTCTTTGGGTACTACATTTTGTCGTTGCATGGTCTCATAATTTTTTCAAATTTGACTTAATCACTGAGAATGACATCATTTTTGAATTGTAAGAAACATGTGTCTTGTTGTTTGTCCTGAGCACTAAATTGATTTTTCCAATACACATACCATTTTCCCTATCACATTATCATTTTCCATATTACCCTTATCCATATGTCCCAAATACCATACATCATTACCATCATGTTTGAGAAAAAGAGTGTTTGAAATTATCAATGTAAATTGTCTTCATTTTCGTTATGAAAAGAAAAATGCATCGCAATAAAAAAAATAGAAAAAAAAAGAAGAAAAAGGAAGATGCGATCATAAGTTCAAATGATGAAGACAATAGTCAGTCAAAGTGTGATTCACTCTTCTCAAACACCCCATCATTCATTTTCTTTAATTTCCCCTCATACCTTTCATAAAACCCCATTTCACCCTTGATAAAGTGTTCCGGCGAACGAAAAGATTATATGGTGAATAGCTCGACATTCTCGACATAGTGGTTAACATTCCTTCATGAGATCAGATTTTTTTCATGTATCCGTCCTTTCTTATAAAGTGTGTGAGACGTTTGAACTTATTTACATTTACTCACATCCTCACACACTAGAGAGATACACTTACCCAATTCTCAGAGAGTTCGATTTAGAGAGATATATCTAGTGAGAGTCAAAGCGTTGATTCTATAAAGGAAATCTAGGAATTACTCTAATGATACTTAAGATTGTTTTACACTACACAAGCTGAGTTTTAAGAAGGATTATGCTTTTGGTATTAAGAAAATTATATCTTATTTTGATAATTGAATACGGTGTTCTTCGATGTTCTTTTAAAGTTGGGTTGTATAACGTTTCATCGCCAAATCAGAAACTACATTTAAATAAGTTTTGAATTTTGTGGGTATATTCACTGCAAACCCTCACGAGACACGACTCGTCCTGTAGGGCAACCTACAGGTTTAACGGTTTGTCGAACATGCTAAGTGCAATCGCGAGTGCCTGCGAAAGTGGTACACTTTTGGATACTTATCTCTATTTTCTCTCTATTTTTTTCTCGAGGACTAGCAATGTTCTGTTTGGGGGTGGTGTGATAAGCCCCCAAAAGTGTCTATTTTATACCCCGAATATGTGCATTTTAGTCCCTCGTTTTAATTAAAAATGGCCTTATGTTCGTATTTTTTTATTTCTCAGGTCAATACGCAGTTGCGGTACAAATAATGTTAAATCCATTCAATTGCGACGCAGAAGCGGTCAGAAGCTTGCATCGAAGAAATCAAAGGAGACGACGAAGTCTGGAGTCCTATTTGAGCGTGCCGAGATGTGTTTCGATACCCCGAACCAGTCCCGTAACCTTAACCTAGCCAAGACCGAGCTCAGACCATTCCCCGAGCCCCGTGTGTGTTGAGTTTGTACCTTTATTATTTTTGTAGATTTTTATTTTTAGTCATTTTATTTTTAGGATTTATTTAGATTTATTTAGAATTTTTTAGGATTTTTTTTCTTTTTTTTTTCTTTATTCTATATTTTGATTTTGATTTTTATTAGTTTTTAATTTTTAATCTTTATTTTATTTTATCATTTTTCTTAGGATTAGTTTTTAGGAATTCATTTTATTTAGTTTTTAGTTTTAATTTATTTAGTTAAGATTTTTAGTTTTTTTTTTTAGTTTTTATAGAGTTTTATTTATTTATTTATTATTATTATTTCTTTTTAATTTTTTTAGTCTCTTAGTGATAAATTAGATTTTTTCTAGATTTTTTATTTTTATTTTATTTCTAGTTTTAGTTTTTTTAGTGTGTCATTTTTTAGGGGTACAAATTAAACACATACACATTAAACACTAACACACACAAATCCCAAACACACCCTCACCCTCACACACTATCCTACACCCTCACCCACCTAACCACTCCCACTTCATCTTCCTCACCACAACTCTCTCTCTCCTGCTAACCTACTTACCACCATAACCAACCCACTTCAACCCGCAAAAACACAACACCCATATACCCGAATATTCCACATCCCGTAACCACCACCATCACAACTAACTGCCGGAACCCCCATCTCGGCGGTTATCTCCATCTCCGTCGGCGAATCAAAATCGGCGACGAAATCCGGCCAGCCCCTGCCATGGCCAGTCACCTGCTCGAACACGATGGCACCCATACCAGCCCTACCGGCGTCCCTCTCAAACCCGACGGCGTCTATACCCCGTGACCAAACCCGGTAACCCGCTGAACCTTAGACCCACCGAAAAAACTCCAACCCGAATCCGACGCTGATGTGACCCGTGGCCCTGTTCGAAACCCACAACCCAAGAAACCCATATCCCATGAAAATCGGAAATATCCATTTTGACCCAAAAAAAAAAAAAAAACTTGACTTGGCCATCTTCAAGATCCCACAAAAGCTCACCATCCAACAACAACAAAAACGTGGGCAAAAGAAAGGAGCAACACATATATTAAAGAGAAGACTCATTACACAAAAAAGAGAGATATGTAGAGAGAGAAAAAGACACTGTATAATATGTATATAGTAGGGTCATAAAAAATTCCAGAAAAATACAAAAAAATAATAATTTAGTTTTAGAATAATTTTTAGGTTTAGTTTTTAGTCTTCTTTTTGTAATCAAGTGCTGAAAATTGTGAAGCAGTTGGACGCGTGTCAAGGTGCTTTTCAAGACCAATTTGGGAAAAAAATTGTATATTGTATTTCTACCTTCTCTTTTCAATTTATTTCCTTCTTGACATATTATCTATTGTTGTTTATGCACACATGAGAATGTTTGGCTAAACACCCCGTTCAAGGGGTGGGATGCACTGCGAATGATGTTACTTTAATTAATTGATTCATTAATTTTATATTTAACTGTCACCGATTAATTTATGTAACGAGAGTTAGTAAATTAATTGAACGAATTAATATTTAAAATTAGGAATCGAACTAGAGATAGGTTTTTCCGATATTTGAATATTAATTCGGTGTTGAAATTTGAAGATTGATATTGTTTTTGTTAAATTGATCCTAGCGGATAATTTTCTGAAAATAGTGTAGTCCTAATTTTTCATCGCGTGACATTTTTAAATTAATTTTCTGAAAAAGATTCTATTAAATTTATAATTTTAACGAGAGTTAGATTATAGATTTAATATTATCTCAAAATATTTCAAATTGATAAATTGATAAATTAAAATAATTGAAAATGCAGTGTAATCCCATCTCTCGACCTTCTCACATATTTCACACTCGGTTGCACATTCCTTTTCCATTATTTAGTAAATTTTATAATTTTTATCATTTGTTAGTTAATTTTTCCCTTGAAATTGTTTTTAAAAATAAAAAAAAAGATTTTCTGAAAAAAATTGGAATTGCACGTTTTCACATTAATTGTTTCACCTTGAAAGTTGGATTGATACCCGTACTTACCGCAATAAGAGTTATTTTTAGACGAGTTTTGTAGGTACTAGAGGGAATTTTGAGAGTGGCTTTTGCACAACAACGACACATACGCAAAATAGCAACTTATCAAAACAGACACGAGACGGTCCTGTAAGAGTCACGAATGCCTCGCACGGGATCGATGTGTAACGTAGAAACCGACTGTGTAGTCACGGTGCTCTCGGTTTGAGTGTACGACATAAATTTGTAAAAAATTAGACTGAAGCATAAAAACATGTCATCGAAGAGTGAAAATGTAAAATAGCAACAAAACGGTCCTGTAAGAGTCACGAACGCCTCACATATGTATACATATATATTGTATACATATACAGTTACTGTATATGTATACATATATAGTATATATGAATGTATACATATACATACATATATTCTGTATATGTATACATATACAGTAACTGTATATGATGATGCTGAAATGTAGCACCACCAGATAAGTGATGATGAGCTCAAACAGTAGTAACCATGGCAGCCATAGAGATGTATATGTATAAGTGTGTAAGTGTGTAGAAAGAGATGAGTATAAGAGGAATAAGACAGTGATGTATAGTGGTTCAGCCAATTTGGCCTACATCCACTGTGAGTGTGTGATCAACTAAGTATGAGCACTAATGGCCTTGGATACAATGCACATAAGCTCACTTTCTCTCTCTACTGTGTGTACAAGCAGAGTTTTTGTTAGGGTTACAATTAATGATCTGTCGATCCCCCTATAGGGTTGTAGGTGACAAGTATATATAGGTCTTGGGGGGTGTAGTATACCCCCCAAGTATGCATGGTGCATGTGAATGATGATTTAGCCAATCTCATGCTGACACCTGTAGATGCCAAATGATGACATAATATTACCTCACGTGAGGGGGTGATTCAGTTGTAACGGTCTTCCACGTGTCCTGTGAGCCTCACGCGCACTGTTCCACGCGTCTCCCAAACCACGCGCTGTGATGACGTCACCCTCGCTGTAACACAAGGCCGAGGGCAAAGTTCCTTCTGATAGTGAGTCAGGCTCAATTTAGGCCTCGTACTATCGGCCCCTCAGAGGGTCGTCTGGAGCCTGATGAAGGGTTGGCCCCTTTGAGGGTCGCTCGGGCCTGATGAAGGGTCGGCCCCTCGAAGGGTCATCTGGAGCCTGATGAAGGGTCGACCCATTGTAGGGTCGTCCGGGCCTGATGAAGTGTCGACCCCTTGAAGGGTAGTCCGGGCCTGATAAAGGGTCGACCCCTTGGAGGGTCGTCCGGGCCTAATGAAGGGTCGGCCCCATGAGGGGTCTTCCGGGCCTGATGAAGGGTCGGCCCCTAAGGGGTCGTCTGGAGCCTGATGACGAGGTCACCCTGACCCCATCCACGTACCAGATTGTCCTCGGCCTGGCCGTGTGTATATATGGGTATATCAATCACCCCCAGCCCTTAGCCATAGATGTTGTTGATATGGCTGAAGGATAGTGTTGTAATTGAGATAGGTGTATAATCAGTTAGGTGAGTGATACTTGTTAAGCTGATATGACACCTAGGCAGGTACTCATTGTCACTTCAGTTTCCAAGGCGTGGCGGCTGCACACTTTGCCTGGGGCTATGTGCCCTAATGATGCCCTCCTCGTGGGCCGTGCTCTGCATTAGTTAGTGGGCCCACTCATTGGCAAGGTATTTAAACAATTTTTTGAAATTTCTCTCTCTTCTTCTTCTTCTTCTTCTTCTTCTTCTTCGCGCCTGAACTCTCTCTCTCTCTTCCAGCCTTCTGGCCATTTCTGCAGTTTCGACATTTCGAGTTTGGCAGCTTTGCTATTTTTTTCTCAGGTAATCTCTCTGCCCCAGTGTCCTCTTTACTTTCATTTATTTTTTGCTTTCTTGTTTTAGGCTTGTGGGGTTGGATTTGGGTTGTTTCATAACTTTTCCACCGACTGGTTTTTGAGTGTTCTTGAGTTTTCTTGATTGAAAACCATCGATTTCTTTTGTTTTAATCCAAAAGTCCAACCTGGTCAACTGCAAACTTTTTGTAGTTAAGTTCCCCAAATTCTTCCAAGTGTAGGGTCTCCCCCTTGATGCTTAGGAGGCTTTACAGCTTAGCTGAAGAATTCCCTTCCCTGAGAGAGAAGTTATTTGTTGAGATCAAACGAATAGAGGAAGAGGAGGAGAGAAGACGAGGGGCTGACCCTAATTGGGTACGACCCATATTTCCCATTCCTCTTGCCACAATAAAACCCTCTGAGTCTTGTGGGTCGTCCTGTTGTCCAACCGAGAGTTATTCAAGTGAGATGGATGAGAGGGCGTCGTCACCAACAGGCGCTGGATCTTCCGGGAGAGTAGAGATGTCTCATCTAAGCCCAGGCCGAGGGTATGGTTACTTCTGAGGCTGTCCATATGGCAACCCTATCCCCACACGCTTTCCAGATGGCTTTTCCCCAAGGACCTCTGACAGGTGATGAGACCGAGGCCGAGGTAGAGGGGACTGAGGATGATGAGGACTCAGATGACCCAATTGACACATCTCATGCCTCGTCTTATATTTCCTCTGCCAGGAATCGTGACCTTCTTCTGTGGAGGCATGCATATGGTGTTCCTCCCACCATATCTATGAGGGTTCCCTCTGAGGAGGAGAGGGTCTTTGAGGGTGAAGAGGGAGAGATAGCGGTATACGAACAAATGTTCAAGGTAGGTGTCAGACTCCCTTTACATCCTGCTGTCGTAGATATTTTGTCATCCCTCAGCATAGCCCCCTCTCTGCTCCCTCTTAATTCTTGGAGGATGATCCTCGGCTTCATTTTCCTATGGAAAAATGCCTTTACTGATGAGCCTTCCTCCGATCTATTCTTGGCTTGCTATAACATCACTTCCTCGTCCAAACAACCTGGGTATTACCATTTGGGTGCGAGGAAGTCCGATAAAAAACTTATCCACGTGGCACAAACCTCCAACCACGATTGGAAGAAGAGATTATTCTTTGTATCTGGAGAGTGGGAGTTTCTCGCTGAGGCACAACCTTTAGCCGATGGTCCGAGGGTCCCCAGAAGATGGTCTAACCCTTCAATGAAGGCCAGGTCAGACCCCGGACTTAGTCTGGAAGAGAAAGATATAGTAGAATATCTGAGAGGACGAGGGAGAGGGGTTGAACTTCCAAAGTTTAAAGATCTGATGACCCCTCGGTTCCTCAAGGAAGCTGGTCTGAGGGTCGGCCCCCTGACAGAACTATGTGAGTTATATTATTTTTTTCTCCTTCTTTACTTTTTTCAAGTGTTTCATCTTTATCTCTGCATTTTTCTGACGTGTCGTTCTCCTTTCAGGTCGTCCTGCTGGTATATCAGACTTTCTCTGGGAAATGACTGCCCCGAGCCTACTATCTGGTTTGGGAAAGAAGAAGGGGAAGGAGCCTCAGCAAGCCTCAAGGAAGACGAAGACGGTTGGGCCGACACATCTTGAGCCGACCCCTGATAGACAAAAGAGGAAAGAGTCCGAGGTCCCTTTCGACCCTCAGCCAGATTATCAAACAAGGGCAAGGGTCGAGGAATCTGAAGGGGCTACCTCCTCTTCCAGCATGGGGGCCTTCGGCCGAGCCCTCTTCCCTTATCGCGAACCCGAGGGCGGCCAAAGCATCCATGTTTTTTGCCCCTTCTGCTGCTGATTATGAATTTTTATCCAAGATGCCTCCAGCAAAGGTGTATGACTATGGTCTGCACGCCCTAGCTCAGGTATGGGTTCTCACTTCATTCCCTTAGTCGTATTCCTTCACAAACTGTTCTCTCGTCCTCTTGACATCCGTTTATTATTTCTGTGCAGTCTGTATGCGCCTTTACCTCGGCCACCAAATGGATGGCTGAGAATCAGGATAAATTTCATGAGGCCGAGAGGGCCATCCAACGTGAGGCTGATCTGCAGACTGACATGGAGACTGCGAAGGCTGAGCTAGAGAGTTCCAGAACTAAACATGCAAGGGTTCTGGACGAGCTGACGAGGAAGCATGATGAGGACCTGAAGGCCAAAGACTTGCTTATTAAAGAGAAGGATGAAGCCTTGACCAACCTAGGGACTCAGTTCAAGGCTGGGCTATCTGAGGCAGTGAGGAAGGCAGGGGCCGATGCTGTGGAAGCCTACAAACTCTGGGGCGAGTTCCAAGGCTTCGGTCTTGAGTACTTAGAGAGGGGGATTTGGAAGGCCTATCGATGGGTCGTCCTTAAGTTTGCTGACGCCGTATCGTCCGTCCGCCCCTCTCTTAAGGCAGTTCACCTGGACGATCCACTTATTGCTGAAGCCTTAACCCAAGTTGAATCTCAGCATGTAGAAGGCACAGGCACGTCTGAGGCTCAGCATGTCGTGGTCGTAGAAGAATATCCAATAGATGTTGAGGCCTTGCCCTCTGATATTGCTCAATAGGGTGGTTGTCTGTAGCCCATACCCTTTTCGTGTATTTAATATTTTTGTACTTTTCTTTTGTTGAACAAGACATTGTAATATTTATTCTATGGTATCGTCTCCCTTTGCTCTCTTCATATTCATTCCTTGTGTGATTTGCCTTACAAAGATATTGTTAACACCATTAACCCTCATTATAGCCGAGGGTTCCAATAACCAAATTAATGGTTTTTAATTAAGTATTCCCTTGTCTTTTTTGAAGGCAATGGTGGGGTCGTCCCCACTATTGACCCTCATTATAGCTGAGGGTTCCAATAACCAAATTAATGGTTTTTAATTAAATATTCCCTCGTCTTTTTTGAAGGCAATGGTGGGGTCGTCCCCACCATTGACCCTCAGTATAGCCGATGGTTCCAATAACCAAACTAATGGTTTTTAATAGAGTATTCCCTCATCTTTTTTGAAGGCAATGGTGGGGTCGTCCCCACCATTGACCCTCATTATAGCCGAGGGTTCCTATAACCAAATTAATGGTTTTTAATTAAGTATTCCTTCGTCTTTTTTGAAGGCAATGGTGGGGTCGTCCCCACCATTGACCCTCATTATAGCCGAGGGTTCCAATAACCAAACTAATGGTTTTTAATGAAGTATTCCCTCATCTTTTTTTAAGGCAATGGTGGGGTCGTCCCCACCATTGACCCTCATTATATCTGAGGGTTCCAATAACCAAACTAATGGTTTTTAATGAAGTATTCCCTCGAATTTTTTGAAGGCAATGGTGGGGTCGTCCACACCATTGAACCTCATTATAGCCGAGGGTTCCAATAACCAAATTAATGGTTTTTCATTAAGTATTCCCTTGTCTTTTTTGAAGGCAATGGTGGGGTCGTCCCCACCATTAACCCTCATTATAGCCGAGGGTTCCAATAACCAAATTAATGGTTTTTAATTAAGTATTCCCTCGTCTTTTTTGAAGGCAATGGTGGGGTCGTCCTCACCATTGACCCTCATTATAGCCGAGGGTTCCAATAACCAAACTAATGGTTTTTAATAAAGTATTCCCTCGTCTTTTTTGAAGGCAATGGTGGGGTCGTCCCCACCATTGAACCTCATTATAGACGAGGGTTCCAATAACCAAACTAATGGTTTTTAATTAAGTATTCCCTCGTCTTTTTTGAAGGCAATAGTGGGGTCGTCCCCACCATTGACCCTCATTATAGCCGAGGGTTCCAACAACCAAACTAATGGCTTTTAATTAAGTATTCCCTTGTCTTTTTTGAAGGCAATGGTGGGGTCGTCCGCACCATTGACCCTCATTATAGCCGAGGGTTCCAATAACCAAACTAATGGTTTTTAATTAAGTATTCCCTCATCTTTTTTGAAGGTAATGGTGGGGTCGTCCCCACCATTGACCCTCATTATAACCGAGGGCTGCTTTTCCCAAAGATGATCCCTTTGCTATTAAAACTGCCAAACATAAGATGATATGAAACACTGATATTTCTCATTAATTTTCTCGGTGTTCTACTGGAGCAACACCCATTACAACTGTCGTCCGATAGGACTTTACAAAATTACGGATAGTATATCTTCAAATGGTCTTCATTCCAGGGATTGGCAAAGGGTTCCCCCTCTAGGTTTTCTAATCTATAGGTCCCAGGAATGACTTCATCAGTGACCCTGTATGGGCCATGACAATTTGGATGGAGCTTGTAGGGCTTTTGCCAAGTCTTTTTGAGTACCAAATCCCCTACTGTAATTGGTCTCTGTTTCACCCTCTAGTTGTAGAACCTTGCAGTCCTCTGCTGGTAGGCAGCTTGCCTTATCTCGGCATCTTCCCTTCTTTCCTCGATCAAGTCCAAGTCGAGTCTCCTCTCTTCTGAATTTCTCTGGGGGTCATACATTTGGACCCTATGAGTAGGAAGCCCAATTTCAGTGGATATGATGGCTTCTGAGCCATAAGCAAGCATGAATGGGGTCTCCCCGGTAGAGGTCTTTGTTGTCGTCCTATAGGCCCATAGCAACATATAACTCTTCATCCCATCTTCCTTTTGCCGCCTCAAGTCTCTTCTTGATTCTGTCTAGGATTGTCCTGTTTGTAACTTCTGTTTGTCCATTAGCCTGAGGTCGGCCTAGTGTAGAGAAGAATTATTTGATACTCACCTTTTTACAGTACTTCTGTAGGGATGTATTCTTGAACCGAGTTTCGTTATCTGAGATAAGGGTATTTGGGAGACCATATCTTCATATAATATTTCTCCATATGAATTGGAAGGTCTTCTGTTCTGTGATCGTTACCATTGGCTCCGCCTCTACCCATTTTGAAAAATAGTTAATGGCCACGATGAGGAAACGATTGTTGTTGATGGCCCTAGGCAAGGGTCCTACTAGGTCAATCCCCCTTACTGCAAATGGCCACGGGGATGTAATGGAAGTAAGAGACTAATGAGGTTGGTGGGGGATGGTGGCAAATCTTTGGCATTTGTCACACTTTTTTACGTATGTCGCGGCATCTTTCCCCAAGGTCGGCCACCAGTACCCCTGGGTGACAACTCTCTTCGCTAAGTATCTGCCCCCAATATGGCTTGAACATAACCCCTTGTGCATATCTTACAAAATGCGTGGAGCTTCAGATGGGTGCACGCACCTAAGTAAGGGGAGAAAAAACCCCTTTTTATACAAGGTGTCCCCAATGACAGTGAACTTTGCAGCTCTGTATCTCAACTTCTTCCTTTCCTTTGTAGCTTATGGCATCTCCCCCTCTTTGATGTATCGGATCAGAGGGTACATCCATGAAGCCTCCTTAGAAATATTCAGGCAAGTGCTAAGTGATCCCTCAGCATCTTCAATAGTTGGTTGAAGCAAAATTTCCACTGGGACTGTCCTCCTGATTTTTGTCCTAGTCGTCGAGGCCAACCTAGCAAGGGCATCAGCATGGCCATTATCAAGCCTAGGTATCCTCTTTAACTTCACCTCTCTGAAGCTCTTCACTAATGACCGCACCTTCTCAAGGTACTTAGCAATCCTCTCGTCCTTGGCCTCGTAAGCTCCTAGTATCTGATTCACTACTAGCCTCGAGTCACTATGAACCAAAATCTGGCCGACACTAAGAGATCTGGCCAAGGAGAGACCTGCTATCAAGGCCTCATATTCGGCCTCATTGTTGGAGGCCTTAAAGTTGAACTTCAGGGCGTACTCAATGTCTGTGCCATCAGGTGCTGATACTATTAATACAACTTCACTCCCACTTTCGCAAGAGGACCCGCCAACGAAGAGACTCCACACGGCATGTTCTTTCGAGAAACTTCCCTCGGTGAGTGACCCATGTCTAAAGAGATATCTTCACTCTTCATTTTCAGCCACTTTCCTTCTAGCGGTGCTTGTCTCAACCTTATCTGCAGGTGTGTCGGTGAACTCACCTTGTCGGGTATCTATTTTCCCGAGGCTCTCACCCTTAGCTTCGTCATCTTCCCAAGTAAACTTGGTCACGAAATCTGCCAATGCTTGCCCCTTAATGGCCTTCCTAGGCTGATACACTATGTCAAACTTCCCCAGCTCTATAGCCCAGGCCATTAGCCTCCCTAATTTCTCAGGCTTGTGCAAAACCTGCCTAAGGCGAGAGTCATTGAGGATGACCATTGTATGGGACTGGAAGTATGGCTTCATCTTTCTCGATGCATGGATCAAGACATAGGCCAACTTCTCCATCCTTGGATATTTTTGCTCTGCCCCCTGGAGTGCCTTGCTGTTAAAATACACGGGCTTCTATACCCCATCTTTGTCTCTCACAATGGCTTCACTGATGGCTGACTCTGAGACAACGAGGTACACATAAAGTCGTTCACCCTGCACCGTCCGTGGCAACAGCAAGGGAGACCCCAGGTATGACTTTAACTCCTTGAAAGCCTCATCACACTATTTACTCCATTCGAAGGCTTTTTTGAGAATTTTGAAGAATGGTAGACACCTGTCTGTGGCCCTAGACACAAACCTGTTCAAGGCAGCAAATCTCCCTGTGAGTCTCTGAACGTCTTTAATGGACTTGGGGGTCTTCATCTCAACAAGGGCCTTTATCTTTTCAGGATTTTCCTCGATTCCTCTTTGGTTGATAATGAACCCCAAGAACTTCCCTGCTCCGACCCCAAAGACACACTTGGCCGGGTTGAGCTTCATCTGGTATTTGTCCATCGTATTAAAGGTCCTCTCCAGGTCTACCACACGATCCTCTGCCTTCAAACTCTTAGTCAACATGTCATCTACATAGACCTCCATATACTTCCCAATTTGGTCTTCAAACATTTTATTTATAAGGCGTTGGTACGTTGCCCCCGCATTTTTTAGGCCAAAGGGCATGACCCTATAACAGTATGTCCCCTTATCCGTAATGAAGGTTGTCTTCTCTGAGTCTTCAGGGTTCATGAAGATCTGGTTGTACCCTGAATAGGCATCCATAAAGCTGTTGAGCTCATGGCCTGCAGTAGTGTCTAACATCTGGTGAATGTGGGAGAGAGGGAAGCTGTCTTTGGGACAGTGTTTATTGAGGTTGGTGAAGTCCACACACATTCTCCACTTCCAGTTGGCCTTTGGGACAATGACTGCATTGGACAGCCATTCAGGGTAGATGACCTCTCTGATAAATTAAGCGTCTTCTAATTTTTTGACCTCATCCCTTATGACCTCATACTTTTCTCTAGAGTAAATTCTCCTCTTCTGCTTTACCGGCTTTGCTCCCTCTACCACATTGAGCTTGTGGCACATAATTTCAGGGTCGATCCCCGGCATATCTACATGACTCCACACAAAGACGCTTCATTTTCTCCTCAAAAGTTTAATGAGGTCTTCCTTGATATTGGGATTTAGAGACTTGCCGACTTGGACGGTTTTTTCCGGGTCATCCTCATCGAGGATGATGGATTCTACCTCTTCCGTGACCTCTCCTTTCTTTAGCTTCGTCTCATCCTTGGGGTCTATGGTATCAATATTGTAAGTGGTTGTAGCTCTCTTGTGTGCCTCTCTTTCTTCAGCGGAGTTGTAGTAACATTCTCGCGCTATCGTCTGGTCTCCCTGAACTTCCCCCACCCCGTAAGGGGTAGGAAATTTAATCATCTGATGGACCGTAGACGGCACATCTTCAAACCCCTTGAGGGCCACACGCCCCAGTATGATGTTGTAGGCTGAAAACACATGTTCATCCCTCACAAAGAAACTGGCCTTCTTGGTAAGCCATCTCGGCCACTCGTCCCCCATCCTGACATCGACCTCATACACTCGAAGGGGATGAACCTTTTCCCCACTGAACCCAATCAATGGATGATGGTATAGTACGAGTCTAGCACGTCTGAGACCTAAGGCTTTGAAGCACGAACAAAACATTACATCTGCAGCATGGCCCCCGTCGACCAATATCCTCGGCACCTCACACCCGTGCACCCTAGTTATGATGACGAGTGGATCGTCGTGTAGGGCTAGGAGGCCTATAAAGTCCATTCTCGAGAACCCCACTATCAAAGTCTCCATATCGACCTTCTTCCTCTTTTCTGACTTGACCTCCAGAGAGGTTGAGTGTACCATCTTCGTCACTGCCTTGGCCTCAGCCACATGGGCCTTCCTGTCAGCGACCTCAGACCCTCTCCTGCTAGACCCTCGGAGATCATTCCCACTCCGAGCGAGATTATATTAAGCCTTTCGACAGGGCCTTGGTCGTCTCTCGGCGGGAGGTCAGGGTCATCCTCATCATCAAAAGGGTCGTCCCCTCTTTTTTGAGGACCTTCTCTACATGGATCACCTCGCTTCTTTCTGGGGTCGTCCCCTCGGCCCCTCTTGAAGGCACCTTTGTCGACGTACTTTCTGAGCGTCCCTTCTTTCAGCATCTTCTCAATCTCATCTTTCAGAGCAAAGCATTTTTTTGTTATGTGGCCGTGGTCTTGGTGAAATTCGCACCACAGGTTCTTGTTCCTCTTGTTGGGGGCCGCCCTCAACTTTTCAGGCCACTTCAGGGATCGATCACTCTTTATTTCATTGAGAATATGCTCACAATTGACCGTTAGTGAGGTGTAACCAGCGAACTTGTCGTCCGTAGACCTCTTCTTCCCCTCTTTGTTCTTCTTAGAGTATTTACCCCCACTAGTGCCTCCTTTTTCATCCTCGTATTTGGCTGCCATCGCCTCTTCGACGTTCATTACCTTTCCTGCTATTGACTGTAATTCAGCGATCATCCTCGAAGGGTCTTCGGTAAGCTTCCATAATAGCTTCCCTTTCTGGAGCCCTCCAATGAGGGCGGTCATGGCTATGCTCTCCTCATAGTCTTCCACATCTAACTTTTCTTTGTTGAATCTGGCTATGTAGTCTTTGAGATTCTCATTCTTCCCCTACTTAACATAGAACAGGTGTGTGGTCTTCTTCTGTGGCCTCACCCCAAAGCAAAAGTTGTGGATGAATCGGTCTGCCAGCTGCTTAAAGTTTTCAATGGAGTTTTTTGAGAGAGACATGTACCAGACATGTGCAGCCCCAGTCAGAGTACCAGAGAAGGCATGACACCTCATCTCATCTGAGATAGAGTATATGTCTATTTCTAATTGATACATCTCGATATGGTGGATAGGGTTGGTGCTCCCGTCATATCTTGGGGTGACCACAGGTGGCTTGAACTTTGATGGCGTAGGGAAGTTGACTATCTTCGCCATAAATGGTGAGCCTATGGAATATCCTCTTTGAAGAGGGTCGCGTATTTTTAGTATATCACTGATCTTATCCTCCAGTCGCTGGATCGAGTCATTCCAAGGCCTCGTAGGGTCGGATTGGTCAATGTTATCCCCTGCCGCTTCTTTGAGATGGACTGAGGGTTCTGTCGTGGCTGGCCTGTATCGGCTGTTTACCTCCACCTGACCGTCGTCCCGTCCTTGGGGTCGGCCCCCATGGGGTCGGCCATCAACCGCCTCCCTTCTAGACCTCGCAGAACTCCTTGATCTAGAAATTTTTTCCCTCAGGTCATTCACTGGGCCCATCCTCTCAAAGGCCGATCCCCTGCTCAGGCGATCGAAAGTAGAGCCTCTCGGGCGATCGTCAGGATTTTTCTTTCCACACTTCCCTCTGCTCTCCTGGAGAGGTCGTACGGTATTGTTGGAGACCTCATATGGCTCCCAACATTCTATGGGGGCTTCCTCCGCCTCCAGATCATCATACGTGTCTTCAGGGCAAGGGTTTCCTCGCCTCTCCAGGCGTAGATGCCGGGGGTCAGCAACATCCCTACGCCACTAAGGGGGTGGCAGGTCTTTGCGTGGTGCTTGGGGTGGTCCCTGGCCTCATGCTATCCTGGAGCAGCTGTCGGAGTAATCATCTCAAGTGAGACCCCTGGTGGTCTTAGTATGTTCTGGCTCAGAGCTGTGAACTACTCCTGCATGATCCGCTGGCTCGCTGCCAGAGACTTCAAGGTTGCCGCCACATCATCCATCTCAGACTGAGGTGGTGGCTGACTGGAACTGGGTCCTCCTCCATCATCCGGTGGGAGAAGTGGTGGTGGCGGCATCTCTGGTGCCATGTGTTTGAGCTATGAAGAGCTGCACTGAAGAAGGTTTGTAAGCTTAAGAACCTTAATGGGTTTCTTTTAATGGTGAAACATCTCCACACAGGGGGAGGACTGGCTCACCACCAGAGTGCCCAGTGAGGTCAAGCTGTATTGAAGGAAGAGACGTCTTCTCGTTCCCACAGACGGTGACAAACTGATGATGCTAAAATCTAGCACAACCAGATAAGTGATGATGAGCTCAAACAGTAGTAACCATGGCAGCCATAGAGATGTATATGTATAAGTGTGTAAGTGTGTAGAAGAAGATGAGTATAAGAGGAGTAAGACAGTGATGTACAGTGGTTTAGCCAATTTGGCCTACATCCACTGTGAGTGTGTGATCAACTAAGTATGGGCACTAATGACCTTAGATACAATGCACATAAGCTCACTTTCTCTCTCTACTGTCTGTACAAGCATTGTTTTTGTTAGGGTTACAATTAACGATCTGTCGATCCCCATGTTGGGTTGTAGGTGATAAGTATATATAGGTCTTGGGGGGTGTAGTATACCCCCCAAGTATGCATGGTGCATGTGAATGATGATTTAGCCAATCTCCTACTGACACCTGTAGATGCCAAATGATGACATAATATTCCCTCGCGTGAGGGGGTGATTCAGTTGTAACGGTCTTCCACGTGTCCTGTGAGCCTCACGCGCACTGTTCCTCGCGTCTCCCAAACCACACGCTGTGATGACGTCACCTTCGGCCTGTAACATGAGGCCGAGAGCAAAGTTCCTTCTGAAAGTGATTCAGGCTCAATTTAGGCCTCGTACTGTCGGCCCCTCGGAGGGTCGTCTGGAGGGTCGTCCGGGCCTGATGAAGGGTCGGCCCCTTGAAGGTTCGTCTAGAGCCTGATGAAGGGTCAGCCCCTTGGAGGGTCGTCCGGGCCTGATGAAGGGTCGGCCCCCTGAGGGGTCGTCCGGGCCTGATGAAGGGTCGGCCCCTGAGGGGTCGTCTGGAGCCTGATGATGAGGTCACCCTGACCCCATCCAGGTACAGGGTGTCCTCGGCCTGACCGTGTGTATATATGGGTATATCAGTATATGTATACGGTATATATATATATATATATATATATATATATATATATATATATATATAAATACTAGGGTATACCCGTGCCTGAAGGCACGTTGATAATTTTGAAAAGCATAAAGTCCTGTATAATATAAATAACAAATGTTTTATATGCTAGAAGTGTAAACTATCAAAGTATAGAATCGAATAAATTTAAGTCGTACAATTTTTTACAACATATTTAGTTCACAATGCAAATTTTCGTAAATTTACGTCGTTGATATGACCATACATCGTATTTAGTTCACAATAGATAAATATTTTTGAAAATAACCTATGTTACGAATCTATTAATTTAAAAAAGGAAGTAGCATTTTCCTCGAAGAAAAAATAAGGTTCTCACATCAAGCATTATAAATTGATTCATTTATAAATTAATTCATTAATGATATTTTATAACATTAATGAATTGATTAAAAATAAACACTCTTCAAAAAATACTATTTTATATATATATATATATATATATATATATATATATATTTATAAAAAAAATACTATTTGTTAAATCGAAAATAGAGAATAATTTAAAAAAAAAATATTTGAGTGTACTCTTACTTTTGGCACAAAGATTCAAATGTCATTTATTAACAAATAGCACTATCTTATAGTGTTATCTTATAAAAGTGAAGTGAATCATATCGGTAGTTATGAATAGTTATATATACTCGTTTTTTATATATGCCTTACTTTATTAATATCTTGATACCAATATAGTTTTTTGTACTATTTTAATTAATATTCATTTACTATATTAATATTATACTTATATAGTAAACTAACTAAACTCGCCCACATACTTTATTACATATTATACATAAAGTAAAAGGTTTTCCAATTATGTATATGCATAATATAGTTAGATATTATACATAAAGTAAAAGGTTTTCTTGGACATACTTTTACAATATCTTTATTGAGTAGTCAAATCTTATATTAGGCAAATTTCATATCTTTGATAGACATGTATTACTTTGAGTTCTGTGTTGTCATATGTCCCTTTTTTCTAAGAATAAAGATAATTGTTGTAAAAATCTCTTCAGTTGTGTTTTGTAAAGAAAACATTCGCTGTAAAACTCTTCTTGCCTTGATGAACTGTCAATTAAAACAGGTATTTAAAATCACACTTTGAAATCTTTCTTGAGCCGCACCCACCCACATAAAAAGAGTCATGGGCATGTCGGATATTTCTTGGGAGTTTAAATAAGGTTCAATTAGTTCAAAGAAATTAAAATAATATGTTCACAAAAAAAGGAGGAATTTAAACAAAGTGAGGGAATAGTGACTCGTTAGAATACTTTCCACTCAGACTTACATTTATAGGTTGAAAGTAATCTTTTAAACTATAGTAACCAACAAATAATGCACCTATCATTGTAATGACTTTGGCTGCCATTTACTCAGACTTGTCATATTTTTGTCTCAAGTCACCATTAGTTGTCGAATCTTTGGATTTCTCAACAGATCTCCATGATATGGTATGGACTGTTGTAGGTGTCCATGTTTAAAGGACAAACATCGTAGCACCTAATCTCACCAAAACTTTCGACTACAATGAACATCTGTAAAGAGAATGAAAAAAAGGAACTCGTTGAATAAATGAAAACAAAAACAAATATCCCAAATCATTGAACAAATAAATATCCCAAAACAGAAATCTACAAACCAACACAAATCAAATAATTCAAAAGAGAAAATTATTAAGTAAGTTGAAACTGAAAAATTAGCAAATCGAAATAAAAACTAACCTTGAATGATAAAGTAAAGTAAACCCTCAGGAAACATCAAGCCCCCAAAGGCATCCCGAAAATACCTAAAGTTCAATAAACCCACGGGGAGAGAGGAAATACCTTAAGTGCTCATCACCACACAGCCACCTTCTCCACCTCATCATCGGAGATCAGGACTGAACCAAAAGAAAAATGAGAAAAAATGAGACCAGAACTGAACCAAGAGAAAAAAGCCATATCCAAAACCAAAAGAAAAACCCACATCAAGTGTGAAATTTATTGGGGGAGATGATGCTAAGTAAATAGTAAAACCCTATAAAAATGTGAAACAAACATAAAAATGAGAGAGAGAGAGAGAGAGAGAGAGAGAGAGAGAAAGAGAGACCAGGCATGTTTCATTCTTCTTCGCATAGTAGTCTACCAAAAAATAAAATCAAAACTGAACCAAGGGGTGGATCAACCTCCACAAAGTTAGAAGTCTACTAAAAAATTAAATAAAAATCTGTTCTCTACGGATGCTTTTACCCATCTCGAATCCCAATGAGACCAACTTTAAACTCCACCACCTTATCTTCTTTATCCATCTGGTTCGTTTTTTCAACCCAACCTCTACAGAGAACGGTTTTTATTTCAAAAATATGGCTTCTGCTTATTTATAGAATTTCTAATACCTGTATTGGAAATTCACGGTAGAGGTTGGACTGATATCAGTTCAACCTCGGTTGCAAAGGCGCTATAAGGTTCTCTTGGTTCAGTTCAACCACGGTATGTGTAACTCTACAGAGAATCAGGTTGTAGACTAACACCAGTTCAATCAAACTCGTTTTTTGATTTCAAAATGGATATACCTGATTTCATATAATTTATGTAGAGGTTGAATTGATATATGTTTGAGTCGTACACTAAAGAAAATATTGAGATCTGTTCGAGTCAAATTAGACACCGGAAGAAACCACATAACCACACGAACACCCCCACCCAGGCTCCTCTCCTTGCTGTCAAATTCGACACCGGAAGAAACCCAGAATTTAATGACCCAGACAGAAATCATGTGGGTATGACTCCACCAGTGTTCATAAAACATTATTGCCTTCATATTTGAACCCTACAACAACCAAAAAATATACACAGAAAAAATACAAAATCAAAAACCAAAAATCGTTCAGAAGTTTTAGTTTAATTTGTAAACATGAGAGAGAGAGAGAGAGAGAGAGAGAGAGAGAGAGAGTTCATAAATGCTCATATTTTTCTTTGGGAAGAATGCATGACATGAGGATAGATGTTAAAGTGATTCAAATTAAAGCAGGGGAGAAATAAAGTGTATTACAGTGATTTGATGTGGCTTCGGTTAGTGTTACGCTTCAATCAGAATTTTTGCCTTCACTCACCACCATCCATTCTTTGCCTTAGAGAGTAGAAGAGAAAGTTTACTAATTTACCGTAATTTTGAATTTTGATTATGGGGGGGGGGGGGGGGGGGGAAATAAATCAAAGTGTGTAAAAAGAAGGGGAACTTAAATGTTTGAGGAGTAAAATAGAAAATACAAAAAAATCATATGAATGACATCATCAATCAAACTTATGACATACATAAGTTTCTTACTTTATTATATAGATATATTTATTATATATATATATATATATATATATATATATATATATATAATTATATCTTTGTTCCTACTCATGAAGAATAAGAAATTTTTGCCTCGTCATTTGATTGAATGTCGATGAAATACAAAGAAGAAAAAAAATATGCTGAGAAAAAACCTCCACCCCACCCTCCTTGTACACCTCGAGTTTCTAAATGTATTGCCAAGCCTCAGATCCTTTCTTTTAAAGATTCACCAGAACATAATCAAAGAAAAGATAAAAAAAAAATATCCCTCCTACTTGTAACAACCCAAATTTTTGAACGACTATTTTATATTATTTTTGCCCGATGGGCTAATTTTATAAAATAGGGGATGTGGAAGTAAATATTGTTTCTCGTAATATTAAGGGATAATATTTACTATGTTTGTCTATTTACCGTTATGAGAAGGTAAATAGTATTATATGGTGTATTACTGCGTCGTTGTATGTGAAACGACGGTTATGACCTACATATATATGGGGTAAAATTTATGAAATAACATAAAATTGGAACACAAAAATAGTTCACACTTTCCCGAATGCCAAAATAGGGGGTGCGGTTGTTTTTAGAATAGTCGAGATAGTCGAAATAAGTACCCCGTTGTAAATTTTGAGATTTGGGCATTTTAAGGGGATTATGACTCAAATTAGTGGTTCCGAGTCATTTTAGTGGTGTATTTACATTTTAATGTGGGGATTTATGTTTTAAAACCCGTATAAGTTCCCCCACCCCTTTTTCTTTCTTTATTTGTGAGAGAAACCAAAGGAGAGAGAGAGAGAGAGAAGAAAGAGTTGGGAGAAATGGAGAGAAAGAGAGAGAATGAGAGATTTGGGCCGGATTCCGTCGCCACCGGAGGTGATCAGAGACTACGAACCTCGAGGCAAGTTTCTTACTTGCTAGATATTGATTTAATGTGATAATTTTGCATGTATAGTTAATTTTGGAGGTTTAAACCCTAAATGGGTTTTTGGTTGATTTTTGTGTTAAACCCTTAAATCTTGTAGATTGTATGGTTTGGGGTTGTTATATGGGGTTACTTTAGTGTATAATTGTTAGGGTAGTGTTATTGGTGGAGGGGAATGAAGGAAGTAGAGGATTTTGGGTTTTAGGGTTCGGATTTTGGCTTTGAAGAAGAAGGATTTTCGTGGATCTTTTAGGTGCGGTCGACCGCGGTCCAAGGACCGGTCGACCGGTCATGCCAATACGAGCTTACCACTTTCTTTGGTATGCAAAACCATTTAGGGGCGGTCGGCCACGGTCCCCTGGCAGGTCGACCGGTCCCCTATTTTTCCACTCTTATTTTCTTTAGTTTCTTCTAGCTTCTTTAATTTATGATAGGAGCTTAGGAACCTTCCTTTGGGAAGTATTTAAGAGTCCTAGAGGGTTGTTATGGGTAGACTAATGTCCTAGGATAAAATGTGAGGTTTGGGTTTACCCCGAGGGCTAGTTGTTTAGGTTAATGTCCGTATAGAGTTGGATATTAACCGAAAGATATAAATTGGAGAAAATGCGGAAGTTGAGACTCTTGGGAGATACTCCTTGAAGGAGGTTTACTTTGAGGGTTTATGAAACTTTATGAACTCTTGGAGACTAGTTTGAGGATTATGGTACTTCGGGTCTTAACTATTAATAATAACATGACACTAAGAATGAGATAAACATATGATAATATGTGGTATTAATGAGTAAGTACAAATGATTTTTGAGAATGTAAAAGTGGAAGTTTTCAAAAGGAAAACGTAATGATTTTTATAAGTGTTAACTTATGGTTACACACCTCCCTAAATCACTATCATAAGGGAAGTTGCGTACGTGTGGTGAAGCCCCCTGACTAATGAACGCAGGGTGGATATAGTCCCTAGGCCATATGGGCATGTTATACTGCACTGGTTAGGAGATTCTGGGTGTGGTCTTGACTTTCCCGCAGGCAATATGGCTGCTTCCGGACGTTGGTAGGTTCCCAGGTTGTCTTGTATAGATAGGCCCTGGAAGATGATAGCCATTTAGGGGCGCGTCCAGTGGGGAAACCCGGAGGGACGGTCTTAGATTATTAAAGCAATTCATGATAATGAATTGGCTTTAATTACATTTCCTGGATGGAAGAAGGGAAATGGGATATATGGTACAAAAGTATTTTTATGATAATAAAAATGACTTTTGATTTACACTTCCTGGATGGAAGAAAGGAAGTGGGATTTTGTGAAGAGGTTAAAGCATTTTAATGTTAATAAAACTTGCTTTAAAAATGTATTCTTCCTGGATGGAAGAAAGGAAATAAAATTGGTAATGTAATTGTATAAATGAGATTACTTGGTAAACATTTGATAAAATGTTGTACCATTTATGTATATTCCTATGAAAGAAATGGGAATGATACATAAGAGTTATTAGATTGAAATGGTAAACATTTGATAAAGTGTGGTACCATTTATATACATATTCCTAAAGAAAGAATTAGGAATTCTGCTTTTAAATGGTGGATGGGTTTTAATTTATATTTTCTTTGTGTAGCTGTAGATGTAACCTTCCACACTTATGCACACATACATTTATATTTTAATTATTGTGCTTAGGGTCTAATGGATCTCAATGATCAACCTTGCCTAAATAGTAGTGTATCGGGGGGGTTCCTTGTTTGGATTTCGCTTTGCGAGACACCCCACGCACGAATAGGGCATAGTGTTGAGACTGGGGAGAAGTTAGACCTTAGTACTTGGGTTAACTAGATCACCTCACGTTATTGCGTTAGGTTACTTCTAGATTGAGAGGTGAGATTTATCTTATGCTATATGCGAGTGAAATAAGCATTTAACTGTCATGCATTTTTTTGTCACATGGGAATCATATCAAACCGGGTCCTGACCCGTATCTATTTCTTTGTTTTTGCACATACTCTTTGCCGTTACAGGTGCTCTACCGCATGGACACTCGTATTTACATTTCCATTCCGGCTGTCATGGAGCTACATCATAGTGTGGATGGTGTAAGTTGCTTGTATTAGACGCTTCTTTCTATTGTACTCTAGTTATGTTTAGTACATTTGTTCGGGCGTGTTTGCCCAAGGTATTGCACTCATTCGTTATGTTGTAAATATTAAATTGTAATACTCGATGTATTATTTGTATTGGTCTGTTCACCGACAGCTTATTCAGTGATGTTTATTTTTTTTATCATTATTCATTCATCGATTTTTGATATCCACCGTTTTTGTAAATAGGATTGTCTAAGTGTTTTTCTTTTACTATCTAAATTTTAAATTTGACAGTCCGTTTTCTAAAATGATTGGTGGTTATCTCGTACTATTATTTTAATCGACAGTGATGCTGAGAATGGACCATCTATAATTCCTGTGATTATTAGAGTATTGGGCTGGCCACCTATTATTTTAGTAGGCGGGTTGTCACAGATGGTATCAGAGCATTAGGTTCTAGAGTCCTTAGGAATCTGTGCGGAGATTCTACGTCTTATGCGTTTCTCTCTATTTGATGGAGAGCCTTAGGAATAAGGTATTTGAATTCTCTAGTGAGATTTCGTTCTCCTGCTATGGTATGAGAACCCCGCAGATCTTTTGCGTGTTCGTGTGAGATTCGTAGGTCGTCAGATGAAGGGCGTCATGGAAGGCCGTTGTGAAGGCATTATGAGACGGGATTATTTAGAGCTGTGAACTGTAGTCGGGGATTAGGGACTCTTTAGAGGTCATTCCCTTTGTAGTATTATCGTATATTACTACCGTGACTACTAATTACAGTGGGTATAGTTTTTCGGGTACTACTGCGAGTAGAGAGTAGTGTTGAGCTTGGGATTCCAAGCGACGTTAATTTGACGACGAGAATTCATTGACGAGGATCACATGTTGAAGTCCGATTGGATATAGGAGGCGTAACCTCGTTCGGTGGAAGTATGAGGCCCAAGAGTTTGGCCTAGAGTGGGGTATAGGGGTGCTCAGGTGTGAAGATTGAAGGAAAGTCTTTCACCAGTAGGAGTGAGATTGGAGTGGCGAGTAAGGTAGTCACCATATTTTGGTGGAACAAGAGGTTTTTGCCCATAGAGAAACCCATTAGATATTTTCAATAGCGAGTTTCTATAGGATGTCAGGAATGATGAGAAAGTAGATTCTCAGGTATTCACACAAGATTCGGTTAGAGGCCGACTGTGAATGGAGGGTGCTATAGTTAAGGGAACTATGCACTAAAATAAGGGTAATACAGAGAGAGCCTTTCTATGGAAATGATGGGCTCACAAGTAAGTGTTTCTAACACTCTTGGAGAAATAGTGTTTGTGGGACCCCATCGGTGGACCTCCATCTGGGGGAGACTCACTGAACTAAGGCCGGGGAGGCAGGTAGTATGTTCACTTTGCTAAAGGAGTTAAGGGGAACTACTTAAGTGATCGCTAGGATAGCTAGAAATGGAAGCAGTTTAGTTCGGAGGAGACTAGTATAATGTGTCTAGGAACCATTAGTAGTGGCCAAGGGATTTGCCAGTAGTCTGGAGGAAAATTTTCACCATAGATGAGGGTGAAGTATTTTCCTTATGATGAGATGGAGTAGTATACATTTACCCTAGATTCGGGTGTGTGTATCGAGCTTGTAGTATTGTGGATGTAAATATAGTGCATGTATATGTAGAACTTTCAGGATAAGGAAGTTTTGTGTTTTCCTTCACTCGTTATGGGGCGAGTGATGATATGGGTAGTATGTGCTACTTGTATCAAATGTGATACGAGTAGAGATATGCTTGGTTTGGTAGGTGCGATAGCGAGCGAATAAATTGCGAGGCTATCCTATTCCTAGTTCTAGAGAAGGACTAGTTGTTTTATAATATCTCTCCTGGATACAGGTTGAGATTTTATAGAGGTGGTTTAAGGGGTGTAGTTAGTTTTCATTTTATTTATTTTTTATTATTTTATTTGTTTTTCTTTATTTGTTTTTGATTGCTTGCTTATTTTGTTGCTTTGCTTGTGTATGCTATTGCCTTATCTCCATGACCAACTAGTTAAGGGGATTGTGTGGAGGGGTTCCTTGTTTGGATTTCGCTTCGGCGAGACGCTCCACGCATGAACCTTAACGACGTTGGGAGTGGAGAGATGCACATTTTCTTTTCTTTTCTTTTCTTTCCTTACTTTTCTGTTGGTTAAGATTTGGGTTGGAGTGGTTTAGCCAATCACGTAAATGAGTGGTTAGAAGGCTAAGTTATAGTGCGTGATATGAGCACTGCGATAGTTTTCCTCTGATCAATGTGGGGAACACTATGATATGGAAGTCGAATTGAGACTTATGGTTATGCCTTAATGAGAAGGCCATACATAAAAGATGTATATATGTATTTTGGGATTAAAGTGTTAGTGGCATTTTACAGGGAGTAAATGCCAGGTTGGCAAAATTATAAGTTTTTGTGATGGTAGGACTTAGGTGTAGAGAAGCTTTGTAGAGCGACGAGTTAGGATTCTAGCGATCCCGATCATGTGTCTTAGACCGTTACTTCTCGACGACCGACGACGCAAGGTAGTAGTGTAACGGGAGGGTTCCTTGTTTGGATTTCGCTTCGGCGAGACGTCCCACGCATGAAACCGAGCAAATGTCAGAAGTCGGGAAAGGTCTTGGACTCTAGGGATATAATTAGGATAACACTTATACGACTAGATTAGGATAGATAGATTGGTTTTAGGATTCTTAGGACGCTAGGCCCTTAGGGCATGCGACGTTGTTTTAGGAGGGTGGTAGGGAGTTGACCACAATAGGTTTGTGGGTTAACTATAAGGGGGATTCGGTCCCTAGGACGAAGGAGTATAGGATCTTAAGCGGTTCGGAACGATAGGCCTTAGAAGGTGGAGCCTTTTCTAGATAAAGCGTTACGTTAGTAACCTATCTTTCGAGGAGTTGAGGTATGGATTGACATTTACTCCTACACTCGTGTTGTTATGATCGAAAGTGGATTTGACAAACGAGTCTTTCCCAGGAAGGGGAAGTAGTAATACCGGAGCATGAACCCTTTTATTTATGCGTCTCACAGACTTAAACTCCGTGAGAGGTATTATCCTTCGCCTTAGAGCTCGTAGAGGTAGTTTTCGCCTGAGTAGAGGAACTACTTCCTGGGCAGGATGTAGGTCTTTCGCGAACAAGGAGTTGGTGTTCGTAAAGGACTATCATTTGGATATTCCCTTTCTGCTATAGAAATGCGAATGGGAGTAGTTAATTCACCAAGCAGAACGAGTTTCACCGAAGGGAAGTTTTAGTAAGGGCGTTCATGTCAGTGATTAACCGACTCACCTACTAGTGGGAAGAGACTAGTGGGGGGGGGGATAAGGAAGAAATGGAGTAGTAGCTTTTCGGAATCAAATTTTCGTACGATGGTTCAGATCAATTCTTGCAAGAAGGGTACCAAGAATGTGGTCTAGTGTAGTTATTCCCTAGTAAGGGTATGACATGATTTGAGAAGAAGGCAAGGTATACCGAGATGTGTAGGTATCTCCTTCCGTCGTAAAAAGGTAGGATCGTTAGTTCATGAGGAATGGTTTGGTGCTATGTTAGAGCACGGAGAATGTAGACTGAGATCAAATAGTGATGACCTTAGTCCAAGTTAAAATAGGGGACGCCGCGCTACCAAGGGGTTGCTAGGATTGATAGAACGATAGTTTAGTAGTATACCTCTTATATGATTAAGGTTATACTGTATGCCTAAATTTTGGGGGCAAAATTCCCCTCTAAGGAGGGGAGTATGTAACAACCCAAATTTTTGAACGACTATTTTATATTATTTTTGCCCGATGGGCTAATTTTATAAAATAGGGGATGTGGAAGTAAATATTGTTTCCCGTAATATTAAGGGATAATATTTACTATGTTTGTCTATTTACCGTTATGAGAAGGTAAATAGTATTATATGGCGTATTACTGCGTCGTTGTATGTGAAACTTCGGTTATGACCTACATATATATGGGGTAAAATTTATGAAATAACATGAAATTGGAACACAAAAATTGTTCACACTTTCCCGAATGCCAAAATAGGGGGTGCAGTTGTTTTTAGAATAGTCGAGATAGTCGAAATAAGTACCCCGTTGTAAATTTTGAGATTTGGGCATTTTAAGGGGATTATGACTCAAATTAGTGGTTCCGAGTCATTTTAGTGGTGTATTTACATTTTAATGTGGGGATTTATGTTTTAAAACCCGTATAAGTTCCCCCACCCCTTTTTCTTTCTTTATTTGTGAGAGAAACCAAAGGAGAGAGAGAGAGAGAAGAAAGAGTTAGGAGAAATGGAGAGAAAGAGAGAGAATGGGAGATTTGGGCCGGATTCCCTCGCCACCGAAGGTGATCAGAGACTACGAACCTCGAGGCAAGTTTCTTACTTGCTAGATATTGATTTAATGTGATAATTTTGCATGTATAGTTAATTTTGGAGGTTTAAACCCTAAATGGGTTTTTGGTTGATTTTTGCGTTAAACCCTTAAATCTTGTAAATTGTATGGTTTGGGGTTGTTATATGGGGTTACTTTGGTGTATAATTGTTAGGGTAGTGTTATTGGTGGAGGGGAATGAAGGAAGTAGAGGATTTTGGGTTTTAGGGTTCGGATTTTGGCTTTGAAGAAGAAGGGTTTTCATGGATCTGTTAGGTGCGGTCGACCGCGGTCCAAGGACCGGTCGACCGGTCATGCCAATACGAGCTTACTGCTTTCTTTGGTATGCAAATCCATTTAGGGGCGGTCGGCCGTTGTCCCCTGGCCGATCGACCGGTCCCCTGTTTTTCCACTCTTATTTTCTTTAGTTTCTTCTAGCTTCTTTAATTTATGATAGGAGCTTAGGAACCTTCCTTTGGGAAGTATTTAAGAGTCCTAGAGGGTTATTATGAGTAGACTAATGTCCTAGGCTAAAATGTGAGGTTTGAGTTTACCCCGAGGGCTAGTTGTTTAGGTTAATGTCCGTATAGAGTTAGAGATTAACCGAAAGATATAAATTGGAGAAAATGCGGAAGTTGAGACTCTTGGGAGATACTCCTTGAAGGAGGTTTACTTTGAGGGTTTATGAAACTTTATGAACTCTTGGAGACTAGTTTGAGGATTATGGTACTTCGGGTCTTAACTATTAATAATAACATGACACTAAGAATGAGATAAACATATGATAATATGTGGTATTAATGAGTAAGTACAAATGATTTTTGAGAATGTAAAAGTGGAAGTTTTCAAAAGGAAAACGTAATGATTTTTATAAGTGTTAACTTATGGTTACAAACCTCCCTAAATCGCTATCATATGGGAAGTTGCGTACATGTTGTGAAGCCCCCTGACTAATGAACGCAGAGTGGATATAGTCCCTGGGCCATATGGGCATGCTATACTGCGTTGGTTAGGAGATTCTAGGTGTGTTCTTGACTTTCTCGCAAGCAATATGGCCGCTTCCCGACGTTGGTAGGTTCCCAGGTTGTCTTGTATAGATAGGCCCATGGAAGATGATAGCCATTTAGGGGCGCGTCCAGTGGGGAAACCCGGAGGGACGGTCTTAGATTATTAAAGCAATTCATGATAATGAATTGGCTTTAATTACATTTCCTGGATGGAAGAAGGGAAATGGGATATATGGTACAAAAGTATTTTTATGATAATAAAAATGACTTTTGATTTACACTTCCTGGATGGAAGAAAGGAAGTGGGATTTTTTGAAGAGGTTAAAGCATTTTTATGTTAATAAAACTTGCTTTAAAAATGTATTCTTCCTGGATGGAAGAAAGGAAATAAAATTGGTAATGTAATTGTATAAATGAGATTACTTGGTAAACATTTGATAAAATGTTGTACCATTTATGTATATTCCTATGAAAGAAATGGGAATGATACATAAGAGTTATGAGATTGAAATGGTAAACATTTGATAAAGTGTGGTACCATTTATATACATATTCCTAAAGAAAGAATTAGGAATTCTGCTTTTAAATGGTGGATGGGTTTTATTTTATATTTTCTTTGTGTAGTTGTAGATGTAACCTTCCACACTTATGCACACATACATTTATATTTTAATTATTGTGCTTAGGGTCTAATGGATCTCAATGATCAACCTTGCCTAAATAGTAGTGTATCGGGGGGGTTCCTTGTTTGGATTTCGCTTTGCGAGACACCCCACGCACGAATAGGGCATAGTGTTGAGACTGGGGAGAAGTATGCCCTTAGTACCTGGGTTAACTAGATCACCTCACGTTATTGCGTTAGGTTACTTCTAGATTGAGAGGTGAGATTTATCTTATGCTATATGCGAGTGAAATACGCATTTAACTGTCATGCATTTTTTTGTCACATGGGAATCATATCAAACCGGGTCCTGACCCGTATCTATTTCTTTGTTTTTGCACATACTCTTTGCCGTTACAGGTGCTCTACCGCATGGACACCCGTATTTACATTTCCATTCCGGCTGTCATGGAGCTACATCATAGTGCGGATGGTGTAGGTTGCTTGTATTAGACGCTTCTTTCTATTGTACTCTAGTTATGTTTAGTACATTTGTTCGGGCGTGTTTTCCCAAGGTATTTCACTCATTCGTTATATTGTAAATATTAAATTGTAATACTCAATGTATTATTTGTATTGGTCTATTCACCGACAGCTTATTCAGTGATGTTTATTTTTTTATCATTCTTCATTCATCGATTTTTGATATCCACCGTTTTTGTAAATAGGATTGTGCAAGTGTTTTTCTTTTACTTTCAAAATTTTAAATTTGACAGTCCGTTTTCTAAAATGATTGGTTGTTATCTCGTACTATTATTTTAATCGACAGTGATGCTGAGAATGGACCATCTATGATTCCTGTGATTATTAGAGTATTGGGCTGGCCACCTATTATTTTAGTAGGCGGGTTGTCACACTACTCTCAATGATTTCCTTTCTTTGTTGGAATGCAATGGGGATTCTAAATTCCCCCACTAGAAAAGAGTAAAAAAAACTTGTTAGAATCTACAAATTGTTACCATTTCTTTGATAAACCCCAAAGTTAAAAGAGAGTCAATTATTTCCCATTAATTTAAATTGAAATTTGAAGAAAGTTATAGAAACACTACATGTAATTTGTGTATGGAGATTTAGCTTACAAGTATAAATTATCAATGATTAAGATCAATTACTTTCTGTAAAAGTGGAACACCAAATGCTTAAAGATCCTATTCTACTAACCATTTTTCTTCCAAATGCACTAGATTGAAAAAGGCCCTCTTTGGAATCATCTTGATCAACTATGAAGTCAGTTTGATAACCTCCTTCACTTGATCAATGATGACTTTAATATTGTTTCACACCAAAGAGAGATGATAGGATGCAATGATATATATTTCCATGTTGTTCAAGACTATAGAGACTTCATCTCCTCCATTGGATTATCAAACCTTTGATACTTAGGTACAAAATTTACTTGGTGTAATTTTAGAATTGCTAATGATTGTATTTGGGCAAGGATAGACAGAGGTCAATCCAATATTAGTTGTAACTCATCTTTCCTTAAAACCCTAGTGCAACAACTCTACAAAAATTGTTCAGGTCACTCATCTCTTCTAATTACCATTAAATCTCATTTGGACAACTATCCAAAACCTTTTAAGGTCCAAAATATGTGGTGCTCTCATAAAGACAATGCCCAAATCATTAATAGTTGATGGTCCATGTCAATATCATCTCCTCTAATGCATGTTTTTTTCCAAAAAACTTTAAAGAATGAAATTTCTCTCAAAGAGTGGAATCTATCCTCTTTTAAAAGAGAATTTCTTTGAAGATAATCCCACATCATCCAATAGAAGTGATATGCATTTTGCTAAAGTTCAGCTTAACCAAGCTCTGAAGAATGAAGAAGAATATTAGAGACCAAAATCCAACTTAAAATGGTTTAAGGATGGAGATCTTAACACAAAGTTTTTTCATTCTATAATCAAAGCAAAGAAGAATAGATTGTTTATCTGCAGAATTAAAAACTCTGACCAAGTTTGGGTTGAAATTCAAAATGAGATTCAAGAAGTTTTCATCAACCATTTCAAACAATATTTATCTTCAAAACCAAACCTAAACCATCCTCATCTTCTTAACCACCTCCCAAACCTCATCTCAAACCTTGATAATAATCTCCTAAGTGAATTTACCTTAGAAAAAAAGATCCATTAAGCAGTAATAGATCTTAATGGTGATATCTCTCCTGGACCTTATATATATAAAACAGTAACTGTAACTGATATATATATATATATATATATATATATATATATATATATATATATATATATATATATATATATATATATATATATATATATATATATAACTGTTATATATAACAGTTATATATATAACTGATATATATAAAACTGTTATATATAACTGTTTATATAACAGTTATATATAACTATTTATATATATATATATATATATATATAGCTATAATATTTATAAATTATTATTATCTTCTGAAGTCGGATAAATTATAACTTATTTTGTATTTTGTGTAGAATGAAAATGGTTTTGCGACACATGAAAAAGTGAATGGATACGGAGGATCGAGGTACGTAGCTACTCGGTTACTATGGCCATGCGGGATCGTATATACTATTTTTAGATGTTAAATCGATGGAAGGGATTATTTGGTGGTTTAGCTGCATTTTTTTGCTATTGTTGGGTTTATTTTAATGTTAAAACAGGTTGGATTTAATGAATAAACAAAGAAAACTCTGTCGAAATTTTCTAAAAATAAATAGTTTTTTAAATTGATCAAGTCAAACATACATGCATTTGAAGTTATACAAACCCATGTAATCATTTATTTTTGTATCTTGTGCAGGTTATGATGGATTTTGCTTGGAGTTATTATGTTCGTGGTGGCTTGAAGTTGCGGTTTCTTATAGTGCAGTGGAGCAATATTGTCGTCGTCATTTTAGTTTACGTGGATTTTTTTAACATCTTTTGATGTGTTAATGTATTGGCTTAGA
This sequence comes from Sambucus nigra, assembly GCA_949130495.1. Lineage (NCBI taxonomy): Eukaryota > Viridiplantae > Streptophyta > Magnoliopsida > Dipsacales > Adoxaceae > Sambucus > Sambucus nigra. Next base: position 345,426,840 of record OX422219.1, on the reverse strand, counting down.
TCATGTTTACATCTTTTGTTATGTTCTTATTTGGGAGACATTTATTTTGTACCTTTATACTTGGATTGTGATGAAATAATATTTTGTAATTCATATTTATGAGATTTGGTTGAAAATTGTGGAACTTTGTATTACTTATGATTGTATGAAAAATGCGTAATGTTATTTTGTATTATAAGGTTGCACATTTGATGAAAAAAGTGCAGGTTTAAAAGTGCTTCCAATTGCGAAAAAAATAATAGGTAATAAAAAAAAATATTGTACTTTTGGCAACACAATTTTTTGTCTCCAAAAGTTATCATCTACATCTATCACTTTGGATATTGTAACACATATTTGGTTGCCAAAGGTACGAATTTTGGCAACACAATAGTTGTGTTGCCAAAGGTACGACTTTTGGCAACACAAGAGCTGTGTTGCCAAAAGCTGTACCTTTGGCAACACAGCTCTTGTGTTTCCAAAAGCCATACCTTTTGGCAACGCAAGTCTTGTGTTGCCAAAGATATTGCTTTTGACAACACAAGACCTGTGTTGCCAAAGGTATAACCTATTGGCAACATAGCTCTTGTGTTGCCAGAAGCTATACCGTTTGGTAACACAACTATTTTTGTTGATGTTGAGTGACTTTTGGCAACACAAATAATTTTTTTATTATAAATTTGACAAATTATACAATAATGTTGGCAACACAATTGTGTGTTGCCAAAAGTATACCTTCAACAACACAAGCCTGCTGTGTTGCCAAAGGGTTTCCTAGATAGATAATAGGCAACAATCTGCCAATATAGCAAAATATGTTGCCAATACCTTTTAGCAACATATTTCTAACTTTAGCAACATAATTTGTATGTTGCTAATGTTGCAAATTATTGTAGTGGTGATAGACTTAAAAAACAAAAGTTCATACAAAGCATAGAACATGAAGTATTAAACATGTGATATCAACAAAGAATGCAACAAGATAGATACCAAACATGAAGTAGAAGCATAGATGGACTAGAAAGCAAGGCAAAGACAAATAGAATACCTCGTATATGAGTACATAATAAATATCATTAACGTACACGAACATATACTAGGTAAAAACACCACACATGACACAAAATATAATAAACTTTTCACACCTGTATGGCAAAAATGTGTCATATGAAAAGGGAAGTGTTGGGGTGTGAACTATTAACAATTAAATTTAGACCCAATCACTTAAAACATGTTCACGGAGTTCTCATTTGATTGCAAACTTTATCACAATTGAATATAACCTAATGTGACAATATAAATTGAACTCAATGAACAAACACACACAATGCATACAAGCCTAGAGTTTTGATGATTCTACAAACCAATAGAGTCATGACATTGAAAGTACAACTACGATAAACAAATATTGTGCAAACCGTTGATATACCATCCAAACTCCCTCAATTTAAGCATATTATTTTAATCTTTTGAATGAATAAATCAACAAAACAAAATAGGCCTTGGCAAATATTTTCTTTTAATGCCATTATTCTTTTAGGCCTTTGAACCACGTATTTCTTTTAGGTCCAAGCAAACGGTGGCTTATTCGCAAAGAATGATTTTTCCTTTCGGATCCCTTCCCCATGGACATGTATATACAACATTTTTTATATCTCACACAAATCTCACGTGTAACGGATTTTAACATGAACTAGTCCTCCTAGGTCACATAACATGTAGATGACAAGATTGGTAGGAGAACACCTCACAAAGATCAAATATACATATGAAGTTATAGTTTCAAGTGAGCTCGTGTATATGTCAATTGAGGCATATAAAAATAGAATCCATTATATCAACACAAAATCCAACTACTCCATGTAAGCACGGTAAAGAACATTTTAAGGATTGACAATCTAAACCAAAAGTTTTAGACACATGGAAGCGAAAAAGTAGGGATTTAAACACAAGTATATGCCACATAGAGTGTGTCAAACTAAAATACACACAAAAAAATCGTTTTGAGTTTTTGAAATTTTTAAACCAAACAAACAAAAATATTTACTCCAAAAGATAAACAAAAATCATTTGTATTTTTCATTAAGCCTAAATTAAAAAAAAAATGAAACACAAATGATAAACAAAAATCTTTTTGTATTTTTCATTTAATGCAAACTAAAATGAAAGTACTACAAGACAAAAGATAAACAACAATCATAATTCTAGCATGTGATATGTTATAAAGCAGTGACTATAAAAATGATTAAGAAGCATACAATTAGAATGATAATATAGTATGAAGCACAAAAGATAAAGTATGCAAACAACTAACGCTTCAACCTTTAGATTTAGAAAGGGAGGAAGCATGTGAAAGTAAATGAGAATAAAAAATCCTATCTTGTAACGCTACCAAGTCGGATCTCCTAACCCAAACTAATGAAGAATAACGATCATGGGGTGTTAGAATCTAGGCTACCTCGGTTGCATTACGTTGGGATTTTTTAGGTCCTCGTTTAAGATAAAAAAAATCCTAAGATGACATTTTCGACCACATTGTGCGTACCTAAAGACTCGGAGAAAATACTTACCTAAGGAATTATCTATAACATAGTTCCTAGAGGATTCTCCTAAAATATTAGTTTTGGCTTTATGAGATGATTCATTACACGTATCGAAGCCTAAACCACAAGTGTCATTTTTTATTTGACCTGAGCCTAAGATTTTATCTAATTTCTCCAAGCGACACTCCAAATCAAATTTGACTTTATTAGAGTCTTTTAATTTATTTTCTAATTCTAAAATGTTAAACTCTAATAAAACATTTCTCTCTTCAAATTCGAGAAGCTCCTTTTTCATTGACTCCATTAAACCCCTAAGGTTATCTCTCTCGTCTTCTAGATACTCAAGCTTCTCTTGAAGATCTCTCTCACGTGTCCTAAGGTCTTCAACCAACACACTATCATCAACGACCTTGACAAGCTCTCTTAAACTAGCTTCTAACTTTAAATTTGTTCTTTTTAATTTAATAGATTCTTCATATAATTCTTGAAACGCAATTTGAAGTTCACTCACATCAACCTAATTTTCACTTTCACTCTCTTTTTATTCTCCACTCTCACTACCATCATCTCTTTGGGATTCACAAACAAGGCCTTGGAAGTGTCATGTGTTAAAATTTTATCAATAAAGGAGTGCTCACTTTCACTCACATGACTTGCCATAAAAGCCACAAAGTTTGCCTTAGTGGGGGAATCGATTCCCTCTTCCTTATCATTATAACTAAGGGTTGAATTGTAGGAAATTGGTTGCTTACCTTCTCTCCTTAGTTTAGTGGGGCACTCTTTTGCCCTATGTCCATAACCCCCACAACCTTAACACCTATTTGATTCATCCCTCTTTAAATTTTCATTAAACGTTTTAGGGATCTTCTCGGCTTTGTCATGCTTAGAATTTTCAAATTTCTTAAAATCATTTTTAAATTTATCTTTGTTAAATTTAAGAAATTTTCAAAACTTCCTAGCAAACATAGCCATATCTTCCGAGTCATTCTTACTTTCACTCTATACTACTTGTTTTTCCTCCTTTCAGGCTTTCAAAGCAACACCCTTATCTATTTTCTTTTCAGTTTTAGAGGGAAACATGTCTAGTTCATAGGTTTGTAAATCACCTACGAGCTCTTCTAATTTCATAGAGGCTAAAGATGGTAAAGAATTTAACACGGTCACCGTAGGAATAAATCTATCAGGTAGAGACCTTAAAATTTTCTTTACTACTCGGTTGTTGGGTATTTTCTCTCCAAAATTAAAAGATGAATTAACTATATCGGAAAGTCTAGCATAAAATTTATCAAATGTTTCTTTTTCATTAATTTTGATGGTTCAAATTGAGTGGTGAGGTTTTAGAGATTCGAAGCTTTTACCAAACTAGTTCCTTCATGAGTGAGTTGTAAAATATCCCAAGCTTCTTCAGCAGTTTCACACGTCATAATGCGACAAAATTCATCTGGTGTGACCGTGCTAAACAAGGGATTTAAACCATGGGAATTAAAATTTGCAAGTTTAAATTTCATTCTCACTCCATCTATTGGTGGGTTTGGGGACACGCTCATTATCTACTAAATGTACATGTGGGGACCACCCATTAACGAGTGACTACCAAACCCTCTCATCGATATACATAAGTGTCGATTTCATGCGTGCTTTCCAATACGCTTTGTTAGAACCATAGAAAATAGAAAATTTTGAAAATGGGAAAAATTCCAATTTAGTCAAAAATAATTAAAAGGATCTTAAACGCAATAATTTAGAGATCCCACTCTGATACAAATTGTTAAAGTAATAGTTTTCTAAATCAATGCTCTGATACCAATTGTTGGAAATGATGGACCCCCAATTTTAAATTTTACAAAAAGTAATTTCCTTTTAGATGCAGAACAAGGATGGTTCAACTAAACAAGTACATAAACCAAATTTTAATTTCTTCACAAATTAAAATTACAACAAAACTAAAACTGAAATTAAATTAAACGTGAGATACATTTTTCACTTAAACATATAAACTCAACCAAAGTCCTAGAAATTTTCCGAACAATTAATTAATTCAATTTTGCAAATTAGGCCAAACTAAATTTTATCCAATAAAATTAATGACTTGAACTAAATTAATTAAACATTAGCCAGAATTAATTTTAGCACCAACTTAAGCATGACTAGTGATTTAAACCATATTTTATCTTTTAGTCCTAAGCATGCATCTCGGTGATATATCAAGATAAAATCAATCATAAACCACTGTGCCGTGATGTACGAAGAAAAACCCACAACGGGAAAAAACCTCGAACGACCCTAGCCAGAAATCCACTAAGTACGGTTTTATAAGAACAAGATAGTAAGACTTACAACACTCGACTTGACTCCGTCCATGCCCCGATGCTCCTTCTTGTACACACCCCTACCTAGCGAATAACCACGGAGGTCCACCACGGCCTCAAAATCCACCTATCGGACTTTTAGGAACCCATCAACTACACACGGTGCCTTTCACCGTATGAGAATGTCGCAGCCAAAACAATGAACTTCTTCTTTGTGGGATGTAAAAGTAAACCCAAACTTCTCTTCTTTGAGGTGTATAGATAAACCCGGTGCCAAACACTCCAAGCAAAGTATATATATTAAGGAACTTGGAGAAACTAAAGAAATGGGTGTAAACAAAAGTGTTTAAGGATTTTTCTTGAAAAACAAGCACTCAAAACATGAACCTTTTCATTTAGAATTGAAAATTTCTAAAAACTCTCTCTTGGAGATGGAGGAGTATAAAAAATTTACTTGGAAAATATTGGTTCCCTCACTTAATAATTTTGTCAAAAAGTAGTGGAGAAAAGGTAGTGGAAACATGGAGAAAACTACAAAAAACTGTCAAAAAACTGTCTCGCCAATGTCATTAGAACGACTTTTTCATTCGAACGACTTTACTAACGAGGTTCCAGTATGAAAAAATCAATCTCATTAGAAGTCTCGTTCGAATGACCTAGAAATCTCGTTCGAATGAGATGCCAGTTGGTTCGAACGACATAGGAATCTCATTTGAACGACATTCTAGTTTGTTCGAACGACGTGTCAAAAAATGTCCTATTCATTTTAAGTCCAAAACTTTTTATGAAAAGTTCTAAAAAATATTTTCTGAGTAAAACAAAGTCGTTAAAAATTATTTATAAAAAATTATAAATTACACCCAATAAATTTCCAAACTCCTATATATATAAAATTCATTCATACCTTAGGAGCATTGGAACAATGTTATTGACGTAGAAACTAGGTGCTCTAAACCCGACATATGATGAAGCTTTATACTCTTGGCCACCACATCTTCAACTAAAATGTCGTAGGCTTGGATGGATATACATGAACATTATCCTATGACTCAAATGTTTTTGTCCGGAATTGTGTCAACACTACATTAAGACTCAATCGGAGACTTGTGTCCTTATAAATCCCTCATACTCTGACTCATTGTTCTAAGCCTTGAAGTTGAACCTCAATGCATATTCAATATCGGTACCATCTGGTGCTGACACTATCAGCCCTGCTCCGCTTCTGCTTTCACAAGATGACCCATCAACGAAGAGGTTCCAAACATCTTCATTTGAAGAGAAGTTCCCCTCTGATAGGGTCCCTTGCTTGAAGAGGTACCTATCTTCCTCATTCTCGACTACACTTTTTCCGGACCTACTGGACCCAACCTCGCTCGGATCGCGAAAGATGTTTTTGTTTAGTTCATCAGCAGTTCTTTGACTAATTTCAATCTCAACCTTTTCCTAGGTGAACTCTGCTACAAAGTCTGTAAGCACTTTCCCTTTGATGGAAACCCTGGTTTGATAAACAATGACATACTCCTCCACTCTATGGCCTAGCTCATCAGCCTGCCTGACCCTTCAGGCTTATGGAGGACCTGTCTTAGTGGGGAATCAGTGAGGACAACCATAGAGTGGGCTTGGAAGTATGGATTCATCTTCCTAGAAGCGTGCATCAGAGCATAAGATAATTTTTCCATTCGAGGGTATTTCTGTTCAGACCCTTGAAGATCTTTACTATTGAAGTATACTCGCCTCTGCACCCCATCATCTTCTCTTACTATGGCTGCACAAATGTCTGGTTCTGAAATAGCTAGATATACGTACAGCCTTTCCCCCAGAATGGGATACGACAGGAGTAGAGGGGATTAGAGATAGGACTTGAGCTCCTTAAAAGCCTTGTCACATTCCTCATCCCATCGAAAGCCTTTCTAAGCACTTTGAAAAAGGAAAACAATTATCTAAATCTCTTCAGATGAATCTGTTCAGTGCAACATCTCTTCCGATAAACCTCTGAATGTCTTTGATGATTATGGGTGTCTTCATATCCTGTAGGGCCTTGATCTTCTCTGGGTTATCCTATATCCCCCTCTGATTGACAATGAATCTTAGAAACTTTCCTTCTCCTACCTCGAAGACACACTTGGATGGGTTGAGCTTCATAATGTATCTTTCCATGGTGTCGAAAGTTTTTTCAAGGTTGGCCATGTGAATGTCGGCCTTCAGGACCTTCGCCAGCATGTCATCTATATACACTTCCATGGACTTGCCTATTTGATCCTCAAACATCTTATTTATAAGATGTTGCTAAGTAGCCCCTACACTCTTCAGCCTGAAGTTCATGACCTTGTAATAATAGGTCCCCTTATCTGTGATGAACGTTGTCTTATCTGAGTCTTTCGAGTTCATGAAGATTTTATTATACCTGAAATAGGCATCCATGAAGCTCATAAGCTCATGTCCAGCTATGGCATCCACCATCTGATCAATACGAGGCAGGGGGAAACTGTCTTTTGGAGAAGACTTGTTCAAATCAGTAAAGTCTATGCACATCCTCCATTTCTCATTTGCCTTTAGCACTATGACTGTGTTGGACAACCACTCGGGGTAAATGACCTCCCTGATGAACTTAGCTTTTTCAAGATTTCTGACCTCTTCTCTGATGACATCATGTTTCTATCTTGGGTATACTCTCCTCCTTTGATTGATTGGCTTAGTGTCTTCCATAACATTGAGTTTGTGGCGCATAACCTTAGGATCAATACCTGGCATGTCTACATGGCTCCAGGCAAAAACACTTTGTCTCTTTCGCAAAAACTTCACCAGCTCTTCCTTGATCTCAGGTCTTAGGTATTTACCAATTTGGATGATTTTTTTCAACTTGTCCTTATTGAGGGTAGTGGATTCTACCTCTTTTGCAGCCTCTCCCTTCTTGAGCTTTGTCTTATCTCTGGGATCAAGGGTGTCAATGTTGTAAGTGGTTGTTGCCTTCTTATGAGCCTCTCTCTCTTCTGGAAAGTTGAAGTAGTATTCATGTTTCGATGTTTGGTCACCTTGCAATTCCCCTACCCTATAGGGAGTCAGGAATTTTAGCATTTCGTGGACCGTTGAAGCCATGGCCTCAAATTCCTTGAGGGCTACTCTTCCTATGATGAGGTTGTAAGTTGAGAAGAAGTTCTCGTCCATCATAAATAAATGTATTTTTCTGGTCAACCTCTTAGCCCACTCATCTCCCATTCTTACATCCATCTCATACATGCCCAACGGATGAACCTTTTCTCCGTTGAAGCCAATCAAAGGATGATGATAAGGGAAAAGCCTAGGCTCTTGAAGCAGGGCCAGAGCATTACATCTACTGAACTTCCCCCATCAATGAGGATTCTCTGCACCTCACATCCATGCACCCTAGTGGTGATTACCAAAGGGTCATCGTGCGGAGATAAGATACATTTAAAATCAAGTCGGGAGAATCTAACTATGAGAGTATCCATATCTAACTTCTTTCTCTTCTCATGTTTTACCTCTAAAGACGGAAAATTCATAACCTCTACTTTGGTCACTAACTTAGCCTCTGCCACATGAGCTTTACGATTGGCTACCTCTGAGCTACCCCCTGCTAGTCCTCCAGAGATGGTTTTAACACCAAAAGAGATCATACCAACCCTTTTTAGTAGGATATTATCATCCTTTGGTGGGAGGTCAAGGTCATCGTCATCATCATCATTTGAGTCCTCAGCTCTTCTGGTTAGGGCATCTTCCTGACACCTACCATTTCTCTTCTTTTTAGGGTCGTCTCTTCCCCCCTTAGAAGCTCTACCATCCACATACTTCCTGAGCTTTCCAGACTTCAACATATTCTTAATATCATCCTTCAAGGCAAAGCACTTTTCCGTTAGATGACTGTGGTCAAGGTGGAACTCGCATCATAGGTTATTATTCCTCTTGCGGAGGAGCCTGAAGCTTATTCGACCATCTCAGGGACCTGTCATTTTTTATTTCATTGAGGATGTGTTCGCATCTCACAGTTAGAGGAGTGTAGTGTGGAAACTTGTCGTTTGCATCCCTCTTCTTTTCATCCTTCTTTTTTTGGAATTTTCCACTGCTACTTCCGTTCTCATCCTCATACTGTACGACCATTGAGCGTTCATGACCCTACCAACTATTGCTAATAGCTCGGACATGGATTTTGGAGGGTCTTTAGTAAGCTTACAAAGCAACTTCCCCTTCTGTAATCCTCCTATAAGGGCTGTCATGACTATATTCTCTTCGTAATATTCAACCTCTAACTTTTCCTTGTTGAATCTTGCAATGTAGTCTCTGAGGCTCTCATTCTTGTCTTGTTTTACGTAGAGTAGATAGGTTGTCTTCTTCTGAGGTCTTACCCCAAAACATAAGTTCTGTATAAACCGCTCAACAAACCTTTAAAGTTCTCCACAAAATTTTTAGGAAGGGAAGTGAACCAAATATGTGCTGCCCTCGTCAAAGTTCTTGAAAAAGATCGGCACCTCATCTCATCAGGGATTAAATAAATGTCTATTGCAGACTAATACATCTCTATATGATGTATAGGGTTGGTACTTACATCATACTTGGGAGACACCGTTGGTTGATTGAATTTGGTAGGGGTTGGGAAGTTCACAATTCTTTCCACAAATTGGAAGACCTATGAGAACCCCCTTTACAATGGATCTTGACTTTTTATTAGGTTCCCTATCTTCTCTTCCAGCCATTGAATGGAGTCATTCCATGGTTTAGCAACGTCGGCCTGGCCGACGTTGTCCCCAGCCACCTTTAAAGGGTGAACTGAGGGTTCCCCAACTGCTGCATAACATCGGTTGTTGACCTCTTTGCCACAGTCTCGGCCATGTATGGGTCGGCCATGGCGAGGCTGATGTTCACCATCTTCCCTTTGAGAGCCAGTTGCACTTATCGACCTAGATAACCTTTGCCTCAGATCATTAACTGGGTCGATCCTTTCAAAGGCCGACCCTCTACTCAAGCGATCCAAAGTTGATCCTCTTGTCTAGTAATCACCCACCTCGACCCTTCTTGCTCCGCAACCTCGGCTCTGGTATATAGGATGTACTGTGTTGTCTAAAACCTCATATGGCTCCCAACAGTCTACTATAGCATCCTTTTCTTCAATATCATCGTACCTATCCTTAGGGCAAGGGGTTCCTTGCCTCCCCAGACATAAATGCCTAGGGTCAACAACGTCCCTCCTCCGCTAAGGTGTTGGTTGGTCCTTTCGCGGGGCTTGGAGTGGTCCCCTGGCCTTAGGATGAGGTTGACTAGCCGTCGGAGTAATCATTTCCGGTGAGACCCCAGGTGGCCTCATCATATTTTTTCTTAGTTGGGCAAACTTGTGACACCCCGCCCACGAAAAGAAATATTGAATAATAAATTAAAGTTTTTATTCGAAGGAAAAATTTGAGCAATAAATATATAAGGAAATTACGCCAAAATGGCACGAAAAGTAATTAAGGAGAAAAAGAATCTCCACATTGTATGGTACGCATGGATACGCATTTAAGTCCTAATAGTCCTAGTAAGTATGTTGGTCAAGTTTGATACAAAAATTCCAATGAATGATTGTGACACGGTCATGTTTAATATAACGCGACTTTTGTCAGCATGTGTCGCGCAGGACGCGAACCTGCGTGATTTTTGTAGGACGTTTTATTAGGGTTAAAAATAATTTGACCATATTTATGGGATGCTAAAAAGAGGTCTAAGAGTTTCATGGGGTCAAAAGTCAAAAATTGAATAAATAAATAAAATATTATTATTTTCGCCAAAAAAACAAAAGTGCTCAGAAAAACCTTGGTGATAAGCACCATGAATCGTAAAATTTGTCGTAATATCATCATTGAGGATTGGGTCGTAAACATGATGGTAAGTGCTAGGTCATGCGCTTGGGAGAACTTAGAGTAACTTGATGCTGTATCGATATTTAATGAATAACTCTTGGAATGAAGTATTAGGATTGATCATAGCACCCTCTTGTGCTACCAATACGCTAGGGATAACCCTAGTAAAAAGAAATCATTATTCGCCTAGCATAACCTTTAGTGATAGTACAAGGTGAGCAAAGATCCTACCTATGATATTAGAAGCGCCATCTTTGACTAAAGTGTGATATTAAAGATTGCAGAGGATGTTGCTAAGAGTTAGGAAGTTGTTGGTAAATTCATATGTTTGAGACTGTGCATATGTGTTGAACTTTAAAATTGAGGTTAGATACCACGTATTGAAATTTGGAGACCTAGGTATGATGGATCGGCTATTTATGATAAAAGATGAGAAGGGTGATCTCGCGTGAATTAGCGCAGTACGTACAAATATAAAAGTGTAACCCATAACATTATTCCTAGGAAACCTTGTGTTTTAACTTCCCGAAAGGATTATTTTATACTTCAATGAGAATGGAAAATTTGCGTCGGATTAGTCAATGTACATATGAGGAACATTGGTTGTAAGAGCACTTGTGGGTTCGTACTTTGTGAAGAACTGTTCGTTGCCTAAATTCGATTGTTATTCGCTGGCTCGGTATTCACTTAATTCGTTGTGATTCCATATGTTTCATTCGATCCCAGTAATGGGAAGTTGTTATTCGGGTGTGATCTGGGTGTGACACTACATAAGCTCAGTAGTGGAGCGGGTTAGGCCGGTTGTGGTTGATGCATCACAGTAAATGAGTGCGCACTTTGTTGGAAGCACCCTAATCTTTTCATTAGTTTGTGTGTGCGCATGGTCTCGCGATTTGTTGCTCGTAGTTTACATGTGTAAATCGGTTATCTTAGGTTAACATCCCTATTAGCTGACCGATAGAACTAGTTACAGTTTGGAGTTACAGTATAGCTAGTAACTTTTCAATCATAGGTTCAAGAATAGGTTTAAGGAACTATGTGGATATCAGACTTAATGAGACCTTAAGTGAAAATTTTACACTCGGAATTCAGGATATAGTTACCCATATGTATAATTTGGATTATGATGTCTAGGATGCTTCGAGATTAATATGAAGATCTCATGGGAGGTTTCGGTCATTCAGGCAAATGTAATAAAGTGACAATTTTAAGATTGCTGATATGAATGACTAGGAAGTGTTATAGATGTATTAACATAGTCTTGACGTGATTCAAAATTTGAGAAAAATAGATTTGTAAATCCTAACTCGTGATAATGAATTCATTAATGATAGCATGATGTTTGAGGAATACCGATTGTTTAAAAAAATTTGTTGGGATGAATAAGTTAGACATGCTTGGGTATTATTAATGAAAAACCTTACCATAATCGGGTTAACTTGATCATAATTAACGTGGATGGAATCTTTGAGTTTTAACTATAAAGATCATGATACTCCAGAATTAGAAATGGTTCGCTTAGATGACTGAATGATGAAAATTTACGGGTTAACAATTTTGAGGATGAAATTTCTTAAGGATGGGAGAATTTGATACCCCTCCCTAGAAAAGAAATATTGAATAATAAATTGATGATTTTATTCGAAGGAAAAATTTGAGGAATAAATATATAAGGGAATTAAAAGTAATACGAAAAGTAATTAAGGAGAAAAAGAATCTCCACGTTGTATGGTTCGCATGGATGCGGACTTAAGTCCTAATAGTCCTAGTAAGTATGTTGGTCAAGTTTGATGCAAAAGTTCCAATGAATGATTATGACACGATCATGTTAAATATAACGCGACTTTTGTTAGCATGTGTCGCGCAGTATGCGAACTTGCGTTATTTTTGTAGGATATTTTATTGGGGTTAAAAATAATTTGACCATATTTATGGGATGCTAAAAATAGGCGTAATAGTTCCATGGGTTCAAAAGTCAAAAAATGAATAAATAAATAAATTATAATTATTTTCGTAAAAAAAAAACAAAAGTGCTCAGAAAATTCTGAAAAATTCAAGATTGACTTTAAATTTAATTTTGAGCAACTTTCTATTCTTGGACATCTCCAAAAAAGTCATTTAGACCTGTTTTAGAGCTATTTTCATTTGTGAAAATAGTAAAATATAAAATGAAATAAGAAATGTTGGAGTGGTTGCATTAATGGAGTGGTTGGCGGGTTGCATTAATGGAGTGGTTGGTGGCACACCAAAGGAATAGTTACCACACATGTTTAGTAGACTACCAAATGAATAGTAGTGGTTGGTGGCACACCAAAGGAATAGTTACCACACATGTTTAGTAACCTACCAAATGAATAGTAATGGTTGGTGGCACACCATTAATCTCAACCATCGAATCTTGTTTTGATCCAACGGTCATGGTGACTCCCAAATAACTATAAATAATCCTTGAATTATCTCATTTTAAACACACCAAAAACATCAAACACTAAGAAGAGTTAGAGAGTGAGAAAGAGTTCCTTTGGAAGTTTGGAGCTTAATATTGGAAGTCTTGGAGCTTTTATTTTGGAGATAGAGTTGGAGTTTTGGATCATTTCATGGAGCTTAAAGAAGGAGTTCCTAGGGAACATATAGAGCTCCCATAGATGATGCATTTGGTAACCCCTTGAGGCCACCTTTGAAAGTGGGGGTTTCTCCTTATACACCACCATTTTGGAGTCTTAAGAGGTGGAAAAATCTTACTTTGATTGAGGTTTATAGTTTGATAATTTTTAAAGTGATATTTACATATATTAGACTTGATATATGTAGTATTTTAGCTAATTCACAACTTTATGTTGTTTAGTCATCATATCATCATTTGGCGTGTAGAAATGAGTTTTTAAGAAGTAATTTTGATGGGTTTAAAAGGTGGATAAATTTCAGAATATTAGCCTTGAACATTTTATGGAATAAAATGTGTCAAAATGATGTTTCAAAGGTAAATAATGTAACTTCATGTTGAGAAAAATATTGGGCTAATATAGGCCATTTTTACGAAATAAAAATGGGACTTTCTTACCAAAATGATGAAGTAGAAGAAGAAATTAGACTTTTACTTAAATGGGTGTTTTTGATATGCATAAACTCACAATAAGAAGTATTTGGGGTTGATATGTAAATAATCAAAGTATAAATTTCTTTATTTTAAATTGATACTTATGTGTAATTAAAGAAAGTAAAGAAGGACAAATGTGTTGCTAGTGGCCAAATGGGTATTTAAAGTGTGTACAACTTATTTTGGAAACATAAATGGAAAAAAAGTCTTTTTATAAGATTTGGAATTTATTACTGAAATTATGTTGAAAATATCAGAAATACAATTTGAGAAGTTATAAATTGGTTTTTGTCGAAATTAGTATGTTTAAACCGATTTAAAAGTATAATATTTGTGTAAAACAAATAGTAATGGCATTGTCGTAAATACAGTGAATAATATGCTGTCAAGAAAATATTTGGCGATTAAATGTATTAATTAAGTTCGATAAAAGGAGATTAATGATATATTTTTGCTAAGTGAAAATAATTAGTTTCACTAAAATGATAAGTGTGAAATATGGGTAAAAGAGTAGTTTTTTGACAAGTGTTAAGTGGTTAAAAGTGTTTTTAAAATTTAGTTGGAAAGTTAGTAACTATTTTGGGAACAACACTTGTTAAATGGCTAAATGCTTGTTTGACAAGTAATGGGTAGATCGATAAATTTACGTAAAGTGGAACATTTTTTTGAAATAAAAATGTAAATGAATAGTTTGGAAGAAAAAGGAAAGAATTGATTTTCCAAGTGGGAATAAATGCAAACATTGAGAATAATATTGAAACACATGGAAAAGATAAGAACGGATACTTGACTGATACCAAGAATTAAGCAGGGCATGACGTATCTAATGGTGAAAGACCCCAAATCCTGTACATATGAGCATATGGGGACTGAAGACCGATGGTGTAGAGCCTATGAAATCCAAAAATAATGGCTAGAATCTAGGGCAAAGATTGATAATTTTTGTAATAAGAAATAAAGAATGAGAATATTCTTAAAATTAATGCAAACAAATCTTTGAGATTTGCAAAAGGTTGAAAGATGGAAATAACCAAGTTTTCATGAAATAATAAATGTTTTGTGTCGTGTGGTGTGGTGGGGTGTATAAATTTCTCAATAAAAATGAATATTTTCCCAACACGAGGTGTGCGTGTCATAAAGATTGTTTTAATTAGAATATTAAATAATGACAAAGTAACTCTAGCGTGAGTTGATAAATGTTGAATAGATGAATATTTTCAAGAATAGAAAGGGGTTTCCTATAAATGATTAACCGTGTGCGTTAATGGGAAAGAATGTGATTTTAAAGAATGATGATCCAAAATGACTATTTTGGGAAAGAAAAAGATAAGGGATGGGGATAAATAATATTTTTGGAATAAAATGGTTTAATACATCGGAGCATGTATTTTCAAAAGTATATGTGTAGATCCTATAATAACCCTTAAATCTGGTTCGGGGAGTCACAAAATTATTCTTTCCTTGCTTACTGCGTTGTAGCCAATGACCTTAAGGCTGCTGCCACCTCAGCCATCTTGGACTGGGGTGGTGCTTGGCTGGAACTAGGTCCTCCAACACTAGATGGTGGAGGAGGTGGTGGTAACTCTGGTGCCATATGTTAGGGCTAAAGAGCTTACGATGAAAATATTAGAGAGATTAAATACCCTAAAGGACCTCTTTCAATGGTAAAACAACTTCACACGAAGGGTGAGGCCTGGTACACCACCAGAGTCTCCGGTGAGGTTAAGCTACGAAAAGGAAGAGATGAATCTTCTCTTTCCCACAGACGGTGCCAAAATGATGATGCCTGGAAACAGCACCACCAAAGAAGGTATTAACAAGCTCAAGCAAGTGATAAAAATGGCAGCGCAAGAGTATATATATAAGAGGAGATGAGAAGAAGGGGATGAACACAACAATATAAGTGGTTCGGCAAACACCTACGTCCATTGTGCAAGTGAGTGTAAATATCACTATCAAATGAGGCTCTAATGTCCTTAGTAATACAATAACTACACTTTCTCTCTACTAAATGCAACAGAGTTTGGCTAGGATTTCTAATTATAGATCCCTTTCAAGGTAGGAGAAGACAAGTATATATAGTGTTTGGGGGGGGGGGGGGGGGTGTAATGTACCCCCCAAGCATGCAATGAGCATGCGTGTGATGATCTAACCAATCTAGTAAATACATTTGTCACTGTCACATGTAAAGAATGATGATAAAATATTCCCCCACGTGAGGGGATTGATTTGGTTACAACTGATTTTGTCCATGCGTTCCTAACCTTGCATACTCTTATAAATGCTCGGCCTTGTCCTTGACTAGTGCAACCTTAGCCTGAAAGAGTACGAGGTTGGTGAAGTCTGACTGTTGCTTTGTCTGAGGTTATTCATGATGACTTCGGCCATGCAGGCTGGTCGAGGTACGGTAGGAGTAGCTGTAATGTCAGCTTAGGCCAATGATGATGTTGCCTGATGATTGATCCCATGTAAAATTATTGATCTCGACTGATGATTGCAATGTTGATTGGGGCCAATGAGTAGTGGTTTGAAGGGTGTTTGAACCCATGAGTCCTTACTGACCTCGGTTGATGCCTAGTCGAGGTTGATGTATGAGGTAGATGTAGTGTCGGCTGGGGTCGACCATCTGAGTGACAACCTTACTGATGGTCGTTATAGGCTTCTGGTAATCTCGACTGTGAGATTAGCCGAGGTTAGTTGCTCTGAGTAAGAGGGTGCACTGTGGGTATATCATGTATAATCATGTTTTGCGCTTTTATTTAGTAATATTGAACCAATTAAATTCTAGCAACTCGTGTATATGGATTTTCGATACCCGACTTATCGCTATACTCACCCGTTGAGTGTAGTCATAATTTAGGTTTTTTTATTGAGGCTGTGAATAGAAAACAACGATAGGTGCCTACGTGCGCTGCTTTTCACGCTCGATCAAAATGGCATCGTTGTAGGGGAATTCCGTAAACTTTTGGAAATGATCATAGGACATCTCTGTTATATCACCCATATTAGCCTTGACCTCACCTTATATATTTCCCCTCGTCAACCCCTTTGAGCCAAATATTAGCCTTTCATTTCATAACCCCAAAATCCCATAATCAACTCCAAATTGGAGTTATACACCATACATATTACCCTTTGTACCTTTATTTGGAATGTTACTTTGGATGGAATGTTATTGTTGTGTTGCGGTTGCAATTTAAGCATATGAGAGTGTGAAAAGTAAAGAAAAGAAAGAAGTGAAAAACAAAAGAAAACAAAAGAAAAAAGTGAGAAAAAGAAGAAAAGAAAAGAAAGAGAAGTTTGTATGTGTTGTATATAGTGTTCGAATAAGCTTTGTTTACTCCCCAATTGTTATATCCACTGCTTGTTTGGAAGTTATCTTTCTAATTTTACTATTTCCCGCATTCTTTCCATTATCTCGAGTTTTCATTTCCGAATACTTTGAGTCCGTACATACATATCCTTCATTTCGTACCCTAGCCAAACCTACATTATTACCCTATTCAAGTCCTATGTGATCTTAGGGTGCATTTAATTTAAAAGTCATAATAGTTTTGATAATTTGTGCAAATGCATTTTTCCTCTTTTAATGTGCGATATCTTTCATTGAGATTACAGTTTTACATTTTATATATAGCGTTCTTCATTTGTGACATGTGTGCGGCCTAGTTTCAATTTTTATTTACTCCTTATACCCGCATGTTTCGTGTGTTAGCTCCCTATTTTGAGTGAATTCACTTCATGAGTGTAATGCCCACGAGGATTGAATATATGCTTGCTTTAATTTAGTATCCGATTTATATAAATTTTTGCCAAATCACACTTTTCATGTGCTCGCTCCCCTCCCACATTTTAAGGTTGCAATTCTATGAGGTTCATTATATAATGTTAATGATTCGAATTTTTGTTTGAATTCGTTCATTTTGATAATAATGCATATGAAATCTTTTTCATTATTTTTGGGCTTGTCGCATCTTGGTTTGAACATATTTTGAGGAAACCATTTCATGTTTGAGGGTTTCACCCCTGAAAACCCGCACGAGACGACACTCGTCCACTAGGGTAACCTAGGAGTTTAACGGCTTATTGCATATGCTAAATTCAATCGTGTTCCCTACGAAAGTGACAATTATAATTCGATGCATATGTATGTCTTTTACTTCCCTCTGTGGACTAGTTTTATTTGTTTCATTACTAGGGACTTGTAATGTTTAAGTTAGGGAGTGTGATTTGTATCGAATATTGCATATTTCAGCCCTATATCTCTATGCTTTCTAGCTCTTTTACTGTCCTTAGTGCCTATATTTATGCTCATTAACCATACAACCTTGGATTTGGATATATACATGCTTTGTAGGGGTTAATTGTACTTTTGTAGGTATTGGAACGCTAATAATGAGGATCCGTTGCATTTCGGAGAAGTTTCGTCGCTGAATGCTACTTCAAGGGTATTTTAGTCAATTCAAATATCCTCTCCGACTCATGGAAATTCCATGGATTCATATTTCATTGATTAGCATCGTGTGGCTGTAAACGGTGCGTCATTTGGAGTCCGGATGGAGAAGTTATGGCCATTTCCATTTGCAACCTTTTCCCCCTCTTCATGGACCAAATATGGTTGAGAAACAGAGTACTGGTCGACCACGGTTTGATCCATTTCTTTATTTTGTCCATGTTTTTACTCACATGTTAGTTACTTAGTATGATTTTCTTAGAAAAAATAACGATTTAAAAAAGATTTTCTTTCTTTTTTCTCTTTTTTTTGGGTATTTTGCCTTTATTTCTGATGATAAATTTTAATGATTGCCCTATCTAATAGACAACCCAATCATTCATGTTCTCAATTTTAGAAGTTACTAGACTTTAGTCCTAATTATTGATATTATGAATAAATGGATGAATTAAACTTTAATACCATGAGCACATGCATTTTTCTTGCTTTATTGATTTGCTTTAAGATTTTTATAACTCGATAATCTTTTGTTGCATCGTATATACTTACACCGAGTAAGATTTGTCCCTTTCTTCATTTGCGAATGTATACACTATTCTTTCCTCTTTGAAAACGTTACAATCATTGGTTATCTCTCTGTTCTTTCATTTGATCGTTCATTAATTGAGTTCATATAGGAAATGTGTTACTTGAGCATGATTTTCAAAGTTTGTTTTGACTCGAGAATTGCGTAAACTTTATGAAAAGATCATAGGCCATCTTTGTTATATGACCCATATTATCCTTGACCTTAGCTTATATATTTTCCCTCGTCAACCCCTTTGAGCCTAAATATTAGCCTTTCGTTTCATAATCCCAAAATCCCATAACCATCTCTAATTTGGAGTTATATAGGATACATATTACCCTCCGTACCTTTGTTTGGAATGTTATTCTAGATTGAATGTTGTTGTTGTGTTGCGGCTACAATTTTGGCATATGAGAGTGTCAAAAGTAAAGAAAAGAAAGAAGTGAAAAACATAAGAAAAAGAGAAGTGAAAAACAAAAGAAACAAAAGAAAAAAAGTGAGATAAAGATGAAAAGAAAAGAAAGAGAAGTTTGTATGTGTTGTATATAGTGTTCGAATAAGCTTTGTTTACTATCCAATTGTTATATCCAATGCTTGTTTGGAAGTTGTTTTTCCAATTTTGATATTGCGTGCATTCTTCCCATTATCTCGAGTTTTCATTTTCGAACACTTTGAATCCATACATACATATCCTTTGTTTCTTACCCTAGCCAAACCTACATTATTAACCTATTCAAGTCCTATGTGATCTTAGGGTGCATTTAATTTAAAAGTCATAATAGTTTTGATAATCTGTGAAAATGCATTTTTCCTCTTTTAATGTTCAATATCTTTTATTGAGATTACAGTTTTATATTTTATATATAGCGTTCTTCATTTGTGACATGTGTGCGGCCTACTTTCCATTTACATTTACTCCTTATGCCCACACGTTCCGTGTATTAACTCCCTGTTTTGAGTGAATTCACTTGATTAATGTAATGCCCCCGAGGATTGAATATATGCTTTCCTTAATTTAGTATCTGATTTATATAAGTTTTTGCAAAATCACACTTTGCATGTGCTCGCCCCCTCCCACATTTTAAGGTTTCAATTCTATTAGGTGCATTATATAATGTTAATGATTCGGACTTTTGTTTGAATTCGTTCATTTTTCTAATAATGCGTATGAAATATTTTTCCTTGTTATTGGGCTTATCGCATGTTGGTTTGGGCATATTTTGAGGAAACCATTTGATTTTTGAGGGTTTTATCCCTGAAAACCCTCACGAGACAACACTCATCCACTAGGGTAACCTAGGGGTTTAACGTCTTTTTGCATATGAGAAATTCAATCGTGTTCCCTACGAAAGTGGAAATTATATTTCTATGCATATATACATCTTGTACTGCCCTCTATGGAATAGTTTTGTTTATTTCATTACTAGGGACTAGCAATGTTTAAGTTAGGGGAGTGATTCGTATCAAATATTACTTATTTTTGCCCTATATCTCTATGCATTCAAGCGCTTTTACGATCCTTAATGCTTATATTTATGCTCATTAACCAGTCAACCTTTTATTTGGATATATACATGCTTTTCAGGGGTTAATTATGCTTTTGTAGGTATTGGAACACTAAAAGAGAGGATCCGTTGCATTTGAGAGAAGTTCCTTCGCTGGACGCTACTTCAAGGGAATTTTAGTCAATTCACATTTCCTCTTCGACTCACGAAAATTCCACGAATGCTAAGTTCATCGAGTTAGCATCGTGTGGTCACAAACGGTGCGTCGTTTAGAGTCCGAACGAAGAATTTATGGCCATTTCAATTTTCAACCTTTTCCCCCTCTTCATGGACCAAACAAGGTTGAGAAACAGAGTACCGGTCGACCGCGATTTGATCCATTTCTTTATTTAGTCCATATTTTTACTCACATGTTAGTTACTTAGTGTTAACGCCACTAAAATGACAGTGGCCATTTTCTGTGGCAGATAAATGATGAGGATGAGATTGAAGATGAAGATAAACATTCACATCAAACATATAAGAGACAAAGGTTTTTAAAGTGGTTCGGCTATGAATAAAGCCTACATCCACTGTTATTTTATTCCTAGGGATTTACAGTATCACCATAAGGTTTCGAGAGAGAAATGATGTGTATCTTGTGTATGGTGTTTCTAGGTTCTCTCGGATCTCCTCCCTTTTGGCTAAGGGGATACATGTATTTTATAGTGATGGGAGATAAAGAGATTCATTGTATGTAGACATTTATGTCTACATTCAACGAATATAATTTTTGAATTGCTTGGTATGCTATGTGTTGTCATCTATTAATACAGTATAAATGTACATTAAGGCTCATTAAATGCGCTGTCATCTTCATTAATGCACATTAAATGCATAGTTATCCTTTAATCTTCCTGGTTGGTACGCCGACCAACTCTCCTCGGGTGCCGACTAATTCTCCTCAGGTATTGACCAACTCTCCTTGGGTGCCGACTAACACTCCTCGGGTGCCGACTAATTCTCCTCGGGTATTGACCAACTCTCCTCGGGTGCCGACTAATACTCCTCGGGTATTGACCAGCTCTCCTCAGGTGCCGACTAACACTCCTCGGGTATTGACCAACTCTCCTCGGGTGCCAACTAACACTCCTCGGGTGCCAACCAACTCTCCTCGGATGCCGACCAACTCTCCTGGGTGTCGAATATTGCCACGTAGGATGACTTGTGTTCTTTTCTGATTGGTCCTCGTAGATGGAGAATTTTTGCGTTAACAGAAGCCCCCAATGCTCCATGCTTGATGGTTTACTTGAAAAGATGGAGTATTTATTCTGCAGTGTTGCTCGGTGCTCGTGAAATTCTTGATCTACCTTCTTGATTTGTTCAACATAAAGTGCATTATCTCTTGGATGACATATGATGCAGGCTGATCGATGGTTGCTAATCTTTCTTTTGAGGAACTCCGTGTGCTATGTATCACCCCTGGGAATTTGGATGCAGCCATGCCATAGTATGCATCTTGTAGCTTCTCATAATCTTCAAGTATGTTGATTGGTTTGCTAGCCGACCAACTGCCTCTTGTGCCGAGCAACTGAGTGATAACTTCACGTGCTTGATTCTTCTGATTTATGATCCTCTGAATACTTTGTCGAGTAACATACTATCTTTTGAACCCAACTCTTCAATCTGATTAGTACCAAGCTAGTGGTGGACTTCGAAACATTTTCATACAACTTCTTCTTCAATGTTGGTCGGGATAGTAGTAGTAAAGATCTCAGTGCTGTAGATGCTAAATTTGACTTATGAACTTCAATAGTATTTGCATATTAACTCCTGAATATGCCTCCTGAACTTCTGAATGCACCTCCTGGCCTTCAATATACCTCCTGAATTTCAATAGCCTCCTGAACTTCAATATACCTCCTGAATTTCAATATCCTCCTGAACTTCAATATACCTCCTGAACTTCAATATCAAAAATAATTCATGAGCAAGAAAAACAACTCCTGAATGATGATTGGTTGGGGCCCCGACCTTGTGAGTTTGTGGAGTTGAATTTGATGCTTGACTGCATGATGTTATAAGAATGTGCCACCGAATGAACAAATATATCTGTAATAGAAGCCCCCAAGTGTCGAATGTGAACTTTGAATGCTTTTTTCTTGACCGCTTTCACATACTTATACTTTGTTTAAATAAAATGTTTCCGACCAACCGTAGTTGACAGCTTCTTATTTCCGACCAACCTAAGTTGACATTTTTGGGAATAGATTTACTTCCCAACCAACCTTAGTTGGCATTTTTGGGTATAGATTTACTTCCCAACCAACCTTAGTTGGCATTTTTAGGAATAGATTTACTTCCTAACCAACCTTAGTTGGCATTTTTAGGAATAGTTTTTCTTCCCAACCAACCTTAGTTGGCATTTTTGGGATTATATTTTTGATAATAATTGATAGAGACTTCCTCGGAGCTGACCAACGGATTGTTGGGAATAAGATATAATAAATGCTGGAGACATCCTTGGAGCTGACCAACATATTGTTGGGAATAAGATAATATATGCTGGAGACATCCCTAGAGCTGACCAACAGATTGTTGGGAATAAGATAATATAAATGTTGGAGACCTCCTTGGAGCTGAATATATGATTATAAATATTTGTCGAGCTCCATGCTGAAATAAGAATAGAATATGCATCCAAATAGATATAAAGAATAATTAAAAAATGATAAAGTTCCTCGTTGATCTTTCGAGGTAGAATTATATAATGCCGAACAAGAATAAGATCTTCCAGAACATAAGAATATGGCCGAGAACGTTGTCAGGCCTGAATATAAATGAGAATTATCCGACCAACTATCCGTTGGGGGTGAAATACAACGAATGTTGTAATTCTCCTTAAAGCTGAATAAGTATCTTGTCGAGGCACAAGTGCATAATGCGGAATAAGAATAATATTTTCCAGAACATAAGAATATGGCTAAGAACTTTGCTGGGCCTGCATATAAATAAGAATTACCCCGACCAACTATCCGTTGGGGGTGACATATAATAAATGTTATAGTTCTCCTCGGAGCTAAATATGATAATAAGTATCTCGCCGAGTTCCATGTTGAGATGAATATACAATATGAATCCCAAGGGATATAGAATAATTTGTGCTTGAGCCGATATCTCCGAGTAATAATAAAATATATAATGCCTCGCTGAGGTGAAATGATAATAGTTTCCAGATTATTTCCGAGCATTCGTCGACATTGAGTCTTGTACCTGTAAAAATTAATATCTTGCTCTACCATTCGTGTAGGCTGAATTGATTAGTCATGAGAATAATTTACTCATCCAATCAATATATGATATGTATATGCTTGAGAAATAAAAATATTAATTTCAAAAAATGAAATAATATATGTTGGTTGATATGTCGAGGCAATATTGCCTGATGTCGAGCAATAATAGTTTTCAGAGGTTTAAGATTTTGGCTGAGCTTTTGTCGGGATTGAATATCGTCCCTGTAAAATCTTAATAAGCTGCTCGAGCACCTATTTAGACTAGATCAAATAATTATTGTCATTAGAATAATTATTCAGCCAAACAATATGTGATGTGTATCAGCATAAGGCAATAAAAATTTCAAAATATGAAATAATATGTTTTATGCCAAATGTGTGTGAGATGGACAAATTATTATTAGATATGCGCCATAAATAAGACGTAGAGTTTTTTGTAAAGTTATTTAATCTCCAACAACTAATCAGGTATAAATTGATGTTTGAAAATTATTTATCACTTGGCTTTAAAAATATTTTTTGGGGTGATCACAAGTTTTAAAAAAAAAACTTAAGCCCCATGTTTACCCCCAAGATGAACTCGTGTTTAAAGAAATATCTGGGGTGCTCCGCATTTTTAATACGCCAAGATTCTACTATTACTGACCAACGGCATGGGTGTTGCCAGCCAGTATTTAGGGATGTCTCAGGTTGTAGAATATATAGTGCCGACCAAGAAGCAAATGGTCCCCGACCAGCAGAGCGATTTCGCCGATCAACAAAAAATGGTGCATTGATATTGCAGACCATCTGTTGGATGGTCACCGAACAACATCAGATGTCGCCGACCAAGAAGTGGATGGTTGGATAGTTGTCAACCAGTAAATTGAACCCTTCGAACAAGACTGAGATGTCTCCGATCAAGAAGTAGATGATCGTCGACCTGCAATTGGTTCCACCGAGCTATAATATGAGTCTCCGACCAACAATAAGATACCTCGTAGTTGGATAAAATTATTTCAACGTTGCTGATGGATCTTCTTCATCTTATCTCCGAAAAACAAAAATTGTTTGGTTAAGCTTCCCTTTAATAAAAGATGGCCCAAGATGATGTTGACCAACAATATGTATGGCTGACGAGAAATAGAGGTTGTAAGTGGATGATTTCGAACAACCATATGAGCCGCGATGAATAATTTTTCATGAGGTTGCTATGCCCCAAAAAATCTCGAACCAATAGATCAGAAAAATAACATTCGATGTAAAATTTAAGCATTAAGAATGTTAATTAAATGAATAATTATATAATCCACTAGATCGTGTGATTTCGACAAAGAAACCTTGTGATGTGATGAACGAGGGGCCAACATATCAAATTTGTGCCCAGAGTCTTGATATGGTCATGATTGTTTTTTTTATTTATTTATTTTTACAAGAGGTGTGTAATGGTTTTTCAGGTGAGAGAAAATTGTTTTTTATATTGATCCCTTCCTATTCCCTATTTGGAGAGATAAATTTATATAAAAAATCAATGAATGAGACTTTATTGACCTGGATGGCATGCGAACCAAATTAAGTATATAGCTCATAAAAATGAATGCAAAGAGACTCAAACTTGAAGAGAGAGAAAATAGATCTGGGTCATGATTTCCATGAGAAAACTTTTTATGGTCTTTAACCTTTTCCCATTCTTTTATTAAAAATATGATGGGAATTTGAATAGACATCAAAGATCTTACAAAATTTATAATGAAAATTATCAATGAAAATTATCAAATCTTATCATCGTCGTATATATTGGTATATGTAATCCTTTAAAATATTTATTCCATGATATAAAATTGAAACTTGAGAATCAAGTAAAAAGTTATGATTTATGAAATCCACTATTTTTCAGATTTCTAAATAAGAATTAATTTAACAGTTATGATTTAAAAATCATGATATGCAACATTTTGCAGATAAAAATTGGACAATTAATTTTTGTATATAAACATAAAAATCATGATTGAATCAAAAGATGTATGTATAATTGATTATATGTAGAGAAAATAAAAACTTAGCTTTTGATGGAGAACAATGGTTGTAACACGTTCCCACAGATGGCGCCAATCTGTTGAAGACAGGAAATGGCCATTGTCATTTTAGTGGCGTCAATAGCAGATAAATGATGAGGATGAGATTGAAGATGAAGATAAACATTCACATCAAACATATAAGAGACAAAGGTTTTTAAAGTGGTTCGGCTATGAATAAAGCCTACGTCCACTGTTATTTTATTCCCAGGGGTTTACAATATCACCATAAGGTGTAGAGAGAGAAAGGATGTGTATCTTGTGTATGGTGTTTCTAGGTTCTCCCGGATCTCCTCCCTTTTGGCTAAGGGGATACATGTATTTTATAGTGATGGGAGATAAAGAGATTCATTGTATGTAGACATTTATGTCTACATTCAACGAATCTAATTTTTGAATTGCCTGGTATGCTATGTGTTGTCATCTATTAATACAGTATAAATGTACATTAAGGCTCATTAAATGCGTTGTCATCTTCATTAATGCACATTAAATGCATAATTATCCTTTTATCTTCCTGGTTAGTACGCCGACCAACTCTACTTGGGTGCCGACTAACTCTCCTCGGGTGCCGACCAACTCTCCTCAGGTGCCGATTAATTCTCCTCGGGTATTGACCAACTCTCCTCGGGTGCCGGCTAATTCTCCTCGAGTATTGACCAACTTTCCTCAGGTGACGACTAATAATCCTCGAGTATTGACCAGCTCTCCTCAGGTGCCAATTAACACTCCTCGAGTATTGACCAACTCTCCTCGGGTGCCGACTAACACTCCTCGGGTGCCGACCAACTCTTCTCGGATGCCGACCAACTCTCCTGGGTGTCGAATATTGCCACATAGGATGACATGTGTCCTTTTCTGATTGGTCCTCGTAGATGGAGAATGTTTGCGTTAACACTTAGTATGCTTTTCTTAGAAAAAATAAAGATTTCAAAAAGATTTGTAATAACTCATCGACCCATGTAATCATTTTATACTAATTAACTTGGGTGAGGGATATTCGACGCAACCAATAGTTTTTACCACTTTTATTAGTCTAGCTTTATTTTCCCTTGCCTGGATTAATCATTTCCCTTTGTGCATCTTTTCCTTTTTGTGTATAATCATCTTTTTTCTCTTTTATTTAGGAATATTAAAACAATTAAATTCTAGCAACTAGTCTTTGTGGATTTTCGATACCCGACTTACCGCTATACTCATCCGTTGAGTGTAGTCATAATTTAGGTTTTTGTATTGAGGCGGTGAATAGAAAACAACGATCGGCGCCTGACGCGCGCCGCTTTACACGCTCGATCAATAGCTTATCCCATATCATATCCCACCCTAAACCACACCAAACATTGGATAGGATAATTTAATCCAATACGACCCTCTTATACGTCGTATTAAACGAGGCCTTAGGTTTGATCGATGTTATTTGGAAAGGCCATTCTATTTGACTTGGAAAAACATGATCATAATATCCAAATTAGATGCGATCGCAAAATATCTTTCAAAATTTTTACAGAGAATAACCCTTGACCCTTCATCCTTCAAACCAATTTATATACACTAAACATTATCAAGCAAAGTCATTTACGGTGATTCGGTAAATCTCAGTGGCGAGTGAGAATCAAATCCATGGTGGGAAAATAAATTCCCCACTGATCTAGAACCAAGTGTGACGTTAAAAATGCGTTCGGTGATTGTTGTGTTATGGGGCCTACATTGGACTCGAGGGATAGGGGATGCGTGTGTGTAACGGAGGCGTGTTGCGCCATTTGCATCCATGTTTATGTGATCCCACGGGGATGAGAGATATCTCATGTCTTGATCATCGCTTCTCTTTGAGGTCAGGTTTATGATTCTAGTTTTGTTGCATGCCCCTATTATCTTAACTCATTCTTCATGCGAGGGATTTTTGATTTTCTAGAGTCTCCAATTAATTTTATATAAACATAAAAAAGGGGTCCGGATCAGACCTTTGGGCCTTGCTCTATGGAATGTTGAGGACTATATATGGTCCATAGATTGTTGGAGTGAATTTGATAATTGTCTTACGGGTGGGGAATGTATTAGTCACCTAACTTATTATTTATAATTCCTTATTTACATATTTAATATCTCATTTTACATTTGTAATTATATTTTTTTTATTTTAGAACATGTTGAGAGAACGTATATTAAGTATCTCTTAAAATGTAGACATGTGCTTACGTATAAAAAGGTTTTAATGAGAGGTCTAGGAACATCACTAAACTTATGTGGGCACGCAGGGGTGCATGTATGAGAACATATATATGGGTAAAAGGAGTCAGTTAGTGTATGTACATGTGCGAGAAGACTAGACTTGTATAATGAAAGATCGTTGATGTATAAATGAATTTGCATTATGTTGACATGCGTGAGAAAAAATGGCTTGAGATAGTTAGATATCTCATGGGAGAGAAGAAAATGGAGGTAAGAGATATAAGAATCTCTTTGGGGATAATATATAGCAAAAATATTACAAAGTCTTGTGCTTATGAGAATGACTCGATATTGCATATATGTACCTCATGTAGCAACGAGATCAAAACCAACATAGCTTGGATTTATGGTGAGATACACGAAATGTGTTCCAGGATATGGCTTGGTGCATTGTAAACGACTACATATTTTTGACATACCTCATTATTTGTAGGTTGCAGATTTGTGTTAGAAATGTTATATTTTAGGCCCTAGGGACAGGTTTCAACATAAAACTTTAGTCATGCAGTGGACTAGAAGTCGTTGATAGAGATATTAATATCCTTTATCAAATGAATAAAATCCTGAAGGTGTTGTAGGGCCTCGGCCTGGTCTGAAGTGATAAAGATGGTCATTTTGAGGAGGGCATTGGTGTAAAGATGGAAAAATATGTAAATACATTATGCTGAGAGATGTATCAGAAGGGTTAGGTTCATGGGTGTAGCTCACTATTGTGCTTACATATATGGTAAGTCCCAGTTCAAAGACTATGTAGTTCCAATGGGAGGTTGTATTTAAGTTTATAGGCTTATGGATACGAGTATAAATTATAGAACATTAGAGTATTTATGAGACTTTTCCCATTACACAAGCCTTATACTCGACCATGATTCTGGTGGAATTGTAGGAAAGTTTGATATGTATGGGGTATCATCATGAATCAAAAAATATTAAAATCATCTCGATACTGAAGACTCTTTGGTTGGCGGTGCCGTAGATTTAGATTTCCCATAGATGTCTAGTGTTTATCGTGAAGAGTTCTTCATTTGGAAATTGTAACGTGTTATCTTCTTCTTCCCCTACCAGAGGTTGGACTGATAGGAAGTCTGAGATGTCCCACCCTTTAATGGATTTTATCATGATGTAAGTGATTTTAAATTCTACTAATAGTAATATCCACATGTCCATCTAACTAGAGAGATAAGGTGTTTCAAATAGGTATTTCAAGGGGTCCATCTTGGATATGAGTTGCATGTTGAATGACATCATGTACTGGCGGAGCTTACGAGTTATCTATACTAGAGATACACAAGCCTTTTGCACGGAGGTGTATTCGAGCTAGTAGGATACCAACTTTCTGTTGATATAGTATATAGGGTATTTTTTTTCTGTAATTTTCTATGTATTGGTTCAACATGGCTCTAACATCGGTGTCAATGATAGTAGTGGAGTAAAGGTTATACGAAATAGAGAGGTACCAATATTAGTGAGTGAGTGGGATATTCTTGTATTTTCTTGAAATGTTCCTAGCATTGAGCATTCCACTCTTTGAGTTAGTATTTTTGAGCAATTGAAAGATGAGATCACATGTGGTGGTAAGGTTGTTGATGAACGGACTTATAAATTGAATAAGTCCTAAGATCCCTTTGTCATCTTTATCTATTCTAGGTGGTAATATTTCCCATATGACCTTGACAATGGAAGGCTCTACCTAGAATATGTCTTTGCTGGAGATGAACCCGAGAACTTTACCTTTGGTAACCTCGAAGATACATTTATGAGTATTTAGACACTTTTTGAAAAGGCATTGACTTTGGATTTTTTTTGGAGTGCCAGAATTTGTCCTCCACGATTTTTTGACTTCATGATAATGTTGTCCACATAGACCTCTACTTGCTTGTGTATGAGGTGGTGGAGGATGGCTGCTGTCGCTCTCTAGTATGTTGCCCTTAAATTTTTGAGACCAAAGGGCATAACCATGTAACAGTATATTACCCATGAGGTTATAAACCCAAGATTTTCTTAGTGGTTGGGGTGTTTTTTTAGTTTTACCAGAAGAAACAATCCATAAAGAACTTGAACGCGTTGTTAGTTATACTATCTATTATCAGGTCCACATGCGGAAGGTGAAAATCATAGTTTGGTTAGGACCTGTTGGGATAACTATAATCTACGAATATTACAACATTATTTTTAGTCTTTACTACGAGTAAAATGTTATGTTGGGTATTACATGACTCGAATGAATCCTAAACTGAATTTTTTACACTTCCTCATTCACTTTAACAAATCATTTGAGTATTAGCATATTAAGTTATTACTTTACCAGTTTTGCATTGGGGAGAGTTGGTATCTCATTCATAAAGATGGTTGGATCGATACCCTTCATGTCGGTGTAAGACCATGAGAATACATCGATGAAATTATTGAGTCAGTTAGTGAATCCATTATCATCCTTCTTGCGGTAGGAGGATCTGATTTTTCGGTGTTATGGGTTTTTGAAGTGCTCATGTTTATGGTTAATATGTCATCCTCTTTAGAAGACATACGTCCAATTTGAATTTGGTAAAGTTTTTGTAATTATTTTAAGTATTTTAAATCTATAGAGTCATCACTATGATGTGTGAGATATAATACATTGATTGATTCATAACCATTACATGCAATGCATGAAGGCAAGTACTAGAAATCAGAATTTATTATAGTCCCAATGGTCACAAGAGGGGTCACGGTCTAGAACCGTGACCAATTTAAAGATATAAAACAAACCCTAAGGTAAGATTAGAACCCACTTAAAATATTTCCTTCTCTCTCTCTTACTAAACCCACAACCAGCGACCCCTTTCTCCCTCTCCCCATCACCGACAACCCTCTCTCAATATCTTCACCACAGTACTCTCTTTTTACCTCCCTATATATGTGTGCATTTTTATGTGTGAGTGTGTGTAATTCTGTGATTGTTTATTTCTTTCTATGTGAGTATTTATATGCGTGTATCTATTCATGTGTGTATACACACATATACACATTGGAGGAACCAGAAAATGCCTTTGGATGGGGAATTCGAAAAACCTTGCGGGTGCTTAATCTTGCCCCGTAGATTAAATTTTTTAGGTATATTTTTAAAAATATTTCATAGAATATAATAAAGTCAAATTGAGTCAAAGTTTGAAATTTACTAAAAATAGTTTTTAAAAAGCACTCAAAATATCCAAAATTTCCAATCCATAATAGTAAAACTCTAAATAATCAGAAGTCAAAAAATTAATATGTGTGAAATATAAAATTAAGTCTTAAAAGAAATATTTGTTAAATTAGTTATACATTATTTTTCACCCTAAAGTTAATAAATCATTTGAGTTTAAAAAAGATGCATCATAAAGAACTCCAAGGTATACACTAAATTTTGCCTATTACTCGATCAATATTTTTCATTTGCAAATTATTATACATTGATTACTAGGAGTTATTATCTTATTTCAACAGTTTGGAGCTCACAATAATTTAATAGAGAAATGAGTTTGTTGGTTGACTTACACGGTTAAACGTCTATCCTTATCCATATACATAACAATTTTTTTTCAAATTTGGGATGGGGCACTTCCCACCCCATCTACATTGTGGTCCGCCACTATATCATGTGTGTGTGTGTGTGTGTGTGTGTGTGTGTGTGTGTGTTAATTTATGTGGGGGGAGGGGTGTTTGTGTCTTTGACTATTTTCACGTTTTATATGGAAATATAGCCCTGTTAATTGTTAGAAATTATATGAGCCTTGATGAGGAATTGACTTTTTAAGATTTTAAACTTGTTTTGGATTTATGATAACTAGAATAGATATTGACTAATTGAGACATAGTTAAAAGTTTAATTAAAAGATGAGAAACTTCACACCAGGTATAGTTATTCCTTCAACTCCACAAGTAGTACCCTTAATACAAAATACTTGATGGATGAAACTGTAAGTATGAAAATGTAAAATTGTTTCCATGAGAAGATTTCATTTTTTACTACCCTATAATATACTCTAAAAAAGTGAATGAAACTCCTTGTTAAATTACGTTCTTGAAATTGAGAAATGGACTAATTATGTAAGCCACTTTATTCATTAAGGTAATTAATCAAGTACATAATTTAGAAGGAGTATGAGATAAACTTGTGTCAGATTGTTGGGTTGATGGTTATTGTGGATTGTGTTGAATGATCATGTTTAGATATGAATGGTATATACTTAAAACTCTCACTCTATTAATTATTCATAATAAATATTTAACTAGTTATTTATCTTACCAACTAACCTATCTTAATGACTACACACAAATACACACACATATACTCACATGTGCACACATACGCATACTCACCCATGCATATATACATATACACATACACATAGACTCACACACATATATATACATTAAATGTTTAGAATATAGTCATTTGGTTAACTTGTTATGGCCATGTTCATCTTTTCATTAAATGGTTGTTATTTGGGTGAACATAAATTGGTGGATAGATAGTAATTGTAGGTTTAATTTAGTTAAAATTAACTTAAATTAGACTTATTATATATGATTGATTGTATGGAAAATCATAATTAATTTAGGATTAATTAGAGCTATTACCTATACGAATCATATTCTCACCTTTTATATATATGCTCAGGAAAAATGAGCCATGGTAGTAATCAATTTTAACAAGAGTACGAGAGGGTGCAATTTGACCAAACTAAAACATCTTTCATTAGTGCATGCCATATATAGGAAACTCATGTTGAAAAGTATAGGAATAGGAAATTTAAACAATTTAATTACTGTACAAATTATAGAGTTGATCTCTCATAAGAGTACCTGTTCGATTACATTTTGTTTTTATTTTCTGAATGCTAGGATGAGGTACAAGAGAACATATTTCACCTTCATAATACCTCTAGGGCATTGGTGTTGGTGACACTACTAGAAAAGGCTGAAAAAATTCATTCGTTATTGATAAAACTCCGTAAATAAAGGATTCACCCATATTGTGATGCTCACAGCATATGCATATTACATGATATTGAAAATAAGTTAATGAAGAAAGGATTATGAGTTTATGTCACAGATATGTCACTCATAAATACGCTTCCGCACGATTGGCCACGTGCAAAAATTTATTGCTTTTCAAAAAGTAACACTGATTGGATGAAAATCAGATATATTGTGCATGTTTTAAAAGTTTTTGAAAAGGTATATACACATATATATAGTCATAAACATGAACCTCTTACATACATCGCTAAATTTATTTTTTCATTTTAGGAAATGTCTAACATGAACGAACATAATCAACCAAATAGCATAACACTGGCAACAGGGCGCTCTCTTACACACTAACCTCAATTTTCATCACTTTCGAGTTATCAATACTCTACTCTGTTGGATATTCAATCTACCATTCCATCTACAGATCATCAACCTTAAGAACCCCTATTAATCCAACACCCCACCTTGTACTATCGAGGAATCCCAAGAAAATCCTAAGAATCCCATTGGGTTCTCCTTGGTCGAGAATCATCCTACCGATAGTAAATCTGACCTTCATTTTTTTTAAAACCATTATCTATCTCACGAAAAAATGACTTTGGGCGTCGAGGGCACTAAAAACTGGAAGAAGGTTGATCCTTCCATAAAGGATGACATGTGGGAATAACTTGAGTAGACTTTTTCATTCCCAATTTGTTCGAAGGAAAATGTTCTTTCTCGAGTTGCTGATCCATTAAAAACCTATTGGAAGAACCTTCAAAAGATTTTTTTTCTCATGGGGGCAACAAGTTATGATATTTTGGGGTTGAACGATAGAGTTTCCCAAAATATTGAAATGTTCACTGACAAATGGAACAACCTCTTGAAGAATAAGGTTTAGGAGGAAAAACAGATTGAGAGGGAGAAAAATAAACTGAACAGGTCAAATAAAGTTGATCTCCACAAGCTTGGGGAAATATATTATGATGATCGAAAGTGTGAATGGGCGGAACGAACCAAGAGGACTCTAAATTAAGGTAAAAAAACTAATCGGGTCAACATATACTTGAATGACCAAAGGGAAAAGGGACCAATAAATTCACAAATAAATTGGATTCAAATCGAGTGAGGTTGAATATATATATATACACACACACGTTTTCATAAATATTATTAAAATCATAGTCATTAATATAATATTATGTCCTAAGAAATTATATAAGGCATGTCGGGCAGTCAGTCCAAGGGAAGGCCCTTTGACATTAAAGTAGATGCCCTAACCAAGATTACTTAACAACAAAATCATCAATATACACCCAAAAAGTCTTAGGAGTTCTAATCCTCATGAATAATGAATAAATGAGGAAACTGATGAGTTTGATGATGAATTGCCTTTTAAGAACGCCAAAGAGTTGAGACTCACTAATCTGTAATAGAAGAAAGCATATCATTCGATCTTCGAATTCCAAGATGAAATTGAAAATTGGAGAGAGTAAGTAACTATATACATAACTTTTTTTTTATTACCTATATTTCAACTCTACGATTTCATGAACACATTTGGAAGTATGAGCACAAAATAGCCAAAAATCATAAGAAAAGTGATTTTAGGGCATGGGTATCAAAAAAGGTAAATCCCACCTATTCGGTTGCGATTATTTATGTATATGTTGTAAAACATGGCCTAATCGAATCCATTAATAAATGAATCTTTTAAAGAAAGGTGATGTCTCTTCAAGTCTTGTAGGTCTAATCGAAAGTTCAAGTTTTCATGCGAATGAGTTTAAAAAATTATGCATCAATGGTCTTGATTTCATCTCATACACGTGCGAGGAAAAATTACTTATGAAAAATATCATAATATGAATTTTTTACCTGACTTCTTGTATACCTAGCAAAAACGATAAAAATTAAAAGAACTGGATTGCCCAACAAATCTTGAAACTAGATTACTTAGAGTTCAAAGAAATCGAATTTATACGAGGGTAGCCCCATTGAACCCTGGGAGTATAGTAATACTAGTAGAGGCGTAACCCATATAGATATGGTGATAAATGATAACCCAGGTGATCTTTAACAATAACAAATGAACACACAATATTGTATATAATAATCACTCAAATTGGACTCACAAATCTCTCGTGTATAACTCAAATGATAATAAGTGAAACTCGAAAATAACTCATTCAAAGGGAGAGAGAAGTAAGCAGCCTAGATACACCTTGGAAGGTATCCAACACACCAACAACCTCTGATATCTATCTTGTTAGCTATTAAAAGATTTAGAATAAATGACAATGGTGGTTGACTAAGCTCTGGTTTGCAATAACTCTCTTTCTTTCAATGTGTTTTTCTCTAGAAAGAACTCTCTATTCTCAGAAGTGGTTGAGACCAATAAATATCCCCACACTCCTCCTGAGATGTCTCAGTATCCATTAATGTGAAAGACATTACTCTCACACTATAGGTCACAAGCATTAAATGCCTGATGGGCCAGCACACCTATGTCAGAGTTATTAAATGACAAAACATGCCTTTTGGCTACCAACTACACGTCGGAGTGCTGTCACGACAGTTGTGTCTCACCAAACCATTTAACATCACCAATACCACATAAATTTACTCGAGTTTGGATTGGAAAATGTTTAGGTGGCTAGTGACATCACTCAAAGTAGATGTGGCCTTTGGTAGAGAGTTATTTGGCCCGAAGCTCAATATACGATGGAATTGAGACTACTCTGCACAAGCCTCCGTAGCGAAAGGTCTCTCGGTGTTTTACCAGGTGTATCTAAGATGGTTAAGACAAGCCTTAACTCTACCTCACTTCTCAATCCCCCAAACAAAATACCTTTAAAATTCCCACGGTGAGGTCATTAGATAGAGCATGTAAGCCATGCCAGAGCTGGTCTCTCGTGAGTACTGCTTGACCTCACACTCAATTTTACAATCATTATAGCATTGTAATCAAATGCATTTAAACTATACAATTTAAATAAGTAAAATGAAAGCTCGATATGAGTTCCCTCGGCCAGTTTCCTTATTGAGCTGCCTCGCTGCCCTCGTGCTCTTTCATTTTCTTGAGTCTTTTTATTAATCGGGGAGGCTCCTTCTAATCTGAATATTATTGTCAAGACCCCTACATTTGCCACTTTGTGCAAATATTTGTTATGGAAGCAAGAAATGTCTGTACGGAAACTTCTCAATCCGATGCACCATCTGTTATTGCAAGAAAAAATCTCCTTGATGCATCTGGATTCGCACTACTACCATTAAGACTGTGAGGAAAAAGTTAAATTTTCCACGATGCATTTGTGTTGGGAATGCTGCTATTATGACTTGTTAAAAAAATTTAAATTATCCCTAATGTACCTGAGCCAAAGCTCGTTAATATCTGGGCATATGGTGAGGGGACATCGTGAACGTTCCCTATGAGTAAGATCCAATCGTTCGATCTTATTCATCTGCGTTAAAATTCTTCCCGAAATGCCTATAAATCCAAACCGTGATCGTTCTGACTGCTCAAAAGAAATTATTCATGATGTTCCTCATTCCGTTCTACCATTTACTGAACTTGTAATGAGGGGAGAATTTTCATTAGGACTTTTGGGTTTCTATCAAATTTTAAAACTTGGTGCCAAACCCTTGCTTCTTTTGAAAATAACTCTCTCCTCCACAAGATTCACTTCATTAAATGATGTTAGGCTATCTTTTTAACTATCAGATTATTCCTCGAAATAACACTTATCCATTTGTAATCATCATGGACAACTAGGTACATGCCTTGGTAGGAAAATTAACAGTCTGTTTGACTTCCAAATGAATAATATCTTCAACACTTAGCCATTTTATCTTTTACCTTTCATTTATTTCATTTATCTTTGTGTTTTCATAGCTTTTAGAGAGTGAATTTTTTGTCTCCATTGTTTCCTCATTTCCTAAGCTTTTCACCTTCTTCCACCTCTCTTTATCACCCTCAACTGCCACTACTCGGTCACTTTTATCCTACTCCCACTTCTTACCACTAATCCTTCGCCTCAAGCTCTAATGGCTTCTCTATCCAATGCTCTAGTTGCTCCAGTCATCCCAGCTACTTCTACCACCTCCATCACTGCTACTTCAACCACCACCACTACTACCCCAGCTACAGTATTGGACACCACCTCTCTAATGGTGTCTCCCTAAGAGAAACTCTGGTTTTATCGTTGTTCTCCCATCTTCGTAAGGGCGACGATTTCTCAGGTGCCTTCACCACTTACTCTCTGAATGATAAGTGAGACCCTATGACACTTGGTGATGAAAGTGATGATTCTACAGCTTTGGGTTACTTTCCCCCAGAGGGGACTCTCAGGTTTCGTCTTGATCGTGGGGACTTTCCTTACTCACAGATAGATTTTGAGGGGTCTAGAATCTCCCCCTCCCACTTCGCTGCTTGGAGTATCTATATGTAGATTATTCATGATAACACTCTCACTAAAATTACGCTTGATCGAGCCACATGGTTTGGTGAGTTTACTCTTTCCAAGCATAATGTTACCCTGTAAATGCTTGTATCTCATTGTAACATTACCACCCATACCTTTTTTGTTGCGTGGGTAGAGTTCACCATAACCCTAGAAGATGTATGTGAGCATCTTGGGCTTGATCCTACAGATGCATCGCCCTACTCTGACAAGACTTTGGATGATGAAAAAACTACGTCCCAAGTAGAGCTAGAATAGATATGTAGCAAGTGTATAGGTTCATCTAACAAGTCCACTTTCACCCCCCTTATTAGCTATTTCTTTCATGCTCTCTCTTCCAAGGGTGGCACCTCCACTTTTGGTAAGGGAAAGGGTACACCCTTGGAACTACCTTCATATATCTTGGTAGTTCTTTCCTATTTTTTTGACTGGGAAGCTCAACGATCTGCCCCGAAGGGACCTAATCAACATCTCCATCAGATTGGCTAGAGGGTTCAAGCTTCCTCTGGCTGTTATAGCTTTAGGGTCCCTCTAAAAATGGTTAAACATGACTCATCTTGACATCGAACATTCTCTGGTCCATTACAACCTAGATAATTTTTCTAACCATATTCTTCTTACAGGTTATCTCTACACCTGTTATCCAGAGATAGTTGTTGTCATATTTCCACTTCCAAATCATCCAACTCTCCTTCGATGTTCCCACTTGATCAAATAACCATGAGAATTTGGGTGACTGTGATATAACCTGCTACTCTAGCCCTTGATATAGTTCATCACTTTCAAGGATATACACATCCTCCTTATCCTTTATGCTTGCTTCCTCACAGGATATCACAATATTAGCCATCCCTCTCATCTAGTATTTTAATGCTTCCTCAAACTCTTCTTGCTTCATCACTATTTGTCTTGCCTCCCACTCAACTTCTTCATCATAAGAAACTACCAGGTTAGCTACGTTTGCTAGTAATGGGTTGTTGTTGATGTTCTCTTGAGGGATCTGTAAAGTCCATGCCTTTATATAGTTTC
Organism: Sambucus nigra; assembly: GCA_949130495.1. NCBI lineage: Eukaryota > Viridiplantae > Streptophyta > Magnoliopsida > Dipsacales > Adoxaceae > Sambucus > Sambucus nigra. The sequence continues at coordinate 345,388,516 of OX422219.1, read as the reverse complement.
TTATGATCTTCCTCAGTGTGGAGTATGTCATTATTGGATGACCAATCTTCCTATGGATTTGGAAATATTAGGGATTATCTCTCACTTCTTCTTTTGTCTCCATCAATGGATTATCCTTAAGCTCATAGACTACCCATCCTTGTAATATTGCGTTATAACAGCTAACCGCCTCCCCAACGGTGCAGGGCAATAGTGGTGGGTCCTCTCTGTGTCTGCTAAACTTCCTTTTGTTGTCCCTCTTCGTTCGCTTAGCATCCTTTTATCCATCAGCATAACCCACCCGTGGGGGTTGGCCTTGTCCTACCATGGGGTATATCTGCTTCCTGAACATCATAGGCACCACGATATAGTTTGGGCGTACTACCAACGAGATATTTCTCATCGCTTTCAAGAATGCCATGAAAGTTCCTTTGTGCGTCTCATTTATGAGGTGACAGATAGACTCCGGGAGCAAGCCTTCTATGCAAATTTGAAGAAGCTTGGACTCTTTGACCTCCCCCTTGCTTCGAGGGATCTTTCCCTAAATCTTTGGATGTATGCCACCACTTCCTCTCCCGATCGTTTATTCTCCCTACCCAACTGTGTCAATGTAAATCCATCCTCTGCAAGAAATAACTTCTAGAAGAAATTAACATGCATCCCCTCCCATGTTGAGACTCTCTTTGGCACCAGGTGAGAATACTAGGCGTATGCTTTATTGGTGAGGAATTTAGATAACTCCTTCAATCTTAACTTCTTATTGTTGCAATGGATCCCCAAATGCTCGACAAACCTCTTTATGTGCTCCTTTGGGTTTCACCCTTTCCTTGTATACTTCTCAAAGGTTGGTGGTATGTACTCCTTAGGATAAGGCTCTTTATTGTATGCCTCTGGGTAAGGAGTAAAAAAATCATCATTCACTGATGCTACCTAGGTTCAATATTACGAGGAAGTTTTTATCATCTTCAATATGTCTTTCTATATCTACTTCCTTATTTCTTCCAAAGAAGATGGATAAACCTTTTTATCCATTGGAGCAATGGGCTGAGGAACCACTAGTGGAATGTCAGTCAAACTTGGAGCATCTGTCGTTGGCACTCCATCGGAGTTACTAAATAGCTGGGGTCAAGTCCTCCCCCAAAAGTCTTTATATCTATAGGATTCTGTAAGAACTTAAAGACTTTTCCCATGAGAAGGACCATTTGTGCATGTCCCATCCCATCATTAGTAGAAGCCTGTGTAATCGATGGAATTCCCATTGCCATTTGAACTTGGGGAACCTCAACCCTAGGCACCCCATCTCTGGAAGATTAAATCTCCCCCTCCGCTTGTTCCTCATTTCATTGAATAGAATCAAAGTGAAGGGTATGGTTAACTTTATAGTGCGCCATATTTCTAAAAGAATGCCTCCCCAGCAGAGTCACCAAATATAAGATGATAGTCCCCTTGAAGCCTATGAGTATAGGAATACTAGTAGGGACATAACTCCAATAGATATTGTGATAAATGATAACCCAAGTACTTTTTAACAATGACAAATGAGCACACAATATTGTATATAATAAACACTTAGAATGGACTCACAAATCTCTCGTGTATAACTCAAATGATAATAAAGGAAAACTAAAAACAACCCGTTCAAAGTGAGAGAAAACTAATCATCCTAGATACACCTTGGCAGGTATCCAACACACCAACAACCTCTGATATATCTCTGGTTAGCTATTAAAAGATTCATAATAAATGACTATGGTGGGTGACTAAGCTATGGTTTCCATAACTCTCTTTCTTTCATTGTGTTTTTTCTCTATAAATAACTCTCTCTTCTCAAAAGTGGTTGAGGCCAATAAATATCCCGACATCCCTCCCGAGATGTCCCAGTCTCCATAAGTGTGAAAGACATTACTCCCACACTATAAGTCGCAAGCGTTAAATGCCTGATGGGTCAGCACACCTATGTCAGAGTCATTAAAAGATCACGACAATGGTGGCTCACCAAACTGTTTGACAACACCAATACCACATCAGTTTACTTGAGTTTGGATTGGAAAATGGGTAGGTGTCTAGTGACATCACACAAAGTAGATGTGACCTTTGGTAGAGGGTTATTTGGCTCTAAGCTCAATATATGATGAAACTAAAGACTACTCTGCAGAAGCCTCCACAGCCAACGATCTCTCGGTGTTTTACCAGGTTTATTTAAGATGGTCAAGACAAGACTTAACGCGACCTCACTTCTCAATCCTATAAACAACGTCTCTCTAAAATTCCCACAGTGAGGTCATTCGATAGAGCATGTATGCTCTCTCAAGCCCTGCCAGACCTGGTCTATCATGAGTACCGTTTAACCTGACACTCAATATTATAATCATTAAAATGTCACAATCAAACGTATTTAAATGATACAATTTAACTAAGTAAAACGGAAGCTGGAGATGAGTTCCATCGACCAGTTTCCTTGTTGAGATGCCTCACTTCTCTCATGATCTTTCATTTTCTTGAATCTCTTCTGTTAATCGGGGAGGCTCCCTCTAATATGAAGATTACTATCAAGCCCCTTACAATCTTCTATTGCACTCGGTGGAGGTGGAGTACACTATGAATCCTTGTAAAATTAGTCTTATCTCAAAACTTTTAATGGTATATTTATCCAAGATGACGGGTAAAGATAGCTTGATCGATGAGACTTTTACATATACCTTTTAACGTGTTAATAAGGTATTCTAATATAAGTGCATAAATGATGACAAGTGGTTTGGTGCATGCACCAAAGGGTTTGACTACTCAAGCAAACACATTAAAGGCCCCTACAGATCTAGTTTTCTTCTTATCTTGATGACAATCCTAATTTCATCATTCCTTTAGTTGATTTATACGAATATTAAGTTCAAAACATTATATTATTCTCATTTAGTTAACTCCTGTATGACAACCGTATTTGTATCATATGTATTGAAAAAACCCTCATATTTATTTATATTTTCTTATTTTCTACTCATATATTTAGTTCTCTTAACTTGCTTCCCCCATCGCTCACATTTTGCAAAATATCATTTTGTAGATCTTCTTAAGTTTTGAATGGGACAATGATAACAAATCGCCAATCTGACATAACCACAAAAATGGCTATGAATTCTATGTATGTTCAATATACATGTGGTTCCCTCGATTAGTGGTTTGTGTTATGTGATGTTCACTAAGACATAAGGCATCAAAGTCTCTTATTGGTACAATAATTCTATTATCTTATATTTTTCAATCACTAATCTTACTTTGTTTCATGTTATTCTTCCATTTTAGCTTGTATCACTAATCGCAGTCTTTTTATAATCATATATGCATTTACATATATTTTCACAAATGGAAAAAAAAGGCATATACCACAATTTGGATTGTGACCACTCGGTCATGATCCAAAATTGTGATCAGCCAATCAACACTGATGTCACCCACTAGCTCGTGACCCTAATATAGGGTCATGATTTTGGACAGTGACCCATGATTTTTTAACGCTCAATATGGTCATGATCCATAACCATGATCCATAGGCCTTGTCCACGGTCCAAAACCGTGACCATAGGCCTATTTTGGTGTGGTGTGGATTCAAACTTGAGTGGTCTTCATGTCTTCAAATCGCAATCTTAATGGGTAAAGGATAAAGTCACTCTCACTCATCGAGTTTATCAAGATTTTGGGCTTGATGCTATTCACGACTCTATTTTTTTCCACGAGAGATAACCAACTAATATATACTACAAATGTTACATTTTCAATCTCCCCTATTGGCAATTCCAATGTAGAAACCCCCAAAACCCAAAATTCTTTGATTATGACAAGAAAACCTCACTCCACTTTAGCCATAAAATGATTGTTGTAATACACAAATCTATAACACTTAAAATGCTCTAATGTAAGCTCTTGGTATTTCAAACAATGAGAGGTATCTTGCAAAACTTTCAATAACATGAAACAATTATGCATGATATGCAAGTGAAGAAATTCCCCTTGCTCAGGAATCCTTCAAAAAATGATAATATCAACAAATATGAATGATACAATATAGATATATGATACAAAAATCATAATGTGATAACCCCCCCTGATCAAACATACATACGAGCAACGAACTCACTCTATCAAACAGTGCATGTATCAAAACAATCATACCAACCTTACCCTAAAAAACATGTATCAAACAAAAATATGAAAACACAATGATGTGTCTCCACCAAACAAACATAATCAAGATATTCCCCATAAAGTATATCCCCTATGACAAAGAAAGAAATATAAACGGCATGAATCTCCCCTACTAATAAAATAATCATCAAAATCATCTCCCCATTTTTGTCACGAAATAAGACAATTTATGTCAAGAAATAAATGAGCACAAAAGAGATATAAGTAGGGGATAAACATATGAAACATGAGATATATGAACAACAAACACATATGGATCAGTTTAGAAACATCAAGAAATCAAATAAAGATCCGGAAAATAAGGGAAACGTGTGCATGGTGTTTTTTTAGTCGTGCAAATGGCGACGTACGCACGAAGGCATTTCAGCCATGCACACGAAATAAGGCAGTGTGACCCCAACTTCTATCATTCAAGAAACAATGTGAACGAATCGCATTTGATCCTCGTGAACAAAACTACCAGAAATTTTTACATGAAACCTATAATTTGAATTCATTTATCTACAAAGCAAGGAGAATTCCATCCTTAGAACTTCTTTGAAAAGAATTTCTCCCAATTAATCACAAAATATTTTCTGAAGAAAATGAAACTCAACTTAACCAAACCAACCAAAGACGGTTCTCATCTACTCAATCAACATGCTTAAAACTAAATATCAAAGAAATATCGTTAGCACAAACCAAAAATACTAGAATATATGGAAAAATAAAAGATCAAATAACAAATACAAAACAATCATGCAAATCATGCAAGATCACACAAACAAGAATGTAGAATCACTAGAAATTTATCAATTCAAACTTATCTTCAAATTTTATTCAAATATACATTTTCAAGTCACATTTAAATATAACAATACATATTTTTATCTGTAATTAAAAAATTATATTGAGTCTAGTTTTTTACAACGATAGATTGGCGTCGTCTGTGGGAACGTATTTCTAAATGTTTTCACTCTCATTCGCTTACGATAACCCAAATATGACTGACATTCCTGAATCCAATACTAGAAACGATGGCAATCCGCCTACTTCATCTGCTCCTCCAACAAATAATGATCTGACTGGAATCTTGGCTAGTCTCGCTAGAGGACAAGATGCCATGCAAGATATAATCAGGCAATTGGCCCAAACACTGCAGGTCAGATCTCTTGCCTTGTCTATTCATAAAACTATGCCACCGCCACCACCAAGAACCAGCGGGAATAGTCATTCCAGGACTTCCAGAGATACGTCCAAGAGCAAGTTCTTCCCTCAGGAAGCATCGACACTCCAGGAATTCCATAGATACACCTTATCATCTAGAAGTAAGTTCTTCCCTCGGGACTTCAGAATATTATGATGAGCAGTCTTTTTCACCTAGAAGGTTAAGTGCCTTAGAAAGGCTAAATCGAGCATCGCCCTTTGATCGTCTGGGACCCAAAAGGAATAGAAATGTTCCTAGGGCATTGCCGAGTCATACTCGATGATCAACCGACCAACATAAAGCATCAGCCCAATCGAGATCATGCACCTGACGATCTTTCCATGACGAGCAGAGCTCTCAGGAGGAAATCTTAGTGCAAACAATTAGTCGAAATAATGAAGCTATATCGCATAAATATTATGCGAGTTATCATGCATGTAAAGGCTCAAACCAGAGATTGGAAGACAGGTTGGGAGAAGATGTGAAGGCGAAGAAGCCTTTGCAATAAAGCCTTGTGAAACGGTCTCCTTTTGTTCAAGCTATTATGGATTTTCCTACTCCTTTGAAGTTCAAAGATCGTGTTATTAGTCCCAAGTATGATTAAAAAACTGACCCTATTCTTCACATAGAACAATATCAAGTAGCAGCAGACATTTACATTATCCCTGACGAGATGAGATGTAGGGCATTCTCAGGCACCATAATAGGTCCTACCCAAATATGGTACAACATCCTTCCTCATGGGCGAATTTCTAATTATAACCAGTTTGCCAAGCTATTTATTGGTAATTTTTCTTCGGGACTAAGATAGTAAGAAGAGTAGATCACTTGTTAAGCACACGACAACGTGTAGGAGAAAGTACAAGAGACTATATTACTTGCTTCAATAATGAAAAGTTATAGGTCATTGATTACTTAGAGAAAATAGTAATTACAACTCTCATGAGTGCACTTCTCCCCGAGAAGCTTTACTACACTTTCGCCAAAGATCCTTCTAAGACGATGACGAAATTGATGGCCAAGGCAGCCAAGATTATGAATGCCGAGGAAACAATGGCAGTGAAGCATATCTCTGTTATAAAGTCAGAGGGAAAAATCGAGAATAAGTAGCATAAGGATGACAAATATTCAAAAAAAAGAAGATTGATTATAGGCTCAAGAAGTTTAACAACTATACTCCATTAACGATGGACATTCACCACGTTTTAGAGGAAATTAGGCATAGCAAGGAGTTATGTTGGCCAAAGAAATTAAGAGCACCTACTGGGAAGGGGGATAGATCCAAATTCTATAAATTTCATAAGGACCATGGGCATGCGACAAATTATTGTATTGCTCTGCAAAAAGAGATAGAAACCCTCATCCATCAAGGAAAATTGGACAAATTTATTGACTGACAAGACGATATAGGAGCTCGATGCATGTCAAAGTCTCCATGCAGGCCCAGGGAAGAAAAGAAAAGAAATCATGAAGATGATCCTAATTTCCCCTCAAAACCAGAGCGACCAGAACGTGAGGTATTTACACTTAGTTTTGGTTCCTTTGATTGTCAGATGATTACAGGTGGAGATTTTGGAGTTGGAGATCACACTGCTGAGAGAAAATCTGGCCTCAATGAGGCATTAGATTTTTATTACATCCATTGGATCAATCTAGCCGAGGAAGATAGGTTGAGGAACGTGAATTTGGTGATTGGGTTTTCCAAAAATGACCTGTACCCCATGATGACCCTCTGGTGGTCAAATTCAAATATCAGGATACCATCATTTCCAGGGTGTTAATTGATAATGGTATCTCAACAGATATCATGTTTTATGCCCTCTTTTAAAAGATAGATTTGAAGCTCAATCAGCAAGATTCATACCACGGGCTCATGATTGGTTTTTTTGGTGAAAAAGTTTATCCTTTGGGCACAATCAAGCTAGAGGTGTTGCTTGGCACTTGGACAGTAAGTCAAATTGAGAAAGTCCATTTTTTATGATAGACAATAACTTGCAGTCAGCCTACAATGTCATCATGGGTAGAGTAGGGTTGAAAAAGTTTAAAGTAGTTCCCTCAATAGTCTAGCAGTGTTTGAAGTTCCCGATTAACTTCGAAGTAAGTGTGGTGAAAGGTGATCAAAAAGTATCCTGGGAATGTTATTACTCCTCTGCCGAGAAAGAGGATGTTGAGGAAATAAAGAAGAAGTACACCACTTACCAAATGGACATTACTGAGACCAAGAACGAATCTGAGGTTGAAACCTTAGATCTAAAAGAGGAAATAGAGTTGGTGAAAGGCCAAATTATGTAAGAAACTGAGAGTATCATCTTAAATAATGACAAGCCAGAGCAGACTACACAGGTGGGTTCAATGCTAGACCTAATTCTTAAGTGGGAGATAGTGACATTCTTGAGACAGAGAAAGCACATGTTCGCCTGGAGTCATGAGGATATGCCTCGAATTAATCCAAATTTCCTCTGTCATAAAATCAACATCAACAAGGACGCTAAGCCAGTGAAGCAAAGGCTCCTGGTGTTCAGCCTTGAGAAGAATGAGGCTATTCAGGAGGAGGTAGAAAAGATTCAAAAATATTCATTCATTGAAGAAATGAAATATTCAGATTGGTTGGCCAACGTTGTTATAGTCAAGAAGAAAAATAATAAATAGAGAATGTTTGTGGACTTCGCTGATTTGAATAAAGAATGCCCAAAGGTTCATTTTCCTTTACCCAAGATTCACCAGCTTGTGGATGCTACATCGGGATATGAGCTATTGAGTTTTATGGACACCTATTCCAATTACAACCAGATTAAAATAAAGCCTGAAGATAGGGAAAGTACCTCTTTCATTACTCCCCTAGGAACTTACTGTTATAATTTTATGCTATTTGGTTTGAAAAATGTAGGTGCTACCTACCATAGATTGGTGAACAAGGTGTTTGAAGATCAAATAGGCAAGAAGATGGAGGTGTATATGGATGATATGCTAATGAAGAGTAAAAAAGCCTCTGATCATATTACCGACCTCAGCCAAACCTTTGGTCGATTAGAAAAGCACCAAATGAAGTTGAATCCGACCAAATGTGTGTTCGGTGTCCAGGAAGGAATGTTACTCAGGTACATAGTAAATCAGAGGGGAATTGAAGCTAATCTAGATAAAATAAAAGATTTATTTGAAATGCAGTCCCCGACTTGCAAAAAGGATGTTCAAAGGCTCACTGGGTGCATAGTTTTTTTGAACAGATTCATGTCCCTCACAACAGGTAGGTGTTTTCCATTATTTAAGGTGTCGAGGAAGACCTTTGAATGGAACTAAAAATGTGATGTTGAAGAAATATTTGAGATCATCACCATTACTCTCTCGTCCAGTTTTGGGGGAAAAATTATATTTGTACTTATCCGTTTCTCAATTGGCTATAAGTTCAACTTTGATACAAAAAGATAATGGAGTGAAGAAGATAATGGAATCTATGTGTGGATGGATCTTCATGTGCAATAAGAAGTGGAGTAGGTATTATACTCAATACCCCTAATGGGATTGATATTGAGTACGCACTTAGATTCCAGTTTCAGTCCTAAAATAATAATGCTAAGTATGAAGCATTAATTCTGGGATTAAGTTTGGCTCAATCACTAAACGTCGAGCAAATTGTGGTGCACAGTGATTATCAATTGATGTTTAATTAGATCAAAAGTTTGTATGGATCCAAAGGTGAATTGATGACAAGGTACCTCGCCAAAGCCTTGGAGGTTATATATAAATTGCATGTTGTTCGAATAAGTAGAATTACAAGATTAGAGAATGCCCGAGATGATGCACTTGCTCGGCTAGCGTCAGCAACCAAGATTGAACTTAGAAGAACAATCCCCATTGAGATTCTAGCTAGTCAAAGTATTAATAAAGATTTGATGATTAATTTTATTGCAGTAGATATGGGAGTTGCTTAGATGGATCCCATAAGAGCTTACATTGGAGAAGGAATTCTGCCAACAGACCTAGTTGAGGCTAAAAAGATTAAGTGTAAGGAAGCAAAGTACATGTTAGATAAAGGATTTTTATACCGAAGGAGGTTAACAACTACCTTACAGCGCTGTGTTCACCCAATGGAGGTCATAAATCTGATAAAAGAATTTTATGTGGGGTCTTATAGTGCTCATGTAGTAGGAAGATCATTACTACAGTGAATGGACACTTAGGGATACTACTGGATAATCATGAGGACAGATTGTATAGCTTTTTCAAAGAAGTGTGACAAATGCCAGAAGTTCTCAAACATTCGTAAAACTCCACACGCTACTTTGACTCCCATTACTTTACCTTGGACATTTTCTATTTGGGGAGTAGATTTGGTCGGGCCACTACCGACCACCCGAGGAAGATTCAAGTACTTGGTCATAGCTGTTGATTACTTTACCAAATGGGTTGAAGCAGAACCACTGGTGCATATACCCTATTAGAAGGTGTACCAGTTCATCTGGAAAAATATCATTTGTAGATATTATTTGCCATATGCCTTCATTACCGACCATGGTACATAGTTTGACAATGAGGAGTTTACAGCATAGTATGACCAATCCAAGATCTAGAAGTTACATTTTACTCCAGGTCATCCTCAAGGCAATGGGCAGACCGAGGTGACGAAAATAACTTTGCTCAATGGAATGAAGAAGAGACTTTATGATGTAAAAGGGATGTGGATAAATGAATTGCACTCAGTATTATGGGCCTACTGAATAACTCCTAGGGATGCAACAAGGGAAACACCATGCATACTAGCATTTGGAATTGAAGTAGTGGTACCAGCTGTGATAGGTTTTCCAACTCATAGAGTGTTGAACTTTAATTCTCCCGTCAGTGATTCTATGCTAAGGCTAGACCTTGATATGTTAGAAGAGGTGCGAGAAGATGTAACCTTGTGGAATGATGCTTATCAACAATGAACAACCTTCTTTTACAACAAGAGGGTGAAGCCGACTAACTTCAAAGAGGGGGATTATGTACTTAAGAAGGTGATCCAGAAGACCAACAAGCTTGAAGCCAATTGGCACGAGCCTTATCGTGTCTCATCAGTTGTCCGACTAGGAACTTATCGAATTGAAACTTTAGACAGGGAAGAATTCAAGAATGCTTGGAATGTCGAGCATTTTAGGATATATTACCAGTAATGTAACGACCAACAACTCTTATAATCATTTTGATTAAGTATTTAATAACAATTTGGTTCCTCTTATTTTCTTTTTTTGATTTTTGTTAGAGTACTAGTGATGTGAATCCCCGTAAATATTTGGTCAGTAGAAATTCAATACTTGAACGACAAAGCACAAAAACCCAAGTGAAAATAGGATTTATAGTCCTCAATACTTGGTCAACCACAGAAACCCAAGTCAAAATAGGATTTTAAGTCCTCTGTACTTGATCAAGAAAATTCAGGGATAAAACTCTGTATAAAAATCAACAAGTTTTATCCAAACTGAGAAAAATGAAGGAAGAACATTGTGAAGATTCCTAAATAGGAATGTAGACACATATTCCACGTACGCTTGGTCACCACTGGTAACTAATGTTAAACCTAAAAATATAGGTTCATTAGTAGAACCTATGGCAGTACCAAGGGTGACTAGTGTTAAACTTGGATTTTATTCTAGGTGCAATAGTGGAACCTATGGCAACAACGATGGTAGCTGGTATTAAACTTAGAAATCTAAGTATATCAGTAGAACCTATAATAATCTTATTGGTAACTGATACAAAATTTAGGAAAATGACTAAGTGTATTAGTAAAACTAATGAAATGACAAAGTCATTCAACCAACCAAAAATAAACAAGATAAGTTGATGAAATTGCATTTAATTTATATTAATAATGATTACATGCAAATATTGTGTATAATAGAGGAACAAGTTATTCTCAAAATCACTCTGCGGGGTGATTTCCTTCAGACTTTGAGGAGCTCGGCACTGGCTCTATGCCTATTGAAGGATCATCTAAAGTGTATGGGAAATTGATGAATTTGAAATCTCGAAGCTACTTCCAGGCGTGTCCAATAAATGAGGAGGTCGAACTACCTCTAACTCATCATACAATTCATAATCCCTTAAGTATTTAGATATCAGGAACTGGGGAATGGTTTCTACAGGAATATATCTACTGTCAAGCTTCAAAGGACATTTATCACATTCTAAGAACCCAAGATCAGGCCAGTACCACAGCCTACTATTCTAATTAACCTTCATAATAGTTAAGTAATTGGTCCAACCCCACTTATAACATTCACGCTGATCTTGACTGAAATGGTCATCAAAACTCCCAAGGGCCTCATTATATCCTTCCATCCATACCTCTCCAGGCAGCTTATGAAAGGGGAAAGTCAATTTCTCGACCAGATGATGAAGTTTCTTCAACAGTCCATCTTTCGCTTGCAACTGAGAGGATTGGTTGGAAATTTTGTTATCTTGAGTCTTAAGCTTCTAGGAAAAAAAAAAATTTCTTGGTTCTTGGACTTTAGCTGGACAACTTGGTCAGCTAGGTTTTTTTGTGATCTAGCCTCATCAGTTGTTGGTCTGTCGACTTTTTATCTGGAAGAGGAGGCATGCTTAGACTTTTTCAGAGTTTCCAACTCTTCTATCAATTGGGCATTCTCAGTTTCTAAGAAGGAAACACCTTCATTGGCATCATCAGCATCAAGTGGATTCTTCTAAGTGCTCATTTCACTCATCAATTTGTAGTTTTCTTCCTCCAACAGGTTGACAATGGCCCTCGCTTCACCAACCTCGCATTTGAGTATAAATTTTTTTCCTATATATAGAGGCATGCTTCTCTAACTTCTCCTCAAATCCCCGAGCTCCACTTAAAGCCTTATACTTGGCCTTATAGTCAGCATGAAGGAGAGCCTTAAATTCTTTGTGTTCTTCGATCATCTCAAAGTAAGCCATGTTATTGGCCACTGCCTGATAAAGAAGACAGTTCGGATATAAAAAGTCTTCCTTGGCTTGATCTGAAACATCTGTGCCGAGAAAATTTGATAAATGTTCCTCGGATAAAGTCATGTGACCAACTTTAAACAAATGGTTACAGCTCCTGAGTAGCTCAGATTCATTGGAAGAGAGTTATTCCATCTTAGCCAAGAACTAGAAAAATGAAGTAACATTCAATCAACAACAGAAGAAGATATAACAATAGCCAAGAAATAATAAACAATATAAAGAAAAAATTATTTTATTGATATAAAGGGAAGTTACAAGTATAGAAAAAAAGAAATTCAAAAATACAAAGGATAACTGCCGAGGAAATTTACACCTTCTCTCTGTTAGTTTCAACTCTAGTTTGGTCGATAGAGGAGATTGCTGGAGTGATTTTCTAGGTGGATGGGATGAATTACTCAACAATATTTTTGCGTTGGTCGGTTGAAGACTCAACCACTAGGGAAGACTCCCCAGAACTAACATCGTCTTTAACTTTATTATCCATATTGTGGAGAGATCCCAACTCATGTCTTTGTAAGAGTTCAGAGTTCTCTGCTGAGCCGATCTCCTTCAGTGCAGTTAACCAACCATCCTTGAAATATTTTTTCTTTGCTTAATATGATTAGAGGCATCAATGATAGCTTTATCCTAGCCTTTATTGAAGGAATTTTCCCTAGCTTTCTTCCTCTTGGCCTTCTCATCCACTTGCTTTCGAGCTTCAGCATCCTCATCTTCAGCCTTCTGCCGAGATTCCTCGGTATCTTTTATTTTATTCTCCCAAGTTTTATTTTCAGTCTCCAATGCTTGTTAGGAGTCAATCAAGGACTTCTTAAAACCAGCAAAGGCCTCGTCAACATCGTTTGAAGAAGAACTAAAAGCATCGTCCTTCTCTAACATCTGGTTGAAATCAACTAGGATCTACAAAGAAGAAAGGCAAAGTCAGTACAAGGAGTTAAAGACAAAGTACAAAGTATGAAAGAGTAAAAATACAAAGGAATAATTCTTACCATATCAAGGCTTTGAGCAACCCTTTCAGAGATTTTAAGCCGAGCCATAGAAGAAGCAGCACCCCGGTGGTCTGGAAGAGTACCAGACTTAATTAATTTCTTGGCCAAGCCAGGACCCATGGCTACAGAGGATCCACCACCAGATGGAGTATCACCGACCATGCTCTGTTGGTCAACATCAACAGTTTCTTCAACCTGCTTGGCAGTATGACATCTTCTCAAATGTTTTAAAAGAGACTCCTCTCCCTTGTTACCTGGGGCCTTCTTCCCACCACCATCCTTCTTTTTGGCCCCACCATCCATAAGCTTGTGGGTTCCAGTAGCAGTAGAATCCCCAAGAAGATTGAGAAATTTCCTTTTTCTCATGCTCACTGAAAGAGGAAGGTGTGAATGAAAAAAAGAGGAGTGAAAATAACAGGTTCAGCACCACCAGATGAAGTGGACACATGGTCTTTGTGCAAATCAATCACAATGGAGGGCACAATAGTTATTGGACGAGCTACAAGGGATGTGATTGAGCTCTTGTACTTAAATAGGTATGAAGCCGACCTAGTATGCTCAGTAATTATTTTATGGATGCCCTAGAGAAACTTGAGCTCGTCAATTTTTATGTCACCCTCCTTTGGACACTTTCTCTTCTTCTCAACTACAACCAAACAAACAACAAATATTAGATAACAGATTAGCATGTGATTCATCATCATGAATATATAAAATATATTGCAACCTATGCCATGACCCTCTTGAGGGCATCTTGGGCCATTATATACTTCATTCCCTTTAAGGGGTAACTATTGCCAATTTTTGACAATAACACCATGATCGAAGTAGGCCTTATTGGAGTCAGACAAATTGACAACTGGAGCTCTATTAACATCCCTAGTCTTCAAATAATATATACAGTCACTGGTGACCCATTTGTAACAGAACATGATCTTAGGGATACCGATATGGGTTTCATAGATTTGATTCAGCCTATGGACACCATTAACTATTCTCCAGGTGTTGGGGGCTACTCTAGAAGGTACAATATAAAAATATTGATAAAACTATAAATAAAAATGATTTGGGGGAAAAGTGAAGCCACATTCAGCTATGAATAAAGAAGGAATCCAATGACCTTCAGACGAAGAAAACAACTACAGGAGTTTACCTAGTCAAGTATATTCCATTCCTTTCTAAACTCATTTAGAGAGATAACGACGTAAACAATGATTCAATATGAAGAAAAGAAGAAAATTAAAGGATTTTAAAGAAGATTAAGGATTCAGAAAGAACTTAGATAAAGAAAGAATGATCGCACCAAAGCTCAAGGATAGCAGCAACACTTAGAAGGTTTGGAGTAAAGAGACTATCGAGAAATTTACCTATTTTTATATATTGCCTCGAAAACCAGCGAGTGTAATGATTAAAGTGAGACGATGATTGAAATTTTGGCGACGAGGAGGAAAAAAATGTATTTACCCTAAGATGGTTCGTTAAAGTTCAAAATGTTTACAAAAAAGCCATAAGCACTACACACTACCGGCAATACCAATTAAATTTTAAAAGTGTGGAATGTCGGCAATTGACCAAGCATCCAAAATGTATCCCGAGCTACTACCAGGATTAAATGCTCCATACTTTCAAGCAAGCATCAAGCATAGAACATTGGGGGCTTCTGTTGATACCAAAAATTATTTGCATACATGGACCAATCAGATACGGACACGTGTCATCCAAAGTGGCAACAATCCTAGTCAGCAAGACATAAACTCGCTAACCAACATGCAGAATGCCGACTAACAATAATAAGATCGACCAACATGGTCAGCATAGCACCAACAGTCATGTACATAATGAATGTCATGTACTGATATAAATGTTTAATTTTTAAAGGAATTTCATGTTTCTATATTCCATCTCTTTATCTCCCTATGAGACTATAAATACATTGTAATGGAGGGGGGGGGGGGTTCAAGACATTAAAAACACGTGAGGCAAGACAAAATACTGGGCAATAATAAGCACAGTGGACGTAGGTATTCCCTTATAGCCGAACCACTTTAAAAACCTTTTGTCTCTCTATTTCATTTACACATTTTTATCTGTGATTAAACAATTAGATCTAGTCTAGTTTTTACATCAACATTGACAATATTATTTTATGTTTGTTAGTATCATATATGGGTATAGCTTGAGAAAATTATTGTTGTATTCAAGTGAATTGGGATGAGCCCTTGACTTGTGTGTGAGGATCAAGCACCTAATAGGCTGAGGCTCAAACATTTTTCAAAAATAAAAATATGGGTTTGCGAATCCAACATAAGAAAATTATGCTTTAATAATGACTTATGGATTTATATTGTTATGTTATCCATAAAAAGTGAAGACAACCTACCTGGAATCTAAAGGGTTTGAACCAACCTTCGGACATCTTACAATTTTGAGAAACTTTGTCAAAGTGACTGGCCTAAAATATTTGTTCCTTTGTGAAAAGTAGGTGTGTACCAAAATATTTTCTCTATATGCAAAAAAGTAATGTGACTCGATTATTAGTGGATCACTTTTTATTTTCATGGATCAGGATATATTGGGATGTTTAAACTGAGTAACCCACAAGGTATGTGTGTAATTACTTTATCCTAATGCTGAATAACTATAAAAACCTATTTAATATACCCGAGTACTGAATGAACTCCCTACGCACCCTATCACCAAGAGTGTTGGATAGAGAAAAGAGCTACATGATATACCAAACATGTGAATGAAAAGAGTGAGCATATTCAGTATCGATCGTCCTTACGACCAATAACTTTTGGCATCGGGGTTATTGGCTTTAAAAAATGAAAATCAAGACTCTAAAGTGCTTGATGAAAATAGGTAATCTTCTTTTTTCATATACTTTGATGTTATTTTATCGTGAGATACTTTGTGCACCCCATGTTTTTTGATGCATGTACATTGTTATACACGGGGCCCTAAACACGTGTATACATTTATAGGGAATTTAAAACTAAGTCATCTAAGTAGTTCTAAAACATATAAGTATTCATGAGGGATTGCAATATCAAGTATATAGAAAGGAAGCGGAAGGATAGTTCGGTTCTCTTGTTTGTAGTCCCCACTAGAGTCGCCATTATGGTGTTACGGGCCCCAAACTCTATTCAAGGTAGAGGGGTATGCGTGTGCAAAAGGTAAGCGTGTTGTGCTGTCCTTGTGCATATTTGTGGGATGCTAAGGGGATGGGAGAGCTTTGATCTCTCTATTTATCCCTTTTGTAAGACACCATACCAATTTTGTTGCAGGCCCCCATTTGCCTAAGCTATTCTTTATGCCAGGGGGTTTAAGTTATTTTAAATTCTCTTATATATATATTATATAAAAACAAAAAATGGGTCGTGTTAGAACGTTCAGGCTTACCCTAAGTAGGGTCAAGGCATGTGAATAGTCAAGAGATTTTTGGTGTGACTTCGAGAACCGAGTTACGAGCGGGTAAGGTATGAGGCAACTAACTTGTTCTTGATGATTCACTATCCATATACATATTATCACATTTTACATTTGTAATTACTTTTAATTTATTTTTAAACATGTTGAGAGACCTTAGTTTGAAAATCCCATGAAATGTAGACATACTCTTAGGTATATAAAAAGTGTTAGTGTAAGGTGTAAGAATTACGCTCTAAAACTGAATCGAACCGACTTGTGCACACCGCTACGTACAGTTAAAAAGTTAGCCATGCGATCAAATTTTTAACCGACCAATTAAAAAGTTTAAATGTGCATTTTTTCAAAAATTATGGTCTTTTTGTATTTTTTGTCATTACAGGAATGACCGCAAATTTTATGGATATTTAGAGTTTTCTCCACCCAAAGTTGGCATTTTTAGGATTTAGTTCCTTATGATTCCAAAACGTTGGTGGTTGAAAAAGTTGAGGTCAATTAAGGATTGGGGTGACCATAGTGACTATAAATTCCTACACAGGATTATTCGAGGATATAAGACTTAAAATGCCAAACATTTGTCGGCATAAGGCGCCACACATCTTGTAACTAAGCACCAATATCCTAACCACGATCTACCCTGGTGCAACTGAGCACTTCAAATTACAAACACAACTAAATATTTTTATTAATCTAAGTAATCATATATCCATTTGTGTTATTTATGTCAAAATGATATGTGTAACTATGATATTACATATTTCTCAAACAAAAATATATTTCCTCCATCTCAGTAATTTTGTTTTAGTAATAGTAATCTATTAAAGCAGATGACCTTGGCATGGTTTGAAATTGTTTTAATGCAGCATGAAGTCTCCCACTCACTACTGCTTATACACCTTTGTGGCTGAAGTTTTACAACATATCATAGTAAAGACACATACCTAAATGCATCTCACAATTTTTATTTATCTTTCATGAGTATAGCAAAGTGATTCAACTTGTGGATAAAAAAATGAAGTTTAGTGTATTGAATGTATTCTGTAAGGACACAAATTTCCAATTGAGTCCATATATAGTTTTGGCTCAATTCCGGACAAAAACATTTATTCATAGGATAGTATTTAATTGTAATATTCTCAAGCCTATGAAGAGTTTGTTGAAGACGTAGCGGCAAAGAGTATAAAGCCTCATCAAATATGCCAGTTTGCGTGCCTCGTTTCCATGTCATCAACTATGGTTCCATGATCCCAAGGTATGAATGCAATTATATATATATAGGAGCTTGGAACAAGTTTATTGGGTGTTAGGTTTAATATAAACTGTGTTTTTATTTTCAGAAAAATTTAATTAGATCTTTAAATTAAAGTATGTAAAGTTTCTGGGCAAAAATCGAATTTTACAAAATTTCTGGAAGTCGTTCGAAATGTCGTTCGAACGAGTTTTTCGTTCGAACCAGGTTTCGTTCGAACGAGTTTGCCAACGAGTTCCCACCAAGGTATACTAGTCCATCGTTCGAAATGTCGTTCGAACGAGATTGTTCGTTCTAACAAGGTTTCCAACGAGATTCTAACGAAGTCCATACTGGAGCGTCGTTAGAAGTCTCGTTCGAACGAGATCTCGTTCGAATAAAATGTCGTTCGAACGAGAGGCCAGGCGGGAACAGTTTTTGGCAGTTTTTTGGCAGTTTTGCACCCACTTCCGCACTTGGTTTTTAACAAACTTTTTCAGACTTTAACTTGTACGGGAAGGACATTTTCCAATCCAACTTTTCATACCATTTTCATCTCTTAGAGAGAGTTTGAGAGCAAAAATTGTTTAGGAAAATGTTCATGTTTTGAGTGAGATTTTTAGAGAAATATTTTCATCACTCTAGTGTTTACACCCAATTGAGTTTATTCCAAGTTCTTATATACTTATCAATTGCTTGGATTTTGGCACCGGTTTTCTCTACATCGAATTGAAGAGAAGTTTTGGGTTTTGCTTCCACCACCCACAAAGAAAGAAGAAGTGTTTCCATGTTATTTTACCCACACGAAGAAAGGCTCCATGCTCGGGTGACGGTGACCATATAAAGTCCTATCGGTGGATTCCGAGACCGCGGTGGTGTTCCAAGGTTATCCGCTAGGAAGAGGTGTCTACAAGAAGAAGCGTCGAGGCTTGAGAGGGATCGAGTGGTGCGTTGTAAGTCTATTTGTCTTGTAATTGTAATTCCGTATCTAGTGGATTTGTGGCTAGGGCCGTCCGAGGTTGTTTCCCGTCTTGGGTTTTTCCTCGTACATCGCGGCGTAGTGCGATTGGTTTATTTTATCTTGCATAAATAATTTAGAACGCATGCTTAGAATAATTTCAAGATAAAATTTGGTTTAATTATCACACTCACTTTAATTGGGACTTAAATTAAATATTGGGTAAAGTTTATTTAATTCAAGTCATTTGCTAAAATTTGGTTTCGCCTAATTTGCTAATATTGATAAATATGACTTAGGCAAATTCTAGGACTTGGATTAGTGAATCGGTTTAAGTGAATATATTAATTGTTTAATTTTACTTCACTTGGTTGTTATTTTAATTTTGTTCAAGCAAATTAAAATTTGGCATTTGTTTATTTTCTGAACCATCTTTACGCTTCCGCATCATCTTGAGTTTTAACTAAAAAGGAAATACTTGCGTTTTCATATTCTTTTTATACGCACTATCCCTAAGTGGACTATGATAAATTTCAATTGTCCTACTATTGTATTTTTTTTAGATAATAATTCTGTGGAAATATCAAACTAACTAAACAAGATCATGAATCTTTTACTCTTTATGCAATTTACAAGTATGGGATATATATGTTTTCGATCATAATTAATAAAACTTATTTATATAAATTTGTCAAAATTACAAAACCACAATGCCACGATCATTAAATCATTGGCTATCCATGTAATACTATTTTTCGTAATATGAACATCGGCAGAATATTTAGAACTATAATTTCTAAATGCACACTCACACGTCAAGATAATTAAATTTATGGAGTAATACTTCTTACCTTTTTAAGTCACATTATGTACATTTTTCAAGTGTGAAGTCCTAAAAGATAATTGATTAATATGGCATTCGATGACCATCATGACGATCATTAGATGTTCTAGCATTATAATATCATGAGTGCCTCAAAATTCCCAGCTTTAATTTTTTAATATAAATTTTTGATAGAGGAAGACCTCAATAAAGCTAAGTAGTGAATATCCACTCGCTAACAACACACTGGCCAAATGCAAGTGCAAATGACACGCTCGGAAAACATAACGCCAAGCATATCTCCATAAGTTTACTCATGTCCTAAACAAATAAATTCTTAGTTTCATAGGATGAACAACAATTCAAACATATAAAAATGCGCTCGAAAATGCAATATCATCACAACATCGATAATAAACCTAATAAGTAAATGATGTAGGTACACTAAAAAAAATGAACTTCCTAACATTCTCAACAAGTATGTCTGACACCTGCAGATTAATTCTAGTAACTATGATGACGCCCGACTCCCATGGCTAAATTCACTAACACCGATGATGCTTGGCTCCCACGGCTAAATCCAATAAGACCAGATAACATTTTCTCACCTAATTTGTTCAGTAAGTGATTAGTTTAATAGTAACACCAAGAAAAATTGGAAGATGAAACCTAAAAAATGGATGGTATCTCAGACAATTGCTTACGGATTCACAATTCCTGGAAAAATGAACACTGGGTAACATCCCTGATGCATTTTTTTGGACTTACAAGTCTCCAAAATTGTTCAACGGCACACTAAGCTTTTTGTTCGACCCTATATTATCTAATCATCTGATCAGTTGAGACCGGCATATGTGTAATGAAGATCCTAAACTCATAAGTCAAGAAAGAACATTTGACAACTCAATTAATCATCTTTGAGGAGCATGATACCATTGACCTCTCAAATTAGTCCTCCCAAATGATCAAAGGCTTTTAATTCATATCTAATAAACTGATGGTCGATCATTTAACACACCAAAAGCTTACCTGACTTAGTGATGGCCGGTTAACAAAATGCCTCATCCTAGTCATCTTTGAAAGTTAACCAGACTTGCTGGGTTACTTGACTTACTAATGTCGGATCAAACGAACGACCCCACATAGTCAACATTAAAATCTTAGCTTATTTATCAAGCTACCCTGATTTTGTTACGATTGGTCAACCAAACGCCCAAGTCTAGTCATTCTTCAAAGTTTACCTAACTTACTAACGGTCGGGCAGTTGGTTTTGGTTCTCCTACAATGTTTAGGGCAAAATTTAGATTGAGGCAGAGGCCTCCTTTTTTGCTGAGTGTTTTTTTCAATTTTTGGTTTATTTACAAATTTTCCATTTTAGTTCAAATATATAAATACAAGTGTTATTTCTAGGTTTTGAGAGAGGACAAAGAGGGGGCATATTTGAGAGCTAATTAAAGGCAAAGAGAGATAGAGAGCTACTATGAGCAAGGTGAGTTCTTGAGGTTGGTTAGTGATTGACTTTTGAGATAGATAAGTGAGGTGTGTGTGTAACCATTGGTTCCTAGCCATTTATCTATAAAAGAAGATATCCTACCATTTGTGAATGTAGACCAAAGCTTGGGTGAACCACGTAAATTGTTGCTTCTTTGATTGTTTGTTGCTTGTATGTTCTTATTGTCACTTCATTGATGCTTGGTTGATTTGATTGGGAATTTGCACACTAATTCATTTACAAAACAAGGTCTTAGGTGTTTTTCGCACACAAAGTGTTTGATAAAATTTTCAAGCGAGTTTTATTGTCTTGGTCGCTAGAGATAGTCTTTCTTTAGCACAACAAGTGGTATCAGAGCTTAGGTTGCATTATTTGCCCGGTATTTTGGTTCGAGGTTGAATTAATTTTGGAAATTTTGGCATAGCTTTTGTTTTTGTTCTAAATGATGGAAAATGTGGAGAGTACTCAAGAATCAACCTCAACGAACGGAGGCTCTAAGAGATGGGATCCGAGTTATGGATCGAGTGGCTCAATGAAGACGGAAATGAAGGATTTTGATGAGAAGATCAATTTCAGGTTATGGCAAAGATGAATGTGAGGCGTTCTTGTCAAACAAAAGTTGCAATTAGCATTGTTGGGGGTAGAGGGACGACCTGTAGGCATGATCGATGTCGAGTGGATTGACATTGATCAAAGAGCGGCTTCGTGTATTGAGATGCTTATCACGGAGGATGTGTTGAATAACGTGATAGCGGAGACCATGGCTAAAGGATGTGGGTTAAGCTAGAAGAGATTTATTTAGGAAAGTCATTGTCAAATAAATTGTTCCTCAAGAAGAAAATCTTCAAGTTTGAGATGAAGGAGGGTGAGGATATGATGAAGCATATCAACATTTTTAATGCCTTGATAAATGGCATGAACCGGATAAATGTTCAATTCATTGAGGAGGATTGAGCATTATTGTTGCTTACATCATTAGCCGATTCATACGAGCATTTTGTGACCACTCTCATGTTTGGGAAGTCTACTCTTCGGTGCAACGAGGTTGTGCTAGATATTCAATCTCATGTCATGATGAGAAAGAAGGAAGGTGGAGGTGACGGGTATTCCCCTAATGAAGGCCTTATGGAGAGAGATGGAGGTGGGAAAAATAGCC
This sequence comes from Sambucus nigra, assembly GCA_949130495.1. Lineage (NCBI taxonomy): Eukaryota > Viridiplantae > Streptophyta > Magnoliopsida > Dipsacales > Adoxaceae > Sambucus > Sambucus nigra. The sequence continues at coordinate 345,366,113 of OX422219.1, read as the reverse complement.
CAAGAGGGGATTTAATGACGGTAGTAGGTCTAGATCAAGGGGTGTTGGTGGTAAAGGGCCTAAATGCTACAAATTTTGGGAATGGGGTCATATGCTCCGAGAATGTCCTTTGTAGAACCAAAAGGTTAAGGGTAAAGTTGATTCCGAGAGGGCAACGATAGCGACTGCGGATTATGAAGATGAACTTGGAGAACTTCTCACAATCTCCAAGGTTAACTCTCTTTCCCAAGATGACTGGATATTAGATTCAGGATCGTCGAATCACGTTTGCTCTAATTGGGAATATTTTGAGACTTTCACGGAAAATGGAAAAGGTGCCATGTCTTTGGCTAACGTAGACAGTGAAACTCAAGATGTTCGGTGGGCTGGAGTGCACTTTGGGTGGTGTGTCTTATGTCCCAAAGTTACGAAAGAATTTGATATCCATTAGTCGTTTGGGTTGCCGTGTGTTGGTGGCGGGTGGAGTCTTGAAAGTCACACGCGGTTGTATGGTCCTAGTGAGGGGAGAGAAGAGAGAGGGGTTGTATCGTCTAAATCAGACTTCGAGGAAGATGGGGAAGTGGTGTGCACAAGTGATTGAACGTTAGAGGCATGTCTTATTTGTGAAAAAAGTGGATACATTGGGTGCTAGCTTTACGAGAGTAGATGGTAGTGAAGGGAGAATACCTATTAGTGGAGGGGATGGATCGAAGTCCCCCTCCAGGGCCAACGGGTGATGTTGACTCGGTTTAGTTGCACACATGCATTGGCCGATTAGAATCGAGGAGGTATAGGACTCAGATGGATTCGAGGTGTGTGTATCTAGTTCAAGGAAGGTCGATGGGTGATTATTTGCTAGCATTGGCAAACGGGAGTCTTTGGTGACAGACTTGGTACATCTTTCGAGGGTGAGATTTGGAGGGTGTGAGAGGTGAGGATTTTTCCCTCTCATCCGTGCTTATTTCTCATGGTGGGAGATGGTATTGATGTGTTTAAATGTTTCGTGCAAAGAGGGTGTACGCTATATGTATTGTGTGGGGCTGTACTTACCGGGTTACATAAGTAGTGAGATTCACTGTATGGTTACATGGGAAGCATTCAGATGCATGAGATGGAGTTATTAGTTTAGAACTTAGTTCCTCGGTGGGTGGAGTTGTTTGGAGTCTTGAATTGGAGACTTGAGGTATCTCACTTCATGGTTGAAGTTTGAGGTGGCTTAGCGTCGGGTGGAGCATATTTGCTTGTTAAACGTCAGGATGATCATCGAGCGGATTCCATGTTTGTATTTCGAGTTTGGTTGGATCGTGAGGATTGCCTAAGGGAATCACATTAGCTTGGTAGATGGTTGGACGGTCTTCAAGCGGGTTGAATGTCAGCATTCTAGAGATTGGTTGGATCGTCGGGATCGCCAAGGTGGAGTTTGTTGGTTTTGGCTCTCCTACGATGTTTAGGGAAGAATTGAGATTGAGGCAGAGGCCTCCTTTTTTGCTGAGTGTTTTTTTCAATTTTTGGTTCATTTACAAATTTTCCATTTTAGTTCAAATATATAAATACAAGTGTTATTTCTAGGTTTTGAGAGAGGGCAAATAGGGGGCATATTTGAGAGCTAATCAAAGGCAAAGAGAGATAGAGAGCTACTTTGAGCAAGGTGAGTTCTTGAGGTTGGTTAGTGATTGACTTTTGAGAGAGATAAGTGAGGTGTGTGTGTAACCATTGGTTCCTAGCCATTTATCTATAAAAGAAGATATCCTACCATTTCTGAATGTAGTCCAAAGCTTAGGTGAACCACGTAAATTGTTGCTTCTTTGATTGTTTGTTGCCTGTATGTTCTTATTGTCACTTTATTGATGATTGGTTGATTTGATTGGGAATTTGCACACTAATTCATTTACAAAACAAGGTCTTCGGTGTTTTTTGCACACCAAGTCTTTGATAAAATTTCCAAGTGAGTTTTATCGTCTTGGTCGCTAGAGATAGTCTTACTTTAGTGCAACACGGGAAACTGAATGCTTCAACCTAATAATTCTTGAAATGTTACTCGACATAATAATGATTAGTCAACCGAATGCCCCAGCCTTATTAATCAACCAAATGCCTCAAACTAGTCATTCTTCAAAGGTTACTTAACTTGCTAACATTAGATCAACTGAAGGTTTTATCCTAGTCCTTCTTCAAAGGTAACTTGATTTACTAACGATCAGTGAAATAATCACCTCACCTTAAGTTCTTTAATGACAACATTCCAAAAATGAATTCAAATAACCTAAATATTTGTGAAACCTAGATTTATTGGCTCGGGGGCTTAAGTCCCAATTCAGAAACCTCAAATCCTCTAACCCTTCGGCTAATATCTAAAGTGGAAGAAGCAAGAACTATTTTTCAAGAAAGGAAATAAAATATTAAAATATCGATGTTACTTATTTTTATATACCATTTGGATACCTCAAAGAAAGATGAAAGAACAAATTCTCACAACATATCATGTTCCCTTTAAATGAGAGACATATTTACACCTCAACTATTTTAATAGCCGATAACTCCGAAATACTCTCTTATCACTCTTTCGACCATGGTTCAAAAGACAAGGACTTTATAATCTAGTTTCATACATCACTAGATGAAGACATGTTCCAGTTCATTTTATCTCATCGTACACCTAACAATTAAAGACTTTGGGGTATATGAAGAAGCATTATGTTATCTTAAAGCCAAGGGGTAAGGACACTTCAAATGAGACGATTTTTCAAAAAGCACAAGTCATCACCGATTAGTGTTTGATCCTATTTCCAAGGTGAAACACTAAAGAGAAATAACGATTTAGCATTCGCATGAGATATCTTTTCGATTGCCACTTTAATGTTGAATAACCATTTGTATTCCACCTTCACAGGCCAAATATGGACAAGAAAAAGGTCGAGTGATAGGGAATATTCCCTTAGACATTTTTGAAGCTTCAAAAGATCTTCGGGAATAATGGGCTTATTGATGAGAGGAAAATATGCCTCGATCCTAAACAACCAAAGAAGAACGAAAAAAAAAACTTAAACGACCATATTAAAGATGAGGAGACAAAGGTTGAAGGATATGACAAATTATTTTAGTCACATGGTACACATATATATGGACTCAGCCAAAAAAAAAAAGCATAGGTCGTATTTCAGTGCAAACTCTAATATTATATTTGCCCATATAAAGACATATAATCACGTTAAAAGGTACATTAATTTATTCCCTCACAATATCTACATCGTAAACTGTTGATGTAAAAAATTAGATCGCTCTAATTATTCAATCGCAGATAAATAAAATGAACAAAGATTTTTAAAGTGGTTCAGCCTTATAAGAATGGCCTACGTCCACTGTTATGTTATTGCTGAGTGTTCGGGAATTCTCGATTATCAGTTCAATCCAGAAATTCCGGTCCCTTTGCATGAGGATGATACAAGGTATTTATAGCCCTTAGGCTGTACATGAATGGGTCGATACATTAAATGAGAATACATATGAAAGGGTAATACATTTAATGCAGCGTGTGCATCAAGATGATGAACATTCAATGAATAGTTGAACTGTTGACATTCTGGCAATTAATACTACGGCCGAGATGCAGCTCGGACCGCCTTAGTTGCTCGTTGCTCAGGAGTTCCTCGGAGCGCTAGAGTACCTCGGAGTGTTGCAGTTCCTCGGTATATCCTCGTTGCTCGGGGAGAACATGAGTTGGTCGAGGAAATGAACTTCCTCGTTGTTATTGTACCACGTAGACTGACAAGTGTCTTCGTATGATTCGTTCACATCAGCATATTAATTTTGGTATCAATAGAAGCCCCCAATGTTTCATATTTCGAACTTTGAGGAGTATGGAACATTCTTTCTCGGTTTATGGCAATATTGAATGATCTTCCTGGGTTTTAGGAGCATCATATTTAAATTTATTCCCAAATTCAACGAATCCGCCTTTTTTTTGAACTTTTAAGAGCGCTTCGATCTTAGTGCCCTTTTTGTCCTTTTAGCTGTCGGAAGTTCAATAGTTTATTTTTTGTAATCATTTCATTCGCCGCTTCCCAAGGCAAAGTATTTAAACTTCTTAGATAACCATACCGTCTTCTTCTTTTTCCAATTTCCTGCATTCAAGCTTTCTATTTTCTCCTTCTCTCTTGTGCGTTCATCCTAGTTTTCGTTCGTTGTCAACATACCTCTTTTCTTCCTGTAAGATCTTTCTTCCTTTCTTCTATATCTCTTTTATTCAGTATGGTTTATATTGTGGAGTCTGTTGAGAAATTTCGTTCCGATTTTTCCATTCCTTCCTGGGTAACTCTGGAGGTTCTTTCTGAGCCTTTAGATTATTTTTGATTGGCTGAGGGACATTGGTTCCCCAGTCTATTCATAGATGAATGTGGATTTTCTTTTCCACCAAACCCATTGTGTCTTGAGTTTTGTCAGTATTTTGATCTTGTCCCTGCAAAAATAGCCCCCAATTCATGGAGAATAATTAATGGGGTGTACAAATTAAATCTAAATCATAGGACTCGTATAGGGATCCCTGAAATTATGTATTGCTATAAATGGGCCACTCTAGATAATATTTATTACTTAAAAACTAGGTTTCTGAATAGGGCTCTTGGAGTTAACCTCCCTAACTCAAATAGAGATTATTTTGAACATGGGTTGGTTATTAAAAATTGGCAATATGCCCCTTTAGTTGGAGATGGAGTATACAACGGTCCCAGATGCCCCCCATATGGCAATGGGATAGGTTTATTTTTCATTTTATTTTACTTATGAAGTTATGCTTTTATCATGTTTGACAAAATGTATGACTGATATTTCATTATGTGTTTGTTTGCAGTTGATAGTAAAAGAAAAGCTCCAAAAGAATCAGAGGTTAATATTAAGCATCTGAAACTTATCTGGGGTTTGCATAAGAACGTTGCAGACGAGCACATCAGGTCTGCATCATATCTGCTACAGTATAAGAGTTACAAAACCTCTTATACTGCTCGCCCTGTTGAACCAGCTTCAACTCCAGAGGATTCTTCTTCAGATTCTCATCTTCCTTTAAGTCAAAGAATGGGCAAGAAAAGAGCTCCTCCTGTTCTTTTTGATGACATTACTTCTGCTGTTGGGGCTAAGAAAAGCAAAACTGATGTCCCAGAGGGGACTAAGAAGGTGGATGCTGCACCCTCCAAAGCTGCCGAGAAGCCCCCAGTGGCTCCGAGCAAGAAAATTGCTCCTATGGAAGTGATTACTATCTCTTCGACCAAGAGTTCTTCCTTGGTCGAAGTTGCTGAAGTCCCTTTGAGAAGATTGAGGAAATCATCCTCAGTCAATTTGGATGAAACTGTCCCTTCTCTACCAGCTGGTGGTGTTGGTATTCCAACCATCATTCCTCCGAGCTCTGCAATGAGCTCGGTAAAAACTTGGATCATACCCGAGGTCCAAGGAATTGATGAAAAAATTTCTAGGGATATGCTGACATCCCTAGCTACTCGTCATCTTGCTTCGGTAAATTTCTCACATTCTGAATTTTCTTTCTTTCTCTGAATGCTTGCATTTTGTATTGACTTTACTGTTTTTCTCATCTTTCAGCTGGTGAACTGTTTCAATAATATCGTGAAGAAAGATGAAGCTATTAAAGCTTCAAGCTCCTCGTCAGGTGTAGAGGATGCTCTGCTGGGTTTGACCCAATCCTTGAAGGAATCTCGCCAACAGTATAGTGAGGACAAGGCTGTTTGGGAGAAAAAGTTGTCTGCAGTTGAGGCCGAGAAGGTGAAGATGGCTGAGATCTCCAAGAGTTTGGAGGATAAAGTAAAAGGTTTAGAGGTTGAACATCAGAAGTATGATGTCAAGCTCAAGAACTTTGGAGAGCTTGAAGATAAGTTGAAGAAGGCAGAGGAAAAGTTGTCTGCCCTGCGAGAAATCAAGGTCCAAAAGGAAGAATTGGATGTGAAGCTCTCCTCGAAGAAGCTAAAAAGAAAACTCGCCATAAAAAAAATCCTTGAGCGCTGGCTGGGAAAAAGGATGGGATAAGGGGATTGCTGCGATGACATCCCAAGTTCAATATGGGAAGTTGAAATACTTCCGAGATGGCTGGGTAGCTTCCCTACAGGAATTGAAGATCAAGGATGATTCCGATCTATTCCAGTTGCACCTCCCTGGTCATCCTCCACCAATTGTGGAAGAAGAAGAAGATGAGCCTGCCTCTGATGAATCTTCTATGGCTATAGGTGATCAAGTCCCTGCCTCTCTTCCTGCTGCCAACGAGGACATTTCTTCCATGCCTCCTCCTTTTGAGAAAATTTCAACTCTTGCTGTACAAGCTTCTATCACCTCCGAGCAACCAAGCTCCTTGTCCCAGCCTCCCGAGAAAGTCTTGGGAGACAAGGAAAAGGTGTGAAGTTGTTCGGTATCATTTCTATCTTTTATTATCACTTGTAATCAAATAATGTAATCTTTTGATGATCTAATAAAATACATTTTTGTTCATCTCTGTTGTTGATGATTTGTTTTTGTTGATTGTTGTCTTTTTCTCATCCTTAGTTTGTTGCTAGAATGGAACTGATATCTGCACATGATACCAAGCTGATGTAGCAATGTCACGAATATTATAAGGCTGGTCATACAGACCTTAGTACATCAGAAATTGCTGACATCCTTGGCCATGATGCCTCAGAACAGGCAATTGAGGCTTATCGATACTTGAAAGATTTACTCGATCGAGCTGTGGCCAACAATGTAGCCTACTACGACTTGATTGAGGAACTTCATTATTCCTTAGAAGATCTACAAGGTCAGCACAATGAATCAATGGCTTTGTTGCACAAGGAATATGAAAATAGATACCAACAGCTTTCTTCTGACACAGGCCATAAAAATATCCTGACTGGATACGATGTTAGGGAAAGAACTTTAAAAGGTGAAGTTGAAGCTTGCAGGCAGATTGCTGAGTTGCTGGAACAGGAGAACAATAATTTACAAAAAAAGCTGGCACAGTATGAATCTGCAGTGTCATCTTCCACTGCTTTAGTGCAAGTTACCGATGAAGGTTTCTCGTTCTTAGAGGTTGAGAATGCCAAATTAAGGCAAGAACTGGACAACTTAAGAAAATCTGTTATTCCTATAATTGCTCGGGGACGAGGAAGAGGTTCTCGCGGACGAGGAAGAGCTGTTCAAAATATTTCCGAGGAGCAAAGTTCTCCAGTCACTGCTCGGAGTCGATCAAGAGTTCTTAGCCGCAATGTTGAAGAAGCTCGTACTCAGTCGACGTTAGAAACTCAAGCATTCCAATTGAACGCAAAAGACCGATCTCTATCTGAAATGTCCAAGAAAAATCTATCCTTGGAGGATCAACTTACTGCGATGAAGTCTGCTCTGGATAATAAGGATGTTTTTGCCAGGAGCCTTCACGAACAATTGGATAGATTAACCTTCCAATTCCATAAACAGCCCAGGGAATTTTGGATGGCAGGGTACAATGAGGCCCTTTGTCATTTGGATGCTCGTATTGAACATGCCAATAATGAAGGTTATAAGCAGGGGTGGTTGAACGCCTTGGGTGTATTAAAATTGGAGTAAGGGAATTATTTATGGGATTATCATGCTCCTGGGTTATTAGACTTGCCTGTACCACCTTATAAATTGGACATGGAATGGATCCCAGCTCGTTCCATTCCTCGGAGCTTAATTTCAAAATACCTTGGTGACTACAGTCTTCACTCCCAGATCGATGTATCTCGTCCAGAGCATCTAATGGATACACCCTCAATAATGAATGTCAGAATGCTAAAGGACTTGGACTTTATTAATTCTCCCCTTTGCCTAGAAGATCCTCCTGCTGGCGAAGAGCCTGTTTCAAAAGCAAAGGGCAACAAACCCATATAATAGGAATCTCAATGTAATAGTTAGTACATTCATGTAACCTATAATTTATTTTGAATTTTAATGAAAGACTTTCATTTTGCAAATCTGTATTGTTATTGTCTTGTAAAATGCTCTACATCTGTTCATATGTATAAGTTAAAAAATAACAACAATATTGTTGTTCATCGACCAACTTAATAAAAAGTTACAAGTATCAAGTTTACTCAATCACTTAATAATAAAGTAATGAGTATAAAATGTTCAAAATGTTTCCAACCAACCAAGGTTGTTAGATTGTGCTTATCGACCAGCTACAGTTGATGGGTTTTTATCCCCGACCAACCATACTTGGTTCATAAAATGTGCCCGACCAACCATGGTCGATAATTTATCTTCGTCGACCAAGTATAATTGATCACCAACCAACTATACTTGGTTCAGTTTGGAATTCTTTGTATTTTCTGGAATGATTTTACCTTCCGACCAACTTGTTGGTTTTAAATCAAATGATATTTGTCCACTAGTTATCTTACCAACCTTAGTTGGTCACGCTAGTGTACGCCTCCTAACCAAAGGAGTATATTTTTTGGTTCTTTCGAACTTTTTGTCCACTAGTTATCTTACCAACCTTAGTTGGTCACGCTAGTGTACGCCTCCTAACCAAAGGAGTATATTTTTTGGTTCTTTCGAACTTTTTGTCCACTAGTTATCTTACCAACCTTAGTTGGTCACGCTAGTGTGCGCCTCCTAACCAAAGGAGTATATTTTTTGGTTCTTTTGAACTTTTTGTCTTCTTTTTACTGTCAAGCAGTGTAGTGTACAACACTAGTATTCCCCAAAAAACTTTCAAACAAAGGAGAAGAAAATGGTGAAAACATCATCGTTTTATTCATATTGATGGAACCGTTGTACATTTTACATCATTGATAATACTTGCGAAGGTGTTCAGCATTCCAAGCATTCTTGAATTCTTCTCCTTCTAGAGTTGCTATTCGGTAAGTTCCTGGTCGAACAACTTCTGTAACTCGGTAAGGCCCATGCCAATTTTCCTCCAATTTATTGTGCTTCTGAATGACCTTCTTTAGCACATAATCTCCTTCTTTTAAATCGCATTTCTTCACCCTTTTGTTGTAGAAAAGAGCTGTTCGTTGTTGATAAGCAGCATTCTTAATGGCTGCTTCTTCTCTGACCTCCTCGAGCATATTCAAATCCAGTCTTCTCATCAAGTCGCTGACTAGGGAACTGAAATTCAGCACTCTGTGTGTTGGGAGACCTAACTCAGCAGGTATTACAGCCTCACTTCCAAATGCCAGCATATATGGTGATTCTCCAGTCGCTGCTCGGGGAGTTGTTCGGTAAGCCCACAATACTGATTGTATCTCGTTAATCCAGTTAGCTTTAGCTTCACTTAACCTTTTCTTCAAACCATTTAGCATTGTTCTATTCGTCACTTCAGTCTGTCCATTGCTTTGAGGATGGACTGGTGCTGAATGGACCTTTAAAATGTTCGACTGATGACAATAAGCAGCAAATTCCTCGTTATCGAATTGGGTTCCATGGTCTGTGATGAAGGCATGAGGGAGACCATATCGACAGATGATATTCTTCCAAACGAATTGGTATACCTTCTCGTATGTCATGTCGATGAGGGGTTCAACTTCTACCCACTTTGTAAAATAGTCTACTGCGACGACGAGGTACTTAAATCTTCCTCGGGTGATCGGCAATGGTCCCATCAAATCAATTCCCCACATGGCGAATGGACAAGGGGAAGTTATGGGTGTCAACAATGCTTGTGGAGTTCGTCGGATAGAGGAAAAACGTTGGCACTTGTCATATTTCTTAGCATAGGCTATACAATCAGCCCTCATCGTTGTCCAATAGTATCCTTGAGTCATTACCCTTTGTAAAAGCGTTCGACCTGCTACATGAGCTCCACAAGACCCTTCATGGATTTCTTCAATCAATTCTTTCACCTCGGAGGGATGTACACATCTCTGCAAACCTGCCATAATTCCTCGTCTATACAAAATACCATTAGTTAACACATACCGAGTAGCTTTATACTTCAGTTTCTTGGCAGCGAGCTTGTCCTCCGGCAATCCTCCCTCTTCAATATATGTCCTGATGGGATCCATCCAAGATGGTCCTAAATCAAGGGTTATTACATTCATTTTCAGGTCTTCATCTATGCTTCGACCTTCTAATACTTCAATCGGTATGGTTCTTCGCAACTCGGTACGAGTAGCTGATACTAGTCGGGCCAGTGCGTCTGCTTGTACATTCTCCATCCTCGGTATTCTCACCAACCGAATGGCATCAAATTCTGTCAACAACTTTATCACCTTTGCGTGATATTTGATCATTAACTCTCCTTTAACCGCATATATTCCCGTCATCTGATTCACAATTAGTTGAGAATCACTAAATACCATCACTTGTTGTGCTTCCATAACTTTTGCTAAGTTTAACCCCGCTATCATGGCCTCATACTCAGCTTCATTATTAGAGGCTTTGAATTGGAATCGTAAAGCATATTCCATGTCAATCTCATCTGGGGTGCTTAAAACAATTCCTGCGCCGCAACCTGCTGTGCAAGATGAGCCATCCACATATAATCTCCATATGGGTAACCCATCTTCAAATTCCTTATCTGACAGGGTTCCTCGGTGAAATATTTGTTGCTTCTTTTCATCCTCCCCTGGCACTTTTCGCTCCTCGTTGACCATCTCTTCTCGTTCTTCAACCATCCGGGGCTGGTTTGAATTTGAAGTTGATGATCTTTCTACATCCATAGGCCCTTTTACCAACCGGAGTTGGTCTGGACTTATGTCTGTTGATCCTGTAACATCCACAGGTTGGTCAGCGAGCAGTTTTTGTTCCTCGGGGGTATCAGGATATGTAAATTCTGCTATAAAATCTGCTACAGTTTGCCCTTTCAATGATGCTCTGGGCGCATACACAATATCATATTTATCGAGTTCTATCGCCCAGTACATCAGTCTTCCTAATTTTTTTGGCTTGTGAAGGGCTTGTCTCAATGGCATGTCGGTATACACAATGATGGTATGGGCCTGGAAATATGGCCTCATTCTTCTACTTGCTTCAATTAATGCCAATGCCAATTTTTCTAACTTTGGGTACCTGATCTCTGCACCTCGGAAAGCCTTACTTGTGTAATAAATTGGTTTCTGGACTCCATTCTCCAATCTGATCAATGCCGAGCTAACTGCATTCTCTGATACTGCTAGATATAAGTACAACTTCTCTCCTGTTATTGGCCTAGACAACAATGGAGGTGCTCCCAAATACTTTTTCAAGTCTTGAAAGGCCTTTTCACATTCATCAGTCCACTCAAAAGTTTTCGAAGTGTTTTAAAGAATGGGAGGCATTTGTCAGTTGCTCGAGATACAAATCTGTTGAGCGCTGCAACTCGTCCTGTAAGACTCTGCACTTCTTTCTTTGTTGTTGGAGATCGCAACCCTAAAAGAGCTTTGATCTTATCTGGATTTGCTTCAATGCCCCGCTGGTTGACAATGTATCCGAGAAACATTCCTTCTCGTACTCCAAATGTGCACTTCGTCGGGTTGAGTTTCATCTGGTATTTATCCAGTTGATCAAATGTCTGAGCTAAGTCAACTAAATGATTTACAGCTTTCTTGATTTTTGTCATCATATCATCGACGTAGACTTCCATGTTGCAACTGATTTGTTCGGTGAAGACCTTGTTCATCAGCCGCTGGTATATCGCTCCTGCATTTTTCAAACCAAAAGGCATAACATTATAGAAATAAGTTCCCCTAGGGGTAATAAAAGAAGTACTTTCCCTGTCTTCAGGTTTCATCTTGATCTGATTGTAACCAGAATACGCATCCATGAAGCTGAGCAGCTCATGTCCCGAGGTAGCATCCACTAGTTGGTCAATTCTGGGCAATGGAAAATGATCTTTTGGGCATGCCTTGTTGAGATCAGTGAAATCAACACACATTCTCCATTTATTGTTCTTCTTCTTTACCATCACCACGTTTGCCAGCCAGTCTGGATATTTCACATCTTTAATGAATTGGGCTTTCTGGAGCTTCTCGACCTCCTCTTGTATGGCTTGATTCTTCTCGGGGCTAAATACCCTTCTTCTCTACTTTACGGGCTTGATCTCCTTATTCACATTGAGTTTGTGACATAAGAAGTTTGGATCTATTCATGGCATGTCCTCATGACTCCATGCGAAATTTTTCTTCCTGTTTCTCAAGAACATTATCAATTCTTGTTTTATTGAAGCATCCAACGACGAACCTATCTGGGTTACTCGTTCAGGGTGCTCCTCATCCAAAATAACATTTTCTGTAGATTCTACTACCTGTCCTTTTACAAGTTGGGATTCATCCCTGGGATCAAGAGTTTCAATTTCTGTACCTTCCTCTACCTGGTAGGTAATAGTTTTTTTTCTTGATTCCTCAAACTCCTCTTGCTCGACAGACGAATAATAGCATTCACGAGCTACTTTTTGATCACCTTTTACAACTCCTACTCCGAAGTTTGTTGGGAATTTTAAGCATTGATGCACTGTAGATGGAACTGCTTCGAACTTCTTCAAACGAACTCTTCCCATGATGATGTTGTAGGCTGACTGCACATTCTTATCCATCACAAAGAAGCGTATTCTTTCTGTTCGACAAGCAGGTCAAGTTCCAATGAATATGTCCAACTTGATCGTCCCAAGTGGAAAAACTTTCTCGCCAGCAAAACCCAGAAGGGGTCTGTGATAAGGTTCCAATTGAGATAATTTCAAATTCAAACTATCAAAACATGAATAGTACATGATGTCTGCGAACTACCATTGTCCACCAACACCATTGAAATCACCACATCTTTCATCCTCATTTTGATCACCAAGGGATCGTCATGAGGGTAAAGAACACCGGCCAAATCATTTTTTGAAAAACCAATAACTAGCTTCTCTTTATTTACCTTCCTCAGACGATCATCCTCGGCAAGATTTATTCGTTGAATATATGAGCAGGCTTGAGCCTCTCCGAGATAGGCCTTTCTTTCTGCAGTGAGGTCTCCCCCTCCAGCATCTCCTCCTATAATAACATTACAATCAAATGACCCAAAACGTATGGAAAATATGTCTCGTTCAGGCTGTCTTGGCTTCTTTGGAAGATCAGGGTCTTCATCTGGATCATCTTCATGATCTCTTTTCTTTTTCTCCTCCGTCCGACGAGGAGATCTGGAACGATCTCTGGTTCTATCATCATTCTTCCTTTCACCTCTGCGATCTACATACTTTGACAACTTTCCTCTTGGGATGAGCGTTTCAATCTCGTTCTGAAGGGCTATGCAATTTTTGGTCGTATGGCCATGGTCTTTATGGAACTCGCAATATTTGGCCCTATTCCTCAGTTCAGGATTGGTCCTCAGTTTATCTGGCCACTTGATTTCTTCGTTATTCTTGATTTCTTCTAAAACATGATTAATACCCATCTTCAATGGAGTATAATTATCATATTTCTTCAGGACTTCCCATGACGTCCTATTATTCTTGGAGTGCTTGTCATTACCATTACCTTTTTGCTCTTTCTTCTTAGATTTGTCAACCTCCACCTTGGTTTCTTTATCCATATTCTTCTTCGCAGCCATAGCCTCCTCGGCATTCATGATTTTGGACGCTTTTGCCATCAACTCTGACATAGTTTTAGGTGGATCTTTGGCCAAAGTATAATATAACTTGTTAGGCAGCAATCCACTCATCAAAGCAGTGATCGCTGTCTTTTCTTCGTAATCTATGACTTCCAACTTCTCGTTATTGAAACGAGTTATGTAATCTCTAGTACTCTCACTTGATTTTTGTCTAACACTTAACAAGTGCGCTACTCGTTTTACTGGCTTTGCTCCAAAACATAAATTACCAATGAACAACTCGGCTAACTGAATAAAAGTCGAAATCTCAGCCCTAGGAAGATTGTTGTACCATATCTGCGCAGATCCGGTAAAAGTTCCCGAAAATGCTCTACACCTCATCTCGTCGGGGACATCATATATGTCGGCAGCAGCCTGGTATTGTTCTATATGAAGAACATGATCTGTCCTTCCATCATATTTAGGGGTCACTACAGGTGCTTTAAATTTCGATGGTGTAGGAAAGTTCACAATGGCCTGCACAAAAGGTGTCCCTTGAACAAAAGTTCTCTGTAAGGGATTCCTTTCTTTAACCATTCCTCCAAGTCTATCCTCCAATCGCTGAATGGAACCCTTCCACGCTTCATTTCCTTCCTCGGGCTGCTTAGTCCGAGTAATTGATTGTTCTGACGTAGCTTCATGAGATCTATCTTGACGAGTAGCTGGTCTTGATTGTGCTGATCCTTCTCTCAATCCTGATGGTGGTCGAAAGCTTCTCGATGGTGCTCTAGGTGGACTCATATTTCTCCTTGGTCCCAGCCGACTGAAAGGAGATGCTCTGTTTAATCTTTCCAGGGTGCTAGTTCTCTCCGGAGAGAGGGTGATATGTTGATCTGTATCCGTAGCCCGTATCGATGAAGTTCGCCCAGGTTGATAAGAAAAATCATTAGATTCTTCATTACGATATGACTCAGTACGCCTAGATCGCGATTGCCCATGATCACTCCTTTGCCTTGAATGGGTAGGTGCACCACCGTGAAGAGTTTGAATGAGTTGCCTCATTGTTTCTTGCATGGCGGTTTGTCCTTCAGCCAGATTCGTCATAATTCCAGCCAGATCTGGAGGTGCAGATGAATTTGGAGGATTTCCAACATTTCCAGCAATTTGATTACTGGATTCTGGATTATCTGCCATTGATGATAAATGATTTTTGGTGAAAAACGATAGTAACAGTCGTTTCCCACAGACGGCGCCAATCTGTTGATGTAAAAAATCAGATCGCTCTAATTATTCAATCACAGATAAATAAAATGAACAAAGATTTTTAAAGTGGTTCAGCCTTATAAGAATGGCCTACGTCCACTGTTATGTTATTGCTGAGTGTTCGGGAATTCTCGATTATCAGTTCAATCCAGAAATTCCGGTCCCTTTGAATGAGGATGATACAAGGTATTTATAGCCCTTAGGCTGTACCTGAATGGGTCGATACATTAAATGAGAATACATATGAAAGGGTAATAAATTTAATGCAGTGTGTGCGTCAAGATGATGAACATTCAATGAATAGTTGAACTGTTGACATTCTGGCAATTAATACTACGACCGAGATGCAGCTCGGACCGCCTTAGTTGCTCGTTGCTCAGGAGTTCCTCGGAGCGCTAGAGTACCTCGGAGTGTTGCAGTTCCTCGGTATATCCTCGTTACTCGGGGAGAACATGAGTTGGTCGAGGAAATGAACTTCCTCGTTGTTATTGTACCACATAGACTGACAAGTGTCTTCGTATGATTCGTTCACATCAGCATATTAATTTTGGTATCAACATAAACATTAAATATATTACAATGAAGAGAAAGAACAACTTCCACCATGGACGTAAGTGATTAATAATAGAACCACATAAAAATACGATGTTCTTGTGTGATTTATTTCTTTATTATATCTTTATATTTGTTGTGGGATTTTTTTCATCAACAAATATTCTTTCACACCCCATGAGAGGTGGGATAGGTTCGTGGGGGATTACATAAGCATCAAGCATGTCTCTACACCACTAAGTAAAGAAAAAATAGATGATTGCACACCACTCAGGCTGCTATATTTATAAAATGAAGGTTGGATGCTGTATAGGAACCTTTTAATAAGTCCACTAAAGTCCTCCCAATCATAGTGTTAATCTTCATAGAGGTCTAAAATCGAAGGCAAACAAAATAAAACTCAATGAAATACCTAACTAGAGATGCTAAATGTAAACATCCCTTATCACGGAGATGAAGATAAAGAACAAAGAGGGAAAATTTCTATGGAACTCATCACCCTCTACATTAACAAATATAACACATAGAAGGCAGCTCATCTTGGGACCAACCATATTTCTCGTCCAAAGGATAAGCTGAGTAATTTTTGCAAGAAAACATAGACGTATTTTCTTAGTGCCATTAAGATATGACAAGGGTAGATTCATCATTCATGATACATCATATTAGCACGTACCTCGATCAAAAACCTATAAAGAGGAAGAAAAGATTCCTCATTCATGAAAGGAGCCAGGTTATGATCGATGATGCGGAGTAACTTTTGAATGTAAAATTCATTCGGGAAGTCTAATATCAGGAGTGGTTGTCCAACGTCGTCTTGTCCCAAATATGAAAAAGATACAAATGATATTTGTGTAACACCCCGCTAAATTTCTAAAGTCAGCCACCACCAAAATTAAGTCGTGCGTTAGTAAATTAAATATCATCCTTAATAAGCGACATATAAAATTTTAATCCACAAGATAAATAATTTAAATCAATCCCAAATACCAAGAACATCCAACTGATTGAACACCAAAGGGTGATATAAAATCAACACATGAAATCTCTGAATAACTCAATTATTAAATAACTAAAGTCCAGCTGAAATCTTAAGACAACTTTGAAATCGAAAGGCCTAATAAAACTCAAATATAGTCTCGTAATAAATACGACGGAATATGAGAAGAATCTAACTACTAAAGCAATAAAATAGCTCCAGTTGCACCTCCATAAAATATTTCCAATAATTCCTATGCAGCTACTCCAAATAAATCCCTGAAAAATATTAGTCAACGCATGTGTCAGAGCCAAAGCCCCGAGCATGAATACCGGCTACTCCTTTCATTTAGGGTCCTTGAACCCAGATAATAGTGCTACATATATCGACCATAACAATAGAATATTTTAATTAAAAGGAAATTAATAGTCATCAAAAGTAAATTTCTAAGTACCCTCAAGGTTTCTTTCAAATGTGTCACGCCATTCCCAAAAGTATTAAATTTAATTAATTTAACCGTGGATATAATTTACCAAGATACACATCCCCTTGTCAACTCCGCCGTCTGATCCATTTTTATCCTACTATCCTCGCGATATGACAAGGTTCCACACACACACACACACATGTCCCCTTGTCAAGTCCGCCGTCTGATCCGTTTTTATCCTGCGATCCTCGCGATATGACAAAATTCCATACACGACACGACATAAATCACCCAAGCTGACCCGTTTACACTATCGATCAATGACACATTATGTCGCCACCAATTTTAATACCCGTTTTAGTCCTGCGGTATTAATTTCCCAAAATTTCTCACTCATTATTCAAATTAATTTTCCCCACCCTTAAAAGTGATGTGAAAATTCTCCAATTACCCCTTAGTCCCAACTAAGGTTCCCAAAACACAATTTCGTCCTATTCTAAGTGAAGGGTGATTATAAAAATTTCACTCCATCTAGATATCAATCCTAGGTTATCATAAAAATGGTATCATGTAGAAAATTATCCCCCACCCCAAATTATATAACCCGCATAAACTCATACTAACTATTCACATGCCTAATTAGCATAAATCGCAACTAAGGTCCACTTACTAGTCTCATATCTAACAAGTGTGCTATAACAAGGGTTGAAAACTAATTACCTACAATACCGAACGTTCCCGAGATAATTCAAAATTTTAATATTACATAAGTGGCACAATCAACTATATATAACAATTTTCATAACGACACTAAATCCCCAATTAAATGATTTTAATCTAAATAGAGGAAAATCAAGAACATATAAATATTGTGATTTTTCCGAATCATGATTACACGCAAGTTCCATCTTAGCTATTATTTTTCTAGCACAAGTAATTTAGTTAATTTAGGATTTTTAAATGAAACATTCAAATTTGATTTCTAAGGGATCGTCTACATGCATATGCCCATAACATACCTGACTACCTAAATACAATCCAAATAATAACAAAATTATTAGTATTTGGTAGCATTAATTTTTCATGCCAAACAGTCCCAATATTTATTTCTTAAAATTTTATGTTCATAATTTATTTTAGAACACATGAGTTTAATGGAGGATAAAATCAAAACATATAACACTAAAATAAAAGAATAGGATAAACATGTTTGTGATTAAATGTAAAAATTGACTAGAAATCCGAGTTCCTCTTGAAAAATTGAGCAAACACTCCTCTTGAACCAACTTGGGACAAATTTGTTTAAGCTTCCAAAGTTGAGCTTGAAAATGGTTTTAATGGTGATTTTAATGGTGGCTCAAGGGATGGTCATGAATTTGGGACTTACTATTTGTTTGTGAGAGCTTAAGGGAGTGGGAGAGATGGTAAAAAATCTGATGGCTTTCTCTTCTATCCAACTCCAAAGGTTAATACAACTTACACCCCCATCACCCATTAATTAATTAATTTGGTTAACCCAAAATTATCTCATCCATTGAATGTTCAAGAACACAATCATTTTGGTTAGATGTTAGGCTAGACTAGGTGGTAACACAATGGATAGTTGAGAATTAAACCAAGATGTAACTCACCTACCTCATCACCCCTTAAAAAGGAGGTTTGGATGAACCGAAAAATGATCTAAATCGATTGTAAATAACTTTTTTCGGAGATGTTGAAGAAGGAATTTTTTTTAAATTAAAGTTTTAGTCGGTATGGTGATTTTCAGAATTTTTTGAGCACTTTTATTTTTTTGAATAAAATAATAATATGTTATTTATTTATTTATTTTTATTTTTTTTACTTTTGACCCCATGGTATTTTCATATGTATTTTTAGGGTCCCAAATATGTAGTCACACTATTTTTATCCATCTCAAATAGTCCTACAAAAATCACTCAAGTT
Organism: Sambucus nigra; assembly: GCA_949130495.1. Taxonomy (NCBI): domain Eukaryota; kingdom Viridiplantae; phylum Streptophyta; class Magnoliopsida; order Dipsacales; family Adoxaceae; genus Sambucus; species Sambucus nigra. Next base: position 345,347,493 of record OX422219.1, on the reverse strand, counting down.
CGCATCCTGCGCGACACGCGCGGGCAAAAATCGCGTTATATGGACCATGACCGTGTCAAAATCATTCCTTGGAATTTTTTCATCAAACTTAACGAACATATTTATTTAATCAAAATCATTAAATTCAGAATTTTTATTTTTCTCGAACATTCCAATTTTATTTTAAAATATCCATTTAAAAATCAAGATTGTTACATACTTCCCCACTAATAAGAAATTTCGTCTACGAAATTAGACGAAGCATACACGTCAAGCACAAATTGCCCAAAATAAAATAAGGCTCATATATGCCTACCCATACCACGATCGGGCACCCATACACCTAATCCTACATGTTCGTATTCCCACGATAAAATACAATATATATACCTCCTATATTTATAAGTGTCTAAGAAAGTAACGGCGTCCGACGCTCTCTACTCGGATCGTCACTCGATCCTATCTCCAACAATCATCACGACACTTAACTCCTCAAATCAAATTACATTGGTACATCAATATTATAGGTACCCACAATTCATACCAAAGATTTCTCTAAAATAAATCCTCATCTCCAAAATTAAATTCTGAAATTTTCATCTCCAAAATTAAATTCTAAGGATTTTCACATCAAGATCTCAATCTCTAACCTCAATGCCTACAACATCCTAAAAAAACACAACTCCCTAACTCCAAGAAACACATCTGACACGTATGCTCGACCATCTACCTTAAGGAGTACGAGTCAATCAAGGAAATAAAAGATCGTTCACGCGAAAGCTAAACGAACTCACAACCTACGAGACCTAAGACCATGCTCTAATCCCATCTATAACACCCCGTTAAATTCTAGATTCGGCCGCCACCAAAATTGATCCGGGCATTTGTAAATTAAATATCATCCTTATCATTCGACATATATGAGACATATAAAATTTTAATCCACAAGATAAATAACTTAAATCAATCCCAAATACCAAGAACATCCAACTAATTGAACACCAAAGTGTGATATAAAATCCACACATGCAATCTCCGAATAACTCAATTATTAAATAACTAAAGTCCAGCTGAAATCTTAAGACAACTTTGAAATCGAAAGGCCTAATAAAACTCAAATATAGTCTCGTAATAAATACGACGGAATATGAGAAGAATCTAACTATTAATGAAATAAAATAGCTCCAGTTGCACCTCCATTAAAATATATCCAATAATTCCTATGCAGCTACTCCAAATAAATCCCTGAAAAATATTAGTCAATGCATGTGTCAGAGCCAAAGCTCCGAGCATGAATACTGTCTACTCCTTTCATTTAGGGTCCTTGAACCCAGACAATAGTGCTACATATATCGACCATAACAATAGAATCTTTTAATTAAAATAAAATTAATAGTCATCAAAAGTAAATTTCTAAGTACCCGCAAGGTTTCTTTCAAATTTGCCACACCAATATTATTTTAATTAACCCACATTCCCAAAGTGTTAAATTTAATTAATTTAACTGTGGAGATAATTTACCAATATACACATCCCCTTGTCAAGTCCGTCGTCTGATCCATTTTTATCTCGCGATCCTCACGATATGATAAGGTTCCACATACACACACGTCCCCTAGTCAAGTCTGTCGTCTGATCCATTTTTATCATGCGATCCTCGCATTATGACAAGGTTCCACACACGACACGTGATTAGGCATAAATTCCTCCCATTTATCCCCGTAATTTGGAAGGTTTTATCGCTGTGTGCAATGTAATTCAAGTGGATTATATCATATCTTGATAATGTAAAGTTTCTAATGAGTACGACGAGTTTCGTGTGTTCGTCATCTATTTTGCAGGTGTTCGGTGTATAAACCAAGTTCCATACCAAAAGCTCCAAGGAAACACAAGAAAGCAAGGTTTCTGCGAAGAATGACAGAAGGGAACCGAACCCAAGGGAGGAATAACGAACCAAATCAAGGGAAAAATGAACCGAATCCACCTTGGATAAACTTCCTGTGAAGGGACGAAAAGATGGAACCGAACCGAAGCTGGCAAATAGCGAACCGATGCCATGTTCGAAGAGTTTTCTCTAAAGGCTACAAAAATATGTAACCGAACCGAACCAGTTACCCGGATCGATTCTGTTATCGAATTTTTGTATTTATCCACTTGTAAAAATAGAGTCCTAGTTGGTTCAAACTCTCGTTTTTCCTAGTTAATAAATAGTAAACTCCTCCCAAACATAGGAGGGGGCTTCTAATTCCTGAAGGAAGCTTTGTAATTCATTTAGAAGGAGAAGAACAACAAACCCTAGTTATTTTTAAGTTGCAATTCAGGTATAAGTATTCCAATTTCTGTTTCAATCTTAGTTCTAGTTGTTTGTTCACTTATAATTTCATCTTTCTTCATCTTCATTACTCAATAAAATTTTTTGCATTCCTTCATATCATGTTTTTTTCAAATTTTTATATGTCCGGCTAGATTTTCAAGGTCGGGATGCATGAACCCAACCTGATGTGATAGTTGTATGTACATAAAATTAATCCTCTAAATTTTAAGGTTTGATTATAACCGTATTACATAGAAATATGACAATTGTAGATCTTTAGATCTAGTTTGCTTTCGAGTAATCGGGATGCTTTAGAGTACAATTCGAGTGTAACTAGTGAAATACGGATTTACTCGTCCTCAGATTAAGTATGATGCGGGCTTGAACCTCATATACGTAATTCTTGGGAGTACTAAATTCTGGGTCTAATTAATCATTTAAATTTACGATTAGTTTTATATCATTAATACACTAGGGTTGGGGGATTGTGTTCCCGTCCTGTTTTTCTCATCATATAGTTTAAAGTTTTTCAATTTTCATCCGTATTTTCGGTAATTCTCTTTCATAGTTTCATAATTGCATCTAGTGTAATCATTTCACAAACCAAATCATTTTTCTTTCCCCTTAGAGTTAGAGTTAGGATTTCCTTGTCTATCCAACGTCGTTACAATTTCATTGTCCTATTTCCTTGTGGATACGATCCCGACTTACCGGGTTTATTACTAATGAGACAGTCTTGCACTTGAGCCTAGAAGAGAACACACATTAGAGACACTTTCTGAGTCGCGTCAAGTTTTTGGTGCCGTTTCCGGGGAATTAGGTATACTTAGGATTATATCGAGTCAATCTAAAACTTTGACCAAAAATTTCCAAAAATCCAAAAACATAAAAAAATAATTCAAAAAGCACAAAAAGATTCATCATCATCTCTCAAAGGCTGTTAATGAAAAATTCATAACTCATTCCCACACCCCATAATACTCCAACCAGTATTCACGAAAATCTAATAGTTGAGTACGACCCCGATAGCCCCCACACTCCTAACGCCCTATAGTTTTGGATTCCACCTCCCACACCGTCACACTCAATCTCAAACAACACTCCATTTTCCTTCTTAGGACACACCTCGAGCACACCAAGTGAGAGCACCGAGTCATTAAGAGAGAGAGAAAGATGTCGCAACACGATAGTGCAGCTGCCGGTGAGGAAGAGGCCCCATACCGCCCACTGAGAGAAATCTTATATCCCGAGCGCACTATCACTCCGGGATGCATTATACTCCCGTATAATGTCGGGCAATTTTGTTTCAAAAATGGGATGATCCAGATGTTACCTCATTACCATGGTATGGATTCTGAAAAGCCATACCTCCATATCAGGGAATTTGAGGATCTACGTGATACTCTCAATGATCAAACTTGCACACAAGAGGTAATCCGCCTCAAACTCCTCCCCTTCTCGCTAAAAGATAAGGCTAAGACCTGGCTATGGTGTTTACCTCCAAGCTCGATCCCATCTTGGAACGAGTTGCAATCTAGATTTCTCAAGAAATTCTTCCCACCACATCGAACAATCTGCATAAAGGCTTAAATTCAACCATTCAGACAATCTAAAAATGAGCCATTTCATCGATGTTACAAGCGTTTAAATGAGTTAGTTACTTCATGCCCCCATCATGGATTTGATTCAGCGCAAATCATTTCCTTTCTCTATAATGGGCTGAATCTTAACTCCAAGAAACTCGTTGAGACCATGGGTAGTGGTCCCTTTGTCGACTTAGATGCCCACGATGCTGAGCTTCACCTGAGGTATGTCGCCGAGACTACCCAATCCTAGGATACCTCTGATCCTACTGCTCAAAATCGAAATCGGTAAGTGACCACCACTCCACCGGCGTCTGGTCTATTTCACGTAGATAAGAACTCTATGACGGACAGTCGATTGGAGACCCTTGAGAAAGGATTTCGAGACCTATGTGAGGTATATAAAAGAGGATCAACTGGATCCATCCCAAATCTCATTGACAAGGTGTGTGCGACTTGTGAGGCAGGACATTCAACTGAGGAATGCCCAACTATACTCGCCTATAAAGTGATGCTTCAAGAGCAAGTTAGTGGTATAGGAGGATTTAAGGGTAATTTTGGTGCACCGCACGGGAATTCTTACAACCCTTTATGGAAAAACCATCCTAGTTTTAGTTATGGGTAACAACATATTGCGATGAACCCTACTTCACATGTTGCTCCCCCTCCGCCACAACACTTTCAACAAGCTCCACACATGCAAGGACATGTGCAAGCACCACCACCTCAAGGAGCATATATCCCGCCACCGCGGAGAACTCTTGAGGTTACTATGAATCAATTTATCAATAGTCAGACTGCAACCAATGCTAGATATGATCGCTTAATCAGTGACATAATTGCAAATCTGTCAAAGATACAATCCTCGTTGAGTATCCAAGAGAAGGGCAAGTTTCCTGCCCAGGGTCAAAGACCTCCCCAAGGTCAAACTAGTGTTAGCTCCACTTCTACTGAACATCAGGAGAAATGTTAAGCTATTACTACTCTTCATAGTGGGAGAGTCGTTGATTTATCACCTCCCCCACACGACACAACGAAATACAAGGAGATTTCATCCGGCACGAAAGAGGCCGAGGATGTGCCCTTGAATTAGAGTGACAAAGAAGACACTAGTGAGATCGAGGTGGTAGTGAAACCACCCTTCGCTGCACCATTTCCTTAAAGGTTTATTCCTTCCCATAAAGGAAACCCACGTGATGATGTGATAGACATGCTAAAGCAAGTAAAACTTAACTTACCTTTCCTCGATGCCATTAAGCAAATTCCAGCTTATGCTAAAGTCATCAAAGACTTGTGGACGGTAAAAAGAAATATGAAAGTAAAGAATAATGTCTTTCTAGCATAGAATGATTGCTCCATTTTATTGAACGATCTCCCGCCTAAATTTAAAGATCCCGGTGCACCCACCATTTCCTACATCATTGGAGAAAATAAAATCGAAAAATCCTTACTTGATTTTGGAGCAAGTGTCAATATCCTCCCTTACTCCATCTATAGGCAACTTGATTTGGGCGGCCTCAAGCCCACAAAAGTCACTCTCCAATTAGCGGATCGAACCGTGAAGATCCTAAGAGGAATAGTTGAGGACGTGATCGTCCAAGTTGACACTTTCTACATCCCGGTAGACTTTTTCATTTGGGACACGGAGCCCTCCTTCACCTCGAGCAATCATGTTCCCATCATCCTTGGGTGCCCATTCTTAGCTACGGCTAACGCAATCATCAATACTCAGAATGGACGATTGTAACTCACTTTTGGGAACATGACCTTAGAAACCAACATCTTTCATATAGCCTAACATATGGGGGAAGAAGATGATCTTCACGCGGTGAGCTTCATAGATGAGATAGTAGAGGAGTACTTTGAGGAGAATTATTATGGCGATGCCTTAGGGTCTTATTTAGTGTCGAGACACGAGAGTGAGGGGACGTACATCGACTTCGAGAGGGTGGTTGAGGAGTTGAGAGAGTTACTCGATGAGAGAGCGTCGGACAAGGACGTGAGAGATGTAAATTGGGTTTCTAGATTCGAGGAGTTACCTCCGAGGGATACACGCATGGTTCCCTCCAGCGATAAATTTCCAACCCTTGAATTGAAGAAACTTCCCTCCCATATTAAATATGCATTCCTAGGAGAGGATGAGACATTTCCTGTTGTTATTTCCTCTAGCCTAGAGGAAGAGCAGGAGGGTAAACTGTTGAAAATTCTGAGAAAGCACCAAAGTGCTTTTGGTTGGTTCATTGCTGAATTGAAGGGGATAAGTCCTTTGATTTGCACTCACAAGATCCATCTCGAAGAGGATGTCAAGCCCTCAAGAGAAATGCAAGGAAGGCTAAAATCCAATATGAAAGAAGTGGTGAGAGCCGAAATCATCAAGTTATTGGATGCCGAGATTATCTACCCAATCTCGGATAGGAAGTGGGTGACACCTATTCAAGTCATCCCAAAGAAATTGGGAATGACAGTGATTGAGAATGCTAAGGGAGATTTACTTCCCCGATGTACCACCATCGGGTGGCGCGTTTGCATTGATTATCAGAAACTCAATGCGGGAACTAGGAAAGACCATTTCCCCTTACCATTTATTAATCAAATGCTTGAGAGAGTAGCGGGCCACCCTTACTATTTCTTCCTTGATGGTTATTCCGGATATAACCAAATTGAGGTAGATGTACTTGACCAGGTGAAAATGACTTTCACTTGCCCTTTTGGTATGTTTGCCTACAAACGTATGCCATTCGGCTTGTGTAATGCACCCGCGACCTTTCAAAGCTGCATCCTGAGTCTATTTAGCGACATGGTCTAAAGAGGACTCGAAGTGTTCATGGACGATTTCAGCGTTTTTGGCACCTCTTTCGACCTTTGTCTAGAAAAACTAGAACAAGTACTTGCCCGGTGTGTGGAAAAGAACTTAGTGCTGAATTGGGAGAAATGCCATGTCATAGTCACCGAGGGAATAGTTCTTGGCCACATAGTATCATGCAAGGGAATAAAAGTTGATAGGGCAAAAATAGATGTCATAGGTGATCTTCCCCCACCAAAATTACTCAAGGATGTGCGCTCTTTCTTGGGCCACGCGGGGTTTTATCGAAGGTTCATTAAGGACTTTAGCGCCATCGCTAGACCCTCAAGCAACCTACTCATGAAGGACACCCCAATTGAGTGGACGAAAGCATGCCAAAGCTCTTTTGAAAAACTGAAAACCATACTTGTGTCCGCTCCCATCATGCAAGTTCTAGATTGGTCTTTACCATTCGAACTTGTGTGTGATGCTAGCGATTATGCAATAGGGGATGCTTTGGGCCAAAGAAAAGATAAGCAGGCTCATGTCATCTACTACGCTAGCCGGAATCTTACCGGACCACAACTCAACTACTCTACCACGGAGAAGGAGTTTCTAGCGGTAGTCTTTTCCCTTGATAAATTTTGGTCGTACCTTATCAGTTCTCCCATTACTTGCTTCACCAACCATGCGGCTTTGAAATACCTACTTGCAAAGAAAGATGCAAAGCCGCGCCTCATAAGGTGGAACCTACTCCTACAAGAGTTTAATCTCTCCATTAAAGATAAGAAAGGAGTAGAAAACGTCATTGCCGACCACTTATCAAGGCATTCGTCCGACGTACCTAGTGATCCCATACCCATAGACGAATACTTTTCTGATGAGAAACTTTTTGCTGCCTCTTCTTTGACCTGGTTTGCGGATATAGTGAACTACCTTGTCACGGGATCCGTCACTCCCAACTGGACACCGCAAGATAAGAAGAGGTTTATCACTTGGTCGCGCATGATTTTATATGACGATCCCTTCCTTTTTAAATATTGCACTGACCAAATCATCCAATGATATGTACCGGATGATGAGATCCCAAAAGTCATCCAGTTTTGTCATTCGGAAGCTTGTGGAGGCCACTTTTTGACGAAAAAGATGGCTGCTAAAATTCTGCAATGCGGACTCTATTGGCCCATAATATTTCGGGATGTGAACGATGCTTGTAAATCCTGCAATAGCTGCCAATGGATGGGAACTATTACCTAACGAGACATGATGCCTCTTACCCCCATACTCATTATTGAAATCTTTGACTGTTGGGGTATTGACTTCATGGGTCCTTTCAACCCATCCTTTAGTTTCCTATACATCCTTGTTGCGGTAGACTACTTTTCTAAATGGGTGGAAGATATAGCTACCAAGATAAATGACAACAAAGTGGTGATAAAGTTCCTACAGGAACACATACTTTCCCGCTTTGGTGCTCCGAAAGCGATAATCAGTATAATGGCACGTACTTTTGCAACAACCCATTCGCGAAGCTCATGAGAAAGTATGGCATCGTTCACAAGGTCGGGACGACTTATCACCCACAAACAAATGGGCAGGTCGAACTAGCGAATCGAGAAATCAAGAACATTCTTGAAAAGACCGTCAATCCTACCTGGAAAGATTGGTCACTTAGATTGAACGATTCGCTATGGGCCTATCGTACCGCATATAAAAATCCACTCGGCATGTCCCCTTTTTGCTTTGTGTGTGGCAAACCTTGCCATCTTCCCATGGAGTTAGAACACAAGGCGTATTGGGCAATTAAGGAGTTAAACTATGCCATGGATAAGGCCGGTGAAGCTCGCAAGCTTCAAATAAATGAGTTAGAAGAGATACGCAATGATGCGTATGAGAATGCTAAAATTTCCAAAGAAAGGATGAAACTCGCTCACGATAGCATCATTTGACGCAAAGAGTTTATCCCCGGGAAAAAAGTGCTTCTTTATAAATCTCGGCTTCATCTCTTTTCGGGCAAGTTGCGGTCACGATGGTCTAGCCCGTTCGTTGTGAAGAATGTTTTCCCTCACGGAGCTGTTGAGTTAGACGATTTGAAAGGGGGAAATACATTCAAAGTAAACGAACAACGCCTAAAGCCATATCTAGAGGCGTGTGTGGAAGAAGTCGACACCGTATGGTTATCGGACCCCGTTTACGGGGTAGAGTGAACTGCTATAGTGAGGTCGTCGCACCCCCGACGCATTTGGGGTGAATTCTTGTGTATAGTAGTTAGGCTTCATTAGATTAGGGTGAGTCTGTAGGTATGTCACGTAAGGATAGGGGTCAGATCACGCATTCCAACACGTTGTTCATGAGGGCATCGAGGAATTCAAGTGGGAGAATAAGTGCAAGAGTCTAGAAAAGTGGGAGAATAGGAATCCTGAGCTACAGACTGAAATAAGAGGTTCTGTCACAGATGGAACCGAACCAAATCCCTCAGCCGGATCAGTTCGGTTTGGAAAAATCGAAAAATACAAAATCTTCAGAACCGAAACGAATCGCCCCTGAACTGGATCGGTTCAGTTCCTACAATTTTTTATCTTCCCGAGAACCCCATTCAACCCCCCAATCCCCTCTCTTCCCCCCATTCACCCCCTTTTCCCTCCAACACATTCACCCCCTTTTCCCTCCAAATTTCCCCACCCACACCCCTCCCCACCACCTATATATGCCCTATCATCCCTAATTTTTCCCTCACACCTCCAACTCTCTCTCTCTCTCTTTACAAACCCTAGTCCTCCCCCTTCTAAGTTTAAGATTTCCCAATGGCCAATCCCGCTCTCCCGCCAAAATATATGTCAACCGAAGTTCTGCCCAACGATAATGGGCAATACCGCTCCTATATGGAGCGAGTATGGTGTGACCGATTCTTCAGTTTTTCCCATCAATTGAACATTGAGCAGGTGGTCAACTGGGATGAGCTCCCCCGCCCCATCACAACCCTTTTTCGCCGGAGGGGGTGGCAGAAATATTTGCATGAGCCTCATCCAGTCGTATGGGAAGATGAAGTCCGTACTTTCTATGGAACTCTCGTCCTCACGGGCGACTTTGCATTCCAATCCTTTGTTGATGTCCGCCCTATTCCATTCACCCTAGACATCGTCGATTGCAAGCTTGCGAAAAAAGGCGTTCCCCACCCGAACGTATACAACTGCCTAGCCAACGCCCCCACCATTCCCAAACAGCAGTGCATCGACCGCCTCGCGCCCGGTGACAATTGGGAATGGGGTACTTTCCTCATGGGTCGTCTCAGTGACAAAGAAAGCATCACGTTCCATATCGTGTGCTCCAATCTGCTTCAAACTTCCAATGACTCGGCGATGCGCCCTCACCAAGCGACCCTTGTGTACCACCTATTCGACCTCGATTTCACCCTCAACCTGGCCAGGATGCTCTATGGAGATATCATTTTCACAGCCTGGGAGCACAAAGGTGCGGTCCCCCTCCCATATGCCCGCCTCATCACTTCCTTCTTAGGTGACACTGGTATCCAACCACCCCAGATTTCCCCGTATCCCGGAACCCATTGGAAAGACATCCCACACGAGGAGTGCCCAGCAAAGGGCTGCCAATCGAGTTGCCCGGGAGGCGATCAATTTAGAGGAGTAGGAAGAAATTCTGGTAGAAGGGCCGGCGGAAGAAAGCCTTGAAATGGAAGGGGATAAAGAGGAAGAATACAATGAAGACGATGACTCGAACTTCGAGCCCCCGGGTGATGATTTCGATAACCAACTGGCAGCGGTGGAATCCCGTTTAGACGGGTTCATCACCCAATACAACCAAGATAAAGCCGCCTATCGACAAGACCAAGAGGCTTATCAGAGAGACACAAGGATGATGCACAAACTCCAATCCCACTTATATGAGCTCAACTTTGGCGGTCCTTCACTAGTTTTCTTTTAAGACCCTTATGACCCGCGCGCACTTGGGTCCTCCAATCAGCCCCCAAATAAATCCCATGACTGTTCCTGTTGTGTTTGTTGTTGTTTGTATTTCACATGGTTGTTTATTCAGTGTTGCTTGTGTGTTTTTCCCTTATCCTATGTAACACAGTTGTTCTTTCTTTCTATAAAAGCTGCATTTCTGTTTTATTTGCTTGTTTTATTCTTCCGCACTTTTAATTCGCTCTGAGTTAGATTTTAGTCCTTGTTGCTTGAAGACAATGCAAAAGTCTAAGTTAGGGGGGTGACAAGTTCGTATTTCTAAAACTTCACAAATTTTCAAAAATGCCCAGAAATTTCCAAAAGAATCATAAAATTTTGAAAAACCCAAAAATATTTCTGTTCAAAATAAATAAAAATTGGAATTCAAAATTTTCAAAAATATCATTAAAAGTCGGTTTAAAGTCTCAAGTTGTAAAATTCAACATACACAAAGCCGAAATTGACTAAAGATGGAAATTGAGCGAAAATTGATGACTTAACGAATAAATGTGGAGATTAACAAACCCGGTGAGATTCAAGCCTATCACTTTTTGTGAGTTTTTAAATCAATCCGAGTTAATTGTTAACTCAAAGTTCTTTTCAGCGCCTAAAAAGTCATCGAGGATCTCAATCCTTTCATTTTGATCGGTTATGGAAAACGTGTGTGATATTGCTTTGAGAAACGTGTCAAAAGTGATCTCTAAACTTAAAATTCATCTCAAAACACATATGGTAACGCAATTAGTATTTTGGACAATGAAGTAGGCTTGAATCTCACCGGAATTGCGAAATATCCCGGAATTGCAAAAAAACCCAAATAACCCGGAATTGCGAAAAATGGAAAACTTCAGAATTTAAGTCCAAAAAGTGCATATAAATGGGCAAGAAAAAAAATAGATATGCTCAACAAAAATAGCAAGAAAAGAAAAGAAGTGAAAAACTGAAAAAATAGAGAAAAGGAAGAAAAAAAAAAGAGAAAATGAGCAATAGCCCAAAAAAAGCACAAATGGACATCATAAATGACTTTTCCAATTCCAACCTTCCCTACCATTTTCATTTTACCCAATATACCTTAAAACTCAAAAAAGTCCTAATCGAGTCCGAATTGAAAAATTGGTTACCGCGTGGAGAGCTAATACACCAAAAGATAATAAAAAGAGATTGAATGCGCGAATAAGAGGCAATGTTCCCGTTTTGAAAAATCGTATTCCGTTGAAGAGATCCTATCACTATAAAATTTTCATCTTTCTACTTGTGTGCGTGACTTTGCATCCAATATATTTACTCTTTATATCACGCATACCAAGAGAATAGCCACAATCCGAGTGATTCATTTGAGAGAGCATTCCGTGAGAATTTGAAATCAAAACAAATTTTTGGATAAGTATAGTAATGGTCAATCGGTGGAAATCCGCGGTTAAATTTCTGGCTTCGCACACACGCACTATGATTTGAGACTATTGAACATGACTTGATGATGACTATTTTCTGGGAAAGTTTGAATTGTAAAATTTTTAGGTATTTTGATTTTTCTTTGAGTCGAATTTTGTGGGTATATTCTCTGCAAACCCTCACGAGACAACACTCGTCTTACTAGGGTAACCTTGGGGTTTAAAGGCTTGTTGCATATGCTAAATGCAATCGCGTACCCGCGAAAGAGGTATCCTATCCATTTTTATGAGCTAGACCTTATTGTAATTCTTTTACATTGCTTGGGACAATCAACGTTCTAAGTTAGGGGGGTTTGATTAGGCATAAATTCTTCCCATTTATCCCCGTAATTTAGAAGGTTTTATCGTTGCGCGCAATGTAATTCAAGTGGATTTTATCATATCTTTAATAATGGCAAGTTTCTAATGAGTACGTCGAGTTTTGTGTGTTCGTCATCTATTTTGCAGGTGTTCGGTGTATAAACCAAGTTCCATACCAAAACCTCCAAGGAAACACAAGAAATCAAGTTTTCTGTGAAGAATGACAGAAGGGAACCAAACCCTAGGGAGGAATAACTAACCGAATCAAAGGAAAAATGAACCGAATCCACCTTAGATGAACTTCCTATGAAGGGACAAAAAGATGGGACCGAACTGAAGCTGGCAAATAATGAACCGTTCCCATGTTCGAAGAGTTTTTTATAAAGGCTACAAAAAGATGGAACCGAACCGAACCAGTTACCCGGATCGATTCTATTATCGAATTTTCATATTTATCCACTTGTAAAAATAGATTCCTAGTTAGTTCAAACTCTGGTTTTTCGTAGTTAATAAATAGTAAACTCCTCCCAATTATAGGAGGGGGCTTCTAATTCCTGAAGGAAGCTTTGTAATTAATTTAGAAGGAGAATAACAACAAATCCTAGTTATTTTCAAGTTGCAATTCAAGTACAAGTATTCCAATTTCTGTTTCAATCTTAGTTCTAGTTGTTTGTTCACTTATAATTTCATCTTTCTTCATATTCATTACTCAATAAAAATGTTTGCATTACTTCACATCATGTTGTTTTCAAATTTTCATATGTCCGGCTAGATTTTCAAGGTCGGTATGCATGAACCCAACCTGATGTGATAGTTGTATGTACATAAAATTAATCCTCTAAATTTAAAGGTTTGATTATGACCGTATTACATAGAAATACGACAATTGTAGATCTTTAGATCTCATTTTCTTCCGAGTAACCGGGATGCTTTAGAGTAAAATTCGAGTGTAACTAGTGAAATACCGATTTACTCGTCCTCAGATTAAGTATGATGCGGGCTTGAACCTCATATACGTAATGCTTGGGAGTACTAAATTCTGGTTCTAATTAATCATTAAAATTTACGATTAGTTTTATATCATCAATACACTAGGGTTGGGGGATTTTGTTCCCGTCCTGTTTTTCTCATCATATAGTTTAAAGTTTTTCAATTTTCGTCCGTATTTTAGGTAATTCTCTTTCATAATTTCATAATTGCATCTAGTGTAATCATTCCACAAACCAAACCATGGTTTGATTATTTTTTTAAATATTACAGTCCGTATAATATAGAGTTTGTTTAGAGTTGAATATTTTTCTGATTTGTTACTTCATTTACCAAGATTAGGAAGTTATTGAGAAAATGTAAGAAACAAAGAAAAAAATTGAAGCCCTTTGCTCTTTCGATCCTTGCCAACTGCACCTTTATTTTGTCGATCCGGTCACCATCGCAAACCAGCACCTCTAGCTACTCTGGAACTACCGCCTCTCTGCTAAGAAAATGTGAGCAACCGAGAAAAAGATTGAAGCTTCACTCAAGATGCTTCTCATCTTCATGTTTGTCTCTCTCTAAAACTATAGCCTGTAATTCTGAGTGGTGTTGTTTATTTGAGTTTGTTGTGTATCTGAGTGTTTATTTCAGTTTGTGCTACCATGTGCGTTCATTCACGCTTTATTCTTGAGTGTTTATTTTTGTTTATCCGTATTCATTCAAATCGTCATTCTGTCATAAACATGACTTTTTTAGTGGATTAATTGTATGTCTGATACTTTTGACATTTCAGTTTTGGGTTCTTTTATACAGATTTGTGTACATATTTTTACTTTTGACATTTCAGTACATATTTCATATATGAAATTTAGGTATACAGATATATGTAGTTGCAAGATGGTATACAAATTGTTATAAGTGGTGGTGTGAAATATGAATTCGGAGTGTTATTGTAAAACATGTATGAAATACAGATTTATTGCATATATGTTTTTTTTATTTCTGACAGTTAATCTCATAGACATATTTCTATACAGGTACACCACAAATTCATTATACAACTACACCACAAATTCGAACTCTTAGAGGAAACTTTGTTTTTGGAAGTTAATCTCATAGGCAGATTTCTAGCTAAGCAAGGAGTGTTTAGAAAGAAGCTGCAATTAATTGGTTTGGTTTCCTTGCTCTTAGCTTGCAAATATGAGGAAGTTTCCATCAGTGTTGTTGACGATAGGTTTTCATTTCCGACAAGGTCTAATTAAGAAAATAAGTCCTTGAAATGATAATCACATAAATTAAAGTGATGGATGTTTAGTTGATTTCATACTCCACAAACTAAGTGGAGTAAAATATTTTTCTAATTATAGTACTATTTCTCCTTGCTCACCTCTATTTCTCCGCAGGTTTGAACTCCCGACTTAGATTTATTTATTTATTTTTGAATCAATAGGATTAATATATAGAAGTATATGAATATTAGTGTTGTTATGTCAATTTACAACACTTCCCCTATACTAAATTAGCTGCTATGTCCAAACCAATAATTGAATCACTTCAAAGACTTGCGAATCATAAAGTATTGTCACCTCTAACGAGTAATTTTCTAAAAATCCTACCCTTAATTCACTAAAAACTAATCCTCAAAAGGTAAAAATAACATAAATACATAATTCTTTCAGAGTATAATAAATTTTATATTTAATCATGAAGTTATTTTTTAATAAAAATAATTTACGGCTAAATTCATGATTTATAAGCCGCCCAAAAAATTTATTCCAAACATGATAGTGGTAATAATTATATTCAACACAAATAAATAAGAAAAGCGCAATCACCAAAGGAAATAAAGAACATAAAATGCCAATCACACAACACAGTATGTACGTGGTTCAGCAAGAATGCCTACGTCCATAGTGGTGCAGTCAGTATTATTTCTATATACTCCGGGGAGCATTTTTCAGAGAATACAGTGCGTACCCTATTGCCCCGGGCTTAAGGTTGTTATATACATATTTGTTCTCGAGGAGTGGGGGTTTTGGACTCCCCCACGTCCATCTTCCTCTCCTAGAATATCTCCCTGCAACATTTTAGGAGTGGACTAAGTCTCCAACTAAATTTAGTTAGAGTATGAGGGGCCCAGATTTTGGGCCATTCCTATTGGGTTACTCATCCGGGCCTATGATGGAAAATCCGGGTACCCACAATTGCCCCTAAAGTTGTTGGGACACAATTTGGGCTCAATAAATTTAAATAATTTGTCATAATGGCTCTCTTGTGAATTGTGTAACTCTTACCAAAGTTGAAAACTGATTTAGGCGGCTGCTTGCTTCGTGTCCTGTGCACGATGATTGGAAGCATTTAAAAGTCAAGCAGCAGTCCGTAGTTGTCATTTCAAACTTCTTCAAGTTTTATTATCTTTCTCAAGCTTCTGTTGTTGCACACTCCTCCTCAGGTCCTTGTTTACCTTACTTTCAATCTTCTTCGTCGTCCGGGCCTATGATCTTGCATTGATCCAACCAAACCTTCATCTCGTAAGTCCCCTTTGCTCTCTCTCTGTGTTTTCTCTTATATTAAGATTTATTCGAATTCGTAATTAGGGTTTACAAAAGGTGAAGATAGGCAATAGGACTGTGTCTGAGTTTAGAGAGTTCTATAATATCCCAGATTGGGTAGATTTTGAGTGCGCCCCTCTCCCTAAAAATGTAAGAGAGATAGAGGGCACTCATTGGATTCTTGTTCTTTTGCTGTCCCAGGGAGGCCTCACTTTCCCTTCGAGCAATTTGTTCTTACATTTCTTCGGATATTTTAATATCGTCCATACGCAGTGCTCACCAAATTTTTGGAAGATAGTTAATGGTGTCCATAAGATAAACCAACTTTATGACACCAATATAGGGCTTGCTAAAATATGATTATGCTATTCTTTCTCGCGAACGAGCTCTGGTCTTCTTTACCTCAAGGCCAGGAGTCCTAACGGGGTATTGGTAGTAAATCTACCTGATTCCCATAAGGGCTATTGGCAAGAGGGTTTTCTTTCCAGAAATTGGCAATTCCTTCCCCATACCGAGGGGTCGAGGTGTGATAGGTTCATGGTCCCACTTTATGGGGAAGAGTTCATAGGTAGGGTTAATTTCTATTTTGCTCTTTCGATCTTCTTGTTAATGCATGATTTTTATGATATTCTTCTCACTTCTTTTCAACAAGGACAAAGAATTTGAAACCTACTCTTAGTGAAGTTCAAGATGCTGAGATGATCAAGGCTTGGAACATTAGAGAGCCTTTGGCTGAAGGTGAACATCCCTGGTCGGCCACTTTTCTCCTGGAGTACAAGAATATTGAGTCTAGTTTCATTACGCGGCCTGTAGACAACATTCATGTCGTTGATATTACTGAAGAAGTTGCTGGTGACCCTATCCAGTTGGACGAGGAAGAGAGAAATTTTGAATGTGATATTAGAGGAGGTACTGAAGGTGGTTCTGGTGAGGTGATCTACAGTAGCAAAAGTTCTTCTAGCTCAGAAGAGGTTTCTGAGACTCAAGAGTCTTCAAGTACATCCAGTAGTTATAGCGAGGAAATGGCTCCCCTTAGGAGGAACCTGATCTGTGATGATGATGAGGATGGTGTGTTTCTTGCTCAGCGGTCGATGAAGCAAAAATCTAGCAGTGGGGCTATTGCCACTGGTTCTCAGTTTGCTGCTCATGAGCAGAAGAAGAAGAAGAGAAAAAAATAAGAGCAGTTGAGAGAGAGAGAGAGAGAAGAGGAGAGGAAGAAGGCTGAAGAGAAAAAGAAGGTGGAGGAGAGTAAGAGGGTAGAAAAGGAGAAGGAGAGAGAGGAGGAGAGTAAAAGTGAGGGCGAAGGCTGGGCAAGCTTTAGTGTTTGTGTCTGCATTGCCAAAGGGGGCCTCAGTTTCCATTTCTCCCCAACTGGCTCCTGCATTGCTCGAGAGAGCAGTCCTGCCTGCTGATTGCCAAAAGGAAATGGGGACTGACCAGTTAGCCTTGCAAGTGAGTCAGAGGCTAGACTTGGTAAGTCTGTTTCTTTTCTTTTATACTTGTAAAACTCTGTTTGATGCTTTCTTATAATGCTTCCTTTTTACTTGCAGTTTGTGACTGAATTCGCCGTGCTCTATCGCTCTCGCGATGAGCTTGTGAATAAGAATGATGAGTTGGAAAAGCATAACGTTGCTCTAAAGGGGAAGAGTATCGAGCTCGAGGCCAGCTTGAAGACTGCTGATACTTCTTGGATGTCCTCTGATCTTGCCCTTATTGAAGGCAATAGAGTGACGGAGGCAGTGGTGAAGGGTCTGAATGAGCTACAGCAGGCCTATGACTTAGTCTACTCGAGAAAAATAGTAGTGGTGGAGGAGAATCAGGTGCTGGTGGAGAAGATGAAGGAGAAGGAGTCTGAGGCAGCCGCTCTGAAGGAGAGTTCTTACAATGATGGTCGGGCCATGGCATATGAAGATGCCGATGTTCAGATTTCCTACATTAGCCGAATGAACTTCAAGAAGGGTTGGAACAAGGCTCTTATGGCTGTTGGGTTGGACACTGATTCACCCTTATTCGATGAGCATGATCCAGGCCCAAAGCTCATTGTGGATGATGTGCCTACCCCGACCGTTGAAGGCGTAGTCCCCACTTCTCAGACTGCCCCTGTTGATTCTCCTCCTGCTTAAGTAACATCAGTTGCCCCATCTCAGGGAGGTGCTGTCAGTGCAATTGACAAAGGAGAACAGTCATCTACCTATGAACAGATTGAAGTCGCCCCTTAGCCTGTCCTTAGTACTATATTTGTATTTTTGACTTATTTATAACGTTCCTTTCTGATTCTCAATGTACTTTGATCCTTTATGTTCGAATGAAATGAAAAGACTTTTTCCCTCAACGTACTGATTCATTTTATCCTTTACTGCTCTTTTATGGAATGTAGTAGATTGATGTAGATGAATATATACCAACCACTTCTCAACTGGGAAGAATTCTCGGTCCTGATGTGAGTGCTCAAGTTCGCCAGACCTTCATAAGAATTTACAAATTGTTGCGATCGAGGAATAAGAGTTTCATAGATGAGTCGTATCTCGTTGCTAAACTGAAAGATAGGCTTCAAGAAATGGAAGAAGTTGGAGCTTCTGTTCAAGAGGAAGTGAACACTTTGAGATAAAAACTCCTCGATGCCACTGAGATTAACCAAGTTGAAGAAGTTTTGCAATAGGAAAATGAGTCCTTGAGGAGGGAAGTATTGCGCCTCAGGGAGCATGCATCGAGCACTGCACCTCGTGTTTTAAGGGGTTCCTCTTCATCGCGATCTAGCACAGGACCAAGCGATGCCCCTTCAATTTTTCGAGGTTCTACCTCATCAACTGCTCCGTGAGCTGGTCCAAATGTAAAAAGTCTAACTTTGGAAATGGACGAGCTCCATAAAGATGTCTGTCGAGCATGCATGATTGTCGCCGGGCTCCAAAGGGATGTCACAGGGCTGAGGCATCTGTTTAAGAAAGGACCTCGGTAAGTGTGGGCTGATGGTTATGACCAAGGCTGGACAGATGCTCTTACGAGGCTGACAGAGTTTGAAGAGCTCGTATTTATTAGGGAATTGTTAAGCACCCTCAGGGAGCTGCAAGTTCCAAGGAACTCGGTACTCTGGTACCATCACGAGATCTCTTTTCCAACTTTGAGGCCTAATCCCTTCAGGAGGGATGATCAGTGGATCCCTATCGATGCCATCCCCCGACAGTTGTTGGAGTCAGATGTGAATGAGGTCGAGGAGGAATTAGCTCCTCATTCGGATGATGGTCGAAGAGCACAAGTGGCTGATTATCTTGTTCAGAGGCCTCAGCCTCATTAGGATTTTACCAGGTGTAACTTTGTGTACATATGTAATGAAGTAATGTAATATTGATGTTTTGGGCGATCTCGCTGACTAAACACGGGTTGTACATTCTTATTGTATATGTGATGAAGTAATATTATATCTATATTTTGGGCGATCTCGCCGACTAAACATGTGTTCTATATTTTTTACGTCATTTATTCTTCGCTAAATAATCTTGGGCCTCTCGTGGCCGACTAGATTGGTAAGTTTTCATTGTTGAGTAAGTGTCCCTCTAGTCCATTATGCTTATGAGATACCATTCTGCCTCACTTTACCTTTTAGATCATGTCGTCACACTCCCTTAGGCATAAGTATGGAAATTGGCGAGGACACACCTAGTGTTGGATGCTCTATTCGATCAGGTTTTGTTAACCAAACATTATTTGGCGACCAATTTGACTTGGCCAGACTCCCTAAGGATCTTCCTGTAGGGCTTCATATATTGCCAGGGGCAATGCTAAGAGGTTGTTCATGTTTCATAACGAAAACCTGAGGAGGGTGATTTCCCTACTATCGTGTAATGAGTAGTGGTCCCATCGCTTGGAAAGGGTGTGCAAGTTATAAAGTTCATATACTTAGTTAATTGACACTTCATAAAATGCAACTGCCAAATAACTTTTATTAATCACAAGTAAATGAGCTTCCAGTTTCATTAATCTGATAAAAGATGAAAGAAAAAACTCAAAATAGAATTTCTTAAGATTGATTGCATTCCATATCGGGGTATCTCTCTGCCTTCCAGCGTTTCTAAGTGATAGGTTCCTTGTAGATCATCTCTTGCTATCTTGAATGGTCCTTCCCAATTTGGCCCCAGCTTGCTATCTAATGGTTTTACTGCGCTGCCAAGGACTTTTGTTAGGACATAGTCCTTAACTCAGAATGCCCTTGGATTGACCTTCTTGTTATAGTGTTTTGCGAGATGCTGATGATAGCTCGCTAGTTTCACTAAGGCAAGTTCTTTACATTCGTCAGCTAGGTCGATGGGGATCATTTTTTTTAAGTCGGAATTGATTACCGAACTCAGGGCTGCCAGGGCGTCGGCATGGTTATTCTGACCTCTGGGAAATTGCTGGACACTGATTTCCTCGAAGCTGGATATTAGCTTCTTTGCCAAGGCGAGGTAGGCTACCATTCTTTCATCTTTTGCATTGTAGTCCCCACTTATCTGATTGGAGACCAATTGTGAGTCGCCGAACACCTGTAACTGCTTTGCCCCCAACGTTTGTACCTTCTGGAGGTCGGCTATCAAAGCCTCATACTCTGCCTCATTGTTGGAGGCTTCAAATCCAAGCCTGATTCCCTGTTCGAGGATTGTATATTCTGGAGTAACAAGCACAATGCCTACTCCTGCCCCTTTGAGTTGGAGGCTCCATCAATAAATAATCATCAAACTCCCTCTGTTGTGCAATTCTCTCTTTGCTTTATGGGTTGAAATTAGTCGAGAGGTCTCGCCTATGAAATCGGCTATGAAATCAGTAAGGACTTGCCCTTTGATTACATTCCTTGGTTAAAATTGGATGTCAAATCGTCCGAGCTCAACTGACCATTTAGTCAATATGCCCGACAAACCCGCCTTCCGTAGGACTTCTTTAAGGGGATGTGATGTAAGGACGACGATAGTGTGAGCTTCAAAGTAGTGCTTCCACTTCCTCGAAGCTACTACAAGTGAAAAGGCGAGCTTCTCTAGTGGTAGGTACCGCTGCTCAGCGTCTAATAAGGTCTTGCTCGCGTAATAAATGAGGTGCTGGATTCCTTCTTTCTTGCACACCAGTTCAGAACTGACGGCGTGGCTGGAAACAGTGAGGTATAAGTACAAGGAAGCTCTTTCTTGAGGTAGGATGAGCAGGGGTGGTGAGCTAAGGTAAGCCTTGAGCTCGTCCAATGCTTGAGAGCAATCTTGATTCCATTCTACTATCTTGTTTCCCTTTAAGAGCTGGAAGAATGGTTTGCACTTCTCAGAGGACTTCAAGATGAAACAGTTCAAGGCAATGAGCATGCCGGTGAGCTTCTGTAGTCCCGTATTGTACGAGGGGGATGTACCCTATTGATTGCATTGATCTGTTCTGGATTAGCCTCAATACATCTCTTACTGACCAAGTACCCAAAAAACTTTCCTGATTGGACACCGAAAGAACACTTGCTCACGTTGAGCTTCATTCTATATTTCTTGAGGATTCGAAGGTTCTTGATAGGTCTGAGAGGTGATCTTCTTTGTTCCTGCTCTTGACGAGCATATCGTCGATGTAGACTTCCATGGTGTCTCCCATTTGGTCTTTGAACATCCTGGTAACCAGTCGCTGGTAGGTTCCCCCTGCATTTTTTAGCCCGAAGGGCATGACTTTGTAACAGTATAATCCGACGGTGGTGATGAACGATGTCTTATCCTGGTCTGGTGCATATAAAGGGATCTGATGATATCCCGAATATGCGTCCAGAAAACTCATTCTTTCATGAGCTGCGGTGGCATCCACCAATTGGTCAATTTTTGGGAGAAAGAAAATGTCCTTAGGGCATGCCCTGTTAAGGTCAGTGAAGTCAATGTAGACTCTCCATTTCCCATTACTCTTCGGAACTACTTCTTGGTTGGATAACCATTTAGGGAATTGAAATTCCTGTATGGATCCTGCATCCAGCAGTTTTTCAACTTCTTTTTCTACGGCTTTGGCCTTCTCGGGCGCATTTCACCATGCCTTTTGCGTGATAGGTTTGAAAGTGGGGTCGATGTGCAACCGATGACAAACCACATTGGGATCAATTCCAGGAAGCTCTTATGGTTCCCACGCGAAAACGTCTACGTTGCTTCTCAACAGAATCGTCAATTCCTTTTTTTCTTGATCTGTTAGAGAAGCTACAATAAAAAATATCTTGTCTTCCTCTCTACCACCAGTTATAACTTCCTCCAGGTTTTCGACGACCAGCTCAAAGGGGAGGAGCCTGGTCTCTTCCACTCCAGGTCTTCCATACTTTAACTGCTATTTTGAAGGTATCAGACCTTCTTATTCCTCGACCTTATCTTTGGGCTTTTCGGCCTTCTTCTCTGGTATTAGGCGGATGGCCGCTATGAAGCACCTTCTTGCCATCGCTTGATCAACATGGATCTCAGTTACTCCTCGCTTGATCACATATCTGAGTTTCTGATGCTAGGTCGAGGGGACTGCCTTCATCTCATGTAGCCACCCTCTGTCGAGGATAGCTTGGTATGGTGATTCAATGTCAACTACCAGAAACTCAATTATCTCGGAGACACTTCTTTCCCTTATTGGCAGCACAACCTTTCCCAATAGAATAGTCACTTTTCCAGTGAAGCCAACTAGAGGGACAGTGGCTTCCTTCAGGTCGACGACGCTCAACTTCAATTTTCTGAACAGGTCGAGATACATTACCTCGGATGAGCTTCCTTGGTCGACGAGCAACTTATCGACGTCGTAGTTGGATATCCTAAGCGTAATGATCAAGGCATCATGATGTGGGGTTCTCACTCCCACCAGATCTTCATCTGTGAACACATATGTTTGCTATAGTCGACATCATCTGCTCGTCGACGCTTTTCTGATTGTGTCTTTGCTGGATCGATCTGAAAAGCTTGCATCACTGTTGTAAGATTTTTTACTTCCATCCGAGTTGAGTTTCCTTGAATCTTCTTCATATAAGATGCCCCATAAATTACTGCGAATTAATGGCCAGTATTATCCTCGAGTACGTTGTCAGGTCTTGCTTCTCCATTGACAGCAACTTTCTCTAGCTTCTTCTCCACAAACTCATTCAGGTGCCCGGACTGGGCCAGTTCTTCGAGGTGGGACTTAAGAGCTTTGCAGTACTCAGTCTTATGTCCTCCCTCTTTATGAAAACTGCATCTCAACGCATTGTTTCTCTTAGAGGGATCTCCTCCCATCTTTCAAGGCCACTTAACAAATGGCTCGTCTTTGATCTTAGCCAGGATCTTATTGATTGGTTCTTTGAAAACAGTGTTAACTTCCTGGAATGCTTTCGAAGCATCTTTCTTTCCTCTGTTCTTGGAGCCATTTTTCCCCCATTCTTGCTCCCTTTCTTCTGGTTCTCAACCTTGTCATTTCCCTTGGCAGTGAGCTTAGTTCGACCGTTCTCCCCTGTACTGAGGTGGGTCACATCCTCCACTTTGGCGTACTTCTCAATGCGAGCCATCAGGTCATCGATGGTCGTGGCCTTCTTCTTCGTCAGGGATTGGTACAGAAGGCAAGAGCTGGGTAAACCAATCTTAAAAGATACTACTGATACTTGCTCCGAGCAGTCCTCGATCTCATTCAACAACTCTCAGTACCTCTTCGTGTAGTCCCGGAGGCTCTCTTGAGGCGTCTTTTTCATTTTTAGTAAAATATCCATCCTTTTGGGATGGGAGCTACTAGTAATGAAGCGGGTCGATTATAAACCTATGAGGGAGCCTCTCGAACCATTTATGCACCACATCATGCATACTCGAGGGGAAAATCTAGCACATCAATGCATCCCGGTGGTTCTAGAGAGTCATGGCTTGCCTGTACTGCCTAACGTGATCAATAGGGTCAGTTTTTCTGTCATAGATCTTGAATCTCGGAATAGAAAATTTCTTGGGGACTTCCTCTTCTTCTATCTCCCTTGAGAAAGGGGATTTTATCTGGGTCCTGAGAGCTCGTCTGGCAAGTTCCCTAGTCGATCTTGCACCGTAATGTGCTGGGTGTTGGTCCATCTCCTTTCGGACCAAATTTCGTATGTTCTCATTGCTGCAAGTAGGGCTCCTGTAATGGAGAGCCCTTGAGTGAGTCATTACTTGACTCGTGCTTCTCACTTTTCTGGGATCCATGTCTAGGGCTCCTTCCTCGGCTGCGAGATTTGCTCGCCTGAGGGCTATGAGTGCGATATGGACGTCGCCTAGTGCTGCGATGGAGATCTTTCTCCATCTTCTCTAATTTCTTTTTGAGGAGAGCATTCTCATCCTCGTGCCTGCGAGCGGACTCCCTCTTATCTTGGAGCCTTACCTCATAGGCATCAATTAATCTGGAGATTTGTGCGGACCTTGTTGGTCCTTGGCTCTCTTTTAAGGCTGGCCTTTCCGGGAGAGCCCCCTGATCTGAACGTCGAACTTCAGATCTGATCTTGCGAGGGGCAGGCTATTCTTGGATATCCCCTACCTGAGGGGCGTTGCTATTATGACCAGACATTTTAACTTCTTTGTTAGTGAGGGCTTTCTTAAAGAAGACAAACGCTTCCCACAGACGGCGCCAATTGTGGTGACAATTATATTCAACACAAATAAATAAGAAAAAAGCAATCACCAAAGGAAATAAAGAACATAAAATGACAATCACACAACACAGTATGTACGTGGTTCAGCAAAAATGCCTACGTCCACGGTGGTGCAGTCAGTATTATTTCTATATACTCCAGGGAGCGTTTTACAGAGAATACAGTGCGTGCCCTCTTGCCCCGAGCTTAGGGTTGTTATATACATATTTGTTCTTGAGGAGTGGGAGTGTTGGACTCCCCCACATCCATCTTCTACTCTTAGAATATCTCCATGCTAGATTTTATGAGTGGACTAAGTCTCCAGCTGAATTTAGTTGGAGTATGAGGGGCCCATACTTTGGGCCATTCCTATTGGGCTACTCGTCTGAGCCTATGATGGCAAATCCGGGTACCCACAATGATCATCATCAGTGGCCAAGACAATCTGACAGTTTTGTGGAAGCCCCAATTCCAATCTTCGATAATTTCTAACCATTTCATACTTGAAAATCTAAAAGAGACGTGGGAATTTTCAATAAAGCACCAATTCATGATTGATATTCGTCTTCCACAATGCTCTAAAATCATCCAAAATATCGAAAGGCACAAAAGCACAACAAGATATCCAAGTTTAGAGAAAAGTTGCTTCTTTTCCCTTAGCAGCTGGTTGAAAATTTCAATAATATCTACTAAATGTCGTCACTCAGTGTACATCTTCACAGTGTAAAACAAGTATGGGAGACACACTAGAAACATAAACCAATGTTTGGATATGAGACGGAGAAGGTATAAGATTCCTTGAGTATTATATGTTTATGTTTGATGGCTTAGAGAGGTTACAATTGGACTTTAAGATGGGTTCTAAATAAATAGTTACTTCTAACTTATACTCCTAAATAAGGTCGATTCATCAAATGTATATTTTATGGATTTATAAGGATTACAATAACAATACGCAACATTGTTTTTATAAATTTTTGGTTCATCCAGCATATTATATAAATTATCATATCCCATAATTTGTTTATCTACCCTTTTTATTTTTTATTTTTTAGTTGCAAGTTCGGCTCATTATTGAAACAAGAGTGGGTTTTCTTTTAGCTCTTTATAATTTTAAGTTACTTTGGATTGATTAGTCTATTGAAAAATGTATGGGCACTTTAATTAGTCAAGGATTCCATTTTGGAAATTTTTTTCGTGCCTTTAGGCACGGGCATTCCGCTAGTGTGTGTGTGTGGGTGTGTGTGTGTGTAATATATTGGTTTATATTGATATCAGTACCTCATGTTATCAGAATGTTTTTAGGGTATTGGTTTGTATTTAGTTGAGTAATGTAATTTTTTTTCTAGGATATGGGGTACATAGAATTTTGTATAGGAATAGTATTTTCTTATATTTTGTATCCTTACGAGCCCTTGATGACGCAAAGGAGATTTTGTCTCATATTTTCAAAGGGGGAGATTGAGACACCCTATATCTTTGACTCACTCGAGGTACATTATATATGAGCTTATCTAGTTTGGAAATAGTGATAAAATTGGGTCATATCCTAGTCTTCCAAACAACCTTGCACACTATATATCAATTCCTGTAATAATCTCAAAGGTATAATACCAATACTGCACCTTGGATTACATTTATACGTTGCATTCATATCAATTTAGTGTGTGTGTGTGTGTGTTAATTCCCATAAAAATAATTTGTTAATAATTTTGGGGATATGTTTCATAATTTTTAGGAATTTATAAAACATTTCTAAACATTTAAAAGTTGGTTTTAAAAATGTTGTGGGTTGATTAATAATTTCCTATTATTCCTAAAACCTTGTTTGGGTAGGATCCGAAAGCGGCAAAGACTTCTGTGGTGGAAAATGAGATTTTTTTAAATCTTACAAACACGCGTTTGAGGGTTGATCTCTGCCTTACACGTGTTGGTCAGTGAGCGATTAGATTTGTGTTTGTTACCTCTCACAACCTTAAGAATTTATCCTGTACCTTGGATCATTAGTTATCGATGGCTTACATGTCTCCATAACAATCCTTGTGTTAGTTGAGAGAACCAATCATAGCACGATTAACAATGTTCCATCCTCAGCCATAAGATTTACTTTGTGTTTCAATCGAAGCAACCTCAATAGTAGATTTCGTTCAACCCTTCCAGATCTTTCTGTGAGTAGTATAAATAGATACCAACTGGGGAACATTTTGAGACTTTGGCTCATTTCAGAATTGAGAGAAAAAAGAGTAAGGGGGGGGGGGGGGAGAGAGAGAGAGATAAGATACAGAGAGAAAGAAAACCCTAAATCAAAATCCGACCATTTTTCTTCAGAAAGCCCTTTCTGAGTTTGAGTGAGTTCGTATTTATGAAGATCCATCCTCTCTAGTCTTTAATCTCTTGTCCAACCAAGTCACAAAGTTTGGATTTCATTTTTCTTTTCATAGAAAGTTGAGATCTGAAACTGTGTGATACATATCACGCAAAACTTGCTTAGTTTGATTTCTTTTTTCAAGAAATCTTACTTTGTTGGTTGTTTTTACTCTTGTATGTTGTTTTCAAAACCAGAACCAACAAATCCATTTTTGTTTACAGTTTATGAGAAAAACCAGACTTAAATCTAGTTATGATCTTGACTGGGGAATTTCACTTTCGTGAATATTTCACAATTTGTGAAATAACTGTGTATATCAAATAAAAGGAAGTGTTTAGGATCTTGGCTCTTTTTAATAACAAGATTCCATTTTGATATGTGGATAAAAATAAAGATCAGTAGTCTGATATTTTCAACTAAATTATGATTCAGAAATCCTTACTGCATATTAGAATGGTATCTATAATTTGATAAGGTGTATTGTCTGTATAAGTGTGTATGGGTTAGATGCATGTGATTAGGCACTTAACCACTTACAGATGTCACACTACAACACTAAAGAAGTGCTGGTAGAGAGATTATTGACTTTAGAGTCGACTTAAATCTAAAAGGAGAAGTGGTTACAAAGCTAGGAGAACAACCTCAATATCAAAACCTTTAGAGGAGTCAGAATAATCCAAAGGAGTTAGTAAAATTTTTGGACTTACTTTAGGTCTGTTTATGTGTTTAGTTTGTTATATAGTTTGTAATCTGTTAACTCTATTTTAGTCGATTTTGATTTTGAGGTGTAGAGACCTCCATGGATGTTTTCCCAATTAGGTGGGGTTTTACCACGTTAAAATCTTGTGTTCTTACATGTTTACTCTTCCTCACATCACCTTCTTGAGGTTGTGATGATTTAGAACCTATATAAGTTTTGTTTTTCAAAACTAGTACACCTATACCTTAAATAACTCGTTCATATAATATTTTATACACATATTGTGTTAGTTGATTGTTTTGATTAAAGAGTTTCTTCAAAAAACTGCTCGGAGCCGTTTAAACTGTTTAATCTTGAATTAAATGACTTAAGTGATACGTTTTGCAACCCCATGTCATATATCACCACAATAAAATCGAAAAGACAACCACAAAAATAACCAAATCAGTAACAAATGCACATCATCAAATAATGATTCATACGACGTAATTACTATTTCATTGGCTATCCAACGACCTTCTAAATTAGAAACAACCATACTTCCTTAAAAAACATTAAAAAAAAACAGAGTGAAATATTAGTTCCCACCCAAAAAAACATATTTTCGTGAAAGACTTCGTATCTCCATCTGGAATAATATTTCAAAATAAAACTAAACAAAATCATGGTTTTGAACAGATTTGTAACAACCACATCTCTAACCAAGCTTCACGATAACTTAAACAACAATGTAGAGGCCTTAAATAACGAAAATGCAGATTGATAGCATCAATAGAGTGATACACGTAGAAACAAATGATATCTCTTACATACCCTGCAGAAAATGATATTTGTCACATACCCTGCACACAAAAAACACCAAATGAGATCTATCTGATCTGGAAAAAAAATCAAATAATAAATGATATAATAACAATAAATGTGAGACAGATGCTTAAACACATTAAGATAAGGAAGGGTTTCTGGGTTAGTCCGAAGAAATCACCATATGCTCACCTAAAAAGATGAAGCATATGTGAAAAGAAGAAAATATGAACCATATAAATACAAAGGAGCGATAATCGAGGTCAAAATTCAAATCTTACAAAACAACCAAAAATGTGAGGGGTGAACGTGGTCGGTTGGTGATGGATTTTTTCCCCCGTTTGTTGGTGCTCGTTCGTTCCCCCATTGGTTAGTGTTGGGTTTGGAGTTCTTCACTACGTAGGTATAAAAAGGATGATTCCATGTTTTGAGAGAGAGGCTCTTGGTTTGAGGGGAGTGGGTGTGTAAGAGAGTGGGGGATGGTAGAGGCTTGTTATGACAGAGGGAGATAGAAAGGATGAAAATCGTTTGGGCGGGATAAAAAGTTTGGGGTTGGAATCACAACCATTAATTTATGAAGGGAAAATGTGTCCAAATCTGAAATGTTAATATGCTTTTACATTTGGAGATTTCAAAAACCATGCTATCTTATTATATGGATATATAAGCATGTATATATAAATTTATATACATATTTTTTTAATTGGATTTTTTTGGTTTATTTTTTAATTTCAGCTATTCGGGTAATCGGGTCGAGTCCTCGGGCCCTTAACTGGTCCAAGTCTCGACATATTTTTTTAGACCCAATGGGTAATTGGGTAAAACCGGATCCACTAAAAAAATGCCCGGATCGGATATGGATATAGGTACACCCGACCTGGACTCGACCCGTTTATAGCGCTATTGGTCAAAATGGAAGACTTTACTTAAGACCAAACATGTAATGTTTATAATAAATGATCTTCAACTATTCGTATTACAATAACTTAATTTACATAATAAGACTACAAGAATCGTGATTAGTAACTATTACAACAACCATAAATGTAAAGAAAACTTCCTTTGTAACACCTGTACCCGAGATTTGTAGCTCATTCCCTGTAATTTATATGCCTTCGGTCCATTAACTGAATATAATGGAAAATTATCTACTTTGAAATGTCGTAGTGGATTTTATGCGAACAAAATAGGAAACAATGGGCTAAAACCAAATTAGAACAATCCTGGGGTCATTCAAAGAGACATGTCGTTCGAATGAGATTAGTAGAGTCGTTTGAATGAACCTTCTATTAACCATCGAATGAGATACACATTTTCTCAAAATCCACTCTCATTAGTCTCGTTCAAAGTCCGTTAAAATGAGATAGAGTTCTCGTTCGAATGAACCAAATCTCGTATAAAGGATATTGACATTTGTTATTATTGTTTTACCTTTTATGTGTTATCTCCTCGTGGACCCTTAAATCTTTGAGTTGTCAAGCTCCCGTGGGAGTTGATTAATCGCAGGTCAAGGTTTTGTTGGACTAATGGGTTGAGGGTTAAGGGCTTTTGGGTTTAAATAAGAGTGATGGGGTCTACGGATCTCATTCCATCAAATTTTTACACCCCTTCCCTCCACTCTCAAGTCTTCTTCCTTAATTTCCAGCCCACTTCTACCATCCCCAAGCCTTAAACCCTCATTCGTCTAAGATCGAGACCGTTCTGAGTTGGGATAGGCTAAAGATGGTCATGCACACTACAGCAAAACCATCTATTAGTAACGGTATTTTAGTGTTACAAAAATAATTATTAACACTACATTACCATTAGAAAAAGGCGTGGGGAAGCAAAATACTAATATTTTTTTACCGCTACTTAATTATGTGTTACTAACACATCCCTATCATTTCTAAAGTGTTGCAAATTGGCTAAAATCCTAACGGACATTTACCATTACCAACATTTCATAACACATTTCTAACACAATTTTGTAACATTTAGTAATAGTACAGGTCCGTTACTAATATTAAAGATTTTTTTAAGGAATAATCTATATTTTCTTTTAACCACAGTAATGAGCAAAAAACCAACACACTTGACCATAAGTAGATCGATTATTTTTTTCTACATAATTAAACTAAAAGGTTTCACTTGTCCATTAAAAAATATTGAATATGTCAGGTATCCAAAAAGTGATAAAAGAAAATTGCATCAACAAAGCAAGTGCTAAATGGAGAAGAAAATGTTTAGTTATCCTTTGCTGATATCTACATGATTTGGCCTAGAAATAATTGGTAAATTTTGCTTATGATGATGACAACTTACGCCATGAAGATCAACATGTGGTAATAATTTTACCTTCAATATTTGTGGACACAGTTTAAAGACACTTATCATTGCTCTAATTTTTATGCTTCAACAGTATAATTTTAATACAAATAGGTGTGCAAAATGGTTTTTTCTAATTAATGAGTTTCAATTATGGTACAAAGATGGTTCAATAAATATTTGTGCTAGTGCATGTCCCTTAAACCAATATTAGTAATATAGCTTTAATATTCATCTTTCCATTATTAGCAGTAAATCTGCAACCAAATTTTACAGACTCACAAATTCACATACCCAAACATAACATTTAATCGCAAGTCATCAGTAAATTTAATTAAAGAAGAATATCAAGTTAGATTTTTAGAAATTATAGCGTCTCACATTAAAATAAAGACATTTAATGAACTAGTACATTTCATGGTTCCAAATATTGGTTTCAGTAACATATACCGTAACTAGTGGAAGTAGTAGTTATGTTTATCAAGATTAAAATTAATTTCATTACGAAATTCGCAATATATTTAAATTCATGGTACAAAGAGTAAAATTTACCATTAATTATTAACTCTACTATTTATGGCTAAGATACATCAAATAATGGAGAATGAATAATAATAAGAAACAACACCACGTTGGTCTAAAATGGTAAATCAAATCTGGATGTTGCAATATTATCCCATGGCTATGGTTTTCTAAGGTTGAACAAGATCTAATCTAACTATCCACCTCTTTCCAATTAAGTAGTCTTATTTTCTGAAAACCCAGTTGAAAGTTGCAAATAAAAGAGAAATTTACATTTCCTTCAACTATATTTAAACAAATAATAAAGGATAGAAGTCTTTTATGTAAAAAATGACAGTATAAACATACTAGAACTTATATATATATATATATATATATATATGTATATGTATTCTGGAGATTAAACAATTTTCAGGATATCAGGTGAAGAATCGGAAGATGGGATGGATAGAATGGTTGAGATCTCATCTGGGCTCACTAATTTTTCCATTTCACACTCCTTCATTTTAATATTCTTTTCTCTCTCTATATGAAAGAGACAAACATGTATGCTTACCTTCAGAGTATATCCTCTGATTTGGTCTTGTGATCCGATCTTCAAATTCTTCAAACTTTAGGGTTTACCTTCAGAGATTAAACATCGATTATTAGGTGTGGTTAAATATGATGTGGAAGCATGATTTAGATCGGGGTATTTTTTTTAGGGGGTGGGGTAGCATATCAGAAGTTTTTTTTAATTAGCAGGAAAAATTCCTTTTTTTATCATTTTTTATGTTTAAAATATTGAACTCTAATTAATAACTCTTAGAGTCCGTTTGGTTCGTGGTGAAATAACATTCACCGTGTTAAAAAATAATTCACCTAGGTAAATTTTGTGTTTGGTTGGACATTTAACACAGTGAAATAAAATGAATATGGTGAAAAGTGAGTTGAAACTTTAACCATTTTAAACCAGGAGTAAAGTGAATAATTTAACAGGTGAAAACATTTAAATGTGTCTTATGTCTAAAATACCCTTACAAAAGAATGATAAACTGTTGGGCTACAACTACAAACTCCACTCATCCATTTTCACACTCCGATCAGTTCTGCTACGAGAGCCATATTTTCCGATCTCCGAACTCCCAACTACGGAAGCCATATTTTCCGATCTGTTCTGCTCCGATCTACGATCAAGGTAAGATCCATTTTCCGATCTGTTCTGCTCCGATTTGTGATCTGTTCCGAACTCCGATCTGTTTCAAACTCCGATCAGTTTCGAACTCTGATCGTAATAAAATATATACTATTCAGAACTCTGAACTGTTCATTTCCCGTCCGATCTATTCATTTCCTGAACTGTTATTAGTTTTCCAATTGCTGTTATTAAATTTTTTATATGTTTTATTAATTGTCTTATCTGTTCTTCATTTTCTTATCTGTTCTTAATTTTTTGATCTTTTTTGTTCATGTAAACTTCATTTTCAATTTTATTAAACATAGATACTGTTCAAAATGATTTTATTAAGGTTATCATAACCAAATCTAGATCATAATAAAATCGATATTATGAGAAAATAAATGTTGTTCAAAATGATTATGTTCATGATTGAATCATAACCAAACCTATGTTAATTTGTTAATTTGTTACATGCTAATTTGGTGCCTTAATTTGTTAATTTGTTACTTGTTGATTTGGTGCCTTAATTTGTTAATTTGTTACATGTTAATTTGGTGCCATGCTTTATTAATTTGTCACATATTGATTTTTGATTTAGTTAGTTATTTTGTTAATCAATTAAGATGTGTTGATATAATTTTGTTGTTCAATTAATATATGTTTATTTAGTGCCATGCTTTGAATGTAATCTAAATTTTTATAGTTTTTTAATTTAGTTAGTTGTTTGAATATTTTTTCAATCTTTACGCACACAAGCACACATTCTTATTTTGTACATAATTTGTTTTTGTTCATTATAGAAATGACCCGACTTATCTTATCGAGTAGGAGGAGAATTTTACTATTACACGAAAGTGTAAGGACCCTTTTCAGTGTTATAACCGACTTTTATATTTTACTCCTCGTCCAAAGAATTCACTATTATGAGACCCGAATGCTAAAATCGGCATCTCTTTGGTGCCCCCTTTCTCGTAAGGTCCATTTGTTCAAATTGACTCGAGAGAGTGACTTGGCATGTAAGGAACAACTTCGTATGGATAGACGGACTTTCAAGAAGTTGTGTCAAATGCTTCGTAGTATTGGCAAGTTAAAGGATACTAGGAGTGTGAGTGTTGAAGAGATGGTATGTATATTTGTGTACGCACTTGCACATCATTTTAAGAATAGAGATATTAAGAAAAAGTTAATGTGTTAGGGAGAAACAATTAACAGACATTTTGGGGATGTGTTATCCGCTATGATGAGGTTGCAAAGTCACTTGCTTAAGAAACCATTGGCGGTTAGTGAGACTTGCATAGATGATAGATGGAAATGGTTTAAGGTACAAATGTGCATTTACGTATACATTTCAAAAGTAAATTGTAGGTTTTATATTTTGGTTTTGACTTTTAATTTTGTATGTCTTTTCAGAATTGTTCGGGAGCCTTGGATGGGACATACATTGATGTACACGTAAAACTAGAGGATCAAGGGAGATATCATATTAGGAAGAGTGATGTTTCCACAAATGTCCTCGCCGTATGCTCCCAAGACCTCAAGTTTATTTACGTTCTTCCGGGATGGGAGGGTTCGGCGCAAGACTCTAGGGTTCTTAGAAATGCTATCTATAGGAGAAATGGTTTGAAGATCCCTCAGGGTATGTTTTTAATATAAAAATAATAGATGTTTTATTTTTTCATCGTGCTAACCTAGCCTTTTAAATATCCAAGGTTTTTATTATCTTGCTGATGCTGGTTACCCAAATGGCAACGGTGTTCTTAAACCTTGTAGAGGACAACAATATCATTTAAATGATTGGGGAGAGGGGCAAGAAGCGGAGACGAAAGAAGAGTTTTTCAATCAGAAACATTCTGAGGCAAGGAATGTAATTGAGAGGTGTTTTGGTGTGTTGAAGCAAAAATGGGGTATTCTACGGCGTCCGGCATTCTTTCCCATAGAAATTCAAAACCGTATCATCATAGCATGTGCGCTTATCCATAACCATATAAGGAATGAAATGCCAACAGAGATGGATGTCCAAAATCAAGTGAATGCAGCCCAAAACTTTATAGAACCACATGGAGAGTCTTATACACACATTGACACGTCTGAAGAGTGGGGCGAACGGAAGGACAATCTAGCAACCGAAATTTGGATGTTTGAGAATAATTAGTCCGTCATTGATTAGCGTTGATTTTGTTTTTTATGTAAAGAACCAGTTCGGTTTGGGTGATAAAGTTGAGTTCTTGATTTGGGTGGTGTGGAATGTTCATTCACACTCATTTAGTTAGTTCAATGCAAACTGCATATACTGTGTTGTTGATTTTAAAAGATGATATTGAGGCATTGTAATTTGTATGTGTATTTCCCAAGACTCTTGACACTTTTTGATTAAATAGAGTCCATACTTATAATAACATTTTTCCATGCGAGATCAAAATTCTCTAAGATTTGAAGTTAGCGTGACACCATTAACGGTATATCTACTATCATTTTTATTTAATATATTGGTCTTATTAAGTTCAAAGGTACCAACATATATTGAGTTATGTTTTTCCATCCTAATCTGGGTTTAGTTTGCATTATAGGAAGCTGTTCAGTTTAAGGACCAATATATTAATTTTTGATAAAAATATTAGTGCTTTGGTTAAATATGCATGGTTGAAACATACATTAATTGATTTGATGATATTTGAGGTTGAGCTTTTTAAGGAAACACATTATTTAGAAGCAGTTGTTTGAAGTTTGATTTCAAGTCCTAACAATGCAATTACTGTGATATTTATATAAAAGAAAAAATTACACTATGGTACTAAATTGCACCATTTGTATATGCACCATTGGTACTGAATTCTGCTATTGGTAATACTGAATATATATATATATATATATATATATATATATATATATATATATATATATATATATATATAGAGAGAGAGAGAGAGAGAGAGAGAGAGAAGTGGTAATGCTGAAATGCCGAAATACTACACTGAATTATGAATTGGTAAT
The DNA here is from genome assembly GCA_949130495.1 of Sambucus nigra. Taxonomy (NCBI): domain Eukaryota; kingdom Viridiplantae; phylum Streptophyta; class Magnoliopsida; order Dipsacales; family Adoxaceae; genus Sambucus; species Sambucus nigra. The sequence continues at coordinate 345,312,190 of OX422219.1, read as the reverse complement.
GCTGAATTGGAAATGCTACACTGAATTGGTAATGCTGAGTTGGAAATGATATATTGAATTGGTAATGCTGAAATGCTACACTGAATTGGTGTAGTGTTATACTGAATTGGTAATAATGAAATGATGATCTGCCACACTGCTATACTGTTATATTTATTTATTAGCATGTTTATGGATTATTTATTGGGGTTGTAACTCTTTGTTAGCAAAATGGTTGTGGATTTTTCATCTCAAGGAGGTCCCCAAAATCGATGGACAAGCGCGAAAGATAAGCATTTAGTGTAGTCTTTGCAAGACTTGAGTGTGACGGGTTATAAAGTAGACACAAGTTTCAAAACGGGCTATCTTCGTAAACTAGAACTTATGATGTTGGCCAAGTTTCCCAACTGTGATAAGAAAGCAAAACCGTACATTCTCAATCGAGTCAAGTACTTGAAGAAACAAGCCATGGCCCTCAATGAAACGGTCGCCGACAATGGAAGTGGATTTGGGTGGGATGATGTTGAGCAAAAACTTGTGTGTGATAAGAAAGTGTATGAAGGTTGGTGCAAGGTAATGTATTTAATTTTTTTACTAATTGGGATTGTTTTTTTACTATTGCGAACTATTATTTATTTTGTTTCAAAACTATGCTATTTATTTTGTTGAGCACTTTGGGACTGTTTTTTTTTTTTTTATTATAATTGTTTTTGTATTTATTTATTTTGCAGAGCCACCCAAATGCAAAGGGCCTACTCGACAAGAGGTTTCCACATTTCAATGCATTAGTCGATATTTTTCAGGGTGATAGAGCTACGGGAAATGACGCAATATCTGTAGCAGATGCCGAAGAACATGTTGAGGAAGAGGAGGAGGAGGCGGAGGGTGTAAATTTGGATCACGATATAGAGATAGAAGCTACAAAGGTCTCCTCGGCTATGGGTAGTATTGGCAGTGGTGGTGGATCAAAATGAAAACGTAAAAGGCAACGCAGTAGATGTTCATCCAATTATAGTGCGAGCAATGATCTCTTATCTGAAAATATCTCCAAGATTTGTGAAGCGACTGTCCCGTACTTGTCTACGCTCACCAAAGTTCTTTCCAAAGAGTTTGATGACATGGATAGGATTGTGTAAGAGGTTCTCAAAATTGAGGGTTTGACTCACAATGAGAGGTTGGTGGCTGTGGATACCCTTGCGGCTAATCCACATCGGGTGGTCTTGTTTATGAATGTACCCAATGATGAGAAGGAAAATTTCTTAGCCACAATATGTCATTTTGTGAGGTGATTCATATGTCCTTGGTGGGATAGTGAAGATAGATAGTAGACATATTTCATGTGTTTGATAATCGTATCTTGAACAATTTATTCATTTTCTTAGGTTTACAAGACAAAAAAAAACATGTGGAGGCTTTGTTAAATGTTAGTACTTTTTCTCATTATATTTGGACAATATTATGTTTGATTAATGAATAGTTAAATGTGTTCAATGTGATTGTATTGTCTTACGCATTTTAAGAAATGCAATGTCAAAACATGATAATTGTATTTTTTTGTTGGGTGGGTGGGGGGGGGGGGGGGGAGTGTGCCAAATTTAAGTTCATGAAGTATGAAAATATTAATTTATTTTTTATGGACGTGACGTTCGTGTGAATTAAATTAAAAAATTCTAATATAATCCTTTTTGGTGTGCATTTGAAGTATGAGGGTAATGTGGTCATTTTGTTTTTTCACCATATTGCTCTTAACCATCCAAACAACAAATGGTGAAAAAGTTAAAGTTTTCACCTAATGACAAGTGGTCCATCCAAACGGAGATGGTGAAAACAAAATCACCAAGCTAATCATTCAACCTTTTTTTAACGCGGTGAAAGATATTTCACCACGAACCAAACGGACCCTTAAAGTACATTAATGAAGGTAATTTTGTGTTACAAATAGTGACGGTATATTAGTGTTAGTAATAAAAAAATAGTCTGTTACTAATTGTGCATTTTGATATAGTGGGAGGTGCCCATTGTTGGTGCAGTATTGATGTAGAATAGTCAAATGGTAGCATATGCATACCGCCAGTTGAAGGTTCATGAGAGGAACTACCCCACCCATGATTTGGAGTTAATTGATATGGTGTTAGCATTTAATAGATGGAGATACTACTTATACGGGGAACAGTTTGAGGTATTTTCTGATCATAGGAGCCTCTAGTATATTTTCACACCGTGTGACCTCCTTAATCTTTGTTAAAGAAGATTAATGGAGTTGATGGAAGACTATGAATTTTCATTAGAGTATCATTCTAGTAAGGCCAGTGTGCTGGTTGGTGCTCTTAGTCAAAAGTCTAGGCTTACTCTGGGAGCAATTAAGTGTTATCAATTAAAGATGTTAGGCGAACTGTAGAAGTTCAACCTTCATGTCCAGCGGGGTTTTGATAGGACATATCTCTAGGTTGTGGTGGCCAGGCCACTTATTCAGCAAAACATTCTAGACACATAGTCGTGCAGCCTTGAGATCTCATATTACTGTGACTGCATTAAGAGCGATGAAGTGTTTGACACTCTTACCGTGTACAAAAGTGGGGGTTTGTACCAAAAGGGCGGGTTGATTGTCCCTATTATTAATGAACTTTAGGATGAGGTAATGGAAGAGGCCCACCACTCGCTCTTCGACATACATACCGGTTCTACAAAGATGTACAAGGACCTATGCAGATACTTATGGTGGTCCGGTATGAAGAGGGATGTGGCAACGCATGTATCCAAGTGCTATACTTACTAGCAGGTGATGGAAGATCGTATGAGGCTTACAGGGTTGTTGCAACCACTACTCGTAGTATAGTGGAAGTGGTAATACATCATGTCAAACTTTGTCATAGCTTTACCATGGTCTGAGCGTGGTCATGACGCAGTATGGCTTATAGTGGATTGGCTCACCAAATCTGGAAAATTATTTCTGATTAGGATCACAAAAAATGTGGCTAAGTTGGTGAAGTTATACATCCGAGAGATCGTACGACTTCACAGTTTTCCTCCCTTAAATTTCTCTAATAGGGATCCCCGATTCTTGAAGAAGTTTCAGTAGGAATTGGGCACCGAGTTGAGCATGAGTACATCGTATCACCCTGAGACAAATGGGGGAAATCACAATGAACCATACAAATCTTGGAAGGCATATTGAAAGCTTTCACGCTTTATTTTTAGGGTAGTTAGGAGACTCTATGTTTGCCAGAGTTTTCTTGCAATAACAGTTATTAGGTTAGCATTGGCAAGGCTCCCTATGAAGATCTTTGTGGGAGACCATGACGCTCTCCATTTTGATGGGTAGAGTTGGGTGAGACGCATCTTACCAATTCGGATTTTTTTAGAGAGATGATCGATAAAGTGCAGGTAATTTGGCACAGGCACATGACGACTCAGAGTTGACAGAAGAATTAGGCTAATAATCGAAGAATACCTATATGAAGTTTGAGGTGTGTGACCATGTTCTATTAAAGGTTAGATCTATGACCGACAGTCAGCAGCTCGACCAAAAGGGGAATCTTTCCCCTTAGTATATCGGCCCCTTTGAAATTTTGTAACAGATTGGGGATGTATCGTATTGCTTGGTGCTACCTTCATAGTTGTCGAAAGTTTATAATGTGTTCCAAATTTCTATATTAAATAAGTATCTTTCGGATACCCAAAACATCATCCACTAGAACAACATCAATTTTGAGGAAGATTTTATGTTTCTAAAGTGGCATGTGTCCATCTTGGACCGTGAGGATAGATTCTTTCACAATAAGGTCATTCCGTTAGTGAAGGTTCTTTGGGAGTTCCAAGGTGTTTAAGGTTCAACATGGGAGCACGAGTCGGAGATGCGTGAGAAGCATCTGGGAACTCTTTCCCTAGAGTAGTTGTTCTGATTTTGGGGATGAAATCTCCTAAGGAGAGGAGACTGTAACACCCATGCTAGAGAATTATACCTCATTCGCTGTAATTTTTATGCCTTTGGGCCATGAACTAAATATAATGGAAATTTATCTAATTTGAATTTTTCTTGTGGATTTTGTTAAAATAAAATGGGAAAGAATGGGCTAAAACCTAATTAGAACAATCTTGGGGTCATTCGAATGAAAAGATTGGTCATTTGAATGATCTTAGTATGGTCATTCGAAAAAAACTTTTAATGACCATCGAACGATATGTACATGTTCACAAAATCCACTCTCACTGGAACCTCGTTCGAAGTCCATTCTAATGAGATAAAGTTCTCATTATAATGAGACCAAATCTCATTCGAACGAGACTGATGTAAATCATATTTTCACAGATTTTTATGCGTTGTGACTTTGTGAACTCTTAGATCGTTTAGCTATGAAGCTCTTCTGGGTGCATATTAATCATGGGCCAAGGTTTGGTTGGACTAATGGGTTAAGGGTTAAGGTCTTTGGGGTTTAAATAAGAGTGGGTGGGTTGAGGGAGCTCATTTCATCATATTTTTACACCCTCTTTCTACACTCTCGACTCTTCTTCCTCATATTCCAGCACACTTCCACTATCCTCAAGCCTTAAACCCTAATTCTTAGCCATAGTTAACCCATTTCCAAGCTTTAACACCCATTTCAAGCATTTTCTAAGGTAGAAGTTGGGTTAGAGATTTATTATTGGAGCTTTCAAGAAGAAGTTGGTGCATTCTTGGAGCTTTCGAGTTTTTAGAAGCTTTTAAGCCATTCCCTTGAGTTTCTCCTTTTCAAATCCAAGATTGGATTTTCCTCTTCAAGTTTTCAAGATTAAAATCTATTGGTATGTATAGGATGCATGCTAAAATTTTATTTAAATATATAAAATAAATATTTTCTAGTTTGTTTATTTAAGGTTTTCTTACAAAAAAAGAGTTTTTGAAAAAACGTGAATTAAATGAGTTTGTGAAGAACAAATAGTGTCTTAATATTAAGACATGAGGAATATGAACATAAAATGTAATTCCATGTTAGTATCTTGGTTAGATTCATATTTAAGGATTTCTAGGCTTAAAATCCTCGCAAACATGTATGGAATCTTGTATGTTGGTAGAAGACTTCTAAGCATGATATGTGAAGCTTGAAATGGGTTTCATAAAAAAATAAGAATATTTGAAAAATCAGTCCTTAAATGTGTTGTAAATGTTGATAAGAATGAAGAAAAAAGATGTTTGAAATTACACATGATGCTAAGGCCAAAATGGACATTTTTGCTAAAATGGTCTTCATATGATTAAATGCACGTGTCATGTGGTTTAAGCACAAAGTGATGAAATATGGTTTTTGGTCAAAAAATCATAAAGGGGAGTTTTTGTTAATTAAAATGATGATTTATGATTCCATAATGAAGTAAATATATTTTTCACAAGGTTTCAATAAATAAAGAGTAAAATGGTAATTTGGATAAAATTGAGGGTCCTAGAGGTCGAACTTCCTTATTAAACCTTATCGGTTGATTTTTGTGAAAATGGATAAAGTGGATCAAAGGGTATATCAATGGTGTAAAATAGTGAAACGTACAGCTAAAATGATAAGAATGGTAAAAATGATAGAATTATGTGGGCATTAGTAAAAATGTAAAAAAAATACATTAATATGGACTCGAATAAGACCGAGAAATAATTAATAAGGGATCGGATCCCTAGGATAAAAGATGTAAAATCACTGGTCAGAGCATATAGTGTCATGACCTACAATGTGGAACCCATTAAAGTATGCATATATTTGGTTGAGAAGGGTCGAAAACCCGATTGCTGCTTTTATATCACTTAAAAAATACGAAAGCCAATTTTAAATAGATTTTATATTTTCATCCTAAACATGCATCTATGTGATAAAATAGATGAAATTAACTTAGGCCAAGTTTCACGAAAAATCACCTTAGAGCAAAACCTATTATTCACTTTACAAAATTTAAAAATTACAACTGGCAAACTTTATAAATAAATCTGCAATGATCCTCGAAAGAACCACAATGATCGCATTCGTCCTTTAACAATGACTTGCTCGAGAATCACAAAGATCGTAGTCAGCCTCCTTCAACCTCAGCCTTCGCCTTCAGCAGTGAATCCCCTCAGGTATCACAAGTCAGCAATGGAGATCCTCTCTACCAAGGTGTATGCAATAGATAAAAACATCTTAGGGTTTTGACCTAATTCACAAGAACAATATTCAAGGATGTTTTGTTGTGAATTAAACAAATGGTTTTTAACACAAGACTTGAAGAACTTTTGTAAAAGTTTTGCAGAAATGGATCTGGAAAAAGCCTTAAACGTTCTGAACACTAAACATGTACTTATAGTCTATTCACAAATTTTGAGTCGGTGCAGTCATTCGAACGACATCTCAACAAAGTTTGCTTCAAAATCTACAACGAAATGTTTTTATCAATTGAGGACTACCATAAAGTCCTAACAAGATGTTCCTTCCCTAAAAGAGGTCTAAACCCGACAAAGACTCACAGATCCATAAGCCCCTCTCAGTTGGGTCTTCAGAAATTTTGAATTGAATGGAAGCCTAACGATACTTAATCATGGGACACTATCAAATAGATGGGATAAAAAAATAGCAGGCCAACTCATACTGTGAGTTCCATCAAGGGGCTGGACACATCCATTGATAACTATTGGGAACTCAGGTATTCCATTTCGGATCTCATATACAATAGGAGTCTCATTTTTCAAAAGCCCAATGTTATGAATAACCCACTACCCTTCCACCCCAACCGATGTACTAACGCCATATCAAACACTTACCTCCCAAATACCAATCCATACACTTTGATAGTACCCATCCATTAGAAGTTAAGAATGAGGAATCAGTCCCCCTTATAAAAAACAACCCCTTTGAGAACCCCATCACCAACTATAAAAAGCATCACTGAAAATATACCCATCATCGACCATATGACCTTATTCGTCATGGTTATACACTTCCTACATACCAATCACTAACACAATATTTCTTCTTGTCACAAAATTTATTCTTTTAAAACAAATTAAATTGGTGACATCCTTGATAGGGGATACCAATCACACAACTGAATGGGAGGAAACATATGATGAAGTTCTCTAGGTAACATATCATGTCATATTTGTCATTCCAATTTAATCCATAAAATAGGACATATCTACCTCATATTTTACATATATTTTCCCTTACGGACTTTGATGTGATTGGATATCAGTATTCCTCTTCTACCTCATACACCTTCCCAATCAAAAATTCAGAAATTAGGGGAGATGCCACATTTAGAAATCACCAAACTGAAGAACTCTTGATTCTAACACCTTTATGACCCACCCTTCATTCTAGACAAGTAAACAAGATACATAACTCAAAACAGGTGAATATATTGCCTGAAGCTACCGAGATCATCACCAATTAATGTACGAAGAGGAGGAAAGAGTCAATGCCCACACCGCTTATAGAAAATCCTCATAGGAGGTTGAAAAGAGAGCCCATTATGGCCTAATAGCATATTCTCCTCACCCCAGTATTATAAGGGAGATATGTAACAATCTTCAAGAGTTACAAGGATTCATAGTCACTCATATAATGTTTTACACTACATACGATAGATAACACATGACTCACACTCGGGGTCTTCCTTGAGAAGTCTAACTAAAGGTAACACCCTGTATTTTAGGGAATATATTAAATTACATGTGTACTCATAATTTATATAATTTGAGAAAATAAAATGAATTGAATAAATGTTAGTTAGCGAGTATCGGATTAATATTTATGAGTTATTATATTTACTTGTGTGATGAGTAAATAAAAAACGTGTTAATTTACATTACATCGTAATGAATAAAATTGACGAGTTAACGGTATATTATGAGAAAAGATATGGGATACTCAAAACATCAATTTGAGAAGATATTGGAAAATTTTGGACTTGGGATCATTGCATAGAGAGGATCTCAACAAGAAAAATCAGAATTCTCTACAGTTAAAGGCAAGTGTTTGACTTGCTTTGATATTATATGTTGTGTTTTAATCTATATTATAGTTGGTGAAACAAATATGATTTTGGGTGGAATTCACATGCTAAAATGGGATTTTGTGGAATGATTTCATGAAATAGGTTTTGATAATTATTCCATATGAATTCTGAGGTGTATCCGAATAGAAAGATATGATATTAATTGAGAACGATTGAGGATTGGTGGAAATCTTGGTATTTAATCAAGAAATCGTGTAATTCTTGGTTAAAGTATTGAAACGCATGAATTTGATTATGTTTGGATGAATTAAATATGAAAATGAGATGGATTATATCTAGAATTAATAGACAATGAAATACTTGTGTTGAATGAGTTTTAAGTATTAAAAGGGTTTTGGGGAAAACATGAAATCTCGTATTGGTAACATGAACGGGGCTACTACCCAGAATCAAATCGATTCGGTCCACAAGGGTTAAATGATTCGTGAGGCGAACCCATTCGGGTTCGAAAGCTCAATCGATTCAGACATGTTATTGAGAATAGGTTTGGTTGTGTGGGATTTTCGAGAACCATTTGGGGTCTTGATGACCATAGAGGGTCCATAAATAAATATCAGGACTTCTGGAAATTATGGGGAATATTATATTTCCTTGGGATAGTCATCATAAATACGTGGTATGGAATTAGGAGTGATTAGGATGAACGACACTCAATAATGGTTTAATGGATTCGACAATTTGAAATGGAATTTGGGATACGGGATGGTTTAAGAGGGTTTAGTGTCCAGAATTATATTATAATCATGAATTACAGATAAGTAAGGGACAATTTACGTATATAGGATTCGGGATGGTTTGAGAGGCCTTAGTGTACAAAATGATATTATAATCATGAATTCAAAATAAGTAAGGGACTACTCATGTATTCAAGAGTTGGGGCTAGACTCGGGGATCATGGGACAGTGCTACGAGTGACATTGATACGGTTGGCTGGATTTTATGGTGTATATACATGTATAGACACAATATATATATATATATATATATATATATATATATATATATATATATATATATATATATATATATATATATATATATATCACTACACCAAAATGGTTGATTTGTGAGTGTTGTTAGCAGTCACAAATGACCTTTATAACTGCTATTTACTGTCATAATTTAGGGGGTGACAAAGAAAATATTATAACTCCTAACAGCAGTCACAAATTTGTATACCCCTATGGTGGTTATAACTGGCGACCCCAATTTGTAACTGCTATCAACAATTACGAATATAATATTTATAACTGCTGACAGCACTTACGAATCTGATATTTATAACTACTGACATCAATTACGAATTTATAACTGGTGGAAGCAATTACAAATCTTATATTTGCAACTGTTATTAGCGGTTACAAAATTTGATAGTAGTGATAAATTTGTCACTGTTATTAGTAGTTACAAAAGTTGAATTTGTTAAATGTGATAAGAGCTATTATAATCAGCTTTAGATTTTCACAAAATGATGAAATAATGAGAGTAGAATAAATATCATGAACATAACAAGGCAAAAAAATTTGACAATATTTCATCTATATTTCTAATATTCCAAATATCTAGTACAGAATGAACATAGAATAAAACAACACATTCTTGGGCGCCAAGTATAAAATGAACATAGAATAAAAACTAAACTAAAAAATATAACGACACGGCACTTCGATGACATGAAATGCCATGAACATATAACAAATCATTCTAAACCTAGACCATGGGTCACCACGCGATGGATACGCTTCATGAAGTCTGGGTATATCAACCGTGGGGGGTATTGATGCGGTGACATCCTCCTTCGTGTACTTGGAGTACGCCTGCTAAGCAAGTTCAATGGACTCAAATTTTTTTAATACGGTGCCTCGGTATCCATTGACTTATGTGTGAGTTGTTTGCCACAAAGTGTAAACACCTGGATGTAGGCCTTTGAATACTACGTATGCCGAGGATGCCATTTGTAAAACTGTAAACAAGAAACAAGTCCAGTATTAACACGGAAAGCATAAATATGATATTTGAACACGAAAAGACAATAATAAATTGATGGAAAATTAATTTCCCCACGAGACCAATAAAAAATGCTAGAGTTCAATATAAGTCCAAACTAAAAAAAATCATTAAATTGTTATATAACAGTTATATAGCATAAGTTATATAACTTATGTTATATAACAATTATATAACTGTTATATAATGTTATATAACTCTTATATGACAGTTATATTGTAAGATGCACATTATATGTTGAGAACTAAAAGTAATATTCACTTGTATTATGCACATTATAACTTATGTTAAGACGACTGTTGAGAGGAATGCAACCTTGGAAGTAAAAGCAAAGTAAGATTTTACTCCAACTGATAATATTGCTTTTGTAAAAAACAACCAATTTATTCATGAATAAGAAATAGTTGTGAACAACAAAGCAACAAAAAAACGTTTAAAATTCTTCTCTAATGGAAAATAAATAGTTCAATAATGACCTAGATTTAGTTGAAAACAACACAAAAGTAGGCCAGAAAATTGCCATTATTGTGGAACTAATGCCATATACTCCCATCAGTTTTATAAAGCAATCACGGGCTGCTCTCACTGAGGAAGAACCAATTGGTGATAGTATTTATGATGGCTATGGGACCACTCCTATAATGTATTCAATTATCACGAAAGAATTAGAATGTGGGAAAGAGATATCAAATAAAATCAGGCATTCTAATCATTTTCAAAATAGGCAGCATATTTCATTTTTTTCCAGTTCTACTTCCACTTCCATGTAAATATTCAACAAAAAAATTTTGCATCAAACTTTGGGGTTATATTGGGGTTTCACTGTTCTACCTCCACTTCCATAAATTGAATCAGGAATGTGATTATGTTTCCTTAACCATTTAGTCCCAGTGGATACTCAGATTCAAGAAATTAGAATAAGGCTACCTTCCAAATGCAAATTATGTTACAATGCAGTGGAGACAATTAGTCACATTTCCAAATGAAAATTGGAATAATAGTTATATAACTAACTTATAACAGTTATATAACTTTGTTATATAACAATTATATAACTTAGTTATATAACTAAGTTATATAACTAAGTTATGTAATTTTTACATAACTAAGTTATGTAACAGTTGTATGACTAAGTTATATAACTGTTGTATAAGGCTACTGCAGCTGCAATCCAAATGCCAACTAACTAACTCAACTAACTAACTCAATAACAACCCCAATGTAGATTCCATTTATGATTTTAGCCTATTAAAAAAAATAATGATTAAAAAGGATTATAGAGAGAACCTGAGAGAGTAGATGAAGACCCTGTGGAGACAACAAGCTTCCCTAAAACCCTCGACCCACAGCAGCGACGCTGCACAAGATAGATAACCACAACAACATATATCCAAGTCATGTTCGGTTCATTGTAACATGACTTATGCCAAACAGATATACAATGAGTTTGTGATTTCAAATGTGGTAAAAGACATTGGAAGAGTACAAGACATGTATTTCATTTCTCCCAAATTGTGTCAACATTCCCTATATATATATATATATATCCTCAATGATTTCTAGGTGAGAATTGACTGGATATCCAGATGATGAATCTAATGCATAACCAGATGGGGCACTAAGTTATTGACTACCAAATGATGGCAACTTACCAAGTCGTTCATAATCAATAAATAAATTAGTACAAAACAAAGATAGTGTGGGGATAGCAAAACAACAAATGGGGGAATGATTAATTATCTTGTCATGATTAGAATTTTTAATGCTGTTAACACATGAGATAAATATTATTTATTAATGAAACCGTACCTTTGAGGGTGAGAATTTTGGAATTGAGATTCACAAAATCACTACGAGAATCATATTTCCCTTTGCATCTCTGAAACGGTCGTAACAATCTATCCCGTACTTTAGCCTAAAACAAAACATGAGTTATTAATGAAAAGGCACTAATGAATATCAACAATATAAAGAAAAAAAATATAGATAAATCTTATTTATACTTCACTTAACTCTTGATTATTGATGCTTTTAGCACTTGTCACGGTAGCATCATGGGTGTCAAATGTGATAAATTCAAAATCCTTTCTCCTTCCAAACGTCATGTTGCGAACAAGCTCAATCTTTTAAGTTACCCCATATTTCTTCAGAAGCTCACGAATGTGATCTTGATCCCATGATGTAGTTAAACATTCGTTTACCCAGTATAGCATAGTTTTAGAGACACACAAATCATTTATTTCCAATCCCACACCGATAAAGTGCTAAAAAGAACTCAGCGAAATAATACTCAGTGATGTTACCTGGTCGAATCAAGAAATTAGACACGGGTAGTCTTTTGGCCAACAATCTGTGACACTACTTATTCCATTCATAATCTGTCTCTTGTTGATTGTTATGTGGCTACATTATCTTTTAGCTACCTAGACTAGGCATCAAAGATATCAGATGTAGAGAAAAACACTAATCAGTTCTTGATTTTTTCCAAAAGGAAAAAACACTAATAGTTTTCCTCTGTGTCTAGTAAGTCGGTAACCAATCTTGATAACAAGATCAACGATTAGATATGCCACCATCAAGTTCAATTTTCTAGTTGGAGAGCATTGTGAGAAATACCACTGTCAACAGATTATTGATTCGCATGGCTGTTTTCAACAAGTTGTTCGGCTTTTCCAGTTGCTGCAATAGATAGGGGATCAGTTTCTCTCACAAAGATTTGTAGAAAAAAAACATTGAAACTGATCAGCTAACATATAACCATTGAAATTAATCCACCAACATTGAAATCTAGAGGTGTTTTGTAAACCAAATTCATTATCAAAAATCACTACCTTATTAACATTAGCCTATAGTTTGAGTATTTTCTAATGATACTAAGAGGAAAAGTGGCGGTATACCTATTATAGGCATAGAGATAACTCACTGGGCAATTTATTAAACAACATGTGGGCATATCGATAATGTTTTATTATAGAGCTCTAATTTAAACCTGAGAACAACCCGATAAGGTATTTCAAATCAACCAACGAAGCATTCAACTCTAACCTTATTAATTTTCTTGGACTAACCTATAAGACAACAATATTATATGTTTTCACATAACCCAGCTTTTAAGAGGTGTCAATATAAAATGTTTTACTACCAAGGATCCTCAAAATGATAATCATGGACATTTCTAACCGCATGTAGAAGAAAATATATATCAAAATAATTACATTTACAAATCCAAGTCTCCCCAAAATTCTACTAAAAATAGGACTTCAGATAGCTCTCATTCAAATCAAGTTCGTGGTGTGGTGATAAAAATAAAGCCACTAGTTTTAAATAAGATTACCATTCTATTATGACATAATCTAGTTTACCTATTTCTCAAGAATTAATGGAAAAAGAGTAGAAGAAAAATCTTAATGGAGGTTCGCAGATCAGAAAATGCCGAAAATGTGGAAAGGTTAATGAAAATGAGTAATAGATGGAAATGAAGAGAGCTTACCGAAAATGCTTGAAGAGAGGTTGAAGGGAGATTGAGGAGATATCCAAAAATGCAAAAAATTATAAAGGTTTAAAAGAGTGGGAGCTTGAAGAGGATAGAGGAGAGAGAAGAGGGAAATGAAATTATAACTATAAATTTTTGACCACTCGGAGCAGTCACAAATTTGTGATCGCTCACAGCCATCACAAATTAAGTCTAATGCTAAAACTTGTAACTTCTACTAGCAGTTATAAATTTGTGACTGTCAATAGCAGTCAAAAATTAAGCCTCAGGATAACATTTGTAACCGCTCATGGGATTGCGACTGCCACCTAGTTATATGCATCCACGAGATAATGCTCTAGGGATTGGGGTTATATGTATATAGTGAGAGATATATATGTATGTATACGAGATGTGATATGAATATACGTATATAAGTGTGATAAATATATACGGGTTAATAACATGGATGTGTGGATAATGAATTAATAACTAGTGTGAAGTTATTTATATCGGGTTAATGATGATAACTAAAATGATTTAGCATATGTGTTTTTAAATAATAATTAAAGGAAGAATAATTAGTTGTGTCCTAGTTTTTCTAGAAGCTTAGAATATAGGGCTAAGATAAATGTTGGTACTAGTTAGGTAGGGTAAAATGCATGTGTTAGGTGCGCATTATAGATGATGGGTAAGGATTGTCTCATGGGAGTGCGACACCAATTTAAATATGAAATTTATTGATGTATTTTAAACCCTTGAACAATGTTTTCAAAATATTTTGGACTCTGACCCGTATCAAAATATTTTTAAAATATTTAGGTGCCTAGCCAGAATGACGCCAAGCATGATCATTCCTTCCAAGTCAAACGGTGTTGCAACAGCTATGGATGTTTATAGGGAATTCATTAGCCACTTCTATCATTGAGTTCTAGATAGGATTTCATTTAGTTGTTATTCGGAATATCTCCCATTGTTGGACAGTTATTTATTCAGTTTATATGGAGTATTGTTTTGGATTATTACAAAGTGTTTATTCAATTAATTAGATTATTATGCTATTGCAGCATTCCGTTATTAATTTAAGTGAATGTGTAATTATTTATTTGGAATGGTTTGTGGCGAATATAATTTTTTTTACGAAAATTTTATTAGTTTTAAAAATTGGACACCGAGCTTAATAGGTTATTTGTAATATTTTAGACAGTGATGCTAAGAATGAACTAGGTGAGATTCATATTTTATTTTAGTAGAGGGATGGCGACCCATTATTTTTATAATTGGGGTGTCACAAATGGTATCCGAGCATCAGATGCTAGTGTCTCTGTGTGGACCTACTGCATTTTCAGTGTTGCTTTCTTTATTTTAGAGCCATATGCTTAGAACTGTCGATTCATATTGTGACTTACATTCTCATGATATTATATACACTTAAAGAGAATCTTATGAGACTTTGGGTTAGTTTCAAATGCCGAATAGAAAAGTACGACCATCTTGGGCCGCATGGAGGGCCATAGGAGGAGAGGCTCAGTAGGAGCCATAGGTGACAAAGGGGACAGTGAAAGCTACAGAGGTGGCTAATATCGTTGCTCATGTGGTTAATGTCAATATGACCACTATGCCATAGCATCTCCCACAGACTTAGCCACAGTTGCCAGTGGCACCGATCGTCCCGGCCCACCCGAGACCATCATATGGGAGAGGGTTCAGGAGGACTTTCGTAAAGGGAATCCACCAAAATTCAAGGTAAGTACATATGTGGTAGCTTCTAATCAGTGCTAGGGGAACCATAGGGGTGGTCATCAGGGACAGAGATCGTGGAAGCCCCTGCATGGACAACTGGGCTAGAGCTAGGGGGATTACACAAGGGAGTGTTTTATATGTATAGAACAGGTCCACATGCGTTGAGCTTGCTCGCAGTGAGAAGGGTGTCAATAGCAGGGGAAATAGTTGCAGCAATTTTCGAGGCAGTTCAGACATAAGTATTACATCTAGGAACCAGTTAAACACACAATGCCATTGACAATTGAAGGTATGATTTAATCCTAGGGAAAATCGGGTAAATTATGTTTGACATATATATGTCACAATATTTCGTTAATACTTAATTTAGGTGCGAGGCGAGTTTAGTGGATGTATCGTTAGTATTACTATTATAAATATATTTACCATTAGGTAGAGGGGCTCTCTTTGGTCCCATCTATAAGGAAGTGGGTGTGGAAACTGAGAGGATATGTTTTAGTGGATTTCTCATTTTAGATAAAAGTTATTTGAGTACAATGTTATCCTAGTTATGAGCTTATTAGCAACGTTTTAGGCGATGGTGAAATGTTACAGTAAAGCTATCGTATTCTTTGTTCCATGATATGATGTGTTGTTTTTCTGATGTCTTATCCTGGAAGAGGGTAGAGATCGCATATATATTATATTGTAGAGGAGACTTGAGAGAGTATAGCTATCTTGTTACATTTGATCCAGATGCATTGTGGCTTTAGTGATACTACCGAGCATAGAGATTGAGCTCGTTATTGATTTAACATTGGGGACTTAGTGATAATGCGAGCAAAGTATTGCATAAATCCTTTAGAGAAGTGGGAGTTAAAGATTATACTTATTCATATGGGTTTAGGATATTAAGTGTCCTGGTTATAAGCTTTGGGACTATATTTTTCGATGACCTATAACTCTAGGTATTAGTGTATTGGGGGGTTCTTTGTTTAGATTTCTCTTTCAAGAAAGTCCCACGCATGAATCCCAGTGAGAATCAAGAGTTAGGCATTAGGGAATTAGTTTTGAACGTTAATCATATTATGTGTAGAGAAAACACTTTGACATGAGAGCTATTATACAATATGAGTTTAGTGGAGCCGGGTAATGTTATGTAGGAAGCACTGGGGAAACATTTCCACCACTAGTTGATTGGTGGGGAAATCTCGAGAAGAATTGAATCTCGATTAGTGGGGTAATCGAGTATAACTTTGCTGTATAGCCCCACCAAGCATTTCGGTTTGAGTTTGAGATAAATATGTTACGTCTATGATGTTTGTACAGATATGCATGGGACATAGGGTATATGGGCGACATGGTTAGTTTGAATTTCAGAATCATTCGAGATGAAGGGACGTGGAAATAAATGGTTTTAGCTATATGCTTGTGGGGCATTTAGAAATATAATTGGAAAAGTAAGATGGACTGAACTTCATTTGAGGAAGAAGAAAGTCCGAATATATATATATACATCAAGGAGAATTATCACACTCGAGATAAGTTACAGGACTATGAAGACACAGGTGAGGGGTCCTTCTTGTCAAGCGAGATTAAAATAGTTTGTGGAAGTATAGTGGATCCATAGTTAGTCAAGTTTTGAGGGTGGCTTGCACATAAATAGGATGTCGATTCTTACCAGGCAAAAAGGACCAGGAAGCGCGCAATTTTGGAGCGTACCCAAAGAATGGGAGTAAGATGTACCGCATATTGTGGGATATAGAGCGTGTGAGTCAGTGTGGAGTGAGACATAGTGAAATGGTCTCTAGGTGCACCTTTTGTTAGAGGGAAAAATGTTTGCCCAACTAACTAGCCATAATTTTGAAAAACTTGGTGGTTCCAATGATGGAATGGATAGGAGAACTGATGGAGTTCACTGTTAGGTTACCAACATCATGTGAAGGTCAATATTTCCTCTGGGATTCTGGAATTTATTGACCGATATGGAACAACTATTGTTATTTTGGGCGAGTTACCCAATCGAGTAGTGTGCCCAACATTTCATTAAAAAGGGGAATGAGCCGGCACAAGGTGCCACCCAACATTAGTGTGGATCACGATGAGGTTCTTGAGTCCAACCTATGATATGGATTATCAGGAGGTGATGGATAAGGAGTTACTATTTATCTAGACGCATCACCCATAGATCGATGGATAGATGGGAGGGGTAACTAAGATGTCAGAGTATATGTTAGGGACGCATATCCTGGATTTATAGGGTAATTGGGTGGAGTAATTACCATCGGTAGAATTGAGAGTAATAACTTGTACCAGGCTATTATTTGGAGAGTATCCTTCTGTGGATTTGTATGAGATACCTTGTTATCCACCCTCCGGTTGGTTAGAGGTGGGGTACAACAAGCTTCTAAGGTCGGATGTGATTCAGAGTCCGTCAACAAGGATTGAGTTAAGTAGAAATTATTTTATGTAATTCAGGAATGTTGTAAGAGTTATGTCATCGCTAACCGAAGTTTTTGAAGTCTGGCATGAGTTGTCTGGTGTTACTGCAGTTGTCTCCCATGAAGGGAGTTATGTGGTTTGACAAGAAAGGAAGTTGGCACCTAGGGAAGCGGTGCCTTTCCTCGATACTGAGATGATAGAGCTAGTGGTGTATAGGCTCATCTAATTGGAGCATTTTTAGTGCTTTATGATGTGTTTTGTATGTCGTCGTTAAGGTGAAAGCTTAAGAATGATGTAGTATATTGATATAAAATGAATTAAAAAGACTTGTCACAAGCTTTGTGTAGTAGTGAGTAGGCCTTCAGTCAAGATAATACCGTTAGTGGGGGTATAGCGGAGGCACCACAATGTTTCCATGAGTTGATTTTCAGTATGTGAGGATGTCATGCGGGTAAATATTCGAGGTTCTTGGTACTAGGTATATTCGAATTTTGGGAATGAAATTCCTTTGTAAAGGGGGAGTATGTAACATCCCATATTTCGGGGAATATTTCAAATTAGACATGTGCTCGTAATTTAATTAATTTGACAAAATAAAGTTAATTGAATAAATGTTAATTAAAGAATATTAGCTTAATATTTATGTGTTATTATATTTACTTGTGTGATAAGTAAGTGAAAACGTGACAATTTACATTACGTCAAAAATGAATAAAATCTACGGGTTGACGGTATCTTATTCGGGACGCGCATGTGGGGTCATATGACGAATGAGAGAGGAAATTGATGTTAGGTGAATCAGATGGTGATTTTGAGCTCACATATGATCTGAAATGGGTCCGAAAAATGGGAATTAAGTACTACAGGGTAGTAATTGGATTTGAGGGGCTTTTAAACTAGTCAGGACCTGCATAGGGGTATTTGGGTCGTTTAACATTATCACTTAAGCTAATTTTAGGATTATGGTGATATTAACGGGTGTTAGACGTGGGAGGAATCCATTACATCATTCTAAAACATTTATACTAGAGAGAAATAAGAAAAGTGAAGGGAAACTCAGAATAGATTGGATAATTTCGAACCTTGGATCATTGCATACAAAGGATCTCAAGAAGAAAAAATATAATTCTCTACAGTTAGAGGAAAGTGCTTAACTTGTTTTGATATTGTGTTTTTTGTTTTAATTTATATTATAGCTGGTGAAACAAATATGATTTTGGGTGGAATTCACATGTTAAAATTGGGATTTTGGGGAATGATTTCACATATGTAGGTTTCATAATTATTCCATTTGGATTCTGAGGTGTGTCTAAATAGAAAGATATGATCTTGATTGATAAATATTGAAGATTGGTGAAAGTATTGAGATTTAATTAAAAAATTGTATAATTCTTAATGAAAGTATTGAAACCCATAAATCTGGTTTATGTTTAGATGAATTTAAAAATGAAAATGAGATGGGTCATATTTAGAATTAATAGAGAGTGAAATACTTGTGTTAAATGGGTTTTGAATACTAAAAGGGCAGAAGGTAAAACATGAAATTTCATATTGGTAACATGAACATGGTCACTGCCCAAAATCAAATCGATTCGGCCCTTAAGGGAGAATCGATTTGGCAGGCGAATCAATTTGGGCTTGGAAGTCGAATCGATTTGGACCTACTGTGGAAAATAGCTTTGGTTGTATGGGATTTTTGGAAATTTTTTGGGGTTTTGATGAATATAGAGGTTCCATAAATAAATATTAGGACTTTTGAAAATTATTGGGGATATGATATTGCCTTGGGATAGTTTAGATAAATCAGGGGTATGGAATTAGAAGTGTTTAGGATGAACGACACTCGAAAATGGTTTAATTGATTCGACTGAAAATTCGAATAGAATTTAGGATACATGATGGTTTGGGAGGGCTTAGTGTCTAGAATGATATTATAATGGTGAATTAAAGAAAAGTATGGGACTACTTATGTATTCAAGAGTCAAGACTAGACTCGGGGATCATGGGTTAGTGCTACGAGTAACATAGGCACAGTTAGCTAGATTTTATGGTGTGTGTGTGGATATATATAAGGGTTTAGAGACAGTATATATACGTATAAATATATATGTGTGATTGATATATGTCAAACATACCTACTATAGGGATGCTATCGGTGGAGGTTGCGCGTAGTGGGCAGTCCAACCTGCTGTTACCCAACTGGTGTATGTTGGAGGTTGTACGAGATGTGATGTGAATATATGTATATAAGTGTGATAAATATATATACGGGTGAATAACATGGATGTGTGAATATTGAATTAATTAGCGGTATGAAGTTATTTGTATCAAGTTAATGGTGAGAACTAAAATGATTGAGTGTATGTGTAGCTAAATAAGAATTCAAGCGAAGAATAATTAGTTATGTCATAGTTTGGCTAGAAGGTTAGCGTATGGGGCTAAGGTCAATGTTTGTATTAGTTAGGCAGGGTAGCATTACTAAGGTGTTTAAAATACACGCGTTAGGTGCACACTATATATGAAAGGTGAGGATTGTCTCGTGGGAGTGCAACACCAGTTTAAATATGGAAGATTGCATTGTATACTTACTGATATATTTTAAACACTCGCAAAATATTTTCAAAAGATTTTGGGCTCTGACCCATATCTGAATCTTTTCAAAAATTTTAGGTGCCCACCCATAAGGATGTCATGCATGATCATTCTTTCCAAGTCAGACATTGTTGCTGTAGCTGTGGATGTTTGCAGGGATTTTATTAGTTGCTTCTATCTTTTAGTTCCAGATAGGATTTCATTCAGTTGTTTTGGGGGCATGTTGCACATTATTGGATGGTTCTATGGTATTGGATTATTACCGTGGGGTTATTCAGTCATTTGGATTATTATGTTATTTTCGCATTCCATTATTAATTGTGATGAATGTGTAATTTTTTATTTGGAATGGTTTGTGGTGAATAGAATTTGATTGCAGTAATTTAATCAGTTTTAAAAATTGGACACCGAGCTTTATAGGTTATTCGTAATATTTTGGACAATGATGCTAAGAATAGTCCAACTGAGATTCTTGTTTTATTTGAGTTGAGGGATGGATACCCATTATTTTTATAAACATGTATCATACCAAGATTATCCCTTTTTACTATCATTCACATGATCCAAACAAATGTCGACGACAGAATCATCCCTTCTTCACTAATTAGCCCCAAACCCAAATAAAGGCCCATTATGGTAGACACGAACTCCAACGATCCATAATGAATCTTAGGGTCCTTGATCACTAAGACCAAACCTATATATTACTATCACCTCCTCAAACAGGGCATCACAACATTTTTCAACCAACTCCTGATCACTGAACCAAACATTTTCCTAAGCCCAAAGCTGAGTTTGTCCTTTATCTCCAAATTTGGGAAATGGTGACTTCATGGGACCACTCCCGATGTAAAGGGTTAGCCTCAATATATTATGGCCTACTTCATCGAAGCTCCAAATGCTAGATATTAGAGATTTGAAAAAGGGTATAAAGCCCCCATAAAAGAGCTCAATTTCCTTTAACAATATGGACACTTTGTCGATCGAATGAAAATACGAGGTACACTTTAGACATTTTATAGCCAAGTTTTTCTTATAAAGGGCCTCCCTTACAGTTATTATATGAAAAAGGGAAACTTTGAGACCCCAATCTAAACATTTACCAAAGCATCTGACCCACGAGATGGTATGATATACCAATATAGATATAAGATGATATACCCGTATATACCCTCGGCCATGCCGAGGGCGCCCTGCGCCTCACCAGGCCCAGACGACTCCTCAGGGGCCGACCCTTCATCAGACTCCGGACGACCCTTCAGGGGGGCCGACCCTTCATCAGACTCCGGACGACCCCTAAAGGGGCCGACCCTTCATCAGGCTCCGGACGACCCCTTAGGGGGGCTACCCTTCATCAGGCTCCGGACGACCCATCACGGGGCCAACCCTTCATCAGTCTATGGACGACCCCTCAGGGCGCCGACCCTTCATCAGGCACCAGACGACCCCCCGAGGGTACGACAGTACGAGGCCCAAATTAGGCCAAACTCATTACCAGAAGGAACTTTGCCCTCGGTCTCATATCAAAGGCCGAGGGTGACATCATCACAGCGCGTGGTTTAGGAGACGCGTGGAACAGTGCGCGTGAGGCTCACATGGCACATGGGAGACCGTTATAACAAAATCACACCCTCACGTGAGGGAATATTATGTCATCATTTGGCATCTACAGGTGTCAACAGGGGATTTGCTAGATCATCATTCACATGCACCATGGATACTTGGGGGATACACTACAC
Organism: Sambucus nigra; assembly: GCA_949130495.1. Taxonomy (NCBI): domain Eukaryota; kingdom Viridiplantae; phylum Streptophyta; class Magnoliopsida; order Dipsacales; family Adoxaceae; genus Sambucus; species Sambucus nigra. Next base: position 345,290,227 of record OX422219.1, on the reverse strand, counting down.
CCCCCAAGACCTATATATACTTGTCACCTACAACCCTACATGGAGATGAATTGATAATTGTAACCCTAGAAAAAACTCTGCCTATACACACAATAGAGAGAGAAAGTGAGCTTATGTGCATTGTATCCAAGGCCATTAGTGCCCTTACTTAGTGGATCACACACTCACAGTGGATGTAGGCCAAATTGGATGAACCACTATACATAATTGTCTTATTCCTCTTATACTCATCTCCTTTTACACACTTATACACTTACATCTCTATGGCTGCCATGGCTGCCATTGTTTGAGCTCATCATCACCTATCCGGTGGTGCCTAATCTCAGCATCATCAGTTTGGCGCCGTCTGTGGGAACGAGAAGACATCTCTTCCCTTGTACAGCTTGACCTCGCTAGGCACTCTGGTGGTGAGCCGGCTCTCCCCCTGAGAGGAGATGTTTCACCATTGAGAGAGACCCACTAAGGTTCTCAAGCTCACCAGTCTTTTCTTCAGTTCATCTTTTCATAGCTCAAACACATGGCACTTGAGATGCCACCACCACCACTTCCCCCGCCGGATGATGGGGGAAGACCCAGTTCCAGTCAGCCACCACCTCAGTCTGAGATGACTGATGTGGCGGCAGCCTTAAAGTATCTGGCAGCAAGCCAGCGGATGATGCAGGAGCAGTTCACAGCTCTTAGCCAGAACATACTAAGACCACCAGGGGTTTCACCTGAGATGATTACTCCGGCAGCAGCTCCAGGACATCATGAAGCTAGGGGACCACCCCAGGCACCACGTAAAGACCTGCCACCCCCTCAGCAACGTAGGGATGTTGCTGACCCCCGGCGTCTACGCCTGGGGAGGCAAGGAAACCGTTGCCTTGAGGACATGTATGACGACCTGGAGGGAGAGGAGGCCACTATAGAATGCTGGGAACCATATGAGGTCTTCAACAATACTGTACGACCTCTCTAGTAAAGTAGAGGAAAGTGCGGAAGACCAAATCCTGATGATCGCCCGAGAGGCTCTGCTTTGATCGCTTGAGCAGGGGGTTAGCCTTTGAGAGGCTGGGCCCAGTAAGTGACATGTGGGAAAAATTGTCCAGGTCAAGGAGTGCTGCGAGGTCCATGAGGGAGGCGGCAGATGGCCGACCCCAAGGACGGGATAACGGTCAAAGGGAAGTAAACAGCCGACACTGGCCTACCGCAGCAGAACCCTCCGTCCACTTTAAAGAGGCGGCAGGGGATAACATCGGCCATGCCGACCCTGTGAGGCCCTGGAATCACTCGATCCAGCGACTATAGGATAAGATCGATGATATACTGAAGAGTTGGGACCCTCTTCAGAAGGGATACACCATAGGCTCACCCTTTATGGCGAAGATAGTCAACTTCCCTACGCCATCAAGGTTCAAGCCACCTGTGGTCACCCCAAGATACGACGGGAGCACCAAACCTGTCCACCATGTTGAGATGTATCAATCAGCAGCAGACATATACTCTATCTCAGATGAGATGAGGTGTCGTGCCTTTTCTGGTACCCTGACTCGGGCTGCACATATCTGGTACACGTCTCTTCCAAAAAATTCCATTGAAAACTTTAAGCAGTTGGCAGACCGGTTCATCCATAACTTTTGCTTTGGGGTGAGGCCACAGAAGAAGACCACCCACCTGCTCTGTGTTAAGCATGGGAAGAATGAGAGTCTGAGGGACTACATAGCCAGATTCAATAAAGAGAAGCTGGAGGTGGAAGACTATGAGGAGAGCATAGCTATGATAGCCCTGATTGGAGGACTCCAAAAAGGGAAGCTGTTATGGAAGCTTGCTGAAGACCCTCCGAGGATGATGGTTGAATTGCTGTCAACAGTAGGAAAGGTGATGAACGTCGAAGAGGCGATGGCCGCAAAATAAGAAGACGAAAAAGGAGGCGCTAGTGGGGTAAATACCCTAAGAAGAACAAAGAGGGGAAGAAGAGGTCTACGGAGGACAAGTTCGCTGGTTACACCCCTCTAACGATCAGCTGTGAAAAAGTTCTCAATGAGATAAAGAATTATCGATCCCTGAAGTGGCCTGAGAAGTTGATGGCAGCCCCCAACAAGAGGAACAAGAACCTATGGTGCGAATTTCACCAAGACCAAGGCCACATAACAAACAAATGCTTTGATCTGAAAGATGAGATTGAGAAGATGCTGAAAGAAGGGAAGCTCAGAAAGTATGTCGACAAAGGTGCCTTCAAGAGGGGCTGAGGGGATGACCCCAGAAAGAAGCGAGGTGATGCATGTAGAGAAGGTCCTCAAAAAATAGGGGAAGACCCTTCTGATGATGAGGACGACCAAGGTCCTGTCAAGAGGCTTAATATGATTTCGCTTGGAGTGGGAATGATCTACGGGGGTCTAGCAGGAGGAGGGTCTGAGGTCGCTGACAGGAAGGCCCATGTGGCTGAGGCCAAGGCAGTGACAAAGACGGTACACTCAACCTCTATGGAGGTCAAGTCAGAAAAGAGGAAGAAGGTTGATATGGACACTCTGATAGTGGGGTTCTCGAGAATGGACTTTAAAGGCCTCCTAAACCCACACGAAGACCCACTCGTCATCACAACTAGGGTGCACGGGTGTGAGGTGCCGAGAATATTGGTCGATGGGGGAAGTTCTGCAGATGTAATGTTTTGGCCGTGATTCAAAGCCATAGGTCTTAGCCGTGCTAGACTTGTCCCATACCATCATCCATTGATTGGGTTAAGTGGGGAAAAGGTTCATCCCCTTGGAGTGTATGAGGCCGATGTCAGGATGGGGGACGAGTGGCCGAGATGTCTTACCAAGAAGGTCAGTTTCTTTGTGATGAATGAGCATGTGTTTTCGGCCTACAACATCATACTGGAGCATGTGGCCCTCAAAGGGTTTGAAGCTGTGCCATCTACGGTCCATCAGATAATTAAATTTCCTACCCCTTACGGGGTGGGGGAAGTTCAGGGAGACCAGACAACAGTGCGAGAATGTTACTACAACTCCGCTGAAGAAATGGAGGTGCACAAGAGGCCTACAACCACTTACGATATTGATACCCTAGACCCCAGGGATGAGACGAAGCTAAAGAAAGGAGAGGCCGCGGAAGAGGTAGAATCCATCATCCTTGATGAGGATGACCCGAAAAAACCGTCCAAGTTGGAAAGTCTCTGAATCCCAATATCAAGGAAGACCTCATTAAACTGCTGAGGAGAAGACGAAGCGTCTTCGCGTGGAGTCATGTAGATATGCCGGGGATTGACCCTGAATTCATGTGCCACAAGACCAATGTGGTAGAAGGAATGAAGCCCGTAAAGCAAAAGAGGAAAATTTACTCTAGAGAAAAGTATGAGGTCATTAGGGACGAGGTCAAGAAATTAGAAGACGCTGAGTTTATTAGAGAGGTCATCTACCCTGAATGGCTGTCCAATGCAGTCATTGTCCCAAAGGCCAAAGGGAAGTGGAGAATGTGTGTGGACTTCAACGACCTCAACAAGCACTGTCCCAAAGATAGCTTCCCTCTCCCCCGCATTGACCATATGGTAGACGCTACCACAGGCCATGAGCTCATGAGCTTCATGGATGCCTATTCAGGGTACAACTAGATCTTTATGAACCCTGAAGACTCGGAGAAGACAGCCTTCATTACTGATAAGGGGACATACTATTATAGGGTCATGCCCTTTGGCCTAAAAAATGCGGGGGCAACGTACCAGCGCCTTATAAAAAAATGTTCGAAGACCAACTTGGGAAGTCTATGGAGGTCTATGTAGATGACGTGCTGACTAAGAGTTTGAAGGCAGAGGATCATGTGGAAGACCTGGAGAGGACCTTTAATACGATGGACAAATACCAGATGAAGCCTATTCTGGCCAAGTGTGTCTTCGGGGTCAGAGCAGTGTGACACCCCGACTAATTAAATACTGGGTAGCTACTCCTTTATTGAATTAATTCAAAATGCCAAGTTGGCTCAGTTAATAGCATCACTGTCGAAAACATTTTATTATTACTAACCACCTAGTATTTAAAAAGTAATTTGCCAAATTTTAATTAAAGTCTGATTAACATGCAACAAGTGTAACGAAGAAATAAATAACACCATTCACCATACTGAAATAAAACGAATAACCATCATATAAGGTAAATAAAGTCTGGAGGAAAACTCCTCACAACTGAAATAAGTAAACCGAATACTGAAACAATACATGCTAAAGTATGAAAACTGAAATGTAAAAGATGTCTCTAATAGAAATGGGCAACATGCCCTACAACTGATAGATAGTGACTCTGGAATCCAAAAGATAGAAGTGTCTACAAGCAAATCCCTGTAGCTTCCACCAATAGCTACAGCTCGTCACCTGAATGAGAATCCTATGCTTGGTGTCCCTGTGGCTGGGCACCTAAAATGGTTTTACAAGAAAAAGATTTGAAAAGCAAACGGGTCAGAGCCCGAATGTGGAGTTATATTTTAAAAACCTGCAAGTGCTTTAAAAACATTTAAAACATTAAATGCAAAGTACATGTTAGGACGTGCACTCACATGATATTCTCACCTCTTGTCTAACTGTGCACTCCTAATGTAAGTACCCATCTAGAGTGATACAAACTACTAGCTAAGTGACAATATAACTAGCTAGACTATCATAGGTCCTACCCTTATTACTCGGTTCTCTTAACATAATAACGCTCGTAATTAAGTAGGGGTTTAACACAAACTCAGATGCTCAATATGCAATATATATCACTATCAGTTAACTTGCTATATTTCTCGAAGCAATACCGTAATTATATTCACAACATTAACATGAAGGTTCTCATTAATTAAGCGTATATTATTCACATCATAAATATACAATACAAGCACCCCGAGAACTAAGCTACGGTGCACACATACTCTGCTATCCATCCCGGTACATCACGTACATAAGGATCACATATTTCGAATCTCTCAGGAATAGTCCAGATAACACAAATCACAAATAGTGGAGGCGAACACAGTCACATCACATGGGTCACGTACATACCTACGCTCCCACGATCAGCGGACTTATTAACATCCCAATAAGTCTTTCTATGACCTATGTTCATCGAGGTAACCAGTCTAAATCCGGGCAACACAAGGATTAGAGGGCCCTAAGCGAACGCAAACCTCCCGTGATAGCAAGTATGGTAGGTATGTCATACACACAATTCATATACCAATACTAAGTAAACACACGTCTTAGTAATACCGTAGTTTAATCGTAGTATATATCGCATTCTCGTACTAACTTATAATTATCACAATTTATACTATTCCGGTTTGTAATTATACGCGCCATAATTCATCCTCAAGTCGTAGTAGACACTCACGTCTTAACCCAATTGGTTCATTGAATATGACTCTTGTATATAATTTACTCCTCATAATAATCCAAAAGTCCCAAATCTATCCTTACATCATCAAAGGAAGGTTATCTATATTCTCGAACAAGTTTATGGGACTCCAAAAATCAAAACAGTCCAAAAAGGACCAAACTGTCAACTCGTTAGAAGTCTCGTTCGAACGAGACTGTTCGAACGAGATTCCTCTGCCAACTCGTTAGAAGTCTCGTTCGAACGAGGCTGTTCGAACGAGATTCCAGTTCGTTCGAACGAACTGTACCTTCTAACGATATCTCGTTCGAATGAGATATCGAACGAGATCCCTTCTCGTTAGCAGCGACTGGTCAACTCGTTAGAAGCTCGTTCGAACGAGTTCGTTCGAACGACCTGGGTAGGGGCTTCTAACGAGCTACCAGATTCGTCCCAGATTTTCTAAGTTACGTTTCTCACCATTTTTAACACCTCAATCCTTCTCCAAAGTTCGTTCTAACAGAGTTTTAAGTCCTCTAAACATACTACAACATGCTAAGGTCATATACTAACATCTTTTAATACATTAATGCATCCTAAACATCATTAAATCACAAGATTTTATACTTTTCCCCAATTTTATCAAGAACATGAACCCTAGATTTATATCATCATCAAATCCCAGAATTTAATCCATTTTAATTTCTTCTAATCACAATTATCATGAGAGAAATCATCTACCTATCATTCTACATGCAATTCTCTTCAAAATTTTGAAGTTCAAAACTCCAAACTACATGGGTTTTCATTCATCTTTCAAGAACAATTAAAATTCCTCAATTTCTAACATGGAAGAGACATTCTCTGAAATTAAATGGAATAAATTCACTTGCCTTGATTGTCTCTGAGTTTGGTGTAGGTTTGGTAGAACTTTTCTGCAGAATTTCTTCTCTCCAAGCTTCCTTTCCAATGGTGGCTTAAGGTGGCTAGGGTTTTGATTTGGGAACTTAGAAAACTCTTCTAATAACCTACGTAGCCTTATAGGTTAATATGGTTTGGTTAATGGGCTTAGTGGGTTTTAATCCACATCAGATTTACATCTCTAATTTTCGTCACTTTTAATTCCTCAAAATGTAAAATTACCAAAATACCCTTTAAGTTGTCGGTATGGCCTAAAAATACCCCGGGACCCAAACTATACCCCCGGCTAGTGTTTTCTGACTATTTCTACCCTTCCGGACGCGTTGGTGCACTCAAAACGACCATACGGATTATAGATTTTTAAATTCACTTGTTATAATCAAAATATTACACCGTGACGCGGCGGTCCCACGCGTCTCAACAAAATTCTAAAATGCCGTATATAAATCTCACGACAACTTTTATAATACCAAATACATATATCAAAACATGTATGCACATAATCAAATACCAACTCACATCTCATTAGTATTTATAACCCGGATTAATTTCCAATTAATACGCATTTAATTAATTAATCCCAAAAATAAATAGCCAAAAGTACGGGGTATTACAAGCAGGGAAGTTCTTGGGGTTCATTGTCAACCAAAGAGGCATCGAGGCCAATCCTGAAAAGATAAAGGCCCTTATTGAGATGAAGACCCCCAAGTCCATTAAAGACGTTCAGAGGCTCACAAGGAGAGTTGCTGCCTTGAACAGGTTCGTATCTAGGGCCACAGACAGGTGTCTACCATTCTTCAAAATTATCAGAAAAGCCTTCGAATGGAGTGAAGAATGCGATGAGTCCTTCAAGGAGTTAAAATCATACCTGGGGTCTCTCTTGCTGTTGTCACGGCCCATGCAGGGTTAACGACTTTATGTGTACCTCGCCGTCTTAGAGTCATCCATTAGTGCAGCCATTATGAGAGACGAAGACGGAGTACAGAAGCCTGTGTATTTTAACAACAAGTCACTCCAGGGGGTAAAGCAAAGATATCCAAGGATGGAGAAGTTGGTCTACGCCTTGATCCATGCATCGAGAAAGATGAAGCCATACTTCCAGTCCCATACAATGGTCATCCTCACTGACTCTCCCCTTAGGCAGGTTTTTCATAAGCCTGGAAAATTAGGGAGGTTAATGGCCTGGGCTATAGAGCTGGGGGAGTTTGACATAGTGTTTCAGCCTAGGACGACCATTAAGGGGCAAGCATTGGCAGACTTCGTGGCCGAGTTTACTTGGGAAGATGATGAAGCCGAGGGTGAGATCCTCGAGAAGATAGATACCCGACAGGGTGAGCTCACCGATACACCTACAGATAAGGCTGAGACGAGCACCACTAGAAGGAAAGTGGTTGAAAACAAAGAGGGAAGATGTCTCTTTAGACAGGAGTCACTCATCGAGGGAGGTTTCTCAGAAGAACACACCGCGTGGAGTCTCTTCATCGACGGGTCCTCTTACGAAAGCGGGAGAGGAGCTGGATTAATAGTATCAGCACCCGACGGCACAGACATTGATTACGCCCTGAGGTTCAACTTTAAGGCCTCCAACAACAAGGCCGAATATGAGGCCTTGATAGCAGGCCTCTCCTTGGCCAGATCTCTTAGTATCGGCCAGATTTTGGTTCATAGTGATTCGAGGCTAGTAGTAAATTAGATACTAGGAGCCTACGAGGCCAAGGACAAGAGGATGGCTAGGTACCTTGAGAAGGTGAGGTCGTTACTGAAGGGCTTCAGAGAAGTGAAATTAAAGAGGATACCTAGGCTCAACAATGACCATTCTGATGCCCTTGCGAGGTTGGCCTCGGCAACTAGGACAGACATCAGGAGGACGGTACCAGTAGAAATTTTTCTTCGGCCAACTATTGAAGACGCTGAGGTAACACTTAGCAATTTCCTAAATGTTTCTCAGGAAGCTTCGTGGATGGACCCCCTGATCATGTACATTAAAGAGGGGGAGATGCTTGAAGCAAGACAAGAAAGGAAGAAGTTGAGATACAGGGCTGAAAAGTTCACTGTCATTGGGGACACCTTGTACAAAAAGGGATTTTTACTCCCCTTACTTAGGTGTTTGCACCCATCTGAGGTCCCATCCCTTTTGTAAGATGTGCACGAAGGATCGTGCTCAAGCCACATTGGGGGCAGATCCTTAGTGAAGAGGGTGATCACCCAAGGGTACTGGTGGCCGACCTTGGGGAAAGACGCCGCGGCATATGTAAAAAAGTGTGATAAATGCCAAAGATTTGCCACCATCCCTCACCAACCCCATCAGCCTCTTACCTCCATTACATCCCCATGGCCATTTGCAGTGTGGGGGATCGACCTCGTAGGACCCTTACCAAGAGCAGTCAATAACTATCGGTTCCTCATCGTAGCTATTGACTATTTCTCAAAATGGGTGGAGGCCGAACCGATGGTCACAATTACAGAGCAGAAGACCTTCTAGTTCATCTGGAAAAATGTTATATGCAGATATGGTCTCCCCAACACCCTCATCTCGGATAACGGGACTCATTTCAAGAATACCTCTCTACAGAGATACTGTGAAAGGGTGAGTATCAAACAATTTTTCTCCACCCCAGGCCGACCTCAGGCCAATGGGCAAACATAAGTTACAAATAGGACAATCCTAGATGGAATCAAGAAGAGGCTTGAGGAGGCAAAAGGAAGATGGGTCGATGAGTTATATGCCGTGCTGTGGGCATACAGGACGACAGTGAGGACCTCTACCGGAGAGACCCCATTCATGCTATCTTATGGATCAGAAGCCGTCATCCCCATCGAGATTGGGTTTCCTACTCATAGGATCCAAATGTATGACCCCCAGAGAAATACAGAAGAAATGAGACTCAACTTAGACCTGATTGAGGAAAGGAGGGAAGACACCGAGATAAGGCAGGCCGCCTACCAGCAGAGGACCGTGAGGTTTTACAATCAGAGGGTGAAACAGAGGCCAATCGCAGTGGGGGACTTGGTCCTAAAAAAGACTTGGCAAAATCCCAACAAGCTCCATCCTAATTGGCATGGCCCATATAGGGTCATCGATGAAGTCGTCCCTGGGACCTATAGACTAGAAAACCTAGAGGGGGAACCCTTTTCCAACCCCTGGAATGCAGATCATTTGAAAAAATACTATCACTAGTATTGTAAGGTCTTGATAGACCATAATTGTAATAGGAATTGCTCCAATAGAACACTTGGAAAATTAATGAGAAATATCCGTGTTTCCCCTCATCCTGTGTTTATCAGTTCTAGTACGCATGAAAACATTTTCAGAGAACGTCCCTCGGATATAATGAGGGCCAATGGAGGGGACGACCCCACCATTGTCCTCAAGAAGGATGAGGGAATACTTAATTAAAAACCATTAGTTTGGTTATTGGAACCCTCGGCTATAATAAGGGTAAATAGAGGGGACGACCCCACCATTGTCCTCAAGAAAGACGAGGGAATACATAATTAAAAACCATTAGTTTGGTTATTGGAACCCTCGGCTATAATGAGGGTCAATGGAGGGGACGACCCCACCATTGTCCTCAAGAAAGATGAGGGAATACTTAATTAAAAACCATTAGTTTGGTTATTGGAACCCTCGTCTTTAATGAGGGTCAATGGAGGGGACAACCCCACCATTTCCCTCAAGAAAGACGAGGGAATACTTTATTAAAAACCATTAGTTTGGTTATTGGAACCCTCGCCTATAATGATGGTAAATGGAGGGGACGACCCCACCATTGTCCTCAAGAAAGACGAGGGAAGACTTGATTAAAAACCATTAATTTGGTAATTACAACCCTCGGCTATAATGAGGGTCAATGGTGGGGACAACCCCCCCCCCCCCCCCCCATTGCCCTCAAGAAAAATGAGGGAATACTTAATTAAAAACCATTAGTTTGGTTATTGGAACCCTCAGTTATAATGAGGGTCAATGGAGGGGATGACCCCACCATTGCCCTCAAGAAAGATGAGGGAATACTTTATTAAAAACCATTAGTTTGGTTATTGGAACCCTCGCCTATAATGAGGGTCAATGGAGGGGATGACCCCACCATTGTCCTCAAGAAAGACGAGGGAAGAATTTGTTAAAAAACCATTAATTTGGCTATCATAACCCTCGGCCTATAATGAGGGTTAGTGATATTGTTGGGTTAGTGATATTGTTAGTACAAAAAATCCACAATACAAATCACATAAGAGACGAGTATGGAAGACAAAAAGAGGCATTATATTACAAAGTGATGCTCGTTTTACAAAAATAGAGTACAAAAATATTGATTACACTAAGAGTGTGTGGGCTACAGATAACCACCCTATTGAGCAGCATCAGAGGGCAGGGCCTCAATGTCAATGAGAGAGGTCTCCTCAACGACCGTGACAGGCCGAGCCTCAGACGTGCCTGTGCCTTCTGCATGCTGAGATTCCACTTGGGCTAGGGCTTCAGCAATAAATGGGTCATCTAGTTGAACTGCCTCAAGAGAGTGGCGAACAGACGACACTTCGTCAACAAACTTAAGGATGACCCACCGACAGGCCATCCTAATCCCCCTCTCTAAGTACTAAAGGCCGAAGCCTTGGAACTCATCTGAGAGTTTGTAGGCCTCCACAGCATTGGTCTCTACCTTCTTCACCGCCTCAGATAGCTCAGTTTTGTGCTGAGCCCCCATGTTGGTCAAAGCCTCATCCCTCTCCTTAATAAGCAAGTCCTTGGCCACCATGTCTGCATCATGCTGCCTCGTCAGCTCGTCCAGAACCCTTGTGTGTTTAATTCTGGCACTCTCTAGCTCAGCCCTTGCAGTCTCTAGCTCTGTCTGCAAATGGGCCTCGTGTTGGATGGCTCTCTCGGCTTCATGGAATTTTTAATGGTTATCAACCATCCATTTAGTAGCCGAGGTGAAAGCGCATGCAAACTGCACAGAAATAATAAACAGTTGTCAAGAGGCCGAGAAAACAGTTAGTGAAAGAATGCAACTAAGGGAATACCTGAGCTAGAGCATGCAGACCATAGTCATACACTTTTGCTGGAGGCATCTTTGACAGAAATTCATAATCAGCAGCCGAGGGGGTAGAAAACATGGACGCCTTGGCTGCCCTCAGGTTCGTGATCAAGGAAGATGGCTCGTCCTTTAGTGATGTCAAGTTTTGAGACCAGAGGCCCCCATGCTAGAAGAGGAACCAGTCCCCTCGGATGACTCCACCCTCGCCCTCGTCCTAAAATCCGATTGAGGGTCAACAGGGACTTCAGGCTCTTTTCTTTTGTGACCGTCGGCTGTCGGTTCAACAAGTGTCAGCCCCACGGCCTTTGTCTTCCTCGGATCCTGCTGAGGCTCCTTGCCCTTCCTCTTGCCTAAGCCAAATAGCAAACTTGGGGCAGTCATTTCCCAGAGTTGATCAGATATACCAGAGGGACGACCTGAAAGGGGGACGATACGTTAGAAAAATGCAGAGGCAAAGATGAAACACTTGAAAAAAGTAAAGAATGAGCAAAAAATAATATAACTCACATAGCTCTGTCAGGGGACCGACCCTCAAACCAGCTTCTTTGAGGAACATGGGGGTCATAAGATCTTAAAATTTTGCAATCTCACCCCCTCTCCCTCATTCCCTCAGATACTCAACTATGTCTTTCTCATCCAGACTAAGTCCGGGATCAGACATGGCCTTCATCGAGGGGTTTGACCATCTTCTGGGAACCCTCAGACTATCGTCCAAATGTTGAGACTCGGAGAAAAATTCCCACTCCCCAGAAACGAAGAAAAATCTCTTCTTCCAATCGTGGTTGGAGGTCTGTGCCACGTGGAGAAGCTTTTTGTCAGACCTCCTCGCCCCCAGGTGGTAGTACCCAGGCTGTTTGGACGAGGAGGTGATATTGTTACAGACCAAAAATACGTCAGTCGATGGCTCATCAGTGAAATCATTCTTCCATAAAGAGATGTAGCCAAGGATCGTCCTCCAAGAGTCGGGAGGAAGCTGAGAGGGGGCAACGCCGAGGGCTGACAGGATATCTACGATAGTAGGATGCAGAGGGAATCTGACACCAGCCTTGAACATTTGTTCGTATACTGCAACCTCTCCCTCTTCACCCTCGAAAACCCTCTCAAACTCAGAGGGAACCCTCATAGTTATATTTGGGGACACTCCATAGGCATGCCTCCACAGCAAGAGGTCACGATCCCTAACTGAGGAGATATAGGACGAGGCATGGGAGGTGTTAACCTGGTCATCATCTGAGTCCTCACCCTCGTCCTTTGTCCGCTCTCCCTCGGCCTCATCACCTGCCAGAGACTTCTGTGGAAAAGCCATCTGGAAGGCATGTGGAGATAGAGTAGTCACAGGGACGGCCTCGGAATCAACCATACCCTCGGCCTATAGGCCTGGGCTTAGGTCAGACGCCTCACCTCTCCCAGAAGGTCCAGCGCCAGTGGGGGACGACGCTCTCTCATCCATCTCTCCTGAATAACTCTCGGCAGGACGAAAGGACGACCCACAAGACTCAGATGGCTCAAATGGCTTTATTGTGGCAAGAGGAATGATAAAAATGGGTCGTACCCAATTAGGGTCGGCCCCTCGTCTCCTCTCCTCCTCTTCCTCTATTCGTCTGATCTCTATGAAAAGCTTCTCTCGCAAGGATGGGAACTCCTCGGCTAAATTATAAAGCCTCCTAAGCATTAAGGGGGAGACCCTACACTTAGAAGAATTTGGGTAACCTAACCTAACTACAAACAAATCTCATAATTGACCAGGGTGGACTTTTCAATCAAAACCTAAGAATTGAAGGGTTTTCTATCAAGAATAATTCAAGAACAGCTTACCGGAGGTTACACCGAAAAAGCTATGGAACAACCTAAGAAAATCTAGCCCTGTGAGCTTAAAACAAGAGAGCAAACAGAAATGAAGATAAGTAGGGTACAAGGGTCAAGGTGTTACCTGAGGAGGAATAGCGAAGATGCTAAGGTTGAAGGTTCAAAAACTGCAGAAATGGCAAGAAGGCTGGAAGCGAGAGAGAGAGAGCTTGGGCGCGAAGAAGAATAAGAGAATGAATGGTTTCAAAAATTGCTTATATACCTTAGTAATGAGTGGGCCCATTACCTAAGCCAAAGCACAGCCCACGAGGAGTACATCATTAGGGCACAAAGCCCCAAGCAGCATGCATCCCTGCGCTTTGAAAACTGGAACAACATTGGATAAAAATTTGACAGCTGTCACATCAGCTTGACAGGTGTCACTCATCAAACAGACCATACACTTAGTCTCAAAAGAAACACTATCCCTCATCCATCTCAGCATAATCTATGGCTAAGGGCTGGGGGGTGATTGATATACTCGTATATACCCTCGGCCATGCCGAGGGAGCCCTGCGCCTCACCAGGCCCAGACGACCTCTCAGAGGCCGACCCTTCATCAGGCTCCAGACGACCCCTTAGGGGGGCCGACCCTTCATCAGGCTCCGGATGATCCCCAAAAGGGGCCGACCCTTCATCAGGCTCCGGATGACCCCTCAGGGGGCCTACCCTTCATCAGGCTCTGGACGACCCCTAAAGGGGCCGACCCTTCATCAGGCTCTGGACGAACCATTAGGGGGCCGACCCTTCATCAGGCTCCAGATGACCCATCAGGGGGCCGACCCTTCATCAGGCACTGAGCGACCCCCCGAGGGTACGACAGTACGAGGCCCAAATTAGGCTAGACTCATTACCGAAAGGAACTTTGCCCTCGGCCTCATATTAAAGGCCGAGGGTGACATCATTACAGCGCGTGGTTTGGGAGACGCGTGGAACAGTGCGCGTGAGGCTCACATGGCACATGGGAGACCGTTATAACAAAATCACACCCTCACGTGAGGGAATATTATGTCATCATTTGGAATCTACAGGTGTCAACAAGGGATTGGATAGATCATCATTCACATGCACCATGCATACTTGGGGGGTACACTACACCCCCAAGACCTATATATACTTGTCACCTACAACCCTACATGGAGATGAATCGATAATTGTAACCCTAGCAAAAACTCTGCTTATACACACATTAGAGAGAGAAAGTGAGCTTATGTGCATTGTATCCAAGGCCATTAGTGCCCATACTTAGTGGATCACACACTCACAGTGGATGTAGACCAAATTGGCTGAACCACTATACATCATTGTCTTATTCCTCTTATACTCATCTCCTTCTACACACTTATACACTTACATCTCTATAGCTTCCATGGCTGCCATTATTTGAGCTCATCATCACTTATCCGATGGTGCCTAATCTCAGCATCATCATAAGACACCACTTGTGGATTTATTAAAGTGGTTCCTAATCCACCAAAAATTATCCCACCTACGAGATATATCCCAGGTAAAAAAAAATTAGTCCTCATAGTGAACCTACTAATCTTTTAGCTAACATTCAATATTTTCATACTAGATATATCCCCATGGACCGATCACCATACCCTTGTGGGGCACAACTATATAAATACCTATCTAGATTCACCCCAAATCATTGTCATTATTAAAATCCAAGAATAAATGACTTACCGAGTCCATCCCTTGTCAAAAGTCCTCATTCCTAAAGATATTCATACAACGTTAGCATAGAGCTTGTCAATACCGCTCCTTATAACCATTCACATGGAAAATTTGATAACCTTCAGTATGCAATTTCCACCACTAGGTTTGTCAAATGACTATCTCCGTGGGCACTATAATATGTTTCATATCAGTACTATTATGGGGATATCTACTATGAAGCCATGTACATCATGAGAAATATAAACCTATAAAAATTAGAAGCCAATTTCGATGATGAGGACCTCAAATATCCCACCTCAGATAACGATATTTATTTAGGATCATCCACTTTTATAGGATCACTTTATGATACCCCTAATCGAAAGTATGAGTACCTACTTGCAACGATGGTATAAATCTTCACCCTTTCCCCTGACCCTAATATGATGGTGCACTAGATAGATGATTCACTATCGAGAAATCTTCCTAAAACCCCCCCAAAAACTCCCACTAACCCAAATTAGTTTCCAATCCTCAATTGCACCGAAGTTATGATCCTATATCCAACTCCACCCTATTTCCTATTACATCTCTTACTCTGCGTGGAAAAATCCAAGAAAGAGTCATGGGATGAACCCATACTAACCCTAGACAAGGAGGTTAACTATCTCACCCAATGAGAATAACACTCCACTCTTTCGAATCCCACCTATAAAGGCAGAGGTCTGTTAGAGAAAGCTATCATTTCCTTTCACCATGATAAAAATAAGATCATAGAGAATCTCCACCAAACATTAAGTAAAATTAACATCTGGGAGTTATTAGCCTTTTCTCGGGATTATCAGACTGCCTCGACCATTTGATAACTCAAGAGTTTATGGATCGGGATCTATCAATGTTAGAGATGTTCGACACTATCTATTCTATTACCATGCAACAATTCATAAAATTATATAACAAAGACCCCCCACCCCATGAAGGAATGTATACATCTAGTACTAATGGACAACTAGTCCACCATCAATGTCTACCCCATCTACACCACCAATAATCTAGGATACACCTCCTTATAATTCTCATTATCCTCCATGGACATCAAAGTTTATGATAATACTCGTTGATAGGTGTTGGGAACAATCAATCTCATACTCATCGTCGGACTTATCAAATGCAACATTGAGTTTCAAGTGCTCAACATTCCCACCAGCTTCACTCTTCTACTAACATGGAGCTCATTATGATCGAAGGGTATGATGGTTAGGTCATAGTCACTAACACCAGTATTATTCCACTATTAGACACCGACCACGATAGTAGAACATCGACTTCAGCGGGTTCCAGGTCATCTATTCGCACACATGATAGAAGAGGAGACAATTATTCATTTTGTACCTACCCAAGTCATTCATAGAATGGGGTACGTGCCATCGTTCATACTTGGGAAAATACAATAGGGGACTCTAGAAGTAATCAAAACCACAAAACATAAGGGCAAATCTGGTCTTGGATACATCACTAACTGCAAAGCCCAATACCCCCTTATCCCAAAGGCTCCTATCATGGGTGGAATAACCACTTTCATCTCTAAGGGGAGGAATTTTTATATCATGGCCTCCTAGGACCTTAGTGAGATGACATAAATAAATCCCTACAGCCTACGATGAAAAACCTTTATGAGGAAGGACTATACATAGATTATAGGAAAATCCAAGAAGACAACTATAGCGAACTCAATGTCTTGTGGGTCACAGAGCAGAAAAAAAATATTACTAAACCAGATCATGAATGGGGACTACCTGCCTTGTTCGCTGAAGTAACTGCCTTGGTCTCTATGATAGGATCATCAAACGTAAACCCTGCTTACACGACTCGCTAGCCACCTCCATCCCTCAGGGAATCTCAACAGAAAAAGGATTATTAGTCATCATCCCTGAACTCAATCTCTACCTACATCAAACAAATACCACGAAACCTCCATTAGAAACACCTCCGGTCGAACATCAGGATGAAAACTCCAAGTCACTCTAGGATTATCAGTGAAATGAGGAAAACAAATAAACTTTCTTTAAGCGCTCTTAAAGGCCCTCCCCTACACTACCAATATGATGGCCTGATTGAGAACACCGTTAAAGCACCCAGTTAAAATAGAATCACCTAAACCAACCTACAGTTTTTTCCAAGCTACCAGAGAATCCAAATATCCTATAGCAGAATCTAGACCATTTCATCAGTATGCATACCAGCTCCTATTATTCTGTAACCTTTTAAGTCTGTCTTGTAAAAAACTAAGTACCCCCTTATCTCTTCTCCTGATGTATCCTCCTATAAAGTAGACTTTCTTCTATTATCAATGTTGTCATGACTCCCCATGATGGAATAATAGATTATGATTTCAAGTATTTGCCCGCATGTGTTGCATTTGACGGTGTTAAATCCAACAATGGATTAGATTTCAAACCCAATAATGATGACTTTACAAATCTAAAATACTAAAAAACAAATCACAAAAACATAACTAAAGCTAAAATAGACTTATGTCTCCAATGAGGATGACACAGGAACCATAAACTTGGGCACTACCCAAAATCCTAGTCAACTACAATTATTTTTATGGATCTATATGTACTTATTATTTTTTAATTTTTGTATATATAATTCATCGAAAATAAAAATACAAAATATTAACAAGGCCGGGACCGAATTTGTAGGTTAACCGAATCAATTGGTCCGGTCTCGGTCCAAAAAAATTATATATATATATATATATATATATATATATATATATATATATATATAGAGAGAGAGAGAGAGAGAGAGAGAGAGAGAGAGAGACTCTCATACATACCAAGGATACATACTTGATGGCACACAAGCCTATATTTCTTAAATATTTTAAAAGTAAATTGAGTTGAATTTTTTTGTGTGATATTTAAACATTACAAATGACCCTTATAAAAAATCATCTTAAAATAATTTTTTTTGCTATTTTAAAAAAACCAGACAAATTTTTGCATATTTTAAAGTGCATTAATGCCACACAAAAAAATCAACTCAAAAATATGTTTTTACTATTTTAAAGAAATCGACATGTATATGTGTGTGTGTGTGTGTGTGTGTGTGTATGTGCGTGTGTGTATATAAATGATTTGATAAATGAATATTCATTTCTTTTTTCAATATGCAATTGCGTCATAACAATTCTTTTATTTTTCATATAAAATAAAAAATACAGATATAAATTTGGGTCGTCATTAATTATTTGATATAGTATATCAGTATGTTTATCTATGTATATGTATATCTGTAGGGTTATCCTTCATCCTTTTTGAAGTTTCGATGGAAGGATTCTTTATATGCTTTATGTGAAACATGAAGTTGCTTCATCTCAGAACTTCTAATTGAGATATGAATATACATTAGGTAGCACAAAAAAGTAATTTTTTATCAATACAAAGCCCATAAAGGATTTTATAAGAGAAAAAAGGCTTGTTGAGCACCTCATAGCTATGTCATAATAGATTCGAACACTTGCCCCAGATCGACTTCAAGATCATACTTTCTCTAGTGAATAACTAAAGAAAATAGGTAGATGGGAGATAAAAAAAATAGAAGCGACACAAACTAATTACTAATTATATAATTAAATATCTCTCAGAGTTTCACTAATGTTGTCGGGTCTCTTTGTATGTATTGTCCGAAAAGAGGACTCAATGATTATCTGCTCACCGAAACCTGAAATCAAAATTTTGCTAGATAGGGATCACATAAAAGTGGGATAACCCAATTTGACCGATGTCGAGGCAACCAATAAAGCTGCATAAGTGAATATATAACCCATAGAAAAGTGGGTTAACCTAACCAATAGTGCTTGCACAATGGAAAGGGTTTCCATTTTATCTCTCCAACAAATTAAATTGGCCAAGAATGGACCAAATATTTGTCAAATATAGATCATCGGATTATTGATACAAAGCCAACCAAACAATGGCTTTCTTAAGCTAACCAATTGGCCATAACACCATGTAAGCCACCTACACTTCTGAAAATTATATTTTGATTTTTATCTAGTCCATTTTTAAAAAATGAAACTATATTTAAAACAAAATAATGGCATTCTCGATAGGATCCCTGAAAAACAATTAACAGCCATTTAAGAATGGAACTATAAATAGTGAACCTTCAAAATGGCTAAGATTTTGTTATAGGCTCATCTTGATTTATGCAAGGAATGAGAGAGCCTCTCTCAAAGCCTGAACTTGAGGGGAATTCTCCCGAGCCTTCTTCTTAAACTCCAGAATAGTTACTTTTTCATAGAAACCAGTTTTAATCATGAAGAATTCCATTGAACCCACATTCATGGAAGACATAATACTTATTTTAACATACGAATATAGGAACTTCATGTATTATTATTTATAAGACAAAAATGATGATGGAGTACAAACTGCGGTGATGAAATTACATGGGAAGAAAGATAACAACTAAGCTTTTGTATATATATGTCTAACGATCCTACAAAAAGAATATATTTTCTTTATGTACATTATATATGTCCTATATATCAACAAATTCAATGTTATACAAAATTTCTTAAATCTTACTCAAATCTAAAAGACACCCCCGCCCTTTCAATCAAACCTTCTTGGGCAGTTTCGTTCGTGGATGGTCAACTCTGCCTCAGTGTAAAAGCATCAACAATAATGAGTGCACCATTTCTTGTATTTCATCAGGTGTATTTTTATGTGTGTCACTATAGACTTATTTCCAGTGAACTCAGACTTGCATTGATTGCAAGTGTAGATCTCACGTTCTTGCATAGTACCACCCTTCACAGTCTACAAAAAGAAAGATGTGTAATTAATAAAATTTTATCACAAACAAATCTTTATCATGTTGTGTAATGTAACGAATATTCAATCAAAATAAAGATAACATTTCGTTTAGTTGCGAGAGAAAATAAAGGATCCTAAAAAAATGTAATTCCAAACATCTATACCAACTCCATGACTTTTACTGACAATTTTCATGTAGTGGCAGTTCTTCCCATATGTAAATACTAGTGGTAACCCGTGCGATGCATGGGCAGTGTAACACATTTTTAACTATTATATATACATTCACAACTATGAGCAATACTTAAAAATAAGTGATCTGAATCATATCCCTAAACATGAAAACGCAAATGAAATTATAGTTAGCACTACTATGAGTCACAGAAGCTAATAAAGTGCAGCTTCAACTAATCAGATGCCTAAGAGTGCTCATTTCTCCTAGTCTGTCATATCCAGTTTTTTTGTTCAAAAGAGGGCTCTGGGTTCGATTTGTTATGGCTGATATGAGGAATGTAACATATATATGTACATAGAGGTGAGTGGTAAATTAGTTTTTAAAATGTTTGGTTCGATTTTTCCACTTGGTATGGTAATGTCTTTATGTTGGAAAACACTATCTTTAAAAAACTTTTGGTGAATTTTTATCCGAAGTTGGTAAAAATTTGTTGCTACATGTATATAAATATACAATGGATTAATTTAATGGACAAAGTAGTATTTTAATTTAACAGTTTTTTGGATTTGAAGTATCATTATGATTTTATGAAATTACCCATTTTGAGTTATGAAGAATTCACTTTAGCCCCTATTCTTGATCGAATTTCAAATTTCAAGAGCTCCTTTAAAAGGCTCTCGACAGGCAACCATCTTTGGCCCCGGGTGTGGGGACAATAGTCCTCTTACATGGAACATCTCTAATTTTCCTAACACTATTAAAGTGTTGTGCCCTGACAGACCCATACAACAACGGACAACAAATATTACTACTTATAAGATGACTTGGAGAATTTTTTTTGTGACATAAAACATTTCTTATGATGTAAATAATATTTTAGTCAAAGCACATAGTGTGAAAATCTAACTAAAAATAATTGCGGGACAAAATAGTTAATAACATCGAAAATTAGTACTAATCAGAAGTGAACTATTTTTAAAAACCCAAATAAACAAAAACCCAATCTCTAAATTTTTAGATACCCACCAAACCTTTTGTATCTCCTAATTTCTTTCTGATAAGTCCGTAACTACCTACCAAACAATGGTCTCCACCTTAAAGCATTGTTAGATGGCAATAGTTCCACATTAAACTGATTCGTTGCATAAAAACAAAATAAGAATAAGTAAAGTTAAACAATATATAAGAAAAATTAATTTGATAAGTAAACTTTAACAACTTAAAAAATACATAGTGTCTATGAGTTGACTTCAACAAATACAACTGCACATGTAGGATGAAAAAGAAACTCTTAAACAATCATATCTACAAAAAATTCCAACGACTTTAGCAAACTGAAAATAACATTCCAAAATATTGACGAATTATAAAATACACCAAAAACCCAAACATGTTTTTTTACACCCAACACTCGAACCATGTTTTGTTTTCAAGGGCACAGTAGAAGACCTGTAACCATCCAATAGCCAAACATACTTTTTTACTCTAGCTTAACCTCATAGGAATAACACCCTCACCTGATTTTCTCCTCCTATTAAGAAAGACACTCGAACACAGTCGTGCCTCATACTGAAGACACAAAGTTGTGCTAGATTTTTTATAAATGTATATGAAATTTTCTAACACCCACGCCTGTTTCTTCACTTTATCTCAACCCAATACTGTAGATACAAAGTCGTGCAGTCACAAATCCAAATAAATTTAGTAAATATAAAAATCATAAGTGTGTATTTTATCAAAGACGACTGTGTTATATCCACTCTTAATTAGAAATGCACATTTTGGCCTTTTTTTCAAGCATTTACGATGCCAATAATAATTTCACTTATTTAGAGCAACAACTCTTATTAGGACAAAAAAATGTTACTCACTAACTCGTCTAGAGCGAAAACAATTGACCATCGTTATTAGAATTTATAAACCAAAGTAAGATTTTGACATGTTCCTATATTTAAAAACAAAAGTAGGCCATCATTACATTTTGCCTTGATAATTGGATGACTTTACTTTAAAATCGTAAAAACAAATTTGTAACAGTCTATGTTTCTCTCAAATAGAAAATTGTAATAGAATAAACATATACTTATGTAATAAAGTCATTAGTTTCCATAACATAAATCATGGAAAATACTAAAATCATAACATATGAGATGATTTGATATGAGTTCCCTCGATATTGGTATTCAAAAATACATATCTCAGGTTCCTTGAACATAAACACAAAACATAATAAATTTATAAACTAAGTTTGTTACCTATCTTACTCAAACACAAATACATTTTAAGTGAGAAAAATTAAAACATAACCACATTTTAAGTCAGAAAAATTAAAACGTTGAGAGAGAGAGATAGAGAGAGATAGGGGGATCCTCTAGCACTGTTGAACATTTAAAGCAACACCATAAAATAATTATAACATGAACCCCCTTAAATAGAGGAATGGAGAATGGAGAAAAGAGTGAAATCATGCGTACTACGAGAAAAAATTACCGAGTAAAGGGCAGGTGTGAGACGTGGATATTTTGAGTTGTTGCCTCGTCTTTGAAATGTTGAACGCTAGAAGCGAGTCTAGTAAATTAAATCAAACACAATCTCAGTTAACAAAAACTATCTATAAAGTTGAAACATGAGTAAGCTTTCCATGACTAGAGATGGAAACCCAAGAGATCATCCATAGATCGACACAGAGACACACACACAAAGAGACTGAGAGAGAATGGGTTTAATTTCTGATATTAAGAACATAAATCAAAGAACACAACTGATAGGTCATTAAAAATCAACCATTCATAGAATTAATAAAGAGTTGATGAGTTCAGCATCTACCATTCGTACTCACCATTAATAAAGAGGTTACGAACCCATCCTATCTTTAGCTATCTTCAAAAGAGAGTTCACCATTGTTGCAATAGAATTGTTTTTTTGTAACAAGAAAGAAAAAAGTTAAGAAAAAGAGTGATAGGGGTGTTCCATCAATGGGTTGGGATTGAGAAATAGGATGAGGGAATTGTTGTAGAAGAAAGGAGCGCGTGAGAGATGAGACTTTTTGATAGGCTCGAGGTAGTTGTGGTTTAAATTTTGGGAAATGGTGTATGAGGGTATGGGTCTGAAATTGTGAGTGCAAATTCGAGGCAGCATGGGTTCAGATTTTGAGAGTGGCAAAGGATACCACGCATTAATTACTGATGACACATGACTTATTGTTTCACCATCGGATATAAATCTTTAATTTAGAACCTCAACCATTGGATAGTTGAGAGAAAAATCCCTCCTCATTTATTATATAGATATGTAATAGATATAAAAATGGTAACAATGGTGATGGGGATCGAGAAGATGCTACAGTTGTTTCAAAGCCATGGGGGATTTATTTTTTTTCTCCAATATAATTATTTGTCGTAGAGAGATGTACATCATTAGTTGATTTCACTCAAATTCCTTTCTTGGCAAAAAATTTGTAATATAATGAGAAGGATATTGATATTCAAAATAGTGAGTGTTCATTAACCTAAGGTGTACAATTTGGCAGAAGTTTTAGAATTTACGTAAGCAAGTGAATCAGTGATGTTAGAATAGTCTTTGTTTGGAAAAATAAGTATTTTATTTATCATTGTTAGTTTTAGTAGGTAGTTTGGAATGTAGTTAAATGTTTAGATTAAGAAATTGGAATTGCTAGATATGGGCAACCAAGAATTTAGAGGGAGAGAATTAGTTAGTAACTTATTTGAGGAGAATTTGGGAATATAATTTTTTTTTATTAGGCTTGATGGTAGATTACAATGCTTAGCTTGGATTGGGATGGATGGACAAATGACCTCCCCACCTATTTATAGGAATCTCACCTCCTTAATGGATGGTGGAGATTAAAGTACTTCAGTGGTCCTGATTAATTCTCCAGAAGATTCCCACCTCCTTATGGTAACATTCTAGAAGCCTACGTACTTCCTTAATATTCTAGAATATTCTATACATTACAAGTAAGGTCTATTTTATTTAATATGGAATAACTTGAATTTAATATTTGACATTATGTAGAATATTCTAGACTATTCTAGGAATTAGTATCACATTTTAACACTGCTCCTTGATGCTAATTCCTGAAATCCCAAGCGTGGTTCGTAGTTATTTGAACTTAGCCGTTGGTAGAGCTTTTGATAAAATATCTGCAACTTGTTCTTCAGTCTTGCAATAATTCAACTCGATCTCTTTGTTGGATGTTACCTCTCCTAGGAAATGGTACTTGATTGCAATATGCTTTGTTCGGCTATGAGAAACTGCATTTTTCACCATCGCAATTGCAGATTTTCTATCGCAGTAGATTTCTGTAGGTTCATTCTGCATTACTCCCATATCCTCAAGTATTCACCTTAGCCAAATTGCTGGACACGCTAAGCTTGAGGCTACTATGTACTCGTCTTCTGCTGAGGATTGAGTAATTGCCACTTTATTCTTTGATGCCCATGAGAAGAACCCAGAACAAGTGTGAATGCATAGACTGAAGTTCTTCTCATGTCATCCATCAATCTGGCCCAATCACTGTCCGTGTACCCGATCAGTCTTGAGTATGTAGTAGACTTGTACCTTATACCATATTCTTTCGTGCCTTGTAAGTACCTAAGTATTCTCCGCTACATAGTGACTCTGAGTTAGACTCTGTATGAACCTAGATAGCAAACTTGTAGAGTACAATATGTCTAGTCGAGTCACTGTGAGATATAATAAGCTCCCAATAAGGCTCCTGTAGGGAGAGACATTTGCTTTAGGTGAACCGTCGTCCTTCCTAAGTTTTTCATTGGTCATGAGCGGTGTAGAAATGGATTTGCAGTCGTACATCCAGAACTTCTTTAGGAGGTTCTCAGTGTATTTTGTTTGTGACGAGAAGATTCCACCATTTTCTTGGCTTATTTCAATTCTAAGAAATTAGTGCACCAAGCCCAAGTCGCTCATCTCGAATGTCTTTATCATATCTTCCTTAAACTCTTTGATAATCTTTTCATCATTGCCTATATAGATTAAATCATCCATATAAAGGGAAATGATAAGAGTATATTTCCGGCCTTGGGTCTTGATGTAGAGAGTTGGCTCGCTTTGGCTCCTCCTAAATCCTTGATTTGTGAAGTATTCATCAATTCTGCTGTACCAGGCTCTCAAAGCTTGCTTTATACCATACAAGGCTTTCTTTAGTTGAAGGACTTTATCTTCTTTTCCTTGCACCTCGAAACCTTATGGTTGTTCAACATAGATTTCTTCCTCGAGATATCCATTGAGGAATGCTGATTTGACATCTAGTTGATGAATCTTCCAGCGATTTTGAGTTGCTAGTGCTACTAGTGCTCTAATGGTGTCCAATCACACCACTGGTGCAAAAGTTTCATTGTACTCAACTCCGAATTATTATGAGTAGCCTTTTACTACCAACCTTGCTTTGTGTTTCTGGATTAAGCCATCAGGTTGTAGTTTTATTTTGTAGACCCACTTTACTCCGATGATATCTTTGTCCTTTGGTCGATCCACCAACTCCCAACTCTTATTCTTATCGATTATCTTCATCTCTTCTTCCATAGCTTTGACCCAGACTTCTTATTTTGCAGCATCTTCATAACTCTCTAGTTCTAGAATTGCAAAGTTGCATCTTTCATAGATCTCAGCTAGTGGTCTAGTCCGTCTAAGAGTTGATTCTGGAGATGAGTCTTCTTGCCTTGGTGATGATTGAGGTATTATTTCTGGTGTCAGGGCAGTTATAGTATATGTATCTTGACTATATTATAGTGGTGTAGATGTGATGATGCTTCTTCTTTCAATCTTCTCTTCTTCCCAGTTCCAGGTAACACTCTCGTCAAACTCTACATCGTGACTGATCATCAACTTCTTAGTTCTCAAGTTATAAACTCGATTGCCTTTTGATTGAGTACTATAGCCTAAGAAGATTCCTTTCTCTTTCTTGTCATCGATCTTGCTTCTCTTTTATCATGGAACATGAGCATATCATATGCACCCAAACAATCTGAGATGTTTTGTTGATGGCTTTTGACCGCTCCAAGTTTCGATGGCATCTTATTTTAAACAGCCTTGGTGGGAAGCCTATTTAGGAGGTACACTGTAGTGTAGACTGCTTTTTCCCAAAAAGTCTTGAGAAGGACTTTCTCCTTGAGCATCATTTTGTCCATCTCAATGACTGTCCTATTTTTCTTTCAAAAACTCCATTCTAATCTAGAGCATACCCAATAGTTTATTGGCGTTCTACCCATTCATCTTCACAGAACTTATCAAATTCATTGGAGTTATACTCCTTTCCTCTATAACTTCTCAAACCTTGATGAGGTGACCACTTTATTTCTCAACAAAGTTTTTAAATCTTTTGAAAACTCTAAAAACTTCTGATTTTTCACGAAAATAATAGACCCACGTCATTCTTGTATAATCATCAATGAATAAGATGAAATACTTGTTATTCTCATGAGAGGGTGTCCTCATAGGACCACACACGTCAGTGTGTACCAACTCCAGTAATGAGTTGGCCCTCCATAATTTGCCTGATGGGAAAGGTTTTCTTTGTTGCTTCCCGAGCATACAGCCTTCGCAGACATGATCTAGCTATTTTATTAGCGGCATGTCTCTCATCATATTCGTTTCATGGAGTAATTTTAACCCGTAGAATTTGTAGTGATCGAATCTTTGGTATTATAAATATGAGTCATCTATTTGTGCTTTCATAGATATGTCTTTTGCATATCTCCACTCGATACGGAAATTTCTATTGTTCTTCATTTTAACCACGACTATTTCTAGATTTTTATTCTTTTTGTAATAGATGGTACACGTGTCTCGAGAAAAGTATAAGGAGTACCCAGTTTCAATCATTTGACCAACACTAAGTAGACTTTGCTGTAAGCTAGGCACAAGTAATACATCTTTGATCAGGTGCGAACCTTTCTTTGTTTGCACGGCTATTGTGCCATTTCCTTTTGCCTCTACAACTGAACCATTTTCGAATCGAACTTGTGACTTGAATCACATGTCAATATCTTAGAAAATTTCTTATTTTTCAGTTATGTGATTGCTACAGCGACTTTCGATGTACCAAGTATCCTCCTTCTCCTTTGTTGTTACTTGGCAGACGTAGAAAAGAACTATTTCTTCGTCTTTTTCTTCAGAGAAGTTGGCTTGGTGTTTTTCCTTTAGACGACAGTCTTTTTCTTCATGCCCGAACTTCTTGCAATTTCTGCATTTTGATTTGTCTCAAAACCAACAATCTTTTTCAAAAGGGTTTATCTTTTTACAAATACCACGAGGTGGAAATTTTCCTTTTTTGTTATCTTGATTTTTCAAATTTTCATTATTTCTAGATGTTTTCTCCCTTCTAGAATTTTCTTTGAATTTTCTCCAATCACATTGTCTAGAATTCAGAGACCTTGTATTTAACTTAGACTGGAAGGCAGTTTCTATTGAATCTTAATTACGCCTACTCAGTCTTTTCTCATATGCTTCTAGAGAGCTCATTAGTTTGGTCACTGAAAGTGTTTTTAGATCCTTTGTACTTTCAATTGTGGTTACAATAGGATCAAACTTTGCAGTGACACTAATAAGAGTTTTTTCGACAATCCTTTTATCGGGTATATCTTCCCCGTAGGATCTCATTTGATTTACTAATTCCTTTATTTTAGAATAGTATGTTTTGGAGGTCTTAGATTCCTTCATTTTTAAATTCTCATATTCCCTTCTTAAGAAATATATCGCCAATTTTTCAGATTTACGATACCTAATTTCAGGACAAATTATATACACAAAAAAAAAAAAATCAGTCCTCTAAATGTGTTGTTCATCATAACATCAATCATATTCAAACTTAAATCCCATAAATTAAAGGGGTAATTACATGCATCAAGAAATAAATTGGACACATAAATTAAGCAAGAGAATTATTGTCTTAAAATTTTTAGAAGAAAAGCTCCTTGAAAACCCCTTGATTTCCCCTTTGTTCTTACCCCTTTCTTCTCTTTTGGTCCTTATACTATTTTCTCCCATCAACTGATGTTTTAGGTTTTTTGGAATGATAGTGGGGGAGTGGTTTACCCCCACTTAAACACTGAATGAAAGGCGAATCCCAAGTTGGGCCTAAAATCCAACTTTTGGACCCCAAATAGACCCGTATCCATAACCCAACTAGTCCAAAAGTTCCCCAACTCATACACCTATGACCTAGGACCATTTCTAAATATTTAAAACGCTAAACCGTGTCTATAATGCTCCCCAAAATGTATCCCAATTATTTTTATTTCACTTAGACATTTTATTATGTTAAAAATAAACGCGCCCATAAATTTAGTTATGAGTGATTTACTTTTCACTAGTAAACCCATTATGTTCAGTTGAGTTTTTATATTTAAATAATCCTGAATAATTGTTTACTTACAATTAAAAAAATTTACTCGCCTAAAATTTAAATCCTCCTAATTTACAATTTACTTTATTCTCAAAATAAATTTGAACCATTAAATTCATTTATGTCATAATATTTTATTCTAAAATTATGGGGTATTACATTATACATATGTATACATACAATATATCGAACGGGAAAGGGTAGACAGAGATAGAGAAGTTACCTCAAGACTTGCAAATAATAAAACATGGATCGTTGAGCGTGTCCAGAAAAAGATGAAAGAGAAGGTACCTCAAGCCTATAAAATATGGAAGCGTATTCAACATGGGTACGTACGGTAAATATATGAAGACAAGATTTTAAGAATAATTGTTGGACAACTTCTTGACTTCAACATGGATTCTACCTTCGACGTTTCCTTATTATACTAACTTCACGCATACACAGTTTGTATTATTCGAAAATGGCCGCAACACTATTTGTTTGTTAAAAATTCATCTTCAAAATAGTAACATACCTCCTAGTAACATACCTACGAACCTATCCCTTTTTTGTAAAAAGTAAAAAAAAATGTATTTATTAACCAAACTCAGTATATATGAACTATATAGTTAGAAGATCATCCTACAAAAATAATCATAAAAAAATTCAACCAGAATATGGGTGAAATGAAAAGTGGGTATATGTGGGTATATATGAGCATTTTTCGGTCGTTCAAAATTTTTCCATCATGTCATCCACTTTCGGATTGAATTTTTTGATGATTTTGTCGATGATCTCATTATTATGTAATCATGTATACCAATTTTTGTTAAAAAATATGTCTTTTTACTATTTAAAAAAATGGGTATGTTCATAGGTATGTTAAGTGAGGTATGTTGGAGATCCTAACTGTATACGTACAATATTTCAAACGGGAAAGGATAGAAAAAGATAGAGAAGGTACCTCAATCCTAGAGAATAATCAAGCACATATCGTTGAGCGTGTCCAAAAAAAGATGAAAAAGAATGAAAACCTCAAGCCTACAAAAACTGGAAGTGTATTCAAGAGGGGTACGAACGCTAAATATCTGAAGATGTGATTTTAAGAATAATTGTAGGACAACTTCTCTACATCAACATGGATTCTACCTTTAACTATTCTTTGTTACACTAACTTCATACGATTTGTATTATTATGAAATGGCCCCTACACTGTTTGTCCATTAAAAATTCACGTTCAAAACAGTAACATAGACCTACAAACATATATATTTTTTAAAATAGTAAAAAAAAATATTTTTTAACCAAACTCGGTATATATGATCTACATAGAGAGAAGATCATCCTACAAAAATAATAATAAAAAAATTCAACCCGAAATGGGTGAAATAAAAAGTTGGTATATGTGGGTATATATGAGCATTTTGTGGCCGTTCAAATTTTCTCCATCATTTCATCCACTTTCGAATTGAATTTTTTGATGATTTATTTGAAGATGATCTCCTTATTATGTAAATCATGTATACTGAGTTTGGTTAAAAAATACATTTTTTTACTATTTAAAAAAATGGAGATGTTGCTTGGTATGTTAATTTAGTTATGTTGGAGAGCCAGACTATGTACATATGTACATACAATATATCGAACGAGAAAGGGTAGATAAAGATAGAGAAGGTACCATAAGACTAGATAATAATAAAGCACATATCGTTGAGCATGTCGAGAAAAAGATGAAAGAGAAGGGACCTCAAGCCTACAAAATCAGGAAGTGTATTCAACAAGGGTATGTACGGTAAATATATGAAGACGAGATTTTAAGAAAAATTGTTGAACAACTTCCCTACTTCAACATGGGCTCTACCTTCGATGGTTCCTTGTTATACTAACTTCATGCATACACAGTTTGTACTATTCAGAAATGGCTACTACACTATTTTTTTGTTAAAAATTCACGTTCAAAACAGTAGCATACCTCCTAGTAACAAACCTACAAACATATCCATTTTTTTAAGATAGTAAAATAAATATATTTTTTAACCCAACTCGGTATATATATGATCTACATAGTGAGAAGATCATCCTAAAAGAATAATCATCAAAAAATTCAACCCGAAAATGGTTGAAATGAAAAGTGGGTATATGTGGGTATATATGAGCATTTTTCGGCCGTTCAAACTTTTTCCATCATCTCATCCACTTCCGAATTGAATTTTTTGGTGATTTTTTTGTAGAAGTTATCCTTATTATATAAATCATGTATACCGAGTTTGGTTAAAAAATACATTTTTTTACTATTTAAAAAAATGGGTATGTTCAAAGGTATGTTGAGTGAGGTGTGTTGGAGAGCCTGACTGTATACATATGTATACATACAATATATCGAATGAGAAACGATAGACAAAGATAGAGAAGTTACCTCCAGCCTAGAGAGTAATCAATCACATATCGTTAAGGGTGTCTAGAAAAGGATGAAAGACAAGGTACCTCATGCCTACAAAATCTGGAAGTGTATTCAATAGGGGTACGTACGCTAAATATATGAAGATGAGATTTTAAGAATAATTGTTGGACAGGTTCTCTACTTCAACATGAATTCTTCCTTCAACGGTTCCTTGTTATACTAACTTCACACATACACAGTTCGTAATATTTGAAAATGGCCCCTGTACTATTTGTTTGTTAAAAATTCACGTTCAAAATAGTAACATAACTTCTATCAACATACCTATGAACATATCCATTTTTTTAAATTGTACAAAAATATATTTTTTAACCAAACTCATTATTTATGATCTACATAGTGAGAAGATCACCCTACAAAAATAATCATCAAAAAATTCAACCCAAAAATGGGTGAAATGAAAAGTGGATATATGTGGGTATATATGAGCATTTTTTAACCGTTCAAATTATTTCCCTCATCTCATCCACATCCAGATTGATTTTTTTTATTTTTTTCCATAAATGATCTCCTTATTTCGTAAATCATGTATACCGAGTTTGGTTAGAAAATATTTTTTTTACTATTTTAAAAGAATGGGTATGTTCATTGTGAGGTATGTTGGAGAGCCTGGTTGTATACATTTGTATAAATACAATATATTAAACGTGAAAGGGTAGAAAAAGATAGAGAAGTTACCTCTAGCATAGAGAATAATAAAACACAGATTGTTTAGCATCTCCAAAAAAAGATGAAAGAGTAGGTACCTCAACCCTTCAAAATCTGAAAGTTTATTAAACAGGGGTACGTATGCTAAATATATGAAGACAAGATTTTATGAATAATTGTTGGACAAATTTTCTACTTCAAAATGGCTTCTACCTTCGACGGTTCCTTATTATACGAACTTCAAGCATACACAGTTTTTATTATTCTGAAATGGCCCCTACACTATTTGTTTATTAAAAATTCATGTTCAAAATAACCAAACTATAACGTTGTGCACGTGAATTATAAAGGGTTTTCTTGGAACTTCATTTTTTCCTTTTGGACCCCATATAAAACTAAGTCACATTTTAGTAAGGACATCCAAAAATAGTCATTTTCGAAGTTTAAAAAATAAAAATTAAATCAATCTGTTGATGTCTAAAAATTGTGTTATTCAATTTTATAATCATAGATATATAATAAGAACAATATAATCAAACACTCAAGAGACAAAGATTTTTAATGTGGTTTGGCTATCCAGAAAGCCTACGTTCACTATTAGTATTATTTATGTTGATTACAATAACTCGATCTGGTGTGCTTGAGAATTATTAGATTGTCCTCTTAAGCTAAGGGAGATTGTCTATTAATAGGGGTCCGAAATGATGGAGATGGATTGCCTTTATATTTCAAGTAGAATAAATTAAAAAAAATAGTTAGGTTCATAACCAAAAGGGTTTTATACCTATAGAATAATAAAGCAAAGGCCATTGAGGCAAGTCTAAAGGAGATAAAAGAGAATGAGGCCTTGTTGGATGTAGAAATTTTGGAATTATAGGTTAAATAAAGTCATTAGGTAAAGATACACTAAAAATGATGAGTTTTTTTATTTTGAGAATAATGATTAGTAAAAGTGTAAGGACAAATGTCCAATGGATTCAATTTGTATGTATTATGGCTTTATTCTATATGCTGTACAAAACTTGTCACGTCCCGAAAAATCAGGAGTGATTTGGGGATTTGTTTTAGATTTGTAACTAGAAAATAAATATATTATTTGTGGAAATAAAACATGGTTTAAGATAGTGGAAATATTAGAGGGTATGTAATTACATGTTTCTTACATCAGAATATAAAATAATCACAACTTTATTACATATTATCATAGGAGAGCAAACTTTAAAATTGGGAAAGGAAAGTGCGACATAAGTTTAGGATTATACATAACACGTACACTTATAGGTAGTAACACAAGATATTAAAAAAGGAGCTTCATTCCCACGGCTGATTTTCTGGGTGAACATAATTCTTAAAGTAATGCGAGAAGAATCATTATTATTGTGCAGAGTATTATTACCTTCTCTACCCCCCGGATCCATCTGGAATTTGAAAAACATAAGCAAATTTGCCAAGTAGATAATTCTTATTCTATACAGTTCAAATAGAATGTCAAAGAGTTAGTGTAAGAGTTTCAATAAAATGGAGATTCAAATAATATGGTATAAGAACGTGTTACTCAAATTTGATAACAACATAGGGGTATAGTTGGTAATGGTTGGGGATGGTTTTCAAACAAATAACCCATAATTATTTGCCTAGAGGCTTAGGGAAATAGCAAATACATACAACTAAAATAAATCCAATTAAATTGGAGATAAAATAATCGTGCTAAGTCATAAAATGACATTCCATATGGTAGTAATAATCCAGTACCTCAAACATCTGAGTCCTTCAGGCCAAATAATACTGTCGTGGGTATAACGAAAGATTATTCCCAGATTGTAATGTATGTTATAAATAAGTAACCGGGTTTAAAAAGCATCATATGAAATAATATGATCGCATAATCATGCAAATAAATGAATCAATTGTACGTAAATATTTGAACCACTCAAATGAGTTCCTCAATGAGAATATAGTATACTGGGTCTATCACAAATTGATATCAACGATATGCGTTAATAAATAGCATTGCGAGAAAATAATATTGAATAAGAAATCACCTACTTAGTGTTTGAAAATATGCCATCGAGTTCTTAGTAGAATAAAGTATTCCTTGCACGTCTGTTTAGAATGACAACACATCTATTGTAAGCATGAAGTGTATGACTTGTGTTTAAAATATCAAATAACTTATAGTTGTGAGAAAATAAGTTTTTGAGGTTTAATATATAAATAAACTTAAATTTTTATTCCACTAAGTTCCTTAGCTTATCTAGACATGTGCCAAAAGACTTTTTCATTTCATATAAGGTCTAAAAGTTGTAAAAAAAGTTTGGGGTAAAATTATAAAGGTAAAAAATTTCATGGGTTTAAGTGTAAACATTCAAACTTTAAAATTTAAAGGTTAATTAAGGCCTATGTCGTTTTTGAGTTTTGGACATCTAAATATGGTGTTACAATATACCATTTTGACCAGAAAAATAAAATAAATTTTTTGGATTTTTTTCAGAATTTTCTAACTCATCACGTGCTCACACGCGCCAGCTCAAAGTTATCACGCGCTGGATTTGACCTCAGTCGCGTGCGTGGACGTCACGCATCTTCAACCTCTGGACCTTTGACGTAAGGTTTCAGAAATTTTGACTTCAAATTAAACCTTAAATACGAAACCATTTTACATCATTCAAAAGCCATTTTCTCTGAATTTTTACAAGGATTTCAAATATATACCTTTTTTGTATCGAAAGTTACTGTAGAGTATACTTCTATAAACTAAAAAAATACGAAATTTTTAGAAAAACATTGATGGATTTTGGTTCAAATTCGAATAATGGAAGTACTAAGGTTTGGTTTCTGGGTTATATTTGAACCAATTGGTTTTGGTTTGAAGGATTAATTCATCCTGAGTAAAGAGAAATTTGTTTTTGGAAATTTTTAGGGTTGAAGTTTAAAATATTTGATTTTAAACAGTTAAGGGTGATATACTGGAATTAACTTCGGAGTTTCGATACTATGATCATAAGGAGAAGGTTTCTTACTTTAAAACAGGTTTAAAGTAAAAAATTAGAATTCCACCATGGGAGCTCAAGCTTTCATGGCGATTTTCTGATTTTTGGTTCTTACTCAAGGTTTTCACGTGTACAGAAAGCATGAGAGATTTGATTCCTTCCCTAAACTAATGAAGAAGTGTAATCAAAGCAATAAAAATGGAATTTAAGCATAAAATTATAGAATACCAGAAATGGATGAATTTTGATCTTTGCATTCTAACACTGTTTGTACTGAATTCCTATTCCTAACGTAGGTGTTTTATATGGGGTTAAAGGTGGATTCATTGGTTGAAATAAGGGGTGGTAGTTTGTGGTCCAATGAAAGAAATTTTTAGGGGAACCTATAGGGTAAAAGGCTTTCAAGGTTATCAAGCTTTGTATTGGCCATTCCAATGGTTTGTTTGCCAAATCCTATCAGTTCTACTGGTAAGGAAGATAGGTAAGACTTTGTATTTAGTCCCTAGAAAGTTTTTATTAAGTTTTAAGGTGTTTAAGTCTTGTTTTCCATCTTGAGCGGCCTTTGTGCAATTTTCAGAAGTTTTGAAAAATATGGGGTTGGGCTAGGTTGTAATTTCATAAAGTAAGGAAGGTTTGAGTAAAAAATGTGGGGTTAATTTGGATATTTGAATAATTAAAAAGCCATTTTAAATCTTTAGGGGGTGATTTTGTCATTATGGAAACCTTAAGGGTGGTTTTGAAGCTTCTCATGCCATAGTGTTTATGTTAACAATACTTAATAATTTGTTCTCAAGTCATAACATACTTCGTATTTCATTCATGGGGTTTTAATGAACTGTATTAGAATACGTTGTATTACTCGGGTCTTACAATTCTCCCTCCCTAAAAAAAATTCATCCCCGAAATTACCTTCAGAATATTTCTGGGTATTGTTGGTATATGGCGTCTCTGAGTTCCCATGTAACATCTTCCTGACCGTGGTGTTACCAAAGAACCTTTACTAAGGAAGTGGTCTTTGTGCCAAGTATGCATTCCTGGGTATCTAAAATTTGAATGGGTCGCTCTTCAAGTTTGGATTGATAATCCATCCCATGAAATAATGTGGTTTGGATCTGCAATGTACTTTCTTAATTGAGATACATGGAATGCATTGTGCAGTGGAGCCAGGTCAGGGGTAATATTAGTTAATAAGCGGCTGGTCCGATAAATTTCGAAATAACAAAAGGTCCAATATACCATGGTGTTAGTTTTCCTTTTCATTTAAACCTAATAATTCCCTTTTCGAGTTGATAGTTTCAAAAAAACTTGATCTCTTTTTTGAAATTCAAGGGGGAGTCTATGATTATCAGCATAAATTTTTTTTGTACTTTGGGCTTCTTTCAATCTCTCTTTGATTAATCATACTTTCTCAGTAGTCTCGGCTATAATTTCTGGCCCAAAAATATGATTTTCCTCGAACTCATTCCAGCAAAGGGGAGAACGACAAGGTCTTCCATAAAGTGCTTCATATGGGGCGGTCTGTATGCTAGCTTGATAGCTATTATTATAGGAAAATTCTACTAGCGCCAAATGATCACTCCAGTTTCCTGCTAAATTTAAAGTACATGCTCTCAACATGTCTTCTAGAGTTTGTATCAATCGTTCTGACTGACCATCTGTTTGAGGATGATATGCAGTACTTAAAAGGATCTTGGTTCCCATAGCGGTTTGTAATGCTTGCCAAAAATGTCCCACAAACCTAGGGTCGCAGTCAGATACAATTGATAAAGGAATACCATGTAACCTAACAATCTCTTGCAGATATAAGTTACTAAGTCGTTGCAAGGAATCAGTAGTATGTACTTTAAGAAAATGCGCTGATTTGGTTAATCGATCTATAACTACCCAAATTAAATTATAGCCCTGAGAAGTAGGGGTAATCCACTAACAAAATCCATAGTAATATGGTCCCATTCCATGTTGGTATAGGAAGAGGTTGTAAAAGTCCATTGGGTTGTTGGTGTTCAATCTTGACTTGTTGACATGTTAAACATTTAGCAATAAAAGTTCGAATTTCCTGCCCACTAAAAGTTCTTTTTGAGGGTTTGGTACATTTTGGTGTTACCTGGATGAATTATAAATTTTGAATGATGACCTTCTCGCAAAAGTTCCTCCTTTAGTTTGGGGTCTGCTGGTACACATATGCGATTTTGAAATCATATTCCTTTAGAAGGGTGGTATGTCCATTCTAGCTTAGCTTTCCCACATTCGATCTTTCGTCGTTGATTGGTAAGAAATTTATCCATAGCTTGTTGACCAATGATTCTGTCTTGAAGAGATGGATAAGCTATGATATTTTGAAAAATTTCCGAATCTTTATATTGCAAGTCGTAGTCAGTTAATATGAGCATAAGATGCTAAGCAAGTAGTCCTGTTGATCTTTCACTAGTTTTACGACTTAAAGCGTCAGCTACTTTATTGCCCTTCCCCGGATGGTAGTGTAGTTGGAAGTCGTAATCTTATAAATACTCCATCCATCTACGTTGATGTAGGTTTAGATCTTTTTGAGTAAAGATATACTTTAAGATTTTATGGTCGGAAAATAATTGAAATTCCACTCCATACAAGTAGCATCGCCAAATCTTTAAAGCAAATACAATAGCAGCTAACTCCAGATCATGTGTTGGATAATTTCATTCGTGACCCTTTAATTGACGTGATCCGTATTCAATGACTTTTTTGGCCTGCATAAGTACACATCCTAATCCTTGTAACGAGGCACCTATGTACACGGCATAACCTACACCACTAGAAGGTATGGTAAGTACATGTGTAGTGGTTAAGCATTCTTTTAATATTTGGAATGCTTTGGTACATTCTGGAGTCCATTCGAATCGTGTATCCTTTCGAGTTAATTTCGTAAGAGGTAGAGCGATAGAAGAAAATCCTTCTATAAATCTTCGGTAATATCCAACTAATCCCAAAAAGCTGTGAACTTTGATTATTGTCATAGGTTGTAACCATTCCACTACTGAAAGAGTTTTTGCGGGGTCTACTTGAATTCCCAATTCAGTAATTACGTGTCCCAAAAATTTCACTTCCTTCATAACAAAATCACATTTTGCTCTTTTTAGCATATAAGGGATGACTTCGTAATGTTTTTAAGATTATTTGTAAATGATGTTCATGTTCTTCTATATTTGTGAGTATATTAGGATATCATCGTTGAATATTATCACAAATTGATCCAAGAATGGTCGAAACACTCGATGCATTAAGTCCATAAAAGCGACTAGAGCATTAGTAAGTCAAAATGACTTTACCAAAAATTCAAAGTGCCCATATCGAGTCCTAAAAGTTGTTTTAGGAATATCTTCTTCCCTTACTCTTAGTTGGTGGTATCCTGAACGTAAATTGATTTTTAAGAATACTCTAGCTCCTCGTAATTAGTCGAATAAATCACTGATTCTAGGTAATTAATATTTATTTTTAATTGTGAGTTGATTCAACCGACGATAATCTATACATAATCGAAATGATCCGTCTTTCTTCGTTATGAACAAAACTGGAGCACCCCACGGAGATGAACTAGGTCTAATAAATCCTTTAGCCAATAAATCATCCAGCTGAATCCAAAGTTCTCGCAATTCCAAAGATGCCATCCGATAAGGTGGTATGGAAATAGGGGTAGTATTGGGGAATAAATTGATTACAAATTCAATTTCTCGAGATGGGGGAATTCCAGGTAGATCTTCAAGAAATACATTATGGCAATTATCGAGAATTTTTAACGCATAAGAAGATATGTTAAAGGAATTCCTGAAATATTGACCTTGAAATTTACCGTCTTCAAGAACAATATTTTGAAATATAACCTTCCATGATGCACAATCAATAACGGCATTATTGGTAGTTAAAGAGTACATTCCAATAATTAGGTCGAACCCTACTACATCGAAAACTACCAGATCAATGATGATGTTTCCAACATGAAGTTTTATTTCACAATCTTTACAAATCTGCCATGTTTTAGTGATAGTACCGTTAGGCATACTTATGGAAATTGGGTTATCCAAAGTAATAGGAAAAAGACCTACTAAAGTCATAAATCTTGTACTAATAAAAGAATGAGATGATCCGAAATCAATTAATATATGTGCTTTACGATTACCAAGGAGAACTGTACCTTCAATTACGTTGTGGCTATTTGTTTGAGTTAATAGTGCAAAAGATCGACCCTGTGTGGGTTGATAAGATGGAGATCCTTGTTTGAATTTCCCTGGAGGAGTTCTTGGATTAGTCGTAGGAATTATTATTGGATATTTTCCCATGTTTCATCGTGGGTCTTAAGTTTTCCCAGTATTGGTAGGGGTTAGAGGATTTGGCTTACGAATTTTTGGACATTGAGGCCTAATATGACAAGGAGCATCACATTCATGGCATCGAATAATAGAACGGTGTTGAATTTGATTGAAAGACCATCCTTTATTCTTAAAATTAAGGCGATTCTGGATGAAAAGATTTGGTGTATGCCGATTTGAATTATTTCGAAAAGAAGTGTTGTCACGGTTTATCCCACTGGGAGTCGGATTCTTCTCAATAAGGCTAGCTATATCAATTATTTTCCCAAAATCACGAATCTGTAAGTGAATGAGAAAATACTTGATACTGGATTTAAGACCTCATTCAAAATGCTTGCATTTCTTAATGTCTTTGTCGACATATTGCTGAGCGTGACGAGAAAGTTCTGTAAATCGTGCCTCATATTGTGCCACGGTCATATTATTCTGTTGAAGTCCTAAAAAATCCACTGCCAATTAGTCACGTAATGCTTCTAAAAAATATTTTCTGAAAAATATTTCCTCAAATTGTAGCTAGGTACAATTTTCCACATTCTGAGTACGTTTTATCGCTTGACGCCAATAATCAACCTCACTTTCAAATAAACACACTGCCAAATCTACTCAAAGTCCAGGTATAATACCTACTCCATTCAAAACTTTCAAAATTTACTAAAACCAGCATTCTGCTTCTATAGCCCTGGGTTTCCCGTAAAAAGATGGGGGTCGTTGTCTTAAAAATTCCTTTAATGCATTCAATCTTCGAACTTCTGTTCATATTTCGGCTTCGGGTGTAGGAATTTATTGAATTTGTGTAAGTCCTATGAGTTCATGTAGACATCTAGCTATGTTATCCATAGTCGTGGATGGAACAGTTGATGTTGCTTCTGATCAAGGGGTAGTGTTAATGTTGCGTGTATACACCATACTATATAGAATAGACAATTATTAAAGCATGATGTAATAAGGGAAAAAAATATTATCACGTAAGGACTTTCAACTTTATTTTCTTCAAAAAATTGGAAAAACATACCTAATTCAGTGTAATAAGAAAAGTAGTTCCCAGTTGATATATAATGTAACACTCTACTTAACGTAACATTCTTCTTAAAACCTCTAACACACACAAATTTATTTATTTTACAGTAGTGTTAGTCATTTTTAAGTAGTAATAAGACGCCATTCTTCTTCCCCTCCTTCCTTCCCAGAGTCTCCTGAACTTGAACTTGTCGAGGTAGTAGCATCAAAAACCGGTAAATCGGGATCATAATCTTCAGGTGATTATGGTGGAGTATTGAGGAGTTCATTGATTGGGGAAATATCCCATGCAAAATGAATTGTTGTCTTAAGTATCTCATCGTCCTCTGCGAACCTCGGGGCTTGTTTTATGGCTTGTTCGTCCCCGAGTAAGCGACAAGTCAATAAATGATGTTTAATGTTAGGGGTCGCAATGGCCCATTCTCGGTCGATATCCAGAACAACTTTACATAATTTATTGAATCCATCTTCTCGAACAATACTACTGAACTGATCTTTATTGCTACCCGCCGGATTCAAATAGATATTATCCCACATATTCATGGCTGCAAGACAGGCAATTAGTATAGAACAAAATATTAAGAAGTTACGAAAATTGTAAAATAGTTACATATATATATATATATATATATATATATATATATATATATATATATATATATATATATATATATGTGTGTGTGTGTGTGTGTGTGTGTGTGTGTGTGTGTGTGTGTGTGTGTGTGTGTGTCCCGTATAAGAGTAAAAACCTGGTTAAATAACTTGCTCTGATACCACGTTGTCACATCCCAAAAAATCAAGAGTGATTTGGGGATTGGGTTTATATTTGTAACTAGAAAATAAATATATAATTTGCGAAAATAAAACATGTTTTAAGATAGTGGAAATACTATAGGGTATGGAATTACATGTTTCTTACATCAGAAAATAAAATAAATCACAACTTTATTACATATTTTCATAGGAGAGCAAACTTTAAAACTGGGAAAGGAAATTTCGACATAAGTTTAGGATTATACATAACACATCCACTTATAGGTAGTAACATAAGATATTAAAACAGGAGCTTCATTCCCTCGGCTGATTTTCTAGGTGAACATAACTCTTAAAGTAATGCGAGAAGAAGCATTATTATTGTGCGGAGTTATATTTCGTGCACTACCCCCCGGATCCATCTGGAATTTGAAAAACATAAGCAAATTTACCAAGAAGATAATTCTTATTCTATACAGTTCAAATAGAATGTAAAAGAGTTAGTGTAAGAGTTTCAATAAAATGGAGATTCAAATAATAAGATATAAGAATGTGTTACTGAAATTTGATAACAACATAGGGGTAGAGTTGGTAATGGATGGGGATGGTTTCCAAACAAATAACCCACAATTATTTGTCGAGAGGCTTAGTGCAATGGCAAATACATAAAACTAAAATCAATCAAATTATATTGGAGATAAAATAATCATGCTAAGTCATAAAATGACATTCCATATGGTAGCAATAATCCAGGCCATCAAACATCTGAGTCTTTCAGTTCAAATAATACAGTCGTGGGTATAACGTAATATTATTCCCTGATTGTAATGTATGATATAAATAAGTAACCGGGTTTAAAAAGCATCATATGAAATAATATGATCGCATAATCATTCAAATAAATGAATCAATTGTACGTGAACAGTTGAACCACTCAAATGAGTTCCTCAATGAGAATATAGTATACTGGGTCTATAACAAAGTGATATCAACGATATGCGTAAATCAATATCATTGCGAGAAAATAATATTGAATAAGAAATCACCTACTCAGTGTTTGAAAATATGTCGTTGAGTTCTTAGTAGAGTAAGGTATTCCTTGCATGTTTGTTTAGAATTACAACACATCTATTGTAAGCATGAAGTGTATGACTTGTGTTTAAAATATCAAATAACTTATAGTTGCGAACAAATAAGTTTTCGTGGTTTAATATAGAAATAGGCTTAAACTTTTATTCAACTAAGTTCCTTAGCTTATCTAGACATATGCCAGAAGACTTTTTCATTGCAAATAAGTCTAAAAGTTGTAAAAAAAGTTTGGGGGTAATATTATGGAGGTAAAAAAATTCAGGGGTTAAAAGTTAAAGGTTAACTAAGGCCTATGTCGTTTTTGAGTTTTGGACATCTAAACATGGTGTTAAAATATACCATTTTGACCAGAAAAATAAAATAAAATTTTTGGATTTTTTTTCAGAATTTTCTAACTGGTCACGTGCTCACACGCGCATGTCGCGTTGGATTTGACCTCAGACGCATGCGTGGACGTCACGCGTCTTCAACCTCTCGACCTTTGACCTAGGGTTTCAAAAAAATTTACTTCGAATTAAACCTTAAATACAAAACCATTTTACTTCATTCAAAAGCCATTTTCTCTTAATTTTTACAAGGATTTCAAATATATACTTTTTTTTGTATCGAAAGATGTTGTAGAGTATACTTCTATAAACTGAAAAAATACGAAATTTTCAGAAGAACATTGATGGATTTTGGTTGAAATTCGAACAATGGCAATACTAAAGTTTGGTTTCTGGGTTGTTTTTGAACCAATTAGTGTTGGTTTGAAGGATTAATTCAGCCCGAGTAAAGAGAATTTTATTTTTGGAAATTTTTAGGGTCGAAGTTGAAAATATTTGATTTTTAGCAGTTAATGATGATATACTAGAATTAACTTCGGGGTTTGGATACTATGATCATAAGGAGAAGGTTTCTTGCTTTAAAATAGGTTTAAAGTCAAAAATTCGAATTCCACTATGGGAGCTCAAGCTTTCATGGTGATTTTCAGATTTTTGGTTCTTACTCAAGGTTTTCACATGTACGGAAAGCATTAGAGAGTTGATTCCAACCTTAAACTACTGCATAAGTGTAATCAAAGCAATAAAAATGGAATTTAAGCATAAAATTATAGAATACCAGAAATGGCTGAATTTTGAGCTTTGAATTCCAACATTGTTTGTACTGAATTCCTCTTCCTAACGTAGGTGTTTTATAAGGGGATTAAAGGTGGATTCATTGGTTGAAATAAGGGGAGGTAGTTTTTGGTCCAATGGAAGAAATTTTTAGGAGAACCTATAGGGTAAAAGGCTTGCAAGGTTATCAAGCTTTATATTGGCCATTCCAACGGTTTGGTTGCCAAATCTTATCAGTTTTACTGACACTTATTTTGACTATCTCGCATATTTCGGGACTAACTACGTCCTCTAAATTTACATTCGACAATTCTATAATTCATTTCAAGTTCTAACCCCATTTACCATAAATATCGTTTAAAGCACACGACACTATAAAACGTAGCATGATGATATTTACATACACATAACAGTAAATATGCAACGATCTAGTAAATATTAACTTTTAATTCACTCAATTAGTATTTAATCCATTATCCAATATTTTATATAATTACTTCATATAGTAATTTAGTATAAAATAAATTATTCAAAAGAGAGGGTTATTACATACTCCGCCCCTTATGAGGGAATTTTTCCCTCAAAATTCAGGCGTACCTTGCAAAAAGAGAGGTGGATACTTTTCTCGCATAACATCCTCACTTTCCCACATCGATTCCTCGGCGTTGTGATGACCCCATTGGACACGAACCAATGGTACCACTCTAAATCGTAACCTACGTTCCCCATGGTTTAAATTGCAACTGGTTGTTCCTCATATGAAATATCGGGTTGCAATTCGGTATCGCCTAGAGGAATATGCCAGTGAGCTCCTTCGCACCTCTTGTACTTTTTCAATGATGAAACATGGAACACATCATGAATTTATTGTAAGTGTTCAGGCAAATCAAGTTGATACGCTATCGGGCGTACTTTAGCAATAATGGGAAAAGGTCCAACGTAGAGCGGTGCAAGCTTTCCTTTCTTCCCAAAGCGCATAATACCTTTCATTGGCGATACTCGCACCAAAACTTGGTCTCCAACCTCTAGCTTCACATGCCTTCTATTCGCATCGACATAACTCTTTTGACGGTCTTGAGCTATTCATATGCGATTTCTAAGGAGTTCAATCTTCGAAGAAGTGTCTTGGATCATTTCAGGTCCAATAAATTTGTTATCCTCCACCTCTAACCAATAAGTGGGCGATCTACAAGGTCGGTCGTACAA
Source organism: Sambucus nigra (assembly GCA_949130495.1). NCBI lineage: Eukaryota > Viridiplantae > Streptophyta > Magnoliopsida > Dipsacales > Adoxaceae > Sambucus > Sambucus nigra. The sequence continues at coordinate 345,246,478 of OX422219.1, read as the reverse complement.
GGCTTCATAGGATTCCATCCCGATGGTGAATTGATATGAATTATTATAAGAAAATTCCACCAAAGGGAGATATTGTTCCCAACCACCTTTGAAATCAAGCACACACATTCTAAGCATATCCTCCAACATTTTGTTGACTCTTTCCGTCTGCCCATCTATTTGAGGGTGATAAGAGGTGCTCAGCTTCAATTCGGTTCCCATAGCTTCTTGGAAACTTCGCCAAAAATTGGAAACAAAAATCTTATCTCTATCGAAGACTATATTTATCGGCACCCCGTGAAGTCTAACAATCTCCGTAATAAATAATCGGGCATAACGAGCGATATTGTAGTCGGTACGTACCAGTAAGAAATGTGTCGACTTAGGCAACCGATCAATAATAACCCAAATGGAATCATGACCGCTCGGCAACGTTGGTAATCCCGTGATAAAGTACATCGATATGCTCTCCCACTTCCATATCGGGGTTTCCAAGGGTTGCAATAATCCCGTCGGTCGCTGATGATCTATCTTAAGCAATTGACAAGTAGTACATTGGGAAACGAACTCATAAATATCCCGCTTCATGCCCTCCCACTAATATTGACGGCGCATGTCTTGGTACATTTTGTCATTACCAAGATACACTACTGTAACAACCCGGATTTTTTTAAATGGGAATTTTTTAAATTAATTTTGGAAATCGAAGAAAAAATGAAATTTTGGATTTTATAAATTTTATAATTTAAAGTGTTGGTTTTTATATTTGAAAAATGAATTTTCAAACGGAATTGGAATCGGAATTAAAATGGAGTTTTAATTGAATTTTTATTATTTAGAAGAGTCCTCAAAATATAAAACTCTCTAAGAGTCCTAAAAACAGAAAACTTTCTTGTAAAAATAATATTTTTAGAAATCCGACCGTCCGATCAAGCTGAATTTTTGTCAGCAGTCCTGTCTCGCTGTTCGCTACAACATACTAAAATTTCAAGCGATTCTAACGGTCCGATCGTCCGTAATGATTTTTTCAAGTATTTGTATTTGATTAGGACTCTAATTCTTTTTGGTATATAAACATAAAGTGACGAGTTTAGATCTTTTAAAACACATTTTAGCCTTCTCAAAAATCAGAATCCTCTCATCTTCTTCATCTTCTTCATCTTCTTCAACCTCAAAACCCTATCCCCATTCTACATAACTTTCAACTCAAGTTTTGTCAAGATTAACCGGATTTTCTCAAGACGCGTCAAGAACGAATCTTTGTCAAATTTTTGAGAGGAATACACATTCAAGATCATATTTCTAAACCAACTTTTATTCAGGCATGAATACTCTATTCTTTTCCTTCAGTATTATGCGTTTTAAGTGTCGCCTAAACACTTAATTACATGTTTTCTTAAAAATAATTAGTAACTTAATTAGAAAAAGTGAACACTAATTATGGAGTTGTTTTTATTAAATCTTTTAAATCTGAATAATATTCATAACCCTTGGGTACGTAGGATTGATGAGTGATTTTGGGTTTTATTGGTGTAGGGTGCATGTAGAAAAACCCTAGCTTTAAAATAAATGATTTTTGGGTGCGTATAACTCATGTAATACATGTAGATATAATAAAATTTTGTTTTGATGAATATATGATGAAAACTTGGTATATTTAATTTAAAATAATTATATGAGATTACTTGGGTATTGTTGACGTTGTGATAATTAAATTAAAGATTTAATTGAATTGGACTATCATGCGTAGTTTTATATATTGATTAATTATGCTTGTTTGTGTGACTTGTTGGTATTATGATGTTGCCTTTGTGACGACGGGTTGTTGGGTATTATTGCTCTCCCTATATTTTAGAATGCCTTCTAGGTATGGGACTAGTGGGTATGTCTTTTGATGATTTATGCCTTCTAGGTATGGGACTAGTGAAGGTAGATTATCGCGTTTTTATCATCTTTGGGGTGGGCTGATTTTTGATACTTTATCGTCGTTACGGTAGTCTAAGTACGAGACTAAGTTAAGTTTTATGTTAGAAAATCCTCCTATACATAGGATAGGACGTATTGATAACTTGGGGACCCTTAGGTATGGGACCAAGGGGTATTTTGAGGATCTCACATCGATTAAAAGGGTGGGGTGATTATAAATTGTGAATTGAGAAATTGAGAACTAATACCTAAGATAATAAGACGGGTATTAAAATATATTGGCGACATAATCAGCGAGGGCTGACAGTTTAAACGGGCCAGCCGGCGTTTTGACAAGGAGATGTGTATTTTGGTGGAGAAATCACCCGAGGCGGGAGGACCGCCATAATGAATTTTGGTGAATTATCACCCGAGGCGGGAGGACCGCCATACCTAATAATTATAGAAGTAAGAACATAAATAATTGAGAAATTTGATAATTTGGGTTAATTAATAAAGGATTAACTCCGCGGGACTTGGGAATTTAAAATCATATTGGTGTGCCTTGATAAATGGGGATTTCTGCGGGTAGTTAGTGATTTATATTTATCGCGTTTAATTATCCCGTTTAGTTTAAAATATTCTATTGTGATATTTATTGCGTATAATGCTACTGTCTGGATTCAAGGATCCTATTTGAGGGGAGTAGTGTGTATTCTTGCTCGGGGATTTGGCTCTGACCCATGCGTTGACTAATCTTTTTCAGGATTAGAATTTGGAGAAGCTGTATAAGTTTATCGAAGTTATCATTGGAGGTGCAGCTGGAGTTATTTACTTTATGGCATAGTTTAGTTAGACTTTCTTTTCCAGTCGTATTATGAGACTTCATTTGAGTTTTATTGGGCCATTCGGTTCCAAAGTTGTTTAGAGGATTTATTTTGGGATTATTTTAGATTTTATTTAATCATTATTGGAGATTGGATTTTTTGGAGTTAGCATGTGATGGATCTTTTATCGCTTAGTTATTTGTGATCATTTGAGATTGACCAATTATTTATCTTATGGACTGATTTATTTATGTCTCATATATGTCTCATGCTAAGAATGGTATTTATTTAGTTCACGCCCGACTTAGTTTTGGTGGCGGCCGACGCCAGAATTAGGCGGGGTGTGACAGATGGTATCAGAGCATGGTCTTAGGTCTCGTAGGTTATGAGTCCGTTTAGCTTCCGCGTTGCCGATCTTTGATTCCCTTGTTGATTCGTACTTCTTAAAGTAGAGGGTCTAGCATACATGTTAGATATGTTTCTTGGAGATGTGAAGTTTTGAGTTAAGGACGTTGTAGACATTGAGTTTAGAATTAGTAAGCTTGATGTGGGGATCCTTAGAATGGATTTTTGAGACGATAATTATTTTGGAGATTTTAGTACAGATGTTAGGTACCGTATGTATCGATTTTTTATGTTGAGATTTAATTTGAGGAAGTTATAATTTTAATGACTTTCGGATATAGGATCGAGTGGGGGATTTTGAGAGCATGTGGTACGCCATTATTCTCATAGTTATGTGTATGTATATAGGCAATATATATTATTTTGTTGCTCGTGGGGTAGGTGCGCGTAGAATTGGGTGTATGGGCGCCCAATTATGGCATTCTACGGGTAGGCATATGTGAGCCTTATTTTCTTTTTTGCGAGATTTAAGTGTTTATGTGTATGCTTCGTTTAATTTCGAGGACGAAATTCTTTGCTAGTGGGGAAGTATGTAACAACCCGGATTTTTTTAAATGGGAATTTTTTAAATTAATTTTGGAAATCGAAGAAAAATGAAATTTTGGATTTTATAAATTTTATAATTTAAAGTGTTGGTTTTTATATTTGAAAAATGAATTTTCAAACGGAATTGGAATCGGAATTAAAATGGAGTTTTAATTGAATTTTTATTATTTAGAAGAGTCCTCAAAATATAAAACTCTCTAAGAGTCCAAAAAACAGAAAACTTTCTTGTAAAAATAATATTTTTATAAATCCGACCGTCCGATCAAGCTGAATTTTTGTCAGCAGTCCTGTCTCGCTGTTCGCTACAACATACTAAAATTTCAAGCGATTCTAACGGTCCGATCGTCCGTAATGATTTTTTCAAGTATTTGTATTTGATTAGGACTCTAATTCTTTTTGGTATATAAACATAAAGTGACGAGTTTAGATCTTTTAAAACACATTTTAGCCTTCTCAAAAATCAGAATCCTCTCATCTTCTTCATCTTCTTCATCTTCTTCAACCTCAAAACCCTATCCCCATTCTACATAACTTTCAACTCAAGTTTTGTCAAGATTAACCGGATTTTCTCAAGACGCGTCAAGAACGAATCTTTGTCAAATTTTTGAGAGGAATACACATTCAAGATCATATTTCTAAACCAACTTTTATTCAGGCATGAATACTCTATTCTTTTCCTTCAGTATTATGCGTTTTAAGTGTCGCCTAAACACTTAATTACATGTTTTCTTAAAAATAATTAGTAACTTAATTAGAAAAAGTGAACACTAATTATGGAGTTGTTTTTATTAAATCTTTTAAATCTGAATAATATTCATAACCCTTGGGTACGTAGGATTGATGAGTGATTTTGGGTTTTATTGGTGTAGGGTGCATGTAGAAAAACCCTAGCTTTAAAATAAATGATTTTTGGGTGCGTATCACTCATGTAATACATGTAGATATAATAAAATTTTGTTTTGATGAATATATGATGAAAACTTGGTATATTTAATTTAAAATAATTAAATGAGATTATTTGGGTATTGTTGACGTTGTGATAATTAAATTAAAGATTTAATTGAATTGGACTATCATGCGTAGTTTTATATATTGATTAATTATGCTTGTTTGTATGACTTGTTGGTATTATGATGTTGCCTTTGTGACGACGGGTTGTTGGGTATTATTGCTCTCCCTATATTTTAGAATGCCTTCTAGGTATGGGACTAGTGGGTATGTCTTTTGATGATTTACGCCTTCTAGGTATGGGACTAGTGAGGGTAGATTATCGCGTTTTTATCATCTTTGGGGTGGGCTGATTTTTGATACTTTATCGTCGTTACGGTAGTCTAAGTACGAGACTAAGTTAAGTTTTATGTTAGAAAATCCTCCTATACATAGGATAGGACGTATTGATAACTTGGGGACCCTTAGGTATGGGACTAAGGGGTATTTTGAGGATCTCACATCGATTAAAAGGGTGGGATGATTATAAATTGTGAATTGAGAAATTGAGAACTAATACCTAAGATAATAAGACGGGTATTAAAATATATTGGCGACATAATCAGCGAGGGCCGACAGTTTAAACGGGCCAGCCGGCGTTTTATGTCGTGTCGTGTGTGGAACCTTGTCACTCAGCGAGGGCCGACAGTTTAAACGGGCCAGCCGGCGTTTTGACAAGGGAATGTGTATTTTGGTGGAGAAATCACCCGAGGCGGGAGGACCGCCATAATGAATTTTGGTGAATTATCACCCGAGGCGGGAGGACCGCCATACCTAATAATTATGGAAGTAAGAACATAAATAATTGAGAAATTTGATAATTTGGGTTAATTAATAAAGGATTAACTCCGTGGGACTTGGGAATTTAAAATCATATTGGTGTGCCTTGATAAATGGGGATTTCTGCGGGTAGTTAGTGATTTATATTTATCGCGTTTAATTATCCCGTTTAGTTTAAAATATTCTATTGTGATATTTATTGCGTATAATGCTACTGTCTGGATTCAAGGATCCTATTTGAGGGGAGTAGTGTTTATTCTTGCTCGGGGCTTTGGCTCTGACCCATGCGTTGACTAATCTTTTTCAGGATTAGAATTTGGAGAAGCTGTATAAGTTTATCGAAGTTATCATTGGAGTTGCAGCTGGAGTTATTTACTTTATGGCATAGTTTAGTTAGACTTTCTTTTCCAGTCGTATTATGAGACTTCATTTGAGTTTTATTGGGCCATTCGGTTCCAAAGTTGTTTAGAGGATTTATTTTGGGATTATTTTAGATTTTATTTAATCATTATTGGAGATTGGATTTTTTGGAGTTAGCATGTGATGGATCTTTTATCGCTTAGTTATTTGTGATCATTTGAGATTGACCAATTATTTATCTTATGGACTGATTTATTTATGTCTCATATATGTCTCATGCTAAGAATGGTATTTATTTAGTTCACGCCCGGCTTAGTTTTGGTGGCCGCCGACGCCAGAATTAGGCGGGGTGTGACAGATGGTATCAGAGCATGGTCTTAGGTCTCGTAGGTTATGAGTCCGTTTAGCTTCCGCGTTGCCGATCTTTGATTCCCTTGTTGATTCGTACTTCTTAAAGTAGAGGGTCTAGCATACATGTTAGATATGTTTCTTGGAGATGTGAAGTTTTGAGTTAAGGACGTTGTAGACATTGAGTTTAGAATTAGTAAGCTTGATGTGGGGATCCTTAGAATGGATTTTTGAGACGATAATTATTTTGGAGATTTTAGTACAGATGTTAGGTACCGTATGTATAGATTTTTTATGTTGAGATTTAATTTGAGGAAGTTATAATTTTAATGACTTTCGGATATAGGATCGAGTGGGGGATTTTGAGAGCATGTGGTACGCCATTATTCTCATAGTTATGTGTATGTATATAGGCAATATATATTATTTTGTTGCTCGTGGGGTAGGTGCGCGTAGAATTGGGTGTATGGGCGCCCAATTATGGCATTCTACGGGTAGGCATATGTGAGCCTTATTTTCTTTTTTGCGAGATTTAAGTGTTTATGTGTATGCTTCGTTTAATTTCGAGGACGAAATTCTTTGCTAGTGGGGAAGTATGTAACAACCCGGATTTTTTTAAATGGGAATTTTTTAAATTAATTTTGGAAATCGAAGAAAAATGAAATTTTGGATTTTATAAATTTTATAATTTAAAGTGTTGGTTTTTATATTTGAAAAATGAATTTTCAAACGGAATTGGAATCGGAATTAAAATGGAGTTTTAATTGAATTTTTATTATTTAGAAGAGTCCTCAAAATATAAAACTCTCTAAGAGTCCTAAAAACAGAAAACTTTCTTGTAAAAATAATATTTTTAGAAATCCGACCGTCCGATCAAGCTGAATTTTTGTCAGCAGTCCTGTCTCGCTGTTCGCTACAACATACTAAAATTTCAAGCGATTCTAACGGTCCGATCGTCCGTAATGATTTTTTCAAGTATTTGTATTTGATTAGGACTCTAATTCTTTTTGGTATATAAACATAAAGTGACGAGTTTAGATCTTTTAAAACACATTTTAGCCTTCTCAAAAATCAGAATCCTCTCATCTTCTTCATCTTCTTCATCTTCTTCAACCTCAAAACCGTATCCCCATTCTACATAACTTTCAACTCAAGTTTTGTCAAGATTAACCGGATTTTCTCAAGACGCGTCAAGAACGAATCTTTGTCAAATTTTTGAGAGGAATACACATTCAAGATCATATTTCTAAACCAACTTTTATTCAGGCATGAATACTCTATTCTTTTCCTTCAGTATTATGCGTTTTAAGTGTCGCCTAAACACTTAATTACATGTTTTCTTAAAAATAATTAGTAACTTAATTAGAAAAAGTGAACACTAATTATGGAGTTGTTTTTATTAAATCTTTTAAATCTGAATAATATTCATAACCCTTGGGTACGTAGGATTGATGAGTGATTTTGGGTTTTATTGGTGTAGGGAGCATGTAGAAAAACCCTAGCTTTAAAATAAATGATTTTTGGGTGCGTATAACTCATGTAATACATGTAGATATAATAAAATTTTGTTTTGATGAATATATGATGAAAACTTGGTATATTTAATTTAAAATAATTAAATGAGATTATTTGGGTATTGTTGACGTTGTGATAATTAAATTAAAGATTTAATTGAATTGGACTATCATGCGTAGTTTTATATATTGATTAATTATGCTTGTTTGTGTGACTTGTTGGTATTATGATGTTGCCTTTGTGACGACGGGTTGTTGGGTATTATTGCTCTCCCTATATTTTAGAATGCCTTCTAGGTATGGGACTAGTGGGTATGTCTTTTGATGATTTACGCCTTCTAGGTATGGGACTAGTGAGGGTAGATTATCGCGTTTTTATCATCTTTGGGGTGGGCTGATTTTTGATACTTTATCGTCGTTACGGTAGTCTAAGTACGAGACTAAGTTAAGTTTTATGTTAGAAAATCCTCCTATACATAGGATAGGACGTATTGATAACTTGGGGACCCTTAGGTATGGGACTAAGGGGTATTTTGAGGATCTCACATCGATTAAAAGGGTGGGGTGATTATAAATTGTGAATTGAGAAATTGAGAACTAATACCTAAGATAATAAGACGGGTATTAAAATATATTGGCGACATAATCAGCGAGGGCCGACAGTTTAAACGGGCCAGCCGGCGTTTTATGTCGTGTCGTGTGTGGAACCTTGTCAATCAGCGAGGGCCGACAGTTTAAACGGGCCAGCCGGCGTTTTGACAAGGGAATGTGTATTTTGGTGGAGAAATCACCCGAGGCGGGAGGACCGCCATAATGAATTTTGGTGAATTATCACCCGAGGCGGGAGGACCGCCATACCTAATAATTATGGAAGTAAGAACATAAATAATTGAGAAATTTGATAATTTGGGTTAATTAATAAAGGATTAACTCCGTGGGACTTGGGAATTTAAAATCATATTGGTGTGCCTTGATAAATGGGGATTTCTGCGGGTAGTTAGTGATTTATATTTATCGCGTTTAATTATCCCGTTTAGTTTAAAATATTCTATTGTGATATTTATTGCGTATAATGCTACTGTCTGGATTCAAGGATCCTATTTGAGGGGAGTAGTGTGTATTCTTGCTCGGGGCTTTGGCTCTGACCCATGCGTTGACTAATCTTTTTCAGGATTAGAATTTGGAGAAGCTGTATAAGTTTATCGAAGTTATCATTGGAGGTGCAGCTGGAGTTATTTACTTTATGGCATAGTTTAGTTAGACTTTCTTTTCCAGTCGTATTATGAGACTTCATTTGAGTTTTATTGGGCCATTCGGTTCCAAAGTTGTTTAGAGGATTTATTTTGGGATTATTTTAGATTTTATTTAATCATTATTGGAGATTGGATTTTTTGGAGTTAGCATGTGATGGATCTTTTATCGCTTAGTTATTTGTGATCATTTGAGATTGACCAATTATTTATCTTATGGACTGATTTATTTATGTCTCATATATGTCTCATGCTAAGAATGGTATTTATTTAGTTCACGCCCGGCTTAGTTTTGGTGGCGGCCGACGCCAGAATTAGGCGGGGTGTGACAGATGGTATCAGAGCATGGTCTTAGGTCTCGTAGGTTATGAGTCCGTTTAGCTTCCGCGTTGCCGATCTTTGATTCCCTTGTTGATTCGTACTTCTTAAAGTAGAGGGTCTAGCATACATGTTAGATATGTTTCTTGGAGATGTGAAGTTTTGAGTTAAGGACGTTGTAGACATTGAGTTTAGAATTAGTAAGCTTGATGTGGGGATCCTTAGAATGGATTTTTGAGACGATAATTATTTTGGAGATTTTAGTACAGATGTTAGGTACCGTATGTATAGATTTTTTATGTTGAGATTTAATTTGAGGAAGTTATAATTTTAATGACTTTCGGATATAGGATCGAGTGGGGGATTTTGAGAGCATGTGGTACGCCATTATTCTCATAGTTATGTGTATGTATATAGGCAATATATATTATTTTGTTGCTCGTGGGGTAGGTGCGCGTAGAATTGGGTGTATGGGCGCCCAATTATGGCATTCTACGGGTAGGCATATGTGAGCCTTATTTTCTTTTTTGCGAGATTTAAGTGTTTATGTGTATGCTTCGTTTAATTTCGAGGACGAAATTCTTTGCTAGTGGGGAAGTATGTAACAACCCGGATTTTTTTAAATGGGAATTTTTTAAATTAATTTTGGAAATCGAAGAAAAATGAAATTTTGGATTTTATAAATTTTATAATTTAAAGTGTTGGTTTTTATATTTGAAAAATGAATTTTCAAACGGAATTGGAATCGGAATTAAAATGGAGTTTTAATTGAATTTTTATTATTTAGAAGAGTCCTCAAAATATAAAACTCTCTAAGAGTCCTAAAAACAGAAAACTTTCTTGTAAAAATAATATTTTTAGAAATCCGACCGTCCGATCAAGCTGAATTTTTGTCAGCAGTCCTGTCTCGCTGTTCGCTACAACATACTAAAATTTCAAGCGATTCTAACGGTCCGATCGTCCGTAATGATTTTTTCAAGTATTTGTATTTGATTAGGACTCTAATTCTTTTTGGTATATAAACATAAAGTGACGAGTTTAGATCTTTTAAAACACATTTTAGCCTTCTCAAAAATCAGAATCCTCTCATCTTCTTCATCTTCTTCAACCTCAAAACCGTATCCCCATTCTACATAACTTTCAACTCAAGTTTTGTCAAGATTAACCGGATTTTCTCAAGACGCGTCAAGAACGAATCTTTGTCAAATTTTTGAGAGGAATACACATTCAAGATCATATTTCTAAACCAACTTTTATTCAGGCATGAATACTCTATTCTTTTCCTTCAGTATTATGCGTTTTAAGTGTCGCCTAAACACTTAATTACATGTTTTCTTAAAAATAATTAGTAACTTAATTAGAAAAAGTGAACACTAATTATGGAGTTGTTTTTATTAAATCTTTTAAATCTGAATAATATTCATAACCCTTGGGTACGTAGGATTGATGAGTGATTTTGGGTTTTATTGGTGTAGGGAGCATGTAGAAAAACCCTAGCTTTAAAATAAATGATTTTTGGGTGCGTATAACTCATGTAATACATGTAGATATAATAAAATTTTGTTTTGATGAATATATGATGAAAACTTGGTATATTTAATTTAAAATAATTAAATGAGATTATTTGGGTATTGTTGACGTTGTGATAATTAAATTAAAGATTTAATTGAATTGGACTATCATGCGTAGTTTTATATATTGATTAATTATGCTTGTTTGTGTGACTTGTTGGTATTATGATGTTGCCTTTGTGACGACGGGTTGTTGGGTATTATTGCTCTCCCTATATTTTAGAATGCCTTCTAGGTATGGGACTAGTGGGTATGTCTTTTGATGATTTACGCCTTCTAGGTATGGGACTAGTGAGGGTAGATTATCGCGTTTTTATCATCTTTGGGGTGGGCTGATTTTTGATACTTTATCGTCGTTACGGTAGTCTAAGTACGAGACTAAGTTAAGTTTTATGTTAGAAAATCCTCCTATACATAGGATAGGACGTATTGATAACTTGGGGACCCTTAGGTATGGGACTAAGGGGTATTTTGAGGATCTCACATCGATTAAAAGGGTGGGGTGATTATAAATTGTGAATTGAGAAATTGAGAACTAATACCTAAGATAATAAGACGGGTATTAAAATATATTGGCGACATAATCAGCGAGGGCCGACAGTTTAAACGGGCCAGCCGGCGTTTTATGTCGTGTCGTGTGTGGAACCTTGTCAATCAGCGAGGGCCGACAGTTTAAACGGGCCAGCCGGCGTTTTGACAAGGGAATGTGTATTTTGGTGGAGAAATCACCCGAGGCGGGAGGACCGCCATAATGAATTTTGGTGAATTATCACCCGAGGCGGGAGGACCGCCATACCTAATAATTATGGAAGTAAGAACATAAATAATTGAGAAATTTGATAATTTGGGTTAATTAATAAAGGATTAACTCCGTGGGACTTGGGAATTTAAAATCATATTGGTGTGCCTTGATAAATGGGGATTTCTGCGGGTAGTTAGTGATTTATATTTATCGCGTTTAATTATCCCGTTTAGTTTAAAATATTCTATTGTGATATTTATTGCGTATAATGCTACTGTCTGGATTCAAGGATCCTATTTGAGGGGAGTAGTGTGTATTCTTGCTCGGGGCTTTGGCTCTGACCCATGCGTTGACTAATCTTTTTCAGGATTAGAATTTGGAGAAGCTGTATAAGTTTATCGAAGTTATCATTGGAGGTGCAGCTGGAGTTATTTACTTTATGGCATAGTTTAGTTAGACTTTCTTTTCCAGTCGTATTATGAGACTTCATTTGAGTTTTATTGGGCCATTCGGTTCCAAAGTTGTTTAGAGGATTTATTTTGGGATTATTTTAGATTTTATTTAATCATTATTGGAGATTGGATTTTTTGGAGTTAGCATGTGATGGATCTTTTATCGCTTAGTTATTTGTGATCATTTGAGATTGACCAATTATTTATCTTATGGACTGATTTATTTATGTCTCATATATGTCTCATGCTAAGAATGGTATTTATTTAGTTCACGCCCGGCTTAGTTTTGGTGGCGGCCGACGCCAGAATTAGGCGGGGTGTGACAGATGGTATCAGAGCATGGTCTTAGGTCTCGTAGGTTATGAGTCCGTTTAGCTTCCGCGTTGCCGATCTTTGATTCCCTTGTTGATTCGTACTTCTTAAAGTAGAGGGTCTAGCATACATGTTAGATATGTTTCTTGGAGATGTGAAGTTTTGAGTTAAGGACGTTGTAGACATTGAGTTTAGAATTAGTAAGCTTGATGTGGGGATCCTTAGAATGGATTTTTGAGACGATAATTATTTTGGAGATTTTAGTACAGATGTTAGGTACCGTATGTATAGATTTTTTATGTTGAGATTTAATTTGAGGAAGTTATAATTTTAATGACTTTCGGATATAGGATCGAGTGGGGGATTTTGAGAGCATGTGGTACGCCATTATTCTCATAGTTATGTGTATGTATATAGGCAATATATATTATTTTGTTGCTCGTGGGGTAGGTGCGCGTAGAATTGGGTGTATGGGCGCCCAATTATGGCATTCTACGGGTAGGCATATGTGAGCCTTATTTTCTTTTTTGCGAGATTTAAGTGTTTATGTGTATGCTTCGTTTAATTTCGAGGACGAAATTCTTTGCTAGTGGGGAAGTATGTAACAACCCGGATTTTTTTAAATGGGAATTTTTTAAATTAATTTTGGAAATCGAAGAAAAATGAAATTTTGGATTTTATAAATTTTATAATTTAAAGTGTTGGTTTTTATATTTGAAAAATGAATTTTCAAACGGAATTGGAATCGGAATTAAAATGGAGTTTTAATTGAATTTTTATTATTTAGAAGAGTCCTCAAAATATAAAACTCTCTAAGAGTCCTAAAAACAGAAAACTTTCTTGTAAAAATAATATTTTTAGAAATCCGACCGTCCGATCAAGCTGAATTTTTGTCAGCAGTCCTGTCTCGCTGTTCGCTACAACATACTAAAATTTCAAGTGATTCTAACGGTCCGATCGTCCGTAATGATTTTTTCAAGTATTTGTATTTGATTAGGACTCTAATTCTTTTTGGTATATAAACATAAAGTGACGAGTTTAGATCTTTTAAAACACATTTTAGCCTTCTCAAAAATCAGAATCCTCTCATCTTCTTCATCTTCTTCATCTTCTTCAACCTCAAAACCGTATCCCCATTCTACATAACTTTCAACTCAAGTTTTGTCAAGATTAACCGGATTTTCTCAAGACGCGTCAAGAACGAATCTTTGTCAAATTTTTGAGAGGAATACACATTCAAGATCATATTTCTAAACCAACTTTTATTCAGGCATGAATACTCTATTCTTTTCCTTCAGTATTATGCGTTTTAAGTGTCGCCTAAACACTTAATTACATGTTTTCTTAAAAATAATTAGTAACTTAATTAGAAAAAGTGAACACTAATTATGGAGTTGTTTTTATTAAATCTTTTAAATCTGAATAATATTCATAACCCTTGGGTACGTAGGATTGATGAGTGATTTTGGGTTTTATTGGTGTAGGGAGCATGTAGAAAAACCCTAGCTTTAAAATAAATGATTTTTGGGTGCGTATAACTCATGTAATACATGTAGATATAATAAAATTTTGTTTTGATGAATATATGATGAAAACTTGGTATATTTAATTTAAAATAATTAAATGAGATTATTTGGGTATTGTTGACGTTGTGATAATTAAATTAAAGATTTAATTGAATTGGACTATCATGCGTAGTTTTATATATTGATTAATTATGCTTGTTTGTGTGACTTGTTGGTATTATGATGTTGCCTTTGTGACGACGGGTTGTTGGGTATTATTGCTCTCCCTATATTTTAGAATGCCTTCTAGGTATGGGACTAGTGGGTATGTCTTTTGATGATTTACGCCTTCTAGGTATGGGACTAGTGAGGGTAGATTATCGCGTTTTTATCATCTTTGGGGTGGGCTGATTTTTGATACTTTATCGTCGTTACGGTAGTCTAAGTACGAGACTAAGTTAAGTTTTATGTTAGAAAATCCTCCTATACATAGGATAGGACGTATTGATAACTTGGGGACCCTTAGGTATGGGACTAAGGGGTATTTTGAGGATCTCACATCGATTAAAAGGGTGGGGTGATTATAAATTGTGAATTGAGAAATTGAGAACTAATACCTAAGATAATAAGACGGGTATTAAAATATATTGGCGACATAATCAGCGAGGGCCGACAGTTTAAACGGGCCAGCCGGCGTTTTATGTCGTGTCGTGTGTGGAACCTTGTCAATCAGCGAGGGCCGACAATTTAAACGGGCCAGCCGGCGTTTTGACAAGGGAATGTGTATTTTGGTGGAGAAATCACCCGAGGCGGGAGGACCGCCATAATGAATTTTGGTGAATTATCACCCGAGGCGGGAGGACCGCCATACCTAATAATTATGGAAGTAAGAACATAAATAATTGAGAAATTTGATAATTTGGGTTAATTAATAAAGGATTAACTCCGTGGGACTTGGGAATTTAAAATCATATTGGTGTGCCTTGATAAATGGGGATTTCTGCGGGTAGTTAGTGATTTATATTTATCGCGTTTAATTATCCCGTTTAGTTTAAAATATTCTATTGTGATATTTATTGCGTATAATGCTACTGTCTGGATTCAAGGATCCTATTTGAGGGGAGTAGTGTGTATTCTTGCTCGGGGCTTTGGCTCTGACCCATGCGTTGACTAATCTTTTTCAGGATTAGAATTTGGAGAAGCTGTATAAGTTTATCGAAGTTATCATTGGAGGTGCAGCTGGAGTTATTTACTTTATGGCATAGTTTAGTTAGACTTTCTTTTCCAGTCGTATTATGAGACTTCATTTGAGTTTTATTGGGCCATTCGGTTCCAAAGTTGTTTAGAGGATTTATTTTGGGATTATTTTAGATTTTATTTAATCATTATTGGAGATTGGATTTTTTGGAGTTAGCATGTGATGGATCTTTTATCGCTTAGTTATTTGTGATCATTTGAGATTGACCAATTATTTATCTTATGGACTGATTTATTTATGTCTCATATATGTCTCATGCTAAGAATGGTATTTATTTAGTTCACGCCCGGCTTAGTTTTGGTGGCGGCCGACGCCAGAATTAGGCGGGGTGTGACAGATGGTATCAGAGCATGGTCTTAGGTCTCGTAGGTTATGAGTCCGTTTAGCTTCCGCGTTGCCGATCTTTGATTCCCTTGTTGATTCGTACTTCTTAAAGTAGAGGGTCTAGCATACATGTTAGATATGTTTCTTGGAGATGTGAAGTTTTGAGTTAAGGACGTTGTAGACATTGAGTTTAGAATTAGTAAGCTTGATGTGGGGATCCTTAGAATGGATTTTTGAGACGATAATTATTTTGGAGATTTTAGTACAGATGTTAGGTACCGTATGTATCGATTTTTTATGTTGAGATTTAATTTGAGGAAGTTATAATTTTAATGACTTTCGGATATAGGATCGAGTGGGGGATTTTGAGAGCATGTGGTACGCCATTATTCTCATAGTTATGTGTATGTATATAGGCAATATATATTATTTTGTTGCTCGTGGGGTAGGTGCGCGTAGAATTGGGTGTATGGGCGCCCAATTATGGCATTCTACGGGTAGGCATATGTGAGCCTTATTTTCTTTTTTGCGAGATTTAAGTGTTTATGTGTATGCTTCGTTTAATTTCGAGGACGAAATTCTTTGCTAGTGGGGAAGTATGTAACAACCCGGATTTTTTTAAATGGGAATTTTTTAAATTAATTTTGGAAATCGAAGAAAAATGAAATTTTGGATTTTATAAATTTTATAATTTAAAGTGTTGGTTTTTATATTTGAAAAATGAATTTTCAAACGGAATTGGAATCGGAATTAAAATGGAGTTTTAATTGAATTTTTATTATTTAGAAGAGTCCTCAAAATATAAAACTCTCTAAGAGTCCTAAAAACAGAAAACTTTCTTGTAAAAATAATATTTTTAGAAATCCGACCGTCCGATCAAGCTGAATTTTTGTCAGCAGTCCTGTCTCGCTGTTCGCTACAACATACTAAAATTTCAAGCGATTCTAACGGTCCGATCGTCCGTAATGATTTTTTCAAGTATTTGTATTTGATTAGGACTCTAATTCTTTTTGGTATATAAACATAAAGTGACGAGTTTAGATCTTTTAAAACACATTTTAGCCTTCTCAAAAATCAGAATCCTCTCATCTTCTTCATCTTCTTCATCTTCTTCAACCTCAAAACCCTATCCCCATTCTACATAACTTTCAACTCAAGTTTTGTCAAGATTAACCGGATTTTCTCAAGACGCGTCAAGAACGAATCTTTGTCAAATTTTTGAGAGGAATACACATTCAAGATCATATTTCTAAACCAACTTTTATTCAGGCATGAATACTCTATTCTTTTCCTTCAGTATTATGCGTTTTAAGTGTCGCCTAAACACTTAATTACATGTTTTCTTAAAAATAATTAGTAACTTAATTAGAAAAAGTGAACACTAATTATGGAGTTGTTTTTATTAAATCTTTTAAATCTGAATAATATTCATAACCCTTGGGTACGTAGGATTGATGAGTGATTTTGGGTTTTATTGGTGTAGGGTGCATGTAGAAAAACCCTAGCTTTAAAATAAATGATTTTTGGGTGCGTATCACTCATGTAATACATGTAGATATAATAAAATTTTGTTTTGATGAATATATGATGAAAACTTGGTATATTTAATTTAAAATAATTAAATGAGATTATTTGGGTATTGTTGACGTTGTGATAATTAAATTAAAGATTTAATTGAATTGGACTATCATGCGTAGTTTTATATATTGATTAATTATGCTTGTTTGTATGACTTGTTGGTATTATGATGTTGCCTTTGTGACGACGGGTTGTTGGGTATTATTGCTCTCCCTATATTTTAGAATGCCTTCTAGGTATGGGACTAGTGGGTATGTCTTTTGATGATTTACGCCTTCTAGGTATGGGACTAGTGAGGGTAGATTATCGCGTTTTTATCATCTTTGGGGTGGGCTGATTTTTGATACTTTATCGTCGTTACGGTAGTCTAAGTACGAGACTAAGTTAAGTTTTATGTTAGAAAATCCTCCTATACATAGGATAGGACGTATTGATAACTTGGGGACCCTTAGGTATGGGACTAAGGGGTATTTTGAGGATCTCACATCGATTAAAAGGGTGGGGTGATTATAAATTGTGAATTGAGAAATTGAGAACTAATACCTAAGATAATAAGACGGGTATTAAAATATATTGGCGACATAATCAGCGAGGGCCGACAGTTTAAACGGGCCAGCCGGCGTTTTATGTCGTGTCGTGTGTGGAACCTTGTCAATCAGCGAGGGCCGACAGTTTAAACGGGCCAGCCGGCGTTTTGACAAGGGAATGTGTATTTTGGTGGAGAAATCACCCGAGGCGGGAGGACCGCCATAATGAATTTTGGTGAATTATCACCCGAGGCGGGAGGACCGCCATACCTAATAATTATGGAAGTAAGAACATAAATAATTGAGAAATTTGATAATTTGGGTTAATTAATAAAGGATTAACTCCGTGGGACTTGGGAATTTAAAATCATATTGGTGTGCCTTGATAAATGGGGATTTCTGCGGGTAGTTAGTGATTTATATTTATCGCGTTTAATTATCCCGTTTAGTTTAAAATATTCTATTGTGATATTTATTGCGTATAATGCTACTGTCTGGATTCAAGGATCCTATTTGAGGGGAGTAGTGTGTATTCTTGCTCGGGGCTTTGGCTCTGACCCATGCGTTGACTAATCTTTTTCAGGATTAGAATTTGGAGAAGCTGTATAAGTTTATCGAAGTTATCATTGGAGGTGCAGCTGGAGTTATTTACTTTATGGCATAGTTTAGTTAGACTTTCTTTTCCAGTCGTATTATGAGACTTCATTTGAGTTTTATTGGGCCATTCGGTTCCAAAGTTGTTTAGAGGATTTATTTTGGGATTATTTTAGATTTTATTTAATCATTATTGGAGATTGGATTTTTTGGAGTTAGCATGTGATGGATCTTTTATCGCTTAGTTATTTGTGATCATTTGAGATTGACCAATTATTTATCTTATGGACTGATTTATTTATGTCTCATATATGTCTCATGCTAAGAATGGTATTTATTTAGTTCACGCCCGGCTTAGTTTTGGTGGCGGCCGACGCCAGAATTAGGCGGGGTGTGACAGATGGTATCAGAGCATGGTCTTAGGTCTCGTAGGTTATGAGTCCGTTTAGCTTCCGCGTTGCCGATCTTTGATTCCCTTGTTGATTCGTACTTCTTAAAGTAGAGGGTCTAGCATACATGTTAGATATGTTTCTTGGAGATGTGAAGTTTTGAGTTAAGGACGTTGTAGACATTGAGTTTAGAATTAGTAAGCTTGATGTGGGGATCCTTAGAATGGATTTTTGAGACGATAATTATTTTGGAGATTTTAGTACAGATGTTAGGTACCGTATGTATAGATTTTTTATGTTGAGATTTAATTTGAGGAAGTTATAATTTTAATGACTTTCGGATATAGGATCGAGTGGGGGATTTTGAGAGCATGTGGTACGCCATTATTCTCATAGTTATGTGTATGTATATAGGCAATATATATTATTTTGTTGCTCGTGGGGTAGGTGCGCGTAGAATTGGGTGTATGGGCGCCCAATTATGGCATTCTACGGGTAGGCATATGTGAGCCTTATTTTCTTTTTTGCGAGATTTAAGTGTTTATGTGTATGCTTCGTTTAATTTCGAGGACGAAATTCTTTGCTAGTGGGGAAGTATGTAACAACCCGGATTTTTTTAAATGGGAATTTTTTAAATTAATTTTGGAAATCGAAGAAAAATGAAATTTTGGATTTTATAAATTTTATAATTTAAAGTGTTGGTTTTTATATTTGAAAAATGAATTTTCAAACGGAATTGGAATCGGAATTAAAATGGAGTTTTAATTGAATTTTTATTATTTAGAAGAGTCCTCAAAATATAAAACTCTCTAAGAGTCCTAAAAACAGAAAACTTTCTTGTAAAAATAATATTTTTAGAAATCCGACCGTCCGATCAAGCTGAATTTTTGTCAGCAGTCCTGTCTCGCTGTTCGCTACAACATACTAAAATTTCAAGCGATTCTAACGGTCCGATCGTCCGTAATGATTTTTTCAAGTATTTGTATTTGATTAGGACTCTAATTCTTTTTGGTATATAAACATAAAGTGACGAGTTTAGATCTTTTAAAACACATTTTAGCCTTCTCAAAAATCAGAATCCTCTCATCTTCTTCATCTTCTTCATCTTCTTCAACCTCAAAACCCTATCCCCATTCTACATAACTTTCAACTCAAGTTTTGTCAAGATTAACCGGATTTTCTCAAGACGCGTCAAGAACGAATCTTTGTCAAATTTTTGAGAGGAATACACATTCAAGATCATATTTCTAAACCAACTTTTATTCAGGCATGAATACTCTATTCTTTTCCTTCAGTATTATGCGTTTTAAGTGTCGCCTAAACACTTAATTACATGTTTTCTTAAAAATAATTAGTAACTTAATTAGAAAAAGTGAACACTAATTATGGAGTTGTTTTTATTAAATCTTTTAAATCTGAATAATATTCATAACCCTTGGGTACGTAGGATTGATGAGTGATTTTGGGTTTTATTGGTGTAGGGAGCATGTAGAAAAACCCTAGCTTTAAAATAAATGATTTTTGGGTGCGTATAACTCATGTAATACATGTAGATATAATAAAATTTTGTTTTGATGAATATATGATGAAAACTTGGTATATTTAATTTAAAATAATTAAATGAGATTATTTGGGTATTGTTGACGTTGTGATAATTAAATTAAAGATTTAATTGAATTGGACTATCATGCGTAGTTTTATATATTGATTAATTATGCTTGTTTGTGTGACTTGTTGGTATTATGATGTTGCCTTTGTGACGACGGGTTGTTGGGTATTATTGCTCTCCCTATATTTTAGAATGCCTTCTAGGTATGGGACTAGTGGGTATGTCTTTTGATGATTTACGCCTTCTAGGTATGGGACTAGTGAGGGTAGATTATCGCGTTTTTATCATCTTTGGGGTGGGCTGATTTTTGATACTTTATCGTCGTTACGGTAGTCTAAGTACGAGACTAAGTTAAGTTTTATGTTAGAAAATCCTCCTATACATAGGATAGGACGTATTGATAACTTGGGGACCCTTAGGTATGGGACTAAGGGGTATTTTGAGGATCTCACATCGATTAAAAGGGTGGGGTGATTATAAATTGTGAATTGAGAAATTGAGAACTAATACCTAAGATAATAAGACGGGTATTAAAATATATTGGCGACATAATCAGCGAGGGCCGACAGTTTAAACGGGCCAGCCGGCGTTTTATGTCGTGTCGTGTGTGGAACCTTGTCAATCAGCGAGGGCCGACAGTTTAAACGGGCCAGCCGGCGTTTTGACAAGGGGATGTGTATTTTGGTGGAGAAATCACCCGAGGCGGGAGGACCGCCATAATGAATTTTGGTGAATTATCACCCGAGGCGGGAGGACCGCCATACCTAATAATTATGGAAGTAAGAACATAAATAATTGAGAAATTTGATAATTTGGGTTAATTAATAAAGGATTAACTCCGCGGGACTTGGGAATTTAAAATCATATTGGCGTGCCTTGATAAATGGGGATTTCTGCGGGTAGTTAGTGATTTATATTTATCGCGTTTAATTATCTCGTTTAGTTTAAAATATTCTATTGTGATATTTATTGCGTATAATGCTACTGTCTGGATTCAAGGATCCTATTTGAGGGGAGTAGTGTGTATTCTTGCTCGGGGCTTTGGCTCTGACCCATGCGTTGACTAATCTTTTTCAGGATTAGAATTTGGAGAAGTTGTATAAGTTTATCGAAGTTATCATTGGAGGTGCAGCTGGAGTTATTTACTTTATGGCATAGTTTAGTTAGACTTTCTTTTCCAGTCGTATTATGAGACTTCATTTGAGTTTTATTGGGCCATTCGGTTCCAAAGTTGTTTAGAGGATTTATTTTGGGATTATTTTAGATTTTATTTAATCATTATTGGAGATTGGATTTTTTGGAGTTAGCATGTGATGGATCTTTTATCGCTTAGTTATTTGTGATCATTTGAGATTGACCAATTATTTATCTTATGGACTGATTTATTTATGTCTCATATATGTCTCATGCTAAGAATGGTATTTATTTAGTTCACGCCCGGCTTAGTTTTAGTGGCGGCCGACGCCAGAATTAGGCGGGGTGTGACAACTACAAATTTGGAACCGTGAGATTTCGTCATTACGGACCGCTCTAAGTCCCCTTCGTCCGAAACAACAAGTCTCTCATGGAAATATAACCCACCATCCCAACTTATAGAGTAGGATTCCTCCCCCTCGGTTAAGAATTAGCGTATACGGTCCTGAAAGCTTTTGTCCCTTACTTGAGCTTCCATAACCTTTGACATTATAGTAGGCGTAACGGTCAACACTGACATAAATGCCCTGGCAACCGCGTCCTCCTGGCTCTGCTCCTTACATTTACCCTTCCATACCGAGGCTAACTCCCTCTCGAGTTTTCTACTCAATCCATCTTCCACTACATTCGCCTAGCCTGGGTGATAGTGTATATCAAATTGGTAATCGTTCACGAACTCCAACCACCGACGCTGTCTAATATTCAAATCCTTCTGTGAAAATAAATATTATAATGATTTGTGGTCCGTGAAGAGGCTAAACTTCTCCGGCAGGAGCTAATGTCTCCAAATCTTCAAGGCAAAAACCACGGCCGCAAGTTCCAAGTCATGAACTGGGTAATTCTTCTCATGAGGCTTTAGTTTGCGGGAGGCATAAGCAATGGACCGCTATTCCTATTGTAACACTCCACCCAACCCTTGCAATGATGCATCTGTAAGGACTAAATATTCCAATCCTGGCCTTGGTAATGCAAGAACTGGAGCGAAAGTCAACATATCCTTTAGCTCATCAAAAGCAGGCTGACAAGACTCATCCCAAACAAACCTCACCCCTTTTCCGGGTTAAATTTATCAACGGGTTAATAATTTTAGAAAAACCCTTGATAAAGCGACGATAATAACCAGCCAAACCTAGAAAACTACGAATCTCGGTAGGTGTCGTGGGCTGACCCCATTCCCTCACCGCAACAACTTTACTTGGGTCCATCGAAATGCCCTGGGTTGTCACAATGTGACCCAGAAACTGTACTTCCTGCAACCAAAAACCGCACTTTTCAAACTTAGCATACAATTGATGATCCTTCAACGTCTGAGGACCAACCGTAAATGAGTAGCATGATCTGCTTCTGTTTTGGAATACACTAGGATGTCATCAATGAATACTATAACAAACTGGTCGAGGAAGTCCATGAACACCCTATTCATAAGGTCCATAAAAACTACGGGAGCATTAGTTAGCCCGAAAGGCATAACCAAAAATTCGTAGGACCCATATCTTGTTAGGAAAGCGTTTTTGGACACATCCTGCTCCCGTATTCTCAACTGTTGATACCCCATCCTCAAATCTATTTTAGAGAAGTACGACGCTCCCCTAAGTTGATCAAACAAATCATTAATCCGAGGCAATGGGTATTTTTTCCTGATAGTGACTTTATTTAACTCCCGATAATCTACACACAACCGGAGAGAACTATCTCTCTTCTTCACAAATAACACCGGAGTGACCCACGGCTATGTACTACACCTAATGAACCCCTATATCTTAGCTCCCTCGTCTCAACATGATCCATACGATACAGAGCTCTCGCAATCGATCGCATTCCCGGCGCTAAATCAATTACGAACTCAATCTCCCTACTAGGAGGAAAACTCGGTATTTCACAAAAAACATCTTGAAAACCTCGAACAACCGGAATTGAATATAAGGAAATGACTACATCCTGAGAAGTCTCCTCCGTGATACAGTACAAGTAAGTGTTAGTACCTCCTTTCGTACGAGGCATAACCACTAAAAACATTTCTTGCCCAGGAATGGAAAAAACTATACTTTTCCCAAAGTAATTTACTATCGCGTGATACTTTACTATCCAATCCATTCCCAGGATTACATCATACCCAACCATGTCAAGGACCAGAAAATCGGACTCAAAACACAAATTACCAAGATTTATTCCTACTTGTTTACAAACAAAGAAAATAAGTGACCCATATCCCATAGAAGATTCAACACTCGTAAAAGTACTCTCTGCAAACTTAATTAACTCTGTAGACTGAGCAAAACTTCTATAAATGAACGAGTGTGTCGCACCTGTATTAAATAATACACGACCTAAGTGCCTCTAAATGAGAAACTTACCCTCAATCACTGGCGGCGCTGGAGGGACCGGAGGAAGCATATCATCCTGTATATGATAAACACGCCCATACTATAGTTGTCCTCGTTATGGAGAAACAACTGGGTTAGGTACTTGTGGCGGTAACTGAACCTGTGGCTGCTGTGGAACCCTACGAAGTTATCCCCCAATCAACTGTGGACACGCATTCTTAAAATGGCCCAACTCTCCATAAAGGAAGCATCGACCCGCCATATTCTCCTAATTTCAGCCCCGGTTATTTCTAAACTGCCTGAAGCCTTGGCTCGGATGGCCTCTACGGCCATTGCCACCCCGACCTGCTTGTTGCTGTTGCGGGGCACATTGACCGTGTCTAACATTACTACCACCCACATTAAACCCACCAAAACTCTTCCTTTTTGACAAGTCCCCTTACTGGGGATCCCTTTCCCTTTGTTTATTTCTCGAAGATTGGGATGAGGGTAGTGCCCCTCCTCCTGTCCCATTGCCTCCGGGTTTTCCCGCTTGCCCCAACACTGAAGCCTTCTTTCTACCTTGGACATACAACCAATGTTCTTGACAATGGAGTAACGCAGCATTCATTACATCCCCAAAAGTCTGCAAAGTTAGATTGTCTAGAAAATGTTGTCGTATCCTCCAATGTAAACCTCCCATGAACTTTGATATTTTTATCTCTTCCGGGGTCACCTCATCCGGAACAAAACTAGCTAACCGAGTGAATTCTTCTTTGTACTCCGTAACTGAACACTCACCTTGCACCACATCTTGTAGTCTTCTTCTCATCTTCCTTTGAACTGCGAGAGGGAAATACTTCCGATCAAACAACACCCAAAAGTCATTGATAGTCATAGTATATCTTTGCTCTGGAGTAGTCATCGACTCCCACCAATGTAATGCGGCTCCAACTAATTTAAAAGTAGCAAGGATCTTCTTTCTTTCCTCACTGTAATCCACCATGCGCAGATGGCGATGAATATCCTTTTTCCATTGATTAGCTACTATAACGTCAGAACCTCCTTGAAATTATGGAGGATGGACCTTTAAAAAGGATTCTTAACTCTCTCCCACGGAGAAGATCCCGCAGGATCTTATACCTCCTGAGATCATGGTTGTTGGGCTTGTGGAAATTACTGGACCACGATAGCCATCGCGGAATCGACCCCTTGGGCCACAATATTTTCTACTTCAGCTGCATTTATTATTCCTTGTGGCGGTGGTGGAGGACCAACCTCCTCTTCTACGACTCGTTTTCTTCTAGCGGGACGACCTCTCTTAGGAGGCATCTGAGATAAGGGAACACTAGAATTAGAATACTCTTAAAAAAATCTATCTTGCAAAAGACCGCAATCATAGGCAACAAAACAATCATAACATTAAGTTATATATAAAAGAACGCTACGGTAGAACGTGACAAGTCCGCAAATATCCTAAAGACTCTAGAACCTAATTCTCTGAAACCATCTGTGACAACTCGCTTATCAAAATAAAAGGTGGACATCCCGATACTCCAATAATAACAGGAATCATAGATGGAACATTCTCAGTATCTCCATAATATAATAAATATACGGGATAACCACCCACTATTTTTTGAAAAACGAATTGTCAAAGTAATATTTGTAATTTAAAAGAAACACTTGAACTAATTAATTTACAGGAAGGTGGATACCCCAAAAGACTTATATTACATCCGCAACAAGTATAAAATAAAGTAACCGAATATGCTGTCGGTCAACAGTCTATACAAACCCTGAACCACAAGTTAATTAAGTTACATAATACATTGCATTATACAATTACAAAAGCTTTGGGCCACACGCCCGAATAAATAACCCGATAATAACTAGAGTACAACAATGGAGGCGTCTATATCAAAATATCCCATAATTGTCCACAAAGTATTACGACTCCAAAACACCGGAATAGGAAAGTTAAAACGGGAGTCCTTGCGGCGGAGCACCTGAGCGAATAAAAGATTCATGCAAAATAAGAAATATGAACGGGTCAGGGCCTGGTTTTATAAAATCACCAGATGAATAAAGAGTATGACAGTTATGAGCAATTTATCATCAATGATAATGAGAATAATCTACATAATAAATCTAGGGCATAAATTAAAGCAATTGGGATGACCATGAATTTAATTCAATTACACAAGGGAATATGAATAATTATGATTAACTTAGAATCACCATCATTTACCTTGTTTCATTCTATCTTTCCATGACTCATTAGGAAACATACCAATGCCCTTTTTCTTAGAGCACTATATCATACTTCAAGTCCCACTTGAATAAGAATAGTTATATTCAATTATATATATAACGATTCTAAGACCGTCCTTCTGAGTTTCCCCACTGGACGTGCCCCTAAATAGCTATCATCTTCTAGGGCCTATCAAACAAGACAACCTGGGCATCCTATAACGCAATGTCGGGAAGTGACCATACACCTTTGACAGTGAGTCATAACCACACTCGGAATTACCTTACTTCGAATAATAAATACAATATATAATAACCGGTCATATGGCCGAGGACTATATTCGCCCTGCATTCATTAGCCAGGGGACTTCAACTCATGTGCGTACTTCTCCTATGATAGCATTTAGAGAGGTGTGTTTACGTAAATTATCATTTACATTTTATTCCCATTTCAATATGTACATCACTTTTATTCGGAGCCATTCGTAGTTTATACCATCCTTATAACCTCAATGATTAATAGACCTCTTATTCATTCTCCAAGAATTTATACTGTTATTATAAACCATAAAGTCTAGCATACCTCAATTGAGCTTCTAAAGTCCCCCAATATAACCTTACAACTCCTAGTCTCCTAATAGTTAACTAAAGGAAAATAATACCTTAACATCACTTTGGAAATACCTGGAATAAGCCCTATTTAATCCATTCCTAATATAGGGTAATTACCTAGCTCATCTAAGACTCTAGGAATCAAAGTTTACTTCATATAAGAAGATTCCTAGGTCCTAATCCTAAAGAAAAAGTGTTGGAATTGTGTTAGAAAAATAACTCAAAATAGCGAGATTTCGAATCGATTCGCCCTAGGGACGAATCGACTCCCCCTAGGAAGCGAATCGATTCTCCCAAAAGATAATCAATTAGGATGAAGAAGCTAACCTTCTATTTTAGGACAAATCGATTCGGCCTTAACCCGAATCGATTCGGGTCCCCAGACCTGTAGCCTACCCCTTAGCGAATCGATTCGCCCTAGGGCCGAATCGATTTGCCCTGGCAAATTTGCCAAGAATGGGGCTATGGGTTATGAACCCTAGTTTTTCCCTAAACCCCGTTTCTCCTCCATTTATACACACATCAACCACCATTAATCTAACTAAAACCATCCTACATGATTCTCAACTACTATACTCCACACAATCATTAAATTAAACCATAATTTGGGCTCAAACACCACAAAATCTATAAAATCAATTTTTATTCAATTGATTCACATACATAACAATCACACAATTTATTCACCCTAAATCATATATTAGCAAGTAGGAAACTTGCCTTGAGGTTAAAATCTCAGATTTCTTGTAGTAGCAACAACTCCAAGCCTTAATCTCCAATTTTCTTCCCTTTCTTCTCTTCTTCTCCACAACTTTCTTCTTCTCTCTTTCTCTCTAGGTTTAGTAAATACACACATAAGAGAATAAAATGAGGTGCAAGACTTAAACGTGCCTCTACCCTTAATTCCCATCTTTAAGTGTCAATACCATATTAAGATGACTCGTAACTACACATTCAAGTCAAATCCAGTCAAAAGTGCCCGGAACCCAAAAATACAATATGGCACTTATTTTGACTATCTCGCATATTTCGGGACTAACTACGCCCTCTAAATTTGAATTCAAAAATTCTATAATTCATTTCAAGTTTCGGTTCCATTTACCATAAATGTCGTTTAAATCACACGACACTATAAAACGTAGCATGGTGATATTTACATACACATAACAGTAAATATGCAACGATCTAGTAGATATTAACTTTTAATTCACTCAATTAATATTTACTCCATTACCCAATAGTTTATATAATTACTTCACACAGTGATTTAATTTAAAATAAATTATTCAAAAGAGAGAGTTATTACACTGATTAGTTTTATTCAAGATTGAAAGAGATAGTGAACTCGATATTTAACTTGGGATAGAGAATAACCAAAACCCATATAGTTAAGAAAATCCTAAGGTCCTTGCTGAAAGATTTAATTTAAAAGTGATAGTTTTGAATCCATTGGGTACTTTGGACTCAACAAAACTCAAAGAGCTTTTAAGTGATCTTCAAACTTACGAGTTTGACATGTTTTCCTCCAAAAATATGAAGAAAGATAAGGGTGAAGCACCCTATATTTTTTACTCATTTGAGTCTATACTATATAGGCGCTTATCTAGTTTGGAAATAGTGACAAAATTATAGTCATGTCCCTTAATAACAAAGAGCCTCAGACACTACTTCAAATTAATTATCCTCTAAAAGTCTCAAAGGTAGTATACCAACACTCCATCTAGGCTTGCATATTTTATGTTGCATTTATATCATTTTAGGTTTGTGAGTGTTAATTCCCATTAAAATAATTTTCTAATATTTACTAGGATTTTTCAAATAACTTTTAGGAATTTTTTAAACATTTTTTAAACATTTAAAATTGAGGTTTTAAAATATTTTGGGTTGATTTGTAATATCTTTTAATTCCAAAAACTTGGTTGTGTAGAAACAAAAATGGGCAAGAAAATGTGGGGTAAAAACTGGGATTTTTAAGAATCCAAAAACACGCATTTTAGGTGTGATCTCAGCCCTACACGTGTCTGCATTATATCGGCTAAGTTTGTGTTTCTTTTTATTCACATAACTGAAAGACCTTATCAACTGTTGGATTAAACTCATTGATGGTCTGCATGTTGCCTAAATCAATCCAAGTCTTACCCTTTTGGACCAATCATTATGCGTTTAAATGCGGCGCGTTTATAGCCATTAGATTTACACACGATTTGTTAGATTTAATCCTAGCCATTGAGTGAGTTAATTATTCCAGACACTTACATCGTCTTGTATAAATAAAGACCCTTGGGTATACGATTACAATATTTTGGTGAGTTCGAGTTTAAATGAGAAGAGAGAGAGAGAGAGAGAGAGAAATTACCAAACACAACCAAACTCTTGCAAAATTTTCTCAGAAAGATTATCTTGAGAGTTTAAGAGTAATCTTTGTTGGAAGATCATTTCCTCCCTAGTTCTAAATCTCGTTTCCAACTAGTCACTTGATTAGATCTTGTTTACTATTTCATAGAAAACGTATATCTGATTTCTTTTATGAGATAAATCACCTAGATCTTCTTAGTTTGATTTTTTTGTCGAGAAATCATTATTTGTTGGTGTTTTTATATTCAAATGTTTATTTTAAAAGTTTTACTAATAAATACCTTTTCTATTTCAAGTTTTGAGAAAAAGAGACTTCAAAACTTTTAAAGATCTTGAGACCTTTACACTTTTGAGTTCATATTTCACATTTTGTGAAATAGATTTGTAAATAAATAAAAAGGAAGTGCATAGGATCTTGCCTCTTTTGTATAGCAAGATTGTCACTCGATCTATTATAAAAAAAAAAGAGTCTAGTTTACAATAAAATGTGACGCAAAATCTTGCATATCATTATTAGACAAAATCTATAATTTGTAGGACTATTTGTCTGTATACGTGTGTGTGTTCATGCATGTGTTAGGCACAACGCCACAATACACGTTTCACGCAACACCATTAAAACAGTGTTGGTTGAGAGATTTCTGACCATAGAGTCGATGTAAAGCTAAAAGGAGGAGGAAGTACAAAGCTGCAGAACAACTAGGACAAATTTCGAGCCTTCAGAGAAGTCAGATTTCCCGAATGGATCTAGCATAAATTCTCAACTTAGTATAGGTCTAGTTGTGTGCTTAGTTTGTTAATAGTTTGTATCCTCATAACTCATTTTCAGTGGATTTTGTTTTTGAGGTGTAGACACCTCCATGGATGTTTCCCCATTTGGATGGGGGTTTTACCATGTTAAAATAACTGCTTACTTTCATGTTTAATCTTCCTCTCATCCCCTTCCGATTGTGTTCTGACTTAGACTCTTTAAGTTTTGTTTTTCAAAACTTGGACACCTATAACTGAAATATCTCGTTCATAACAATTTTCATACACATCTTGTGTTGGTAATTTGTTTTGTAAAAAAGAGTTTCTCAAACAAACTGTTTGTATCCATTCAAACTATCTTAAACCTTTTAAACAACTTAAGTGGCATATTTTTTCAAAGGGCATTGCTTTGAAAGCCCGAAAGGAGGAAATATGAGTTTAAGATAATGGGTTTGACATCGATTCTAATGATGTTTGCAAAAAAGTCAAAGAAATTTCTCAAGTTTGAAAAATAATCGAAAGACAAAAATAACTTTGATAAAAACAGCCTTAATAAGGCTATAAAATTCCCTAAAAATCTCAATTATAATTTTAAAATGGAGGCGCCGGATAAATACTTTAGGTGCGAGGTTTATGGCCACAGGGGAGCTGAGTATGCTACTAAAGCAAGGAATGATGGCAAGAAATCGAAGGTGTACAATGCCACTCTTAGTGATAGTGATCCTAAAGAGGAACTCAGTTCCTCCATTGAGTGAAATTACACCACATTCATGACTAGTCATGTGATCCTTGATTAAAAAAACTCGATGAAGATAATTCTAAGAGGGACACTTACAAGGCCATTGTTTGTGACTTTTAAGAGATTGATGGTGAAAAGTGTGTAAAAGAAGAAGAAGAAGAAGAAGAAGAAGAAGAAGAAGAAGAAGAAGAAGGAGGAGGAGGAGGAGGAGGAGGAGTGTGAACTTCAAGTTACTTTGCATGAGTTGTATGCTAAAATAATGAAATTAAAGAGGCTTACTTAAAGTTGAAAGCTAAGTTGAAAGAACTTGAGGGAATGATGGGAATATTTTGATTGAGGATCTTAGGGCATGTGAGACAACTCTTAGGAAAAATATCGCATTTATTGAGGGGTAGTGAGGTAAACTCTGGGGAATAACCGAGATTTTGAATAAAAATTCCCTTATTTTTTATGAGTCTCATAGTTTGCTTGAGTCTGGGATTGTGGGGTTAGAGGAAAGACTAATAGACTAGAGTAACGTCAAATTTGAATTGGAGTCTAGGTTAAAAAAATTGGATAAGATGCTTGGCACCGTCTGAATCAAAGATGATACTTGTGTTATTGGCTTCGATACCAAAATTTCACTATTAAAGCCAAAATCATGCCTTGGGAGAGTTAGTCGTTTCTAGAGTTTTAGAAAAAGGCCAGCCTAACGGCAATATTCCTTGTGTATACATTTGCACATTGAAGTAAGAAAGGTAACCTTAAGCATTTTTTCTTTAATCTTAGAGATGGTCCTAAGAAGTCTAAGTTTAGAGTCACCGAGGTTCTAAAATTTCAAGCACGTCATGCCATACCTACGTGGGTTAGGAAATCAGATTTGGAGGCTTTACATGTTAGAGTTGTTGATTCTCAAATGCTAGCACATAATACTCTCAATGCTAAATATAATGATTCATTGTGTTTACATGTTTACATGCATTATCCTTTGTAGTTTCTTATATATGTTTTTTCTAGTTATATTTGGTTTGAGTCTTATGTATATTGATTTTTCATTTATTAGGTCTTATTGAAGAATACAAAAAACATTTTATTTGTCTTTTGAGTTGTTTTTGTTAAAGTGTTATCATTTTGAAAAATGTTAGAACAAATAAAAAAGAGTTTGGGCTTATGTATAGTTTAGTTTAACACATTTTGTGTTTAATATTGGTTTGTTTAAATCCACTTTATTCCAAATTTTAATGTGGCTAGGACATTCGATTATGATTTTTAATGCTTAGATTGTTCTTAATCATGCTTGCATGGAGTATTTTGAAAATGACTAGTGTGATGGATTCACTTTCCATATGCCTCCTCACACACATGCATAAGTTTTTTTGAATTTTAACTTGATATGTTATATGTTACTTTCTCTAAGTGAGGTGTTCTCCTAACAATCTTGTCTTTATACATATCTATATGATTGCGGGATTTATGTATGTAAGAACCATTTCTCGTGATTTTGTGATTTTATTGAAAACACGAGTGTGCACGGGAAAGGATTACGACGGGAGAAATCTTCCTTGCATGAAAGGCTACTATTGGCAATAGCCTAAAAATTTGAGAGGCAAAAGCAAAGAAAATAGTTTCAAGGCCAAAAAAAATTTCATTGTTTCTTCAATATATGATAGTGAAAAATGATATATTTATAATTTTGAGAGTGTTATAAGTTTAAGATCAATGGATTTGCACAATGAGTTCTAGTTATTTCATATTTTACACTACTAATTTGAGAATCATTAATAATTTCTAGGCTAGTGTGCATTGTGTTTGTTTTTCCTTTTATGAGTTCACTTTATTTATCACTATAAGGATAAATCTTTGTATGATAAAGTAAATACAGTCATATAGGAATTCCTTGGACATTGATTGGGTCATAATTCATTTGTTTCTAATTCACTCCCCTTCACTCCATGCCACTTTTTTAGACACATCTATACTATGATAGTGTGAAACGCTTATGTGTTTTCTGTCACTTTGTGGTTGTTTATATATATATATGTTGGTGTGTCATTGGTATATTTTTTGTATTTATATATATGGCATCATTTGTTTTTTATTCTTTGGGTTTGCATTTATTCCATGGTTGTTATGTGCTTTATATTTGAATCAAACTGGCATGGTAAATGATCATATTGGTATCCCTCTTTTCTTGTTTACACTGGTATCTCATGCTTCATTGTGTATTCAAGTTGGTATAATTTATTGCATCAATATTGGTATTGGTTGATCATTTTTTGGATTATTTGTGCTTGTGTTGTCATGTTGTGTTTGTTGCACTTTACACCATTGCATAACATTATTACTTCCTCTATATATCTTGTTGATATCACATTCTCACATTTTGGAAGATATATGGTTTATTGGGGAGAAACGGTTATTATGAAATTTTCCATTGTCTATTCCTCAACAAAAAGGGAGAGAAATGGTATATTTACCTTAAGTTTTAGGAGGAGATCTTTCTATTACTGGGAGTCGTCTTTCCTAGGCGGGGATCATTAGACACAGGGAGAGTTTAATCATATGCAGATTTATATTATGTATATTCTCTTTTCATTTTAAGGTGTATTTAAGTGTGCAAGTTAGATTTGCAAAATGCAATGAAGTTTACAAGCGAGTGAAGCTACTCAAGGTTAATGAGTCGACCGAGTTGTGCTTTTATCTTTTGGGATTGGGGATTGAGTCTTAGTTGATCTTAATGGCCCATAGGAGATTTTATTTATGGTTTTGTAACAGAATAGACAAAGTGGGAGATTTATCAGGAAAAATTTCTAATAGAGACAATTTGTATGTATATTTGCTTTATTTCGTATATTGAACAAAACTCTTTGAGTCGTAGTTTAGGATTTGTGTATGTTGACCTTATAAGCCTACGACATGGTTTCTTGATGATGTAGTGGCCAAGTTAAAAGATTTACATCATCGTGTCATATTTTGTTCTCATTTCTATCTTCATGTGTTAATAATCTCTCAGGTACGGATGAGTATATATTTTTGATGTATTGAGATTTGATATTTTGGTGTTAGGATTTTATAAAATTGATTTTAATATGATTTTACCCTTTTATTAATTTTTTCAAAGAAAAATAAATTTTTTTCACGAGGTTGTTAAAACGAATTGGTATGTCGTTTGAACGAGATACCTTATCTTGTTAGACCAGGATTCCAACAAACTTCGAAAGATAGATTTCTTGCCTACTCTGGAATCTCATTGGAATTCTCGTCAGAAGACGATTTAAACGAGATGAGGTACTCCATTCTAATGAGATGTGCCTCCTTCAAACGAGTAAATGAATTTTGTTTTATTCGAGATTTTCATCCTTATCTTGTTTTTGGAAAACCTACTATAAGTAGGAGCACGAAGAGAAATTTTTAAAAGATACTTTTTCATTGCTTTTGAGTTCCCAAACTCTTCCAAAAAGCTCTCCAATTTTACCCAAGCGGTTATATATCCAATATTCATCTTGTTATTCTTTGATATATTCTTTTGGGTACCAAGGTTTATTCTCCGCATCTTTGGGAGAAATATTTTGTTGCGGTGGAATCCATAATTGCTAATGTGTTTGCATACGATGGACTTTATGTGAAATGGTTGCTGAGTTATTCAGTGGATATTGAGGCATATGTAGACTCACATGCTATGGCGTGGGTGCAATTCTAAGTTGTCTTGTAGAGGAGCGGTTGAATATTGAACGAGCACCAAAGCTTGTGAGGGCATCGAATCAAGGTGAAAGTCTTCTGTCAATGTTTTGTAATTCTGTACCATTGTGAATTTGCATGGCTGGGACGTTCGAGATTTTTCCCATTTGGGTTTTTCTTATACATGGGGAATTGTGGATTGATTTACTTTATTTCATTCTGCACTCATCTAGATGCATGTTTAGGTGGAGATGAAATTGTTTAGTCGGTTTAATCACAACTTGTTTAAAATGGGTGCAACATTTCACTTTACGTTAATTTGTTTAAGTTTAATATTTAATTTGAAAAATTAAAACCCTTAGGTCTCATAGAGTTTCTCGGTAAAAAAATTACTTATTTCCTACTGTCAAAGTTTGAGCAGCCTAACGTCGATACACTTGAAACAAGAATATTGGCATATTCAACTCCATGAATTTTTTGAATCGAGCAAAGTAAAAAGAAAAAAATAATTGTATGGTTTATAGCCAAAAGGGTTTTATGGCCAGATATAAACGTATTTGATAGTAGTAAATTAACATATATATATATATATATATATATATATATTTATTTATATATATATTAGTGACGGTGGAGAGAAATAAAGAGAAGTACGTTAAGCCTATAGAATAATAAAGAAAAGATAGTTGAGGCAAGTTCATAAGGAAATGAAATATAATGACACCTTGTTGGAGGTAGAAATTCTGGAACAATATGCTGGATATCAACTATGTGATTAGAGGTTTATACATTAAATATGAAGAGGTCATGATTTTTAGAATAATGGGTAAGAGAAGTTATCTAGTCCAAGATGGATTCGACCTTCCACTATTCTTTTCATATTAATTTGCCTCATAAATAATTTGTATTATTCTTAAATGGCCTCCACACTATATGTTTGTTACAAACTTAACTTTAAAGTAACGAACCTTTAATTTTGTAAATGTGACTTTGTAAATAGTTTTCAAGGCACTTTGTTTTTCTATTCGGACCCCACATAAAATTTTAAGTCATAATTTATTAATAGCACCCAAAATTACCCATTTTTACGGTTTAAAAAATAAAAAATTAAACCCATCAAAACGTAATTATACTTTTAATCCAAAGGGGAGGGGTAAATAAATTGTGTGTATATCACTACTACAAAAGAGTTCATTGTTGAAGAAACTTTTCCTAAATCTGTTACAAATATTGTGTTAATCTGGCCTATAAACATGAGATGTTGTAATAGCTCGCCCCAATATTTTATTATTTTCCCGTATAAGTTGAAATAATGCGAGAACCTTGATATTTGGATCATGTTGATTAGTTTATATCCTTATTTGACTCTTTGGGGGCCATGATAATAATTATTGGAAGTCTTGGAAAAAATTAAAAAAATTTAAGAAATTTAAGAAGGGTCGTTTGAATGAGTTCAGAGTCGTTCAAACGAGAATCATAAGTAATTCAAAGTGGGGATCGATTGAGGTTCGAATGAGGACCCTCTGCATAACAGGTCTGGAATGATCAAAGGTTGTTCGAAGGGCGTTCGAATGAGAAGCCATTCTCGTTCTAACAAGAGGCGATTCTCATTCAAACCAGGTTGCCCAAATTTTAATTTTGGCTTGCCCTTGTGTGTTGTCACATTTTAGGCCCTTGATTTAGTGAGGTGTCGAATTATGGCATGCCCAGATTGGGCCAGATGGGGATTTTGGTGTTTGGGGGATTTTAGAAGGCTTTTTTGGGTTTATTTTGGGGATTTAGAGTTGGAAGAAGAGAGAGAGAGAGAGATAGAGAGAGAGAGAGAGAGAGAGAGAGAGAGAGAGAGAGAGGTGAGTCTTACACCAATTTTATGCATTTATCCATTTATCTCTTCCATAAACCACCATGCCACCACTATCCTTCCACCTTTTGCCACCATATGCTTCTAGTATCCCATCATACCCAAGCCCTACACCCATTTCCTTCATTGTTGAGCGGTGCTACGAATTTTGGAGGTGTTGTTGAGGGATCTTGGAGAGGATGAAGATGGATGATTCATGGAGCTTAAAGAGGGTTTTAATGGAGATTTTATGGACACAAGCTACATGGAGCTAGGCAACCTATCTAAATCCACCTTAGGAGGTGATAGGTGGCCATCTTATTAGATATTTTATCCCTACCATTATTGGAGCTTCAATTAAGGTGAAAAAATATACTCTTAGTTTAAGACTCTATTTTGTGTATTAATAGTCTTGTTATTAGAATTTAAGAGTAGAAGGCGTATGAATAAAATGATGGGTTACTATTATATTTGGTTTTAAACATTTTTTATGAATAAAAATGTGGGAAAAT
The DNA here is from genome assembly GCA_949130495.1 of Sambucus nigra. NCBI lineage: Eukaryota > Viridiplantae > Streptophyta > Magnoliopsida > Dipsacales > Adoxaceae > Sambucus > Sambucus nigra. The sequence continues at coordinate 345,210,183 of OX422219.1, read as the reverse complement.
GTTATTTTATTAGAACTAAATGATGAGTAAATAATTCAAAGTTTTCTTGCAATAAAAATTCGAGATTTTTATGAAAATGGTGTAATCCTAGAAATTTAATGTTAAACATTTTATGATATAAATTGTTTGAAAATGATGTTGATATTGCTAAAATATTTAGTGAAATAATATTCCAAAGTTTCTTAAAAAATGAAAATTTTATGAAAGTTGGACATTTGTGAACTTTGAAGAAATAAAAAGTTCCTTTATGTCTTCAAAGTGCATTTTGAATTCTAGAATGAAAGGTATGTTTAACCCAATTAATAGGACTTTGGAATTAAAATCTATCTTCTCATGCATATAAACTTTTAGTATCTTAATGTTGAACATATAAACAAGTTTAAATAAGCATTGTTGGGTTTAAATATGAAATAAGAAAAATAGAAATTTCAGTCTTTAAAGTGTGTGAAAAATAGGTTAAAAGTGTGGGAAGTGTAAGGTTGTAAGATTACATGTGTTGGTAAAAGGAAAATATTTTTTTCTTATAAAAGTAGTCTTTAAGTGTAATTGAATTTCTTGGATAAAAAAGTAAAGAAATGTCTAACTTGGAAAAGTGGTTGGTAAAAGTGTTGAATAGGAATTAATGGTTAAAATGTTGGGAAGTTGGTCTGTGTAACTTAACAATATTTTTTAAAGATTAAAACTTATGCATTTGGAAAAGAAATAATGGAATAAATATGTTTCCAACTTGAGAAGAATGTTACTCAAGATATTAAAAAGGTGTTAATGTATTAAAAAAACACTTAAGTAGTTAGTGTGGGCCAGTTAATGACATTTTGGAAAATAACGCTTGTAAAAATGGAGGAAACGACAAGTTTGAAAGTAACGCTTATAAAAATGTTGGAAAGGGTGTTACACAAATTGGTCCAAAATGAACATGATTTTGGAATAAAATCAATATTAAAGTGTAAGGGACATGAAATGATAATTTTCGAAGCGTAACTCAAGTTGGGGTAAAACCCCGAGTTTTGGTTTTGGGATGGTAAAAAGGAAAGTGGAATAATGTGGACATTTGAAAAATATTAAAACACATTAAAAAGGAAATCGGATGACATTGAGATAATTAAGGAGGGCCTGAAGCCCAGTGGTGAAAGACCCAAAATCACTAGCCTAAGCATAAGGTGGCATCGCCGGTGGTGTGGAGCCTATTTAAGTACACAGTTTATTGGAAGATTACAAGAAAAACATAAAGGAATAAGAAACATGTCAAGCAATGGGTTGTATGGTAAAAATTTTAAAGGAACAATCTAACTTGAATGAATTGATAAATGTTCCGGTAAGGGTTAAAGTGGACAAGAAATGTGTAAATTGATTAATATCCATAAGGTAAAGGACAGGCAAAAGTTTAGTGGTTAAATGGGTTGCTAAGCAACCTAAGAAGGTTTAACCTGTAATTAACACAAGGGTGTGTGTATGAAAGGTTTCAAAGGTTAAATAAGTATTTTCTAATACGGTATTCGCATGTGTTGTAAAGGTGATTTCTAATAAAAATACTAATTCGAAATTGTTAAATAAAAGGGAAAATTTTCCTAAAAATGTGGTTTTCGATTAAACAAAGTAGAGTTGTTCCAAGTATTTAACAATGTGTGTTAAATAAAGGGATAAATGTCAAATAAGAAAGAGGAGGTATTGTATAATATTAAGGTGAATTAATTGGGATAAACAACTTTTTTAAAGTAAAACAGTTTCATGATTATGTGTGTGTGTGTGTGTGTATATATATATAAGGTAGTTGCATGTGCATATAGGTATAACATGTTAGAGTCTTATTTCTATATTGCATTGTTTTATATTTCCCACTGAGCATTCAGCTCACACCTTCATCTTTGTTACAATAGGTTGGGTGTGGGTACGTATTTTGAGAACGTTGTACAGGTAAGTACTCTCTTTTATTTTATCTTAGAAGATTTATATGCTTGGACTCCATGGATGCTTCCCACGGGTCCCTGATTTAGTTTAATCTGGAATTGGAATCGCATACGAAACAAGTGAAGCGTTAATTAAAATAAAACTGGATTAGCAACATTATATAGTTTGTTTCATTTCACTTCAAACCTAAGGCTCGGGTCGGACCACATTAATCATGGGTAACCCATAAATCTAGGTCGGGCATTACAAATGGTATCAGTGCTCTAGCTTCAAGGTTCCTTTCAGGAGTGACGTGGTAAGGTCGGTAGTGAATCTTTTGACGTCGGTGTTGGTTTTGGGCCGGTCATTCTAGCTTAGGTGATGGTTCAGTTTGTGTCCTCGACAGTGAATTCAAAGAGGTAGCACAACGGATGAATTATTGATAAGTGGCATACGACTAAATTAGTTCTTATTCATCTATTTCGCGCTTTCGATTAGATATGTCAATAATTTGCGTATGTCTATGCAACCATTCCTAGTGACAACGTAGTCCTTAGTGAGAGGTGTTGGGTTCCAACCTTTGATGACGTAGATTACTTTGATACTTTAATGGAATGAGATGACGCCCATTGGGTATGTGGCACAAATTATGTATGGTCAACTATGGAGGTTGATAGCTAGGGAGTTGTTACTACGTAATGAGGATTGTGATATAAAATGCATATAGTCCCAAGGTAGCACTTATAGGTAGTTAATTTCGATGATGTGATCAGGAAAATTCGATCCTTGGGGTAATACCGTGATTGATGGATAGTTTGATGATCATGTGAAATTGTGTGGGTCAATTCTTAGGGATATATACACTCAGTTTTAGTTGATGGGAAGACATTATTGTGGGTGATTTCCTTAGTGATTATTGGTCAATAAAGGCATCTCATAAGCCATGATTAGAGTTACGAGCCATTTATGGAAAATGTGTTACATGTGTGACAATGATGAGTTGTAGTAACCAGCTAGTGAACCTTAGGTAGCCCTTTGGGGTAGTGTTGGAAAGGATGATGCAATATTTGATGAATAGGACCTTTAGCGACATCGGTAGTGTAGACTTAGAGTTGTACCGGTTATACAAAATGTCATGTATCCTACTAAATTTCTTAGTAGTGCCATATTGTGGTTCAATGCATGGTCCATAACATTAGTTGTAAAAAGGACATCATTGGAGTATCCTTAGGATGAAAAGTCAACGTGTTGTAATGCCGTGTGGTATCTGACGACTATGACCAACCATGTTAGAGAATTATAGAATGGTAGTTCGGGTCAGTGGCTAAAAGTTATTGAAACGACTATCGAGAAATCATGGGCATAAATGCTTTAGAGATATCATGGTTGATAAAGTCTTATCCAGTCTTGGTGACAATTGTTTGGGTATACTCGGTGTCCTTAGGGAACTAGTCAGGCTCAATCTTATGGAATGTGTTGTGTCCACGTAATAGTATGTTGAAAATTTGGTGACGACTTCGAGTTTTCGACTAAGTCCAAAGGAGTCACTTCGTATAACCTTGGATGAGGTCGCAAAATTTAATATAAATAGATGGTGCGATTTTCTGAGGTGAAATTAAAGATTCATTCATGATTAAGAATAATACTCGCTGATGATACCAAAAATGGTATCACCAAGTCAAAGTGATGAGTAAGATCAAAACAAGACAATAATGTAGCATACAAGATACATGTAAATAGAGAAAGAGATGAGGCAAAGAAGAAGATGGTGCCAAATATAAGTACTTCATCCTTAGAAAGGCCTATATCTAGTGTGTGAGTGTGTGAAATCCACTAAATATGGGCACTATTGTCCTTAGGATACAAGCACTCAAGATCTCCCTCTCTCTAGCAATGGTTTTGACAGAATTGCAGTAGGGTTAACAATTTACCCTCTATTAGAATGATGTAGAAGACAAGTATTTATAGTGATTAGGGGGTAGTATACCCTCGAGCGTGTAATAAGCGTGCATGGAATATTCCTATCCAATGAGGAAGAGCCAGCTATCTCTGTCATATATAGGTCATGATAATCAAATATTCCTTCACGTGTGTGGAAGATATTTGTTGTAACGATTTTGTTGCACGTGGGATTTGTAGCCCATGCCCACATTCTCATGCACTACCCAATGCAAGCGCTCTGTCAGCTATCTACTATCAGCCACCTATCTTGGTCGAGGCCGAGTCATCAATCCATGATCTAGTGGAAATAATATATGTCATGCTGGGAAGTCTCGTCCTATCGTCATCATTTTGAGGAAGGTCGAGGCTGAGGACCTGATGTGTAGTACATTAAATGATCTTGAGGGATGAGGTCGAGGTCACATTTGAGGGATCATAAGGTCGAGGATCAGTCAGCTCGGGCTGAGTCTTGGGACGAGACATAACTCGTCATTATAGGCAGACTGGTGCCGGTCGGCTATGGCCGAGGTAATATATATTCGAGATGGGGCTATACTTAGCATATCAATTACCCCTAGACATTAGTCTCTGACTCGAGGAGGCTGAGGGGTGATAATGTCTGAAGATGCTGATGGCAATTATTAAGGAGACACATAAAAATCATCATGTAACCTGTAGTTTTAATATGATAGCTGTCATAGTTCTCATAGGACTGCGTCTGATCGAGGCATATATGGTGGGTAATACTCTTAGTGTTTTATACCTGAAATGATGAGGCGCCTTGAAAATTATGCACAAACATTTTATGATATTTAAATCTAAAAAACTTTTCCTTTTTCTTTCTTCCTTCATGTGCTTTCTTCCTCTCTCTAAGTTCTTGGAACTCTTCTCTCTCTCTTCCACCTCCCAAGCATTTTTTACTGTTTTCCCAACTCTTCAGTGGTTTCTAGCCTAGGAAAACCTTCCAGGTACTCCACTTTTCTCTTCTTCCTAAACTTTTCCTCATTTTAGCAATTCCTTTTTAGACGAGCTTTTTATAGCCTGTTATAACATCTTGTCTTTAGCCAATCAAGCTGACTATTTTCATTTAGGGTCCAGGAAACTAGATAAAAATATTATTCAATTGGCCCAAACATCACATAATTATTGGAAGCAAAGATTCTTCTTCATCTCTAGGGCCTAGGAGTTCTCAACCGATTTCGATCAAGGTGAGGATAAGCCTAGATTTCCACGTGCCTGGGCTAACCCTTCCATAATGGCTAAGTTGGAACTCGGCCTCAGCCTTGAAGAATGGGATGTAGTTGACTATCTGAGGGATAAGGGTAATGAGGGTGCCATTCCCAAATTTAAGGATCTCATGGCCCTTGAGTATCTTAACGAGTCCAACCTGGGGGTTGGGCCCTTGGACAAGCTATGTGAGTTACTTGAACCCTAGTCTTCTCTCGTCTTCTGACATTATTTCTAATCATTTTTATTTTTCTTTACCGAACATCCTCCTAACATTTCGAACGAGGTCTAGAATATGACGACTCCCAATTTTCTATCTGGCTTGGGTAAGAAAAGTAACAAACAAATTGTCAAAAAATCAACAGCTAGGGGGACGAACCGACCTGAGGTCACCCATAAAATAAAAGAACTCATGAACCCCAAAGACACTCGACCCGACCCATAGATGAGGTAGAGGTTCGGCACTGCAGAGATTGTTCCAGGCTCTTCCCCATCCTTTGAATCGTTTTATTAACCAATCTAGCCCATCTGAAGGCTCACCCATGTTCATTGATCACCAACGTCTCGGTAGCAAAGGCTGCCATGTTTGTATCCCCTTCAAAGGACGACAATAAATTATTGGGGAAAATTTCCCTCTGCCAAGGTTCATGACTTTGGTCTCCACTGCATGGTGCGGGTATCTACCTCATACTTTTCTGTGTTGTCTTGTCTTGTAATATTTGTTATTTCATCTTATCTTAATTTCTTTATTCTTGAAGTTTGTATGTGTCCTTACCTCGGCCACTAGGTGGATGGATGAAAATCAACAAAAACTTCAAGACGTTGTCAGGACAATACAAGCTGAAGTCGACTTGAAACTAAAGCTGAAGGAACGCAAGGACGAGCATAAAATAGCCATCGAAGATTTGAAGCTGAAGCATAGAAACCATCTTAAAGAGAAGGATAATGCCTTAAAAGATAGGGACAAAGCTCTGCTGGCCCAAGCCACCAAGTTCTAAGATGATCTTGATGTCGCTGTACAAAGGGTCAAGGATGGGGACAATGAAGTCTATAAGGCTTCAGATAAATTTTAAGGCTTTGTCCTGGAATATCTTGAAGGTGGATTAAGACGGGCTACAGATGGGTCATCCTAAAGTTTGCGGATGATGTATCATCTGTTCATCCATTATTAGAGGTGCCTGATATTGGGGACCCCCTCTTCACTGAGGCTGTATCATATGTCGAGTCCTCCGCCGCTATCGAGGGAGAAGGGATGTCCGTCGACCCTCCTGATGAAGAATATAACGTCAATACTGAGATGACGGCTATAGCCGGGGATGATGCTGAGATAAACATCAATATCGAGCCGACTAATGCCAACACTGAGCCGACTCAGTTGGGTGGTTGCATGTGGATGGTAACCTTTATTTTTTTAATTATACCCTTTTTTTGGGAACACGTCTGAACTTATTTTAGTGTATCCTCGTATTTGAACATTAATGAATGATATTTCCTCTCATTATTTATGAATTGTCTTTGCTTGTTTGCATGTATGTCGTCATTTGATATTTTAATCAAGTAACCATAATGTTGATACCAAAATTAGTCTGCTAACCTAGGATAATTATATGAAGACATGTGTTATCCAACATAGCATAATTGTATACATAGAGAAACTTGACATGATGAGATACTCAGAATACCGATCAACTATATGGGAAGACCAAACGACTAGAATAGATTCAATGAATACTCTTATTATCTATCGATACATATGCCTATCTAATTACAGCTTATTGTCTATTCACATGGGCAGCCCAAGGGCTATAAATACATTGTAATACCCACATAGCAGGTAAGCTATCATAGGCAAAAACACCCAGCAATATAAGATAGTGGATGTAGGCCATTTCCTTAAGGCTGAACCACTTTAAAAATCCTTTGTCTTATTTTTTGATTCATATTTTATCTATGATTAATTAATTAGATCAAATCTAGTTTTTTACATCAACAGATTGGTGCCGTCTATGGGAAACGACTATACGTAGAATTTTTCACCAAAAAATCATCTTAAATGTCTGATATCCCAGAATCTAGCAACAGGAACAATGACGGGAACCCTCCTAACCCTTCGTCTCCTCCAAATGCAAATGATATCATAAGAATCTTGGCCAACTTAGCTAGGGGATAAAAAACTATGCAGGATACTATATGATAGTTCATTCAGACTATTCAAAATGGGATGTCTGCCCATTCTAGCCAATGAAGCATCATGAATCCACTGTCTTCACGATCTGGATGCATTGCACCCCATCATACTTCACGATCAAGACATAGCAAACTTCATCATATTGGAACCTCAAGTGATCCATATTATCAGCTTGGTCTGACATCCCCCATAAGAATTATAGATTCTCAAGAAGACATCACTCTAACTTCAAAACGAACAAGCGCTCTGGAAAGGTTTAGCAGAGTCTCCCCCTTTGACCATTTTTGCCCCAGGAGGAATAAAAACCCTCCTCGGATTGTGTCTAGAAATTCTCAATGACCAAATGATTTAAGGGAAGATTTACCCAATCACGTCCAAATATCAAGCCTACTGCACGCCCAGAAAGATCCCAAGATGAGAACTCAATGCGATCTGTTGCTCGTATACATAAATCAAAGGCTTGAAATGATGCATGTAAGAGATACATTCAGAGATTAGAGGACAGGTTAGGGGAGATGTCTAAGGCCACAAACCCTCTCCAAATAACCTTTATCAAAGGATCTCCTTTTTTACAAGCAATTGTGGATTTTCCCACTTCCTCAAAGTTTAAGGCTCCTATGGTTACACTGAAGTACGATGGAAAAATTGATCATGTTCTTCACATAAAGCAGTACCAAGTTTCTATAAATATCTACGCAGTCCCAGATGAGATGGGGTGCAGGACATTCTCAGGAACCATCACAGGATCTGCTCAAATTTGGTATAACAGTCTTCCTCGGGGGTAGATTGCGACCTTCCATCAACTGGCAGAGCTCTTTATAGGAAACTTCTATTGTGGTGTAAAGCCAGTTAAGAGGGCAGCACATATATTGAGTGTAAGGCAAAGAGCAGGAGAAAGCACGAGGGATTATATCAGTCATTTTAACAACGAGAAATTGGAATTCATTGACTATGAGGAAAAAATAGTTATACAGCCCTCATAAGTGGTCTTTTACCAGATAAGTTGTACTACACTCTAGCTAAGGATCCCCTTAAATCCATGGTAGAATTTATGGCTAAAGAAGCCAAGATCATGAATGACAAAGAAGCTATGGATGCGAAAAAGAATGATGAGGCAAAAGCGGAGACTAAAGTTGAAGGCGGGTCTAAGAGGAAAGATCACAAGCATAATGGCGGGAATAAGCAGTCTAAAGACAAGGAAACATTGGAGCACTTGAGGAAATATGCAAATTATACCCCTTTAAAGGTGGATATAAACCATATTCTGTAAGAGATCAAAAATAGCGAGGAACTAAATTGGCTAGAAAAATTGAGGACATCTCCTGAAAGAAGAGATAAGTCCAAGTATTGCGAGTTCCATAAGGATCATGGTCACACGACCAAATAGTGCGTAGCTCTCCAAAATGAGATAGAAAAACTCATTAGACTAGGGAAGTTGAATCGAATTATTGATCGCCAGAACGGTGGGAAGACTAACAACAGATCACGGTAAAGATCCAAATCTCCTCGTCGACCAAGAGACGACAAGAAAAGGGACCATGAAGATGACCCGGAGAATGACCCCGATATCACTAAAAAGCCAAGACAGGCAGAGCGTGAGGTATTTTAAACCGTTTTGGTTCATTTAATTGTAATATATTACAGGTGGAGATGTAGGCGGGGGTGATCATACCGCCGAAAGGAAAGCTTACCTTAATGAGGCCCAAGCTTATTCCTACCTACAGTGGATAAATCTAGTGGAGGAAGATCATCTGAGGAAGGTTAACAATGATAAGCTGGTCATTGGTTTTTCCAAAAATGACCTAGAAGGCATTTTGTATCCTCATGATGTCCCTTTGGTGATCAAAATGAGGATGAAAGATATAATCATCTCAAGAGTATTGGTGGATGACGGTAGCTCGACAAACATCATGTTTTACCCTTGTTTTGACAGTTTGAACCTAAAACTTGCCCAGTTGGAACCGTATCATAGGCCCCTCATCAGTTCCTCTGGAAAAAAAGTTTTTTAACTTGGGACGATCAAGTTGGACATAATGATTGGTACATGGCCTGCCTACAGATCAGAAAAGATACGATTCTTCACGATGGACAAAAATGTCCAATCGGCCTATAAAATTATTATGTGGAGAGTAGGCTTGAAAAAGTTTGAAGCAATTCTGTCCACTGTACATCAGTGTTTAAAGTTCCCGACCAACTTTGGGGTTAGAATTATGAAGGGTGATCAGAAGGTAGCTCGGGAATGTTACTACTCATCTGACGAATAAGAAGAGTTGTAGGATGCCAGGAAGAAAACCATCATTTACCAAGTGGATAAATATGATGAGTCTGAGATTAAAACATTAGACCCAAGAGATAAAATAGATCTTGTTAAAGTCCAAGTCATGGAGGCACGGAGAGCATTATTCTGGATGATGGACGACCAGAAAGAACAATTCAAATTGGTGCTTCACTTGATTCGATATTGAAGCAAGAGCTGGTGGCATTTTTGAGGCATAGAAAGCAATCATTCGCCTAGAGCCATGAAGATATTCTGGGTATAGACCCAACCTTCCTCTGTCATGAGCTCAATGTCAATAAAGATGTCAAATCGGTGAAGCAACAAAGAAGAGTCTTTAGTCCGGAGAAGAATTAGGTTATTTAAAAGGAAGTAGAAAAGCTATAAAAGGCTTCTTTCATTGAAGACGTCAAGTACCCTGATTGGTTAGCTAACGTTATGATGGTAAAGAAGACGAACAACAAATGGAGAATGTGTGTGGATTTTATAGATCTGAATAAAGCCTGCCCAAAAGATCATTTCCCTCTGCCCAAGATAAATCAGCTTGTAAAAGCTACGTCGGGGCATGAATTATTGAGCTTCATGGATGCCTACTCCAAATACAATAAAATTAAAATGAAACTAGAGGACAGGGAGAGTAACTCTTTCATTACCTCACGGGCGACATACTGTTACAATGTTATGCCATTTGGTCTTAAAAATGCTGGTGCTACATATCAGCGACTGATGAACAAGGTGTTCGCAGAGCATATTGGCAAAAATATAGAGGTGCATGTTGACGAAATGTTGACCAAAAGTAAGAAAGCAATGGACCATATAGTTGGTTAGAGCTAAACTTTTGACCAGCTAGAGAAATACCATATGAATTTGAACCCGACCAAGTACATTTTTGGCGTACAGGAAGGCATGTTCCTCAGGTATATTATAAATCAACAAGGTATTAAAGCAAATCCAGACAAGATAAAAGCCTTGCCAGAATTATGATCTCCAACCACCAAGAAGGAAGTGAAAAGCCTTACGTGGCATATAGCATCTCTTAACATATTTATCACCCGAGTAACTGATAGATTTTTTCCATTCTTCAAGATGTTAAGAAAGACCTTTGAATGGAATGGTGTAACAACCCACGTAATTTTGGACTATTTTAATTAATTTCTGGAAAAAGGACGAAAATAAAGTTTTTGATAAAATTATTTTTATTGCTCAAATATGTTGGTTATTATTTTTAAAGGCGAGAATTTCAAACGGTTTTGAAAACGGAGTTAAAACGGATTTTAAAATGATTTTTAAATGTTTTTAACTCTTGGAATCCTAAGTCGGCGAACATTAAGTAATTTTCAAGAGTTGTTTTGACTTCCAACTCTTCATTTCTTTGCCTTATTTAAAGGAGTCTTTTGGATTCCAACTCTTCATTTCTTTGAATTATAAAAGGAAGTCGTGGGCAAGCCTTTTAATCTACTTTTGGCACAAATTTTGGCAACAAATATATTTTATATTCCTCTTCTTTTTATATACACATTGGCCCTTGAGATTTGTGAGTTCCAACCTTAGATTAGAAGTGTTCTTGGGGCTATTTGTTGGAGGTTCTTGGAGAAGCTTTTGTAGATCTTTTGTGTTGATCTTGAGGATGTGATCGTTGGTTTCTCATCATGGTTTGAGGTATGGGGTTTTACACAATATGCTCCTTAAATCTCGCGAGTGTCATTCTCTTTGAATTCTTGTTAATTGAACTCATGTTTGAATTAATAAATTTATCGAAATCTGGAAAATAATTGTTGAAATTATTTTGATTCATGTGGTATCATTATATTGTTGTTGAGCACGTTGTCATGAGATTTTAATATGGCACGGATGTTGGGCACCCGCCAAAATTCCTGTTTCTCGGGCTATGGCTTGATAAAGCATATACGGATGTGGTGAGGCCTGGTGACCCGGTTAAAGTGCTGTTGAGAAATTATATTGATAAATTCTTTGAGATTTGCATTTCTATCTGAATATTCGTACTCGTGTTGTTACGTTTTATTCATCGCTAATATATATTTACTGAGCATCTTTCATGTCGTATTGTGTACTTCCCCATATTTTCTTTTAGTGGCAGGTTAGCGCGGCTTTTGGGGCGCTATGGAGATTGATTTTAGCGAGGATTGTTTGGGAAATATTTGTATTATTTTGATGTATCGAGCTTTGGAGATTTGTATTTTTATTCGAGTTAGATAGTTGTAAATTTTAATTCGAGAGACTTGTTGTAATTGAAGGGATTGATATTGGTGGATTTATATTATTGTGGGTTTATTTAGATGCTCTATACCTTGTTATATTGTGGATTTAGTTTAGTTTTATAGAATTAGCGCTCCGTTCGCTCTCTCCGGGCGACCGGGGTGTTACAAATGGTATCAGAGCTTAGGTATACGGCAACCCTCGAGGCTTGGGTTTTGGGTTCTTTGCGTGGTTAGCAATTTTTGGAGATAGAAAATTTTAAGTGATATTCGTGTTAGGTTTCGATATTAGAGGTGAGGAAATTATTTTTGGAGATGAAATTATTTTTGGATATTGTTAGCCTGATTTTTTGAGAGTTAGGCATTCGGCGAATTTCGAGGGCGAAATTCCATTGTTAGTGGGGAAGTGTAACAACCCACGTAATTTTGGACTATTTTAATTCATTTCTGGAAAAAGGAGGAAAATAAAGTTTTTGATAAAATTATTTTTATTGCTCAAATATGTTGGTTATTATTTTTAAAGGCGAGAATTTCAAACGGTTTTGAAAACGGAGTTAAAACGGATTTTAAAATGATTTTTAAATGTTTTTAACTCTTGGAATTCTAAGTCGGCGAACATTAAGTAATTTTCAAGAGTTGTTTTGACTTCCAACTCTTCATTTCTTTGCCTTATTTAAAGGAGTATTTTGGATTCCAACTCTTCATTTCTTTGCATTATAAAAGGAAGTCGTGGGCAAGCCTTTTAATCTACTTTTGGCACAAATTTTGGCAGCAAATATATTTTATATTCCTCTTCTTTTTATATACACATTGGCCCTTAAGATTTGTGATTTCCAACCTGAGATTAGAGGTGTTCTTGGGGCTATTTTGTTGGAGGTTCTTGGAGAAGCTTTTGTAGATATTTTGTGTTGATCTTGAGGATGTGATCGTTGGTTTCTCATCATGGTTTGAGGTATGGGGTTTTACACAATATGCTCCTTAAATCTCGCGAGTGTCATTCTCTTTGAATTCTTGTTAATTGAACTCATGTTTGAATTGATAAATTCATTGAAATCTGGAAAATAATTGTTGAAATTATTTTGATTCATGTGGTATCATTATATTGTTGTTGAGCAAGTTGTCATGAGATTTTAATATGGCACGGACGTTGGGCACTCGCCAAAATTCCCGTTTCTCGGGCTATGGCTTGATAAAGAATATACGGATGTGGTGAGGCCTGGTGACCCGGTTAAAGTGCTATTAAGAAATTATATTGATAAATGCTTTGAGATTTGCATTTCGATTTGAATATTCATACTCGTGTTGGTACGTTTTATTCATCGCTAATATATATTTACTGAGCATCTTTCCTGTCGTATTGTGTACTTCCCCATATTTTCTTTTAGTGGCAGGTTAGCGCGGATTTTGGGGCGCTATGGAGATTGATTTTAGCGAGGATTGTTTGGGAAAGATTTGTATTATTTTGATGTATCGAGCTTTGGAGATTTGTATTTTTATTCGAGTTAGATAGTTGTAAATTTTAATTCGAGAGACTTGTTGTAATTGAAGAGATTGATATTGGCGGATTTATATTATTGTGGGTTTATTTAGATGCTCTATACCTTGTTATATTGTGGATTTAGTTTAGTTTTATAGCATTAGCGCTCCGTTCTCTCTCTCCGGGCGGCCGGGGTGTTACAAATGGTATCAGAGCTTAGGTATACGGCAACCCTCGAGGCTTGGGTTTTGGGTTCTTTGCGTGGTTAGCAATTTTTGTAGATAGAAAATTTTAGGTGATATTCGTGTTAGGTTTCGATATTAGAGGTGAGGAAATTATTTTTGGAGATGAAATTATTTTTGGAGATCGTTAGCCTGATTTTTTTAGAGTTAGGCATTCGGCGAATTTCGAGGGCGAAATTCCATTGTTAGTGGGGAAGTGTAACAACCCACGTAATTTTGGACTATTTTAATTAATTTCTAGAAAAAGGAGGAAAATAAAGTTTTTGATAAAATTATTTTTATTGCTCAAATATGTTGGTTATTATTTTTAAAGGCGAGAATTTCAAACGGTTTTGAAAACGGAGTTAAAACGGATTTTAAAATGATTTTTAAATGTTTTTAACTCTTGGAATTCTAAGTCGGTGAACATTAAGTAATTTTCAAGAGTTGTTTTGCCTTCCAACTCTTCATTTCTTTGCCTTATTTAAAGGAGTATTTTGGATTCCAACTCTTCATTTCTTTGCATTATAAAAGGAAGTCGTGGGCAAGCCTTTTAATCTACTTTTGGCACAAATTTTGGCAGCAAATATATTTTATATTCCTCTTCTTTTTATATACACATTGGCCCTTATGATTTGTGAGTTCCAACCTGAGATTAGAGGTGTTCTTGGGGCTATTTTGTTGGAGGTTCTTGGAGAAGCTTTTGTAGATATTTTGTGTTGATCTTGAGGATGTGATCGTTGGTTTCTCATCATGGTTTGAGGTATGGAGTTTTACACAATATGCTCCTTAAATCTCGCGAGTGTCATTCTCTTTGAATTCTTGTTAATTGAACTCATGTTTGAATTGAAAAATTCATTGAAATCTGGAAAATAATTGTTGAAATTATTTTGATTCATGTGGTATCATTATATTGTTGTTGAGCACGTTGTCATGAGATTTTAATATGGCACGGACGTTGGGCACCCGCCAAAATTCCTGTTTCCCGGGCTATGGCTTGATAAAGCATATACGGATGTGGTGAGGCCTGGTGACCCGGTTAAAGTGCTGTTGAGAAATTATATTGATAAATGCTTTGAGGTTTGCATTTCGATTTGAATATTCATACTCGTGTTGTTACATTTTATTCATCGCTAATATATATTTACTGAGCATCTTTCCTGTCGTATTGTGTACTTCCCCATATTTTCTTTTAGTGGCAGGTTAGCGCGGATTTTGGGGCGCTATGGAGGTTGATTTTAGCGAGGATTGTTTGGGAAAGATTTGTATTATTTTGATGTATCGATCTTTGGAGATTTATATTTTTATTCGAGTTAGATAGTTGTAAATTTTAATTCGAGAGACTTGTTGTAATTGAAGAGATTGATATTGGTGGATTTATATTATTGTGGGTTTATTTAGATGCTCTATACCTTGTTATATTATGGATTTAGTTTAGTTTTATAGCATTAGCGCTCCGTTCGCTCTCTCCGGGCGACCGGGGTGTTACAAATGGCGAATGTGAGAAGGCATTCCTGGAGTTGAAGAGATGCTTGGGGACACCTTCTTTACTTTCCAGGCCGGTGTTGGGAGAAAAATTATATTTTTACTTGGCTATCTTAGAAAATGTTGTCAGTTCAGCTTTGATAAGAATAGAAGGTGGAATTCAAAAACTAGTTTATTATAAGAGCAAGGCATTCAGGGGAGCAGAGATCAGATATCCAAAACTGAAGAAATTGGCATTGGCATTGATTGAGGCGAGTATAAGGATGAAATCATATTTTTAAGCCCATACAATAGTGGTATATACTGAAATTCCACTTAGACAGGCTTTATATAAGCCAAAAAAATATGGAAGACTGGTGTATTGGGCAGTGGAATTAGGGGAGTATGACTTTATCTATGAGCTAAGATCTTCTCTCAAAGGGCAGGTAATGGCAGATTTCATCACTGAATTAACCTACCTTGATACCTCCGACCAACAGGGGGCTAACGCAGAGCAACTCAAGGATGCTAGAGGATCACCAGAAATTGTCCTCAATCAACTTCCAGCAACAGACCTGCCAGAAGGGAAGGTGGCAGATCAACCAGAATCTTCTAGTAAAAGCCTAGAATTGAAGGATGAAGAAAGGAAGCACCAGATATTCCATAAAGGGATTTTATTCGACCAAGGGCTTGATGATAATATCCCTATATGGAATTTATACGTTGATGGTTCCTCGTGCGTAACAAGCTGTAGAGCTGGAATAATTCTTAATAGCCCAGATGAACTATACATAGAATATGCTCTGCATTTCTAATTCAAAGCTTCCAATAATGAAGCTGAGTATGAAGCGGTAATTGTAGGCCTTGAATTAGCTAAATCATTGAACGCAGAGCAAGTTACGGTGTTCAGTGATTCACAGTTGGTGGTAAATCAAATGCTCAGTTGTTACACAACAAAAGGAGAATTCACGTTGAGGTATTTAACCAAAGCTTTGGACATTATAACCAATTTAGCAGCTGTCCAAATGATTAGAATACCAAAACTGAAGAATGTAAGGGCAGATGCACTACCTCGGTTAGCCTCAGCTACTCGCACCGACTACGAAGAATAATTCCTATTAAGATACTGGCGAGTGGAAGTATCGACGAAGATTTGATGGTGAAGTTTATCACTTTGGACATGGGACCTTCTTGGATGGATCCCACTAAGGCTTATATCAAATAAGGCATTTTACTATCTGACCAACTTGCGGCCAAGAGGTTGAAGTTTAAATCTTTTAGATATGTCATAAGCAATGGAGTTTTATACAGAAGGGGTATGATCGCAGGTCTACAAAGATGTGTTAACCCAACAGAAGTTCAAGATCTAGTAAAATAAATTCATGAAGGATCTTTTGGAGCTCACGTAGTAGGTTAGACTCTTTTGTAGAGAATAAATATGCAAGGGTACTATTGGCCAACTATGCGCGCTGACTATACAACTTATGCCAAGAAATGCGATAAATTTAGTGATTTTCTAGTATACGAAGAACTCCTCAAGCATTGCGGATGACAATCACTTCACCTTGGCCATTTTCCATGTGGGGAATAGACATAGTCGGGCCTCTGCCAACTACAAGAGGACGATTCAAATATTTGGTGATCATTGTTGATTATTTCACAAAATGGGTAGAAGTTGTACCTCTCATCGATATAGCATATGAAAGGGTCTATTAATTCATCTGGAAGAATATTATTTACAGATATGGTCTTCCACATGATTTTATCACTGATCACGGTACCCAATTTGATAATGAGGAGTTCGTTGTATACTGTCAACAATCTAACATTCAAAAGATCCACTCTGCTCCAAGTCAACCCCAAAGTAACGGGAAAACGGAAGTAATAAGCAGGACTTTGTTGAACAGGTTGAAGAAAAGTTTGGATGATGTGAAAAGGAATTGGATTAACGAGTTACACTCTGTGTTATTGGATTACCGAACAACTCCCTAAACAGCAACTGGGGAATCTCCTTACATGTTAGCCTTTGGAAGTGAAGCAGTCATAGCTGTTTAACTAGGCTTACCTACTCACAAGGTGCGTAATTTTAACTCTCTAATAAGCAATTTGATGAGACGCTTAGATTTGGACATGCTCGAGGAAGTCAGAGAAGACGTAGCAATCCAAAATGCAGCGTATCAGCAAAGGACTACTATTTTCTACAATAAACAGGTTAGGAAGTGTGATCTCAAGGTAGGAGATTATGTGCTCAAGAAAGTCATTCAGAAGCACAATAAGTTGGAAGCCAACTGGCATGGGCCCTATCGTGTCATAGCTGTTATTCGACCTGGAACCTACAAAATAGAAACTCTAGAGGGGGAAGAATTAAAAAATACTTGGAATGCAGAGCACCTGCGAAAATATTACCAGTAATGTAGATTTACATGTACCCCCTTATTTCAATACGAATGACAATGATAATTTCCCAATATTCTTTTGAGTTAAATTTTTTTTCGAGTACTAGTGCTACACACTACACACTTGAACTTTGTAGCAACAAATATCTCCAACTAAGATTGGTGGCATCAACAACCAACAACTAAGGTTGGTCGGCATCAGTAAACCTAACCAACAATGTTAGCATAACAATCATACTAGTCAAGGCCTGTTTGATTATAGGTGATCTCAAGGGGCATCTAAAACTAGGCAAGAAGATGGGTAAAATATCCACTGCCTAGGAACCAAGGCAATCTAGATAAGATTTCTACAACTAAGCAGGAACATGGGCTGAAAATAATTCCATTGCTTAGGCACTTATGGGTGATAAGTCACTACAACTAGTCAAAAATATGGGACAAAGTTCCATTGTCCAGGCAATCAAATCAACATAGGACAAATTGTCCCTTTATACATACACATATATATAGCAACATATAGATTGACAAGATAAACATCATACAATTAATTTGTTTCCAAGGAAATAAAATTACAAAAGATGATTTTTCTTCTTTAAACAATAACCAATAAAGTACAAATAGCCTATTCTATTGGTTTCATTCCTTCAGATTTAGGTACAGGATCTATTCTAGGTGGAGGATCATCTAAAGCAAAAGAAGAATTAATAAAATTCAAATCTCCCAGCATTATGGTATTGCTCAAACTTGGACGGTTAAGCAGATGTGGAGGTCGGGATGTCTCAAAATCTTCATGAAGATGGTAATCACCAAGGTATTTGGAGATCAAACACTGAGGAATAGCACTAACTGGAATCCAGCTAACATCTAGTTTGAAGGGAGGCACTGGCAGATCAAGTAATCCAGGCTCATACCAATCCCACAACTTCGTTACTTTCTCAACGTGCATCACAGCTAGAGTATTCAACCATACCTGCTTGTATCCCTCATTGTTTGATTATTTTAACCTGGAATCAAGATGGAATAAAGCTTCATTATATGCCCCCACCCAAAACTCTCTGGGCTATTTGTGTAATTTATGATTCAATCTCTCAACATTCTGATGAAGCCTCTTCACCAAGTTTTCTTTACTCTCCAACACAGAACTCTGGTTGGAAAGTTGCTCGATAAGAGTTTGAATATTTTGGGACATCTCAACTAAAGCTTGATTTTTAGCCTTCAGTTGAACAACTTGATTTGCTAAGGCCTGTTGAGTCTTAACCTTTTCAATGTTGCTCCGACCATCTCTTACTCTACCTCGCGAAGAAGATGTGGGTCCGAATCTTTTCAAAGCCTCCAATTCTTCTCTCAATGCATCATTCTCAGTCTCCAAAAAAGAAAACCCTTCATCATTGACTAGAACTAGATCTCTAGAAGAAAATGCAGATTTTAGTTGTCTCAGCTCTTCTCTCAAAGCATTATTATCTTCTTCTAAAAACTTAGCGATGATACTGTGATCTTTAATCTAAATCTTTATCACACTCTCTCTCTTATTATGGGCTGAAATGAGCTTGTCATAACCCCGATCAACGCTCAATTGTTGGTAATTTTTCTCATAGACTTCATATAAAAGAGCAGTGTCTTCTTTGTGTTGCAATTGAAGTTCTTCGATCATTCCTTGAATATCTTCAATCATCTCATAGTAAGCCACATTATTTTCTACAGCCCGACCAATCAAGCATTTTAGATATTGGTAAGCATCGATTTCTTGTTCAGAGGCATCAGATCCAAGAATATCAACTATTTATGATTCTGTAAAATTTGTACGACCAACTTTGAAGTAGTCAGTACACTTCTTCATCAACTCTGTATTATGAGCTAACAATAGTTCCATCCTGGCAATAAATTAGCAAGGAAAAGTAAAAATAGATCAACAACGATAAATCTATATTGAATAAGTTAAGTAGAAACTCAGAATAAATAACAAAGTCCATTTTATTGATCATAAGAGAAGAGGGTACAACCAAAGATACAACAAAAGGAAAAACAGAAAAACAAAACAAATAAATAACCGAACAACTTTACACCTTCTCCTTATTCCCTACAACATCATCAGTCGATTTTGGAGAAGGAATTATTTTCTCGGTGGGCAGTTGATGTTTCTCGGTAGAGGGTGTCGTTTGTTGGACTTTCTCGAAGGACTGAGGGACAGTAGCAGCAAGTTTCTGTTCTACAATTAGCAAAGAAGATTCATCATATCCATCTTCATCTTCTTCCTCTTCTTTAATAGTAAGGGGATGACCATGAGTATGTCTCTAAAATAACTCAGAATCCTCAGCAAGATTCACCTATTTCAAAGCTGCGGTCCATCCATCCCTGAAGAACTTCAAACTTGCATACTCCATTTGGGAAGAGGAAGCAGTTATAGATTTATTCCACCCTTTGTCCAAACCAGAGCTAAAGGCTTTCTTCATAGCATCATTTCTCTTTACCCTCTCTGATGAAGTATTTTCCCTAAGAAGCTCTTCAGCAGACTTCACCTTCTCTTCAAGGTCTTTCTTACGTCGTTCAGCCCCTTCAAGCTTGCCCTCACCTTCCACCTTACTAGAAACGACAACCTTCAATTTCTCATCTACTTCCTTGGAAGCATTTACAGTTTGTTACCGAGCTGTATCAGCCTCCTTTCGAGTTATGTTAGCCTCCTTGGTAGCTTCTTTAGCTTTTTATTGAGCTATCTCAGCAGATTTTATTTTATTTTCCCAAGCAGTTTTGTCCTCTTTATAATTTTTCCGGTACTCCACCAAATATTTTAATAACCCAAAAAGGTCTTCTTCTACTCCACTGGACGAAGTTGAGGCTTTGATAGCCTCATCCTTCTCTAGGATATTATTAAAGTACACTAAAAATTGCAAGAGGAAAAGCACAAATTAGAATATGAACATGATATGATAAATCAAAATGATGAGTATAATGACATTTAATGATCCAAGGTATTGGGTTGCTAAGTCAGTAACCTTCTCTCGAGGAGTAGTAGTCTCAGTAGCTCGATAGTCAGGAAGAGTTACAGACCAGATCAACTTTTTGGCCAGGCCAGGGGTAATGATAGTCGGAGAACTAGCCCTCAAAGAAGGTACTTTAACCCCAGAAGGTTGAGTGGCAGTATTCATAGTCTTCTCAGCAAGACCCCTCCTCAATATTTTTAAAGGGGCACCTTCAATCACAGCTTTTGCCTCTTCTTAGATAACAACATCCTCAATCAAAGGTGCTACCTCTTTTGGAACAGCAACTTCAATCAAAGGTGCTGCCTCTCTTGGATCAAGTGGGGGCTTCTTGCTGATTTCTTTGACAGCTGTGAATGCTCCCCCAGATGAAGTGACATTCTTTTTCTTAATCCCTTCAGCTGGTATTGATAAGCACCCAAAACTGTACAATTTATACCCCAAATAGACATATTTTAGTTGCTATTTCTCGACAATATGGGTCTTATGCGCTTAAATGTTTAATATGCAGGTTTAATGCACGTTGCGGTGTTCAAGCACGTATTTCAAGGAAATTGTGCATTTTAATGGAGCTAAATACTCTTATATTGGAGCTAAATACCAAATTCCCTGACCCTAACCTAACCCACCCTAGCCTAAACTTGTCCATAAACCGTCACCCAAGACCCGTGTGTGTTGGTTTGTTCCCTTGTTATTTTATTTTAATTTTTTAGATTTTTATTTAGTGTCGTTTTTTTTTAGATTTTATTTTAGAATTATTTTAGAATTATTTTAGGTTTTATTTCCTATTTTTTATATTTTATTTCTATTTTTATTAATATAATTTTATTTTATTTTATTAAGTTTTTAGTTTTAGTTTTTATTTTATTTTATTTTATTTTATTAGGATTAGTTTTTAGGAATTTAGTTTTATTAGATTTTATTTTTTTAGGACTTTAGTTTTAAGTTTAATAGAGTTACATTTTTCTTTTCATTTCTTTTTAGTTTTAATTTTTTTATTTTGAGTCTTTATTTTATAGGAATTTAATTTTTAGATTTTTAGTTTTTTTTATTTTTAATAGTTTTTAGTTAGTTAGTGTCATTTTTAGGTGTTCAAATTAAACACTCACACACACAACCCCCTTATCCTACACTTATCCTAAACCCACATAACATCCTACTCCCACCTAACTCCCCTACACCCTCAAACACACTCACCTATACCTAACTAACTTCCCTCTCCCTCACCCTAACATTCTACATCCTACCACACACAACCCCACACTCCATCTTCTTCCCCAACCTCACTTTCTCTTTCCTCTCACTAACCCCCATAACCAAAGCCCCTTAGCTTAAACCCATGAGCCAACGTCTGCCCTCACCTCGTCGTACCCAGACCCGCCTAACCCGTCGGCGCTACTTACTCTCCCCACCTGCCGGCGCCGCTCGCCCCTCCTACCTCCGGCGCGCCACCTGAAACCCGCCGGCCTCTCTCCCTCACTCCGCGAAACAGCCCCAGCGCCAACCACCATCTCCGGCAGTCGCGACCCAAGCCGGCGGTGCCTCCTCAACTGATCGCAACCCCTCCGACCTGCTACCCTAAGCAACCCGAACCGAACCCCACATCCCAAGAAGGTCCGGCCAGTTCGTCAACCCGATTCACCCTCTGATGCCACCCGATCCAGACCCATTGACCCACTTCCCATTTTCACCCATTTTCTCTTCCATGATTACCTCACCTGCACAAAACAAGACCAAGTCAACTAATACCCACATGTGCCAAATTAAACAAACTTATTCCCATTTACCCTAAATACCCCTCAACTACCTTTCTAACCCCAATACCCATTATACCCCCATTAGCAAATCAGATTTTATCCACCCCAATCTCACCCACATGACCTCACACCCCTCACATGCACTCCCTACCTTTTTACCATTATGCCCCTTTGCTCCATTGCATATAAAATGAAGAAGAAGACCCATTTGGAGGCAAAAAATTCTAGATTAGAGAGAGGAAATTATAGAGAGAAATTTTAGGGTTAGAAATAAATAGTAGATTAGAATTAGTTTTTTTTATTTTTATTTTCTTCTTTTCAATTTAAATTGAGTGAAAGTAATTCTAGTGAGAATCAATTTGTGAGTTAGTGCTTCATGTGTATTTGTTGATCATTCAAATTGAGAGGTGTATGCTTCAAATTGGAAGACTAGAGTTCAACTTTCTCAAAGAGATTTGGTTTGCTTGTTCTATTCTCTTCTCTTTTATTTTAATAGCCTTGATTATTAATTTGTCATATTTCATATCATGCTAGGCTAAAACCCCTTTCAAGGGGTGGGGTGAAACCCTTATTTGATATTATTTTAGTTTAATTAGTTTTTTTACTTGAATTATCCCTTTGAATGTTAATTTTGATCCCTCACCCTTAGATTTACGCCTCGAGAGAGGGTAAATGATTTTCGAGAGAAAATCGAAATTCTAGTGATAATACCCATTTTAGATTCGAACTAGAGATAGGGGTTTCTTAAGTGGGGTATTATCATTTGAATTTCAACTCTAAATTTAATTTATAAGATTGACATAAATTCTAATTGATCGATCCTAGCGGGTGATTAATTAAAAGGAGTGTAGATCTAATTTTCTAGAGTTGTGAGGTGTTAATTTTAACTTTCTAAAAGATTACTATTCTAATTACACTTGCAACGAGAGTTGGTTTGTAATTTTAATATTAATTTGGGAGAATTCAAATAATTAAATTAATTAATTAGAATAATTAAAATTTGTGGTGTAATCCCACTCCTTGATTGTTCTCACAATTATTTGCCTCACTTTATCTTTTATTTTAGTGTTAGACTTTATTTTCATTTTAGTTACTTTCTAGTTAGTTATTATCATTTTACATTTAGTTTATTTTAGTTTAGATCTCACCTTACTCTTTTGTTTTAATATTGAAAAAGCTAAAAAAAATAGAAAAGTGAAAAAGCACAAAAAGAAAATAAATAGTGAATTACAATTGAATTTGTTCCATGTGCTTTACTCCCTAGAAAGTGGATTGATACCCTTACTTACCTCTACACTTGAGTTTATTATTATTTGTAGGTATTTGAGGTTTTGATTAACTTGGCTTCAAACAACGACCACACGCAAAAGCTTAGTTATCAAATGGCGCCGTTGCCGGGGATATAACAAAAGCAAAGTTATCAAATGGCGCCGTTGCCATTCTTGGGATTGTGAAGCTCGGAGCGGATTTCATTTTGTATTTCATTTATTTTTCGCACTTTCTTATTTTTTTTGTACCATTTTTATATTTTTAGAAGGCTTGTATTTAGGATTATTCTATCATTGCTTGTATTGCGGTGCTTAGAGACACCATTTATTTTCCATTTAAATTTGTAATAATTAAAGACAAGCGTGATAGGGAAACCGGACAAGGTAGAGAGAGGGCGTCCATTGGTGCGGATTTAAAAGCCTCTCTACCTTGGGTCGGTAGGACTCCCGGGAACGACTGAGATAGGCGTGATCTCCTCCCAGTCGACTCAACATTTTCGGCACCTCACGGCGTAAAAACCGTGGGAGGTATATTTCTTACACCCTCGCGCCTCTCCTGTTAGCGAGTCATTTATTGTGTGTGATTTGTGTGCTCTTATGTGATTTTAATCTCGCATTTATTTTCGAATGGTGTGATGAATTAATTGACTAAGACCTACACCCGGTCACTCACGAGAAGGGATTTCATCACTCGACTCACTCGCTTATCATTGTGTGCTACCCTAGCCATCACTAAATTTAAAATCAATCAACTAGGTAGCCCAATAGGAGAATAAATTTTGCAAAGGCGATCACAAAGAGATTTCCGTGAATTTTTATCGCCCGCGGACTTAATTAAAATTTGACTACCCTCTCACTAAATTCAAAGATAAAAATTGGCTATGTGCTAGTTAGGAATTTTTCTTGACTTGTGTGTGTGTCCAATTCCATTTTTCGGTAGTCGATTTTAGTTAGTTCGTTCAATTCAAGAGTCCATATTTTCCCCACCTTTTCTTCCAAAAAAAAAAAAACTCCAAAAATCCAAAAATATTTTTCTTCCTTTATTTTTCAAAAAAAATCCAAAAATATTTTCTTTCTTTCATTTTAGAAAAATCCAAAAATATTTTATTTCTTTCCTTTTTAGAAAAAATCCAAAAAATCAAAAAAAAATATTTCTCCCCTCATGGCCGAAGAACGTCCTTTCCGGGACTACTTTGGTCATTTTCCATTGACACGTGACACGTGTGAGAGTGGTCCCGAGCGATCTCTTTATGATATTCTTCATGATTTCACCTCTCTCACGAGTACCGTTGGTACTCTTGACCCATCTATGCACTCACCACCTATTCCATCACCTTTGGTGTCAAGTGTCACTGTGCCTCCTCCCTTGCTGTGCACCCACTGTTCTTATGCCGATCGCATGTCCCATGAGTGCCCTTACATGTCATATCCATCCGAACCCACCACGGACCATGTGTATCCATATGACATTGTCCCGGAACCCACCTCGGCTTATTCTCCCTATATAACCAATCCCGAGTTGTGTGAGTCCCCGAGCTATTCGTGGAGGCCTGATCACCCTTCCATGCAATACGTATCCCAACCCGATGTTGTGGATCCTCACACGTTCCAACAGTCGTCATGGCAACCTTGTGCACCCACTCACGATCAGTTCCCTCACTACGCACCCCATGAGTATCAACCATTTGTCCATCACGAAAGCGATCCTTTCGTGTATGATGTACTTGACCCCACCCCACACACTTCATATGATTATTCTCCATACACTCACGATTATAGCGAGTTGTGTCCACCTCACCCACCACCACCACCCATCATTCCACCAACACCTTCATCCACTTCCACTCTCGAAACCCTCTTGCAAAAGTTCATACTTTAGCAAGAGCAAGCCATTCAAACTCAAGCTCTCCAAAGGCTTGAACAAAGGTTAAATGAATTGGTGTGTGCACGAGAGTCGGATATTCCCATGACCCCACCCATCGTTGCCACCGAGTGTGACGATGATGTGTCCCCTTGTGACACAGAATTTGAGTGTGACCAACCCTACCACCCCGAGAATCTTGAAGTTGAGACCATTCCGTGGTCCGGGTCCCAAGTCGACAATTGTGTTGACGTACCTTTCATTAGTGAGCCTGATCACTTCCCACCATATCCTCCGGAACCCACACTTGTCATTCCCACTCACTTTCCCGTCATATCCAAAACAGTGCTCGAGTCTATACCTATCGAGTTTCACCCTTGTGTTCCCGAGGAACCAATTTATCCTAGGTTAGCTCCGGCTACGAGTGCTCACCATTTTTCCGAGATAGAATCTGTGATAGTTCCTAACTATTCGGATATGGATGATATCCCACCATGCATGGCTCCCATTGAGCCTGATATTTCTAGTGATTCCTCTATCTCCGATCTTGGTGCCTCGTTTTACCCACCCACCCCATTTACCGATACCTTTTTGGAGAAGTTGATCACTCCATCTTTAGAAACCACACTCCCTTGTGAGTATTCCTTTACTCCTCCCAATGAGTGTGTGTCTCCCACGCTTGAGTTGGATCATCTTCCTCCACCATTTATCCCACCCGATACACCGTTTGTCCCACCCGACCCACCCATTGTCCCTTTTACCCCACCACCTAGTTTGGATCTTGATTTTACGCATTTCAAGTTTCCATCAACATTTTTAGATCCTAACCTGAAACCATCCACCAACCACGAGAGTATTTTTGGTTCTACTCTCCACCGTGACATCGAGCTTGTTCCTCCATGCACACCACTCTTTTTCGGTGTTGATTTTTCTTCTCAACAGCTCCCTGGTGTGTCACGGCGCGACAATTACCATCGCCCATTCATAGAACGGTCGTGTCATTTATATGAGCCCCATCCAATTCCTATGTCCAAACCATATTTCCTTCCTCACCAACTTGAGCACAATGCTTATAGGGCCCTAGTTGCCCTCACATTTACGCTCAACAAGGCCCGTGATCGATGCTTAATCACCCATGCCTTTTTCAACTTAGCCCTTTTTCCCACCCGCCCTTGGTCCATCGATGCTTTGCATCGCGTGATGCACTTCGCCATACAAGTGCATTGACCCGTTTTAGCCTTGATCCAACAAGACTGACGCTTCAGTCTTGTTTGGGGGTGATTCTCATCACCCGATTTTTCTGCCACCCTGCGCTTTCATAAAGCTTATCTTTAGGGTGAGAATGGTTCGGTCTGGCTGAAGAGATTAAACTTAGCGCTACCGGGAGGCAGCCCGCATTTCTTCTACTAGTCTTATCCTGTTTGGGGGTGGTGTTTCACATCACCCTATGCCTTATCATGCTTATAGACTTGTACATCTTTTACTCAGGTGTATTCTTGGATTCACATGTCCACTTCATTAGCGGTTCATTCTGGTAATCTCTTTCCTACCTTATGCTCTCATTTTAAAAATCATTTTACTTAACATCGAGGACGATGTTCCTTTTTGTTTGGGGGTGGGGAATTTTATCAAAATCGTACCTCTTTTGGAAAATTTTGATTGTTGAACCTAATTTTTAAAATTTCGCGCAGTTTCTTTCATCTCACTCATTGATGTGAATTTTCAATCATCCATCTTTTAAATTCTAGGAATCAAGCTAGAGAATATTTTTTCTAAATAGCTTATGTAATACATAACAAGGCATTTTGCACCATGAATTTCTAGACTCAACAAAATTTGCGCACTTATCATGTCATTACGTTTAGAGTTGAGGAGTACTACAATTCTCAAGAAACTTAAGGATCAGTAGTAGAGACTTTTGCTTGTGAGATTTGTGCCTTTCACCCTTTTTAAGTGTCTTACGCAATCTCCGAGTCATAAGTTGATTCAACTTCGTTTGGGTCCGCACTTTAAATTGTTGTATGATCTCATTATTCTTCATTTTTTGGCTTGATCACTGAGAATGACATCACTTTCGAGTTGTAAGAAACGCGTGTCTTGAAATTTGTCCCGATCACTAGGTTTCCATCCATACACCTACCACTTTTCCCCCATATCACATTTCCATTCAGTTCACCCATTATATTCCCATTCACTTAACCAATTACATTACCATATCCTACCCTTCCTACATATTTTCCCACATCATACATTCCCCACCACATTTATATCATACATCATAATTTTCAAATAAAAGAGTGTGATTTCAAATGTAAATGTCTTCAGTGTTAGTTTGAAAAGTGAGAGAAAAAAAAAGAAAAACAAACAAAATTGCAAAAGAAAAGAAAAGAAAAAAAAATAGAAAAAAGAGAAAAGAAAAAAAAAAGAGAAAAGAAAAGAAAAAGAGAGTTTGTAATTAGAAATAAAGACATTTGTGCCTAAAGTGTAAACACTCTTCTATCCCATCCTATCTCACTATCACCATCCATATTCTCCCACATCATCATATCCTTCTCATCTCATTTCATTTCCCCTCACCCATATACATCCATATTTCCCATAGGTGTTCGGGCAAATGAGAGTCAACGTGGTGAATAACTCGACGTTCTCACTATTGTGATTAGCATTCTTTTATGAGATCATTTTTCTTTCTTATTGTTCGTTCTTTCATATATGTGTGTGAGACGTTTGAACTTGCTTACATTTACTCACCTCCTCACACACAAGAGCGATACACTGACCCATATCTTGAGAGTTCGTTTGAGAGTGATATATCTAGTGAGATTTGAAGTTGAAGCGTTGATTCCGACAAGGCAATCTAGGAATTACTCTTGTGATACTCGACCCGTTTTGACTGATTCACACTACACACGTTGAGTTCTAGGAAGGATGTGCCTTGAGTATTTACTTAGCTTAAACTTTTACAAATTCTAGCTTGTATTTCTCAAAATATTTCTCATGTGATGGATTGTGCGATTATTCTATGTCTAATAAGAGATTGACTGCTTTCAAATAAATCATTTTGCAAATAAGAATTTTGTGGGTATATTCCCTGCAAACCCTCACGAGACACAACTCGTCCTATAGGGCAACCTATAGGTTTAAAGGCTTGTTGCACAGGCTAAGTGCAATCGCAAGTGCCCGCGAAAGTAGTACACTTTTGGTTACTTATCTGTCTCTTTCTCTCTATCTTATTGCTCGAGGACTAGCAACGCTCTGTTTGGGGGTGGTGTGATAAGCACCCAAAACTGTACAATTTATACCCCAAATAGACATATTTTAGTTGCTATTTCTCGACAATATGGGTCTTATGCGCTTAAATGTTTAATATGCAGGTTTAATGCACGTTGCGGTGTTCAAGCGCGTATTTCAAGGCAATTGTGCATTTTAATGGAGCTAAATACTCTTATATTGGAGCTAAATACCAAATTCCCTGACCCTAACCTAACCCATCCTAGCCTAAACTTGTCCCTAAACCGTCACCCAAGACCCGTGTGTGTTGGTTTGTTCCCTTGCTATTTTATTTTAATTTTTTAGATTTTTATTTAGTGTCGTTTTTTTTTTAGATTTTATGTTAGAATTATTTTAGAATTTTTTAGGTTTTATTTCCTATTTTTTATATTTTATTTCTATTTTTATTAATATAATTTTATTTTATTTTATTAAGTTTTTAGTTTTAGTTTTTATTTTATTTTATTTTATTTTATTAGGATTAGTTTTTAGGAATTTAGTTTTATTAGATTTTATTTTTTTAGGACTTTAGTTTTAAGTTTAATAGAGTTACATTTTTCTTTTCATTTCTTTTTAGTTTTAATTTTTTTATTTTGAGTCTTTATTTTATAGGAATTTAATTTTTAGATTTTTAGTTTTTTTTATTTTTAATAGTTTTTAGTTAGTTAGTGTCATTTTTAGGTGTTCAAATTAAACACTCACACACACAACCCCCTTATCCTACACTTATCCTAAACCCACATAACATCCTACTCCCACCTAACTCCCCTACACCCTCAAACACACTCACCTATACCTAACTAACTTCCCTCTCCCTCACCCTAACATTCTACATCCTACCACACACAACCCCACACTCCATCTTCTTCCCCAACCTCACTTTCTCTCTCCTCTCACTAACCCCCATAACCAAAGCCCCTTAGCTTAAACCCATGAGCCAACATCTGCCCTCACCTCGTCGTACCCAGACCCGCCTAACCCGCCGGCGCCGCTCTCCCCACCTGCCGGCGCCGCTCGCCCCTCCTACCTCCGGCGCGCCACCTGAAACCCGCCGGCCTCTCTCCCTCACTCCGCGAAACAGCCCCAGCGCCAACCACCATCTCCGGCAGTCGCGACCCAAGCCGGCGGTGCCTCCTCAACTGATCGCAACCCCTCCGACCTGCTACCCTAAGCAACCCGAACCGAACCCCACATCCCAAGCAGGTTCGTCCAGTTCGTCAACCCGATTCACCCTTTGATGCCACCCGATCTAGACCCATTGACCCACTTCCCATTTTCACCCATTTTCTCTTCCACGATTACCTCACCTGCACAAAACAAGACCAAGTCAACTAATACCCACATGTGCCAAATTAAACAAACTTATTCCCATTTACCCTAAATACCCCTCAGCTACCTTTCTAACCCCAATACCCATTATACCCCCATTTAACAAATCAGATTTTATCCACCCCAACCTCACCCACATGACCTCACACCCCTCACATGCACTCCCTACCTTTTTACCATTATGCCCCTTTGCTCCATTGCATATAAAATGAAGAAGAAGACCCATTTGGAGGCAAAAAATTCTAGATTAGAGAGAGGAAATTATAGAGAGAAATTTTAGGGTTAGAAATAAATAGTAGATTAGAATTAGTTTTATTTTATTTTTATTTTCTTCTTTTCAATTTAAATTGAGTGAAAGTAATTCTAGTGAGAATCAATTTGTGTGTTAGTGCTTCATGTGTATTTGTTGATCATTCAAATTGAGAGGTGTATGCTTCAAATTGGAAGACTATAATTCAACTTTCTCAAAGAGATTTGGTTTGCTTGTTGTATTCTCTTCTCTTTTATTTTAATAGCCTTGATTATTAATTTGTCATATTTCATATCATGTTAGGCTAAAACCCCTTTCAAGGGGTGGGGTGAAACCCTTATTTGATATTATTTTAGTTTAATTAGTTTGTTTACTTGAATTATCCCTTTGAATGTTAATTTTGATCCCTCACCCTTAGATTTACGCCTCGAGAGAGGGTAAATGATTTTCGAGAGAAAATCGAAATTCTAGTGATAATATCCATTTTAGATTCGAACTAGAGATAGGGGTTTCTTAAGTGGGGTATTATCATTTGAATTTCAACTCTAAATTTAATTTATAAGATTGACATAAATTCTAATTGATCGATCCTAGCGGGTGATTAATTAAAAGGAGTGTAGATCTAATTTTCTAGAGTTGTGAGGTGTTAATTTTAACTTTCTAAAAGATTACTATTCTAATTACACTTGCAACGAGAGTTGGTTTGTAATTTTAATATTAATTTGGGAGAATTCAAATAATTAAATTAATTAATTAGAATAATTAAAATTTGTGGTGTAATCCTACTCCTTGATTGTTCTCACAATTATTTGCCTCACTTTATCTTTTATTTTAGTGTTAGACTTTATTTTCATTTTAGTTACTTTCTAGTTAGTTATTATCATTTTACATTTAGTTTATTTTAGTTTAGATCTCACCTCACTCTTTTGTTTTAATATTGAAAAAGCTAAAAAAAAAAATAGAAAAGTGAAAAAGCACAAAAAGAAAATAAATAGTGAATTACAATTGAATTTGTTCCATGTGCTTTACTCCCTAGAAAGTGGATTGATACCCTTACTTACCTCTACACTTGAGTTTATTATTATTTGTAGGTATTTGAGGTTTTGATTAACTTGGCTTCAAACAACGACCACACGCAAAAGCTAAGTTATCAAAGGTGCTACCTCTTTTGGAACAGCAACTTCAATCAAAGGTGCTGCCTCTTTTGGATCAAGTGGGGGCTTCTTGCTGATTTCTTTGACAGCTGTGAATGCTCCCCCAGATGAAGTGACATTCTTTTTCTTAATCCCTTCAGCTGGTATATCAACTTTGCTCTTCTTCGCCCCATCAGCACTAGGAGAAACCTTGGCAAAGAGATCAAGCATTCTCCTCTTCTTCTTCATCAGGTCAGTAATAGAAGTACCCAAATCAGAAGAAGATTCTTCAACAATTGAAGTGGATGCTGGAGCCTGCTGAAGATCAATCACCAAGGGAGGAAAAATAAGTCGAGCAATAAAAGAAGAACTGGTGTTCTTATATCTCAGCAAATAGGAAGCAGATCTCACGTGCTCCCCAGCAATTGATTTATACAAACCCTAGATGAGTTTTAAATTTTTTATATTAATGTCACTATCTTTTGGGGATTTCCTCTTTCTATCAACTGCAAAACCAAAAAAATAAATTTCAGTGACACATTTTATCGAACACAAATAGAGCTATTTGAAAAACAAAACAACCTATCCCATTTCCATAAAGTGGACATCTGGGACCTTGGTACACGTCTTTTCCCTTTAGTATGGGGGGGTTGCCAATTTTCATCACAACCCCGTGCTCAAAATAATCCCTATTAGCATCAGGCAGATTGAACACTAAAGCTCTGTTAGAAAACCTAGTTTTTAAATAAAAGGTGGTGTCGTTGGTGACCCATTTATAACAGTACATAATTTCAGGAATTCCTGAACGAGTTCCTTGAATTTTATTCAACCTATGTACACCATTAACTACCCTCTATGTATTTGGAACTACTCTTGCAGGAACAATATCAAAATATTGGAAAAATTCCAAATAATGGCGATTAGGCGGGAAAGAAAAACCACATTCCACTACAAAAATGGAGAGAAACCAGTGTCCCTCAGCTAGAGAAAATAAATCAGAAGGGCAAGGAGGTTCTTCCATAATAACCCAAGTAGGAATCGCAAAATCAGATCTAAACTTATCCAATGATTCGATAAGGTAAACCATGGTGGCTAAAGCAAAGAAAGAAGAAAGAAGAAATTCTTACAGAAAATCAAGAATTCAGCTAAGGCGGATGGCAGAAAGAACGATCATAAGAAGAAAGAGTGAGAAGATAAAGAGTTTGGAAATCTAGAAAGAAAAAGGTAGGAGATAATCTTATTCTATCGCCTTTATATATTCTGCTTTGGAAAATGGGAAAGGTAATGATTACAGATAACGATGATTGCGTTATCGGCGGCTAAAAAGTACGAGTTCCCAAGTGTCAGCAGAAATTCGAAATATTTACAATTTTGCCATTTCGCGCTCAAAATTAGTATGCTGAGAAGAAAATTTCACAAGTGTCGAAGGTCTGTAACCAAGCAAGGCATGGGAAAGTATGCCCGAGTAACTTTTGGGGTATAATATTTCACACTCTCATAGACAACTTCAACTGCGAAACATTGGGGGCTTCTGTTGATACCAAAATTATTCTGCTGACCTGGACTAATTATATGAAGACACGTGTTATCCAACATAGCACAATTGTATACACCGAGCATCTTGACATGACGAGCTACTCAGAATACTGAGCTACTCAGAATAACGATCAACTATCTGGGAAGACCAAACGAGCAGAATAGATTCAATGAATACTCTTATTATGTACCGATACATATGCCTATCTAATTACGACGTATTATCTATTCAAATGGCCATCCCAATGGCTATAAATACATTATAATACCCACATAACGGGTAAGTTACCATAGGCAAAAACACCCAGCAATACAAGATAGTGGACGTAGGCCATTTCCTTAAGGATGAACCACTTTAAAAATTCTTTGTCTTATTTCTTGATTCATATTTTATCTGTGATTAATTAATTAGATCAAATCTAGTTTTTTACATCAACACATAATAAAATGGTTTAAAACCTTAAACCACCAAGTATAAATGAATAATCACACATCGTCTCATCCTCAAATGATACAAAACATGTTAATTTTGAATTCACCAAATTATTGTGTTTGCATCACAAATCCCCTCTCATCGTTTTGAGGGTGTATGGATGAGAGTCGTTTGTCCATGCTTTGTCATCTCGACTAAGAGATTTTTTCCACCAAATTACTAACGTTTAACATGAATCACAATAAAGTGATTTTTAAAATTTGAATTCACCAAATTATGGTGTTTACATCATAAGTCCCCTCTTGTCCTTTTGAGAGTGTGCGGATGAAAATCATCTCGTCCATGAACTGTCGTCTTAGCCAAGAGAGTTTTTCCACCAAATTAATGATGTTCAACATGAATCACAATAAAGTGATTTTTAAATTTTAATTCACCAAATTATAGTGTTTGCATCACAAGTCCCCTCTCGTCCTTTTGAGAGTGTATGGATGAGAGTTGTCTCGTCCATGCACTGTCGTCTCGGCCAAGATATTTTTTCCACCAAATTAATGATGTTTAACATGAATCATAATAAAGTGATTTTTAAATTTTAATTCACCAAATTATGGTGTTTCCATCATAAGTCCCCTCCTGTCGTTTTGAGAGTGTATGAATGAGAGTTGTCTCGTCCATGCACTGTCGTCTCAGCATAGAGAGTTCTTTCACCAAATTAATAATGTTTTTAATACGTTCCCTCCTTTCAATGTTATCAAGAGTCCATGGATGAGGTTGACCCCGTCTGGAATGTCATGCCACTAAGAGTGAGTAGGACCTACTTCACCACGAATGATGTCATTAAAACAAAAAAATAGGAGAGAACACTTGGAAAATTTTCATTCATAATTTGATTCTCATATACATAAACAAATAAAATTGATACAAAACTCTAACTGATAATACTTTTTTACATGGTCAGCATTCCATGGATTAGAGAATGGTTCTCCATCTAAGTTCTCCAATCGATACATTCCAGGAACCACCTCTTCAATCACCCGATATGGACCATGCCAGTTAGGATGAAGCTTATTGGGCTTATACCAAGTCTTATTTAGAAATAGGTTTCCTACTGCTCACGGTCGGTTCTTCACTCTCTCATTATAAAAATTTGTTGTTCTTTATTGATAGGCACCTTGCCTAACCTCAACATCTTCTCTTCGTACTTCTATAAGATCCAAATTTAGTATTTTATGCCATATTCTCCTTTACGTCATATGTTTGGACCCTATGAGTTACGAGGCTAATCACCATCTGTACCACAGCCTTTAAACCATAGGCTAACATGGTTGGAGTTTCCCCCGTTAGTGTCCTCTTTGTCATCCTATATGCCCATAAGACGGCAAGCACCTCATCGGTCCATCTCCATGTAATACCCCGTATTTTCGTGATATTTATTTTTGGGGATTAATTGAATTATACGTGTATTAATTGAAAATTAATCCGGATAAAATATTAACGAGATGTGAGTTAGTATTTGATTATAATGTGTATATATGGCAATATACGAATATTGTAACTATTGAAATTGTCGCGAGATTGAAATACAGCAATTTGGGAAATTTTGTTAAAATGCGTGTGACTGTCGCGTTAGGAATGTATTTATTTAACTAAAAAGTGAATTTTATTTCTATTAACTGTATGGTCATTTTGAGTGTGCCAACGTGTCTGGAAGGGTCGAAATAGTCAGAAAACACTAGCCGAGGGTTAAGTTTGGGTCCCGGGGCATTATTGGGCCATACCGGTAACTTAAAAGGGCATTTTGGTAATTTCGGAAATTTGGGAATTAAAACCCACGAAAATTAGAAACAAAAATCTGACTTATTCTTTATCCACTAAACCCACTAACTACACTAAGGGACTTAATGGGCTACGGGAGAAGTTAAGATATAGTTCCAACTTGCCAAAAACCAACCACACCTCCATTGTCATCATCCTTAGAGAAACTTGTAGAGCGAGAGAGAGAGAGAGAGAGAGAGAGAGAGAGAGAGAGAGAGAGAGAGAGAGAGAGAGAAGAGAATTATGCAGAAAGAGAGAGGGAGAACAACTCAGCCTTCAAGATTCAACATCAA
This sequence comes from Sambucus nigra, assembly GCA_949130495.1. Lineage (NCBI taxonomy): Eukaryota > Viridiplantae > Streptophyta > Magnoliopsida > Dipsacales > Adoxaceae > Sambucus > Sambucus nigra. The sequence continues at coordinate 345,174,974 of OX422219.1, read as the reverse complement.
ATTCAGAGAAAGATTAAGGCAAGTGTTTTAATTCCAATTGATTTAATGCTATGATTTTCCATGTTTAGGAAATTATCAAATTTATCTTGGAAGATTGATTAGACCCATGAATTTGAAGATGTAAAACTATGAACTATGTTAGGGACTGCATGTAGAAACATTCTGGACGAATTATGAACTCAGAATTATGACCCTTGATGATTGAAAAACGGATTTTAGAAGAAGTTTATTAATGTTCTTGAAAGAAATAGAAAACTGGAATTCTTGATGAAGATTTGATCCATACAAAGCCCTTGAATGATGAATTATTGGTTTTAGAACGTTAACACTGTTGTAGGATGGTTGTATGATGATATTACAACGTTATCTTAGAGTTTCATGCTTGTTAATAGTGTTTTGGGTTGATTTGAAAACTGCAAAACGAAGCAGTCCGCAGCCTACCTGGTGCAATCAATCGATCGACATTCATCAGTCGATCGATCGACCACCATCGATCGATCGAAGGTCAAGGTCGATGGATCGACCTTTCCAGTAAGAGTAAAATTTCCCTAGTTAAATTTTAATGATGTTAACCCTTGGAAAATATTATTGGAGACCTTATGAGTATCCATAGACTTAAGGAAGACCAGTAGGTATGGTTATAAAGTTAGGACCTTAATTAGAATTTAATTTGAGGAATTATTCTAAAAGCTATTGAAGCTCGATAAGTGAGATAATATTAGGATTAATAGAGTAATTTTGAATAAGTTGATGAATTGAGGTTTGGGGCAGAAGTAAGGATCTTTAGAATAATGATGTAATATGTGGGAATATTAGGAAACTTAATAACCCCTTTGAGATAGGTTTTAAGTATAAGAATCTACGGCGTGAGATGTGTCGACAGTCTACATTATATATTACCGGAAGACTAAAAATGTATACAATTGGAATAATGGTATAAGGATGTAGAAAATACCTTTATTAATATTTAGATATCTAAGATGTGTGCATGCTTAGTATATAATCTTATGTATGACATACCTACCATACTTGCTATCACAGGAGGTTTACGTTTCGCTTAGGGCCTTCTAATCCTTGTGTGCCCGGATTTAGTTTGGTACCTAGAGGACATAGTTCAAGGGAATAACTTAATTGTGAGTTATTAAGCCAGCTGACTATGGAGCGTAGGTATGTAGGTGACCATGGATATGTTGAATTATGTTCGCCTCCATTTTTGTGTGTGGTGTTTATTCTAAAAATTCCTGAGAGATTCGGAATTTGTAATCCTTATGTACGTGATGTACCGGGATGGATAGCAGAGTATGTGTGCACCACAGCTTAGTATCGGGGTGCTTGTATAGTACATTTATGATGTGATTAATATACGGTTCAATGAAAAGTAATTTGTTATGTTTAAATTGCGAGAATAATTTATAGTAACTACTTGTGGAATTAAAAAGGGATAACATGCCGTGAATTGTAATGCTAACACTTGAGAATCCGAGTTCAAGTAAAGCTATCTATTTAAATAATAACATTGGGAATTCATATTGTGAATCGAGTAGTTGGGTTAGAACTTATGATGGTTTAGTTAGATAAATAACACATGTATGGGTACAGGAACGTTAGGAGTGCACTGTTAGACGAGATGTGAGTATTTCATGTAAGAGCACGTCCTAACATGTATCTTGCATTCATTGTTTTAATTGTTATTGAAGCACTTGCTATTTTTAAAATACTCTCCACATTCGGGCTCTGACCCGTTTGCTTTCAAATCTATCTTTTTGTAAAAAAAACCATTTTTAGGTGCCCAGCCACAAGGACACCATGCATAGTATTCCCAGTCAGGTGACGAGCTGTAGCAGTTGTGGAAGTTACAGGGCCTTGCCAGTAGACGCTTCATTTGCCTTGACTTTATATTCAGATTTCATCAGTTGGAGGGCATGTCGCCCATTTCTTTTAGAGACATTTCATTTTATATTTCAGTTATTCAGACTTTGTTTTGTAATTAATTCAGGATGCAGACTTGTTTTATTTCATTTCATATTGGGATTATTATGAGGAGTATTTCCTCGAAACTCATCTTTTATTGTTGATTCGTTATAGTTGGACTTTATCGTGAATGGTTGTGTTACATTTCTATCTTTCATTTATTGCATGTTAATCAGATTTAATTTAAAATTTGGCAACTCACTTTTTAAATACTAGGTGGTTAGTAATCATTAAAAATGTTTTCGACGGTGATGCTATTAACTGGACCAACTTGGCATTTTGTATTGATTTAATAAAGGAGTAGCTACCCGGTATTTAATTAGTCGGGGTGTCACAGGTGGTATCAGAGTATCAGGTTCTAGTGTCCTTTAGGATCTTTACGGCTTATTATGTTTCCGCTGAGCTTTCTTTGATGTAGAGCCCTATATTTTAGGACTATTGTATTCTTTTGTATATACTATGTTCTTCAGCTATTTTAAGTTTATAGCTACGAACTTATAAACTTTATTCTCATTTCAGATGCCTCCACGACGTGCGCACCTAGTTCCCAGGGATGCAACGCCAGAACCACAGCCCGCACCAGTTCAGGGCACGATGAATACCGCACTAGCAGTAGTTCAGCAGGCACCACCTCAGGCGCCGTTAGCCGTGCCAGTTCAGGCATATGCATTCCCGTCTGCTTGGGAACGAGTTCGAGATGCTTTTCAGAAAGCACATCCTCCGGAGTTCGCAGGTAGCTCCGATGTTGTGGTATCTAGTCAGTGAAGGAAGAATATTCAGAGGCACTTGAGGATGTATGAGTGCACCGATGTTCAGAGGAAGATACTAGCTACTTTCAAGCTAGTGGGAGCTGCATTGCAGTGGTGGGAGTCTATTACCACTGCAGAGGAGATAGATACTCTCACTATACAGGAGTTCTGGGTGCGGTTCGACCGCAAATATTTTCCGTCAGCTGTTCACACGGAAATGAGGAGGAATTTGATGAGCCTTATATAGGAGAGTAAGACTGTGGCCGAGTATGAGGCCGAATTCACAAATTTGCTGAACATTGTACCGGATGAGATACCGACGGAAGAGAAGAAGATTCAGAAATTCATAGATGGATTGACTTGGAGGATCCGTCAGCATTTATTGGGGAACCTCTCTTTGGCCACTTATTCTGACATGGTTAACGTTACATTGCTCCATTGCCAGGACCACCGCTTTCACTTGACAGAGGGGAAGCGATCAGGAGAGTCCAGCCATCAGGGCAGGACAGGGGAAATGGTGCCAGCGGGGCACAGTCAGCTCAGGGTCAGTATAGGCAGAGTGATCAGGGTTCCCAGCAGGGGGATCATAAGAGGTTCCGATCAGGGGGTTTCAGGAACGGTCAGGGAGGATTCCGGAATGGCCAGTAGGAACAGCCATCAAGGCCAGCAGGGTCATAACAGCCATCAAGGCCAGCAGGGTCAAAATGGTCAACAACAGCAGTTTCACCAGGGCCAGCAAGGCCAGGGAAGAAATGGTAACGGCCACCAGGGCCGAGGGCAGCAGGGACAGCGAGGGGGAAACTTCCCGGTGAAGTGTTTCATTTGTGGTAAGATTGGCCACAAACGTCAGGATTGTCCTGATAAGGGCAGGGCCCCACAGCAGCAGCAGGGTGCTCGACATGAGCCACAGAGGCCACTTTTTCCACCTGCTCTTCCAGCTCCAGCCCAGGTGCCAGCACTACCAGCAGTTCCTGTGCAGCAGGGGCAGTTACAGTATGGACGTGTCTATAACGTCCACCAAGTAGCAGCTCCACAGGCACCACTCGCGATTGAGGGTATGTTTCCTATCCATGGTACTATGGGTCGGGTTTTGTTTGATACGGGGGCAACGCATTGTTTTATAGCTACACATTTTGCGAAAGCCTTAGGGTTGTTAGCCACAGCAGAGAGCACAGTGACGTGTGTAGACTCACCATTGGGGAGTGGGTCACTTATTTTCTTTATATGTCGGGGAGTTGGGGTAGAGATTGGTATATTGGTATTACCTGCAAACATGTTGGTATTAGATATGCATGTTCACGATGTGATTATCGGTATGGATTGGCTCGCAGACTATAGAGCCATGATTGATTGCTTCGGTGGAAACATTGTTTTTGCCATTCCAGGGAAAGAGATGTTTGTAGTGGAGATGCCTCGCCCAGAGGGAGATTCGACCTCTCATTTGTACTACTTAGAGGAGGATACCTCTAAGGAGGTTGTGATTCCTTTAGATTCGATCCCAGTTGTCAGGGAGTATTCTGATGTGTTTCAGGAGATACCAGGCCTACCCCCCAGTCGAGAGATAGACTTTGTCATAGACTTATTACCAGATACGAGACCTATAGCACGCACACCGTACTGTATGGCTCCGGCAGAGATGCGAGAGCTACGAGATCAGATTGAGCAGTTGTTGGGTCAGGGGCTTATACGGAGGAGTACTTCGTCTTGGGGTGCCCCTGTGTTGTTCGTGAAGAAGAGAGATGGTTCACTGAGATTGTGTGTGGATTACCGAGAGTTAAATAAGGTCACGATACGGAATAAGTATCCGTTGCCTCGAATCGATGACTTATTCGACCAGTTGAGAGGAGCCTCTTTCTTCTCGAAGATTGATTTGAGATCGGGATACCATCAGTTGCGTATCAGGGAGGAGGACGTCTCGAAGACAGCGTTCTTATCGAGATATGGTTCTTACGAGTTTCGGGTTATGCCTTTTGGTTTGACCAATGCTCCAGCCGTGTTTATGAACTTGATGAATAGAGTGTTCAGAGATTTCCTAGATCAGTTTGTCATTGTCTTCATTGATGATATTCTGGTTTACTCCCAGACAGAGGAGGAGCACACCGAGCATTTGAGGCAAGTTTTGCAGACACTACGTTAGAACGAGTTGTATGCAAAGTATGAGAAGTGTGGGTTTTGGATGAAAGAGGTTCAGTTTTTGGGGCATGTTATTTCCAACCGGGGGATATCCGTTGATCCGGGGAAGGTATCCACGGTGAGGGAGTGGGGACAGCCCACGACACCGACTGAGATCCGTAGTTTCTTGGGCTTAGCAGGATACTACAGGAGGTTTATTCAGGGTTTCTCCAAAATAGCGGGTCCCATTACACATCTGACTCGTAAAGGTGTGCCGTTCATTTGAAGTGATGCCTGTCAGTTGGCATTCGATGAGTTGAAGGACAAGTTAACCTCACCACCTGTGTTAGCATTGCCGAGATCGGGAGTTGAGTATCTTGTTTACAGCGATGCGTCCTTACAAGGACATGGAGGTGTACTGCAGCAGGAGAGTCAGACCATAGCTTATGCTTCCCGTAAGCTTAAGCCTCACGAGAAGAATTACCATACTCATGACTTGGAGTTAGCGGCAGTGGTATTTTCCCTTCGGATATGGAGACATTATATTTTGGGGGAGAAGTTTCTATTGTTCACAGACCACAAGTCCCTACAGTACCTATTCATGCAGAAGGAACTGAATATGAGGCAGCGAAGGTGGCTTGAGTTTGTGAAGGACTGTCAGTTTGATATCCAATATCACCCAGGGAAGGCTAACGTGGTAGCAGACGCGTTAAGCCGTAGGCCAGTAGATGAGGTGGCAGGGGTATGGAAGGCCAAATGGAAGGAGTTGGGACACCAGGATGCAGTGGCCCGATCGTTCATGTCGGTGATGACCGTTACACCGCAGATTGTCACGAAGGTAGTAAGAGCACAGGAAAATGACTCATTCTGTCAGGAGCAGATAGTTAGATTATTGGCAGAGGGAGCTGAGTCCTATACCGTTAGCTCAGATGGGGGATTACGCTTCAATGGGAGATTGGTAGTTCCGGAAGGGGAGGAATTGCGGCACGAGGTGATGGCAGAGTCGCATGGCTCACGGTTCACGGTACATCCCGGAGGGGACAAAATGTACCAGGACATGAGACGTCAGTATTGGTGGAGCGGGATGAAAAGAGATATTACCGCGTTTGTTTCGAAATGCGCCACTTGTCAGCTAGTAAAAGTGGAGCATCAGAGACCGGCAGGACTTCTACAACCATTGGAGGTCCCGATGTGGATGTGGGAGAGCATCTCCATGGACTTTATCACGGGGTTGCCTACGTCACAGAGAGGTCACGACTCCATTTGGGTAATTATGGAAAGGGTGACCAAAGTAGCTCATTTTCTACCCGTAAGGACAGACTACACTACGGGACAGTATGCCCAGCTGAGATAGTGAGACTTCATGGTGTGCCCCTAAATATCGTGTCTGACCGAGACAAGATATTTGTTTCACGGTTTTGGGAAAGTTTTCAGGAGGCCATGAGCACGGAATTACGGTTGAGTACGGCTTATCATCCGCAGACCGATGAGCAAACCGAGCATACAGATCAGATGTTGGAAGACATGTTGCGGATGTGCATCATTGACTTCGGGGGTGGATGCGAGCAGTATCTTCCACTGGTGGAGTTTGCTTACAACAACTCCTACCAGTTCACCATTGGCATGGCTCCATTTGAGGCGTTGTACGGTAGACCTTGTCGTTCCCCAGCATGTTGGTTGGAGGTGGGGGACAACAAACTACTTGGGCCGGAAGTGATTCAAGATACTTCGGCAAGGATAGAGGTGATACGGAGTCGCATTCGGGTAGCTCAGGACAGGCAGAAGAGCTATGCTGATGCGAAGAGATCCTTCAGGGAATTTGAAGTGAGGGACCAGGTTTTACTCAGAGTATCTCCTATGAAGGGGATTATGCGTTTCGGGAAGAAAGTGAAGTTGGCACCGAGATATGTGGGACCATTTCCTATTATTGAGCGGATTGGGCCGGTTGCGTATAGACTTGGGTTACCGGAGCATTTGCATCGGATTCACGATGTGTTTCATATTTCCTCACTAAGGAAATATCTTAGAAACGATTTGGCTCATTCTCATATTTCTTTGGAGGACATTGATCTCCAGCCTGATAGCTCCTACGAGGAGGGGCCGATTGCTATTTTGGACCAAAGTGAGTGGAAACTGCGGTCAAAAATAGTTCCGTTAGTACGTGTTCAGTGGCGACATCATAATGTCGAGGAGTCCACATGGGAGCGCGAGGATAAGATACGCGAACACTATCCAGATTTGTTCTTACCAGGTACTTTCTAGTTCCGAATTTCGAGACGAAATTCAGTTATTAGGGAGGAAGTATGTAATACCCCGTATTTTCGTGATATTTATTTTTGGGGATTAATTGAATTATATGTGTATTAATTGAAAATTAATCCGGATAAAATATTAACGAGATGTGAGTTAGTATTTGATTATAATGTGTATATATGGCAATATACGAATATTGTAACTATTGCAATTGTCGCGAGATTGAAATACGGCAATTTGGGAAATTTTGTTGAGACGCGTGTGACTGTCGCGTCAGGAATGTATTTATTTAATTAAAAAGTGAATTTTATTTCTATTAACCGTATGGTCATTTTGAGTGCGCCAACGTGTCCGGAAGGGCCGAAATAGTCAGAAAACACTAGCCGGGGGTTAAGTTTGGGTCCCGGGCATTATTGGGCCATACCGGTAACTTAAAAGGGCATTTTGGTAATTTCGGAAATTTGGGAATTAAAACCCACGAAAATTAGAAACAAAAATATGACTTATTCTTTATCCACTAAACCCACTAACTACACTAAGGGAATTAATGGGCTACGGGAGAATTTAAGATATAGTTCCAACTTGCCAAAAACCAACCACACCTCCATTGTCATCATCCTTAGAGAAACTTGTAGAGAGAGAGAGAGAGAAGAGAATTCTGCAGAAAGAGAGAGGGAGAACAACTCAGCCTTCAAGATTCAACATCAAATTCAGAGAAATATTAAGGCAACTGGTTTAATTCCAATTGATTTAATGCTATGCTTTTCCATGTTTAGGAAATTATCAAATTTATCTTGGAAGATTGATTAGACCCATGAATTTGAAGATGTAAAACTATGAACTATGTTAGGGACTGCATGTAGAAACATTTTGGACGAATTATGAACTCAGAATTATGACCCTTAATGATTTAAAAACGGATTTTAGAAGAAGTTTATTAATGTTCTTGAAAGAAATAGAAAACTGGAATTCTTGATGAAGATTTGATCCATACAAAGCCCTTGAATGATGAATTATTGGTTTTAAAACGTTAACACTGTTGTAGGATGGTTGTATGATGATATTACAACATTATCTTAGAGTTTTATGCTTGTTAATGGTGTTTTGGGTTGATTTGAAAACTGCAAAACGAAGCAGTCCATAGCCTACCTGGTGCGATCGATCGATCGACATTCATCAGTCGATCGATCGACCACCATCGATCAATCGAAGGTCAAGGTCGATCGATCGACCTTCCCAGTAAGAGTAAAATTTCCCTAGTTAAATTTTAATGATGTTAACCCTTGGAAAATATTATTGGAGACCTTATGAATATCCTTAGACTTAAGGAAGACCAGTAGGTATGGTTATAAAGTTCGGACCTTAATTAGAGTTTAATTTGAGGAATTATTCTAAAAGCTATTGAAGCTCGATAAGTGAGATAATATTAGGATTAATAGAGTAATTTTGAATAAGTTGATGAATTGAGGTTTGGGGCAGAAGTAAGGACCTTTAGAATAATGATGTAATATGTGGGAATATTAGGAAACTTAATAACCCCTTTGAGATAGGTTTTAAGTATAAGAATCTACGGCGTGAGATGTGTCGACAGTCTACATTATATATTACCGGAAGACTAAAAATGTATACAATTGGAATAATGGTATAAGGATGTAGAAAATACCTTTATTAATATTTAGATATCTAAGATGTGTGCATGCTTAGTATATAATCTTATGTATGACATACCTACCATACTTGCTATCACGGGAGGTTTACGTTTCGCTTAGGGCCTTCTAATCCTTGTGTGCCCGGATTTAGTTTGGTACCTAAAGGACATAGTTCAAGGGAATGACTTAATTGTGAGTTATTAAGCCAGGTGACTATAGAGCGTAGGTATGTACGTGACCATGGATATGTTGAATTATGTTCGCCTCCATTTTTGTGTGTGGTGTTTATTCTAAAAATTCCTGAGAGATTCGGAATTTGTAATCCTTATGTACGTGATGTACCGGGATGGATAGCAGAGTATGAGTGCACCACAGCTTAGCTTCGGGGTGCTTGTATAGTGCATTTATGATGTGATTAATATAGGGTTCAATGAAAAGGAATTTGTTATGTTTAAATTGCGAGAATAATTTATAGTAACTACTTATGGAATTAAAAAGGGATAACATGCCGTGAATTGTAATGCTAACACTTGAGAATCCGAGTTCAAGTAAAGCTATCTATTTAAATAATAACATTGGGAATTCATATTGTGAATCGAGTAGTTGGGTTAGAACTTATGATGGTTTAGTTAGATAAATAACACATGTATCGGTACAGGAACGTTAGGAGTGCATTGTTAGACAAGAGGTGAGTATTTCATGTGAGAGCACGTCCTAACATGTATCTTGCATTCATTGTTTTAATTCTTATTAAAGCACTTGCTGTTTTTAAAATACTCTCCACATTCGGGCTCTGACCCGTTTGCTTTCAAATCTATCTTTTTGTAAAAAAAACATTTTTAGGTGCCCAGCCACAAGGACACCATGCATAGTATTCCCAGTCAGGTGACGAGCTGTAGCTGTTGTGGAAGTTACAGGGCCTTTCTAGTAGACGCTTCATTTTCCTTGACTCTATATTCAGATTTCATCAGTTGGAGGGCATGTCGCCCTTTCTTTTAGAGACATTTCATTTTATATTTCAGTTATTCAGACTTTGTTTTGTAATTAATTCAGGATGCAGACTTGTTTTATTTCATTTCATATTGGGATTGTTGTGAGGAGTATTTCCTCGAGACTCATCTTTTATTGTTGATTCGTTATAGTTGGACTTTATCGTGAATGGTTGTGTTACATTTCTATATTTCATTTATTGCATGTTAATCAGATTTAATTTAAAATTTGGCAACTCACTTTTTAAATACTAGGTGGTTAATAATCATTAAAAATGTTTTCGACAGTGATGCTATTAACTGGACCAACTTGGCATTTTGTATTGATTTAATAAAGGAGTAGCTACCCGGTATTTAATTAGTCGGGGTGTCACACTCCCTTTGGCATATTCTAACTTTTTCTTGATTCCATCAAGTATTGTTCTGTTTTTTACTTCTATCTACCCATTATCCTAGGGTCGGCATGTGATTGAAAAAAATTGTTTGATGTCGACCCATTCACAATACTTCTTGAGAGAGATGTTCCTAAATTTCTTCCCGTTATCAGAAATCATAGTGTTTGGAAGGCCGTATCTACAGATAATGTTTTTCCAAATGAATTAGAAATATTTCTTCTTCGTGATCGTGATCATTGCCTCTTCCTCCACCCACTTAGAAAAATAATCAATTGCTACAATCAGATAGCGGTAATTGTTCACAGCCCTAAGAAATGGTCCTACCAAATCAATCCCCCAAATTGCAAATGTCCAGGGGAAGTGATATAAGTCAGAGACTGATAATGTTGATGGGTAATGGTGGTAAACCTTTGTCACTTATCACACTTCTTCACATATACAGCTTCATTCTTTGTCAGTTTCGGCCACTAATATCCCTAAGTGATGATCATCTTCGCTAATGACCTTCTTATAATGTAACTGGAGCATCATCCCTAGTGTACGTCTTTCAAAATATACTCTAACTCAGACAAATGAATACATCCAAGTAGAGGAAGTAAGAATCCTTTCTTCTATAGTATGTCTCCTATGATGGATAATTTTGCCGCTTTGTACCTCAGTTTCTTCTTCTCGTCTCTTAAATTGGGAAATTCTTCATCCCTAATGTACTGGATGATAGGATGCATCTAAGAATATCCCATATTAAATTTCAAGAAAAATTCCAAAGTGTCCTATTCCTCTTGCTCTTTAATGGTCAGTTGATATAAGATTTCTACCGTCACTGACCTACGGATTTCTATTCTTGTGGCATAATCTAGTCTCGCCAAATCATCGGCTTAGCTCTTTTCTAGTTTAGGTATCCTCTTCAGCTTAACATTTCTAAAATGCTTCAGTGCTATTTTTAACCTTACAAGGTATTTGGCCATTCTGTCATCCTTGGCCTTATATACTCCCAAAATTTGATTCATAACTAACATAGAGTCACTATGAACCAAAATCTGGCAAACATTCAGTGCTATGGCAAGGGAAAGTCCTGCGAGTAGGGCTTCATAATTTGACTCATTGTTGGAGGTTTTAAAATTGAACCTTAAATCATGTTCAATGTTAGTCCCATCAGGACTGATGGAATCAAACCTGCTCCACTTTCGACCTCACACAAAGATCCATCAACGAACGAATTCCACACAATACCTTCTTTAGAAAAATTACCCTTTTCTAGGGTCCTATTATTGAAGAGGTACCTCTCTTCCTCATTCTCAGATAGCTTACTCCTTGTTGAACTCATCTCAGCCTCAATCGGGGGGAGACATACTTTTCTTTCTGGCTCACAAGATGGAGTCTCAATCTCTTCTTCATCAACCTTATCCCATCAAAACTCGATTACAAAATCAGCTAGATCCTACCCCTTTATGTCCATTCTTGGATGGTAGATGATATTAAAATCTCCTAACTCTATTACCCAGGCCATCAGCCTACCCGATTTCTCAGGTTTATGAATAACCAGTCTGAGAGGAGAGTCATCGGGGATGACCATATTATGTGCCCAAAAGTACATCTTTATCTTCCTTGAGGCATGGATTAGAGCATAGGCCAGTTTCTCTATTTTGGTATATCTCTACTCGTCCCCCTAGATGGCCTTACTATTAAAGTACACTAGCTTCTGCACTCCATCCTCATCTCTGATAATGGAAGCACTAATGGTCGATTTTGACACTACTAGATACAGATACAATTTTTCTCCCTGAATTGGTCTTGACAGTAGGAGTGGAGAATCGAGGTAGGTCTTTAATTCTTGAAAGTCCTTTTTGACACTCCTCGTTCCACTCAAAATCTATTATAAGGATCTTAAAAAAGGGGAGGCACTTATCAGTAGCCCTGGACACAAACTTGGTCAATGTTGTTACCTGTCTAGTTAACCTCTTCATATCTTTTATTATTATTTGAGTTTTCATCTCCATTAAATCTTTGATCTTCTCAGGATTTTCCTCAATCCCCCTCTGATTCATGGTAAAGCCCAAGAACTTGCCTGCCCCCATGCCAAAGACACACTTGACGGGGTTAAGTTTCATCCTAAACTCTTCCATAGTATTAAAATTTTGTTCAAGGTCAGCCACATGAGTGTCAGTCTTAAAAATCTTCGTCAACATGTCGTCGACATAAACCTCCATCATCTTCCCTATCTGCTCCTCAAATATTTTGTTGACCAATCTTTAATATGTTTCCCGGGCATTCTTCAAGCTAAAGGGAATGACCTTGTAATAATAGGTCCTCTTGTCAGTTATAAGAGATGGCTTCTCAGCATAAGTCAGGTCCATGAATATCTGATTATAGCCTGAGTAGGCAACCATAAAACTCATTAATTCATGGTCAATAGTGGCGTCAACCATCTGGTTTATTCTTAATAGGGTAAAGTTGTCTTAGGATAGTCTTTATTCAAATCTATCAAATCCAGACACATCCTCCACTTGTCATTGACCTTGGGGATGATGAATCCATTTGCTAACCACTCAGGGTAGATGACTTCCCTTCCAACTTCTTCATTTTTTCTCTGATGACATCATATTTCTCTCAAGAGTAGGCTCTCCTTCTCTGTCTGATTGTCTTTGCATCCATGGCCACATTAAGCTTATAGAAGAGGACCTTCGAATAGATGTTGGGCATATCCTCATGGCTCTAAGAAAATATGCTTTGCCTCCTCTTCAACAGTTTGACCATCTCTTAGTTTATCTCCTTCTTCACGGCTTTGTCGATATGGATGGTTTTTTGGGCTCATCATCATTGAGGTTGATGGATTCTACCTCCTCAGTGGCCTCACCCTTCTTCAGTTTAGTCTCATCCCTGGGATCCAAAGCATTAATGTTGTAAGTTATTGAGGCCCTTTTATATGCCTCATTCTCCTTAGTCGAGTTAAAGTAGCATTTGCGTTCCTCAACTTGGTCACCCTAAACTACCCCTACCCTATATGGAGTCAGGAATTTAATCATATGGTGAATTATTAAGGGCACGAACTCAAACTCCTTGAGGTCTACCCTTCCTAGAATTACATTATAGGTCGAGTAGACATTTTCATCCATAACAAAGAAATTAATCTTCTTCGTGAGGCATTTTGTCTAGTTGTTTTCCATCCTAACTTCCATCTCATAAATTCCCAAAGGATTCACTTTTTCACCGCTAAAACCGATGAGTGGTTGGTGATATGGGACCAACCTTTTCTTGGTCAATCCTAGAACCTTGTAATAGTCCTAAAACATCACATCGACTGATCTTTCATCTCATACATGTGCACTAAGGTGGTGATTACCAATGGGTCATCATGAAGGTCTAAAATCCCCTTAAAATCCATCTTAGAGAAACCAATAATTAAATTATTCATATCAACTTTAATTCTTTTACCTTTTTTGGTTCAACTGCTGCTGAGTGTACTTCCTTGGGTTTAGGAGGAAGATCTTTGGCCTCTTCTATGTGAGACTTTCTATCATTAATCCCCCCCTCCATCAAGTCCTCTACAGATCATCTTAACTCCAAGAAAAATTATGTGGATTCAACCCTTAGGATCGGTGATTGGAGGTGGTAAGATTGGGTCTGCTTCATCATCATTGTTTGAGTAATCATCGTCTCGGTCAGTTGGAGCATCAATCTTATGCTTCTCATTCCTCCTCTTCTGGGTGCCGTCTCGACCACCCTTTGAACTTTGCTTATCAACATACTTTCTTAACTTCCCAGCTTTCATCATTTTCTCGATCTTGTCCTTGAGAGCAAAACATTTGTCAGTCATATGGCCATAATGTAATGACCCCATTTTCTTATGCCAATATATAATTGTCTTCTTTCAATTTCTTCACACTTACTATCTAATAATGATATATTATTCTGAGTTCTTAATATGACAAAGCCCATTTTTAAATTTGAAGAATCAACGGTAAAATGGGTCAAACTGAGATTTTATGGCACATCCTAAGCAAAGTGATAAGTTTTGGGGAAGAAAATATAATTTTATGAAACTTTAGGGACTTGGTTTTAATAAAGAAAGTTTCAGGGATCAAAATGAAAAATAAAAGGGGCCTTTTTGTAAATAAAATATTTTCAGGGACCTAAAAGAAATATTGAAAATATATGGTGTGAAATTACAAAAATGCCCTTTAGGTGCAAAATGACCCTTATACCCTTAATACATTTCCACCTCATGCTCGACACCTCATGCTTGGTTTTGACACCTCCACCGTACACGTGTCGTCATTAGAGGAGAAGCCAAAACACGTGTCGTCGTTAAAGGAGAAGCTAAAACACGTGTCGCAATCCAGTGAAATAAGACTGCAAGATGCCTCCGTTACGCGACACGTCAACGCTGACTCCCATTGTAAAAGCTTGGTCATCATGGACACGTGTCAATGCCGCGATATCTTTGGAAAACTATAAATTGGGCCTTTGGGGATCATTTGAAACTCACACCAATTCCTTGAGAATTATAGAAAGAAATAGTGAGAGAAAGTGTGAGAAAGTTTAAGAAGAAGTTCTTAGGGATATTCATCTTAAGGTAATCTTAATGTTATAATGCATCTTTATAGTTTTAATTTATTATTTTATAGCTTTACTTAGTAGTTATGCTGGTAAATTACAATAAACAATTCACTAATCAAAACTTAAAATTTAGAAAAAATCCAAGTTGATTTCATAAACTTGTTTGAAATTATATGCTTTTAAAAATGATTCTTTTTAAAGAAATTGCTCGTTATTATATAATCCCATTTAAGTAATTCCAAAGTCATTCCTGGAAAGTTCTGTCTAGATGAGATGGTATTTAAGTGGTGCCCTTGTGACCCTCCATCTCTACTGGGAATGAATTAGAAAATTTTCTGTCTAGATGAGATGGTATTTAAGTGGTGCCCCTGTGACCCTTCATCTCTACTGGGAATCGACTGATGAGGAAAGACTATGAATTGAATTATTCAATTATGATCAATGAGTTTTAAAATTTGACAAATGGGGATTCAGTATTCCTTTAAAAGAGGAAGTTATTGTTAAAGTATAGTATAAACTGGACCTTAGAACGTGTACTTAAATCTTTATCAGATTAACGTGTGATCGAAGACTCAATACCAGTAAATTTGACCTCCATTTTGGGTGAGGACTCTGACATTCCTTGCGTATTTTGATTATATGTTATTATAAAAACTATATATATTTTGTGAACTGCTTTTATTCTCAAAATTCATGTGATACCGATGACTGATTCAATTGTGATATGTTGATATTTGTCCATATAAACATACCGATTAAAATGATTATTGAAAAGGATATTGAATATTGAAAATATGATTCGGCCTAAGGGACCTCTTTACTGACTGACCTTCCCAGCTGAGTTATCACTGGTGTGCCCTAGAAAAGGCGTTGTGACGAACTAGTTCGATTGACCCTCAATTATCGGGGTATAATACGGTAGAAGAATACGGTATTAGAGTGTACTTGGCCATCAATATGATATGATTGAAAGAAAACGATATCACATTTGATTTGTTGCATTCGTCTTATTCTGAGCTATCCAATTGTGATATATATACTTTCATTTCAAAATATATATCTATTTACTGCAAGTTCCTATCCATATATGTATATGCCTTCTCTTTTGACTTGAATAGGTATCTATTTTCTATAAACCCTAGAATGTATAGAGATTAAACCTCATTCGGCTTTTAGCTGATGTTGTATAAATAAACATTTTTCAGGAAACGTTTAGGCTCACGGACGGAACGAAAATGGACTATTTTGAAGATTTATCTTTTAGAGCTCTTTTTGTAAAATGTTTATTTAGAGCATGTCTGGCTCTCTTGTAATAAGGTTTAAATTTTTTCTTAAGTTGTAACTCGTTGTTACTTTTAATATATATGAAGTTTCCTTTAGAAAGCTCTGACGACGTAATTCCTTTACTTTCTGTATTTTACGATTCATAACCATGTGATAATATTTTCGTTGCATTTATTTAAGGAAACAATTAAATCGGAATAGTTGTTGCCTTGGTGGCATGTCAAGACACTCGTTCCCTAATAATATTTTGGGTCTGGGTCGTGACAGAGGTGGTATCAGAGCATAGGTTATGAACCAGTAGAACACTGAACATAAGTTTCGAACTTTATAGATTTTAAGTTTCCATACATAGGATACAGGATTAAATATCCGACTTATGTGATAACCCTCCACATGTATTAAAATATATATAATTATTATATATCATTATTCTTCTAAATTGCAATCTTGGGCCATTATAATACATCTTACGTTTGTCCATGACTGTAGAAAATGACCAAGGCAAGATCAACTCCAGGAACTAGTGGTTTGAGTATGGTAGGACTGGAAGGTGCATACAAGGCAATTGAAAATATATCAAGAATTGTGGAGCATCAGGTGAATAATGGAGAACCAAGGAATCTTGAACTAAGTAGTTGTACTATTGAACAGTTCAAGAAGATGAATTTGCCGTCTTTTAAAGGGACTCCTAACCCCACTGAAGCAGAAATTTGGGTGATGCAAATGGAAAAGATGTTCGATGTTCTTAAGTGTACAGATGAACAACGGGTTTTATTTGGAACATTCATGTTATAAGGTGAAGTCGAACATTGGTGGATAATGACTAAGAGAATGCATGGGGAAAGGAATAATCTCATAGGTTGGAATGACTTATTAGTGATCTTCTACGAGAAATACTTTCTAGAAATGGTGCAAGACCAAAAAGCAGCTGACTTCATGAGTCTGGTTCAAGGAAATATGACGGTTAGTCAATACGAGGCAAAGTTTACTGAGTTATCCCATTTTTCACCTCATGTTGTGATAACCGATGTTTTAAGAGCCAAGAAGTTTGAACGTGGGTTAAGGTTGAATATTCGTAGCCGCATTTCCATCCTAAAGTTGACATCATATAATGACGTGGTGGCTAGGGCAACAATAGCTGAGAAGGATAGTGAAGAATATAATCAGGTTAGAGAGGGGAAGAGGAAGTTTGGAGAACAAAGAGGAAGGAACCCCAATAACAAACCCTTTAGGACTATACCTAATATATGAAAACCTTTAGTAAACAAACCCTTTAACGTTGATAAATGCCAACGTTGTGGTAATATTCATAGAGGGCGATCGTGTTACCTGGAGACGGGGAGTTGCTTTGGGTGTAGCCAAAAGGGACATAAAATGCGAGATTGTCCTAACAAAGGGAAGGCAGCAACAAAGACTTCTAATGACAATAAAGATCAGGGCAGACAAGGTAGAGTCTTTAATCTTTCTGATGCAAAGACTTCTAATGCAGTAGTGTCAGGTACACTTTCTATATGTGCACAACCTTTTCAAGTTTTAATAGATCCTGGTTCTACACATTCATTTGTGTATGTGCATTTTGTTAAACACTTTTCTAATATTCCTGAATCCTTGAATCATATCATACACGTTTCTACTCCTTCGGGTGAGTTATTGACAGGAACATTAGTATATAAGTCTTGCCCTATAAATGTCAGTAGTCATAAACTATTCACTGATTTGATAGTTTTAGACATAAGAGATTTTGAAGTCATTTTAGGGATGGATTGGTTAGCATCATATCATGCTAGAGTGGATTGTTTTGAGAAGAGAGTTATTTTCCAAATTCCTAACCAACCAAAATTCAGTTTTGAAAGAACTAGCATCTTATCTCCTATGTGTATTATCTCTGCAATGCAAGCTTCTGGTTTTCTTAAGAAGGGATGTCAAGGATTCCTCGCCAGTGTTATTGATTTACAAATAAAAGAGCCTAGTTTAGAAGATATTCCTATAGCTAAGCTTTTTTCGGATGTTTTTCTAGATGATTTGCCCAGTCTACCTCCTAGTAGAGAAGTAGAATTTACCATTGACCTTGTTCCTGGAACTACACCAATCTCAAAACCACCTTATCGCATGGTACCTTTAGAATTAAGGGAATTAAAAGTTCAATTACAAGATCTGTTAGACAAGGGCTTTATTAGACCTAGTATATCCCCTTGGGGTGCTCCAATGTTATTTGTTAAAAAGAAGGATAGGACGATGAGCTTATGTATAGATTATAGTGAACTAAATAAGGTAACCATTAAGAATAAATACCCCTTACCTCGTATAGATGATTTGTTTGACCAACTGCAAGGTGCGCAAGTATTTTCGAAGATTGACCTTAGGTCAGGCTATCACCAATTGAAGATTAAGGAAGAGAATATTTCGAAATCAGCTTTCGTACTAGATATGGTCACTATGAATTTCTTGTGATGCCATTTGGATTAACTAATGCACGAGTCGCTTTTATGGATATGATGAATAGAGTGTTTAGGAAATATCTGGATCAGTGTGTGGTTGTTCTCATTGATGACATCCTTATTTATTCCAAAGGTATCGTAGAACACGAGAAGCATTTGGAGAGAGTATTATAAATCCTTAGGAAAGAAAAATTATATGCGAAATTAAAGAAGTGTGAATTTTGGTTGCCTAGTGTTTCTTTTCTAGGACATGTCATATCCACGAAGGGAGTGTCGGTTGATCCTCAAAAGATCGAGGCTATACTAGATTGGCCAAGACCAACTAATGTGACGGAGATTCGTAGTTTCCTAGGGTTAGCAGGTTATTATCGAAGATTTGCTAAAGGATTTTCTAGTATTGCCAAACCTCTGTCTAGGTTAACACAAAAGATGGTGAGATATTAATGGTCTAAGGAAGTTGAGAATAGTTTTTGAGAACTTAAGAATCGATTAGTAACTACTCCAATTTTAACTATTCCTTTTGGTACAGGAGGATCTGTGATTTATAGTGATGCTTCTAAAAATGGTTTGGGATGTGTGCTAATGCAAAATGGAAAAGTAGTAGCTTATGCCTCGAGACAATTAAAACCCCATGAGCAAAATTATCCAACCCATGACTTAGAATTAGCAGCGGTAATTTTTTCTCTTAAGATTTGGAGACATTATTTGTATGGTGAGACTTGTGAGATTTATACCGATCATAAGAATCTGAAATATATCTTTACTCAGAAGGAATTGAACATGATACAAAGGAGGTGGTTAGAATTAATAAAGGATTATGATGTAAATATTCATTATCACCCAGGGAAAGCTAATGTAGTTGTCGATGCTTTGAGTAGAAAGTCTACACCAAATTTAGCATGTCTTATTACCAGGCAAGAAGCTCTATTGAAAGATTTGAGAAGTATGGAAATAGATGTACGTATTTATGGCGTAGGAGGAACAATCGCAAACTTACAAATACAACCCATGTTGATGGAAAGAATTAAAGTTGCACAAGTAAATGACCCACAACTGAAGAAGATTAAAGAAGAGGTTATTGAAGGGAAGAGAATTGAATTTGCGATACGCGATGATATATTAAGGTTTGGAAATAGAGTCTGTATACCGAGTGATGCCCAACTAAAGAGGCATATTTTGGAGGAAGGTCATTACTCGAGATTTACAGTTCATCCCGGAAATAACAAGATGTATAGAGATCTCCGAGAAGTGTTTTGGTGGAATAACATGAAAAGGGAGATAGAAGAGTTTGTATCTCAGTGTTTGATCTGTCAACAAGTAAAAGCTGAACATCAGAAACCATCGGGATTATTACAACCTTTACCTATCCCTGAGTGAAAATGGGAGCATATTACTATGGATTTTGTGATAGGGCTACCAAGGAGTTCCAATGGTAATGATTCCATTTGGGTAATTATTGATAGGTTAACTAAATCTGCTCATTTTCTTGCCATTAAGATTACCCATTCCTTAGAAAAGTTAGCTAAATTGTATATACGGGAAATTATTAAGCTTCATGGAACCCCAGTTTCAATTGTTTCTGATCGTGACCCTAGATTCGTGTCTCACTTTTGGAAAAGCCTACAAGTAGCCATGGGAACAAAATTGAATTTAGCACCGGTTTTCATCCTCAAACAGACGGACAATCGGAGAGAACCATCCAAACCTTAGAGGATATGCTTAGGGCACGTGTACTTGATTTGAAGGGGAATTGGGATGATCATTTACCGTTAGTGGAATTTGCATATAATAATAGCTATCAAGCAAGTATTCAAATGGCTCCGTATGAGGCACTCTATGGTAGAAGGTGTCGTTTTCTTGCATGTTGGGTAGAAGTTGGAGAAAGAAAATTATTGGGACCAGAATTGATTCGGGTCACAACAGAGAAAGTGAAATTGATACAAGACCGACTTCAAATCGCTCAAAGCCTTTAAAAGAGTTATGTTGACAATAGACACCGACCGTTAGAATTCCAAAGAGGAGACTATATTTTCTTACGAGTATCACCGACAAAGGGAGTAATCCGATTTGGGAAGAAAGGAAAGTTAAGTCCAAGATAAATAGGGCCTTTTGAAATCCTTGAAAGGGTAGGTGTTGTTGCGTATAGAATAACCTTACCCCCTAAAATCTCGAGTGTGCATAATGTGTTTCATGTTTCAATGATGAAGAAATACAACCCTGATCCAGCACATATCTTAAGTCAAGAGCCTCTTCAGGTTAGAGCAGATTTGACATACATTGAGCATCTAGTGGAAATCTTGGACCATAAAGATCAAATATTACGAACCAAGGTTATTCCACTAGTCAAAGTATTATGGCAGAATCATTCTGTTGAAGAAGCAACATGGGAGCGGGAAGATGAAATAAAAGAGCGATATCCATACCTTTTTGGAAATTAATGTAAGTAAAGTTTGGGGACCAAACTTTTTATAAGGAGGGTAGGATGTAATGACCCCATTTTCTTACGCCAATATGTAATTGTCTTCTTTCAATTTCGTCACACTTACTATCTAATAATGATATATTATTTCGAGTTCTTAATATGACAAAGCCCGTTTTTAAATTTGAAGAATCAACGGTAAAATGGATCAAACTGAGATTTTATGGCACATCCTAAGCTAAGTGATAAGTTTTGGGGTAGAAAATATAATTTTATGAAACTTTAGGGACTTGGTTTTAATGAAGAAAGTTTCAGGGACCAAAATGAAAAATATAAAGGGGCCTTTTTGTAAATAAAATATTTTCAGGGACCTAAAAGAAATATTGAAAATATATGGTGTGAAATTACCAAAATGCCCTTCAGGTGCAAAATGACCCTTAATACCTTTCCACCTCATGCTCGGCACCTCATGCTTGGTTTTGACACCTCCACCATACACATGTCGTCATTAGAGGAGAAGCCAAAACACGTGTCGTCGTTAAAGGAGAAGCTAAAACACGTGTCGCAATCCAGTGAAATAAGACTACAAGATGTCTCCGTTACGCGACACGTCAACGCTGACTCCCATTGTAAAAGATTGGTCATCATGGACACGTGTCAATGCCGTGATATCTTTGGAAAACTATAAATAGGGCCTTTGGGGATCATTTGAAACTCACACCAATTCCTTGAGAATTATAGAAAGAAATAGTGAGAGAAAGTGTGAGAAAGTTTAAGAAGAAGTTCTTATGGATATTCATCTTAAGGTAATCTTAATGTTATAATGCATCTTTATAGTTTTAATTTATTATTTTATAGCTTTACTTAGTAGTTATGCTGCTAAAATACAATAAAGAATTCACTAATCAAAACTTAAAATTTAGAACAAATCCAAGTTGATTTTATAAACTTGTTTGAAATTATACGCTTTTAAAAATGATTCTTTTTAGAGAAATTGCTCGTTATTATAGAATCCCATTTAAGTAATTCCAAAGTCAGGCCCGGTGAAGTTCTGTCTAGATGCGATGATATTTAAGTGGTGCCCCTGTGACCCTCCATCTCTACTGGGAATGAATTCGAAAATGTTTTGTCTAGATGAGATGGTATTTAAGTGGTGCCCCTGTGACCCTCCATCTCTACTGGGAACTGACTAATGAGGAAAGACTATGAATTGGATTCTTCAATTACGATCAATGAGTTTTAAAATTTGACAAATAGGGATTCAGTAATCCTTTAAAAGAGGAAGTTATTATTAAAGTATAGTATAAACTGGACCTTAAAACGTGTACTTAAATCTTTATCAGATTAACGTGTGATCGAAGACTCAATACCAGTAAATTTGACCTCCATTTTGGGTGAGTACTCTGACATTCCTTACGTATTTTGATTATATGATATTATGCAAACTATATATATTTTGTGAACTGCCTTTATTCTCGAAATTCATGTGATATCGATGACTGATTCAATTGTGATATGTTTATATTTGTTCATATAAACATACCGATTAAAATGATTATTGAAAAGGATATTGAATATTGAAATATGATTCGGCCTAAGGGACCTCTTTACTGACTGACCTTCCCAGCTGGGTTATCGTTGGTGTGCCCTAAAAAAGGCGTTGTGACGAACCAGTTTGATTGACCCTTAACTATCGGGGTATAATACGGTAGAAGAATACCGTATTAGAGTGTACTACGCCATGAAAATGATATGATTGAAAGAAAAAGATGTCACATTTGATTTTTTGCATTCGTCTTATTCTGAGATATCCAATTGTGATATATATATTTTCATTTCAAAATATATATCTATTTACTGCAAGTTCCTATCCATATATGTATATGCCTTCTCTTTTGACTTAAATAGGTATCTATTTTCTAAAAACCCTGGAATGTCTAGAGATTGAACCTCATTCGGCTTTTAGATGATATTGTATAAATAAACATTTTTCAGGAAACGTTTAGGCTCACGAACGGAACGAAAATGGACTATTTTGAAGATTTATTTTTTAGATCTCTTTTTGTAAAATGTTTATTTAGAGCATGTTTGGCTCTCTTGTAATAAAGTTTAAATTTTCTCTTAAGTTGTAACTCGTTGTTACTTTTAATATTTATGAAGTTTCCTTTAGAAAGCTCTCATGACATAATTCCTTTACTTCTAGTATTTTACGATTTATAACCATGTGAGCCGTTGCATTTATTTACGGAAACAATTAAATCGGAATATTTTTTGCCTTTGTGGCATGTCAAGACACTCGTTCCCTAATACTATTTTGGGTCGGGGTCGTGACCCGTAATCTTGGTGAAACTCACACCACGTATTCTTTTTCCTCTTGTGAGGAAGAGACTTCAACTTCTTAGGCCATCTAAGAGACCAATCATTCCTTATCTTGTTTAGGATATGTTCATAACTAACTGTCAGAGGGGTGTTGTCAGCAAACTTATCGTCCGCTGACCTTTTCTTTCCATCCATGTTCTTTTTGTAGAATTTTCTTCCACTGCTTGTTCCCTTCCCATCTTCACCTTTGGCAGCCATGGCCTCCAACACCTTCATGACCTTCCCAACCATAGCCAGGAGTTCGGCCATAGACTTTGGAGGATCTTCGACAAGTTTCTAAAGTAGCTTTCCTTTCTACAAACCTCCCATCAGGGAGGTCATAGCTATACTCTCTTAGTAATCTTCAAACTTTAATTTCTCATTGTTGAACCTTTCTATATACTCCCTCAGACTTTTAATCTTTCCCTACTTCATGTACAACAGGTGTGTCATCTTCTTCCAGGGCCTTAATCTAAAAAAAAAGTTATGTATAAATCTCTCTGCTAAATGTTTTAAATTCTCTATTGAGTTCTTAGGGAGAGAGGTGAACCAGACGTGGGCAGGACCAGTAAGTATGCTAGAAAAGTCCTGACACCTTATCTCATCTAAGACTGAGTAGATATCAATAGCTGATTGATACATCTCCACATGGTGGACTGGATTAGTGCTCCCATCATACGTATGTGTGACTTTCGACAACTTGAATTTACCCGGGGTTGGATACCTCACGATCTTGGCTACAAAGGGGGAGCCTTCACTGTATCACCTCTATAAAGGGTCTCGGATCTTTAGTATGTCCCCTATTTTGTCCTCTAGTCACTGAATGGAATCATTCTAGGGCCTTTCGGCCACGACTATAACTCGTCCTAAGCAATGTTCTTTTCAGCCCCATCTCTATCAGCTGACCGAACTGAGGGCTCTATTGAAACTACCCTCTGTCAGCTATTCACCTATTGTTGTTCCTCGTCTCAACCTTTAGGAGGTGTACGATCATCACCTCTATCATTCCTTCTATAAATAATGATACTTCGAGATCTGTAGAGGCAATTTCTCAAGTCATCTTCCGCTGGGCCTAGCCTATCAAAGGCCAACCATTTGCTTAGCCTGTCCAAAGCTGATGCCCTTAGTCTACATTCTCGACTCGACCTACCGCTACATCCCTGGCTGGGCTGAATTGGTCGCATAGTGCCTCTAGAAATCTAATAAGTCTCCCAACATTCTCTGTCCTCCTCATCAACATACTATTCATTATGATTATCATGGAATTCCTAACCCCACCTCCCCAAGCCTAAAAGCCTAGGGTTGGCCAAGTCTTTGTGCCTTTGTTGAGGATGAAGATCTTTGAGTGTGGCATGGGGTGGTCCCCTAGCCACTAGATCTTGAACAGCCTTCCTGGTGGCCAGAGTTATAATATCTTTGGCACCGACAGGTCTAACCACAATGTTCTAACAAAACGCAACAAGAGTCACTTGCAACTGCTATTGGATGTCCACTAAGGAGCGAAATGTCACTTCCACCTTAGCTATTTCTAACTGAGGTGGGGCTTGGCTGGTACTGGGTCCACCTATAGTAGGAGGATCTGATGCCGTTGAAGAGTTCTGATAATCGAAAAAACTAAGTGATGCACTAGAAGTGAGCTCAATGATCTGAAAGTGAGCTTGAACTCAAGATAGAGCTTTTCAATGGTGGTTCAAGCTCAACCAAGTGTGAGGTTGAATCACCACAAGAGAATCTAGTGGAATGGCTAAAAATAAAGGGAAGAAGATAACTATCTCATTCCCACAGATGACGTCAGATTGATGATACCATAAACGGTATCACCAAGTCAAAATGAATAGTAAGATTAAAACTAGACAACAATTGAGTATAACAGATACATGTAAATAGAGAAATAGATGAGGCTAAGAAGAAGATAATGTTAAATATAAGTTGTATAGACTTTTAAAGGCCTAAGTCCACTATGTGAGTGTGTGAAATCCACTAAATATGGGCACTAATGGCTTTAGGATACAAGAACTCAAGCTCTCCTTCTCTCTATCAATGGTTTTGATATGATTTCAATAGGGTTAAAAAAATTTCCTCTATTACAATGATGTAGAAGACAAGTATTTATAGTTCTTGGGGGGGGGGGGGGGTAGTGCACCCCTAAGCATGTAATAAACATACATGGAATGTTCCTAACCAATGAGGAGGAGCCAGGTGTCTCTGTCACATGTAGGTCATGATGATCAAATACTCCCTCACGTGTGAGGAAGATGTTTGTTATAACAATTTTGATGCACGTGGGTGATGCATCCCACTCACACATTCTCATGCATTTCCCAGTGCATACACCCTTCTAGACGTCAACTACCGGTCACCTATCTTGGCCAAGGCCAAGTCATCGATCCATGATCTAGTGGAAATAACATATTTTAAAGTGGGAAGTCTCGTCCTGTCGTCATCATTCTAAGGAAGGTTGAGGACGAGGGCCTGATGTGTAATACATTGAATGATCTTGAGGGACGAGGCCGAGGTCACCTGTGAGGGATCATAAGGACGAGGATGAGTCATCTATGGATGAGTCCTTAGTCGAGACATAACTCGTCATTATAGGCAGATTGGTGTCGGTCGGCTACGGCTGAGGTAATATATATTCGGGACACGGCTATACTTGGCATATCACTCGTTGTCCTGAGGAGATTAGTGTGGGGAGGATCGTGTTAGACTTTAACGAGTACCAGGAGATGCATTAGGGACTTGGGTCAACGACATCTATGATTTAACCCCTGCACGTAGCAAATTTGATGAGATGTTGAGGCATAAGTAGGATATTAACGTGAGTTGACAATATATGTTAAAATAATAATAGTGAGAGGACATTTGGACCTTGGGTTATCTTGTTAGACTTGTGTGGATTCGAGGGTGTATGTACCATTAGTATCAGTTAACCTTATAGTGTTAATGACGAGAAGTTGGCTATCACATAGAGTCAATTTGAATTGAACTTGGGGATAAACGATAGTAACCTTGTGACGACGATAGGTGTGAGGGGGTAAGTGTTTTGATGGATTTGATATTGCCTGAGGATATATTGGGTATGATCATGGTATGGCAGGGTGAGATAGTAACCTAGGCGCGTTAGGTTGATGAAGTTGTCACTAATGAGATGGACAAGGTCGGTGTCGATAAGGGGGGTTGACTTTCATCAATCGGGGTGGCTCGTATTCGCTAGGGATGTACAAAAGGAAACCTTATTCTTAAGGAAGGAAGTTCAATGTTTGACATTCCAAGGAATGTTAGGTTCATATATTACTTCCTTCTAGGGGAAATGAGTGAGTCGATGTTAGGTTCGTTGAGATTGGTGACTCGATCCAGGGCATATGGCTAGGCTAGGATTCATTGAGTTTGCTCGAAATGGGATGTGGAATTCGGATGTGTAGCGTCGGTTATTGGATCTATTGCTTATCTCTTATGATTCTTCTATTTCTCTTTAGTTTCAGCGTTAGATAATTATATCCCTCGGTTATGATAATCCGGACTCATACCACATTATGGTATGGTACGGTTTAGCCCAGTAGACTGCAGTGGGACCTGGCATGGTCAATTCATCTCGGTAACTGGGTGCAATATTGTTTAAGGTATCCTTGTTATTACATAAAGCCACGTGTGCGAGTGGCTGCGCTTTCGATCGTACGATTGCTCATAGTATTCGATTTCCTTAGAAGTAGCGGCCTAGGAGTTTGGCTGACATTACAACTAAGGGATCTGGTTGTGAATAGAAGTTTGATAACTTGAGGACATCGTAGAATGTCATAACTCGATAAAACTTTGTGTTACACTCAGTTGTGTTCCTTAGTTAGGCACCTGGAGTGATCCCAAATTCATGCGAGGATCCTAAAGGGGGATTATTCAGGCGCAAGGTTTGAGACTTAGAGGCATGTTACCCTTGATGCGAGTGACTAAAGATACCAAATTAATGTCAAGTTTTAATTAAGCTATGTAGTCAAAACGACTCAAAAATTCGTGAAAAGGATGAAGTGTGTAGTTTTAAGGGTTGAGAAAATTCTCGATGATGAATCGGGTATTGATTGTGTTACGGTTTACCCTTAGGTGAGCATCGATCAAGAGAAGGTATATGTAATGTCAATGAATTAATGGGTCTATTTTTGTTCAACAGTGAGATAATATGTCAACTTGTATACATATAAAAAAAATAATTTTCTTAATGGGTATTAACGAGTAAACACGACATGACACGAAAACATAACCGGTCGGGTTTGGATATGATTTTTTTCACACGATAAAAAAGTCACTCGTTTAGACACGAACCCAATAAGACCCGAAAACGATATGTACACGACTCAACACGATCCATTGACATGTCTAAAAAAAGTACCTATTTTAAGAGTTTAAAAAATAAAAGTTAAAGACACTAAAACTTTTTAATTATACTTTCAATCCAAAGGGGCGTGGTAAATGAATGGGGTTTATATCACTATACCAAATAGGTCTTTGTTGATGGAAATTTTTCTAAAACCGTTATAAATATTATGTTAACTTTGCCTATAAACAGGAGATACTCTTCGATTGCCTTCACCAAATCTGCTGGAAGATCACGTCACTATCCCGTTATGATTTTTATCTACAATTCCACATAAATGGAAAAAATTAGTTATCTCTTAGGGTTTGTTTGATTCGTGGTGAAATACTTTTCACCGTATTAAAAGTAAAAGATGAATTATTAGCTTGGTGATTTTTTTTTCACTATCTCCATTTGGATGGTCGACTTTTCACTAGGTGAAAATTTTAATTTTTACCATTTGTTATTTGGATGGTCAAGATGAATATGGTGAAAAAATAAAATGATCATATTACCCCCAATACTTCAAATGCACATAACTATTTTGATTTTCATCACACAAGTATCAATGGCCATTAAAAAATATGCATTTACCTCAAACTCAAATTTGACACAATCCCCCCCCCCCCCACACACACAACTAGTCATATTTGGCTACACAAGACAAATAAGTAAAAAAACAGTACCAATTAAAAAAAAGTCCTAATTAAAAAAGAAATCAGTCACAATTGTTAAAAAAAAAGTTCCCAACAATGGATAAAAAATTCATTTGTAAAAAACAATCACAATTAAAAAAAAAGAGCCAATTATAAAAACAGTAGTCCACAATTAAAAAAATAGTTCTCAACAATGAAAAAACAGTCTCAATTAAAAAAAATCAACATTGAAAATAACTAGCCCTAATTTAAAAAAAAAAGTCTCAATTAAAAAAAAAGGTGTTCCAATTAAAAGAATTTCAAAAAAAAAAGTTCCCAACTATAAAACCATCTCAATTAGTAAAAAAATTCTGAACACATTACCATGCACCAAATAAATATTCATTTTTTATGGGAATAGTTATTCCCACACCCTGCATATGTTCCCCCACACCCTTTGAATAATAAATGACAATTGTGCCCTTAAATTTATAAAATCTAAATGTCCAATTTTTTCACCTTTAACTAAAACATATACATTTGATAAAAACAAAAAAATATATTTTCAATAAATAAAAACTGGTTTTTTACAAATAATAATAAAAAAGACTGTTTATAAAACGTAAAATCTTATAAATTTGTTTTATTAAAAAACTGTATATATAACGTAAAATTTGTTGTTCTTAAGAAACTGTTTTCTTAAAAAAGGGTTTTTTTTTTATTTACAAATTTTATTTTTAGTTAAAAACTGTTTTTTTTGTACTGTATTAAAAATAATTGTTGATACCAAATTTAGTCTGCTGACATGGCTCAATTGAGTGAAGACACATGGCAATCTACGTGGCAGCAACAAACTCTTTCGAGGAACTCACGCGCTCCGAGGAACCATACTACAACGAGGAACACTACTTCCCCGAGGAACTCATACGCTCCGAGGAACAAGAACTCTCCGAGGAACTCTTGAGTACCGAGAAGCTCAGGCGGTCCGAGCAACTCAGGCGGTCCGAGCTGCACCTCGCACAAAGAATTAATAGCGGGATAACCAACAGTTTGACTGTTCATTAAATGCTTATCATTTAGACGCATACGCTTAAGGGGCATTGAATGTATTACCCTTTCATATGTACATCATTTAATTTATTATCCTTTCACACTACAGCCTCAGGGCTATAAATACATTGTACAATCCTCATTGTAAGGGAACGGGAATTTCTTGAGATAACTGGTAATCGAGAATTCCCATACAATCAGCAATACCATAACAGTGGACGTAGGCCATTCTTATAAGGTTGAACCAATTTAAAAATTCTTTGTCTCATTTATTTATCTGTGATTGAATAATTAGATATGATCTAATTTTTTACATCAACAGATTAATAAATGATACAAAGAATTTTTAAAGTGGTTCAGCCTTATAAGAATGGCCTACGTCCACTGTGGGAACGACTGGTAATATCATTTTCCATAAAAAACAATCCATCACAAATGGCTGATATTCCAGAATCAAGCAATCGAAACGTTGGAAGCCCTCCAAATCCACCTGCTCCGCCAAATATTCCAGATTAGTCTGGAATAATGACAAATCTGGTTCAGGGTCAGACCGTCGTGCAAGAAACTATGCGTCAACTCATACAAACCCTTCATGGCGGTGCATCAACCCATTCAAGACCACAAAGTATTCAAAGAAATACCCATACACCTTCTTCACGTACTAAACGTACCAATTCATATCGCAATGAGGAGTCTGAAGATTTTTCTTATCAACCTGGACGAACTTCGTCAGTGCGAGCCATAGACACTAAACAACGTATCACTCTCTCCCCAGAAAGGACCAGTGCACTAGAAAGATTAATCAGAGTATATCCTTTCGATCGATTAGGTCCTAGGAGGAGCAAAAGTCCTCCTAAAGCCCCATCGAGGAGTTTTCGACGACCATCAGACTTAAGGGAAGGATCTGCCCAGTCGCGACCAGTTGCTCGTCAAGATAGACCCCAGGAAGCCACCTCAACGCGATCAATTGCTCGAACCAACAAGCCCGAGGAAGGAAATGATGCATGGAAGGGCTTTATTCAAAGGCTGGAGGATAGATTGGGAGAAATGGTTAAAGCTAAGAATCCTCTACAACGAACCTTTGTTCGAGGAACACCTTTTGTCCAGGCCATTGTATATTTTCCAACACCATCAAAATTCAAAGCACCTGTTGTGACCCCCAAATATGATGGAAAGACTGAACCCGTCCTTCATATAGAACAATACCAAGCTGCAGCCGATATCTGTGTTATTCCAGATGAGATGAGATGTTGGGCATTCTCGGAAACTCTTACCGGATCTGCTCAAATATGGTATAATGATCTTCCTCGGGGTAAGATCTCAACTTTTCTTCAACTGGCCGAGTTATTCATTGGGAATTTCTGTTTTGGGGCAAAGTCAGTTCAACGAGTAGCACATTTGTTAAGTGTTAGACAAAAGGCTGGTGAGAGTACCAGAGATTATATAACTCGTTTTAATAATGAGAAACTTGAAGTCATTGATTATGAGGAGAAGACAATGATTACCGCCTTGATGAGTGGATTACTGCCCAATAAGTTGTACTCCACTTTGGCCAAAGATCCACCTAGAACCATGTCAGACCTGATGGAAAAAGCGTCCAAGATTATGAATGCCGAGGAGGCTATGGCTGCGAAGAAGAACATGGATGCCAAAGAAACCAAGGTGGAAGGTGATAAAGCTAAGTAGAAAGAGCATAAGAACAATGGTAATGATAAACATTCTAGAACAAGGTCGGTATGGGATGCAATGAAGAAATTCGATAATTATACTCCTTTGAAGAAGGATATCAACCATGTTCTAGAAGAAATCAAGAGCAACGAGGAATTAAACTGGCCAGAGAAAATGAAGGCAGACCCCGACAAGAGGAATAAGGCAAAGTATTACGAGTTTCATAAAGATCATGGCCATATGACAAAAAATTGTATAGCTCTTCAGAATGAGATTGAAACACTCATCAGACGAGAAAAGCTGGCAAAGTATGTTGATCGTGGAAGTGAAAGAAGAAACAACGATCGATTAAGAGAGAGGTCTAGATCTCCTCGTCGAGCAGAGGAGAACAAGAAAAGAAACCATGAAGTTGATCCCGAAGACGACCCCGATCTTCCCAAGATACCAAGGCAGCCAGAACGAGAGGTATTTTCAATACGCTTTGGGTCATTTGATTGTAATGTTATAACAGGTGGAGATGCAGGAGGAGGAGACCTTACTGCCGAGAGAAAAGCTTACCTCTGTGAAGCTCAAGCTTGCTCGTATATTCAACGAATAAATCTCGCTGAGGAGGATCGCCCGAGAAAGGTGAACAAAGAGAAATTGGTCATCGGTTTCTCAAAGAATGACCTTGCAGGTGTTCTATATCCTCATGATGACCCATTGGTGATCAAGATGAGAATGAAGGAGTTAATGATTTCAAGAGTACTGGTCGACAATGGTAGCTCGGCAGACATTATGTTCTACTCATGCTTTGATAGTTTAAATCTAAAACTATCTCAACTGGAGCCTTATCATAGACCCCTCCTCGGCTTTGCTGGTGAGAAAGTATTTCCACTTGGGACGATCAAGTTGGATATATTCATTGGTACGTGGCCTGCTTACCGGACAGAAATAATACGCTTTTTCGTGATGGATAAGAATGTTCAATCATCATACAATATCATCATGGGAAGAGTAGGATTGAAGAAATTCGAGGCTGTACCATCTACGATGCATCAGTGCCTGAAATTTCCAACAAATTTTGGAGTAGGAGTTGTTAAAGGCGATCAGAAAGTAGCTCAGGAATGCTATTATTCATCCGCCGAGCAAGAGGAACTGGAGGAATCAAGGAAAAAGACTACTACTTATCAAGTGGAAGAAGGGGCAGAAATTGAAACATTGGATCCTAGAGATGAGTCGCAACTCGTGAAGGGTAAAGTGGTGGAAGCTACTGAAAACATCATTCTGGACGACGAGCACCCTGAACGAACTACTCAAGTAGGTTCGTCGTTGGAAGCCTCACTAAAACAGGAATTGATAACTTTCCTTAGAAGCAAAAAAGAAAAATTTTGCGTGGAGTCATGAGGATATGCCCGGAATAGATCCAAATTTCTTATGTCACGAACTCAATGTGAATAAGGAAATCAAGCCAGTGAAGCAGGGAAGAAGAGTGTTCAGCCCCGAGAAGAACCAATCTATACAGGAGGAAGTCGAGATGCTCCAGAAAGTTTGCTTCATTGAAGATGTTAAATATCCAGACTGGTTAGCAAATGTGGTGATGGTGAAAAAGAAGAACAACAAGTGGAGGATGTACGTAGACTTCACCGACCTCAAAAAAGCATGCCCAAAGGATCACTTTCCACTACCCCGAATTGATCAACTAGTCGATGCTACCTCGGGACACGAGCTGCTGAGCTTCATGGATGCTTATTCTGGTTATAATCAGATTAAAATGAAACCTGAAGACAGGGAGAGTACTTCTTTCATTACCCCTAGGGGAACTTATTGTTATAATGTTATGCCTTTTGGTTTAAAAAATGCAGGTGCAATATATCAGCGGCTGATGAACAAGGTGTTTGCAGAACAAATCAGTTGCAATATGGAAGTCTATGTTAACGATATGCTGACGAAGTGCAAAAAAGTTGTTGATCATCTAGTTGACTTAAGTTTGACTTTTGATCAACTGGATAAATATCAAATGAAGCTGAACCCGATGAAATACATATTTGGAGTATGAGAAGGCATGTTTCTCGGGTGCATTGTCAATCAACGAGGCATTGAGGCAAATCCTGAAAAGATCAAAGCTCTATTAGGGTTGCGATCTCCAACGACGATGAAAGAGATGCAAAGTCTTACAGGACGAGTAGCAGCACTCAACAGATTTGTATCACGAGCAACTGATCGATGTCTCCCATTCTTCAAGACACTCCGAAAGACTTTTGAGTGGAATGATGAATATGAAAAAGCTTTTCAAGACTTGAAGAAATATTTGGAAGCACCTCCACTGTTGTCCAGGCTGGTGATGGGAGAAAAATTGTACTTGTATCTAGCGGTATCGGAGAATGCAGTTAGCTCGACGTTGATAAGAGTGGAGAATGGAGTACAAAAACCAATTTATTACACAACTAAAGCCTTCCGAGGAGCAGAGATCAGATATCCAAGGATGGAAAAGTTAGCACTGGCACTGATTGAGGTGAGTAAGAGAATGAGGTCATACTTCCAGGCTCATACTATAGTCATATATACTGATATTCCATTGAGGCAAGCCCTTCATAAACTAGAAAAATCAGGGAGATTGATGTACTGGGCAATAGAGCTCGGTGAATACGATAGAGTCTATGAACCCAGATCATCACTTAAGGGGAAAGTTGTAGAGGATTTTATAGCAGAGTTCACCTATCCTGATACCCTTGAGGAGCAAAAGTTTCTCGCTGATCAACCTGTGGATGTTACAGGATCAACAAACACAAGCTCAGACCAACTCCGGTTGGTAAAAGGGCAAGTGGATGTTACAGGATCATCAAATTCGAGCTCAGACCAATTCCGGTTGGTAAAAGAGCAAGAAAAGATTATCGACGAAGAGCGAGAAATATCAGGGGATGATGAAAGGAAGCAACAAATAATTCACCAAGGAACTCTGTCAGATCAGAAGTTTGAAGACGAGTTACCTATATGGAAGTTATATGTAGATGGCTCATCTTGCACAACAAGCAGTGGGGCAGGGATAGTTTTGAGCACTCCGGACAAGGTCGACATGGAATACGCCCTACGTTTCCAATTCAAAGCTTCCAATAATGAGGATGAGTATGAGGCCATGATTGCAGGTCTTAATTTGGCAAAAATTATGGAGGCGCAGCAAATTATGGTCTTCAGTGATTCTCAATTAATTGTAAATCAAATGTTGGGAATATATGCAGCCAAATGAGAATTAATGATCAAGTACCATGCAAAGGTGATGGAGTTGGTATAAGAATTTGCTGCTATTCAGCTGGTCAGAATACCGAGAATGGAGAATGGGAGAGCAGATGCCCTAGCTCGATTAGCATCAGCTACTCGTACCGAGCTCCAGAGAACAATCCCAATTGAAGTTTTAGCTGGTCGGAGTATAGATGAAGATCTGACGATGAACTTTATTACCCTTGATTTAGGACCATCTTGGATGGATCCTATCAGGGCATATATTGAAGAGGGAAAATTACTAATTGACAAGCTCGCAGCCAGGAAATTGAAGTTTAAAGCTGCTCGGTATGTATTAACTAACGGTATTCTATATAGACGAGGAATTATGGCAGGTTTGCAGAGATGTGTACATCCCTCCGAGGTGAAAGATTTACTTGAAGAGATCCATGAAGGGTCCTGTGGAGCCCATGTAGCAGGTCGGACGCTTTTGCAAAGGATGATGACGCATGGATATTATTGGACAACGATGAGGGCTGATTGTGTAGTCTATGCCACGAAATGTGACAAGTGTCAGCGTTTTTCCTCCATCCGAAGAACTCCACAAGCATTGTTGACACCCATAACTTCCCCTTGGACATTTTCCATGTGGGGAATAGATTTGGTCGGACCACTGCCAACGACCAGAGGAAGATTCAAATACCTCGTCGTCGTAGTGGATTATTTTACTAAGTGGGTGGAAGTTGAGCCTCTCATCGATATGACGTACGAGAAGGTGTACCAATTTATTTGGAAGAACGTCATTTGTCGATATGGTCTTCCTCATGATTTCATCACAGACCATGGAAAATAATTTGATAATGAGGAGTTCGCTGCCTATTGTCATCAATCAAATGTTTTGAAGATCCACTCGGCACGAGGCCATCCTCAAAGCAATGGATAAACTGAAGTGACAAACAGAACACTGCTGAATGGCTTGAAGAAAAGACTAGACGGTGCGAAAGCAAATTGGATCAATGAGTTACAGCCAGTACTGTGGGCTTACAGAACTACTCCCCAAGTAGCAACTGGAGAATCTCCATATATGCTAGCGTTTGGAAGTGAAGCTGTTATACCTGCCGAGTTGGGCCTCCCAATATACAGGGTACTGAATTTCAATTCCCCTGTCAGTGACTTAATGAGAAGATTGGATTTAGACATGCTCGAGGAAGTTAGAGAAGAAGCAACCATCAGAAATGCTGCATACCAACAACGAACAGCTCTATTCTACAATAAGAGGGTGAAGAAGTGCGACCTGAAAGAAGGAGACTATGTGCTGAAGAAAGTAATTCAAAAGCACAACAAACTGGAGGCAAACTAGCATGGGCCATACCGAGTTACAGAAGTTGTTCGACCAGGAACTTACCGAATAACAACTTTAGAAGGAGAGGAGTTTAAAAATGCATGGAACGCAGAGCATCTGCGCAAGTATTATTAGTGATGTGTATTTTCTCCTTTTATTGAAAGTTTTTCGGGGAATACTAGTGCTACACACTAATCGCCAAACATCGGGCAACTCAAATTTTTTCTCGAAAACACCAGCTAAGGTTGGTCGAGAAACAAATGTATTCCTTCGGGAAGTAAAGCTACTTATATTCCTCCGGGAAGTAAAGCTACCTATATTCTTTCGGGATGTAAAGATACCTGTATTCCTCCGGGAAGTAAAGCTACATGTATTCCTCCGGGAAGTAAAGCTACCTATATTCCTCCGGGAAGTAAAGCTACCTATATTCCTTCGGGAAGTAAAGCTACCTGTATTCCTCCGGGAAATAAAACTATGTGTTTTTCGGGAAATAAAAATATTCCTAAAAATGCCAACTTATGCTGGTTAGGAAGTAAATATATTCTTGAAAACGCCAACTAAAAGCTCCTCTTAGAGGAAAAATCCACTAACTATGGCTGGTCGGGAATAAAAACCCACTAACTGTAGTTGGTCGAGAGGGAAATTTACCGACCTTGGTTGGTCGAAAACTTTTTATGAATACGAGAAAATGATCAAGCAAAATTATTGATACTCATGACTTTTTAAAATTATTAGTAAATTGGTCGAGAAACAACTTAGTAAGTTGGTCGAGGAATAACTTAGTAATTTTTTAATGACTACCACAAATTCAAGCTAGTCGACAATAAGTTGATCGACAAACAAACACAAAACAACACAATATTGTTATATTTTTAACAGACATACATGCACAAATGTAAAGTATTTTACAAGACAATAACGATTAAGATTGCGAATAAAAATAAAAGTCTTTCATTAAATCCAAAAACAGATTACATTGAGAATGAAATGTATACTAACTATTACATCAAAATTCCTACTCTATTGGTTTCTTCCCCTCTGCTTTTGAAACAGGTTCCTCGCCAGCAGGCGGATCATTTAAAGCAAGAGGAGAGTTTAGGAAGTTCAAATCTTTTAACATCTTGATATTCATCACGGATGGTCGATCTAGAAGGTGCTCGGGATGAGATATCTCAACACTTGAATGGAGATTGTAGTCTTCGAGATACTTGGAAATTAAGCATCGAGGAATGGCCCGAGCAGGGATCCAACTCATATCAAGTTTGAATGGTGGCACGGGTAGGTCGAGCAACCCAGGATCATGATAATCCCACGGGTAATGACCCTGTTCGAGTTGCAGCACACCTAAGGCATTCAACCAGCCTTGCTTGTAGCCCTCATTATTAGCATTCTGGATACGATCGTCCAAGTGGTAGAGAGCCTCGTTGTACCCTGCCATCCAGAACTCCCTGGGTTGTTTGTGGAATTGATATGTCAGTCTTTCCAGCTGCTCATGAAGATTTTTGATGAAGAGTTCCTTATTCTCCAAGACTGATTTCTGCGCTGAAAGCTTCTCTTCCAGGTCCCTGATATTCTTTGACATTTCAGCCAACGCCTGGTTCTTTGCCATTAATTGGAAAGCTTGGTTCTCCAAAGAGGATTGAGTCCTTTGTTCCTCGACAGGAATTCGAGATGCTCTTGCTCGACCCCGAGGAGCTCTTGCTCGTCCACGAGAAGATGTAGAGGGGCCATCTCTCTTCAAGGTCTCCAATTCGTCCCTCAAGTTGGCGTTCTCGACCTCCAAGAATGAGAATCCCTCATCAGTCACTGGGATCAAGGCTTTTGAAGAGGAAGCTGCAGACTTCAACTGAGACAACTCTTTTTGCAGGTTGTTATTTTCTTGCTCTAATAGTTCAGCTATTTGTCTGCACTCCTCGACCTCACCCCTTAGAGTTCTCTCCCTCACATCGTAGCTAGTAAAATGCTTCTCGTACCCCTTGTCAGCATTGAGTTGCTGATACTTCTTCTCAT
This sequence comes from Sambucus nigra, assembly GCA_949130495.1. NCBI lineage: Eukaryota > Viridiplantae > Streptophyta > Magnoliopsida > Dipsacales > Adoxaceae > Sambucus > Sambucus nigra. Next base: position 345,137,555 of record OX422219.1, on the reverse strand, counting down.
ACCCCTCGTGCAAAAGGGCTGTGGATTCTTTGTATTGCTGTTGAAGCTCTTCAAGAATGCCTTGGAGATCCTCGATCATATTATAATAAGCCACATTGTTGGCCACTGCATGATCAAGAAGGGTCTTCAAGTATTGGTAGGCCTCAATCGCCTGTTCCGAAGCATCTTGGCCGAGGATGTCGATAATTTGTGCTGCACTCAGATCTGTGTGACCAACCTTAAAATAATCATTGCATTGCCTCAACAGCTTGGTATCATGAGAAGATAGTAATTCCATCCTGGACAGAAACTAGTAGAGAAAGAAGAAGCAGTAATCAATAAAAGTACCAACTAAACATGAAGAAGAGACAACAGTATGCAAGAACAAAAGTTCAAGTTTTATTATATCATGGTTCAGAGTTACATGTTCATGGTTACATTTTAAAAAAGAAAAATATAAAGAGAAACCCGAACAACTCTACACCTTTTTCTTGTCTCCCAAAACCTTCTCGGGAGGCTGAGACGAGGAAGTAGGTTGCTTGGAAGGAACAGATAGTAGCTGGGGAAGTGCTGGAGGTTGCTCGGAGGAAGTAGCGAACTGCCGAAGTTCCTCGGTAGCAGGCTGGATGGCTGGGGGATGATCTCCCATCACCATAGAAGACTCCTCGGAGGCAGCTTCGTCCTCTTCTTCATCTTCAAGAGTTAGAGGAGGACCAGGGATGTGTCGCTGGAAGAGTTCATAATTTTAATCCACTTTCATCTCCTGTAGAGCAGCGACCCATCCATCCCTGAAGTACTTGAGGCTACCATATTATACTTGTGACATCATGGCAGCCAAGCCCTTATTCCACCCCTTGTCCCAGCCAGCGCTGAAAGACTTCTTCACAGCTAACTTTCTCTATAACTTCTTTGAGGAAATCTTCTCGGACAGAAGGTTTTCAGCATTCTTCAATTTATTTTCAACCTCCTCCTTCTGTCGATTTACCTCCCGAAGCTGACCCAATTCTTCCTCAGCAACCTTGAGCTTATTCTCAAGCTCTCCAGCATTTTTGAGCTTCTTGTCGAGCTCTTTATTTTTCCCTTCCAAGTCCTTTATTCTCTTCTCCAACTCATGGGAGACTTCAACAACTCGAGCCTTCTCTTGCTCGGTGGAGCCAAGCTTCTTCTCCCAAACATCCTTGTTAGCATCGTATTTCTGACGAGAATCTTCCAAAGACTGCCTCACACCCATCAAAGCTTCCTCTACACCAGACGAGGATCTTGAAGCTTTAATAGCTTCATCCTTCTTCAAAATTGTATTGAAGCAGCTCACCAACTGTGAAAAGAAAATGAAAGCAAGTCAGAGACAGATATAACAAGGAAAAGATGAAAAGTTCAAAGTAAAAGGACTTACAGAAGCAATGTGGCGAGCTACCAAAGAGGTAACCATATCCCGAGAAAGGTTTTCTTCGATACCTTGGATCTCGAGAATGATCCAAGTCTTCACCGAGATCATGGCAGAGCTCGGGAGAACGAAAGTGGGAACTCCACTAGTCGGGGGCTGAGAGATGGTGTCCGCCAAATTAACCGAGGAGCTCTTCTTCAGCTTCCTCGAGGGAGCAGGAATAGATTCAACCAAGGAAGAACTCGTGGTCGGTGATATTACAATCACTTCTCCTAGAGCAGCAAACTTGCTCGGAGCCACTTGGGGCTTCTCGACAACCTTCATAACAGGGGCAGCCGAGGAAGGTGCATTAGTTTTCTTTGTCCCCTCCCCTGGGACGTCAATCTTACTTCTTTTTGCCTCTCCAGCACCAGAGGCAGGTTTCTCAAAAAGGGTGGGAGGTCTTCTCTTCTTCATCCTTTCACTTAAAGGAATGTGTGACTCAGGCGAGTAACTTGTAGAAGCTGGTAATGCTTCTACTTCACTTATCACCGGACGAGCAGTGAAAGAAGTGGTGTAGCTCTTGTATTGCAGCAGATACGAGGCTGACCTAATGTGCTCGTCGGCAACACTCTGATGCAAACTCCAGATAAGTTTTAAGTGCCTTATATTCACGTCTGCTTCTTTTGGACACTTTCTTTTGCTATCAATTGCAAATAAATAAATATTAAAATATCAGTGACACATTTTATCAAACATAGAAGAAGCATAATTTCAAAATAAATAAAATAAAATAAAAATAACCTATCCCATTGTCATAAGGAGGGCATCTGGGACCCTGATACACTTCATCTCCTGATAAAGGAGCATGTTGCCAATTTTTTATAAGGACTCCATGCTCAAAATAGTCCCTATTGGCATCCGGGAGATTGACCACTAAATCTCTATTTAAAAATCTAGTTTTTAAATAAAAGGTGTTATCACCAACTGCCCATCTATAACAAAACATGATTTCTGGAATTCCTATGCGAGTTCCATGGATTTGATTTAATCTATAAACCCCATTAACTATTCTCCATGTAGTGGGGCCTATTCTTGCAGGAACAACGTCAAAGTATTGACAAAATTCCAGACATAAGGGATTTGGTGGAAAATAAAATCCACACTCAGCGACAAAGAGACTGGGGAACCCATGTCCCTCAGCCAAACGGAAATAATTAGAAGGCTCAGAAAGCTCTTCCAGAACAACCCAGGAGGGAATAGAAAAATCAGAGCGAAACTTATCAAGAGATTCAACAGGGTAAACCATGATGAATAAAGGAAATGAAGAAGAAGGAAGAAGATCTTACAGAAAAAGAGTGGATCTGTTGACAACGAACGATGGAAGAGATGAATACACAGGAGAGAAATAGATGATGGAAAACTCGAAGATACAAATTTGAAAAAAGTAGAAGAAGATGGGATTGTCTGTAACGTTTAAATACCTTGCCTTGGGAAAAGGAAAAAGTAATGATTACAAAAAGAAACGATTACGCTACCGGCGGCGAGAAGGACAAAAAGGGCGCGGCAATCGAAGCTGTTATAAAAATTCAAAAATCCTGATTCTATGAATTTGGAAGGAAAAATAAATACAAGGGAAACACTCCTAAAAATCAGGAGAATCATTTAAAACTACCATATTCCGAGAAAGAATGTTCCACACTCCTCAAATTTCGAACTATGAAACACTGGGGGCTTCTGTTGATACCAAATTTAGTCTGCTGACATGGCTCAATTGAGTGAAGACACATGACAATCTACGTGGCAACAACAAACTCTTCCGAGGAACTTATGCGCTCCGAGGAACACTACTTCCCCGAGGAACGCATACGCTCCGAGGAACAAGAACTCTCCGAGGAACTCTTGAGTACCGAGAAGCTCAGGCGGTCCGAGCTGCACCTCGAACAAAGCATTAATAGCGGGATAACCAACAGTTTGACTGTTCATTAAACGCTTATCATTTAGACGCATACACTTAAGGGGCATTGAATGTATTACCCTTTCATATGTACATCATTTATGTATTATCCTTTCACACTACAGCCTCAGGGCTATAAATACATTGTACAATCCTCATTGTAAGGGAACGAGAATTTCTTGAGATAACTGGTAATCGAGAATTCCCATAAAATCAGCAATACCATAACAGTGGACGTAGGCCATTCTTATAAGGCTGAACCACTTTAAAAATTCTTTGTCTCATTTATTTATCTGTGATTGAATAATTAGATATGATCTAATTTTTTACATCAACAATAATATTTTTACTATTTTGAAAAAATATTGTCTGCGTGAGTGGTATGTATAAAGGGTCCGACCACTTATATATACCGCTGGCGTGGAGCGTTTTTTCTAATATGTTGATCCGCGCCAACGGTATGTATAAGTGGTCGGATTGCCTATACATACCGCTGACGCAGACCATTTTTTTATATAGTAAGAAGATTATTTTTAAAATAGTAAAAGAAACAGTTTTTAACTGAAAAAATAAATAACGAAACAATTTTTTAAATAAATAAAAGAAACAGTTTTTAACTAGAAATGATAAAAAGAAACTCCATTTTTTTAAATAAATAACGAAACAGTTTTTTTATCAACGTCCATTTCAATAAAAAATAATATGTTTTTTTATAAATAACATAATAATTTTTAAATGAAAAAATAACTTTTATCATTTTTATATTTTCAGAATATTAAAATTTTAATTTTCTCGAATATTAGGATTTTTATTTTTAAAATATTATGTTTTTATTTTTTTCATAATATTACGTTTTTTTTAAAGTAATTGATTTTTGAGCAAAAAATTATATTTGTTCAAATCATATATGCATAGAGGGTCTTTTGATGTTTTAGTATTTAAATATTGAAAAGGGTGTGGGGGAAGACGTAGAAGGTGTACGAAAAGTTATTCCATTTTTTATTTATCTTTAAAATTTTTAATTATTTAATTTTTTCTTAAAATTTTCATGTTTTTATAAAAAAAAATTAATAAAAAATGAAATTTAAAAAATATATTTATTTTTTTAAATGAATATTTAATGATCGTGTTAATTGAGAGGGAGAAATGAATGTGTGATAGTTGTAAGTGGAAATAAGAAATATTATTCTGGTAATAAGATAAATTCCATTGTTTTCACCTGTTAAATTATTCACTTTACCCATAATTTAAAATGATTAAAATTTTACTTCACTTTTTACCATATTCATTTTATTTCACCATGTTAAATGTCCAATCAAATACATATTTTACCTAGATGAATTATTTTTTAACGCGATAAAAAATATTTCACCACAAATCAAACGGATCCTTAAGGTCAAATTTTGAGCAGCATAATGTCTACATACTTGAAAAAAGAATATCAACATATTTAACTGCATATTTGTGAATGAAGCACAATAAAAAGGAAAAAAAAAACAATTGATTGGGTTCATAGCCGAAAAGGTTTTATTCCCAAACGTAAAAAGAGTATTTGATATTAGTAAAATAACATGTATACGTATTATATAGTGACGGGGGAGAGAAATAGAGAAAATAATACCTTAAACCTATACAATTAAAAAGCAAAGATTGTTGAGGCAATTTCATAAGGAGATGAAAGGGTACGACGCCATGTTGGAGGTAAGAAATTTGGAACTATAGTGTGGATAACCATAATGTGATTGGGGGAAGATGTGCTAAATATGATGAGGTCCTGATTTTGAGAATAATGGTTAGGAGATGTTATCTGGTTCAAGATGGATTCGACCTCCCACTATTCTTAACATTCTATTCTGGCCCATAAATAATTCATATTATTCTAAAATGGCCCCTACACTATTGTTTATCACAAATTCACCTTCAAAGTAACCACGTGACTTTGTAAAAGAGTTTTCAAGGTACTTTTGAAAAAATACCCATTTTATAGTTTAAACTACCAAAACCTTTTAATTATACTTTCAATCTAAAAGGGAGTGGTAAATAAATGGGGTTTATATAACTATTACAAAAGAAGTCGTTGTTTACTGAATTTTTTTTAAATCCATTATAAATATTACATTAATTTGGCCTATAGATAATAGGCTCTCTTCGACGGTCTTCACCAAATCCTTAGTATTAAGCGAGGCGTAGCACCTTATCAAGATCGTGATTAGTGCAAAAAAATAATAAGAAATTACAATTAATGCAAGTCAGGAACAAACAATATTCAATATTCAATCTTGTATTAAATGAAGTCTTTGTCAACATAAATGCTATGAAAGTGCAATAAATGGAAGATACCCGCAAACAACTTGGTCAGAGGGAGAAGGAATAAGAACCCTTAACACAATGATGGAAAGGAAGTAACCTCAAGGCACAATTGATGCTCGAGAATGGTATTAATGGAGGTAAAGGGAATAATCACACAATAATGATCACACAGCAAACACTCATGTCTAAAGAAATCTAAACATCAATTTTAGGTTCAATATTGTCGTCCTTGTAAACTATGCTGCTGGGGTATTTATATGTGAGTAAGGTCACTCGAGTGACCTTTCTGGCATTAAATGGACTGACCACCATTAATGCAAAGATAACACGTTATTAATGCTAAAGACAGTGCATTAAATGCACAAAATATGGAATTTTGACGGGAAAACTATTTAGCCTATCAGAGCCTATGGTGGCATTAATTAGGACAAAATGTGGCCGCCCAAAGGTCCATCCTAAGATAGCTGGAAAGTACAAGATCATTAAATAAGCTTACCATCCTAGGAATAAACTCACTTGAGTGCTATTTCCTCGAGTTCCTAAATGTCAGATGCCATGGCGTCATAAAATTGGTAAACAATAGTCTGTGAAGAATTTGTTGTCACATCAATCAAAAAGGTGGTTCATCAAGCAAAGATTGCTTGACTAATGATTGCTCGAGCAACTTATGAACTGTGTGTGAGGATTCAAATGCTATCGTTGGATAATTATTAGGACTAGGGTCCCTTGAGGAGGTTCCCCAGGATATGGTAACTTGAGAATCTATTCAACTGTGCTTTTACAGACCAAGATTTTGCATAAGTGTGCTAGCGGGTTGGGTATTTCTTTCCCAATGTTACCTTGATCCTAATCTTCCAAACCAAATCCATGCGAGATTTCCAAAATGAGGTTATTTGATAGATCATGTGAGCTCTCCCATGCCCTACCAGACATGGTCCATCGAGGGTACCGATCAACCTCATAAACATTACAAAGTAAAACTAAATTTTACAAGAAAAACAACTACAAGTATGTCGCAATTCTTGATACAAATATATTGTCGTTCGAATGGGTTTGATCTTCGTGGAAGGTCATTTGAGCAACTTCGGCCTTTAATATGTTGTTAATTCTTCATCTAGTGCAAGATCATCTTTGCTAATCAATCTTAGACTTACCCCACCCACCCTCCCACCCCCCCTACAACACCACTGTCCCGTTATTATTTTTATCTACGCATCCACTAAAAAGGAAAACAATAAACTCATGTGCTCAAATTTTGAGCATCTTAAATTCGATATACTTGAAATAAAAATATTGACATATTCCATAACATTATTTTTGTGAATCAGGCAAAGTAAAAAGAAAAAAAATAATCGGTTGGTTTCATATTCAAAAAGGCTTTTATTGCTAGATATAAAACTAGAATTTAATATTAGTAAAATAACTTATATATATACTACATAGTGACGGGAGAGAGACATAAAGAAAAGTACCTACGGCCTATAAAACAATAAAGCAAAGATTGTTGAGGCAAGTTTATAAGGAAATGAAAGATACTGATGCCTTGTTGGAGGTAGAAATTTTGGAACTATATGCTTGATAGCAACAAAGTAATTAAGGGGAGATACTTAAAATATAACGAGGTCATTATTTTGAGAATAATTATTATGAGGAGATATCTAGTTCAAGATGGATTCGACCATCCACAGTTCTTATCATACTAATTTGGGCAATAAATAATTCGTTTTATTCTAAAATGGCCTCAACTCTATTTGTTTGTTAAAACTTCACATTCAAAGTAACCAAACATTAATGTAGTGCACGTGACTTTTCAAAGGGTTTTCATGTCACTCCATTTTTTTCCTTTCGGGCCACACATAAAACTTTAAGTCACATTTATTAATAAAACCCAAAATTACCCATTTTAGAGTTTAAAAGATAAAAAAGTAACCCACCCAAAACTTTTAAGTATACTTTTAATTCAAAGGGGAATGGAAGATAAAGGGGGTGCATATCGCTACAACAAAAGAGGTATTTGTTGACGAAACTTGTTCTAAACCCGTCGTATCTCTTCGATGGACTTCACAAAAGGGATTACTAAATATAAAAATGAGTATCTGATATTAGTAACATAACATGTATATATACTATGGAAAATGTTATACACACCGGGTGGTAGTACCGATTTAGTACCGGTACTGCTTTATTTGCTTGTACTATAGTGTGGGTCCCACCAGGGAATGCTGTAGGTGATAAGAAGCTTTTTGCGTATGTATCGTTGTCGTGCAAAAACCACTATCAAAATTCCCTTGAGTACTTACAAAATTTGTCTAAAAATAACTCGTATTGCGGTAAGTACGGGTATCAATCCAACTTTCAAGGTGAAACAATTAATGTGAAAACGTGCAATTCCAATTTTTTTTATTGAAATATTTTTTTTTTTTTTTTTATTTTTAAAAATAATTTCAAGAGAAAAATTAACTAACAAATGCTAAAAATTAATAAATGACTAAATAATGAAAAAAATGTGCAACCGAGTGTGAAATATGTGAGAAGGCCAAGAGATGGGATTACACAGCATTTTGAATTATTTTAATTTCTCAATTTATTAATTTTAAAATATTTCGAGATAATATTAAATCGATAATCTAACTCTCGTTAAAATTATAAATTTAATAAAATCTTTTTCAGAAAATTAATTTAAAAATGTTACACGATGAAAAATTAGAATTACACTATTTTCAGAAAATTACCCGCTAGGATCAATTTAACGAAAACAATTTCAATCCTCAAATTTCAACACCGAATTAATATTCAAATATAGGAAAAAAACTATCTATAGTTCGATTCCTAAATTCAAATATTAATTTGTTCAATTAATTTACTAACTCTCGTTACATAAATTAATTGGTGACAGTTAAAGGTTAATTTACCTAGAAATATAAAATTAATGAATCAACTAATTAAAGTAACATCATTCGCAGTGCACCCCACCCATTGAACTGGGTGTTTAACCAAACATTCTCATGTTAGAATAAACAACTATCACAATAACATTAATCAAAATTGAAACAAGAGGGAAAGAATACGATACGTAATTTTTTTCTTGTGTCAACTGTGCATGAACACGCGTCTCAATCTTCTCAGAAATCCAGTACTTGATTCCACCAAAAAGAATAAAAAACAAACCTAAAATTTATTTTAAAACTAAAATAATTTTTTTGGAATTTTTTTTATGAACCTACTATGTACATATTATTCCCTTTGTGGTTTTCTCTCTCTACGTATATATTTTTCTTGTGCTGAGAAAAGTCCCTTTTTATGAGATGCCTTTCTTTCTTTTTAAAAGCCACGATCATGTGTTTGTTGGGAGATTTTGTTGGGCTTGGATTTGAAGATATTTGTTGACAATGGATTTGTTCCGATTTTGGTGGGTGGAGATTGAATGGTAATCGGGTTAATGTGGATCTGGGTATGGCAGGTCGGGTAAGGGATGAGATCGGGTTATGGGTGCCATGGGTCGTGGGTTTCGGGTTCAGCATAGGGCTGGACAAACCGCGGGTTGCGGGTCGGTTCGGTCGTGAGGGAAGGATGCACCGACCAACTCGGGTTTGAGATGGTCCGAACAGGTTTTGACCAGAGCAGGTGGGAGAGCTCTGCCGGCGGCGAGCAGAAGGGGGGTTCGGTTGGGATGTCGCCGGCGAGGGGTGACAGATCGACGGAGATTGGGGTTCGTTTTCTGGCCGAAATGTCGCCGGCGGTAGGGATCCGGGCTGAGGGGAAAGGAGGTCTCGGATGTGGGTTGGAAATGGGTGGAGTCGTGGCTTTTATTTTGGTATTGGTTGGTGAGTGGAAGATGAGTTTGTTTGTTAGTTATGGTGGTGAGATGAGAGAGAGTGGGTGAGGTAGATGATGATGAACAGTAAATGAGAGTTTTTGGGTGTTGTAGGGTGTATGGTAAGGATAGTTAAGTGTGAGGGTGAGTGGTGTCTTGTGAAGTGTTTGGTAAGTGGTGTGTGTGTTTAATTCGTACCCCTAAAAAATGACACCACTAAAAAATATATATATAATTAAAACTAAATAAAATAACAATTTATAATCTAATAAAACTAAAAACTAACATCTCAAACTAATAAAAGAAAATATGAAAATAAAAAGAAATAAAATAAAACTCTATTAAAGCTAAAAAATATAATCCTAATAAAATAAAACTAAAAAATATAAAATATATAAAAAATGAAACCTAATAAAAAATAAATTCCTAAAAATTAATCCTAATAAAATAAAATAATGATTAAAAATTAAAATTAAAATAAAGAAATAGAAAAATAGAAAATAAATTCTAGAAAATTCTAAATAAATCTAAATAAATCCTAAAAATAAAATGACTAAAAATAAAAATCTAGAAAAATAATAAAGGTACAAACTCAACACACACGGGGCTCGGGGTATGGTCTGAGCTCGGTTTGGCTAGGTTAAGGTTACAGGACTGGTTCGGGGTATTCGGAACACATCTCGGCAAGCTCAGAATGGACTCCAGACTTCGCGATCTCCTGAATTTCTTCGATGCATGTTTTTAATCGCTTCTGCGTCGCAATTGACTTGATTTATCATTATTAGATACTGCGACTGCTGATTGACCTGAAAAATAATAAAATACGACATAAGGCCAATTTTAATTAAAATAAGTGACTAAAATGCCTCTATTCGGGGTATAAAATATACATTTTTGGGTACTTATCAGTAGGTACTACCAATGTACAATCAAATAAAGCGCATTTGGTACTAAACCGGTACTTGGACCGGATAAGAGTATCATTACTCATAGACTATATAGTCATGGGGTGGGGGGAGGGGTGAGAGGGAGTAGAAACAAACTTCCTTCAACAAATAGAATAACAAATCAAAGATGATTGAGGCAAGTTCAAAAGGAGATTAAAAAGAACGATGCCTTGGGAAGGTTGAAATTTAAGAAATATAGGTTGGATAGCGACAAAGTGATTAGGGGTAGAAACGTTAAATATGATGTGGCCGTGATTTTGAGAACAATGGTTAGGAGAAGTTTTCTAGTTGAAGATTGATACGACCTTCCATTATTCTTGTCATACGAATCTGGGACATAAATAATTTGTGTTATTCTAAAATGTCCCATGTACAATTTGTTTGTTACAAATTCACTTCAAAATAACCAAACTATAAAATAGTGCACGTAACTTTTTATAGGTTTTCATGACACTCCATTTTTTTCTTTTTGGATTTCCGAAAAAAATTTAAGTCACATTTTACTAATAACACCCAAAAGTAACCATGTTTAGAAAAAGGGTTCATTACACTTAAACCCCCTGAACTTTGATCCCCCAACATTTTGCCACTCACCTTTTGGTTTTTCCAATTCACCCACCTAACTTTGAAAACGACTACAATTAATCTCATGCCGTTCAACTCCGTTAATTTTTGTGTGGATTCGTTAGTCATGTGCGTGTCACATGTATAAAAGTAAGGGCATTTTTGTCCAAACATAGTTTTTTTGTAAAAAAAATCTTAAAATAACACCAAAAACATTGAAAAATTAGGAAAATACTGAAAAATATTTTAAATATATCAAAATACATAGGAAAAAATTCACAATTTTTTAAAAACATTTGAAAAATCCGAATATATGTCTAAAAATTCTGAAAAAAACCCAAAAAAATATTCAAAATTTCCGAAATTCTACAAAAAATAATTTAGAAAATATTTTTAAAATAATTACCAAAAAAATTATTTCCAGCAATAAAAAAATGATTTTCATCAATATAAATTATTTCCAGCATATAACATATGATTTCTAGGACGCAATAATTTAGAAAATATATTTAGAAATACTAATATTTATTGGAAAATACATTAAAATACAAAAAAAAACATATAAAAATATAGAAGTTCATCAAGATATACATAAATGAGGAAATAAATAAAAAGTATGAATTGATAATAAATAAGAAAATTATAAGGAATTAATTTTAATTCAAAAAATTACCCACAAAAACTTTAAAATTATGAAAACAATATAAAAACTGATTTCCATCAATATAAAATTATTTCCAACACATAAAATTATTTTTGAAAAATAAAAAAAGATTTTCAAAATAAAAAATTATTTTCAACAAATAAAAATTATTTTCAGCAATAAATAAATAATTTTCAGCAACATAAACTACTTCAAGCATATAAAAATATTTTTTGACAAATAAAAAATGATTTTCAGCAATAATAAATTATTTCTAGTAAAATAAAAATTGTTTTTCATCAATAAAAATGATATTCAACAATATAAAAGTATTTCTAGCATATAAAAATGATTCTAACAAATAAAAAATGATTTTAAGCAATAATAAATTATTATAGGAAATAAAATTTATTTCTAGAATAAAATGATTTTCAACAATATAAAAGTATTTCCACCATATAAACAAAATTTCCAAAAAAACATCAAAGACAAAATTTCCCCCCCAAAAAATTCTACAAAGACAAATGTACAAAACTAACTCTTCTGGAACAGATCTACCCAGGGGACGGGGTGTAGGTGCGGGGGGTGAGGGGTGGAAGGGGGTCGAGGGGGAAGCTAGGAGTGGGTGGGGGAGGGGAGAGGGAGGAGGGACGCGGGTGGGGGTAGGGGGGCTGCCATGATTGAAGGGAGAGAGAGTGAAAGGGAGTGAATTGGGGGAAGGGGGAAGAAAGAGAGAGAGAGGAAATAGAAAGAGGTGCTAGGGTTTAAAAATTGGTCAACATGACCAAAATAGCCTCGAAGAAGTCATGTTCCACACACATGCCTAATGATTCCTTCCAAAAATTAATGGAGTATTATAGCCGTTTTCAAAGTTAGAGGGTGAATTGAAAAAATTGAAAGATGGGGCACTACACCAAAACTGCCCCCTTATCACGGACAAAAACTGTGACAAGGCAAATGATCGAGCGCGAACCGCGTGCTCATGTTGAAGGACTGTCATTGTTTTTGGTTCCCCGCCTCAATACAAAAAACCTAAACTACAACTATACTTGCGATACAAGTATAGCGGTAAGTCAGGTATCGTAAGAAATCCGCAGGGAATGTCGTATAGATTTTAATTGATTTATTACTTCTAAAATAAAAGCGTAAAAGGTGATAGGTTGGAAATGGTGAAAATGAGAAAAAGGAAGAAGTTAACGCTAAACAATATTAATAAAATGAGAGTTGGAATCACATCACTGCCATGGGCTAAACATCGTAATTAGAATTTTGGTTCGAAAATATTTAACCGAGCATTTTAAATTAATCATAAACACCACACATTAAGGGATTTTAACCCAAAAATGAGAGATAAAATATTTAATAAAAAATGGTCACACGCGTCTTAAATTCGGATTGTCGCTATAAATACTAACATTGCATGACAAAGAAAATTAAACGCATAATAATTCGACTTTTATACACGAGGTTTCAATCAAATGCAATTTTTCCTAAAAACTAACTTTCGGAGCTCGACGCCCATTAATGGTGGAAACATGATCCCAACCCGTTATCTACGGGCTAGGCATGGAATTAAAGTAAGTAAACAACAATTAACTAAATGAATCAACAAATTGAACAACTAAAAGTAATTAACTAGGAATGGAAACGAAATATATAATGGAAATAAAGCAAGAAAACTAAGCTAGAAGATAATGAATAGTAATAAACAATACTTACAACAAAGGGGTAAACACCCAAAATGGGAGTGTTGATGTAAAAAACTAGACTTGATCTAATTAATTAATCACAGATAAATATGAATAAAAAATAAGACGAAGGATTTTTAAAGTGGTTTAGCCTTAAAGAAAATGGCATACGTCCACTGTCTTGTATTGCTGGGTGATTTGCCTTGCTCTCAATTATGATCGCCAGTTATCCATTGCCCCGTTACGGAGGGGGTTACAATGTATTTATAGCATTTGGGCTGTTAATATGAATAAACAATATGTCGTTATTTAATAGACATATACATCTGTACATAATAAGAATATTCATTGAATCCGATGATCATTGAATCTGTAATTATCGCCTGATCTTCTTGACTAGATGCTCTGCATGTTGAGTAGCTCGTCAAGTTGAGTAGCTCGATTCGTTAGTTGCTCATCCAGTTGAGTTATTCAGTGAATATATATTTTTCCACTTAAGATGACATGTGTCTTCATATAATTGGCCCATGTCAACTGGCTAATTTTTGTATCAACAGAAGCTCCTAATGTTTCACAGTTGAGGTTGAATATGAGAGTGTGGAATATTATGCCCAGAAGTTGCTCGGGCACATTTATCCAGTCTTGTTAGATTACGGATCTCCAACACTTATGACATTTAATGATTTTAAGCGTGAAAGGGAAAACTCGTAAATATTTTGAATTTTCAATAGACGCTTAGGTATTTGCGACTTTTTCATCATTTAGCCGCCGAAAACGCAATCGTTTTTTCTAGTAATCATTTTTTTTCTCTTCCCGACGCAGGGTATTTAAAAGCGATAGAATCAGATCATCTACTACTTTTTACTTCCTGATTTCTAAACTCTTTGTCTTCTCATTCTATCCTTGTATTGTCGTTATTTCTGTCATCCACCTTAGTAGATTTCTCAGTTTTTCTGTAAGAACTTCTTCCTTCTTCTTTCTTTGCTTTAGCCACCATGGTAAATCTTGTCGAATCATTAGATAAGTTCTGGGCTTATTTTGCAATTCCCTCTTGGGTTATTCTAGGGGAACCTCCTTGCCCTTCTGATTTATTTTCTTTTGCTGAGGGACACTGGTTTCCCTCCATTTTTGTAGCAGAATATGATTTTTCTTTCCCGCCTAATCCCCTGTGTTTGGAGTTTTGCCAATATTTCGATATTGTTCCTGCAAGAGTATCTCCAAATACATGGAGCGTAGTTAATGGCATACATAGATTGAATCAAATACATGGAACTCGCTAAGGAATTACTAAAATTATGTATTGTTATAAATGGGTTACCAGCGATACTACTTTTTATTTAAAAACTAGGTTTTCAAATAGAGCTTTAGTTGTTAATCTTACCGATGCTAATAGGGATTATTTTGTTCATGGGGTTGTGATGAAAAATTAGCAACAACACCCACTAAAAGGAAAAGATGTATACCAAGGTCCCAAATGTCCACTTTATGGCAATGGGGTAGGTTGTTTTTATTTTTTCCAATTTAGCTTTATTTTTATTCGATATAATGCGTGACTAACATGTACATTTTTATTTTGCAGTTGATAGAAAAAGGAAACCTCCAAAATAGAGTGAAATAAATATAAAAGACTTAGCACTTATCTGGGGTTTGCATAAATCCATTTCTGGGGAGCACGTGAGCTCTGATTCTTATTTGTTGAAATACAAGAATACCACTTCGTCTTTTATTACCCGACCTCTCGTTCCTCCTGTGGTGATTTATCTTGATTAAGTACCGACATATCCAGCAACTGTAGGAGAATCTTCTTCTGATTTGGGTACTTCTATTACTGATTTGATGACGAAGAAGAGGAGGGTACCTAAATTTTTTGCCAAGTCCGCTCTTGGTGCTGAAGGGGAGAAGAAGAGCAAAAGCGATGTTCCAGCTGACCGAACTAAGAAGAAGGATGTTGTTCCTCCTACCAAATATATTAGCAAGGAGCCCCCTGTTGCCCCTAAAGAGGCAGCACCTTTGATTGAAGTTGTTGTCCCAAAAGAGACAGCACATTTGATTGAAGAAGAGGAAGCACATGTGATTGAAGGTGCTCCTTTGAGAAGGCTAAGGAGGGGTCTTATTAAAAGACCTGTGGATGTTATTTCCCAACCTACTGGAGTTGGGATTTCTTCTTTGAGGGCTAGTTCTGCAGCCGTCCTTACCCCTGGCTTGGCCAAGAAATTAATCAAGTCAGGGACTCTCCCTGACTGCCGAGCTGCTGAAACTTTAACTCCTCGGGATAAATTTGTCGATGTGGCATCCCAACTTCTTGGATCAGTAAGTGGTCATTATACTTATTTTTTTAATTTTTTATTGCCATGTTCATGTTCTGATTCGTGCCTTTCCTCTTCTTACAATTTTCGGTGTACATCGACAATATCATGGAAAATGATGAAGTCATCAAAGCGTCAACCTCATCCAGTGGAGTAGAGGAAGCCCTCGCTGGGTTATCTAAATCTTTGGATGAATCTCGATAGAAGTACGAAGAGGACAAATCTGTATGGGAGAATAAACTCCAATCAGCTGAATCAGCTCATCAACAAGCGATAAATGCCTCCAAGGAGTTAGAGGAAAAATTGAAGGTTTCTCTTTCCAGCAAGACAGAAGCTAACGCCAAGATTAAAGAGGCTGAATAACGTAATAAAGAGCTTGAAGAGAAAGTGAAGTCTGTCGAAGAGCTTCTCAGGGAGAAAACCTCCTCGGAGAGAGCGAAGAGGAAAACTGGTGTGAAGAAGTCCTTTAGCTCTGGTTGGGACAAAGGGTGGAATAAAGCTTTGGCTGCTGTCTCTTCACAAATGGAGTATGCAAGTTTAAAATACTTCAGAGATGGATGGGTTACAGCTTTGAAGGAATTAAATGTTGCTGATGATTATGAACTGTTTTAGAAACACACTCATGGCCCTCCTCCTACTGTTAAAGAAGAAGAAGAAGAAGAAGATAAAGCTGCATCTGATGAATCTTCTATGGTTATAGTAGAGAAAACACCTGTTGCTACCTTCCTCAAACTTCCAAGCAAGTTCAGCAGGCAACAACCTCTACCGAGCAACATCAACTGCCCTTCCGAGCAACCTACTCCTTCATCTAAATTGACTGAAGATGTTGTAGGAAATAAAGAGAAGGTGTAGAGTTCTTTGGCTCTTTAATTATGTTATTTTTGTATTTTTCCCTGCCATTATAACTTTGGTTATACTTCCTCCTCCTATGATCAATAAAATGGACGTTGTTATTTATTCTGAGTTTTCTCCTTGACTTGCTCGATATGTATTGTTATTGATCCATTTTTACTTTTCCTTGCTAGTTTGTTGTGAGGATGGAATTCTTGTCAGCTCATGATACAAAGTTGATGAAAAAATGTAATGACTACTTTAAGGCTGGTCATACCGATTTCACTGAAGCTGAAATAGTTAATATTCTTGGACCTGATGCCTCTGAACGAGCAATTGAGGCTTATCAATATTTAAAATGTCTACTTGATCGGGTTGTAGCCAATAATGTTGCTTACTATGAAATGATTGAAGATTTTTAAGGGACAATTGAGGACCTTCATCTTTAACACAAAGAAACTACTGCACTTCTGCATGAGGGGTATGAGAAGAAGTACCAACAGTTGAGTGCTGATCGGGTTTATGACAAGTTCATTTTACCCCATAAAAAGAGAAAGAGCGTGCTTAAACTTGAAGTTAAGGAGCATAGAAACATTTCCAAACTGTTGGAAGAGGAAAATATTGCCTTGTGAGAAGAACTGAAACAGTTAAAGTCTGCTTCTTCGGTAGCTTTGGTCTCAGTCAGTGATGAGGGATTTTCATTCCTAGAAACTAAAAATGCTGCATTAAGAGAAGAATTAGATGCTTTAAAATGAACTATGCCTACATCCTCCTCGCGGGGTAGAACAAGAGCTGGTCGGATAAGCATTGAAGAGACTAGAATGAATCAAGACTTGGAAAACCAAGTTGTTTAACTAAGGGCGAAGACTAAAGCACTAACTGAGATGTACCAGAAAATCCAAAGTCTTACCGAGCAACTATCCAACCAGAGTTCTGAATTGGAGAATAAAGATAACTTAGTGAAAAAACTTCATCAACATGTGGAGAGATTTACTTATCAGTTCCATAAATAAACCAAAGAATATTAGATGGGGGGATACAATGAAGCTTTATGCCATCTCGATGCTTGGTTGAAGTAATCAAATAATAATGGATACAAATAAGGATGGCTAAATGCCTTGACTGTGATGAAAATTGAGTAGGGAAATTCCTTATGGGATTGGTATGAGCCTGGATTATTTGATCTGCCTGTGCCTCCCTTTAAGATAGATGTTAGTTGGATTCCATCTCGCGCCATTCCTCAAAGTTTGATTTCCAAGTATCTTGGCGACTACCATCTTCATGGAGACTTTGAGATATCTAGACCTCAACATTTGCTTGATCGACCAAGTTCGAGAAACATCAGAATGCTGTGAGATATGAGTTTCATCAACTATCCTTATTCTTTAGATGATCCTCCCGCTGGAATGGAACCTGTACCAAAATCGGAAGGAAAAAAGCTAGTATAATAGGAGATTTGTATTTAATAAAGAAAGATTCATTGTTTTGTAATTTTCTTTCCTTGGAAATAAATTATAATTTGTTTTTGATGAGTATATATATTTATAAAGGGACAATTTGTCCTATTTTGTATTAATTGCCTAGACAATGGAACTTTGCCCCATTTGTTGCTTAGTTGTAGTGACTTATCACCCATAAGTGCCTAAGCAATGAAATGATTTTCATCCCATGGTCCTCCTTAGTTATATAATTCTTATCTAGATTACCTTGGTGCCTAGGCAGTGGATGCCCTGTAAGGTCACCCATCTTCTTGCCTAGTTTTGGATGCCCCTTGAGGTCACCCATAATCAAACATGCTTTGCCTTATATGATTGTTATGCCAACATTGTTAGTTAAGTTTATTGATGTCGACCAACCTTAATTAGTGGTTGCTGATATGCCGACCAACTGTAGTTGGTGGTTACTGATATGCCAACCAACCGTAGTTGGTGTAATGTGTAGCACTAATACTCCAAAAAATTGAACTAAAAAGAATAAAGGTAAAATATCATTGTTATTCATATTGAAGTACTGTGATACATGTGAATCTATATTACTGATAATATTTGCGCAGGTGCTTTGTATTTCACGCATTTTTAAATTCTTCCCCCTCTAAGGTTATTATTCGGTATGTTTCAGGTCGAACAACCGCAGTTACACGATAAGGCCCATGTCAGTTGGCTTCCAGCTTATTATGCTTCTGAATCACTTTCTTCAGCACATAGTCTCCCTCCTTAAGATCACATTTCTTGACTCTTTTATTATAGAACATAGCAGTCCGTTGCTGGTAAGCTGCAATCCTGATCGTGGCATCTTCTCTAACTTCCTCGAGCATGTCCATATCTAAATGCCTCATCAAATCGTTTACTGAAGAGTTAAAACTAAGCACCTTGTGAGTAGGTAGGCCCAGTTCAGTGAGTATGACTACTTCACTTCCAAAGGCTCGCATGTAAGGAGATTCCCCAATTCCTATTCGGGGTGTTGTTCGATAAGCCCATAACACATAATATAGCTCGTTAATCCAATTCCCTTTTGCATCATCCAACCGTTAATTCAACCCGTTAAGCAGAGTCCGATTTGTCACTTCAGTTTATCCATTGCTCTAGGGATGGCTTGGTGCAGAATGGATCTTCTGGACATTGGACTAGTGATAATATGCAACAAACTCCTCATTATTAGATTGAGTACCACGGTCAGTGATGAAAGAATACGGCAGACCATATCTACAAATAATACTCTTCCAAATAAACTGGTAAACCCTTTCACAAGCCATGTCAAGAAGAGGTTCAGCTTCCACCCATTTAGTGAAATAATCAACAGCGATCACTAGGTATTATAATCGTCCTTTGGTAGTTGGTAGAGGCCCGACCAGGTCTATTCTTGACATAGCGAATGGCCAAGGTGAGGTGATTGGGGTTAATAAGGTCTGGGGAGTTCTTCAGATGGTAGAAAAACATTGACACTTATCACATTTCATGGCATAAGCTGTACAATCATCTCGCTTCGTTGGCTAATAGTAACCCTGCGTCGTTATCCTTTGCAGAAGAGTCCGTCCTGCCACATGAGCCCCACAAGAACCTTCATTAATTTTTTATATTGAATCTTTAACTTATGATGGGTGCACACATCTCTGTAGACCTGCTATTATACCCCTTCTAAACTCCATTGTTCAATACATACCGAGCAACTTTAAACTTTAGCCTCTTGGCTGCAAGTTGGTCAGTTGGTAAAATTCTTTCTTTGATATATGCCCTGATGGGATCCATCCAGGAAGGTCCCGTGTCCAAAGTGATGAATATCACCATAAAATCTTCATCAATGCTCTGGTCTACCAATATCTCAATAGGAATCATTCATCATAGCTCGGTGCAAGTAGCTGAGGCTAATCGAGCTAGTGTGTTAGCCCTCACATTCTCTAATCTTGGTATTCTGATCACTTGTACCACTGTAAAATTGGATATAATCACCATAGCTTTGGTGTGATAGCTAGACATGAAGTCTCCATTTGCTTCATACAACCCAAGAATCTGATTTACGATTAGCTATGAATCACTAAACACCGTAACTTGCTCTGCATTCAGTATTTTGGCTAAACTGAGGCCCATAATCATAGCTTCATATTCAGCTTCATTGTTGTAAGCTTTGAACTGGAAACGCATAACATATTCTATATCCAATCCATCTGGACTGTTAAGAATTATTCTGGCTCTGCTGCCCGTGGCACACGAAGAAACATCAACATACAAATTCCATATAGGTCTACAATTATCAAACTCTTGGTCTGACAAAATTCCCTGATGGAATATTTGGTACTTCCTTTTATCATCTCCCCATGCTAGGCTTTTATCAAAGGATTCTTATTGCTCGGTCACTATCCCCTTTGGAAAATCTATTGATGGAAGTTGATCGGGGACAGTCTTTGATGATCCTCTAATATCTATGGATTGTTCTTCATTAGACCCCTGTTGGTCGGAGGAATTTGGGTAAGTGAACTCCGCAATGAAATCTAACACTGCTTTCCCATTGAGCGAATACCTTTCCTCGTAAATAATATCATACTCACCTAGTTCCACCGCCCAATATATTAGTCTTCCAGACTTTTTTGGCTTATGCAAGGCCTATTTGAGTGGCATATCAGTGTACACTACTATGGTATGGGCCTGGAAGTATAGTTTCATCCTCCTGCTCGCCTCGATCAATACTAATGCCAAATTCTCTAACTTTGGATATCTAATTTCTGCTCCTCGGAATGCTTTTCTTGTATAATACACTAATTTATGCACTTCATCCTCTAATCTTATCAACACTGAACTGACCGTGCTTTCTGAGACCGCTAAGTATAAATATAATTTTTCTCCCATCATCGGCGTGGACCGCAATGGAGGTTGATGATGCTAAGATTCAGAACCGCCAGATAAGTGACGATGAGCTCAAAAAGTGATAACAATGGCATCCATAGAGTTATGTATGTGTGTAAATGTATAGAAGGGGATGAGTATAAGATGAATAAAATAATGATGTATAGTTGTTCAGCCAATTAGTCCTACATCCACTGTGAGTGTGTGATCCACTAAATATGGGCACTAATGGCCTTGGATATAATGCACATAAGCTCACACCCTCTCTCTACTGTGTGTATAAGTAGAGTTTTAGCTAGGTTTACAATTATCGATCCCTTTACAGGGTTAAAGGTGATAAGTATATATAGGGATTGGGGGTGTAGTGTAACCCCTCAAACATGCATGGTGCATGTGAATGATGATGTAGACAATCCCTTGCTGACACCTGGATGTGCCACTTGTAATCAATGATGACATAATATTCCCTCACCACGTGCTATATGAGTCCCACGCGCACTGTACCATACGTCTCCCAAGTCATGTGTTATGATTATGTCACCCTTGGCTTATGATGTTAGGCCGAGGGTAAGGTTTTCGCTGGGAGTGAGCCTGGCAGGATGCGGGCCTCGTACTGTCATCCCCTTGAAGGGTCGTCTGAGCCATGATGAGGGGTAGGCCCCATGAAAGGTCGTATGGGACATGATGGGTCGGACCCTTGAAGGGTCTTCTGAACCATGATGAGGGGTTGGCCCCTTGAAGGGTCGTATGTGCCATAAGGGGTCAGCCCCTTGAAGGGTCATCTGAACCATGATGAGGGGTCGGAACCTTGAAGGGTCATCCTGGCCAATCCTTTATGTAATGGAGTTATGGTTATTGGACTCGTCCTAGGCCTGAGCCCTCATCTGGGTGGTGGACACCCTCAGCCTGGATGAGGGTACATATGGGTATATCAATTACCCCCAGCCCTTAGCCATCGATGTGGTTGAGATGGTTGAGGGATAATGTTTCCTTTGAATGGTGAGTAGTCAGGTGGATGTGTGGCATCTGTCATATTATCAGGTGTCCATCGTCATTTCAGTTTCCTAGGTGTGGCAGTTGCACATTATGCTTGGGCTTCATGCCTTAATGATACCTCTCCTCGTGGGCTGAGCCTATCATTGATTACTAGGCCCACTTGTAATAAGGTATTTAAATGATTTTTCAAAATCACTTCTTTTCTTCTTCTTCTTCTTCTTCTTCTTCTTCTTCTTCTTCTTCTTCTTCTTCTTCTTCTTCTTCTTCTTCTTCTTCTTCTTCTTCTTCTTCTTCTTCTTCGTGCCTTAGCCTTCTCTCTCTAGTTTCTCAACATCTCCAATGCCATTTTTGCAACTTTTTCTGTATCAAGCTTCGCTCATCCGTCGTCTTCGTTTTCAGGTAACTTCTTTGATATATATTCCTTTTTTAGTCTTCAATTTCTGTTTTATTTCTTGCATTTGGATTTTCTTAGCTTTGCATTTTTCTGGCGTGAAATCGCCTTATTGTGGGGGGTTATAGGGCTGAGCCCTAGGTTTTAGGCTTCTTAGAATTACTCCTCCACCATTAGTTAGTGGTTCAGTGCCCTTTTATGATTTTTCTTAGGTTCTCCGGTGGACCATTTACCACCTATTCTTGGGTGTTCTTGATCAAAACCCTTTATTTCTTTGGTTTTAATCCAAAATTCCAACTTAGTCAACTATGAAACTATTTGTAGCTAGCATAAACCAATTCCTTCAAGTGTAGGGTCATCCCCTAAATGCTTAGAATACTTTATGATTTAGTCGAGGAATTCCCATCCTTGAGAGAGAAGTTCTTCATAGAGATTAGGTGAATATAGTAAGATGACGAGCGAAGACGAGGGGCCGACCCTAATTGGGCATGACCCATCTTCCCCATTCCTTTAGCCATAATAATACCATCTGAGTCCTGTGGGTCATCTTATCGTCCAGTCGATAGTCAGACGTACGAGGGAGAGATGAATAAGAGAGCATTGTCACCAACAGGCGCTGGGCCTTCTAAGAGGAGAGAGATGTCTGATCTTAGCCCGAGCCGACAGGCCGAGGGGACAGTCCATACTCAGGTTGTCCCTGTGACAACCCTGTCCCCTCTTATTTTTCAAGTAGCCTTTCCAGATGGACCTTCGATAGGCGAAGAGGCTGAAGGATCTGGGGATGAGAGGGTCGAGAATGATAATGAGAGTTCTGATGATGGTCGAGTTGATACTTATAGTGCCGCAACTTATATATCTTCTGTTAAGGATTGTGACCTCTTATTATGGAGGCACCTCTTTGGTATAAATGCCAATGTCACTATGAGGTTCCCGAATGAAAACGAGAGAGTCTTCCAGGGGGCTGAGGGGGAAGTTATTATTTCTGAGCAGATGCTCAGGGTAGGTGTTAGGTTCCCCTGCACCTTGTAATAGTTGACATACTATCTGCCCTTGGTGTTGCTCCCTCTCAGCTTCCTCCCAACTCTTGGAGAATCATCCTCGGCTATATCTCCCTCTGAAAGAATACTTTCATTGATGAGTCCTCGGTTGATCTTTTTATAGCCTTCTACAATATCACTTCCTCGTCCAAGCAACCTGGGTATTTTCATCTAAGGGCGAGGAAGTCTGACAAAAGACTCCTTCATGTAGCCCAAACTTCAAACCACGATTGGAATAAGAGGTTTTTCTTCATCCATGGGGATTGGTAATTCTCCACCGAGGTAGAGCCTTTGGA
The DNA here is from genome assembly GCA_949130495.1 of Sambucus nigra. Classification (NCBI taxonomy): domain Eukaryota; kingdom Viridiplantae; phylum Streptophyta; class Magnoliopsida; order Dipsacales; family Adoxaceae; genus Sambucus; species Sambucus nigra. The sequence continues at coordinate 345,114,096 of OX422219.1, read as the reverse complement.
AGACAGTTCGAGGGTTCCAAGGCTATGGTATAACCCTTCAATGAGAGCACAGTCAAACCCCGGACTCATCTTGGATGGGAGGGACATTATTGACTGCCTGAGGGAGCAAGGGAAAGGGGGTGAACTTTACAAATTTGAAGATTTGATGACCCCTTGCTTCCTCAAAGAAGCTAGTTTGAGGGTCAGCCCTCTGACAGAACTATGTGAGTAGAATTTTTCCCCATTTTCACTTTTCTCCAAGTGTTTCCTCTTCTCCATAGTATATTTCTGATGTATTATCTCCTTTTCAGGTCGTCCTGCAAACATATCTGATCAACTCTGGGAGATGACTTCTCCAAGTTTATTGTCTGGCTTGGGAAAGAAAAAAGGCAAAGAGCCCTAGTAGCCTTCGAGAAAAACAAAGGCCGTGGGGTCAAAACCTGTTGAGCTAACCATCGATAGTCACAAAAGGAAGGAGCCCGAAGTTACCGAGGGCTCTCGGTCTGACTCACGGATGATGGCAAGGGTAGAGGTGTCTCGGGCGCACACTGAGGGGGCCAGCTCCTCTTCCAGCATAGGGGCCTTCTGGTCCCAAAATTTAACATTCTTAAAGGCTGAACCCTCCTCCCTCATAGCTAACCTGAGGGCAGACAAGGCCTCAATGTTTTCTCCTCCCTCGATCGCAGATTATGACTTCCTATCAAAGATGTCCCCAGCCAAGGTTTATAACTACGGTCTGCACACTCTGGCTCAAGTATCTCTTTCCAAATTTTTTATTTATCAATATTTCATGAACTATTCCCTCGGCCCCTTTTAACATGTGTTTGTCTATGCAGTCTATCTTCACCTTCACCTCGGCCACTAAATGGATGACTGAGAATCAACAAAATTTTTACGAGGCTGAGAGGGATATTCAGCATAAGGCCGACTTGGAGACTAAAATGGAGACTGCTCGGGCTGAGATGGAGAGCGCAAGGAATGAGCATGCGAGGGTCCTAGATGAGCTGGTGAAGAAGCATGAGGCCGACTTGAAGGTGAAGGACTCTGTCATCAAAGAAAAGGATAAGGCCTTGATCAATCAGGGGTCTCAATTCAAGGCTGAGCTTGAAGAGTCAGTGAAGAAGGTCGAGGCCGATGCTGTGGAGGCTTACAAACTCTCAGACGAGTTTCAAGGCTTCGATCTTGAATACTTGGAGAGGAGGATTATAATGGCCTGTCGATGGGTCATTCTTAAATTTGTTTATGCTGTATCGTCTATCCGCCCCTCTCTGGAAGCGGTGGAGTTGGACGCCGCTAATTGCTGAGGCTCTGGCCTATGTGGAGTCATAAGTGAACGTTGAAGGCATCGGCACCTATGAGGATCGGCCTGTTCTGGTCACTAAAGAAACTCCTCTGATTAACGTTGAAACCTTGCCTGCCGATACTGCACAGTAGGGTGGTTGTCTGTAGCCAATACCCTCTTCTTGTAAAAATATTTTTGTACTTTATTTTTGTTGGACAAGCATTTGTAACACTTTGTTTATGATATCACGTCTCTTCCTATCTTCAATGCTTGCCTCTTGTATGATTTGCCTTAGATTTTATATGTGTTCACCCATCTTACAAGTCCCCCCTCGTCTTTCTTGAGGGTTAATGGGGGGTCGTCCCCACCATTTACCCTCATCATAGCCGAGGGTGGTTTCTTACCAATTTAATGGTTTTAAATTTCAAGTCCCCCCTCGTCTTCCTTGAGGGTGAATGGGGGGGGGGGGGGGGGGTCGTCCCCACCATTTACTCTCATCATAGACGAGGGTGGTTTCCACCAACAATGATGTTTTCAATTAAGTCCCCCCTCGTCTTTCTTAAGGGTGAATGGGGGGTCGTCCCCACCATTTACCCTCATCATAGCCGAGGGTGGTTTCCATAAACAATGATGTTTTCAATTAAGTCCCCCCTCGTCTCTCTTGAGGGTGAATGGGGGGTCGTTCCCACCATTTACCCTCATCATAGCAGAGGGTGGTTTCCACCAACAATGATGTTTTCAATTAATTCCCTCGTCGTCTTTCTTGAGGGTGAATGGGGGGTCGTCTCCACCATTTACCCTCATCATAGCCAAGGGTGGTTTCGACCAATAATGATGTTTTCAATTAAGTCCCCTCTCGTCTTTCTTGGGGGTGAATGGGGGGGTCGTCCCCACCATTTACCCTCATCATAGCCGAGGGTGGTTTCCACTAACAATGATGTTTTAAATTAAGTCCCTCCCCATCTTTCTTGAGGGTGAATGGGGGGTCGTCCCCACCATTTACCCTCATCATAGCCGAGAGCGGTTTAACGAGGATAATCATAATCACGCTAGAATTAACAAACACGAGATGAGTGGACAATATGACATTTTCATTAACATTCCAAGTGTTCTGTTGATGCAACATATTCATTACAACTGTGGTCCGATAAGACATTACATTATTGATAGTATTTCTTCAAATGATCTGCATTCCAAGGGTTGGAAAAGGGTTCCCCCTCAAGGTTCTCTATTATGTAGGTTCCAGGGACAACTTCATAAATGACCCTATATGGGCCATGCCAATTTGGGTGGAGCTTGTTAGGCTTCTTCCAAGTCTTTTTGAGGACTAGGTCCCCTACAGCGATTGGCCTTTGCTTCACCCTTTGGTTGTAAAACCTGGCAGTCCTCTGCTGGTAGGCAGCTTTTCTTATCTCAGCGTCTTCCCTCCTTTCCTCGATCAAGTCTAAGTCAGGTCTCCTTTCTTCCATATTTCTCTGGGGGTCATACATTTGGACCCTGTGAGTAGGAAACCCAATCTCGGTGGGGACGACGTCTTCTGAACCATACGCCAGTATGAACAGGGTTTCTCCAGTAGGAGCCTTTGCCATCATCATGTAGGCCCACAGTACAGCATAAAAATCCTCAAGCCATCTTCCTTTTACCTCCTCGAGCCTCTTCTCGATCGCGTATAGGATTGTTCTGTTTGTGACTTGAGTTTTCCATTTAGCCTGAGGTCATCCTGGGGTAGAGAAGAACTGTTTTATACTCACCCTTTCACAATACTTTTCCAAAGATCCATTCTTGAATTGAGTCCCGTTAAGTGAGATTAGGGTGTTGGGGAGACCATATCTACATATAATGTTTTTCCAGATGACCTGGAAGGTCTTCTACTCGGTAATCGTGATCATCGGCTCCGCCTCCACCCATTTTGAGAAATAGTCAATTGCTATGATCAAGTATCGATAACTATTGACGGCCTTAGGCAAGGGTCCTACTAGGTCGATTCCCCACACTGCGAATGGCCATGGGGATGTAATGGAGGTAAGAGGCTGATGGGGCTGGTGAGGAATGGTGGAGAACCTTTGACATTTATCACACTTTCTTACATATGTCATGGCATCTTTTCCCATGGTTGACCACCAATACCCCTGGGTCACTATCCTCTTTGCTAAAGACCTTCCCCCAATGTGGCTTGAACATGACCCCTCGTGAACATCTTGTAAAATGTGTGGGACTTCAGACGGGTGTACACACCTGAGCGAGGGGAGCAAGAACCCCTTTTTGTACAAGTGTCTTCGATGACAGTGAATTTTGCGGCTCTGTATCTCAACTTTTTCCTTTATTATTTTGTTTCTAGCATCTCCCCCTCTTCAATGTATCTGATTAGAGGGTCCATCCATGAAGACTCCCTGTTGATATTTAAATAAGAACCAAGTGTTCCCTCTGCCTCTTTAATCGTAGGTCGAAGAAAAATTTCTACTGATGAGGGGTCGTCTGAGATATGATGAGGGGTCGGCCCCTTGAAGGGTCGTATAGGCCATGAAGGGTCGGCCCCTTGAAGGGTCGTTTGAACCATGATGAGGGGTCGGCCCCTTGAAGGGTCGTATGGGCCATGAGGGGTCGGCCCCTTGAAGGGTCGTCTGAACCATGATGAGGGGTCGACCCCTTAAACGGTCATCCTAGTCGATCCTTCCTGTAATGGAGTTGTGGTTATTGGACTCGTCCTGGGCCCGAGCCCTCATTTGGGTAGTGGACACCCTCAGCCTGAATGAGGGTACATATGGGTATATCAGAGGTGTCCCCAAATATCGCTTCAACTCTTAAAGTGCCTTCTCACATTCATCATTCCATTCGAAAGTTTTTCTGAGTGTCTTGAAGAATGGAAGACATCTGTCTGTTGCTCGTGAGACAAACTTGTTAAGAGCTGCAACACGCCCCGTGAGGCTTTTCACCTCCTTCTTCGTAGTTGGAAATTGTAGTTCTAGCAAAGCTTTAATCTTCTCAGGATTTACCTCAATACCTCACTGATTCACAATAAACCCAAAGAACATGCCTTCTTGTATGCTAAATACGCACTTAGTCGGGTTCAGCTTCATCTGATATTTCTTCAGCTGGTCAAAAGTTTGTCTTAGGTCAGCTATGTGGTCATCAGCCTTCTTGCTCTTAGTCATCATGTCGTCGACGTAAACCTCCATATTTTTTCTGATTTACTCTACGAATAACTTATTCATCAGCTGATGGTATATAACACCTGTATTTTTAAGACCAAAAGGCATAACATTGTAGAAGTATGTTCCCTTTGTGGTAATAAAAGAGTTACTCTCCCTATCTTCTAGTTTCATCTTAATCTGGTTGTATCCGAAATAAGCATCCATGAAGCTCAATAATTCATGCCCCGAGGTGGCATATACCATCTGGTCTATTTGGGGCAGTGGGAAGTGATCTTTTGGGCAGGCTTTGTTTAAATCTATGAAATCAACGCACATCCTCCATTTATTATTCTTATTTTTAACCATCACCACATTGGCTAACCAATCAGGATATTTGACATCCTCAATAAAAAAGGCCTTTTACAGCTTCTCAGCTTCCTCCTGAATAGCTTGGTTCTTCTCTGGGTGAAGACCCTTCTTCGTTGTTTCACCGGTTTGATCTCCTTATTAACGTTGAGTTCGTGGAACAGGAAGGCTGGGTCTATCCCCAGCATATCTTCACGACTCCACGCAAAAAATCTTGCTTTCAATGCCTAAGAAATTCCACTAACTCATGCTTTATTGATGAATCTAGTGAAGCGCCGATTTGAGTTGTTCATTCTGGTCGTTCGTCATCTAGAATGATGTTCTGCATTGTTTCCATGACTTGACCCTTCACGAGCTCTGATTCAACTCTGGGGTCTAATGTCTCAATCTTTACATCTTTAGACTCATCCACTTGGTAAGTGGTGGTCTTCTTCTTAGCTTCCTCCAACTCTTCTTGTTCGGAAGATGAATAGTAGCACTTTCGAGCTACTTTCTGATCACCCTTCATAAGTCCCACACCAAAGTTAGTCGAAAACTTCAAGCATTGATGTATCGTGGATGGCACTGCTTCAAACTTTTTTAGGCCAACCCTTCCCATGATTATGTTGTAGGCTGATTGGACATTTTTATCTATTACAAAAAAGCATACTTTCTCTGTTCTGCAGGCAGGCCAGGTACCAATAAGCATGTCCAACTTGATCTTCCCAAGTGGAAAGACTTTTTCGCCCGTAAAACTGAGGAGGGGCCTATGATATGGCTCCAACTGGGTTAGTTTCAAGTTTAAATTGTCAAAGCAAGGATAGAACATGATATCTACCGAGCTACCATTCTCTACCAATACTCTTGTGATGATCACATCCTTCATCCTCATCTTGATCACCAAGGGGTCGTCATGAGGATACAAAACACCTTCCAAATCATTTTTGGAAACACCAATGACTAGTTTATCCTTGTTAACCTTCCTCAGGTGATCCTCTTCCACCAAATTTATTCGATGTATATTGGAATAAGCTTGGGCCTCATTGAGGTAAGATTTTCTTTCAGTGGTATGATCACCACCTCCTGCATCTCCTCATGTTATCATATTTACCGTCAAATGAACCAAAATGTATTGAAAATACCTCGCGCTCTGGTTGCCTTGGCTTTTGGGGGAGGTCAGGGTCATCCTCCGAATCACCTTCATGGTACCTCTTCTTGTCATCTCTTGTTCGGTGAGGAGATTTAGACCTTTGCCTTGCTCTGTCGTTGGTATTCCCATCATTCTGGCGATCAATAAACCTGCTCAATTTCCCTCGCTCAATGAGTGACTCAATCTCATTCTAGAGAGCTATGCACCGCTTGGTCCCGTGGCCATGGTCTTTATGGAACTCGCAATACTTGGACTTATCCCTCCTTTCAGGGGATGTCCTCAATTTCTCCGCCCAATTTAGTTCCTCGATGTTCTTGATCTCCTTCAGAATATGGTTTATATCCACCTTTAAGGGAGTATAACTCCCATACTTCCTCAAGTGCTCTATCATCTCTTTGACTTTCGATTTCTTATTGCCCCCATTATGCTTTTGATCTTTCTTCTCCCACCTGCCCTCAGCTTTAGTTTCTGCTTTGGTCTCACCATTCTTCTTTGCAGCCATAGCTTCTTCGGCATTCATTATTTTGGCTACTTTAGCCATTAATTCCACCATAGATTTGGGGGGATCTTTAGCTAAAGTATAATACAACTTGTTCGGTAAAAGGTCACTCATTAGAGTTGTAATGCCTACCTTCTCTTCGTAATCGATTACCTCTAATTTCTTGTTGTTAAAATGAGTGATGTAATCCCTGGTGCTTTCTCCTATTTTCTGCCTTACACTCAACAGGTGTGTTACCCTCTTGACTGGATTCCCACCAAAATAGAAATTTCCTATAAAGAGCTCTGCCAGTTGATGAAAAGTAGAAATCTTCCCCCGAGGAAGGTTATTGTACCATATTTGATCTGACCTAGTGATAGTTCTTGAGAATTACCTACACCTCATCTCATCGGGAACGACATAGATATATGCAGTAGCTTGGTACTTCTATATGTGGAGAATAGGATCAGTCTTTCCATCGTACTTAGGTGTAACTACAGGAGCCTTAAACTTCGATGGTGTGGGAAAATCCACAATTGCTTGTACGAAGGGTGATCCTTTAACAAAGGTTCTTTGTAAAGGATTTCTGGCCTTAGACATTTCCCCTAACCTATCATCCAATCTCTGAATGGATCCTTTCTAATCATCATTTCCAGCCTCTGATCTATTTACCCGAGCAACAGATAGCGCAGACTTCTCCTCTTGGGATCTTTCTGTATGAGCTGCAGGGCGTGAATGGGCAAAACCTTCCCTTAGATCATTTGGTCATTGATAATTTCCTGACTCAATCTGAGGAGGATTTCTATTCCTCCTAGGGCCCAAACGATCAAAGGGGGAGACTCTACTCAACCTCTCTAGGGCACTTGTTTGTTCCGGAGTTAGAGTGACATTTTCTTGAGAGTCCATGACTCTTACGGGTGATGTCCGACCAAGTTTATATGAAGGATTGTTGGACCGCTCAGTGTGACGCGATTCAGTATGCCTAGATAAGGAAGCATGGGGAAACAGAGTACGTCTGGATCTTGAAGATGACAGGTGAGTGTTTCTATGAACACTTCGCAGGCCTGAATGGGCAGGCGTTGCATTTTGAACAATTTGGATGAGTTGTCGCATGGTATCCTGCATAGCTGTTTATCCTCTGGCTAAGCTGGCCACTATTACAGTGAGTTCATTGACAGTTAGAGGAACAGACGGGTTGGGAGGAACTCCGTCATTATTCCTATTGCTAGATTCTGGGAGCTCAGCCATGTTTAATGAATTTTTAGTGAAAAATTCTAAGTATAGTCGTTCCCACAGACATCGCCAATCTGTTGATGTAAAAAACTAGACTTGATCTAATTAATTAATCACAGATAAATATAAATAAAAAAAGTCAAAGGATTTTTAAAGTGGTTCAGCCTTGTAAAACTATGTAAAATGAATTATCTCCCATCGAAATGAGATGAAATGTTTATATATATAAACCCTAGTGGAAAACTAGTAAATAAGAAAGATGGAAAAATAGGGGACCGAATCAATTCGGAAGGAACCGAATCGATTCGAAAACATGGGAAATAAAAAAGTAGGTTCTGGTGCCAAAGCGAATCGATTCATACTTGTCCAAATCGATTCGCACCTAACAGTCTACAACTCTCAACTTTTCCCAACTTTACGAAAAATACCGTAACTTCTTCGTTATAATTCGGAATTAGGCATGGTCCGAGGCTATACGAGGATAACTCAGAGTGATACAAAATCCAAGAAGATATTAGGACAAAAAACAAATTACGAAATGACTAAAACACTCTTGAATGTTCCCTTGAGTGTGCTTTTGAAGTCAAAACCATCCTAACAATTACATAATTCATTCGATGCAACTCAGACTCATGCACCGTCAGCAGCCACATGAAGAGAAATCAAAGGGCTTCAATTGACGTGAAGAGGTCAGGATTAAAATATGAATGATGAAATTACAAAAATTCCCCCAAAGCTGTAATATTCAACGAAAATTTTCTGGAAAGCGACCAAACTTCACACTAAGCAACGAAATACCTACAAAAGCTCAATTATTCCTCATATAGTATGTTAACATATAAAATGGAGGTTTTCTTGTTAATGATCATAAATATAGGATTTAAGGTAGCCGAGGGGGCTAAAATGCATAAGTATAAGGGTGAATAAATACAATATTCGTGCCGAATCAACAAACTCGTCAAGGTGAAAGATTATGACAAGTTTGGGGGTGACAAAGAAAATTGTCACGGACTTGTCACAGTCAAAGTCCATGACAAGAATTGAACATGTCACAAACTTTGACCGTGAAAAGTTTGTGACAAAGAAAAACTTGTCACAAACTTCAACCTTGACAAGTCCGTGACAATTTTTATTTGTCATGATCTTGTCATGGTCAAAGTCCGTGATAAATCTAGGCAGAATTAAAAAAACACTGATGGGCAGTATGGCTACTACCATTGCCCAGCAGTATATTTGTACATGTTTCAACACATATTAAAACTTGTCCAAACAACATATATATCAAGTAACGTTCAATATTAAATAACCAAATCAAATAAATACAAATATCCATAACCATGACCAACTAACAAACATCCATAACCAAATAATAAAAATAAAAATAATATCCAATATCCAAATCTAATAAATACAAATAATGTCATGGACTAGACTCTTGAACAGGTCGGAGGAGGAATGTGGTCCACATAACATATTAATTGATACATCAATTAATATGTCGAATGCCGCACTGTTGTTCCAACCACAAAGGTGCATAATCTCTTTCGGGTATAACATGGGTGACACGAACCTTTGCCTCTATATCTTGCATGACATATCCATGAACCACACTACCCGGGTGTGTGTTCGGGTCCCTTAACCCCTAGAAATCAGCGTGACACCAAATATGTCTATTAAAAACTTGCCCGACCAACCTATTATTGACATAGTCGATTCAACGAGGATCAATATGGGAAATGGATCATATGTAAGGGCCGAGTATGTGCATACCTACGACGGCCTCCTCGTCTACCTCCTTCCCCTTCTCATTTTCCTTACATAAGGTGGACCCAAAGTGACGCTTTATGAAGACATACATATCTAAGACCGTCACCTCCAACCTTTCTAACTTATCTCCATGGGTTTCCACCTTACGAGATAACTCGGTGTTACTTGTCTCAATCCCAGTGAGCCTCGACTTTCCCACGTGAGAGCTCACCCCTAGTCCTCCCCTTGTGACCCGCCTCGAGCACTTGACTTAGTGCAGCCGTAGCCAAAGATGCTTTGTCGACATTAAACTGCTTGTCATGCACTTCCTTAAGCTTTACCTGAAATGATAAAAAAGTACACGATTAGTTAAGTTACTAAAAAAATTATAACGTAATTAAAAAAATTAAATAATTGTATAATAGTTTTATAACTTACAATCGTGGCCGCCACACTCAGGGACACCTCCTTATCCTTGCTCTTATTCATTCAAATTTCCACTTAGTCATTGATACTATGTGGACTACCCCTAGGGTCACTCCTCGTCTCCTGATATAAAATAATGCAAAGTAATGCTAAATTAGAATAACATAAAACTAAAATTAAAGAAAAATAAAAACTTACCATCCTATGCTCCACCTCAGCATAAGATGTCCACTCGGAGTAGTGCACGTCCACCTTTTTTGCTCGATTTTCCCTCCACGATTAGCGAGATGTCAATTGTCGCTCCTCGATCTCATTGTTGATAAACTGCTACCACTGTGCCATTGAGATCGGCTCCTTCATCGATACGGTGTCACACACTCTCATAATGGACTCCTGGATCTGTCCAAAGTCCCGTGCCCACATGTTTTTCTTCCACGTTTTATATTGATCTCTCAACTGTTCGAATGTGCATTCGAGGACATATGGGGGCAGGCCGAATTGTTCCTGTCAAATAAATACAAACCAAAAATAAAGAAAGTGTTAGTTGTATTTAAATTATAAAATATAATAACATATAAATATAAATACACTACCTGTAGTACCCGCCAGATGGACATCTTGAGCTCATTTGGCACCTTCCTCCAATCCGTGCACCCCAGGCCAATGATCGAATTGAGCAACTACAGGGATCTAGCCAGAAAGGTCATCTTGTTCTCGATGACGGGCCCCAACTTAACCTATTTTTGGGGGCTAGAGGAAGATGACCCTTCGTCGCCTCTGCTACCATAATGCCCTGATGAAGGCATGTTCCGCAAAAATTGTTGTTATTAGTACAAACATGAATATGGGAAAATTATCAAATCCAAATAAATTAGAATATTGTACAACTTAACGACATTATAAATTTAAAAATATTATTTCAATATCGGGTCATGTCATGGACTTTGAATTAATGCTTAAATTGATTAAAATCTAAATTAACATATTCACTAACAAATAAACCAATTTTGATTCAAATTTGATAATAACAAAGCACTAGTAGAATACAAGTTAACGACATTATAAATCTAAATATTGTGTCATGGATTTTAATACTTAAATTGATTAAAATCCAAATTAACATATTCACTAACAAAAAAACCAATTTCGATTCAAATTCGATAATAAAAAAGTACTAAAAGAATACACCCACTGGTTATTACAAGCAGTAAACTGATCAAGTAAAAATGAATTAAAAGCATTAAATTGTCGTCCGATAATAATAAAGCACCATAATAATACACCCACTGGTTATTACAAATAATTGGAATACTTATTACAATTTCAAATTTGGGTTATCATAAAAAATGGATTAATATTCGGTAGGAGCAACCAAGTCATCCACACTACTGTTTAGACGCTTTGGCGCATGTAGGGCGATTGATCATGACTCGCTATTGATATACTCTGAGTAAAACACTTGCTCATCACTCACGTGTTCGTTGCTCTTCAACTCGGACAAGTCAACCATGATCAAATTGGTGTCAAGATCAACTTTACAAACATTTTTATCCTAAACTCATACCCAATCACAGTAAAACACAACCTCTTTGAATCTTATATAGTCCAATTCAAATATATTTTGATTTACACCATAGTAAGTCATTTCAGCTTCAAGGAGGTTTTTATCATTCGTGATCCCTCGAGAATAAGTAAGAGAGTTGTATGAAAATCCAGAGTTATGTACATTTGTATTTTTCTTGTACACCCTTGCACCGAATACGCAACCGTTCAATCGATACGTTTGTACTCTTGTGACATGAACAAGGGTTCAGTGGCTAGATGAGCAAGCCTTGATGTCTCATCACCAGTCTTTAAGGCAAATAGGTGCGCAAAATAGGAGCCAATAGCTATCTATTGTGGTTCTCGTTACTATAATCTTGGCATGTGTAAATTTACACTAAATCAACTTGTATATGATTACTTATTACCTTTCACCCTCATTACTTGTTATATAACACTTGCCTTAAGGGGTATATGCATGCATGTATTCTCATGTGAATGCATGATTACTTATTACCTTTCACCCTTGTTACTTATTAGGTAATAATGTTTATAGTGATGATTTATACATAGTTATGTTTCATTTTGCATTATTAATTTTTTAACAACAAGATCTTAAAATTTATACTATGTTTCATTTAATTATGTCTTATTTATATTCGGTTTAATCACAACTCTAAATGTTAGAAATGCCCAGGGACAACCAAATTAATATCCATCTAAGCGTTCAAATCCACTATCCAACAACAATTCAAAAATTCCAAACAACAATGCAAATAATATTGCGATATGTTAGAAATTCCTAGGGCCAACCAACTCAATGGACAGCTAAATGTTCAAATCCACCAATCAACAACAATTTAAGAATCCCGAACATTTCAACAATATCTATGTGTGTGTGTGTGTGTATGTATATATATATATATATATATATATATATATATATATATATATATATATATAGAGAGAGAGAGAGAGAGAGAGAGAGAGAGAGAGAGAGAGAGAGAGAGAGAGAGAGAGAGAGATGGTCGTCACTGCTGTAATTGGAAAGAGAAACCAAATTTCAATTTATACAAAAAATTAAATAGACACTATATACCAAAAACCAAAAACCAAAAACCAAATACAAATTTCAATTTCAATTTTAATTTATAATACCAATTTCAATTTCAATCTCAATTTAAATTTCAATTTCAATTTCAAATTCAATTTTAATTACAAATACCAATTTCAATTTCAATACCAATTTTAATTTTAAACACCCCCACACCCACACTGACCCACCCCCACACACATTGAAATCTCCCCCCCACTCACACAAATAGATTCCCATTATCATATGATTAATATTCACCATTGTTTGGTCCCCACGTAATATACCAACATTTTTTAACAACCAAATAAACCATTTTTTTAACAACCCAATGATTAATAGCCATAATTTACAAGCAATATATATTTGAAGAAATATATTTTTAAATTAATATATATTGACAAAAAATGCATGTTTTTTTTGTCACGATCTTTGATTGTAATAAGGGTGGCCGACTGAAGGGTGCGATTTTAACCTGTTGGTGTAGTGGGGTGGCAAAGTGTTTGAAGGTCAAAGTTAGGCGGCCTAAATGTAATTAACCCTTAAAAAAAACTTAAACACATTAAAACTTTTTAATTATACTTCCAATCTAAAGGGGAGTGGTAAATAATGCTGGTTTATATATTATAACAAACGAAGTTGTTGTTTACAGAATGTTTATAAACCCGTCCTAAATATTACCTTAACTTGTCCTATAAATAAGAGAATCCCTTCAATGGACTTCACCAAATCCGCTGGAAGATTACACCACTGTCCCATTATTGTTTTATCTACATTTCCTTAAAAAGAAAAAATATTTATATCCTATGGTCAAATTTTGAGCAACCTAATGTCAACATACTTCAAATAAAAATATTGACATATTAAACTGCATTATTTTTGTGAACCAAGCACAGTAGAAAGGAAACAAATCGGTTGGGTTCATAGCCAAAAGGGTTTTATTTCTAGATATGAACAATAATATTTGATATTAGTAAAATAACATGTTATATACTATATAGTGATGGGGGAGAGAAATCGAGAAAACTACGTGCAACCTATAGAATAATAAAGAAAAGATCGTTAATGCAAGTTCATAAGGAGATGAAAGAGAATGACGCCTTGTTATAGGTAGAAAATTTGAAGCTATATGTTGGATAGAAACAAAGTAATTAGGGGCAGATGCGCTAAATATAATGAGGCCATGATTTTGAGAATAATTGTTAAAAGAAGTTATACAATTCAAGATGGATTCAACCTTCCACTGTTCTTCTCATACTAATATGGCCAATGTATAATTTGTATGATTTTGAAATGGCATATACTCTATTTGTTTATTACAAATTAACCTTTAAAGTAACCAAACTTTAATGTAGTACACGTGACTTTTTAAAGGGTTTTCAATGTACTCCGTATTGACCTTGGATCCTGTGGTATAAAAAATATCACAAAAGATGTTTTACGAAGAACAATCATAATCAAGAAAGAAAGCAGAAAATCACACACATAACATAACTATGTATGTGGTTCGGCAACATGACTACGTTCACGGAGAGGTCTTCTGTTTTATTAAGTATCTCTCAATATGCTTAGTACATGCCCCGGGCTAGGGGTTATAATTTATAGATGTAGAATTTCAGTTGTTTAAGTAACTCCATGATGCCCATGATGATTCATGAATCCCTTAAATATATACACAAGACTATAGGGGATTGACTTGGTTTTGGGGCGGTGTGGACTGCATACACCCATAGATTCTTTCCATGATATGAGGTCGGGTAACTCTTTAAATTTGTTTGGCCAATCTGGACGTTCTTGAGGTCTCAGAATAAAATTGGTCCCTACAATTGCCCCTAAAATCATTTTTCCATTACTTGGGCCAATGGATTTTATATGTGGCTAAGGATGTAGCCTCATCAGTGGCATTGTAATTTATTGAACCAGGAGAGGCGGATTTGTCTTTCTGTAAGATATTGAAGCGCCAGATATTTCTCGAGAAGTGTAAAACGTCATTTAATTATTTGAAATTGGTTTGTCAAAAACTCAACCATCAGCTCATCGTCTCTGTTCATTTTTGCGCATAATGTGCCCTCGGGCTTCATTCTTTACTTTTACTCTTGAAAATTAAGACTTTCTTCAACTTCCCAAGCCTCCTCTTTGTCTAGTAAGTTTCAGCTTTCTCCTTCTGGTTTTCTTTCTTCTGTGCATCGATCTTCTTCTGTAGCTAGGGTTTTTTATTTTTACTCATGGCAATGCTTGATAACAAGTATTTTCCTAAGCTTAGGAAGTGTTACAATATTCCTAATTGGGTAGAGATAGAACGTACATCAGTCCCCAAATATGTTCGCGACCTAGAAGATGACCACTGGATCCATGTTCTGTTAGTTTCACAAGGGGGTTTAACGTTTCCTCCTAACCCTACTTTTTTATATTTTTTCCAATACTTCAACGTAGTCCTTGCTCAGTGTTCTCCAAATGTGTGGAATCTTCCATAGAATAAATTTGCTCTATGGTACCAACTTAGGGTTAGCTGAAATATTCTATTGTTATACTTTCTCTCACATCAGTAGGGGTCTTCTATATCTGAAATCAAGATGTCTTGATAGGGTGTTAGTAGTAAACCTACCTGATTCCCATTAGGACTATTGGTCTGAAGGTTTTATTGCCTGAAATTAGAAATATCCTCTCCAATCAGGTGGCGTAAGCTACAGGAGACCTCGGATCCCTAACTTTGGGGACGAGTACATAGGTCATTATTAACATCTCTTTTTTATTATTTGTTCGCCTGCTTATGTGTAATTTTCTTCTGAAATTTCCTTCCCTTTTTCTATAGCCAAAGCCAAGAATCAAGATCCTGCTCCTCGAGCAATTCGAGTTGCTGAGATTCTGAAAGCGTGGAGGATAAGAGATATATTTATGAAAGGGAACGTCCCAGGTCTACTACATTTTTACTGGAATATAGGAATACCACTTCTAGATTTTTTATTCGTCCAGTAGACATAATCCCTTATCTAGAGGTTCCAGAAGAAGGAGTTGGTGGTACCTCTGAACCTATTGAGGTAAAGGACGAGGTAAAAAGTAGCCTGGGGTAGGATATGGTAAAAGTCAGCGAGGAAGGGAGTGGTGAAGGTGTAACAACCTGTCCTTTTGGAGACCATTAAATTCCATAATTGGATATAAATTGGAATTTGGGGAATTTTCCTAAATAGTAATTTTTGGGATTTTCGAGGATTGAATGATTTTCGATGGGTGCTGTAATTATTTTTGGGACTATATAGGTCGAAATATTTTAATTATATGTCGTCGTTGAGTAAAGCGACACGAGGTAAGATTTTTAATTGGAAAACTCGCATTTATTTATTTTGGCTTGGAATAGTGATTTGCGGTCAAGTACCTCGGATGGGAATTTCGACTGCGCCATAATTCTCGAAATGGCCGAGATAGTCGGAAAAGAGTGTCCGATTGTCGAAAATGAGTTTCGGATAATTTTAGAGGTAAAAGTAACTCGTAAATGGGTAAACGAGTCGTTTTTGGGTTTTAAGGGTTTAAACCCTTTTTCTTTCTTTATAAAGAGGGAGAGAGGGAGAAAAGAGAAGAAAGAAGAGAGAAAAGAGAGAGGAAAGAAGAAAGTGGAGAGAAAAATGGAGATTCGGGCCAAACTCCGTCGGATTCGACTCGAGGTCGTCGGATTTTATCCACGAGGCAAGTGTTTACTTGCTTTATTTATCTTTTCTCATAAATATCTCATACCGTAGTTTGGTATAAACAAACCCTAATGGTTTTGGGGTGGGTTATCGTGGATAAAACGAGTTTTTGGGAGTTAAAATAATTAAACCCCAAATAATATTTCAATTTTGTGGAACTTAGGTTTTAAGCTAAATTAATTGATGGTTTTGGGTTCTAGGATGTTTAGAACCCTTAATATGTGTAGTTGTAGTTGGTTGAGGTTGTAGGACGTTGGGTGAGGCGACAAAAGCTTGGGAGAAGCTTTAATGGCCGAAATCGTCTCGGAGAAGACGATGAATATTAACCCGTCACCTTAGGTAGGGGGACTTTTTGGCCAGGAAAAGAGTTGATTTAGCTTTCGGCCAAAACACGAAAGTTATAGATCCTTTCGATACGGTCGCGTGGGCACCAACCGCATATTTTTTTTGATTTTTCTACGATTTGATATGATTTTTACAAGATGATAGCTCCGGGTTGAAATCATCAACTCGGAAATCAAATCGGGAATTGGAAAAATTACGGCTAGGATTAATTGCGTAGATGTTTGGGATAATTTTTGGGGTATTTTAGAAACTCCGAAAATGAATTTGGGTTGTTTGATAAAAGGATTTGAGGAAAAATAATTTGGGAGACCTGGTGTGACCGGTCGACCGCGCCCTTAAGGCCGGTCGACCGCGTCAAGGAGAAATGGCCTACTGCTTTGTTTCATAGGCTTATTTACATCCCGCGGTCGACCGGTCGACAGGTGCCCTGTTTTCAGCCCAAGATTTTGGAGATTAGGATTATTTCTCCTTTTTGTGTTTAATGTTTAAGGCCCTTCCAAATGAGAAATATCGGAGGGTTATGTCCTAAAGGACTTAAGGAATTGGGAATTTATATATGTGTATATTCACTTAGAGTGAATTAGCATAATTGAATATATCCAAATGAATCCATAGATGGGATTTTGATATATATTACTTATTAAAGTAAGAAAATAGTTTGGATTTAGTATCATGCATATATGAATGCATGATTATGATTCTTTGAGAGAATCTTTGGGATTATTGGTCATCGATAGATGGTTTGGCAAATATTGCCATTTTTATATATTCAGGTAGGAATATATGGTATATATATATACTATGTGATTATGTATATATATGATGTGATATAAATGATTTTGAAAATATAAAAATGAATATTTTCAAAATGGGAAAAAGATAAATGGTTTTCATAATTAATAAATTATGGTTACACATCTCCCTAAATAACTATCATAAGGGAAGTTGCGCGCGTTGTGGTGAAGCCTTCCTGGCTGTTGAGCAGGTTGGATATAGTCCCTAGGCCATATGGGCGGTTATTTGTTTTTCTGCGTTGGTTAGGGGATTCTGGGTGTGGTCCTGACTTTCCCGCAGGCAATATGGCCGCTTCCCGTCGTTGGTAGGTTCCCAGGTTGTCTTGTATAGATAGGCCCTAGAAGATGATAGCCATTTAGGGGCGCGTCCAGTGGGGAAACCCGGAGGGGCGGTCTTAGATTTATTAAAGCAATTCATGATAATGGATTGGCTTTAATTTACATTTCCTGAGTATAAAAAAGGAAATGGGATAAAGGTTTGGCTTCGGTAACACTCCCAGATGGAAGAAGGGATGTGGAAGCATGATTTAATCAAAGCATTTTCATGATAATGGAAATGGCTTTGGGTACATTTCCTGAGTATAAAAAGGGAAATGGGATGATATAAAGGAAAATCATTTTTATGATAACAAAATTGGCTTTTAAAAGGTATATGATTTGTTAAAGCAATGCATGATAATGAATTGGCTTTATATTTACATTTCCTGAGTATAAAAAGGGAAATGGGAAATTTTGAGAAAAATAAAGGTATTGATAAATACTTTGTATATGAATCCTCAGTCCGAGAGATAGATCCGAATGGTTATGGTAAAATTTGAATATGGCAGTGTGTTGAGACTGGGGAGAAGTTTAATCCTTAGTGCTCGTATATTATTAATTCTTATGGTATATATATTATTATATATCTTTCTGTACTTAGGGACTGGCGGATCTCGACTATCGATCGTGCCGCATAGTAGTGTATCGGGGGGGGGGGGGGGGGGGGGTTCCTTGTTTAGATTTCACTTTGCGAGACACCCCACGCACGAACATGGCATAACGTTGAGACTGGGGTGAAGCTTAGCCCTTAGTACATTACTTGGACTATCTAGGGTAGATAATGGTGGGGTGATAGACTAGTTTAGCAGGGTAGCTTGGCTAGAATGTTCTAGATAGATGCACTAGGAGTGCACTATTAGCGGAGAGGTGAGGCGTATCTCATGGGAGTGCGATACCAAACTTAAATATGAGATAAAACCTTTTTCAAAATAATAAGGCATTTATGCACTTGCAAAATGTTTTCAAAATTCGGGCTCTGACCCGTTTATCTACTTTTCCTTTCTTGCTATATTATATATATACATAGGTGTCCAGACACAGGGATGCCTAGATGATAATTCCTTCGAGTCAGACGTCAGCTGCAGCAGCTGTGGATGTGTGCAGGTTTTTGATAGCCGCTTCCATCCTTGTACTCTAGATAGGAGGTACTGTATAAACATTGGAGCCAATGGCTCAATTGCATTTATTTATTCTTTTGGTACAGCATTCGATATGGTTGTATATTTTGACCGAGTGTTCGGTTATTTTATTTCATTTCAGTTTCATTTACCCATTAACTTGTGGATATTTTATTTTAATCATAAAAAGAGTAGTTAAGTAAAAGTTTTTAACGCTCGCCTAATAGGATATTAGTAATTAAATGGATTTTCGACAGTGATGCTAAGGATGATCCATATGTGACTCCTGTTTTAATTTGATATAGGAGTGATCGTCCGGTATCCCATTAGGCGGGTTGTTACAGAAGGCGAGAGCGGTGAGAATGAGTTTAGCATAGGGGAGTCTAGCGAAGGGGAATATAATGAGGAAGAAATGGCCCCTCTGAGGAGAATACTCTTAATTTAGGATGATGATGATAATGATATTCTATCAAACAGGATGAAGTGACTCAAGAAGAAGGTTGGAGACTCTATTGGTACTTCCAAGGTGGTGGCTCAAGAGATAAAGAAGAGAGAAGAAGAAAAGAAGCGAGAGAGAGAGAGAGAGAGAGAGAGAGAGAGAGAAGAAGAGGAAAAGAGAAAAGGAGAAAAAAGGGCACAAGCTTCAAAGGCATAGATAGTGCCTTCTTTTGTTACTATTAAGGGAGCCTTCGTGGTTGTTGCTCCTCAACTTTCCCCTCTACTGCTGGAGAAAGCACTGGTCGTGGCTGATCACGAGTGCTCATCGAGCATGGGGGGAGACTAGTTAGCCCTCAAGTCTTCCCAAGGGCTTGTTTTGGTAAGTACTCCTTTCTCTATACTTATTTGTTATATATTTTCCTCTAATATTTTGTCTTGCAGTTTTACTCTGACTATACTGTACTACTCCATGGTCGAGCTGAGCTGTCTAGGAGAAACTCAGAGCTAGTTGAAGCTCTAAAGTCTTTCGAGAAGGCACTTGCTGACAAGAAGGCTACCTTTGACAGAAAGAGGGATAAGTCTATTAAAGAGTTGTCTGACCTCTGCAAAGATTACGGTGTCGTGATTGCGAACACACTAGCAATGGCAGAGAAAAATAAGGGGTTGGTCATGAAAGTGGAAAAGCTAAAGGAGAAAGCAACGACCATTCGAGAAAGTGGATATAATGAAGGTTGCGATGCAGCATATGATGACATCGAACTCAAGATTTCTTATCTTCGGTGAGCATGTTTCAAAATGGGTTGGGATAAAGCCTTAACTATTGATGGAGTTGTTGTTGACTCCCCCTCTTCTCCCAGCATCATCCTAGTCACAATTCTCTTGAAGAGTATCCTATTGCCCAACCAGATACTCAGGATGGCATGGAGCCCATTACTCCTGCTATTGGGGTTGCACTGGTCAATCCATAGGGAGTCATTGTCCCAACTAGAGGAGCTACCCCAGGTGCTGGTGAAGGTGAGGCTCCTGTCAACCAAGCTATTGACAAAGGGAAGGGGATCTCCACGTCTGACCAGGTTGAGGCCTTCTAGGAATTTTAGGCCTTGTTCTTATTTTTGTTTACCTATTTTATTTTTGCTTCTTCCATTTATATGTATTGGCATGTGCTTTTGATTTAAATGAAAAATAAACTTTTTCTTTTTTCACTCATACATGCTACCTTTATTGCTTGTTTGGTTGGTTGTATCTTATTAATTTGGAAGAATACATCCCTACTAAGTCCCGTCTAGGCCAGATTCTTGGTCTGAACATAAGCACTCAAGTGTGCCGAGCTTTTGTAAGGATTTGTAAATCCCTGAGGACGAGAAACTAGGATTACAAATATCAGTCTGAGGTAGTCACTAAGTTAAAGGATATTCTCGAAGAGATGGATAGAATTGGTGATTCTGTGCAGGAGGAGATGGACGCCTTGAAAGAAAATCTTCTCGATGCGTCTGAAATCAACTAGGTGGGGGAGTTATTGTAAAGAGATAATGACATCTTAAGGAGAGAAATTGCTCGCCTAAAAAAGAACACACCATTTTGTCCTCCTTTGGGGCTATGAGGATTCTCCTCATCGTCTGCTATAGTTTCTCATACTGACAATAAAGCTTACATGAGAGAGATTTTCGAGCTAAAAGAAGATGTTCGTCGAGCCTATGTGATTGATGCTGGTCTTCAACGATTAAGATAGTTATTCTGAAAGGGTCCTAGGCAGGTTTGGACTAATCGTTACGACCAAAGTTGGGCATATTCCCCTATAAGACTAAAAGAGGCCGAAGAACTTGCTTTTGCTAGGGGACGACTGGACGTTCTTAAGGAATTGAAATTTCCAAACAAATCCTCCTTGTGGTAGAAATATCAGGTTGTTCATTCATCTGCTCTGCAAAATGACTTTCGAGGGATGACCGGTGGATCCTAATGGATATTATTTCGATGAATCTAATAGATCCATTCCTAGAGAGATTTGAACAAGACTTGGTTCCTCATCCTGATGATGGGCAGAGAGCTCGAGTAGCGTACTACCTTTCTCGTCGTGCTAGGCCATCGTAAGTCTTTAAATATTTCTTGGTTTTCTGATGTAAATGTAATTATATGACCGATACAACTGCTTATTTATGTCTCGAGAATTTGCTGAGTAAACATGTATTAACCATATTTGTTGATTGCTTGTCTTTAGTGTTTGACCAAAAAAGTACTTAATAAGTCTGATCATAGTATGAATGATTCGTACAAAAACTTATTAATCATTTTGGGTTTTTTAACCGACTAAATGATGTTAAGTTTTTGTTATCTCGTGCTTGAACATTCTCCCAGTCCAATATGCCTTATCCATATCATTTCATTCCCTTTACCTTTTAGTTTTTGTCATCACACTTCCTTAATCCTAAGTAGGGAGATGGAGAGAATGTACCTGGTTAATGGGTTATCCGCCTGAACAGGATTTTTCAACCAACTTAAATTGGCGACCAACATTGAGTTGGATTTATTGCCTAAGGATACCCTGTAGGTCTTTTATTGTTATCGGATCAACTCGAGAGGCCAAAAGTGTTTTTAAAAAATACTCGAGGAAGGTTAATTGTAAACCTTGATTTACATATATTTTAATTTTGAACACATTAAGTATGGCAGACTGTTGCAACCATAGGAACTTTATTGGAGCCAATCGAATATCCTGATGTAATTCCAGAACTTTGTTATGTTCTTGGGGGTGCGTATTGCTCAGAAATGATGCCTATTAAAGTTTGATCAAGAGACATAAAACAACCAATATGTTCAGAATGTGTGGGCCAATCGACCTTTATTGATTAAAATGATAAATAAAAGGCAACATTAGTTTGTAAATGGAAATTTTCCTAAACTAATGATGATGAAAAATAAAAAGGTATAGAAGTCTAAAAGTAGAACTTCGTAAGGTTGGATGCATTCCAGGCCCTTAGTATCTCCCCGACCTTCAGCATTTCTAAGTGATAGGTCCCCTGTAAGTCGTCTCTTATTATCTTGAAAGGTCCTCCAAATTTGGTCCCAGGTTTCCATCTGATGGTCTTACAGCACTGTCGAGGACTTTCTTTAGGATGTAATTCCCCTACTAGAAATTTCCTCGGATTGACTTTTTTATTGTATTATTTGGCCAGTTGTTGTTGGTAAGATGTCAACTTAACTAGTGCCAGTTCTCGTCACTCATCATCTAAGTCAAGTTCAGTGAGTAATGCTTCATCATTGAGGCCTTGGTCGACCAAGGTTGTCCTCATAGTAGGTAGTCCTGCTTCCAGTGGGATGACTTCCTGCATTCCATAGGAGAGCACGAATGGGGTTTCTCCCGTTGCTCTCTTAGGAGTTGTACAATAAGCCTATAAAATGTGTACTAGCTTGTCTATCTAGGAACCTTTGGATATTTCCAGCCATTTCTTCAATCCTTCAATCAATGTCTTGTTGGAAGCTTCAGCTTGCCTGTTGTTCTGGGGATATTATACAGACTTAAAGTGGTGCTTGATGCATTGTCATCGTAAAATCCTTGAAAGAATCCACTTTCAAATTGCGTGCCATTGTTAGTAATGATTGATCTTGGCATCCCATAGTGGGTGATGATGTTTTTCCATATGAGCCTCATCATATCAGAGTCCCGAATGTTTGCGAGTGGTTATGCCTCTACCCATTTGGTAAAATAGTCAGTGCCGACCAACAGATACTTGAGATTTCAAGATGCGTTAGGTAGAGGACCTAAAATATCCAAGCCCCACTAGGCGAATGACCATGGGATGATTAATGACATGAGGTCACTATCTGGTTGGTGGATAATAGGGGAGTGCTTTTGACACTTCTCATACATGTGAACATAAACTCTATCATCCTTCTACATGTACAACCACTAGTATCCTTCCTTGATCACTCAAAAAGCCAATGATCTTCCTCCTTTATGACTCCCATAATTTCCCTCATGAAGTTCACTAAGAATCTGCTCGACATCTTCCAGGTTAACACACTGGAGGTAGGGGCCAGTGAAAGACTTTCTGTAGAGTTTTCCTTTAGGATATAAGTGAAAGGGAGCAGCCTTGACTCTTATCTGCTACACCGATCTTTTGTCGCCTGGTAGTGTGTATTTTTGTAGATAAGTTATGATGGGATCCATACAAATGGGTGAATTTTCTATGTGTAGGACTTGATTTATGACTGTCTGATTAATGCTTGTTGCGTGAGGAATTCTATCTGAATGGTTCTCCTTAAATAGGTGTCAATGGCGGAGCTTAGAGCTACTAAGGAGTCGACGTGACTATTTGGCCCCTTGGGGAACTGCTGAACATCAACTCTATCAAACTTTTCCGTAAGTCCCCTTACAACAGCAAGGCAAGCTTCCATCCTCTCATCCTTGGCTTGTAAGTCTCCACTTATCTGCTTGGACACTAGCTTTGAATCGCCAAATACCAAAGGAATTTTGCCCTTAGCAATTGTACTTTGTGCAGGCTAGCTAACAATATCGAAAATGGTATCACCAGGTCAAGATGTATATAAGCTCAAACCTGACAACAATGGTGTACAAAAGATATAAATGTATAGGCAGAAGGAGATGAGGCAAAGAAGAAGATGATACCAAATATAAGTGGTTCGGCCGGAGCCTACGCCCACTGTGCAGTGTGAATGGTGGTTTTCACTATAAGTATGGCACTAATGGCCTATAAATACAACACTCAAGATTTTCTCTCTCTCTTGTGTATATTTTAATAGAGTTCTGCTAGGGTTATCAATAATGAGATCCTTTTTAATATAGAAGATGAAGAACATATATAGGACTTGGGGGGTGTAATGTTCCCCCAAGCAGGTGTGGAATGTTCCTAGCCACTGAGGTTGTGCCATATGTCACTATCTCATGTAGAGGGTGATGAAATATTCCCTCTCATGGGGGAATGATTCACTTGCAACGGTTTCATCCACGTAGGACCTACGCCCCACATACACTGTTCCACGTATCCCCCAATCCACGCGCTCTGCCTGTTGTTGCTATCGGCTACATGGTCCAGGTCAAGGACTTCGGCCGACCTTAATGGTCAAGGGTGAATTCGTGGGACCTTAACCCTCGTGAATGGACATCTGTCTCTTCTGCTGGTCTCATCCTAGACTCATCGACACTGGGTTAGTGAAGTCCGAGGATACTTCATTCTCTAGGAATAGTGCAGACCCCCATTCTAGGTGACTAACGAGGGCCGAGGCCGAGTCATCTTCCCGAGTCCGAGTGTAGACTTCTCCTTCTTGGTCATCTGGTAAGGGTCGGTTAAAGCCGAGGTTCATGGTCCTAGACGAAGTGATACTTGGCATATCAATCACCCCCTAGACCTTAGTCTCTGACATCTGGATGAGGCTGAGGGGTAATGATGCTATGTTATCAGACGTCTCTGCTGATGATTATTGAGGGGACATGTGTTAACCATCAGGTGAATTGGTCACTTGAGTTGACAGCTGTTACATTTACCATATGGTTGTGTCTAATTGAGGTGTGAATGATGGCTTAGATGCCTAGGGCTTATTACTTATTATGATGAGTATTTTGGGAAATTGTGCACTACTTTATGAAGCGTACACAAATCATTACTTGCATATAAATAGGAGTTGTATTTCAAACCTTTTTTCTCACTAGACTTTCTCTTTCATCACGTTTCTTCCTTGAACCAGAGCTTTAACTCTTTGCACCCATGTTCTCAAGAATTGTCTCAAGGTTATTTTTTCTTCTCCATTCCCATTTCTTCTCCAGTTAACCTTCTTCCACCATTGTTATTCAAGATTTTACAATTTCTTGAATCATTTTTAGACTTCATACTTTCCGGTGAACTCAAACCCCACTCCGACAGCTCTCCCTGGGTGTTTGGGGCTCGCACGTGGGCCTTGTGTGGTGGTTTTAATAAAATTTAGCTTTTAGTAGTGTTTTCACTTATTACTTGCACCATTTAGGTTTCGATTAGGATCCTAAAATTCCTCTGGTGGTGTTTTATATACCTCCTGCTATAAGTTGCTCTAAGTAGGGAAAACGATTGAGTTTTCCCTTTTTGATCTTTAAGTCAAAATTAGTCAACGCTAAAACTTGTTGTGGCTTGTGGCTTCCAATCTTTAATTGTACAAGTGTTACCTCGTCCTATGAATTTTAAGGACCCTATACGAGTTAGAATTTCAATACCCAATCCTGAGGGAGAAGTACTTCCAAGAGATACGCAAATTAGAGGACGAGGATGAGCTAGGCACCAAGCCGACCTTGTTAGGAGACGACCCATTTTTCCTATTCCTCTAAAAGTAATTCTTCCCACTCCAGAAGAAATGGTTGGCTCATCCTCCACTTAAGTTGATAATAAGGATTCATACAAGGAAGCCATAAAGTATTCTCTGACTTATCCTAAGGAGACTAGGGAGCCTGGTAACACGTCTTGGGCCTCATCACCCAACCGAGCCGAGTCATCCGATCGAGATGACATTTCTATAGAGATCCTTCCAGATCCCATTGAGACGACCCCCAAGGAAAATATTCCATTAGCTTCAGCTCTTTTATCTATAATGTAAGATGCTGAGTTCCAAAGGACTTATGCTAATGTCGACGCCGTGGGTGAAGAGGTAGAGGCTGAGGACGAAATGTATGAGGACTTCGAGTTCGATGATCCACTTGATTATTCGTATACTGAGAAATATCTTTATTCCATTCATGACACTGACCTCCTTTTCTTCAGGCACACATAAGGTATCAAGCCTAATGTCACCTTGCGAGTTCCGGGCGAGGACGAGAGAGTGTATGATAGGCGAGAGGGAGAAATTATTATTTATGATCATTTGTTCAGAGTTGGGTTCCGTCTTCTAGTTGACCCGGTCATGCGATCCATCCACTCTAGTATCGGCCTCGCTCCTACTCAGAGAGCCCCAAACTTCTGGAGGGTCATATTAGGTTATGTCTCACCGTGGAGGAATAAGTATGAGGACGAACCCTCAATTGACATTTTCCATGCTTGTTACCATGTGTTGTCCACACCTAATCAGGTCAAGTATTATCACTTGGGAGCCAGGAGGTTCAACAAGAAACTCCTCAATGTTACTCAAACTTCCAATAATAGCTGGAAGGAGGGATATTTTTATGCATCTGGAGATTGGGAGTTTCTGGCCGACACCGACGATGAGGGACGAGAAAAAGAGCCAAGGGTGCCCTATACTTGGGTGAAACCATCAATGCTCACCACCAGATTTGACCCTGGTCTTAATATAGCCAATAGGAAGATACTCGACTTCTTCAGAAGTCAAGGGAAGGATGTCCAACTCCTTTCCTTTGAATATTTGATGTCACCAAAATATTTACATAAGTCATGGTTGAGGGTTGATCCACTGGACGACCTTTGTAACCAATATAGTTCCTTTCTCTCTTTGTTTAGGTGCTTTATCTTACTTTTTTCTTATGACTGATGACCTATATTATGTTTTTACAAACTGTCCTCCCCATTTGTCTGAAGATTTTTTCAATATGCATATTCCAAGCGTTCGCAATGCCTTGAATAAGAAGAAACAACCGGCTGGTAAGAGTCAGTCGAAGAAGACAATAGCTATTGGGATGACACAACCTGAGGTCGAACAAAAAAGGACTGAAGAATAATTTCCCCTTGAGGGTCGGCCTGATAATGACACCGAGAGGTAGAGGGTCGTTCCTCCGGGCCCATACATAACGAGTAGCTCTAGAGCGAGCTCTTGCTCAAGGAATTCCTTTCAAGAATACTGGAAGAGCAACATTGCCAATTTTAGGAAGTGCCCAGGCTTAATCATTCCTTCTGTTACAAGATCTAAGAGGGCGATGCTCGGGGTCCCCACCAAGGACGACTACGAGTTCCTGGATATGATGGTTACCCCTCAAGTCTTTGATTTGGGTATTCATTTGATGGCTCAGGTAACTACTTTCTTCCAAGGCTTAAGTATTTTCTCATCCTCCTACCTCGTCTGTAATAACATGCCATCATTAATTTGCAGACTCTATGAACCTTTGCCTCGACCAATAAGTTGATGGTCGAGAATTATCCTAAAGTTCAAGAGGCTGACCAAGCTCTCAGGTCTGAGGAGAAATTGAAGCAATGCTTGGAGACATACCAAACCAACCTTGAGAAGGCTCATAATGATCTACAGAGTAGTGATGATTTACTGAAGGATAAGGACAACCTGATCAAGGAGAAAGATGAGGCTTTGGCGGCATTATCTATCAGTCACACCAAAGAGCTTGATGAGGTCATGGAGAGGGGAAAGGAGAAGTCTTTATCTCCCGAGGCCATTGAGAAGATCAGGTATGACGTTGTCAAAGCCCTCAAGACTTCAGATGAGTTTGGAAGCTTTAGTATTATTTACCTGGAGAGGGCATCATTCCAATGGATCGCCACCAAGTTTATAGATGTCGTCTCTTCTATTCAGCCAACTTTGGATGCTCTGGACTTTACTGATCCTCTCTTTGATGATTCCCTAGAGTACGTGGAGCTGATGGCAGTAGTCGAGGCCGGGGTCAACCTTCAAGTCGATGGTGGAGCTGAACCAAACATAGAGGGAACTCCCATCGTCAATCTTAAGACTCATCTTAGGGTAGCCGCCTGTGGCTAATACCTTATTTTAATTGTACCTTTGTTTGACCTGTTTTAGACAACTTGATACCTCCATAGTTTTTGCAATCTTGATATTTTTTGTGAAGTGGAGCTTATTGTTCTAGTATTTGCATTCCTTATTTTATTTTCATGCTTTTGACCTTCTTTTTGTGAAGTCTTCCCTCGTCCAGTATTATCACCTAGGCCGAGGGATCAAATTAACCAAGTTAGTGATGTTTTGAATGATAACCACTAATAAATGATTTTTTAAATTTGGATCCACCAAATTAATGATGTTTAAGAACAAGTCCTCCCTCGTCATTTGGGAGTGCATGGAGAGTCGTCTTATCCAGCACTTTCGTCCTGGACGAGGGAATAAATTCATCAAATTAGTGATGTTTTGAATGATAACCACAACTAATTGATTTTTTTAAATTTGCATCCACCAAATTAATGATGTTTAATCACAAGTCCTCCCTCATTAGTTTGAGAGTGCATCGAGAGTCGTCTCGTCCAGAACTGTCGTCCCGATTGAAGGAGTAAATCCACCAAATTAATGATGTTCTGAATGATAACCACAACTAAGTGATTTTTTCAAATTTGCATCCACCAAATTAATGATGTTTAAGCACAAGTCCTCCCTCGTCGTTTTGAGAGTTCATGGAGAGTAGTCTCGTTCAGTACTGTCGTCCTGGCCGAGGGAGTAAATCCACCAAATTAATGATGTTTTGAATGACAACCACAACTAAGTATTTTTTTTAAATTTGCATCCACCAAATTAATGATGTTTAAGAACAAGTCCTCCCTCGTCATTTTGAGAGTGCATGGAGAGTAGTCTCGTCCAGCGCAGTCATCCCAGTCGAGGGGGTAAATCCATAAAATTAATGATGTTTTGAATGATAACCACAACAAAATGATTTTTTTAAATTTGCATCCACCAAATTAATGATGTTTAAGCACAAGTCCTCCCTCGTCATTTTGAGAGTCATTTTGTCTAGTGTTGTCATCTCGACCGAGGGAGTAAATCCACCAAATTAATGACGTTTAAGCAACTTAAGCTTATTTCACCACGAATGATGTTTTAGATTTTAAGATGAGTTGATACATACAAATATTTTAATAGGTAGACAACATATGAATGAACACTTGGTTTTCATTGAATTTCTTTCATCCGAGTTTGACACACATGTATTAAAATATAATGCAATTAAGACAACAAAACTGTAATCTCATTGATAATATTTCTTATGATGGTCGGCGTTCCAAGGGTTAAAGAATGGTTTTCCTTCCATGTTGTCCAATCTGTAAGTTTTCGGCACCACTTTTTCGACCACTTTGTATGGGGAATGCCAATTTGGATGGAGTTTATTAGGTTTTTGCCATGTCTTCTTCAGTACCAAGTCCCCAACTCTCAACAGACGCGCTTTTACTCGCTTGCTGTAGAATCTTGTTGTTCTTTGATGGTAGACAGCTTGCCTAACTTCAGTGTCTTCTCTTTTTTCCTCTATAAGATCTAAATCAAGTCTCCTCTCAGCATTATTCCTCTCAGGGTCATTAGTATGACCTATGAGTAGACAGACCTATCTCCATTGGTACGACCACCTCTGATCCGTAAGCAAGCATAAATGTGGTTTCCCCCCCTAGGGGTCCTCTTCGTTATTTTGTAGGCCTATAAGACAACTTATACCTCCTCAATCCATCTCCCCTTTGTATCTTCTAACTTTTTCTTAATTCCATCAAGGATCGTTCGGTTTGTCACTTTCATCTACCCATTAGCCTGGGGTCGGCCATGAGTGGAGAAGAATGATTTGATGCCGACTCTTTCGCAGTATTTCTCCAGGGAGACATTCTTAAATTGTTTTCCATTATCAAAAATCAAGTTATTAGATATATCGTATATGCAAATGATATTTTTCCGGATGAACTGGAAGGTTTTTTACTCCTCTATTGTAATCATCGGTTCGTCCTCTACCCACTTCGAAAAGTAATATATCGATACTGTAAGAGGGTAGTTTAGATAAGATGGAGGCGTAACCCCTTTTGAATATGGTAATGATAAGTTAATTAGCCCAAGATCCTAGATTAATGATAGGACATACAAACGCGAACCCAATGAAGATAAACTCAATTTAAACTCACAAATCTCTCGTGTATAACTCAGAAGATAGTAATGAACTTATAAGTAACTTAGTTAGAGGGAGAGATAAGTAAGCACCCTAGATACACCTTGGTAGGAAGGTAGAAACACACCAAACACCCTCAAGAATCTCTTCCAAGTATTAAAAGCTTCGTAATAAATAACAATGGTGGGTGAGTAAACCCTCCAGTTTGCAATAACTCTCTCTCTGATGTGTATTCTCTCTAGCAATAACTCCCGAACATTTCCAAAAGATCCTCTTTCCTCAAGGGTGGTTGGGGTCCTTAAATAGCCCCCCCTCCCCCACACACAAACACCACCCCCGAGGCTCAGTCATTAAAGACTGTGAAAGGCATCCCTCATACTTTATGTCAGAACATTAAATGCCTGATGCACTAGTTGTATCCACATCATAAACATTAAATGCCAAGACATGCCTTTTGCCTAACCACTATGTGTCAAGGGGCTGTTGCCGCAGAGGTGGCTCACCAACTTCCTGACAACCCCAAATACCACGGTGGTTTACTCAAGCACAAGTTTCACATTGTTTAGCTGGCTAGTGACATCACCTACAGTAGATGTGACATTAAGTAGAGGGCTATTTGGTTCTCAACTCAACACCGGATGGAAATTCAAGTTACTCCGACCGAGGCTCCACGGTCAGGGTCCTTCAGTGTTTTACCAAGTGTATCTAAGATGGTCAGGACAAGAACCAATGGTGCCTCACTTCTTAATCCTATAAACCAATTCCCTCTAAAGTTCCCCCAACGAGGTCATTCGATAGAGCATGAAAGCTCTCCCAGGCCCTGCCAAGCCTGGTCTCTCACAAGTACCGTTTGACCTCACACTAAAACTCGTTATTATTCTCGTTACAATATTACAACCGTTATAGCTTACAGTCGAAATAAACAAAGATACAATATGATTAACACAACAAGCTAAACTATGAGTTTCCATGCTAAGCTGCCTCGATGAGTTTCCATGCTTGGGATGCCTTAGTGAGTTGTCACGCTCGAGCTGCCTCAGTTTCTCAATCCAAAACACTATTGCTAATTGGATAATTATCCCTAATCTCAGGATTACGTTTAAGCCCCCTCTACTAGTATGATCAGATAATAATAATTATTCAAAGCTCTGGGTAAATTTCCTACCAGATCAATTCCCCATACCGTAAATAGCTAAGGATATTTGATTGAGGTCATAAGCTGATGAGCCTAGTGGGAGATGGTAGCTAATCTTTGTCACCTGTCACACTTCTCAACATATGTTATTGCATCCTTGGCTAAGGTCAACCACCAATACCCTTGTCTAATAATACTCTTAGCCAAGGATCTTTTGCCCACGTGACTGAAGCAGGAACCTTCGTGCACATTCTTCAGGATGTAGGCTACATCATATGGATGGACACACCTGAGCAATGGAAGCATAAACCCTTTCTTATATAGAGTGTCTCCTATGATGGAGAACTTAACAACTTTATCTCTCAGCTTTATTTTCTCATTCTTGGATTCTGGTGACTCCCCGTACTTTATATATCTGATGAGGGGGTCCATCCAGGAATCCCCTATGTTAATATTTATACAAGACTCTACAGCATTATCTTCCACTTCAATGGTCAATTGGTGCAGGATTTTTACTATCACCATCCTTCTTATTTTCGTTCTTGTAGCTGAGGCAAGTCTCGCAAGTGCATGAGCTCGGCCATTGTCCAATCGAGGTATCCTCTTCAGCTTCATCTCCTTAAAGTTCTTCAATACTTATCTTACTCTCTCCAAATATTTAGCCATTATATTATCTTTTACCTTATATGCCCCTAAGATCTGGTTCACCACCAATCTTTGAATCACTGTGAACTGGGAGATGGCCAACATTCAGAGCTCATGCAAGGGAGAGGCCTGCTATGAGGGCTTTATATCTGGACTCATTATTGGAGACCTTAAAACTGAACCTCGACGCATATTCGATGTCTATCCCATTTGGTGATGCCACTATTAGGCTTGCACCATGTCCACTCTCACAGGAGGACTTTTCGACGAAGAGGCTCCACACTACTCTATTCTCGGAGAAATTACCTTCTACCAAGGTCTCATTTTTGAATAGGTAATGCTTCTTTTCATTCTCAAATACCTCCCCCCTTACTGAACCTGCCCCGACCTTATTCGAGGGAGAGCTTAAACTTTTTTCCTTTCTCATAGCCGCTAATCTCAAGATTTTCACTGTCGACCTCATCCCAAGTAAATTCGGCCACGAAGTCTGCTAGTGCCTCCCGTTGATGGCCGATCTAGGCTGATAGATAATATCAAACTCTTCAATCTCTATTGCCCAAGCCAT
The DNA here is from genome assembly GCA_949130495.1 of Sambucus nigra. NCBI lineage: Eukaryota > Viridiplantae > Streptophyta > Magnoliopsida > Dipsacales > Adoxaceae > Sambucus > Sambucus nigra. Next base: position 345,081,915 of record OX422219.1, on the reverse strand, counting down.
TAGTCTCCCCGACTTCTTAGGCTTGTGGATAACCTTCTGAAGTGGAGAGTCCGTCAGGACGACCATTGCATGGGCTTGGAAGTACGGCTTCATCTTCCTTAAGGCATGAATTAGAGCATATGCCAATTTTTCCATCCTAGGGTACCTATGTTCAGCCCCTTAGAGCGCCTTACTATTGAAGTATATCGACTTTTGTACTCCATCCTCGTCTTTTATGATGGAAGCACTAATAGCCGATTCTGAGACTGCTAGATATACATTGAGTTTTTCCCTTTAGACCGGCCATGACAATAATAAAGGTGAGAAAAGGTAGGACTTCAACTCTTGGAAGGCCTTGTCACATTCCTCATTCCACTCGAAATCTTTTCCAAGAAATTTAAAAAATGGAAGACACTTATCAGTGGCTCTAAATATAAACTTGTTAAGTGCCGCTACTCTCCCCGTCAGCCTATGCACATCCTTGATCAAAACGGGGGTCTTTATCTCTACCAAGGACTTGGTTTTATTAGGGTTGGCCTCTATTCCCCTCTAATTTAGGATGAATCCCAAGAACTTACCAGCCCTTATGCCAAATACACACTTTATGGGGTTGAGCTTCATCCTGTACTTATCCATTGTATCAAAGGTTTGCTTGAGGTTGGCCATATGAGAGATGGCCTTGAGACTCTTCGTTAGCATATCATCTATGTAGACTTCCATCTTCTTCCCAATTTGATCCTCAAACATCTTATTAACATCCTCTGATAGGTAGCTCCAGTATTCTACAGACCAAATGACATGACTTTGTAGAAATAAGTCCCCTTGTCGATTATGAAGGCGATCTTCTCCTCATCAGTCGGGTGCATGGATATCTGGTTGTAGACCGAGTAAGCTCCTATGAAACTCATCAATTCATGTCCTTCCATGGCATCAACCATTTGGTCAATCCTAGGTAAAGGAAAACTATCCTTGGGGTAAGCCTTGTTCAGATCGATGAAGCTTACTCACATTATTCGCTTCCCATTGGCTTTGGGGATTATGACAGCATTGGACAGCCGTTCAGGATATATCACCTCTCTTATGAACTTTGCCTTTTCTAGATTTGTTACCTCTTCCTGGATGACCTCATACTTCTCCTGAGAATAGATCATCCTCTTCTGTCGTATCAACCTAGCATTGTCGTCCACATTCAATTTATGGAAAAAAAAGGATCTATGCCTGGCATATCCTCATAACTCCATGTAAAGATACTCTGCTTCTCTCTCAAGAATTTGATTAGCCCTTCCTTGATATCTCCTCTTAGGGATTTGCCAACCTAGATATTTTTTTCAGCTCGGCCTTATTGAGGACGATGGATTCTACCTCTTCTATGGCCTCTCCTTTCTTTAGCTTGGTCTCATCCCTGGGATCCAGGGTGTCAATACTGTAAATGGTAGTCACTTTCTTATGAGATTTCCTCTCCTAGAATGAGTTAAAATAGCATTCACGTGATAACACTTGATCACCTTGGACTTCCTCTACCCCATATGGGGTTGGTAATTTTACCATTTGGTGTACAATAGATGACACGAACTCAAATTCCTTGAGGGCTACTCTCCCCATGATAATTTTATAAGCCGAGTATACACTCTCATAGACCACAAAGAAATTGACCTTCTTTGTAAGCCTCTTCGGCCAAACATCTCCCATTATAACATCCATTTCATACATTCCCAATGGGTGTACCTTCTCACCGCTAAACCCTATCAGAGGGTGATTGTAAGGGATGAGCCTCTTCCTACTGAGTCCTAAACCTTTGAAACAAGGCCAGAACATAACGTCGACCGAACTTCTCCTATCGACCAAAATCCTCGGGATGTCATACCCATGCACTCTAGTTGTGATGACCAAAGGGTCATTCTGAGGAGCTAGGATTCCTTTGAGGTCGAGTCTTAAAAATCCCATAATTAAGGTTTTCATATCGACCTTCTTTCTCTTATTTAATTTTGTGCCTACTTCGATCGAGTTAACTGCTTCAACCTTGGGAAGGGACTTAGCCTCGGCTACATGTGACTTATGGTCAGCCACTTTTACACCACCCCTACTAGGCTTCCACAGATCATCTTCACATCAAACGAGATCATGTGGAGCTGACCTTTTGGATCATCGTCCCTTGGAGGTATGTCTGGGTCTTCATCATCATCACCTGAGGCATCGTCCTTCTTCCCTGTGACATCTTCCCTACACTTATCGAACCCTCTTCTTTTGGGCTCATCTCGTCCTCTCTTCGGGCCTTCACTTCTCCAATAATTCCTTAGTTTTCCAGCTTTAAGCATTTTCTCGGTCTCATCTTTCAGGGTGAAACACTTGTCAGTTAAGTGCCCGTGATCTTGGTGAAATTCACACCATAAGCTTTTATCCCTTTTGTGAGAGGGAGCTTTTAGTTTCTCAAGCAATCTTAAGGACCTATCATTCTTTATCTCTTTAAGAATGTGCTCGTGGTTGACGATGAGAGGAGTATACCCAGTAAACTTATCATCGAACGGTCTCTTCTTTCCATCCTTATTCTTCTTCTGAAACTTTCTCCCACTGCTAGTCCCCTTCTCATCCTCATATTTGGCTGCCATGGCCTCCTCAACGTTCATGACCTTGCCAACTATCGCCAATAACTCAACCATAGACTTTGGCGGGTCTTTGGCAAGCTTCTAAAGCAACTTTCCTTTCTGGAAGCCTCCTATTAACGCTGTCATTGTAATACTTTACTCATAATCCTCCACTTCTAACTTTTCCTTATTGAACCTCATAATGTACTCCCTGAGACTCTCATTCTTCCCCTGCTTAACATACAACAGGTGAGTAGTCTTCTTTTGGGGTCTTACCCGAAAACATAAGTTGTGTATGAATCGTTATATAAGTTACTTAAAATCTCTAATGGAGTTCTTCGAAAGTGAGGTGAACCACATATGGGCAGCTTCTGTCAAAGTGCTCGATAATGTACGGCATTTCATCTCATTAGAGAAGGTGTAGATATTTTTAGTTGATTGGAACATCTCTACATGGTGCACAGGGTTGTTACTCCCATCATACTTTAGGGTAACCACTGGCGGCTTGAATTTAGCAGGGGTTGGGAAGTTAACTATTTTTTCCACGAAAAGAGAACCTTGTGAGTATCCTCTCTGCAAGGGGTCACGGATCTTAAGGATATCTCTAATTTTTTTTTCTATCGTTTAAATGGAAGGTCTCTCGACTGCTTCAGCAGCATTGGCTTGGTCGATGTTATCCCCTTCTACCTCCATCGATCGAACTGAGGGTTACCCGACCACTAATCTGCATCGACTATTCACCACTCATTGCCCCTCATCTCGTCCATTAGGGGGTCATCCATCTGTCGCCTCCCTCTTTAAGATAGCATTTCTCCTTGACCTGGAAAGCCTCTCTTTTAAATCTCCAATTAGGGGGTTGAGCCTTTCAAAGGCCAACCCTCTACTTAATTAGTCAAAAGATGAGCCCTATGGTCGGGCCTCTAGGCATGGCCTCCCCTCATGGCCTCGAATCCCTTGAATGGGTCGTACTATATTTTCAGATACTTCATATGGCTCCCAACAGTCAATCTGAGCACCCTCAACCTCATAATCATCATATCAGTCCTTCGAGCAAGGTTGGCCTTACCTTCCCGGGCATAAACGCCCGGGGTCAACAATGTCCCTCCACCACTAAAGAGGAGGTATATCCTTGTGAGGCTCCTGGGTTGGTCCCCTGTCCCCCTGGTGAGGATCCCTAACTGCCAGAGTAATCATCTCTGGCGGGGCTCCCGTTGGCCTAACTACTACGTTCTGGCTGAAGGTAACCAATTGCTCTTGTATTTCCTGTTGGTTCATTACCAAGGATTTCAATGCGGTTGCCACTTCATCCATTTCTAACTGAGGAGGTATGTTACTGGAGATAGGACCACCAACTGGCGGTGATGGTGGTGGAAATTCTGATGCCATGTGAAAACCTGATGGATGAGCTTATAATTGAAGAGTGAAAGCCTTGCAGCTCACTAGTAACTCTTTAAATGGTCAAACATCTCCATAGAAGGGGAGGACTGATTCACCACCAAAGACTCCGGTGAGGATAAGCTAAGTAAGGGAGGAGATGATGCTTCTCGTTCCCACAGACATCGCCAGACTGATGATACCATAAATGGTATCACAAGGTCAAGATATATGTAAGCTCAAACCGAACAACAATGGTGTACAGAAGATATAAATGTATTGACAGGAGGAGATGAGGCAAAGAAGAATATGATACCAAATATAAGTGGTTCGTTCGGAGCCTACGTCCACTATGCACTGTGAATGGTGGTTTTCACTATAAGTATGGCACTAATGGCCTATAAATACAACAATCAATCTTTTCTCTCTCTTGTGTATATTTTGGCAGAGTTTCGCTAGGGTTATGAATGATGAGATACTTTTCAATGTAGAAGATGAATAACATATATAGGACTCGGGGGTATAATGTTCCCCCAAGAAGGTGTGGAATGTTCTTAGCCACTGAAGATGTGCCATTTATCACTTCCACATATAAAGGGTGATGAAATATTCCCTCTCACGAGGGAATGATCCGGTTGTAATGGTTTCATCCACGTAGGACCTAGGCCCCATACAAACTATTTCGCACGTCCCTTAATCCATGCGCTCTGCCTGTTGTTGCTATTGACTGCATGGTCTAGGCTGAGGACTTCAATCGACCTTAATGGTTGAGTGTGAATCTGTGGGACCTTAACCCTCGTGAATGGACACCTCTATCGTCTGTTGGTCTCATCCTAGACTCATCATAACTCGGTTAGCCGAGTCTGAGGATACTCAATTCTCCAATAATAGTGCAGACCCCCATTCTAGGTTACTAACAAGGGCCGAGGTCGAGTCATCTTCCCCACGTTGAGTGGTGATTTCTCCTTCTTAGTCATGTGGTAAGTGTTGGCTAAGGTTGAGGTTCATGGGGCTGGATGAGGTGATACTTGGCATATCACCGAAGATAAGTGCTTTATATTTAGCTTCGTTATTGGAGGCTTCAAATCCTAGGATGATCCCTTATTTGAGCACAATCTTCTCTGGGGTAACCAATACAATGCCTCCTGCTGCTGCTTGGAGTTGGAGGCTCCGTTGACGTAAAGGGTCGAGTCGTAGGTTTTTGATTCCTCTTTTATTGGTTACTTAATTGCTAACTGGGTAGTAGGTTGATTTTTTGTGAACTCAGTGATAAAATCTTTTAGAATTTGCTCCTTAATTGATGTTCTTGGTTGAAAGTAGATATTGAATCTTCTAAGCTCTACCGACCACTTTGATAGTCGATCGGAGAGATCATCTTTTCTAAGAATAACTTTAAGTGGGTCTGAAGTGATCACGATCATGGAATAAGCCTCAAAGTAATGATTTAGATTCCTCGAGGCTATTACTAAGGGATAGGAGAGCTTCTCTAGGGGAAAATAACATTGCATAGCATCCATGAGCTTCTTTCTTGCATAATAGATCGGGTGTTGTCCTCCTTCCTTATCGCATACCAGTCGAAGCTCATAGCGTGGTCTGACATGATAAGATAGCGATATAAAGGTTCCCCTTAACTTGGGATCACCAGTAAGGGTGGCTTGATGAGGTAATACATGAGCTCTTCCAGGGCTTTGGAGAAGTCATCGTTCCATATGACGCCCATGTTTTCTTCAATAATTGGAATAATGGTCTACAATGCTCATAAGACTTAGAGATGAAGCGGTTGAGTGAGACAAGCATGCTTGTAACCTTTTGGACATATTTAATCATCTGAGGGGGCTGGACGTTTCTAATGGCGTCGATATGATCAAGGGTTTCTTCAATCCCTCTTTTGCTGACCATGTATCCTAGAAACTTTCGTAACTGAATACCAAATGAACACTTGCTAGCATTAAGTTTCATCCGGTATTTCCTGAGGATCTCAAAGGTTTATTCTAGGTCTGAGAGATGGTCTCCCTTGAATTTAATTTTGATGAGCATGTCGTCGACGTATACCTCCATCATTTCTCCCATTTATTTATTGAACATCCTGGTGACCAGTTTCTAATAAGTAGCTCCTGCAATTTTGAGGCCGAACGACATGAGTTTGTAATAATATAACCCAATAGGCATTATAAAGGAGGTTTTATCTTGGTCTGGCTTATAAAGTGAAATCTAGTGGTATCCAGAGTAAGCATCCAGAAATCTCATTCTTTCATGCATTGCAGTGGCATCGACCAACTGATCTATCTTTGAGAGAGAAAAATTATCTTTTGGATAGGATTTATTTTGGTCGATAAAGTCAATACATACTCTCTATTTTTCATTTCTTTTGGGTACTACGACTGGATTGGATAGCCATTTGGGGAATTGAATTTCCCGAATGGAACCTGCATCTAGTAATTTTTCTACCTCTTTCTCTACCGCCATCGCCTTTTCTGGGGTAGTTCGACAAGCCTTCTGAGTGACTGGTTTGAAAGTTGGGTTGACGTACAGTTGATGGCATGCGATTATGGGATCTATCCCAGGAAGCTCTATGGTTCCCAAGTAAAAAATCCAGATTGCTCCAGAGGAATGTGGTGAGCTCCTTCTTTTCTGGGTCAGCGAGGGAGGCTCCAATCAGAAACATCCTTTCAGGTAAGTTGATTCCAGTTGTAACTTCTTCTAGGTCTTCGACTACCCTATTTGTGGGGTGAACCTTGGTTTCCTCCACCCCTGGTCGGCCATACCATAATTTCTATTTTGAAGGTGGCATACTTTCTTGGGCTTCCTGCTAGACTTTCCTCTCATATTTTTTCTTCTCGTGCTTGGGGCGGATAGCTGCGATTAAGCATTTTTTAGCCAAAATTTGGTCGCTATGGATATCGACCGACCGATCTATTATGCACTTTAGTTTCTGATGATATGAGGATGGAACGAACTTCATGGCATGGAGACAGCCCCTGCCCAGAATGGCATGATATGGGTATTGGATATCTACCACCAAAAACTCGATCATCTTCGAAATATTTCCTACCCTGACTGGAGGGACTATCTTTCCCAGTGTCATAGTTATCTTTCCTGTAAAGTTGACCATTGTAACGGTGGCCTCTTTGAGGTCGGCAAATTTAACTTTAATTTTTTGAATAAGTCTAGGTACATCACTTCGGAAGAGCTACCTTGGTCGATGAATCCCAATTAGCTATCTTGAGTGTGATAACCAATACGTCATGATGAGGGCTTCTCACCCCAACTAAGTCATCTTCAGTAAACACAATGTGTTTATTGTAGTCGACATATTTTGGTCATCGGCGCTACCCGGACTAAGTCTTGATGGGGTTTATTTGAAAGGCTAGCATAACGGGAGTAAGCTTCTTAACTTCCATCCGAACAACGTTTCCTTGTACTTTCTTGAGGTCTGGTGCCCCATGAATTACTATAAACTGGTGGCCCGTATCATCCTCGAGGACGTTGTGTTGCTTTTGGTTGCCATTGACTGTAACTTTATCTGCCTTCTTTTATATGAACTCGTTAAGATGACCAGCTTGGACCAACTCCTCGAGATGAGATTTGAGTGCTTTGTAGTATTCAGTCCTGTAACCTCCCTCTTTGTGTAATGCATACCTTAGTTAATTATTGCGCTTCATTGGATCTCCTCAGATCTTCTTGGGCCCTTGACAAATGGCTCTTCCTTGATCTTGGTGAGGATTTTGTATATCAGTTCCTTGAAGACTGTGTTAACAGCCTAGAACGCTTTTGAGGGGTCATTCTTATTTCTATTTTTTTGCCATTCCTGTCCCCATTCTTGTTTCCTTTCTTTTGGGAATCATTATTCTCTATCCCTTTGTTTGTCTTCGCCTGACCATTGTCCCCTACATTAAGATGGATTACATCTTTGACTTTGGCATATTTTTCAATACGGGCTATTAGTTCGTCGATGGAATTAGCCTCCTTCTTAGTTAGGGATTGGTGAAGAAAGGAAGTGTTTGTCAAATCAATCTTGAAGGATGCTATGACAACCTTCTCCTAGAAGTCCTCAATCTTATTGAAAATCTCCCAGTACCTCTTGACATACTCCCTAAGGTTCTCTCGTGGCATTTTATTTATTGTGAGCAGTACATCCATCCGCTTGGGATGGGAGCTGCTGGTTATGAAGGGAGTTGTGAATAATTCATACAAATACTTAAAGTACTTGATAGATCTATGTGGTAGCCTCTAGAACCATTTCTAGGCCATGCATTGCAGGCTGGAAGGGAAGATGCAACATATCAATGCGTCATTGTGGCTCCACAAGGTTATGGTCTGCCTTTACTGTTGAACAAGATCGATAAGGTCAATTTTCCCATCATAGATCTTGAATTTAGAGATTGCTAACTTCTTGGGGGTCTCTTCTTCTTCTATTTCCCTTGAAAAGGGGGACTTCATCTAGGTGTTAAGATCTCTTCTTAATATTATACATTCACGATGATCACCGCTTCGTGATGTGAGACGTGAATGATTCGATCCATCGGGTGGGTTTTAGTACAGACTAGTTGATGATGTTACTGCGTAATAATCCCCCCATTATTTTGTGTATGGTTGTTTTGGAATCCATTAGGTGAGGTAATCCTATGGATTTACTAATAAAAGTGCGAGAATGTCCCCAAAGGTATATAGCTTTATGTGGTTTCTATGAGACTTATTTGTGTGTATATGATGTTCGTCCGGAGATGGACACTTTTATGTCACATTTGTGTGTTTTATTATGAGATTGTGTATATGTTAATATGCGGGTGACATGAGTGTGGATTGAGTCAAGATTGTATTGTTTATATACGTGGTATTTCAGAGATGACCAAGTTTAATAAAAAAAGGATGTTAAGATAATAGAAGTTTTACACTTATGAGATCGTGAGTATCATAATGAGCATATATGCTTGGGTATTGGAGTGAATTCTACGTGAGTAGTTACTTGCATTTCATGATAGTTATTCGTTATGTGATACTACTTATTAGTCTAGAATTGGATACTTTTATTATAATTATGCCATGGGTGGGACATGCTCATAATAATTCACTTAGCTGAGAGGTAATGTATTCATTGCATGTGAGTGCCCACGAGATGCATATTTTTCATAAATTAGTCGCACGATTATTAATGCTTTGATATTGTAAGCTATTCCATGCAACTTTTGGACTATGACCCAAACCTATAAATATTTTATCCCCACGTGTATTACTATTATTATATGCATGTTTAGCAAGGCTGAGCGATCAAACTTGTAGTTGGCGAGATTTAACTTAGTATCCTTAGAGTAGGAGTCAATGGTTCTTTAGGCCTCGTTTGATGCACTAGGTAAGAGGGTCAGATATGATAGGATAAGATAGGAGTTCAATTTGATAAGATAAGTATGGGTCGGATAAGGCTTATTCAAATCCTACGCTTGGCACAGTTCCAGATAAGAAGACATGATGTGATATAGTCATCCAACCCTACATTTGAAATGCGAATATAATTATAGTGTCTTTCGTTTTCCAAAAATATCCTTATTTGGTATTTAATATTCAAAAAATACAAAAATTTACTATTTTTGGTATATATATACACATTAGTTCACATATACAAAAAAAACGATTAGTTTAACAAGTGTGTTAAAGCAACGCATAAAAAAATATATAACAACTCTTCGTGAAATCTTTAAACTAACAAATAGAAAAACAATATCACAGGTAGGTTAAACCAACAAATTAAAAAAGATAATAACCCTTCATAAAATATTTAAACCAACAAAAAAAATGATCAATCTAGCAGGTGGATTAAATCAACGCATAAAAAAAATGTAACAGCCCATCATCAAATCTTTAAACCAACAAACATAACGAAAAAACGATCAATATACTGGGTGGATTAAACCAACAAATAAAATAATCTGACCACACTTCGTGAAAATATTTAAAGCAACAAAAATAAGAGAAATTGTAGTGGTGAAAGAAATTGTAGAAGATCAAAAAGTTGCAAATGTTAACCAATAAAAAAGGTCGCTTGCAGATAAGAAAAAAAATAAGAAAGGAGGAGGTCAATGTGACACCCCACCTAATTAATCCTGGGTGATCAGTCCTAAATTAAGTTAGAACAGGTTTCTCAGTTGGATCATCCTTAGCATCACTGCCGTATTTTTAATTACTAACCACCTAAGTGAGAAAAATAGACCGGTGCCAAGTTTTATCCTTCATTAACTTAAATGAAATCTCATGCAGAAAAATAAAATAACGCAATTAATCACAATTAACCAAAACAACCATACACAATTAAAATGACTAACCGAATAAACCATCGGCCCAAAATCCAACAAATATAAAATAAAGACAAGTAATCAATCTCAATAAGTCTGGCAGAAACTAAATGAACTGTGAGCGACATGCTCGAAACAACTAATAGAAGTCTCTACACTAGAATGAAGGAATGAGGCATCTATCAAAACTCTCGCAACATCCACATATGCTGCAGCAACGGATATCCTGAAATAGAGTTAAGCCTGGCGTCCCTGTGGCTGGACACCTAAAAGGTTTTAAATTTTTTATAGCAAGGGTTAGTACCCAAAAATATTTGAAAACATTTAGCAAATGATTAACTTGCAGTAATAAATAAATATGCATGCTCTCCATATTTTAGTTAGTGTCGCACTCCCTTGAGGATATCCTCACCCCTCCTCTAATGCACACTGTTAACGCCTTAATTAAATTTACCTAGGTCTTACTCTCCTAACTTGATCACTTATGTAACCCCTTGCAATTAACCTACTCTAACCGAGAATGCCCTAGATCATGATTTTTAAGTTATTATAAACATCAACTTAATTATATCATTTCCCTTTTTAATTCCATATAACACTCACACCTGTTATACACATGATACATCATATACTTTGCATTAATTATCCCACATATAAATATTTACCTAATTATATATTTTGTCATATTCCAGTATTCACAAACATACTGAAATAATGTTTAATAATAGTATTTTCCCCGAGTAAAGTCTCACCGGGTATAAATTCTCTAAAGTGCTATCCCACTAGGTGAAATCACATAACATAGTTACCCCAAGTCAGAATTACTCATTAACTTGTTTAATATATATATATTAAAGGCGGTTATATTCCTTCCCTGAGAGTGAGATGCCCCTCACCCATATAACGGACGCTATGACCTGGGAATATACACGCCCTACTCCTCAAGCTAGGGGATTCATCCACTACGCACAACCTCCCCCTATAGCACTAGAGTATATAATAATAATAATAATATCTATCACTGATATTAAAGCACACACAATATATATATATATATATATATATATATATATATATATATATATATATATATATATATACGGCGTGCGATAGTATATATAGTATATATATATATATATACATATATATATATATATATATATATATAAAATATCCCGGCTATACCGTGTACTAAGTCCGTGACACAAGCATATTCCATTTTATTATGAATTGGTGGTCCAACTCTTATTATTAATTAATTTACACATTAATTTCCTTTGGTATTGCCCCAACCAACATATTCAGATTTACACTCATGGCCCGAAATAAACAACACCCGAGTCTATATTTCCGACTCTAAATTATTTAGCCTTCACGTAAATAAAATTTACATCTCGGTATTGCTCAACCAATGTTCCCGGACTTGTCCACTCAATCCGTTATTTTACCATGTCGAAACAAACTTTCCAAAATTCGACCTTAGTGTGTCACACCTAATTTCCTCAAATCCCAATTTATTTTAATTATGATGTCACACTAAGCCACCTTCAAATTCTAATTAATTTTATTCACTATTAATTAGATTTTAAATCCATGTATTAATTACTCAACAATTTAAGGCATGGAAAAAATGTTAAATTAAAATTTTCTACATATAAAGGAAAACTGGGCGAACTGTCAAAATTTTTGGACCATCGATTGATCGATGGTCCCCCTTCAATCGATCGATCGAACAGGTCCTCGTCTTCCTCGAGTTGGCTGTTTCAGCCATGGACGCCCACCTCCAAACCCTAGTTTCTTCTACACTGAAAACTAAGCGTTCCCATCGACAATAAACCTCAAATACCTTATATGAAACCTCTATAAAGTCCATCAACATAAAAAATTTCACTTTCTCTACTACTTTCACAGATTTGGGGTAAAATTTTGATTCTGTCTTTAACCCATTTAAACATCAATTTCTTTCCACCAAATTCATCTCTAATTGATCCGGTTTACACATTTTACCAGATATAAATACACAACCCAGATTATATATGATCTTCTAATCCATTTATAAATCAGATTCATGATTTACAAAACCCCATGTTTATACCCCTTCAAAACACAAAACAAATTTCTTTAATTATACACATCACATGAATATGAATTGAAATACACTTTACATGCTACAGTAAGTTGACCACTTGCATTAGGGTTCGTAGAGTCTGAATTTGAAACCGTGAGTGCTCAAGGTTGAAGATGACTCCTTTATGGCTCTCTTGTGATCCCCAAATTTGGCTTTGGTTGCTGTTAGGGTTTCCTAACCCTCTAAGTCTTTCTTCCAATTAATTCAGTCGTTCCCTTGTTTCTTTTATTTGTTTAATTAACCTTAATCCTATTTTTTGTCTAACGGGCCAAGCCCAAGTGACCCAAATGCCCCCGTGTGGGCCCGACTATGCCTAAAAACGTCCCGTGACCCGTTTACTACCCCCGGGAACACTTATCCGATTATCTCGACCCATTCGGACTCAACCGTACACTCAGAATTAGCATCCGAATTAATTTATAATAATACTTATTTTGCACCCAAATTAATCTATACCGACTCCTGGCTGAAATAAGTATATATCCCGTCATTAATACCCGAAATGACATAAATACAATATTACTATTCGCTCAGTAAATAAGTTTCCCAAAATATTAACCATTCACTTCCCGATTAATATTTAAATAAAATTTCCCTAATTAATTCAATTAAAATTACGACTCACAAGTAATTTTAAATTCCCGAATTAATTAAATATTTAATGCATGAAAAATACGGGGTGTTGCATACTCCCCCCCTTACAAAGGAATTTCGTACCCGAAATTAAGTCGTACCTGCGGTGAAAAGCTCTGGATATTGTTCCTGCATGTCCTCCTCCCGCTCCCAGGTAGACTCGTCAACGTTGTGATGACCCCACTGTACTCTAACTAGTGAAACAACCTTGGATCGTAACTTTCGCTCACTATGATCCAGAATGGCCACTGGTCTCTCCTCATATGAGATGTCTGGCTGTAAATCAATTTCCTCGAGTGGAATGTGGCAGAAGGCCCTCTCGGTCCTGCGATATTTCTTCAGTGATGCCACACGAAACACGTCGTGTATCCGCTGAAGGTGCTCTGGCAATCCCAGTTTGTAAGATACTGGTCCCACCCTCTCGATAATAGGAAAAGGTCCCACGTACCTCGGTGCTAACTTACCCTTCTTACCGAACCTCATCACTCCTTTCATAGGAGATACCCGGACCAATACTTGGTCCCCAACCTTTAACTCCACATGTCTTCGTGAAGCATCAACGTAAGTCTTCTGCCTATCCTGAGCCATTTGAATCCTCCCTCGGATCGACTTTATCTTAAAAGACGTCTCCTGAATAATCGTTGGCCCCAATAGTTTGTTATCCCCCACCTCTAACCAACAAGCGGGTGAACGGCAAGGTCTCCCGTATAGTGCCTCAAATGGTGCCATGCCGATCGTGAATTGGTAAGAGTTGTTATACGCAAACTCTACCAGAGGATGATATTTCTCCCAACCTCCCCAAAAGTCTAATATGCACATTCTGAGCATATCTTCCAGCATCTGATTGACTCTTTCAGTCTGTCCGTCAGTCTGTGGGTGATAGGCTGTACTCAAACGTATCTCCATGCTCATGGCCTCCTTAAAACTCTGACAAAAGTGGGCCACAAATATCTTGTCCCTATCCGACATTATATTTATCGGTACCCCGTACAGCTTAACAATCTCTGCTATGAATAGCTGCGCATAACGCGTCGTCTCAAAGTATGTGCGAACCGGCAGGAAGTGGGCCACTTTCGTCAATCGATCCACAATGACCCATATGGAATCGTGACCCTTCTGCGATGTCGGTAACCCTGTAATGAAGTCAATGGAGATGCTCTACCACTTCCACATGGGAATTTCAAGTGGCTGTAGCATCCCTGATGGTCTCTGATGGTCAACTTTCACAAGCTGGCACGTGGCACATTTCGAAACAAACTCTGCTATGTACCGTTTCATTCCTTCCCACCAATACTGCCTCCTTATATCCTGATACATCTTATCCCCACCAGGATGTACCGCGAATCTCGACCCATGAGACTCTGTCATAACAGCATGCCTCAACTCCTCATCCTCTGGAACAATCAACCTCCCATTAAGGCGTAAGCCTCCCTCCGAGCTGATCGAGTAACCCTCTGCTCCCTCAGCTAGCAACTGGCTCACCCCATCCCGATAGGTATGATCCTCTGCCTGAGCCCTCACAACCCGCATAATGATACCAGGTGTGATGAATAATGCTGATATGCAAGCCTTGGCTACATCATCCTCATATCGAAGTCTCTCCACTTCGCTTTCCAGACTTCTGATATTTCCCCAGCTGGTCTCCAACTCAATGCATCTGCTACCACATTAGCCTTACCAGGATGATACTCAATATCAAACTAGTAGTCCTTCATGAATTCTAGACATCGCCTCTGTCTTATATTCAGATCCTTTTGTGTGAAGAGATACTGAAGTGATTTGTGATCCGTGAATAACGTGAATTTCTCTCCCAGAAGATAATGTCTCCATATCCTCAAAGAAAAAACGACCGCTGCTAGCTCCAGGTCATGAGTGGGGTAATTCTTCTCGTGGGGCTTTAGCTTCCTGGACGCATAAGCTATAGCCCTTTCCTCCTGCTGAAGCACACCCACAAGTCCCTGTAAGGATGCGTCAGTGTAAACCCGATACTCTAATCCTCCTTTCAGTAATGCAAGCACGGGTGCAGATGTCAACTTGTCCTTTAACTCATTGAAAGATAATTGACAATGATCACTCCAAGTGAAAGGTACCCCTTTTCGGGTCAGATTTGTCAAAGGGCCCGTAATCTTTGAGAATCCTTTGATGAATCGCCTGTAATAACAGGCCAATCCCAGGAAACTGCGCACTTTAGTCGGTGTCTTGGGCTACCCCCACTCCCTCACCGCCGATACTTTACTCGAATCCACAGCAATACCCCGTTCTGACACCATATGGCCAAGAAATTGTACTTCCCGTAACCAAAATCCACACTTCCCAAATTTATCATAGAGCTCATGATCCCGCAATGTTTGTAGTACCATACGCAAATGCTCTGCGTTCTCCTCTTCGGTGCGAGAGTAGATTAGGATGTCATCAATGAACACAATGACAAACTGGTTGAGAAACTCCCTTAAAACCCTATTCATAAGGTCCATGAACACTACCGGTGCATTGGTGAGTCGAAATGGCATCACCCTGAACTCATAAGATCCATACTGCGATAGGAAAGCGATCTTAGGAACATCCTCCTCTAGAATTCACAGTTGGTGATACCCTGACCTCAAGTTGACTTTAGAGAAATAAGATTCCCCTCTCAACTGGTCAAATTGATCATCAATCCTAGATAACAGATACTTATTCCATATCATCGCTTTGTTCAACTCCCTATAGTCCATGTATAACCGTAGTGATCCGTCCCTCTTCTTCACAAACAACACCGGTGCACCCCACGACGATGTACTCCGCCGAATGAAACCTTGACCCAGAAGCTTCTGAATTTTTTCTCTCAACTCATGCATCTCTAAAGGGGCCATACGGTATGGGGCCCGAGCAATTGGCCTCGTCCCCGGTGCTAAATCGATTACAAATTTGATTTCCCTGCTAGGTGGCAACCCTGGTATCTCCTGAAACACATCCTCAAAGTCTCTCACAACTGCGATTGAGTGCAAAGGAGTATCCACCTCATGTGAGGTTTCCTCCTAGATGTAATACAAGTGTGTGCGTGACCCTCCCTCAGGTAGCGGCATTACTATCAAGAATATCTCCTGCCCTGGAATGGAGAACACGATGGTCGTCTCGTAGCAATCCACCATCGCTCGATAACCTGCCAACCAATCCATACCCAAGATGACATCGTACCCCTCCATATCTAACACTCAGAGATCCGCTGCTAAACTAAGTCTCCCAATCAAAATGTCCACACCCTGACAAATCGAGTGAATCGTAGCCCCGCTGCCTACTGGCGACTCTACACACATCCGAAGACTAACCGCGGTCTCTAGTAGTTCGGCTCGTTTAGAAAAATTAAACTTAATGAATGAATGTGATGCTCCCGTATAAAAAAGAATACTAACCTCATAACCATAAATGAGAAACATGCCCTCAACTACTGGCGGTGCTTGCTGCGCTGGGGGATTGGGAACATCCCGGACGTTATACACACGCCCGTAGTGCATCTGTCCCTGCTGCGGTGGGGCGGGTACTGCTGCTGGCGGCATTTGCCCCTGTTTCCCCTATTAGGCCTCCTGCTGTTGACCTCTGCCCCTCTGTGGGCACTCCCTCTTGAAATGTCCTGGCTGGACACAGACAAAACAGCTTCTCTGACCATCCCCCTATCGTTGGCCCTGGCCCTATTGGCCTCCCCCATTGTTCCTTTATCCCTGAAGGCCCTGCGAAACCTGCTGCTGCTGATTCGGGGCCGACTGCCCTCGCCTGAACCCCTGTCCTCCCAATCGGAACCCACCAGGCTTAAACTTCTTAGCCTGATTCCCTTGCTGACTGCTCGTCTGCTGTTGAGCACCACTTGTGTCACCACTAGTAACTTCCTTTCCCTGTTGGCTCGGCTCCCCTGCTCTCTTGCTCCCCTTCGCATGGAATCGATGATCCTGGCAGTGTACAAGCGCGACATTAATGACATTTGTATAGGTAACCAACGCCGGATTCCCAATCAAATGTTGCCTGATCCGCCAGGCTAAGCCATCCATAAATCTCGATTTCTTCTGCTCCTCATCACTCACCTCATTTGGCACAAAGTTTGCCAACCGGGTGAACTCTTCCTCTTAGTCTGCCACTGATCGGTCACCCTGAACTAAATCACTGAATTTCTTTCTCATCTCAGTCTCTACTGCTGGTGGAAAGTATTTGCGGTCAAACCGCACCCATAACTCTGCTATTGTCATCAAATCTCGCTCCTCGACGGTGGTAACTGACTCCCACCACTATAAGGCTTCCCCCGATAGAAGAAAGGTAACAAGCATCTGTTTCTATACCTCGGTACACTCCAACCTGCGCAGATGGTGCCGAATGTTCTTCTTCCAGTCATATGCCTCTACTACATCTGTGCTACCCCGAAACTCAGGTGGGTGACCCTTTTGAAAGGTCTCCCTAACTCTTTGCCAAGATGGTGGCCCCACTGGAGCCTGAACTACTGGTGCCACTGGAGGCGGTGCCTGGGGTTGTGGAAAGTGGGTTGCCATAGCTCGCATTATTGTCTCGACTGCTTGGGTCACAATCACTGCCACCTGGGTAGTGGAAATCAACTCAGGTGGGGGTGGTGGTGGTGGTACCTGTGGCTCCTGATGAGCCTCCCTGAGCTCATCCCTAGCCTCAGCCCTCTCCGCTCTCTGTCTCTAAGGTGGCATCTGAAATAGATTGAATTGTATAAGTACACAATTTATACAAAAATATTCACAGTAGAAATACGATGTCTCACAAGCGAAAACATGAATCAACACTCCTACTAATAGGGCTCTATAACTACAGAATGCTACGCTGAAACGTAGAAAGCCGCACAGATCCTAAGGACACTAGAACCTGATGCTCTGATACCATTCGTGACACCCCGCCTAATTAACCCCGAGTGATCAGTTCTAAATTAAGTTAGAACAGGTTTCTCAGTTGGATCATCCTTAGCATCAATGTCGTCTTTTTAATTACTAACCACCTTAGTGAGAAAAATAGACCGGTGCCAAGTTTTATCTTTCATTAACTTAAATGAAATCTCATGCGGAAAAATAAAATAACGCAATTAATCACAATTAACCAAAATAATCATACACAATTAAAATGACTAACCGAATAAACCATCGGCCCAAAATCCAATAAATATAAATAAAGACAAGTAATCAATCTCAACAAGTCTGGCAGAAACTAAATGAACTGTGAGCGACATGCTCGAAATAACTAATAGAAGTCTCTACACTATAATGAAGGAATGAGGCATCTATCAAAACTCCCGCAACATCCACATATGCTGCAGCAATGGATATCCTGAAATAGAGTTAAGCCCGGCGTCCCTGTGGCTGGACACCTAAAAGGTTTTAAATTTTTTATAGAAAGGGTTAGTACCCAAAAGCATTTGAAAACATTTAGCAAATGATTAACTTGCAGTAATAAATAAATATGCATGCTCTCCATATTTTAGTTAGTGCCGCACTCCCTTGAAGATATCCTCACCCCTCCTCCAATGTGTACTGCTAACGCCTTAATTAAATTTACCTAGGTCTTACTCTCCTAACTTGATCACTTATGTAACCCCTTGCAATTAACCTACTCTAACCGAGTATGCCCTAGATCATGATTTTTAAATTATTATAAACATCAACTTAATTATATCATTTCCCTTTTTAATTCCATATAACACTCACACTTGTTATACACATGATACATCATCTACTTTGCATTAATTATCCCATATATAATTATTTACCTAATTATATATTTTGTCATATTGCAGTATTCACAAACATACTGAAATAATGTTTAATAATAGTATTTTCACCGAGTAAAGTCTCACCGGGCATAAATTCTCTAAAGTGCTATCCCACTAGGTGAAATCACATAACCTAGTTACCCCAAGTCAGGATTGCTCACTAACTTGGTTAATGTATATATATATTGGAGGCGGTCATATTCCTTCCCTGAAAGTGAGATGCCCCTCACCCATATAACGGACGCTATGACCTGGGAATATACTCACCCTACTTCTCAAGCTAGGGGATTCATCCACTACGCGCAACCTCCCCCTATAGCACTAGAGTATATAATAATAATATCTATCATTGATATTAAAGCACACACACAATATATATATATATATATATACTATCGCACGCCGTATATATATAAATATAAAATATCCCGGCTATACCGTGTACTAAGTCCGTGACACAAGCATATTCCATTTTATTATGAATTGGTGGTCCAACTCGAATTATTAATTAATTTACACATTAATTTCCTTTGGTATTTCCCCAACCAACATATTCGGATTTACACTCATGGCCCGAAATAAACAACACCCGAGTCTATATTCCCGACTCTAAATTATTTAGCCTTCACCTAAATAAAATTTACATTTCGGTATCGCTCAACCAATGTTCCCGGACCTGTCCACTCAATCCGTTATTTAACCATGTCGAAACAAACTTTCCAAAATTCGACCTTAGTGTGTCACACCTAATTTCCTCAAATCCCAATTTATTTTAATTATGATGTCACACTAAGCCACCTTCAAATTCAAATTAATTTTATTAACTATTAATTAGATTTTAAATCCATGTATTAATTACTCAACAATTTAAGGCATGGAAAAAATGTTAAATTAAAATTTTCTACATATAAAGGAAAACTGGGCGAACTGTCAAAATTTTCGGATCATCGATCGATCGATGGTCCCCCTTCGATCGATCGATCGAGCAGGTCCTCGTCTTCCTCGAGTTGGCTGTTTCAACCATGGACGCCCACCTCCAAACCCTAGTTTCTTCTACACTGAAAACTATGCATTCCCATCAACAATAAACCTCAAATACCGTATATGAAACCTCTATAAAGTCCATCGACATCAAAAATTTCACTTTCTCTACTATTTTCACATATTTGGGGTAAAATTACATTCAGTCTTTAACCCATTTAAACATCAATTTCTTTCCACCAAATTCATCTCTAATTCATCCGGTTTACACATCTTACCAGATATAAATACACAACCCAGATTATATATGATCTTCTAATCCATTTATAAATCAGATTCATGATTTACAAAACCCCATGTTTATACCCCTTTAAAACCCAAAATGAATTTCTTTAATTATACACATCATATGAATATGAATTGAAATACACTTTACATGCTACAGCAAGTTAACCACTTGCCTTAGGGTTCGTAGAGTCTGAATTTGAAACCGTGAGTGCTCAAGGTTGAAGATGACTCATTTATGGCTCTCCTGTGATCCCCAAATTTGGCTTTGGCTGCTGTTTGGGTTTCCTAACCCTCTTAGTCTTTTCTCCAATTAATTCATTCATTCCCTTCTTTATTTTATTTGTTTAATTAACCTTAATCCCATTTTTTGTCTAACGGGCCAAGCCCAAGTGACCCAAAATGCCCCCGTGTGGGCCCGTCTATGCCTAAAAACGTCCCGTGACCCGTTTACTACCCCCGGGTACACTTTTCCGACTATCTCGGCCCATTCAGACTCAACCGTCCACTAAGAATTGACATCCGAATTAATTTATTAAAATACTAATTTCGCACCCAAATTAGTCTATACCGACTACCGGCTGAAATAAGTACATATCCCGTCATTAATACCCGAAATGACGTAAATACAATATTACTATTCGCTCAGTAAATAAGTTTCCCTAAATATTAAACATTCACTTCCGGATTAATATTTAAATAAAATTTCCCTAATTAATTCAATTAAAATCACGACTCACAAGTAATTTTAAATTCTCGAATTAATTAAATACTTAATGCATGAAAAATACGGTGTGTTACATACTCCCTCCCTTAAAAAGGAATTTCGTCCTCGAAATTAAGTCGTACCTGCGGTGAAAAGCTCTGGATATTGTCCCCGCATATCCTCCTCCCGCTCCCAGGTAGACTCGTCAACGTTGTGATGACCCCACTGTACTCTAACTAGTGAAACAACCTTGGATCGTAACTTTCGCTCACTATGGTCCAGAATGTCCACTGGTCTCTCCTCATATGAGATGTCTGGCTGTAAATCAGTTTTCTTGAGTGGAATGTGCCAGAAGGCCCTCTCGGTCCTGCGATATTTCTTCAGCGATGCCACACGAAACACGTCGTGTATCCGCTGAAGGTGCTCTGGCAATCCCAGTCTGTAAGCTACTGGTCCCACCCTCTTGATAATAGGGAAAGGTCCCATGTACCTCGGTGCTAACATACCCTTCTTATCGAACCTCATCACTCCTTTCATAGGAGATACCCGGACCAATACCTGGTCCCCAACCTTTAACTCCACATGTCTTCGTGAAGCGTCAGCGTAAGTCTTCTGCCTATCCTGAGCTATCTGAATCCTCCCTCGGATCAACTCTATCTTGGAAGACGTCTCCTGAACAATCGCTGGCCCTAATAGTTTGTTATTCCCCACCTCTAACCAATAAGCGGGTGAACGAAAACGTCTCCCGTATAGTGCCTTGAATGGTTCCATGCCGATCGTGAATTGGTAAGAGTTATTATACGCAAACTCTACCAGAGGAAGATATTTATTCCAACCTCCCCCAAAGTCTAATATCCACATTTTGAGCATATCTTCCAGCATCTAATTGACTCTCTCAGTCTGTCCGTCAGTCTGTGGGTAATAGGCTGTACTCAAACGTAACTCCGTGCCGATGGCCTCCTGAAAACTCTGCCAAAAGTGGGCCACAAAGATCTTGTCCCTATTGGACACAATATTTATCGGTACCCCATGCATCTTAACAATCTCTGCTATGAATAGCTGCGCATAACGCGTCGTCTCAAAGTCTGTGCAAACCGGCAGGAAGTGGTCCACTTTGGTCAACCGATCCACAATGACCCATATGGAATCGTGACCCTTCTGCGATGTCGGTAACCCTGCAATGAAGTTCATGGAGATGCTCTCCCACTTCCACAGGGGAATTTCAAGTGGCTGTATCATCCCTGATGGTCTCTAATGGTCAACTTTCACAAGCTGACACGTGGCACATTTCGAAACAAATTCTGCTATGTCCCGTCTCATTCCTGCCCAACAATACTGCCTCCTCATATCCTGATACCAAGGTTCTAAAAAACGCGGGGCGTGATCGAGGCGTAGAGGCCAAGCCTTAAGCCTTAGAAGCCTAGGCGGGCCTTGGCGTAAAAAGGCGTGAAAAGGCGTTTAGGTCTTTTTAATATATTTTAATATTTTTTAACCATAACAAGGCTATTAAAATACTAAAATTGTACATATCATAAAAATATGTCTCAATATTTGCAAATAAAAATATTATTTGATTATTTTGGATGAGATAATGGTCCGGTTTGCAAAAGTATCTTTAAAAGGCGATATCGTTTCACTAAAGCATTGTTATTTTTAGAGAAAAAGTACGCCTTAAGGGTTTTACCAAGCATAAGGCATCAAAATCTTAAGGCGAGGCGTTTCTCCCAAGCGTCAAGCCTAAGCGCGCCTAGGCGGAGCCTAGGCGGGTTTTTTAGAACAGTGCCTGATACATATTATCCCCACCGGGATGTACCGCGAATCTTGACCCATGAGACTCTGTCATAACAGCGTGCCTCAACTCCACATCCTCTGGCACAATCAACCTCCCATTAAGGCGTAAGCCTCCCTTCGAGCTGATCGAGTAACCCTCTGCTCCCTCAGCTAGCAACTGGCTCACCCTATCCCGATAGGTCTGATCCTCTGCCTGAGCCCTCACAACCCGTATAATGATCTCAGGTGTGATGGATAATGCTGACATTCAAGCCTTGGCTACATCATCCTCATATCGAAGTTCTCTCCACTTCTCTTTCCTGACTTCTGATATTTCCCCAGTTGGTCTCCAGCTCAATGCATCTGCTACCACATTAGCCTTACCAAGATGATACTGAATATCAAACTGGTAGTCCTTCACGAATTCTAGCGATCGCCTCTCTTTCATATTCAGATCCTTCTATGTGAAGAGATACTAAAGTGATTTGTGATCCGTGAATAACGTGAATTGCTCTCCCAGAAAATAATGTCTCCATATCCTCAAAGCAAAAACGACCGCTGATAGCTCCAGGTCGTGAGTGGGATGATTC
Organism: Sambucus nigra; assembly: GCA_949130495.1. Taxonomy (NCBI): domain Eukaryota; kingdom Viridiplantae; phylum Streptophyta; class Magnoliopsida; order Dipsacales; family Adoxaceae; genus Sambucus; species Sambucus nigra. Next base: position 345,058,851 of record OX422219.1, on the reverse strand, counting down.
TTCTCGTGGGGCTTTAGCTTCCTGGATGCATAAGCTATAGCACTTTCCTCCTACTGAAGCATACCCCCAAGTCCCTGTAAGGATACGTTAGTGTAAACCCAATACTCTAATCCTCCTTTCGATAATGCAAGAACGGGTTCAGATGTCAACTTGTCCTTTAACTCATCGAAAGATAATTGACAATGATCACTCTAAGTGAAAGGTACCCCTTTTCGGGTCAGATTCGTCAAAGGGCCCGCAATCTTTAAGAATCCTTTGATGAACCGCCTGTAATAATCGGCTAATCCCAGGAAACTGCGCACTTCAGTCGGTGTCGTGGGCTGCCCCACTCCTTCACCACCAATACTTTACTCGGATCCACATCAATACCCCGTTCTGACACCACATGGCCAAGAAACTATGCTTCCCGTAACCAAAATCCACACTTCCCGAATTTAGCATAGAGCTGATGATCCCGCAGTGTTTGTAGTACCATACGCAAATGCTCCGCGTGCTCCTCCTCGGTGCGAGAGTAGATTAGGATGTCATCAATGAACACAATGACAAACTGGTTGAGAAACTCCCTTAAAACCCTGTTCATAAGGTCCATGAACACTGCCAGTGCATTTGTGAGTCGAAATGGCATCACCCTGAACTCATAAGATCCATACTGTGACAGGAAAGCGATCTTAGGAACATCCTCCTCTCGAATTCCCAGTTGGTGATACCCTGACCTCAAGTTGACCTTAGAGAAATAAGACGCCCCTCTCAACTGGTCAAATAGATCATCAATCCTAGCTAACAGATACTTATTCCATATCGTTGCTTTGTTCAACTCCCTATAGTCCATGCATAACCCTAGTGATCCGTCCCTCTTTTTCACAAACAACACCGGTGCACCCCACGACGATGTACTCCGCCGAATGAAACCTTGACCCAGAAGCTTCTGAATTTTCTCTCTCAACCCATGCATCTCTAAAGGGGCCATACGGTATGGGGCCCGAGCAATTGGCCTCGTCCCCGGTGCTAAATCGATTACAAAACCCCATGTTTATACCCCTTTAAAACCCAAAATGAATTTATTTAATTATACACATCACATGAATATGAATTGAAATACACTTTACATGCTACAGCAAGTTAACCACTTGCCTTAGGGTTCGTAGAGTCTGAATTTGAAACCGTGAGTGCTCAAGGTTGAAGATGACTCCTTTATGGCTCTCTTGTGATCCCCAAATTTCGCTTTGGCTGTTGTTAGGGTTTCCTAACCCTCTTAGTCTTTTCTACAATTAATTCAGTCGTTTTCTTGTTTCTTTTATTTGTTTAATTAACCTTAATCCTGTTTTTTGTCTAACGGGCCAACTCAAGTGACCCAAATTCCCCCATGTGGGCCCGACTATGCCTAAAAACATCCCGTGACCCGTTTACTATCCCCGGGTACACTTTTCTGACTATCTCGGCCCATCCGGACTCAATCGTACACTCAGAATTGGCATCCAAATTAATTTATAAAAATATTTATTTCGCATCCAAATTAGTCTATACCGACTTCCGGCTGAAATAAGTACATATCCGGTCATTAATACCCGAAATGACATAATACAATATTAATATTCGCTCAGTAAATAAGTTTCCCTAAATATTAACCATTTACTTCCCGATTAATATTTAAATAAAATTTCCCTAATTAATTCAAGTAAAATTACGACTCACAAGTAATTTTAAATTCCCGAATTAATTAAATATTTAATGCATGAAAAATACGGGGTGTTACAGTTATCTTATGTAAATGAAAGAAATTTGTGTGAATGATACAAACTTGTGTTAATGAAAGGCGACTACATATTTCTAATGTTGAGATTCCAAGTTGAGTGGGTTTTTTTAAATTAATAAGGGCACAGTAGTAATTTTAATTCAATTATTGACACCGTATAATTTTAGACTACCTAGGAGGTGAATTATTTTCATCCCACTCCTTGTGGGATAAGGAGATTACTTGGGATAATTTATTCCATAATTTTATCCAAACTTATTTTCCTGTACGACACATCAAAGCAGACCTTATAGTAGTTATTGGTATTCAAGAAATGATTTTTGAGGTGGTTACTGTTGTAATTTTTTTAACTCAATTGAGAAATTTTTATAAAAGATATTCGTATTATATTGGATTCAAATTTATTGGAGTTCAGTTGAACTCAATTTAGTTATTCTTATTATCATCCTTTATGGAGTTTTTTTATGGGTGGCTTTTATTTACAATCATTTTTATATTTACGTTGATGCTGAGAAAGATATAAATTGTTTAGCAGTCCCTTCATTTTGCATCCTGTTTGATCAACTAGGCGTGGTAAAATAGGGCGTGTTACAATTGGTATTAAAGCATCCACGTTCTAGTTTGGGTAGAGATGGAGGAGTAGAATGCAATTCGTTATCGTATATATAAGTCGTCCCTGAGTCCTTAACAAGTCTTGTAAACATTCATTGAGTACTAGTGGACTTTGTGAGGATTGGGTGCAATAGTGATTTTTTGGCATCAAAGTGTGTAGATTTAAGGAAGGAGTGTTCATTTTACAATGGAAGTATGTGTTAGACATGTTGACTGAAATGGGGAAACTTGGAGCTAGACCTACTGATACTCCTAATGATCAAAATCATTGGCTTAATGATATGGATGGTGAGTTGTTACATGATGTGGTGAGATTCCAACGTTTGATTGGGAGACTAATATACCTTTCTCTTCTGTGTCCATATATTGCTTATGCTGTAAGTGTGATTCGTCAGTTTTTGCATGCTCCACGTACGACTCATCTTGTGGTAGTGCATCACATTCTCCGTTACCTTAAGGATTCTCTTTAAAGGGATACTGTTTGGTCGACATGGCCACTTGTGAGTTGAAGTATATACAGATGCAGATTAAGCGGGGTCCGTGACACTCCGAAGTGCCACTTCAGGCTTCTTGGCAATACAACCTGTAGTAGCGAGATCTAATGCAGAGGCAGAATTCAGATCCATGGCATATGGAATTTCTGAGTTATTGTGGCTACGCACTATGTCATCCGAGTTGGGTCACCTTATTCGTGAGCCAATGAATTTGTATTGTGGCAACAAAGCTGCCATTAGTATTGCTCACAATCCAGTTCAACATGATTTAACAAAGAACGTGGAAGTTGATCGACATTTCATTAAGGAAAAGTTTCGTCTTGGAGTGATTTATACTCCATTTGTCAGCACGGGTGAACAACATCTTATGTGTTGATTAAGGGTTTGAATAAGACTACTTTGTAGTATATGTTTGTCAAGCTGGGCATGATAGATATCTTTGCACCAACTTGAGGGGGAGTGTTGTCGGGGGCTTATTTGGAAGCTTATTTATGTTGCTTTTATTCTGTAGGGTACCTCTGTGTAATTAGTGAAACCTTATGTTATAAATAGAATGAGATGGGAGAATGGATAACCTAATTCATTTCATTCGTTCTCCTCTTCCCATATCAGATTTTCCTCTTTTCTCATCTTCCTCTTTTATACCTTAATCTCTTATAAATATAATCTAGGGTTTGATTACTTCATAACTAAACAATAGCCCACCGTTTTTCGCTCTAGTGCCGAAGCTGAGTGTCGCTCCCTAGCCCATGTCTGTGCTCAAATGACTTGGATTTCCCATCTCCTCACCGTGCTTGAAGTTCCCGCTCCTAAGCCTATCACCCTCTACTGTGATAATCTCAGCACTACTTACATGGTCTCTAACCCTGTTTTTCATGCCCGCACCAAACACATTGAGTTGGACTATCACTTCATTCGAGAACGTCATTCGACCGGCTCTCATCGAGTTCATTTTGTCCCCTCTCTAGATTAACTTGCGGATATTTTTACTAAAGGGAAACATAAGCATCGTTTCACTCTACTAAGGTCTAACCTTGTCTCTCCTGGACAGTCGAGTTTGCGAGGGAGTGTTAAGCTCCATAAAACATGCTCTTTAAAACATGGAAACATGTTTCTTAAAACAAGCCATATTTTATGGGAATCATTGGTGTAAATATTTGACTATCTTAGGCTTAATCTTAATCTTAATCTTAAGTATAAATTATGCTTATATGTTTCCTGTATACACATTTTAAGATCTATATATATAGGCCTCCAATTGGAGAAGAAAGATAAGGAAATTCAATTTACCAATTCTTTCAGATTAGTTACCTTGAGACGTAGTTGGAGTGTCATATGCATACACTTAATATATTATTAACGTACGAGTATGTGTAAACACTTTGTAGCATTTAATCATAGCTTATCCCCTCCCAGTTTGATTGATTTTCAAACTTGTTTGAGCATTGGTTGATTATTAGCGTTGATGAGGCGTGATTTGAGTATTCAGAATGCGGGTTGTCTAAGCAACTCTGTATATTTTTATTTCGTAAAAATAATTGTATTGTTTTATTTTATTGCAATTGCAAAGGCAAATGTATTTCAATGCAAATAAAAGGGTTATTTGGGTTTTGGCCCCAATTAATTTTGTCTCTTTGTGGATGAACCTCCAATTAAAAACTATTGTAGGATTAACCCCTTTTTTAACTTTTAGTGACAATTCTTAGAAAAAAAACGTGTCGCTAAAAATATCAAAGAAATTCAAAAAGTGAAAAATGGGGGTTAATCCTGCAATAGTTTTTTTATTGGGGGATAATCCCCAAACGGACAAAACTAATGGGTTCAAAACGTAAATAATCCTATTTTGTTCTATTTTCGCCTTCCGAAAATGTTTTTATTTAGTTGTCAGGCATTGAAATATGGTTTCAAAAGTTTAAATTGACCGCAAGGCTTACACTCTTAAATCACGGTGTGCTTTGTGTGATTGATTTTTAACCTTTGCTTATACTATTAAGATGTATCTATAAGTAACCGACAAGTCTTATATTTATTGAGAAAGCCTTGAAATTGAAGAAATAAAACCTTATTCTCGATTGAAGATCGTAACAACACTTGATTTAATCCAAAATCAAGATGTTACAACAGATCTGATTGATAGTCATACTCCCCATAATTAGACAAAATAAGACTCCTTTGGATTGGAGGGGAGTAAACCCATAAAAGTGGAGTGCTTCCACCAATAAAATATGGAAAGGGAATTGTATTACCCTCTCAATCACCGCAATATTAAACATTGTTATATTCAGGATTAAGGTCAAAGAGGTCATCATTAGTTGTAGGTATCGTGATCTTAACATCTTTGGGGATATTTCCCAAAGTCATTTTAAAAGGATACGCTGTACTTTCTCAAAGGTTTGGACCTTTGGAAGCCAAAGAAAGAAGTTTGTTTTTTAAATATAAAGTTTTGAGAAAGTTAAAGAGATATATCAAGCTTGAAAATGCTAAAGGAATGAGAAACATAGTACCTGGAGAGATAAATGAGAGAAAAAATGGTTCAAGTGGTTTTGAAGCCCTAATAAACCTCATTCGATAAACAATAGTGAAGGGACAATGCCTAGTTCAGGGTGATTATCTCCCACAACCACTCGACCATGCGCTAGACACGCCATTATGGCCTGTGAAGTGTAAAGCAAAGCACGTAACCTAATGATGAGGATTACAGGTGAGATAGAACCTCTCATTGCGTCCCACTAAGTGGAAGTGGGAGATGCATCACAGCTTCATGACACTACCACAACACCTCACGTTAACGATAAAATTAAGTCCACTATGCTTAAAAATAGCCTAGACTAATCTTAGATCCAATTGAAGGACAGTATAAATGGTCTAACCCACAAAGGCAGGACAGGCATAATTTCCCTTAACACCCCTAAGTGTAATCAACATCCGCCTCAACATGACTAGCTAAAATCAGATCACCTTAAATCCCTACAACTCAGGTAGGTCTTTGTAGATGTTTTCTCCAAAATCAATGTCTTATATAAATTCAACTACAACAATTAAGATAAACTACAAGGGAGGCTTCCCATGAAGATATTATGTTATTCAATAGTTGTAAAGAGTCTAAACTTCATATCTTGTGTAAATAAAACCCCAAATGATGAGGAGGGTGTATGATCATACATTATAAAAGTGCACATATTTGTAAAGTTGACTTGGACTCTCTGCTAAACATCCTAATACTCCAAGTTTGAGCCTTGAAAATAAAGCAACTCGGACTCTCTTTCATGTGGACATGGTACATCATGCATTTTTCATTAATCTCTAGTACACTTAGGCAAAATTGGTAAATATCATTATTATAGAATTTATATCCCATACAAGAACGATATAAGATAAGTAATTCCAAAGATTCCAAATTTTGTTTTAATCCCTAATGTTTTGTGTTTTTATTGATCTTGATATTGAAGATCTCTTAATATACAAATCGGATTTACGTGACAAGAGTCCATACAATGTGGGTAAATTTGAAATTTTGAAATTTAATTTTTATACCCTAAAGTTTTGTATTTTATATGTCTTTTAATGATACCACTAGGTTCCCCGAAAGTGTATTATAATCATTCTAATTAGAGTCCACCATTCCGCATACAGGGTAAATTGCACCCTAATTTTCTTTAATGGGGAATTTTATGAAAACACATTAATGTTTTATGAAAATACGGGATTTTTTTATAAAAGTAAATGAAAGTTATGCATTCACTTTGTCTGTAGATGAATGTTTTAAAGTTGTAAGTTTTATTTTATAATAAAATCACGTTTAGTTTTATGAAAATATTAGCATTTTCATGAAAGTACAATGTATACAAAAAATATTGCCCGCACTTTGTGAAATTCCACGCACTTTTCATGAATTATGTGCAATTATTGCATGTACTTTACCAAGCTTACGCAAATTTTTGTGTGTAGTTTATAAAACACACACATTTTTTGCATGTACTTTACCAAGTGCAAGCAAAGTTTTGATTGTATATTCGTTTAGTTTGTTTATCTAAGCATATATTTTCGTTATTTATATGTGTACTTATATTAATTTAATATGAATATATAGACGTTCACCGATGCATGTAATTCATTAAGATATGTAGATAAAATAATTGGTAGTTAATTAAAAAAAGTGAAAAATTGATAAAAATCAAACAATAGTAATTGAATGTTAGTGAATAGTTATTTTGATTATTATTTATACAGACATATGGTTTCATATTGAGTTCGAATTTGAGATATTTGCGTTAGAATATACACACACACACACACACACACACACATATTTGCGTTAGAATATATATATATATATTGATTTGAATTGGCTGTCTATACCGATTGTAGATTCAAATTAATCATTTTATAATTGAAATACGTGGCAAATGTAGTTTCTTTACAATTTTGTTGTTTTGTATTGAAAATCGAAGTAAAATAACTTTTATCTTGGGTAAAGAAATAGTCTAGGGTTTTTGAAAACTTTATTCAATTTGGTTTTGCAGGAGATGAATGGTGGAGACACCAAATGGTTAACTAAGGCATATAAGGACGTGTTTGAGAGAAAAGATGGAAAATGAGTAGGTTTGAAAATTTTTCCCTAACTAATTTTGCATCGAAAAATAATATTTTGAGATGTTTGATGGAATTTATTTGTCGAGTGGAAATTTTATATTTTCCAATAATTTTTTGTTTTATTAACATTATTTTCTTTGACAAATGAGATTTATAGTTTACCTTGATTGAAGAAAAATTAAGGCTCTGTTGGATAGCAACATTTGTCATGACAAAAAATGAATCTTTCTTATTTTTCAGCTTTTAGGTGAGTTTGGTAGCTGTTATTTTCTCTCAAAAACAATTCCTACTTTTACACTAAAGTACTAACACCTAAAGCACAAAAAGCTGATTTGCCATGTGTGAGGAATATAATCTAGCTATGTGTGCCAAGAGGGCATGTGCCTATTGATACGATCAAGATCTCTCATCCATGAAGATAGGAAATTTTGAAGCTAACCAACCTTTCAGAATCAATATGAGTGGGTTATAACCGATCAAGTTGTTCCCTATAGGAATCAACTATATCTTTTCTTACAATCAATATCTTAGTGAACATAAGGTGACCATGCACCACCAACATGAGGAGAATACCCATCTCTAACATTACTTGGAGTGTATGGAATAAGAGGTCCACAGGGACAAATGTAAGCACCATGAGGTCCCTTGCACATTTAACCCTCAAATGAGTAAAACTCGCAGCAAATGAAGGAGTTCATAGCATGGTTCAGTTCATTCCCACCAGAGGAAATCATCGGACAAAAGAGATAACCATGGTAGTCGCACTAACAAATAGAACCTTCGCAATCTAGAATATATGGATATACATAACCATCCCGCTCATCAAGGGTCTAGAACCACCAAGAAACTAACAAGAAGAGCCCTAATTTGCCAAATAAAATCCTCATTCACTCGACCAATCGAGGAGTTTGAACCTTTTAAAATGTTCAACTCTCCTAGATTCAAGATTTATGATGGGAAGACAGATCCCACCAATCATGTCCCTCATTATAACAAAAATATGATTCTTTAAAACAACAAAACCCTCACGTGCCGAATCTTTCCTTCCAATTTGGGGGACATAGCGAAAAAGTGGTTTAAAAAGATATCACATCAATCCATCTCCAATTTTAAACAGCTCATAAAGGCTTTTACAACATGGTTCATTACTAGCAGCACCGATTCAAAGAGGATGGACTCCCTCCTCGTATAAAAAAAGATGTCCCAACAAACTTTGCACGAATATGCTTGACAATGTTGGGATATTTATAATGAGGTGAAAAGCTTATCCAAACAGATGATGGTGGCGCTAGTTAAAATTGATCTGCTGAACCATTGCCTGTTATATCAATCCCTCACTAAGAAGTGAGCAACCACTATCGGCGAACTGATGTCAGGGATTGAGAAGTTTGCCAAAGTGGAAGATGTGGTAGCATGAACATAATGGGATAATAGTCGACCAAATGTAAGTAAAAATGGAAATATAGATATTGCTCCCGATAAGGGGTCCAAAAAGAAAAATGGTGGACCTAAGGGCTACGATAATTAAGATCCCAACAAGGCTCATTATGCCATTAACACGGTTTTTAAAGTGTCAATAAATAAGATCTTGAATGAGATCAATTATTAACAATATTTCAAGTGGCTAAGGAAGATGGTAGACACCCCTCAAAGATAAAAATAACCTTGCGATGTTCTTATCATAAGTAGTGATAGTGTGCCTCTCCATGGTAGCTACCCAAATAAAAATGAATTCACCCAATTAAAAAAACATTTATTAATTTATTACAAAAGGCTTATAATGTCCAAAACTCTATATGAGAAATATTTTATTAAATTTTAGAACCTTTCAAGTTTTATCTTTTTAATTAAGACAATGATTAAAAAATATGTGGAAAAATTAAAATAAGAACAAGATAGCATGTATGAGGGGGAAACCCACTAATGGGAAAAAAATCGAGTCGATAAGAATGACAAATATACAATGGTATTGTTTCAAAACTAGAAAAAAATTACTTACAACCCTAACGATTCTATAACCGACTAGACACTCTTTCCCACCATATCCTATGCAAAGAGAGCCAACAACTAGAGTATGTTGCACAACTGCAATCAATTTTGGTCTATAACCAAGGCCTTCGAATCCTTTGGACAAACAGTCTTCTTTAAGGTAGAATAAACCTTTTCTTTTTTTGAGTTGGAATAACAACTATGTGTTTTGGAATGGAACCTTCAAGCAATCAAAATGTTACACATATGATCTTTAAGGAATTCAATAAATATGTGTGCTTGGGTGTTTACAAAAGTGTGATGCCTTAAATCTCAAAACGAGTTTTTTCAAGCCAAGTAAAAAAAATATTTACTCATGAATGATAAAGATTTTTTTAGCACAAGGTGAGTAAACATACATATATTAAAAATAATGGCTTGAAAGGACTCAAAGAAGATGAGTGAAAAAATATGCTCGAAAATATATGAAATATATTTAGCAACAAAAATCCTTTTTCAAAGCTCTCACTCTTGGTTTAGAAGAGAAGACAACACCTTAACTTATATGCTTTTGATTTTGAAAATGTTTAAAGGTCTAAATGCTAGGTGTAAATCTCATAAGGTTTTAAGTAGATTCATCAGGGTCCAAGTCACCCAAAAATATATACTTGACACATTAACTAAGAATATCTTAAAGAAAGATCTTGTGCAAAAGTAACTTTTAGTTCCAGTCAGATTCGTTTCTAACTAAGGTCACTGCAACGAGCTCTCACATCGCTGTGGTGAACCTGAGGCGATTCAGGTCATGCGCTTTTCCAAACTTTTACACAAGGATACAAATGACTAGCGATACAGTGTCGTTACAGCGATGAGGACCATCACTACGGAGGAACTATGATAAAATAAGTCGCACCTTTATCCCGAGATTTTAAAATGTGAAAAAAAGGTTACCGATGAGTTTTGCTGCAACGAGGAGAGTCTTCGCTACAGCGAAGATGAGGCAAGGAAAGTCGCGTATGTGTCGAGAAATTTTGTTCAGTTTGCCTCTGAAGATTTTTTAAAATTCATTTTGAGATAAACTCCAAGTATATTTGTTTCTCGCATAAACATACATATTTAAAATACATAGAGAATGCAATTATTTGTAAAATAGATTTCTCTAAATGAAAAATATATTTTAATGTGTATTTGTATCCTGAATAGGCATCTATGAAGCTAAGTAATTCATGACCTGCAGTTGCATCTACCAACTCGTCAATCTTTGGTAAAGGAAAATGATCATTTAGGTATGTTTTGTTGAGGTCAGTGAAATCTACGCACATATTCCACTTGTTATTCTTCTTCTTGACTATCAGCACATTGGCCAATCAACTGGGATATTTGAAGTCCTTTATAAATTGAGCTCCCTATAATTTCTCCACTTCCTCTTGGATGGCCATGTTCTTCCCAGGACTGAACACTCTGCATTTTTGCTTGATCGTCTTAAAGTCTTTGTAGATATTTAGCTCATGGAAGATGAAATTAGGATCAATTCCTGGCATATCCTCTTAGTTCTAGGCGAACACGTTCTTCTATTCTCTCAGGAATGAAATCAAATCATATTTGAGAGAAGATGTTAAATTCGAGCCAATTTGAGTGGTTTGATTCGGCTTCCCATCATCAAGCTCAATGATCTTTGTTGCCTCCATAATATGTCCTTTGACCGGATCTTCTTCCTCACTAGGGTCCAGGGTGTCAATATGACAGGTGGTAGTGATCTTCTGGACTTCCTGCTAGTCAGCAGAGGTGTAATAGCACTCTCTAGCTTCAATTTGATCGCCACACACTACGCTGACTCCATAATTAGTAGGAAACTTTATACACTGATGTACTATGGACAACACTGCTTTCAACTGCTTCAGCCCAACTCTATTGAGAATTATGTTGTAGGCTAAAGGAACATTTTTATCTAGTACAAAGAAGACAATCCTCTTATTTCTGTTAACTGGCCAAATGTTAACCAAGACTTCCAACTTGATTGTTCCTAAGGGATAAACTCTTTCCCGTGAGAATGTTATGAGAGGCCTGTGATAAGGTTCTAGTTTACTGTCTCGTAGTCATAGGTTGTGGAAACAGTTATAGAACATGACATCTACTAAACTCCCATTATCTACTAGTATTCTTAGTACTCTGCCATGATGAACCCTGCAAGTGAGTCGTCAAGAGGGTAAAGTACTTCTCTCAAATCATTTTTAGAGAATTCGATCACTAATTTATCCTTGTTGACTTTCCAATGCCGACCATTTGTGCACTCAGACAAGTCAATTTATCGAATAGAGGGACAAGATTTTTCTTCATTTTAATAATCCTTTATCTCAGCTATTCCATCTCCACCACCGAAATCTCTTCCTATAATAAAATGGAACCAGAGAGTGCCCTGCAATGCATCTCATTGGGGACATAGTATATATCAACAACATCTTAATATTGCTCAATATAGAAGACTGGATCAGTCTTCCCATTATACTTGGGAGTGAAAACTGGTGGCTTGAATTTAGAAGGTGTGAGGTAGTCCACAATTGCTCAGATAAAATGGGATCCCTTTACAATGCTCATTTGCAAAGGGTTTTTGGTCTTAGCCATTTCACCCAAGCAATCTTTTAATTGATGCATGGATCTCTTTCGGGAATGTTCCTTTAGTTTTGAATTGGCTGAGGCGGCTTTTGTGGCTTTACTGTACACATGTGCTGAACTCTCTTCCTTAGAAGTTTGCTTGGCACGCGCAAGGCCTCTTATGCTATTCCTAGACCTCATGGACCCTTCTTTGTGCTCGCGGGATAGATATAGTTCTCTATGATAACCTCTGGATGCTCAGGGCCCTAAACGATCAAAGGTGAATGCCTTACTTAAGTGTTCCAATGCACTCAACCGTTCGGAGGAGAAGACAGACCATCGTAATAATATGTTGATTGAATTAATAATGTTGCCCACAGACAGTAAGATCTGTCACGAGAAGATCTGGTGCGACTACTTCTCTCATTTCTAACTAGTGGAGGTGGCATATCCCTCCGGGATGGTTCAATGGCGAACTTGTCTTGCAACGTGCAAGCCAGTTAACAAACTAATTCTTGCATGGCTTCTTGCCCTTTAGCCAAATTGAGTAAAATTCCCTGAAGATCCACCATGCTAGGAGGTGCAGACTGAATTAAAAACATTTTCTTCATTCCTAAGGTTAATTTTCGCGTCAGTAATTTTTCCACGGCAAAAGAAATGAAACAAGTGGTAGAGAATGATGATAGACGAATGTTACCACAGACGACGCCAATCTGTCGATGTCTAAAAATGGATTGGGTCCAAATTTATAATCACACATAAAATTGGGATAATCAAGCAATACAAACACACAACGAAAGAAGTTTTTTTAAGTGGTCCAGCTATAAGAAAAGCCAAGTCCACCGTTGGTATTATTTCTGGTGGTTAAAATAGCTCAGAGTTGGGTACGTTTGGACCTGATTTAATTGTCCCTTTGAGCTAAGGGAGATCACGTATTTATAGTGATTTGGAACTCAAGATATGGAATGCCTTCTTATATTCAGGCATTTACATCTGTATAAAATAAATAATACTCTTGATATTCACTGGCACGTGTACAATAACTGTTGATGATTCCACACTAATGGCTTTTGTTATTCTTGATGGTTCGTATTCTTGAGGTTGGTCGGTCCGTTGGCCGACCAAGTGTCTTTGGAGACGACCAAGTAAGTAAGCACTGTGACAATTGCCACGTAGGAGGACAGGTGTTCGTTTCTCATTGGTCCACGTAGATGAATAATTTTTACATACAACAGTGTGTATTGTAACACATGTTTATGGGTATTGGTTGTTTGTGCATTTGGCTAAAATGGATATTAGTTTGGGGCGAAAAAAAATGAAATTAAGGGTCGTTTTCAAAACAATATGTTGAAAATATTATTTAAATCCTAGACTTTTGAAAAACTATAATTTGGGATAAAAGAGTTGTAATTTATATATTTTCCCCTAAACTTTATAAAAATGGGTTTGACTCCCAACTTTCATAAAATTATAATTTGGATCCTAAAATTGTAAAGTGGTGCCATTTTGAGTCAAAAAATATATTTTTAAGAAATATTTAGAAATAATCCCTTGATTTTGAATACAAAATAACCATTAAATTTTGAGAAAATACAATACAACCATGCACTTTCGGGTAATTTTAAAATGGACCTTGGACCCTTGGCTAGTTGTAGAATATCCATTAAGTCTATATAATTGCAAAATTGTCTCTAGATTTTTAAATAATGTGAAATAACCCTGAATTTCGGTAAAATTTCAAAAAATTCCCTAAACTTGTAATTTTAGGAGTTAGTTATACAAATGGTTTTGGACTTTATCTCTGTAAAAAAATTACAAAATAACCTCGACTCTGTAGAAAAAATTACGAAGTGAACCTTTAAATGTTATGTTAAATGAATTTAACTCTAAAAATGTTCAAAAAACCAAATATATTTGTTTAGGTACAAAAAGGGAATAAAACTATAAATTACTCATAAATTATTTTGTGTAGTTTGGACGTTGGGTGGGTATGAAATGTTAAGGTGTAAAAAGAGAATTGAAAAATGGGTATTTATACACATAATAAATACGAAGTCAAGTTGAAGAATTTGTTAAAATACGATGTAAGTCGGATATTTTGTTAAAAACATCGGATGGACTGCAAGGAAATTAACTGCAAGGAAATTAACTGAATGAAAAATGATAGATTTTTTCAAAAAAGAGTAATTAAGGTAAATTTAAAAAGGGTTCGAAGCCCTAGGATGAAAATTTGGCTTAAATCCCAAATAAATGGCCATTAAAGCAATTGACCGTGACACTTATGGCAAGCGGTGCATATTCGTACACATATATGAGATTTAATGAACTTTAGGATAGAAGAAAATTTCTGAAAAGAAATGAATTTGACAAATTTGAAGAAAAAAGATAATTGGTGAATAAATGATATGCAAATTATATTATGGATTTTAAACAACACGATCCACATTTAAAAATTAAAGGAATAAAAGAGAGGGGAATTGGCTAATAAATCATCTAAAAGTCTATTTATATATGATCAATCTAAATGACAATCTTATTGGTATTTTAAACTAATAAACTTTTCAATTAATTAACGACAAGTCCAAACAGTTCATTTACACATTTTTAATGTAGATACCATTATACTTATTAATGTAAATACTATTCATCATTGTAATTTTATCTACATTAATAAATATAATTGTATTTACATTAATAAGTGTAACTGTATCTATATTCATCTCTATAACGATATCCTTATTATACGTATTAGAGGAGTTAATGAGTCTTTAATACTTAATATCTTTTTGTCTCTCATCTTGAACATTGAGTTATTTAAAATAAAAAAATTAATAAATCTAAATTCTCTTTGAAACAAAAAAAATGAATAAATCAAAAATCTCTTGAAAATTAAAAAGATAAACCTTTGTAGACTACATTAATTAATCTCTCGGTCTAACACAATATAGATTTAATTAATCTCTTTTCACCATTTTCCACTTAAATCACTTTACACAAGGCTACTAATACTACTACTACATATATATATAACGTTTTTATTTCTAGGAAAAAAGTTATGAAAAGTTTTCAAAGTTGTTTTTTTATATAAATAAAAAAGGTGTTGGTTATAAAAATATTCTTAACGTTGTATTTATAGAAAAAACTTTAAGTTTTTATCTATAAATGACATAAAGTTTTTTAAGCTAAAAACAAATAAAAATACATATAACTTTTTTAATATAAAATACGTACAGGTTTTTTGAAGTTTTTATTTAAAAAAAAACTTTTTAAGTCTAAAAAAGTTTTCAAATTTTCAAAATTATTTTTAATATACATAAAAAAAAATTTGGTTATAAAGATATTTTTAGCATTTTAATTATATAAAAAAATTTAAGTTTGTATCTATAAATGACATACAGTTTTTTAAACTAAAAAGAAATAAAAATATGCATAATTTTTTTATAAATATTTAAAAATAATAGATAAATTTTATTTATTAAAAAATTAACCACAGATTGTACGATAATCTACATTAATAATTGTAATATATGTAAATTTATTAAAAAATCTAAAAAATACATGTTCATAATATTAATTACGATATAATTAAGAGTTTTTTTCCATATCTTATTACAAAAGATACCAATTCGGTAGGTAAGTAATTCCACAGTGGGTATAAGGGCGCCATCTTTAGTTGAGCCGCCCTGAATTTATCCAAGATGGTGTATCTTTCAGAGTTTTGTTATTTGAAAACTTTAGAGTGACTATTGTGGTTGGAAATATTTAACATTAAGCATAAGCATAGAAAGAAGTTTAGATGAAGGTGCAGAGTGTATAGTGGTATGAGGCTCACTATAGTGTTGTTTATTGCTTCATCCTTGATGTTTGCGGTCTCTAATGGCTTCCAATCATCTCAAATTTTACAATGCATGACTTCCACCTCCAATTAATTGACTAAGGATGAACAATGGTTTAATCAAACTCTTGACCATTTTCCCCATACGTATGTATTCATCTCTCTCTCTCTCTCTCTCTCTCTATATATATATATATATATATATATATATATATATATATATATATGGTAACTTTATATAGCAGATCTTGAAGAGTTATAAGATATTGTGCATGATTGACTAATACTAGACATCTGGTATTTGTCCTTCAAATACACCTACCTTGGGGCCGCTGGGGCCCTACACTAATATTCAAACTGGATGAATTTGATCACTTTATAAGAATTTTATGTTTTTATTGTAGAATATATATATATATATATGTGTGTGTGTGTGTGTGTGTGTGTGTGTGTGAATTTACATTTTTTTTATTTTATAATTTATCATGTTCCTTGATAATTTTTACTTTTAGGGTGCGTTAGATTGCAAACATGAAAAATGCGTGGAAAATAGTTCATTTGGATGAGAAGTTGGAAAATGGGTGGGAAAATATATGAATTTTTAATCTTAATTTTTCTATTTTTCATGGAAACCAATTCTTTGGTTGGTGGACAAGAAATATTTTCCACTAAAAATGAGGTTTCAGATGGAGCACTTGTTATGTGAATGAGTGTTGTGCTGGTATGAAGTATTTGCAATAAAGGTACTACAAATGCAAAATGTGAGGCAAAATAATTATTTTCCATGGAAATTGTTTCCATTTAAATCAAACACACCCTTATTGATTATTGTAGAATATATATATATATATATATATATATATATATATATATATATATATATATATATATATATGTGTGTGTGTGTGTGTGTGTGTGTGTGTGCGTGTGTATGTATGTATATAGAGCGAGGGAGAGAGAAAGGAACGGTGAAAGAACTCTAAGAAAGCAGATTTCAAACCCACAGGTGCTCCCCTTTAGATCTCAGAAGGACAAGAGGAGAGATGTGTCAAAGTGTGAGACAATGATATAAAGTGGTTTGGACCTCAGATGAGGGTTCGCGGCCACTGTCAAAGATGTTTTTTTTACTTATTAGATTGTAAATGAGTTATTACATCCTAAGAGACCCCTTGAGCTTTGGACATGGAAGTCTAAGGTCCTGTGTCCTTTGTCAACAGTTCAGAGGACCTTAGGAAGTAACTTAATGGACTTCTCTAAGAGTTCCTGAGTACTGGTTTAATGCTCAACAAGGTATACAAAGGTTTGTTTTGGGCGTCAAATATGGCAGAATCCTGGTATTGAGGTCTTTAATTATGGTTACGGAGACACATTGGAATGACTGATCATATTTAAGCAGAAGGACAAGTGAGCGAGGACTGTTATAGTATCGTTGTCTTTTCTTGAGTGCAGTAGAGGTCTTAGGGGCCACATGACAATCTGTCCGAGGTCAGCCACATGATAACCTGTCTGAGGTCAGAGGTCATCTGTGAGACCTCTGCTCTTGCCCGAGGGTTTTCGAGGGCCTTTAGAGCCGTTCGAACACTAAGTATAAAATAGGGTATCATGATTAGCCCTTTGTTGCTTCTTGCAGAGGTTGAAAGGGGAAATTCTTATCTTACGTGCAAGTTGCGAGTAACTTCGTAATTAGCCACTAAGAATCTCGTTATGATTAAATTGCATTGGGAAGGCCCTAGAACATGGGCCTGGATAGGTGTTTGAGGACTACAGATATTGATGGGACTTAGCGGACTGAAGCGCCTAATCCAGGAGATAGAAGGGGTTGGAATTCTAGGCCTTTGGGGCTATAAAAGAGCCCATTGGGTTGGATTGGGTTGAGTTTTCACCGCTAATATCCCACTATCTCTCTTCCCTCTGTAATTTCTTTGACCAAGCGAAACCTTTCTTCCCAAACAATGCCAGCTGAGAAAATCTCTCCTTCTAAAGTCTTGGACCCCACACCTTTATCAACTGTTGGACCCCATGTCTCACTGCCTCTTGTGGTGAAGCCAAAAGTTGAGCCTTTTGTTCATTCTCCTAGTGGATCAGTTTCCCCTGGTGCGAAGGTGATGAGCTACGAGGGGGTTTCCACCCTGACTTTACTGGTGGGGCGCACTCTGCCTCACGAATTACTGAGCAAGTCTTGGCGGAGATCTAGAAAACCTATCAAGTTCTGGATAATGTCATTCTAATGGACGCAAAGCCTAATGAGAGGGCATGCTCAATAGTGACCAATCACGTATGCTTTAATGAGTCCTTCCTTCAATGTAGGACTAGGTTCCCATTCCTTGCCGGTGGTAAGGATCTTGAAAGCCATTGGGATAGACCCTATTCAATTGGTGGTCAATTCATAGACACCTCTGATGGCCATAGTCCTGGATTTTAGGGAATTTAACGGAGGCAAGTTAGACATCTTCTTGACCCAGTTCGTTAAGGGTGCATTTGATTGCAAACATGGAAAGTGCATGAAAAATAGTTTATTTGGATGAGAATTTGGAAAATGAGTGGAAAAATATGAGTTTTTGGTTTTACTTATTCTATTTTCAATGGAAACCAATTCTTTGATGGATGGATAAGAAATATTTTCCATTAAAAAAGAGGTTTGAGATGGAGCACTTGTTGTGTTAACGAGTGTTTCTCTTATATAAATTCGCAATAAAGATAATACAAAGGCAAAATATGAGTCAAAATAATTATTTTCCATGGAAAAAATTTCCATGTCAATCAAACACACCCTAAATCATACAGGGTTTAGGAGCTAAAAAACTAAATGACAAGGGTCTGAAGTACTAAGCCCCTGAGGCCCAACGTGGTGATCTTTTGTAAGGATAAGTACAACTCCCCTAAGAACTAGAAGGAAAGATTCTTCTTTATTGGGGGAGCCTAAGACACCCCAGACCCTGCTAAGATCATTAGCTGGCCTAATCTCTGGTGCACCCTTCCAGCAATAGGTAAGTTAAAGTTTTACCTTTGTTTTAATGTTCAGGTTGACCTTTATTTTGAGACTTGAAAATTTTCTTCATCTTTTACAGTGGTTCCCGAGCCCACCAGGTCGGAGTTAAACATTACTACTGATACTCAGAAGTTGGCCTCTACTCCCTTTGAAATCCTTGTCACTGATAGGCATCTCTTCAACTGTGCACTGGTCCTGATCCAAAGCCTCTGATACATGTGGGAGTCCCTGAGGTCCCAAGATTGTTATAGGGGCACACTGGAGTCTGAGCCTTACGTCCAGGATTCTAAAAAAAGGAAGGCTTTAAAGTATTGGTAAAGGTTCCTAAGGCCTCTAAAGGCAAAGATGACCAACCGAAAGGTTAGGCTGATTCGCCAAAGGCAGAAGGGGTCTCCACCTCAGCTGATGAGCCCATTATGCTTTTTGACTGCTCCCCTCGTAAGTATATTTGCCCTTTTCTTTTATTATTCTATTATCTTTATTTTTAATCTTTTTGAAGCTAAATTTGGCCTGTTAATGATCCAGCAAACGATGAATGGCTCAAAGGCTTAGCCAAGAGATTCCTGCAGAGGCTTTGGTCAACCAGAAGAAGAGGACTAAGAGAACCAAACACCTGAAGTTTAATGCTCCGATAAACATTTTGGTTCCTGAGGTCAAGCTAGTGGAGAAGGTTAACCTAGGGTTTGGGCTTGCTGAAGGGTAGGTGGAACTTCTTGGGAAACCCAGAAAGATCCCTTAGGACTTGCAACACTTAGTCTCACAGAAAGAAGTCGTGGAGATGGTGGTACCCCCTTAAGAGGAGGGGGGTTTACAAAAGGCAGTCGAGGTGACCAGTACATCTAAGGGGCCTATTATTGCCTTGTGGAAGTGCTTACCGCCCCTTGTGGTTAAGAGCTATTTTAGACCTCCCTCAACTAAGGGGATAAACTCTTATGTCTCAGTTATTGATGCCCTTTATTCACTTATCAGGACAAACAGTTTCGATATAGTGGCCACTTTGAGGGGCAGATGTACCTTTGCTAATGCTAAGGAACCGGTCCATTTGATAGGCAAGGTTCTTGCACATATTGCTGACTTCTTCTTTAGCTTTTTTACTTTTTGTTCCGTATTCTCATATTCCTATTCTCTTGTAGCGAAGGAGAGGGACGCTTTAAAGGTCCAAGTCACTTCTTTGGAACACGAGAAGCTTTCTAACAAGAAGACTCTTAGAGACCATGCCTCTTTGCTGGCAGCTACACGGGAGCCTTTGGACAAGGAAGTTTTTCATACCCTTGATAAAGATGAGTTGAGCTTAAGGTGACCGTGGAGGTTCTCCAAGGCCAGAAGATATAGCTCCAAAGCTTTAAAGAAAGACTTATTTGAGTTGATAGTGAGGTGGAGCTCCTGAAGCAGTCAATCAAAGACCTAACTGCTAAGAAGGAGCAACTGATTTCTGTAGGTCCAGAGCTACAGAAGAGCTCCTATGAGGCTTTGGTCAAGCACAAGGAACTTAGGGATAAATCTATATTACTGTACAAAGCTAGTTGGATGCCAACCAAGAGTCTGAGGTCTTTAAGAAGTACTTTTTTCAGAACTTCAGCGCTGGTTTTGAGGCTTGCAAGGCCACAATTCAGGTACTATTTCCCGAGGTGGACGTCGTTGGTCTATTTTCTGCAACCCCTTAGTCTGAGGAAGATAGATCAGATGATGAAGACTGTACTAATGTCGATATTGCTGAAGCTTCTGCTCCCAAGGCCCAATAAGTAGACACCAGGAAGCTATCTTTGCCTCTTTGTCTTTAAAAAGTGAAGCCCTTGTAGACCTTTAAACTCTCGAGCCTTGAAAGGATTTTATGTAATTTTTTTGTATTTGTAAACGGTTTGTTGGTCATGGGCCACTCTTTGTAGTCTCCATCTCTACTCTTAATGAAAAGGTAGTTTTGAAATCATGGAACTTTGTTGTTCTTCAATCTTCACTTCGCACTTGATTTACTTTTTGCATTGCTAAGGAATTTTCTAGCACCGACTGAGATGTCTGGAGGTCTTAGTACCCTAATAAAGTGGTGTATAGCCAAGGTTTAAGGGATGTATGGACAAGGTTTATACATTCTTTTTTGTATAACTTTACGAAAGAAAACTGTGTCGCAATGAAAACCCCCTTATGTTTGGGTTATTTTATGGGTCTTTAGGAGCCTTTGAAAGTAGCGTACAATTTTTTATAAAATAAACACCAATACACCAACACCAATGTGGAGCGACATGGTATCAGAGCGGGTGTCGCTCCATATTGGTGTTGGTGTATCAGTGTTTATTTTATCAAAAATCGTACGCTACTTTCAAAAGCTCCTAAAAATATCAACGATCGAGTTGATAAATGCCCATAAAGGTTGAGTGGTTCTCTCGGGTGAAGAATAAAACCCTTTATCCCAATATACAAAGGCCGAAGGGATAAATCAAGTTAAGGCGTATATAGAATGCTTTGTAACCAACCGACGATAAATACAGAGGGATAACTCTGGAGGAGGTAGCTCCTGATGACAACTATGAAGCACAGTCATGGACACGCACGTCGTGTCAGATACGGACACGCCGACATAGATAACTTTTAAAAACGAGGACAGGACACGGATGACACGTCAACCAATGTATTTTTTTAATAATTCTATATATTTTGCACTTTAAAAAATGAAAAAATATTAGTCAAATGAACTTTTCTATAGATCTTAACTAACATGATCATGTGTTTCATATAAACATATAAATTATATTGATCTTCAATCCATTTTAGACATTTGACATAATTCCTTCAAAAAAATATTAATGACATGAGCTAAAAATAACAAAATAAAATTTTCGTGACAATAAATAAATTATGTCTTACTTGCTCCCATTATTTGATTTTTTTCCTTTTTAGCTTCGCTGCGTCCCTTGCGTGTCCCTCACATGTTGGTTGATAATACGCAAATATTGCGTATTTCATCCCTCGAACCTATGCATTTTAGCCCCCTCGGGTATCTTATTCCCTATATTTATGCTCGTTAACCATACAACCTTGAATTTTTATGATAATATGATTTTTAGGGGTTAATTAAGCTTTTATAGGTATTTGGGTGCTAAGTTTGAAGTTCAGACGCCTTCCGGCTAATTTTCGTACGCAATTGCATGTTCAAGGGTATTTTAGTCATCTCACAATTTGTGCACCTGGCCCAACATCTACATGTAAGATGTAGCCCTCCTCGCAAGCTTCGTGTGGCAATGAACGGTGCGCGAATCCGATCCCTAATGAAGAAGTTATGGCGATTTTAGCAGAAGAGAAAGCCAAGTGAACCAAAACAGGAGGAAGATTGATGCAGAACTGCTTGATCAATTGATCGATCATAAGGATCGATCGATTGATCCTCCAATTTTCATTCATCGTGGGAAGCAGTGGGTTGATATCTGATCGATCGATCCCCTATTTTCTGTAGATATTTTTCCTTTTCTTTTCTTTTTCCTTTTCTTTTCTAATTTAATTTCAACTTACTATATAAAGTTTTTTTGTTGTAAATATCATAAATTCAGTAGATATTTGATTTTAGGTTACTTTAGCTTATGGTTTGGGGAGTTGAGAGCTCATTTCTTCTTCCTCTCCACCCATTAGGGTTTGTAAGTTGTACTTTCATCTTCCCTCTCCATTAATGTAATTTATCTTTCTTTATTTTCTTGCTTTGTAGTTAGTTTCCTTGCTTTATTTACATGCTTTCATTTGTTGCTTTCTAGTGTAGATTTATTGCGTTTATTTATCGCGCTTATTTATCGCATTTTTATCATGCTTTCTAGTTATATTAGTCTAGGTTGTGTCGGATTGAACTCATTCCGGGTTGACATGTTGCTTTGCTTTGGTGATGGAGTTTACGAGTTTATTTCGGGTGCGTTGTCCTAGTTATTATGCCTAGGAGATTTGACAGGGCATATCATGTATGCTCCGTCCTTACGACCTTGCGTGCGTAGTTTTTGGGGTATTTGTTGACGCCAGAATCATATTAGGCTTTTATGCGAATTTAGGGGCGTGACAACCCTTGATTTAATTAACTATCGAAACGAGACGCATTCATAATAACTTGTCGACCCATGTGACCATTTTATACTAATTAACTCGGGTGAGGGATATTCGACCCAACCTATAATTTTTACTCGCTTTATTAGTCTAGATTTATTTTCCCTCGCCTAGATTAATGGTTCTCTTTCTGCATCCTTTCCATTTTCTGTTGTAATTATCTTTTACACTTTTATTTCTGAAGTATTAAACCTTGTAATATTCTAGAAACTCGTCTATGTGGATTTTCGATACCCGACTTACCGCTATACTCACCCGTTGAGTGCAGTCATAATTTAGGTTTTTGTATTGAGTATGCGTGTCCGTGTCCCTGGAGTGCCTAGCACTTCTACAGGGCCTTTGGCGAAATGTCCGCTTTATAACCAAAATGAAGAGGGACATTGCAAAGTCTGTATCCCAGGGCATCACGTATTAGATGGTGAATGACGCGCATTAGGGACCACAAGGTGCCTTATAGCCGCTTGAGATTCCATTGTGAAAATGGGAGAGAAATTCTATGGATTTCATTATGGGATTACCGACATCAGAGCGAGGACATGATGCTATTTGGATCATTATTGGAGACTTACCCCTAGTAGGATTTAGGATTCCAAATCAGTATATATGACCAAGGGCTGAGACAGGATTTCATGCCCGGCAGGGGCTACCTTAACGTTGATTTTTGGGGCTTCGGGAGCCTGCAAGCCAAATTTTTTCGAGGTTAGTTTTTAGTATTCACCAAATAATTACTTAAAAATAATTAAATTATATTTTAATTAACAATTATATAAATACCTAACAATTAATATTATAAACTATTGTGTAGCAATAAAAACCCTAATTACAATAATAAAAACCCTAATTAGAGCCCCAAAATTAATAAAAGCCCTAATTTCAGCAATAAATAAAAATAAATATGCAACAATAAAGACCCTAATTACAACAGTAAAAATCCCAAAATTGATAAAAGCCCTATTTTTAACATTTCAAATTTAAATAATTATGCAACAATAAAACCCTAATTACAACAATAAAAACTCTTACTAGAGCCCCAAAATTGATAAAAGCCCTAATGTCAACATTTAATGAAAAAAATATCAAACTTGAATTAAAATTTAAGATTACTGTGTGTTTTTATAGGGAGCAAAGATGATGTGAGACGGATTCCGTCTGAGAAGAGGAGAAAGAGATGCGGCGGTGAGTAGGGGGCGGCCGACCGACGAGGAGTGTGTCCGAGTTCGAGCGGAGAGGAGAGAGAGATGAAAAGAGGGTGGGTTGGATGTTTTGAAAGGGTTAGGGTAAGAGTCAAGACTGATTTTGTGTTTTGAAAAGGGTAGGGTATTTTGTTTTAAACTTTAAGGTATTTACATTTTTTCCCCTCAACTAAAAACTCTTATATAAAGTTACCTTAGAATTTAAAAAAGGGGGAGAGCTGAACTGAAATTATACAAAACTTACCATTTTTTTAGACGGGTTGTTTCCCTTCCCCCCCAAGCCTCTCGTGGTTCCGCCTCTGTATATGACTAAGATAGTTAACCTACACGACATATGATAATATTTCATTATATTGTAAAGCTAATCAATATTTTAGGTTGTTGTTTTCCCACTAATTGATATGAAAGAGAGTGTAATACTTCGTATGTTCGTGAATTATCTTAATTTATATAGTGAGTATTATGGTTTATTTAATTAACTGTGATGCGAAATTAATTTGGGGGTTTGTTAATGAGAAAAAGACACAAAAAATAATTGAAATAAGAACCCATGGGTTAGACCCTTTAGGCTAGTCATTGATGAATAAATTTGTGTATTTGGAGCCCGTTTGAACACCTTAGTGGAGGACCATGTGAGAAAAACGAGATTATCATATTAAAACTCTAGTTATTCATCTCGTATCGTAAGTTATATCATGTTACAGTTACTAGGGTTTGAGAGAAGGCTAGAGAAGCTTAGAGAAGAGAAGAAAACACAAGGAAATCGCTGCAAATTCCTGGCTAGAGAGGAGGAAGAAGGGAGTAAGATTGTTGTTGAATTTTTCTGGGCAAAACTTGTCACTTTCAACCCGTTTTTGACATACTCCCTCGGTGAATTTGATTTCGAGGTAAACATGAAAGGTTTAGATTATCGATTTAGCGATGCATGGGCGCTAGTTTCACATTTTTTGAAATTGTTATTTTCCCACCAGTGCAAAATTTCTTGTGGATTTAAGATAATTTGTACTCTACTTTTCCTTTTTAGGGTTATTGGACTAAATGAATACCTAAACATCTTTCGTAATTCAAAAAATGAATAAGAAGAAGAGGGAGTTTAAGTTGTATGGAAATGCTATTTCAGATTTTAAAGATTTGTTTTGATAGTGGATTGTTTAGCATTTGAGGCAGGTTTCATCCTTGCATTTATTTTAGTGTTTACTCATGTTCTAACCTTGTGTGTATACGTATATTCACACTATGTGACGGATTTTTATATTTTCTAGTTCTATATTCATCTTGTTTCTTTTGACACATGATTATATGCTTATGTGCATGTCGAGTAGATTAAGAACATGATTAAAGTACATGACTCACATATGCTGGTATAGATTCGGGTAGAATTTATACATGTTAGTTATGGAAATTTAATCTTTGATTAAAGATTGGTCTATGTGGTTATTGTTGATGGATGCTAGGCATCCCTTAGCCAAACAGTATGCTGGATCGGGTGTTCGATTTGGGCTGATCTTTTACTATCTTTCCCGTGAGTCACACCATTATTTTTATTCAGGCTATTAATCCATTTGCATAGGACGACGAGATAAGCCATCGCGCCTTTGATATTATGGTCCATGATCTGCCTGGAGGACGGATGGTAAAGGAGGAGACGACAGTCAACATTTGTACAGAGGGACGTGCGATGGGAATTGTGTATATGGGTATTAGGAAGTGTAGATATACGCGATTAGATCCTAGAGATGATTATGTTAAAGCTCCTTAAAACATGGTGTAAGATGGTAGTCCCCTTGAAGCCTAGGCGTAACCCTTATAGGTTTAGTGGTAAAGGAAAATTTGAGTACTCTTAATAAAGAAGAGTGAACACACATTATTATGTATAATCAACACTCAGATTGAACTCACAAATGTCTCATGAATAACTCAAAGATAATAAAGGAAACTCAAAAGTAACTCGTTCAAAGGGAGAGAGAAGTAAGCACTCTAGATACACCTTGGCAGTCAGCTAACACACCAAAAACCTCTAATAAATCTCTGGTTAGCTATTAAATGCTTCGTAATAAATGACAATGGTGGTTGAGTAAACTCTCCATTTTGTAATAACTTATCTCTGATATATTCACTCTCTAGCAATAAACTCTCTAGAAAGAAATCTCTTTTCAGAAGTGGTTGAGGCCCATAAATAGTCCCACACCTTTCTTGAGATGTCTTAGTCCCCCACAGCCATGAAAGACATCCCCTCATACTTTAAGTCACAAAAACAAACATTAAATACATAATGGGCCAGCCTGTCCTACGTTATAAATATTAAATGCCAAGACATGCCTTTTGCCTAACCACTGACCACATAGGACCGTCCAGCAGAGGTGGCTCACCAACTCTCTGACAGCCCTAAATACCACAGTGGTTTACTCAAGTTTGGATTGGACAGTGTTTAGCTGGCTAATGACATCACCTAAAGTATATTTGACATTTGGAAAATGTCTGTTTATCTCAAAGCTCAATATACGATGGAACTCCAGATTACCCTGCACAAGATTTCTCGATGAAAGATCTCTCGGTATTTTACCAGGTGTATCTAAGATGGTCAAGACAATCCTTAACGTTGCCTCACTTCTCAATCCTCCAAACCAAGTCCCTATGAAGTTCCCACGACGAGGTCATTTGATAGAGCATGTAAGCTCTCCCAAGCCCTGCCAGGCTTGGTCTCTCGCGAGTACCGTTTGACCTCACACTCAATATTACAATCGTTACAACATCATAATCAGTGTATTTAAAAGATACAATTTTAACTAAGTAAGAAAGACAGATAAAAGGGAGTTATCTTAGTAAGTTTCCCCGTTAAGCTGCATCACTGAGCTGCCTCGCTGTCTTTATGTTGCTTCCTTCTTTTGAGTCTCTTCTATTAATGGGGTAAGCTCTCTCTCTAATTCAGAGATTACATTCAAGCCCCCTACATTTTCCCCTTCGAGTAGAGATTTTTTATGATAATACGAAATGTCTGCACGAAAACTTTTCAATCCGATGGATCGTCTTCTGTTGAGAGCAAAAATTATTCCCTTTTCGTCTTCATTGCAACTAATGCCGCTATCTCTTGTAGCAAAAAGAAAAATTATCCCTGATGTATCTTAACCAAGAATGGCGAGGGAACATCGTAACTTTTTTCTGTCGTTAGATCCCATCTCTTCCGTCTTCTTCATTGTTTGTATGAATTCTCTCAAAGTACCTGTGGATCATGTCCGTCATCATTCTGACTGCTCAAACTTAAATTCTCCCCAATCTTCTTTATTCCGTTCCACCATTGAGTGAACCTTTAGTGAGGGGATATTTTCATTTGGACTGCCCGTAGTAATAAGAATTCTCTCTATTTGCTCTGATCGAAAAACGACATTTGAACTTTGTAGAATTCTCCCCAATATATCTGAGTTGTGGCCGTCCCCAATTTTAATTTTTTTTTTTAAAAAAGAAAAATTCTCTCTGTTGTACACGAGTCAAAGTTATCTGTTTTTAGACTTATGGCGAGGTGACATCGTTTCTTTTTTTTTAACTGTGCTGCGAGCAACCTTAATTTCTTGGAAGGTCAAAATTCTCCCGGATGTATCTTTAACCTGTTTTATCGTTGTGCGGTCTTACAGCGTGAGGACTTCCTTTAAGTTGGTGTTTTGGTTTCAACTATATTTCCAAAATTCTGGAGCCAAAAATCATTATTTCTTTTGAAAGCAACCCTCTCTCTCCCAAGCGTCACCTCATTAATGATGTGAGATTGTCTTTTTACCTTACTCTTCTTCTCTTTGCCATCTTCACATGCTGCTGCTCTATTATTTCCAGCCTACTCTTTCGTCTTACCACCATTACCTCACCTCAATCTTCCATGGATTCTTCGTCTGCTGCTCCAGGTGCCCTAACCACCACTGTTGCTATTATTATCGCTGCTATTCCTTCCACCGCATTGGATGCCACCTCCCTTATGGCAGCTCGCCAAGAGCAACTCCACTTTTATCGCCCCTCTCCTATTTTGGCCAAGGACAACGAATACTTAGCCATGTGCAAAACGGTGCTTTTTAATGCTAAATGTGATTTTCTGACACTTTATGATGAAGATGACAATGTTTTCGTTTGGGGTTTATTCCCCCCTCTGGGGACTTTGCATTTTTTTCTTGATCGAGGTAACTTCCCCTCTTCCCAGATAGACTTTGACGGGCCAGGAGGCTCCTCAGCCAACTTTGCTGCCTGGAACACCTACATGCAGACAACTTATGTTGACGCCCTAACAAAGATTGGGCTCCATCGAGTATATTGGTTTAGTGAGTTTACTTTGTCCAAACACAACGCTGCGCTCTAAGTATTTGTATCTTATCGGAACATTACAACCCATACCTTCATGGTTGCATAGGGGGAGTTTACCACGACCTTAGAAGATATCTGTCAGCTGCTTGATCTTGAGCCCACAGGTACTTCTATTTAATCTTATGAGGCTTTAGACGCCGAAGAGACTACTTCCCGGGTGAAGTTGGATCAAATATAGCGAAACTGCATGGGGTCTTACAACAAAGCTACATTTTACCATTTCATTAGTTATTTCTTTACTTCTGAGAAGGGTGGTTCTTCTAGTTTTGGCAAAGGCAGAGGCAAAGGTACACCCTTAGAATTACCAACTTATATACTAGTTATTCTTTCTTATTTCGTGATGGCTGGCAAATCCAACTATTAGCCCCGTCGGGATCTCATCAATATTTATGTTCGCTTAGCCAGGGGGTTCAAGCTCCCTCTTGCATCCATGGCTTTGGGGTCCCTCTATATCTCGTTGGATAGGACCCATTTGGACATGAATCGATCCCTTGGTCGCTATAACTGGGATAATTTTACCAACACCATCATCTTGACAGGTTTTCTCTATAGTTATTTCCCCTAGATAGCAGCAAACTAAAAACCCTATCCAGTTTGCGAAGACCTTAAGCCCCATCGGCTATTTTGGTTTCACAAGAAGAAAAGTAGAAAGGACATTCTTCCCATTATTGACAGGCCTAGTTGCTTAATAATGTGCCCTACGATGAAGATTCTTTTGCCCAAACTTAGTGTTTCTTCACTCATGAAGCCAGAACGGTTCATGTCACTTCGGAGGAGCTCATCAACAAAGATTCCTCATTTGTCATTATGCTCCTGTTTACCCCAGGTTATTTTCCTTCATACACTGAGTGGGGATATACCTCAGAGCCCTATAACCCTAATCGTTGTTCTCACCAATTTGGCTATGACCAAGGGGTGCCTCGTCCTATTTTTCAAGAGTCTCATCGTAAGGCCACTTTCATTGAGGCTTGCTCCTTCTATACATCTTATGTTGCTTCCTTAATTAGCTCAATGATTGCTAGCCGAATCACCATCCCTAATATTATAAGGAAGGGTGATGTGACTTCTCTTTTTGCCACCAAATACTAGTCGATGTAAATGGACAGGATTAGAGAATTATTTTAATGTCCCCAAGTCTATCCACCTGTTCTCACTTTCCCACCCTTAGAGTTGGGATTCAAAGGCAATTATGTTATGGGGTTGAGTTCCCTCTGAGCAGTACCCCCAAAGATCCCCGAGTGAGCTTCCTCCCTCCTTCCCTTTGGTTGTTACAACTGCCCCCATGTCCAAAAAACCTCCAACTCAAAAAAGAGTTGCCCCTGGTGAAGAAGCCTCGGGAGAAGGTACTGTTGCCGAATGTCCTTCTGGCGAAGGGCCTTCTCAACCCCCTTCTAAAAATAATTAAAGACTACAAAGAGTGGGACTTCCTTAAAACCCAAGTCTAAGTCTGAATCCCATGTCCTCGTTAATGCCTTTCCCATTGCTTACATTCTTCCTCCTCCAGTGTCTGCATCTCTAAGTGAGGAGATACATTTGAAATGTCAAGCAGAGTTTGAATGGGTTCAACATGAATTTCAACGGCACACTCCTCCTGTTCCTCCCCCTGTTGCCTTTCCCACAATATAAGTAGATCCAACTGAGGGAGCCACCTCAAAAAGAAGAAGTTCTAAAGATCCCTCTATTGTTGGTGGTTCTGACACATGGCAGAAGACTTTGGGTACAAAAACCCAGAAGAAACGTGTTTATGAAGTGTAACCACCACCTGTTGCCCCTGTTGCTAGGACCTCTCCTCCTCCATCTCCCCTTGAGGCTACTACCCTCGATGACAGTCCTAAAAGAGCTTCTGCAGTACCTTTATCGCCTTCTTCGCCTATGATTATTTCGTCCCACTCTTCACCAAAGAAAGGGGTATGTTCTCTAACACTCATGAATATCTAACTTTTTTTAGAGAAGGCACATTATCTAACACTTGTGAAAATCTCTTTTTTCTATACAGGAGGGTGAAAGAGATAGACCTTCTTCACACGTAAGCCCTTTTGTGGGAGGACGTTTCGGTATTCTTGAGACCATTGCATCTCCTCCTCATTCTCTCATAAATGGGTTGGCCTATTCTTATCGTTTTGCCTCTCAACATGCAGAGGAGGCTTCCAGGAAAGCTGTTGCATCTGTGGAAACCGTTGGAGCCTCCCCTCAGTCAGAGGAGACTCTTTTGGATTCTTTTGAGGCATTTCCCCTGCCTATGGTTCCTCTCCTCTGGACGTTGTTCTAGTTTCTTCAAGCTCTCCAGAGGTAATAGCTTTTTTCATTTTTATCTGTCTTTTCAATTTGCTTATCTTGTATTCTAAGTATTTTATTGTATTTGAGGTTGTACCTTCTTCTAACCAGGTCACATCACTTGCTGGTTCACTTCTCCATGGTTCTCCCCTTTTTCTGCCATCACTTATTTCTCGTGCATTTGCCCTCTTTTCTATGGTGTTTCCTGTGTTTAACATTTCTTGCCCATGGGTTTTTTAGGCCCCTGTGGTGTTTGATACAGCTGGAGTTCAATCAACTTCAGTGGAACCTTCCCCCATCTTGGCCCTTGTGCCTTTTAGCGAAGAAGGTGCATCACTAAGGCTAAGATTCCTTTTTCTGATGGTTCAGCTAAAGCCCACAGGGATCTTGAAGTTGCTCCTGTAGTTGTTACTCCTGTAGTTTCTTATGATATAACTACTGCCTTCTCTCTCCTTTGCATAAGTCCTATCCTTATGCATGTTAAAACGAAGAATAAGAAGCAAAATATATCTTTCTTAACCAAGAAAACCACTTGTTAAGTTTCTTCACAAATACACACCTTCAAGATGTCTTAACAATGAAAACACACTTATTAAGATTTTTCATGAAGTCTCCCTATAACGGTGAGTTAACAATGAAAACACACTTGTTAAGATTTTTTTTAAACTCCACCTATAATGGTGACATAATAATGAAAAAATACTTGTTAAGATTTTTCGCAAACTCAACTTATAATGGTGATTTAATAATGAATAACATTTGTTAAGATTTTTCGCAAACTACACCTATAATGGTGACTTAACAGTGAAAAACACTTGTTAAAATTTTTCTCAAATTCCACCTTCTTTATCGCATTTCAGGTCGTAAGGGAGCTAGCTACTGCCAAAGAGGCAACTCAACGTGGTCCCTCGCCTGCTGCCTCTACTCATCAAAGAACAGTCTCTTTGGAGGAATTAAATTACAATGATCGTGGTTCAACTACTGATCAACCAACTAATAGAGAATTCATTTATGAGATTACTCTACCCAACATGGTTCCTCACGAGTTCTGCCATATGGTCCTTCGCCAATCTCCCCAAATCTCTGCGCTTCATCGCTCTGTCATAGAGAAAATTTCCATTCATCACCCTCAAATGTTTACTACTGATTGTCTGTGTTCAAACATAGAGGTGATGAGTTACAGGCTCCAGGGTATAGCGACCATTATTGCTGAAGTTGTCACTACCCAAACCTTAAATCTTACCAGGACCCTCGTCAATCAATATTTGGGAAACCTGAGGGAGTTGGGTAAGGATGGATTCCAACTCAGAGGGAGCTCTACTAGAAACATGTGGAGGCCCAACGGGATAAGGAGGCTAGGTTGGTGGAGTTGGCCCCTCTGTTGGAAGTAGCTAATCAGGAGGTTAAGGCTGCCGAAGAAGCTCTGATGAAAGCCAAGAAAATATGTAAAGCGATAGTCATTAAACGAGCCAAAGTCGAGACTAGACTTGAAGGCTCAATTACTTCTCGGAGAACGTGCTTGGAAGCCTCTTCGGGCTTGCCTGGGGACTTCTTCCCCTCTCCTGACTTGTGGTTTCTTTTGAGTTGAAGTCCTTTCTTTTGTTGTGTTGTAATTTTTTTATTAATTTCCTCATGTGCACTTATTAGGCAATAGTTCCCAATTTTGTAACCCTTTTTTAGTATATGAATGAAAAGGAAATTCGTTTTATCACGACATGCTTTGCCATTTCGTTATAACTTTTTTCTATTCATTGCAAAGACTAACTCTTATAATTTTCAATCAAACTCTTTCTTCTTAACTTATGAGAAGAATCACAACAAAAAAAATAACTTATAATGAACTGTAGCATAACCTTAACAGTTTAACACAAAATAAATCTCTAACTGAGGTTACTCGCTCAAACATGATAGACTTTTAACCACTTGTTATTGATCTTAAAAGGTTTATCCTCTTCCATATTTGAGATTAAGCAGTATTCTGAATCGTGAGCCTCCTTCACAATAAAAGGCCCCTCCCAATTCACAGCAAATTTAGGCAATGGTAGTCCCCTTATATGCTACATAGCTTCCTTCAGAACTAGATCTCCTTCAACAAACTTCCTTGGCCTCACCAAGTTATCATATGCCCTGAAGTGTTGCTTCGTGTACATTTGAAAGTGTTGCATCGCATTGTAACCGTGTTCATCTAGTGCTTCCAATTGTACGTGTCTACTCTGAGGGAGCATGTTGCTTCATAAGGCATATAGGGTCGAGGGAAATTCTAGCTCTACTGGAATAATTGCTTCAGCTCCAAACACAAGAGAAAATGGCATATACCCTGTGGGCTTCCTCTTTTTCGTTCGATAGGCCCATAGAACTGCTGCTGGAATCTTATCTTCCCATGACCCTGGGAAGTTTTCCATCGTCTTGGTCAAGATATTGACCAAGGTCTTGTTAGTTGCTTCGTCTTGACCGTTGCCTTTGGGATACGCCACTGTTGAGGTATGATGAAGGATGGAGTACTTGTCTGTGATCATTGTTACTTCTTTATTAACAAATGGGGTTCTATTATCAGAGAGAATGACCTTTGGAATCGTAAATCTATAAATTATGTACTCTCTAATGAAGTTGGCCACAACACCTGCTGTTACTCTTTTTAGTGGTATTGCCTTAGCCCTCTTTGTAAAGCACTCTGTTGCCACTAATATCCAAACCTTTCCTCTTGAAGATAGATGTATTACCTCGAGGGATCATGGATCATAT
This sequence comes from Sambucus nigra, assembly GCA_949130495.1. Lineage (NCBI taxonomy): Eukaryota > Viridiplantae > Streptophyta > Magnoliopsida > Dipsacales > Adoxaceae > Sambucus > Sambucus nigra. The sequence goes on along the minus strand of OX422219.1, from coordinate 345,025,391 downwards.
TTCCATGCAGCTGGCACGCCTTGCACTTTCAAAGAAACTCAGCAGAATCTTTCTCCATGGTTGGCCAATAATAATCCAAGGTCATTAATTGGTCATAAAACTTAGCCCCTCCTATGTCAGCTGGTTTGAAAGATTGCTTCAAGACTTCGGTTGCCTCCTCCTTTGTGATGTATCTTAACGGCCTGTTGAAGTATCCTCGATGATAGAGCTGCTCCTCTTAGACGTAAAACTATGGGGCTCTTTGCTTGCGTCTCATTACGTCATTTTTCTCCGTAGGAACAACTCTATCCTTGATGAAATCAATGTAAGGCTACCTCCAATCTACCTTGGTTTCAACGAAGTGACATTCAGCTGCCTGAAATTCTTTTTAATATTTATCGCACCTTCATTGTAACTCTGCTTCATCCTTCTTCATAATTGTCCCTCTCTCTGTATTCTTCTGTGCAGAGGTATCTCAATTGTTTTGTAGTGTTTGTAATGTGTATTTTTGCTCTGCTTCCTCTGGCCCGATGCACCTTGATAACCATCTTTCCATGTTCCTGAAGTAAAAACTTCCTTAACTTGCAAAATACTGTGTTAGTTCTCTGAGTTCCATCTTGCCTTCCCTAGACTCCAACTATTTCCTAATGTCGCTTCTCCAATCCGAATCGCCTTCTATCAGCAAGATCGATTGCACCACCGAGGGAGTGATTCTTCATTGTATCATAACAGTAGTTATGTCGGTTTTCATAGCCACTTTCTGAGAAATAGTGGCATAAGCATCAGCATGCATGTTCATCATTCTAGGATGCCTCTTTATCTTGACCTGATGGAACTGGTTAATTAACCATTAGATGATCGTTCTGTAGGGCGCCAAGATGATATGCTTTAATTCATATTCCCCGCTCACTTTTTAAACCACTAAGTTTTAATTACCTTTAGTGCATAGTGATTGGATGCCCAACCGAAAGGCCTCTACTAATTCCAGTACTAATGTCTCACACTGTGCTTCGTTGTTGGCACAAAGGAAATCTAGCTTGTATGAAAGGAAAAATTCCTCATTTCCTTTCGAAAGGACAACTCTTGCACCCTTTCTTCTATGTCGAAGAACCATTGAACTGCATAATCCACTCTTCAAGGTTTGCGTCTAAAAAGTTGGCCTACAAATCATCTTCAAGAATGCTCTCACGGAGGTGGCACAAATATCCTAGACGAAAAATTGCTAATAGGTCTGCATATGCCGGAATCTTGATCGCATGAGGTACCACACACTTCCAGTCATATTCCGAAAGGATGAGGAATCACCCGGCTACTCTTCCAATCAAAATAGTTTTTGCTAATAAAAACTTAATAGGATCACATCTTATCACAATGTGAATTATGAAAGATATCATATAATGTCTAAGTTTTTGTGCTACAAATACTAAGGCTAAACAATGTTTCTCTACACTACGATACCTTTCCTCTGGTCCATGTATGATCCTGTTCAGATAGTACACTAGCCTTTCCTGCCCATTAATATCCTGCATCGGGAGAGCTCCGACCGACCTGGTGGTAGATGTGAGGTAGAGCTACAATGGTTTCCCTACCCTTGGAGGAATCATCATTTATGGAGAAGTGAGATGCTTCTTCAGCTTGGTGAGATATTCTTGGTGAGATTACTCCCATTTGAACTTCATGCCCTTTCGCAGCAGCTCCATCAATGGATGAGTTATCTCGGTCATCCATGGCAAAAATCTCATGAGGAAGGAGACTTTATCGAGGAAACTCTTTAGCTCCGACGTTGTTCTTAGACATGGCATCTCTAAGATCGTTCGTTGTTTGTCCTGGTCCATCTGCACTCCCTGTCGATCCACCACAAAGTCCAGAAACTTCTCGCTTGTAACTCTGAAGTCACACTTCAGTGGGTTCATCTTCAGCTTGTACTTTTTGCATCGAATGAACACCTTCCTCAAATCATCCAGATGGGACTCTGCCTTATTCGACTTGATGACCAAATCATCCACATAAATTCTAAGAATTTATGAAAAAAATCATATAAAATAGCCATCATCGTTCTCTGATACGTTGCTCCAGCATTCTTTAACCCGAAAGGCATCACTTTGTACATGAAATTGCCTAATGGAGTTCTGGATGTTGTTTTCTCTGTATTTGTTAGATCCATCTTTATTTGGTTGTATCCCTCATACCCATCCATGAAGCTATACATTTCATGCCAAACAGTTGCATCGATTAAGCTATCAATAGAGGGCAGATGGAACTCATCCTTTGGGCAAGCTTTGTTCAAGTCCCTGAAGTCCACACAAATGCGTATCTTGTTCTTGTCCTTCCTTCCCACTGGGACAATGCTAGATAACTAAAGTGAATGTTGTATCGGTTTGATGAAACCTGCTCCTAGTAACCATTGAACCTCCTACTTAATTTTTAGATCCATCTCAGGTTTGTAAGTTCTTATGCCTTGTTTCACCGGTATGGCTAATGGCATAACGTTCAGCTCGTGGAAATTCACCTTTTCATCTAACCCTTCCATCTTTATATACTTCCACACAAAGACGTCTCTATATTCCTGAATTAGCTAAACTAAGGCCCCTCTTTTCTCCATGCCCAGATCTTTCGAAATGAAGACGGGCCTTGCATCTTCTCCTTCTTCGGCCAGATCAAGCTGCTCCAGTTCCTGCACCTGTGGCTTCAGGCAATCCATCATGTACTCTGGTTCTTTTTCTATTTCTTCCATAACCTCTTATATGTTTGAGTTATCTATGTCCATTCACTGCCCGTATAGGTCCACTAGAAAACATTTGTATACCAGGTCAGCCTCTACAATAACTCCTTCGACCTCCTGCTCACACCTCTAAAGGCAATAGATCACCTTTTCGTCCTCCGTTATCATTTTTTTGCATTGCCCGCTGGCTGTTATGGCTGCCCTTTCATTTTCTCTCTCTTAAAGCTTCTTCCAACCTATTTACCGAAAATCTACTTAGCACGCTATGTCGTTGAATCTCATGCTCCATCGGGTCCATCCTGGGTCTCATTCTATCTTTCAATTATTTAGAAATATTCTGAGGTTTGGAATCTATGTGGTTGATCTCCTCTGCTTCGCTGCTCTGATCATTCATAGGCTCCATCCTTTCTCTGATTGAGGGAACTCTGGCTCCCTCTATTCGCCTCATTAGGACTCTTGTGTCCTCTTCTAACTCTGTGTAGACTGTTTCATCCATTACAAGGTCTTCTTTGGTTGCAAAGGGCTTCTTCGTTGCTCGTATATCGATCTCAGTTCCCTTCACATTTGCCTTAGCGCATTGATGGTATGTTGAGGGAACTAAATCATGGCTCTGCATCCCTACTTTTCCTATTAAGGGATGGTAGGAATTTGCACTCTCAATCATATGAAACTTGATGTGTCAAGTGATATTCCCCATTACAATCCCCATGTTCACATACCTAATTGACTTGGAGGATTGGTTGTCATAACCAGAGATCACCAAAGGCATTGGTATCAATCTTTCCTTAAAGATGTTGGTTGCGTGGAGTGAGTTGATAGGCATGATATTTATGGATGCTCCCCCATCCATAAGAGCTCTCATAAAGCTCACCCCGTTGATACGTGCAGTCACGTATAAGGGTCTATTGTGGGGAAACCTCACAGATCTATTGACATCGCTCAAAGTCATTTTGGACACGAATTTTCTCACCAGCCTGGCCATGAACCCCCTCTATCTCAGCGATGGAACTTCATTCTTTCGTATAATGTCCAAAATCAGTTGCGTTATCTCCAGTTTGCTTTATATCAACATTCCCACCTGATCGAAGAACCATGAGAATTTGGGCGACTGCGATACAACATGATATTCCAGCCCTTTATCTACTTCTTCACTATCAAGGTTATACACATAATCCACATCCTTTACGCTTGCTTCATCGTAGGCTATCACAACATTAGCCATCCCTCGCATGCAGTCTTCAAACTCTTCCTCAAACTCTTCTTGCTCCACCACCAGCTCCCTCGCCTCTCTCTCAGCTTCTTTGTCATAAGCAACTATCAGGTTATCTACATGTGCTGGTAATGGGTTGTTGTTGACGTTCTCTTAAGGGATTTGAAAAGTCCCTGCCTTCATATACTTGCTTATAATCTTCCTCGGCGTAAAATAGGTGGTCGTTGGATGATCAATCTTCCGATGGATCTGGCAGTAATTGGAATTAGTTCTCACTTTTACGTTTGGGTTTGATACTAGAGTATCCTTGGGTTCATAAACTGTCCCTCCTTACACCATGGTGTTATAGCAACTAGCAGCCTTTTCAACAGTACAAGGCAATGGTGGTGGATCCTCTTTATTCGCTACCAAACTTCCATTTGTTGTCCTTCGGCTGCTTGTCCCCCCTCCTCCATCGACGTATCCCACTCAAGGGGGCTGGCCACGTCCCACAATGAGTTATATTTGTTTCCTAAAAATTATAGGCACCACGACCGAGCTTGGGCGTATGACTAACGAGATGTTTCTTTCTACTTTCAAAAATTCCTTCGCGCATTTCATTTATGAGGTGGCAGATGTACTCCGAGAGAAAACCTTCAGCATAGATCTGAAGCAGTTTGGACTCCTTAGCCTCCTCCCTCACGTCTAGGGACCTTTCTCTGAATCTCCGTACGTACGCCACCACTTCTTATCCTGGCCATAGCTTCTCCCTACCCAACTGTTTCAACGTAAACTTGTCTTCTTCTAAAAAGAACTTCTGGGCAAAAAGAACATTTATCTCCTCCCAGGTTGAGACACTCTTCAGTGCCAAGTGAGAGTACCAGGTATATGCGTTATCGGTGAGTGATTTGGTAAATTCCCTCAACCTCAACTTCTTATTGCTACAATGAGCCCCTAAATTTTTAATGAACCGCTTGATATGCTCCTTTGGGTATCCCCCCTTTCCTGTGTATTTCTCAAAGATAGGAGGAATGTAGTCCTTCGGGTAAGGTTCCTTATTGTATGCCTCGGGATAGAGAGTACGAAAATCATCGTATATTGATGCTATATTTCTCAACCGTTGGAGCAATGGGTTGAGGGACCACAGACTGAAACACCCTAGATCTTTGACTTACTTGAGTCTATATTATTTAGGCATTTCAACTAATTTGGATATTGTGTCAAAACATATTTTTAGTTCGAGCCTTCTCCTTGGTACACCTTATGACGTTACTCGACGACTCAATATGCCTTGACTCTACTCAACGACATATCCGAGTAAAGGTATTCACGTATGTTGCACATTTGCACTTGACACATTAGGCACACATGCATATTTCTAGATCTATGATTTTTATTGTGTGACTAATTAATTATGAACATAAACTTAAAAAAAAAGGAATTATATTATTTTTTCTGAAAATATTGTTTTAGTACAATTGGTGTAATTTTGTTTAAAATGAATTTCTTATTTTAAAATAATTTTCGGAATTATTTTTCTTAAACTAAAATGAATTTTCGAAATAATATTTTTTTTGGCTTTTACCTTGGTAAAGTTAGTTCATAACTGTTAAAAGTTTGGTAGTCTTTTACTTTAAAGACTCATTTGTATTTGTATAGATTTCGTAACCTTTTAGTCTAAAACCTTTACCTTCTTGTACCTTAAGAGCCTTAGGTACTATAACTATTCGGCCACACTCCAAAGCCTTACACCTGCTAGAGTTCATATTTTATAAGCCTTAATACTTTTCGTCATTTAGTGTGACTAGCCATGACCACTAATGCTATTATCTTAGTAGTTTACGGTTTTGGCCATATTGTTACATTGCCATTAGATTATGACCCTAGTTGTCCGATTGGACATATTTGGATGGTACCTGCAACATGTAAGGCTTCTGCCGATTTGACCTTATAGGACTCCATAGGTTCTTAGGATCATTTTTAAACCTTTATTGTATGTGTTAGAACTGCTATAACCGAGATCTTGCTCTATTCGTTTCTAACTTGGGTTGCCAACTGTTTTCGTCCTATTATCCTTAGTATAGGTTTGCCTTAGTAACTTTCGGTTTATACCATCCTTAGATTTCGTCCTTGACCATAATTTCTTTAGGTTTATATTTTTTAAACCTTAGCAGTTTTTTGGTCCTAGGTTATATAGGTTTAAAACCTTATTGCCTTCGGCTTGTACCTGATCATTACTCATGATTTGACCAAATAGGAGATAAAGGTTTTGTTTTCTAAACCTTTATCATTTTTACCGCCACTACACCAAAACAGGCGATTTGTAAGTGTTTTAAACACTTACAAATGGCATTTGTAAGTGTTTTAAACACTTACAAATGGCATTTGTAAGTGTTTAAAACACTTACAAATCAGCGCGTTGCAAAAAAATTATAAGTGTTCAAAACAGTTGCAAATGTTATTTGTAAGTGTTCATTGGGAACACATATCCGTTTTGGGCAACCGTTGTAAAAAACTTTGTAAGTGTTCTGAACACTTACATATTAAACTTTTGCAAGTGTTTTCAACACTTACAAAATTTTTATTTGCAAGGGTTTAGAACACTTGCAAAATTCAGCAACTTTTTTAATTTACAAAGGTTATAAACACTTGCAAAAGAAAATATATATATTTGTTTGTAACGGTTTAAAACACTTACATATATTAATAGGAAGGAAAACCATGTTCATTTTGTAAGTTTTATGAACACTTACATAAATTAAAATATTAAAAAAAATAAAAATTAGCCACCACGTACCACCAACCTCACATATAATAAACAATAAAAATAGCTAAAAGCATAACAATTATATCCAAACACTTTCGTACAATACTTCATGATATGTTCAGCATAAACAAGCACTCTCATTAAGAAAGAAAGCAAGAACTAAAGGTATATAGTGAGTATTCTCCTTAACAAACTTCATACATCTAGTTATTGTATCCAAATACACATGTTCCACAACCCTATTAGTATGGCAAGGAAATCGTGTCAATAAGAGCATTGTCACTAGTTCCCTAAAGATAACCACTGCCAGTACTCATCGCCTCGTCGCTAAATGACCCTCTAAGTGCATAAAAAACGAAATCGGAGCATCTACCACTTCAGCATTCCTATCGGCAGAAGATGAAACGACACTACCAATGAGAGTCTGTTAAAAACCTGAACAACATCACGAAAGTCAAATTTAGCAACAATTTTACGCGATTGTGGACATAAACAAATAAGTGACTCTTAAAAAGGCAAGCACACGGGGCATAAATAAATGCAAAACCAAGTATGGCCAACACAGTTATATATTAGTTGTTATGTAGTTAGTATAACACAGTGGCAAGGCCCAATAAGATGCATTCACAGTGAATATATGACTTTTGTTTACATAAAAAAAACTAAATAACGTACAGTGATGTTAAGCCATACCATAGGTTTAAGGAAGGTCAATAACTTGGCAATAGTTATATTAATTGCTCAGGGGAGGTTTTTGGCTATTTGAATCCAATGCTTATGAAACACAGGCTAAATTAAAGAGTGTATACACGTTCACAGACGGATCAGCAAAAAAGAGGAAGTTAAAACTCATGTATCCATTTCTATGCCCAGTCATGATATATTAAGAATATGGCCTTGAAATTGTCTTGGGATTCAATGTGGCCTTTGCAATATGCCTAATCATATAGAAAATCCAGAATAATGGGAGTAAAAGAATATTGACTAAAGCTGTCAATTTTGTGTTTTTTAGTTGGTCCTTGTATTTCAAAGCCAATGTTGTGTTGAGTAGCTTGAGGCGAGGATGCAACACACAAGGTTGAGTTGCTTTTTGGGGAGATAGAATTTTGAAAGTCATCTCGTTTTTACACCAATAATTTGGGAAATTAAAATCGAAAAATACATGGTGTAAGAACTCATCAGCGATCGAAGTTCGATCCTATATTTTCCTATAGGTCTTTATTATCGAGATTGAGAGACCGAAAAAACAAAAAAATTATAGAAAGATTTACCATGTTCCTACTGACCCATTCTCGTCGGGGGATTCTCTCAAGGACATATCTCTGTCTTGGGTTTTGACTTGACGAGCTCGATTCTTTCTATAATATATTAAACAACAGATGGAGAAAGAAAGGGTAATTAGCAAGCAATCATGGAAAGTCCTTCTTTGCAAAGAAAAAACATTAATTAAACAGAATACTGAGATATACCAAATTTGCAAAGAAACTACTTACATAGAGCTTCAGCACCGCAACAACTCAAATTTGAGATGATAACACCATCCACTGAGCAAAGTTATCTTTTAGTTAAGCTCTTTAATAACATAATCTTATTAAATTCAATCAAACTCTTTAATAACATAATCTTATTTCCATCCAAGTATGCCACCACAATATATATTATGTGGTTTCTCATCGAAAAAATTCCATAAATATCATGAATTAGGCATGAACTTTTTTTCGGTTAAGCATAATAGACAAACCGATGATTTAACACATTTTTCATTTCATTAAACAATGCCTTGTAAGCAAACTAGGTGCAAAAATATTATACAGATATGATTGACAATTTAAAACCTACCTGTGGCACTCCCTTACTAAACTTAAGGTATTAATTGTTGATCATAATTAATGAAACTAAAAGCACAAGCATGCAAGAAAATTGGATACTAGAAAAAGAAGACTTTAAGTTAGGGTACCGGTGTGAGAGATGGAAAAATGAAGCCATGTCAGTTATTGTAACTAGGGTACCGGTGTACGATAACCTATACAAATTAGTTGGCCTTGCCTACTGAAATCCTTCATTACATTCAGTAAGTGTAATTAGTTAATATTAATTTTCCCTTGTTCGTGTGCCTTGAGCACAGCTATAACGTGAGATTACTAATATATTTACGTGACTGTTTTTTACCTATAAGACCTATAAGAGCAATTTAAACTACGTATTATTATACTAATGTATAAACAAGGTTGGTAGCAAATAACGCTGCACAAAGATATCTCTTCTCACACAAAACGAGGGTGTCATCAATTAAACCTAAATCTTCTCCATTACCTTACCTTCCTTGTCAGCTTCACTCTGTCTGTCATTCCAGTTTATTTTATCCACCCACTCGAGTACCTAACAGAAGAACACAATAAGCTTATGAAACAGTTCTGTTTTTTTTATAACACAAGGAGTTATAAAAAAAATAAAGAATAAATCAAAAAACTGAAAAGTACCTCCATCAAGGGCCTCAGAGGTAATTTCTCCTTCATATGCACTCGGATCGAAGTTGGTGACTCCCTCCTTACCATTACATTTGATAGCTTCTTTATCATAAGCCTTATTTCCAGAAAATCAAAACAGAAAGATGTGTTGGATAGATACCCTACTGAATTGAGATAAAGCCCTATTTTCGCTTTATCATAGGCATTCGAGTGATGAGCAAGATTGTAACAAAAATAGCATCCAACAAAATTTTTAAAGGATCCCTAGAATGATGAAAAAGAGATCGTGTAACTTCTAAAATGCGTCAATGCTTCCTTTCGGATACCCCATTCTGTTGTGGAGTATATGGATAAGAATATGTATGATGAATGTCTTTGTGAAAGAGAAATTGTTGCATTTGATTATTAAGAAATTCAGTACCACCATCAGTTCTAATAGTCTGAACTTTATGAGAAAAGTGATTTTCGATAAATATATAAAACTCCACAAACCTTGCAAACACATCAAATTTACGATGTAGATGAAAGAGCAAAGTGAATTTAGTAATATCATCAGCACATATGAGATAATATTTGTAATTGTCAATAAAGGAAACATTACAAGGACCCCACTGTCCATGTGAATCAGTTGTAATGGAAATTGTGAAACAAAAGTAGAAAATTGAAATGGCAAATGTATAGATTTAGAACATTACAAGCATTATAACAATGAGTTTTCATTGACTGTAAAAGGATGGAAAGTTGTGTAAAAAGTTCATTGAAATATCAACAACAGGGTTACCAAATTTGTGATGCCACACTACTGAATTGGAACTGGAAGAATGATAAGCTTGCGGCTGTGGAGAGAAAGAAGAAAATTGATACATGCCACTATTACTTAGGCCTTGACACAGTACCTGATTTGAAGAAAGATCCTGAATCACATATCCATAAGCATAAAAAAGAAGATGACAACTGTTATCTTAGCAAGGCAATTAACAGATAAAAATTGGCTGAAAATATGGAACATGAAGAACATTATTAAGACGAAATGAATTAAAATTTGTAGAAAGAATACCTTGGCTAGTGTGATAAATCGGTAAGGAAGAACAATTTCCAATCGTTGTCTGATCCAAACCAGAATAAGAGTCGTGCATCTGAAGATTTGAGAGATCTGAAATGAGATGAATCGTGGCTTCAGAATTGAGAATGAAGGATTGAGGAGATGGAGAGGAAGAAGAAATAGTAAAAGGAGGAGAAGAAGCTGAATAATTGGGGGAAAAAGTGTAAAATGAAGTAGGTGAACGTTTAGAAGGAAAAAAATGCCCCAAAAAAGATGATTTACCTGTGCGCTTGGCAGGAAACACCATTTTAGAAAGGAGGTAATCCGTCTAATATATACTCTTGAACTTCGAATCAGAGATGCAAGAGCATCATAATTAGGAGGTAATCCTTCTAATATATGTACTCTTGAACTTGCTCTGTCGAAAGAATAGCCTCATGTCTTCTCTTAGAGTATACTTTCAGTGACTGTGCAATAGGGGGACCAACAACCTTGAGTGAAACAGGGGCTGGGAAAAATGTTTCAGGTTCAAATTAATCAAATTCTTTTAACAATGGAAAAAGGCTATTTGTTGACAAATCAAGAAAAAAGGGATCATGATCATCCTTAAGTTCCAGAGGTATTTTCTCCCGCTGAAGATGTGGATTTTTCTTGTTCAATAAAAATAACATCCATTGATACAAAGAATTTCCATGGCAACAGTTTTATCTCAATTCAGTGTTTCTTTTTATCATCAAACAAGTATCCAATCTCCAAAAGAGGGAAAGTGTTACTTTTTATAAACTTTTTTATCGCAAAAAGTGTCATTGAACTATGCATTTTGTTGCAAAGACCTTCTATGGAATTTTTAGAGATACATAGGGGGTATTTGCAACAAAATGAATAGTTCGCATTGATTTTTTTTGCATTAAAAATAGTTGAGACAGATTTCTTTTAAATCGCATAGTTAATGGATTTTGATTTTTTTTCTTTTTGCAATTTACCCATAAAAATATCATCGATTAGGTATCCTATCGGCTTTTTAATCTGGCACAGATTACCTTCCATAATTTCATGATACTCCACCATGTTTTGCGTGTTGGGTTTATTTTGAGCTGCTTCCTTTGCTTTTGCTGCTTCTAGGGGAAATGAGGGCCTTGGAATGAAATAGGCGGACAATACTCCACGTCCACAACGTGCTTGTAACCATCCAAAGACTGTTGAGGAGGCTGCAAATTTAAGATCACTTGTTCTATTGCCCGTCAAAAACTATTTTAAATCGATTGTAATCATAACACAAGACGAATCAAATGACAAAAACAAGATCATAAGACCAAGCCCTCCTGTCCCACCTAACGATTACTTCACGCCTATTTTAAATCAATTGTAATCATTTGAATTTGAAACAAGCTTCTGAATGTTTAAAAGAATAAGAACTGAGAGATTTCATGGAAATAAAAAAGTGTATTTTAGAAAGTTAAAAAGTATATTTTAGAAAGTTAAAAAATCAAATGATAGCATAATAAGTTTTCACCTGTTACTGGTGACAAAAGAACTCGAATGCTAGATAGAACTTGTAGTCATTTGAAAACTCGAATGCTAGACGGAACTTGTAGTCATTTGAAAACTCGAATGCTAGACGGAACTGGTAGTCATTTTAGTAATCATTTGAAATCGAATGATGGCATAATAAGTTTTCACTCGAGGTAATCACAACTCGGTTAGTGGTAGTACCTAATGAATAATGCCTCTTCTTGCTTTGCTTTTGAGAGCCTGATTTTGATGGGGTTGCAACCATGTACACGAATAAAACAACAATGGATATCACAGAAACAAAGGAGCCATCTTTAGCTAACAATCTCTGCAAATAGAAAATAAATTAGAGTATGAGAATGATAAAAATGTTATGGCCCGGCTATAAGACATGAATTATTGAAGTGAGCACCTCAAAAGTAATGAAATTCAATTAGAAAGGCCCTACTCATACTCCTACCCCCACCACTCAATCCATCCAACAGGCAAACACACATAATTGGACAAGTAATTAGAATGACAAGAATAAAAGAATCCACCTCCAGTATAATAACTAGAATGTCAACAGGCATAATTGGATTTGAAATATTCATTTAGACTTACAAGAAACTTACCCATGAAAACTTATTCTCAGGAGTTCTATTAGCTAGAATGTCAAGAGGCATAATTGGATTTGAGTAGGACTCCTAAAATTAAAATAGTCAAATGAGTGTTAAATTATTCCCTTTACTTATATGGATACCTATGTGTGTATGCGTGTATTTGAATTCAAGGTAGACCTATATAGCATCCTTTGTGGGGATGAGGACAATGATAACTACTCGTGCACCATAAAACAGTAAGACTAATATCATATGCGGTCCCAAATACAACAATTTACAAGCAAATGACACTACATGAGCACAAAAATCGATAAAGATAAATATAAACATACAAATCGATAAAGATAAATATTAACATAAATCCAAGGATACACCTACAGTATCACTAAACATTTATAATTGCTTCTTAAAATTAAATGAACTTTCACACATAAAATTGTTTCCCTTCATTCAAAAATTATAAAATCAAATAAACTTTCACACAATTAACATGTTTAGATTGTTTGCAATACTTATCATCAATAGGTTTACTCTTTCTTAATTAAATAAAGAACGCCAAATACCAAAAACTTTAGGAAATAACCCTCCCAGAAGGACAAAAAAAATGTAAAAGCAGTATCATGAACAAATAGAGAGCCTTAATACATCATCATACACAAAGTGCTTGACTTTGATTCCTTAATACATCATCATACGCAATGCTACAATAATTATAATTTAAGTTTGTCCCAATATCATAAACAAACCCTAATTTCATCAACAATTACATCATCAAACAAAATGCTACAATGCTTATAATCAAATGTCATAGAATTCCTAATCTAAAGATGTAAGAAATTGCCCCTCGAATAAGATCCAAACCCTAACTTACTTTCTACGACTTTTGCACGCAATTGTAGAAAGAAAAGGTAGGGAGAGGAATTTACCTGTCGTCGGTGATTATAGAACTAATAGATTGAAAATTGAGTTACAACAGGAGAGAGACGAAAATTTTGGTGGGAAGTTTTGGAGCGGTGAAGTGTGAAAGGAAATTTTGACTAAGCTCTTTAAGATTGTAACCCTTTTAGCTTTTTCCAACTTAAAAACTAGTAATCACTAGAAATTTTACAACAGTTTTGAACACTTGTAAACTCTATAAGTGTTCAAAACCGTTATAAACTTTATAAGTGTTTTAAACACTTACAAATTAAATAATCTATTAGTTATAAAATAGCTATAATGGTGTAGTGCGCTCTCTAACTGCTTATGTGCACTTGACGGAGAGTATAGCTTTTGGTCTTTAATATTTGTGACTTGGCTAGACTTGGGTTATGGCCTTTAGCTAGTGGTAGTATTGTACCCTCTTCGTCCTAGGTGTATACCATATTCCGAGATTTCAGTCCTAGGTTCTATCTAATAGGTTCTTTACCTTTTCGTTCACAGTTTAGATGTTTTAGTTATAGGTTTATATAATTTTAAACCTTTGATTTTAACCAGCTTTCAAACTTTCGGTCATACATAGTATAACTGCCAGATATTCTTTAGATCCCTTTGGTTGAGATTGGGTGTTCTGGTTATATACCACATGTCCAGAATATATCCGTTGGAGTGTTTGTTACAACTAAAACTCTATACTGCCTTGTTTGTTTCTTTAGTGGGTTTAGGTTCTTGAATCTTTTATAACCGACAGAGTTTGTGGCATCGGTTTAAGTTGTTAAATTTGTTAATTAGTTTTAACTCGAATTAATTTGAGCCCTTGATTAATATCTTTTAATCTAAACCATTGTTTTTAAAAGTTTCTAGAATATTGTTTTCTCACCTATATAAACATCTTTTGAGAGTTTATTTGGGTTAGCTATTTAGATTATATTTTATAGAGTGAGAAACAGAAGAGGGTTTAATATTTTTAGAGAAAAATATACAGAATTAGAGAGAGATCTAAGAGAGAAGAAAATATTATTTTACACACATTGTGTTCATTCTACTTCATCTTTATTCTGTTTTTGTTTTAAATTCTCAATGATCTTGCACATCATCTCATATTGTAGAGATTGATATATTGTATTATTGTAGTGAGAATTTAAGTGCTTTCAAGCTGAAATATTTTTTACAAAAATTAGAATTCCTTAGATTTTTAGAGCCGAATTTTATTGAATATTTTTATTATCTAAATATTCTGATTTTATGTTAGATGCTATATGATGTTTAAATCAGAATTTCTTCGGATCTTGCATGTTTATTGAAAATATTTTTAAAGATCTGTTTTCTCATATTTGTGAAATAATTTGAAAAACACTTTCCTCATAAAATTGAATGTTATATTTTTGAGAGATTGAGAACACATTTTAAATTATGGAATAATCTTGTTGTGTGTTCATGATAAGTGTTGTATGTATTTCTTATAAAGAATGTTTATAAGATTTCTGATTGAAAATTTATTTTGTAAGTTTTTTTAGAAAACTTAATTGATTGTTAATTGAAAATGAATTTTTCTTAAGTTTTTATAGAAAACTTATTTGCTTGATTATAAATGTATTTTTGTTAAGTTTTTGAAGAAAACTTATATGCTTGAGATTTGAATTAAGTTCTTGCATGGTTTCCATTTAGAACAAATTCACTTGCACATTTTGCACAACTAGTACGTTGTTGGGAGTTAAGTTTTGACTAAGTTGGAATTCGCTAAAACAAGAGACAAGGAGTTAAAGCAAAGAAAACTACCAAGGAGATTAAAGTATCAGAATCAGAAATGCCGTGGAGGGAAGACCTTTTAGAGTGGAGTAACTCGGGTAGGTATATATTTCAAGACTGAATTGCTTAGAATCTTGCGTTGCATGTTTGGGTGTTTGTAACTCTTGTAAAATTGTTTATAGTGGAATTTTTGGTTTACTCCGTAGAGGGAGTCGTGGATGTTTTCCCGAGTTTGGGTTTTTACCACGTTAAAAAATCATACTTGTTATTCATCTTATCCTCATCTTATTATATGTATGATTTAGAATTAAAATTTTTATATGATTTAATTGGAATAATTCTTCATATGAGATATATTGAAATGTATCGTAATAAATCAGATTGTTATTAATTTAACTTTTAATTAAATCAAATTTAATTGATTTTAATTTTCGCATGTATTAAAATCTGATTAGTTAGATAATAAAGTTTTTCTTGATTTGATTAGATATATGTTATTAGAAAAACTTGCATGAAATCAGAGTATGTTTATGTGTGGGTATGGCATAGTTTCATGGGGGCTCGATTTTTTCACAGACGGAATACTTGCCACACCTGGGGTACTCATCGTCGAGACAGGGGTGGGAACAGTGCTCGTGGGAACATGTCCCATCTAAGCTGCGCTGAATGGGGCTATCGGATCCGCCATTGGTGTTACGAAAGAGTTGGGATGTAATGCCCCTCCAAAAGCCGTTGCAGCTACAGGAGTCTGCAAGAACTCAAAGAATTTGCCCATGAGAAGGGCCATATGTGCCTGTCCCATCAAGGCGCTAGTAGAAGCTTGTGTGACCATCGGGATTCCGGTATCCATTTGAACTTGGGGAACCTCTACCTGAGGCACCCTATCCCTGGAATCTTTAAGCTCCCTCACCGTTTTTTCCTCTTTACACTGAATAGCGTCAAAGTCAATGGTACGATTAATGTTTTCTTGTGTCATACTTTTAGATGAATGCCTCCTCAATGGAGTTGCCAAATGTAAGAGGGTAGTCCCCTTGAAGCCTGGGAGTATAGTAATATTAGTAGCAGCGTAACCCTATAGGTATGGTGATAAACGATAATTCAAGTACTCTTAATAAAGACAAGTGAACATACAATATTGTATATAATCTCCTTTGCCCCAAACCCTCCTACTCATATCCAAATCCCCAACATTACCCATCTCGTTACAGTTAAACTAACTGATGACAATTTCCCTTAATGGTCCCATCAAATTGAAGCCTTTCTCTATGGGCAAGACTATTTTCGTTTTGTTGATGGCTCCAATCCTCGCCCCACCTCTAAACCAGAATGCATCGCCTGGCTCCGTGCTGATAAAACTCTGGCCAGTATCATCTCCGCTACCCTTTCTGAATATCTATTGGCCACTGTGATTGGATGCTAAACATTTGCCGAACTTTGGGACATTATTAAAACTCACTTATCTCAGAAGTTAGTTACAAATGCCTCTCTTTATTGAAAAAGGCTCACAAGTCTCACTCGTAGCATCTGATCCATTACAGACTACCTTTAGGAGCCAAGCTCATTGCTGATGCTCTTGCCACTATTGGTGAACCTGTCTCCAACACGGATCTTGTTAACTTTGTTCAAAATTGTCTGGACCTTGAGTTCGTGATTCTTGTCACTGCCATTGAGAGCTTCAACATTCTTCCTGATTTTTTTAAACTTCGATCTCCTTTGCTGAGCTGCAAGGCCCGCCATAAGTCCACTCCCATCACCCCATATGCTTCCCTCCTTGCTTATCAGCATGCCCCTCGTACCACCTATCGAAATAACAACTACTGTAAAAAATGACGACAAACCCCAAACCGCTCCCATACCAACAGCACTCGTTATCCTCAGCCTCGGGTTCTTGGATTAAGCCCTACACTGTAACCCATGCCCCAATGCCAACTCTACTTTGGTTTTGATCCCTCAGTCCACAATTCCTACCGCCTCTCCACCTTTACCTATCCATTAGTGCCCCGGTCTCTCAACTCCGTCTTTGTTGGAGTTCAGATAGCCCAATCTCCAGAACCTTCCTACGACCCCAGCTGGTATCCTGACACCGGAGCCTCCACCCACATGATTGACAATCCTGCACTCTTTCAGCAATGTCATTCTTATTCTGGACCACACATTGTTCAACTTGGCAATGGTTATCATCTCTCCATTACTTATACGGACAAAACGACACTTTCTCTTGGTTCTTTCTCTTTTTATCTTAACAATATCAATGTTGTCCTTTCTATGTGCAAGAATCTATTATCAATTGCTCAATTTTGTAAAGATAATAAAGTTATTTGTGCTTTTGATACCCATCCTTTATATATCTTCGATCTCACTGTTGGGTCTCTTCTTTATTAGGGCTTATGTAAGGATGGTCTTTACAAGCTTCATGTTCTCCCATCCCATGTTCAAGCTCTCTTATTTAAGCTCACATCAATTTTTATCTCCTACCTTTAAGACTAATTCTTCCTTTCGTCAAAGGCGTGCCTTGGGAAAATCCGCACACCTCCCCATTCCCCAATCAAATGAAATAAAAAGTGCTGCCCCTTGTTCTATAATACATTATGATGTTTGGCAATCTCCTAATCTCTTTGTCTCTAGTTACAAATACTATGTGCTTTTTAACGACGATTATACTCGTTTTTCTTGGTTATGTTTTATGAGACGTAAATCGAAAGTTCTTATGCACTTTAAGAATTTTGTCACCTACACACACAGACACATTTCTCTATCTCCATCAAACAATTTCAAAGTGATGGCGGGGGAGAATATGAGAGCCCTTTTTAGGAATTTTGCACGTTCATCGCATTTACCGCCGTCTTTTTTGCCCTCACACACCTGCACAGAATGGTCTTGCTGAACCATAGTTCAAAGTCTTAGTGTCGGACACTCGATTTTTAACTCAGTCGCGGTATCGGGGGATAGGCAAAGATACGCTATTTAGAGAGCGCGAAAAGTTCCAAAAAAAAATATAAAATTTAAAAACAATAAGATTAACAATATGTACCAATAAGATATGTTCAAACCATTATTTAATATGCATTACATTGTATGATTAGTTTTTCTGAAGTGCGACGGACTTGGCATACTGCTAACGTACTAATTTTATTTTTATTTTTATTTTTAATTATTTAAAATCTCTAAATAATTATGTATTAGTGACTAATTGTTGATTTAAAGTTATGTAGGAGGATGTTTGATATTCATGGATGAGACTAGACTTATGGGGATTCATTTTTCCCCCAATCTTTGCCTCTTCCATTTTTGGACATCATTATGTGACATTATATAATGATAGGATATTTTGTTCCATGTTCAAATATTTTTATGTACTGTGAATGTTATTAGTTTTATATTAGTGACATTTTAATTTTATTGCAATTGTTTAATTTAATCTTAGTGTGTAAAATTATTCTGCGTGTATATGTTATGTGGAAAAACTTATATAGGTCGTGTTTCTACAAATGTTACAATATATTTTCAACAACGAAGAAATATGGAAAAGGATGAAAATTCTATCAAAAAATAAAGAAAATATGACAATGTTCAAATAATGATGCAATTTTTTTTCCATATTACTCAGAAAAATTATATAAGATTGCAACAATTTTCACAACATTTTTTTATACAAATAAATGTTTTGTAAAAAAATGTACAAATAAATATCTTACAAAACGTATACATTTTTTTTTGTACAAATAAATGTTTTGTAAAAAAATTTACAAAGAAAGTTCTAACAAAACGTATACATTTTTTTTGTTCAAATAAATGTTTTGTAAAAAAATGTACAAAGAAATGTCTTATAAAACGTATTTTTGGCATCTTTTTACAAAGAAAATTAAAAAACGTTTTGGAGAAAAATGTTTTTTGGATACCATAAAAAATGTCAAAGGGGTAAAAAAATCCGTCGTTTGAATCGGTCGATATCTCAGTAAAGGTGTCTCGAAATCATTTGCCTCGGTCGATATCTCGGAGAGACAACACGATTCAGTATTTTTTTTAAGCGCCTCTCAATATCGTATCGGTACCCTCCGATTCCGAGTCGACTCGATCGATACTTTGAACCACGTGCTAAACGAAAGCATTGTCACGTTCCCCCACACCCACTGGCCTGAAGCTATCTCCACCATTGTTTATCTGATCAATCGTCTCCCATCTCCTGTTCTTAATTGGGCTTCCCCCTTCTTTCATTTCTATGGGTGTTTCCCCTCATTTTTCGACCGCCGTGTTTTTTGTTGTGCCTCTTATCCGCATTTGGGTGCTTATTTCACTAACAAATTAATGTCAAGAACTATCGAATGTGTGTTTTTAGTTTAAAACTCACAACACAAAGGATATCGTTGCTTGGATCGCTCGACAGGTCATGTTCACATATCTTGCCACATTCGTTTTAATGAACACCATTTTTCCTTCTCTACTGCTATCCCCCACCTCCACCCTTTCTCCGTAGATATCCGTACCCCTTATCCCTCCTGCCCCTTCCGCACCTTCCCCCTCCTTACCCCCACTCACTCCTCGACATTAATCCTATCTTCTACACTATCATTGTCCCTTCTCTCAACCACCTCCAGACATCCCTACCCCTCCCTCCAAACCCGTAGATATTACCTCCTCCTTTGCCTTCGATATCCCATGATTACCTAACCATAAGATGGTACCCATAAGACCCTTCACCTAACATGAGGCACCATCAGATATCCCCTTCCCAAAACCATTCTGGATCACCTACCCTCCTCTACCTCTAAACCCACATGTTACTCTCACGCCTCCCGCATTCCCGAATAATGTCAGGCCATGACTACGGACTTCAATGCCTTACTTAAGAACTCGAATTGAGTTCTTATTCATCTAAATCCTGCTCAACAAGTAGTTGGTTGCACATGGGTGTTTAAGCTAAAGCCGCGTGTTGATGGTTTCATTAAGTTCCACAAGGCTTGCCTGATTACAATGGGTTTCCACCAATAGGTCGACATTTATTTTAAGGAAATTTTCAGTCTGGTCATCAAGCCAACTACCGTTCATATAGTTTTCAGCCTTGCTATCTCATAGGGCCGGTCTCTTCGTCAACTTGATGTGAAAAATGCCTTTCTCCATGGGATCCTTAACGAGACTGTCTACATGAGTCAACCTCCTGGCTTTACTGATTCTTCACATCCTGATCGTGTCTGCCTTCTCAAAAATGTCATTTATGGCCTCAAATAAGCCCCCCGTGCTTGGTTCCAAAGGCTCAGTAGTTTTCTTCTCTAGTACGGAGTCACTCAGAGTCATGCTGATAACTCTTTATTCATCTAAAATCTGAGTATGCGATTCTCTACCTTCTACTGTACATGGATGATATCATTCTTACTAGCAACATGATTGGGCATATATATAGTATATTTATCCCCTTAAATTTCGTACGTTTATGAACCCGAGCGGTGCAATTGATAGGGATTTAGCTCATAATTATGCTACTAACCTTCGTTGGCAAGTATTTCGTGTTTTGTGTTTCTCTTATGTGTTTTACAGGTAAAGTATGCAAGCGGTACGAAAGAGAAATTGAAACAATGAAAGAAAGGTTAGGAAGGCAAGTTCAAGGGAATTTTCATAATTCTACAGCCCAATCTCGGAGGTAGGGCCTTCTGAAAAGTTGAAGACCTCGTAATAACAAGAATACTGGAACAAACGACACCCAAATCCAAGCTACGGTGAATAAGTTATGATCATTTGAAGTTGAGAAAAAATCTAAGAAAGAAAAGAAGAAAGCTTTCTTGAAAATTTTCTAAGTGTTGAATTATCAACAATTCCCCCAAACCACAGCCCAAACCTGTTCGCCCATTTGTCATGCACCAGTTCCGTAACAAAATTAGTCACGCTTTCTTAGTGTGACAAATTGACATATACGGGATTTTTATTTTGTCCTTATCTTTTAGCCAAAAGAGTTTTGTGTTTTGGGAACTCTTTTAAATGACCTCTAGCCTATATATGTAGTCATTAGGACTCTTTTTATTCAGATTTCATTCATGTAAAAGCTCCTAAACAAGTAGGAACATCTAGGAGAAGAATTTACATACTTTGCGCCATTAACTCAAGAACTTTTCCGGTTTTTCTTCAAATCTTTGATTTCTTCTTGTATGCTCTTGTTCTTCAATCTTGGTAACCTATATTTCCAACACTTTTATTATTATTTCTCATGTTTAATCTCTCTTTCCAAGCAATTATGAGTTCATGCAACATAGATAACATAATTTTCATTAATTTCACCATGTTAGGGTAGATTTCTAAAGGTTGGTGTGCATGAACCCAACCCGATGTAATTTAGCCATGTAGAAACTGGGGTTGAATTGAAATTTGAATGAATCGTGTTGTGTAGTTATCACAACCATCATACACCTTTTTACCTCTATTAACCCTAGGTAACTGTGGTGTTTATGGAGCTGATGCGCATGTAGCTATTGCGACACTACTTTACTCATCCTTTGATTATGTATGATGCGGGCTACGATCCCTCATATATGTAATGATTGGGAGTACTAAAGATCGGGTTCAATTAAATTTCTAATTCAAAATTCTAGCATTTTATACGAAAAATTTACTAGGGTTTGGGGGATTGTATTCCCAGCCTGTTTTCCCTTCTTTCTTATTAAGTCAATCTTAGTTAGTTAATTTTGCTCACATAGTTAATACAGTAGTGTAATTTAGTTTGCACGTAGTTAATTAGTTATTTCCCATCTCAATCATCTTTTTGTTTCTTTTTAGAGTTAAGTTAGGGTTAACAGTCTAACCTTTGTCATCACATTCACTTGTCCTAGTTCCCTGAGGATTCGATACCTAGACTAGCCATTATACTCCGCAAGAGTGTAGTTATAATTTAGGTTTTTTTATTGTGGTTGGAAACCGATAACAACTATTAGCGTATTACACGGACGCTCGATTTTCCACCTCGATCAAAATGGCACCGTTTTCGGGGAATTAGGTAGACT
The DNA here is from genome assembly GCA_949130495.1 of Sambucus nigra. Classification (NCBI taxonomy): domain Eukaryota; kingdom Viridiplantae; phylum Streptophyta; class Magnoliopsida; order Dipsacales; family Adoxaceae; genus Sambucus; species Sambucus nigra. Next base: position 345,003,457 of record OX422219.1, on the reverse strand, counting down.
TTAGGTTAGATTCCGTTAATCTAAAACTTCGACCAAAAAAAAATAAAAAATAAGGGTGTCTCTTTTTTTAATTGCCCAATTTGAAATGTCTTACTTTAACTCATTTGGTGGGTTTAATTGTTATGATAATAGTGAGGAGGAGGAGGAGGCGCTCAAGATTTATGAACATTGGATCAATATCACTAAAGATGAGTCTCATAAATACAAGCCCAGTGCTAAGGCCATCCAAATTTATTAAAATGAATTGCTTGAAGAAAAAAGACTTGAAAAAGAATATCGGGGAAAAAATCATTATTGGGAGCAAGAGTTAGATGCATATTTTGAACGCAATGAGGATTTTTCTTCCGATATTTTTGAAGTTGAAGAATGTTTTCAACCAAATGAGGAATCCAAGGTGCTAGAACCAAGGAAGCCTACTTTGGAAGAACTCATTCTTATTATCAAAAGGCAATATGATGGCCTTGCTGCTACAGAGTTGAAAATTAGAGCAACTTTCAAGGAGTTTAATGATTATTTAGACAACTTATAGAAGGTCGAGACTTGTGCTTCACCTAACACTTTTGAGGATGAAATCATTGAGAGTGATCCAAGTTCTTTTGAATATTAACCTGTTATAAATATTCCAAAATCTACTGAGGTTGAAGATCATTTGTCTCCTTGTGTACCCACTATTATCGAACCATTAAATCCATCACAAGAACTGGATGAATGTCTTGAGGATGTTGATCTGATTCTTGTATGGGAATGTTTTTTGAGATGCTTCATCTTACGGGCCATAAACTTAGGCGTGTAACTCCACCAAATCCAGTTGAAAATTTTGGGGGAGGAGATTTTGAGGACAAGGACTCTATGATTGAATTGTTTTCCAAGATGGACACTTTCTGTTTGTGTGCTCTGCTTCCCATACTACTTGAAAAATCTTTGGGACGTGACTCTATTTTTCTTGGATCCCAATGGTACTTGTCCCCCTGTGTACTCAAATCACTCATTATCCCCCTAAAAATTTTAATTGGTGATGGTTCATTTCTTTTGCTTTGCACATGCCTTTCGTTGTTCAAACGAAACTCATATTTTTTGGGAGGCATGCTTTCTAGTGAGGGTACACCATTAATCCCTCAAAGTCATATTGTATTTTGGGTGGACCCTCAAATTTTTCGACTTCTAGTGTATAACTTATTAGAATATCAAATCGTAGGATGTACAATAGTTAGCTTATTTCTTTTTTTCCTTAGTTTAGAGTTTTTGTTATTCTTTTTTCTATGTTTGGTTCTAACATGGGGATCACTCCATTTTGGGTAATATCTTTCTTTTCCTATCTTTATGTTGTGTTCTTGATTCACATTGAGGACAATGCAACATTTAAGTTAGGGGGTGTGGGATATTATTCCCGTTTATTGTTTAGATTCATTGATTTGATCACATGTTCTTTCCAAGTGTGTTTTTTTTCAAAAATTGAAAAAATTTGAAAAAAAAACAAAAATATTTTTCTTCAAAATAAATAAAAACTGGAATTTAAATTTTTCAAAAATATCACCTTTATTTGAAGTCTCAAATTGTTAAACCTCTATTGCACTAAGATGAAATGGACCAAAGATAGAAATTGTGTGAAAATTGACGACTTAACGAATAAGTGTGGAGATTAACAAAATTCGGTGAGATTTCGAGCCTGTCGATCCTTTTGAGTTTTTAAATCAATTCGAGTTAATGGTTAACTCATAGTTCTAATTCAGCATTTCAAATAAGTCATTGATAATCTCAATTATTTGTTTTGATCGGTTATGGGAAATGGGATGTTTTCTCAAAAAGTGCGCTACAAATCTCTAAATTAAATCAATCTCGAGACGCATATGGTGAATTAATAAGTAATTCAGACAATGAATCCATCGTTTGTTACCCAAAAATATTAGCCATAAAAAGATGTGAAAAATTATCCTTTTGTTAACCCAATTGAGCCGAGTAATTTTTTCTTTCGTTTGACAACACGAAAAACCCAAATAGCCCAAAATTGCAAAAAAATGGAAAAATTCAGAATTTAAGTCTGGAAAGTGCAGTAAAGGGGCAAGAAAAGAATAGCTATGCTAAAAAAAATAGAAAAAGGAGAAGAAAATGAGCAAAAGCCCGGAAAAGCACTAACGGACATCATAAGCAAAATTTTCCAATTCCGAAATTCTTAATCTTTTCCAATTTTACCCAATACACCTTCAACCCATATGTAATACCCCGTATTTTTATGGCTTTTAATTATGAGGTTAATTAAATGGAATTACTTCTAATTCTGGGATTTATTAAATTAATTTGCGAAAATTAATTGGAAAATTTATTTGGATTTAAATGCTAGAGGGACGAGAGTCAATATTGGGTTATTATTATGTTGTTGAATATTACTGAGTGATTATGGTAATATGTGATCTTTGAATTTATTAAAATTATCGTGAATTGAAAATACGGCAGTTTCGGTAATTTAGTTGGGATGCGCGTGTCAGTCGTGTCAAGACCCAATGTAATGGATTTAAAAGTATTTTATTTTTATGTCATCTGTGTGACCTTTTTGAGTGCGCCAACGTGTCTGGAAGGGTCGAGATAGTCAGAAAACACTAGTTGGGGGTTTAGTTTGGGTCCCGGGACATTTTTAGGCCAAACCGACAACCCGGAAGGGTATTTTTGGTAATTTTAAAAATTAAGAAATTAAGACCCACGATTTTTAGTGTTGATTTATTTATTTTTGGTTAGGCTATTAGGGCCATTATCAGCCAAAAACAAAGAGGGGAGTTACGTGAGTTAGAGGAGAGGTTACAAAAATTCCCCAAACCAAAACCACCACCCACCACCACCAATTTGGACGGAATTGTGACCGGAAAGAAGAGAGGACTAGCCCTTGAACAACAAGAACGGATCAGAATATCAGATTTACAGGCAAGTGGTTTATCTTGCAAAGATTCAAAGCATATAGTTTACATGTATTTATAGATTTGAAGATTTATCATGAAATATGGAAATTTGAATGGAATTGAAAGGTTTAAAAACATAATCGAGCTAGGACTTGCATGTAGTAAATGTTGGAGATGATAATAACCACGAATTTATGGTTTATGGGTAGAGAATTATGAAAATATGACTGAATTATGTGATGTTCTTGAATAAATAGGAAAACTAGGTTTTTATATGAAAATTGGGTAATTTGATTAAAGATATTGATGTTATATGTTGATTTGATGAATCTAAGACGTGGGGAATGATGTAAACATGTTAGTAGGATGATTAGTATATTGATTTGTGAGTTTTGGATGTTAGAATGAAGATTTAGAGGTGTAAAAAGTTGATAACCCGTAACTGTTAAGGATTTCTGGGCTGATACCTGCTTGGTCGATCGATCGACTCAAGAATGTCGATCGATCCATCGATTGATCGACCCCTTTTCTTCGATCGATCGACCCCAGCTGAATTTTGGCAATTGTTTCTCTTTAAGGTTTAAGGATTATTCCAAAGCCAATGTTGATTATTAGGGTGAGTAATATAATCTTGTGGAACTTAGATAAAGTTAGTAGGGCCTTAGTTATTATCGGAGGAGGCTATAACTTATGGGATTGATTGTTATTACTTATGAGGGTCTATCGAGTGAGGTACGATTAGAAAAAATTCAAATTGAAACGATAATGGGAATTTATGATGATGTAAGGTTAAGGGCAGGAACGGAGTGACTTTATGTGCTGAGATAACATTTGAAGTTAATAAGAAACCTAGTAACCTCTTGAGGTAGGTTTAAGTACTCAATTTGATACGATGAAAGAGTTATCAAATGGAATATATATAACGTGTAATGTTCAGGGTAAACTTGCTACGTACGAGACTAACTAGATGAAATGTGTGAACATATATATTGATATATGATTACTTTGGTTGTGTGAATGCCTAGTGTATGGATTTCTTATGTGTATGACATACCTACCATACTTGCTATCACCGGAGGTTAGTTTTATTCTGGAAAAGGACCCTCTTATCCTTGTGTGCCTTCGGGGGGATTTAGACTGGTACTTTAAGGACATAATACTGTGAATGACTTATTTGTGAGTTGATAAGTCAGCTGACCTTGGGAGCGTAGGTATGTACGTGACCCATGGGTATGTGAACTATGTTCGCCTCCAATATGTGTGATTTGTATTTAATGGTTCCTGAGAGATTCGGAACACGTGATCCTGACGTACGTGATGTATATGGATTTGATAGCAGAGTATGCGTGCACCGCAGCTTAGCCTAGGGGTGCCATATATGTATTTATGTATTGAGAGTGATATACTTATGTACTTGTGACTGGTTCATTGTTGCTTAGTAGATGTGAATGATTATGATATTCGAATGGGTTAAGAATGAGAATTTAACTAATACTTGAGATAAGTAATTTAATGAATGTGAACATGGGTTATAAATATGGTTTATTTGGGGGTTACGTGTAGATACTCAATATTAGAATGAGAAGGCAGGAGTGGTACAAACTAGTTAGATAGTGGCATAACTAGGATGGGTTAAAGGCATACGTTAGGCATGCACAGTAGTTGAGAGGTAAGAAGCTCATGTGAGAGTACGCAACTAACGTGTTTATAATATGTGATGTTTAATTGTAATTTAAATCACTTGCTAAACTTTTAAACTGTTTTCTCATCGGGCTCTGACCCATTTTCCTCCAAATCTATTTTTGTTTTGTAAAAACATTTTAGGTGTCCGGCCACAGGGACTCCAAGCATAGGAGTTCCATTCTGATGACGTGATGTAGCTGCTGTGGAAGTTACAGGGTCTTGGTAGTAGACGCTCTCATTTTATTCTTAATTCCTTCAGAGTCATTTGTATCAGTTAGGGCATGTCGCCCATTCTTATTTAGAGGTTGTAGTTGCAGACTTTCAGTATTTCAGTTTTTGGTTTATTATTTATTCAGACTCTTGTATTTGGACATTATCTACTCTGACATCTTTATTATTGGAGTGTTTACTCCAGACTTATTTGATTTCTTCTCATTGAGCATTTATATGAGATTGGTTATGCGATTGATGGTTTATTAAATCAATTGTTGTTTAAGTGCTGGCTTAATTTATAAAATTTGACATCTCCTTTTTTAAATATTAGGTGACTAGTAATTAATTAAAAGTTTTTAACAGTGATGCTAAGACTGAACCAACTGGATATTCTATATTAATTTAATAAAGGAGCAGCTACCCGGTATTTAATTAGACGGGGTGTTTCAGGTGGTATCACAAAAAGATAATAAAAGAGATCAAAATTATGAATTAGAGGCAATGTTCTCGCTTTCTTATAACCGTAATCCATTGATGAGATCCAGTTACCATAAGTTTTCGTCTTTCTACTTGTGTGCGTGAACTTGGTTCCACTGCATGTACTCTTATAAATCATGCATACTTAGAGAATATAGCCACCCCGAGTGATTCGTTGTGAGAGAATTCCATAAGAATTTAAAATCAAAACGAACTTTCGGATAAGTAACGTAATGGTTAATCGGTGGAAATTCGCGGTTAAATTTCCAGCTTTGCACACACGCACTATGATTTGAGACTATTGAACATGAATTAATGATGACTATTTTTGGGAAAAGTTTGAATTATATAATTTTTACGTATTTTGAATTTTCTTTGAGTCGAATTTTGTAGGTATATTCACTGCAAACCCTCACGAGACAACACTCGTCCTACTAGGGTAACCTAGGGGTTTAACGGATTGTTGCATATGCTAAATGCAATTTCTTGCCCGCGAAAAAGGTATTATATCCTAATAAAATGTTTAGAAGAGTTGTGACATTATTCTTTTTCTTTTACATTGCTCGGGATGCGCAAAGTTCTAAGTTAGGGGGATTTGATTGGACATAAATTCCGTATATTTATCCCCTTAAATTCGGTACTTTTGTGAACCCGAGCGGTGCAATTGATATGGATTTAGATCATAATTATGCTAATAACCTTCGTTGGCAAGTATTTCATGTTTTTTGTTTCTCTTATGTGTTTTACAGGTAAAGTATGCAAGCGGTGCGAAAGAGAAATCGAAACAATGACAGAAAAGGTTAGGAAGGCAAGTTCAAGTGCATTTTCATAATTCTACAGCCCGATATAGGATGTGGGACCTTTTAGAAAGTTGAAGATATCGAAACAACGAGAATACTAAAAAAACGACACCCAAATCTGAGCTATGGTGAATGAGTTATGATCATTTGAAGTTGAGAAAAAATCCAAAAAAGAAAAGAAGAAAGCTTGAAAATTTTCTAAGTGTTGAATTTCCAGCAAATTCCCCCGAACCACAGCCTGAACCGGTTCGCCCATTTGTCACACACCATATCCGTTAAAAAATTAGTCACGCTTTCTAAGTGTGATAAATTTCCAGATACGTGATTTTTATTTTGTCCTTATCTTTTAGCCAAAAGAGTTTTGTGTTTTGGGGACTCTTCTAAACAACCTCTAGCCTATATATATAGTCAATAGGACTTTTTCTATTCAGATTTCATTCATGTAAAAGCTCCTAAACAAGTAGGAATATCTAGGAGAAGAATTTACATACTTTGCACCATTAATTCAAGAACTTTTTCGGTTTTTCTTCAAATCTTTGATTTCTTCTTGCATGCTCTTTTTCTTCAATCTTGGTAACCTTTATTTCCAGCACTTTTATTATTATTTTTCATGTTTAAGCTCTCTTTCCAAGAAATTATGAGTTCATGCGACATAGATAACATAATTTTCATTAATTTCACCATGTTAGGATAGATTTCTAAGGGTTGGTGTTCATGAACCCAACCCGATGTAATTTAGCCAAGTAGAAACTAGGGTTGAATTGAAATTTGAATGAATCGTGTTGTGTAGTTGTCACAACCATCATACCCCTTTTTACCTCGGTTGACCCTAGGTAACCGTGGTGTTTAAGGAGGTGATGGACGTGTAGTTATTACGACACTGCTTGACTCATCCTTTGATTATATATGATGCGGGCTACAATCCCTCATATATTTAATGCTTGGGAGTACTAAAGACCGGGTTCAATTAAATTTCTAATTAAAATTCTAGAATTTTATACGGTAAATTTACTAGGGTTTGGGGGATTGTATTCCCAACCTCTTTTCCCTTCTTTCTTGTTAAGTCATTCTTAGTTAGTTAATTTTGCTCACATAGTTAGTACAACATTTTAATTTAGTTTGCACATAGTTAATTAGTTATTTCCCATCTCATTCATCTTTTTATTTCTTTTTAGAGTCAAGTTAGGGTTAACAGTATTACCTTTGTCGTCACGTTCACTCGTCCTAGTTTCCTAAGGATTTGATACCCAGACTAGCCACTATACTCCACAAGAGTGTAGTTATAGGTTAGGTTTTTGTATTGTGGTTGGAAGCCAATAACAATGACTAGCATATTACACGGACACTCAATTTTCCACCTCGATCACAACACCCCACACCTTCTCATTTCCTTCACTACCACCTTGGGCAAGGAATTTGAGCTAAGTGACCTCGGCCTCCTCTCCTACTTCCTAGGCGTTGAAGCCACCTACCTCTATAACTACCTTCACTTCTCCCAAACCAAATACACTATCGACCTTTTCCACCGCTTCAGCATAACTTACTTCAAACCTTGTTTTACACCCATTTGTGCTAAAACCTAGCTCTTAGTCAATACTGATGACCTCATTTCTGATCCCACCGAGTATCCCCAATTAGTCAATTCCTTTATGTACCTCACATTCACCTGCCCTAACATAGCCTACGATGTCTATCATATGGCTCAATTCATACCCTCATCTCACAGCCGCTAAGAGAATCCTTCGCTACCTCAAAGGTTCTCCTGATCTTGATCTCCTCTTTTGCCCTTCCTACTCCAATGCTGATTGGGTTGGGTGCCTTGACTCCCGCCGTTCCACTACTGGCCTCTGCATTTTCTTGGGTTCCAACCTTTTCTCTTGAACAACCAAGTGGTAACTGTTGTCAGGGACTTTTTTGGAAGATTATTTATGTTACTTTTATTCTATTGTGTACTTATATATAATTAGTGAACCTTATGTTATAAATAGAATGATATGGAAGAATGGATGACCTAATTCACTTCATTATTTCTCATCTTCCCATATGAGATTTCTTTCTTCTCTTCTTCCTCTTTTATATCTTAATCTCTTATAAACCTTATGTGTTCCTTGTCCTATCAGTTTGTTGATGATTTTAGTCCTTATACTTGGCTTTATCTTCTGAAAAATAGAAGTTAGGTTCACTCTATTTTCAAGACCTTTCACAAAATAGTGTGTACTCAATTTGGTTGCTTTCTAAAAATTCTTCCATTTGATAATGGAGGGGAGTTTATGTATGGTGGTCTTGCCTCATTTTTCACTGATAATGGGATTGTTCATCAAACCTCATGTGTTGATAAGCCACAACAAATTGGTGTAGCTGAACGAAAACATCATCATATTACAGAAGTGAGTTGTTCTTTTCTCATAAGTATGGGAATACCTAAACCTCATTGGGCAGATGCCACCCTAACCGCTACCTATCTTATCAATCGCATGCCCTATAATATTTTAGAACATAAAACTCCCATATCTATGCTGTAAAATAATTCTCCATTGTTTATCATTTCTCCCAAAGTATTTGGTTGTGTCCGTTATGTTCATATTCATCACCGGGCGGATAAAATGGACCTTAAAGCTGTTCAGTGTGTGTTCTTAGGTTACTCAGAGACTTAAAAAAGGTATCCTTGTTATAATTCTATCACCCGTCGTCGCTTTGTATCAATGAACGTGACATTATTTGAGATGGGTCCTATTTCTTCTGCTGCTTGGGATTCTCTATAGGCGGAGACTCCACTTAGTGTAGAGAATCCATCCTCGTCCTTCTCTAGAGTTGGATGTTCTCTTCCATTGCCGATTTTTACTCAAGAGGACTCTATGCCTAAGTCTGCTACTACTAATACTAATGAATTGCAACAGAAATAAAGGAAAAATCTTATATATATATATATATATAAAAAGAAAAACAAATCATTGTCACGAAGAAGTCTCTCATGATTCAGATAATCCCTCAGTTCACATTGATATTGATATTGATGTTCCTATTACCCCGCGTAAGGGTGTTCGTGATTGTACAAAATATCCTATATCTCAATTTGTATCCTATAACGCCTTATCTCCAAAATATCGTGCTTTCACTTCCTCAATATCGTCTATTTCCATTCCTTCTAACCTTTCAAATGCTTTAAAACAAACTTAATGGAAGAAAGATATGATTGAAGAAATGGAATCCCTTGAGAAGAATAGGACATCACTACACCAAAATGGGCAAATTGTCACCTTTCAGCCGGCCAGCCTTGTCAAGGTCATTGACCGTGACAAAAAAACACGCGTTTTATGTCACGGTCATTGACCTTGACACGACCGTGACAACGAATTGTCACGGTCAAAGACCTTGACACGACCGTGACAACTTTTCCAGCAAAAACCCTACCCCCCTTCTTTTTTCCCTCCCGCGCCCTTCCCTCCCTCTCTCTCTCTCTCTCTCTCTCGACGCTGCTCTCTCTCTCTCTCTCTCAGGTCCAATTTCTCTCTCTCTCTCTTCCATTTATATATATATATTTGTCTGTATATTTATGTGTGTATGTGTATATATATATGTGTGTGTATGTGTGTGCGTGTGTGGGGGGTGGGACGGGATGGGGGTAGGGGGTGGTGGAGGGGGGCAGGGGGTGGGGCGGGGTGGAGCAGGGTGGGGGAGGGGGTGGGGGGTATGTGTATATATATATGTGTGTATGTGTGTGCGTGTGTGGGGGGTGGGGGCAGGGGGTGGGGGGTGGGGCGGGGTGGGGCAGGGGGTGGGGGAGGGTGGGGTGGGGGAAGGGGTGGGGCAGGGTGGGGGTGGGGGGGTGGAGCGGGGTGGGGCAGGGTGGGGCACGGGGTGGGGGGTGGGGCGGGGTGGGGCAGGGTGGGGGAGGGGGTGGGGCGGGGGTGGGGGAGGGGGGCAGGGGGTGGGGCAGGGTGTGGTGGAGGGGGGCAGGGTGGGGTGGAAATTTGGCTAATACACGAGAAACTGATAATCGTAAATATTATGAATAAAAATGGTACTTTCTTGGAGACTATAAATTATTATGTACAAACTTTGGTTCTAGACCTATGTTGTTGGATTTGGATGTTGGGTGTTGATTAGTTGGTATTATTGGGAAGATTGTGTTAAGTTGAAGCATATGTTGTTGGAGTTGAAAATTATATGTTAATTCATTATTACTATTGGGGGATACATTGTTGAAAAATATTGGGGTGGGGCGGGGTGGGGCAGGGTGGGGGAGGGGGTTTATTATCGATGGGACTTAATTTGTTGAATGATAATATTTGTATTAGATACTTGCGTGGTTTTACCTAACTTGAATGAATTAATAAATGTTTCAGTAAAGGTTGAAGTGGACAAAAAACGTGTGAATTGATTAATATCCATAATGTAAATAAAAGGTAAAGTAAGTGTGTGAATGGGTGGTTGAGCAAGCTAAGAGGTCTAACCCATATTTAATACATAGGTGTGTTATGAAAGGTTTTCAAAGGGTAATTAAGTATTTTCAAATAATGACCCCGAAACATAGAAATTCAATCTCAAGCAATTTAATTTCAATCTCTACAAATTTATGCATGTATTCAAGGGATTTATGAAGGATTAATATTAAAATTCAATTCCTATACATAATCTAAAAATTATAACTCAGATTCAACTAGAAATAAACCAAACCAAAGTTAGTTAAATAAACCAAAGGATTAATATTAAAATTCAACTCTATTAGTTAAATTATAAATGTAATAGAATTAATCCATATAAATCACATAGGCTCGATACAAATATTCTAATTAACTTGCCTCAAATTTGATGAATAACAAGGGCTAAAAGTATTGTTCATTTAATTCAATTAGGTAAAACCCATGATAATGAAATTTATGCTACAATTATAATTATCTCATGTCCTAATTTTATTGATAAACAATATATGTAGTTGTCACGGTCGTGGTGGGGGGAGGGGGTGGGGTGGGGTGGGTAGGGGTGGGGTGTGTGTGTGTGTGTGTGCGTAGGTGTGCGTGTGTGTGTGGCGGGGGGAGGGGGCAGGGGTGGGGCACCCATTTAATAACTCTTTAAATATTTGGAAAAAAACATAATATTACAAAATTGAAACGAAATGGTATTAACGGAACTTACACATACGTTATAATATAGACGGAACATTTTTTTATCTGTACTAATAACATTTTTTTTCTCTGTACTAATAACATTTTTTTTACAGCAAAAATGTCTCCTTCAGATGTTAGGGCGAAGATGATGATGCTGTTTATGATGATGTCGTCGTCTGGGTTCGGTGGTAGCGGAGGCGACGAGGGCTCCTCCGCCCCTAGGCTCCCCAAATATGGAAAATTTGGGATTACCGTCGAAAACAAGTCAGAGCTTTTAGCGAGATCCCTCGAGTTGCTAAAGACGGTCATCGGCCCGGGATTTATGAGTTGGAAGGAGGTGCCGTATGAGCTCAAGTTAGCTGTTTGGGCGGCACTACAGGTAATATTTATATGAATATTTCAATTTCAATTTATATTTATATTTATATTTATATTTATATTTATATTTATATTTATATTTATATTTATATTTATATTTATATTTATTCGCAACTAACATTGTATTTGTTGGACAGGAACAATTCAACTTGGATCCAAAGCTACGCGATTCCGTCTTGGAGCAGTTGAGGGAGCAACACAAGACGTGGAAAAAAAATATGCGGACACGGTACTTTGGAAAAACACGAGAGACCATTTTACAATGGCGCGGATCCGTCCCGTCCAAGGAGCCGATCTCATTGGCACAATGGCAAAAGTTCATTGACAATGAGATCGAGGATCGACAATTGGCATCTCGCCAATCGGGGAGGGAAAATCGGGCTAAAAAGACGGACGTGCACTACTCCGGCCGGACCTCTTACGCTGAGGTGGAGCATAGGATGAAGGTAATATTTAATTTATCTATAACTACAGAAATATATTATTGGATATTATTTTACTTTGCGGGGCCGATACTAATTTTACTTTACTTTATTTTATTTCAGGGGGTAGGGAGTGGGCCAGGGGGTAAGCCACATAGGCTCGATACTTATGTGGCTCTTCGGACGAAGAAGGGGAAGGACGAGGAGGTGTCCCCGAGCGTCGCGACCACGATTGTAAGTAATCCGACAGTTTAATTATTGTTAATTACGTTATAATTTTTTAGTTTACTTATTGTACTAATGATGTGCTTTTTGTCGTTTCAGGCAAAGCTTAAGGAAGTGCATGAGTCGCAGTCTGATGCCGACAAGGCATCTTTGTCCACAGACGCACTCAGCCAAGTGCTTGGCTCTGATCGCAAGGGGAGGACAAGAGGAGTGAGCTCGCGGGTGGCCAAATCTAGGATCATCGGATTGGAGACGAGCGACACCGGGTTGGCTCGAACGGTGGATTCACACAACGCGAAGCTATCCCGTTTGGAGGCGACGGTCCAAGATATGTACGCATTCATGAAGCGTACGTTGGGTGGAGACCGTAAAGAGAAAGGTAAAGGGAAAGGGAAGGAGAAGGCGGTGGAGGAGGAGGTGCGGGAGGACGAGGCGCAGGATGACGAGGATGTGGACCTCGCTGCTTCATCACCGACACGTTCGTACTTCGATGATTCACTTCCCTATTTGACGCCCTCCAACAGACCATTATCGATAATTGGTTGGACGAGCGTGTTCATATTGGACATATTTGATGGCCAGCGGATAGGGCGGGGGTTGAGGGACCCGAATATCGTCGAGGGTGGAATAGTCCATGGACGTGTGCTTCAACAGATGGAGTCCAGGGTGCTCGTCACGCATGTCATAACCGGGAAGGAGAACTCCCTATCGTGGTTGCGCAAACAATGCGACACGACGTATATTAGTGGGTGCGTCAATTCGTATGTCGTGTGGCCTACTCACCTCCTCAGTTTTATCCAAGACATGTAGTAACATTATTTTCTAGTTTGTCCATTTTAATTATATTTGGATTATATCGTCATGTATATTATTTTTACTTCGAAGATTTGGATTATACTGTCATGAATATATATTTGCATTATCTTTAGTTTGTGTTGGATATATGATGTTTGGAACAGGTACAACGTTGCTATAACAGGTACAAATATACTGCTGGGCAGTGGCAGTGGCCATACTGCCCAGCAGATTTTTTTTAAATTCTGCCCAGAATTGTCACGGTCAATGGCCGTGACAATTTTTTTTAAAAAGGGTCACGGCTTTGTCACGGTTGTAAACCGTGGCAAACGTGTCACGGTCATTGACCTTGACACGACCGTGACACAAAACGCGAGTTTTTTGTCAAGGTCAATGACCGTGACACGACCGTGACAAAAAAAGTTGTCTCGCCTCGAAATGTCACGGTCATTGACCTTGACAAGGTGAATTTGTGAAGGTCAATGACCTTGACAAATGGGCAGATTTGGTGTAGTGCATGGGATGTTGTTCCATTACCTAAAAGTAAGAAACCAGTAGGCTGTAAATGGGTTTATACAATAAAATACCAAGCTGATAGAAATGTTGAAAGGTGTAAAGTCCAATTAGTTGCAAAGGGCTTCACTCAGACATATGGGATTTATTTTCATGAGACCTTTGCTCCCGTTGCTAAGATGAATTCCATATGAGTTCTTATATCATTGGCAATAAATTTGTCTTGACCTTTATACTAGTTGGATGTAAAGAATGCCTTTCTTAATGGTGATTTGGAGGAAGAAGTGTACATAAATATGCCTTCATGATTCAAGCTTGGTGATAATCAATATTTGGTGTGAAAATTGAATAAGGCCTTGTACGGGTTAAAATAGTCGTCATGTGTGTGGTTTGAGAGATTTATCACTGCTATAAAAAGGGTGGGGTACACGCAGAGTTAGGCGAACCATACTCTCTTCATTAAGAGGTACCAAGATCGCACCACTCCACTCATTGTGTATGTTGATGACATTGTTATTACTGGAGATGATCCAGAAGAGATACATTGGATGAAGTCTTTTTTGGGGACGAAGGTCAAGGTTAAAGACCTTGGGTTATTGAGATACTTCCTTGGCATGAAAGTGTGTAGATCTAAGGAAGGAGTGTTCATTTCACAACGGAGGTATGTTTTAGACATGTTGACTGAAACGGGGAAACTTGGAGCTAGACCTGTTGATACTCCTAATGAGAAAAATGATAGGCTCAATGATATGGATGGTGAGTTGTTAGATAATGTGGGGATATTTCAACGTTTGATTGGGAGACTAATATACCTTTCTCTTATGTGTCCAGATATTGCGTATGCTGTAAGCGTGATTCGTCAATTTATGCATGCTCCACGTATGACTCACCTTGAGGCAATGCATCACATTCTCCATTACCTTAAGGGTTATCTTTAAAGGGATATTGTTTGGTCGACATGGCGACTTGTGAATTGAAGTATATACAGATGCAGATTGGGCAGGTTCCGTGACACACCGACGATCCACTTCAAGATTCTTGGCAATACAACATGTAGTAGCGAGATCTAGTGCAAAGGCGGAATTCAGGTCCATAGCACATGGAATTTGTGAGTTATTGTGGCTACGCGCTATGTTATCCGAGTTGGGTCACCTTATTCGTGAGCCAATAAATTTTTATTGTGGCAAAAAAGATGTCATTAGTATTACTCATAATCCAGTTCAACATGATTGAACAAAGAACTTGGAAGTTGATCGACATTTCATTAAGGAAAAGCTTCGTATTGGAGTGATTTATACTCCATTTGTCAGCACGGGTTAACAACAGCTTATGTGTTGATTAAGGGTGTGAACAAGACTACTATGTAGTATATGTTAGTCAAGATGGGCATGATAGATATCTCTGCACCAACTTGAGGGGGAGTGTTGTTCGGGGCTTATTTGGAAGCTTATTTATGTTACTTTTATTCTGTAGGGTACCTATGTGTAATTAGTGAAACCTTATGTTATAAATAGAATGAGATGGGAGAATGGATGACCTAATTCATTTAATTCGTTCTCCTCTTCCCATTTCAGATTTCTCTCTTCTCTCATCTTCCTATTTTATACTTAAATCTCTTATAAACATAATCTAGTGTTTGATTACTTCATAACTCAACAATAACCCACAGTTTTCGGCTCTAGTACCGAAGCTGAGTGCCGCTCCCTAGCCCATTTCTGTGCTCAAATGACTTAGATTTCCCATCTCCTCACCGTGCTTGAAAGTTCCCTCTCCTAAGTCTATCACCCTCTACTATGATAATCTCAGCACCACTTACATGGTCTCTAACCCTGTTTTTCATGCCCGCACCAAGCACATTGAGAAAGACTATCACTTCATTCGAGAACGTCATTAGCCAGTTCTCATCGAGTTCATTTTATTCCCTCTCCAGATTAATTTGCGAATATTTTTACTAAAGGGCCACATAAGCATCGTTTCACTCTGCTAAGGTCTAACCTTGTCTCTCAAGGACAGTCGAGTTTGAAAGGGAGTGTTAACGTCCACAAAACATGCTCCTTAAAACATGGACACATGTTTCTTCAAACATGTCATATTTTATGAGAATCATTGGTGTAAATATTTGACTATCTTAGGCTTAATCTTAATCTTAAGTATAAATCGTGTTTGTATATTCCATTTATACACATTGTAAGAGATATATATATAGGCCTCCAATTGGAGAAGAAAGATAAGGAAATTCAATTTACCAATTCTTTCAGATTATTTACCTTGAGACGTAATTGGAGTGTCATATGCATACACTTAATATATTATGAACGTACAAGTATATGTAAACACTTTGTAGCATTTAGGCATAGCTTATCCCCTCCCAGTTTGATTGATTTTCAAACTTGTTTGAGCATTGGCTGATTATTAGCGTTGATGAGGCGTGATTTGAGTATTCAGAATGTGGATTATCTTAACAACTCTGTATATTTTTATTTCGTAAAAATAATTGTATTGTTTTATTTTATTGCAATTGCAAAGGCAAATGTATTTCAATGTAAATAAAAGGGTTATTTGGGTTTTGGCCCCTATTAGTTTTGTCTGTTTGGGGATTAACCTCCAATTAAAAATTATTGTAGGATTAACCTTTTTTTATATACTTTTTGCGACATTTTTTTGAAAAAAAACGTGTTGCTTAAAATATCAAAAGAAATTCAAAAAGTGAAAAATGGGGGTTAATCCTACAATAGTTTTTTTATTAGGGGATAATCCCCAAATGAACAAAACTAATGGGTTCAAAACCTAAATAACCCTATTTTGTTCTATTTTTGGGTTTCGCAAATGTTTTTATTTAGCTGCCGGGCATTGAAATATGGTTTGAAAAGTTTAAATTGATCGCAAGGTTTACACTCTTAAATCACGGTGTGCTTTATGCGATTGATTGTTAACATTTGCTTATACTATTAAGATGTATCTATAAGTTACCAACAAGTCTTATATTTATTGATAAAGCCTTGAAATTGAAGAAGTATAACCTTATTCTCGATTGAAGATCGTAACAACACTTGATTTAATCCAAAATCAAGATGGTACAACAGATCTGATTGATAGTAATTCTCCCCATAATTAGACAAAATAAGATTCCTTAGGATTGGAGGGGAGTAATCCCATAAAAGTGGAGTGCTTCCACCAATAAAATATGGAAAGGGAATTGTATTACCCTCTCAATCACCACAATATTAAACATTGTTATATTCAGGATTAAGGTCAAAGAGGTCATCATTAGTTGTAGGTATCGTGAACTTAACATATTTGGCGATATTTCCCAAAGTCATTTCAAATGGATGCCCTGTACTTTCTCAAAGGTTTGGACCTTGGGAAGCAAAAGAAAGAAGTTTTTTTTTTAAATATAAAATTTTGAGAAAGTTAAAAAGATATATCAAGCTTGAAAATGCTATAGTACTTGGAGAGATAAATGAGAGAAAAAATGGTTCAAATGGTTTTGAAACCCTTATAAACCTCATTCGATAAACAATAGTTAAGGGACAATGCCTAGTTCAGGGTGATTACATTTGAGATAGAACCTCTCATTACGTCCCACTGAGTGGAAGTGGGAGATGCATCACAACTTCATGACACTACCACAACACCCACGTATCTCACGTTAATGATAAAATTAAGTCCACTATGCCAAAAAATAGCCTAGACTAATCTTAGATATAATTGAAGGAGAGTGTAATTGGTCTAACCCACAAAGGCAGGACATTCATAATTTACCTTAACACCCCTAAGTGTAATCAACATCCGCCTCAACATGACTAACTAAAATCAGATCACCTTAAATCCCTACATCTCAGGTAGGTCTTTGAAGATGTTTTCTCCAAAATCAATGTCTTATATAAATTTAACTACAACAATTAATATAAACTCTAAGGGAGGCTGCCCATGAAGATATTATGTTATTCAATAGTTGTAAAGAGTCTAAACTTCATATCCTGTGTAAATAAAACCCCAAATAATGAGGAGGGTGTATGATCATACTTTATAAAAGTGCACATATTTGTAAAATTGACTTGGACTCTCAGCTAAACATCCTAATACTCCAAGTTTGAGCCATGAAAATAAAGCAACTCGGACTCTCTTTCTTGTGGACCTGGTACATCATGCATTTTTCATTAGTCTCCAGTACACTTAGGCAAAATTGGTAAATATCATTATTATAGATTTGATATCCCATAGAAGAATGATATAAGATAAGTAATTCCAAAGTTTCAAATTTTTGTTTTAACCCCTAATGTTTTGTGTTTTTATTGATCTTGATATTGAATATCTCTTAATATACCAATTCGATTTACGTGACAAGAGGCCATACAACGTGGGTAAATTTGAAATTTTGAAATTTAATTTTTATACCCTAAAGTTTTGTATTTTATATGTCTTTTAATGATACCACTAGGTTCCCCAAAAGTGTATTATAATCATTCTAATTAGAGTCCACCATTCCGCATACAGGGTTTTAAAATGTACCCTAATTTTCTTTAATGGAGAATTTTATAAAAACACATGATTGTTTTATGAAAATATGGGATTTTTTTATAAAAGTAAATGAAATTTCTTCATTCACTTTGTTTGTAGATGAATGTTTTAAAGTCGTAAGTTTTTTTTTAATAAAATCACGTTTAGTTTTATGAAAATATTAGGATTTTCATGAAAGTACAATGTAGAAAAAAAATCTTGCCCGCACTTTGTGAAATTACACGCATTTTTCATGAATTATGTGCAATTATTGCATGTACTTTACCAAGATTATGCAAATTTTTGTGTGTAGTTTATAAAAATACACACATTTTTGCATGAACTTTACCAAATGCAAGAAAAGTTTTGATTGTACATTCGTTTAGTTTGTTTATCTAAGCATATATTTTCTTTATTCATATGTGTACTTATATTACTTTAATATGAATATATATATATATATATATATATATATATATACATTCACCGATGCATGTAATTCATTAAGATATGTAGATAAAATAGTTGGTAGTAAATTAAAAAAAAAGTGAAAAATTGATAAAAAATCAAACAATAGTAATTAAATGTTAGTGAATAGTTATTTTGATTATTATTTATACAGACATATGGTTTCATATTGAGTTCGAATTTGACATATTTGCGTTAGAATTTATATGCATATATATATATTTGAATTGGTTGTCTATGTCGATTGTAGATTCAAATTAATCGTTTCATAATTGAAATACGCGACAAATGTAGTTTCTTTACAATTTTGTTGTTTTGTATTGAAAATCGAAGTAAAAGAACTTTTATCTTGGGTAAAGAAATAGTCTAGGGTTTTTGAAAACTTTATTCAATTTGGTTTGGGAGGAGATGAATGGTGGAGACACCAAATGGTTAACTAATGCATATAAGGATGCGTTTGAGAGAAAAGATGGAAAATGAGTAGGTTTGAAAAATTTTCCCTGACAAATTTTGCATCGAAAAGTAATATTTGGAGATGTTTAATAGCATTTATTTGTCGAGTGGAAATTTTATATTTTCCAATAATTTTTTGTTTAATTGACATTATTTTCTTTGACAAATGTGATTTATAGTTTACCTTGATTGACGATAAAGTAAGGCTCTATTGGATAGCAACATTTGTCATGACAAAAAATGAATCTTTCTCATTTTTCAGCTGTTAGGTGAGTTTGGTAGCTATTATTTTCTCTGAAAAATAATTCCAACTTTTACACTAAAGTATTAACACCTAAAGCATAAAAAGATGATTTGTCATGTGGGGGGGGGGGGGGGGGGGGGGATATAATCTAGCTATGTGTGCTAAGAGGCCACAAGCCCATTGATATGATCAAGATCTCTCATCCATGAAGATAGGGACTGATGAAGCTAACCAACGTTTAAGAATCAATATGAGTGAGTTGCAACCGATCAAGTTATTCCCTATGTGGATCAACTATCTCTTTTCTTACGAGCAATATTTTAGTGAACATAAGGTGACCATGCACCACCAATATGAGGAGAATACCCATCTCTAACATTACTTGGAGTGTATGGAATAAGAGGTCCACAGGGACAAATGTAAGCACCATAAGGTCCCTTGCACCCTTAACCCTCAAACGAGTAAAACTCGTAGCAAAGATGGAGTTAATAGCATGGTTTAGGTCATTCCTACCAGAGGAAATCATCGAATAAAAGAGATAACCATGGTAGTCGCAGTGGCAAATAGGACCTTCGCAATATAGCATATATGGATATACATGACCATCCCGCTCATCAAGGGTCTAGAACCACCAAGAAACTAACCAGAAGATCCCTCATTTGCCAAATAAAATCCTCATTTACTCGACCAATCGAGGACTTTGAACCTTTTAAAGCATTCACCTCTCCTAGATTCAAGATTTATGATAGGAAGACAGATCCCACCGATCATGTCCCTCAATACTACCAAAATATGATTCTTTGAAACAACAAAACCCTCATGTGTCGAATCTTTCCTTCCAATTTGGGGGACATAGAGAAAAAGTGGTTTAAAAAACTATCACATCAATCCATATCCGATTTTAAACAGCTCATAATGGATTTCACAACATGGTTCATTACTAGCAGTACCCATTCAAAGAGGATGGACTCCCTCCTCGTATAACAAAAATGTCCCAATAAACTTTACACAAATATGCTCGGCGATGTTGGGATATTTACGATGAGATGAAAAGCTTCTCCAAACAGGTGATGGTGGCGCTAGTTAAAATCGGTCTGCTGAACCGTTGCATGTTATATCAATACCTCACTAAGAAGTAAGCAACCACTATCGGCGAACTGCTGTCAGGGATTGAGAAGTTTGCCAAAGTGGAAGATGTGGGATCAGGAACATAATAGGATAATATTTGACCAAATGTGAGCAAAAATGGAGATATAGAGATTTCTCCCGATAAGGGGTCCAAAAAGCAAAACGATGGACCTAAGGGCTACGATAATTAAGATCCCAACAAGGCTCATTGTGCCATTAACACTGTTTTTTAAGAGTCAGTAACTAAGATCTTGAATAAGATCAATTATTAACAATATTTCAAGTGTCTGAGGAAGATGGTAGAGAACCCTCAAAGATAAAAATAGCCCTACGATGTTCCTATCATAAGCAATGATAGTGTGCCTCTCCATGGTAGCAACCTAAATAAAAATGAATTCACCTAATTCAAGAAAAACATTTATTAATTTATTACAAAAGGCTTAAAATGTCCAAAACTCTATATGAAAAACATTTCATTAAATTTTAGAACCTTTCAAGTTTTATCTTTTTAATTAAGACAATGATTAAAAAAAGATGTGGAAAAAGTAAAATAAGAACAAGATAGCATGTATGAGGGGAAAGCCCACTAATGGGGAAAAACTCGAGTCGATAAGAATGACAAATATACTATGGTATTGTTTCAAAACAAGCAAAAATACACTTACAACCCTAACGATTCTATAACCGACTAGAAACTCTTTGCCACCATATCCTCTGCAAAGAGCGCCAACAACTAGAGTACGTTGCACAACTCCAATCAATTTTGGTCTATAACCAAGGCCTTCGAATCCTTTGGACAAACAGTCTTCTTTAAGGTAGAATAAACCTTTACTTTTTTTGAGTTAGAATAACAACTATGTGTTTTGGAATGGAACCTTCAAATAATCAAAATGTTACATATAGGATATTTGAGGAATTCAATAGATATGTGTGATTGGGTGTTTATAAAAGTGTGATGCCTTAAATCTCAAAATAAGTTTTTTTAAGCCAAGTAAAAGAAAATATTTACTCATGAATGATAAAGATTTTTTAGCACAATACATATATTAAAAATAATGGCTTAAAAGGACTCAAAGAAGATGAGTGAAAAAATATGCTCCAAAATATATGAAATATATTTAGCAACAAAAATCCTTTTTCAAAGTTCTCACTCTTAGTTTGGAAGAGAAGACAACACCTTAACTTATATCCTTTTGATTTTGAAAATGTTTAAAGGTCTAAATGCTAGGTGTAAATCTCATAAGGTCTTAAGTAGATTCATCAAGGTCCAAGTCACCCAAAAAGATATACTTCACACATCAACTAAGAATATCTTGAAGAAAGATCTTGTGTAAAAGTAACTTTCTGTTCCAGTCAGATTCGTTTCTACGTAAGGTCATTGTAACGAGCTCTCACATCGCTATGGTGACCCTCAGGCAATCAAGGTCATGCACTTTTCCAAAATTTTTCACAAGGATACAAATGACTAGCAATACAGTGTCATTACAACGATGAGGACCATCACTACGGAGGAACTATGATAAAATAAGTCACGCCTTTATCTCAAGATTTTAAAATGTGAAAAAAAGGCTACCGATGAGTTTTGCTGCAATGAGGCGAGTCTTCGCTACAGCAAAGATGAGGCAAGGAAAATCGTGTCGAGAGATTTTGTTCAGTTTGCCTTAGAAGATTTTTTAAAATACACTTTGAGACAAACTCCAAGTATATTTGTCTCTCGCATAAGCATACATATTTAAAATACATAGAGAATTCAATTATTTGTAAAATAGATTTTTCTAAATGAAAAGTATATTTGCATGTGTATTTATATCCTGAATAGGCATCTATGAAGCTAAATAATTCATGACGTGCAGGTGCATCTACCAACTGGTCAATCTTTGCTAAAGGAAAATGATCATTTGGGCATATTTTGTTGAGGTCGGTGAAATCTATACACATATGCCACTTGTTATTCTTCTTTTTTACTATCACTACATTGGCCAACCAACTGGGATATTTGAAGTCCTTTATAAATTGAGCTCTCATCAATTTCTCCACTTCCTCTTGGATGGCCATGTTCTTCTCAGGACTGAACACTTTGCGTTTCTGATTTATCGTCTTAAAGTCTTTGTAGGTATTTAGCTCATGGAAGATGAAATTAGGATCAATTCCGGGCATATCCTCATGGCTCTAGGCGAACACGTTCTTCTATTCTCTCATAAATGCAATCAAATCATATTTGAGAGAAGATGTTAAATTCGAGCCAATTTGAGTGGTTTGATCTGGCTTCTCATCATCAAGCACAATGATCTTTGTTGCCTCCCTAACATGTCCTTTGATCAGATCTTCTTCCTCACTGGGGTCCAGGGTGTCAATCTGACAGGTGGTAGTGCTCTTCTGGACTTCCTGCTAGTCGATAGAGGTGTAATAGCACTCTCTAGCTTCAATTTGATCACCATAAACTACGCTGACTCCATAATTAGTAGGAAACTTCATACACTGATGTACTAGGGACAACACTGCTTCCAACTAGTTCAGCCCAACTTTATTGAGAATTATATCGTAAGCTCAAAGAGCATTTTTATCTAGTACAAAGAAGTGAATCCTCTCATTTATGTTTATTGGCCAACTGTAGACCAAGACATCTAACTTGATTGTTCCCAAGGGATAAACTCTTTCCTGTGAGAATGTTGTGAGAGGCCTCTGATAAGGTTCTAGTTTACTGTCTCGTAGTCTTAGGCTGTGGAAACAGTTATAGAACATGACATCTCTTAAACTCCCATTATCTACTAGGATTCTTAGTATTCTCCCATGATGAACCCTACAAGTGAGTATTCATGAGGGTAAAGTACTAATTTATCCTTGTTGACTTTCCTATGCCGACCATCTGTGCACTCAGACAAGTCAATTTATCCAATAGAGGGATAAGATTTTGCTTCATTTAGATAAGCCTTTATCTCAGCTATTCCATCTCCTCTACCGGCATCTCCCCCTGCAATAAAATAACAGCCAAGAGAAATAATTCCCACCTCAACTTCTGGCTCTATGGGTTTCTTCGAAAGGTCAGGATCATACTCATAATCATAATTGCGAGCCCATTTTTTTATCATCTTTTCCTCGGTAATGTGACTCAAATCTTCTTATAGTGTCCCGACTACCAGCCCAATCAACAAACTTATTTAACTTTCCTCAACAGATGAGATTTTACACTTCGTTCTGCAATTGTCAGTGGTGTGACCTCTGTGAAACTCATAATATTTGGATTTATCTCTCCTATTGGGAGGTGACTTCAGTTTACCAAGCCAATTTAAATCTTTATTACCCCTTATTTCCTCCAATGTCTGATGGACGCCTTTGGTGAGTGGGGTATACTCATCATACTTTTTGATTTTATCAACCTTCTTGTCTTTTTGATATTTCTTGGTTAAATTGTTCTGACTTCAATCTTCACCTTTGGAGCTTCTTTAGCATCCATAGCCTCCTCGGCATTCATAATCTTTCCAACCTTGTCCATCAATTATGTCATGGTATTGGGAGGATTCTTTAATAGAGCATCGTAAAGGTTCTGGCGAGTAACCCACTCATCAGTCCTGCAATGGTAATCTTCTCTTCATAATCAATCACTTATAGTTTCTCATTGTTGAAGCGAGTGATGTACTCTCAAGTAGTTTCTCTAGATTTCTGATGGACGATCAATAGATGAGTAACTCTTTTGATCGACTTTTCCCCAAAATAAAAATTATCAATAAACAGCTCAACCAATTGGTGGAAACTAGAATTTTTCTCTCTTGGTAGAATCTTATACCATATTTGGGTCGGGCCTGTAATCGAATCAGAAAGTGCCCTGCAATGCATCTCATCGGGGACATAGTAGATATCAACAACATCTTAATATTACTGAATATGGAGGACAGGATCAGTCTTCCCATTATACTTGGGAGTGAAAATTGGTGGATTGAATTTAGAAGGTGTGGGGTAGTCCACAATTGCCCAGATAAAATGGGATCCTTTTACAATGCTCATTTGCAAAGGGATTTTAGTCTTAGCCATTTCTCCTAAGCGATCTTCTAGTCGCTGCATGGATCTCTTCCAGGAATGTTCCTTTAGTTTTAACTTGGCAGAGGCAGCTTTTGTGGCTTTATTGTGCACATGTGCTGAACTATCTTCCTGAAAAGTTTGCTCGGCACGCGCAGGGCTTCTTACGCTAGCCCTAGACCTCATGGACCCTTCTTTGTGCTCAAGGGATAGATATAGTTGTCTATGATAACCTCTAGCTGCTCAGGGCCCTAAACGATCAAAGGCGGATGCCTTACTTAAGTGTTCTAACACACTCGACCATTCAGAGGAGAAGATCGACCATTGTAATAATATGTTGATCGAATTAATAATGTTGCCCTTGGACAGTAAGATCTGTCACGAGAAGATCTGGTGAGATTACTTCTCTTATTTCTAACTGGTGGAGGTGGCATATCCCTTCGGGATGGTTCAATGGTGGACTTGTCTTGCAATGTGCGAGCTAGTTAACAAACTGATTCTTGGATGGCTTCTTACCCTTTAGCCAAGTTGAGTAAAATTCCCTGAAGATCCACCATGCTAGGAGGTGCAGACGGAATAACAAAATTTTCTTCATTCCTAAGGCTAATTTCTGCGTCAGTAATTTTTCCACGGGAAAAGAAATGAAACAAGTGGTAGAGAACGATGGCAGACAAATGTACCACAGACGACGACAATTTGTTGATGTCTAAAAATGGATTGGGTCCAAATTTATAATCATAAATAAAATAAGGATAATCAAGCAAGACAAACACACAACGAAATAGGTTTTTAAAGTGGTTCAGCTATAAGAAAAGCCTAAGTCCACCGTTGGTATTATTTCTGGTGGTTATAATAGCTCAGAGTTGGGTATGTTTGGGCCTGATTCAATCGTCCCTTTGAGCTAAGGGAAATCATGTATTTATAGTGACCAGGAACTCGAGATGGAATGCCTCTATATATTCAGGCATTTACATCTATATAAAATAAATAAGACTGCTGATATTCACTGGTACGTGTACAATAACTGTTGGTGATTCCACACTAATGGATTTTGTTATTCTTGATCGTTCGTATTCTTGAGGTTGGTCGGTCGGTTGGCCGACCAAGTGTCTTTGGAGCCGACCAAGTAAGTAAGCACTGTGAGAATTGCCACAAAGGAGGATAGGTGTTCGTTTCTCATTGGTCCACGTAGATGAATAATTTTTACATACAACAGTGTGGATTGTAACACACGTTTATGGGTATTGGTGTTTGTGCATTTGGCTAAAATGGATATTAGTTTGGGGTGAAAAAAAATATGAAATTAAGGGTCGTTTTCAAAACGATATGTTGAAGATATTATTTAAATCCTAGACTTTTGAAAAATTATTATTTGGGATAAAAGAGTTGTAATTTATATTTTTTGCCCCCTAAACTTTATAAAAATGGTTTTGACTCCCAACTTTCAGAAAATTATAGTTTGGATCCTAAAATTGTAAAATGGTGCCATTTTGACCCCAAAAATGTATTTTTAAGAAATATTTAGAAATAATCCCTAGATTTTGAATACAAAATAACCACTAAATTTGGGGAAAATGCAATACAACCATGCACTTTTGGGTAATTTTAAAACGGACCTTGGAGCCTTGGCTAGTCGTAGAATATCCTTTAAGTCTATATAATTGCAAAATTGTCTCTAGATTTTTAAATAATGTGAAATAACCCTAAATTTTGGTAAATTTTCAAAAAATGCCCTAAACTTGTGATTTTAGGAGTTAGTCCGTAGTGTGAAAATGGTTTTGGACTTTATCTCCGTAAAAAAATTACAAAGTAACCTCGACTCCGTAGAAAAAATTACGAAATGAACCTTTAAATGTTATGTTAAATGAATTTAACTCTAAAAATGTTCAAAAAACCAAATATATTTGTTTAGGTACAAAAAGGGAATAAAACTATAAATTACTCATAAATTATTTTGTGTAGTTTGGCCGTTAGGTGGGTATGAAATGTTAAAGTGTAAAAAGAGAACTGAAAAATGGGTATTTATACATGTAATAAATACGGAGTCAAGTCGAAGAATTTGTTAAAATACGATGTAAGTCGGATATTTTGTTAAAAACATCGGATGGATTCCAAGAAAATTAACTGAATGAAAAGTGATAGATTTTTTCAAAAAAGAGTAATTAAGGTAAATTTAAGAAGGTTTCGGAGCCCTAGGGTGAGAATTTGGCTTAAATCCAAAATAAATGGCCATTAAAGAAATTGACCGTAACACTTATGGCAGGCGGTACAAATTCTTAAACATATATGAGATTTAATGAACTTCAGAATAAAAGAAAATTTCTGAAAATAAATGAATTTGACAAATTTTAAGAAAAAAGATAATTGCTGAATAAATGATATGAAAATTATATTATGGGTTTTAAACAACACGATCCACAATTATAAATTAAAGGGGTAAAAGATAGGGGCATTAGCTAATAAATCATCTAAAAGTCTATTTATATATGATCAATCCAAACGACAATCTTATTGGTATTTTAAACTAATAAACTTTTCAATTAATTAATGACAAGTCCAAACAATTCATTTACACGTTTTTAATGTGGATACCATTATACTTATTAATGTAAATACTATTCATCATTGTAATTTTATCTACCTTAATAAGTATAACTGTATTAACATTAATAAGTGTAACTGTATCTATATTCATCTCTATAACGATATCCTTATTATACCTCTAATACGATAGTATTAGAGGAGTTAATGAGTCTTTAATACTTACTATCTTTTTGTCTCTCATCTTGAACATTGAGTTATTTAAAATAAAAAAATGAATAAATCTAAAATCTCTTTGAAACAAAAAAATAAAAATAAATCAAAAGTCTCTTGAAAATTAAAAAGATGAACCTTTGTAGGCTACATTAATTAATCTCTCGGTCCAACACAATCTAGATTTAATTAATCTCTTTTCACCATTCTCCACTTAAATCACATTAGACAAGGCTACTAATACTACTACATATATATAACGTTTTTATTTCTAGGAAAAAAGTTAAGAAAAGTTTTCAAAGTTATTTTTTTATATAAATAAAAAAGGTGTTGGTTATGAAAATATTCTTAACGTTGTATTGATAGAAAAAACTTTAAGTTTTTATCTATAAATGACATAAAGTTTTTAAAACTAAAAACAAATAAAAATACGTATAATTTTTTTTATATAAAATACGTACAGGTTTTTTGAAGTTTTTATTAAAAAAAAATACTTTTTAAGTTAAAAAAAGTTTTCAAAATTTCAAAATTATTTTAATATACATAATTTTTTTTGGGTTATAAATATATTTTTAACATTTTGTTTATAGAATTTTTTTTAAGTTTTTATCTATAAATGACATACAATTTTTTAAACTAAAAACAAATAAAAATATGCATAATTTTTTTATAAATAAAATACATTCAGTCATTTTGAAGTTTCTATTTATAAAAAATGATTTTTATATAATAAAAATATTGGAAGTTTTTATTTATTAAAAATGATTTTTATATAATAAAATATTTAAAAATAATAGATAAATGTTATTTATAAAAAAATTAACCACAAATTGTATGATAATCTACATTAATAATTATAATATATGTAAATTTATTAAAAAAATCTAAAAAAATACATGTTCTTAATATTAATTACGATATAATTAAGATTTTTTTCTATATCTTATTACAAAAGGTACCAATTCGGTAGGTAAGTAATTCTAGAGTGGGTATAAGGGCGCCATCTTTAGTTGAGCCGCCCCGAATTTATCCAAGATGGTTTATCTTTCCGAGTTTTGTTAATTAGAAAACTTTAGAGTGACTATTGTGGTTGGAAATATTTAACATTCAGCATAAGCATAGAAAGAAGTTTAGATGAAGGTGCAGAGTGTATAGCGGTATGAGGCTCACTATAGTGTTGTTTATTGCTTCATCCTTGATGTTTGCGGTCTCCAACAGCTTCCAATCATCTCGAATTTTACAACGCATGACTTCCACCTCCAATTACTTGACTAAGGATGAATTATGGTTTAATCAAACTCTTGACCATTTTCCCCCATACGTATGTATTCATCTCTCTCTCTATATATATATATCTATATATGTATATGTGTGTGTGTGTGTGTATATATATATATATATATGGTAACTTTATATAGCTAATCTTGAAGACAAACACACAACGAAAGAGGTTTTTAAAGTGTTTCAGCTATAAAAAAAACCTACGTCCACCATTGTTATTATTTGTGGTGGTTACAATAGCTCAAAGTTGGGTATGTTTGGGCCTGATTCAATCCCCCCTTTGAGTTAAGGGAGATCATGTAATTATTAAGATCAGGAACTCAAAAGATGAGATGCTTTTATATATTCAGGTATTTACATCTGTATACAATAAATAAGACTGTTGATATTCACTCGTACGTTTACAATGACTATTGTGATTCCACA
Organism: Sambucus nigra; assembly: GCA_949130495.1. Lineage (NCBI taxonomy): Eukaryota > Viridiplantae > Streptophyta > Magnoliopsida > Dipsacales > Adoxaceae > Sambucus > Sambucus nigra. Next base: position 344,974,687 of record OX422219.1, on the reverse strand, counting down.
TTAATGGCTTTTGCTATTCTTGATGGTTCGTATTTCTTGAGGTTGGTCGGCCGGTTGGCCGACCAAGTGTCTCTAGAGCCGACCAAGTAAGTAAGCAATGTGAGAATTGCGACGTAGGAGGACTGCTGCCTGTTTCTCAGTGGTCCACATAGATGAATAATTTTTACATACAATAGTGTAGATCGTAACACATGTTTATGGGTATTGGTTATTGTACATTTGGATAAAATGAATATTAGTTTGGGGTGAAAAAATATGAAATTAAGGGTTGTGTTCAAAACAATATGTTGAAAATATTATTTAAATCCTAGAATTTTGGAAAATTATTATTTAGGATAAAAGAGTGTTGTAATTTATATTTTATGCCCACCAAACTTTATAAAAATGGGTTTGACTCCCAACTTTCATAAAATTATAATTTGGATCCTAGAATTGTAAAGTGGTGCTATTTTGATCCAAAAAAAATATATTTTTAAGAAATATTTAGAAAATAATCCCTAGATTTTGAATATTTTTAAAATAACCACTGAACTTTGGAAAAATACAATACAACCAAGCGCTTTTAGGTAATTATAAAATAGACCCTGGACCCTCGGCTAGTCGTTGAATATCCTACAAGTTTGTATAATTGCAAAATTTTCTTTATATTTTTAAATAATGTGAAATAATCCCGAATTTTGCTAAAATTTCCAAAAAAATGCCCTAAACTTGTGATTTTAGGAGTTAGTCCCTAGTATGCAAATGGTTTTGGACTTTATTTATGTAAAATAATTACAAAGTAACCTCGACACTGTAAAAAAATTACGAAATGAACCTTTAAATGTTATCTTATATGAGTTTAACTTTAAAAATGTTAAAAACAACAAATATATATGTTTAAATACAAAAAGGAAATAAAATTATAAATTACTCATAAAGAATTTTTTTGTAGTTTGGGCATTGGGTAAGTATGAAATGTTAAAGTGTAAAAAGAGAACTAAAAAATGGGTATTTATACACATAATCTATATGGAGTCAAGTCGAAGAATTTGTTAAAATACGATGTAAGTCTGATATTTTGTTAAAAACATTGGATGGACCGCAAGGAAATTAACTTAATGAAAAGTGAAAGATTTTTTCAAAAAAGAGTAATTAAGGTAAATTTAAGAAGGGTTCAGAGCCATAAGGTGAGGATTTGACTTAAATCCAAAATAAATGGCCATTAAAGTAATTGACCGTGACACTTATGGTAGGCGGTGCAAATTTGTAAACACATGTGAGATTTAGTGAACTCTAGGATAAAAGAAAATTTATGAAAATAAATGAATTTGGCAAATTTCAAGAAAAAAGATAATTGGTGAATAAATGATATGGGTTTTAAGCAACACGATCCACAATCGCAATCCACAATTAAAAGTTTAATGCATAAAAGATATGGGCATTAGCTAATAAATCCTCTGAAAGTCTATTTATATATGATCAATCCAAACAACAATCTTATTGGTATTTTAAACTCATAAACTATTCAACTAATTAGCGATAAGTCCAAATAGTTCATTTACACATTTTTAATGTAGATACCATTATACTTATTAATGTAAATACTATTCATCATTGTAATTTTATCTACATTAATAAGTATAACTGTATTTACATTAATAAGTGTAATTGTATCTATGTTCATCTGTATAACGATATCCTTATTATATCTCTAATACGATAGTATTAAAGGAGTTAACGAGTCTTTAATACTTACTATCTTTTTGTCTCTCATCTTGAACATTGAGTTATTCGAAATAAAAAAAAAATGGAGAAAACAAAAATCTTTTGAAATCAAAACAATGAATAAATCAAAAGTCTATTGAAAATTAAAAAGATGAACCATTGTAGACTCTATTAATTAATCTCTCGGTCCAACACAATTTAGATTCAATTAATCTCTTTTCATCACTCCCGACTTAAATCACATCACACAATGCTGCTGCTACTACTGATACATATATATAACGTTTTTATTTATAGGAAAAAAAGTTAAAAAAAGTTTTCAAAATTGATTTTTATATAAATAAAAAAGGTTCTCGTTATAAAAATATGTTTAACGTTGTATTTATAGAAAAAGCTTTAAACTTTTATCTATAAATGACATAAAGTATTTTAAACTAAAAATAAATAAAAATACGTACAGTTTTTTTATTAAAATACGTAGAATTTTTTTAAAGTTTTTATTTAAAAAAAAGAATTTTAAGTTAAAAAAAAGTTTTCAAATTTTCAAAATTATTTTTCATACACATAAAAGAGTTTTTGGTTATAAAAATATTTTTAACATTTTATTAATAGAAAAAAAATTATGTTTGCATATATAAATGACATACAGTTTTTTAAACTAAAAACAAATAAAAATATGTATAATTTTTTTAGATAAAATACGTCCAATTATTTTGAAATTTTTATTTATAAAAAATAATTTTTATATAATAAAAATATTTAAAAATAATATACATAAATTATTTATAAAAAAATAATGACAAATTGTTTGATAATCTACATTAATAATTGTAATATACATAAATTTATTAAAAAATCTAAAAAAATATATTTTTTTCTATATATTATTACAGAAGATACCAATTCGGTAGGTAAGTAATTGTATAGTGGGTATAAGGGCGCCATCTTTAGTTGTGCGACCCTGAATTGACCTAAGATGGTATATCTTTTCGAGTTTTGTATGTTTTTTATTTGAATAATGATATACTACCCGGCCCTTAGCACACATCTAGTACCAACTGCTGAGGTGGACAGCACTAGTAAACCCAAATATTTGTTTTATTAGTTTTTTGTTGATTTTTTCAATTTATAATGACATTAGCCGGACATAAAAAAAACAAAAACATGTTAGGGACGACCAAGGTTCTAAAAAACGCGGGGCGTAATCGAGGCGTGGAGGCCAACCCTTAAGCTTTAGAAGCCTAGGCGGGCCTTAGGCGTAAAAAGACGTTTAGGGCTTCTTAATGTATTTTAATATTTTTTAAACATAACAAGGATATTAAAATACTAAAATTGTACATATCATAAAAATATGTCTGAATATATGCCAATTAAAATACTATTTGATTATTTTGGATGAGATAATGACCCGGTTTGCAAAAACATTCTTTAAAAGGTGATATCTTTTCACTAAAGCATTGTTGTTTTTAGAAAAAAGTGCGCTTTAAGGGTTTTACCAAGAATAAGACGTAAAAACTTAAGGCGGGACGTTTCTTCCAAGCCTCAAATCTAGGCGTGAATAGGCAGGTTTTTTAGAACAGTGGGGACAACACTAACAAACCCAATAGTCATTTGTTTTTTTAATTATTATTATTATTTTTTTAATTTATTTAGTTTCTCAAACACTCATTTATCCAATATTCTCTTATTTTTACAGGTCCGCGCCAGAGGCACCCCTTATTTTTTTAAAATTATTTTTTACTCATTTCGTCTCTCAAACACTCATTTACTCATTATTCTTTTATTTTTAAAGGTCTGCGTTACCAGCACCTTTTTATTTTTAAACTTAATTATTTTTAACTCGTTTAGTCCTTCAAACATCCATTTACCCAATATTCTCTTATTTTTAAAGGTCCGCGCAAGCGGCACCCCTTATTTTTAAACTTAATTATTTTTAATTCATTTAGTCCCTTAAACACCCATTTACCCAATATTCTCCTATTTTTAAATGTCCGCGCCAGCGGCACCCTTATTTTTAAACTTAATTTTAAAAATTATTTTGAACTCATTTACTCCCTCAAACATCCATTTACCTAGTATTATTTTATTTTTAACGGTCCGGGCCAGCGGCACCCCTTATTTTTAAACTTAATTATTTTTAACTCATTTAGTCCTTCAAACACCCATTTACCCAATATTTTCTTATTTTTAATGGTCCGCACCAGCGGCACCCCTTATTTTTAATTTTTTTACCTAATACGAACACGATCACAGTTATTGGGTGTTATGAAATTTAAATGAAATGGGTGTTATGAAATTTATTTATGTCCCTAAACTAAAAGCAATAAAACGGGTGTTATGAAATTTAAATGAAAAAAACAGTTTTTTTATCCCTTTTTTTAAACTCAGATTTAAATATATATATATATATTGGAGGTTTTAACTTTTATTTTTTAAAAAATAATTCTTCTAACTTTGAAAAAAAAAATTAATTAAAACAATTTTATTTTTTTTTAACTTTTTATTTCCAAGTTATAATAGACGAATGATGTTTGGTAGGGGTTTTCGCGGTCCGATCCGATTCAATTTTTAATCAATTTAAGGACCGGACCGATTAAACCGGTTTGAAAAATAAAAGGACCAAGACCGGACCGATTAAACCGATTTTTCGGGCTTAGTCGGTCCGATTTTTGTAGGGTCGGTCCGGTCAAAATTATCGGTTCTAATCTTATTGAAATAATCTTTTTAAAAATAAAAACTGCCCAAACAAAATTTTCGGTCCTAATTTAAACAAGTTATCATGCTGTTTTGCTTCATTTTTAATTTATATTAATTATTAAACAAAAAAACAAAATTAAGTTTCCACACACTGACTGACTGGCATTCCTTTTTTTTAATTTATATTAATTTATTTTTTGCAAAAAATAATGAACAAAAGTAAAAGATTTTGAAATAAGATTTTGAAAACAAAAAATAACTGATGTGATCAGTTCCATTTTTGAAAGATTTGAAACAAATAATGAACAAAAGTAAAAGATTTTGAAAAAAGATTTCGAAAACAAAAAATAACTGATGTGATCAGTTCCATTTTTAAAAGATTTGAAAACAAACAATGAACAAAATTAATGAACAAAAACAAATAATGAACAAAACAAATTCAGTTCTTATCGAAATCAGAGGAGAAGAAGGGAATATAAGCGGCAGGAAAGGCAGGGAAGAGAAGCGGAGCAGAGGAGAGAAAACCGTCGGTCACTGCTTCGGTCAGTCAGTGCAAAGGAGAAGAAATCGTCGATCACTGGTTCCATCAGTCAGCACCGATCACTGCTTCGATCAGTCGATGTGCAAAGTGCAAACTGACGTAGTTTTTTTTTCATTCTTACTGCTATGCTGTGCGGCGAATGACTTTGAATCAAAGTCTTTAAAATTTGATTTGATAATATATTAGCCTATTAGGGTTTCTTTCTTTCCTTCATTTCTTTTTTTTGGACCATCGTACCCCTTAACTTAACTCTAACTTAACTAGTAACTTGTGTGTGCGTGTGTTATATATTATATATGTATAAATATAATTAAATTCATATATATTAGAGTAATCGGTCCGGGTCGGTCCAGACCGAGTATTTATTAAGGGAGATCGAGGACCGGACCGGTCTGTAAAAAAAAAACTGGACCGGACCGATTAAAAATAAAACCGAAAAAATTATGCCGGTTCGGTTCGGTCCGCCGATCCATTCGATTTTCTGAACACCCCTAATGTTTGGAAGGGTGTTTGGAATAATAATGTGTACTAAGGGTCGGCTAGTGTAGCACAACTCTTATTATTTTCGATTAGATATTAGAAAACTTTATTGTGGTTGAAAATATTAAACATTAAGCATAAGCATATAAAGAAGTTTAGACGAAGTTGCAGTGTATAGCGGTATGAGGGTAACTATAGTCTTGTTTATTGCATCATCCTTGATGTTTTGCGGTCTCTAATGGCTTCCAATCATCTCGAATTTTACAATGCATGACTTCCACCTCCAATTACTTGACTAAGGATGAACTTTGGTTTAATCAAACTCTTGACCATTTTTCCCCATACGTATTCATCCATCTCTCTCTCTCTATGTGTGTGTGTGTGTGTGTGCGTGTGTACATATATATATATATATATATACATGGTAACTTTATATAGATGATCTTGAAGAGTTATAAGATATTGTGCATGATTGACTAATATTAGACATCCGCTATTTGTTCTTAAAATACACCTACCTAGGGGCCGCTGGGGCCCTACACTAATATTCAAACTGGGTCAATTTCATCACTTTATAAGAATGTTATCTTTTTATTGTGGAATATATATATGTGTATGAATTTACATTTTATTATTTTATAATTTATCATGTTCCCTGATAATTTTTACTTTTTGGGTGCGTTTAATTGCAAACATGAAAAATGCTTGGAAAATAGTTCATTTGGATGAGAAGTTAAAAAATGAGTGGAAAACGATATGAATTTTTAATCTCACTTTTTCTACTTTTCATGGAAACCAATTCTTTGGTTGGTGGATAAGAAATAGTTTCCACTAAAAATGAGCTTTTAGATGGAGCACTTCTTATGTTAGTGAGTGCTATGCTTGTATGAAGTATTTGAAATAAAGGTACTACAAATGCAAAATGTGAGGCAAAACAATTATTTTCCATGGAAATATTTTCCATTTAAGTCAAACACACCCTTATTGATTATTGAGATGCAAAACTAAGTTAATTTTGTAAGGGCCCGTTTGTTTGCGTTAATTGAACATAATTGGCCAATTTGGAATCGATAAATTATCTATGTATTCATTTGAAATGGACTTCTGTTCAATTTGTGCAGTGTTTAGAAAGTAAAATAACATTATTCACCATTGATATATATATATATATATATATATATATATATATATATATATATATATATATATATATATATATATATATGTGTGTGTATATGTATATAGAGATGTGCCAAAGTGTGAGACAATGAAATAAAGTGGTTTGGACCTCAGATGAGGGTTCTGCGAATACTGTCAAAGGTGTTGCTTTGACTTATTAGATTGTAAATGGGTTATTATAGCCTAAGAGAGCCTAAGAGACCCCTTGAGCTTTGGACATGGAAGTCTGAGGTCCTGTGTCCTTTGTCAACAGTTCAGAGGACCTTAGGAAGTAACTTAATGGACTTCTCTAAGAGTTCCTGAGTACTGGTTTAGTGCTCAACAAGGTATACAAAGGTCTATTTTGGGCGTTAGACGTGGCGGAATCCTGGTATTGAGGTCTCTAATTATGGTTGGGGAACATGTTGGAACGACTGATCATATTTAAGCAAAAGGACAAGTGATTGAGGACTGTTATAGTATCGTTGTCTTTTCTTGAGTGCAGCGGAGGTCTTGGGGGCCACATGACAATCTGTCCGAGGTCAGAGGTCATCCGTGAGACCTCTGCTCTTGCCCGAGGGTATTCGAGGGCCTTTAGAGCCTTTCAAACACTAAGTGTAAAATAGGGTATCATGATTAACCCCTTGTTGCTTCTTACAGAGGTTGCAAGGGGAAACGCTTATCTTTCGTGCAAGTTGGGAGTAACTTCATAATTAGCCACTGAGAATCTCATTATGATTAGATTGCGATGGGAAGGCCCTATGACATGGGCCTGGACAGGTGTTTGAGGACTGAGGATATTGATGGGACTTAGCGGACTGAAGCGCCTAATCCAGGAGATATAAGGGGTTGGAATTCTAGGCCTTTGGGGATAGAAAATAGCCCCTTGGGTTGGATTGGGTTGAGTTTTCACCACTAATATCCCACTATCTCTATTCCCTCTATAATTTCTTTGACCAAGCGAAACCTTTCTTCCCAAACAATGCCTGCTAAGAAAATTTCTCCTTCTAAAGTCTTGGTCCCCACACCTTTATCAGCTGTTGGATGCCACATCTCACTGCCTCCTGTGGTGAAGCCAAAAGCTGAGCCTTTTATTCATTCTCCTAGTTAATTAGTTTCCCCTGGTGCAAAGGTGATGAGCTATAAGGGTTTTTTTAACCCTGACTTTGCTGGTGGGGCGCACTCTGCCTCACGGATTACTGAGCAAGACTTGGCAGAGATCTAGAAAACCTATCAAATCCCGGAGAATGTCATTTGAAGGTCCGCAAAGCCTAATGAGAGGGCATGCTAAATAGTGGCCAATCACGTATGCGTTAATGAGTGATTTTTTCAATGTGGGACTAGGTTCCCATTGCCCTTGCCAGTGGTAAGGATCTTGAAAGCCATTGGGATAGCCCCTATTCAATTGGTGGCCAATTCATAGACACCTGTGATGGCCATAGTCCTGGCTTTTAGGGAATTTAACGGAGGCAAGTGTGACGTCTTCCCGACCCAGTTCTTTAAGGGTGCGTTTGATTGCAAACATGGAAAGTGCGTGAAAAATAGTTCATTTGGAAGAGAATTTGGAAAATGAGTGGAAAAATATGAGTTTTTGGTCTTACTTATTCTATTTTCCATGGAAACCAATTCTTTGGTGGATGGATAAGAAATATTTTTCATTAAAAATGAGGTTTGAGATGGAGCATTTATTGTGTTAACGAGTGTTTTTCTTATATAAATTCGCAATCAAGATAATATAAAGGCAAAATATGAGTCAAAACAATTATTTTCCATGGAAAAAATTTCCATGTTAATCAAACACACCCTAAATCATATAGGGTTCAGGAACTAAAAAACTAAATGACAAGGGTCTGAAGTATTTAGCCCCCGAGGCCCAATGTGGTGATCTTTTGTAAGGATAAGTACAACACCCCTAAGAACTGGAAGGAAAGATTCTTCTTTGTTGGGGGAGCCTAGCCACCCCAGACCCTGCTGAGCTCATTGGCTGCCCTATTCTCTGGTGCACCCTTCCAATAATAGGTAAGTTGAAGTTTCACCTTTGTTTCAATGTTCAGGTTGACCTTTGTTTTGAGACTTGAAAATTTTCTTCATCTTTTGCAGTGGTTCCCTTGCCCACCATGTCGGAGTTAAACATGAATACTGAGGCTCATAAGTTGGCCTCTACTCCCTTTGAAATCCTTGTCACTACTAGGCATCTCTTCAACTGTGCACTGAACCTGATCCTAATCCTCTAATACCTATGGGAGTCCCTGAGGTCCCAAGATTGTTATGGGGGCCACATTGGAGTCTGAGCCTTACGTCCAGGCTTCTAGGAAAAGGAAGGCTCTAAAGTCTTGGTAAAGGTTTCTGAGGCCTCTGAAGGAGACGATGACCAACCGAAGGGTTAGGCTGATCCGCCAAAGGCAGGGGTCTCCACCTCAGCTGATGAGCCTATTATGCTTTCTGACTATTCCCCTCGTAAGCATCTTTTCCCTTTTCTTTTCTTATGCTATTGTCTTTATTTGTAATCCTCTTGAAGCTAACTTTGTCTTGTTAATGATCCAACAGACGATTGATGGCTCAGAGTCTTGGCCAAGAGATTCCTGCTGAGGCTTTGGTCAACCAGAATAAGAGGACTAAGAGCACCAAACACCTGAAGTTCAGTGCCCCGATAAACATTTCGGTTCCTGGGGTCAAGCTGGTGGATAAGGCTGACCTCGGGCTTGGCCTCGCTGAAGGGTAGGTGGAACTTCTGGGGAAACCCAAAAAGATCCCATCGGACTTGCAACCCTTAGTCTCACAGAAAGAAGCCGTGGAGATGGTGGTACCCCCTTAAGAGGAGGGGATTTGCAAAAGGCAGTCGAGGTACCCAATACATCTAAGGGGCCTATTGTTGCCCAGGGGAAGTGCTTGCCGCCCCTTGTGATTAAGAGCTATTTGAGACCTCCCTCAGCCGAGGGGATAAACTCTTATGTCTCAGTTGTTGACGCCCTTTATTCTCTCGTTAGGATAAACAGTTCCGATATGGTGGCCACTTTGAGGGGCAAATGTACCCTTGCTAATGCTGAGGAGATGGTCTATTTGATGGGCAAGGTTCTTGCACATATCTCATACTTCTTCTTTAGCTTTTTTACTTTTTGTTCTGTATTCTTATATTCTTATTCTCTTGTAGCCTCAACACTTGACATAAGTTCTTCTAGCGGATGCTCTTCATGGTAGTAGAGAAGGGAAGAAGGCTAAGGAGATGGCGAGCAATTGGGACCTCACCCAGCTACATGTAGACCAAATGATAAGTGATTAGAGGTTACGGGTGGAGGATCTTGAGAAGGAGAGGGATGCTTTGAAGGTCCAGGTCACTTCCTTGGAACACGAGACGCTTTCGAACAAGAAGACTCTTAGAGACCATGCCTCTTTACTGGCAGCTACACGGGAGTCTTTAGCCAAGGAGGTTTTCCATACCCTTGGTCAAGCTGAGATGTGCTTAAGGTGATCGTGGAGGCTCTCCAAGGCCAGAAGATAGAGCTCCAAAGCTTTAAAGAGAGACTTCTTTGAGTTGATAGTGAGGTGGAGCTCCTGAAGCAGTCAATCAAAGACCTAACCGCTGAGAAGGAGTAACTGATTTCCCGAGGTCAAGAACTACAGAAGGGCTCCTATGAGGTTCTGGTCAAGAACAAGGAACTTGGGGATAAATATGTATTACTTTGCAAAGCTAGTTGGATGCCTACCAAGAGTCTGAGTTATTTAAGAAGTAATTTTTCCAGAATTTCAGCGCTGATTTTGAGGCTTGCATGGCCAAGGTTCAGGTACTATTTCCTGAGGTGGATGTCTTCGCTCTATTTCCTGCAGCCCCCTGGTCAGAGGAAGAGAGCTCAGATGATGAAGACAATACTAATGTCGACATTACTGAAGCCTCTGCTCCCAAGTCCCAAGAAGTAGAAACCAAGGAAGCTATCTTTGCCTCTTTGTCTTTAAAAAGTGAAGCCCCATGTGGACCTTCAAACCCTCGAGCCTTGAAAGGCTTTTATGTAATTTTCTTGTAATTGTAAACTGTTTGTTTTCCGTGGGCCACTCTTTGTAATCTCCATCTCTACTCTTAATGAAAAGGTAGTTTTGAAATCATGGAACTTTGTTGTTCTTCAATCTTCACTTCGCACTTGCTTTACTTTTTACTTGCTAAGGAATTTTCTAGCACTGCCTGAGATGTATGGAGGTCTTAGGACCCTTATAAAGTGGTGTATGGCCAAGGTTTAAGGGGTGTATGGCTATGGTTTATACATTCTTTTTGGTATAAATTCATGAAAGAAAACTTTGTTGCAATGAAAACCCCCTTATGTATGGGTTATTTTATGGCTCTTTAGGAGCCTTTGAAAGTAGTGTACAATTTTTGATAAAATAAACACCTATACACCAACACCAATGTGGAGCGACAATGGTATCAGAGCGGCTGTCGCTCCACATTGGTGCTGGTGTATTGGTGTTTATTTTATCAAAAATCGTACGCTACTTTCAAAGGCTCCTAAAAATATCTAAATACTACTTTAGAGAGGGATACTCTTTTCTATTTCAAAATTCAAGTCTACCTCAAATGAGGCTTACAAGTGGGTATTTAAAGGGAAGGAGTAGCTTAGGCTCCAAACTAAGGCCCTAATTACAAAAATGCCATTACTACTCCTTACCTCTAAATACAATAACAAAAATAAAGGAAAATAAAATAATAAAATGAAAGAAAATACAACAGATTATAAAATGACTAATAAAACCCTAAAATAGGGCCTATTTCCATCACTTCTAGTTCCATTAGTGTTGTCATTGATGACATCACATGACAACTCATGCATATCCAGCAGCTCTAAACCTCTTCCAATGCCTATAAATGTACTCATTTCCCATTGGAAAGATATCAAACAACTCTACTCTTTTGGGAAATGATACTCACAAGCCTGCAATTACAGTAGCGAAAAAAAAATCTGCAGCATAAAACTGAAGGCAACAACCACTATATTGCTTCCATACTGCACAATTCACTATCAAATGTTAATGGAATGAAAGAACTAACTTTACATACTCAAGTCGCACCCTATACAAGATAATACATGCATAAAAAACACTAACATTTCGTGAAATTAGCGAGTAAAAAAACAAGTTTTTTTTTTTTTTGTGAAAATCATTCAGAAAAATGAAAAAACCACCAAAATAACTCTAAAAAATTCTGGAAAAATATCCAAATACTCTCAGTGAGGTTGGGCTAACAAATCCTGCGACCTATGAAGCACGGACACTCTTCCTGAAGACAACGTGCCGTGACCAACAACGTGTCGGACACCTATGAAGCACGAACACTCTCCCGGAAGCCACGAGTCAACTTTGACTCAATTGATGGTGATTGTGCTTTATTTATGATTTTTAAGGTCAAAGTGTGTTTGAATTTTTTTTTGTATGGTCCATTTTCATAATTTAATGTTAAGAATGCTCTAATAACGTATTTTATGGAGAAAGTATGTTTTATTTTATTAATATATATTTAAATATATATTATATATTATACGTATCATAGCGTGTCGTACCCTAGTTTTTGGATCAATCACGTGTTGCATGTCGAAACACGCATTACGTGTCCATGCTTCATAGCCTGCGACCAAAACTTCTAAGAAAATTGACGCCATTCTGATGTCAGCATGATGTCACTGTACCAAGGACTACTTCAGACCCCGTTCAGCAGCTGGACAACCTTCGTCAACCTTTTACACTATTAGGTAGAGATTTGGATCTAAATGATGCTCTGATACCAATTGAAAAGATGCAATTAGGAATGACAGAAGAAGAGAATACGTGAAGGAGATAAAGGGAAATAGATTGTGTGCTCTCTCACAATATACACACCCAAAAGTATAATATTAAGTTAAAGAAATCAAGAAACATTACAATATCGCCCTACACAAATATAAAAAATAAGAACTCAATGAAACTCATTGCAAAAGATAATCATAAGGCAGTGATTGGTAAGGTAGTCAATCTATCATCACATTCATATATAAACATACTCCAAAAGATAATAAACAAAATATATAAAAAAGTCATCATCACTCATGAAAGTTTACTTCATCATCTTCTGTCACTATCCTCGCTGCCTCCTTACACGCACCGAAAAAATGATGTTTTATGCTTTCAGGATTTCAAAATGGCCCCTAAATTATTTTTAGTTTCAAATCAACCCTTAAACTAACAAATCAGATTAACAAGGCCTTTCAACAAGACCTTTATGTTAATTTTTAGTGTGACAAAAAATCCCTTCTGTTAATTTTAACAATCAACTAATATGTTCATGTGCAATGCAAATGACTTTTCTAACAACACAGATGTAAATTGACTTAACACTACCTCCCAAACAGCCCAATAGGATCCCTCAAACAACCCCTTATCGAACCATCCCTTACAAACAACCTCTTATCCAACTATCCCACCAAATAATTCACCCTTTCTCTCTATTCTGGCCAATACAACAAACTTGGTCCCCAAACCCCTATGTCTCTCAACCATGACCTCCATCTTCCATTGCCACCACCCTTTGCCCCCTCAATCCACTGTCGCCGCCACTATCCACACATCTCTAACACCATCGAAACCCACCCAATCATCACAAAACCCCCTAAATCTTTGCACCACTCCATCTGCCACAGCTAAACCCTATATCTCTCCAAAGCAACACCACTTACTATTTGCAGATTTAAAGATCCAAGTTATGTTTCCATACATAAAGGTTTACGTATAAAGTTTTTTTGGCATTATTTCCATCTCAAAAGATTTGTGAAGCTCCACTCCCATGTATTTTTAAAATTATAATAGGTCCTATAACTAGCAAAAACTTCTCATAATTGTCCTGTAACTATCCTCCTTCTTTTTTTCAGAAAATGACACTTGTCCCGTATTTATTATAATAGGACTAACAACTAAAAAAACAAAGACATGGGAGTGGACACAAGTGAATCTTCAAAAAGAGGACTAAATACTTAAGATCCCTTACATATATAAAAAAGTGTGTATATATATATATATGTATATGTGTGTGTGTGTGTGTGTGTGTGCGTGTATCTGTGTATAGAGAGATAGAGAGAGAAAGGAATGTTTAGAGAGAGAAAGAGAGAGAGAGAGAGAGAGAGAGAGAGAGAGATAGGTGGGGTGGAGTGGGGTAAGGTTGGACTGTCGGGGGAGTTGGGTTGGATTTTCGGTTTGGACAAGTTACAAATTTTATTTTCCTTTTTGTTTTATTTTGGAATTAAATTTTACTTGTATTACATTTATACCTTCTAATAGAATTCTGAATCCTTTTTTGCCCTTAAAAAAAGTCATGTACATTACACATGACCATTCCATATCAGAGTTAATCATTCCATATCAGAGATAACTGTCTGAAAAGTAACAAAAGGGCTTGTTAAATATAATTTGTTAGTTGAAGGGATAATTTGTAACTAAAAATAGTTTAGGTGTTCATTTTGAAACAATCATGATTGTTACGGGTCTAAATGTGTAATTTATTAAATTTTTTTGTTCAAATTGAACATAAGGCAATCTGTATATGGTGGCTTTATTTGTTTGTGGGCATATCAACATCGAGGTACCTTAAATGCGAATGCTTCATTTGTTTCAATCCTAGTTACTAGATAGTGGTATTATCCTAACAATTTATATCAATGATCGAGTTGATAAATGCCCATAAAGGATGAGTGGTTCTCTCGGGTGAAGAATAAAACCCTTTGGCCCAATACACAAAGGCCGAAGGGATAAATCAAGTTAAGGCGTATACATAATGCTTTGTAACCAACCGACGATAAATACATAGGGATAACTCTGGAGGAGGTTGCTCCTGATGACAACTATGAAGCACAGTTATGGACACGCACGTCGTGTCGGATACGGACACACCAACACAGACAATTTTTAAAAATGAGGACACGTCACGGTTGAGACACGTCAACCAATATATTTTTTTTAATAATTCTATATATTTTTCACTTTAAAAAACAAAAAAATATTAGTCAAATGAAATTTTCTAGAGCTCTTAACTAACATGATCATGTGTTTCAAATAAACATAAAAATCATAAGAATTTTGAATCCATTTTAGACATTTGACATAATTCCTTCAAAAAAATATTAATGACATGAGCTAAAAATAACAAAATAAATTTTTTCAAACAATAAATAAATTATGACTTATTTGCTCCCATTATTTGAATTTTTTGCTTTTTAGCTCCGCTGCGTCCCTTGGTGCCCCTCACGTGTCGGTTTTTTTTAATACCTGGTTATGTCCGACACACTATGTGGCATGTTAGACACGTGTCGTATGAGTATGCGTGTCCGTGTCGCTGGAGTGCCTGGCACTTGTACAGGGCCTTTGGCGAAATGTCTGCGTTATAGGACAATGAAATTGGTAGGGCCAAAATGAAGAGGGACATTGCAAAGTCTCTATCCCAGGGCATCTCGTATTAGATCGTAAATGTCGCGCATTAGGGACCATGAGGTGACTTATATCCACTTGAGATTTCATTGTGGAAATGGGAGAGCAATTCTATGGATTTCTTTATGGGATTACCGACATCAATGCGAGGACATGATGCTATTTGGGTCATTGTTGAAGACTTACCCAAAGTAGGATTTAGGATTCCAAATCAGTGTATATGATCCGGGGCTGAGCCAGGATTTCATGCCCAGCGGGGGCTATCTTAACGTTGATTTTTAGGGGTTCGGGAGCCTCCGAGCTGAATTTTTTCGAGGTTACTTTTTAGTATTCACCAAATAATTACTTAAAAATAATTAAATTATATTTTAATTAACGATTATATAAATACCTAACAATTAATATGATAAACTATTGTGCAATAAAGACCCTAATTACAACAATAAAAGCCCCAAAATTGATAAAAGCCCCATTTTCAACATTTCAAATTTAAATAATTATGTAGCAATACAAAATTAATTACAACAATAAAAACTTTTAATAGAGCCCCAAAATTGATAAAAGCCCTAATTTCAACATTTAATGAAAAAAATATCAAACTTGCATTAAAATTTAAGATTACTGTGTGTTTTTGTAGGGAGCAAATATGATGTGATCCGGATTTTGTCTGAGAAGAGGAGAGAGAGAATCAACGGTGAGTAGGGGGCGGCTGACCGACGGGGAGTTTGTCCGAGTTCGAGCAGAGGAGAGAGAGATGAAAGGAGGGGTGGGCTGGTTGTTTTGAAAGGGTTAGGGTAAGAGTCAAGATTGATTTTGTGTTTTGAAAAGGATAGGGTATTTTGTTTTAAACTTTAAGGTATTTACATTTTTCCCCCTCAACTAAAATCTCTTATATAAAAAGTTACCTTAGACATTAAAAAATGGGGGAGGGTTGAACTGAAATTATACAAAACTTACCACTTTTTTTTTGAGACGGGCTGCTACTCCCCCAACCCTCTCGTGGTTCCGCCTCTGTATATGACTACGATAGTTAACCTACATGACATATGATAATATTTCATTATCTTGTAAAGCCAATCAATATTTTAGGCTGTTGTTTTCCCAGTAATTGATATGCAAGATGTAAAACTGAAAAAATGCGGTGTGTGATACCGATTTAAATTAATTCTCAAGATTCCAATTAAACCTTATTTAATTAGAGATTATTTATAAACCAAATTAATTCAGCCCCTAAACATGCAACTACGTGTGTGCGTGTGTCAACCCATAAATAAATAAAGTATGTGGCACAAGTTTAAGGAAAAATCCCCGAAGGGAAAAACTTTTTTATTTCTAGAACTCTGACAAGTTTACAAGACCATTGACTTAAATACCATCTTGCTTTCGCCCACAAGAGTAACTCACGGTGTCTTTGACAAACCTCCAAAGCAACGGCTAGTAACAAAATAGCAATGGTTCACACGCAGCTATACCACAAGGACCGCAATCCTAGATACGCAGTCTTTTTGGTGTAGGTTATCCTTCCCACAAGAGTAAACACTAGCAAAGTGTGTTCTTCAAACACCAAAAACAATTCACTAAAGCAAATGAGAGTTTTGTGAATTGAAAACCAAAAAGGGATTAAACCCCAAAAGGAAGAAGCCAAAAGAATATTTATGTTATGTCAAACGCTAGGACTTCTTAAACAAAATGATACCATTTAATGAGTATTTATAATAAAAATGCACCGCCTCGAAATACGTGCTCATTCGAACGAGATCATCATGTCGCTCGAACGAAGGACAACTGTCATTCGAACGAGATCGCGCGACATGGCTATCTCGCGCGAATGACATTGCTATGTCGCTAGAACGACTGTTGCGTTAAAAAATTATTATTTTAATCTCCGCTCCAACACTTAGAAAAAATACTTAGTCTCAAATTTTGACGTAAAAGACTGCTCCAACACTTAAATAATGTTTTGTAAAAATATCCCAAAAGCTCTAAGTGAAAAGTTAAGGTATTTAAAACATAACCTTACCAAAGTAAATTTTGTGGAGTCTTGAATGATGAAGAACTTGATTAATTCGGGTCCGTCTTTGATGATTGAATGTTCTTGAAAGCTCTTTGACGGTGTAGCGGTATATGACATAATAAATTGATAACGGACTTATAAAAAATATGTCCTTACACAAGAGAGTGTAATACTTCGTATGTTGGTGAATTATTTTAATTTATATAGTGAGTATTATGGCTTATTTAATTAACTGCGATGTGAAATTAATTTGGGGGTTTGTTAATGAGCAAAAGACGCAAAAAATAATGGAAATAAGAACCCATGGGTTAGACCCTTTGGGCTAGTCATTGATGAATAAATTGATGTATTTGGAGCCCGTTTGAACACCTTAGTGGAGGACCATGTGAGAAAAATGAGATTATCATCTTAAAACCCGAGTTAGCCATCTCGTATCGTAAGTTATATCATATTACAATTACTATGGTTTGAGAGAAGGCTAGAGAAGAAAAGAAAATATAAGGAAATCGCTGCAAATTCCTGGCTAGAGAGGAGGAAGAAGGGAGTAAGATTGTTGTCGATTTTTTCTGGGAAAAACTTGTCACTTTCAACCCGTTTTTGACATACTCCCTGGGCAAATCTGATTTCGAGGTAAACATGAAGGTTTTAGATTATCAATTTAGCGATGCATGGGCGCTAGTTTCACATTTTTTGAAATCGTTATTTTCCTAACAGTGCATAATTTCTTGTGGATTAAAGATAAGTTCTACTCTACTTTTCCTCTTTAGGGTTGTTGGACTAAATGAACACCTAAACATATTTCATAATTCAAAAAATGAATAAGAATAAGAGGGATTTTAAGTTGTATGGAAATGCTATTTCAGATTTTAAAGATTTGTTTTGATACTGGATTGTTTAGCATTTAAGACAGGTTTCATCCTTGCGTTGATTTTAGTGTTTACTCATGTTCAAACCTTGTGTGTATTATTCATACTATGTGATGGATTTTTATATTTTCTAGTTCTATGTTTATCTTGTTTCTTTTGACACATTATTATATGCTTATGTGCATGTCGAGTAGATTAAGAACATGATTAAAGGACACGACTCAGCGATGTTGGTATAGATTCGGGTAGAATTTATTCATTTTAGTTATGGAAATTTAATATTTGATTAAAGATTGGTCTATATGGTTATTGTTGATGGATGCTAGGCATCTCTTAGCCAAACAGTATGCTGGACGGGGTGTCCGATTTGGGCTGATCTTTTACTATCTTTCCCATGAGTTATACCATTATTTTGATTCAGGCTATTAATCCATTTGCATAGGACGACGAGATAAGCCATCGCGCCTTGGATATTATGGTCCATGATCTTTCAAGAGGACTAATGGTAAAGGAGGATATGACGATCAACATTTGTACGGAGGGACGTGCGATGAGAATTGTGTACATGTGTATTGGGAAGTGTAGATATAGGCGGTGAGATCCTAGAGATGATTATATTAAAGCTCCTTAAAACATGTTCCTTAAAACATGGTGTAAGATGGTAGTCCCCTTGAAGCCTAGGCGTAACCCTTATAGGTTTGGTGGTAAACAATAATCCGAGTACTCTTAATAAAGACAAGCGAACACACAATATTGTATATAATCAACACTCAGATTGAACTCACAAATCTCTCATGTATAACTTGAAAGATAATAAAGGAAACTCAGACGTAACTCCTTCAAGGGAGAGAAGTAAGCACCCTAGATACACTTTGACAGGCAGCTAACACACCAACAACCTCTGATGAATCTCTGGTTAGCTATCAAAAGCTTCATAATAAATGACAATGGTGGTTGAGTAAACTCTCCGGTTTGTAATAACTTCTCTCCAATATATTCACTCTCTAGCAATAAAATCTCTAGAAATAACTCTCTCTTTTCAAAAGTGGTTGAGGTCCATAAATAGTCCCACACCTTTCCCGAGATGTCTCAGTCCCCCACAGCCGTGAAAGATGCCCCCTCATACTTTAAGTCACAAACATTAAATACATAATGGGCCAGTCTGTCCTACTGATTAGGCATAAATTCTTTCTAATTTATCCCTTGATTTAGTTACTTTTAGCACCTCGAACAACGTAATTGAGTAGGATTTATCTCATAACTGTGCTACTGACTGATCCTAATGAGTACACCAAGTTTTTGGTATTTTGTAGTGATTTTCCAGGTATTTGATGTCAAGAAATGAAAGAAGGAAATCGGTAGAATCAAGAAAGAAAGAAGGAAAGGTCTTGAGGTCAAAAGCGTAATTTATACACGGAATTCGGATGAGGTACCTAAAGAGAAGTTGAAGACATCTCATTCACGAGCACAAAGGAAGAAACGACACCTCAATCGGAATCCCTGAACAAAAGTTATGAGTAGTCAAAGAGGAACAAAAAAGTCAAATAGCCAGACCGGTCTGCCCCTACCCCAGACCGGTCCGCCTTGCCAAACTCCAGAAGACCCCGGATCGAATGCAAATCGAAGGAGGCAAAAATAAAAAGAACCGGTCCGCCCCTGGACCGATCCGCCCCAAAATAAAAAGAACCGATCTGCCTTGGGGGCAGACATTGCGAAATTGCGAAAAAGTCCTAACCGAGTCTAAATTACAAAATTGGTTACCGCGTGGAGAGATAATACACCAAAAGATAATATAAGAGATTGAATGCACGAAAAAGAGGCAGTGTTCCCGTTTTTAAAACCGTAACCCATTGACGATATCCTATCATTCTGTAATTTCCGTCATTCTACTTGTATGCGTGACTTTGCACCCATTATATTTACTCTTTATATCATGCATACCGCGAGAATAGCCATAATTCAAGAGATTCGTTTGCGAGAGGATTCCGTGAGAAATTGAAATCAAAACGAATTTTCGGATAAGTAACGTAATGATCATTCAGTAGAAATTGGCAGTTATATTTCTGGCTACGCACACACACACACTACGGTTTGAGACTTGTAAATATGACTTGATGATGACTATTTTCTGGAAAAGTTTGAATTGCACAATTTTTGCGTATTTTGAATTCTCTTTGAGTCGAATTTTGTGGGTATATTCACTGCAAACCCTCACGAGACAACACTCGTCCTACTAGGGTGACCTAGGGGTTTAAAGGATTGTTGCATACGCTATATGCAATCGCTCGCCCACGAAAAAGGTATTTTATCCCAATAAAATAATTTTCAAAGAGTTGAGCCACGCTAGGATTCTTTTACATTGCTCGGGACGCGCAAAGTTCTAAGTTAGGGGGTTTGATTAGGCATAAATTCTTCCTAATTTATCCCTTGATTTAGTTACTTTTAGCACCTCTAACAACGTAATTAAGTTGGATTTATATCATAACTGTGCTACTGACTAATCCTAATGAGTACACCGAGTTTCTGGTATTTTGTAGTGATTTTGCAGGTATTTGATATCAAGAAACGAAAGAAGGAAATCGGTAGAATCAAGAAAGAAAGAAAGAAAGGTCTCGAGGGCAAAAGCGTAATTTCTATACGAAATTCGGATACGGTACCTGAAGAGAAGTTGAAGACATCTCATTTTACGAGCACAAAGGAAGAAACGGTACCTCAATCGGAATCCCGTAACGAAAGTTATGAGCAGTCAAAGAGGAACAAAAAAGTCAAATAGCCGAACCGGTCCGCCCCTACCCCGGACCGGTCCGCCTTGCCAAACTCTAGAAGACCCCGGATCGCATGCAAATTGAAGGAGGCAAAAATAAAAAGAATTGGTCCGCCCCAAAATAAAAAGAACCGATCAGCCTTGGGGGCAGACCGGTCCGCCTAAGACCCAAACCGGTTCGGTCTTTGAGATTTGAAAATCTTTTCTCTTCCTAAAAAGACTCCTAGTGCAGCTGACTTCCGATATTGTTGTAGGGTATAAAAGACCCGATTTAGTATTGTTATAGACACGAAGAATTAGTAGGTTTTTCCTCTTCTTTTCCAGAAACCCTAGCTTAGTTAATATTTTCAGATTTATTTTCAAGGATTGAAGATTTTATTTAGTGATTTCTGTGAGTATATGTTTCTTTCATTGTTTCACTTATTGCTTGGATAATATTAGTGAGTAATTTTTAGTTCTAATTCTTTTCTACATCTAATCATTATTTTCCTTAAAGTAATTATGAGTTCCTGCTCATTAATCCTTGTTTCTATTCTTTTCAACATGTTAGGCTAGATTTCCCAAGGCCGGGATGCATGAACCCAGCCTGATGTGTTAGTGCATGTGTATAAAATTAAACCACTAAATTTAATGATTGACCTTGATCGTATTGCGTAGTTGCACAACGATTGTAGATCTTTATATCTCGTTTTCCTCTGGGTACTCGTGATGATTTAGAGTGCAATTCGAATGCTACTATCGCGATACTGATTTACTCATCCTCAGATTAAGTATGACGCGGGCTTGAACCTCGTATACGTAATGCTTGGGAGTACTAAATTCTGGGTCAAATCAATCAGATAAATTTAAGATTAGTATTATATCCGCACTACACTAGGGTCGGGGGATTGTATTTCCGTCCTATATTTCTCATCGTTTAAATAAAAAAGTTTCGAACTATTTTTCACTCATAAGTTAGGTAGATTAGTATAGTTGCATCTTTTTATAATTTCATATTTGCATTTAGTTATAATAATTTCCAAAATCAAATCATTTTCCCTTTATTTTTGGAGTCAAAGTTAGGACTCCTCCATCTTTTCCCGTCGTCATAACTTCGTTGTCCTTTTTCCCTGAGGATCGATACCTGACTTGTCGGATTATTACTTGAGCAACATGCTTGCACTTGAGCCTAGAGTGAACGCATTTCTGAGACACATTTTCAGTCGCATCACCTACGTTATAAACATTAAATGCCAAGTCATGCCTTTTGCCTAACCACTGACCACAGAGAACTGTCACAACAGTGGTGGCTCACCAACTGTCTGACAGCCCCAAATACTACAGTGGTTTACTCAAGTTTGGATTGGACAGTATTTAGATGGCTAACAAAATCACCTAAAGTAGATTTGACATTTGGTAAATGATTGTTTGGCTCAAAGCTCAATATATGATGGAACTCCAGTTTACCCAGCACAAGATTTCTCGATGAAAGATCTCTCGGTGTTTTACCAGGTGTATCTATGATGGTCAAGACAAGCCTTAATGTTGCCTCACTTCTCAATCCTCCAAACTAAGTTCCTATGAAGTTCCCACGACGAGGTCATTCGATAGAGCATATAAGCTCTCCCAAGCCCTGCCAGGCTTGGTCTCTCGTGAGTACCGTTTGACCTCACACTCAATATTACAATCGTTACAGCATCACAATCAATGTATTTAAAAGATACAATTTTGACTAAGTAAGAACGGAAAATAAAAGGGAGCTATCTTAGCAAGTTTCCTCACTAAGCTGCATCACTGAGCTGCCTTGTTGTCTTTATACTGCTTCCTTCTTTTGAGTCTCTTCTATTAATGGGGGAAGCTCTCTCTTTAATTCAGAGATTACCTTCAAGGCCCTCTACATTTGCCCCTTCGTGTAGAGATTTGTTATGATAATAAGAAATGTCAGCATGACAACTTCTCAATTCGATGGACCGTCCTCTGTTGCGAGAAAAAATTCTTCCTTCTCCGTCTTCGTTGCAAATACTGCCGCTATCTCTTGTAGTAAAAAGAAAAATTATCCCTGATGTATCTTAACCAAGTATGGCGAGGGAACATCATAACTTTTTTCTGTCGCTAGATCCCATCCGTTCCGTCTTATTCATTATTTGTATGAATTCTATCAAAGTACCTGTGGATCCTGTCCGTCATCGTTCTGACTGCTCAAACTTAAATTCTCCCCAATCTTCTTCATTCCGTTCCACCATTGAGTGAACCTTTAGTGAGGGGATATTTTCGTTTGGACTGCCCCTAGTAACAGGGGTTCTCTCCGTTTGCTCTGATCGAAAAACGACATTTGAACTTTGTAGAATTCTCCCCGATATATCTGAGTTGTGGTCGTCCCCATTTTTAATTTTTTCAAAAAAAAGAAAAATTCTCTTCGATGTACCTGAGTCAAAGTTATCTCTTTTTAGACTTATGGCGAGGGGACATCGTTTCTTTTTTTTAACTGTGCTGCGAGAAACCTCAATTTCTTGGAAGGTCAAAATTTCTCCGAGATGTATCTTTAACCTGTTTTCTCGTTGTTCGGTCTTATAGCGTGAGGACTTCCTTTAAGTCGGTGGTTTGGTTTCAAATATATTTTAAAAATTCTGGCGCTAAAAATCATTATTTCTTTTGAAAGCAACGCTCTCTCTCCCAAGCGTCACCTCATTAATGATGTGAGATTGTCTTTTCAACTGTCAGAGCAATCTTCGAAGCGCCACGTGTCCCTTTGTAATCATTATGGGCGACTACGCACGTGCTTTAGTGGGAAAACTAAACCGTCTGTTTGCATTCCAAACTTTCAATACCTCAAACACTTGCCCTTTTACTTTTCACGCTTTCATTTCCTATCATCGTCTCTAGAGCTTTAGAGAGAAATATTTTCTTCCGCAATTGTTTCTCAAACCTTCACCTTACTCTTCTTCTCTTTTTCATCTTCACCTACTACTCTATTATTTCTAGCCTACTCTTTCGTCTTACCACCATTACCTCACCTCAATCTCCCATGGATCCTTCGTCTGCTGCTCTAGGTGCCCCAACCACCACTGTTTCTATTGCCACCGCTGCTATTCCTTCCACCGCTTTGGATGCCACCGCCCTTATGGCAGCTTTTTTTTTTTTTTTTTTAGAAACAAATCATATTATTCAAAAGGAGAAAAAAAGCCTTTCTCCAGTGGCAGAACAAGATTAACAGCATCGAATTTTAAACTCCTTAACAAGCTAGAGGTCCATGCTAGATTTACAATCAGTGAAAGGGAAAGCTAAAAAGGAATCTCTAATGTCATTTCGAATATTAGAAATTAAATTTTCAGTCTTCATTGTCTGATCTTCAAAAACCGCTCTATTACGACCTTTCCAGATTTCCCAAGAAATGAAAATAGGAATAATGATGATGAGAATAGAGAGAATAGAATTTCCTTTGACTTTTATCCACCATGACATAAGTTCTCCTCTGATAGAATTGGAAGTAGTTCTGATACCTATGATGTCTTTGAAATGAGCCCAAATTGATGAAGCGATATCACTAGTGATGAAAAGATGGTTAATTGATTCTTGGTCAGGTCTAGTGCAGCAGTGACATTTGGAAACGGTAGGAATTTTTATATTGGAAATTATATCATCAGTAGGAACAATTTGATGGAGTAATTTCCACATAAAAATAGAAACCTTACTAGGAAGTCGCTTATTCCATATAGTTTTGAAGGAGAATTGAGGGCAGCTTTTATGTCTGACAACATCCCAAGCTGATTTGAGAGAAAAAGAGCCATTTGTGTTGGCCATCCATTTGAGCTCCCCATCACCATTGATCCACTCTTTAACCACTGGAAGAACCTTATGCATCCTCTTCCATACATGGGAAGAATTTAATTTGTAATAAGTGTCAAGAGGAGCACATCTTTTACAGTATTTATTAATCAGAAATCTGCTCCAGGTAGAATCTACTGTTAGAAATCTCCACCATAGTTTGTACGATGAAGCTTTAATATAATCAGGAATGAGCTTAATGCCTAGCCCCCCTTCATCAATAGGGAGACAAATAGAATTCCAACTTTTCCAATGTCTTTTCATGGAGACTTCTGAAGAACCCCAAAAAAAATTTGAGAAGAGCTTTTCCAGAGTCTGGATAAGCGAAATTGGAGGCTCCAAAGCTGCAAATATATGATAAAACATTGATTGAGTGACATGTTTTAATAGAATGAGTTTCCCTCCTGGACTTAGCAATTTACATGACCAGCCTTCAAGTCGCATCCTGATTTTATCAATAATCCCATTGAAAAAAGATCTTTTCTTTCTCCCTGCATAAAGAGGCACTCCCAAATAAATAAGAGGAGGAGATTTAAATGTGAATTTCGTTGTTCTTTCAATAATCCTTCTCCTAGATAAAGAGCATGACTGGGGAATCATGAAAGAGCACTTTGATGTATTCAGAACTTGACCCGATAGAGTTTCATATTCCTTGAGAAAAGACATTAGATGCTTGAGAGATTTTTGATTGCCAGAGGTGAAGATTAGATTATCATCTGCAAAAGAGAGGTTAGAAATAATGGGACTGCCAGGGGGCATAGAAAAGGAATCAATCTTACCATCCTCAACCAACTTTTGCAACCCTCTATTTAGAACTTCTGCTGATAAGATAAATAGAGCAGGTGAAAGAGGATCACCTTGTCTAATTCCACAAGAGGACTTAAAAAAGTCATGAGAAGTTCCATTGATAAGAATGGAGAACCAACATTCTGATATTAGCCTCCACACCATGTCAATAAAAGATTCATTGAAGCCAAATTTTCTGAGCACTTGAGTGAGATATAGCCATGAAACTCGGTCATATGCCTTGGACATATCAAGTTTGCAAAGTAAATTTGTTCCTCTCAATTTTTTATTGAAGTTAGCCATTATTTCCTGGGCCAGAAGGATTTGTTCAGAAATAGATCTGCCTTTAATAAAGCCATCTTGGTTGGGACTAATAATACCATTAAGAAGCAAACCCAATCTATTGGCAAGAATTTTGGAAATTATTTTATTGGAAGTATTGCAAAGACTGATAGGTCTATAATCATTACAAGAAGAAGGATTTTCTGATTTGGGAATGAAAGTAATTAGGGTAGAAGTCCAGCTTTTGGGTAAACTATTCCCCATGAAAAAGGAAGTGATGGATTTAAATAGGTCTGCTTTAATAATATCCCAACATATTTTATAGAAATAAGAGTTGAATCCATCAGGCCCTGCAGTGCTAGATGAATCTATTTGAAGAATAACATCTTTAATTTCTTTCAGAGATGGAGGAGAGGACATAAGAAGATTATCACTCTCAGTGATAAGATTTGGGATGAAGTTGAGTAAGGATTAGTCATCAGGAATGGAAGAAGAGGAAGATAGAATACCTTTGAAATGATCCGAGAACAGATTTTTGATAGAACTAGGGTCTGAGTTCCAAATACCAGTAGAGTCTTTGATTCGAGAGATATTGAGTTTGTTCCTTTTCTGATTAACCATAGCATGAAAAAATTTTGAATTTTCATCCCCTTCTTGCATCCATTTAACCCTTGCCTTTTGCTTCCAGAAATCATCTTCTATGGCTAACTGATGCTGCAGATTAGCTCTAGCAAGCTTGTACTCAAAATTGGCAGCTTCTGTGAAATTGGACTCTAACTCAATTTCTTTTCTAAGTACATCATCTTCAGCTTTGATAATGTCTTGGAAAATATTTTTGAAAGTTGCTTTATTCCAGATGGCTAAAGCCTGTTTAGTAGCCTTTAGTTTCTGAGAAAAAACTCTAATAGGGTCCCCAATAAAAACAGTACTCCAGGCCTGCTCCACCACTGATAGGAATTTTTTATGTTTAGTCCAAAAATTTTGGAATCGGAAGATCTTCTTAGATCGCTCATCATTAAGATTAAGACTAAGTAGCAGGGGGCTATGATCAGAATTAGTTCTATTAAGATGAGCTACTGTAGAAGATAAAAAATTTTGGCTCCATTGGAAGTTACACACCACCCTGTCAAGCCTGGCCCAAATTTGATTACCTCCCTCCATGTGATTACACCAAGTGAATTTGGAACCAGTGTGCGAAATGTCAGACAGACGAGCTAATCCCATGGCATTATTAAATTGAATGCAGGCCTCAAAATCAATCTCATTTCCCCCTATTTTCTCCAAAGGGGAAGATACCACATTAAAGTCACCACCTACAATTGTGGGGATGGGATTATTGCACTGATTCAAAATATCCTCCCAAAGTTCTTGTCTTTCCAGTTTGTTGCACTTGCCATACACAGAAATTAATTTAATGGGACCAGGTAGAGAGTTATCCTGAAGCTCCAAAGACAAAGCCTAGACTGAATTTAGAGTAACATTGATAGTCCACTCATATTTCCACATCACCCAAGTGGTGTTATTGATGTTAGCCATGCCATCTACAAAATTCAATCTGAGAACCAAATTTTTCAGAAGAATTTCATCAATTTTTGGTTCCATGATTGCCACTAGGGAAAGGTTATGGACTTTAATAAGTTTTTTGAGTCTTCTAATTGTAGGCTTGTTAACAATACCTCTCACATTCCAAAAAAGGACCCTGATCATTGAAAACCAGCACAAATTGAAGTTTGAGAAGAGTTCTTTTTTCCTCTGGATCTGGTGATGATTGAAGAAGCTTCTGTAGCAGGATTTTTATGGTCCTTCTTTTTGATGCCATATTCCTCATCTATCTTTCGCAGACAGGAAAATTTATTGGACAAAGAAATCGAATAGCTTTTGAACTCTTCAGAAAGATTGGGTAACAAAGGAGAATCACATTCAATCTCACAGTCAGATAGACTGTTAGAACTCCAGTCAAAGGACTTTTTATGAGGGAGGCAAGGTCTGGGGGAAAGATTGTTGGATTGCAGCCAAAATTTTGTGGGGATCATTAATTTTTTATGGTGAAGTTTGGGAAGAGAAAGTTTAGTGTTGGCTGTGAAACATGGAGGGATTTCTCCCTCTTCAAGTGAAGGAAGGGAAAGGTGTTTTGAAGGTGATTTTGTCTGAATGGTAAAAGAAACTTCAGAGGTATGGTGATTTGGATTAGTTCTTAAGCAGGTAGGCTCAGAGTTGGGACATTTTTTGGGAGAAGGAACAATTTGGGAATGAGTGGTTTGATTAAAAGCAACATGTTTACTTGATTCCCCAGGTAAAAGGTCCTTTTTGGCAGTCCACACTTATGCAGTGATTGGAATTTTAGCTAAAACAACTGTAGAGATGGGGAGACAAGAACTGGTAGGCTTCCCAGTATCTGAATCAACGAGAGAAGAGGCCTCAAACTTTTGGCAATCCCTAACAAGATGGCCCTGATGTCTACAGTTCTTGCAATAAGGAGGTATTTTTTCATATTCAATGGGCTTCCAAAACCCAATGTCACCATTACCAATCCAGACTCGATGAACAATAGGTTTAAGCAGATCCAAATCAACACATACCCGGGCACAACTAGGTCTAGAAAGGCCTGCAGTAGAGTCATCAATTTTAAGGGGAGAGCCAATTAATTGTGCAATAGAAAAAAGAGCTGACTTAGAGAACAAATGTATGGGTAGGAAAGGGAGAGAGATCCAAACAGGAGTTAAGGAACAATCTGTGTTGGCTTGGAATGAAGGAGTCCATTTAGAAATATGGAAAGGATAATTCAGAATATACCATTGGTTACAAAGCCATAGTCTTAGAAAGTCTTCTTCACTATTGAGCTTAATAAGTATATGTTTTTCATCGAGTAAACCAATAGAGAAAGCAGTTTTCAGAGAGAAAGAATGAATTTTTTTCCTGATAACCTCCAAAGATGGACGACCAAGAGTGAATTTCCCAACAAGAGAGAATTTGAAAGGATCAGAAAGAGTTCTAATATCATCGTTTGAAAAAAACACAGCTGGCTCACCTTTATGCATGCATGGAGATTTTAACGATAGGGAATCAGGAGTTTTGTTACCCAGAAGAGAAGCAAATGATTTGGTAGCAAAAGGCAGTATAGTTTTATGAGGATTGCCTAAAAAAGCAGTAGGCTCCGGTGGATGAATGGAGGTGGAAGGGGCTTCCTCAGCCGCCATTCCAAGATGGAAAGTGTGATTTTCTGACACTTCGTGATGAAGATGACAATGCTGTCGTTTGGGGTTTCTTCCCCCCTCTGGGGACTTTGCATTTTTGTCTTGACCGATGTGATTTCCTCCTGGAGGCTCCCTTGCCAACTTTGCTGCCTGGAACACCTACATGCAAACAACTTATGCTAACGCCCTCACAAAGATTGGGCTCCATCGGGTAAAGTGGTTTGGTGAGTTTACTCCGTCCAAACATAACGCTGCGCTCTAAGTACTTGTATCTCGTCGGAACATTACAACCCATACCTTCATGGCTGCGTGGGGGGAGTTTACCGTGACCTTAGAAGATATTTGTGAGCTTCTTGGGATTGAGCCCACATGTACTTCGATTTAATTTGATGAGGTTTTAGATACCGAAAAGGCTGCTGCCCGAGCGAAGTTGGATCAGATATGCCAAAACTGCACGGGGTCTTCTAACAAAGCTACATTCTCCCCTCTTATTAGTTATTTATTTACTTCTGAAAAGGGTTGTTCTTATAGTTTTGGCAAAGGCAGAGGCAAGGGTACAACCTTAAAATTACCAGCTTATATACTTGTTATTCTTTCTCATTTCGTGATGGATGGAAAATCCAACTATTAACCCCGTCGGGATCTCATCAACATCTCCGTTTGCTTAGCCAAAGGGTTAAAGCTCCCTCTTGCAGCCATGGATTTGGGGTCCCTCAATACCTGGTTGGATAGGACCCATTTGGACATGGATCGATCCCTTGGTCGCTACAACCTGGCCAATTTTTGCAACACCATCATCTTGACAGGTTTTCTCTATAGCTGTTTCCCTGAGATAGCAGTAAACTAAAAACCTTATCCAGTTTGCGAAGACCTTAAGCCCTATCCGCTATTTCGATTTCACAAGAAGCAAAGTCGAAAGGATATTCTTCCCGTTATTGACAAGCCCATTTGCTTAGTAATGCGGCCCTACGATGAAGATTCTTTTGCCCGAACTTAGTCTTTCTTTACTCACAAAGCGAGAATGGTTCGTGTCACTTAGGAGGAGCTCATTAATGAAGACCCCTCATTTGTCGTTGTGCTCTTGTTTACCCCAGGTTATTTACCTTCATACACTGAGTGGGGATATACCTCATAGCCCTATAACCCTAATCGTTGTTTTCACCAATTTGGCTATGACCAAGGGGTGCCTCATCCTATTTTTCAGGAGTCTCATCGTAAGTCCACTTTCTTTGAGGCTTGCTCTTTCTATACATCTTCTGTTTCTTCCTCAATTAGCTCAACGATTGCTGGCCGAATCACCATCCCTAATATCATAGGGAAGGGTGATGTGACTTCCCTTTTTGCCACCAAATACTGGCCGATGTAGCTGGATGGAATTAGAGAATTCTTTAAAAGTCCTCCAGTCTATCCACCTGTTCTCACTTTCCCACCCTTAGAGTTGGGACTCAAAGGCAATTCTGTTATGGGGTTGAGTTCCCTCTGAGCAGCACCCCCAAAGATCCCCCAGTGAGCTGCCTCCCTACTGCCCTTTGGTTGTTATAGCTGCCCCCATGTCCAAAAAAGCTCCAGCTCAGAAAATAGCTACCCCTGGCAAAGAAGCCTCGGGAGAAGGTACTGTTGCCGAAGGTCCTTCTGGCGAGGGGCCTTATCAACCCCTTCTAAAAAATCAAAGACTACAAAGAGTGGGACTTCCTTAAAACCCAAGTTCAAGTTCGAATCCCAAGTCCTCATTGATGCCTTTACCATTGCCTCCGTTCTTCCTCCTCTAGTGTCTGAATCTCTAAGTGAGGAGATACAGTCGAAATATCAAGTAGAGCTTGAACGGGTTTAGCGTGAGTTTCAACGGCACACTCCTCATGTTCCTCCCCCTGCCTCCTTTCCCACAATACAAGTAGAACCAACTGAGGGAGCCACCTCAAAAAGAAGAAGTTCTAAAGTCCCCTCTCTTGTTGGTGGTTCTGACGCAAGGCAGAAGACTTGGGTATAAAAACCCAGAAGAAACGTGTTTATGAAGTGCAACCACCACCTGCTGCCCTTGTTGCCAGGACCTCTCCTCCTCCATCTCCCCTTGAGGCTATTACCCTCGATGACAGTCCTGTAGTGGAGCATGGTCCCAATGAAAGAGCTTCTGCAGTACCTTCATCGCATTCTTTTCCCATGATTATTTCATCCCACTCTTCACCTGAGCAAGGGGTATGTTCTCCAACACTTATGAATATCTAACTTTCCTTAGAGAAGGCACATTCTCTAACACTTATGCAAATCTCTTTTGTCTATGCAGGAGGGTGAAAGAGATAGACCTTCTTCGCTCGTGAGCCCTTTCGTGGGAGGATGTTTCGGTATTCCTGAGACCGTTGCATCTCCTCCCCATTCTCCCATAAATGGGTTGGCTTATTCTTACCGTTCTGCCTCTCAACATGTAGAGGAGGCTGCCAAGAAAGCTACTGCATCTGTGGAAACCGTTGGAGCCTCCCCTCAGCCAAAGAAGACTCTTTTGGATTCTTTTGAGGCATCTCCCTTGCCTGTGGTTCCTCTCCTCTGTACGTTGTTCAAGTTTCTTAAAGGTCTCCAGAGGTAATAGCCTTTTTCATTTTTAGCTATATTTTCAATTTTTTATCTTGTATTACAAGTATTTTGTTGTATTCCTGGTTGTACCTGCTTCTAACCAGCCCACATCACTTGCTCGTTCACTTCTCCACGGTTTGCCACTTTTTCTACCATCACTCATTTCTTGTGCATTTGCCCTCTTTTCTGCGGTGTTTCCTATGTTTAACACTTCTCGGCCAGGGGTTCCTTCGGCCCCTGTGGTGTTTGATACAGTTGGAATTCAATCCACTTCAGTGGAACCTTCCCCCATCTTGGCCCTTGTGCCTTTTCGTGAGGAATGTGCATCGCTAAGTGTTGAGATTCCTTTTTCTGATGGTTCAGCTAAAGCCCAGAGGGATCTTGAAGTTGCTCCTGCAGTTGTTACTCATGTAGTTTCTTATGAGATAACTACTGCCTTCTCTCTCCTTTGCATAAGTCCTATCCTTATGCCTGTTGAAACGAAGAATAAGAAGCAAAATATAGCTTTCTTAACAATGAAAACCACTAGTTAAGTTCCTTCACAAATGCACACCTTCGAGGTGTCTTAACAATGAAAACACACTTGTTAAGATTTTTCGTAAATTCTCCCTATAACGGTGACTTAACAATGAAAACACACTTGTTAAGATTTTTTTTTTCAAACTCCACCTATAATGGCGACTTAACAATAAAAAACACTTGTTAAGATTTTTCGCAAACTCAGCCAATAACGGTGATTTAATAATGAAAAAACATTTGTTAATATTTTTCGCAAACTCCACCTATAATGGTGACTTAAAAATGAAAAATCACTTATTAAGATTTTTTTCATACTCCACCTATAATGATGACTTAACAATGAAAATCACTTTTTAAGATTCTTTTCAAATTCCACCTTCTCTATCGCATTTCAGGTCGTGA
Organism: Sambucus nigra; assembly: GCA_949130495.1. Lineage (NCBI taxonomy): Eukaryota > Viridiplantae > Streptophyta > Magnoliopsida > Dipsacales > Adoxaceae > Sambucus > Sambucus nigra. Next base: position 344,942,478 of record OX422219.1, on the reverse strand, counting down.
GGGAGCCAGCTACTGCCGAAGAGCCAACTCAACGTGGTCCCTCGCCTGTTGCCTCTACTCATAAAAAAATAGTCTCTTTGGAGGAATCAAGTCATAATGACCGTAGTTTAACTACTGATCAACCAGCTGATAGCGAATCCGATTGTGAGATTCCTCTGCCCAACATGGTTCCTCACGATTTTTGCCTTATAGTCCTTCGCAAATCTCCCCAAATCACTGCGCTTCATTGCTCTGTCATAGAGCAAATTTCCTTTCATCACCCTCAAACGTTTACTACTGATTGTCTCTGTTCAAACATAGCGGTGATGAGTTACAGGATTTAGGGTATAACGACCATTATTATTGAGATTGTCACTACCCAAACCTCATGTCTTAATAGGCCCCTCGTCAATCGATATTTGGGCAACCTAAGGGAGTTGGGTAAGGATGGCTTCCAACTCAGAGGGAGCTCTATTGGAAACATGTGGAGGCCTAATGGGCTGAGGAGGCTAGGTTGGTGGAGTTGGCCCCTCTATTGGAAGGATCTAATCAGGAAGTTAAGGCTGCCGAAGAAGCTCTACTGAAAGCCAAACAAAAAAGTAAACCATGGTCATTAAATGAGCCGAAGTCGAGACTAGACTTGTAGGCTCAATTAATGCTAAGAGAACGTGCATGGAAGCCTCTTCGGGCTTACTTGGGGATTTCTTCTCCTCTCCTCACTTGTGGTTTCTTCTGAGTTGAAGTCCCTTCTTTTGTCGTGTTGTAATTTTTTTGTTAATTTCCTCATATGTAATTCTTAGGCAATAGTTCCCAATTTTATAACCCTTTTTGAGTATATGAATGAAAAGGAAATTCATTTTATCATAACATGCTTTGTCATTTTGTTACAACTTTCTTCTATTCATTGTAAAGACTAACTCTTATAATTTTCAATCAAACTCTTTCTTCTTAACTTATGAGAAGAATCACAACAAAAGAAATAACTTATAATGAACTGTAGCGTAATTTCAACAGTTTTTCACAAAATAAATCTTTAACTGAGGGTACTCGCTCAAACATGATAGACCTTTAAGCACTTGTTATTAATCTTGAAAGGTTTATCCTCTTCCATCTTTAAAATTAAGTAGTAACCTGAATCATGAGCCTCCTTTACAATAAAAGGTCCCTCCCAATTCGTAGCAAATTTTGGCAATGGTATCCCCCTTATGTGCTTCACAGCTGCCTTCAGAACTAGATCTCCTTCAACGAACTTCCTTGGCCTCACCAAGTTGTCATATGCCCTAGAGAGTTACTTCGTGTACATTTGAAAGTGTTGCATCACATTGTACCTGCGTTCATCTAGTGCTTCCAATTGTACGTGTCTACTCCGAGGGAGCATGCTGCTTCGCAAGGCATATAAGGTCGGGGAGGGAAATTCCAGCTCTAAACACAAGAGAAAATTGCGTATACCCTCTGGGTTTCCTCTTTTTCGTTCGATAGGCCCATAGAACTGCTGGAATTTTGTCATCCCACGACCCTGGGAAGTTTTCCATCGTCTTGGTCAAGATATTGACCAAGGTCTTGTTAGTTGCTTCGGCTTGACCGTTGCCTTTGGGATATGCCACCGTTAAGGTATGATGAATGATGGAGTACTTTCCTATGAGAATTGTTACGTCTTTGTTAACAAATGGGGTTCTATTATCAGAGAGAATGACCTTTGGAATCCCAAATCTGCAAATTATGTACTCTCTAATGAAGTTGACCACCACACTTGTTGTTGCTCTTTTTAGTGGTATTGCCTTAGCCCACTTTGTAAAGAACTCTGTTGCCACTAATATCTAGATCTTTCCTCTTGAAGATGGATGTATTTCCCTTACCAGGTCAAATGCCCAAGTGTGGAATGGGTAAGGAGTGGCCAAAGAGTGTAAGTCCACCGAGGGAGCATGGATCATGTTTCCATGCAACTAACATGCCTTGCACTTTCAAATAAACTCAGCAGAATCTTTCTCCATGGTTGGCCAATAATAATACAAGGTCATATAACTTAGCCCCTCCAATGTGAGTTGGTTCGTGAGCTTGCTTCAAGACTTCTACTGCCTCCTCCTTTGTGATGCATCTTAACGTCCTGTTGAAGTATCCTCTACGATAGAGCTGCTTCTCTTGGATGTAGAACCGCGGGGCTCTTCGCTTGAGTTCGATTTCATCAATTTTCTCCGTAGGAACAACTCCATTCGTGATGAAATCAATGTAAGGATGCCTCCAATCTGCCTTGGTTTCAACAAAGTGACATTCAGTTGCCTAAAAAAAAGTTGACATTTATCGCACCTTTATTGTAACTCTGGTGCATCCTGTTTCATCGTTGGTCAAAAGTATCCCTTTCTCTGGATTCTATTATACAGAGGGATCTCAGTTGTTATGTAGTGTTCGTCATGTGTCTTCTTCAACTTTCTCTCTGCTTCCTTTGGCTCGATGCACCTTGATAACCATCTTCCCACGTTCCTGAAGTAAAAATTCCTTGGCTTGCAAAATACTTCGTTAGCTCTCTGAGTTCCATCTTGCCTTCCCTAGGCTCCAACTGTTTCTTAATGTCGCTTCTCTAATTCGAATCGCCTTCCATCAGCAAGATCGATTGCACTACCGAGGGAGTTGTTCTTCGTTGTATCACAACAATAGTTGTGTTAGTTTTCATAGCCACTTTCTGAGTAATGGTGGCATAAGCATCAGCATGCCTGTTTATCATTCTAGGATGCTTCTTTATCTTGACCTGATGGAACTGGTTGATCAACCATTGGATGATCGTTCTGTAGGGCGCCAGCCTGAGATGCTTCAATACATATTCCCCGTTCACTTGTTGGACCACTAAGTTTGAATCACCTTTGGTGCATAGTCAACGGATGCCCCTCCGAAGGGCCTCTAGCAATTCCAGTACTAACGCCTCATATTCTGCTTCGTTGTTGGTGCAAGGTAAATCTAGCTTATAGGAAAGGCAAAATTCCACCTTTCCCTTTGAAAGGACAACCCGTGCTCCTCTTTATTTTATGTCGAAGTACCATGGAATTGCATAATCCACTCTTTAAGGTTTGCATCCAAAAAGTTGGCATGCAAATCATCTTCAAGAATGCTCTCACGGGGGTGGCTCAAATATCCCAGACAGAAAGATTGCTAATAGGTCTGCATATGTCTGACTCTTGATCGCACGAGGGACCACACACTTCAAGTCATATTCTGAAAGGATGAGGAACCACCCGTCTACTTTTCCAATCAAAATAGTTTTCGCGAATAAAAACTTAATGGGATCACATCTTGTCACAATGTGAATTATGAAAGATAGCATATAATGTCTAAGTTTTTGTGCTACAAATACTAATGTCACACCCCAAAACCCAATATCCATACTAATAATTTGTTATTGGAATAATTAGATCATAATCTTCAGCCCATTGGAAATATGATTCATTCATCAATATTTTCCTACATAATGTGCATAATGAACATAATATTATTCTTATATCATAAAATTCAATATCAGAGTCATAATTAAGCGAACATAAAATACCGTGATTAACTATGATCAACTCAATCCATACTAAATCAATATATACAATGTGTGAGTATATTAAAATCTTCAGTGTGACAATGATAAAATCCCATTTTTAAACCCCATCTCTCTCCAACGGTGCAACTCTCAAAGCTACCGGTCATATGGTATCCTAGCTGGCAGCGTATGAACCTGAAATTGTTAAAATATAAACCGTAATCATTAAGCTTAGTGAGGTACTCCTTCCCTGCAATAGAATAACAATTCTATATAGAATATGTAGATATAAAATCCGAACAATCCTGCCCATTGGCAATAACAAATCCTGGATCATAAGATCCAAATAATTCTTCCCATTGGCAATAACAAATCCTGGAACATTAGTTCCAACAAATCATTGGATCTTTGTCCAATTCCAATACTAGATCATAAGACCCAAACAAATCCTGGATATTTTAATATCCAAACAAATCCTGAATACCGAAGTATTCAAACCAATCCTGGATCATGAGACCCAAAAAAATCCTGGATATTTTAATATCCAAACAAATACTGAATACCGAAGTATTCAAACAAATCCGCTCTTAGAACTATATTGATATTTATATATGAAACAAATCATAAGTACACTCACCTTGGCAGTTTAACTGGCTTTGCCCTTGCCTTTATCCAATAAATGTTCAATCATCTCTTCTTCCCTTCCTATCATTCTTAAAATATTAGTATCATCATAATAATATCAATAATCCAAAGAACGATTTAAACATAATTCAATCCATAAGCATCACATGATTCCATTCAAATCATTTATCACAAGTGAAGTTCCATCCAAATCCATGCTAGTATATTTAACATATCCAAATCATAGACCAAACATAAATTAATTTATTCTTGGAAATTCAATCCTTGTCATATTAATATTCCAATACAAAAGAAGGTACACCATTTTAGGTCTCGTAGAGCAAGATATGCTCATTTCTTTACAACATGGCAAATCTGCCCTATAGGCCCTCTTATCGTTCATTCAATTTCCACGCATTTCAATAATTTTTCTACAACATAAATTTATATGATATTTCACCCAACATCAGTAAATATATTGAAAAATACAAAATTAAAGTTTCATAATTTTTAAGGTTCATTTGCTATGTCAAGCAAAACACCGAACACATGGCGGGCATATTTTCACCCTTAGGGCAGATTTCATACCCGAATTTCAAACTCTTACCAAAGACTCATTTCTTGGTATTTTCACATGATTTTCGGATATGTTATACATATATGAGTCCAGGTTAATCTCCAATTAGAATCAATCAATTCCAGTAAGTATACAAAAATATATGGAAGTTTGAATAAACAAAGTTTCTAAACAAAGCAATTTTAGGGTTTTGTACATTCAACTTAACTTAAACTTGCATATATCCATACATATGCACCCAAGAATGAAAAGTCAATAAAAAATCAAGGATTTTTATCATATAAATCATAAATGAAAGAAAAATAGCAAGATTCATGGTTGGAATTACCTTAGGGGCTTTTACGTAATTTTCTATGAATTTTTTTGAATGTTTCTCCTCACTTTCTTCTTCCTAACCCTCACAATTGTTTTTCCTCAACTTAAAACTCTCCAAAACTGAGTTTGTTGAAGAAAGGAAGATATATCAAGGGTTTAATTCGGCCAAAAAAACCTCCACCTCCAACCAATCAATTTATAACATGTGGCATCATATAAAACAAAATATCATTTAAGGCTAAATGACTACTTTAGCCCCTGTTCGTAAAAAGACAATATCTTCCCACTCGGATGTCCGTTCGATGGACCGTTTGTTGTGTTACAACCCTAACTCATATATCTACAAATATCTAGTTTACACCTCAAGTCAACTGTTATGTCATAAAGGTCAAAACTAGTCTTAAACTTGAACATTCCTACCGAAAACTTCAAAATTTCACATTTGTAACTAGTTAGATTCTTCATGTTTTATGAAGGTAGGATTATACTAAACATAATGAATTAACATTATATATACTAATAACATATTATACATATCACACAAGATAATCATGATTTAAATATAATTTATCATAATTATATTCGGGTTGTCACAACTAAGGCTAAACAATGTATCTATACACTACTATACCTTGCCTCTGGTCCATGTATGATCCTGCTCAGATAGTAGACTAGCCTTTCCTACCCATCAATATTCTGCGTCGGGAGAGCTCTGATAGATCTGGTGGTAGACGTGAGGTAGATCTGCAAAGGTATCCCTGCCCCTGGAGGAATCATCATTTGTGGAGAAGTGAGCTGCTTCTTCAGCTTGGTGAGAGATTCTTGGTGAGCTTCCTCCCATTTGAACTTTATGCCCTTTCGCAGTAGCTCCATCAATGGATAAGTTATCTCGGCCATCCCTGGAAGAAATCTCCTGAGGTAGGAGACTTTACAGAGTAAACTCTTGAGCTTCTTCGTTGTTCTTGGACATGGCATCTCTAGGATCGCTCGTTGTTTGTCTTGGTCCATCTGCACTCCTTGTCGATCCACCACAAAGCCTAGAAACTTCCCGCTAGTAACTCCGAAGGCACACTTAAGTGGATTCATCTTCATCTTGTACTTTTTGCATCGAATGAACACCTTCCTCAAATCATCCAGATGGGACTCAACCTTCTTCGACTTGATGACCAAATCATCCACACATAAAATTCCAAGAATTTATGAAAGAAGTCCTAGAAAATAGCCATCATCGTTCTCTGATATGTTGCTTCAGCATTCTTTAACCCGAAAGGCATCACTTTGTACATGAAATTGCCTAACGGAGTTCTGAATGCTATTTTCTTTGCATCTATTGGATCCATATTTATTTGGTTATATCCCATATACCCATCCATGAATCTATACATTTCATGCCCAACAGTTGCATCGATCAAGCTATCAATAGAGGGCAGAGGGAACTCATCCTTTGGGTAAGCTCTGTTCAAGTCCCTGAAGTCCACACAAATACATATCTTATTCTTATCCTTCTTTCCCATTGGGAAATATTGTATCGGTTTGATGAACCCTGCTTCTAGTAACCGTTGAACCTCCTCCTTAATTTTCAAATTTAGCTCAGGTTTGGAAGTTTTTGTGACTTGTTTCACCGGTATGGCTGATGGCATAACGTTCAGCTTGTGGCAATTCATCTTTTCATCTAACCCTTCCATTTATGTGTACTTCCACACAAAGATTTCTCTATATTCCTGAATCATCTCAACTAAGGCCCCTCTTTCCTTCACGCTCAGATCCTTCGAAATGAAGACGGGCCTTGGATCTTCTCCTTCTTTGGAAGATCAATATGCCCCTCCTTTATCCATGCTCAGATACTTTGAAATGAAGACGGGCTATGGATCTTCTCCTTCTTTAGCCAGATCAAGCTGCTCCATCTCCTGCACCTGTGGGATTTGGGCTATCCATTATGTACTTTGGTTCTTCTTCTATTTCTTCCATACACTTTTGTATATTTAAGTTGTCTATGACCATTCACTGCCCGTATGGGTCCACCAGAAAACACTTGTACACCGGGTCAGCCTCTTCGTCAGACTCTGCAATAACTCATTCGACCGCCCTCTCACACCTCCAAAGGTGATAGATCACCTTTCCGTCATCCGTTATCATTTTTTTGTATTACCTGCTGGCCGTTATGGCTGCCCTTCCATTTTCTCTCTCTTGAAGCTTCTGCTAACATATTTACCAAAAACCTACTTAGCACGCTATGTCATTGGATCTCATGCTCCATTAGGTCCATCCTGGGTCTCATTCTATCTCTCAATTATTTAGAGATATTATGAGTCTTGGGATCGATGTGGTTAACCTCCTTTGCTTCGCTGCTCTGATCATTCACAGGCCCCATCCTTTCTCTGATTGAGGGAACTCTGGCTCCCTCCATTCTCCTCGTTAGGACTCTTGCATCCTATGTATAATGCTGCGTCCATTGTAAGGGCTTTTTTTTTTGCAAAGGGATTCTTCGTTGCTCGTATAGCGATCTCAGTTCCCTTCACATTTGCCTTAGCGCATTGATGGTATGTTGAGGGAACTAAATCGTGGTTGTGCATCCACACCTTTCCTATTAAGAGATGGTAGGAAGTTGCACTCTCAATCACATGAAACTTGATGTGCGAAGTGAGATTCCCCATTACAATCCCCATGTTCACATACCCAATTGACTTGGAGGACTGGTTGTCATAACCAGAGATCACCAAAGGTATTGGTATCAATATATCCTTAAAGATGTTGGATGCGTGGAATGAGTTGATAGGCATGATGTTTATGGATGCTCCTACATCAATAAGATCTCTCGCAAAGCTCATCCCATTGATACTTGCAGTCACGCATTAGGTTCTGTTGTGGTGAAACCTCACAGCTCTATCGGCATCGCTGAAAGTCATTTCGGACAGGAATTTTCTCACCAGCCTGTCCATGGCCCCCCTCCATCTCAGTGATGGAACTGCATTCTTTCGTACAATGTCTAAAATAATTTGCGTTATCTCCAGTTTGCTTTATATTGTCATTCCCACCTGATCGAAGAACCATGAAAATTTGGGCGACTGCGATACAATATGGTATTCTAGCCCTTGATCTACTTCTTCACTATCAAGGTTATACACATCCTCCACATCCTTTACGCTTGCTTCATCGTAGGCTATCACGACATTAGCCATCCATCTCGTGCAGTCTTCAAACGCTTCCTCAAACTCTTCTTTCTCCACCACCAGCTTCCTCATCTCCCTCTCAGCTTCTTCATCATAAGCAACTACCAGATTAGCTACATATGCTAGTAATGGGCTATTGTTGACGTTCTATTGAGGGATCTGTAGAGTCCCTACCTTCATATGATTTCTTATAATCTTCCTCAGCATAAGACAGGTGGGTCGTTGGATGATCAATCTTCCGATGGATCTGGCAGTATTTGGAATTAGTTCTCACTTTTGCGTCTGGCTCCGTTGCTGGAGTATCCTTGGGTTCATAAACTATCCCTCCTTTCACCATGGTGTTGTAGCAACTAACAGCCTTTTCAACGGTACAAGACCATGGTGTTGTAATACCCCGTATTTTTATGCTTTCTAAATTTGGGGATTTATTAAATTTAATGTGAGTTATTAATTTAATATAAACCCAGAAATTAATTATATTTTTATAATTACTAACGTGATGTGAGTTAGTAAGTATGGGAAACTTATTATATATTACTAATGAGCAAAGTAATATATAATATTGGTTCTATTAAATGTCACGAGTGAATAAAATGATAATTTTAGAAATTTAAGTCTGGACGCGCCGGTATCGTGTCGAAACTAAATATCGATTAATAAAAAGTTAATAAATTATAAGTTTCTCGTATGGTCATTTTGAGTGCGCCAAAGTGTCCGGAAGGGTCTAGATAGTCTAGAAAAGTGTACCCGGGGGATTTAGTTTGGGTCTCGGGGCGTTTTTAGGCTTAATTAGTACCCCGGGAGGGCATTTTGGATATTTTGTAATTTTGGGTAATTAAACCCACGAATTTGCAAGGGTTATATCAGATTCTTGTGGTTGCCTTCTAGGGTTAACACAACCAAAACCAAGTGACGTCCATTGGAGAAGAAAAGGAAGAGGTTACCAAGGAGTTATAGGACAAAAACTCCTCCGTTTGCGCCGCCGTCGCCGCCAAACGATAGATCGCGTGATAAGGATTACAACCACGCTGATTTCAGCCACAAACCAGAGATAAATATTTCCAGGAAAGTATTTATTCTGCTTAATTTCGTTAATTCTTCTTTCATGTTAGTTTAGGGTTGATTAGGATGAGTTCTATGAAAGAAAACTTATGTTAGATATTAGAAAATTTCTTGTTTTAGTGATATAAATTATAATCTGGAGATCCCCTTCATATGTAGAAGTTTAACCACAGATTTATGATGAATTAGAAGTAGAATTTCTGGACAAAGAATGATTTGAATTAAGATAAAGAAATTTTTAGGGTTCATGAGAATTATATAAATTTGGGCACTTTTAATCCATGAATCTTGATGAAAACTCGCATGCTTTACGTTAAATATTGTCCATTTGGATTTAGCACGTTTGTGGTATAAATTTATGGGAGTTTGGGAGTTAAAACTTTAGATTTAAATGATGTTGGATGATAGAACCCGTAACTGGTTTTCGGCAGATTTCGTCATACCTGTTTGATCGATCAATCGAACCAGGAGTATCGATCGATCGATGCATCGATCGATCGACCCCTCCTGGCAGACTCATATTTTCCCTTCTAAATAGTTAAATTCAATTTAAATGTGTAATAATCTTTGGACATTCTTATTAAAATATTTTGGGAGGTAAAGAAGACCAGTAGGACTTATTAAAAATAGGAAATCTTTAATGTAAGACGAGATTTATATTTTTGGGGATGTTTACATAAAAGGGACGATGGAACTATGTATTAAAGAAAAAGACGCGTAAGATAGTTACGTTGGAAAATAAATGAGTACCTACTGAAATTACACTTGGGAGTATAGAAATTCACGAGTGTCACTTGATAAGTTGGAATAATCCCACAAATTAAGATAAGAGGCAACCGTTATACGTGATAACTAAATAACGAATAATAAGGACAAATGTCATAATTATGGGTTATGAGATGTACCTAAATTTGATATGGTAATAGTAGTATATTTATATGACTGTGTTTATGCATATACTGTATACGTGTGAAAATCATGCTCGCGCTACTTGTTATCCCCGAGGTTACCGCTCTGGGACAGTCTTATCTCGATGGGACCTTTATGGGGGATATTGACTCGTACCCTAGAGGATAGAAATCCTTCGGTACAGTCTATCGAATCGATAGTTCAGACGGTCCTAAGAGACGTGACGGCATGTGCTGACCTCTTAGAGACCTGAAATCTATGCTTCGCCTCAATATTGTTTGTGTTTGTGTTAGTACAGTTCGAGAGTTATTCCGAACTTGTATTTCCCTTAGTACGAGTGATACGGGGACTGGATAGCAGAGTATGCCCGCACCATAATTATTATGTGGGGTGCCATTATAATATATATATATATATATATATATATATATATATATATATATATATATATATATTATACGAGTATTTAATATATGTATTTAATTTTGGAACTTGGGAACTACCTACTGTGTTTATGGGAAGTAAGAAATGAATAATTATTTCAATTTGGGAATAAGTGTTTGAATAGTATAATATATTGTTGAGAGACTTTGTTAGTAAATAAAGTTAAATGAGAACTTTGTTGTTAAATGAAATCAACCTCTTAAACAGTTGAATTTTCCAGTTTAAATCTTACGAGCGACATAAGATAGGATACATAAAACCGTTGGGAAGGTTAGTGCGATAGACGTGCACATTAGAATAGAGGTGAGAATTTCTCAAAGGAGTGTCGCACTAATATGTTGTTGCATTGGCCAGTAAAAATTTTAAATACTTGCTAAACAAATTTTAAATCGTTTTTACAATCGGGCTCTGACCCGTTTCCATTTTCTTTTCTCTTTTTTATATATATATATGTATATATTACAGGTGCCCAGCCACAGGGACGTCTTGCGTAGGATCCTTTGGAAGGAACGTGCTGCAGCTTAGGTGGGAGTTGCAGGCCTCTTGCTTAGACGACCTCATTTCTTGATTCCACTTCTAGCATTTATTTTATCCAGTTGGGCATGTGTCGCCCTTTTCCATTATATAGTTGTTTTATTGGATATTGTAATTCAATTATTTCCAATATTTACACTTTGGATTTTTATTACTGACAGGATGTTTTCCTTTAAGTTTTAATGTTGGGATTTATTTGTTAAATGTTTAATTCTTTGGGATTATAAGTTACATGATAATTGTTGTGTGATTCTTTAAATTGTGAATTATGTAAAGTTTTAAATATTGGTTTATAAAATAAAATTTGGGAAGTAATGTCTAAAAATGGTTTTGACACTTAGCTTAATTATTTAGGGTGTTTAAATTGGAAATGTTATTTTTACGACAGTGATGCTAGGAATGAACTGACCGTCACCCTGATTATAATTTAATAAAGGACTGATCACCCGGTATTTAATTAGAACCGTCAAATTATTTCACAAATATGAGAAAACATATCTTTAAAAAGATTTTCAATAAACATGCAAGATCCGAAGAAATTCTGATTTAAACATCATATAGCATCTAATCACAAAATCAGAATATTTAGATCATAAAAATATTCAATAAAATTCGGATCTATAAATCTAAGGAATTCTAGTTTTTGTAAAAAATTATTTCAATATGAAAGCACTTAAATTCTCTCTACAATAACACAATATTTCAATCTCTAAAGATATGAGATGATGTGCAAGATCATTGAGAATTTAAAAACAAAAACAGAATAAAGATGAAGTAGAATGAACACAATGTGTGTAAAATAATACTTTCTTCTCTCTTAGATATCTCTCTCTAATTCTCTATATTTTTCTCTCTAAAAATATTAAAACCTCTTGTGTTTCTCACTCTAGAAAATATAATCTGAATATCTAACACAAATAAACTCTGAAATGAAGTTTATATAGGTGAGAAAACAATATTCTAGAAACTTTTAAAACCAAAGGCTCAGATTAATTCGAGTTAAAACTAATTAACAAATTTTAACAACTTAACAAATACAGTTAATCTCATGCAAATACAGTCGGTTATAAACAACTCAAGAACTTAAAACCACTAGCAGATATAAACAAGACTGGTATAGGGTTTTAGTGTAACAAACTTCCCAACGGATATAATTGAGACATGTGGCATATAATCAGAATACTCAATCTCAACCAAAGGGATCTAAAGATTAACTGGCAGTTAAAAGGGTGTAACAGAAATAGTATAGCTGGCACACTTCCAAAGGTCAAAACTCAAACACGAAACAACCTAATGGTTCAAGACGAAAGTCTGAAAGCTGGTCAATATTAATATTAAATCCAAGCAGTCAAATCAATGACACCTATAAGTCCATCTCGGTCAAAATAATTCTATTGGGCAAAGACTCAAACTTATGACAGCTGAGGCTCCAAAAAGTACAAACAGGTATAGGCTATATATATTGGACAAACAAGGTTTAAAAAAATAAACCTCAAGCTTACAAAAGCAGGTACAATCGGTAAGGCCGAAACAGTGAACTACCAACTAAGGTATGGGCGAACACCTATTAAATGTAACACTTAAGTTCAATCGGCCAGAACTAATTAAATAAATAAGCGACTATGGCAGGTATAGGAAATATATAAAGGACGAAAAAAATACCTACCTAATCTCTATGAGAAAGGACGAACAAGTCTAGAGGGTCAAATCGGCAAGGTTTAGGAATTGGCAGGTACTATACGGAAAAGATAAGGTTTAAAAAAAATAAACCTAAAAATACTAAGTCTCCTACAATGGGTAAACGAAATCAGCTAAACCAAAGAAGGTAACAGGTGCGGTCAAATCATTGGGTAAAAGGTGTACTTATGAAGACAACTCTTAGTCCTAGATGTATTAGGGTGACATCTTAGCAGGTAAATGGATATGGCCTATATGACATCTAAGGCTACAGTTATGGCATGAAGCCTAAGGGCTACGGTCCTAACAGGTATAGGACGAAATAGGGTATAAAAAAATAAACCTAAAGTTAATAGAATCTATGGCCGAAAGCTACTAAAGGCTACAAGGGTATTAACTTGCTAAAACCTAAGCAGGTAAGTAACAGGTAATATCTATAGGATGACATGCTTAGGTCATACTCGGCCAATACATTATTATAAAGGCAACACAATATAATTTCATATGACAGAAATTAGTCCACGCAAACATACTCACATATCATATAATATATATAAAATATGTTTTAAAACCAATTTTATTTTATTTTTGTGATTGTTTAAAAAATAATACCGAAATTATTTTTATCACTAAATTAAATTCCGAAAGTGATTTTTAAAAATAAGAGTTTCATTTTAAACAAAACTTACACCAATTTTATTTAAAAAAAAGTATTTTCAAAAAAAATAATGTAATCTCATTTTTAGAAAATGTTTAGGCTCACAATTAATTAGTCACACAATTAAAAATCATAGATCAAGAAATATGCATGTGTTCTTAATGTGTCAAGTGAAAATGTGCAACACACGTGAATACCGTTACTCAGATATGTCGTTGAGTACAGTCGAGGCATGTTGAGTCGTCGAGTAACGTTGTAAGGTGTACCAAGGATAAGGCTCGAACTAAAAATATGTTTTGACACAATATCCAAATTAGTTGAAACACCTAAATAATGTAGACTCAAGTAAGTCAAAGATTTAGGGTGTTTCAGCCACTATTGGTGAACCTGTCTCCAACACGGATCTTGTTAACTCTGTTCAAAATGGTCTGGACCTTAAGTTCGATATTCTTGTCACTTCCATTGAGAGCTTTGACGTTCTTCCTAATTTTTTCAAACTTCGATCTCCTTTGCTGAGCTGCGAGGCCCGCCACAAGTCCACTCCCATCACCCCACATGCTGCCCTCCTTGCCTGTCACCATGCCCCTCGTACCACCTATCGGAATAACAACTATCGTAAAAAAGGACGATGAACCCAAAACCGCTCCCATACCAATAACACCCGTTATCCCCAGCCTCGTGTTCTTGGATCTGGTCCTACACTGCAACCCATGGCCCAATGCCAACTCTGCTCTGGCTTTGATCCTTGAGTCCACAGTTGCTCCTGCCTCTCCACCTTTACCTAGCCATTAGTGCCCCGATCTCTCAACTCTGCCTTTGTTGGAGTTCAGATAGCCCAATCTCCACAACCTTCCTATGACCCCAGCTGGTATCCTGACACCGGAGCCTCCACCCACATGATCGGCAATCCTGCGCTCTTTCAGCAACATCGTTCTTATTCTGGACCACACACTGTTCAACTTGGCAATGGTGATCATCTCTCCATTACTCATACGGACAACATGGCACTTCCTCTTGGTTCTTCCTCTTTTTATCTTAACAATGTCTATGTTGTCCCTTCTATGCGCAAGTGTCTATTATTAATTACTCAATTCTGTAAAGATAATAAAGTTCTTTGTGCTTTTGATACCCATCCTTTCTATTGATCTCACTATCGAGTCTCTTCTTTATCAAGGCTTATGTAAAGATGGTCTTTACAAGCTTCCTGCTCTCCCATCCCATGTTCAAGCTCTCTCTGCCTCCCATAGTTCTTCTACATTGTGGCATCACAGATTTAGCCACCCTTCTGCCAAAGTCATCTCTTATTTAAGCTCGCATAAATTTTTATCTCCTACCTTTAAGACTAATTCTTCCTTCTGTCAAAGGCGTGCCTTGGGAAAATCCACACACCTCCCGATTCCCCAATCACATGAAATAAAAAGTGTCGCCTCTTGTTCTTTAATACATTATGATGTTTGGCAATCTCCTAATCTCTGTCTCTAGTTACAAATACTATGTGCTTTTTAATGACGATTATACTCATTTTTTTTGTTATGTTTTATGAGACATAAATAAATAGTTCTTATGCACTTTAAGAATTTTGTCACCTACACACAGAGACACATTTCTCTGTCTCCATCAAACAATTTCAAAGTGATGGCGGGGGAGAATATGAGAGCCCTTTTTAAGAATTTTGCACGTCCATCGGCATTTACCGTCGTCTTTCTTGCCCTCACACACCCGCACAGAATGGTCTTGCTGAACCATGGTTCAAAGTCTCGGTATCAGACCCTTGATTTTCAACTCGGTCGCGATATCGGGGGATACGCAAAGATATGTTATTTAGAGAGCGCGAAAAGTTCCGAAAAAATATATAAAATTAAAAAAATAAGATTAACAATATGTACTAATAAGATATGTTCAAACCATTACTTAATATGCATTACATTGTATGATTAGTTATTCTGAAGTGCGGCGGACTTGGCATACTGCTAATGTACTAATTTTATTTTTATTTTTAATTATTTAAAATCTCTAAATAATTACGTATTAGTGACTAATTGTTGATTTTAAGTTATGTAGGAGGATGTTTGATATTCATGGATGAGACTAGAGTTATGAGGATTCTTTTTTCCCCCAATCTTTGTCTCTTCCATTTTCGGACATCATTATGTGACATTATATTTTGATAGGATATTTTGTTCCAAGTTCAAATATTTTTATGTACGGTGAATGTTATTAGTTTTATATTAGTGACATTTTAATTTTATTGCAATTGTTTAATTTAATCTTAGTGTGTAAAATTATTCTGCGTGTATATGTTATTTGGACAAACTTATATACGGTCATGATTCTGTAAATGTTACAATATATTTTCAACAACGAAGAAATATGGTAAAAGATGAAAATTCTATAAAAAAATAAAGAAAATATGACAATGCTCAAATAATGATGCAATTTTTTTTCCATATTACTCAGAAAAGTTATTTAAGGTTGCAATAATTTTCACAACATTTTTTTTTGTACAAATAAATGTTTTGTAAAAAACTATACAAATAAATATCTTACAAAACATATACATTTTTTTGTACAAATAAATGTTTTGTAAAAAAAATTTACAAAGAAATGTTTAACAAAACTTATACATTTTTTTTTGTTCAAATAAATGTTTTGTACAAAATGTACAAAGAAATGTCTTATAAAACGTATTTTTGGCATCTTTTTACAAACAAAATTAAAAATGTTTTGGAGAAAAATATTTTTTGGGTACCAAAAAAAAATGTCAAAAGGGTTGAAAAAATGTGTCGTTTGAATCGATTGTCTCGACCGATATCGCGGCAAGGCGTCTCGAAATCGGTTGTCCAGGCCGATATCTCTGCGAGACAACACGATTCAGTGTTTTTTTACACGCCTCTCAATATCGTATTGGTATCGTATCGGTACCCTCCGAGTCCGAATTGACTCGGCTGATACTTTGAACCATGTGCTGAATGAAAGCATCATCACATTGGGGATATATCCCGCACTCTCGTCTCTAATCACGCCCCCCCACACCCACTGGCCTGAAGCTATCTCCACCATTGTTCATATAATCAATCGTCTCCCCTCTCCCGTTCTTAATTGGGCTTCTCCTTTCTTTCGTTTTTATGGGTGTTTCCCCTCATTTTTCGACCTCTGTGTTTTTGTTGTGCCTGTTATCCGCATTTGGGTGCTTATTTCAGTAACAAGTTATTGTCAAGAACTGTCGAATGTGTGTTTTTAGTTTACAACTCACAACACAAAGGATATCGTTGGCTGGATCGCTCGACATGTCGTGTTTACTTATCTTGCCGCATTCACTTAAGTGAACACCATTTTTCCTTCTCTACTGCTACCCCCACCTCCACCCTTTCTCCCTGGATATTCGTACCCCTTATCCCTCCTGCCCCTTTCGCACCTCCCCCCTCCTTACCCCCACCCACTCCTCGATATGAATCCTATCCTCTACACTATCATTGTCCCTTCGCTCAACCACCTCCAGACATCCCTACCCCTCCCTCCAACCCCGCAGACATTCCCTCCTTATAAGCCTTCGACATCCCATGATTACCCGACAATAAGATGGTACCCATAAGCCTCTTCACCAAACCGATGGCGCCATCAGATATCCTCTTCCCAAAACCCTTTTGGCTCACCTACCTTCCCCTACCTCCAAACCCACATGCTACTCTCAAGCCTCCCGCATTCCCGAATAGCGTCTGGCCATGATTACAGAGTTCAATGCTTTACTTAAGAACTCTACTTGGGTTCTTCTTCCTCCAAATCCTGCTCAACATGTAGTTGACTGCACATGGGTGTTTAAGCTAAAGCATTATGCTGATGGTTTCATTGAGTGCCACAAGGCTTTCCTGGTTGCAATGGGTTTCCACCAACAGGACGGTATTGATTTTGAGGAAATTTTCAGTGCGATCATCATGCCCACTACCGTTCGCACAGTTTTCAGCCTTGCTATCTCACAGGGTTGGTCTCTTCGTCAACTTGATGTGAAAAATTCCTTTCTCCATGGGATCCTTGACGAGACTATCTACATGAGTCGACCTCCTGGCTTTACTGATTTTGCACATCCTGATCGTGTATGCTTTCTCAAAAATGCCATTTATGGCCTCAAACAAGCCCCACGTGCTTGGTTCCAGAGGCTCAGTAGTTCTCTTCTCCAGTGCGGGTTCACTCAGAGTCGTGCCGATAACTCTTTGTTCATCTAAAATCCTAGTATGCGATTCCCTACCTTCTATTATACGTGGATGATATCATTCTTACTAACAACACCCCACACCTCCTCATTTCCTTCATTACCACCTTGGGCAAGGAATTTGAGCTAAGTGACCTCAGCCTCCTCTCCTACTTCCTTGGTGTTGAAGCCACCTACCTCTATAACTACCTTCACTTCTCCCAAACCAAATACACTATCGACCTTTTCCACCGCTTCAGCATAACTGACTGCAAACCTTGTTTTACACCCATTTGTGTTCAAACCTGGCTCTTAGCCAATACTGATGACCTCATTTCTGATCCCACTGAGTATCCCCAGTTAGTCGATTCCTTTATGTACCTCACATTCACCTGCCCTCACATAGCTTATGATGTCTATCATATGTCTCAATTCATACCCTCATCTCAGAGCCGCCAAGAGAATCCTTCGCTACCTCAATGGTTCTCCTGATCTTGATCTCCTCTTTCTCCCTTCCTCCAACCCCTTTATCATCACTGCCTACTCCAATGCTGATTGGGTTGGGTGCCTTGACTCCCGCCGTTCCACTACTGGCCTCTGCATTTTCTTGGGTTCCAACCTTTTCTCTTGAACAGCCAAGTGGTAACTGTTGTCAGGGACTTTTTTGGAAACTTATTTATGTTACTTTTATTCTATTGGGTACTTATATATAATTAGTGAACCTTATGTTATAAATAGAATGAGATTGGAGAATGGATGACCTAATTCATTTCATTATTTCTCATCTTCCCATATCAGATTTCTTTCTTCTCTTCTTCCTCTTTTATATCTTAATCTCTTATAAACCTTATGTGTTCCTTGTCCTATCAATTTGTTGATGATTTAGTCCTTATACTTGGCTTTATCTACTGAAAAACAGAAGTGAGGTGCACTCTATTTTCAAGAGCTTTCACAAAATAGTGTGTACTCAATTTGGTTGCTTTTTAAAAATTCTTCGATTTAATAATTGAGGGCAGTTTATGTATTGTGGTCTTACCTCATTTTTCATTGAAAATGGGATTGTTCATCAAACCTCATGTGTTGATACGCCACAACAAAATGGTGTAGCTGATCGAAAACATCGTCATATTAGAGAAGTTAGTCATTCTTTTCTCATAAGTATGGGAATACCTAAACCTCATTGGGCAGATGCCACCCTAACCGCTACCTATCTTATCAATACCATGCCCTCTAAGATTTTAGGACATAAAACTCCCATATTTATGCTGTAAAATAATTCTCCATTATTTATCATTCCTCCCAAAGTATTTGATTGTGTCTGTTATGTTCATATTCATCACCGGACGGATAAAATGGAACTTAAAGCTATTCAGTGTGTGCTCTTAGGTTACTCAGTAACTTAAAAAAGGTATCGTTGTTATAATTCTATCACTCATGTTTATCAATAAACGTGACATTCTTTGAGATGGTTCCTTTTTTTTCTACTGCTCGAGATTCTCTACAGAGGGAGACTCCACTTAGTGTAGAGAATCCATCCCCGTCCTTCTCTAGAGTTGGATGTCCTCTTTCATTGCCGATTTTTACTCAAGGGGACTCTATGCCTAAGTCTGCTACTACTAATACTAATGAATTAAAACAGAAATAAAGGAACAATCTTATATATATAAGAAAAGAAAAACAAATCATTATCACCAAGAAGTCTCTCGTGATTCAGGTAATCCCTCAGTTGACATTGATATTGATATTCCTATTGCCCCGCGTAAGGGTGTTCGTGATTGTACAAAATATCCTATATCTCAATTTATATCCTATAAAGCCTTATCTCCAACATATCGTGCTTTCACTTCCTCCGTAACGTCTGTTTCCATTCCTTCTAACCTTTCAGATGCTTTAAATCAAACTCAATGGAAGAAAGCTATGATTGAAGAAATGGAGTCCCTTGAGAAAAATAGGACATGGGATGTTGTTCCATTACCTCAAAGTAAGAAACCAGTAGGCTGCAAGTGGGTTTATACAATAAGATACCAAGCTGATGGAAATATTGAAAGGTGTAAAGTCCAATTAGTTGCAAAGGGCTTCACTCAGACATATGGGATTGATTATCATGAGACCTTTTCTCCCGTTGCCAAGATGAATTCCATATGAGTTCTTATATCATTGGTAATAAATTTGTCTTGACCTTTATACTAGTTGGATGTAAAGAATGGCTTTCTTAATGGTGATTTGGAGGAAGAAGTGTACATGAAGATGCCTCCATGATTCAAGATTTGGTGTGCAAATTGAAGAAGGCCTTATACGGGTCAAAATAGTCATCACGTGTGTGGTTTGAGAGATTTAGCACTGCTGTAAAAAGGGTGGGGTACACGTAGAATCAGGCGAATCATACTCTCTTCATTAAGAGGTACCAAGATCGCACCACTCCGCTCATTGTGTATGTTGATGACATTGTTATTACTGGAGATAATCCAGAAGAGATACATTGGATGAAGTCTTTTTTAAGGACGGAGTTCAAGGTTAAAGACCTTGGATTATTGAGATACTTTCTTGGCATGAAAGTGTGTAGATCTAAGGAAGGAGTGTTCATTTCACAACGGAAGTATGTGTTAGACATGTTGACTGAAACGGGAAAACTTGGAGCTAGACCTGCTGATACTCCTAATGAGCAAAATCATAGGCTCAATGATATGGATGGTGAGTTGTTAGATGATGTGGGGAGATTCCAGCGTTTGATTGGGAGACTAATATAGCTTTCTCTTATGTGTCCAGATATTGCCTATGCTGTAAGCGTGATTCGTCAGTTTATGCATGCTCCACGTACGACTCACCTTGAGGCAGTACATCACATACTCCGTTACCTTAAGGGTTTTCTTTAAAGGGATATTGTTTGGTCAACATGGCCACTTGCGAGTTGAAGTATATACAGATGCAGATTGGGCAGGGTCCGTGACACACCGAAGATCCACTTCAAGCTTCTTGCCAATACAACCTGTAGTAGCGAGATCTAGTGCAGAGGCAGAATTCAAATCCATGGCACATGAAATTTTTGAGTTTTTATGGCTACGCACTATGTTATCCGAGTTGGGTCACCTTATTCGTGAGCCAATGAATTTGTATTGTGGCAACAAGGCTTCCATTAGTATTGCGGCAACAAAGCTGCCATTAGTATTATTCACAATCCAGTTTAACATGATTGAACAAAGAACGTGGAAGTTGATCGACATTTCATTAAGGAAAAGATTCGTCTTGGAGTGATTTATACTCCATATGTCAGCACAGGTGAACAACAGCTTATGTGTTGATTAATAAGAGTGTGAACAAGACTACTTTGTAGTATATATTAGTCAAGCTAGGCATGGTAGATATCTTTACACCAACTTGAGGGGGAGTGTTGTCCGAGGCTTATTTGGAAGCTTATTTATGTTACTTTTATTCTGTAGGGTACCTATGTGTAATTTGTGAAACCTTATGTTATAAATAGAATGAGCTAGGAGAATGGATGACCTAATTTATTTAATTCATTCTCCTCTTCCCATATCAGATTTCTCTCTTCTCTCATCTTCCTCTTTTATACCTTAATATCTTATAAACATAATCTAGAGTTTGATTACTTCATAACTCAATAATAACCCACCGTTTTCGGCTCTAGTGCCGAAGCTGAGTGCCGCTCCCTAGCCCATGTCTGTGCTCAAATGACATGGATTTCCCATCTCCTCACCGTGCTTGAAGTTCCCTCTCCTAAGCCTATCACCCTCTACTGTGATAATCTCAGCACCACTTACGTGGTCTCTAACTCTGTTTTTCATGCCCGCATCAAACACATTGAGCTGGACTATCACTTCATTCGAGAATGTCATTCAACCGACTCTCATCGAGTTCATTTTGTCCCCTCTCCAGATTAACTTGCGGATATTTTTATTAAAGGTCTACATAAGCATCGTTTCACTCTGCTAAGGTCTAACCTTGTCTCTCCAGGACAATCGAGTTTGCGAGGAAGTGTTAAGCTCAATAAAACATGCTCCTTAAAACATGGAAACATGTTTCTTAAAACATGCCATATTTTATGGGAATAATTGGTGTAAATATTTGACTATCTTAGGCTTAATCTTAATCTTAAGTATAAATCATGCTTGTATGTTCCCTTTATACACATTGTAAGAGCTATATATATAGGCCTCCAATTGGAGAAGAAAGATAAGGAAATTCAATTTACCAATTCTTTCCGATTATTTACCTTGAGACGTAGTTGGAGTGTCATATGCATACACTTAATATATTATGAACGTACGAGTATGTGTAAACACTTTGTAGTATTTAAGCATAGCTTATCCCCTCAAAGTTTGATTGATTTTCAAACTTGTTTGAGCATTGGTTGATTATTAGCGTTGATGAGACGTGATTTGAGTATTCAGAATGCGGGTTGTCTTAGCAACTCTCTATATTTTTATTTTGTAAAAATAATTGTATTGTTTTATTATATTGCAATTGCAAAGGCAAATGTATTTCAATGTAAATAAAAGGGTTATTTGGGTTTTGGTTCCCATTAGTTTTGTCTGTTTGGGGATTAACCTCCAATTAAAAACTATTGTATGATTAACCCCAAGTGAAAAATGGGAGTTAATCCTACAATAGTTTTTTTATTGGGGGATAATTCTCAAACGGACAAAACTAAAGGGTTCAAAACCTAAATAACTCTATTTCGTTCTATTTTTGGCTTCCGCAAATGTTTTTATTTAGCTACCTGGCATTGAAATATGGTTTGAAAAGTTTAAATTGACTAGTATTTTTATTTTATTTTTAATTGTGCCTCGGGTTCTGGGGGTGTTACAGAGAGATATGGCGAGATTTTATTCCAACACTTTGCCATTAATAAAACCTCCAAACACCATTCCTATTGACGTAGGTTAGACCACCGCCGAGCCACATAAACTCTTTTTTCTTGTGTGCTATCTTTCCTTGAAATTGCTCTCTTTTGAGTTCTTAAAGTGTTGATTTTGGTGGCAATAGTTCTCTTAAAACACGATCACTAGCTATATTCTAGAAGTTCATGTATCATTTCTATTCCTATATATACAGTACTGTCTTTGTACGGACTGTCTCGCATATTAACGGTGCGGACTGGACATGTGTCACTGAGCCCATAAAAGAGAGAGAGAGAGTGCCAATAATTTCATGGCTCACTTCCAGGTGACACATGTCCAGTCCGCACCGTTAATATGCGGGACAGTCCGCACAAGAGCAGTACTGCCTATATATATATATATATATGTGTGTGTGTGTATATATATATATATATATATTTGTTACCTCATGAACATTCACTCTAATCTTTCTTGTTTATTCACCTGAAATTGATAGATGGATTTGCATTGATAGGAGGCATTAATCTTTTAAATCTTTAGTTACTGATCGTTCATATCTAATGTTTGGACTTTACAGGATCATCGTCAATTGGGCAGCGATATTATGAATTCCTTGACCACTTCCGACTTCCTGATGGGCCAAATTTTTTGAAAATATGCGGTGAATCTGCGTGCAATGAGATACCCAATGACTATATCAGTGTAAATCCCTATACCTTATTGAAAGCTGATGTAGTAGAACCCTTATGATGTTTAGATGGGTCGATTCCTGATGAATTTGTTACTTATAGTTTAACTGTGATATTTTATTTTTACTGTATTGTTTTATCTATTTTTTTCTTCATTAAATTAAATGTTATCACATCATTTAATCCTTTAAATCTGTATAATTGTTGAAGCGAAGTGTAGTCTTAATTCTATTTTGCTTTATCTATTGAAAGCCGGACATGGTAAGAAGCTCAAGACACCAATTGAAAATATCTAACCATTCCTGTATGAACATTTCATTTCTGTTATCATTTGCTTTCAACAGCTGAATAGATATTCATGTTTGACCCCACGGCTACGGGTGACCTGTTGTTGAAAAACAGCAGGACATGTGCTTTGGGTAAGGCCAGTAGGGTGCCATAACATGTGAGTGTGAAGTTAGGTCAAGCTAGGTTTGGCATAACCTTACCGAGACATTAAGTTTTGGTGCAAGGCTTGAGTAATTATAATTAAGATGTTAGTAGAATGCTGTTTATTAATTGTTGAGTAAATGATACGAACATGTTTTTCATTTCTTGCAACTGTGATTAGAATTGATTGATTTGTATTCGTAATTCGCTCTTGATAGCATGATTAGCATTTCTTTGCATTCACGTTTTTTGATACCTTGGCTTGCTGCTTGTTTCTTTCCTTATTTGGATCATTAAGGAACATGTTATAAATACCATACTTAATTTAATATTTAGACTTAGAGAAATTTGTCATGACCTTAACATTGACGGACTGCAGTACCATGTTCCCTGGTTGGCCTGCTGAACCCTGGCACATGACCAGTCTTACTGTTTCGACTGCGAATTCTTGCAGATTCTGTTAAACAAAATTCTCACCAGAACCTAATTTTCTTAACTTTTTGATTTTAAACAGGTTTTGGCTAAGAAATTTGGAGCTGCTGTGGTTTCCCTTGAGCATCGTTATTATGGGAAGAGTTCCCCATTCAAATCTTTGATGACAGAAAACCTGAAATTTCTTTCATCTAAACAGGCACTTTTTGATTTGGCTATTTTCCGTCAATATTATCAGGCAAGTTGCAGTTTAATTTCCGGGGCAATTTATATCTGAGACATCATATGTTAGCTATGATTTGTTAATTATAATCTAAGAAGCACGGACTCTACATGATTCGGGACACGAGATACGCAATTTAAAAAAAATGTAGGATACGATATGCTGGGATAGATATAATATTATTTATATTTAATTATATGTAAAAAATAGTTTTTAATACAGTTTTTTAATTTATATTGCAAAGTATTTGTAATTTTTGTTACAAAAATATTAATTCCAAAGTATTTCAACTGTTTTTAATATCTCAATGTCTCACAAAAGAAACCATATAAAGTACAATCTGATGATAGTACAAAGTACACATGTTGTAAAAATTTAACGTTACCTAGTAGGGGTGTGCAATGGAATCGGAAAAACCGATAAACCGAACCAAACCGGGTGCATTGGTTTGGTTGGTTTGGTTTTTTCCCGTGATGGTTCGGTTCCGGTTCCGGTTCCGGTTCCGGTTCCAAGAATTATAGAACCGGTTTCTTCGGTCTGGTTTCCGGGTCCACCACTAACACAAACCGAGCCGAACCATAAACAGATCCGGTTCAAAACCGAATCAAGAATCTAGGTCAAACTAAAACCGGTTTAATCCTAACATGCTTTTTTTTTCTCTTTAAATACATGAAAATGTTGCTTTCTCTTTAATTTAAAGGTTTTGAATTAATTTTGACTTGTGGGATTGGATTAAATCTATATTGTTTGCTTAGATTTTGTCTTTTAAAGTCATAGTTGAGGAAAACCATCGGTAGATCAAATGGATGAGTTAATGTGAAAATGACAGGTAACATGTTTTTTACTTGTGTAAGCAGCTGACTGAAGGGCTTTCTAGTCCAGTCTTCAATAGGTTCAAGTGTGACACTCCGTAAATTCCATATTTTGAGTGATCAGTCCTAATTACTTGATTTACGAGAGTGAAACAATTAGTAACATTCTAAGCATGTGATGACATAAGAGTGCAAACGAATATGGAAAATCTCAAACCATATGAATATGCCAAATAATAAAAATCTGAATATCCAAATACGTACAATATGAAGCTGAAAATCAATAAATTGATACAACCCAAGCATCATTAGAAAGAGTGCTACACTACAGAGACTTCCAAAAACGACACACTTTTTCGGATTACTCCCCCTCATCCCGAAAACCCGGAGGTGGGTCCATATAGATGGTCTCAGAGAAATCCTCACGTAGAAAGGCATTCTTGACTTTAGATGGTATCAATGACTAGGTCATGTGAACTTTAGAGATCTTGAGATATTAGTGAGAAAGGACCTAGTTCATGGCTTATCCTCAGCTGGAAAAATAATTTCCTTAGTTTGTGGACCTTGCCAACAAGGAAAATAAATTTGAAGCCTCTATCAAAAGTTCAATACCATTACCACCACACGTGTTTTGAAGTTGATTCACATGGATCTCATGGGTTTTACTCGCTCGAAGTGTTTAAGTGGTAAGAGATACATTTTTATGTTGGTGGATGACTTTTTGAGATACTCTATTGTGGGGTTTCTTAGGGAGAGGTGTCCAATGTGGTTGAGTTCCTAACAACCAAGTGCCATGTTCTACAAAACCAACATGATGTCACTATCAATCGGATGTTTACTGACAATGACAGTGAATTTAAAAAAGCCGAAGTGTATAGCTATTGTGATGGAGTGTGCATCAAACACAAGTTTTTGACCGTTCGTACTGCTCAATGAAATGGGATAGTTGAGAGGAAGAATCGGACGATAAAGGAGATGTCTAGATCTATGCTTCTTAGGAAAAACATGCCTAGACATTTTTAGGGAGATGCGGTGAGTACCGCATGCCATACGGTGAATAGGGTATATCTTCGTTCGCACACGCTACACACGCCATATAAGTTATGGACAGGGAATAATCCCAACTTATTATGTTTTCATTTTGTTGGTAGTAGTTGATAAATCTTGAGAGATAAAGAGCACTTAGGAAAGTTCAACTCCCGTAGCGATGAAGGGATATTCCTAGGTTATTCATCATCAATGGGGCTTATAGGGTATTTAACTTTGCAAGTTTTAAGGTTATGGAGTCAATAAATGTCACGAATAGAGATGATGAGTCATCGGTGTCTATTGACCCTAGCCCCCAATGTAAGGATAATATACCCCTGGTGAAGATCCCATCCTTTCGCATACTTCCCCAGTGAACCCCACTCTTGATTTAATGGATCCAACCTCTTAGGTTCAAAAGAGTCATGACCCTCCCTCTATACTTGGTGATCCCAGACTAGGTGTCAAGACTCATGCTCAACTTAATAATGTGGCTAGCTACCTTTGCTGCACCTTCTTAGCCCAAGAATGTGAAAGAATCACTCAAGGACGAGCATTGGATATCCTCTATGAAAGATGAGTTGTTTCAATATTTCAAGAACGATGTCTGGGAGTTAGTCCCCCGACCTAGAGAGAGAAATATGATAGGTACTAAGTGGATTTACAAGAACAAGATGGATGATAATGGTACCATAGTTCGTAATAAGGTTGGGTTGGTCTCTCAAGGCTACACACAGATTGAGGGTATAGACTTTAACGAGACATTCGCTCTTGTTGATAAGATTGAGTCTGTCTGATTACTACTCAACATAACATGCCATACGCGCTTCAAGTTATCTCATATGGATGATAAGAGCACCTTCCTAAATGACATTTTAAGGAGGATGTTTACAGGAACAACCAAAGGGGTTTGAAGACCCACAACACTCGGGACACCTTTTTTATCTTAAGAAGGCCTTGTATGGTTTGAAGCAAGCATTCCGTGCTTGGTACAAGAGGCTCACTTCCTATCTCGTAGCTCACGGCTTCAAGACAGGGGTAGTTAGTAAGATTCTGCTTATAAGGAGAGAGGGTGGTGCTATTTTAATTGCCCAAGTCTATGTGGACGACATAATATTTCGATCCGTGTGCTCCCATCATGGTCACACTTTTTAGGAGGAGATAAATGGAGACTTCGAGAAAAGAATGGTTGGTGAGCTTATGTTCTTCTTAGGCCTCCTGGTTCGTCAGTTAGAGGATGGGATATTTATATCTGAATTCAAATATTCCAGGGACCTAGTGAAGTAATTTGGTTTAGACTCCGCTAAGCACTCACGGAACCCTATGAGTAGATCGACTAATTTTAGCAAAGACACTTTAGGCAAGGACGTAGAGCAAATCCTTTATCGGATATTGGTAGGTACTCTAATCTACTTGGCCTCTAGTCGTCTTGACATTGCCTTTAGCATTGGAGTCTGTGCACTATACTAGGTGTCCCCAAAAGAGTCTCACTTGTTCGAACTCAAACGTATCATAAAATACGTGATTGGAGCTATTTCTTACGGTATTTGGTATTCCTTTGATACATGTGATCTTTTGTCTTCCTATTCGGATGTCAATTGGGCCAGGCATGTTGATGGTTGTAGTAGCACCTTGTGTGGGTTCTTTTACTTTGGGAGTGATCTTGTCTCTTGGTTGATCAAGAAGCATAACTCTATATTTTTGTCCATGGAAAAGGCTGTGTATATTGCCACCAGGAGTTGTTTTATGATTTCTTATGGATGAAGGAAATGTTGGAGGATTATGGGATTTCATAAGGCACTGTGACCTTCTTGTGATAATACGAGTGTGATGCATATATTCAGTAATCCAGTCCAACATTCTCGCATAAAACACATTAGGATACGTGACTATTTTATACGTGATCTCGTTGAGGAGAAGGTTCTGTCCTTGAGATTTGCGAGCTGCAAATGTCAATTAGTCAATATTTTCACAAAACCTTAAGATGCATTTAGATTTTGGGATCTTAGGAAGTCTTTGGGTATTTTCTCCGTTAATTGAGTTCGGGTACTTTATCTACTGTAGGATGTTTATCATATTCATATCTCATATTCCTATTTCTAGATTGTATCATCATATTATTGATATGTTTTCCTTTGGATATATTTCTAAAAATTCTAAAAAGAGATTTGTTTTTATGATTTTTAAAATAAAAAAGATTTCCAGTGTTTAAGAAAAAGTTTGTAAAAGTGAAAAAGGTTTTATTTTAATAAATTTTTTGAAAAAGACAAAAAGATTTTTGTATTTTTGATTTTTCACTGTATATGGATGAACATTTAAGATACTCGAATCACCCCTACATTCCATCCATTCACTTGACTTTTTCATAATTCATTGAGACATGAATTTGTTTCGTTAGTGTGCTTAATAATGAGTGGATAACATTTCGTTGATCATTGATGATTACTCTAAATTTTAGACTCTTTGTTACCTTTATTGCACACATGCACGGACTTTTTAAACATTTTACTTACTTGTCATATGACGAATACGATGTTCGCATCTCAATTCTGATCAATAACGAACCAAATGTAGAAAGAGATAAGTTGTCCATGTAAGAACCATTGCCTGAATTTCTTTTCCATGAAAAATATTATTATATGTTAAGTAATGGCAAGGGGCTACGAAAGAGAAAAATTCTCTTTGCATTAAAAGACACCATATGCATAAAAAAACCTAAAAAGATTAATGGCACACAAAAACAAAAGTGCCAAGGCCATTTAGTTATATATATTAATGCTTCACTCCATATGAGCATTATGATTTCTTCAAAATATTTGAGAGTGAAATCTTATATATAAGAGATTTTGAGGGAGTTATAAAGTAGAAGATCAATGGTTTTTCACAACGAACTTTCTTGAAAAGCATTACATAGTTTGGTGTTATTATTTTGAGAATCATTAAAATTCTTTACATTTTGCATAATTCGAGTCAATTTAATTTAATTTCAATATTTTACACCTAAGGTTGAAATTGAGTTATTTTGTTAGACGTGTCTCATGACTTCGTGCACCTATGTTATGAGTGTTTATGTTGATTTGCCTATGGAAAATGTTCTCACAATATCATTCTGTATTCATGTTTTAGATATTTTAGTTTTAATCCAAGATGACTATGTGTTTTTGTACCTATATGTACTTTGTATACCTTATACTTGAAAAATTAAAAAAAATCAAAAATAGTTGTTTGATAGGGGGGAGAACACATTATGCCTTTGAGATTATTATTACATGTGACTTATTGATTATCCTTGTGATGATATCTATGTTTCTTCATGTGGTGCTTATTATTCATGTTTAAATTCTACTCCTTTGTCTCTTACGGACAAAAAAGGGGAGAAAAAATTGAGGGGGAGTTTTATTTTTATTTAAAACTCGTGCGCGTCATGATATTTCTTTATTTTTATGTGTTTTGGTATCTTCTGCTTTGATGATGATTTCGCGGACTACACAAGATGAAGACAAAGTTAATCAAGGAGAGAACAAGTTCAGTTGAAGAGAAGTTTCAATTGTCATTCGGTTTCTGGGGTTGGGAGGTAATTAGGATTCATTGTCTTAGAGGGTTTTATTGTAATTTAGTTTTTAGTTTTATTTTGTACTGGAATAGCCAAAGGTGGAGATTTATAACAGAAATATTTTTTAATTGCTCATAGCTTAGGATTTTTTTTATAGTTTTGGCGTATCCCATTACAAATCGGCATCTCAAACTGAACATCAACATTATCTCCAAGTTCATGCGAATATTCGTTAGTGATCGAGCACCATTTGTGGATTCGTCACCACATTTTTTAGAGGTATAAACTTATGGTTTTTATGTCTTAATATAAATTATATTCTGGGAGTTTTGATTTTAAAAATTGAGGCTTTTTATGAAAGGATTTTAAAGAAGGAAAAAGTTTTTTATTAGTCTCGTTCAAATAAGATTGGATCTCGTTCAAACGAGATATATGGTCTCATTTGAACCAACTTCAAACGATCTTCAAACAAGACATCCCTGTTGTGATAGTGATTTGTCATTCGAAGCTCGTGAGAAGACTATTCGAAAGTAAAAAGGTTTCGTTAGAGCGATATAAGATGTAGTTTGAACGAATGTATTATTTTCGTTTGAATGAAGTCCTAATTTCGTTCAAATGACCCCACCGCTTCGAAATTCATGTTTTTGCATAAAAACCTGTTTTGTTCATAATTTCTCAAGACTTTTGACGAAAATGATTTTTCCAATACCTGTTCCAAAAGTTATCATTTTTTTTTCCAAAACAAGATTTTATTTTCCAAGTCATAGATCCCTCTATATGGTTTATGAGTTTACGAAACCCTAGTTTCCATACACCTTGCATAACCCTTGCAAAGTTCATCTCTACTATTGACCTATGGAACTGAGGTTCTAAAACTAAAGTAAAATAAGGCGGATCGATGGACACTGAGGGAAGACCTCTTCCTATGGACGACACTAGGTTGGGTTGTATTTTAATAGAAGATTTAAATACTCCACGCATTATACTTAGTCATGCTAATTAGTCTATAAGTCGATTGTGTCTGCCAAATTATTTATAGTGCTGAATAAAAGGTTTTGCCCAAAAGAGATTTTTTCCTAATTCTTTCCATACTTGCTTGTTTGGTTTGACATATTTAAATTTAGACCACATCTTTGCATGCATGCTAAATTAATTCAAAGAATAAATTTGGTAAAATTGAATTTGTGTGTTGTTGGCCTAATATATGAATCAATCCATAAAATCCCGCATCCTTACAATCACAAAGCATCTATCATCGTCATAACACATCTTAATAATTGGACCTATACTCGTGGTCCTTAAACTACATGAATTTAATCAACTCAAGTATTAGTGAAATGTCATTAGTTCAAAATTAACTATATCCCATTTAGGTATGAACTAATCTCCAAACATTATTTACATCGGTCAAAACCTAAAACTCCACATCATACTTCTAAACAGCATCCTAACATCCCTCCTAGGATTATCCCTTAGTCCTTTAAAAAATATTGCCCCACGAAAACCCAACCAACTAAACCTTCTGCCAGAACCATGTGCACGGGGCTAATCATGGCCGTGTTCACATATGTCACTCGCATTAGGCATTTTAAGCCATGCACATGAATGTTGCAATCTAGATTTCTAAAAGTTATGAGTTTCTACAACCACAAATCCTAAAATACGAACCCAAAAACCTTAGTCCGCGATTGATGAGCCAACCAAGGTTCCTAACACATCAAGAAAAACTTATTATGAGCTATAAACCCTTATAGATAATTAAAACTTAACATCCTAAGTTCATAAATCGACAATTTATCTCCAATTTGATTAAATATGAAATTAACAAGAGGGCTTTCATAAATTATCAACTATGAGGAGTAAACTACCTGAATGACTTCTTTGCTTCTAATTCTCTCTTCACATTCTTTCTAGAGGCATTCTATTTAATCTCTATCCTAGCATCCCACAAGGCTTTTAAGTGGGGGTAATATTGAATTCCCACAGTTCTTCAAATATGTGACAAAAAAATTCTTATTCACAATACTTACTTGTTCTTCTTCAGGTGGACGGTTGGTCATAGTGATAACTTTATACCTCCAATTGGTTATAAAGTTGTTAATATATTCCCTAGGTTTTTGTTTGAGTATCTCCATGCCACAACATGTTACTTCTAGTTCTTCGTTGTACTTTTACTAAGCCATTAACTTTCTGGAAACATCTTCCAATCTTTGCATTCAGGACTCTTCTAGTGACAAATACCCGTGGAGGGCGCTCTCTTTAGGGGTTTACTAAAACATCGGGATATAAACTATTTTGTAGCCCCTAGAAGACTCATAGTGTGATGGTAATTCCAAATATACCCCATGGGTGGACCGCTCCCTCCAAATTTATCAATGTTAGGCATTTCAAAATTTCTCGAGTTCATAATACTTTGTATAAAGAGACATGTGAGTGTAGTCCACATAACTTGAAGCTTCACGTGGTCAAAATTTTGGGAGAGTATCTTAAGGTCTTATTTCACTCAGCTGAGTTATTATTCTATAGAGTCGATAGGAGTAGGAATGATAAATTTAGCCACTAGAAGAGGAAGGTTTGGTATGGGTAAATGAGTAAGAGGTGGCCCATTGACGAGCGGGATGCATGGAGGCATTATGGAATGTGGATAATAATGGTACTATTTCAGGGCTCATATTCGTTTGGAAATATATGGTCCCATGACATGAAAGGTGGAGTCATTTGTATTAGGCATGATCTTTGTTTCAGGCAGGCCTATTTATTTACAATTTGCGAACCTTCAACTACAAAATATATTTCTTAATAGTAAGTTAAGCAAGAACGATAATCATATTAGGCTAAGCATTAACATCCCGATTAGGGTTTTCCATGAGACAAGAGCGTTATGTTCCTGCTCTAGTGGGTAAAGATAAAGTAGAAGTCCAAGGCGGTCTGATAGTGGATCGTAACTAATAGGGAGCTATGCTAAGATAGGGGAATGCAGTCACACTCGAGAAGGAAGTGGCTTAGTTTTAGAAAATAACGTGTTTTCTTTATTTTTGAAAGGATAATATTTTTGTTATTTTTTAAAAGAGAGAAAAATAAGAAAGACCCCTTTAGTGTAGTTGTTAATATTGGTCAACATTGTTTTATGTTCTTCCTAGACTGTGAGTGAAATGATGGAGAAGACTTGAGTCTAAGAAAAGATAGGGTACGTAATGAAATACAAGATTTAACTCGTTTCTAGACTCACGTACATGTTCCTATTTCAAAATTGGGTGAAAGAGTGAAAGTTAGGTGATAAGACTACACACAACTTTAGCAGAGTTTTGCATTGAAACCAGCAATATAGGTATGAGTATCCTAGGGCAGGCATCTCTATGAGGGTTATTCATAAGGGTTTAGTGTAAGGGTTCCCCCCTTTTTCATGACTTCCATGATATACCTCTTTCCTATTAGGACAATCATTTATTGGTACATGTGGAGAAGCTATTTATTATACCCAATTGTATGTGAATTTCCTCACGATATACCGCGTGGTGACAGTATGTGTGAGAGTGAATTTGATATACTCGGCATATGTGAATGAATTCATGTTATATACCTCCCGTTATGAGTTTGGTTAAGAGTTACGTTCTGGGTAACCGTTCAATATATATTAAGGGTACTTAGCTAATGGAAGGTGGGAGCCTATTGCTTAGGTTAATTGCGCCCTGTAGAACCAACAACCCATCAAAAAAATACTTTCTAGAATGGCACAAATATAAGGTCAACACTCAATGCTCATGTGATGAAGTGTGAAAATGCATGAGTCTTAATTAGTATCTTTATGGAATTTATTATGTATGATAAGAGGGATATGTACAACTAATAAGCATGAAGAAGAAAGATATACACAAGTGACGTATGTGAATATATACAAGTAATACGAAAATATGTACAAATGGAGGAAACGTGGAGAAAATGTATAAGTTATGGAGAAAATGGTGGTAATGTACAAGAAATGTGAAACATGATGTGATATATGCAAGTGGGTAAATCATGGATATATACAAGTGATTATAATATAAAAATGTTCAAGTGGGTAAAGCGTGGATATACACAAGTGATTAAAACATGGATATGTACAAGTGGGTAAATCATGGATATCTACAATTGAGTAAAGTATGGATATGTACAAGAGTGTAAAGCATGGATATATACAATGGATTAAAACATGGATATATACAAGTGACATGGAGCATGTGATAGAGAAAAAATGGCAGATACTTGTGATGAAGAAACAAGTATGTACATGAGATGAAAAGAATATACATGGACAGTGTAACGTGAGCATGACATATAAAACATTTGAGCACAATAGAAAAATAAGACTATACAAGTGAGAGAATATATATGCACATGTAGACAATGATGTAGGAGAAAGAAAACAAAACCCATATAAATATAGTTTAGTCCTCAAAAAACTTTAATGGGGAAGTTGCCACTGTGGTCATCCCAAGGCCCTGAGGAAAAATGTGAATCTCCCCACTCGCACGGGTCGCGGGCTCTAAAGGATATACAACATCCATTATCATCTATGTGAGGTGTGTGAATGTATAGAGATCAAAGTCGCCGTCTATTTTAGTCAAAACAGACAAAAAAAAGTATCCATCCCTAAGGAGACAACATAAAAGGACTACTAGTGCATGCTAAATAAAAAAAATGTGTGCCCGGAGACTACGTTATAGAATGGGAAGGTTTTAGGCACCTATTCCACCATTTACGTCTCTCATGGGCAATAAAATATTATGTTTCTCCTAAATGCATGGACATGTGTATATGTGTAAAATATATTGTGTGTGAGAACTGCGCAAGGTGGAAATATACATGAGTGTGCAAGTGTGTGTGTGTATGTATGAGGAGGGATTTCATCATATTCATATCATGGAAATGATGGGAATGAATCCTTCTAAGGATATAAGTTAACTAAAAGTGTGAAATAAAATAAATATCATTCATGTATCGGATAGCAACGTCATTATAGAAAATTGAGCATGCATGTCACAAGACCGCTAACAAATGATAAATGTAAAGAAACTGTCCACATGAGCAAGGTAAACTTAACATGTGAGTGAAATAATAATACATGAATATGAGTAAACATGGAGATGGATAAAGGAGGACTAAAATCACAAAAGTGATTTCGGGATTCCTACGTAGCCAAAAATGACATCAAAGTCCATATAGTTCATAGGGAAAATGAGGTGGGATATAATCCATAGTCTGAACTTAGAGTACATATCTTATTTTTATGAAAGAAAACTGTGCAAAGTGAGGTGAAAGTGTAATAAAAAATGAGATAGCATTAAATGGGGAGCTAAGGTATAAACCTGTTTTTTTATCTATAAAAAGAAACTTGAAATATATATATAATAAAAATCCTAGAACTAGTGTGGGAAATGTATGAAGTAAACTAAGAAAACACTAAAATACAAAATTATGTAAGATGAAATTTATTAAACAAATGAAGTGAAAACGAATTCATACTTCTAAGCTATTTGAATTATGCTTTTTGGGACTTTTTAGTATCATTTTAAAATGTGAGTAATGGGGCTGGAGTGGTGGATTAGGGTGTGGCAAGGATGATGTAAGAGAATGTGGTGAAAGCGATACGTTTTGAATTTAAATAATGTTGCCACATTGATTTTGAGGTTGGGTATCCAAAATATGAGGTTGGTGTTTCCTCAAATAGGAGAACCTTATATAAAAAAATGACCAAGATGCCCTCAGGAGTATGCCAGTTGGCATACGTGATGCCCTACCTGCCGGTAGGGTTGTAAGAGTCGATGTCCAAGTAAACTCCCACCTACCTGCAAGCAAGCATAATTGGTTCGTCCATAAATGCCAACCGTTTGTCCGATGCGCGCATGGCTAAAATAGTTGAAAAGAGGATTAAGAGTTATGTGAAAGTGTGTTGACATTACACCATTTAGGAAAGATTTTCATGGTCAAGGATCATTGAAAATTTGGGTATGACAACACCCTGTGTCATGTTCCTTGATCGTGACAACACCAATTTGTCACGGTCCTTTTTACACTGAGGATATTGCCCAAAAGCTAGGGTGACCAAACTTGTCATAGTTAAGTACCATGACAAAACAATAGTTGTCATGCTCCTTGACAATGACAAAAAGGTTGGTTGTCCTGATCTTGTCATAGTCAAGGACCATTACAAAACCAAACTTATCCATGTGTACTCTTGAATTTTATCGTGTACAAAATTATATGCAGTGCTAAAATGCATACGTAGCCGTGCGCACGATCCAAAGTAAGGCCGTGCGAATAACCCTTATTTTTTTCACAATTTTCTTGCATTCCTTAATCGTGACAAGTCATACTTGTCGCGGTCAAGGACCATGACAAAACAGTAGAACATGAAAAAAGTTATAGGGCAATAGCTACTACCCATTAGTAAACTTGTTAAAAAAAGTCATGTCTTTGTTCATACCAACATCAACACAATAAACAATAATACGACATAATAATGAAATCAAAACCAAAATACATCAATTCCATATGTCAAACAAAATTAATGTTTCAAGTTAATTACATTAAAACATCATAAGTTTAATTAAATCAACCAAGTTTTATCAAATGTAAGATCTTATTAAAACTTAATAAGTATTGATAACAAAAATTGGCTAAACGATGTGCGGCCCTATCTTGCCTGACACAAACTTGTTGGTCCAACCATAACAGCTCATCCTCTTTCCCCACCATAATCTCAGTACCCATGACTCAAAATCTTGAAGTAGATGGTTATGCACTATGATACCTAGAGTGATGCTCATGTCCTTCACTTCCTTTTCATTGATATACATATCTTCCCAAATGGGTAAAATGAAGTCAGGATAGTTGGGTTAGGTTAGAGTACATGCCGTACGGGGATGATGAGTCGATCAGATTCAGTGAAGGGGATGAAAACATATTACTAACTTTAAAAAATAATATTTATAAATGGTATGAAATTGACAATATAATTTCAAATAACGTATGATGGTCTCGATGACCTACAAATTAGCATCCCTGCCCTTATTCACCTAAATATTTATATAATAGTTGATCTTATGTGGATTTCCACCCAGGCCACACCCAGAAATTTACATACCATCCTAAAAAATTTAATCTAAAGAAATTTACTTACCATTATATGGTCCACTTAGACATAACATGTTTCCTCGGAGTATTGCACACCCACCTTCTTTGATAGGTTTGTCCTAGCCGAGCCAAGACTGGAAATCTGTCTCTCAAACATCTCGTTATTCACAAACTTCTTCCAGTTGGCCAACGTGATTAGCTTATTCTATAGGACTTTGTCACTACATCTCAACATAGAATCTTGGTCCTTCCTGAAATAGAGGGCGTGCCTTCTTCCGTGTCTTCTAGTACCCGTCCACACCGACTAATGTAATGTCATGCGATTTTGGGGCCAAGTTGAATTGTTGATGTCCAACAAACATATAATATAATAAATTAAGTGAATTAACATTAAAAAATAATAATAAAATAATATATGAAAGTCAAATATGTAATTTAAATATTGAGATTTTCATATTTCTAGTGCCCCCAAATGTCCATTTTTAGCTCCACGGGCACGGTCGGGTAATCATTGTATCCGAGACTAGTTACTAATATCATAACCCCTAATGCCTCATAAGTGGATTAGTCTTGCTTTCAACTATGCTCCCATACTTACCAAACTTGAAGGGATTATTATTAGACGATCCCTCATCAACCCCGCTTTTCCTAGGGTCCAACTTCCTGATGTAGACATATTCTTCAAAAAATAGACTTTAGTAGCCCAATATATAACATAAATAAAATGAAAATACTCCATTAGGGATATAAATAACACAAATACAAATACTCACACGACTGTGCTAGTTGTAATTTACGTTTGAGATCCTCATTAATTAGTAGCATAATTTACTCTTTTTTTTGTTTTAATATAACAACCAACATTATAATTAATAAACAATAAATTAATGTTTGAGATCTGCATTAATTTTAACAAACTACATATTAAAAAATACAAATTGGAATCTTCAATACATATTACAACCCATCTAACTCTACTCAAGCAATGTTGTAAGGACATATTTCTCATGTCCGATATCTTACATTTGTAAATGTCGTACGTCGCTATAAAAGGCATGTCAATTCACGATATCACATGATGACCTCTATACGAATTCCGGGAAT
The DNA here is from genome assembly GCA_949130495.1 of Sambucus nigra. NCBI lineage: Eukaryota > Viridiplantae > Streptophyta > Magnoliopsida > Dipsacales > Adoxaceae > Sambucus > Sambucus nigra. Next base: position 344,904,586 of record OX422219.1, on the reverse strand, counting down.
CAATCATTCAACATTTCCATCATGTGTCCCACATCTACCTCAACGACTTCACGTTCCACGATTTTTGGGACTTTATACAAGTGGTACGCAAGAGAAGTCAAAACAGTGAAAGAAGGCAAGATATGAAAGTTCAAGGGAATTTTGGTAATTTTACAACCACCTTACGGAGGTATAATCTATTAAAAAGTTTGATATCTCGACACCACAAAGATACTGAAAGAAACGACACCTCAATCCGAGATACGGTCAAGAAGTTATGGCCCTTTGAAAATGGAGAAAATTCTGAGAAAATCCTTATGAAGAATGCTACGTGTTTTACCCCCAAAAACCAACGAACTTTCGCAAACTGAAGGCCAAACCGGTTCGGGAGGCAAATCGATTCGGGTACATGCGAACCGGTTCAGGGTACATGACGGTAGCAAGAGTTCCAAAATCTTAAAATTCCTTTTAGTTTCCTTATAAAAGCTAACTTCGGGGAAGTTATTTTACAAGACTTGGAGAGACGATTTTGAGAGTTCTATTTGCTCTAGTCTTCATATTTTTGAGTCCAAAAACTCATGTTATGATTCACACATCATTTCCATACCTTTGTGAATCCTTTTGAAACCCAAGAACACTGCGTTGCTTTTGTTCAACCTTTTTGGAGAAGCCATTTTCTTCTTCATTGCTGACCACCTAGAGTTCCTGCGGGAGATTCCAGTCGATGATATTTCTAACCGTTGCTTTGAAGATTAGACGAAGACACATTGCGTTACAATTTTGGGCGATTATCAGGTTGTATGTAAGTCAATGGTCTTGTAAATTCTTCAAAGTTCTAGAAATAAAGAGTTTTGCCCTTCGGGGATTTTTCCTGAATATTTGTGTCACATGCTTTATTTATTTATGATTTAACACATGAACACATGTAGTTATTTCTTTGACGGATGTTTATGAATTAAATAAGGTCTAATTGTATATTTGTGAATTAGTTTAAATCGATATCACACATTCACACTCTTCAAATTGGTATCAGAGTAGGTTACGCTAATTTTTCGCGTATTCCTATTTTTCGCATAATTTGTGTGATATTGATTTTTTTTAAATCAAGTTTGTGAAAATTCACAATTTCTCCTATGGAGCACTTATATAATCAGATGCCTATTTTTTACCGGTCTAATTATGCCTACTGGAAAGCTCGTATAAAATCTATTGACGAGCGTGTTTGGTGGCTTTGCGAAAATGGTTGGACTCCTCCCATGGTCACCGTTGATAATATAACCTCTTTAAAACCCGTGTCGGCCTGGACTGAAGATGATTATAAAATGTCTAATTTTAATTCCCGTGGTTTGAGTGCTATTTCTGGAGCTGTCACTCCCCACAAGTCCTGCCGAGTTATGACGTGCACCATGTCTAAAGAGGCATGGGATGTTTTGAAGTTGACACACGAGGGTACGAACGTAGTTAAAGAATCAAAGTTATAAAATTTGGCCACCCAATTTGAGACTATAACCATGTCTGAGTCTGAATGCTTTGATTATTTTTATACTCGTTTGTCGAAAATTGTTAACACCAGTTTAATTTTGGGTGAGGTGATTAATAACTCGCCTGTCATTAAAAAGATTTTGAGATCTCTTCCAAAACGCTTTATTCCTAAAGTCACTATTTTGAACACTTTGGGAAATTTGAAATCACTTAAGTTGGAAGAACTTGTAGGAGATCTTCAAACATATGAGATTGACATGTTTCCTAAAACCATTAAGGCTAAGGATAATGGGATTGCTTTAAAGACTCATTTTAAGAAAAAGAAAGAAAAAGTTTGTGAGTCCGACTCTGAGGAAGATTTTGATTTTAAAGATATGGCCTTGTTTGCGAAAAATTTAAAAAAGTTTCTCAAAATGAATAAAGAAAATTCTTCCAATAAAAAGAGATTTTTTGAGTCAAATAAAAAGAAAGTGGAGGCCAAAGATAGTGACAAGGAGGATGCTATCAGGTTCTTTGAGTGTGAGGGCAAAGGGCACATAGCTAAAGAGTGTCCTACTAGGATAAGGAGAAAGGGAAAAGAGACTGCTATATCTGCCACTTTTAGTGATAGTGAGGGTGATGAGGGTTATGAGAGAGATGACTCTGATACAGGTTTAGCACATGGGATGATTGTCACTTTTTCTAGTCGTGTGAGCACACCCACTTTGTCTCACGAGAGTACACACGAGAGCGATGATAGTGATTTGTGTTCTTCGAGTGAGGAAGAAAGCGAGGAGGAGAGTGGAGATGAAAGTGAGATCCAAAAAGCATTTAGAGATTTGTACACCTAGACCTTGAAAACAAAGAAGTATAATCAAGATTTAGGTCGTCGAGTTTTAGATTTGGAGAAAGATAAGGAGGTTTTGATAAAGGAGAAGTGTGATTTGACCAAAACGTTGTCTAGTCTAACGACATGTGTATTCCAACTCGAGAGTGATCTCGAACGTGCCAGGGAGGTCAAAATCATTTTTGAGAACGCACCTAAGAAGGTTGAAAAGGTGGTTCTTAAGGGTAAAGGTGAGAATTTAGGAATACGTCATGATGGTGCTTCTACTTCCTAATTAGCATCCGAGCCAGTTCCCACTTTAGTGATAGATTCACATAAGTCTCACCCTAACCCACCTAGGTGTCCCATTCCTATTAGGAGAGAGCGTCCTAGAGTTTTTAAGAGAGGTGTTCCTAGGCCTATATATGTTTGTTCCCATTGCAAGAGGATAGGGAACCTTAAGGAATTTTATTTTAAGTTGGGTTATGTGTCACGTTTTGCTTCTACACGTGTTTCTAGCACACATGCAGCCACACATGATTCTTTACATGCTCCCGAAGACTACATGAGAGAGTTTGCACATTTAGGTGAGCAAGTTAAGTTTTTAGTCAAAACTTCACAAGAATTGATGGAGGTTTTTCATAAGTTGTCACCACCTCTGGAAAACCCCTCCGCACCTAATGATTGAGGTTTGACTTGTTTACTAGCATAGGATGTTTTTTCATGATGATATTATTTGCCTATTGCTAGTATGTTTTAATTTTTTTTGAAAAATTAAAAAATAAAAAAAGATTTTATTTTGATAAAAGTTTGAGAAAATCCAAAAAGATTTTTGTATTTTGTTTACACCGTTTATGGATGAACACTTAGGATGACCGGGTCACAACATCATTCCATTATTTTCATGTGACTATTTGATAGTATTTTGAGACAATAGGCCAATTCATCATTGTCCTTTATAATATTTGGATTCATTAAGATGTAATTGAGTGTTACTACCTATATGTTTGACTCATGATTTCCTTTATTTCACGCGTGCACGAATTTGTTTGATTATTATGCTTGTCTTATCACATGTTGATTTGGTGTTTTCACTTCAATCCTGTCCTTAAAACGAACCAAGCGGGATAATTTTTTATAAGAAAATTGTGCATATAAGAACCGTTTTGTGAGTTTGTGTGCTTTGTTTGAAAATGGGGAAGGGTTGGTAACCGTTCATTTTTCCTTTGCGAATACTAAGCCACTGTTAAATTGGACCTAAAAAATGGAGGAATTTTATTATCCGGGGTCCAAAGAGGTTTAAAAGAGATCGAATAATTTAAAGGCAATAAAAAGAGATTCATACCAATTATGGGTCAATTAGGTTTTTGCATCAATTCTCCAAAGTTTGAGAATTTAGTTTATACACCTCTAAAAGAAAATATATGTGAGGGAGTTTGGAGGGAGAATTAAAACGAGTTTGCACGTCCTTGAAATTTTTTAAAATGAGCTACATAGTTTTGGACGTTATTGGTGTGAAAATAATTTTGACTTTGATTTGTTGATTTGTATGAGACGATGTCATCTAAATTCAACAATATTTACACCTAAGGATACTTTTGATGTTCATTCGTTAGGGGTACACCTATGCATTGTGCACATATGATTGATTGAGTTGATTTACCTATCGAATGTGTTCACACCCATTCATTCCATTTCCATGAGTTGGTTGTTTTTGTTTAAATCCATGGTGTGATTTTTCGTATCTTAGTTTTGTATAAAAAATTTGAAAAATTCAAAAAAATAGTTTGTGAAGATTTTTTTGTATCTCTTTGCAAGCGCACGTTTTCCATTTGATTGAGGCCTTGTTTTGAATACGGTGACACTCCGACTTTTCTTGTTTGATTTATTCTTCTCATTTGTCTATTTAGGGACATAATAAAAAGGGGGAGAAAGAATTATCATTTTATGGGGGAGTTTGAATTTTGGGGGAGTTTTTGAGATTTAACTTATGATTTTCTCATACATTGGTATCTGTGTTTATCTCATTTCAAACTCGATATGTTACTTGGTATTTTTCTTTATCTCATGTGTGTAGGTACTACATTGATGATCACTGAATTGCACACCCTTATGAGGAAAGCTTTGAGATTTGTGAAGATTTGAAGAATAAACGATGAAGACTTATTCATTTGTATCTTTCCAGTTTTGGGTTCATGGGAGGATAGATTTGTATAGGTCAATTGAATGATAATAATTTGGATTTTTTTTATTTTGTACCGGCATAGACATAGGCGGAGATTTGTAAGGACATATTTCTCATGTCCGATATCTTACTGTATATGTCATACGCCGCTACAAAAGGCACGTCAATTCACGATCTCACATGATGACCTCTATCCGAATTTTGGGAATCAAGCATTCAACATCTCCAGCATGTGTCCCACATTTGCCTTAATGACTTCACGTTCCACGATTTTAGGGACTTTATGCAAGTGGTACGCAAGAGAAGTCAAAACAGTGAAAGAAGGCAAGTTATGAAAGTTCAAGGGAATTTTGATAATTTTACAGCACCGTCCGGAGGTCTGATCAACTATAAAGTTGAAGAGCTAGACGCCACGAAGATACTAGAAGAAAGGACAACTCAATCCGAGCTACGGTGAAGAATTTATGGCCATTTGAAAATGGAGAAAATTTTAAGAAAATCCTTATGAAGAATGCTATGTGTTTTAGCCCCAAAAACCAACAATCTTTCGCGAATCGAAGGACAAACTAGTTCGGGGTACATGCGAACCGATTCTGGGTACCTGACGCTGGCAAGAGTTCCAAAATCTTAAAATTCCTTTTGGTTTCCTTATAAAAGCCAACTTCGGGGGAGTTATTTTACAAGACTTGGAGAGACAATTTTGAGAGTTCTATTTGCTTTAGTCTTCATATTTTTGAGTCCCAAAACTCATGTTTTGATTCACACATCATTTCCATACCTTTAGGAATCCTTTTGAACCCAAGAAACTACGTTGATTTTGTTTAACCTTTGTGGAGAAGCTATTTTCTTCTTCATTGCTGACCACCTGGAGTTCCTGCGGGAGATTTCAGTCGACGATATTTTTAGCCATTTCTTTGAAGGTTTGACGAAGACACCATCTGTTACACTTGTGGGTGATTATCAGGTTGTATGTAAGTCAATGGTCTTGTAAATTCTTCAAAGTTCTAGAAATAAAAGGTTTTTCCCTTCGGGGATTTTTCCTGAATATTTGTGTCACATTCTTTATTTATTTATGATTTGACACACGCACATGTGCAGTTGTTTATTTGAGGTATGTTTAAGAATAGACTCTAATTAAATAAGGTCTAATTGGATATTTGCGAATTAGTTTAAATCGGTATCACGCAGTTGCACTCTTCAAATGTATTTAAAGATTGTTTCAAGTTCGGGTTGTCATCCCAAATGGATGATATTCGATAGGAGCAACCAGGTTATACATGTTACTAGTTAGAGGCTTTGGCGCATGTAAGACGTCTGACCACGGTTCATTGTTGATATACTATGAGTAAAACACTTGCTACAGCTTTTGAAATGAATAAATTAAATATCATCATTCATATTCTCCTTGCACTTCATCTTTGAAAAGTCAACTATTATCAAATTAGTACCCGAATCGACTTGACAAGCACTTTTGTCATCAACTCTTACCCAATCACTGTAAAACACCAACTTTTTGAAACATATATAATCTAATTAAAAAAATTTTTGAATTGCACTATGTTAAGTCATTTTTGCTCAAGGTTTTCATCTTTGCCACTCACCCTGAACTACGTAAGAGCCTTATATGAAATGACGTCGTTTTGTAACAAAGTATTTTGCTCGTACAACCTTAATGAGAATACATGATCATTCAACTTATGCCTTGACGTGGCATCACCCGTCTTCACCAACTGAAATTATGGATTCATAAGTTTATTATATAAGTTTTATAGCTTGTAATTATTTATCTTTTAATAGGGGAAACTTGTCGTTATAATTACTTGATGTGACGCCCAATGTTTAAACTCTATTACTGAATGTGAAACCGTCCTTCATTTTTTGTTGTGCCCGGGCGCATTATATTTTTTTTACATTTAATGACTAAATTTATCAAACAGGTGATCAAGTATATAAGATAACAACACAAAGTAAAATTAGGACACAAACTTACTCTTTCCATTCACCGACATCTTCATGGGTTTCAAACATATAATGTAACACTTGCTGATATTATGAACTTGTTAGTTTAACTCATTTTCTCGAGACTTGACCACCTACATCAGCGAACTCATTTCCATCATCTACAATGTTATGATAGGGCATATATTCCGTAGCGAACACGGATGCCTCCACAATAGTGTATCCCTCTATGATCAATTCTTCAGTGTACCTTATATTCTTAACATACTCTTTGAAAACATTCAACAACCTTTCACATAGGTACATCCTTTGATATCTTACTAGTCCATAAAGAAGTACCTCCTTCAATAAGTGCACCAATAAATGAATACTTATGTAAGAGAATTTAGGGGGGAAATATTTCTCTAACACATAAGTTGCTTTTACAGCCACAATATACTTTTAATTGACTACTTTTGCGCACAAAAATGTGAAGCAAAGGCTAATTTTCATTATGGCCCTCCGTAAATCCCTATGCATAGAGAAACAATGCTTAAACAACAAAGGAACCCGTTACAAGATCACATGCCAATCGTGAGACTTGTACTTTTGTACATCACATGTGGCATATCTCACATTCCTCTACAAATTTGATGAAAAATTAGAGGAAACTTTAAAACTATGCAGTGTGTTTAAAAATAGCTTTCTGTCTTCGCTTGTCAAAGTATATGCCCTCAGGGGAATTATATTCCTCCCGCTACTATCTTCTTTCAACAATAATTATGGCTTAATTTTCAACACTTTAAGATTACGCCGTGAATTTTGTCCATCCTTTGAATGACTTCCACCTAGGCGTGTGCTCACAAGATGTTAGATGTTGTTCTTATCTTCATGCATAATATCTAATACATGGCGTATGGGGTTACCCTCATAATACATCAAGTCAAATAATATTTCCCTTTTTGACCATGCCTTCCTTTTCTCGGCTTCATTCAAAGAAGGGGTCTTTTTATGCTTGACATTCTTGAATTCAGGATTCTTCCCCAGGACATTAGCTCTACATTTGGAAAACCTCATTTTAATTTCTAAACCTAAAATCTTTCTCGAAGGTAGCCTATAATCGACCCCACCTGATTAAAAATTATGACATTTATCAAATATAAACCTGTGATCGGGAGGTAAGAATCTCCTATGAGAATGATATATAATTTTCCCACTATACATGGGATGTTGAGATCCAGTTTTCTTTCCATAAATGGGGCACCCAAAGTAATCATGAACACTACAGCCTGATAAAGTTCCATAAGCTAGGAAATCATGAATTTCCCAAAACAACGTATCTGTTAATGTGAAATCTTCATGTTTGCTAGAGTCAAATGCTTTCACATCCTCTACCTATAACTCATTCAATTCTTCTACTAATAGTGCCAAGTAGACATCAATGCCATCACGTAGTGCCTTCAGTCGAGGTATCGATAAACACAACATCAAAAATTTTGGTACATTGCACAATGATGAAGGGGGATTCAGGGGTTTGAATATCACCAACCATACACTTTAATTTGTTCTTAGATTGACGAATGGATTGAACCCTTTTGTTAATATTGCCACACATATATTAAACTATTCATTGGAAAAATTTGAGTAATTAAATTTATGCTTCTCCAAATGACTGAGTCAATAGGATGACACAGGACAATATCCCCTACTTATTCCCTAGTGTGCTAAGTCATTTCATCCACTATTCATTGTTATGTGAAAAATCTATTCAACCTGGGATCAATGGGGAAATATTTCAATAGTTTTTAGGCATTTCTAAAAGTGCGCCTCTCTTATTATTAGAACATTGCTCTGGCACATATCTAGGTTCTTGTATATTTTTACTCCTTTGAGTACAGTATGCAACCATACTTATACACATGAATTGATTTATAGTTTATTCCTAAACTTTCAAATTGTTCTTCATACTCAGATAGTTATTTGTAAGAGTATTATATTTGGGGTCACCCAATTCATAATTTTAGTGGCGCTACTGCCAGATAAACTAAAGTTGCTCTTCAAACTATGGAAACCAACTATAGAATGCAAAGTTATTTGATCTTTGTTCTAGTTATGGTACATCGGTTTCGTAGATTTGAGTTGCATACTTTGATAGTCATCGTCAAGGTGTATCCCAACACCGATGTGAGCACTAGAACATTAACCACAAGATTAATTGTCTTTCTTTTTAGAATCATCATTGTCTTCCAACACTCTGTAAGCATCGTCTATTAAATCATCTGACGTATTTTGCTTTAAGGGATTCTTATGTCCTTCCACAGTTGTCCTACATGATGGTTGTAGTGGAGTTTATCCGGGGACAAAGGGAACATGTATTTCCCCGTGAAAAATCCACTCTCAAAAATCATCTTGCATACCCCATCTAACTAGATGTAATTCACCTGTTTTTCACTCAAACACTTACAATTCCTACAATGTGCGCAAGGATAGGAGAACTCTTCATCATTGAGACACCTCTTTGAAAATTTGACAAACTCTTTAGAACCTATACGGTACACATCCCTGAGTCTGTTTTTCTCATCCATCCACTCTTCGTTTATGTGACACCTCGTTTCTTCTAATATTAGTTGATATGGCCTTTATTAAAATTTAACGGAAATCCAAAATGATTTCATTCTTCGCATCACTGTCGCGACAAGTAATATAAATATAAAACCATTAAAACATACATCCAATGAAATGACAAGATAATTGATAATCATAAATGAATAACGTGAATTGAATAAACCATCAGTCACTACAAGTAATCATTCAACGTAAATAAATACCGATAAGAAATGAATATCTCTGATAGAAATAAAATCCTATCCAACTACGGGCAACACGCCAAAAAAAGAAATACTGAAAATGAGATTGAGACCTATCGAGATATAAAGAACCTAAGGAGGCTAAAGAAATCTCGTAGCATCCACAGCTTCTGCTCGTAATGGCATGAAATAACTACTCCTACTATCCCTACTTCTGCTGCACACCTGGGGTTTTGAAAATATAAATAGATTTTCCAGCGGTCGAATCCCAAAAACGTTTGAAAATATTTTTCAAGTATTTAAATGCTTTAAATAAAAATATGTAGTGTATTACCTTCACAATTAATTCACCGGTCGCACTCACATAAGACCAAACCTCACCTCTCATCTACAGTGCACACTTAACGCAGTCATTTTATTATCATAATTATACCCAGTCTAACTAGGACAACAACCGCTATCAAAGCCCATCTCGCTAATAGATACCATTAGCTAAATATATAATAACCTCACTAGGTATACTTTCGTAAATAATACAGAGATAAACACGTGATATAAATAAATGTTCACACAATATAATAACATAGCTACACCCATGCTCTAAATAAATATACACAATATCTTATAAACACACATATATATATATATCAGTCGCTACGCACATATAATCGTATTCATAGAGCCTAGACTTCGTGGATGCATCCCTCATGTGCTATCGGGATCCAAGTATACCATGTGTCAAAACTGGGCCATCGGGTCGAAATCTCACACCCGAACTTAAATGTAATACAAACAAACAGAGGAAATCATAAACATATGTCCAGTGGTTGCAAATATGCCACGTCGCACCCAACCGGTCTCCAAACCAACCTTTATCCTCACACATGGAGAGTGGCCATGCAACAGTACTATGACCTAGGGAATCAATCCAATACCTGCTGGTCAATGCCAGGGTGGACTGCCACTACGCACAACCTCCTAACGATAACACTACCGAGTAGGAATGTTCAACATAAATAAGCAATCATTATATATATATATATATAATACGTATACATTTAAAGTACTAATTTTGAATGAAAATCCCATGGCTTACTAGTCTACCAATCCCAAAGTTCGAACCAACTTCCTGATTATACATTTAAGTGTTCATTAACTTGAATTTTGGTTCATCTGACATGAACCCATCTAATCCTTGGCCTAACACACGTACCCATCTAACCATTGGACTAACACACGAACCAAACCTTGATAATATTACCCAGTAGTCCCAATCTACCCCAAAAGCCCATACGTTCATTTCCCAAGCATTAACGGGTCAAAATAATTCCAACAAAAAATCTAAGCAGGCCAGTAAACCGAACCCACTTTGCTAGACCGAACTCATTCGATCCCCTAGGGAACTAGTTTGGTGTACTGGGCTACCAATCATCATTTTCCTCAGGTTTTCACCTCTAAAACCCTCCAATGGAGGTAACAAGCCTCCCAAAACCTCAAATTGATATCCCATATAAATACATAACTAACTTGTAATACCTTGTACTTTTATTATTAATTATTTTTTGTGTGCTTAATATTAATAATTTAATTGGGGGAGATTAAATTAGATTTTAGTAAATATTAATTGTCATGATAAAGGATTACTTCTTCTTCTTCTTCTTCTTCTTCTTCTTCTTCTTCTTCTTCTTCTTCTTCTTCTTCTTCTTCTTCTTCTTCTTATTATTATTATTATTATTATTATTATTATTATTATTATTATTATTATTATTATTATTATTATTATTATTATTATTATTATTATTATTATTATTATTATTATTATTATTATTATTATTCTTATTATTATTATTCTTATTATTATTCTTATTATTATTATTATTATTATTATTATTATTATTATTATTATTCTTATTATTATTATTATTATTATTATTATTATTATTATTATTATTATTATTATTATTATTATTATTATTATTATTATTATTATTATTATTATTATTACTACTTGCATCCAGTAAGTAAATAGATATGTGATTTATTATATGTCGCGTATGAGTGAAAGCGACGGTTTAATATTATATGTCGATAGAGTGTTACATCGGCAGATCGATATAACTTATGGGCGATGCGTATGGTACACGCGTGTCTGGCCCGATTAATGAGATATTAGAATATATGGAGTTGGGTGATCAGATGACCTTTTTTAGTGCACCGATGATTCGTGAAGGGTCGAAATTGTCCAAAATATGTACCCGTGAGTTATGATTGGGTTCCAGTTTTTTTTAGACATAACAGGACCCATAAAAGGGCAAGGGGTCTTTTTAAATTGAATTTAGTTGAAAAATGGGATTAGTGTAATCAAGGGAGTATTTAAGAGGTTGGGAAGTTGGATGGAAGCCCACCTTTAATATTCTCTATAAGGGTTGTTGAAAGAGAGTCCAAGAGAAGGGAAAAGAAGAAGAAAGAAGAGAAATGGCTTAGAAAAGAGGAAGAGAAATGGCTTAGAAAAGAGGCAGAAAAGTTATCTTCAGATTCAAACTGTCATCAAACACATAGAGAACATCAAATCTTAATCCACCAAGGAAAGTTGTTACTTGCTTTAAGTTGCAAATTATGCGTAGTCAATTACTTTCATGATTACAGATAGAAATCTGAGAATTAAAATGTTAAAGATTGAAACTTTGGTTGATTAATGTAGAGGTTTAAATGATAAGGGATCACTAATTTTAAATTGATTATTAATTGGGATTAATCACATTAGAATTTCAAAATTAATTTTGGGATTCAAACGATGCGCATGTAGAACTTGGATAGGAGGGTTGAATTCTTGAAAATCAAGTCGGGGAAATGTTTGGGTTGAATTAAATTGATGTTTAATTTAAAATCCTAGGTGTTTGATATAGCATTCATGGTTAGAGATATGTTTAAATGATTCTCGAAAATTAATATAATGATATATGAGGTTTATTTGAGGTTTGGAGTGGTTTGGGATCTCCATTGGAGGGTTTGGATGGAAAAACCCGAGGAAGAAGATGACAGGCAACCCAACAAACTGAACTGGTTTGCTTAATCGAAATGGTTTGGTCTGCTAGATAATCAATTCGTATCGATGGTCTGCTAATTTTTGAATGTGCATTATTTTATCCCATTAGGGCTTGGAGAATGACTGTTGGGGCTTTCGGGGTATTGTGGGATTACTTAGGAAGGCTTTCCAGGGATCAGTACGAGTAATAGGCCAACAATAGATGGGCTCGTGTGAGGGGAACTAGTAATTCAAGTGAATGACATTTAAATAATTAATCGAGAAGGTTGCTTGAACTTCGGGATTGGGTGAATCGTGCATTGTGAAATATGCGTACGAGTTCGTTACTTTATATATATACATATTAGAGTGCTGTTTATATATATATATATATATATATATATATATATATATATATATATATATGTGTATGCGTGTATGCTACTTATTTATATTAAACATACCCACTCAGTAGTGCTATCGTAGGGTGTTGAGCGTAGTGTCAGTCCACTCTGGCGTTGACCAACAGGTGTCGTATTGATTCCCCAGGTCATAGGACTGTTGCATGGCCACAATCCATATGTGAGGATATATATTGGTTTGGAGATTGGGCGGGTGCGAAGTGGTATGGTTTTGACCCCGAACATATCTCTATGACCGCCTCCGTTGTATGTGTTTATGTTTGGGATCGGTGGTGAGATTTCGACCCGGTGGCTTAGTGTGATGCATTATGCCTAGAGACGAATGTCACACGAGGGATGTATTCGCGAGGTCCAATCTCAAAGGATACGATTACACGTATATAGCGAGTGATATATATGTATATTTATATGATATAGTATATATATTTATCTATAGCACGAGCATAGCTAGTTCATGATCATTACGTGAATATTTATTTATAGCAAGTGTGTCGTTACAATATAGATTATGAACGAATTTGTAGTGAAGGTAGTTATACTTAGATAATAGACAGTTTATGCGGGGTTTGGTCTTGGATTGTAGTTATGTGTCTGCAACACCTCGCTTAATCAAATATTGATTGATCAGTCCATTGTCAAATTAAAATAGGATTTCTATTTGGTTCATTCTTAGCATCACTATCGAAAACCATATTAACTACTATCCACCTAATTAATTTATTAAACTGGTGTCGGATTTTATCTTTCAGTAAACAGATAAATATACATGCAAAAATAAATAATAAATCTATACACACCATCACTAAGTCTAAAAACAATGCTGAATAAATAACTAAAAGACTGGACGAATAAACCATCGGCTATAAATCCAAGTCCAACATAATAATCCAATGAATAAATCAACAATCAAAAACTAAATCAGAAAGTAAATGGGAAACACACCCTAAATAGAACTGCAATTGAAGTGAGATCCCTAAACTAGGAATGAAGAAATGATCTGCTTAATCCAACTCCTGCATGCATTTACATATGAGGCAACTGCGTATCACTGGAATAGCATCTCAAGTCTAGCGTTCCTGTGGCTGGACACCTAAAAGGTTTTTAAAAATATTTGCAACAAGGGTTAAAACCCAAAAAATTTTGAAAATATTTAGCAAGGGATTAAGTTTTCAATAATTAAAATGCATGAATGCTTTTCATATTTAAGCTAGTGTCGTACTCACTTGAGATACTTCTCACCCCTCAAATATGGTTCACACCAACCACTTTTCCCTTATAACCCTCCTCACTACACTATCCCGTCTAGATACCCTTGTTATAACCACTGCCTGAAACCTTACTCTAGCCCGAGTGACTTTTACTAATGATTTATAAGTTATTTCCCACGTTAACTTAATTTATCATCTTTAAATAGCTATATAACAATTTCACTGGTTATATAAATAATACCATTTCACTCTAGGTATTTCACCTGTATATAATTATCGACTATATTATATATGTATACATATACTACACATTCACACACATGTAGTATATATTTATCCATCTTTCTGAGTTAGAACTCGCCAAATGTTTTCTCTAAAATGCTATCACCCCAGGTATACTCAATCCACCAGGATACCACGAGACGGTTGACTAACCGAAATAGAAAAAATAAATAAAAGCATAGCAAAGGCGGTCATAGTTCCCCCGGTTGTGAGATCGAATCATACCCAAAGCATCTCACCCCGAAAATAATCTCAATATACTATAATGGACAATATAACCTAGGGATTATATTCTCCCTGCTCCTCATGCCAGGGGATTCACCTACATAGCGCAACCTCCTGTGATAGCACTAGAGGGACATGTATTTATAAAAATATCTAATCACCAATATTAATAGAGCACACAATAATATATATACACTATCACACTATCCGTATATATATATATATATATATATATATATATATATATATATATATAATTTAAACACGGCTAACTCGCGCCTAACTCATGTAGCACTAGCCCAAAAATACCCGAGTCTATATCACGACTCTTATTTTAATGAATTTTGCATTAATTAAATTTATTTAGGTAGTGTCACTCAACTACAATATTCGTACACGTCTACTCGGCCATAACTTTATGTTATACAAATTTTGTTTCACTTAATCCGTTAATAAATTAAATAACCAATATATTCTCAATAGGTAAAAGGATGGCCCAATAATCTTCCCAGCAAGTTTGTCTCCCCCTTACGTTTAGAACTTCGTTGGAAACTATTCGTTTTAATCCCCCAAACCAATTGGGTTAAAAAGTGTTGTCAGGTCACCCTAACCGGTTCGGCCTGACCTCCGAACCGATTCGCCCTCACCGGTTCGGCCTGACCACCGAACCGATTCGCCCTCACCGGGTTGCGACCCTTCTTCTTCCCTATTTCCTTTTTCCTCCATTGTTAAACCTTTAAGCTTTTTGTTTCGTCTTAGATCATCACCCAATCAAAGCCAACATTTTCTAGACATAGGAACAGACTCTAATCATCCTAGAAATCATTAATCACCAATTATTTTATGTAAAATCCCATATTCTCCAATTTGGGTTATATTCGGGTTATATTCCACCCATCATAAATTTGACTCTATAAATCCCAAATTTGTCATTAGTTTCTACTGTGTTTATCATAAGATTTAGATTTCCACATACTAGAATCATATAGCATTACAATTTCACTTTTAATCTCCCCAAAGTGTCCCATTTAAGGAAAACCCAATTTCATGCAATTTCCCACACAAAAACAAATTTTAAATGCACATACAACGATATAAATCGATTATCACATATTTAAAATTACAGTAAATTAACCACTTGCCTTTAATGATTTGTAGTGTCTGATCCTTTGAGGTGGACAATGATTTGGCGAAGAACACACTTTCTCCCTTTTGATTTGGCTCCCAAAAATCTCCCCCTTTTCACCCTCTTTTCTTCTCTACAGAATTAGGGCTTTCTTTTTGAGTTGTGACTTCCACAAACTCTCTAACTTAGGTTTTATTTTTTCAATTCCCGAAATTATGCTTATGGGCTAAATTAAAATGGTCCAAACACCTCCGTGTGGGCCCAGTTATGCCTAAAAATGTCTCAAGACCCATTTACCATCCCGTGTACTCTTTTTCAACTATCTCGGCCTATCAGGAATCAACCGTGCACTAAGAATTGTCATCCGAGTTACTTTACTAAAAGTCCCTGTTTCAACCTCAATATAGTCTATCCCCTACTCCTGGTTGAGATAAATTAATACCATGTCACTATCGCTCGCTATGACGTAAATGAAGTATTACTATTCACTTAGTATTTTATATTCCATACATATTAACCATTTTCTCTTCCGATTAATATTTAAATAAACTCATAATAACTGATTTAATTAAATTATGACACACTAGTACTTTGAATTAGCTAAATTAATTAAATATATAATACTTAAAAAATACACGGTGTTATATACTTCCCCCCTTACAAGGGAGTTTCGTCCTCGAAATTATGTTATACCTACGGTGAATGACTCTGAATACTACTCTAGCAGGTCATCCTCCCATTTCCATGTTGACTCATCCACACTGTGATATCCCCACTGAACTCTGACTAGTGTTACCACCTTAGATCACAACTTACGCTTACTACAATCCAGAATAGCCACGGGTCTCTCCTCATACGAGATGTCTGGATTTAAATCAATCTCCTCGAGTGGAAAATGCCAAAAACCTCTCTCGCTCCTCCGATATTTCTTCAGTAAATCCACGTGGATCACATAATGTATCCGCTGAAGACGCTCTGGTAAACCCTGTAAATATGCCACTGGCCCCACTCTCTCAATCATAGGGAGGGTCTTACGTATCTCAAGGCTACCTTCCCTTTCTTGCCAAACTTCATTACTCCCTTCATGGGAGATACTGGAACCAACACTTGGTGGCTAACCTCTAACTCAATGTGACTCCGATCTAGATCGTCATAACTCTTCTTCCTGACTTAAGCTATACGGGTAAATCCCCAAATCAGCCCGATCTTGGCAGTAGTCTCTTTTATCATCTCTGGTCCCAACAAATTTTTGTTCCCCGCCTCTAATTAGAAGGTTGGAGAATGACAAGGCCTCCTATAAAATACCTCAAACGGTGACAAGCCGATAGTGAACTGGTAAGAGTTATTGTACACAAACTCTACCAATGGAAGATATCGCTCCAATCCTCCTCCGAAATCCGGGATGCACATCCTCAGCATATCCTCTAGCATATGATTGACCCTCTCAGTTTATCCATCTATTTATGGATGATATGCGGTACTCAATCGCAAGTCTGTGCCCATGGGATCCTGAATTCTATGCCAGAAGTGAGACACAAAGATTTTGTCTCCATCGGACACAATGTTAATCGGTACCCCGTGCGGCCTAACTCTCTCCGCAATAAACAACTATGCGTACTGCATTGCCTTAAAATTGGTGTGAACATGTAAGAAATTATCCACCTTGGTCAACTGATCCACTATCACCCAAATAGGGTCGTATCCCCTCTGTGATGTTGACAGTCCCATAATAAAGTCCATTAAAATTCTCTCCCATTTCTACACAGGAATCTCCAGTGGCTGTAGTATCCTTGATGGCCTCTGGTGGTCTACCTTAACCAACTGATAGGTAACACACTTGGAGACAAATTCTTCTCCATCTCGCTTCATCTCTGACCACTAATAATGTCTCCTCATATCTTGGTACATCTTATACCCACTGGGATATACCATGAATCTTGAACCGTGGGACTTAGTCATCACAACATGCCTCAAATCCTCATCCTCAGGCACAACTAATCTCCCATGAAAATGTATACCTCCCTCCGAGATGATTGAGTATGACTCTCTACACTCTGCTAGTTAATGACCTGCCCTTCCACCTGTGCTCTCACTACCCACATGATAATCTCAGGAGTGATAGCTAAAACTGACATGCACACCCTAACAACTTCATCATCATGTCGAAGCTCACTCCGCTTTTCCTTTCAGACACTTCCTAACAGAGGTGGGACTCAAAGTTCTCATCCTAATTCAAAATAATATTGGATGACACCTTGTTCCATTTCACTTCTTCTCTTCAATTGAATAGTTGGATATACTGCCCGATAGTATAACCCACCCTAAAATAACGATTATTCTATAATAGTCAATCCATTTCGTAAACCGATGGAAAACCCTGACCTCTCTATGATTTTTGGATGACGCAAATGTGATTTACCCATTTGTGCATTAATCCCATCACTGGAATCATCAAAATTGCAAAAATCTTGGTTGGTAACATCAGATCAACCTTTTTCCATCCCTAAATGGTATACCCGGAGACCACTTCACTTTGTCTCATTCAACACCCATCCCCATGATCAATATTTGACATTACGTGGAACATCTTACTCCCATTTTTTCAGGATTTACCAAAATCATTGGCCTTGTATATGCTCTAAAACTCTATTCCTTTGGCACGTTTCGTCTGGTAGGAATGTACACCTTATTTATGCGTAAACCACTATAGGCATTTGACTAAGTGAGACTTTGAACTACTTTCTCAAATTTTGGGATTCTCCCTTATTTAGGGATATCTGGTTGCATGTGCCTCCACTGCCTTTCAACTCACCACGGTTGTGATAGTTCTCTTGATACGCATATAGTTGGATTGTCTCCTTTCTCAATTTTTTTTATCCCTCATACCTTTCCACACCTGTTCCCAACTGACTCACAGTCATACATTAACACTTTTATTTTTTTACATTCCTTTATCCAGGACGAATCTGAAAATCAAGATAACCATGGCTCCCATACACCCTATAGCTACCGTATCCCAGCATAATTATCACTAACGTTTCGTAGTTAACAAACTTATCTCTAGCTCAGCCCCGCACTCTCGACGTGGTTATATCATATGATCATTATTGATTTCCCCACAAATCTCAATGTGATTATTATTGATATTGCTCCACCCATCAACTTGTTGTACAAGAGTTTTCCCAGTACTTCCTTCACAACACTACTTAGCTCCACTGGACCTATTTCGTAGTGGCTCTTAGCTCGAAATGTCTTTCCCTACACGTTTACTAATCAACTTTAAAACTAATTCCCTAGAATTCATCAACGTCTCCCCATTCTCAACATTTATTAAGGTTTATGTATGTACCTTTCCGTAATGAAGATCTAAAGGGATTTCTCCGATGCACTATCCCCCAGCATTGTCGGTCCTCGCTTTCAGTAGAACCCAAAGCATATAACTAAGATATCATAGATCATGTCTCCTGACACATAAATCAAATTATCTATGCCCATGTCTCTCAAGGTGTAACATGGTACGATGCTCTCACTATCACTAAGTTCTCAGCACGTAAGCAACAATGAACTAATTCTCTCTACTCAACGGTAAATCCAATATACCCTGAATCACATCAGTAAAAGTTCCTACGCACTGGGATCCAATGTAAATAGACAACCGTATTATTTTAAGTCTACTTCATAAAAATATCACCGCGAGCTCGACCCTCTTTCAAGTGACACATCGCAAAAATATACATCGTGCCCTGGAACAACGAACACGATAGTCTTGTTGTAATGGCCCACCATCGCTTAATAGTTCGTACCCAGGATAAAACCATACCTCTAATATCACCTCTAAAAAATGAGCTAACCTCATAAAATATATATCCTCTCAGTGTCCACACCTACTCCCCTGTAGATGGAACTTAAGAGAGCCCCACTAACTCCATGGTGCATATATATAACTATAGTAATATTAACGATACCTCTACTAAACCCGTTTCTCATGCGAATCTAGTAGTAGTAAGTTACAACGACTCATTCGTGTCACACAAAATAGACCCTAATCAACCCGGGATAAAATTCATACTTTCAGTTGCCAATAGTACTGGAAGTTCAAATGGTTCCTGGACATAACACCCTCGTCCCAATCGAACCAAAAACTCCTTATATCTGTTTCCCTTACTGGGCATCCCGTCCTTGTCCCCCAATTACATTCAGATAAGGTTTAGACCTATGTTCGTACTCTTTACACATAAGACACCTCTTTGTGTCATTCCCCTTACTTGGCCCCACCGACCATGTCGGGGTTATCCTTCTCATGAACCTAGTAGTCTTAACCTTGGTTGCTATCCTCGTTACCACTTTGGCTCCGCTGTCCCTATGGGACTCGTTGCTGGCCTTGACAACCCTGACTAATCCACCGTCACATGGTAGGAATTATATTGATCTCAATCATTAAAATGGGTTCTCTACTGGGTATACCCTCCTGTGGTTACTCACTAGCACGTTAAGTCCAGTATTTCCCTTTGGTTAGGTTCTACAACCCCCCTTGATCCCTTCTCAGGGAAGCGCTGATATCAATTTGTAAACGTATGATATTAATGACAATGGTACCAGTCATTCTAGACGAATTTCCTCATCCATGCTTGTATATTCCACCCATGAGTCCATTATTAACTTATGGACCTTTTTAATTCTTTGTATCCACCTCGTCGGGTACGAAGTTCGCTAAGCACGTCAACTTTTTTTTTATAACCGGCCACTGTACGACCCTTTTGAAATAAGTATAGAAATCTCCTTTGCCTCTCTATTTAAACAGCCAATGAGAGAAATTGCGATCAAACCGCACCCAAATTCCTCGTTATTCATGGTATCTCTCCAGGGTTGTGGTGACTGACTCCTACCACTACAACGCCACTCCTACGAGCGAAAAATTTGCCCAAAATAAAATCCTAGGTGCCACTGCACTCTACCCTACACAATTACCTTTGGCTTATCTCCTTCCATTGACGCATCACACTCCCTCTGTAATGACCCCACTTTTATATATAGTTTGTTTTTACACTCTTGTGTTACTTATTATCTTATAAATGTTGTATTATTAGATATGTGGTATTATTGGCTATCAATATAGCAAACCCCATTTTTAATTAAGAAGAATCAATTGTAAATTGGATCAAATCGAAGTCTTATGACATATCTTAAAGCAAATAATAAGTTTTGGGATATAAAATATAATTTTATGAAACTTTAAGGACTAAAATAAAAATATAAAATGGGCCATTTTGTAAATAAAATATTTTCAAGGACCTTTAAGAAATATTCAAAATATATAGTGTGAAATTACCAAAATGCCCTTCATGTGTGAAATGGCCCTTATACCCTTATCACCTTTCCGCCACGTGCTGGTCACTTCCACCTTCCACATGTCATCTGTAGAGAGAGAGCAAAAACACTTGTCATCATTTGGTTATATTAACACTACAAGACCACTCCGGATCGCGACACCTCGGTGTTGAATCACCAATCCAAAAAGCTTAGTCATTTGACACGTGACAACACCATAATACATTTGGAAACCTATAAATAGGGCCTTAGGGTTAATTTGAAACTCACACCAATTCCTTGAGAATTATAGTAAGAAAGAGTGACAGAAAGCTTGGGAAATATCTTAAGAAGGAGTTCTATAATTTCGAAGAAAGAATTCATTTCATAGGTATGATTTTATTTAAATGTAATAATGTATTTTTATAGTTTTAATTTTGTGTTTTATAGTTTTACTTAGTAGTTATGCTAGTAAAATACACTAAGGACTTCACTAATCAAAACTTAAAGTTTAGAAGAAATCCAAGTTGATTTTATTTTCATGTAAACTTGTTTGAAATTGTATATACGCTTTTAAAAATGATTTTTTAAAAGTAATTGTTCGTTATTGTGGAATCCCATTTAAGTAATTCCAAAGTGAGGCCCGGTGAAATTCTGTCTAGACGAGATGGTATTTAAGTGTCGCCCCTGTGACACTCCATCTCTACTAGGAATGAATCCGGAAATGTTCTTTCTAGAGGAGATGGTATTTAAGCGGTGCCCCTGTGACCCTCCATCTCTAATGGGAACCGACTGATTAGGAAGAACTATGAATTGAATCCTTTAATTATGATCAATAAGTTTTAAAAGTTAAGAAAATGGTTTTTTAGTAATCCTTTGAAACAAGTTACTATTAAAATACAATATGTAGACTGGACCTTGTTTAGATCATATACTTAAACCTTTATCGTATTTGTTAGATTAACGTGCGATCGAAGACTCGCTATCTATAATTTCGACCTCTATTTTAGGTGAGTACTCTATGCAATTTCTTTCGCATTTTGATTATATTATATTATGCAAACTCTGTATATTTTGTGAAATGCTTTTATTCTCAAAATGCATCTGATACCGATGATTCCGTCGTTTGTCATATGTTTATATCTCTCCATATAAACATCTGATTTGAATTCTGAAATTATTGATTCGGCCTATTGAAACTCTCTTACTATATTGGCCTTGACTACCGGGTGGAAATATTTGGGTGGTACCTTCCCAGCTGGTTTATCGCTGGTGTGCCCTAAACAAGGCGTTGTTTCAGAAATCATGATTATCTGTTTGTGATGTTACCGGGTGGAAACATTTGATAACACTATCTGTCTGGGTATTAGAGCGTACATGGCCACAAAAACTGAATAATTGACACATGCTCAATTGTTTTATCTGCTTTGTTCTGAACTGTTTATTCTGAATATATATATTGTCATTTACTTTATATATATTACTTGAAATTCCTATCTCTATGTATATACCTTCTGTTCTAAATTGAATAGGTATCTATTTTCTAAAAACCTTGGAATATTTGGAGATTGAATCTCATTCGGCTTTTAGCTGATGTTTTATAATTAATCATTTTTCAGGAAATAATTAGGAAAGCGGATGGAACATAAGTGGACTATGTTGAAGATTTAGCTTTTAGAGCTCTTTTTCTTACACTAAGTAGAACTTTGTTTTATTAGATAAAGGATGTTTGGATCTTTAATTAAAAGGCTTTAAAATTTCTGTCAAGTTGTAACTCATCGATATTTTAATATAAATGAAGTTTCCTTTAGAAAGCTCTGATGATGTAATTCCTTCACTTTCAGTATTTTACGATTCATAACCATGTGATTATACTTCCGCTATATATATATATATATATTTTTTTTTTTTTAAAAGAAAAATTTTGACGCCAGAATATTGGATGCCTTGGTGGCATGTCAAGACACTCGTTCCCTACGATTTTTGGGTCGGGGTCGTAACAGAGGTGGTATCAGAGCATAGGTTATGAACCCATAGACTACTGAGCATAGGTTTCAATTGTTATAGATTCTATGTTTCCATCCTTAGGAGATAGTATTAAAAATCTAATTTATGTGATAACCCTCCCTATGTGTTATATTATTTATAATTGGTCTTTTAGTTTTCAATATTGATATAGTATAGTAGATCTTATGTTTGGTCATGACTGTAGAAAATGACCAAGAGAAGATCATCAATGGGAACTAGTGATTTGAGTATAGAAGGACTGGAAGGTGCATACAAGCCAATTGAAAGTCTGGCAAAGATTGTGGAGCAGCAGGTGAATAATGGAGTAGCAAAGAATCTTGAACTAAGTAGATGTACTATTGAATAGTTCAAGAAGTTGAATCCTCCATCTTTTAAAGGTACTCCTAACCCCACTGATGCAGAAAGTTGGGTGATGTAGATGGAAAATATACTCGATGTTCTTAAGTGTACTGATGAACAAAGGGTGTCATTTGAAATATTTATGTTAGAAGGGGAGGCCAAACATTGGTGGAGAATGACTAAGAGAATACACGAGGAAAGGAATACTTACATAGGTTGGAATGATTTCTTAGTAATATTTTATGAGAAATATTTTCCGAAAACGGTGAAAGACGAAATGGCAGCTGACTTCATGAGTTTGGTGCAAGGGAATATGACGGTTAGTCAATATGAGGCAAAGTTTACTTAGTTATCCCGTTTTGCATGTCATATTGTAGCAACTGATGTTTTAAGAGTGAAGAAGTTTGAGCGTGGGTTAAGGTTGAATATTCGTAGTCGAATTTCCATCCTGAAATTAACATTATATATTGATGTCGTGACTAGGGCTATAATAGCTGAGAGGGATGGTGATGAGTACAATCGAATTAGAGATGGAAAGAGGAAGTTTGGGTAACAAAAAGGAAAGAACCCTAATAATAGAAATTTTTTTAGGAACACATCCAATGTTGGGGGATCTAGTGATAACAAACAGTATAATAACCAGACATGTCAGCAATGTGGAAAGATGCATGAAGGACGACCTTGTTATAAGGATTCAGGAGATTGTTTTAGATGTGGACAAAAAGGACATCAGATAAAAGACTCGCCAAACCCAGCAAGGGTTCCGATAAATCCTTCAAGTGCAAAGAAGGATCAAGACAGACAGGGTAGAGTTTTCGCACTTTCTGATACCCAAGATTCTAATGTGGTTGTGTCAGGTACACTTTCTATATGTGCACAACCTCTTAAAGCTTTGATAGATCCTGGTTCTACCCATTCATTCATATCTATACACGTATTAAATTGCTTTCATAAATTTCCTGAACCCTTGAATCATAACATACATGTTTCTACTCCTTCGGGTTAGTTATTGATGGGTAAATTAGTATACAAGGCTTGCCCCATAGATATTGATATTCATAAACTATTTGTTGATTTGATAGTTTTAGACATTAAAGATTTTGAAGTCATTTTGGGGATGGATTGGTTAGCATCACATCATGCTAAGGTAGACTGTTTTGAGAAGAGTGTTACTTTCCAAATTCCTCACCAACCAAAATTTAGTTTTGAAGGAACTGGCATCATATCTACGATGTGTATTATTTCTGCAATGCAAGCCTATAGTTTTCTTAAGAAGGGATGTCAAGGATTTCTTGCAACTGTTACCAGTTTACAGACAATAGGGCCTAGCTTAGAAGATATTCCTATCGCTAAGAAATTTACGGATGTTTTTCCAGGTGATTTACCAGGCCTACCTCCTAATAGAGAAATAAAATTTACGATTGACCTTGTTCCTGGAACTATACCAATCTCAAAACCACCATATCGTATGGCACCTTTAGAATTAAGAGAGTTAAAAGTTCAATTAGAAGACCTTTTAGACAAGGGTTTTATCAGACCAAGTGTATCGCCTTGGGATGCTCCAATGTTATTTGTGAAAAAGAAGGATGGGACAATGAGACTATGTATAAATTATCGTGAACTGAATAAGGTAACCATTAAGAATAAATACCACTTACCTCGTATAGATGACTTGTTAGATCAATTAGAAGGTGCACAAGTATTCTCTAAGATTGACCTTAGGTCAGGCTATTATCAATTGAAGATTAAGGGTGATGATATTTCAAAATTAGCTTTTCGTACTAGATATGGTCATTATGAATTTCTTGTAATGCCATTTGGACTAACTAATGCACCAATCGCTTTTATGGATATGATGAATAGGGTGTTTAGGAAATATTTGGATCAGTATGTGGTTATTTTCATTGATGACATCCTTATTTATTCCAAAAGTATTGAAGAACATGAAAACATTTAGAGACGGTATTACAAATCCTTAGGAAAGAGAAATTATATGCAAAATTAAAGAAGTGTGAGTTTTGGATGCCTAGTGTTTATTTTCTAGGACATGTCATATCTAAAGAGGGAGTGTCAGTTGACCCTCAAAAGATTGAGGCTATATTAGATTGGCCCAGACCAACTAATGTGAGTGAGATTCGTAGTTTCCTTGGATTAACAGGTTATTATCGAAGATTTGTTGAAGGATTTTCTAGCATTGCCAAACCTCTATCTAGGTTAACACAAAAGAAGGTAAATATGAATGGTCTGAGCAAGCCGAGAAAAGTTTTC
The DNA here is from genome assembly GCA_949130495.1 of Sambucus nigra. Classification (NCBI taxonomy): domain Eukaryota; kingdom Viridiplantae; phylum Streptophyta; class Magnoliopsida; order Dipsacales; family Adoxaceae; genus Sambucus; species Sambucus nigra. The sequence continues at coordinate 344,879,160 of OX422219.1, read as the reverse complement.
AAGAACTTAATAATCGATTAGTAACTGCCCCAATTTTGACTATTCCTTTCGGGACAGTGGGATTTATGATTTATAGTGATGCTTCTAAAAATGGTTTGGGATGTGTGCGAATGTAAAATGGAAAAGTAGTATCTTATGCCTCAAGACAGTTAAAAACCCATGAGCAGAATTATCCAACCCATGACCTAGAATTAACAGCTATAATTTTTGCTCTTAAGATTTGGAGGCACTATTTGTATGGTGAGACTTGTGAGATTTATACCGATCATAAGATTTTGAAGTATATATTTACTCAGAAAGAGTTGAATATGAGACAAAGTAGGTGGTTAGAATTGATGAAAGATTATGATGTAAATATTCACTATCACCCGGGGAAAGCTAATGTAGTAGCCGATGCTTTAAGTAGGAAGTCTACACCAAATTTAGCATGTCTTATTACAAGCCAGGAAGCACTGTTAAGGGATTTGAGAAGTATGGAAATAGATGTACGTATCTATAGCAAAGGAGGAATAATTGCAAACTTACAAGTACAACCCATGTTGATGGAGAGGATCAAAATTGCACAAGTAAATGACCCATAACTGAAGAAGATTAGAGAAGAAGTCATCGAAGGTAAATGAACTGAATTTGCGATGCGAGATGATAAATTGAGGTTTGCAAATAGAGTGTGTGTGCCATGTGATGCCCAACTAAAGAGGGAAATTTTGGAGGAAAGTCATTACTCAAGATTCACATTTCATCCTGGATGTACAAAAATGAATAGGGATCTTCGAGAAGTATTTTGGTGGAATAACATGAAGAGGGAGATAGCAGAATTTATATCTCAGTGTTTGGTTTGTCAACAAGTAAAGGCAGAACATCAAAAACCATTAAGATTACTGCAACCCCTACCTATCCCTGAGTGGAAATGGGAACATATTACTATGGATTTTGTGACAGGTTTACCGAGGAGTTCAAATGGTAATGACTCTATTTGGGCAATTATTGATAGGTTAACTAAATCTTCTCATTTTCTTGCCATTAAGATTACCCATTATTTAGAGAAGTTAGCTAAGTTGTATGTGCGGGAAATTATTAGGCTTCATGGAACCCCAATTTCAATTGTTTCTGACCGTGACCCTAGATTTGTGTCTCGCTTCTGGAAAAGCCTACAAGAATCCATGGGAACAAAATTGAATTTTAGCACTACTTTTCATCCTCAAACAGATGGACAATGAGAGAGAAATATTCAAACCTTAGAGGATATGCTTAGGGCATGTGCACTTGATTTAAAAGGGAATTGGGATGATCATTTACCGTTAGTGGAATTCACATATAATAATAGCTATCAAGCAAGTATTCAAATGGCTCCGTATGAGGCACTCTATGGTAAAAGGTGTCGTTCCCCTACATATTGGGTAGAAGTTGGGGTAAGAAAATTGTTGGGTGCAGAATTGATTCAGATCACAACAAAGAAGGTGAAATTAATACAAGACCGACTTCGAACAGCTCAAAGCCGTCAAAAGAGTTATATTGACAATCAACACCGACTGTTAGAATTCTAAAGAGTAGATTATGTGTTCTTGCGAGTATCGTCTGCAAAGGGAGTAATACGATTTGGGAAGAAAGGGAAATTGAGCACAAGATACATAGGACCTTTTGAAATCCTTGAAAGGATAGGAGTTGTTGCGTATAAAATAGCCTTACCACCGAAACTCTCTAGTGTACATAATGTGTTTCACGTATCAATGATAAAGAAATATGTCCCAGATCCAAAACATATTTTAAGTCATAAGCCTCTTCAAGTTAGAGAAGATTTGTCATACATTGAGCATCCAGTGGAAATTTTGGATCATAAAGATCAAATATTACGAACCAAGGTTATTCCACTAGTTAAGGTATTATGGCGGAAACATTCTGTTGAAGAAGCAACGTGGGAGCGGGAAGATGAGATAAAGGAGCGATATCCATACCTTTTTGAAAATTACTGCAAGTAAAGTTTGGGGACCAAACTTTTTATAAGGAGGGTAAGATGTAATGACCCACTTTTATATATAGTTTGTTTTTACACTCTTGTGTTACTTATTATCTTATAAATGTTGTATTATTAGATATGTGGTATTATTGTCTATCAATATAACAAACCCCATTTTTAATTACGAAGAATCAATTGTAAATTGGATCAAATCGAAGTCTTATGACATATCTTAAGGCAAATAATAAGTTTTGGGGTAGAAAATATAATTTTATGAAACTTGAAAGACTAAAATAAAAATATAAAATGGGCCATTTTGTAAATAAAATATTTTCAAGGACCTTTAAGAAATATTCAAAATATATAGTGTGAAATTACCAAAATACCCTTCATGTGTGAAATGACCCTTATACCCTTATCACCTTTCCACCACGTGCTGGTCACTTCCACCTTCCACATGTCATCTGTAGAGAGAGAGCAAAAACACTTGTCATCATTTGGTGATATTAACACTACAAGACCACTCCGGATCGCGACACCTCGGTGTTGAATCACCAATCCAAAATGCTTAGTCATTTGACATGTGTCAACACCGTAATACATTTGGAAACCTATAAATAGGGCCTTAGGGTTCATTTGAAAGTCACACCAATTCCTTGAGAATTATAGTAAGAAAGAGTGACATAAAGCTTGAGAAATATCTTAAGAAGGAGTTCTATAATTTTGAAGAAAGAATTCATTTCGTAGGTATGATTTTATTTAAATGTTATAATGTATTTTTATAGTTTTAATTTTGTGTTTTATAGATTTACTTAGTAGTTATGCTGGTAAAATACACTAAGGACTTCACTAATCAAAACTTAAAGTTTAGAAGAAATCCAAGTTGATTTTATTTTCATGTAATCTTATTTGAAATTGTATACACGCTTTTAAAAATAATTTTTTAAAAGTAATTGCTCGTTATTATGGAATCCCATTTAAGTAATTCCAAAGTCAGGCCCGGTGAAATTCTGTCTGGACGAGATGGTATTTAAGTGGTGCCCCTGTGACCCTCCATCTCTATTGTAAATGAATCCGGAAATGTTCTTTCTAGAGGAGATGGTATTTAAGCGGTGCCCCTGTTACCCTCCATCTCTACTGGGAATCGACTGATTAGGAAGAACTATGAATTGAATCCTTTAATTACGATCAATAAGATTTAAAAGTTAAGAAAATGGTTTTTTTTAGTAATCATTTGAAACAAGTTACTATTAAAATACAATATGTAGATTGGACCTTGTTTAGAACATGTACTTAAACCTTTATTGTATTTGTTAGATTAACGTGCGATCGAAGACTCGTTATCTATAATTTCGACCTCTATTTTAGGTGAGTACTCTATGCAATTTCTTGTGCATTTTGATTATATTATATTATGAAAACTATGTATATTTTGTGAAATACTTTTATTCTCAAAATGCATGTGATACCGGTGATTCCGTCGTTTGTCATATGTTTATATCTCTCCATATAAACATCTGATTTGAATTCTGAAATTATTGATTCGGCCTATTGAAACTCTCTTACTATATTGGCCTTGACTACCGTGTGGAAATATTTGGGTGGTACCTTCCCACCTGGTTTATCGTTGGTGTGCCCTAAACAAGCCGTTGTTCCAGAAATCATGATTATCTGGTTGTGATGTTATCGGGTGGAAACATTTGGTAACACTATCTGTCTGGGTATTATTGCGTACATGGCCACAAAAACTGAATAATTGACACATGCTCAATTGTTTTATCTTCTTTGTTATGATCTGTTTATTCTGAATATATATATTGTCATTTATTTTATATATATTACTTGAAATTCCTATCTCTATGTATATACCTTATGTTCTAAATTAAATAGGTATCTATTTTCTGAAAACCTTGGAATATTTGGAGATTGAATCTCATTCGATTTTTAGCTGATGTTTTATAATTAACCATTTTTCAAGAAATAATTAGGAAAGCGGATGGAACATAAGGGGACTATGTTGAAGATTTAGCTTTTAGATCTCTTTTTCTTACATTAAGTAGAACTTTATTTTATTAGATAAAGGATGTTTGGCTCTTTAATTAAAAGGCTTTAAAATTTCTATCAAGTTGTAACTCATGGATATTTTAATATAAATGAAGTTTCCTTTAGAAAGCTCTGATGATGTAATTCCTTCACTTTTAGTATTTTACGATTCATAACCATGTGATTATACTTCCGCTATATATATATATTTTAAAAGAAAAATTTTGACGCCAGAATATTGGATGCCTTGGTGGCATGTCAAGACACTCGTTCCCTACGATTTTTGGGTTGGGGCCGTGACACCGTCTCTTTCTCGAATCCTTATAGATGGATCTTCGAAAGGGTTCCTCTAACTCCCCCCTTTACCGACTATGCTGGGTGAGTCTAAATTTATGCCACCTCTTTCTACGAAGGTGCTTAGGGAAACTACTTCACCCTTGTGGTTGTACCTACATCATCTGCCTGAACAATTCCAATGGTGACGTCTACCGTGGTCACCGTTCCCATAATATTACATGGCTTCTATTGAGCCTCTCCCCCTGCAGTCCTTCTAACGGCCCTCGTTGTTCGTCCAAAGTTGTTCGGTGTGCGAAGCCCAACTGAACTGGTATATGAATCGCATGAACTATACTTAATAGTAGGAGAACGTAAGTTGCATACGTAGAGGAATATAACAATCCTATAATAAGGTTCTATATCAAAGAACGCTACCCTGAAACATAATAAGCAGGACATATCCAAAGGACACCAGAACCTGATGCGCTGATACTATCTGTGACACCCCTCTTAATTAAATACCGGTCGATAAGTCCTTTATTAAATTAAAACAAGATTTTCATTTGGTTCAATCTTAGCATCACTGTTGAAAAGAAAATTAAATAATATCTATCTATTTAATTTATTAAACTGGTGCCAAATTTTATCTTTCATTAAACAGATAAATATACATGTGGAAATAAATAATAAATCCATAAACACCATCACTATGTCAGAAAACAATGCTGAATAAATAACTGAAAGACTGACCGAATAAACCATCGGCTCTAAATCCAAGTCCAACATAATAATCCAATGAATAAATCAATAATCCAAAACAAATCGAAAAGTAAATGGGAAACATGCCCTAAATAGAAATGCAACTGAAATGATATCCCTAAACTAGGAATGAAGAAATGATGCACCTAATCCAACTCCTGCATGCATCCACATATGTTGCTATTACGTATCCCTTGAATAGAATCTCAAGTTTGGCGTCCCTGTGGCTGGACACCTAAAAGGTTTTTAAAAATATTTGTAGCAAGGGGTAGAACCTAAAACATGTTGAAAATATTTAGCAAGTGATTAAGTTTGCAATAATTAAAATGCATGAATGCTTTTCATATTTAAGCTAGTGTCGCACCTACTCGAGATACTATTCACCCTTCAACTATGGTGCACACCTATCGCTTTTCCCTCATAACCCTCCTGGCTACACTATCCCATTTAACTACCCTTGTTATAACCACTTCCTGAAACCTTACTCTATCCCGAGTTACTTTTACTAATGATTTATAGTTACCTGGTTGTGAGATCAAATCATACCCAAATAGTCACCCCGAAAATAATCTCAATATAATATAATGGACGATATGACCTGGGGATTATTTTCTCCCTGCTCCTCAAGACAGAGGATTCACCCACATCGTGCAAACTCCTGTGAAAGCACTAGAGGGGTATGTATTTATAAAAATATCTAATAACTGATATTAATAGAGCACACAATAATATATATACACTATCACAAACACACACACACACGCACACACACACACACACACACACACACACACACACACTATATATACATATATATATATATATATATATATATATATATATAAGGGAGGAGGGGGGTTTGCCACATCATATAACTTTGGATACAAAACCTATATGAACAGGTTTTGTATCTATACTACCCACATGTCAAGTATAATTAGTACCCCTACCTCATATTCGATTACCTTGAGCCTATCAAATGTCCCATCTATGACTTACACACCACTCCCTCGCCTTTTCATCAAACCCATATATATGACTTACACCTCGATTCTTTTCTCTTTGAAATGGATTTTGAAACCCTCTGCCTCAAAACATGATTTTATTTTGGTTTTTAAGAACACGAACAACTATAAGACTTTATGTTGATCTGTGGTGTAGGTGACGGAGGTGACGGGATTCACCGGATCCATCTCTGTTGGAGCGTAGGTGAAGGAGGTGACGATATCCATCTCCGTCAGACCCAGAACTGGTGAGTATACATATTTCTTTCTCTCTGTAGATATTTTTATGATATTGAAATCATTTTTTGATGGGGAAAATAGAGACCGAGAACTGAGAAACCTCCGTCTTTTGGGGAGAAAATACTCATCGCCTATTTTTATATGCAGGTATGCTAAGGTTTTACAAATTCAATGAGTAAAAAGCAACAGTTGAGATGTTTTGTCATCTCGGTTTGAAATGGGTTTTAAAACGTATCTTTCAGTCTCTTTTCGTTTCAGTCTCTTTTACAAATTTTGGTTTATTTATTTTTATGCAGGTGTGTTTCATTTCAGTCTCTCTTCATTTTTTTTGTTGTTTTCCCATTTCTAAACACTATTTCTAACAAGCCACATAATAGTTTTTTACAGGTTTATCATCTATTATTGAAGGATTCAAACATGATTTGGGTTTTTGTGTCTTTTTACTTCAAAACCCTCGAACACTAAGATGTTTACCCCCAACAACTTTTCTTCAAAACCCTCAAACACTATCAGAAAGTAACACTCGATATCTCTAAAGATTTAAGTTTTTTTTTTTTTTTTTTTGGGGGGGGGGGGGTTAGATTTCTCAATCGTATGAATTATTTTTCAATGTTTGTACATGTTCCTGTTTTATTTGACTTTGTGTTTGTGTGTTTATTTTTTATTTTTCAGTGTTTGTATATTCTCACACTCTCTATCTATACGTGTGATTTGCAGGTAGTGGCATAGGTTTGGTGTTGTGAGTTTTTCTCCCCTGTTCTTCCATCTTAGGCGATTATATAGATGGGTTCGATTTAGCACTGGGTTTTTAATGTTTGTGTATTTGAGTGGGTTTTTGGGTTTTTACCCTCACTAAAGAATCACATAGAGAAAAAAACCCGTGAATTTGCAATAGTAATGTTTTGATTCTATTTTCTCCCTTTTTTTCATTTTATAACCTGAAATGTATATTTTGATGAAATTTTAGATCTACATGTTTGAATCCATTTTGGTCTATATTTAGTTCAAATATTCCATGTTTTATTTACTGGTAAAACAATTCACAGATAAAAAATTTAGGATTTGGTTTCTTCGTCCCCTGTTCGTGTTTTCTTCAATTTGTATGTTGTGTCTATTTACAGTTTGGTTTGAAATGTTAAGTTGGTTTTTACAGTTGTGATGTTTAAAGTTTGTTTTTGGGTACTGGGTATGAGTATTATTGACTTCTGTTTTGATATGATTCTTTTTTAAATAATATCTAACTTCAAGCTCACTTTTTTCGAGGCGGGTCTATTCTAAAAGTTGGTATTGTTTTTTTCCTATCTCTCTAAATTTTTTATGCCACTTCTCAACTATGAAATGAATATGGTTTGAAGAAATGGGTTAGAGAGATATAAGAGAGTTTTGGTCATATCTCTTGGTTGAAGAAATGGGTTTTTTCCTTTTCGGTGTTCGTCACATGAGAAATGTAGTGTTTACATTGAAGAAATTATTTTCTTTCCATGTACTGTTTACGTTGAAGAAACTATTTTCTGCCCCTATATTTTTTCCTTTACTGAGTTTTTTTCTCTCTTATGTTGTAATAGGTGTTTATGCCTATTTCAATTTTTTATTTTGTAAACACAAAACACCCCCATATAATGGGGGTTTAACTTTCGGGTTCCCAATATCAGAGGTTTTTTAGGGTTAGGAAGGTTTGGAACCTGCAAACATAATTTACTCTCCTCAGCTCGTTGGATTTGATAGTTTTTTGGAAGTTTTTTACAAGTTGTTTTAGAAATTTTATGAGTATTTTAAGTTTAAATATGAGTAAGTAGATGTATTTCGGTAATTTAAAGTGAATGTTTCAAATGGTTGCGCATCTAGACTTTTTATTTCTTTTTTGTACGTTTACTCTTATGTTCTTTAAGAGAACTGTGATTCAACTAAAAAGCTTCCATACTTTCTCACATTATACATATATGGTAAAGGAAGATGTGATATCTACTTTTTTGTCATGTGCTTCTGTATGGAGATATATTATTATGGGAGCCGCAATTCGCTCCAGTAAAATCTGAAGGCACTCCACTTTTGGTCTAAAATGACAAATAAATCCTTACATCCATTCTTATTTTTAAATTGGTGCTTTAATAAATAATAATATAAAATAATATTTAAAATAAATATTAGTTCAAATTGGTGCCTACCCATCTTTAATTTTAAATAATAGTTTTAATAAAAAATATTTTAGATAACTTTTATTTTGTTCTTAGAAAAATTATTTATTTATTTTAAAATAAATTAAAATTATAATATTTAATGTTTAATTCACCTTATATTCAATGATCCCCCATTTGTTTTTTAAAATTTTCAATACCAATAGTTAACCAATAGTTAATATATACACAAACCTATAACTAATATCCTAATCGAAACCTATTTAACCAATAGTTAATGTCAACCTGGAAAGGTAGAATCACTGCTAAAACAAAATGTGGGGATGAAATCTACTAGGGGTAATTGGACAAAATAAGTTGGTAAAACACAAACCTATTTAACCAATAAACTAATCTGGTAAAACACAAACCTATTTAACTAATAAGTTGGTAATAGGACGAAATAGGCTACTGTTAAACCAAACTAGCATGAGGCTACTGCTAAAGGTCAGAAAAAGTGGAAGAAAAAAGCTCAAAGCTTTGGTGGAACTTTTGTCCTTTTGGCTGAAGAGTACAATGCAACAACTCTTTGTCTTTTTGACAGAAGAAGCAATCCTACGTGTTGCATACCTATCCTCAACTCTTTGTTATAAGTGGTGTGATTATTGTATTAGTTATGTGAATTTCAGTCCACTCAAGTTGGATGATTATTGTATTAGTTGTGTGAATTTCAATCCAGTTGGGGGAAAATTTAGAGTTTTTTCTTTGTTATTATTATTACACATTTTCTTCGGAGTTTTAGTTATAAATACACCGGGAGAAGAGTTTGAACATTTTAATATCATAAAAATCATATTCTTTATTATATTTGCACTACTGGTGAAACGTTTCAAATACAAAATATCACGAGAACAAATTTATAACAGGAACAAATTTATCGTTGTTCTGTTGGCACGAGTACAAAATATGCCGGGAACAAATTTATCCCATGCCGTAGGCACAAGTATAAAAAATTACGGGAATAAATTTATCACCCTGCCATCGGCACGGGTAATCCTAGTATATATATATATATATATATATTTAAACCCGGCTAACCCATGCCTAACTCCCATAGCACTAGCCCAAAAATAGTCGACTCTATATCCTGACTCTATTTTTAATTAATTTCATATTAATTAAATTTATTTCGGTAGTGTCACTAAACTACAATACCCATTCACGTCTACTCGGGCGAACTTTAAGTTATACAAATTTCGTTTCACTTAATCCGTTAATAAATTAATTCACCAATTTATTCTCAATAGGTAAAATGACGGCCCAATAATCTTCCTAGCAAGTTTGTCACCCCCTTGTGTTTAGAACTTCGTTGGAACCCCTTCATTTTAATCCCCCAAACCAAATGGACAAAATAGTGTTGTAGGTCCCCTGAACCGGTTCTACCTGACCCCCGAACAGGTTCACCCTCCCTGGGTTGCGACCCTTCTTCTTCCTAAATTTATTTTTCCTCCATTATTAAACCTTTAAGCTTTTTGTTTCCTATTAGATCAATCACCCAGTTATATCCAACATTTTATATACATAGGAATAAACTGTAATCATCCTAGAAACCATTAATCACCAATTATTTTACATAAAATCCCATATTCTCCAATTTGTGTTTTATTCCACCGATCATGAAATTGACTCTAAAAATCCAAAATTTGTCATTAATTTCTACTGGGTTTATCATAAGATTTATATTTCCACGTACTAGAATCATATAACATTTCAATTTCACTTTTAATATCCCCACAGTGTCCCATTTAAGGAAAACCCAATTTCATGCAATTTCCTAACCAAAAACGAAATTTTAATTGCACATACTACTATATGAATCGATTATCTCATATTTAAAATTTACAAAAATTTAACCACTTGCCTTTAATGATTCGTAGTGTTTGATCCTTTGAGGTGGACGATGATTTGGAGAAGAACACATTTGCTCCCTTTTGATTTAGCTCATAAAAATCTCCCATTTTCACCCTATTTTCTTCTCTGTCGAACTAGGGCATTCTTTTTGAGTTGTGACTACCATAAACTCTCTAACATAGGTTTTACTTTTGCAATTCCCTAAATTATGCTTATGGGTTAAATTAAAATGGCCCAAACACCCCCATGTGGACCCGGTTATGCTTAAAAATGTCCCGAGACCCATTTACTACCCCCGAGTACTCTTTTTAGACTATCTCAGCCTATCCGAAATCGATCGTGCACTCAGAATTGTAATCCCAATTACTTTACTAAAAGTCCCTATCTCGACCTCAATATAGCCTATCCCGGACTCCCGATTGAGATAAAATAATACCACGCCATTATCGCTCGTTATGACGTAAATAAATTATTACTATTCACTTAGTATTTTATATTCCATAAATATTAACCATTTACTCTTTCGATTAATATTTAAATAAACTCATAATAATTGATTCAATTAAAATATGACACACTTATAATTTGAGTTAGCTGAAACAATTAAATATATAATGCTTAAAAAAATACAGGGTGTTTTTAGTTGGATGGGGTAATTTATTTAGGAATTAAAATGAACATGTTAGGTTCACACTGTAATTGAATGATGAGGTTTATCTCATGTGAGTGTTACCGATTAATTATGAAAGTAATACACTACAAGTTTTAATCGATTTAAAATAATTATCTACTTGCAAAATATTTTCTGATTTTCGGGCTTTGACTCGCAGGTAATAGTTCTTTATTATTTTTCTGTTTGTACCTCAGGTGTGCCGCAGCAGCAGCCCAGACGGCGGGGATAGATGCATTCTTACCGTTGCAGTAGTTTTGGACATTACATGATTGTTTTGGACACTTCGGCTTATTCTATCTAGATAGGCTCATTTTCATTTCAGTTTTCATTTTGGGCGTATTGCCATTATATGGATAGGTTTTTATATTGTTGTTAGATATTTATTTCTGTACTCAGTCATTATTATTCAGTTTTCTATAGTGGATGATGTTTTTTATTGATCGATGGTTTGTTTTTTTCATTCTTATTTATTTATTCATGGTGACTTATTCATTCGTAGTGTTGTATGGTTTTTTCATATTATTCATATTATATTATTGGTTGCGATAATGATGTTGAGAATGAAACCATATTGAGATTTCTGTTTTATTTTAGTGGAGGATTGACCACCCAATATTAAAATAGATGGGTTATCACAACTATTATCAGAGTATCGAGTTCTTGTGTTTTCAGGATCTGTGTAGACTCATTACGTTGTCAACATTGCATTTTCTTTGATATAGAGAATTATATTTAGGACTGTTGTTTCACATGGCACATTTATGTTCTTCTACTATTATTTAAGATTTAAGTGAATCTCATACAATTTCGACTTGATTTTATATGCCAAACAATAGAAGAGGTAGACCAACACATAACGCTGGGAGAGCTGCGAAGGAGGAGGCTCAACCAGAGCCACATGCCACTTAGGGGACTATGACCGGATCAGAGGTCGCAACTATTGTCACAGAGGAAATTAGTAGGTAGTGGCAGCACCAGTTTAGGAGAGAGTTAGAGAAGCCTTTCAAAAGGGCCATTCGCCAGTGTTCTAAGGGTGTACGAATGTTGTTGCAATAAGACAATTGAAGAAAGACAACCAAAGGCATTTATTCAGGGTTGAGTTCAGTGACACTCAAAAGCAAATACTAACTACATTTAAGATTGTCAGGGCAGCTCTTCAGTGGTGGGAGTTAGTGACCATAATAGAGAAGAGAGATACTATGATGATCTAGGAGCTCTGGTGTGGTTTGATCATAAGTTCTTTCCATCAGCAGCCCAAATGGAGATGGTGTAGAGGTTTGTAGATCTTTCGTAGGGGGGTCGGGCTGTGGCTGAGTACCAGGGGGATTTCCCCCGCCTGGAAAACTTTAAGCCAGATGAGGTGAACACTAAAAGGTCTTCAAGTTTACTAATGGTCTTACTTGGAGGATTTTCCAACACTTGGTTAGGAAACTGACATCACAAACTTACACTGAGGTCGTTAACTCCTCATTGATCCACTATCAGGATCATCTGTTCATTTGATGGGAGCAAAGAGGAATAAATAGTCTAGCGAGTAGGGTAGGACTAGGGGTGGTAGTGCTAGCAGGGTGCCACAATAACAACATGAACGGGGTTTTGAGTAGGAGGACTCTACTAAGAGATTCAGGCCAAGTAATGATAACTTCAGACAGGGCCATCAGGGCCAATAACATGCTCCTCAGGGCCAATACGGCTAGGGGAATCAGATCGGAGACCAAGAAGTCCGAGGTTATTAGGGACAAAGATAGGGGAACCATAATCAAGGTCAAAGGCAAACAAACTTTACTAAGAGGTGTTTCGTATGTGGAGATTAGGGCCACATGCGTCATGCATGCCCGTGCAGGGTTAGGGGTCAGGAGCAGGGTACCTAGTAGGGGAAATAATTACAACAGCTTCCAGTCCCATCGACAGTTCCAGTAGTACCACCTTCATAGGGGTAGGGGTAGGGAAGGGGCAGGGGTCGGGGCAGGGTAAGGGATAATTTGGACGTGTGTACCACGTCCGAGGACCAGTGTTACCACCAGTGATGCCTAAGGGTGTGTTTTCCTATCCGTGGGTATATGGGACATGTTTTGTTTGACACGGGAGACTCAAACTCACTTATTAGCACTAGATTCACTCCTACAATGGGTTTATTGGATTTATCCTCAGACATTATTATGATTGTATATTCACTGTTGGGTGGTGGGATTCTTATTTGTTACATCTATAAGGGGATGTGTGTGAACATTGGGGGTTGTACTTAGTAGCATATCTGCTCATTCTAAAGTTTGACGAGTATGGTGTTATTTTGGGTATGTACTGGTTAGTGATGTATAGAGAGATGGTGGACTGTTATAGTAGGACTATCATGTTCACTATTCAAGGGAAGGACATGTTCGTTGTGATGATACCTTATCCGGAGGGAAAGTAGAGCATGCGCTTATATTATATCGAGGAGGAGACTTATGAGGGTATAGTCATCTCACTAGATTCGATCCCTGTTGTTAGGGACTACGCTGATGTGTTTCAGGAGATACCAAGGGTATCGCCAAGTCTGGAGATTGACTTTATATTTAACTTAGCATAGAGGACTATGTCGATAACATGAGCACCGTATTTTATGGATCCATTAGATGTTTCGATGGATTAAATTGAACAGTTATTAGGGCAGGGTTTTATCCACAGGAGTACTTCACCTTGGGGTGCCCTAGTTCTATTTATGAAGAAAAATGATGGGTCATTGATATTGTGTATTGACTACCGAGAGTTGAACAATGTCACAATTTGAAATAAGTATCCGTTGTCACATATCGATGACTTGTTAGATCATCTGAAAGGAGCAACCTACTTCTCTAAGATTGATTTGAGGTCGGGGTATCATCATTTACATATTAGGGAGAAGGATATCCCTAAAATTGCATTTTTGACAAGATATGGTTTTATGAATTCAGGGTTATGCCATTTGGACTAGCTAATGTGCGAACAGTTTTCATGGATCTCATGCAGAGGGTGTTCAGGGATTTTGTGTATCAGGTTGCCATTATGTTCATAAATGACATTTTGATTTATTCTCGAACAGAGGGTGAGCATGCAGAGCACTTGCATATGGTTCTTCAGACTTTACGGTACCACCAGTTATATGTCAAGTTAGAGAAATATGGATTTTGGTTATGGGAGGTACAATTCTTGGGTCACATTGTCTCTGAGAGATGGATTTTTATGGATCTGAGTAAGGTGCTAGTGGTGTGGGAGTGGGGCTAGCCCACGACATTGACATAGGTGCACAGTTTTCTGGGGTTAGCAGGTTCTATTATCGATTCATCAGAGGGTTTTCGAAGATTGTGGGTCCCTTGACGAATTTGACTCGTAAGGGAGAACCATTCGTATGGGATTACCACTATCAATCAGATTTTGATGAGATAAAGTACAAACTGACTTCAGCACTAGTGCTCACATTGCCTAGGGGAGGAGTGGAGTACTTTATTTTTATCGATGCATCCTTAGAGGGACTTGGGAGAGTTCTATAGCAGTAGGAGTGGGTCATAACTTATGCATCTCGCAAGTTTAAGCCTAATGAGAAGAGCTATCCCACTGATGACTTGGAGTTAGAAGCAGTCGTTTTTGTCTTGAGGATTTGGTGGTAGTATCTTCTGGGGGAGAAGTTTAGATTGTTCACGAACGATAAGCCACATTGGTATCGTTTCACACAGAAAGAGTTGAACATGGGGCAGTATAGGTGACTCAAGTTCATGAAGGATTAACACTTTGATATCCATTATCATTCGGGATAAGCTAACGTAGTGGCAGATGCATGGAGACGTATACCGATAGGTAAATTAGCAACATCGTGGAAGGCAAAGTGGATAGCACTTTCTTAGGAGGATGAGGTAGTTCTAGTTTACATAGCATTGATGACCGTCACACCTGAGATAATTTTGAGGGTTGTGAAGGTATGGGCAGGAGATCCATCTTGTCATGAGAGGATTTAACAGTTATTGGATAGTGGATCGGAGTCTTACTTAGTCAGTTTTGAGGGTGGTTTATGCTTTAATAGGAGGTTGATAGTCCCAGAAGATGAGGACCTTCTGCGCACAATTATAGAGGAAGCACATGGGTCACAATTTTTAGTGCAACCCGGAGGGGATAAGATGTACCATGATATAGGGTGACATTATTAGTGGGTTGGTATGTAGTGGGACATATAAGAGTTTGTCACCAGATGCACCACTTGTCCGATGGTGAAGGTTTTTCATTATAGACCAACCATGGTTTTACAGTCATTAAAGATTTCAGTGTGGAAATGGGAGAGTATTTCAATGGACTTGATGACAGGGTTACCGACATCGTAGAGGGCTCACGATTTCATGTAGGTCATTATGGATTGACTGAGCAAGGTTGACCATTTTTTGACAGTTCATGTGGATTACACGACAGGGTAATATGCACAACTGTTCATAGCATAGTTAGTGAGATTACATGGGGTGCCTCTCAATATTGTTTTAGATCAGGATAAGATCTTTGTGTCCTACTTGTGGCTGATTGTTAACGAGGCGATGGGGATGGACTTGCATTTGAGCATGACTTATCACCCACAAACTGATGTGCAAATGAAGATGGTGAATAAGATGTTGGAGGATATGCTATGGATGTGTATTCTGGACTTTAAAGGTAGCTGGGAGCAGTATTTACCTTCGGTAGAGTTTACATATAACAACTCATGCCAGTTCATTATAGACATGTCACCGTTTAAGGATTTGTATGGGTGACCTTGTTGTTCTCCCTCTTGTTGGTTAGAGGTGGGGGACGATAAGCTTTTCTGGACAGATTTGATTCATGAGACATCATCAAAGATCGAGTTGATCAAGATCCGCATCCATGTATCTCAAGACTGGAAAAAGAGCTATGTCGATGCGAACTGAAGATTTTTGAAGTTTAATGCGGGTATCTCCCATGTAGGGAGTGATGCGGTTCAGGAAGAAGGAGAAGTTGGCACCAAGTTATGTGGGGTCATTTATCATCATCAAGAGGATATGGTCAGTTATGTATTAACTCGCCTTATCAGAATATTTAAAGCGGATCCACGACGTGTTCCATGTGTCATCATTGAGGAAGTATCTCAAGGATCCACGATGCGTACGATACATGCGTGTGGGGAGGTGTTAGCATATTTTTAATTGGGTGAATTGGAGGACCTTTTTGAGTGCACCGGTGAGCCGCGAAGGGTCAAAATAGTTCAAAATAAGTACCCATGTGTTATTATTGGGTTCCAGGGGCTTTTTAGAGAAAATAGGACCCATAAAAGGGTAGGAGGGTCTTTTTACACATTAGTTTAAGTGGGAAAATAGGATTACGGTAATTAAACGAGTATTTAAGAAGTTGGGAAGGTGGATAGCAACCCACCTTTGATGTTATGTATAAGGGAGACTGAGGGAGAGTCCAAAAGAAGGGAAAAGAGGAAGAAAAAAGATTAAAGGCTTGGAGAAGAGGAAGAAAAGTTATATTCAGATTGAACCCATCATCAAAAATGTCGAGAACATTGGATCTTACTCCACTAAGGCAAGTAGTTACTTACTTTAACTTGAAAATTATGCGTAGTTAACTACTTTCGTGATTAGAGATGGAAATTTGAGAATTAAAGTATTGAAGATTGAAACTTTGGTTGATAAATGTAGAGGTTTAAATGATAAGGGATCGTTGGTTTTGAAATTATTATTAATTAGGATTAATCACATTAGAATTTCAAAATTAATTCGAGGATTTAGATGGTGAGCATGTATAACTTCTATAGGAGAGTTGAATTCTTGAAAATTAATTTGGGGAAAATTATGAGTTGAATTAAATTGATGTTTGATTTGAAATTGTTGGTGTCTGATAGAGGATTCATGGTTAGAGAAATGCTTAAATGCTCCTAAAATGTTAGTATAATGATATATGTGGTCTATCTAAGGTTTCGGACCTCCATTGGAGGGTTTGGATGGGAAAAATCCGAGCAAGAAGATGACAGGCAACCCAACAAATCGAACCGGTTCACTAAGGGAGCAAACCAGTTCGCTCGGTCTGCCAGCGATCCAATTCGGTTTTCTAGTCTACCCAGTTGTTATTTGTGCATTATTTTGACCCTTTAGGTCTAGGGGAATGACGGTAGGGGATTTTGGGGTATTGTGGGATTACTGGGGAAGGCTTTCCATGGTTTGGTATGTGTGAAAGTCCAACGATAGATGGGTTCGAGTGAGGAGAATCGGAAATTCATGTGAGTGAAATTTAAATAATTAATCGGGAAGTTTGTTCGAACTTCAAGATTGGGTGAACCGTGCACTGTGGGATATGCGTACGAGTTTGGTACTTTACATATATAAATATTAGAGTGGTGTGTGTGTATATATATATATATATATGTGTGTGTGTGTGTGTGTGTGTGTGTGTGTGTGTGTGTGTGTGTTACTTATTTATATTAAACATACCTATTCGGTAGTGCTATCGTAGGAGGTTTCCCATAGTGGGTAATCCACCATGGCGTTGATCAACAGGTGTTGAATTGATTCCTCGGGTCATATGACTATTGCATAGCCCCTATGTAACACCCCGTTGGTTTTAAATTGGAATTCGAAAAAATAAAATCTTTGGGATTTAATTATTTGTAGTAATTTTAAATGTTGGATTTTAATTATGAAAAATAGAAATTTAATCGGAATCGAAATCGGAGTCAAATTCTAAGCGTTGCACTTTTCAAATTAAATGGGGAATTTTTGGGTGTCAGGTCACCCAAACCGGTTCGGGGGGTAGGCCGATTCGGTTCGCTTAGGTCAGCTAGTAGCAGTCTTTTAATTCTAATATAATTCTAATGCCACTTAAACTTTAATCTTTTTCCCACTTAAATAAGCTCAGGGATAGACCTTTCCAATCATTTTTTCATAAACTTTACAACCAGTTAGATCCTAAAAATTCATCATCTTCTACCTACAAACCCTAGCCCCAAATTTATCAAGGTTCAACTCAAAATTTGAAGGTTCAATTGGTGTTTTCTCAAGTTGATCCAAGAACCAAACTTTGTCATCTTTTCAAAAGGAACACGTCTTCATAATCAAAATTCTTCAAACAAATATCATGCATGGTTACCTCTATTGCTTTCCCTTAGTATTATGCATAGTAATTATGGCCTACACACTAAATACATATGTTTTCTTAAAACAAACGAGAAATATTAAATAGGGAAGTGGAAGATAAATCGGTACTATTTTTATGAAAATTTCTAATATGAATGAAGACTCAAAATCTTGTATGTTAGGGTAGAGATTTGGGTCCGTAGACAGTAAGGGGTTTGCTTGTAGACTTTTACGTAGGGATGTCATTTAATAGTTAGTATGATGGTAAATAATGGAAATTTTATCGATGTAACATAGTAAATAATTCTTGTTGTACAATTTCTAAAACATACATGTGATAAAAAATGAAATAATTTGATGAGAAAGTATGGTTTAGTTAATAATATGATTAAACGGACATTAATTGATAAATTAATGATGTGTGGAGTAAACTGGTAAAATGAGTGTAATAAATGGAAATTTAGCCTTAAGCCACTTGTTCAATTTATTAGGTTCGACACCGCAAGAATGAAGGGGTAATGGGATAGATAGGACACTCACCTTTATTTGGGTTGCTTTCTAGGTATGTGACTAGTTAGTATATCTTTAGGTAATTATGGGTTTCTAGGTATGTGCAATACCCCATAATTTTAATAAATTTTTATTTAAGGGTGTAATTTTAATTGATTTTTATTTAAGGGATTAATTGAATTAAATGAGAATTAATTGGGAATTAGTCCAGATGTAAATACTAGCGAGATGTGTGTTGGTATTTGAGTATGATGTTAAAATTGAATATTCCTGAGTATATATGGTAATATATGAGTATTAAAAATATTAAAATTATCACGAGGCAGAAATACGAAAATTAGGGAAATTTAGTTGGGACGCGCGTGTTAGTCTCGTCAAGAATGAATTTACTTAAATTTAAAAGTAAATTTTATTTTTATCAACCGAATGATCATTTTGAGTGCGCCAACGTGCCCAGAAGGGTCGAAATAGTTAGAAAACACTAGCCGGGGGTTTAGTTTGGGTCCCGGGGCATTTTTAGGCCAAACCGACAACCTAGAAGGGTATTTTGGTAATTTTAAAAATTCAGGGATTAAAACCCAAGAATTTTAGAGGTTAATTATATATTTTTAAATATGCCACTAAGCCCATTACCAGCAAAAGGCAAGAGAGTGGGCTACGGGTGTTTTGAGAGGAGTTAGAGAGAAGTTGAAAGAGGTTCCCAAACCAAACCACCTCCTATCACCATTAATTTGAAAGGATTTGTGACCGGAAAGGATAAAGATAGCCAACCTTGATCATCAACAATGAACCAGAACATCGGATTTAAGACAAGTGATTTGCTGTCATTAATCGTAATGAATATTTCCTCCATGTTTAGTGTAGAAACATTATGCTTTGAAAGTTTTGGTGAAGACCCAATGGGATTGCTGTAGAAACTCTTAATCTTGGTTAGGAATTGCATGTAGAATGATTATGGACGAAATTGGTACCCAAAAAAAATTAACATTGATGATTTAAAAACGGATTAATGATGAGTATTTAGGTACAATAAAAATATGGGTTCATGTTCATAGGGTTTAGGGTAAAATTTGGGGATTTATGATTTTGGCATGTTGATTAGTAAGATTTGACCCCAAAAATATGTTAAGGAGTGACCTAGGGTGACTCAAAATAGTTTACAAACATTAAAACGTAATTTGGATGATCTTAGGATGGATTTAGAGAAGAGAAAAATGAAGAAAAATGAGTTGGGAAATTTCTGGGCGTTTACTGCCATCTCGTTAGAAGACCTGCCCAGGTCGTTCGAACGACCTCGTTCGAACGAGCTTCTAATGAGATGACAGTACCCCTTCTAACGAATTCGTTCGAAAACTTTGTTAGAACGATCCTCGTTTGAAGAACCTTGTTCGAACGATATTTCTAACGAGTTAACAGAATGGCCCTTTTAGGCCTGATTTTATTTATAACTTCCAGTAGACGTAGTTCATTGAGTGTTAACCTTCCCTTGTTGACTAGTGGGTATAGTTGTGAGATTGGAGTACGTTGAGGAGTAAAAAACATAGAATTTTGTAGTAAATCGGATGAAATTTATGGGGTAGGAAATAAGTACCTGAAATTACGACGTGAGAAGGGTTGACAACTTTTAATGTATATTATTCGGGAATTTGTAAACGTGCAACATTTAATGACGGTATAGGAATGTAAAATATACCTCTATTAATATTATAAGATATCTAAGATGTGTGAATGCTTAGTATATGTGGTTATCTGTGTATAACATACCTACCATACTTGCTATCACGGGAGGTCAGCATTCGATCAGGGCCATCTAATCTTTGTGTGCCTATGGGGGGGGATTTAGATTGGTACCTCGAGGACATAGATCATAGAATGACTTATTGAGGAGTTAATAATTCAGATGATCATGGGAGCGTAGGTATGTGCGTGAACCATGTGATGTGAACTATGTTCTCCTCCATTATGTGTGTTTTTTAATTGTTGAAACGATTCCTGAGAGATTCGGAATACGTGATTCTTATGTATGTGATGTATCGGGATTTGATAGCAGAGTATGTGTGCACCGCAGCTTAGTCTAGGGGTGCCATTATTGTATATTATGATGAGATTGATATACTGAATTAATGAAATGAATTGTTTATATAAGTACAAGTGTGAATTAATGTAGTATCTTTATAGAGTTAAAAATGGGAAAACACTTAGTAATTATTGTAACTAATTTCGAGGAATGAAAGTAAAACTCTCAGTTTATATTAAGACGTCGGGAATTAAACCATGATTAGTATAGTAAAAATAAGATATTGAATTGGAATAGTTTGATAGTAGAATAACTAGAACGAGTACGGGTACGATAGGTGTGCACAATTAGTTGAGATGAGAGGAACTCGTGTTAGTGCACACACTATCATATATTTTATATTCACTGTTTAATGATATTCAACACTTGCTGTATTTTAAACTTCTTTCACAATCGGGCTCTGACCCGTTTGCTTTCAAATTTATTTTCTTGTAAAACCTTTTAGGTGCCCAGCCACAAGGACACCGAGCGTAGGGGTTCCATTCATGTGACGTGCTGTAGCTGCTGTGGAATTTACAGGACCTCGATAGTAGACACCTCCACTTTCTATCTTGACTCTATTTCAAATTTACTCATCTTTAGGGAATGTCTCCCCTTTTCTTTTAGAGACATCTTACTTACTCAGTTTTATTTCAGATGTTGGGTTGTAATTATTTAATGATTCAGACTTTGTATTCAGTTCTATTCAATATTTCGAATTATTCCCGAGGAGTGTTCCTCCAGATTCATTTATTCCTTTATCATTGTAATGTGACTGTAATGTGGTTGTGATATCATTATTTCATAATTTAATACTTATTGCATGTTAATCAGATTTAATTAAAATTGACAACTCACTTTTTAAATATTAGGTGGCTAGTAATTGTTAAAACGTTTTTCGACAGTGATGCTATGAACTGAACCAACTTGACATTTTTGTATTAATTTAATAAAGGAGAAGCTACCTGGTATTTAATTAGTTGAGGTGTCACAGGTGGTATCAGAGCATCAGGTTCTAGTGTTCTTAGGATCTGTACGGCTTGTTATGTTTCCGCTGAGCTTTCTTTGATGTAAAGCCCTATATTTTAGGATTGTTGTATTCTTTTTTGTATGTTTCGCTCTTCAACTACTTTGAGATAATAACTGCGAACTTATAAGACTTTAATCTCATTTCAGATGCCTCCATGACGTGCATAGCAAGTTCCCAAGGATGCTCAGCCCAAGCCACAGCCTGCACCAGTTCACGGCTCCTTGAATGCCGCAGAGGTTGCCGCTATTGTAGCCCAAGCGATAAATATCGCCCTATAAATTGTGCAGCAGGCATTGCCTCAGGCTCATGCATTCCCGTCTCCTTGGGAACGTGTTCGTGATGCTTTTCAGAAATCACACCCTCCGGAGTTTACAGGTAGCTCCGCTGTCGTTGTGTCCCGTCAGTGGAAGAAGGACATCCAAAGGCACTTGAGGATGTATGAGTGCACGGATGTACATAAACAAATACTGGCTACTTTTAAGCTGGTAGGGTCAGCATTGCAGTGGTGGGAGTCCATTACCACCATAGAGGAGAGAGACATCCTTTCTATTTAGGAGTTCTGGGTGCGGTTCGACTGCAAGTATTTTCCATCAGCCGTTCACACTAAAATGAGGAGGAAGTAAATGAACCTCAAGCAGGAGGGGAGGACCATGGCAGAGTATGATGCCAAGTTTATTAATCTCTTGAACATCATTCCCAATGAGATTCTGACCGAGGAGAAGAAGATTCAGAAGTTCATGGATGGGTTGACTTGGAGGATACGTCAACACTTGTTGGGTAATCTCTCGTTGGCCACTTATTCGAATGTGGTTAACGCAGCACTACTCCACTCCCAGGACCATCTCTTTCACTTGTCAGAGGGTAAGCGATCAAGAGAGTCCATACATCAGGGCAGGACAGTGGGAAATAGTGCCGACGAGGCACAATTAGCTCAGGGTCAGCACAGGCAGGGTGATCAGGGTTCCCAACAGGGGGATTTTAAGAGGTTTAGATCTGGGGGTTTCAGAAATGGTCAGGGAGGTTTTCATCAGGGCCAACAGGGTCAGCACGACCAACATGGCTAACAGCATCAATTTCATCAGGGCCAGCACGGCTAGTGGATGAATGGCAATGGCCACCAGGGCCGTGGGCAGCAGGGTCCGAGAGGGGGGAATTTTCTGGGGAAATGTTTCACTTGTGGAAAAATTGGTCACAAGCACCAGGAGTGTCCTGATGCCCCACAACATCAGCAAAGTGCTCGACATGAGCCCCAGAGACTTATGTTTCCCTCCGCCCTCCTAGTACCACCACAGATGCCAGTTTTTCCACCCATCCCAGCAGTCCCAGTCCAGTAGGGACAGCTTCAGTACGTGCGAGTTTATCAACTCCAGCAGGCCTCAGTCCCACAGGATCCACCTTCTATTGAGGGTATGTTCTCTATTCAGGGGACTATGGGGCGTATTTTATATGATACGGGGGCCACACACTGTTCCATTGCCACGAGATTTGCACGCACTTTGGGGTTATTAGACACTGCAGAGAGCACGATTACTTGCATAGATTCACTATTGAGTAGGGGTTATGTGATTTCTCTTATTTGTAGAGGTGTGGTATAGAGATCGGGAGATTTACTTTACCTGCTGATATGTTAGTATTAGAGATGACTGAGTACGGTGCGATTGTTGGTATGGATTGGCTAGTTACGTACCGAGCCATGATTAATTATTTCAGTAGGAGTATTATTTTTTCCATTCCCGAGAAGGATATATTTTTAGTGGAAATGCCTCTCCCTGAGGGAGGATCGTCCACTCGCTTGTACTATATAGAGGTGGAGACCTCTAAGGAAGTGGTATTACCACTCGATTTTAGTTGTTAGGGAGTTTTCCGAAGTATTTTAGGATATACCTGGATTACCTCCTAGTATAGAGATAGATTTTGTTATCGATTTGACACCGGGCACTCGGCCAATTACCCGTTCACCTTACCGTATGGCTCCAGCGGAAATGAGAGAGCTAAGGGATCAAATAGAGCAGTTGTTGGGTCAGGGGTTTATCCGAAGGAGTACTTCGCTGTGGGGTGCCCCTGTGTTGTTCGTAAAGAAGAAGGATGGATCGTTGAGGTTATGTGTAGATTATCGGGAGTTGAATAAAGTCATGATACGAAATAAATATTCGTTCCCCCGAATCGATGACTTATTCGACCAGCTGAGAGGAGCTTCCTTCTTCTCAAAGATTGACTTGCGATTGGGATACCATCAGTTGCGTATTAGGGAACAAGACATTTCGAAGACTTATTTCTTGACGAGATATGGTTCCTACGAGTTTCGGGTTTGCCTTTTGGCTTGACCAATGCCCTAGCCGTGTTTATAGACTTGATGAATAGGGTATTCAGAGAGTTCCTAGACCAGTTCATTATTGTCTTTATTGATGACATTCTAGTTTACTCCTAGACATAGGTTGAACAAGCTGAGCATTTGAGGAAGGTTTTGTAGACGATGCGTCAGAACGAGCTTTATGCAAAGTACGAGAAATGTGGGTTTTGGTTGAAGGAGGTTCAATTTTTGGGACATATCATTTCAGATCGGGGGATATCGATTGATCTGGGTAAGGTATTCGCAGTGAGGGAGTGGGGATAACCCACAACACCGACTGAGATCCATAGTTTCTTGGGCCTAGCAGGATACTACATGAGGTTTATTCGGGGTTTATCAAAGATAGCGGGTCCTTTGACACCTCTGACTCGCAAAGGTGTGCCATTCATCTAGAGCGATGCCTGTCAGTTGGCATTCGATGAGTTGAAGGACAAGTTGATCTCAGCGCCTATGTTAGCATTACCCAGACTGGGAGTTGAGTATCTAGTCTACACCGATGCATCCTTACAAGGACATGGAGGTGTACTGCAACAGGAGAGTCAGGATATATCTTATGCTTCCCGTAAGCTTAAGACTCACGAGAAGAATTACCCCACCCACGACTTGGAGTTAGCGGTAGTCGTATTCGCTCTTCGGATTTGGAGACACTATCTCCTGGGGGAGAAATTTCGGTTGTTCACAGACCACAAGTCTCTACAATACCTCTTCACGCAGAAGGAGCTGAATATGCATCAACGTCGGTGGCTTGAGTTTGTGAAGGATTATCAGTTTGATATCCAGTATCACCCAAGGAAGGCTAACGTGGTAGCAGATGCGTTGAGCCGTAGGCCAGTAGATGAGGTGACCGAGGTGTGGAAATCTAAATGGAAGGAGTTAGGACACCAGGATGCAGTGGCCCGATCATTCATGTTTGTGATGATTATTACACCTCAGATTGTTACGAGAGTGATAAAGGCCCGGGCAAAAGACTCGTTCTGTCAGGAGGTGATAGTTCGATTTCTAGCAGAGGGAGCCGAGTCCTATACCGTTAGTTCATATGGGGGATTATGCTTTAATGGGAGAGTAGTCATTCCGGAAGGGGAAGACTTGCGGCACGAGGTAATGATAGAGTCGCACGACTCACGGTTCGCGGTACACCCTGGTGGGGATAAGATGTACCTAGACATGAGACGACAATACTGGTGGAGCAGTATGAAGAGAGATATTACCGTGTTCATTTCCAAATGCTCCACTTGTCAGCTAGTAAAGGTGGACCATCAGAGATCGATAGGACATCTATAGCCATTAGAGGTTTCGATGTGGAAATAGGAGAGCATATCCATGGACTTTATCACGGGGTTACCTACGTCATAGAGGTGTAACGACTCCATATGCGTAATTATAGATAGGTTGACCAAGGTTGCTCATTTTCTGCCCGTGAGGACAGACTACACTACGGGACAGTATGCCCAGATTTTCATTGCGGAGATAGTAAGACTTCATGGGGTGCCTCTAAATATCGTGTCTGACCGAGACAAGATATTTGTTTCACGATTTTGGGAGAGTTTCCAGGAGGCCATGGGTACGGAGTTGCGGCTGAGTACGGCGTATCACCCGCAGACTGATGGGAAAACCGAGAGGAGAAATCAGATGTTGGAGGACATGTTGCGTATGTGCAACCTAGACTTTGGAGGTGGTTGGGAGCAGTACCTTCCACTGGTGGAGTTTGCTTATAATAACTCCTACCAGTACACCATTGGCATGGCTCCATTCGAGGCGTTGTATGGTAGACCTTGTCGTTCCCCAGCATGTTGGTTAGAGGTGGGGGATAACAAACTTCTTGGGCCGGAAGTGATTCGGGACACTTCGACAAGGATAGAGATGATACGGAGTCGTATGCGGGTAGCTCAGGACCGACATAAGAGCTATGCTGATGCCAAGAGGTTCTTCAGAGAATTCAAGGTGGGGGACCAGGTGTTACTCAGGGTATCTCCTATGAAGGGGATTATGCATTTTGGGAAGAAAGGGAAACTAGCACCAAGATATGTGGGGCCATTTCCTATCATCGAGCGGATTGGTCCAGTAGCGTATAGACTTGGGTTACCGAAGCACTTGCATAGGATTCATAACGTGTTCCATATTTCCTCGCTAAGGAAATATCTTAGGAACGATTTGGCCTATACCCACATTGCTTTAGAGGACATCGATCTTCAGCCTGATAGTTCCTACGAGGAGGGGCCGATTACTATTCTGGACCACAACGAGAGGAAACTAAGGTCAAAGATAGTACCATTAGTACGCGTGCAGTGGCGGCATCATAATGTCGAGGAGTCCACATGGGAGCGCGAGGATGAGATGCGCGAACGTTATCCAGAGCTATTTTTACCAAGTATTCTTTAGTTCAGAATTTTGGGTCAAAATTTTATTATTAAGGTGGAATTATGTAATACCCTGTAATTTTAATTGATTTTTATTTAAGGGAGTAATTTTAATTGATTTTTATTTAAGGGATTAATTGAATTAAATGAGAATTAATTGGAAATTAATCCGGATGTAAATACTAGCGAGATGTGTGTTGGTATTTGAGTATGATGTTAAAATTGAATATTCCTGAGTATATATAGTAATATATGAGTATTGAAAATATTAAAATTGTCACGAGACAGAAATACGACAATTTGGGAAATTTAGTTGGGACGCGCATGTCAGTCGCGTCAGGAATGAATTTATTTAAATTAAAAAGTAAATTTTATTTTTATCAACCTAATGATCATTTTGAGTGTGCCAACGCGTCCGGAAGGGTCAAAATAGTTAGAAAACACTAGCGGGGGTTTAGTTTGTGTCCCGGGGCATTTTTAGGCCAAACCGGCAACCTAGAAGGGTATTTTGATAATTTTAAAAATTGAGGGATTAAAACCCACGAATTTTAGAGGTTAATTATATATTTTTAAATAGGCCACTAAGCCCATTACCAGCAAAAGGCAAGAGGGTGGGCTATGGGGGTTTTGAGAGGAGTTAGAGAGAAGTTGAAAGAGGTTCCTAAACTAAATTATCTCCCATCACCTTAAATTTGAAAGGATTAATGATCGGAAAGGATTGAGAGAGCCAACCTTGATCGTCAACAACGAACCAGAACATCAGATTTAAGGCAAGTGATTTGATGTCATTAATCGCAATGAATATTTCCTCCATGTTTAGTGTAGAAACCTTATGCTTTGAAAGTTTTGGTGAATACCCAATGGGATTGCTGTAGAAACTCTTAATCTTGGTTAGGAATTGCATGTAGAATGATTATGGACTAAATTGATACCCAAAAAAACTTAACTTTGATGATTTAAAAACGGATTAATGATGAGTATTTAGGTACAATAAAATTCTGGGTTCATGTTCATAGGGTTTAGGGGAAAATTTGGGGATTTATGATTTTGGCATGTTGATTAGTAAGATTTGACCCCAAAAATATGTTAAGGAGTGACCTAGGGTGACTCAAAATAGTTTACAAACATTAAAACGTAATTTGGATGATCTTATGATGGATTTAGAGAAGAGAAAAATGAAGAAAAAACGAGTTGGGAAATTTCTGGGCGTTTACAGCCATCTCGTTAGAAGACCTGCCCAGGTCGTTCGAACGACCTCGTTCGAACGAGCTTCTAATGAGATGACAGTACCCCTTCTAACGAGTTCTTTCGAATACTTCGTTCGAACGAGATTTCTAACTCGTTGACAAAATGGCCCTTTTAGGCATGATTTTATTTATAACTTCTAGTAGACTTAGTTAATTGAGTGTTAACCTTCCCTTGTTGACTAGTGGGTATAGTTGTGAGATTGGAGTACGTTGAGGAGTAAAAATTTTAGAATTTTGTTGTAAACCGGATGACATTTATGGGATAGGAAATAAGTACCTAAAATTATGACGTGAGAAAGGTTGACAACTTTTAATGTATATTATCAGGGGATTTGCAAACGTGCAACATTTAATGATGGTACAGGAATGTAAAATATACCTCTATTAATATTATAAGATATCTAAGATGTGTGAGTTCTTAGTATATGTGGTTATCTGTGTATAACATACCTACCATACTTTCTATCATGGGAGGTCGGCGTTCGATCATGGCCATCTAATCTTTGTGTGCCTATGGGGGGGATTTAGATTGGTACCTCGAGGACATAGATCATAGAATGACTTATTGAGGAGTTAATAATTCGGATGATCATGGGAGCGTAGGTATGTGCGTGAACCATGTGATGTGAACTATGTTCGCCTCCATTATGTGTGTTTGTTAATTGTTGAAACGATTCCTGAGAGATTCGAAATACGTGATTCTTATGTACGTGATGTATCGGGATTTGATAGCAGAGTATGTGTGCACCGCAGCTTAGTCTAGGGGTGCCATTATTGTATATTATGATGAGATTGATATACTGAATTAATGAAATGAATTGTTTATATAAGTACAAGTGTGAATTAATGTAGTATCTTTATAGAGTTAAAAATGGGAAAACACTTAGTAATTATTGTAACTAATTTCGAGGAATGAAGGTAAAACTCTCAGTTTATATTAAGACGTCGGGAATTAAACCATGATTAGTATAGTAAAAATAAGATATTGAATTGGAATAGTTTGATAGTAGAATAACTAGAACGAGTACGGGTACGATAGGTGTGCACAATTAGTTGAGATGAGAGGAACTCGTGTGAGTGCATGCACTATCATGTATTTTATATTCACTGTTTAATTATATTAAACACTTGATGTATTCTAAACTGTTTTCACAATCGGGCTCTGCCCCGTTTGCTTTCAAATCTATTTTCTTGTAAAACCTTTTAGGTGCCCAGCCACATGGACACCAAGCGTAGGAGTTCCATTCCCGTGACGTGTTGTAGCTGCTGTGGAAGTTACAGGACCTCGATAGTAGACGCCTCCACTTTCTATATTGACTCCCTTTTAGATTTACTCATCTGTAGGGCATGTCTCCCCTTTTCTTTTAGATACATCTTACTTACTCTGTTATATTTCAAATGTTGGGTTGTAATTATTTAATGATTCAGAGTTTGTATTCAGTATTTCGGATTATTCCCGAGGAGTGTTCCTCCAGATTCATTTATTCCTTTATCATTGTAATGTGACTGTAATGTGGTTGTGATATCATTATTTCATAATTTAATACTTATTGCATGATTATCGGATTTAATTAAAATTGACAACTCACTTTTTAAATATTAGGTGGTTAGTAATTGTTAAAACGTTTTTCGACAGTGATGCTTTGAACTGAACCAACTTGACATTTGTATTAATTTAATAAAGGAGTAGCTACCCGGTATTTAATTTGTTGGGGTGTCACAGTATGGGACTAGGTAGTGGTGACAGTTTACGGATAAATATTCGAGGGTGTGGCTGATTTTTACGTTGTTCCTTAGTTTTGCATGTTTAGAGGTGAGATTAAGTGGTGTTGGTTAGTTAGTTTTCTTCCTAGATGATAAGTTACAAAATACTTGTGTGTTTGAGTCCTTTAGGTATGGGACTAAGGGTGTTTTTAGGATTTTATGTTGATATAAAGGGCGGGCGGGCTAATTTCAGAAAAATGAGAAAACTTGAGAAATTGAGAATTAATGCCTAAGATAATAAACATGTATTAAAATATATTGGCGGCGCGAGTATGTGTAGGTCTAACAGTTAAATAAGCCAACTGGAAATAGCGACATGGGTGTGTGTGGCGTCATGAGTATGTACAGGCTGACAGTTAAACGGGATGACATGCTATAATGACGTGTCATGCGTGGAACCTTACGAGTGTGTGGAGAGCTGATAGTGAATCGGGCTGACTGGCCATAGTGAGGGGAATGGGTGTGGTGTAAAACTTGTGGGAGTCCCACGACTAATATTAATAAAATGAGTAATATTAATGCGGGAGTCCCGCGACTAATATTAATAAAATGAGTAAAATAATAAAATTTGAGTAAACCAATTGAATTAAAAATAGGAAGTTGTTGGAAATTAAATAACATGACTTAGATTTTTTTGGTGGACATTAGTGTAGGTTTATAGTGATTTATTTTTATCGAATATTAATATATCTCATTTAATTTAAAATATTCTACTGTCGTGTTTATTGCGTATAATGATATTATCTGGGTTCAAGGACCCTATTTGAGAGGAGTAAATGGTATCCATGCGATAGGCTCTGGCACATTGCGTTGACTAACATTTCAGGTTGTGCTGGAGAAGCTGCATAGGAGTTATTGGAGATCATTTTGGAGATGCAACTAGAGTTCTAATTTTATTTACTCGCTTTACTAGTATAGGTTTATTTCTTTCAATCGCTTTACTTATGAGACTTCATTATGGATTTGATTGGACCATTTAGTTCCAAAGTTGTCTATGGTTTCGGTCAGTTACTTTATTGGATTATTTCATTTGGAGTTTTAAATAAATTATGGAGTTGGATTATTTTTGGAGTTAGCATGGTGATGGATACATAATTCATGAACGACTATTATTTATTGGGATCAATTAAATTATTATCTTATGGAATGAAAATATTATATGTCGCATATGTGTCACATGCTAAGAATGATATTTAAAATAGTGATGCTCGACATAGTTTTGGTGGCGGCCGATGCTAGAATTACGCTGGGTGTTACACACTATCCATGTGTGAGGATATATATTGGTTTGGAGACTGGTTGGTGCTATGTGGTATGGTTGAGACACCCAAACATATGTCTATGATCGCCTCTATTGTATGCATTTATGTTTGGGATTAGTGCTGAGATTCTGACCCGGTGGCTCAGTGTGATGCCTGATGCTTAGAGCTGGATAGCACACGAGGGATGTATCCGCGAGGTTGAGGCTCAAGGAATAGAATTATATGTATATAACGAACGATAAATATTTTTGTTTATATGATATAGTGTATATATCTATATATACCACATACGTTTCTATGTTATGATTATTACATGAATATTTATCTATAGAAAGTTTGTCACTACAATATTAATTATGAACGTATTCCTAGTGAAGGTAGTTATACTTAGCTAATAGACAATATTAGTGGTGTTTGGGCTTGGATAGCAGTTATGTGTTCTATTTAGACTGGTTTGTTTAATTAGGATAGTAAAATGAACACGTTAGGTGTGCACGAAATTTGAGAGGTGAGGTTTATCGAATGTGAGTGTGGTCGATTAATTATGAAAGTAATACAATACAAGTTTTAATCATTAAAGGCAAGTTGAAACTCTTTCACATCTATCTCCTCCCCACACTATCTTCACCCTCACTCACTTGAGATTCACACTCAACGGCCTTGGAAGTGTCATTTACATGATAATCTACATGAGAAGATTTATCATCGTCTCTCACATGACATGCCTTGAACGCTAAAAAGTTCGCTCAATGCGGGAACTCTCTCCCTCTTTCGGTTCACTATCACTTAAGGTGGAGTAATATGCTATCGATTTATTGCCCTCTATTTTAAGTCTAGTGGGTCACTCCACTACCTTATGACCACAACCCTCACAACCAAAACACCTATCCGACTCATCCCTCTTAATATTTTCACTACGATTTTTAGGGACTTGATCTTCCTTGTTGTTCTTGAATTTCATAAGTCTTTTGGTATCTTTTGATTTCTTTTGGAACTTAAAGAAACTTTTTGAATTTATTTACCAACAAGGCTACAACCTCAAAGTCGGTGTCGGAATCATCATCTAAAACTTTTTTCTCCTCTTTCTAGGCTTCAAATAAATGCCATTTTCTTTCTTTGGCACTTTCTTGGAGCTAAACATGTCAAGCTCAGAAGTTTGTAAGTCACCTAAAATCTCTTCTAGTTTTGTTGATTCAAGAATACCCATGTATTTTAAACGGTCACTTTAGGATCAATTCTACTAGACAATGAACTTAAGATTTTCTTTATGACTCGGTTGTCGGGTATTTTTTCTTCCAAGTTAAATGACGAGTTAACAATGGTGGACAATCTAACATAAAACTCATCAAATGACTCACTCTCTAACATCTTAATCATCTCAAATTATGTAGTTAGGTTTTGAAGTTTAAACACACTAACCGTGCTAGTTCCCTCTTGAGTAAGTGCATGAACATCCCAAGACTCTTTTTAGGTTTCACACGTCATGATACGATTATACTCTTCTAATTTGACATTCGAGGGAATAAGATGTAAACATTTAGAGCTATAAAGTGAAAGTCTATGTTCGACTTCGATCCGTGACTCGACAAGTTTTAAAGTAGTGGCCTCTCCCTCTCTCTTGACTAGTGATGGCCAACCTTTTTTTATCGCTAACCACACATGCTCATAAACTGATTTTAAAGAACTTTTCATTCGCATTTTCGAATAAGTGTAATTTGTGCCATAAAAATAGGAGTTCTAAAACCTTCAAACTGTCCAAAATTCATCCTTAAAAACACACGGGATCACACATAATAAATAGTGATTCTATCTCTGACACAAATTTGAGAATGCCCGTGTGTGTGCTTTAAGATGACAAAACAATTTTTCTTTCAAACACGTTTTTCCAATTTTAATTACACACCAAGTTTGTGAACAAATTTTAATGAAGTCCAATTTTATCCTGTTTAATCCTAAACACGCATCTAGGTGATTACAGCAAGTAAAATAAATCAAGTCGATAGAAGCAACACCGGATGTATGAGGAAACCACTAAGGGAAGCAATCTCGGACAGACTAAGCCAGACAATCAATATGCTACGGTATTTACAAAGGAAGACAAACAAATTTACACAACGACTCGATCCCCACAAACCTTGATGCTTCTCTTCTCTTTAACTACTCCTCCACAGTGCCCACATAGAAATCCTTCCACGATACTTGTCCACGGCACATGAGTCCACGTGTACCTTGGTGTTCGCTGATGAAGCTTTGGCAATCACCTACGATTAGGAACACGACCTTCACCGTTTCTTCACCGCAAAACTCCAATGAAATAACTTGTTTAATATGTATGAACAAACTCCAATGGTGCAAACAAGATATCTATAGATTAAGTGTACGAAAGCTCGGATCTTTTAAAACTACGAGGATGGTTTTTAGCTTTCAATACCTTAGAAAACAAATGCAAAAAAATAAAGAAGTTTGTTCTATAATTTTGGTTCTGCACAATACGAAATTCTGAGAAACAAATGCCTTAAATAATTTTTTTAAGTCGGCAGCTCGTTCTGACGATATCCCTACGCGTTTAAACGACTTGGCCTTGTCGTTTGAACGACTAGTCCTTGTCATTTGAAAAATAGTGAGATGTCATTTGTCGTTTGAAGTATTTAAACACAAGGAGAGAATTCATTCAACTCTAAACAGTGTTTATTTTAGAATAAACGAAGTTAAAACCTTTTAAAACCATATTTGACATTTTAAAATCATTTATGAATAAAATAACATCCTTAAAAAAAATTCGAGTCCCATAAACATTACGCATTCTTACCTGAGAGATCGGAACATGACGAAGACATGAAACGTGCACCATAAAAGACAGCATGATTTATCTTTGATGCTTGACTGCTACGTCTTCAATAAACACGCCATAGACTATGTGGGAATCGTGACAAGTAAAAATCTATCTATGACTAAAATAAGTTTTGTCTGAAATTAAGTCAATTACATACAAATTAACTCAATTGGAAATTTTCCCATACATATTATATTGTTGGTTGCGATAGTGATGCCGAGAAAGAAACCATACTGAGATTCCTATTTTATTTTAGTAGAGGATTGGGCACCTGTAATTGGAATAGGCAGGTTGTCACATAACCCATAAGCATTCTAACAACAAGTTAACCCCGAATCCATCATCAAAACCTAAGGATTACTAAACGTTAATCAATTATTATAACTCATAATTAATTAAATCTTGACGTTCATTGATTTCGAGCATTCTATCAATATTCCCAAGTTCAATATCACAAACATTGAATTCAACCATGAAATTATTAACTATTAGTTATCAATCATCATTAAATATAATTAGAGGTTACCACAAACCTATTTTGATTTAATGAATTCTCAAAAGATTTCAACTTGTAAAGTATCATATTTGTTCCTAATTAATTATGAACGTGAATAACCCGAAGAATAGTCATACTCTCAGAGGAGAGAGAAGCTCTTACTTCTCTCTAAAAAAAAATTCAACTTCATGATACTTCTTATCCTTCTTATTTCACCATAGAAACTATCTTCCTGTTCCGAATTTCAATGGCTTCCTTTGTTCCTCCTAAATCATTTACTGATATACTCAAAAATCAAATTACATCTCAACATGGTGGCATAAATTTTTTGGGAACATAGACCCATACTTTAACAATGTTCCCACACCCAACTATCAAGATTATACCCCTCATATCAAACTCACTCTCAAATTTAACAATAAGCACTTGATTCTTGTAAAACCAGATTACTGGGTAGATTAATTTTGTCAAAAGTTAAAAAAACCCATTACAAATGTAGATTTGAAAGGCCTCTTAGAAAACACTTGGAATGCGTATCATGCATGGATAATCACACCGAAAGGTAGATGTTTCTATAGTATTTTTTTCATTCTATGGAGGATTTGAAGAAAGATTGGATTATTGGTCCTTTAAATCTTACGGTTGGCCAATTTAATGTTATGAAATGGTGTCCGAAAGTCTCACCTGCAAATTATGTTTCATCTAAAGCTCATGTGTGGGTTAGATTTCTACATTTACTGGATGAGTTTTGTCATCCTCGTCCTATGATATAGATTGCGCTGGGTATAAGTAAACCGATTCGTATTAATTCACCTATATTGGTGCCAAAATATGGCCTATATGCTAGAATTCTTATTGACGTTGATTTTGCATTTTTGATACCCAGTGTCGTTATCGTGGAAGTTAATGGGGATAATGTTCTAATAAATTTTGAATTTGAATGATTACCATCTTTTTGTAAATTTTGTGGTTATGTTGGCCACCTAATTTCAGCATGTAAAATGATAAGAAAAAATAGACTCGAGTTCGGTATCTGGAAAAGGTCCAAAATCCAAGTCTGTTAAGCATTATCCTACTGTTGAGAACTCAACTTAAATATCAGATACGAATCTTCAACTTGATAAAGATAATACCCATGCTCCTAGAATTTTGGCAAGGTCTGGCGTAAATTTTCAAACTAAAAAGTTTATCATGAGCTCAGATTTGCATGGAGCAAAATATGTTGAGGATAACGAGTCAGATCTGGTCAGATTAAATGATGAGGAAAACATGGGAAATAAAGGGAACCACTATCATTCCAGAAGGAATGAAAGGCCACGAAAATTAGTTACTCCTAACTCAGGTGATGCCTTACCCTGAACAATTGCATATAGGATAACATAACCATGTGGTAAAAACTCATAATTTTTATGGAGGGGAAATTGTAATTTATAATAATGATGAGTCACATTATTTTGATGATATGCCCCCTTTAGAGGACATTTCAAACTTAAATGAGGTTTTGTTAGATCATTCAAATGATTTATTGCTGGAAAACGATGGTGGTACTAGTCTTGGACTTAATTTATATACCATAATTACTGATGACCCGGCTGGTAAAAAATATGGGAAAAATAATTATCAAAAGATCAATACTCCAGTCAGTTACTCCTTTAAGCTCATAGGCAACATTAAAGATTCAATTTATATCAGTCAAGATTGAGTTAAAAAAAGTTGGAAATAAAAATCTTCAATTGGACTCCTTTCCGCCCTTAATTGAAGAAGAGAAATTGTTTGTTAAATATAACTTAAGGCCTTCTGCTTCACGATCAAGACATCATAAATTTTCGTTGGTTGTTTGTTATTTTTCTTTAGTGCTTGTAAGAGCCATAGGAGAGGATTTTCTCCTAATTATTTACAACTAAATTTTTTCTTGTAAAAAAAGTGATTAACTACGGAAAATGCAATCTAAAGTAGGTAAACACTTGCCTTGTGGATTTGAATCCGAAGTCCCAACTAGATGATTTGAATCCAGAGATGTTCTTCCTCTCTTCCCCAAGTTCTCTTCTCTCTTTTCTCCCCGTTTATCTTCTCTTAATCTCTCCCTTAATCTCAATTATGCAAAGGTAAAAGTAAGGATGTCATCCACCTCCCTAAACCTTAAATAATCCTTAATCACACCCTAATACCGTTTTTAAGTGTATCCCTAAGGGTAAAAAGACACCCATACCCCTATACGGGCCCTACTAAGTCTAAAATGCCCCCAGAACCAACTTATAATCCCTAGGTAGCTATTCGAGACCATTTCGACCCATTCCGCATCACCATTGAACTCAAAAAGAGCATCCGAGTTACCCAACTAAAAATATACAATCATATCATTAATCGGGCCCCTACATGTGCGTCCAGCCCCCCAATGATATAAATCCGTCGATGTAACTCTCTATCGCCAAAATATAATAAATCTTCGCCTTTAACTCATTAATGATGTATAATAAATTGCATCTCTATTTACTTATCACAAACAAGAAAATAATAATAATAATAATAATAATAATAATAATAATAATAATAATAATAATAATAATAATAATAAAAAAATAATCCTTAACTCATTAATGAATATTTATCGAAACCAATCTAATTTCCCCAATTAAATTTGTAATTAAATGCACACACATAAATTAAATACTCATAAAAGTAGAGGGTATTACATACTCCCCCTAATAATGGAATTTCGTCCTAGAAATTCGAACGTACTTGCCACAAAGATCTCTGGATACTTTTTATACACATCATCCTCGCACTCCAACATTGACTCGGTGACAGTCTGGTCTCCCCATTGTACATGCACTAACATTTCCAAATTTGACTGAAACTTCCGCTCACTATGACCTAAAATGGAAATAGGTCTCTCCTTATAAGAAATATTTGACTGTAAATCTATCTCCTACAATTCTATATGATGCTACTCCAAGTGATCCCGGAGATGCCTCTTCAACGAAGACACATGAAACACATCATGAATCCACTGCACATGCTCCAATAAGGAAAGCCTATATGGAACCGGCCCTACCCTCTCGATGATGGGAAAAAGTCTCCACATAACTAGGTTCCTACCAACTTCCCCTTATTCTCGAACCACATCACTCCCTTCATGGAAGATTTTTGAAACAATACTTGGTCACCCACATCAAACTCCTAGCGTCTTCGATTCACATCATCATAACTCTTGTGATGGTCCTGAGCTATTCGAATACGACTCTTGATCAACTCAATCTTTGTCAACGTATCCTGAATCACGACTGGATCAATAAGCTTTTTTACCCCACTTCCAACAAACTTTAGGGCTAACAACTAGGTCTCCTATATAAATCCTAAAAAGGTTCCATGCCAATAGTAAATTGGTATGATTTATTATACGCAAACTCAACCAACGATAAGTAATGCTCTGTACTACACTTACAATCCACAATACACATCTTCAACATAGCCTCCAACATCTTATTCACCCTCTCCGTATTCCCATTGGTCTACGTGTGATATGCTATGCTCAAATGAAATTATGTCCCCATAACCTCCTGAAAACTTAACAAGAAATAGGACACAAAGATCTTATCCCGATTCAAGACAATGTTAAGTGGCACTCCATAAAATCTCACTATCTGTGTAATGAAAAGTTGGGCATACTATCCTTACATATAGGTCGCTCAAACTAGTAAGAAATGAGACGCCTTAGCCAATCGATCTATAATAACCCATATAGAATCGTGACACCTCTACGACGTCGGTAATCCCGTGATGAAATCCATCGATATACTCTCCCACTTTCACACTAAAATCTCCAATGGCTGTAAAACCCCGACCGGTCTCTAACGATCAACCTTAACTATATAACAAGTGGTGCACTCAGAGACAAACTCTGTTATATCCCTCTTTATACTGACCCACTAATACTGCCTTCTCATATCTTGGTACATCTTATCCCCTCCTAGATGCACTCAGAATCATGACCCACGCTCCTCCTCCATAACTGCACGCCGTTGGTCCTTATCGTCAGGGACAATCAACCTCCCATTAATACATAAGCCACCCTCAGAACTAGATGAGTAAGACTCTAGTTTGCATACTAAGAACTACTATATATTCGTCTAATAAGACGGATCCCCTAACTGTGCCTTCAGAACTCTAAAAATGATCTCAAGTGTGACGTTCATCACTGTTATATAAGCCTAAATTATCTCCTCCTCCTAATGAAGCTCATCTCACTTCTCCTTCCAAACTGCTGCCAACAACCTCGTAGGCATACGACTTAACGAATCTGCCACCACGTTAGACTTTCCCGAATAATACTGAATATTGAACTGATTGGGGAGCCCATACACCCTATACCATATGCACACATGCACAATAATCACATATGCAGCACACATACATCTAAAAATAAACCATACATACCATGCATGACCATACCATAAGGGTATACTCAATTACCTTACAAATTGCGACTTAACTCTTATTGAGATAGACCCACTTATTTAACTAGTGGTGCAAACATCCTAAATGCTCTCGACATTGCACTCCTTGGTACCACTAGCCTTAAATCATATAATAATTTGATACTCGATGCGTTATATCTCCACACATGTAATGTCTAATGTATTAAAATAATGTACTAGTGCTCAAATGTCTGTCAAATCTCAACGTTTACTAAGAATCATGCGTGGAACATCTCAGAAGATAAATACAAACAAGGAACCCTCCTGATACACTATCGCCTAGATCAGTCGGTTATCAAGATCCGTTGACCCAAGACACTGTACTGGGGCACCCTAAGGTGATGTACTTATACGGATAAAACCCTTACCCAAAAGCTAATGAATCTTATCTCTCACCTCCCGCATCTCTAAAGGAGAGATACGATAAGAAACACATTCTATCGTCTTATTGACCGATGCTAAGTCGATCACAAACTCGATCTCCCGATTCGGCGATATCCTCGATATCTCTTGAAATAATCAAGAAAGTCCGTAACCATAGGGATCAAATATAATGAGAAAACACACCCTCCTAAGTCTCCTCCTCAATGTAATACAAATGCATGCTAAACCCTCCTTCAGGATGAGGCATTGCCACAACAAACATATCCTGTCCTGGAATAGCAAACACAATAGTCCTACTGTAACAATCCACCACCATTGTGTACGTTGCTAACCAGTCCATACCTAGGATAACATTCTACACATACATATTTAAATAAGAATATTCGTTACTAATCATAACTTCCCAATGTCCACACCCACTCCACTGCAGATGGAATGAATGAGAGCTCCACTGCCTAATGGTGAATCTAGAATCATATTGATATCAGATGTTGTATCCACTAAACCTATCTCCTGCACACATCAAGTGCTAACAAAAGAATGTGATGCTTTCATGTCAGATAATATCCGCCCCATGTTCCCATGGATAGGAAACTGTAACATTCCGACTCGAATTTATGGGTTACCCATAGTCAACCCGGTCTGACTCGAGCATTAGGTGTGAAGTGAAATGAAACAACCAATATAATGTGGCTAGTCCAGTTTTATTATAATTAACATTTCATTTCTTTAGCATGTGATTCCAATTTCAAAGTAAACTATGTGAAGGACCCATGGGGAGCACCCCGAAGTCCTAGCATACAGAGTTACTAGTGTAAAATAAAGAAAATACTTACCTGGGTAACAGTCTCACAATAAAAACTACTCCAAACATGTCATAACAAAGCGGGGGTGTGAACCTATGCTCAATGGAAAATATACAAATGCAATGTAGAATCGAACGACCAAAAGGGGACTCAAACACATTATGCCTACGTGCACATGCAACTATATTATATACATATATATACATAGCTATACCCATACTTAATGCACGAGATGGTTTTACTTACAAAAAACCTTATTATCCAGATTAATTTACCTTATTCTTATAAAAGACTTCCTTTTCCCCACTTAATATTCCTAACTTTATTTAACACCCACGGTTTAATACTTGAAACCTCTACATTTGATTTTCTCAAAAACATTCCATTACCAAAATTAGCCTTTTCATTTTATACAACAAACTTTAGCTTTTTCATTGAAACTCACGCTTTCAACACAAGTGGACATCGTATCAGAAAACACTTCTTTAATCTCTGGGGACCCTTTTACAACACCTTCTTTTGTTAATTATGGGTTTAACCCTTTAGGTTACCTAATCACCCATTTACCCTTACTTTACCTTTTTCTTTACTTTGTGGACATTAATCATTTACACATTTACTTGTCCATTTAGACCTATACCAAAACAGTTATTAATTTTTTCAAGTTAGGTTTCATTAACACATTTAACAACACAACCCATTTCTTGACATATTCCTTATTTCTTTATCCTTTCTCGGAATCTTCCAAATAGTGCATACTTTAACGGCTCCACCCCACATTCCATGTGCACAATCTTCTCTGGCTAGTGGTTTTGAGCTTTTGACCCTAGGGCGCTGGCCCTTCTTGCTTATCCCGGTGTCATCCGAGTTTCTTTTAATGTGTTTTAATAATTTACAAATGTCCACATTACTCCATTTTTCTTTTTTACCCAGCCGAAGCAAAAATTCGGGGTTACACCCCAACTTGTGTTACACTTTGTAATTTTACCATTTCATATCCTTTACCCTTTAACCTTGATTTTATTCAAAAAATCACATTCATTTATGACCACTTTGTGTAACTCCCTTTCCAACATTTTTATTTCCAAAAAATGTTCCACTTAAAGTAAAATTACCATTTTATCCATTTATTTACAAAATCACTTTTCACTCCATTTCCACAAGTGTTAATTTCTCCCCAAAACACTATTAAGTCACCTACACTATCTTCTTAAGTGTTTTAACACATTAACACCCTTTTAACCGTGGAGTAATATTCTTTTTAATAGAAACATCTTCATTCCATTATTTCCTTTCCAATTTCATAATTGTTAGTTCTTCACGACATTATTAAGTTATACACTAACTTTCCCATGTTTACCTATTAA
Organism: Sambucus nigra; assembly: GCA_949130495.1. Taxonomy (NCBI): domain Eukaryota; kingdom Viridiplantae; phylum Streptophyta; class Magnoliopsida; order Dipsacales; family Adoxaceae; genus Sambucus; species Sambucus nigra. The sequence goes on along the minus strand of OX422219.1, from coordinate 344,838,161 downwards.
AACTTATTCAATAACTTTATTAACATGTTACCAAATCCCACATTTCTTTTATTTCTTTTATTCAAGAAATCCATTTATACTTAAGACTACTTTTATAAGAAATTGCCGTTTCTGTAAAGTTGTACGTAGTCTTACACTTTATCCTTATAACATTTTTAACCCATTTTCACATACTAGAATATCCACTTTTCTTATTTCTTGTTTAAAACTAGCTAATTCCTGTTTAAACTTGTGTATACACTTAGTGCCAAATTACTACAAGTTTATATATAAGAGAAGAGGGATTTTAAACCTTACAAAACCTACTAATGGTTTAAACATATTTTTTATTCTAGAAATGCATCACACCTGTAAAAATACAATTTTGATACATAAAAGACATTTGATTTCTTCAAACTCACAAAATGTCCATTTTTCATAAAATCTTCATTTTTGCAAGAAACATTATCTCACCAATGTTTGTTAGAGAAGTAGTTTAAAGCCATGCTTTGTATAATAATTTTAGTTATGGATTTATTGTTATAATAAAGTCAGTTATTCCTATTTTAATGAGAATCATGTATGGACATAATGTTTGTAGTATTTTATATATTGCTGATGTCTTTTATTCTGCCCAGTAGGTGTTCTAATGTTTAGAGTACGACTTACACACATAGGATTAGATCACCAGTTTTTGTGGAATATAAGTTTTATCGTTCACAGTCTTAGATGGAACTGGACACATCATCAGTAGGACTGTTGCATAATATTTTAGTAGGTCTATCTTGATTATAGGAAACTGTTTACTTTCAACTTATTATGTTATTATACTTTGTGTACTCAACGGGACCAATTTCAGGTCATTATTTTTATACTGATTTTATAAGACAATGTACACCTCGTGATTATTAGGATTACATAAGGCTCAAAATTCGGATATGATTGATGGACATAAGCAGTAGTTATTTATTACTTTCACTTATCAGGCGAGATTAATTATTGGATCAATAATCTTAATAAATTGGATAATCGTGATTAATGTATGATGAAAGTCTTTTATGGAAGGAATCCACATCTAGGTATAGAGACTTTTGAAACCCCTTGAGATACTTATAAGTTTTCTATGTGTTAAACCCTGAAATTTATCATGTTAATTCGACACTAAAAATAAGTTAAGTTGGACCACTCGAGGACTTAAAGAAGTTAATAAAATAAATTATCAGTAATTTATTGTATTAGAGAGTATCTGTAACCTTAACGTGGGGAATATTAATCAATTAATAGTGAGGAGCTCGAAATATAATTTTGAGTTATGGAATGGACTTGAAATTAGAATTATTTAATGGTATTAATTATAAATAAGGGACTGCGATTAGTTACCGAGAAGGAATAGGTTTTTTTAGGTATATTAAGAGCCACACCCTTATCTCTCCTTAGGGTCCCTACTGTACCCTATATATATGCACCTATGTCTCATTCTTTCTTAACCTAGGCGTCAATCTTGGATATTCAAAAGACCTGAGTTCATACTTATGAGAACGGGAGACAACGGAGAAGAAAGAGGAGACAAGAAGGTGGTCATGAAATAGGAGCCCACCCTCTACTCGTGGTTGTCCATATCGGGAATACAATAGAATATCGTGAGGTGAATCGAGCCATCACATATTCTGTTCATGATAAAACGAGATCAAATCAAAGAGACATCATAGGTAAATAAAAAAATATGCCTTGTAAGATTTCACATATGTGTATTTTTTTGTAGTTTGATCTATAGTCATTTTCAATAGATTCTTGGACTTTCGCTCCAATAATTAGTATCAGAGCCCTGCTGATACTGCATATATGTTGAATTCAACCATCTTATCTAATTAAAACAATCGTATATATGCATCGATGTTGGGTAGAATATAGATATGTGTTAACTTTTGTTTTGCACGGATCTTATCCCACTATTATGGTAACGTATTTATGGGTTTGTTTTATGTGATTGGATCCCATGATGGTTTATTCGTGAATTTTTTTATACTGGATTTAATGTAATATTGATGTAGAATGTGAACTCCTTCTTGGAAGAATAGAACATTTGTAATTTGATACTGTTTTTTAATCATAATTGTCAATGGAGGGGTGTGATGAAAGATCAGTGATCGGATGCAGTTTTTGGCACAAAGTTCAGTTTCAACAATGTTAAACAGTTCTTGGAGGCGGGAGAGCTTCCCCCTAGACCCCCGTGAGGGCGGTCCCCCTCGACCCTGCCACATGACCGGGTAGGTGGAACCCCATGCATTCCCAACATAGTGTCAACATTAAGTGTTTGGGTTCAAGGATGATCGTTGGGTTCAAGGATGACTGTTGAGTTCAAGGATGACTCTTGAGAACTCCAATCTACGACAGAGTTGTATCTTGACCATAATAGTTAGGAATCCTTATTTATCTCGATTTTCTTATTTATGTTGATTTATATCTCTCTTAATCATGTTTTAGTTGTTGGGTTGTTAATATGTGTTAACAGTTCTCTTAGAATTATGGACAACATGGAATACCGACCCTACTTAAATCATGTAGATGTTAAATGTGAATAATTCATAATTATTTTGAATTGTGGACATTAATGTGTGGTTAGAGAATAAAACAATTGAGTATTTTTTTAACGATCAAGGGTATTTGAAAATTTTCATTTATCACACATTTGCTTTATGTATTAAGATATGGATATCTCAGTATTTTTGGAAATATATCAAATGTCCTAGATTTTTCAAATTAATTAAGAATTGGACACTTTTTTTAACCCTTACAAAAAAAATTTAAATTACTAAGTGGGAGAGATAATTTTCCAAGAGAAAATTCCATGGTTTCCATCAACGATTTGTAGATTTTCAATAATTAGTATGTCGTCCAATGAGAATGCAAATTATTGTGGTAGTTGGTATAAATTTCCTTAAGGGTAGTTTTGGATTCATTATTCACATAGGCGGCCCCCAAAGGAGGAGTCTATGTGATATGAGATAATATAAAATTAGTTGGTGGTACTTAGACATAAAATAATGGTAGGTTCTCCAAAGAGGAATTCTATGATTTTGTGGAACCAAAGTCTCCGCTATTTGATTTTATTTGACATACGTTTTGTCTAGATAATAAAATTAAAAGGAATAAGCCTGCCTAATTTTTTTTGAAAATTAGGTTCTCTAAAGAGGAATACTATTCAAATGGTAATCGGGATGTCAAATTTTTTTATTAAAATTGATAAACAGTAAATTGATTTTATATTAGAATTCAAAAGGTTTATGCCCTATAATGATTCATTTTATTATTTGATTATCAGTATTAAGATGGGAAGCTCTTTCAATTCACTTGATGTCATTATCAAGGAAAACAAATTAACTGGACCTAATTACATTGACTAGAAAAGGAATTTGGATATTGTGTTGACTGCTGAAGGGTACAAACCTGTGCTCTATGAGATTTGTCCTGAGAAACCTGGTGAGGGGCAACCAAAAAGGAAACCTAGGATTACCATAAATGGATCAAGGCTGATGAGATGACGCGGTGTTACATTTTGTCATCTATATCAAATATTCTACAACATCAACATCAGTCGATGGACACTGCCTATGGCATGATGCTGAACCTCAAAGCTATGTTTGGGGATCAGAATCGTGCTGCAAGGCAAGTTGACATGAAATAACTCATGAACACAAATATGACTAACGGGACCCTAGTGAGGGAACATGTTTTAAGGATGATGTCTCTTCTCAATGAGCTTGAAATCATTGGAGCGAAAATCGATGGGGAAACCTAAATCGATATTATTCTCTAGTCGCTGCTTGAGTCCTTTAAATAGTTCTGCCTAAATTACAACATGAAAAAACTTTCTTACTCTTTGGCAGAAATACTAAAAGAACTACAAGCAGCTGAGGGTCTCATCAAGAAATCAATACGTGTTTTTTTTGCTAAGAAAGGTTCTACTTATAAGCCTATGGGCAAGAATAAAAAGAAGTAGAAGGATCATAAACAAGTTATGGTCCCTCAGGAAGCTCATGGGCCTCAGGGAGTTGTGAAAAAGCCCAAGGGCAAGTGTTTCCACTATAAGAAATCAGGACATTGGAAGAACAATTGTTCAGTTTTCGCAACAAACAGAACAACGCAGGTGAATTCCCTTAATTTGTCGTTAAATCATGTTTTATGGTTCGTACTATTGATACCTGGTGTGTAGATATGGAAGCCACTAATCATGTATGAAATTCTTTATAGGGGTTCCAAAAAACTAGGTGAGAAAGTGATGGAGAGATTTATCTAACTCTGGGAGATACTACGAGAGTAGCGGTAGTTGCTATGAGGGACGTTCATTTAAGCTTTAATAATGATAGGAGTTTATTTTTAAAAGATTGTCATTATGATCCTTCCATTTGGTTTTAGTTTCTTGTTTAGACATTTATGGATATTCAGTTTCTTTTAATAAACTCGTGGTTATAAAGAAAAATCAATCTTTTATTTATTCTAGTACATTAGTTGATAATCTTGATATTGTTATTATCTCTCCCACAGAACAAATTAATATTTTGTATAATTCAATTGAACCAAATTTAAATATAAATGAACCCTCCTCAGTGAACCAAACGTATCTTTAGCAATTACGCCTATGTCATATTAATATGAAAAGGATTCATAGACTGATAGCAAGTAGGAAATTGATCTCACAAGAAGTGGAGGCACTTCTAGTTTTTGAATCCTGTTTAGAAGGTAAAATGACCAAGATACCTTTCTCGGCCAAGGGCTATAGAGCTAAGTAATTGGTTCATTCTGATCTACGTGGTTCGATGACCACCCGAGCAAGTGGGGCTTTGAGTATTTTATGACATTCATAGATGATTACTCAAGGTATGGGTACATTTACCTAATGCACCATAAGTTCAAAGCCTTTGATAAATTCAAAGTGCATAGGACTAGAGTGGAGAAGAATCAAGGTAAAATTATCCAGCCACTATGATTTGATCATGGTGGCGAGTACCTCTTAGGGGAGTTTAGGCAGTATCTAGAAGATCAAGGGATCATATCCCACTTATCTGCACATGGCACGCCTAAACAAAATGGGTAGCAGAAATATGGAACATGACTCTTTTGGATATGATTAGGTCCATGTTGAGTTATATAGATATCCCAGATTCTTTTTGGGGACATGATTTAGAAACGACCACTTATTTAATGAACTTGGTACCTTCAAAGGCGGTCTCTACTACGCCCAAGGAATTATGGATTGGGCATAAGCCCGGTATGAAACATATTCGTATCTGGGGTAGTCCATCACATGTGCTAAAGAGACATACTAGTAAGTTGGAATCAAGATGAGAAGTTTGTTTCTTTGTAGGATATCCTAAAGAAACCAAGGGTTTTTTATTCTATGATCCTAAGAATCAGAAGGTCATTGTTATCACCAATGCTCGATTCTTGGAAGAGGATTATATGATGGATCATACACGCATAAGTAAAGTTGTTCTTAAAGAATTGTAAGGGAACAAACAAGATTCTTCAACACCACCAATACAGGATGAAATAACACAATGTGTTGACACTAGTACACCAGCATAGTGACTACCTTATCTTAATGGGAGGGTTATACGTCAACCTAAATGGTTTATGTTTTTGGGAGAGTCTTATGACAAGGTCACTGATGAACTCGAAGACAATACCTATAACTACAATGAGGCTATCCAAGATAAAGAAGCAGAACTTTGGCTTAAATCTATTAATTTGGAGATGTAATATATGTATTCTAATCAGGTCTAGATTCTTGTAGATTTACTTGAAGGGATAAAACCCATAGGATGAAAGTGGGTCTATAAGAGGAAAAGAGGGGTGGACGATAAGGTTGAGACCTTTAAGGCACGGCTTGTTGTGAAAAGGTTTACTCCGAAAGAGGGCATCGATTATGAGGAAACCTTCTCATTTGTAGATATGATGAAGTTAATCCGAATTCTTTTATCCATTGCGGTTCATTTTAATTATGAAATTTGGTAAATGGACGTCAAGACTACATTTCTTAATGGGAATTTTGACAAATGTATCCATATGGTGCATCTAGACGGGTTTATTGCCCCATGACCAAGAGCATAAATTATGTAAGCTTAAGAAGTCCATTTATGGACTTAAGAAAGCAACTAGAACTTGGAACATGTATTTTGATTAGGAAATCAAATCTTTTAGTTTTGATCAATGTCCCGGTGAGTCTTATGTGTATAAAAAATGCAATGGAAATGTAGTGGTGTTTTTAGTATTATATGTGGATGACATTCTGCTGATTGGAAATGATGTTGGAGTGTTGTCTTTTGTTAAAGTGTGGTTGTCTAGCCAATTTGATATGAAAGACTTAGGAGAAGCTAGTCACATCCTTGGGATCAAGCTTATGCATGATTCCAAGATAAGGATGTTAGGTTTATCACAAGAAAATTATATCGATTCCATTTTTGCCTAATTTAGAATGAAAGATTCCAAGAAAAGGTTTCTCCTTTTCAGACATGGAATCTCTCTCTCAAGGGATCAGTTTCCTAAGACTCAGGGGGATGTGCTTTCTGAAAAGCATCCCGAACCCTCTCCCATGCAGATGGAAGCTGTGCTGGTACTGGCGCCACTGCCTGGACCTGGGGTGGAGCCTGCTGAATCACCGCTATCGTGGCATTCACCACCTGAGCAACTATGGCGGCCACTTCATTAGCATTCATTGTGCCTGGTGCCGGAGCTGCTGGTTGCTCGGCCTGGGCACGCCTATCTTTCGGAGCACGTCTCGGAGGCATCTGAAACGTGAACAAAATTTATCAGTCTACAGTTATCATCGAATCTCAATTAACTGAAGACTTAAACGTAAAAGCAGGAATACAACAAATCCTAAAATAGGGCTCTATAGCAAAAATGTTAAGCTGAAAGCGAAATAAGCCGTACAGATCCTATGGACACTAGAACCTGATGCTCTGATACCACCTGTGACACCCCGCCTAATTAAATACCGAGTGATCACTCCTTTATTAAATTAAATCAAGGTAAACAGTTGGTTCATTCTCAACATCACTGTCGATAAAAATTTTCCAATTTAACATCCTAAATAATTAAGCTAAGTGTCAAAACATTTTTCATACAAACTTCCAAATTTTAATTAAAGAAAAGATTTATTTATACAAAACACGTTTCTACAATATGGAATCACACCACGATGAACTAAAATAAAACCATACATTCGTCAATCGAATGTCAACATAATAAAACTAAACATCATAAACCATCCTGAATAAATCCCGTAAAACAATACTGGAATAGCTGAAATATAAAAAAAATCCCAACAATAAATGAAATGATGAAAAGGGCGACACGTGCCCAATAAATGAGAGTAGTAGGAGTGGAGTCAATAACAGAAGCCGTCTACTCAAGTGACCTGCAACTCCCACCTAAGTTGCAGCTCGTTCTTCTCAAAGGATCCTAAGCAAGACGCCCCTGTGGCTGGGCACCTGAAAATATACATATATATACACAAGAGAGAGAGAGAGAGAGAGAGAGAGAGAGAGAGAGAGAGAGAGAGAGAGAAATGGGTCAGGGCCCGAAAGTGTGTTTGATTTTAAAATACGTTAAGCAAGTATTTAAATTGATACAAGCCAATGCAAATCATATTAGTTTGACACTCTCTTGAGAAATTCTCACCTCTCTTCTAATGTGCACGCCTATCGTACTAACATTCCCAAATAATTTAGTTTATCTTAACTTACTCCTAAGTTTTCAAAACCGAACGATGACAATGTTTTAAAAAGGTTACTTTTAATATGTAGCACACCTGTCGTTTTAGCTTCATTAAATTATAAAGTTTCCCAGTGTCTTCTCATACTTTCACAAAACAAGTATTTAATAATTTGAGTCAACAACCATGTTATACTTATCAAATCACAGTAGGCAGTTTAAAGTTTATAGACTCATATATATATTAACTACTCGTATAATATATATATATATATAACAGCACCACAACTAAACTATGGTGCGGGCATACTCTGCTATCCAATCCCCGTATCGCTCACACAAAAGGAAATACAAGTTCGGAATCACTCTCGAACTGTATTAACATATACAAAACAACGTTGAGGCGAAGCATAGATTCCAAGTCCAAGAGGTCAGTACATACCCACACGTCTCTTAGGACCGTCCGACTATCAATCTGATAGCCCGTACCTAGGATCTTTATCTTCTAGGGTACGAATCAATATCCTCCATAAAGCAACACAGGATAAGATCGTCCCAGCGCGGTAACCTCAGGGATAGCAAATAGCGCGGGTACGTTTTTCACATGAATATAATATATGTACACACAATCATATAAATATACTCATTTCATCATATTAATATAGGTTCCTCTCGTAACCCATAGGCACAACATTTATCCTCCCATTATTATGATTATGTATAAGGTTTCGTCTCTAACCTTAATTCGAAGGGTTTTCTCACTCATTACCTATTACTCATGGTTTATATCCTCACAAATCTGAAATTCAGTAAGGGACTTTATTTGATTCCAACGTAACTCTCTTACGTACCTCACCCTTAAGTTATAAATCTATCAACCTAAAGTAAATATCCCATAATTACCATACTTGTTGAAGATTAAAGGTTCTAACATTTATCCATATACCCTACTGGTCCTCAATATCTCCCAAATCCTTTTATTTAGAATGCCCAAAGGTCATTACACGATAAATTAATTTAAGTAAATAAACAAGAGGAATAGGAGTCTGCCAGGAGGGGTCGATCGATCGAAGCTTGGGGCTCGATCGATCGAACCTTCGATCGATCGAAGCTCTATGATCGATCGATCGATTAAGCAGGTCTGGGCAAAAATTCTGCAGAAATTGCAGTGACGGGATTGATTAAAGTTCTTCATCAAAACTCATATTTTCCAACACTAATCGGCCCAAAAATTTTACTGTTAACATACTAACATAATTCCAGATATCTTTAACGTTCAGCATGCGTGTATACATCATTAAACATGGTTAAACAACCTAAAATCTCATCTAATAATCAAGAACCCTAAAGTTTTCTTAACTTTTGTTCTAATAAGTTTTCTCCAGAATTTCCTTCTAACATAACATCACAAATTCGTGGGTTAATCATCTACTTCACATATTATTTCCAGAATATGGTTATAACGATTTCTACATGCAAATCCCTATAAAAAATTTGGGGTTTTCTTCCATTGATTATACTCCTAATCATTCCTACACTAATATGATTATTGCACCAACGAAAATACGTAAGTTAAACACTTGCCTTGGATTTTAGAGGTCTGCTTTCCTGCTGATATTGGTGTGGTTGTGTTCTCCTCCTCGCGATCTACGCGTTGGTGGTGACGGCGGTGAAATCGGTGGTGTTTTGGGCCTTGAATCACCTTGAGAGCTCTCTCCTCTCTTCTCCAATGGCCGTTCTAGGGTTCTGAATGTTCTAACCCTAAAAGGCTGACTTAAATGGCTGCTAAGGATGGCTGAAATTCGTGGGTTTAATTATCCTATTTTGTAAAATGACCAAAATGCCCTCCCGGGTCACTAATTAAGCCTAAAAACATCCCGAGACCCAAACTAAACCACCGGGTACACTTTTCTGACTATCTCGATCCTTCCGAACGCGTTGGCGCACTCAAAACGACCATACGGATAACTTATAAAATATTTCCTTTTTAATTAACATAATTAGTCCCGACGTGACACGGGCACGTCCCGACTTAAATTTCCGAAATAGTCATTTAATTCACCTATGACATTCAATATAACCAATATAATATATTACTATGCTCATTAGTAATATTCAACAAGTTTCCCATAATTACTAACTCTAGTCACGTTAATAATTATAACATAATTAATTTTCGGATTTTTATTAAATAAATCAACACATTAAATTTAATAAATCCCCAAATTAAATATAGCATAAAAGTACGGCGTATTACATACTTCCCCCCTAATAATGGAATTTCGTCCAGAAATTCGGAAAATAAGGCATACCTGGTAAAAACAACTCTGGATATCTCTCGCGCATATCTGCCTCACGCTCCCAAGTGGATTCCTCCACATTATGATGCTCCCACTGGACTCGCACAAGTGGAACTACTTTCGACCTCAATCTCCTCTCACTATAGTTTAGAATAGCCACTGGTCTCTCCTCGTAAGAGCTATCAGACTGTAAGTCTATCTCGTCTATCGCAATGTGAGTATGGGCCATATTATCCCGAAGATATCGTCTCAACGACGAGATGTGGAATACATCGTGGATGCGATGTAAATGTTCTGGCAATCCCAACCTGTATGCTACTGGCCCAATTCTCTCGATGATGGGAAATGGTCCTACGTACCTCGGAGCCAACTTCCCCTTCTTCCCGAACCTCATCAATCCTTTCATAGGAGATACACGCAACAACACTTGATCTCCCACATTAAACTCACGGAAGAACCGTTTTGCATCGGCGTAGCTCTTCTGCCTGTCTTGGGCTACCCGAATGCGACTCCTGATTATCTCAATCCTCGCGGAGGTCTCCGGGATCAATTCTGGTCCTAATAACTTGTTGTCCCCTACCTCGAGCCAACAGGTTGGAGAACGAAAAGGCCTGCCGTACAAAGCCTCAAATGGAGCCATGCCAATCGTAAACTGATAGGAGTTATTATAAGCAAACTCTACCAGTGGAAGGTGTGGTTCCCAACCTCCTCCGAAATCGAGAACACACATGCGTAGCATATCTTCCAACATCTGATTAGTACGCTCTGTATGTCCATCTGTCTGTGGGTGGTAGGCTGAACTCAGTCTCAACTCTGTACCCATAGCCTCCTGAAAGCTTTCCCAGAAACGTGACACAAAAATCTTGTCTCTATCTGACACAATATTCAGGGGCACCCCGTGTAATCTGACAATCTCAGCGACGAATAACTGGGCATACTGACTCGTGGTATAATCTGTCCTTACTGGCAGAAAATGAGCCACCTTGGTCAGACGGTCTATAATCACCCAAATAGAATCGTGGCCCCGCTGTGATGTAGGCAACCTTGTAATGAAATCCATGGAAATACTTTCCCACTTCCACGCGGGTATTTCCAACGGCTGAAGTAATCCCGACGGTTTCTGATGGTCCACCTTCACCAGCTGGCAAGTAGAACACTTGGACACAAATTCAGCGATGTCCCTCTTCATCCCACTCCACCAGTACTGTCGTCTCATGTCCTGGTACATCTTATCGCCTCCCGGATGTACTACAAATCGGTACCCATGAGAATGATTCATCACTTCATGACGTAGCTCCGCTCCTTCTGGAACCACCAATCTCCCATTAAACCGTAACCCACCATCCGAACTAACAGAATAGGACTCAGCACCCTCGGCTAGAAGTCGTATGATCTGCTCCTGACAAAACGGGTCTGTGGTCTGTGACTGTATCACCCTCGTAACAATTTCGGGTGTGACTGACATGACGGATATGAACGAACGGGCTACTGCGTCTTGGTGACCCAACTCCTTCCACTTTGCTTTCCAAACGTCAGCTACATCGTCTACCGGTCTACGGCTCAACGCATCAGCAACTACGTTGGCCTTCCCCGGATGGTACTGTATGTCGAACTGGTAATCTTTCACAAACTCTAACCATCTGCGCCGACGCATATTCAGCTCTCGCTGAGTGAACAGGTACTGCAGTGACTTATGGGCTGTGAACAAACGAAATTTCTCGCCCAATAAATAGTGCCCTCAAATTCTCAATGCAAAGACGACCGCAGCTAACTCCAGGTCGTGGGTGGGGTAATTCTTCTCATGCGGCTTAAGCTTGCGGGAAGCAAAAGCTATAGCCTTCTCCTCCTGCTGAAGTACTCCCCTAAGTCCTCGTAAGGATGCATCTATGTAAACCAGGTACTCTACACCCGGCTTCGGTAAAGCAAGGACTGGTGCCGAAGTAAGCTTGTCTTTTAGCTCGTCGAAAGCTAATTGACAAGCATCATCCCAAACATACGGTACCCCTTTGCGAGTCAAATTCGTCAACGGACCCGCTATCTTGGAGAATCCCCGAATAAATCTCCTGTAGTATCCGGCTAACCCCAAGAAACTACGTACCTCTGTCGGTGTCGTGGGCTATCCCCACTCCCTCACCGCTGACACTTTGCTCGGGTCAACTGCTATCCCTTGCTCATAAACAACATGGCCCAAGAATTGTACCTCTCGCAACCAGAATCCACACTTCTCGTACTTAGCATACAACTGATGCTCTCGTAGAGTCTGAAGAACCTGCCTCAAGTGTTCGGCATGCTCCTCCTCGGAGTGTGAATATATCAAAATATCATCTATGAAGACGATGACGAACTGATCCAAGAACTCTCTGAATACTCGGTTCATCAAGTCCATGAAAACGGCTGGGGCATTTGTGAGTCCGAACGGCATCACTCTGAATTCATAGGACCCATACCTCGACAAGAAGGCAGTCTTTGAAACATCCTGCTCTCTAATTCGTAACTGATGGTACCTCGACCTAAGATCTATCTTCGAAAAGAAAGTTGCTCCCCTCAACTGGTCGAACAGATCATCGATTCGAGGCAACGAATACTTATTCCTTATCGTGACCTTGTTCAACTCCCGGTAGTCCACGCACAATCTCAGTGAACCATCTCTCTTCTTTACAAATAAGACTGGAGCGCCCCAAGGTGAGGTACTCCTACGAATGAAGCCCTATCCTAATAGCTGCTCAATCTGATCTCGTAGCTATCGCATCTCTGCCGGAGCCATACGGTACGGTGCGCGTGCTATAGGTCTCATATCTGGCAATAAATCTATAACGAAGTCTATCTCACGACTGGGCGGTAGGCCTGGTATATCCTGAAACACATCGGAATACTCCTTAACAACTGGTATCGAATCCAAAGGAATCACAACCTCCTTAGAGGTATCCTCCTCAATGTAATATAAATGAGAGGTCGAACCTCCCTCTGGGCGAGGCATCGCTACTACAAACATCTCTTGCCTCGGAATGGCAAAAACAATGCTCCCACCGAAGCAATCAATCATGGCTCTATAAGATGCGAGCCAATCCATACCAATAATCACATCATGTTCGTGCATGTCTAAGACTAGCATGTCTGTAGGCAATATCAAGCTACCAATCTCTACCCCTACTCCCCGCCATATAAAGAATATAAGTGACCCACTCCCCAGTGGTGAGTCGACACATGTCACGGTGCTCTCTGCTGTGGCTAACAACCCTAAGGACTTCGCAAAGTGCGTAGCTATAAAACAATGTGTTGCCCCCGTATCAAACAAAACTTTACCCATAGTACCATGGATAGGAAACATACCCTCAATCGCGGGTGGTGCCTGTGGAGCTGCTGCCCGGTGGACGTTATAGACACGTCCATACTGCAATTGCCCCTGCTGCACTGGAGCTGCTGGAATGGCTGGTAGGGCTGGCACCTGGGCTGGAGCTGGAAGGGCAGGTGGGAAGAGTGGTCTCTGCGGCTCATTACGGGCTCCCTGCTGCTGTGGGGCCCTATCGCCCTCTGGGCAATCCTGACGCTTATGGTCGTGCTTGCCGCACATAAAACACCGGCCTCTAAAATTACCTCCCCTCTGTCCCTGCTGACCACGACTCTGCTGGCCGTTACCTCCACGCTATTGGCCCTGTTGGCCCTGATGTGCACGCTGTTGGCCTTGCTGGCCCTGTTGGTGTCCCTGCGGTCGGTGTTGACCCTGCCGGCCCTGCTGATTAGGCTGACCCTGATGGCCCTGCCTGTATCCCCCGAATCCCTGCCTAGAATCACCTGAACTTAATCTCTTAGCAGGGTCCCCCTGATGGGAACTCTGCTCATGCTGACGAGTCTGTCCATGAGTTGGTGCCCCACCGGCACTATTACCCCCGGTCCTGCCCTGCTGGCTGGACTCTCCTGCTCTCTTGCTTCCCTGATGATGGAAGCGGTGATCCTGGTAATGTAGTAACGCTGCATTGAGTACATCAGTGAAAGTACTCAGGGATAGATTTCCAATAAGGTGCTGACGGATCCTCCAAGCTAACCCGTCGACGAATAGCAAAATCTTCTTGCCCTCAGTGGGTGCCTCATCCGGCACAATGGTGAGAAGTCTCGTGAACTCCTCCTCATACTCTGCTACAGTAAGATTATCTTGCTTCAGATTTAGTAGTTTCCGCCTCATCTCCGTCTGTACTGCAGGTGGAAAGTACTTGCCGTCAAATCGCTCCCAGAACATCTGAATAGGGATCATGCCCCTCTCCTCCAAAGTAGTAGTGGACTCCCACCACTGCAATGCGGCTCCCACCAACTTAAAAGAAGCCAATAACTTCTTTTGTACTTCGGTGCACTCATACATGTGAAGATGCCGCTGGATGTCTTTCTTCCATTGGCTAACCGTGACAATGTCGGAGCTACCGGAGAACTCAGGGGGATGTGCTTTCTGAAAAGCATCCCGAACCCTCTCCCATGCAGATGGAAGCTGTGCTGGTACTGGCGCCACTGCCTGGACCTGGGGTGGAGCCTGCTGAATCACCGCTATCGCGGCATTCACCGCCTGAGCAACTATGGCTGCCACTTCATTAGCATTCATTGTGCCTGGTGCCGGAGCTGCTGGTTGCTCGGCCTGGGCACGCCTATCTTTCGGATCACGTCTCGGAGGCATCTGAAACGTGAACAAACTTTATCAGTCTACAGTTATCATCGAATCTCAATTAACTGAAGACTTAAATGTAAAAGCAGGAATACAACAAATCCTAAAATAGGGCTCTATAGCAAAAACGTTAAGCTGAAAGAGAAATAAGCCGTACAGATCCTATGGACACTAGAACCTGATGCTCTGATACCACCTGTGATACCCCGCCTAATTAAATACCGGGCGATCACTCCTTTATTAAATTAAATCAAGGTAAACAGTTGGTTCATTCTCAGCATCACTGCCGATAAAAATTTTCCAATTTAACATCCTAAATAATTAAGCTAAGTGTCAAAACATTTTTCATACAAACTTCCAAATTTTAATTAAAGAAAAGATTTATTTATACAAAACACGTTTCTACAATATGGAATCACTCCACGATGAACTAAAATAAAACCATACATTCGTAAATCGAATGTCAACATAATAAAACTAAACATCATAAACCATCCTGAATAAATCCCGTAAAACAATACTGGAATAACTGAAATATAAAAAAAAATCCCAACAATAAATGAAATGATGAAAAGGGCGACACGTGCCCAATAAATGAGAGTAGTAGGAGTGGAGTCAATAACAGAAGCCGTCTACTCAAGTGACCTGCAACTCACACCTAAGTTGCAGCTCGTTCTTCTCAAAGGGTCCTAAGCAAGACGCCCCTGTGGCTGGGCACCTGAAAATATACATATATATACACAAGAGAGAGAGAGAGAGAGAGAGAGAGAAAGAAACGGGTCAGGGCCCGAAAGTGTGTTTGATTTTAAAATACGTTAAGCAAGTATTTAAATTGATACAGGCCAATGCAAATCATATTAGTTCGACACTCTCTTGAGAAATTCTCACCTCTATTCTAATGTGCACGCCTATCGTACTAACCTTCCCAAATAATATAGTTTATCTTAACTTACTCCTAAGTTTTCAAAACCGAAAGATGATAATGTTTTAAAAAGGTTACTTTCAATATGTAGCACACCTCTCGTTTTAGCTTCATCAAATTATAAAGTTTCCCAGTGTCTTCTCATACTTTCACAAAACAAGTATTTAATAATTTGAATCAACAACCATGTTCTACTTATCAAATCATAGTAGGCAGTTTAAGTTTATAGCCTCATATATATATTAACTACTCGTATAATATATATATATATATAACAGCACCACAACTAAACTATGGTGCGGGCATACTCTGCTATCCAATCCCCGTATCGCTCACACAAAGGGAAATAAAAGTTCGGAATCACTCTCGAACTGTATTAACATATACAAAACAACGTTGAGGCGAAGCATAGATTCCAAGTCCAAGAGGTCAGTACATACCCACACGTCTCTTAGGACCGTCCGACTATCAATCTGATAGCCCATACCTAGGATCTCTATCTTCTAGGGTACGAATCAATATCCCCCATAAAGCAACACAGGATAAGATCGTCCCAGCGCGGTAACCTAAGGGATAGCAAATAGCGCGGGTACGTTTTTCACATGAATATAATATATGTACACACAATCATGTAAATTTACTCATTTCATCATATTAATATAGGTTCCTCTCGTAACCCATAGGCACAACATTTATCCTCCCATTATTATGATTACGTATAAGGTTTCGTCTCTAACCTTAATTAGAAGGGTTTTCTCACTCATTACCTATTACTCATGGTTTATATCCTCACAAATCTGAAATTCAGTAAGGGACTTTATTTGATTCCAACGTAACTCTCTTACGTACCTCACCCTTAAGTTATAAATCTATCAACCTAAAGTAAATATCCCATTATTATCATACTTGTTGAAGATTAAAGGTTCTAACATTTATCCATATACCCTACTGGTCCTCAATATCTCCCAAATCCTTTTATTTAGAATGCCCAAAGGTCATTACACGATAAATTAATTTAAGTAAATAAACAAGAGAAATAGGAGTCTGCCAGGAGGGGTCGATCGATCGAAGCTTGGGGCTCGATCGATCGAACCTTCGATCGATCGAAGCTCTATGATCGATCGATCGATTAAGCAGGTCTGGGCAAAAATTCTGCAGAAATTGCAGTGACGAGATTGATTAAAGTTCTTCATCAAAACTCATATTTTCCAACACTAATCGGCCCAAAAAGTTTACTGTTAACATACTAACATAATTCCAGATATCTTTAACGTTCAGCATGCGTGTATACATCATTAAACATGGTTAAACAACCTAAAATCTCATCTAATAATCAAGAACCCTAAAGTTTTCTTAACTTTTGTTCTAATAAGTTTTCTCCAGAATTTCCTTCTAACATAACATCACAAATTCGTGGGTTAATCATCTACTTCACATATTATTTCCAGAATATGGTTATAACGATTTCTACATGCAAATCCCTATAAAAAAATTTGGGGTTTTCTTCCATTGATTATACTCCTAATCATTCCTACACTAATATGATTATTGCACCAATGAAAATACGCAAGTTAAACACTTGCCTGGGATTTTAGAGGTCTGCTTTCCTGCTGATATTGGTGTGGTTGTGTTCTCCTCCTCGCGATCTATGCGTTGGTGGTGACGGCGGTGAAATCGGTTGTGTTTTGGGCCTTGAATCACCTTGAGAGCTCTCTCCTCTCTTCTCCAATGGCCGTTCTAGGGTTCTGAATGTTCTAACCCTAAAAGGCTGACTTAAATGGCTGCTAAGGATGGATGAAATTCGTGGGTTTAATTACCCTATTTTGTAAAATGACCAAAATGCCCTCCCGGGTCACTAATTAAGCCTAAAAACATCCCGAGACCCAAACTAAACCCCCGGGTACACTTTTTTGACTATCTCGACCCTTCCGAACGCGTTGGCGCACTCAAAACGACCATATGGACAACTTATAAAATATTCCCTTTTTAATTAACATAATTAGTCCCGACGTGACACGGGCACGTCCCGACTTAAATTTCCGAAATAGTCATTTAATTCACCTATGACATTCAATATAACCAATATAATATATTACTATGCTCATTAGTAATATTCAACAAGTTTCCCATAATTACTAACTCTAGTCACGTTAATAATTATAACATAATTAATTTCCGGATTTTTATTAAATAAATCATCGCATTAAATTTAATAAATCACCAAATTAAATATAGCATAAAAGTACGGGGTATTACAGAGAGTCTAGTACCCATTGGGTACACCGACTCAGATTTTAAATCTGATAGAGATTCTAGAAATTCTACCACTAGCTATGTGTTTACCCTACGAGGTGGAGCCATTAGTTAGAGGAGTATCAAACAATCTTGCATTGCTGATTCTACCATGGAAGTTGAATATGTGGCATCCTCTGAGGCAACCATGGAAGCAGTATGTCTTATAAACTTCCTAATGGATTTAGGAGTGGTACCTTTAGTTCAATCGACTATTACACTTTATTGTGATAATAGCGGTGTGTTTGCTAACTCAAAGGAACCCAAGCCCCATAAGATAGTTAAACACATTGAGCATAAGTATCATCTCATTCTAGAATTTATGTAGTGGGGTGATGTCACAGTTATGGAGACTGTATTAGAGAACAACCTAGAAGACCCTTTCACAAAGTGCTTACCATGCAAGACTATTGATAGTCATGTTGAAAGGATGGGAGTGAGATGCATTGCAACATGGCTTTGAGTCTAAGTGGGAGATTGTTAGAGAAGTAGACTAAAACCATGATTTATGTAATAATTTTATTTATGGATTTATTGTTATGAGAAAATTAGTTATTCCTATTTTAATGAGAATCATGTGTGGACATATTGTGTGCAGTATTTTATATATTGCTTATGTCTTTTATTCTGCCAAGTAGGTGTTCTGGTGTGTAGAGTATGACTTACACACAGAGGATTAGATCACCAATTATTGTGGAATATAAGTTTATCATTCTAGATACACCATCAGTTGGACTCTAGCACAATATTTTAGTAGGTCTATCTTTATTACAAGAAACTGTATAATTTTAACTTATTGTTCTAGTACACTTTGTGAGTATTGAAAGGGACCAATTTGAGGTCATTGTTTTTATGCTGATATTATAAAATAATGTACACCTCGTGATTATTAGGTTTAGTTAAGGCTCTTAATCCGGATATGATTTATGGACACAAGAACTAGTTATTTATTACTTTGACTTATCGGGTGAGATTCATTATTGGATCAATAATCTTGATAAATTGGGTAATGGTGATTAATGTACGGTGAAAGTGTTTTATGGATGTAATCCATATATCGGTATAGATACTGGTGATACCCCTTGAGATACTTATAAGTTTTGTATGCGTCAAACCCTGCAGGTGGATTATGTTAATCCAACACTACAAATAAGTTAAGTTGGACCACTCAAGGACTTAAAGAAGTTAATCAAATAAAATATCAGTAATTTATTTTATTAACGGGTATTCGTAACCTTAACGTGGGGAGAATTAAGGAGTGGAGTTACAATGATATTTATTTAGTGGTATTAATTATAATTAAGGGTCTGAGATAAGGATCCGAAAAGGATTAGGTTTTTCTCAAGTCTATTAGGAGCCACGTCCTTATCTCTCCTTTGGGTCCCTACTGTACCCTATATATATGCACTGAAGTCTCATTCTTTCTGAACATAGACATCACTCTTGGATACTCAAAAGTCCCGAGTTCACATTTATGAGAAAGAGAGACGACGGAGAAGGAAGAGGAAACAAGAAGGTGGTCACGAAATAGAAACCCATCCTCTACTCGTGGCTATCCTATTGGGAATACAGTAGAAGATCGTGAGGTGAATCAAGCTATCACATATTCTATTCTTGATAAAATGAGATCAAATCAAAGAGATCTCCCAGGTAAATCCTAAATCTGCCTTGTTGGATTTCACGTATGTGTATTTTTTATTTGTAGTTCGATCCATACGCATTTTCAATAGACCCTTGGACTTCTGCTTCAATAATGTTCACCAAAATAAATCAAATTCTCCAAATATCTTATTTCATAAAATGTTTAACACCAATATTTCTAGAAAATACACTATTTTGATAAAATACCAACTTTTAATATTCCAAAACTTTAAAATATTTACTCTACTTTATTTTCAATAATATAACATTTTTATTTCATAAAAATATTTATTATTTCTACACATCAAATTTATCATTCATTCACATGCACCCTACTCATATAATCTAATTACAAGACTAAAAATATGAAAAAATATAGTCTTATACTAAGAGTAAGGTTTTCCCACTTCTAATAGCTCCAATGGTGGTGGAAATGTTGGTGTAGGAGGATCAACCCCCACCTCCAAAGGTGGCCTCATGGGGTTAACAAATGCATCCTCCAAATGCTCCAAAATTTGCTCCTTCCAAGATCCCAAGCAAGAGCCACTTCAAACTCCATGAAAACCCATCTTCATCTTTACGAAAATTCACCAAATACTCCTCTAAAATTCGTAACTCTTCTTTATCAATGGTGGAAATGGGTATTTTAGGCTTGAACATGGAGGAATACTAAAAAATGGTGGTGGAATGGTGGTGGAAGACATGAAAATGGTGGAAGACCTCTCCACTTTCTCTCTCCCTCTTCCATCTTCTCCCAATTAAAAAATAACGCAAATACACCCTTATAAAACCCTTCCAAAGGCCAAAAATCTTGTTTTGTCCCTTCTCGCCTGATTTGGGCTTGACAACTCACATATTTAATGGCCAAAATTATGACAGCGTACAAGGGAAATTCAGATTAAAGAAACTCGATTCACGTCATTTTGAATGACTAAACCTTGTCTCTCTATGTTTGGATCGCACTACCCTTCGTGCGACCTGCCGCTGTAAGTTAGTGGCATGTCATTGGATGCCCAGCTGCTCGCGACATTGTCTTATGGTGTCCCCTTGTCATTCGAACGAAATTCCTTGTCATTTGAACGACCCTTTATTCTTCTTCATTTATTTTTCTCAAATTTTACCCACAATTCTTCTACAATTATCATTAACTCCTCCTCATTTATAATCCATTTATAGTTTAATTCAATTATTGGGATGGGCTGTTACAAACTTCCCTCGTTGGGGAATTTTGTCCTTGAAATTATCGGTCCTTAAACCTTCAAGTTTATGGGGTCCACCAACTTCTTTTCCAAGACCTAGAAATCCTCCAAGACAATTCATCGAAATCCTCAACACGAAAGTCACCAAATGCTCGATACGCGACATGCTCTAACGTTCACCATTTGGCTAACCATGAACTTTACATAATCGACTACGAGTCTCTACTCACCATATGATCAAGTCCAAACCAAGTCTATCACCACCTATTCTAGTACCTAAGGCAAACCGGTGCCTCTATAGGCAAACTCTTCCTAGCGGTCGACACTCACCAAATGTGAACCGTTGCATTCATTATCAAAATCAATTCTAGCTTAGGACCATACATCCTGTTTTCCACAAATTTTTAGATTATCCTAACTACATTACTCGTATGAGTTTGCCGATAACCATACTATGTTATTGTCACACTCTAAGGATGAACAATCCCATCAAAATCATTACTGCACGTCCAGTTTACACCTTCTGCTACATCACTCCGACGAACCTAACACTACCCTAGGCGTCTTATCTTTGAGTGATTTCCAGAGTCTCACTCTAATCCACTCACTGTGGCAAATCATCATCATGTACAATGTTTTTCTTAATTTTCAACTCTATACCGTATCCTCAAGCTATCATCACACTCTTTGCAATCCGAGCCATTAACTGCCGAGCCGGCCAATAGAAAGTCTGCTAGTCTTAAGAGCGATCGATGCTACGAGAAAATTGTGACACACCCCAACCTAGTTACTTCAAACTAAGTTTGAAAGTTAAAGTGAGTCCAATCATAATTACCTTAAGCAAATAATAAACACGAGTATCCTTTTCCAGTTATTAAATTGAATCAATACAACTAAAACTTTTGACAACTTTAAGGTAATTATGCTTATTCAAACTTACTGAAAAGGTGGGTGGGATTAAATTACCCCATTTACGTTTGACCAAAATCATGGTTTTATGCATCCATTGCTAACCCCACCGACCTCCTAGATTTGGCAATGATATCACAATACCTGAGAAACATAAACATATGAACCCTGAGCAAAATAGCTCAACAAATGCATCACCACTACACTATTGCATAAAATTAATGGCAATAAATCATATCCCCGTGATGATATATGCATACTTATCAGGACCATTCATAAGAATTACCAATTATATACTTATCCGTCCCATTCATAAAGAGTTGCCAATTATATACTTATTCGTCTCATTCATAAAGAATGACCACTTATATACTTAGCCAGCTCATTCATAAGGAATTGCAAATTATATACTTATTTGGATCATTCATACAGAATTACCAATTATATACTTATCCGGCTCATTCATAAAGAATGACCAACTTATTCGAATCATGATTCACATATCCTGTCCGCGATAGACATTCTCCTCCATTCCTGGTCGAGGAGTAACCCTTTGTCTTTAATAGACAAATCTCCCCCATTCCGGATCGGGGAGTAACCTCCCATTTAGGTAAATCAAAATTAACAAATTCATATTCAATATTCTATCGATCATATCCATAACCATGTATAATACATCTTACCAATAAGTGATATTTAGATCATATCCATAAGCATGTATAATACATCTTACTAGTGAGTGATATTCAGATCGTATCCATAACCATATGTAATACATCTTACCCATGAGTTACGTTCAGATCATATCCATAAACATGTGTAATACATCTTACCCATGAATGATATTCAAATCAACTTCATAACCATGTATAATACATCTCTTTCCAGTGAGTACACTCACCTTGGCCACTTCATGTGTTTTTCCTGTGCCTTTGTCTGGCACTTGTTTAACCGGTTCT
Source organism: Sambucus nigra (assembly GCA_949130495.1). Classification (NCBI taxonomy): domain Eukaryota; kingdom Viridiplantae; phylum Streptophyta; class Magnoliopsida; order Dipsacales; family Adoxaceae; genus Sambucus; species Sambucus nigra. Next base: position 344,815,596 of record OX422219.1, on the reverse strand, counting down.
TCTGCCCTTTCACATATAAATTCTTACAATATTAGTATCATCATAAGGATATTAAAATTACAAAGAGTAACTTAAACTTAACTCAATTCATAAGCATTACATAATCCCATTCAAATCATATATCGTAAATGAAGTCCAATCTAACTTCATGGTAAGATATTTACCATACCCAAATCATAGGCCAAATATATTTTAATTTCTTCTTAGTAGTTTCATCCTTAACATATTGGGTTACCAATCCAAAATACAACATGTCATTTGAAGTTTCCTAAAGCAAGATATGCCCATTTCTTTGCTACTTAGTAAATCTGCCCTATAAGCTCCTTTATCGTTCAGTAAACTTCCAAGAATTTCATAATTTTTCTGTATCATAACTTTATATGATATTTCCCCCAACATCAATAAACATATTTAAAAATACAAAGTTAAAGCTTTATATTTTTTTAAGGTTCATTTGTTATGTCAAGAAAAACATCAAACATATGGTGTGCATACTTACTTGTTGGGGGTATATTTTATACCTGAACTTCAAACTATCGCCAAAGATTCATTTCTTGGTATTTTCACATAATTTTCGGATATGTTATAAATATATGAGTCTATTTTAATCTCAAACTATAATTATTCAATTCCAATAAATATACAAAAAGTTATAGAAGTTTGAATACACCAGGTTTCCAATTGAAGCAATATACATGATTTACACGTTCAACTTTGCTTAAACTTGCATCTATCCGTACATATACACCAAGGCATGAAATTTCAATAAAAAATCAATGATTTCTATCATATGCCAAAATAATAACAAGATTTATGTGTAGAATTACCTTATGGACTTTTTCGTAATTTCCTAAGGATTTTTCTTAATTTTTTTCCTCACTTTCTACTTCCCGAGCTTCCCGATTCTCTCTCCTCAAGACAAAATCTCTCATGCCTAATTTTTGCTGAAGGAGTAGGTCATTTCAAGGTTTTAAAGTCGTAATAATTCACCTCCCTTTGGTCCAATAAAAATATGGCGTGTGTCGCCATATAAGACGAAATATCCTTTAAAGTTAAATGACTACTTTACCCCCTATTCGTAATTTTAGCATAACTCCTTCCTAGAACCTTCGTTTTTCACATCGTTTATTGTGTTACAAACTTAACTCATATATCTACAACTATCTAGTTTTCACCTCAAGTCAATTATCATATTATAATGACCAAAACGAGTCCCAAACTTGAACATTCCTACCGAAGACTTTACAAATTTGTGTTTGTGACTAATTCAATATTTTATAAGTTATGAAGGTAGGATTATACTAAACACAATAACTTAACATTATATATTCCAATAACACATTATCCTCATCCCATACGATAAGAATGATTTAAACATGGTTTATCATAATCATATATGGGTCGTCACAACCATTCCCCCTTAGAAAATTTCATCCCAGAAATTTAGGATGAATTTCACTTACCAACCAATTGGGAATACTATTTCCTCATGCCCAACAAATATTCTCTCGTATCATCTTCATTTTATTTATCACTTATACGTAAGAAAATTTATTTAATGATTTCTTATAAATGGAAGTCAATTCCCAACTCATAAATTACTTCATACCTTCATTCCTATGGTCCGTCCTTATTATCGTGTAATATTTCAAATAATAAATATTCTATTACAAGACTAACTTATTATATTTCCTTTATCCAATTTCCATTCAATATTTCAATTCATAAATATCATATTACAAGACTAGATTATTATATGCCATATTCTCATCTTCCATTCAATACCAAATACACGTGTTTGACTTTAACTAAACACAAAATGACCTTAACAAGTCATTTATTCAACATAATTACTTTACAATTATAATCTTACCCCAATCCTTAATAACATGATAGTCTTATGCAACATCATTAATTTACTAACTTTACCAGTTTTTGTAACCTGGATGTTTAATGTAACATCACCACTTAAAACCTTAACCATGCCTACCAGCCCCATAATACCTTTCTAATTATTATATCTTATTTCTTTAAAGTAACCTGTACAAATACCTTAATGTATCACATTATAGTATTCCACATTGCACATTATCCTTATACATATTTCTAGTGACTCATTATAATGTCAACCATATTTTTTATATGACATATCCATAGTGATAGCACATCGGCACAATGACAAATACAACTCAATATCAACCCAAATCAGTTGTTAATACTCAAATCCGACTAGGATCTTTCCCACACTTATACACATCACATATTCTTAAAAGGACTCCTCAATATTTTTAAACTTCCAACTCCTATTTACCTCGCCTCAACTTTAATATTCTTATAAGCATTTCAAAACATCACAAGAGTCATATCCACTACATATACTCATACTATTAAATAAGTACATCTCAACTCTCATTACTCTTTTCTTTTACTTATCATAATCCATTATGAACCTATGTTCGGATCGATTGTGATAAATTATATTTCGGACCATTTCACATATTAACTTTAAACATATACAACTACTAATCTTCTCACTTCACCTGTACTATGTGAACCTTCATTTTATTCACCCTCTAACAATTCAAGTCCCATTATAATCATGTAACAATAATTTTTCTCACTTCTTATCCTTTAGTATGATATGGGTTCCTGTACATCCCTCTCCCATACAGATGAGGAGTGCACCCATTCGTGGCTTAGTACATAATACGACTCAAGTCTACATATACCAGTAAAGGACGATATCACTTCCAATACTTTACAATTTTTCTTACCACCTTTTATCTTTAAAAATTTTCTTCAATGACATATTTGTCCATACAACATATAAAACAATGCAATGATTCATACAAAAATACTTGTATTCGCTGTCATCCCCAAATAAACCTTAACATCACATTTACTTTCCTGTAATATCCTTACATTTAATATCCCATACAACAATATATATGTATAACTGACAAATGTTAGTCAATAAAGCAAATTTGCTTATGACTCAAAATAATTTCTACTTTCACAGCCAAATCTAGGCGCTCCTCCCCCCAGAACCTTTAAAACCTAGGCTCTGATACCAAAGTTGACACACCCCAATCGAGTTACTTATGACTAAGTTTGAAAGTTAAAGTGAGTCAAATCATAATTAACTTAAGCAAACCATAAACACGAGTATCCTTTTCCAGTTATTAACATGAATCAATAAAACGAAAACTTTTGACAACTTTAAAGTAATTATGCTTATTCAAACTTACTAAAAGGATATGTGGAATTATACTACCCCATTTACGTTTGACCAAAATCATGGTTTTATGCATCTATTGCTAACCCCACTGACCTCCTATATTTGGCAGTGATATCATAATACCTGAAAAACATAAACATAGGAACCATGAGCAAAATAACTCAGCAAATGCATCATCACTACACTATTTCATAAAATTAACGGCAATAAATCATATCCCCATGATGATATATGCATAATTATTCGGCCCATTTATAAGAATTACCAATCATATGCTTATCGGTCTCATTCATAAAGAATTACCAATTATATACTTATCCGGCTCATTCATAAAGAATGACCACTTATATACTTATCCGGCTCATTCATAAAGAATGACCACTTACATACTTATCCGGCTCATTCATAAGGAATTGCCAATTATATACATATCCGGATCATTCATAAATAATGACAAATTATATAATTATCCGGCTCATTCATAAAGAATAACCAACTTATCCGAATCATGATTCACATATCCTGTCTGCAATAGACATTCTCCCCCATTCCTGGTCGAGGAGTAACCCCTTGTCTTTAATAGACAAATCTCCCCCATTTCGGGTCGGGGAGTAACCTCCCATTTAGGTAAACCGAAATGAAAAAATTCATATTCAATATTATATTGATCACATCTGTAACCATGTGTAATACATTTTACTAACACGTGATATTCAGATCATATCCACAAGTATGTATAATACATCTTTCCAGTGAGTGATATTCAGATCGTATCCATAACCATATGTAATACATCTTACCCATGAGTATTATTCAGATCATATCCATAACCATTTGTAATACATCTTACCCATTAATTATATTCAAATCATCTCCATAACCATTTATAATACATCTCTTTCCAGTGAGTACACTCACCTTGGCAACTTCATGTGTTTTTCCCGTGCCTTTGTCTGACACTTATTCCATCGGATCTTCTTCCCTTTCACATATAAATTCTTACAATATTAGTATCCTCATAAGGATATTAAAAATCCAAATAATAACTTAAACTTAACCCAATTCATAAGTATCATATAATCCCATTCAAATCATATATCGTAAATGAAGTCCAATCTAACTTCATCGTAAGATATTTACCATACCCAAATCATAGGCCAAATATATTTTAATTTATTCTTAGTAGTTTAATCCTTAACATATTGGGTTACCAATCCAAAATATGACATGTCATTTGAAGTGTCCTAAAGCAAGATATGCCCATTTCTTTGCTACATAGCAAATCTGCCCTATAGGCTCCTTTATCGTTCAGTCAACTTCCAAGAATTTTCATAATTTTTTTGTATCATAACTTTATATGGTTTTTCACCCAACATCAATAAAAATATTTAAAAATATAAATTTAAAGTTTTAATTTTTTTTAAGGTTCATTTGCTATGTCAAGCAAAACATCGAACACATGGTGTGCATACTTACTCTTTGGGGGCATATTTTATACCTGAACTTCAAACTGTCACCAAAGATTCATTTCCTCGTATTTTCACATAATTTTTGGATATGTTATACACATATGAGTCTATTTTCATCTCCAATTATAATTATTCAATTCTAATGAATATACAAAAAGTTATAGAAGTTTGAATACACAAGGTTTCCAATCGAAGCAATATACATGATTTACAAGTTCAACATTGCTTAAACTTGCATCTATCCGTACATATACACCAAGGAATGAAATTTCAATAAAAAAAATCAATGATTTCTATCATTTCAATCATTAATACCAACATAATAACAATATTTATGCGTAGAATTACCTTAGGGACTTTTTCATAATTTCCTACGGATTTTTCTCAATTTTTCTCCTCACTTTCTACTTCCCGATTCTCTCTCGGCAAGACAAACTCTATCATGCCTGATTTTGGTAGAAGTAGGAGGTAATTTAAAGGTTTTAAAGTCGGTATAAGTCACCCCCACTTGGTACAATCAAAATATGACATGTGTCGCCATATCAGACAAAATATCCTTTAAAGCTAAATGACTACTTTAGCTCCTACTCGTAATTTCAGCATAACTCCTTCCTCGGACCTTTGTTTTACACACCGTTTGTTGTGTTACAAAGTTAACTCATATTTATACAACTATATAGTTTTCACCTCAAGTAAATTATTATATTATAGTGTCCAAAACTAGTCCCGAACTTGAACATTCCTACCGAAGACTTCACAAATTTATGTTTGTGACTAATTCAATATTTCATCAGTTATGAAGGTAGGATTAGACTAAACACAGTAACTTAACATTATATATTATAGTAACACATTATACCCATCCCATATGGTAAGCATGATTTAAACATGGTTTATCATAATCATATTCGGGTCATCACAAATTGTGTGGCAAAAAATGTAGCCACCCGTATGCTGAATGTTATGTAATAGCAAAAACACCTCAGATGGGCACACCCAGTTATCGAGATGCATTGAACAAACCCTTTTCATTGCACTCTACAGGGCCCAACCTCACCGTACCATTACATAGCATCAATTGAGTCACCTCATAGGTGAGAATACAGAATCCCGATTATCGAAACTGAAAGGAACACACTTAAGTCAGAGGGAACATGCAACCGTCTCGAGGAATTTCTCCCATAAGTGTCCGACGCTGACTCAGGTAAGTGAACCTATGCCATATGCTTGAGGTACTACCACTTATTCCTAGAGTTCTTACTGAGAGCAAATCCTAGCCACATACCCTAACTTGGGTCACTAGCTGTGGTGAATCGAATTGTAACCACTCATTCTCAAAACACGAAATTTTTTTATGAATCGATAGTCCTTTAGGAAGTCAATTCCTGACTTCCCTCCTTGGGAGAAAGTCCCTACCTTTAACATCCTTGGCATATATGAACCATACCGATTGTCGAACATCTCACGCTCTAGTCTACATTGACCTTGTCCAATCACTAATGACGACGTCATCAACCTGTTACACTTAGGATATTATCTGCCTCATTTCATTGTGATCAAGATCCAAAATTCACTTATTCATTACTTAGTTCAAGCGAGACACTCACCCTACCGTGTCTTTTGACCCCAAGAGATTACCACCAAACATACCTTCGATTTTTTCCCACACAGAATTTACGTGACTAACACACCGACCGCCATTGGCATCCTAAGGTTAGTATGTACCACACTGTGCTACATGTCCTAACTCGTACCATCTTGGCAAGATGTGCTAAGAACTAGTCCTTACATCACTAAGGTTACCTTAGTATATACCGTCAACACATTGACATAGTAATCATGTTTTAATGCTACCCCACCTCGGTTGCCATTTTCAAGTCTCCACATGGTGTCATCACCCTAAGTCTCGAATATGTTTTCTAGTACATCCCAAAATCGAGTATCACTACACTCAAACTAGTCATCCCATGACATCCAAGCATCATTCCTATAACGACACAACTATCACCCTATTTTAGGGATTGAACCACCTATCTATGACTATTTGGGATGCCATACCCGGCACATACACTCTACCAATAGCAATCTGGGATCATTATATGACCTTAAACACAGTCATTACTGAAACGCTACTGTCTCTTTTTACCGAAATTAATTGGTCTCCTAAGAACATCAAACACATCTCATGTAAAAGTCCCAAACCCGACAAGAATTCATTGTACATACCTTTCTCATTATAGGTGCGTTCTACAAACTTTTCAATACCCATATTACAATTTTTTGGTGATCTTAAAGACGCTAGTCTAGGAGCTTCAATATAAAGCATACCTCAACAATCGAACACTTTAAAGCATCATAACCTTCAAAATTCATCCTCAATGATGTCACACACAATTTGTCCTATGATCACCTCAATGTGCTTATGAACTACTCTCACACTAGGATTACCTCATATCTAGCCATTACCTCGACGGATAAAATGATTCTCTACACCTAGATAATCATCATATCTTTCTTCTAAGCGGTCATGACTTTATATCACTTACATATTGCAACGGATGCTACTACGCGTTAGGTAGAATACAGGACGTCGCTTGCAACTTATAAACCTCAAGGCCTACCCCTCATAATCCTCAATGAATGCTCAACCGTGACAACTAAATTGCCTCATTTTGTCAACATCACACCACGGGTTAACCTAAAAGATAACACAACTATACAAATTTTGGTAGGAAATGGGATGTCGGGTATTGCCTATAAATACTAAGATCTATACTGCAGATGCCATGTGGGATCCTATTCCACAATGCCACATTATAATCAAGGTACACCTAACCTAAGTCCTCGACCAAAGGAACTAGTATGTTCTCACTATCAAAGTTATCACACAACACATCTCACACAACCGATCACGAAATTACCATTATTAGTCTACACAACTACACGTGTTCACCGAATTACATCAATTGCGATATCACCCAATGATCAAATTCGTCTAACTACGTTACCAGCGTTAACTACCCATGAGTGTCGCCCCTAAGGGTTATAAGCCTTTAATAATTTATACTCAGTATCTAGTCATGATACCCTAGCCATCAATATCAAGCATGGACTATATGCAACTCGTGCCACTTGTCCAATTGGAGTCATTCCACTCTATCGGCATCTCTAATGATTCTACTCCATCAAAATGTAACACAAGCACCACACACTAACAACCACGGTGTCACCACTATTGGCTTGCATGGACACCCATAAATTACTACAATATAATCAGAATCGTGGAAGAGATTATCAACTATCGATTTGATCACGTGCCACTTGGAACTAACTTACTTCTTTTGCTAACCTCTTTGACCTTACTGTCGAGGACATGGACTAAACCGTCACAAAACTAGCATGAACAACCCAAACCACATCGACATCGAAAGATCCAATACCGACCTCACGACGTCACTCCCGAAAGGAACCTTGAACCTAGAGCTCTGATAGAATTTGTAACGCCCCTACCCGGATTTATGGGTTACACGTAGTCAACCTAGTCCGACTCGAGCGTTAGGTGGGAAGTGCAATGAAACAAGCTATATAATGTTGCTAGTCCAGTTTTATTTTAATTAACGTTTCACTAGTTTAGCATGTGATTATAGTTTCAAAGTAAACTATGTGAGGGACCCATGAGGAGCACCCCGAACTCCAAGCATACAGAGCTACTAACGTAAAATAAAGAAAATACTTACCTACGTAATGCTCTCACAATAGGAAATCGTTACCATCCTGCCATAACAAAGGGAGGGTGTGAGCCTATGCTCAGTGGGAAATATACAAATGTAATGTAGAATAGAATGACAAAAAGGAGATTTAAACATGTTATGACTACCTTCACATGCAACTATATTGTATATATATATATATATATATATATATATATGCATACTTAATGTACGAGATGGTTTTACTTCCAAAAAACCTTATTATCCAGATTAATTTACCGTAATCTTATAAAAGACTTCCTTTGCCTCTCTTAACATTCCTCACTTTATTTAACACACATGGTTCAACACTTGAAACCACTACGTTTGATTTTCTCAAAATCATTCCTTTACCGAAATCACCCTTTTCATTTTATACAACACACTTTAGCTTTTTCATTGAAACACACCCTTTCAACACAAGAGAACATCATGTTAGAAAACATTTATTTAGTCTCTGGGGACCCTTTTACAACACATTATTATGTTAATTATTGGTTTAACCACTTAGGTTGCCTAATCACCCATTTACCCTTACTTTACCTTTTTCTTTACTTTGTGGACGTTAATCATTTACACATTTACTTGTCCATTTAGACATATACCAGAACAATTATTAATTTGTTCAAGTTAGGTTGCATTAAGACATTTTACCACACAACCCATTTCTTGACATGTTCCTTATTTCTTTCTCCTTTCTCGGAATCTTCCAAATACCGCGTACTTTAACATTCTCCACATCGCCAGCTATGCCCACCATATGCTCTGGCTAGTGGTTTTGAGCTTTTCACCCTAGGGTTCTGGCCCTTCTTTCTTATCCCGTTGTCATCCGAGTTCCTTTTAATGTGTTTTAAGAATTTACAAATGTCCACATTACTCCATTTTTCTTTTTTACCCAGCCGAAGCCAAAATCCGAGGTTACACCCCAACTTGTGTTACACTTTGTAATTTTACCATTTCATGTCCTTTACAATTTAACCTTGATTTTATTCCAAAAATCATATTCATTTAGGACCACTTTGTGTAACTCCCTTTCCAATATTTTTATTTCCAAAAACTGTTCCACTTTAAGTAAAATTACCATTTTACCCATTTATTTTCAAAATAAATTTTCACTCCATTTCCACAAGTGTTAATTTCTCCCCAAAACACTATTAAGTCACCTACACTAACTTCTTAAGTGTTTTAACACATTAACACCCTTTTAACCTTGGAGTAATATTCTTCTTAATAGAAACATCTTTATTCCATCATTTCCTTTCCAGTTTTATAAGTGTTAATTCTTTACAACATTATTAAGTTATACACTATTTCCCATGTTTAACACTTATTCAATAACTTTATTAACAATTTCCCAAATCACACATTTCTTTAATTTCTTTATTAAATAAATCCATTTATATTTAAGACTATTTTATAACAAATTACCATTTCTCTCAATTTACATGTAGTCTTACACTTTATCCTTATCACATTTTTAACCCATTTTACACATACAAGAATGTACACTTTTCTTATTTCATGTTTAAACCCAACTAATTCTTCTTCAAACTTGTTTATACACTTAGTGCCAAATTACTGTAAGTTTATATATATGAGAAGATGGATTTTAAATCTTAAAATCCTACTAATGGTTTAAACATATTTTTCATTCTAGAAATTCATCATACTTGCAAAAATACATTTTTGATACATAAAAGACATTTAATTTCTTCAAACTCACAAAATGTCCATTTTTCATAAAATCTTCATTTTTGCAAGAAACATTATTTCACCAGTGTTTACCAAAATAAATCATTATTTCCGAATATTTTATTTCATAAAATGTTTAAAACCAATATTTATAGAAAATACACTATTTTCATAAAATACGAACTTTTAATATTCCAAAAATTTGAAATATTACTCATTCATTATTTTCAATAAAATAACATTTTCACAACATTTTTATTTTGTATTTTTTTTTTATTATTTTGTATAGATCAAATTTATCATTCATTCGGATGCACCGTACTCATGTAATCTAATTAGAAGACTACAAATATGCAAAAATAGAGTCTTATACTAAGAGTAAGGTTTTTCCACCTCTAATAATTCCAATGGTGGTGGAAGTGTTAGTGTAGGAGGAGATACCACCATCTCCAAAGGTTGCCTCAAGGGGTTACCAAATGCATCCTCCAAATGCACCAAAATCTGCTCCTTCCAAGTTCCCAAGCAAGACCCACTTCAAACTTCATGAAAACCCATATTCATCTTCTAAAAAATCCCCCAAATACTCCTACAAAATTTGTAGCTCTTCTTTATTAATGGTGGAAATGGGTATTTTTGGTTTGAACATAGAGGAATACTACACCAATGGAGGTGAAAGACATAAAAAATGTGGAAGACCTCTTCACTTTGTCTCTCTCTTTTCCATCTTCTCCCAACTGAAAAATAACCCAAACACACAAAACACACCCTTATAAAACCCTTCCAAAGCCCAAAAATCCCATTTGTCCCCTCCTGGGCTAATTTGGGCTCGACAGCTCACAGATCCAACCTCCAAAATCGTGACAGCACACAATGGCAGTTCATATTAAAGAAACATGATTCACGTCGTTCGAACAACTATACCCTATCGCTCTATGTTCGGATCGGGGGACCTGGCATTCTAAGTTAGTGGTGTATCATTGGATGCCCTGCTTTTTGCGATCTTCTCGCGAAAACCCCTTGTCATTCGAATGACATCCCTTGTCCTTTGAACTACCCCTTATTCTTCTTCCTTTATTTTTCTCTAATTTTACCCACAATTCTTTTACAATTATCATTAACTCCTCATTATTTATAATCCATATATAATTCAATTCAATTATTGGGATAGGGTATTACAGAAACATTCCCTCAACGACTGGCAATACTGGTGGCAAAATTAGACCACAGACGTCATAGACATGCCCAAACAATAACTGCCCCTGTGGAGGCAACAATGCTGGAAATGACGATGGGGCTACAACCTGGGATAGTTTCTTCCCCTGCTAGGTATCCTTCATCTAACTAGTAGCCTATTCGAGCATGCACTCTTCTTGTGGACCTTCTCCCCACACACGAAATATCTCCCCATGAAATTAGTTAGCCTTTGGCCATAGTAAGGCTACCCCTATCATTAGCCCGGCTAGCCCTGATAACCATGGCCATGCTGACCTTCAGTATGGTTCCCCTGGCACTAATGGACCTACTTACAACTACCATTACCCGACCTAAACCTTTTAGTCGAGTCCCCCATACTGGGAACCCCGTTCATGTTACCTACCCTGCTATGGTGGCACCCCACTAGCACTGTTACCCCTAGTATTACCCTGTTAGCTCCATTTTCCTGTCCTCTTTGCTCCTTTCATATGGAAGTGATCATCCTAGAATTATAGTAATACAACATTAATGACATTAATATAATTCCTCAATGTTGTGTTCCCCAATGGATGCTAGCATATCCTCTAAGTAATTTCGTCCATAAACTTGAGAATCTTCTTCTCATTAATGTTCACCTCATCTGGCACAAAGTTTGCAAGGGGAGTGAAATCTTCCTCATACTCGACCATTATTCGACCCTCCTATGTGAGATCTATAAATCTCCTCCTCATCTTTGTCTTCACAGTTGACGGAAAGAACTTGCGATCAAACCACACCCAACACTCATGAATCGTCATAATAACCCCCTTCTCTAGCGTGGTAACTGACTTCCACCACTACAGATCTCCTACAAATAGCATAAACGTTGCTAGTACCTACTTTTAAGTCTCTCTACACTCAACAATACAAGGATGCATCTGGATGTCCTTCATCCATCGGCTCGCTGGTACGACATACGTACTTCCCTGAAACGCCAATGGGTGACCCTTCTAGAAGGCCTCCTTGACTCGCTACCACCCTAATGGCATCAGGTGATTCTCCTTTGGTGCTGCCACTGGTGGCTGTGGTTTTGCCTAAGCAAACTGTTGTGCCATGTCAGTTATTTTAGCATTAACTGCCTGTGCTATTTTGATTGTGAACTTTGCTGTGGTCATAGTTCCCTGAGCGATCTGCGACTTCGGTCGGGCCTCCCCCTCGAGTCTTCTACCTCTCCCGATGTTTTTCATCTAAAACCAAACCAAAATTGTATGAGATTCCACTTTAATATATACAATAGTAAAAGAAAGTAAATGCAAAATATGAAACAACAGTCCTAAGCATATGGATCTATATCAAAGAAAGGCAATGCTAATAATGTAGAAATTCCGCACATATCCTAAAGGACACTAGAACCTAATTCTCTGATACCAAATATGACACCCTCCATTCTAATACTGGTTTATTAGGGCTTTATTAAAACTTAATGAAAATACAATATGATTTTAATCTTAGCATCATTATAGCAAACTAATAAAAACATACATCCAATGAAATCAAAAGATAACTGATAATCATAATATGAATAAAGTGAATCGAATAAACATTCGGTCACTACAAGTAATCATCCAACACTAATTGTAAGAGAGTAGTCTAGATTTAGGGAAGCACCGCATTTAGCATATTTTTTACTTGAGCAATGTTTTTGCGCCTAGGTATTTGTCTCTTCATGGAATCAAAGTCAACGTAGTTCGTGGGTCCGTATGATATGCCAAAAAACTCGATTTTGGAGGTTTCATTGTGCGAGGGGTGCCGAATCCAGCTAACCGCCTCAAAACTTGAATATATCGTATAAAACTCGAGCATTTTTTTATCACTATGAAACTGGTGATGAAACTCAGGATTTTATGGAGAAGAAGAGTAAGAATCTCTCTCCTAAAACTTGTCCCCAAAACCATCATCATCTCAAATGAGGAGGAACCCTCCTTTTATTTCCAAAATATCCCAAGTGGGCTTTAGACATGTCATCGTTTCTATATAAAAAACTGTCAAATGTTATGGTGCCACTTGTCATAATATCTGTGGTGGTATCCCAAATAATTAATTTAAATCATTACTAGAGTATTGTCTAGTTTAATCCGTCAAACTCAAGTGTATACGCGATATATTAGTGACGCGTAATAATATTGCAGTCAATATAGTGCCCAGATATCAGTAAAGCTTGATAAATCATTTAGCCTCATTTTATCAATTTTGCAGGGTTCATTTATTTAAGCATATCCTAAGGTAGACTTTATGAAAACTTAAAGATAATCCAATATGATTTCAATCTTAGCATCATTATCGCAAACCAGTAAAAACATTCATCCAATGAAATGATAAGATAACAGATTATCATTAAATGAACAACGTAAAATTAATAAACCATCATTCACTACAAGTAATCATCCAACGCTAATAAATACCGATGATAAATGAATATCTCTGACATAAATAAAACCCTATCCAACTATGGACAAGACGCCCAAAAAGGAAATACTGAAAATGAAACTGATTCCTATCTTGATAGAAAGAACCTGAGGCAGCTAAATCAATCTCTTAGAATCCACAATTACTACTCGCAATGGCCTAAAAGAACTCACCCTGATGTCCCTTCTGCTGCTGCTTCACACCTGATGGTTTTGAAAAGAAAAATATATTTTCTAGCGGGTTAAAGGCCGAAGACGTTTGAAAATTTATTACAAGTATTTAAATACTTTAAATAAAAACCTGCAATGTATTACCTTCACAATTAATTCACCGGTCGCACTCACATGAGATCAAACCTCACCTCTCATCTATAGTGCGCACTTAATGCATTTATTTTATTACCCTAATTATACTACCCAGTCTAAGTGGGATAACAATCTCTATCAGAGCCCATCCCGCTACTAGTCACCATTAGCTAAATATATACATGTTCACACAATATTATAACATAGCTACACCCGTGATAAAATAGATATACATAACATATCATAAATACATGCATATATATCAGTCGCTATATACCTATAACTTCATACCTATATCCTAGACCTCGTGGATGCATCCCTCATGCGTTATCGGGCTACAGGTATACCATGTATCACAACTAGACTACAGGGTAGGAATCTCACTACCGAACCCAAACGTAACACAAACAAACGGAGGCGGTCATAAACATACATCCGGGGGTCACGACCATACCATGTCTCACCCAATCATTCTCCAAACCAACACCTATCCTCATACATGGATATTGGCCATGCAACAATATTATGACCTGGGGAATCAATCCAACACTTGTTGGTCAACACCAGGGTGGACAGCGCACTACGCACAACCTCCTAACGATATGTTCAACATAAATAATCAATCACACACACACAAAAGTCACCCATAGTACATATATATATATATATATATATATATATATATATATATATATATATAAACTACTGATTTCGTAAGGAAATCCCACAGCGTACTAGTCTACCAATCCCGAAGTCCGAAGTGACTTACTAATTATACATTCAAGTGTTCACTGAACCAAATTCCGGTTCGTATCACCTGAACCCATCAAATAGTTGGCCTAACACATGTACTAAACCCTGATAATATTCTCCAGTAGTCCCAATCTACCTCGAAAGACCATATGTTCATTTCCCAAGAACTAACAGGTCAAAACAATGTGCAAAAAAAAATTCGAGCAGGCCAGCAAACCGAATTGGTTTACTTAGCAGACCAAACCGATTCGCTAGACCGAATCGATTTTCTCCCCCAGCGAATCGGTTCGGTTTGTTGGGCTGCTAATCATCCCATGCCTCCTAAAACCACAAATTGATATCCAACATCAATACATAACTAACCCATAAGCATTCTAACAATAAATTAAACCCGAATCTATCATAAAAACCCTATGATTCCTAAGCATTAATTAATTCTTACAACTCAGAATTAATTAATCCTTGAAGTTCGTTGATTTCTAACACCCTATCAATATTCCTAAATTCAATATCATAAACCTAAAATTTAATCACAAAATTCTTAACTATTTATTTTCAGTCATAATCAACTATAATAAGAGGTTAACACAAACCTATTTCATTTAATCAATTCTAAAAAACTTTCGTCTTTTAAAATATCATATTTGTTCCTAATTAATTATAAATGTGATTAACAACAGAAAATGCAGTCTAAAGGAAGTAAACACTTGCCTTTGGATTTGAATATGAAGTCACGACTAGATGATTTGAATCCGGAGATGTTCTTCCTCTCTTTCCCAAGTTCTTTTCTCAATTTTCTTCTTTTTTCTAGTCTTTTAATCTCTCCCTTAATATCAATTATGTAAATGAAAAGGGAGGCTATCATCGACCTACTTCGACCTTAAATACTCCTTAATCATACCCTAATCCGGTTTTTAAGTGTAGTCCCAATGGTGAAAGGACACCCATACCCCTATACGGGCCCTACTACGTCTGAAAAGCCCCTGAAACCCAACTATAACCCCAGGTATCTATTATAGACTATTTTGACCCATTTCGGATCACCGGTGCACTCAAAAAGACCATCCGAGTCACCCAACTATTAATATATTATCATATCATTAATCGAGTCCCGACACATGCGTACATTATGCATAGCTGACAATAATATAAATTCGTCGATGTAACTCTCTATCGACATAACATAATAAGCCGTCACCTTTCACTCATAAATGACATATTATAAATTACATCTCTATTTACTTATCACACACAAGTAAATAATAATAATAGTAATAATAATAATAATAATAATAATAATAATAATAATAATGACGATGATAATAATAATAATGATAATAATAATAATAATAATAATAATAATAATAATAATAAAAATAAAAATTAGTCCTTAACTCACTAATTAGTATTTATCGAAACTAATATAATTTCACCAATTAAATTTGTAATTAAATGCACAAATGGAAATTAAATACTTATAAAAGTATGGGGTAATACATGATATACCAACTTATAGGAATCATTACCTATAATGTGTGAACAACTGGGGTGTTTTTATAACTTAGTTTATCCTCGTGGGTTGTTGAATCATTAGTTAACTCAAATCCAAGGGTAATATAATCAACAACCTATCATGTTTAAATAATTATGTTGAAACAATATCATGTTGAAACACTAAGTTGTGTATACATACCAAATTGCTTTTAATTATATATTATAACCTAATCGAATCCAATTTTCAAAACCTATGTTTAAATCCTAAGTTGTCTATACATACCAAATTTGTTTTATTATACTTTATAACCTAATTAAATCAAATTTTCAAAACCTACGTTAAAACCCTAAGCTGTTTTTACACATCTAGTTGGTTTTATTTATATTCTATAACCTTATCGAAGCCAATTTTCAAAACCTGTATTGAAACCCTAAGTCGTGTATACGTATCAAATTGGTTTTCATATACTCTATAACCTAATCGAATCCAATTTTTTAAACCTATGTTGAAACCCTAAGCCCCGTATACATACCAATTTGGTTTTAATATAGTCTATAACCTAATCAAATCAGATTTTCAAAACCTATGTTGAAACCTTAAGCTGCGACTAATATCAAACCCATAAATCCTAAAATCCTAAAATCCTTCACAGTTATAAATAAAGCCAGAATAAACCAAAATGATTATATTTACAACAAGCAAACACATATATTCAATCCCAAACAAATAACAAAGCCAAATATTAACTTATAAGAATGTTCAAACTAAGGTTTTGCACAAATTGTTTTTAACAATATCAAAGCCATTCATGGAAATACAATTATTTTACAACAAACAAACACATATATTCAAGCCAAAAAAAAATATCAAAATCAAATGGTTCAAACCTAGGTTTTGCACAAATTATTTTCAAAATTTATCAAGCCATACATGTAAATAAAACTATTTTACAAAACAAACAAATTCATTCAAGAACTAGAACTACATTTCTCTCTCTCTCTCTCTCTCTCTATCTATCTATCTATCTATCTATATATCTATATATATATATGGGATATTAATCCAAAATAAAAGTAGTAATTAGACATTAGCCCCTAAATAATTATAAGTGTAGAAAAGGAACAGAAAAGATTTGATGTACGTGGTTCGGTAGTGAGATCTGCCTACGTCCACGGGGATAGGGGAGATCAATTTATTAATCAGGAAGAATAATGACAATTGGAGGGCTATGGAGGCTAGATGAGAGTTTAAGGTTCCACGTGCGAGTTATAGTTCATCATCTTATTATTAGTGAGGTTGCCCTAATTTATAAGCTTAGGTGTGGTATTCCTTTAGGTTTCTTTATGTTTATCTTATCCACATGTCATAAAGTCATGTTATTAATAGTCTTCCAAACCGTTAATATGATCTTCTAAGATTTAACTTTATCTCCCTTCATATTCATGGTCTCCCAAAAATGAGGTCTCCCTAAAATTTTATAACCCTGAGTTGTAGTCTTCCAGCATACGCCACTCACGTGAGATGACACGTGGCATGCATTCAGACATTCTCCCTTCAATAGCCCCCAAGGTTGGGGTGATCATCCAACATGCTGGTCGGCCCAACTTTTTATTTAGTTTGCCTACCATGTGTCCCAAATTAATCGTTGTAATGTATTTTCAAATTTTCCCGCACCCGCACCTGGGGCCACTCAAAGGAATCCTAATAATTGCTTGCGCAATAATTCCAAACGTATTCCTAGCCTAGGTCTACATGACTCAACATCATTATCCAGATTAATAATAGTGCACATGAGCATGATTCTTCATCCTATGTGACGAGCGGTGGCTAACATGATTGGGGGAAGAAGGTATAAGGGTTTCAAATCCTTATACCTTTCCACTTACTCATTCACTAAGGTATTATTTCTTGATCGTTCTCTCTCTATAGCTTAAATTTTTAGCTAAGATTTTCTCTATCTATCTTTTCTTCTTCTTCTCCATCTTCTTTCCATGTCAAGATGTGGTAGAAATTATGAGGTATCTATAGCTAACAACTTTTGAGAATTTCATAACAAGTATGGAATTCCTGATAGTATTAACATAAAGGTATCCCCAAAGGAAGAGGATATCCTTGATCTTCACTCTAGGGAGGTAGCTTTTGTGACGGTTTCCATATTAGAAGGGGGAGTTAATTTCCCCCATCACTTATTACTGGTGAAGGTGCCCCATTACTACAGAATACTCCCAGCTCAAGCAAACAGTAGGTTCTATAGAATTATGATGGGTATAAATTCCATAAACCACATCTATGGTATGAACCTAGGTCTTGATGAGATCAGGTATTGATATGACTTGAGGTCTTCCCTAAGCTCAGATATCTACCACTTCCAAGCTAGGGAAAAGTCCCCTAATTTGGTCACATATTTTCCTCGGTCACAAAAGAATACTAAAAAAAAACATCCTTGTTATGTCAGGGGATCCTTATAGTGAAAACTATGATGGTCTTAGTTGTAATACCCCGTATTTTTATGCTATATTAATTTGGGGATTTATTAAATTTAATGTGAGTTAATTATTTAATAAATCCGGAAATTAATTATGTTATAATTATTAACGTGACGAGAGTTAGTAATTATATGAAATTTGTTGAATATTACTAATGAGCAAAGTAATATATATGATATTGGTTATATTGAATGTCATGAGTGAATTAAATGACAATCTTGGAAATCTAAGTCGGGACGTGCTCGTGTCGCGTCGGGACTAAATTTTGATAAATAAAAGTGAATATTTTATAAGTCGTTCATATGGTCATTTTGAGTACGCCAACGCGTTCAGAAGGGTCGAGATAGTCAGAAAAGTGTACCCGGGGGTTTAGTTTGGGTCTCCGGGCGTTTTTAGGCCTAAGTGGTACCCTGGGAGGGCATTTTGGACATTTCACATTTATGGGTAATTAAACCCTCGAAAATCAGAAACTTATATCAGCCATTTAGGTTAGTCAGCTAGGGTTAGAAAACTCAAACACAAGTGACGGCCATAGGAGAGGGAAGAAGAAAGCTTCCAAGGCAATCCAAGGCCCCAAAAGTCATCCGTTTGCACCGCCACCACCACCAACGCGTAGATCGCGCGACGGGCTATGCCACCATACCAAAAACATCTGCAAATCAGAACATCAAAAATACCAGGCAAGTGTTTATCTTGCTTATTTTGTTGGTGCAATTTCCATATTAGTTTAGGAATGACTAGGGATGAAATATATGGGAGAAAACCCAAATTGTGATAGGAATTTGCATGTAGTAAAGACTTAAACCTTATTCTGGAAATATTTTGTGATGTAGAAGAATAATCCATGAAATTTTGGTGCAATTAAGAAAGGAATTCTGGGGTAAAACAGATTAGAACCATGATTTGGAGATTTTTAGGGTTCTTGAGTTTTAAATGAATTTCGGCATGATTAATCCATGTTTAGTGACGTAAATTGACATGCTTTACGTAGGATGTGTATCATATCATGTTAGGATGTTAGTAGGACAAGATTTTGGACGTTTGGGAATGTAAAACTTGAAAGTGGATGAGAATAGGTGTTAGAACCCGTAACAGCAATTCTGCAGAAATCGCAATACCTGCTTGATCGATTGATCGAGCCTAGAGCCTCGATCGATCGAGCCCCAGACCGCGATCGATCGACCCCTCCTGGAAGACTCCTATTTCCCTTTTTAAATGAGTTAAATTCAAATTGTTGTGATAAAATTCTTGGGCATTCTTAATAAAATGATTTGGGAGACATGGAGGACCAGTAGGGCATATGAATAAATGTTGGGATCTTAAATATTCGACGAGAATGGTATTTATGGGATATTTACTTTAGGGTTAGTAAATTTATGTATTAAAGGGTGAGGCGTGTAAGAGATTTACGTTGAAACATAATAATGACACCTACAGAATTTTATACTTGGGAGGATAGGGTCCACGAGTGTCACGTAATGGGTTGGAGAAACCCTTCGAGTTAAGGTTAGCGACGAACCCTTATTAGGAATACTTAGTGTGAAAAGTAAGGATAAATATTGTAATTATGGGTGATGAGAGAAACCTATATTGATATGATAACAAGTGGTATACTTATATGGTTGTGTATGCATATATTATCTATGTGTGAAAGCATGCCCATGCTACTTGCTATCCTTGAGGTTTTCCGCGCTGGGACAGTCTTATCTCGATGGAACCTTTATGGGGGATATTGACTTGTACCCTAGAAGCTAGATATCCTTGGTACATGCTATCGAATTGATAGTTCAGATGGTCCTAAGAGACGCGGGTATGTGCCATCCTCTTAGAGACTTGGAATCTATGCTTCGCCTCAATATTGTTTGTGTATGTGTTAATACAATTCGAGAGTGATTCCGAATTTGTATTCCCCTTAATACGAGTGATACGGGGTTTGGATAGTAGAGTATGCCCGTACCATAGTTTTTATTTGGGGTGCTGTTATGATATATATATATTCTTACGAGTAGTTAATATATATACGAAATCCTGAAATCTGGAACTGCCTACTATGATTTGATATGTAGGACATGGTTGATGACTCAAATTGTAAATAATTGTTTTGAGAATGTATAATATGACACTGGAATACTTTATTAATTAATAAAGTTAAAATGATAACTTCGGTTACTAATTGAAATATTCTTTTCAAACAATTGAATCGTTAAATTCTGAATCATGCGAATAACCTAAGATAAGTTAAACCATTGGGAAAGGATAACGTGATATGTGATGAGATAGACCATTGGGAAGGTTAGTGCGATAGGTTTTCACATTAGAAGAGAGGTGAGAATTTCTCAAGAGAGTGTCGCACTAATATGTTGTTGCATTGGCCTGTATCAATTTAAATACTTGCTAAAAGAATTTTTTAAATCATACACACTATCGGGCTCTGACCCGTTTCTTTCTCTCTCTCTCTCTCTTGTATATATATGTATGTATCTCAGGTGCCCAGCCACAGGGGCGTCTTGCTTAGGATCCCTTGGAAGGAACGCGCTGCAACTTAGGTGGGAGTTGCAGGTCTCTTGATTAGACAACTTCGTTCTTTCGGATCCACTCTTAGTACTTTCATTTAGTTGGGCATGTGTAGCTCTTTCCATTATTCTGTTGTTATTGAACATTTGTATGTTAGCTATTTCCAGTACTGTTACTATGGGATTTATTCAGTTTGGATGTGTGACTTTAGATTTCGTATGTTGACATTCGATTGACGAATGTTTTAAATTATTTGGATTATGTTGCAGAATTGATATGGTGTGATTATTACTTTTTGAATGTTGTTAATAAAATAAATAAATAATCTTTCTTTAAATAAAATTTGGAAAGTTATGTATGAAAATGGTTTTGACACTTAGCTTAATTAATTAGGGTGTTAAATTGGAAAAATTTATTTTTATCGACAGTGATGCTGAGAATGAACCAACTGTTCACCTTGATTTAATTTAATAAAGGAGTGATCGCCCGGTATTTAATTAGGCGGGGTGTCACAGGTGGTATCAGAGCATCAGGTTCTAGTGTCCATAGGATCTGTACGGCTTATTTCGCTTTCAGCTTAACGTTTTTGCTATAGAGCCCTATTTTTTAGGATTGTTGTACTCTTTCTTTTACGTTTAAGTCTTCAGCTATTTGAGATTTGATAATAACTGTAGACTGATAAACATTTTCACATTTCAGATGCCTCCGAGACATGCTCCGAAGGATAGGCGTGCCCAGGCCGAGCAGCCAGCAGTTCCGGCACAAGGCACAATGAATGCAAATGAAGTAGCCGCCATTGTTGCTCAGGCGGTGAATGCCGCACTAGCGGTGGTTCAGCAGGCTCCACCCCAGGTTCAGGTAGTGGCGCCAGTACCAGTACAGCTTCCATCAGCATGGGAGAGGGTTCAGGATGCTTTTCAGAAAGTGCATCCCCCTGAGTTCTCTGGTAGCTCCGATATTGTCACAGTTAGCCAATGGAAAAAAGACATCCAGCGGCATCTCCGTATGTATGAGTGCACCGACGTGCAGAAGCAGTTATTGGATTCCTTTAAGCTGGTGGGAGACGCTTTGCAGTGGTGGTAGTCCACTACCACTTTGGAGGAGAGGGACACGATCCCTATTCAGTCATTTTGGGAGCGGTTTGACCCCAAGTATTTTCCACCCGCCGTGCAGATTAAGATGAGGCGGAGATTACTGAATCTGAAGCAGGAGAGTCTTATCGTAGTGGAGTATGAGGAGGAGTTCACGAGACTTCTCACCATTGTGCCAGATGAGGCACCTACTTAGAGAAATAAGATTATGTTGTTTGTCGACGAGTTAACTTGGAGGATCCGTTAGCACCTTATTGAGAATTTATCCCTGAGTACTTCAATGATGTACTCAATGCCACGTTGCTACATTGCCAGGATCACCGGTTCCATCTTCAGGGAAGCAAGAGAGCAGGAGAGTCCAGCCAGCAGGGCAGGGCCGGGGGTAATAGTGCCAGTGGGGCACCATCTCATGGACAGACTCGTCAGCACGAGCAGAGTTCCCATCAGGGGGACCCTCCTAAGCGATTCCGTTCAGGTGATTCTAGGCAGGGATATGGGGGCGATAGGCAGGGCCAACAGGGCCAGCCTAATCAGCAGGCCAGCAGGGCCAACACCGACAGTAGGGACAGCAGCAGGGTTAGCAGTGTGCTAATCAGGGCCAACAGGGCCAGTGGCGGGGAGGTAACGGCCAGCAGGGCCCTGGTCAGCAGGGACAGAGGGGAGGCAACTTCAAAGGCCTATGTTTTGGGTGTGGTAAGCACGGTTATAGGTGCCAGGATTGTCCAGAGGGAGATAGGGCCCCACAGCAGCAGGGAGCCCGTAATAAGCCACAGAGACCACTTTTTCCACCTGCCCTCCCAGCTCCAACCCAGGTGCCAGCCCTACCAGCCGTTCCAGCAGCACCAGTGCAGCAGGGGCAATTACAGTATGGATGGGTCTATAACGTCCACCAGGCAGCAGCTCCACAGGCACCACCCACGATTGAGGGTATGTTTCCTATCCATGGTACTATAGGTCGAGTTTTGTTTGATACGGGGGAAACACATTATTTTATAGCTACGCATTTTACGAAGGCCTTAGGGTTGTTAGCCACAGCAGAGAGCACAGTGACGTGTGTAGACTCACCACTGGGGAGTGGGTCCCTTATTTTCTTTATATGCCGGGGAGTGGGGGTAGAGATTGGTAGCTATGTATTACCTGCAGACATGTTAGTTTTAGACATGCACGAGCATGATGTGATTATTGGTATGGATTGGCTCTCAGCTTATAGAGCTATGATTGATTGCTTCGGTGGGAGCATTGTTTTTTCCATTCCGGGGCAAGAGATGTTTGTAGTGGCGATGCCTCGCCCAGAGGGAGGTTCGACCGCTCATTTGTATTACATAGAGGAGGATACCTCTAAGGAGGTTGTGATTCCCTTAGATTCGATACCAGTTGTCAGGGAGTATTCCGATGTGTTCCAGGAGATACCAGGCCTACCCCCCAGTCGAGAGATAGACTTTGTTATAGATTTATTTCCAGATACGAGACCTATAGCACGCGCACTGTACCGTATGGCTCCGGTAGAGATGCGAGAGCTACGAGATCAGATAGAGAAACTGTTAGGCCAGGGCTTCATTCGTAGGAGTACCTCACCTTGGGGTGCTCCAGTTTTGTTTGTGAAGAAGAGAGATGGTTCACTGAGATTGTGTGTGGACTACCGGGAGCTGAACAAGGTCACGATACGGAATAAATATCCGTTACCTCGAATCGATGATCTGTTCGACCAGCTGAGGGGAGCAACTTTCTTTTCAAAGATAGATCTGAGGTCGGGGTACCATAAACTACGTATTAGGGAGTAGGATGTTTCAAAAACTACTTTCTTGACGAGGTATGGGTCTTATGAGTTCCGGGTGACGCCGTTCGGACTCACAAATGCTCCAGCCATTTTCATGGACTTGATGAACCGAGTATTCAGAGAGTTTGTGGATCAATTTGTCATCATTTTCACAGATGACATTTTGATATATTCACACTCCGAGGAGGAGCATGCCGAGCACTTGAGGCAGGTTCTTCAGACTCTATGAGAGCATCAGCTGTATGCTAAGTACGAGAAGTACGAATTCTGGTTACGAGAGGTACAGTTCTTGGGGCATGTTGTTTCTGAGCAGGGGATAGCAGTTGACCCGAGTAAAGTGTCAGCGATGAGGGAGTGGGGACAGCCCAGGACACCGACGGAAGTGCGTAGTTTCTTGGGGTTAGCTGGTTACTACAGGAGATTTATTCGAGGATTCTCCTAAATAGCGGGTCCACTGATAAATCTGACTCGCAAAGGTGTACCGTATGTTTGGGATGATGCTTGTCAGTTGGCTTTCGACGAGCTGAAAGACAAGCTTACTTCAGCGCCAGTCCTTGCTTTACCGAAGCCGGGTGCGGAGTACCTGGTTTACACCGATGCCTCTTTACGGGGACTTGGGGGAGTACTTCAGCAGGAGGAGAAGGCTATAGCTTTTGCCTCCCGCAAGCTTAAGCCGCATGAGAAGAATTACCCCAACCACGACCTGGAGTTAGCAGCGGTCTTTTTTGCATTGAGAATATGGAGGCACTACTTATTGGGGGAGAAATTCCGCTTGTTCACAGACCACAAGTCATTGCAGTACATGTTCACTCAGTGAGAGATGAATATGCGTCAGCACAGATGGCTAGAGTTTGTGAAGGACTACCAGTTTGATATATACAGTATCATCCGGGAAAGGCCAACGTAGTTGCTGATGCGTTGAGTCGTAGACCGGTAGACGAGGTAGCGAACGTCTGGATGGCAAAGTGGAAAGAGTTGGGTCACCAGGACGCAGTAGCCCATTCTTTCATATCCGTTATGTCAGTCACACCCGAGATTATTACGAGGGTGATACAGACACAGACCACAGACCCGTTTTGCCAGGAGCAGATTGTGCGACTTCTAGCCGAGGGTGCTGAGTCCTATTCTGTTAGTTACGATGGAGCATTGCGGTTTAATGGAAGGTTGGTAGTTCCTGAAGGGGATGAATTACGTCATGCAGTGATGACCCAATCTCACGGGTCCCGATTTGCAGTGCATCCTGGAGGGGATAAGAAGTACCAGGATATGAGGAGACAATATTGGTTGAGTGGGATGAAGAAGGACATTGCTGAGTTCGTGTCCAAGTGTTCAACCTGCCAGCTAGTGAAGGTGGACCATCAGAAACCGTCAGGGTTGCTTCAGCCATTGGAAGTACCCGCGTGGAAGTGGGAGAGCATTTCCACGGATTTTATTACAGGGTTGCCTACATCACAGCGGGGCCATGACTCTATCTGGGTGATTGTAGACCGTTTGACCAAGGTGGATCATTTTCTACCGGTGCGGACAGATTATACCATGAGCTAGTATGCTCAGATGTTTATTGCCGAGATCGTCAGATTACACGGGGTGTCCCTGAATATTGTGTCAGATAGAGGCAAGATCTTCGTGTCACGATTTTGGGAAAGATTTCAGGAGGCTATGGGTACTGAGTTGAGGTTGAGTTCAGCTTATCACCCACTGACAGATAGACAGACAGAGCGTACTAATCAGATGTTGGAGGATATGCTACGCATGTGTGTTCTTGATTTTGGAGGAGGTTGGGGGCCATATCTTCCACTGGTAGAGTTTGCTTATAATAACTCTTATCAGTTCACGATTGGGATGGCTCCATTTGAGGCTTTGTATGGTAGGCCTTGTCGTTCCCCAGCTTGTTGGCTCGAAGTGGGGAATAATAAGTTGCTAGGACCAGAGGTGATTCAGGAGACCTCCGCGAGAATCGAGATGATCAGGAGTCGCATTCGGGTAGCCCAGGACAGGTAGAAGAGCTACGCCGATGCGAAATGGTTCTTCCGAGAGTTTAGTGTGGGGGAACAAGTGTTATTTTATGTATCTCCTATGAAGGGAGTGATGAGGTTCGGGAAGAAGGGGAAGTTGGCTCTGAGGTACGTGGGACCATTTCCCATCATCGAGAGGATTGGGCCGGTTGCATACAGGTTGGGACTGCCTGAGCATTTACATCGCATTCACGATGTATTCCACATCTCATCGTTGAGACGGTATCTTCGGGATGATATGGCCCATACTCACATTGCGATAGATGAGATCGACTTACAGCCTGATAGCTCTTACGAGGAGATACCGGTGGCTATCCTAGACTTTAGCAAGAGGAGATTGAGGTCGAAGATAGTTCCACTTGTGCGAGTCCAGTGGGAGCACCATAATGTGGAGGAATCCACTTGGGAGCGCGAGGCAGATATGCGCGAGAGATATCCAGAGTTGTTTTTACCAGGTATGCCTTACTTTCTGAATTTCGGGACGAAATTCCATTATTAGGGGGGAAGTATGTAATACCCCGTATTTTTATGCTATATTAATTTGGGGATTTATTAAATTTAATGTGAGTTAATTATTTAATAAATCCGAAAATTAATTATGTTATAATTATTAACGTGACGAGAGTTAGTAATTATATTAAATTTGTTGAATATTACTAATGAGCAAAGTAATATATATGATATTGGTTATATTGAATGTCATGAGTGAATTAAATGAAAATCTTGGAAATCTAAGTCGGGACGTGCTCGTGTCGCGTCGGGACTAAATTTTGATAAATAAAATCTTGTGCTCGTGCTCGTGCTCGTGTCGCGTCATGAGCAAAGTATGGTCATTTTGAGTATGCCAACGCGTCCGTAAGGGTCGAGATAGTCAGAAAAGTGTACCCGAGGGTTTAGTTTGGGTCTCAGGGCATTTTTAGGCCTAAGTGGTACACCGGGAGGGCATTTTGGACATTTCATATTTATGGGTAATTAAACCCACGAAAATCAGAAACTTATATCAGCCATTTAGGTTAGTCAGCTAGGGTTAGAAAACTTAAACACAAGTGACGGCCATAGGAGAGGGAAGAAGAAAGCATCCAAGGCAATCCAAGGCCCCAAAAGTCATCCGTTTGAACCGCCACCACCACCAACACGTAGATCGCGCGACGGGCTACGCCACCATACCAAAAACATCTGCAAATCAGAACATCAAAAATACCAGGCAAGTGTTTATCTTGCTTATTTCGTTGGTGCAATTTCCATATTAGTTTAGGAATGATTAGGGATGAAATATATGGAAGAAACCCCAAATTGTGATAGGAATTTGCATGTAGTAAAGACTTAAACCTTATTCTAGAAATCTTTTGTGATGTAGAAGAATAATCCACGAAATGTTGGTGCAATTAAGAAAGGAATTCTGGGGTAAAACAGATTAGAACCATGATTTGGAGATTTTTAGGGTTCTTGAGTTTTAAATGAATTTCGGCATGATTAATCCATGTTTAGTGACGTAAATTGACATATTTACGTAGGATGTGTATCATATCATGTTAGGATGTTAGTAGGACAAGATTTTGGACGTTTGGGAATGTAAAACTTGAAAGTGGATGAGAATAGGTGTTAGAACCCGTAACTGCAATTCTGCAGAAATCGCAATACCTGCTTGATCGATCGATCGAGCCTAGAGCCTCGATCGATCGAAGGTTCGATCGATCGAGCACCAGACCTCGATCGATCGACCCCTCCTGGAAGACTCCTATTTCCCTTTTTAAATGAGTTAAATTCAAATTGTCGTGATAAAATTCTTGGGCATTCTTAATAAAATGATTTGGGAGACATGGAGGACCAGTAGGGCATATGAATAAATGTTAGGATCTTAAATATTTGACGAGAATGGTATTTATGGGATATTTACTTTAGGGTTGGTAAATTTATGTATTAAAGGGTGAAGCGTGTAAGAGAGTTACATTGAAACATAATAATGACACCTACTGAATTTTATACTTGGGAGGATAGGGTCCACGAGTGTCACGTAATGGGTTGGAGAAACCCTTCGAGTTAAGGTTAGCGGCGAACCCTTATAAGGAATACTTAATGTGAAAAGTAAGGATAAATATTGTAATTATGGGTGATGAGAGAAATCTATATTCATATGATAACAAGTGGTATATTTATATGATTGTGTGTGCATATATTATCTATGTGTGAAAACATGCCCACGCTACTTGCTATCCCCGAGGTCTTCCGCGCTGGGACAGTCTTATCTCGATGGGACCTTTATGGGGGATATTGACTTGTACCCTAGAAGCTATATATCCTTGGTACAGGCTATCGAATTGATAGTTCAGACGGTCCTAAGAGACGCGGGTATGTGCCATCCTCTTAGAGACTTGGAATCTATGCTTCGCCTCAATATTGTTTGTGTATGTGTTAATACAATTCGAGAGTGATTCCGAATTTGTATTCCCCTTAATACGAGTGATACGGGGTTTGGATAGTAGAGTATGCCCGCACCATAGTTTTTATTTGGGGTGCTTTTATGATATATATATATATATATATATATATATTCTTACGAGTAGTTAATATATATACAAAATCCTAAAATCTGGAACTTCCTACTGTGATTTGATATGTAGGACATGGTTGATGACTCAAATTGTAAATACTTATTTTGAGAAAGTATAATATGACACTGGAATACTTTATTAATTAATAAAGTTAAAATGAGAACTTTGGTTACTAATTGAAATATTATTTTCAAACAATTGAATCGTTAAATTATGAATCATGCGAATAACCTAAGATAAGTTAAACCATTGGGAAAGGATAGCGTGATATGTGATGAGATAGACCATTGGGAAGGTTAGTGCGATAGGTGTGCACATTATAAGAGAGGTGAGAATTTCTCAAGAGAATGTCACACTAATATGTTGTTGCATTGGCCTGTATCAATTTAAATACTTGTTAAACTAATTTTTTAAATCATACACACTATCGGGCTCTGACCCGTTTCTTTTTATCTCTCTCTCTCTTGTATATATATGTATGTATCTCAGGTGAGCAGACACAGGGGCGTCTTGCTTAGGATCCCTTGGAAGGAACGCGCTGCAGCTTAGGTGGGAGTTGCAGGTCTCTTGATTAGACAACTTCGTTCATTCGGATCCACTCTTAGTACTTTCATTTAGTTGGGGATGTGTAGCTCTTTCCATTATTCCGTTGTTATTGAACATTTGTATTTCAGCTATTTCCAGTACTGTTACTATGGGATTTATTCAGTTTGGATGTGTGACTTTAGATTTCGTATGTTGACATTCGATTGACGAATGTTTTAAATTATTTGGATTATGTTGCAGAATTGATGTGGTGTGATTATTACTTTTTGAATGTTGTCAATAAAATAAATAAATAATCTTTCTTTAAATAAAATTTGGAAAGTTATGTATGAAAATGGTTTTGACACTTAGCTTAATTAATTAGGGTGTTAAATTGGAAAAATTTATTTTTATCGACAGTGATGCTGAGAATGAACCAAATGTTCACCTTGATTTAATTAAATAAAGGAGTGATCGCCCGGTATTTAATTAGGCGGGGTGTCACATTAGTGTTCCTACCATCAAGGGGAACCTAATAAGTCATCTAGTTGTTTTGTTTTCTCTAAGTATTTGAATTTTATTTTGCTGACTGACCTGATCTTTGTGCAAATCATTTTCTGAATACTAATCCATGTAATTACCAGGTAAACTTTGAAGATTTATAGAAGTTTGGGAAACGTCATACCCCATTAGGTGTTCGTTCACATTGGAGGGCGGGTCATGTTTTGCTTGGTTACGATTTAACTATTTAATTGATCACTAATTTTACTATTATTCCTGATATTTTGGTTATCAATTACTCTGAGGTCGGTGACAACACCAATTCATCATCTACCCCTATTACTAGTGAGATATACTGATGGATTTACTTTGGGGAACTATCCACACATCATCTCAATAAAGTCAAACTCTAACGAAGACAAAGAAGAGGACCTTAACTTATTCTTGGATGATCTTGATACGCTCTTTCTTGTGAGGCCATCGTCTATGGTCATCCTTGGGAAGAATTTGAAGACAAAAAGGACTTTTTTCATAAAAGATTTCTCATTCCCACCAAATCCCATCAACCTAGAGGACATGGCTAGTAGGCAAAGTAAGCTAGTCAACCAGGGGACGGGAAGATATAAATTGAAGAAGCAATCGGCCAGTAACAATTGGGCTGAACAAACTACCGCCACCAATGAGTGTAAAAATAAACCAACCTCCCTTTGGGAGGAATAGGCTCTAGATTTGTAACACCAACACGTGGAGGTCGAGCGGGCAAAAAAGAGAAAGGTCAACAAAACTCAAGTCGACGGTGCTCCTTCCGCCTCTGTCATTTCTAACTGACCTTTCATAATCAATGATCCCCATTAGTGGTACGGGGAATGCTAAAAGACTCCTCCTCCCTAAGGGAGCCGTTCTTTCCCTTAGGATATATCCTTTTGTAAGGGTAGGGAGCCAATGACTGAGGCTGATTCGGCCCATAGAGATATAAAAGTGGATTTCTCAATCTCTCAATCAGCGGTGCTATTATTTGACATTCTTGAATTGAGAGGCTTCATTTTAAAGAGTCTGCACAAGGAGGCTGTGGGTACCCTTATTTTATCACCATAAGGCTTGGACGAGTAGCCCATCCTCAGCGGCCCAAAACCCAGGCCCATCACCTCTGGTATTCATCCATTTACTCGACGATGCCATGAAGAGAAGTTGTGGGGGTACACGATCCCATGAAAGGGAGATGGCTAATAAAGAGGAACCTATCACCCCCACTACTCCAACACATACATGTATAAATTAAACCCCAAGTCTGGGGCAAAGGATAAGTTGTATTCTCTGTACTTACTCTTCAGAATATAGAGAAATAACACTGACTGAACCACCGTGGACGTAGGCACTTCTTTGCTGAACCACGTATCTTCGTTGTTGTGTGATTGGTCTTTTATTTGTTTTTTCTTGGTTGTCACCTCTTTCATATTTATTTGTGCTGCATAATAATTGCATCTACAATTGGCGCCGTCTGTGGGAAGTGTTTATCTTTCCTTGAGAAGAGCCCACACCGAAGAAAAAAATCTAAGATGTCTGGTCACAGCAGCAACGTTCCTCAAGCAGGAGACATTCAAGAGCCACCCGCTCCTCGCAGGATCAGGTCTGAAGTCCGACGTTCCGATCAAGGGGCTCGCTTAGAAAGGCCAGCCTCAGAAGAAAGTCAAGGACCAGCAAGGACCACTCAGATATCCAGATTGATCGATGCATACGAAGCAAGGCTCCACGAGCATAGGGAGTCTTCTCGCAGGTATGAGGCTGAGAATGCTCACCTGAAAAGAAGACTGGAAAAACTGGAAAAAGAACTACGTCCTGATACCAGGAAACGCCCCTATCGCACTCCTAGCCCTCAGGCAAGAAAATCTCGCAGCCGAGGAAGGAGCCCTAGGCGGCAACATCAAGGGTTCGAAGGTGGCGACTCAGACGACGACCTCCGCGAGCAACTGAGAAAAGCTCGCCGCTATCAGAGCCCTGCTCGCAGCGACGACAACATACGGAACCTGGTCCGCAGAGAAATGGACCAACATCCAGCTCACCGCGGCACCAGGTCAACCAGAGAACTCGCCAGGAGAGCCCTCAAGACCCAGATGAAATCGCCCTTCACAAGGGAAATTGAAGAAGAAGAAGAAGCTCCCAAAAAGTTTGCTATTCCGAGGTTCAAGATTTATGACGGGAAGACTGATCCCATTGATCATGTCAGGCAGTACCGGCAGGATATGACCCTCTGGAATCACCGAGATGCGTTGATGTGCCGTATTTTCCCCTCGAGCCTTCATGACGTGGCCCAGAAATGGTTCGAGAAACTCCCTCACCGATCCATCAGAAATTTCAAATCCCTGGCCGAGCTCTTTACGGCCAGGTTCATCACCAGTAGCTCCCATACCAAAAGGATGGATGCTCTATTGACGATGAAGAAAACTCCTCAGGAGACACTTCGAGACTACGCGAAAAGGTACTGGGAGTTATTCAACGAAGTCGAAGACTGCGCAGAAGAGGTGGCAGTGGCTTCATTCAAAATTGGGCTACCTAGCTCTTCCCTCCTCTACCAGTCCTTGACAAAGAAGAAAGCAACCACATTTGATGACCTGATGGCCCGGATTGAGAAATACGCAAAGGTGGAAGATGTCACCCGCCTTAACGTAGGTGAAAACGGTTGAGCCAAGCTCGCCACGAAGGGAAGTGAGAAAGTTGATAACCAGAAAAAAGGAGGAAAGAATGGCAGCAAGAATGGCCCCAAAAATGGAGGGGGCCCTGACGTTGCAAAGTCGTTCCAGGCAGTCAACACCGTCTTCAAAGAACCAATTTACAAAATTCTCGCTAAGATCAAGGATGAGCCGTTCGTCAAATGGCCCCGAAAAATGGGAGGAGACCCATCGAAAAGAAACAATGCGCTGAGATGCACCTTCCACAAAGAGGGGGGACATAAGACCGAGCACTGCAAGGCTCTTAAGTCCCACCTCGAGGAGTTGGCCCAATCCGGACATTTGAATAACTTTGTGGAAAGGAAGGTAGAGAGAGTGACTGTCCACAAGGAGGCAAAACTCGACAACGTATTAGAAGACGACACCGGACACGAATTCGCAGTAATCCATGGAGTATCCGATGCTAAGCAAATCCAGGGCAACTCAGCTCGGATGGAGGTAAAGAAGCTGACAGCAGTAATGCAAGCTTTTCAAATTGATCCAGCGAAATCACAGGCAGGAAAACGCCGCCGAGCAGAGGACATCAACTACAACAAGCATATTGTATTCACGGATGAAGATCTTGTGGGAGTGAGGACCCCACATCACGATGCCTTAGTCATTACACTCAGGATAGCCAACTTTGATATCGACAGACTGCTCGTCGATCAAGGAAGCTCATCCGAAGTTATGTACATCGACCTGTTCAGGAAATTGAAGTTGGACATCGCCGACCTTAAGGGAACCACTGTCCCTCTGGTCGGCTTCGCTGGAAAAATGACCATGCCTTTGGGCAAGATAGTACTACCAGTGCTCGCTGGGAGTGTTTCAAAAATGATCGAATTCTTGGTGGTCGACATCGACTCACCGTATCAAGCCATCCTCGGCAGGGGATGGCTCCATGCAATGAAGGCAGTCTCCTCGACCTACCACCAGAAACTCAAATATATCACCGAGCGGGGAGTGATGGAGATACATGGCGACCAGGCGATGGCGAGAAAGTGCTTCATAGCAGCTATCCGACCGAAGCCAGAGAAAAAAGACGTTCGAACCAACGAGAAAGTGGAGAAAGATGCAATCCCTTCCAAATAGCAATTAAAATATGGAAGGCCCGGAGTGGAAGAGACCAGGCTCCTCCCCTCCGAACGGGTTGTAGAAGACCTGGTATAAGTCATTGCTAGGGAAGGCGACAACAGCAGAGTCTTCCTGATCGGGACTTCACTCACTAACGAAGAGCAAAAGGATTTGTTAACCTTACTCAGAAGCAACATAGATGTTTTCGCCTGGGAACCCTACGAGCTGCCAGGGATCGATCCCAATATGGTCTGCCATCAGTTGCACGTCAATCCCACATTCAAACCGATAGCACAAAAGGCACGACGAACTGCTCCCGAGAAAGCCAAAGCAATAGAACAGGAAGTCGAAAAACTGCTGGATGCAGGATCCATACGGGAAGTGCAGTTCCCCAAATGGTTATCCAACCCAGTGGTAGTTCCAAAAAGCAACGGTAAGTGGAGAGTTTGCATAGACTTCACTGACCTCAACAAAGCCTGCCCCAAGGATAGTTTCCCTCTTCCAAAAATAGACCAACTAGTAGACGCCACTGCAGCTCACGAGCGAATGAGTTTCCTGGACGCATACTCGGGCTATCACCAGATTCCCTTATATGCCCCAGATCATGATAAAATGGCGTTTATCATGTCGGTTGGTTTATACTGTTATAAGGTCATGCCTTTCGGGCTAAAAAATGCAGGGGCAACCTATCAGCGGCTGGTTACTAAAATGTTCAAAAATCATATGGGAAACACGATGGAGGTCTACATCGATGACATGCTCGTCAAAAGCAAGGAGAAAGAAAACCACCTTTCTGACCTGGCAAGTACCTTCGAAATCCTCAGGAAATACCGAATGAAACTCAACGCGAGCAAGTGTTCCTTCGGTGTCCAGTCAGGAAAGTTCCTTGGGTATTTGGTCAGCAAGCGTGGCATAGAAGCAAATCCGGACCAGATTGAGGCAATTAAACGGGTGCAACCTCCTCGCACAATCCGCGATGTACAGAAGCTCACTGGAATGCTCGCTGCTCTGAATCGTTTCATTTCTAAATCCTCCGAGAGATGCAAGCCCTTCTTCCAACTCTTAAAAGGCAGAAAAATGGTAGAATGGACCCCAGATTGCTCGCAAGCATTAGGCGAGCTCAAATCCTACCTAAGCTCCCCACCACTTCTCGTCATGCCACAGAAAATGGACCCTTTGTACCTCTACCTCTCTGTATCCAGCCATACTATCATTTCAGCGCTAATGTGTGAAGTCACAGGGATCCAACATCCAGTCTATTATGCGAGCAAAACCTTACTAGACGCCGAGTAGAGATACCTGCCATTGGAAAAGCTCGCATTCGCCCTAGTAATGTCATCGAGGAAACTAAAGCATTACTTCGAAGCTCACACGATCATCGTCCTTACATCACACCCCCTCAAGGCTGTCCTAAGGAAGGCGGATTTGTCAGGCAGGCTGTCTAAGTGGTCAGTCGAGCTCGGCCGGTTTGACATCCAATTTCAACCAAGGACAGCTATCAAGGGTCAAGTCCTCGCTGACTTCATAGCTGAATTCACGGGCGAAGAACCTCTCGACCAGCCTAAACCAACAGAACAAAACAGCCAGGCTACAGGGGGAAGCTGGAAGCTATTCGTTGATGGAGCCTCCAACTCAAAGGGGGCAGGAGTAGAAATTGTTCTCATCACTCCAAAAAATTCAATCCTCGAGCAAGGAATTAGGCTGGGATTTGCAGCCTCCAACAACGAAGCAGAATACGAAGCCTTAATTGCAGGTCTCCAAAGGGTGCAAACTCTAGGAGCAAAGCATTTACAGGTATTCGGAGACTCGCAACTAGTTTCCAATCAGATAAGTGGAGACTACAACGCGAAGGACGAGAGGATGGCAGCCTACCTCTCGTTGGTAAGAAACTTGATGACAAACTTTGAAGAAATCAACATCCAGCAGTTTCCCAGGGGGCAGAACAGCCACGCTGACGCTTTGGCAGCCCTGAGCTCGGCAGTTGATTCCAGCCTTAAAAGGATAATCCCTATCAATTTCCTTAGCTACCCGAGCATTCATCGCGAGCTAACAAAAGCGAAACAAATACTCCAATTGGAACCAGCCCCTAGCTGGATGGATCCCTTAAGAGGCTATTTGAAGAACGGAACGCTCCCAGATGATAAAAGGACCGCCCACCAGATAAGAGTCAAAGCTGCTCGCTTTCACTTATCCACGGGAGGTGACTTGTATAAAAGATCTTTCTCCGGCCCCTACCTTAGATGCGTCCACCCAGGCGAGGTCGAGACAGTGCTTCACGAGCTTCACGAAGGAATCTGCGGAACTCACGTCGGAGGAAGATCTCTAGCCTTCCGAGCAATGAAGGAAGGTTACTGGTGGCCGTATATGCAAAGGGACTCCGCAGTATATGTCCGCAGATGCCTAAAATGCCAGCTTCACGCCCCCATGGTCCACCAGCCTGCCAGCGAATTGAAATCTCTGACCAGCCCCTAGCCTTTTGCCCAGTGGGGAATGGACATCGTGGGACCTCTACCCACCGCTGCCGGCAATCGCAAATACCTGTTGGTCGCCACCGATTACTTTACCAGGTGGATCAAGGCAGAACCTCTGGCGAACATCCGAGATGCTGACATGATGAAATTCATATGGAAAAATATAATCACTCGATTCGGGATCCCTAGAACCATCATCACTGACAATGGGACACAGTTCGAAAGTGGCCCTTTTCAGGACTTCTGCGACCAACACGGAATCAGGCACCACTTCAGCTCGGTAGCTTATCCTCAGAGCAACGGACAAGCTGAGGCTTCCAACAAAACAGTGATCGCTGGATTAAAAAAGCGGTTAGAACGAGCAAAAGGCGCGTGGACTACCGAGCTACCACATGTCCTATGGGCATACAAAACGACTCCCAGACGAGCCACAGGTCAGACGCCATTCTCACTAGCATATGGTATGGAAGCGGTCATCCCATTAGAAGCAGGATTGCCTACAATGAGATCCGACCTTGTCGAGCAGAATCAGAACGATCAGGCTTTGCTCGCTAAACTCGACTTGGCCGACGAGCACAGGGAACTTGCCCTAGTAAAACTAGCGAGTTATCAGCAACAGCTCGCGAAGCACTACAGCAAAAAGGTCAATCCGAGGAAGTTCGAAATTGGAGACTATGTCCTAAGAAAGGTCCTGGGCAACACAGTGAAGCCATCAGATGGTAAACTGGGCCCAAACTGGGAAGGACCTTATGAAATAATTAGAGACGACCTGCAAGGTGCCTATCATTTGAAAACGATGGAGGGCAGAGAGATACCACGAGCATGGAACGCAGCTAATCTCAAGAAATTCTACTTTTAGGAGTTCTATTGTTAGATCTTTTATTGGACTCATTTTGGGAAAAGACAGTTTATTTCTCTACTCACAAATAAAAATCTTTCAGTTGATTACTCTCTAAAAGTATAACAATTATATCTTATTGCACATCCTTTTCAAATCACAGGTATAATAGTTGACATAGCAGGGGAACACCCCTCCTCAGGTCATCGTCACGAAGCACGACAGACCTCTTAGCATTGCCCATGGCAATATATGAAGCCCTATAGAGTATTCTTAGGCATCAAACCTACTTTGGTTAAACAAAATCCTGACCGGATGAAGACATCCAAAGACAGGTGTGTCCTCGCCAATTGCCCCTCTTAGACCTAAGGGAGTGTGACGACACGACCTAAAAGGTAAAGAGAGAGCACAATGGTATTCTTAATACTGGACTGGGCGGACACTCACATGACAAGATAAAGATTGTGAAGCTGCAAAAATGTAACAGAGATTGGATAAACACGTTTAGTCGGAAAAAACGCCCAAAACTCAAACTTTCCATTAATCTTTTATATTTACAAACAATAATGGTACATGTTTAGTCGGCAAAGACTCGCCCAAAGCATTTACAATTATTAAAAAACAAAATATCAAGAAGGGGGAAGCCTCCGAGCAAGGTAATCAGCAACCTTAGCTCTCCTCCCGTCATCAGGGGCAGGATCGAATTCCTCAACAACTTCATTTGTGTCCAACTCCAGTAGCCGCCGAGGAATAGCATCGATAGGAATCCATCGGTCATCTCGCCTAAATGGATTGGGCATCAGAGTAGAGGGAGACATCTCATGCCGATACCACAATATCGAATTTCTCGGCACCTGCAGCTCTTTGAGAGCACTCAACCACCCCCTGATGAAGGAAAGCTCCTCGAACTCTGATAATCTTGTGGGAGCATCTAGCCAGCCCTGATCATAGCCATCAGTCCACACTTGGCGAGGGCCCTTCTTAAATAAATGCCGCAGTCGGGTGACGTCCCTCTGAAGCCCAGCAGCAGTTACGTAAGCTCGCTGAACATCGCCGCGCAGCTCCTCCATCTCCCTCTCACACTGCTCCTCAGCTTCCCTACTCCTACCCCGCGTACTCCTGCCAGCTCGCGGGAGGGGTGGCCGAGCAGCTCGCGACGAGGAAGAACCTTGTAGGACTGCCGAAGCGGTGCTCGGCGAATGCTCCTTAAGCTTCAAGACCTCCCGCCTCAGGTCGTCATTCTCCCGCTGAAGAAACTCCACGACCTGATTGAT
Source organism: Sambucus nigra (assembly GCA_949130495.1). Lineage (NCBI taxonomy): Eukaryota > Viridiplantae > Streptophyta > Magnoliopsida > Dipsacales > Adoxaceae > Sambucus > Sambucus nigra. The sequence continues at coordinate 344,777,433 of OX422219.1, read as the reverse complement.
CTCGGTAGCCTCCAGTAACTTTACTCTCAGCTCGCTGACTTCTTCTTGCACTGAAGCTCCGATCTCTCCCATTTCCTGGAGCCTGTCCTTCAATTTAGCCACCATCTCGGACTGATCCTTATACTTCTGGTTCCTTGATTTAGCAAACCTACAGAGCCTAGCAAAAGCCTGGCGAACTGCAGGGCTTGCATTAGGACCCAGAGTCCTACCCAATTGGGAGGTAACAGGAATATAATCATCCACATCAACCAACTACAAAGAAAGGAAGAGAACAAAAAGAAATCAGCATAAACAAAAACGAAGCCTTTTTATTGATAATGAGCGAGGTTACATCAGAACAAAAAAAGGAAAAAATTACAAAGAAATCCCTATCACTTAGCAACCTCGGTGGACGGACCCTTGTCCTTATCAGCATCAGCAGGGGCGTTACCCTCTGCAGAGGTGTGCACTGCCCCCTCGACCAAGGAAGCATCAGCAAGAGTCGCCTGAGAAGCAGGATTGACCCCTTCAGCAGTTGGGGCTGGCTCCTCATCCACAACTGGCTTGGGCCCTGGATTATGTTCGTCGAAAAGTGAGGATGCAACATCCACCCCTGCAGCCACAAGGGCCTTGTTCCACCCCTTCTTGAAGTTCAGAAGGCTAATATAGCCTATCTGAACCTCGGCGTCTTCATACGCAGCAGCCCAGCCAGAATTGTATGAATCTTCTTTAACAGTGGCTGCCTGGGCCTTCTCCGCTTCCAGCTGCTCGGCAAGAACCCTGTTCTTCTCCACAAAGTCCAGCTTGCTAGAGCAGACCTGTTCATACGACTTCCTCAGCTCGCCGAGCTCCCTGACAGCATTATCTCTCTCGCGAGCAGAATTAGCAAGGGCCAAGGTAGAAGAAGCTCGAGCCGCATCAGCAGCCTTCAGATCGGCCTCCAGCTGAGAACCCCTGGCCACCAGAGTAGAATTCTGCTGCTCCAGCTCGCTGTTCCTTCTCAACAGCTCGTCGCGAGAGCGATAGAGCACAGCGAAGTCAGTCACAAACTGCAGAAAACAAGGGAAAGATCAGAAAGAAGAAACCATCAAAACAGATCAGAAAGAAGAAACCATCAAAACAGATTAGAAGAAGTTGAGAAGTAGAAAAGAAACCTTACCAAGGCAAGCCTCTGGATAGCTTGCAAGGCCAGTTGATCAGACCCTAACGCCCTCTCGCGATCTGCAGGGAGGACTGCCCTCTCAAGCAGCGCAGGGGCGAGTTGAGGAGAGGTGGACACCGAAGCCCCCTCAAGCAACGCAGATACTGGGACCAAGGCTTGACCGGTCTTGGTCCTCAGTTCCATCTTCCTCCTCTCCTCCTCCTTCTCTTTCTCCCTCCTCTTTCTCTCTTCCACCTTCTTCCTCTCCTCCTCCTTTTTCTTCTCCCTCTCCCTCGCCTGCTCCTCCTCTCTCTTCTTCTTCTCTTGCTCTTGAGAGGAAGGCCGAGAACCAGTAGCTATGTCCCCGGAGACAGTCTTCGATTTTTTGGACCTCTGTGCAAGAAGCACATCATCATCATCATCATCATCCCGGATTAGATTCTTCCTGGGAGGCATTTCTTCACCTGGACTGCTGGTAGTACTCGATGAACTGCTACTATCAGCACTGCCTCTACCCAAGTTACTCACAACACCTGCAGGCTCGCTCTCCGAGCTTCTCTCCTCCTCGTCCAATTGGATGGGTTCAGCAGAAATCTCTTCGGAAGAGTCAAAGTCCGGAACACTTTCCACAGGTCGGGCTATGAAGCTGGAGCCTGTGTTCTTGTATTCAAGCAGAAAAGCAGCAGACCTAGGATGCTCGCCGTCACCCAGAGGTTCCCTGATGTTCCAAGCTTTCACCAGTTCCGAGATACGAACCTCGCTGAGAGCTGGCTCCCAATTCTTTATCTTCGCTGAAAAAGAGAAAGCAAGGAGAAGTTAGAGAAATCACAAAGTCCGCAAAGGTTGAAACAATAATACAACATCTACCTATATATTCTTCCCCATAAAAGGGAATAGTGAACCTCTCAGACCTCGACCCTTCAAATTGAGGGGAGTACTACCAGTTCCTAACGAGAAACCCTTCTTGCCAGTAGTCCTTATGGGAATCAGGTAAATTTACTACCAAAACCCTATCAGGGCTCCTAGAATTAAGGTACAGAACACCTGAACTCGTACGAGAAAAAGAATAACAAAAGCAGACCTCGGCAAGCCCTAACCTTGTGTCGTACAATTGATTTATCTTGTGCACACTGTTCACTATTTTCCATACATTGGGTGAACATTGTGCAGGCACAATACCAAAATAACTAAAAAAGTGCAGAAACAAACCATTAGGGGGAAAGGTGAGACCCCCCTGGGAGAGCAACAGGACGTGAATCCAATGTGCATCCTCTATGTCCCTAACGTTCCTAGGCGGCGAGGCACAACACTCAATCTCTACCCACTCAGGAATACCGTAGAATTTTCTAAACTCAGTTACCGACCTATTTCCAATCTTCGCCATTGGAAAAATACAAGAAAAACTATAAACTCAAGAAAAAGGGCACGAAAGACTTACAAGACAGAAGATCAGATCAAAAGGCGAAGAAGCGACGAGAGTGGAGACCGAAAACAGAAGGTACAAAACTCAAGAGTTCTCAGAAGATAGAAGATTGCTGGAAGAGCTAGAACGACGAAGAAAAAATGTGTCTTATTCCAACAAGACTTCAAAACTAATCATAACGCACAGATAGCGAAGCGGGTGCCGCCAAAGCAACTTCACAGTTTTCAAAGAAATCAACCATCATTGCTGATCATTTAAATTCATCGGACCCATAAAGAACGGCCCAACAAATTCAGGGGCAATTGTGGGTACCCCGATTTTATCACCATAAGGCCTGGACGAGTAGCCCATCCTCAGCGGCCCAAAACCCAGGCCCATCACCTCTGGTATTCATCCATTTACTCCACGATGCCATGAAGAGAAGTTGTGGGGGTACACGATCCCATGAAAGGGAGATGGCTAATAAAGAGGAACCTATCACCCTCACTACTCCAACACATACATGTATAAATTAAACCCCAAGTCCGGGGCAAAGGACAAGTTGTATTCTCTGTACTTACTCTTCAGAATATAGAGAATAACACTGACTGAACCACCGTGGACGTAGGCACTTCTTTGCTGAACCACGTATCTTCGTTGTTGTGTGATTGGTCTTTTATTTGTTTTTTCTTGGTTGTCACCTTTTTCATATTTATTTGTGCTGCATAATAATTGCATCTACAGAGGCCTACGACACAGTGTTTTGGAAAGCCATGTACTTTCCCATTTCATCAAGTTGTCTGCCTTAGTTTATTTTTACATTTTCTTATTTTTCTATGATGAGCAAGCAGGTCACCCAGGAGCTCACTGGCCAAGAAGATGTCTATAAAAAAATAACCAATTCATTGATGAAGGCTAACATTACTATAAAGGGATAGATAACCAGTCAATTCCAAGAGCTAGATGATTTGAATAATAAGTTGAAGGCTGAGGTGGATGCCAAAATAAAGGCAGCAGAGGAATTTAAGCGAACTTCCTGCTACTAATTGACCTTCCTCCTACTGATCGACCTTCCTTCTACTGATCCTCCAGCCTTTAGTGAATCCTCTGTCCCACCTTCCTGTTATAGATCCTCCAACCTAGGTCTCCACTGATCCCTCTTCTCCCATTTCTTCTCTTGGGGGGACGACCTTTAATCCATCAGTTCAGGGTGATGAGGTTGGTACTGAGCAATTAGGTTTGCGTACTGCTGTCTACCAGAGTCTCCTTGACCCTTAGTTAGGTTTTATTATTTAATTTTTAACCCATATTGATAATTTTTTTAGGTCTCTGGCCATTTTAACATATTAATGAAAATGTATATTTCCTTTTTCACCCACTTCTTTATTGTTCATTTATTTAGTATTCGCTACACCCTTTGTTGGTTTGTTGATATTGTAATTTGGTATTGTAAGACCAAGACTGGTCCTTTTGCCTTGTGTTATTTATTTTCCTAATATTACCTTTTTCTTAATCGAAAAAAATATTTCGTCTATGATTTTAAGCTAGTCATCCCATGTCACTTAATTTATTACTTATTTGAGATTGACCATGACTAAATAAAATCCTTAATTCAAGCTAGTTTATATTAAATGGAATTTTTACCCCTTATAGATCCAACTACCTTATATAATACCACTTCTCAAGTGTATATTTTTCCTTTTTCAAGCTGATTTTCTTCAGATCATATCATTTTTAAAGTGTTGCCAAGCTACACTTGAGTTATACCACGAAGCTCTTATGTGGGTTATCGCCTTTTCTATGCCGACCTCCTTTAGATATTACCAATCTTTGAGTTGGTTTTGGCCGATCTTCTTTAGATCGTACCACCTTTTAAGCGGATTTTTTATGCTAAACATAGGTTAGTAACTCACATCTGAGTTATACCACGTAGTTCTTACGTGGGTTCTTGTAGGCCGATCTACTTTAGATCATACCACTCTTCAAGTGGGTTTTAGATGATCTTCTTCAGATAATACCACTTTTCAAGTGTGTTTTTAGTGCCAAACATACTCAAAAAATGCACGTTCGAGTTGTACTACACAGTTCTTTCATGGGTTTTTACTCTTCTTAGCGGCCAACCTTTCTTATCAGTCATACAACTTCTTAATTGGGTTTAAAGATTTTGAATAAATTAGAAAGAGATTTTGAACAATTTAGATAACTAATTATCGATAATTTTACTGTGCATAAATAAATAAGAAAAACATCTAACTTCCTATCTAATGATTAAACTTTTTAAGGTATATAACTCTTCTAAATGGTATGATCCCCTGCCCCCTTTTAAGGCTATTCGGTAAGGTCCTTGCCATTTCGATGCAAGTTTCCCATATGATGGCTTCTTTACAACAAACATCATATCTTTGAAGACCATATTACCAACCTAGAATTCTCTGATCTTGACCTTCTTTTCGTGTTATTTTTCTAATTCTTGCTGGTAAAAGGCTAAATGTATTAGAGCTCATTCCTTTCTTTCCTCCGCCAGATCCAACTCATAAGCTATTCAGTCATCATTATGGTAATTTTTAAATATCTCTAACTTGAGTGTTACAAGTCTGATATCTAAAGGTATGAGTGCTTTCATACCATATTCAAGGAAGTATGTATTCTACCTTATTGGCTTTTTAGGGGTCGTCTTATATGCCCAAAGAATAAAGGGAATCTCTTCCACCCATCGACCATTGGCATTCTCTAATTGGCACCGAATTCCTAATAAAAGGGTTTAGTTTGTTATCTGTACATGTCCATTGCATTAGAGGAAGACCACTAGTGTATTATAACTCCTTGTTTTACGAAAAAGTCACAAAAGGAATTATTATTGAACTACATTCCATTATCTATTACCAACACTCTTGGGGATTCAAAATCTTATGATGAGATTCCTCCAAACGAATTTTTTATTTTCTGGCTCTTTGATGTGAGTGAGTGGTTCATCCTCAACCCCCTTTGTAAAGTAGTCTATCACTGTTATCAGATATCTGCGATTCCCTAGTGTAATGGGCAGTGGGCTCACAATATCCATGCCCCATTGGGAAAAAAACCTTGGACTGGTGGGGGCTTTAGATCTCTTGTTGGTTGTTTAATTAATGGTTAAAACAACTAACACTTGGGTTATTTTCTCGCGAACCTTACAGCTTGCATTTCTATGAACGAATACCAATATTCTTGAGAGATCGCCCTTTAGGAGATTGATCTTCCAGCCACGTGTGCTCCGTAATTGCCTTTATGCATTTTGCTCAAAATTCCTTCCACTTTATCTAGGTGAACGCATTTCAATAAAGGGTCAATGAATGATCACCAATACATTTTTTTATTGGAGTTAAAGCTGTACTTGTTCAATTTGATCCTTATGTTGTGTACTTATTTTCCCTCTGGGGGTAGCCTATCGGTCTTTAAGTAGGAGGTGATGATATCCGTCTAGGATAGAACTAAATCCACTTAGACGACTTTGAGATCCTTTTTTAACTCTTCAATGCTTGGTAAGTTTATTCATTTCACGTCAATAATCCTCTCTAGGCCGGTATCCATGGCAAAAGCCAGAGTGGAAAGGGCATGTGCATGGTTATTATCATTCTTTGGAAGCTGCTTCACTAAGGAAGACTTAAACTATTGAAGAATACCTCTTTCTTTATTCCTATAATATATCATCCTGGGATCCCTTGCTTCATATTCGTCGTTAAGACGGGTTGTGATCATTCTAGAGTCACAATACACAGTAATATGGTGAGAACCCAAGCTGATCATCATGTGAAGACCATGAACCATGGCCTCATACTTTGTCTCATTATTTGAGCATTTGAATCCCAGTCTGATGGCTTTCTCAATAAGACCGCCTTGTAATGTCACAAAACTATCCCAACTCCTATGATCTTCTCATTTTATTCCCTATACATAAATAGCTTCTAAGACCATTCGTCCTTTCCAACCACTAGTGATTCCAGGATGGGATGCGATTATTCATCCTTTTCTCTTAGTGATGTTGTAAGTTTTTCACAAAGTCTGTCAGGAATTAACCCATGATCGCTATCCTAGGTTCATACTTAATGTCAAAATAGTCCAGCTCAAAGGATCACTTGGTAATTATGTTTAAGAGATCAAACTTCTTGAGTGCATATTTTAGAGGATAGTTCATGGACAAGATCATGGTATGAGCATCAAATTAGTGTCTTATCTTCCTTGCGGTGGTTACAAATGCCAGAACCAACTTCTGAATAATCATATATATCTAGTTTTTACCTCAAGGAGAGTATGACTCACATATTATATCGACCTGTTCCCTCCATCATGTAGACAAACAAGTGCAACGCTAGTCGCGTGCCTTGAGACGGCCAAGTATGGGTACATATCTTCCTCTTTTTTAGGAGTTCACAGCAAGGGAGGAAATCCCAAGTACTACCTAATTCCTTCCCAAGTTTGGTCATACTCATCTGTCCAAATGGTGGGGCTTGATTTTTTCAATGCCTGGAAGAACTATTGACACTTATCTGAAGACCTTGAAATGAAGAGATTTAGGGCAGCTAACATTCTAGTGATTACCTAGATGTCCCAGATAGTGGTCAGCCTTCTGATGTGCTGTAGAGCCTTTATCTGATCTGTATTCACCCTTATACTTCTTTGGGTCACCAAATACCAAAATAATTTTCCAGAGATGACTCCAAAAATGTATTTGGAGGCACTAAAATTCATCTTGTATTCCCTCAAAATCGTGAAAGTCTTTTCGAGATCTCTGATGGGGTTGGCCGCCTATTTGATTTTGATGAGCATATTGTCATTATATACTTCCATTGTACAACGGAATAGTTTTTTGAACATCTTGGTCACGAGCTGCTAATATGTTTCCCCTGCATTCTTTAAATAGAAAGACATTACATTGTAATATTAGAGTCCTAAGGTTATGATGAACGAGGTCTTTTCCTGACCTGAGATAAATATAGGTATCTGGTGGTAGCTAGAGTACGCATCCATGAAGTTCATGCGCTGATGTCTTATCATAGAATCTATGATTTAGTCTATTTATGGTAATGAAAACTCATTTTTTGGGTAGTCCATAGAAACTCCCCACTTGTCGCGCTTTTTGTTGACAACAATGGTGCTTAAGATCTAATATAAGAATTGGACTTCTCTAATAGCGTCGAACTGAAGTAGGTTGTCCATTTATATTTATACTTCTTTCACCTTCTCTAGGGTTGACTTTTTGGGCTTTTTCTTTATCATCTTAATGCTTATATCTACATGAATTCAGTGGCATGTGATCTTTTTGTTTATTCTCAGAAGATTATAAGGCTTCCATGCAAAGACGTATGCATTAGTTCAAAGGAAAAGAGCGAGCGAATCCGTTTCATCCTTGGATAGATATGATCCGATAAGAAAAGTCTTTTCTATCTAGGATGAATCTTGAGGAACAAAGATGAGTTCCTCTAACATGTGTTCGATAGGAGTCAATCGAGTCTATTACACAACTGTTTGGGTGCCCTTTGGTTTCTATTTGGTCTGGTCATCCTTAGAATTGTAATCATCCTAACTTTTCTTGAACTTATTCTGCTTTTGTTTGATGGATGAGACAAAATAACTTTGCATTTATTCTTGATTTGGCCTAATCTCTACAACCCCCGATCGATCAAGAACTTAAACTTATGGCAGAGGGAAAAGGGGACAACTCTTATCTCATGAAGCCATCCTCTTACCACTGTAGCATTGTAAGGCGAATCCGAATGGGTGACATGTAACTCCCTCTCTTTATTGGTTGATCTGACCTTTATCGATAATTTGATCTTCTTGAGGGGAGTCTCCACATATCCATTGAAACCTATCAGTGGGCCTATATTAGTGTCAACGTACTTGATGTTTAAGTCGATATTGTAGAGCATTGTTAGGTTCATGATCTATAAAGAAATTTCTTGGTCCACTAATACTCTCCTTATGTCAAAGTTTGTAATTTGCAAGGTGAGAACTAAGGCATTTTTATTGTCATCGGTTAATACGATAGCACGATCAATGTCCAAGTCTTTTCTCTCACTCTTGGAAATAATGGGCTTGGACAAATCCACCAAAAAATCCAGTTGGATGTTGGTTGCAATTCTCACCTTCTCCCTGAGATTCTTACCAGTGTGTTAAGCTGGGTTGATATATCTGTAAATGGTGACAACCAACCTTGCTCGTGGAAGATCCTCATTTTCATTCTGAACTGCATTAATCTTTGTTACATCTTTTAGCTTCGGCATTATAATATGATCCTTGAGGTGACCTTCTAAGATGAACTCCTCTAGATGTTTCTTGAACATTTTACAATTTTCTATGAGGTTCCCATCATCCTCATTATAGGTGAACCTAAGGTTGTCATCCATATCATTCAGATTGCGAGTCATCTTGGGATGCGTCTTGAAGTACGGTGTAGACATGCTATCCTAGGAGCCCCCTTAAGCACCTCCTTAGGACCCTAACACTCATTCGTTCACCATAAACCCTAAGTCTTACCCAGAGTATCGATATAGAGGCCATCTAGGACTTTCAAGACCCATTTGACTCCGGTCAACTCCCCAACTTGAGATAAGCTCAATGAATTTTCAAAGAGAACTAAATTCCATTTCTAATGGTCCATCCCGTGTGCGAATCGGTCTCATGGTCTGCACGAATGATTCATTTTACTCCGAACACCAATCTAGAGGCCATCAGGATATTTCGGGACCCATTTGACTTCGATTAACTCTCCATCTTAAGCGAAGTTCAATGAATCTTTGAAGGGATCTACATTCACTTTTCAACAGTCTACCCCATGCGCAAATTAGATTTATATTTTGAACGAACAATCCATTTTCCTCTAAAAACCTCCTATCTAGAGAACATCAGACGCTTTCGAGCCCCGTTTGACTTTGATCAACTCCTAGACCCGGGAGTGGCTCAATTTATTCTTAAAGGGCTCTGAATCCCCTTTTCAAAAGTTCACCCCGTGCAAGATTCAGACTTACGGTTTGCATTTTATCTTCATTTTCCAAAAAAAACTGTTTAGGACTGCCTATAGATACCCCAGACACCCTGCCTATCGGCAAGGTGTACTTTTCATTGTCCAAAAATGAGGGCCTTATGCCAATAGGGGGGCTATATGATTGACAAACCCTTGACCTTATAAAATGGGGTCGTGACCTCACCCTAGAAGAAACTAGAATACCCCTCTCAGCAATCATAGAACATTCTTCTCATAATCAGAGCCTTTCCCTTTCCTAAAATGTCCATTTTCCCACATTATCTCACTCACTTACTTACCTCACTTGGTAATTCTCCCCTCCTCTTCATATTACTTCTACACCACTTCAAAATCAGCACACATTCATCTCAAAGTCAGTAACAAGCATTCATAAGAGGGTTTATTTCTCCACCCCTTTTGTAGTTTATCCATTTTAAGTGTTATTCACCTTATTTATATCTTTGTGCTTTTGTTTCCTTACATCATATCCACTAATATTTACTCTTTATTAGTAATATTGCACATAATCTATTTTCATAAAAAAAAAAGGAGGGTTTATTCGTAAATTCCAAAAGCTCGATTTCCATTTCACAATTTCACTCTTAAAACACATTTTTATCTACATACACATAAGAGGATTCCCACATTTGGATTTATGGGTTGAACACCACCCCTATGCAATTTTTGAACTACGTGGACCTTAATTACCCTTGGGCTATGTAGGCGTCTTGGGCTAATCTCTGGATTCGAGTCCTCCCTTTTTCATGTTCATATACTTCTTTTATGTCTTATTATATATATATATATATATAGTGAGTTTTTAACTCCTACTTACTTGTGTCTCATTTGATGTGCACATTTTCTCTTTCATAATGATTTGTGATTCGACGAACACTTAAATCATGTTTTTATAATTATTTTCGGGAACACTCCTACAGATGAGTCCTCTCCGTCCCTTTCATGATGCGAGCAAGATGATTCCATTCTACCATTGTTTATATTATACACATGCACACACACATCACATAGTTAAAAAGTAGAAGATTAACATTAGCCCACGGGAGACCGAAAGGGAGAAATGGGTGCCTAACACCTTTCCATTCCATAACTTAGTCCTCAGGCATTCGAACTACTTGGTTTTGCAAGAATCCATTTGACCGTGATGTCGTTCTATTGAGGCGATGACATTATTTTGCCTGTTTTGAGAAAAATAGGCTTGCAACTCTATCTCTTCACATTATTCCCCACTTGACGACGGGCGGCCCCGATACTTCGCGCGTGTCAGAGGCAATCCGACCACGGATGGTCATAGTGGAGACTCCGTTGGGGACTTTTTATTGGAGGACTAGACTCTAATTTTACATGGGTGTTATTATTTGCTCTCCTACTTTTCAACATGTGTACATATGCTCCCACTTGTATGTTCCCTTTGCTCCTTTACTTATTTCATTTGTATACCTATCTCATGCTCATCTCTATCATGCTCTCTTCTCATGCATATATCACTTTTCACGCAATTATACGTGCTCACTTCACACTTGTATATATCTCCATGCTGACTTCACACACTTACAATTATATTTAGTTTCACCTCTACTTACACACTCCACACACCACTTGTAGAATATCCATTATTAGCTTTATTAGGATACACCCACACTTCTCTCACTCGTTTATATCTCCATTCTCACTTACGCATCTCACACACCACTTATTGACGATCCATGCTTAGCTCACTAGCACACACATTCACTTGTGTATATTCACATAATCACTCACACTATCCTCATGTCACTCTACCACCTTACGCATCTCACCCACTTATTCACATGCTTCCATATTACCATGCTAAGTATAGTCTTCATTCTCCATGCTAGATTTAATTTATATTCTCCCTCATAGTAGTAGTACTCCCTTACTTCGCATGCGAATAAAAAAAATCTCTCCATAAGATACTAATTAAGACTTATGCATTTTTGCACACTACATCACTAGAGCATTGCAATATTAACCAAAAGTTTGTCCCGTACTGGGGGGGTCACTTAGTGATGGGTGTCGGCTTCATTGGGTCGCGAATAATCTAAGTGATATGAATCTCACCTTCCATTGGACTTATACCTTCAACCTATATAGAATGGTTCCCCCGCATCTTACTACTTGATCGAACTCACAACGGGAGGTATATGGCAGGGAACTCATTCACGTACTTCGAGTATATCAAATTCACTCTCACACGTACAGTCCCCATGAGATATATTGTGAGGCAATTCATGTAAACTCAAGTATATCAAACGGCTTGTACAGATGTACCGATGAATGACTGCCCTTATAGTCAAGAGGTATATCGTGGAAGTAATGCTAAAGGGGAACCCTTACATTAACCCAACAAGTGCATAAACCTCATATAGGATATCAAACTCAGGGCACTTATGATTAGTTTTCCGGTTACCATGCGAAACTATATTGAAATTCAGGGTCGACATCCCACTTGAATTTTCATGTTATTTCCTCCATTTTTAAAACATGACCCTCTCCCTGGGTCTGGAAATAAGTCAAACCATGTCTTATATTTTAAACCCTATTTTCCCCAGGCGCAGGTCCTGTCCGACATTTTTCTTGCATTTAGGAAAACTTAATACAAGTGAAAACCTAATGATACTAATAACCATACTGAGATTTCTCCTTTTTCCCCTTTTCAAAAACCAAAAATACCAAAAACATATTTTTCCTTTTTTTCAAAATGCCAAAAATTCTCCCTTTTTCTTTCAAAAATAAGCCCAAATCATTTTCCCTCTCAGGTCAATCGCATACCGAACTTTGGACTGGCTCCCTATGGGCTTTGGTCTTTCGTCAAACCTCCTGAAAGCTCCACTACTTCTTCTGCGACTTCAATCGAATTTGGGATCCACCTCCATAAGCTACCCGTGGAGAATACTGACCAAGAATCGAATGTTCAGCCAGATTTGATGGCCATCCTAGCCCATCTCAGTGACAAGATTGACAACCTTCAAACCAATTCCCAACATATGTAGTGACATCAAACCATGACTCTAAAAGACCATGAACCTGAGATCCTCTTTCCGTATTCTATGGGTCCACCTGTCTCGAGCCTATTTGGTTCCTAAAAGAATACAAATATGTCATGTGTTCCCCACTACTAATGGGTCGACACCTGCTCAACTCTTGATTCCAAACCTTGCCCATCCAAGGGCCAATTCGCCAATACCCATGGATCCCAAAGAAGAGGAATTGAACAAGGTCAAGGAATACCTCATATTACTGTCAAAGAAGTTTACCAAGTCAAGATATATAGAAACTACATGGACTACACCCATTTGTCTTCTTATCCCAAAGCCAGATTGCCAAAGAAGTTCAAGATGTTGGACATCGAGAAGCTCGGGGGAAATGAGCGCCCAATTATGCACCTATGAATCTATCATCGAGAAATGACCCTTCTTGGTGCCTTCGAAGAAATAATGGACCAAATGTTTCAGTAAACCTTAAAATAAAGTTCCCTCCGATGGTTCTTATCTCTCAAAGAATCCAAGATCCATAGCTAGGAAGTTGTAACTCGAGAATTCATGTATCAGTACAAATCTAGGGAAGAGTAAGAGGTCACGTGCAGAGATATAGAGCTATTAAAGTAAAATCATATAGAATCAATGAGTTGCTTCAATTGAAGGTGGAGAGACAAAGATGCCACTATGACCAACGGGACCATAGAGGAGGAATAAGTGAGCATTATGAAGAAGAATTTATTGCCTTATAACTGAGCATCCATGGGATGAGAGTACTACCCTCACTTCTAAGCCCACCGAGTGGCTAGTGTGGAAATCAAAGAAGGTGTCATCAAGGTGGAGTCAGAACCAAAGAAGCTAACTGGACAGTTTACAACGAAGAATTATGAGAAGCCCGTTAATGCCTCAGTCTCAAACATAAACATATCACAACATGCTACCTCTTGGGTGCCAGAAAGTCACCCCAACCCAGTGAAGAAAGAGTACACTGAGATCCATGCTCCCCTGTAAAAAATTTTACCATGCCTTGTTATCCCAAAATCTCATCAAACCATTGGAACCTCGACCATTACCAAAGCCACTCCCTAAAAACTTCAAACACAATGCCAGTTGTAACTTTCACTAAGTCACAGACCACACCATCAACCAATGATTTTGTCTCAAAAAGTGGTCCAAGCCCTGATAAACTGAGGTATCATCGCCCCGCCAGCTAATCCCAAGCCCAACACCACTCATAGCCCTTTTTCGACACATGATATCAGAACGAATGCCATATTCTTGGAAAGAAACCCTGAGTTTGAACCTTCTACCCAAATTGTGCTTGTCAAAGAACCCATCATCCCCAAAGTCTCACCTAAACCTCTCAAGGTTTGCCCGTCATTTTCCCTTCACCCTGTATGCTTTGCTGATCAAGTTCTATCACTCCTTACGAGAGCCTGTATTGCTATCCTCACCCAATCTGAGGGAGGAGGCATGGAGCTACCTTCTATGCTGGACCAACTCCAAAAGTTTTGGTTGAAATTACTTTTCAAAATGTTAATTGACTACTAGAGATTCCATGGCCTATTCATGGAAGCCTAAAAGTGGGCTTGAGAATCAAATGAATGGGTGGTACCCATTGAGGATGTCAGTATAAATGATGTTATACATATCATGGCCAATATGTTTCGCTAAATAAGAGAAATATACGTCATTCCTGAGTTACTCATAGGCTTAAAATTTTAGGGACGGTTGGTCCCATCATTTTTGCATTTCCCTGGTGAATGGGAAGAATTATATGGTACACCCGTTGAGGTTGTTCAGTGGATTGATTACTCTTGGTAGGAAGACATCATTGCCACCAGATTGGGGGGATGACTTTGATAGCTCAGATGATGAATCGAATTATGAAGAAGCCAGTTCAGTTGCCACTTTATGGGGAATGATCTCTTTCAAAGATTTAGTGGGACAAATTAACAAAGTATCCATTCATCCCAAAGTAGATGAAGCCACGAGGTTCTTATTCTTCCCCACCTCTGTGAACCACATAACCATATTAAGGAGATACTATAAAGATTCGATTCCCCATTCAATCGGAATTGATAAAGGAGAGGGAGTTATTGAAGAGATCCTAAAGACATCAATGACAGTTAAACAAAAGAAAAATCCTTGACCCACTCAAGAAAACCCAACCCAACATAACCTTGTGGGGACTCTTCATATCCTCTCAGTTGCACAAAAATTCCCTGATAAAGGTCCTCATCGGACCCACAGTTTTTCCCGCTACTACCCCGAAAGAATCCATGAATATGGTTGGATCCTTAATGTCCAGCAGACTCCTTTTTTTTCTCCGAAAAATAAATCCCGAAGTTCAGCCCTGATCACAACTATGCCCTTAATATCCCCGCCGAAGTTTTGGGAAAGATAGTTCCACTATAGATCTTCTCTCAATGTCTATTTTCTCATAACCTTGAACTTCTTGGAATTAAAATTCAGTGATACCACCCCTACATTTGTCTCCCTACGCACCTATGATAACACTCGCAAAGATATAATGGGTTCCATAAAACTCACACTAGGCGCTAGCCCTATCAACCCTTGATCGAGTTCCAAGTCATTAATAGACCTGCCTATTTCAATCTGCTCCTTGTCCATCCATGGCTCAATATCATCCGAGGGGTATCCTCTTCTCTCCATCAAAAACTAAAGTTCTTCACTAAAGGCCAAGTTCTCACCATATTGGGGGATGATGATAATTCAAACAGTGCCAACACCACTAATCCAGTTGCTCCTTTTCAGTGTCAGAATTGATTTTCTCCCTGTCTGAATAGGGGATAACTTCAAAGACTAGGTTTTTCTAGAACACAACCCTCATGGCAATGGAAATGTAATTTATATGTTCAAGAACATGTATTTCATTCCCGAAATGGAGCTAGGGCAACGCTAGCAAGTAATCCTCGAACCTACTGTCCTAAAAGAAGCCTTTTGTCCATGTGGTCTGGGATACCAACCTTTAATATCTTAACACAAATAACTCTGTCGACCGTGACCAAAGATAAACCTAGAGGATGAAAAGACTATTTCGAGGGACTCTCTAAACGAAATATTTATCAAGGATGGTGAATACTACCCCTTTTGTGGAATCTCTAAACTGTATGAAAAGACTATTTTCGAGGGACTCTATGAACGAAAGATTTATCAAGGAAGGTTAAGACTTCCCCTTTTGTGGAATCTCTAAACTGTGGTATGACCATACTGACAAGAAGATGAAATCGGGGCTGCAAATTTTCTTTTAAGAAAATAAAACTTAGGAAGAAGAGTAGAAACATGAAGTACAAACTCTTACCAAGCAAACCATTGTAATTACTGAGAACTCCAAGGGTAGTGACTCCAAGGAATCCTTTGACGTGTAGACACTGGGGATGAGTCTCTTCATGATCCACCAAGATGTTGCACCCCCGGACCCATCCTCCCATATCACAATACCTGATATCCCTCTCCTAAACTGGCTTGCCATCCTATTCCATCCTGTTCAATCCCATCCAAATTCCACTTTTTATCCTATTTAAATCTCTTTGCCTATTTTTATTTCTCCTTTTCTCGATGTAAATGTAATCGAGACCTCTTTTGACGAGGTTCTCTATACTATTTTCCCTGAAAATGAAATAAATGTGTATTTTGAGTATCTTGTTGTCCCTTACATTAATTGCATTAATTTTAGTCAAACTTTTGATGATAATGACTTTGTAAATGAATAATTCTTAACCTATTTTAATAAGGAAAAAAATAAATAACATAACCTTATTCAAGTAAATGATGACAATATTGTTGTATTGACCTCGGTTCTAGTAGCCCTCAGTGCGAGATTAGGATAGGGTCAACCCTTAACGAGCATGAACGGATGAAATTTGAAAAATTGTTGAAAGAGTTCATAGATGTCTTCTCATGGTCCTATGATAACATACTTGGCATTGGCCTAGAGAAATCTTAGCTCGAAATGCCAACATTCTTGGAATGAAAATTGGTTAAGTAGAACTTAAGAAAACTTTTAACGGAATGCTCACTCAAAGTCAAAGAAGAGATAGTCAAACAGTTGAACGTGGGTTTCATTCGTGTGGTCCAATACCCTACATGGCTTGAAAATATCCTCCTCATGCCAAGGTCAGGAGGAAAATTCCGCATGTGCATCGACTATCAATATTTGAACAAAGCATCTTCAAAAGATGAATACCCACTACCAAACATCAACATGATCATCGACAATATGACCATCCACACCCATAAATTATTTGTCGACGGATTTGTTAATTATAACCAGATCAAGATGCACCTTAACCACCAAGAGAAAAATGCCTTCATCACTCCCTCGGGACCTTTTACCATACCGTCATGCCATTCGAACTCAAAAATGCTAGGGCCACCTGCAAAAGAGCTACCACAACCATCTTATGTGACCTTATTGACAAAAAAGTTGAGGTTTATGTTAACGACATGATCATCAAGTCCAAGACTCAAGAATGTCATAGTCTCGGCCTTCTAAAGTTCTTCAAGCTACTATAATAGTACCAGATTCGGCTCAACCCATTGAAGTGTGTTTTTTGGCATCACGAAAGAGAAAGTCCGTGGGTTCATGTTCAGTGAGAAAGGAATTCAAGCAGACCACACCAAACTAAAAGTCGTACTCGATATGCCACCACCCCAGATGAATAAAGAATTTAAAGGATTCCTAGGTAAATTGCAATGCATCAGTTGATTCATCAGTCAACTACCCTTTATCTGTGAATCCATATTAAAAATTCTCCAGAAGGATTCAACCAAATTTTTGAATGAGGTCTGCCAAGAAGCTTTTGACCAAATCAAGTGATACCTCATTCGACCTCCAGTGCTCATGCCTTTGCATACAGGTCTCCCCTTCCTCCTATACTTGACCATCACTGATATCGCAACATGGGCTTTACTAACCCAGTACATTGAGGAATCTCGTAAGGAAAGAGCCATCTACTACACTAATCGAAAACTAGTCGGGTATGAAGCTAATTACTTTGATTCGAAAAAAGAGTGTGACCTTAGTTTGGATCACATAGAAATTATGACACTACATGCTTTACTTTCCCATTAGATTAGTATCCTGAATGGATCTCATCAGACACCTGCTAAAAAAACCCGCTCTATTAAGCCAAATGGCCCGATGGTTGATGTTGCTAGCGGAGTTTGATATTATGTACGTCACATAGAAATGCATGAAATGGTGGGCCATCTCTGACTACCTTATTAATTATCCTATGGAAGGAATGATGTTTAGGTCTTTGAATTCCCAAATGAAGACATTATCTGCACCTCTCAGGAGGATCTTAGGTGGTAGATGTTCTTCGATAGAGCTGTAAAACAAGAAAGGGTACGACATTGAGATACTCCTTATTGTCCCTGATGACTCCCACACCCTCATTTCCACTAATTTGTACTTCCCTTTCACCATAAATATGACCGAGTATGAGGCATACACCATAGGAATCAAGATCTCCCTCCAAAAGGTATCAAGCACCTAGATGTCTATGGGTACTCTGCCCTCATTGTCAAACAAATTCTTAGATAATGGAAAGTAACAGATGAGAAACTTTTACCCTTACATTCCCACCTATAAGATCTTGACTCCCAGTTTAAAAATGTCACCTTCTATTACCGTCCTCACTCAAAGAACAGTCTAACTGACGCCCCTGCAACCCTAGCCTCTATGGTCGGTATGCCCGAGTGAATAACAATGGCCACTTTCCTAGTTCAGAAATAAGTTATGACCATCCACTGTTACCACATTGAGCTCATCACCAAATAAGACTCCGACATAGTCGGGTTATAGAACTATGATATTTGAAACCTCCTCAAACATGATAAGTATCCTCAAGATGCATATAAAAAAAACCGTGCCACCCTTCATAAACTTGCTGCCTAGTACATCATCTATGACAAAGCACTTTTCAAGAGAAACTTTGATGGAAACCATTGGGACTAATATTGAAGGAATGACACAAAAGATCCATAACAAGGAATGCGGGGCCCACATGAACGATCATATGCTTGACTAGAAGATCATCCGTCAAGGGTGTTATTGGACTACCATGGTTCAAGACTACACTGCCTATGTTCGAAGGTGCTTCAAATGACAATAGTTTTCCAACCTCCAATACTTGACTCCCCAAGAATTTTACAATATGACCTCTCCCTGGCCTTTCTCCACCCGAGTCATAAAAATCAGAAGGAAGGTCACTCCTAAATCTTCCAACGAGCACGAGTCAATCCTGGTCGCCACTGACTACTTCATTAAATGGGTTAACACTACACCAAAAATAGCAATTTGGCACACCCGATATTAAAAATTTGGCACTGTTTTAAACTGTGCCAAATTTTGGCACGGTTTAATGACAATTTGGCACACTTTAAAACAGTGCCAAATTTTGGCACTATTTTAAAGTATGCCAAAATTAAGAACACTTGACTACAATATAAAATACCTTAAAATTTTGGCTATGTTTAGTTTCCCTCTTCTCTCTCCTCCCTCATCTTCTCCTCCACTCCCCCCTCTCTCTTAACCAAAATCCCAAGCCCTACCCCTCTCATTCTCTCTGCCATTGCCGTCTCCCCTTATTCCTCTTCGCGTCACCTACCCTCCTCTCCTCCAAACTCCCCTCATTTGCCTTAGCCTCTCCGTTGTACTCCCCTCCTTTGTCACAGCCTCTCCGCGTCTGCAAAGGCCCACTTAGGGCACACTCCCTCCAAGGCTGTTGCCGCCCCTCTGAGGTATTTCTCATAATAATTTCTGTAATGGGTTTTTTGTTTTGTTCTTAACAATGGAGGGTATTTATCTCACCTCTCATATAAATCTCTATATTCATTATCTTTCCATTTTGTATCTTTATATTCTCTCTCTATATATATACACACACGCGCACAGGACTTACGTTGCAATAGCAGGTGCAGATTATTATGTAATTGCATATGACACCCTAATGTCCAGTGGATACCGTATTCTCACCCGAGATTACTCCAAAATCTGTAAACTGTAAACTGTAAACTGTAAACTGTAAACTGTAAACTGTAAACTGTAAGCTAAATTAAATCTTCTCTTCTTAGTTGCTGTTTAAATTATTTACCTATTGTTATAAATTAGTGGGTTGTTGGGTCTCTAGGTTAGTCATTAGTCATTGTGTCAACTTCTTGATTTGGTAATTCATATATTGGTTTTCACATGATTTGACCTAATTTTAGGATTTAAGATTTATTGGCTCAGCATTTGTATAAAATTAATTAGAAGTCATTAGTATAGAACAACTGAAAACAAATTAAGTCAATCAGAGAAAAGTGGTACGCGCAAAAAGTTACATTCTTAGCATCGTGGTTGAATATATGGAAAATTGCTAAAAGAAGAAACATATAAACCCCTAGAACTTCTTTTCGACCAAAAAATGATCTGGCTCCAAAGACACCGTTGTCGCAAAAATCATTACTCCTTTTGACCCAAATTAATAGCCATTGTATGGGAATTGTTCAGATGGGTGATTTTGTAATCTCACCTAGTTTTATATGTTATTTTTCGAAACATGACTACTAATATGGGACGGAGGGAGTTTTTTTTATTGTTATTGTTAAAAAAATTCTAGGGAGGGATTTTGCAACAAAATGCATTTTGTTGGCACAAAAATGGTTCAAGCTAGTTTCTTGAAAATAATGCATAGTTTGGGAGTTTTGTTTGCATTTAATTCCATCAAAACTTTATAGTTTAATATAATTGTGTGTTACACATAAAACCTATTCCTAATGAAGAATATATTGGAACAGTTACATTTAGCTTGAGTTGTATTGGTTTAGCTTTGATTCAACTTAGTCAATAGGAGTTTAAGGGGTTTAATCAAGGTAATGTGAGATAGATGATAGTAGCTAGGAATGAAAAAATTACTCAGCGACTCAACATTATCGCTTACATATAAATATTAAATGATGTAAACCAAATAAATAATTCAATTGTCAATAGTCTTAATGATTGTTATCGATTAAAACATAATCCCTAGTTTCGATTGCGATAATGAAAACAAGAGCAACTAAAACAAGAAAATCTGTTAGAGGTTTATGTTTCCACCTTGAATTAAAGGGTTGCATTACATTTTTGGACCATTGAGCTTTTTTCTCTCAATAAATTACTTGGATTGGTTCCTATCAGCTTATGAACTACATGTAAATTCATAACATAGGCTAAATGTATATGTATTAATATTTAAGTGTTTAATGATGATTGTGCCTATTCATGTTTGTGACATTGTTAATGTGCACATAAAGCGGTAAAGCTTTGATAGTCCAATTGTTAGTCGTGGCCTGTTTCTCACTAGCAACAAAAATGGAGGAGATTGAAGTGCCTCCCATTGTTGATTTACAGGTGAGAGAAAAAATAATGTGAATATTTATTTATTTCATTATATATTGAACCATTTGCCTTTCTTATATGTTCTTATATGTAATGGACATATGGATTTTTGTGAGTAGGTAGGAGATCCCAAGTTTTTATTTTAAGGCAAAACCATACAAAGAATAGAGCTTCTTATTTTGAGCACCTTGAAGTGGAGGATGCAAGCTTGCACTCCTTGGTCTTTCATAGACTACTTTCTTACAAATATTAACCATGGTCATCTTCCATCACAATCTTTCATCTCTAGATCAATTCAATTCATCTTAAGCACAATCAAATGTAGATTATGCACTATATGAACAATTGTGTTAATTTATATCGATACATATCCCTATAATAAAGAACAATATAACACGTGTCCTAATGGCACGTAATGATACCCAATTATACTCATAAAATGGACATGTTATCAATTTCACACACATGTGTGTGTATAATCATATATGGGTGGGAATTGGATGCATGTATTACGGAGGTTTGGAGATCAAAAGGCCAACATAAGCTGCCAGTGATTTGTTTGGTTTTGTTTTACAAAGGTTCAACTCAGGCCAGTTCCATCCAATATTAATCAAGTTACTACATGTAACTATTATTTTGTACCCATTTATTAACCTTTTAAAATGCAATGAATTATTTCTACTCAGCATTTATAGTTTGTCTTTTTCATTCTATATCTGATCATTCCTTTTAAACTTTGAAAATCACTTCATGGACACAATAATTAATAGTATTTATGTTCAATGTATCTCTTCTTTTCTTCTTCTGGTGCTACAAGGTTCTACTCAAGACGCATTGAAATTGGTAAGCTAACATGTGTGTTAGGTTTGCTTTAGGATGTAGGAGGACTGATTATTGGGGGGGGGGGGTCGCATTATGTGTATATTTAGGTGATGTGTGTGTATATATGTATGTAGTATCATGTTCATATCAACATATTTAGGTAATGTCTGTGTATATATATCTATAACGTCCTATAGGTTAGTTGCAACCTAAAACACTTTCACTAAAGTAACTTATAGGAATTGACCATACCTGCTCCCTAACCTACTAACAACCATCAGTATGTAGTTAACTTGTTGGAACTAACCGTGTAGTCATGGGCCACCCGGTTTGAGAATATGACGATAATTAGAAAATATACCGATTAAATTAAAAATAAGGCCTTAAAGGGTGAAAATCCAAACCAGTCCCCAAACGGCTCCGTAAGAAACATGAACACCTCGCACGGGACCAATGTAACTTGTAGGAACTGACCGTGTAGTCACGTGCCTCCCTATTTGAGAATATGAATATAATTTGAAAATATCTAGATTAGGCTTAAAAACAAGCCGTTAAAGGGTGAAAACTAAACCATCCCCCAAATGACCCCGTAAGAGGCACCAACACCTCGCACGGGACCAATGTAACTTTTAGGAACTGACCGTGTAGTCACGGGCTTCGCATTTTGAGATTATGACGATAATTTTAAAATATATCGATTAAGCTTACAAAAAACCTTAAAGGGTGAAAACTCAAACCAACCTCCAAACGGCCCAGTAAGAGGCACCAACACCTAGCACGGGACCAATATAACTTGTAGGAACTGATTGTATAGTCACGGGCCTCTCATTTTGAGAATATGACGATAATTTGAAAATATATCGATTAAGCTTAAAAAAAACTTAAAGGGTGAAAACTCAAACCAACCCCCAAACGACCCCGTAAGAGGCACGAACACCTCGCACGGGACCAATGTAACTTGTACAAACTGATCGCGTAGTCACGGGTCTCCTGGTTTTAGAATATGATGATAATTTCAAAATATGTAGATTAGGCTTAAAAACAAGCTATTTGAGGGTCAAAACCCAAACTAGCCCCCCAAAACAGCACCGTAAGAGGCACGAACACCTCGCACGGGACTAATGTAACTTGTACGAACTGACCGCGTAGTCGTGGGTCTCCCAGTTTGAGAATATGATGATAATTTCAAAATAGATAGATTAGGCTTAAAAACAAGCCCTTTGAGGGAGAAAATCCAAACAAACCCCCCAAACGGCCCCGTAGGAGGCACGAACACCTCGCAAGGGACAAATTTAACTTATACAAACGGACAGCGTAGTCACGGGCCTCTTGGTTTGAGAATATGATGATAATTTGAAAATATATCGATTAAGCTTAAAAACAAGCCCTTAAAGGGTGAAAATCAAAACCAGCCCCCAAATGGCCCCGTAAGAGGCACGAACACCTCACACGGGACCAATGTAACTTGTATGAACTGACCTCGTAGTCACGATTCTCCCGATTTGATAATATGATGATAATTTCAAAATATGTAGATTAGGCTTGAAAATAAGCCGTTTAAGGGTGAAAACCCAAACCAGCCCCCAAACGGCCCCATAAGATGCGTGAACAGCTCGCACGAGACCGATGTAACTTGTAGGAACAGACAGCCTAGTTGCGGGCCTCTCGATTTTGGAATATGATGATAATTTCAAAATGTGCAGATTAGGCATAAAAATAAGCCGTTTGAGGGTGAAAACCCAAACTTGCCCCCAAACGGCCCAGTAAGAAGCACGAACACCTCGTAGGGGACCAATGTAACTTATAGGAACTGAGCACGTAGTCGTGGGTCTCCTGATTTGAGAATATAACGATAATTTCAAAATATGTAGATTAGGCTTAAAAAAAAGTTGTTTGAGGGTGAAGACCCAAACTAGCCCCCAAGCGGCCCCATAAGAGGCACGAACACCTCGCACGGAACCAATGTAACTTGTACGAACTGACCACGTAGTCGCGGGTCTCCCGATTTGAGAATATGAGGATAATTTCAAAATATGTAGATTAGGCTTAAAAATAAGCCGTTTGAGGGTGAAAACACAAACCAGCCCCGAAACGGCCCCGTAAGAGACACGAACACCTCGCAGGAGACCAATGTAACTTGTACAAACTGATAGCGTAGTCACGGGTCTCTCGATCTGAGAATATGATGATAATTTCAAAACATCTAGATTAGGCTTAAAAACAAGCCATTTTAGGGTGAAAACTCAAACTAGCCCTCAAACGGCCCCATAAGAGGCACGAACACCTCGCACGGGACCAATGTAACTTGTGGGAACTGATCGCGTAGTCACGGGTTTCCCGGTTGGAGAATATGATGATAATTGAAAATATCTAGATTAATCTTAAAAAAAGCCATTTGAGGGTGAAAACCTAAACCAGCTATCAAATGGACCCGTAAGAGGCACGAACACCTCGCACGAGACCAATGTAACTTTTACGAGCTGATCGCGTAGTCACGAATCCTCGAGTTTGAGAATATGACAATAATTTCAAAATATGTAAATTAGGCTTAAAAACAAGCCATCTGAGGGTGAAAACCCAAACTAGTCCCCAAACGGCCCCGTAAGAGGCACGAACACCTTGCAATGGACTAATGTAACTTGTATGAACTGACTACGTAGTCGCAGGTCTCTTGGTTTGAGAATATGATGATAATTTCAAAATATGTAGATTAGGCTTAAAAATCAGTCGTTTGAGGGTGAAAATCCAAACCAGCCCCCAAAACGACCCCGTAAGAGGCGCGGACACCTCGTATGGGACCAATGTAACTTATACGAACTGATGGCATAGTCACGGGTCTCCTGATTTTAGAATATGATGACAATTTCAAAATATGTAGATTAGGCTTAAAAATAAGCCGTTTGAGGGTGGAAACCCAAACCAGCCCTCAAACGGCCCCATAAGAGGCATGTACAACTCGCACGGGACCAATGTAACTTATAGGAACTGACCATGCAGTTGCGGGTCTCCCGGTTTGAGAATATGATGATAATTTGAAAATATCTAAATTAAGCTTAGAAACAAGCCGTTTGAGGGTGGAAACCCAAACCAACAGCCAAACGGCCCCGTAAGAGGCACGAACATCTCGCAGGAGACCAATGTAACTTGTACAAACTGATAGCGCAATCACGGGTCTCCCGATTTGAGAATATGATGATAATATCAAAATATCTAGATTAGTCTTAAAAACAAGACATTTGAGGGTGAAAACCCAAACCAGCTTTCAAACGGCCCCGTAAGAGGCACGAACACCTCGCATCGGACCAATGTAACTTGTGGGAACTCATCGCGTAGTCACGGCTCTCCCGATTTGAGAATATGATGATAATTTAAAATATCTAGATTAAGCTTAAAAATAAGCCGTTTGAGGGTGGAAACCCAAACCATCTTCCAAATGGACCCGTAAGAGGAACGAACACCTCGCACGAGACCAATTTAACTTGTACGAACTGACCGCATAGTCATTGGTCTCCCAGTTTGAGAATATTATGATAATTTCAAAATATGTAGATTAGGCTTGAAAATAAGACGTTTGAGGGTGAAAATGCAAATCATCCCCCAAACGGCCCTGTAAGAGGCACGAACACCTCACATGGGACCAATGTAACTTGTAGAAATTCACTGCGTAGTCGCGGGTCTCCTGGTTTTAGAATATGATGATAATTTCAAAATATGTAGATTAGGCTTAAAAATAAGTCGTTTGAGGGTGAAAATCCAAACCAGGCCCCAAAACGATCCCGTAAGAGGCACAAACACCTCGCACGGGACCAATGTAACCTGTACGAATTGACAGTGTAGTCACGGGTCTCCCAGTTTGAGAATATGATGATAATTTCAAAATATGTAGATTAGGCTTAAAAACAAGCCATTTGAGGGTGAAAACCCAAACCCTCCCTCAAACGACCCCGTAAGAGGCACGGACACCTCGCAGGGGACCAATGTAACTTGTAGGAACTGACCGCGTAGTCTTGGGTCTCCTAATTTGAGAATATGATGATAATTTGAAAATATCTAGATTAAGCTTAGAAACAAGCCGTTTGAGGGTGGAAACCTAAACCAGCCACTAAACGGCTCTGTAAGAGGCACGAACACCTCGCACGGGACTAATGTAACTCATAGGAACTGGTCGTGTAGTCACGGGTGTCTCAGTTTGAGAATATGATGATAATTTGATAATATATGTATTAGGCTTTAAAACAAGCCGTTGAAGGGTGAAAACCCAAACCAGCCCCCAAACGATCCCGTAAGAAGCACTAACACCTCACACGAGACCAATGTAACTCGTAGGAACTTATCAGGTAGTCATAACTTGCGTAAGATTTTCAATTTTATAATATAATAATAATTTCAACTCCTATATGTAATTTTTTTTCTTGAGTAAGATTTTTTTGTAAATTACTTGGTTACTAATATCGTCTCTTTTTTGTATCCTATTTTG
Organism: Sambucus nigra; assembly: GCA_949130495.1. Lineage (NCBI taxonomy): Eukaryota > Viridiplantae > Streptophyta > Magnoliopsida > Dipsacales > Adoxaceae > Sambucus > Sambucus nigra. The sequence goes on along the minus strand of OX422219.1, from coordinate 344,751,206 downwards.
TTTTTGCAGGATAACATTTTATCGTTAGCATTTATTCACGTGAATCATATGGAGGACTTAATGGTTTACAACAAGGGGTTCATTCATGATTCTATTTTTTTGTGTTATGGTCATGCGGATTTTTTAAGTTTATTATTATATTTTGTGGCCGTGCGGGCTTTATATTATGCAGGTTTTCTATTAGCAAGTTTTATAATGTTCAGAAAAATAGAGGAAACTCTGCCCAATTTTTTTTTGGTCTGTGAACTACTAAAGACTTGTAATATTTTGAAATTTGTATGTACATTAGCTTATCAACAATGCGCAAGATTTGTAATTTTTGAATTTTCTTGTTTCCAAATAATTTTTTTTCTTTTATCCGAGAGTTTGGCACAGTTCAAAACTGTGCCAAAAGTGTATCAAATTTTTGCACGGTTTTGAACTGCGCCAAAAGTTTATCAAAATGTTCTCAGTATGGCACAATTCAAAACTGTGCCAAAAGTGTGCCAGAAATATTAAATTCTGTCATGGTTTAAAAGTGCGTTAGAAGTGTTCCTGTTTGGTCAAATCTGGTACACTTTTAAACCGTGCTAGAAAAAAATGGCCATTTTGGAACACCTAATTTTGGCACAGTTTTAAACCGTGCCAGATTCCTATTTTTAGTGTAGTGTAAAGTCGAGTCATACATAGTACTGAATGCCATGAAAGTGGCCAAGTTTTTCAGAAAGAATGTCATTTACCGCTACTGGGTTCCCCATAAATTAGTATCCGATAATGGGCTCCACTTCAAAACAGAGGTCACAGAACTGGTCGACGAGTATGGAATTTAGAGACACAAGTCTTCTCCTTACCGACCCTAAACCCATGGCGCTGTCGAAGATGCCAATTAAATCTTTAAAACCATCATCAACAAGATGAACGAAAGTTGTAGAGACTGGGTCGATCGAATACCATACTCCCTCTGGGGCTACTGCACTTCTATCAGAATACCTACTAGGGCTACTCCCTATTCTCTGGTATATGACATGGAAACAGTTCACCCCGCTGAACTAGAAGTACCTTCCCTATGTGTCATGATCAAAAGAACAGTCAAGGAGGAAATTGGAATTAGAGACACGATGATGAACTCTCAGTCTTAGAGGAAAAGAGACTTATGGCGTGATCATTCAATAATAAAGTCAAGGACCGCGATGCCCAAGAAGGAGACCTTGCTCTCAAAGAAATTGTAGAACATGTCTGGGACCCCAAAGGGAAATTCAAACCTAATTGGAGTGGCCCCTACATCGTGAAGAAAATTCTGTCAAGGGGGGCCGCTATGCTGACAGGCCTCATGACGCATAGAGTTTGACATATAAAATAAAATTCAAATAAATTCTCCTCCATAAATCAAACTCATCAAATTTCATTTTTTAATTTTATCTCCCCCCTTTGTTTTTATCCGAAATAGACAAAGGAGTATAAACATAAATTTTAAAGGAGAGCATCATGAATACGAAGAAGATATCATCACAAAAGATATACATCAAATGCATGTAATGATAATATCAAAGGAAAACACAACTAACTATTTTTGAAAATTTTCATTTTTTCAAAAAAATAAAATTTTCAAATACAACACGATACCCTATATAATATATGCAAAATTTACCAAAGAAAATCTGGCAGACATATATAGGTATAAAGAACCACAAAACACTGACACAAAACACATAGGACTTACACACTAGCATAGTATCGACGTGTCTAAATATGTGGGATGGAATGAATGGGCATGAACTGGATACAAACGAATTATGACCCAAGCCCCGAAATATGTTCAAGAAGTTCTAATTTATCGCAAAACTTTATAAAACTAAGCTTTAGCCTCTAGTGACAAATAAATTTGAACTTAATGAACAAAATATGCCCACTGCACGCAAACCTAGATTCTGATGATTTTACAAATCAATAGTGTCATGTCAAAATAAGCATCACTAGGATTCATTGTGCAAAACACGTTGATCTTCAACTAAATACCCTCAAAAGAAAATCATTTTTTTATTCTTTGTTTTTCTTTTGAAGTTATTTCTTTTTTTAATGATAAAAAACTTAAATTATGTAGGCCTTTTTTTAGCAATTTTTCTTGAGCTCTTTTCAATAGTGGCTTTCACTCAAAGTCAACCTGTCTTTCGAAGCCCTTTCCCGTGCTCACTCATATTTTTTTTCAATACTAATCAAAATCCCTCACGGACAACGGTTCTTACATCCACAAATCTCCACAATCACATAAATATGTTGATGGCAAAATTGATCGGAGAACATCTCACAGAGCTCAAATATACATGTGAAGTACATTCAAAAAGCTCGTGCCTGTGTGTGCGGAGGCATATATAAAGTCGAGCCCGTAAAGCAAATCAATTTCGAAACCACTCCATAAACATGGTTAACATCAATCTAAGTATCTGAAGTCATAACCAAATTTGTTATCCACATGGAAATTGTGAAGTGAATTGGATCCAAACACACCAATATGCCACACTAAATGTGTAAAACTAAAATACACAAAAACCAAAAATCTTTCTGGATTTAAAATAAAAAATTATCAAAATAAATTATTTTTGTATTTTCCCAATATAACTCAATAAAAGAAAAATAAAACACAAAATATACACATGCCATAACACTAGCAAACACATATCATGAAGCACAACTAGAGTATGATAAATAAAATCAAGCAAGCAATCATCCATAAGATATAGCATGGGAAGCATCATATGCAAGCATGTGAAAGTCAACAAGTCTAACATCTAGTGCCTCTAATAAATATTTCCTAATCCAAATATATGTGTACTTAATGCATCGAGTTTTGGGAACCACGAGGACACTAGACTTCGAATTCCTAGGACCTCTTCCAAGATCAGGAAAAAATGACCTAAGGTGACCTTTCCTACCACAATGCGAACATATGTAAACTCAGGGAATATTACCTATGGGTTGACCTTTTCTGACGTCCTTGGATGCAATTGACCCTCTATAATAAACAATGGTCTTGGCTTTGACACTATAAGCATTAGAAACATGAGAGCCAGTACCATTACTACCAACACTAGTAGAGCATTTTAATTTATCTTTTAATTGCAAAATTTTAGTCTCAAGCAAAGAATTTGACACTTATAAATTTAGGTACCCCTTCTTCATATTTTCAATCATTCCTAGAAGGTTATATTTCCCCCCTCAATAAAAGAGAATTTAACCCTAAGAGCCTTCTCACATGCCTTAAAATCATTAATAATTTTATCATTATCTTCATTTTCACATACATTAACCCTAGAATTTTTAATTTCTCTAAAAACCGGACACTATCATCACTCTCTTTCTTGGACATTTCTAAATTTATGAAATTAGGATCCATGTCCACTAGCTTCACACAAAAGAAATATCTTTGAGTTTGAACAGTTCGCAAAAGTTCCATAGTAGCTTTAAAACGAAAAAATTATTTTCCAAGAATTTCAATTCTTTATGCAAACTTCAAATTCAAATGATTTAAGTCATCAAAACTATGGGAATCCATCGAGAGAAAAACAAATAAATCAACACAAGAGAGATAAATAAACAACCACCTTAAAACAACGCAAAAAAAAATGATCTAACATGATAAAATAGTGTAACCCGCTCTGATACCAATATGAGAATTGGTATCAGTAAAAAAAAGTCTTTAAAAAATCAGTATCACACGATAAATTAGTGCAACCTGCTCTGATACCACTCGTTAAAGGTAAGAATGCACTGACACCACTTGTTAGAGTGGAAGGCCCTGATACCAATATGATAATGAAAATGATGGTCATACACAAAAATCAAATTTTTGTATCTTTACCAATTTAAACTTTTTATCCTAAACGTGCATCTAGGTGATAGTAGATAACCTAGACAAATAAAAAATGCATACAAACACATGGAAAGTAAAAAAAAAAATCCCTTCCAGGGAAAACCTCTTTTTCAACACTTTAAAGAGCTTACATAACTATCGACTTGTAGACTACTTGATACTAGTCGCAAGTATAATGTGTAGTGTCTTCGTAGAATATCCAAATAATACAACTCAGTACGGAGTAGTCCACAAGTGGCGGTCTACCCTTGATATCCACCGATCCGCATTATTTGCTAGCCTTCTTCCTTGAGTCTTGATCCCCTCGTGTTCACAAGTCAGCCATGGAAATACCTCTCCACAAAGGTGTATGCAAGGATACAAATCTTTTTATGGTTTAAACCGATTTAGAAAAACTTTTTTTGAGATGTGTGTTGCGAATCAAGAGAGTTTTCTTAAGCTGAAAAGGTTGAAAACTTTTACAAAGTGTATGCAGAAATCGTTTTGGAAAAAGTCTTAAAAACTTAACACGAACTAGGTATTTATGGGGAGTTCAAAAATTTTGAGGAGGTGGCTCGTTTGAACGAATTTGAAGCTCGTTCGAATGAGAATAGCAATTCGTTTGTACAAAATAGAATCTCCTTCGAACGAAAGTGCCATCTCGTTTGAGATCTTCAAACTACCTCAAACAGTATGCCCTCATCGATACACATTATATGTAAACTTCAAACGAGTCTTCGAATGAATATGTGATCTCGTTCGAATGAGAAATTGATATGGTTTGAACAATGTCAGCGAATTTTGAAAAAAAATTAAATAAAAAATATGTCTCGATTTTTCAATTTAAAAACCCCGTTTTAGTTTAAATAAAAATCAAACCACGCAAAATAAATTTAATGAATAAATTTAAATTCTTAAAGACTTTATACCTTGTGGGATCTAATGAAGCCTTCAAATTTGGAGATGTTTGAGTTCGGTTCGTCCTGAGGGTATGTGACGGTTTGTAACGGGATACGCAAAACTAGCCAAAAATAGAAAAGGTCCTATACTATGAACAATATCAAAAAAATTGTTCTTACAAATCTTCCCCTTTGGTTATTCCGGTACAAAACAAACAAACATAACCGAACCTCAAATTAAATTAAAAAAATCACTTATGAAAAAAATTCTATTACCCTCCCAAACCTTAAAATGGAATGGCATAAGACATTGTCTTCAAATCTCAACTTGTTCCTCTCTTGGGTAGATTTGTCTTCATCTGGTGTGTCTTGATTTCCACTTTAAGTACCTACACACATGAGACAAATAGATATACCTCGTGACGCATAGAGTTTGACATATAAATAAATTTCATAAAAATTCTCCCCCATAAATCAAACTCATCAAATCTCACTTTTTAATTTGCTCGCCCCCATTATTTTTATCCGAAATAGATAAAGGAGTATAAACATAAACTTTAAAGTAGAGCAACATGAATATGAACAAGATATCATCAGAAAAGATATAAATCAAGTGCATGTAATGATAATCTCAAAGGCAAACACAACCAACTATTTTTGAAAATTTTGATTTAAAAAAAAATAAAAATAAAAATACAACACGATACCGTATATAATATATGTAAAATATATGAAAACAAATATGGCACACATATATAGGTATAAACAACCATAAAACACTGACACAAAACACATAATCCTTACACACAAGCATAGTATCAATGTGTCTAAACATGTGGGATGGAATGAATGGGCATGAACTAGATACAAATGAATTATGACCCAAACACTCAAATATGTTCAAAAAGTTCTAATTGATCGTAAAACTTTATCAAACTAATCTTTAGCCTCTAGTGACAAATAAAGTTGAACTTAATAAACAAAATGTGACACCCAGCCCAAAAAAATACCAGATGATCGATTCTATATCAAATTAAAACAGGAATCTCATCCAGTTCATTCCTAGAATCACTATCGAAAACTTTTTAAAACTTACTAACCACCTAGTATTCAAAAGTTGATTAAAAATTTAATCTTTATATTTAACAACAACAACCATATAAATATCAATACGAATTATTCACACAAACCCTGAATCTAAAGAAATACTGAATAAATCAATAAATGATCGGCCGAATAAACCATCGGTAGAGAACCAACATCCACTAATATAATCCAACAAAGAATAGTAATCAGTACAAAGTCTGACTGAAATTAAAATAGTTGCGGCAACATGCCCGAAAGAAATACCAAGCTGCATCCTACTCTAGGAATGAAATGACTGAAGCGTCTATGTTCAAATCCTGCAACATCCACACCTGTTGTAGATACGCATCCCTGGAACAGATCTTCAAGTTTGGCATCCCTGTGGTTGGATACCTAAAAGGTTTTGAAAATATTTTGCAAGTATGGGTCAGATCCCAAAGTACTTTTCAAAATATTTTGCAAGTGAATTAAAATGCAACAATTAACATATATGAATGTTCTTCATATTTAAGTTAGTGTCTCACTCCCTTGAGATACATCCCACCCCTCCTCTAAAGTGAACACCTAACGCTTTCTTCCTGACCCACCTAGTTACACTACCCCGTCTAACTAGCCTTGTCATGAAACTCCTTGAACTCTAATCTGACCCGAGTAATTTGTATCAACTTCGTAAGTTATTTATTGCATTAACTTGATTAATCATTTTCTTAAAATCCATATAACATTCACTAGTTATATAAGTAATAAAAATTCTCTTCATGTATTTAATTACCCATATATAATTATCTACTCCATTATATACGTAGAACTATACTCCACAATTATACATATGTTGAATAGAAATACAATCGCTCTTAAAAGCCATATAACATTCACTAGTTATATAAGTAATACAAATTTTCTTCATGTATTTAATTACCCGTATATAATTATCTACTCCATTATATACGTAGAACTATATTCCACAATCACACATATGTTAAATATGATTAAAACCATCCTTCCCAGTAATACCTCACCGGATGCATTCTCTAAAGTGCTATCATCCCAGGTCTACTCAATCCCACCTGGATTTCTAAGATAGCTAGCCACCGCCGAATCAAAATAAAAAAATATAAACGTATTCGATGAGGTCATATTCCCCCGAGTGTGAAGACCATCATCTCAATGCCCAGCTCTACTTGGATTCTATGACCTGGGGATATACTCGCCCTACTCCTCAAGATAGGGGATTCACCCACATGGCGCAACCTCCCCCGATTGCACTAGAGCATATAATTCTAACTAAATACCTAGCCACCGGTATTAATGAGCACACACGATCTATATAATAAGGAGTAGAATAGTTTTACTATTCCACAAGTTGATAACTTAATCAGTGGCTATGATTGAATGGGCCAAAATTGAATCCAATGGCTCACATTTTGTTGGACTAAAATGGAGAAGGTTTCCCCACTTTTCCTATTTTCATTATTACTTTAATTCAAATTAGAGTGTCTTTTTTGTAAAAAACCCTACTCTCCCCTCAATCACCTCCCGATCAATCACCTCATACCATACCCACTCAACCTCTACTACACTCAACCTCTACACAACCTCTTACAAATAAGTCTTTATGCTCCGCTCAACTCTCTCTCTCTCTCTCTCTTTCTCTCTCTCTCTCTCTCTCTCTCGATTTCCTCTCTCTCTCGCAAAATTGTGGAGGTAAATCTCGCAACATTGTTCGATGTTTTTTTTCCAGTCACATTTCTCTTGATTGATATTGGTATCATTACTATTCTCTTCCAGTTTGTTTATTGCTTAAATGTAGGCCTGATACATTTTTTATGTAGTGGAATCTCACAACAGTGTCCGGTGTTTTTTTTCCAGTCACATTTCTCTTTATTGCTATTGGTATCATTAATATTTTCTTCTCTTCCAGTTTGTTTATTACTTAAATGTATGCCTGATACATTGTTGATGTAGTTGCACATGAGTTTTCACATATTATGAGCTTTTACATGTGTTTGAAAAAATGCCTAAAACATCTTATTGACTTACATTGTTCGATTTTTTTTCCAGTCACATTTCTCTTGATTGCTATTGCTATCATTACTCTTTTCTTCTCTTCCAGTTTGTTTATTGCTTAAATGTAGGCCTGATACATTTTTTTGTAGTTGCACATGAGTTTTCACATATGTTTGCATTTTCTTCTCTTCCAGTTTGTTCATCATGTGTTTGTTAATAAAGTGTTTGAAAAAATGCCTAAAACATCTTATTAACTTATCATCTTTTTGTTTAATACATTTTTTATGTAGTTGCACATGAGTTTTCACGTGTTATGAGTTTTCACACGTGTTTGAAAAAAATGCCAAAAACAACTTATTTTCTAAGTCATACCTTACTGTAGAGGAGATTTCGTATTTTTGCGTCATAATTCAAAAGCTAATATTAGTATTTTTGGTACTTTTTAACAACTCATATTGTTTTTTTTTCAACAACTCAAGGTATTCCATCTCCCTTTCTCTCATAGTACTGCGAAGAAGGAAGGAGCTTTTTCGATCGCATTTTCTTCACGGTTCATCTCATTCTTCTAGGGTACGGTTTTCCATTTTTGTTCATTTTGTACTATTAAGGTTTTCATTTTCTCATTATACTTGATTGTGATAAAATGCAAGGGATAGATTATTTGAAGTTGCGATGAATTTACACGATTTTGTCTCATATTGCTATGCATTTCTATTTACATGATTTTCACATGTGGCCAATTTCTTTTTTATCATATTTACGGTATCTTTCATGTATTGGGGGTTTATTTCATTGGCTCCTTCGTCTTTTTTTAATTAAGACATCCCACAACTCATGCACTTTTGCCATATTAATAATTGTTACAGTCTTTAAGAAGACCCATATGACTCCAATTATCTCGAAGGCAGTCTATATATTCCCCTCTCCTACATCCCATCTACATAATTTCTCTGCATCTTCCTTAATTTTAAACATCCTGTGCCATACTAAACCTTTATAGTTAATATTAAGTTCATGATGTATCTTGCCTTTGAACTATAAAGGAAGCATGGGTATAAATTATGCTTTATTTGTGTGTTTGTAGATCTGTTGTACAATGGCCCTATGTGCATTAGTGATAAATTATGACCTATTCTTTTTAGAATTGGCCCTAAGTGCACTTTTATGTTTGCAGATTATTCCCCTGTTCACACTTGCCTAAGTTCATTGGTGTCGGACGTGAGCTAACACCTCTCTCTCATGTTGTATATATCTATATCACTGTGTCGTTAATATACTGGAGCTCCAAAAATGAAGACACAAAGTGTGTCATTGACTCGATACAACCGGAGCAAAAATTACAACTGTGCATTTAGGTTTTGTGTTTAATTTTGGATACACCTTCGGCATCAATGATACCAATACCACATGGGTCTATAAAGCCCAATTGATGATACAACTGCGCCTTTTAGGTACTCTTTGTTGGTTCCTCACTTTAGTTGATATTATTTGGTTACTGATTTTTGGGTATACCTAAGGCTTACTTCTCTTAGTTTCACTTTATATTATGTCCATAATCAATGATTATATTACCTATATATTTGTTTCTATTAGTATTTTGTCTTATCTTTAATTTGGGTTAAGTATTTTGTCTATTAGGTTTTGAACATTAGAATTACCACCTACTTTGAGAGGCCAATCCTTTTGAGAAGCCCATCATCAAATTTTATTGTTCTTTTAGGTTACATTATTACTTTATTTCACTGGTTTACTAGCTATGAATTTTTTTGAATGGATCATATTTTGATAAGATCTTTGTAACTATTAGGTTTATTAGGTAGAAGTTCTGGAACTATTTAGGTAAAGGGTCAAAAAAAATTTCCTATCACAAGTATATTTCTAGGATGCATTTATCCCTGTTCTCTCTTTTTACTAATTTGGTTTTGAAGACTTTGTATCTTTCTTATGATTTGCTTTACATCGTACTTTCTTGGAATGTTACACAAATATTTCATAACATGGATTTAAAGTCCTTTTATGATTTACTCATAATATGGCCTGATATTCATTTTTACCCTCTTCATTCATCATTGGAAGTCAATTTGAGGTGCTACTGCTATCTTTTATTAAGAGTACAACGGCTCAACATTTACCTAAAGTTTATGTATTCTATAGAAATAGTGAATTAATTTGTTAACTTTTACTATGCTATGCATATAACTATGACTCATGTACTTTGTTCTTTCCAAGGCAGTCAGAGAAGATTTCAAAATTTGATTTTAAGGTTTCAAAATTTATTATTCTAAACTTTATTTCAAACGACTTTTTTTCATGCCTGATATTTGTGTTTTTTTACTTATTTTGGAGGTTTGAGAGTATGAAATTCTTTTTTAATTGGGTTTTGGGCTTATGTAAGTTCACTAGGGGCGCTAATAGAGGTTTTGATATTATATACAATTTGATACATGTTATAGATGTGAATGCAATGACATGTTTATATAATCCTATAAGTATCAATATTTAGTATATGATTATGTATGGTGTGTCATGTTCCCTATCATAAATTTCTTTTCATTATTTTGGGGATGTTTGGTCTTTTGATTTTGTATGGGGTTTGGGTTTGGATGTTTCCCAATGGTTTTGGAAAATTTGTTGGTTTATAGCTATAAATATAAATTCTTATATTGTGCTTATATGTTTTGGGTTGCCTCTTTAAAAATCACGTATGTGGTAAGAGATCAATTGGTGGCTACTGTGACACCCCGACTAATTAAATACCGGGTAGCTACTCCTTTATTAAATTAATTCAAAATGCCAAGTTGGCTCAGTTCATAGCATCACTGTCGAAAACATTTTATTATTACTAACCACCTAGTATTTAAAAAGTAAGTTGCCAAATTTTAATTAAAGTCTGATTAACATGCAACAAGTGTAGTGAAGAAATAAATAACACCAATCACCATACTGAAGTAAAACGAATAACCATCACATAGTACAAATAAAGTCTGGAGGAAAACTCCTCAGTACAATCCCATACTGAAATAAATAACCGAATACTAAAACAATACAAATCAAAGTCTGAAAACTGTAATGTAAAAGATGTCTCTAATAGAAATGGGCAACATGCCCTACAACTGATAGATAGTGACTCTGGAATCCAAAAGATAGAAGCGTCTACAAGTAAATCCTTGTAGCTTCCACAAACAGCTACAGCTCGTCACCTGAATGAGAATCCTATGCTTGGTGTCCCTGTGACTGGGCACCTAAAATGGTTTTACAAAGAAAAAGATTTGAAAAGCAAACGGGTCAAAGCTCGAATGTGGAGTTATATTTTAAAAACCTGCAAGTGCTTTAAAAATATTTAAAACATTAAATGCAAAGTACATGTTAGGACGTACACTCACATGATATTCTCACCTCTCGTCTGACTGTGCACTCCTAACATAAGTACCCATCTAGAGTGATACAACTACTAGCTAAGTACCATCATATCTAGCTAGACTATCATAGGTCCCACCCATTTTACTCGGTTCTATTAACATTATAACGTTCGTAATTAAGTAGGGGTTTAACGTAAACTCAGATGCTCAATATACAATATATATATCACTATCAGTTAACCAGTCTAAATCCGGGCAACACAAGGATTAGAGGGCCCTAAGCGAACGCAAACCTCCCGTGATAGCAAGTATGGTAGGTATGTCATACACATAATTCATATACCAATACTAAGTAAACACACGTCTTAGTAATACCGTAGTTTAATCGTAGTACTATTCTCATTCTCGTACTAACTCATAATTATCACAATTATATTATTCCGGTTTATCATCATACGCGCCATAATCTATTTTCACGTCGTAGTAGACACTCACGTCTCAACCCAAATGGTTCATTGAATTAAATCTCTCGTATATAAATTTACTCCTCGTAATAACCCAAAAGTCCAAAATCTATCCTTACATCATCAAAGGAAGGTTATCTATCTCCTAGAACAAGTTTACGGGACTTAAAAAATCAAAACAGCCCAAAAAGGACCAAACTGTCAACTCGTTAGAAGTCTCTTTCGAACGAGACTTTTCGAACGAGATTCCTCTGTCAACTCGTTAGAAATCTCGTTAGAACGAGGTTGTTCGAATGAGATTCCAGTCTGTTCGAACGAACTGTACCTTCTAACGATATCTCGTTCGAACGAGATATCGAACGAAATCCTTTTTCGTTAGCAGCGACTGGTCAACTCGTTAGAAGCTCGTTCGAACGACCTGGGGATTGCTTCTAACGATTGACCAGTTTCGGCCCAGATTTTTCCCCAATTCGTTTTTCATCCATTTTAACACCTCTAATCTCTTCCAAAGTTCGTCCCAACAACGTTTTAGGGTCTCTAATTCATCCTAAACATATTCAAGTCAATTCCTAACATGTTTTCAAGGATTAAATCTCTTTAACATGAATCAAAAATATAAATCTCTACACTTTTTCCCAATTATTTCAAGAAAATGAACCCTAACTTTTAGAATCATGAATTAACCCAATAAAATCCGTTTTAAATTTCACCCAATCATAAATATCATCAGTAGGAACATCTACCTATCATTCTACATGAAAATCCTCCTCAAGATTTCAAGTTCTAAGTTCAATTAACATGGGTTTTCATTATCTTTCAAGAACAATTGATATTCTTCAATTTCTAACATTGAAAAGACATTCTCTGAAATTAAATGGAATAAAGTCACTTGCCTTGGTTCGATTTCTGATTTTGGTGTAGGTTTGATGGAGTTTTTCTGCAGAATTTCCTCTCTTCCAAGCTCGTTCTTCAATGGTGGCTTAAGGTGGCTAGGGTTTGTTTTGGGGAACTTGGAAACCTAATTGATAACCTCTGTAGCTTAAAGGGTTAAAGTGGGTTGGATAGTGGGTTTAGTGGGTCAATAATCAATCAGATTAAGACTCCTAATTTTCGTCACTTTTAATTCCTCAAAATGTAAAATTACCAAAATACACTTTAAGTTGCCGGTATGGCCTAAAAATACCCCGGAATCCAAACTACACCCCCAGGTAGTGTTTTCTGACTATATCGACCCTTCCGGACGCGTTGGCGCACTCAAAACGACCATACGGATAATAGAAATAAAAATCACTTTTATAATTAAAATAGTATACCATGACGTGGCGGTCACACGCGTCTCAACAAAATTCCCAAATTGCCGTATATAAATCTCACGACAAATTTCATAATTCCAAATTCATATCAAAACATATATGCACATAATCAAATACCAACCCGCGTCTCGTTAGTATTTTAACCCGGATTAATTTCCTATTAATACGCATTTAATTAATTAATCCCAAAAATAAATATAGTCAAAAGTACGGGGTATTACATACTTCCCCCCTAATAACTGAATTTCGTCCCGAAATTCGAAACTAGGAAGTACCTGCTAAAAACAGCTCTGGATAACGTTCGCGCATCTCATCCTCGCGCTCCCATGTGGACTCCTCGACATTGTGATGTCGCCACTGAACACGCACTAACGGCACTATCTTTGACCACAGTTTCCTCTCGCTTCGGTCCAAAATAGCAATCGGCCCCTCCTCGTAGGAGCTATCCGGCTGGAGATCGATGTCCTCCACAGCAATGTGAGAATGAGCCAGATTATCTCTAAGGTATTTCCTCAGCGAGGAAATATGGAAAACATCGTGAATCCGATGCAAATGCTCCGGTAGTCCAAGTCTATACGCAACCGGTCCGATCCGCTCGATAATAGGAAACGACCCCACATACCTTGGTTCCAACTTCCCCTTCTTCCCGAAACGCATAATCCCCTTCATAGGAGATACTCTGAGCAAAACCTGGTCCCCCACTTGGAACTCCCTGAAAAACCTCTTCGCATTAGCATAACTCTTCTGCCTGTCTTGAGCTACCCGAATGCGACTCCGAATCAACTCAATCCTTGCCGAAGTATCCTGAATCACTTCCGTCCCAAGTAGTTTGTTGTTCCCCACCTCTAACCAACATGCTGGGGAACAACAAGGCCTACCGTACAATGCCTCAAACGGAGCCATGCCAATAGTGAACTGATAGGAGTTGTTGTAAGAAAACTCCACCAGTGGAAGGTGCTGCTCCCATCCATCCCCAAAGTCTATAATGCACATGCGCAGCATGTCCTCCAACATATGATTAGTGCGCTCTGTCTGCCCATCGGTCTGCGGATGACAAGCTGTAATCAACCGCAATTCCGTGCCCATGGCCTCCTGGAAACTTTCCCAAAACCGCGAAACAAATATCTTGTCTCTGTCAGACACGATATTTAGGGGCACACTGTGAAGTCTCACAATCTCTGAAATGAAGAGCTGGGCATACTGTCCCGTAGTGTAATCAGTCCTAACCGGTAAAAAGTGAGCGACCTTGGACAACCTGTCCACAATTACCCAAACGGAGTCGTGACCCCTCTGTGACGTAGGCAACCCCGTAATAAAGTCCATGGATATGCTCTCCCACATCCACACCGGGACTTCCAATGGCTGTAGAAATCCTGCCGGTCTCTGATGATCCACTTTTACAAGCTGACAAGTGGCGCATTTCGAAACAAACTCAGCAATATCTCTCTTCATACCGCTCCACCAATACTGCCTTCTCATGTCTTGGTACATTTTGTCCCCTCCGGGATGTATCGTGAACCGTGCGACTCTGCCATTACATCGTGTCGCAATTCCTCCCCTTTCGGAACTACCAATCCCCCGTCTGAGCTAACGGTATAGGTTTCGGCTCCCTCTGCTAGTAACTGAACTATCTGCTCCTGACAGAACGAGTCATTAGCCTGTGCCCGTACTACCTTCGTGACAATCCGCGGTGTAACGGTCATCACAGACATGAAAGATCAGGCCACTGCATCCTGGTGTCCCAATTCCTTCCACTTAGCCTTCCACACCTCTGCCACCTCATCTGCTGGCCTACGGCTCAACGCGTCTGCTACCACGTTAGCCTTACTCGGGTGATACTGGATGTCGAACTGGTAGTCTTTCACAAACTCAAGCCACTTACGCTGCCGCATATTCAACTCCTTCTATGTGAACAGGTACTGTAGGGACTTGTGGTCCATGAACAGTTGGAACTTCTCCCCCAAAAGGTAGTGTCTCCAAATCCGTAGGGCAAATACCACTGCCGCCAACTCCAAATCATGCGTGGGGTAATTCTTCTCATGAGGCTTAAGCGTATGGGAAGCATAAGCTATGGCTTGTCTCTCCTGCTGCAATACACCTCCCAGTCCTTGCAAAGACGCATCGTTGTAAACCAAATACTCAACTCCCGGTCTTGGCAATGCTAACACAGGTACTGAGGTCAATTTGTCCTTCAATTCATCGAATGCCAACTGACAGGCATCACTCCAGATGTAGGGCACACCCTTACGAGTCAGATGTGTCAAAGGACCTGCTATCTCCGAGAAACCCCGAATAAACCTCATGTAGTATCCTGCTAAACCCAAGAAACTACGAATCTCAGTCGGTGTCGTGGGCTGTCCCCACTCCCTCACCGCTGATACTTTCCCCGGATCAACAGATATTCCCCGGTCGGAAATAATATGCCCCAAAACTGAACTTCCTTCAGCCAAAACCCGCACTTCTCATATTTTGCATACAACTCGTTCTGACGAAGTGTCTGCAAAACTTGCCTTAAATGCTCGGCGTGCTCCTCCTCTGTCTGAGAGTAAACCAGAATGTCATCAATGAAGACAATGACAAACTGATCTAGGAAATCCCTGAACACTCTGTTCATCAAGTCCATAAACACTGCTGGAGCGTTGGTCAAACCAAAAGGCATAACCCGAAACTCGTAAGAACCATATCTCGACAAGAACGCAGTCTTCGAGACATCCTCCTCCCTGATACGCAACTGATGGTATCCCGATCTCAAATCAATCTTCAAGAAGAACGAAGCTCCTCTCAACTGGTCGAATAAGTCATCGATTTGAGGCAACGGATACTTATTCCGTATCGTGACCTTATTCAACTCTCGGTAGTCCACACAAAATCTTAGTGAACCGTCCCTCTTCTTCACAAACAAAACCGGAGCGCCCCAAGGTGAGGTACTCCTGCGAATAAAGCCCTGGCCTAACAGCTGCTCTATCTGATCCCGTAACTCCCTCATCTCAGCTGGAGCCATACGGTACGGTGCGCGTGCTATAGGTCTTGTACCCGATAGAAAATCTATAACAAAGTCTATCTCTCGACTGGAGGGTAAGCCTGGTATCTCCTGAAACACATCCGAATACTCCCTGACGACTGGGATAGAATCTAAAGGAATCACTACCTCCTTAGAGGTATCCTCCTCAATGTAATACAGATGAGCGGTCGATCCTCCCTCTGGGCGAGGCATCGCCACTACAAACATCTCTTGCCCCGGAATGGCAAAAACAATGTTCCCGCTGAAGCGATCAATCATGGCCCTATAAGCTACGAGCCAATCCATACCGATGATCACATCGTGAACATGCATATCTAATACCAACATATCTGCAGGTAATACCAGACTACCAATCCCTACTCCCACTCCCCGGCATATAAAGAAGATAAGTGACCCACTCCCCAATGGTGAGTCGACACACGTCACTGTGCTCTCTACCGTAGCTAACAATCCTAAATCTTTCGCGAAGTGTGTAGCTATAAAACAATGTGTAGCACCCGTATCAAACAATACCCGACCCATAGTGCCATGGATAGGAAACGTACCCTCGATCGCGGGCGGTGCCTGTGGAACTGCAGCCTGGTGAATGTTGTAGACATGTCCATACTGTAGCTGCCCCTGCTGAACTGGGACTGCTGGAATGGGCGGCAATGCTGCCATCTGTGGCGGTGCGGGAAGAGCGGCGGGAAACATAGGTCTCTGTGGCTCCTGGTGAACACCCTGTTGCTGCTGTTGTGGGGCCCTGCCCCTATCAGGACAATCCTGTCGCTTATGGCCAGTCTTGCCACAAACAAAGAACTTCCCTGGGAAGTTCCCTCCTCTCTGCCCCTGCTGTCCCCGGCCCTGGTGGCCGTTACCGTTCCTCCCTTGGCCAAGGTGAAACTGCTGCCCATTCTGCCCCTGTTGGCCATGATGGCCATTTGGACCCTGATGGCCCTGACAGAAACCTCCATGTCCCTGTCTGTAGTTCCCTGACCGGAACCTCTTGTTATCCCCCTGCTGGAAGCCTTGCTCATTCTGTCTCTGCCCCTGACCAGATTGTGCCCCGTTGGCACCATGTCCTCCAGTCCTTCCCTGATGGCTAGACTCCCCCGACCTCTTTCCCTCGGCCATATGAAAACGGTGGTCCTGGCAGTGCAACAATGCAGCGTTAACCACATCAGAATAAGTGGCCAACGATAGGTTTCCTAGCAGATGCTGACGGATTCTCCAAGTCAACCCGTCCGTGAACTTCTCAATCTTCTTCTTCTCTGTTGGTATCTCGTCTGGAACGATGTTCAACAGATTCGTGAACTAGGCCTCATACTCGGCCACTGTCTTACCTTCCTGCTTCAAACTCATCAACTTCCTCCTCATTTCCGTATGAACAACCGACGGAAAGTACTTGCGGTCAAACCGCACCCAGAACTCCTGAATCGTGAGAGTATCCCTCTCCTCCATGGTGGTAATAGACTCCCACCACTGTAGCGCAGATCCAACTAGATTGAAAGTAGCTAGCACCTACTTCTGAACATTCGTTCACTCATACATCCTTAAGTTCCTCTGCATATCCTTCCTCCATTGGCTCGAGACTACTACATCTGAGCTACCTGCAAACTCTGGCGGATGCGCTTTCTAAAAAGCGTCACGTACACGCTCCCAAGCAGATGGGAATGCATTAGCCTTTACTAGCGCGGCAACCGGCGCCTGAGGTGGTGCCTGCTGAACAACGGCAATGGCGGCGTTTACCGCTTGAGCTACTATAATTGCAACCTCAACGGCGTTCATCATGCCCTGAACTGGAGCGGGCTGGGGTTCGGGCGTTGCATCCCTGGGAACTCGTCGTGCACGTCGTGGAGGCATCTGAAATAAGAACAAAGTTTATAAGATCACGGTTATAAACTTAATATAGCTGAAGAACGAAGCATACACAAAAAGAGTACAACAGTACTAAAATATAGGGCTCTATATCAAAGAAACGTAGCGGAAACATAATAGCCGTACAGATCCTAAAGGACACTAGAACCTGATGCTCTGATACCACCTGTGACACCCCGACTAATTAAATACCGGGTAGCTACTCCTTTATTAAATTAATTCAAAATGCCAAGTTGGCTCAGTTAATAGCATCACTGTCAAAAATATTTTATTATTACTAACCACCTAGTATTTAAAAAGTAAGTTGCCAAATTTTAATTAAAGTCTGATTAACATGCAACAAGTGTACTGAAGAAATAAATAACACCAATCACCATACTGAAGTAAAACGAATAACCATCACATAGTATAAATAAAGTCTGGAGGAAAACTCCCCACTACAATCCCATACTGAAATAAATAACCGAATACTAAAACAATACAAATCAAAGTCTGAAAACTGTAATGTAAAAGATGTCTCTAATAGAAATGGGCAACATGCCCTACAACTGATAGATAGTGACTCTGGAATCCAAAAGATAGAAGGGTCTACAAGTAAATCCATGTAGCTTCCACAAACAGCTACAGCTCGTCACCTGAATGAGAATCCTATGCTTGGTGTCCCTATGGCTGGGCACCTAAAATGGTTTTACAAAGAAAAAGATTTGAAAAGCAATCGGGTCAGAGCCCGAATGTGGAGTTATATTTTAAAAACCTACAAGTGCTTTAAAAACATTTAAAACATTAAATGCAAAGTACATGTTAGGACGTACACTCACATGATATTCTCACCTCTCGTCTAACTGTGCACTCCTAACGTAAGTACCCATCTAGAGTGATACAACTACTAGCTAAGTACCATCATATCTAGCTAGACTGTCATAGGTCCCACCCATTTTACTCGGTTCTACTAACATTATAACGTTCGTAATTAAGTAGGGGTTTAACGTAAACTCAGATGCTCAATATACAATATATATATCACTATCAGTTAACTCGTTATATTTTCCCGAATTAATACCATGATTATATTCACAACATTAACATGAAGGTTTCCATTAATTAAGTGTATATTATTCACAACATAAATATACAATACAAGCACCCCGAGAACTAAGCTGTGGTGCACACATACTCTGCTATCCATCCCGGTACATCACGTACATAAGGATTACATATTCTGAATCTCTCAGGAATAGTTCACAGATAACAACATCACAAACAATGGAGGCGAACACAGTCACATCACATGGGTCACGCACATACCTACGCTCCCACGATCAGCGGACTTATTAATATCCCAATAAGTCTTTCTATGACCTATGTTCATCAAGGTAACCAGTCTAAATCTGGGCAACACAAGGATTAGAGGGCCCTAAGCGAACGCAAACCTCCCGTGATAGCAAGTATGGTAGGTATGTCATACACATAATTCATATACCAATACTAAGTAAACACACGTCTTAGTAATACCGTAGTTTAATCGTAGTACTATTCTCATTCTCGTACTAACTCATAATTATCACAATTATATTATTCCGGTTTATCATCATACGCGCCATAATCTATTTTCACGTCGTAGTAGACACTCACGTCTCAACCTAAATGGTTCATTGAATTAAATCTCTCGTATATAAATTTACTCCTCGTAATAACCCAAAAGTCCCAAATCTATCCTTACATCATCAAAGGAAGGTTATCTATCTCCTCGAACAAGTTTACGGGACTCAAAAAATCAAAACAGCCCAAAAAGGACCAAACTGTCAACTCGTTAGAAGTCTCATTCGAACGAGACTGTTCGAACGAGATTCCTCTGTCAACTCGTTAGAACTCTCATTAGAACGAGGCTGTTCGAACGAGATTCCAGTTCGTTCGAACGAACTGTACCTTCTAACGATATCTCGTTCGAACGAGATATCGAACGAAATCCCTTTTTGTTAGCAGCGACTGGTCAACTAGTTAGAAGCTCGTTCGAACGAGCTCGTTCGAACGACCTGGGGATTGCTTCTAACGACTGACCAGTTTCGGCCCAGATTTTTCCTCAATTCGTTTTTCATCCATTTTAACACCTCTAATCTCTTCCAAAGTTCGTCCCAACAACGTTTTAGGGTCTCTAATTCATCATAAACATATTCAAGTCAATTCCTAACATGTTTTCAAGGATTAAATCTCTTTAACATCAATCAAAAATATAAGTCTCTACACTTTTTCCCAATTATTTCAAGAACATGAACCCTAACTTTTTGAATCATGAATTAACCCAATAAAATCCGTTTTAAATTTCACCCAATCATAAATATCATCAGTAGGAACATCTACCTATCATTCTACATGCAAATCCTCCTCAAGATTTCAAGTTCTAAGTTCAATTAACATGGGTTTTCATTATCTTTCAAGAACAATTGATATTCTTCAATTTCTAACATGGAAAAGACATTCTCTGAAATTAAATGGAATAAAGTCACTTGCCTTGGTTCGATTTCTGATTTTGGTGTAGGTTTGATGGAGTTTTTCTGCAGAATTTCCTCTCTTCCAAGCTCCTTCTTCAATGGTGGCTAGGGTTTGTTTTGGGGAACTTGGAAACCTAATTGATAACCTCCGTAGCTTAAAGGGTTAAAGTGGGTTGGATAGTGGGTTTAGTGGGTCAATAATCAATCAGATTAAGACTCCTAATTTTCGTCACTTTTAATTCCTCAAAATGTAAAATTACCAAAATACCCTTTAAGTTGCCGGTATGGCCTAAAAATACCCCGGAATCCAAACTACACCCTCGGGTAGTGTTTTCTGACTATCTCGACCCTTCCGGACGCGTTGGCGCACTCAAAACGACCATACGGATAATAGAAATAAAAATCACTTTTATAATTAAAATAGTATACCATGACGCGGCGGTCACACGCGTCTCAACAAAATTCGCAAATTGCCGTATATAAATCTCACGACAAATTTCATAATTCCAAATTCATATCAAAACATATATGCACATAATCAAATACCAACCCGCATCTCGTTAGTATTTTAACCCGGATTAATTTCCAATTAATATGCATTTAATTAATTAATCCCAAAAATAAATATAGTCAAAAGTACGGGGTATTACAGCTACATATTTGGTGTCATGAAAAATGGTAGTGGAGAAGAGGGTGAGGGGCGTTGAAATCGAGTATGGGGTTTGTATTAAAGTGAAATGTAAGGAGTAATTTGTTTTGGGACATTTAGGCCTAGATTATATTTTTGTTAGAAAACTCACATTATAAGAGTTTAATGTTCTGTCGTTGCAGAGACTGCACACTAAAGGTTTTTAGCATGTAGCTTGGGGAATAGGGTGGTGCCCCGGTACAGTGTTTTGAAAATTTTTAAAGTTGAAAATTTTGAAAGAGAAGAAACTTCTCAAGACTAACCTCACTCTTTATTCAGCTGTATACTATATGGAGTTGAAGTTTGTAGATGATTTTGTGGTGTGCTACAAGGATGAAATACCCGATTTACATGAAAACTACACCAAATACCCGATTTACATGAGATGTTAATGGAAGATCAAATGAGTTACTTTATAATAATAGGTGTTGAAGGACATTTAGTTAATTGATCTCAATTTATATGGTTTATGTAATTCAAGCTCTTACTTATTATAGTTATTCCTGTTTATTTTCGCAATAGTATTGTGTTTTTTTCTCTATGTTGCTGCCATTGTATTGTTGTCTTCATAGTAAGGAGTGGAGGTCAAAATTGTTATTTATTCAAGAGTTAAAAGTTCTTTAGATTTGGGGAAAAAGATTAGAACAAGATAGAAATTCCTTATGCTTATTACAGATATAATTTCAGTCTTTAAAGAAATGTGAGGAGTAATTTGTAATAATTGAAGTGGTTGGTAGCTTTAGGTTTTATCTTTCGCCTGTTAACAACCCCTACTGTCAAAAACACCCACCCTCCTAATGGGTCCGAAGAAAGGTGTAAAACTTCCAGTGGCAACTAAGAGAAAACAGAGAAGGTAGTGAATCCATTGTTCGAGAAACATCCAATTCAATTTGTGATATAAGAAGAGGATCCTTAAGCAAAGATTGAAGGTCCCACTAGCTCTCAACCAATTCATAAAAACTCTCAATAAAAACCTCACAAGTCTGTTCAAGATGCTTCTCAAGTACAGGTCTGAGGATAAAGCTGCCGAATAGGAGCGCCTATTAAAAATGGCTTAATCTGAAGCTGAAGGAAAGTCTCCTAAGGCGAAGAAGCCTATTATTGTGAAGTATAGGTTGAACCATATCACCTACCTTATCGAGCAGAATAAAACATAGCTGGAGTTATTTCTCATGATGTGGACCTAATAGATTTGGTTGTCTGGATCCCTGTATTGTGATATACTGATGGAAATTCCTTACTGCATTATGAAAGGGAAAGCACGATTGAGAGAAATTGTCCACAAGAAAACAACGTCAATTTTGTGCTTGACCACAATCGAGAACAAAGAAAAAAGTGGAATTCAGCAAAATCTTGGAAGCAATTAAGGGCAATTTCAATGATAAGTTCGAGGATTATTGGAAGAAGTGGGGTGGTGGAATAATGGGTTCTAAATCCCAAGCCAAAACAAAGGCCAACTGTTATATATTTGATAACTCAAAGTAATTTTGACAGTTTTTATGAGTACCTCAGTAATAGGTGTGCTAAAATTCAAGTCGACTTAAAAAAGATCACAAATACACCTCTATCCATGCTTTAGAAAAATCCCACTATAGGAGCTGATGGTCTAAAGATTCAACAACAGATGTCGTATCACAAAAGATGCAATAGAAAATAGTAGTAATTCCATGCAATTTTGATACATCATCACAAGGAATTTTATTCCACAAGACTTTTCGAACATATGAAGATCTTTTAAGGGGAATGTAAGGCAGCCTGAATTTCATGTATTGCTTGAAATGGCGTCCTTTAGATCTCAAAATATACCTATTTCACTTTGCAAATTATTTGAATTATAGTTTTGTATTCTTACTTATCCCATGTTTCTCTTTTTTATAGAAAATTATTTGAATTATAGTCTCAAAATATATGAATTTTTACAGCTTTGTACTCAGTTTTAGGTAGCTTATCGGATGTGAAATTTTGCCGCTTAAAACATATATAGACTTTTCACTTCTATTTAGTTCCCATCAGTAACTTGCATTTTTCCATCAGTTACTTGCATTTTTCTAGAATTAGCATCAATTACTTGAATTTTTACAGTATCAACATAAGTTACTTGCATTTTCGAGTATTAACATCTATTATCAATATCAGTTACTTGCATTTTTTGAAAATTAAGATCTCATCCTATTGTAGTCTAGATGATTAACGATAATGCATAGGGGATCCATGGTAAGTAATTAAAGTGACATTATGAGGACAACCAATAACACCTGATATGCTTTCATTTATTGTCTTCTATATGTACTCTCGATGCTAAAAAGGTGAGAGGATTCTGGATTTCCATTTGATAACTTTTATTTTAAATTCTATGTTGCATGCCCCTTTTTAGGCAGGAGTTTCTATTGTTTCCATAAACAATTAGTAGTGCTTACTCTGTTTCTTACATTTTATAGTCATATTTTTTTAATTCTATTTGAATCCTCAATGCAGCCTCCCTTATTTAAAAGAAGCATAATAGGCGCTGTGATTACACACTGATTCAACCTTTACTAAAGTTTTTTCATACTCGATCTTTATGTCAATTTTTTCGTTTCCCCATACAATATTGTTTGGAGATGCTTATAGGGTCGGGTTAAGTGGATCAAAGTGATACTTACATTAAGGGTGTGTAGGAGAACAAGTTGTAAATTATTACTTTACGTAAAGTTCTTTGAAAATTGTATTAGATTTCATTTTGTCAATATGAAAGGAAATTATTAAACGGTGATTACAATCGTGCTTATTTGCATAGGCATTGATATGTGTTGTTGTAATATATATTCACCACATTAGTCATGTTATTATAGAGCCTTTATACCTCGGGATCCACCATTGAATAAATCATTTGCCTCAGTTATTTGTAGCCATGTTTCTCATCAATCTATTAAACATAAAGATGTTGGAAACCACCGAGTTCCTGCTCAATTTTTTTCAGAAGTAGGTTTAAAATTTTTTTCATAACCTTTTTAATTTCACTCTCATGGGAAAATTCTCCAATGGGAGACCTTCGATTGATGTTATCAGGTAAATGAAGGTTTCCATATGATTCAAGACCTTCGATTGATTTTTTCAGCTTGGTATAGCAGTTTTCCTAGCTGGCAGTTTTTAGTGTTTATATTCTTTTTTTGTTGCTATTATTTGAATTAGTACAATAGGTGTATGAGATGAAGGAACAAATAAGGTCTTCGTACATCAATGATGAGAACTACGAGTATGAGAGGAGGATTGTTGGTGTTTCTATGATGGTGAGTGTTGAGAAGTTACAACCTTATGCTTATATTTGGAGCGACAGTACTGATCCAAGCTATGTTCTCTAACAAATGCCTCATATCTTCAAGGTTTGATACTTTTTGTAGCTACTTGGTTCATATGTTTTATTTATTCTCTCTTTGTGATTCACATACAACTAAAATTGTGTTCATTATTACATATGGTATGTTGAAACTATTGTTTGGCTATGAGTTTTTTTTGTAATTGTAATTTGTATTGCTATAGGTGTTGAAATGTCTGGTAAGGCAACAACTCAATTTAAATTTGTATTCACTAAAATTGTGTTCATTATTACACTAATAATAACTTTGATTCCAAATCCGATTTCAAATGCAAGAACATGGATTTTATGGGATTATTTTCATTGAATGCATATTGCTTTTGTTGAGTTTCTTATGTACGAAAGTGCAATCGTGGCACTAGATTGCTGCAGACAGTTGGTACAATCCTCACCCATAAGGGTAAGTCCCCCAAAGACACCAATCCTGTAATTTTTCTTTGCTTTAGTATGTCCATCTTTACATAGCAACAATCCTTTAGATTTTATTACTTTATTAATCTTTTTTTTTAAAGATGCTTTAGATTTTAATTTCAAAAAATAGAATGAGAATATTTAACATAACTCTTTCTACCGAGATAGGTTGAAAATTTTACATTTTCTAGAGTTGCACAAACATTATTTGTCGTAATTCCATTATAATCATTTTGATTTTATTTTGTGAATTTATCAGCTTAGATGATTGAGTTATAAACCATCAAATGAAAGTGAAGTTTTTATTTATTAATCTCCACTACTATTTTTAATCTAAAAAGTTGGTTTTCTACTTAATTTTATTTGTAGGTGACAGGGGTAGTGTTGGCGGTACTGTTTATTAGTTATTTTGTGGAGATGGAAGTGGGTAGAATTAATATCCATGCTTTAAAATTGAGGTGGATTGTATATTATTCTATGGACAGTATTCATTATATACTGTATAATATGTTTTGCACATGTAGCAGTCTTAATCTCTTTTTTGTATTTTGTTCTGCACATGTAGTAGTGTTTGGCTTAAACAGGTAGGAGTCTTTTGAAAAAAGATTTTGATGCCTTCGATTTGTTTGTTTCATGTTTATCAGATAACGGGTTGCAACTACAAATGCCATAGGTTGACAAAGGTCACTGGCCATAGATTTTACCATTCCAGCTATGGCAAACTTGGAGGTTGAAAATCAACTTGCGAATTGGACCTGCGTGGGTTTCTTGGGCATGCCAGATAGGATGATAAAGCACAAGGTGGCTTGACAACAAAGAAGCAACCCTATTTTATTCATTTCTCTATATATCTATCTTTATATATCTATCTTTGAGTTGGCTTAATTTTTTTACAGTTAATAACTATTTCTCAGGAATCAAATATGAAGTGAATAGGAGAGGTTTTATTTGAATGGAATTATAGCTGCGGGAGCTTTAGTTCTGCCCCTCACCCTCACCCTATTGAAGGTTACTTTAACTACCTCTTAACATAATTTCATTATATCTTTAAATTATATCTGAAATTTCATTATCACTTCATGTGGAAAGGCAACACACACAAAAAAAGAAGACAAATGGAAAAACTTAGAAGGCAATGCATTTTATGCAACTTCCCACTGGATATGGTGTGAGAGTTGGATATGTTGTGATTTTCACTTTCTTACCATGCTTTTTTTCATATAGAATTTTTTCTAATGGCCTCATTGGATATGGTGTGAGAGTTGACAGTTTTCCCTACAACAATCTTGGGGTCCTTCATGTCAATTTCGGATTAATTAATAATCATTTCTCTTCCCTTACACCTAATGTAGGTGCGATGCGAATGTTTTCCACTGTGTAAGCAATCTAGAAAATAAAAAAAGTAAAACGAAAATTTCAATTTGAATTGGTTTTGTTACCATTTGAATCGATTTATTACCATGCGAATGTTTTCCATCTATGTGAATAGAAACATATTGCTTTTGTATTGAAGCTGAGAAACTTATATAGGATTTTGATGTATAAGCTTTGAAGTTGAGCGATTCCTTAAACACGGGACTACTTATTATTTAGTAATAATCTTGGCACATAAGAAGTTTATTGACTTTTTTTCATTATTCGCATTTCATTTCCAAACATTGCGTTCAATGGTGTAATCAAATTTGCAAATATTGCAGGTTCAGAGTCAAATCCAGGAGCATAATGCAGAGCTTCTTCGATTGATAAATGAAACTACTGAAGCTTCTCAAGGGTGAGTAATTTATTATGTTCATCTTGAATAGTGTAGTATAAGGTATTTCCTTGAATTAAAACATCTTTTCATTTTAAGCTTGCGTGATTGCAGACGTCACAACCTCCACATCATGGCAATGTCGGGTAGAAACATGAGAAGTTGACTATATGGATATTTTCAGTGCTTGGACTTTCCTTGGACTTAGTCCCATAACTTATAACCCCACTTTCAGCAGGACCATTTTCAACAAGCAATTAATTGAGTTCATCCTTTGAACTATTATTTTTGTGAATTATTTTTTGGCTCTTTGAACATTGTTGGAAGTGTTGTTGTCCATTAAGCAGGGTAGATAGTCCAATAAACAAAGGAGACTATGTCCATTTTTTTTTTAAATTGACATTTTGTTTATTCGAGGTACAATGTGAATTGGGTTGATTAATATTGTATATTTCATGAATTTTGTTGAATTGATGATTTTGTTTATGCGACATTTATATTTGTATTTGATGTTTTTGATGTTTATGCGATGTCTAAGATGGACTATTACTATCTTTATTATGGACTATGTTTTCTTGGGGAACAAAATTTTCGCTATTTTGCAATTGCTTACTTTAAATTATTTTTACCATTTTGTGATTACCTACTTTGAAGTTTTTTGCCATTTTGCAATTACATACTTTGAAATTTTTTATTGTTTTTCAATTATGCAATTTAAAATTTTGATTCGTTTTACGATTACGTACTATGAAATGTTTCGTCGTGCCTTCAGGCACGAGCATTCCGCTAGTGTGTGTGTGTGTGTGTATATATATATATATATACTAGTGGAATGCCCGTGCCTAAAGGCACGACAAAAAATTTCAAAATACGTAATCGCGAAACGACAAAAATTTCGTTCCCCAACAAAACGAAGTGTAATTTAAAAAAACTGGTCATAATCCCCTTTGTTTATAGGACTATCCACCTTACTTTTAATAAATAACAAATAGGCCAACAACATTCAAATAATCTAATCCAAATAGTAAGGTGAAATAAAATAAAGCTTCAAAATGTAGCAAAATAGAAGTCACATCGGAAAACATATATTGTGTCAGAGAAACGTACCTGAATTAAATGTTCATATATTTGTAGGCCAAATTAAATTTTCTTATCCATATATCCGTTGGATTTTCAAACCTAAATAAATTTTATAAAGTATCCCTTGTTATTTTTGGCCATCCATTACTCACAATGGACTTTGGGAGAGAAAGAACTGACAACAAAAAGAAAAACATCTAAATTGAGAGAGTGATTTCAAAGGTAATTTCATCAGAAATACTTATGGAGATTGCTAGTACCTTTGGTCCTTTGAAGTCTTATTGCTTTGATATTAATGCAGATTTTAATGAACCATGGGCTTTTCTTGAGTATGTTGACCAATATGTTACTCCCAAGGCATGTTAAGTTCTGAATGGTTTGATGTTCGGAGGGCAAGTGCTAACTGTAGTTCAAGTAATTCTAGATACTTTGTCATCGATGGAAAACATTGGAAACTCGCCATCCTATGGAACCCTGAGCCATGCCAAGCCTCTTATTTTTAGAAGCTGAACACTTTGATGGAGAAATCAGAGACCCGTGACCAAAAAGTAGCTAATGTTACATAAATAGGTGATCTTGAGATGGAAGATAATGCAGAGGAAGATAATGGAAAATTAGATGTGGCTTCTTCTAAGACAGATATGAGGTTGAAAATAGAGTTGGAAATTCCTCTTACGAAAGGTGAAGATAAGGTTTCAGATTAAGGGAATGTTTTAGAACCTGTTTGTGTTCTAGTGTAGCTTAGAAAAGCAGAAGATTCTTCCAAGGCGGCACATTGTTTGCACGGACGACTTTTTAATGACCGGGTTGTTACTATGGGGTATTTTTTGGGGGACCTTTATTGAGCATGGTTTCCTAAATTAAACTTGTTTAGGTGTTTACAATTGGGAGATAAAGAGTGAATGATATTTTTTTTCGAATTTTATGGTTCTGTGTAAGGTTTTTATTTGTAGCACAAATTTTAGCAAATGGCTTGCTTGGAGCAGGGATTTGGCAAAAGTTTCATTGCTAATTACACCAGTTTTGAGCGATGTTGAGGTTTTTTAGTTAAACACTGCCTAAACTGTTACTTTTAACAGGGATTAATGCTTCAATTAAAATGAATTTTGGACTTGGCTTTGTTGGGAGGTTGACTTGATGCTATATATGGGTCAGAGTTTTTTCATTTAGGTGATATTTTAGAATATTAAAATAGGGAAGTGGGTTACTGTAATTTCTTTTATGAATACATGTATTGATTAACTTTTTTCTTGGCTCTTCAGAAAGTTTCTACCTTACTATCCATATTTGATTTGAAGAGTTGAAAAAAAAAGAGATCACACTACTTAGACACATTAATTAATACCTTAATGTGTTCCTTCATCTTCCACCACAACACACCTGCCCACAAAAACTAAAGTATCTGTAACACAAATAAAACTACCAAACCCCTATGTGAACATTTGAACTAAGGATCCTCAAAGTGTGGCGTGTGGGGGAAAATTAAAGGGTCACAAAACTCAAAGTATAAATATATGTGATCCATGAAGATTCCTCAAAGTTTAATATATCCCCAAGCGACATAATCCCATCAAGTGTATTGAATCATAAGTATATCCTCAATGTATAAATACAGAGAAAACCTTAAATTACATTAACTTTTCATTACCAGTTTCAATCTTAAGAACAAAATATTGAGAAAACCTTAAAATACATTCATAACCTATAATCATAACTTGAATAAACCTCATAACAAACTATACCAAATTATTATGGTTAGGAATAACAAAAAAATATTCCAATTCCTCCCTTTCAGATTCCCTTCATTTGTGGAACTCAAGCTCTTCGACTTTAACTTCCAAGCACCTCCTCTCGTTTTCAAATTGATACTTAACTTATCTTCTTTAAACTTGTTTGATTTCAACAAAGCTTCAAGCTGCTCTTCTTGTGGTTTTGAATGAAATAGAGATTCCTCTAGATATTCCAGTTTCTGATATGAAGCATTGACTTTCATCTCCAATTCAACAATTGTCTTATTCTTCTCTTCAATCTCGGTATTGTTCAGATACTCGGCATTTTTAAAATTGTGTAATAATTATGTCTAATTACATAAATAAAACTCAACCAATAATTTTCACCTAACATTGTGATTCAAACACTTCCACGCAGACTGTTTGATTATCCTGCATTGGCAATAAAAATAGTCAAATTAAAAGAAATTCAAGTGTGGTGTAAATAGTAGAATTTCAACTTAAAAATATAATGGGAATTACCCAAAGCATAACTTGAGATGGAAATGGGAATGGCCCCAAATTGAAATCAATCCTAAATAGATCTAAATGTTGATTTGACTTGCAACATTGTTTTCATATCAGAAAATAAAATTCCAATTTTATTGGTCTTGGATTACAAACTGAAATGAAAACACATCAGGATCAGACTAATATCACATTTTGTCAAAATTCATATATTGTTTCACCCTGAGTGCAAAGTTAAAAGTGTAAAAAAGCATGAGTTTTTGCAAAGAAAATAGGCTTGTTTCCAAATTATGAGAGAAAGCGTAGCTAGGAAGAATATGTATAATCGAACACCCTAAAAACACAAAAGAATGATATTTGGAATGCATAAAGGGACAAAAATAACCTGAAAGCACACAAATTAAGTAACTAACTACACTTTTTCTATTCGTTTCATATTGATTTCATAAACAAATACCTCGTAACAATGTATATCTTCAACACTCGGAATCAAAATGATAAGAAGAGTCCAATGTGAAACCATTATTAATAAAGAAGAATGTTGGACATCACAATAAAGGTGCTCTAAAAAATAAAACTTTGATGTTATAATTGACAGTAATACAAAAAAACGGCGATAAAAAAAATAATTGTAATAATCTATATAGATGATCTCACTTTTAGACCAAATAACCATCTCATGTATATAGTGAATGAAACAAATTATATCGATGATCTCACTTTTTCACCAAATAATCATCTCAGGTATGTAGTGGCTAAAATAAAAGAGAACTTATTTTTTGTATGAAATGTAAACAAACATAATCGATTAACATTTCTCATTGAAAACCACTAATCTCTAAGACCGCATCCTACTAACTGCAGTATCTCATTCAACCCACATAAAAATTTAAAGAAGAAAAATATCTAAAAAAGAAAAGAATGAAATGATAACATACAGTCAATGTCGCCTGTTGTGGGATTGATTGAGCGAGATAAACTCATTTGTAATAGTAGGTTCAATGTCACCGATGTTGCAGATGATTCTAGTTGTGATTCATATGATCAAAATATATCAGTTGGTTTTAATTTTGGTGTCAACGGTGTAACCAATTATACTTCTATGATTATCCTTTTCATACTGTTATGTCAACGGTGTCACTGATCGATCATACTTCTATTACTATCGTACTCAATGCCCATCCTTTTCAAACACGGAACATAACATTTCTATACAGATCTCTAATTAATGTGAAAACATTTCTATACATATCACTATTATGCTTATAGCCCCATTTTGCACAATAGGGAAACTCTTAAGCATTCTTAGCATTCAAGTGTTGTTGCAAACTCTTTCCTATTTGTGTGCTACATCATATATATTACTATTACTGTTCAGGTTCTATTTAGGACTCGTACACAAATAATATAAATGCATACCTGATTGTTTCAATGCATAGTACCTCAATAGAATATTACCTAATCAAAAAGCAAATATTACAGTGCATAGTACCTCAATAGAATACGATATAATAGAGCTTTGTACATGACTTCTCTTCAACATCCCTGTTATTGTTTCTCCATTGCTTGTTTTTGGATGGAGTTGAAAGTGGTCTTTTTCACTTAAATGATCAGCTCACTCGACTATGTATCTAAAAGAAGAAGATATATTTGGATTGAGTTTTAAAGAATCACCAAATTAGTATTTGCCCGCCAATGTAAGAGACTCGCCATTTCTTTCTTCAAAATTCATATGGACAAAGACTTTTTAACCCATCACCTGTCAGAAATTAAGTATGAGAGTTGGTATATTAGTGACCAGTTGTAAGATTCATTATAGCATCGTAAATTGTAAAACCTATTAATTCTTGATCAAATTAGTACTCTCATAGGTTTACCTCTTTAAAATAACTCTTACCTATTCATGTCAATTAAACTATGAAGACTTCATTAGCACATGAAAATCCTTTATATTGCAGCAACTCATACCTATTGCAGCAACACATAAAATTCATCTCTCATTTCCTGCAATACAAAAAAACATAGCATAAAACACATTGTAATCAACATTGAATGAACCTAGTATGAAAGAACATAGGTTATACCAAACGATGCCACACAAAAATACATTAAGTTTTAAAGAAACAACACATTTTTTTCCAAGACCATATGCATCACGAAAGGCATTCCCCCTTACTCCGATCAATAAAAAAAGTGCACTTAGTTTTTGATGTGATGACATATCTTATGAGACTTCTTAATTCTAATTGTATTATCAAAATCATTTTACCTCCTATTATAAGGAAGAAAGATATCAATAATACAACGCCAACAATCACGGCTTGTGGACCTTGAAACCAAAAACTCTTGGAACATGGCTCTATGAAGGCTTTTGTGGTTTGAGGTGCCCATAAGTCATCGGGAACAAATGAGGAAATGTGGATCCGAAATAGGCTCCATTAAGGTTATCTTGAAACCGGGATCGAGGAGTATACATGTCTTCACACTTAAGGCAGTATATATTTACTGTTCTTTATCGAGGAATGTCTGACTGGCCAAGAAGAAGGGAGGGTTGTCCACAGCAGTACACTCTTGCGCATCTCCCGAACTCAGCATTTTTGTACTTCTCCAACATAGCTGCCATTCCTCTAGTTTTTAATACGTATCGAACATGGATCAGACCGTAAAGAATCACCGCTGCTGATTCAACTAATTCGTTATGTTCCCACATCAAGGATCAAATCAAGAGCATAATCATAGTAAGAAACTTGGCTGCTTAATCTGCAGAGGTAGGCCATTTCTCCCACTTATGCTATAAAAAAGTTAAAATGTATAAAAATAATAACACAAAAATCAAAATATTGCAATGCAAATGCGAAGTAAACATATAATTCCATGAGTGAAACACCTAGTAGCATATTTCAACACAAATTCATGTTTGCAATTCAGAACTGAAAATTAAAAATTAATACCTACAAATTGCATATTTCAATGATGTTGTAGGCAGAGGTTATCTATTGGCGCAATGGAAGAACCGTTTTTTTGGTCGTACATGCTTATTATCAAAAGAAAATGTGAATTGATTGTCTTCTATCCACCTATACGTATTTAGATATTAGAACCAAAAGCCTAGAAGCATATAAGAACTATTAATTTGTTGTTGATTCAAAACAGTAGAATTGAAAAACAGATTACCCCTAGAATATTTATCTGTAGCGTACTTATCGTGCCTATATTGCACCTAGTTCGATTATGTGTACTGAAAATATAATTATAATCACAAACAACCAAATTTTACTAACAATTTTATTCTTCACATGATGTATTTCTAAAGATTCAAAATGGGAGTGTGAAACTGCTATCAGTACAGAACAAACTACTAAGATTAACGATATACTTACAATACCAGTGTAATAGGACTAAGGACTAAGTACAATCATTCAATCATCCAACCTAATATCAAAAGGTTCAATAACATAAGTGAATAAATGAAAAGAAACATTGATATTTGGTTTGAATTATGTCCAGCAAGCAAAGTAAAAGAAACATTCATAGTTGGTTTGAATTATGTCCTGCAAGTAAAGTAGAAGAAACATTCAGAAATACAGAGTAAGCAACAAAATGAGTATCATGGAGAAACATTCAAAAATAAATACCAAACCCTTCCTGGTCAGCACCCCAACCCTGAAAATATGAAGTATCTTTGAAAATAGCGTACTAAACACATAAACAACAATATTAATAAACCATATGCACACTAATGAACACAGTTTTTGTTTTCTCGATAGGCATCCACGTAAGATGTGAATAGTCTAATAAGCTATCACTTACTAAAATTTTATTGTGTAATAAGGCACTAACATATTATAAGCATAATAAAAACTTCCAATGGATCAATGAGACCTCGTTCCTATTCATACCACATTAAAAATATACCTGTAGTAAAAACTCCAAAGGCATCATGTTCCCATTCATACCACCTAAAAATAGGAACAATGAGACATCATTCATATTCATAACTCCAAAGGCATTATGTTAGAGAATCGAGAATCTCAAAGGATACCAGGTTCAAGAACTTGGACTCTGTGGAGTCATCGACCGTTATTAGGGAAATCTCAAGGTACACACAGAGCTTACCAGGGACGTAGCTGACGTCAGATAAATTGTTAGAGGAGCTCTGCTTGAACTAAATTCTAGCATCGTGCAACTCGTGTACATTACGAAAGGTATAGTGTTTGGTGGGTTGATGTAATGATATTTCAGTTGCCTGCAAAACATGTTATACCCTCAAAATATACCCTCAAAATAATACAATCATTGCAAGGACTGAATAAGAGAAAAGCTTAAGGATATCATATGTTCATTCTCAATATTAATTCCATATATGAAAAATTATTTAAATAGTAGATAGCATTCGAGACTCTTTCACACCAATAACACATGTTATACCCTCAAAATAATATAATTTTTATTATCTTCTAAATCAGTACGTAGAGTAACTTTCTGCAACATAAGTGTGTATCTATTGTTATTAGAGTTTGAGGAGAGCAAAATATTTTTTATTTCAAATAAGTTATGGTATGTTTAGGGAATTTTCAATAATTGTGTAAGATTGGTGCTAAAATTTTCTTCAAAATCCATAAACATTAGAACTTGTTTAACTAAGAACTACAATTAACACAATATCCATCACCAAAACTATTGTCTTAGTCCGATACCAACTCAGAGCTCAAAGAAACATCCTATCTGACATGAAAAAAATTACAAATTGAAATAAAGAATTTCCATTATTGGATTCTTGAATACCATTTATACACCCATGTAAGTTTCATACCCAAATATGTACCTAGACGAAAAGATAATGAAGTAGTTAGAAAGAGAAGTGTAAAATGGTATTCGGTTCATATGAAGTAATTAGAAAGCATAAACAATAATGAGGCAGTTAGAAAGCATCTTCATATGAAAAAACATACCCTAAATCAACAAACAACAAAATGGTTTAAAAGAGAGACTGAGTTAAAATGTATGGTAAAATAACATAAACACAATTATAACTCAGAGTTTAGAACAATAAACTCCATAAATCTTCACAAAATAGAGGAACTCCGCACCTGAAGAAGAAGAATAAGAGAATTCGGTGAAGAACTTGAGAGAGAGAGAGAGAAGAAGAACTTGAGTGGGAATGAGGCTGTGAGTGGGTATGACGTTGATTGAGGGTAGGTGGTTGATGGCTAAGAGAGAGAGAAAATCATTGTGTGTGTGAGCACCAAAATGCTTTTTAGTGTGTTACCAAAATGCCCTATTTGTTTGAATTAGAATGAAAAATCTATGAAGAAAAGGAGGGGGAAGTATATTTTAGTGGGTTAAAATTTTAAATACAATATAGAGTATATAATGAGATGTGGTGAGTTGTAGAGATTATGGTGTGAATTGTGATCTCACCTTCCATCTAGTGCCTTGTTGGCATAATCAGGACCCCTAATTAAGTTATCATCTTATGGAATAGTGCAAAAATTTTTACTCCTTATTATATATATATATATATATATATATATATATATATAAAGAGAGAAAGAGAGAGAGAGAGAGAGAGAGAGAGAGAGATGTATATATATAGATAGAGATATAGAGAGATGTACTAAAATGTGTGTAGAGAGAGATGGTCGTCGCTACTGCAATTAGAGAGAGAAAACAAAGTTCTATTTCACAATTGAATAACGATTTCAATTTATACCAAAAATCAAATATATACTATATACCAAAAACCAAATACCAAATTCCAAATTCAATTTCAAATTCAATTTCAATTTCAATTTTCACTTCAAATACCAATTTCAGTTTCAATACCAATTTCAAATATCAATTTCAATTTCGAACACTCACACTACCCCCCCCCCCCCCCCAAACACACACACATTGACCCACACACACATATTGAACCACACACACACAAAGGAAAGAGAGGGAGAGAAAAATGTATACGGTTGAGAGGGGGAGAGAGGCAGCTGTAGAGAGGGAGAGAAAAATGTATACGATTGAGAGGGAGAGAGAGGGAGAAAAAGAGAGCTAGACGCTGAGAGAGAGAGAGAGACGGACGTGTCACAATATTTGACCGTGATAATTTTATAAGGTTGTCACGATCAAAGATCGGGACATGTCAGTGATTAGTGTACTTATCACGGTTTTTTATCGTGACAAGTTCGTGAAAATTATTTGCCACGGTCAAAGACCTTGACAAAAACACGTATTTTTTGTCATGGTCTTTGACCGTGACAAGGGTGGTTGGCTGAAGGGTGCTATTTTAGCACTTTTGGTGTAGTGATATGAAAAGTATCATTATATTCTCAAATCAAGAGTCCTATTACTATGCGGTTAGTTCATACAAGTTACTTTGATCATGTACGAGGTGTTCGTGACTTTTACTAGGCCGTCTGGGGGCTGTTTTGAATTTTTGCCCTCTAATGACATGTTTTTAAGCCTAGGTGTATAGATTTGGAAATTATCGTCATGTTTTTAAGCCTAAGGGTATAACTAAACTCATAAAATTCTCAAATTCAAATCATATCCAAGTCCTTCAAGAGTTGAACATGGTGTGTATTTTTTGACAATCATAATGTTATATGATTTCCAAAAGAAATGAAATCTAAGACAACAACTCATTACACACTTATAAAAAATGGATCGCGACCATAAATTTATTTATTTTTTAAAAAGATACGTGTCAAGGATTTTGGCCGTGACCATATTCATTTAATAAAAAAAAAAATTAGGCAACCCCCCAAAAAACCTGTATTCAACAACCAATTCATATACAATTAAGAAATATTATAATTCTGGAATTGAAAATTCAAATTAAAGCACTATGCCATCCAAGTCAATTCATAAATCATACTAAACATTCATAATTCAAATAAAATATTCATAAATCAATCTAAACATTCATCAATCAAACTCACGCACCAATGTAGCACCAATATCATAATTGGATACAATTTGGATACAAATAGGATTGTTATTCGTAAATATAACAGTAGGATACAAATAGGATTATCAAAGCTAAAATAATGTTTTGATCCTCACTCTTCCTCTAAATAAACTAAAAGATCCCTCAAATTAAGGTTGTCATCAAGAGCATACTGGAACTCTTTAGGAGCCTTTAATGAATCTGATTGAGTTGTAATAACCTTTGGTGGATTCAAAACAATAGACTAATTGCCATCGTTTATGTATATTGAGTATAGTACCTTCTTTATGTTCTGAAAGTCATAAATAAAAGGATCACCGGGTATGAAATATTAACTCTTCATCTTAGATAAATCTACCATTATAAGTTTTAAGTCAGGGTCAACTTTACAAGCATTCATAGTGTCCTCCACCTTAATCCAGTCACAATAAAATACGATGTGAAATCTGAATAATCGAGTTCCACAATTTATTGGAAAATCCCGTAATAGGTTAGTACTATATCTTTTGGATCTCTATCACTTTTTCTAGCGACATAAGTAGTCAAGGAAAAAAAATTAAAATTCCGTTGTTTTATGTCAAAAGCTTTTCCTCACATGGATATAAAACGAATCAAAACTGTTGTTAGGGAAATTATCTAACTCTTTCGCATGAAATGTAGAACCTTTTGCTAGGCATGCAAGCTTTGAAGAGACATCACATCTTCTTAGAATCTTTAATTATTAGTGAAATTGTATTAGGGCATGTTTTTACCACATAAGAATAAATAACTGAACATATAAAATGTTAAAATAACCTCTTTTGATATCCATGCCCTAAAATCATTCATCGTGTAACTTATCCTTTGATTTTGGGAAATTTAGTTCTCTTAGTTCCTAAAGGTATATTGTAGATTTTAGATCATAATATAGAGAATACATATAATCAAACAAGAATAATTCAGTTAATTATGTAACTACTTACTCTTTCTAATCTTCAACTTCATGTTGCGATTTGAAGACATAACGAGTTGCTTGCTCATACTTTAGATTAGTGAGTCTTACCTCTTTAGGGTTCTCAAAAGGAAATTCATACTCAAACTCGTTATGTTCCTCGATC
Source organism: Sambucus nigra (assembly GCA_949130495.1). NCBI lineage: Eukaryota > Viridiplantae > Streptophyta > Magnoliopsida > Dipsacales > Adoxaceae > Sambucus > Sambucus nigra. Next base: position 344,713,323 of record OX422219.1, on the reverse strand, counting down.
ACTCATTCTCCATGAGGATTGAACCTCCTCAGCTCCTGTCTGGCATATGTTCGCCAGCGTATAATAATGATTCCATAGTTATGTATTTTTTAGTAATTCACCCTCTAATATACTATTCATTCAAAATGTAATATTTTAAGGTTTTCGTCAAGCTCTCGAAAGGATACATCCAGCAATACCTAACGAGACCACATAACAATTCCTTATCACATAAATTCACAAGCAGGTGGCTGGTAATATCGAAGAAGGACGAAGGAAATTATTTCTCTAATACATAAATTACCATGGATAATGTTGATTTCATGGATAATTCCTTGATGGAGATCTTTGTGCTTGTATAAGCAATGCCTAAAGAATATAGGGATTAATTGAATAATGACGTGCCAGTCGTAAGAATTGCACTGATTCAGGTCATTTGTTTGATAACTTACCACCCTTTGTAAAATACAAGAATAATTAGTTGGAGTCTTTAAGTTGAACAATGTGTTTACGTGGATCTTTTTCTCACTAGTAGTAAAAATGAAAGCATCTCGAGGATAGAAATTCTTCCTATTATAGGATCATTTTTAACAATAATTTCTTCTTTGTTTTCATATTTTGTAGATCACGATGCATCCACTTTCCATATTTTGAATGACATCTAACCAGACATGTTCCTATCAAATGTTACACAATATTCTTCTTTGTGTGCATCGCATTAATTACATTCCTTACATGATTATCTTTCGAATACAATAACTCAAAAATATTAATCATCTGGGTCATGACTTAATTTTAATAGGATCGTTCAGATCATCCCTAGATTTATGATTCAGGTTTACAAACTTAGGGTGTTTATCGCAGCCTTCGATTTCTCCTCGATCTAATGACTAGAAAACCGATTAGATTCGAACCTACGCTCATGACTAACGAGTAAGATGTTAGACATTTCATTCCTAAAATGATGATTGGTCGATAAAAATCTACGATGACCCGTATAACTTATCTTATCACTATATCCAAGTGGCTTCAGTTTCTTCCTCACATATGGGACACCTATAATAACCATGAACATTGCAACTAGACAAGGTCCCATAAGAAGGAAGGTCGTGGATTTCCTATATCACCATTGATTTAAGTGTGGAATCTTCACTCTTATGAGATTCAAAAGCCCTCACACCTCTATCCCGTAACACTTTAAGTTCTTTGATCAACGGGGCTAAGTAAATATCAATATCATGGCTGGGAACCTTCAACCTGGGTATCAATAACAATAATAATGTGAACTCCATTTGAGGCACAGTGTTGGAGGGAGACTTAAAGGTGCCATGAAAACTTACCAATAACTCTAATTATTGCTTAAATTACCCAAATGGTTAAGCCCATCGGTTGATAATTCAAGGCGGACATTGCATCGTAACTTTGAAAATTCAGAGTCGTGCATTTGAGAGTTGCCATATGAGTGAATCAATCAGATGATGCATGAGATTTCCACTCACCTCGCATCGAGCTTGCCATGTCATGGCCTTTGCTACCCTCATTATAGTGAAAATAATTTTAATTCTGTCCCAAGGGTAAAATACTTTAAAACCTTATATGGAACTTGGGAGAACTTTTGATATTTTACAGTCTCGTATTTTCCATTCTCACAAGACATATATCTTGGCTCATTTCATACAGGACATTTATCCTTCTCTTCATTCTCATTGCGATACAATATGCAATTGTACTTGCATGTATGAATAGATTTTTACTTCAAACCCACACCATTCAAGCTATTCTTCATTTTAGGATAATTATTTGTTAACGTGTTATCATTTGGGAGAATGTCGTTAACCCACTTAAGAATTTTGAATACGTTGTTACTCGACAAACTAAATTGACTCTTCAAAAATTAAAAACCAATCCTTGCATATAATACCGAGTGATCTCCATTGTAATATTTATACAAAGGTTTATCTACATCGTCTTTCAATTGTATGTATCTTATGGTAATTCAACATCCACTTGTTCATTGACTTACTAATAATGCACATTATTTATATACATTGTTTGGTGGTTTAGATGGTGGTGGACTCTGTAAGCATCATCAATTATTTGGGTCTAAGGATGATGTGTTGGTGTCGCTTCCACTCGGGGGATTTTCATTATGTGGTCGAGTACTGATAATTCTTCCGGAACATATGGTATATTATTTTCGTTATGGTATGTCCATATCTTATAGTATTGAAAAATTCTCCACTTTAATAAATGCAACTCAACATCTTTTCTTGTCACTTTTAAGATTCCTATCTAAATATTTAACAAATTCTTGAACGCCCTTTACATGATTATCAGAAAACCGGTTACTCTCCCCCATCCACTCTTTGTATTGTGGGAAATCCAGTAATTATCTTAAATATTAAATTCACCTATATTAATAGGTTGAAACAAATGTCATATTGCATACAAGAATGCACAATTTATAATTCATTCAAATTTTTGAACACAAATGTGACAAACTTAAAATTACTCAAATTAAACTAAATATTAAAACTTGTTCTCAAATTAAACATTATTCATGGACTCGGATTACCCAATGGTTAAACTGGCCAATTGCTAAAACAATTATTATAGTATTTCAGCTAGGTCCCTTCTCCTTTATCAACATGCATAGGCTCTTCTTCACAAAGGGTATTCAGGTTATTAACCAATATCTGATCCTCACAAGTCTTCATTCAAGGAAACTAGTGTGCAAATTCCAATAATCCTAGTATTGGCCAGTTCCTTATATAGTACTACTCGTCATAGTCACCGCGAGTGAATAACGATGATCTAGGGACTGTGGCAGAGGGAGGCATTTCGGAGGGGAATGTGGTAGAAGGAGGAATTGGGGAGGATAATGTTGAAGGAGGTGGAATTTGGGAGGGGAAACCTTGAGAAATAGGATAGGGGTAACCTTGAGGAGGCATCTGAGTCCGAAAACCTTAAGTAAATAAGGACACGAGATGGCAAATTTCACACACTAACACTCCAAAGATAATCTTTATATCTTGCACATCCCTATATGTCTTGGACTTACTTGCCTTTTGGCTCGAGATGCGATTCCTCGCCGAAGAGAGATCATCCACGAGAGGTGAAGTGTGTTTGAATTTTGTTTTTAGCATATGTGGTCTGACACCTCTCATCCTCCCTCTTTTATCATTTCCAAAGTTTCGAGTCATGGTATCATCTTCATTGTCATTTCCAAAGGTTTGAGTTAGGGCATTATCTTTATTTTCATCATAAGGACTCTAAGCAGACTGACTGTAAATGGCTTTGATCGATTCACGTAGCATGAAATTATATTTAGTCTTATAATTTTAACTTTATTTTATAAAAAGTGTGTGTGTGTGTGTGTATATATATATATATAACTAGCCATACTCACTAGAGTTGGAACCAAGTGTGCTGGGAATTTATTATCTTTGTCCCATTAGGCATGTACATATAAGTTACCCCTTTTAGGTTTTTACTACTATTTGTACTGCCATATGTCCTTTCTGACCATTCATTCCTTTAATCTTCATATGATTTAGAGCCCAACCAATGGAAATCAACTTTCTTTGTTCTATTTTGTTTATTTTCCTCCCTTTAGGTCGGATTTTTGTCCATCACCTCATTCTCTAAAATTTATCTCATTGATAAGCCAACATTTTCTTACACCCCGCTAAATTAAATAGTGGGTGATCAGTTCTTTATAAAATTGAAAACAGAATATCTAGTTGGTTCATTCTTAGCATCACTGTCGAAAAACATATACTTTAATAATAACCTAATAATTAATTAATATAGTGCCAAAAATAATTAACCCATCAATTAATGTCAACTAATTTAACCCATTTAAAACATTCACCATTCTCTCGAATAAATATCTAATGATAATATAATAAACTGCAATAATGATCCCAGTAAAAAAAAATCCAAACTAACAATCGTAATAATGATTAATCCACTAAAATGGAAATACTGAAAGTGGGTGACACATGCCCTAATTGAGAAGTCTAAATACTAGGCCTAAAAAGATATATGTGGAGGAATCTAAATGCGAGGACCTGCAACTCCCATAATAGCTGTAGCACGGCTAAAAGATCCAACAGTCTAAGCTTGGCGTCCCTGTAACTAGGCTAATTTCACAAGAAAAAGATATTTTGCAAGAGACGAGTCAGAGCCTGAGTATAAAATATTTAAAATGGTTTATCAAGTATTTAAAGATGTAGTAAAGAAAATATAATACACATGTTAGCTTTACGAAGACTCACTTGAGATTCTCACCTCTCAACTATTGTGCACACCTGGCATACCTTTAAATAGTTCTAGTCATCATCACCCTAACTAGATTGTAGATAATAATCTTCTAACTAACAGCCGTAGTAATAATTCGTAATTCCCACATACTATCATTATTAAATGTTCTTGCATCTGATATTATCGTAAGAGTTTCACAATGAGGTTAAGTGTTTAAATACTTAATTTATATAAGGTTATATCATTAATCGTATCTACAAATTCCACACAGTAGATATTAACACAAGTATATGTATTTAATCACCATTATATAATATATATATACTAATACGGAACCTTAATATTCAGCTATGTTGCAATGCATACTATGCTATCAAATCCAGGTACATTTCATACTCAAATAAGGATAGTCTGTTCGGTACTTCCCACGAACCATAAATACAAATCACAGATATTGGAGGCGAACATAGTTCCAGGCCTATGGGTTAATCACATACCTATGCACCCATATGACCATCATCACTATCATTCTCACAGATATCCCGTACCTAGGTTCTATCTTCTGAGTTACCAAACCTAAAATCACCCCAATGGGCTCATCAGGATAAGATTATCCCCTTTTAAAAACCTCCCACCATAGTAAGAAGCGTAGGTATGTCATATACATAATAAGTCAATCATACAATAGGCATTCATCTCACTTATAAATTTATAACATAGATATAGGTATTCTCACATCCCATATCCTAAGTCCCATACGTAGTATAATATTATCCTGAATATCATACATTTAATTGAAATAAAACTTCACTCTTTATCGTACGCTCTTGAGTATTGTTCATCAGTCAAAGTGTACTTAATGTTCTACCCATAATATCAGTAGGTAACTCAACATATCCTACTGGTCTAAATTATCATTATCCTCAAATTCCCTAGACCAAATTATTCTCTAAATTAGGCAGTTCTCTCATGGTAACCTAATTATGTTTATCCCTAAAGGTACCATTATGAAATCAAAACTAATATCCAACTTAGGCCAACTGGTCTTGTAACATAAGTCCAAGTATTTTAAAATTGTTCCCAAGAATAAATTCTAGATGATTTCCTAACCATAATTAACAAAAGAAGGAAACTGGGAACTCGAATTGATTCGGCTTGGACCTAATCGATTTGCCCCTACAGATCTGGCGAAATTGTGTATTACTATTCATACGGGTTTCATCAATTTCCAACCCAGATCCTAATTTTAATCATCCTAAATGCCAATTCAATCTTACCAACTATTATACTATCACATATAAACAAGTTCTAATGATTAAATATCACAACTTCATCAAAGGATGTCAATTTATTGGGTTTTATTCAAGAATAATCATTATGAACCCTATGTTGTCATCTTTTTCAAAAACATCCATAACAACTGAGATTTGTTCATCGTTATAGATCAAATTTATTGGGTAATTATCTACTTATCGTGGGGAATCGATCCTACATAATTTTCAGTCTCCGATTACGATTTAATTTCTCCAATTTCATTAATTTCATACATAGTTCATAGCCAATTCCAACCTACACTAACATAGGTGTTATTGTTGTTCTAATTACGTAAGATTAAACACTTGCCTTATGAAAGCAGATCTAGTCCGCTAGGGAAGATGGTGGATTGGAGTTCCTCCTCCTCTGATCTATACTCCGGTGGTGGTGGTGGCGCTAAGTGGTGGTTCTAGCCTTGGCTTCTCCTTCTTCTTCCTCTTATGGCCTCTCTGTGGCTCTCCTCTAATTCTTACATAGTTTTAACCTAATCCCCTTTTCCCCAATCAGATATAATGCTTAGGAATTTCGTGTATACTATTCACCCAAAAATACAAATTACCAAAATGCCCTCTCGGGATGCCAGTTAGGCCTAAAATTATCCCGGGACCCAAATTAAACCCGGGGGTCGAGTTTTTTTACTATCTCGACCCTTTTGGACACGCTGGCGCACTCGAAATGAACATTTGGGTGACTAATGAATAATTTACTTTCTATTTCATTAATTTGGTCCCGACACAACTAACACGCGCGTCCCAACTTAATTATCGTACTTGTCATATTTCTCACTTACGACAATAGTTATAAATTCATAATCGTATTCAAAGTCATATATTACTTTATTCGCTCAGTAATATTCAATATAATTCTCACCAATAAATACTAACTCTTATCTCTTTAGTTAATATTTATTCTAATCCGGATTAATTATCAATTAATTTCCCATATTTAATTTAATTAATCCCATGTTTTAAAAATCATAAAAATATCGGGGTATTACACATTTTAACATTCGAAAGGACTCTATCTTTCATAGACAAATTTTTGGAGCTTGATGCTCCCCTCAAGAAACATCTTTGCGAAAGATTTCTTCGATATGTTTTCATTTTTTTAGCAACCCGGGAAAGAACCTTTTTCTTTAAAGGGTTAGGGAATGAAAAACTTTTACAAAGTTGTTCAAAAATATGATCCTTGATGGCTTGATCAATTGTGTTCCAGTTCTTTGCTGTCCGGACTCACACATTCATTTTCCCAAGAAAAAAACACTAGGATTTAACGATCTAGATGTCATTTTTATTTCCAGTAAGATTATTCTTTAGAAGGGAGAACACAATGCGCTTCTTCTCATTTTCTCGGGAGGTGGGGGGGATTAAGAGGCCTTTATTTCCTACACATAGATGGAGTGATAGAGTGAACCATTGGCAAAGAAGAGTATTGTTCACCTAGTGGTGATGAGAATCCGGTTGGGGGAGTAGGAGATAAGAACCTAGAGGTGTCCCGTTAGCATTTGGTACGTTATCTCCATTGCCATTCGACATTACGTACAATAAAAAAAAGAATAAGTTACGAATTCATTATATAACATGTTTATGACTAAATAATCACACACACACATATATATATATATATATATATATATATATATATGTGTGTGTGTGTGTGTGTGTGTGTGTGTGCATGCGTGCATGCATGTGTGTGCGTGTGAGTTCATAAAATATCATGATCTAAAGATCAACGAAAACAATCACAAAGGCAAAAAGTAAAGATCGCACACACAACAACGATGTACGTGATTCGGTAACTTTCCTACATCGATATAGAGATTACTGTTTATTAAGTATCTCTCAAAATCTCAAGTTATGATTCCTTTTCCCTGGGTTAGGGTGTAAAATTTATAGATAAATCATTATAGAGTTTGAGTTGTTTAGGGAACTCAAAATAACACGTGGATAAGCCAAGGAATATCTGACTATCTCCTCAGAGATTGTTGGTAATTTATTTGACTATATCTTTAAGTGTTCTCTTATATCTAAAATATTTCGATCTTAATTAAAATCATGATTTGGGCTGGGGAAGCATGTTAATCCATCCAGGCTGGTCAGTTAATTTCATGGACTAAATTAAATGGGCTCCCATAATTACCCCTAAAATCCTTGGGCTGATAGTTTGGGCCAATTGATTTTAAACAGGTCCAAACCCTAAAATAATGTCTAAAGTCGGTGTGGGATACTTTTAATTTTGCTAGAGATAAAAGGGTGTGCTTGTCTTTAGGGGAAATCGAAGCATTGAGACTCTCCTAGGGAAGCACAACTCATCATTTGAGATTTTTAAAACTTGTTCATGTACAACTCAACTATTAGTTCACTAACTTTTGTCATTTTTTTCTCGTACTTTATCTCTAAGCTTCCTCTATTGTTTTCTGCTTCAAAATCAGAGTTTTTTTTTTCTTCAGTGATTCTTTAAGGCTTTGTTAATACTTGTAATGCCAAGTTCTAACTTTTCTCTAGTTTTTCTCTTTTATGAATTTTCTTATAGTTATAGCTAAGGTTTTGTTGGTAATGGTGATGCTTGATAATAAATCCCTTATCGAGTTTAGAAAGTGTTACAATATTCCTGTCTGGGTGGATATTAAATGTGTCCCAATCCCTTGAAACGTTCGTACCATCGATGCTGGTCATTGGATCCATACCTTGTTAGTTTCTCAAGGGGGTATGACATCCTCCCCAATCACCTATTTTTGAAATTCTTCAAATATTTTGACATTGTTCCTACTCAGTGTACTCCAAATGTTTGGAAAATTGAAAATAGAGTACATAGGATAAATGATTTCTAAGATACTGACTTAGGCCTGGTAGAAATTTGATATTACTATGTCTTATTGCGCACAAAAGATGGAATTTTATACTTGAAGGCTAGGAGTGATGAATGGGTCCTAGTGGTGACTTTTCCTGATTCCCACAAAGATTACTATTTTGAAGGTTTCATTGCTAGGAATTGGAAACATCCTCCCCGATCAGTGGGCGTAAGGTACAGGGGACCTCAAATCCCTACTTTTGGGGTGGAATATATAGGTAACTAACACCGACTTTTTCTTCTTTTTGTCATGTTTGTCACTCTCCCAAACTTGTATTGGCATATACTTATTTATGTTTAATGAAAGCAAACTTTCCTTACTCGCTGGCTCTGTCTTCTTACTGATGTTTTCCAAATCTATTACTTGTTTTGTTAATTGTATCCTATTGACTTGGATGATTATATTCCTCCTGATTCTCGATTAAGGCAGATCCCAGGATCGAAAATCAGTGTCTATGAACGTAGAGTTTTCATAAAGATCTATAAATCTTTGAAGACAAGAACCCAACAATATAAGGACCAGGCTGAGTTGGTCGCCAAATTGAAAGACAAAGTTGAAGAGATGGAGGATATTGGAGCTTCAAATTAGGAGGAAGTGGGTGCCTTAAAAGCCAAACTCCTCAATGTCACTGAAGTTAATAAAGTCGAGGACTTACTTCAGAGATAGAATGATGATCTGAGGATGGAAGTTGCTCGACTAAAGGAGAACACCCCATTCGGTCCCCCTCTAGTGCTGTGAGGATCTTCTTTATTTTCAATTAGTACAGCTCGAGTTGAGAGTCAAGCTTTATAGAGGGAAATCATTGAGTTTAAGGGGATGTCAATCGAGATTATGTGATTATTGTTGGTCTTCTAAGGGATGTGATAAGGCTCACTACACCAAAATGGGAGATTTGTGAGTGCTGTTAGCACTCACAAATGACCTTTATAACTGTTATTTACCGTCATAATTTAGGGGGTGACAAAAGAAAATTTATAACTCCTAATAGCGGTCACAATTTTTTATAACCCCTATGGAGTTATGACTGGTGACCCCAATTTGCAAATATATGATTCGTAACTGCTGTCAGCAGTCACAAATATAGCATTCGTAACTGCTGTGAGCAGTTACGAATGTTATATTTGTCACTGCTGACAGCAATTACGAATGATATATTTGTAACTACTGTCAGCAGTCACAAATATAACATTCGTAACTGTTGTTAGCAGTTACAAAATTGATAGTAGTGACAAATTTGTGACTCCTATTAGGTGTTACAAAATTAAATTTGTTGAATGTTGTAAAAGCTATTACAAATATCTTTATATTTTCACAAAATGATGAAATAATGAAAGTAAAATAAATATCATGATAATTAGTCTAAAAATTTTGACAACATTTCATTTATATTTCTCATATTCCAAATATCCAATACACATAAAACTTGTTAAACTTAATTTAACATCAAACAAACCCTAAGTGGGCGTCAAGTACAAAATGAACATAGAATAAAAAATAAACTAAAAAAGTAACGACACAACACTTCGAAGACATGGAATGCCATGAACATGTAACAAATCATTCTAAATCTAGACCAGGAGTCACCATGCAGTGGATACGATTCGTGAAGTCTAGGTATATCAGCCGTGGGGGGTATTGATGCGGTGACATCCTCCCTCGTGTACTCGGAGTATGCCTATTAAGCCAGTTCAATGGACTCAAATTTGTTGAATACGTCGCCTCGGTATCCATTAACTTGTGCTTGTGTTGCTTGCCACGAAGTGTAAACACCTGGATTTAGGCCTTTGAATACTACGTATGCCGGATATGCCATGTGTATGCCTGCAAAAAATAAAATGTGATTAATATATATATATATATATATATATATATATATATATATATATACATTCATTTTTTGTGATAAAGAAACTACCATAGCTTATATATATATACTAGCGTATTCCCGTGCCTGAAGGCACGACAAAAATTGCAAAAAAAAATAGTTACCCGACAACAAAGTGAAATAAATGTACAATATATATGTTCTAATTTAAAAGAATTTGGGCAGAGTTCCCTTTATTTATAGGACTATCCACCCTGTTTAAAAAAATAAAAATACTCAACAACAGCAATACTACAATACTCGAGGTCCATATTGGACCTCATTTCAACCACTTCATCAATTTAACAATAATATTGACAACTATTGAATAGGATGTTGAGTCAAGAACCGCACGCATCACCGTTCAACTACATAGTAATAACAAACAACTTACCCAAAGTTGGGTAAACATATATGAATTTCATTACCATCATCTTACCTTTTTTTCGTCGTTAAATGATAGCTTCACTTATATCTTACCTACTCCTTCACCCGAAATAAAACATGTGAATTGATAATTAAAAATGATAGCACAACTTGAACCAAAAACCATCCATTTTACTTGAATACAAAAATCATTCTAAAACAGAAGCATTCTATGCATATGTGACAATTTATAGGTACATAAAAACCATTCTTGAATATTTTCAATCAAGTCCCTCAGACTATTAATACAACAATCAAATAAACCTTATGAAATAGTAATTCACATACCTGTCATATAATTAATAGAGATGTTGTCTTTGAGAGCTTAGCAGCATAGAAATAAACAGTTACTGGTACCAAACGACTACAAAGTTGTGAACATGATGGTTTACTAATTAGTAGACCTCGGCAGGGTAGTACATATTTAAGAAATAATACAGGTTTCATACATGACGCATTGGTGCGCTCTAAATAAATCTTGTGATTCAAGTGCAAATCTATCGCAACAAGTAATATCCGGTAAGTACGGAATCTTGATCCACAGGGATTGAAACACTCCTAAGAGAACAGGATTAGGGATTCTCTAAGCGTCACAAAAGTTAAAGTGTAAAAGATGATTAAATATTTTGGAAAAGTGTTTGAGAGTAATCTCTAAACTAACATACTATTGATGATCAGTTAATTAATTAATAATTACGAAACTATGAAAAGAACTAAGATAAGCTTGAGTTCAAGAAATTAAAGGGATCGAGGATCATTATCCCACCTCGGATTCACAAAGAAGGGGATTATAGGGCTTGGTTAAAATTAATTCTAATCGAGCACAAATAATTAAGTCTGAACATCAACCATGTAGAGACTAAACTCAACAATGGAGGATTAGGGGTTAGTTAGTTATTGCTAGATGGGTTGGGTTTGTAGTAGAGCTTCAAACACTAACCCTTGCATGACAAGAGAAGTTAAGAAACTATGATACTCCAATACCAACACATGAAGTTCCATTAGAACAATTATAAAACAAACCTTAAATATGAAGTTCAAGCATCCAAGGTGGGAATATGATCCCCATTCATAAGTCTAGCTACTCATAATTGAAACTACACTACACATTCTAGTTAACAACATAATTAAGTTAGTTATCTAGTTTAAACACAAACCAATACAAGAGATGGAATTAAATGCAAATTAAAGCTAGTAGAACAAGTAGAGAAGAAGTAAATGAGTAATTTCATTAATAATCACAAGTTGTGTACATGGGGCACAACAACCAAAATTAAAAAATAGACTAAATGTACTCTCTCTTCCCCACACCACTACACAACTACAAAGTTACAAACCCAAAAATCAAAATAAAGAACCACAAAAGTTAGCAGCAGAGAAAGCGGGATGACAACGCCCTACATATGGTCCGGATGGCGACTCGAGGACTCGGGCGCGGTGGGGTCACGAGGGGCATAGGGATCATAAAGGTAAGGAGGCACAGCAGCCTCGCCCCCATGAATATGAGTAAACAATCCATCTGTGCCCGGGCAATCATGGAAGTATCTCGCAAGTGTCCCGAAACTCGGTAAAATCATCCTGCAACGATGCGAAGTTTGCCATATAGGTGCCCCGAAATTCAGTAAAATTAGCCTGTAACTCATCCATCCGCACCCCGAGATATGTAATGGGGTCAACAGTAGGAGGCACAGGAGGTCGGACTGGATGAGGCACTTCCGGAATATCCGGCATAGGAGCATTAGGGGCATCAGGAGAATCCAACATATGCTTTTTCCTCCTCTCCCAATAATCTTGCCCCAAGATTTTAGCAATGGTCTTATCATTAAACACCTTGGGAAGCCTAGGTATCTTGTCGCTGCCCAAGACCTCACATTCGGCATCCCTGCAAATCCGAGAAATCAGACACACAAAAGGAAGAGTTGTGGTTCCCTTCTCGCTATAGGCAGCGTTCACTATTTGATGCAACATGAGGGCGGGAAGACTGATGACCATGTCATCCCCTAAAAGACTGTATAAGAAGAGGGCCTGCTTGTAACGGAGGACAACCTTGGTCTGAGTTGGAATAATGGAATTAACGGTGATGAGATGGAGGATACGATGTACATCGGGCATGCCCGAAGTGGGGAAAGTCTCCGACACCCAAATCTTACCAGGTGCAAGACGCGCAATAAGTACCTCTTGTGGAAGCTGAGGCGCATCTGTGAGGACCGTGTAATGATAGAGCTCGGGGTTAGAAGCCCCACTAAGGTGCGCAGCCAAGATGGGCTTAGAAATATTAATCCGCCTCCCTCTCACATACGCTTCATACGTGCCGCCGCGCGTAGATACTAGAGAAGCATAAAAATGGCGCGCGTGGTCCTCGTTGACCTCCCCTCTCATGGACAGATGGGCCTCCCAATTAAATTTGTCTAATTACCGTCTTACAGAAGCTGGCATCTCATCTAAAATCACCTCCTTCTCAATAGCAATCGGGCAACTGGTTTTGAACATGGCCCGATACCACTCCATGTCATCCTTGGAACGAAAAGATTCAAAACCAGCGCTTCCCCATCCATTAACCGCATTGTATGATGGCTTGGTGATCGAAGGAACCTACAAAACATTAATTCAATACACACACCATAAGTGCGATGCATAAAATCAAAGTAATCGTGAAATTTGGGGAAACTAGGTTCGGAGGGTGCGCGTTGGGAAAAATTGGTCGAGTAGACGTAACCGACGCACACCACACTCAAACAAGGATAATTCAACAAGAATGTGCGATAAAAGGTGCGAAGATGGAGCTTTAGCGCACAAAACCTTCACAGAGGCATTTTATCGAACATATAGCATGCAATGTATAGAAAGTAGGGTGAAAATGGCATTTTCAAAGTGAAACAACCCCAACAAATACAACTTAATCATCAAAGCAACATAAACAAGTTGTATTTGTTGGATTCACATCACAAACAATGAGAAAATATGAAGTTTCCTGCAGAAAATGTGGATTTTACAAGAATGCATTTAACCCTACTTTTATACAAAGAACACTAAATAAGATTTGAAAACAATTTAAGAGGGTTTAATTATTACAACTGAGATTACGAAACTCACCATATCATCAGCTACCTTTGGGTGAAACTCCCCAGTTTTCCTCCTACGACTTTCGAGATACACTTCCAAACGATCAACATGTCGTTTATTGTTAAGCACCTATAAATTAATTTTCCATTAACTATTTGAGCAAGACATATAATATATATACAAATTAAAATAAGAAAGGGTTTATACCATCTCCTTGGTTTTCTCAGCATACGACATCCGATTAAGACAATGGAAGTCAGTCTTTTTAGCCCTGTTCACCCGGCCTTGGTGTCGTTGTTTTAATTTTGCCTCAGATGCTTTGCGCGAGACGAATTCATTCCACTCACGAATAGGGATATAATCTTTCTCCGGTACTTGATCCTTCAGGACATTTATCCCATCACTGTCCAATCCCTTAAAATAAGTCGAACGGAGGTTACTTCTAAAAGTCTTCAATTGAATACCAATGGCTTTCATGGACCCCTCCTTCTGGTTGGCCGAAAGATTGAACTCTTTCATGAGCGTATCCCACAAGTCGTCCTTTTTTACTTGCTCAACTGTATCCCAACTCTCATATTTTAAGTCAATACAAGATCTTAACAAAGACAAGGCTCGAGCTTTAAAAGGATTCTTGCCACCTATTGGCAAACCAAATAGGTTAAGGGAAACGTTAGCACGAGAATCAATGGCAGAATGTTCATCATGACTTGAACTTTCTGGCCTGGATGATGGAATTGTATTCTCGGACGCCATTTTCTACATTTTTATATTTATGCATTAGTTCATATGTTAATACAAGAGTAAGGAAATAATATAAAAAATATAATATAAGTTATACCTTTTCAACATATTCTAAAAGTTTTGATAACTGAAACCAACATAACATGTCACAATTAAACATCTACTCCTCTAATGCGTTTAATAATTTCTTTAATTCTGGGTTGTCATCCAGAATAAACTGAATCTCGATAGGTGCCTCTATGTCTTCAACCGATGTAGTCAAGCGCTGAGGAGAATGTAAAACAACAGACCATGGATCATTGTTGGGGATCTTTGCATAAAACACTTGCCTTAAGTTTTGGAATGCACAAACGAATGGCTCATCATTAACATTGTCTTTACACTTAAACTTGGCCAAATCAACCTTCACCATGTGGGTGTCAGGGTCGACCATACATGCATTCTTGTCCTCCACTCTCACTCAATCACAGTAAAATACAGGTATGCTGAAAGATATATAATCTAATAGGATAATTTGTTTTATAATCCCATAATACGTCATCTCAGCTTCTATCAAGTTTTTATCTTTCACGCTTGCCCTGAAATGAGTTAATGATTTATATGAAATGCCGTTGTTTTGTTTTCCAATGAGTTTTAACTCATGTGTGCTTGAAGAGAACACAAAACCATTGACACGATATTGTCCAAAATCCTTGGCTACAAAACTAGGCCCATTTGCTAGACGTGCAAGCCTCGTCGATACTTCACCAGCTTTCAATAACTGAAACCAAAAAGTATTTGCATTGTGAATATGTTGCAAAGACAGTAAATAAAAGTGAGGTATTACTGTAGTCACCTCGAAAGCTACCCAATGCCTAAAGTCATTGTCTACGCTCGCGCCTCCCTTCCTCCTCTTAGCATGCCCGCACTCATTATATTGCCTAGGCTAAAACACTAAAAATATTAATTTCTAATGAATATAACATCGAACATATTACATTATTTTACAAAACACTTTAAATAAACTCACATTTTCCATTTATCTATGTCTTCATGCGTCTCGAATACATATCGAGCCACCTGGTTATATTGTGTACTTGTTAGCTTCACTAACTTACCTTTCCCCAGGGCCTCCTCATCAGCAAACTCTTCTAATTCATCAATAAAGCATTCACGACCTCCAACGTTTGGGTTAGGGATATATTCCTTTGCATACAAGGAAGCCTCTTCCATAATGTACTCCTCAGCAATGGACCCCTCAATGTACCATGTATTCTTAACGTAATCTTTAAAAGTTTTCATTAATCGTTCGAACGGATACATCCATCGGTACCTTACTGGTCCACATAAAAGTTCTTCATCGCACAAATGCACTAAAAGGTGGATGCTTATGTCAAAGAATGAGGGAGTATAGTGCTTCTCCAAAAAACATATAGCCTCGACCAAAGTTTCTTTCGCTGCCATTATGTGTGTCATGTTGACAACTTTCTCACACAATAGGGAGAAACATAAGATAATTTATAGAATGGCCCTTTGAAGATCCTTGTGTTCCGAAAAACAGTGTCCGAACAACAGAGGGATAAGTTGCATTATCACATGCCAATCGTGGGACTTGCACTTTTTCAAATCTTTTGTTGCGTCGCAGACAATCCTGCATAAGTTGGATGAGAAATTAGAAGGGACCTTCAATCCCTTTAATGTTTCTAAGAACATATTTCTTCCTTCAATGCTCAAAGTATAAGATGCAACTGGCATATGCTTTTTTCCAGTGTTTGTATCTTCTTTCAACCATAATGATCTTTTAATCTTCAAATCACGAAGATCTTCACGAGCTTTTTCTCCATCCTTGGAATGATAACCACCAATGCATGTGCTTACGAGATGCTCAATGATATTTTTCTCAGCATGCATTATGTCTATCACATGTTGGACAGGATGTTCCTTCCAGTATGGAAAATCAAACATTATTGATCTCTTGGACCACGCCGTTTTCACATCAACATCCTTTCTTTTAGGCTTTTGGGCCAAAATTATGGGGTGTTTCCCCCTCAACTTTTGATCAGCCTTTAATTACCTTTCTTTAATTTCCAAACCAGAAAGTCTTGGTGGAGGTGGTCACGTCTCGGTGCCTTCTGGGAGAAAATTGCTTCGTATTGACCTAAATTTGGGACTTTGGGGCCGAAATCTTCGATGACTATGATAAAAAAGTTTACCACTTTTTCTTAAGCCTTCTGGCTTTAGTCTCCTCTCCACATATAGGACAACCTAGGTAACCGTGTACATTGCACCCAAATAAGGTCCCATAAGCAGGAAAATCATGAATTGCCCATATCAACATAGCTCTCAAAATGAATTCCTCCTTTTTGTATGAGTCGAATGCTCTCACACCTTCAACCCATAACTCATTCAATTCATCTATTAGTGGCACTAAGAAAACATCAATGTCACTACCCAGTGCTTTTAGACCTGGTATCAACAATGACAAAATTGAAAACTCCTTTCTCATGCACAACGACGGGGCAAATTTAAAAGCGCCGTAAACACAGGCCATATACTCTTATCTGTGCTCAATTTGCCAAACGGGTTAAACCCATCGGTTGATATTCTAAGGCGAATGTTGCGTATTTCTGTAGCAAAGTTCCGGTATCGCTGATTTGCAGATTTCCACACAGATGAATCAATCGGATGTCGCATGAGATTCTCACCCACCTCCGCTCGACCATGCCAAGTCATTGCCTCTGGTATCCAAGGTATGGTGTAAAGTCTCTTCAATCGAGGACCTAAAGGGAAATACTCTAACACCTTCTTAGGTATTTGCGTATCTACTTTCAACAAACGTTTATTATGTACTATCATCTTTTGTTCATATCTAGATTCCTTACATACAGGACAAGCCCGTTTGTCCTTATGCTCCTTATAGTATAAAATGCAGTCATACTTGCAGCAATGAATTGATTTGTATTTCATACCCAAACCTTTCAAATTATCCTTCATGATCGGATAATTGACTCGCAGTGTATTTTCTTTGGGGAGCAAATATTTCCCCCAGAGGAGTATTGACGTCACACTTTTTCCCGGCAAGCCAAATTTGCTCTTTAAGTTGTGCAACCCAACCATGACATATAACTTTGTGTGGTCGAGGTTGGAGTTATGGTATAATGGTGTTGCGGATACTTCTTTTAACCGTATATAATCCTTAACTTGGTCCGTATCGTTGCCAACATGATCCTCACATCCTAAAGCATTCCCTCTACTATCTTGCTTTTCTTATGTTGCGTGCACTTCATATGTATCATTTATGAGATCGTTAAACCTAGCATGTACTAACGGGTCACCATTTGTGTGAACGGTTTCATTGACAAGTATTTCTTCTAGAATATGCTTAAATTCCCTCTCCCCATGGAAATGCCAAAACGTGTAGTCAGCTTGCATACCCCAATGAAACAAATGTACTTTTACATCTACCCCTTTCAAGCATTTCCCATCTTTACAACGATTGCACGGGCATGGGATAATATCAGTTTCGAGATTCTTCGTTGCATAATTCAAAAAGTCTTTAACCCCATTAACGTATACTTGCCCCACTCTACAACTTTCACCCATCCACTCTTTATATTGTGGAAACCCCATTAATTCTACAATACAAACAAATAGAAACTCAGTAAATTATAAAACTAAATGAAGTTTGAGCTAATATTTAGAACATAATCTCTGACTTATCATTGCATTAATACTAACATTGCATTAAAACTCACAGGAAACCCCAACCAAGCACAAAACGTCAAAACTTCAACGAGCACAAAACAATGATTATTTAATTAATTTTTAGATAAAATAAATATGAATAGTATAAAATGATTATTGAAAAAAATCTAACATATTCCCAAACAAGATAATATTCAAAAAAACGAAAGAGGTTAAACGATGTGTAGATATACTCACAACAAAACAATCAGATTTGATTATATTTTGTCTAGAGAATGTTGACCACAAAGCTCGGGCAAAACTAGTAATATTAAAAATCCATTTGATTATATTTTGTCAAAAAAATATAATGTCTAGAGTTTTTGAATAATATTTTTTCAAAAAAATAACCTCAATACAATTTCTAGGGCTTATTAACATAAAATACAATTTGTATATAGATACACTCATAAACACACATATAAACAGAAATCTATACATACACACACATGTATACATAAATTTATACATACACACACATATAAACATAAATCTCTACATACACACAAATATACACACATACCCACACATAATAAGAATCGAAATGCGCACACACACAACAAGAATTGAAATTAAGGCTTTAGACATAAATTATACAACAAAAATACCCAAAAATATACCTGTTTGATTCACAGAAATTAGGGTTTTAGAATCGCAAATGCTTTTTCACATCAACGGCTTCTTCACAGCTAAGAAAAATTTATACACATCAACGGCTTCTTCATATAACAAAAGTACATAACAAACATGTATATTTTGAGGTTTTGGCAAATGAAAGAGAGAGGGAAATTAAAGCGGGAGCTCTTCACCTACAAATAGAGGGAAATTAAAGTAGGTGAAAAATTTTGTGACTGCTAATAGCAGTCACAAATTTGTGACCGCTAATAGCAGTCATAAATTGAGTCTAAGATCAAAATTTGTGACTGCTGGGAGCAGTTACAAATTTATGACTGCCAATAGAAGTTACAAATTAAGTCTTAGACCAAAATTTGTGACCGCTAATAGCAGTTACAAATTTTTGACCACTAATAGCGGTCATAAATTAAATCTAAGACTAAAATTTGTGACTCCTCATAGCAGTTATAATTTCGTGACTGCTCATAAGAGTCATAACTTATGTCTACTAATAAGCTTGTGACAGTTATAAATTTGTGACTCCTTATAGGAGTCGCAAATTAATTATATGGTAACATTTGTGACTCCCATTAGCGGTAACAAACTAATTGACTCAAATTTTTTTTAACCAATTAATTTTATCACCCCTAATGGCAGTCACAAATAATTTTGTGACTGCTCCCCGGAGTGGCAGTCACAAAATTAACATTTTGGTGTAGTGGGATGAGGCATCTGTTTAAGATGGGACCTCATTAAGCCTGGGCAGATGGTTACAATTAAGGCTGAACCGATGCCCTGATAAGACTGAAGGAAGTATAAGACCTTACTTTTGCCCGGGATGGCTTAGTGCCCTTAAGGAGATGAAAACACCTAAAGAATCTAACATGTGGTACAAGTACTGGATTGAGTATCCAGCTTACCATCATAATCCCTTTTTGAGGACCGACAAATGGATCCCAATAGAAGCTATTCCTATCCAGATTTTGGAGCATCATCTAGAAGATGGTGGAGAAGAGTTTGTTCCTCATCTTGATGATGGTAAGAGAGTGCGTGTTGCAAACTGCCTTGCTCACCATCCTGATCCATTGTTACTTCTCATTTTTATGTTCTTTGGTATTTATTGTAAATGTAACATCTCATTATGGTGAATGAAAAAGTTTTATAGACCGATATTCAATGTTTTAAGCTCTAGCTGACTAAATATGTGTTGATGATTTTCATACTTATTAAGCAACTTGTATTGGTTGGCCACTCTGGGTCTTTTGAGTTTAATTATTTTGAGATTCTTAGATGACTTAATGATATTGAAGCACGTTTCTTTGTGTTTTAAACATTTCCCCAATCCAACATGCCTTAGTATGGACATCCCACCTACTTAACCTTTTAGGTAATGTCGTCACACTCCCTCAGGCCTAAGTAGGATGATGATGAGAATACACATGGTAACTGGTTTATCCGCCCGATCAGGGTTTTTTTCAACCGACAAAGTCAATGACTAACCAAAGCTTGCTTTATTGCCTAAGGATCCCCTATAGGGCTTTTATTGTTATCGGGGCAACTCATGAGGCCTCTTGTGTTTGTAACAAGGACCTGAGGATAGTAGTAATTTTAAGTGCTTATATTAACTTATTCTAACTACTGCAAACCCTGTTCGATATGTGAGTTTTCCTGATTGAAAATGAGTTGACAAACTTGCTATAATCCTAAGTATTTAGACATGTGTGAAGGAGTTATCATTGGAAAAGGTGCACATTGATGAGATATAACAAATAAAGTTAAGAAGCTAACGTAAAATACAAGAATGGAGGGGCTAATCGGCCATTCTTCATTAGATATTGTCTGACGATCAACATAAGTTTGAAAGTGAAAATTTTCTTAAACTAAATGATATGCCCAAAGTACACCGGAGAGACCAAAGACCTCGTCCTGGATTGGAGTTGAGGTAATAGAAGCCTAAGGATGCCTATCAGGAGCGTCTTCCTACAGGGGTCGGCCACAAACGATGTCCTAACATCATCTCGTCCTGGAAGTAGCCGAGGTCAGCTTGAAGCTAAGAACTCAGCATCCGTGGGGTCAGCCATAGCCAATGTTACTGCTACCTTGTACATCTACCTCGACCCTCACTCAACCGAGGTCAGCGAAAGCCTCGCAGGCTCAATCAACATACATCATGTCATCATCGGCCCTAGATGACATTGCACCTCATGTCCAACTTCGGCCGACCTTCCTGGCCGAGGTCTTCATGGAACATTGATCGAAAATAAAGCAAGGGTCGTACCTCACCAGCCTCGTACTCATTCAGGCCGAGGTTGGTGCCAATTGAAGACAACCGATCATTTACACTTATATGGATATCCTGTAACACGTGGATAAGTCTGTTATAACTTAATCATTCCCTCCATATGAGGGAATATTGAGGTCATCATTACTTAGTTGAGATCATCCAGGTGTTACCCTTGCACTGGCCAGATCAACACACACACATGCTCATTCCATGCATAGGGGGTGCATTACACCCTCCACATACTATATATACATGCCTTCTCCTACTTGGGTAAGGGATCCAAAATGACAACCCTAGCTGAAACTTTGTTATTTTACATAATAGAGAGAGAAAGGTTGAGAGATTGTATCCATGGCCATTAGTGCCTTCATTCAATGATATTACTCACACACACTCATAGTGGACGTATGCCAGATTGGCTGAACTAATTATATTGAAGTGTCCGTCCTCTTCTCCTCACCTCATTATACATATATACATACATATATTCTCATGTTCTACCATTATAATCACTTACTTGAGCTTGTCAACACCCTATCTGGTGGTGTTGCTTCAAGCATCATCATTTTGGCACCGTTTGTGGGAACGAGAAGCTATCACTTCCTCATTTTTTACTTAACCTCACCAGAGACCCTAGTGGTGAACCAAGCCTCATCCCTTGTGCGGAGCTGTGTCACCATTGAAAGAGATCTATTAAGGTACAAAGCTCATTTACTCTACAAGCTCTTTTGTGTTAACACACATGACACTGGAATTACCGCCACCTATTCCGGTGCCTGGTGCTAGAGTGCCTAGTTCCAGCCAGGCTCCGCCTTAGTTCGAAATGGCGGAAGTGGCTGCAGCCTTAAGGACTTTGGCTGCAATGCATCAAGCGATGAAGGAGAAACTTGCACAACTCAGTTAAAATATGATGAGACCACCTGGGGTCTCACCGAAGTTGATTACTCTGGCGGCTGTTTAGCCTCATCCTGATGCCAAGGGACCACCCCAGGCACCGCGAAAAGACCTACGCCTCAGTGGAGAAGGGACGTTGCTGACCCTAGACGATTACATTTGGGGAGGCAAGGACACCCTTGACCTGAGGATAGGTATGATGATTCGGAGGCAGAAGATGCTCCAGAGGATTGTTGGGAACCGTATAAGGTTTTAAATAACACAGTACATCTTATCCAGCAGACCCGAGGTTATGGAGTTAGAAGAGGTGAAGAAGCCCAACAAAGAGGGTCATCTTTTGATCGATTAAGCAGAGGGTAGGCCTTTGAAAGGTTTGGCATAGTAAATAACCTTCGATAGAGATTATCCAGGTCGAGAAGTGTAGCCGGCTCACAAAGGGAAGAGGGGCAACATCGGTCTCATCATGACCAACCTAACACAGGACGAGGTAGGGACCAGGAAGAGGTCAACAGTCGACGTTATACTGTGGCTGAGGAACCCTCAGTCCACCCCCTGGAGGTGGTTGGGGATAACCTCGGCCAGGCCGATGTTGCAAGACCATGGAATGACTCGATCCAACGTCTTGAGGATAAGATAGGAGACCTCATCAAAAGTCAGGACCCACTACAAAGAGGCTTCTTAGAAGTCTCTCCGTTCGTGGCTAAGATAGTGATCTTACCTACCCCTGCTAAGTTCAATCCACTTACGGTGTCTCCCAAGTATGCTGGTAGCACCAACCCTATACATCATATTGAGATGCACTAGTTAGCGACGGACATTTATTCAATACCAAATAAGATGAAGTTTCGGGACTTCTCCGGGACTTTTAATGGAGCATCAGACATCTGTTTTACCTCTCTTTCGAAGAACTCAATAGAGAACTTTAAGGGCTTGGTTGAATGATTCATTCACAACTTTTGTTTTGGGGTAAGACCTCAAAAGAAGACTACCCATATATTGTATGCCAAGCAAGGAAAGAACGAGAACCTAAGGGACTACATTGCTAGATTCAACAAAGAAAAACTCGAGGTTGAAGACTACGAAGAGAATATAGCCATGACCGCCCTCATAGGAGGTCTTCAGAAGGGGAAGTTATTATGGAAACTTGCGAAAGACCCTCCCAAGTCCATGGCAGAACTATTGGCAACTGTGGGAAGGGTTATGAATGCTGAAGAGGCCATGGATGAAAAGTATGAGGATGAGAACGACGGTAGTAGCGGGTAGTTCCAAAGAAAGAAGGACGGAAAGAAGAGGTCAGATGACGATAAGTTTGCACACTATACCCCTCTAATTGTGAGCTACGAACACATCCTCAATGAGATCAAGAATGATCGGTCTTTGAGATGGTCAGAGAAGTAGAAGGCTCCTCCACATAAGAGGAACAAAAACTTATGGTGCGAGTTCCACCAAGACCATGGCCATATTACAAACAAGTGCTTCGCTTTAAAGGGTGAGATTGAGAAAATACTGAAATTCGGTAAGTTGAGGAAGTACGTTGATGGCAAGGCTCCTAAGAGGGGAAGAGATGACCCTAAAAAGAAGAGAAACGACAGACGTCATGATGATACTCCAGCAAGAACAGACGATGACTTGGAGGGTGATGATGAGGATGATCCAGACCTCCCACCAAAAGATGATAATGCCCCGGTGAAGAGGGTTGGTATGATCTCCTTCGGTGTTAACACCATATGCGGAGGATTAGTGGGGGTGGCTCTGAAGTGGCTGACCGAAAAGCTCATGTGGCGGAGGCCAAGTCAGTGGCCGAGCTAGAATTTTTAAATCTGACGTCTTCCGAAACCAAGCAGAAAAGAAAGAAGGTGGATATGGACAATCTTATAGCTGGGTTCTCCCGACTCGACTTCAAAGGCATCATAGCTCCGCATGATGACCCTTTAATAATCACAATAAGGGTGTATGTATGCGAGGTGCAAAGAATCCTCGTAGGTGGAGGAAGTTCAGCAGATGTGATGTCCTGGCCCTGCTTTAAGAGCCTAGGCCTTATCATAGCTAGGCTGGTGCCCTATCATCATCCGTTAATGGGCTTCAGCGATGAAAAGGCCCATCCTTTGGGCATGTATGAGATTGACGTATGAATGGGCGATGAGTGGCCTAAGTGGTTAACCCGGAAGATAATTTTTTTTCATGGACAATAACGTCTTCTCGGCCTATAACCTCATCAAAGGAAGAGTATCCCTTAAAGAGTTTGAGGTCGTGCCATCAACAGTCCACCAGATGCTAAAATTCCCGACCCCCTATGGGGTAGGGGAAGTGCAGGGTGACCAGAACATAGCACGAGAATGCTAATTCAACTCGGATAAAAATAGAGAGGCCCATAAAAGAGCAACTACCACGTATAACATTGATACGCTTGACCCTAGAGATGAAACGAAATTGAAGAAAGGATAGGCTGCGGAAGAGGTAGAATTCATCGTCCTCAATGAGGATGAACCAGAAAAAACTGTCTAGGTCGGCAAATCCTTAAAGGAAGAAATTAAGGGAGAGTTGATAAACTTCCTGAGGAAAAGGCAGAGTGTCTTCGCTTGGAGTCACATGGGCATGCCTGACATCAACCTTGAGGTTATGTGCCACAAGCTGAATGTGACTAAGGATGCTAGGCCAATCAAACAAAGACGAAGAATCTACTCTAGGGAGAAGTAAGACGTCATCCGAGAAGAAGTCAGAAAGTTAAAAGAGGCTGAATTCATCAGGGAAGTCATATATCCGGAGTGGTTATCAAACGCATTCATTATGCCCAAATCCAATGGAAAATGGAGGATGTACGCGGATTTTACCGACCTAAAAAAGTCTTGCCCAATATACATCTATCCCTTACCTCGGATCGACCAGATAGTAGATGCCACTACAAGACATGAGCTCATGAGCTTCATGGACGCTTATTCGGGTTACAACCAGATCTTTATGGACGCCGAAGACTCATAAAAGATAACCTTCATCACTGACAAAGGGACATATTTCTGCAAGGTTGTGCCCTTCAGATTGAAAAATGAGGGGGCAACACATCAACATCTTGTGAATAAGATGTTTGAGGACCAAATAGGCAAGACTATGGAAGTGTACGTAGACGATATGTTGACAAAGATCTTAAAGGCTTGCACTCACGTGGCAGACCTAGAAAAGACCTTCGATACTATGGACTTGTACAGAATGAAACTCAATCTCGCGAAGTGTGTCTTCGGGGTAGGAGCAGGGAAATTCCTTTGATTCATTGTCAATAATAGAGGAATAAAGGCGAACCCTGAGAAAATCAAGGCTTTGCTTGACATGAAGATGCCAAGAAGTATCAAGGACATTCAGAGACTCATTGGAAATGTAGATGCACTCAGCAGATTTGTTTCCAGAGCAACAGACAAGAGTCTTCAGTTCTTTAAGGTGATTAGAAAGGCCTTCGAGTGGGATAAAGAGTGTGATGAGGCTTTTAACCAATTCAAGTCCTACCTCGGATCTCCCTTACTCTTATCTCGACCCATAGTGGGAGAGAAGTTTTATGTTTATCTAGCAGTTTCTGAATCAGCTATAAGTGCAGCTATAGTACGGGAAGACGTTGGGGTTCAAATGCCTGTATACTTCAACAGTAAGGCCCTTCAAGGGTCTGAACAGAATTATCCACGGATGGAAAAGTTAGCCTACGCCTTGATACATTCTTCTAAGAAGATGAAGCCCTACTTTCAAGCCCATTTTATGGTCGTCCTCACTGACTCCCCACTAAAACAGGTCCTCCACAAACCCGAGAAGTCGGGTAGATTGATGGCATGGGCCATTGAGTTAGGGGATTATGACTTTACTTATCAACTGAGGGTGTCCATTAAAGGGAAAGAACTTGCAGATTTTATTACTGAGTTTGGGAAACGAACCCTGCCTCATGAAGTAAGAGTCACAATATACACTTGAAGTCTAAAATTTTCACTGACATATGCATACGGTGAAGTATTTGTCAAGCCACATGCCCTGGCTTGAATCACTAATCGTGACTACCCATTCTCAAAGACAACGACTTGTGAACCGATTCACTTCGAAAGCTAGAACGCTAGGCTTCCCTCCTTGAGACAGAGGTTACATGTTATGCTTCATATTAAAGTAAAGCTATAATTCTCATTTCTTAATGTTGGTCATTGACCCACATACTCAAGTCTCCAACATCTCCAAACTTCGATATCTTTCTTATCTAGTGAAACGCAACACTAACATAATTTTACCCTCCGGCCATCGCTACAATCCTTAGCAACGTCTTATATGACCCCAAACCATAACTATCAACTGACACCTCGAAGTTTCAATCATTATCCATCCCTAACACCTAATAATCCACATCACTAGAGTCATACTAAGTCATACGGGTAACACACGTGGGTGCTATAATTTAGCCTAACACTCCATTTCGAGTGCTATCTCTATAATGAACATCATCATGTTCTAGTTCTCCCAAGTGCATAATCTAACACTCATTAATCTATTTCGACATTATCCTTAAAAGTCATATAACGACACCATCTTATGAGCAAAAGTCATGGCACTAACTCCAGGAACTTCCATAAATCAACATGTTTTACTTTATTTATGGGGGAGATTTTATTTATGGGGGATATTTAAGTATATTTTTTTCTTTATTTGAAACTCGATGCGTCACGAGGTATATGTTTTTGGCTCATGTGTGTACGTACTTAAAGTGGAATTTTAGACACATGGATGAAGACAAAATTTTCCAAAGGGAAGAAGAAGTCTGAAGATAAAGAGACTTATGCCATTCCATTCTAGGGTTAGGATGGGTGTTAGGATTTTTATCATATGAGATTTTGATTTTAATTTGGTGTTCGTTTATGTTTGTTTCTTTTATACCGGAACCAAAGGGGGGTAAGAATAATTTTTCTAATATTATTCATAGTATGGACCTTTTCATATTTAGACTAGTTTGGCATACCCCATTACAAATCGTCATGCACCGTAATGATAAACTGAACTTGGGCATTTCCATGTTTGAAGACTTCCTAACATCCCATAAAGATATAAAGAAATTTAGCGTTTAAATTAATTTACATAATTTATTTTTGGAATGTTTATTGTTATAAAAAATTAACCGGGCTTTTTATTTTCAAAAAGAAAAATATTTTATTTTTAATCTTGTTCAAAGAAGAATATCATTTCGTTCAAAGGAACATTCAAAGTGTTTTCTAATGTGCTTCGGTCGAGGGCATACCGTTTTAGGTCATTTTAAGGTCGTTTGAATCCAGTTCAAACGACATTTCTTCTCCGTTCAAATGAGATTGTATTCAGTTCTAATGAGATGCACTTATTGTTCGAAAGAGACTTGAATTTTGTTCAGCTGACCCCGCCACCTCGAAAATGTCCAATAAATACTTGTTTTGTGTTCAGGTTTTCTAAGACTTTTGCTAGATTTTTTTATGCATATCTTTTACAAAAGTTCTTCACTTTTTGTGTTGCAAAAACACTGTTTAATTCACAAGCAAATACCCTAAATGTTTATTTTTGTGAATTTGTTTAAACCCTAGAAAGTTTTAGTATCTTGCACACACCTTTGTGGAGAAGCCATTACCATAGCCGACTTGTGATACCCGATGGGACTCACTACTGAAGAAGAAGAAGGCTGAGGCTAAAGGAGGATTGCGATCTTCTGATTATGATGAAGATCATTGTTATTCTTTATAGATTTATGAATATTAGTGAATTATACTTGTGGAGGTTATCAAGTATTGTAAGTCAACATTCTGGTAATATTTCTAAAGTGCTGAAAAAAGGTTTTAGCTGAAAGGAGTTTTTTCCTGAAACTTTTCCTTTATTGATTGTTTGGTTTGATTTATGTTTTGAATCATATAATTTCATGCTCTAGGGATAAAGGATTAAAATTTGGTGTGAATTTTTATTTGAATTTAATAAGTTAACATCGTTAGATAATTGTACACTCTAAAATTAGAATATTTATTGAGTACATTTGTTTTCTCATTCTCATAATGGTATCAATGTCTTCTATTCTCTCTAAGTATTGTAAGAGC
This sequence comes from Sambucus nigra, assembly GCA_949130495.1. NCBI lineage: Eukaryota > Viridiplantae > Streptophyta > Magnoliopsida > Dipsacales > Adoxaceae > Sambucus > Sambucus nigra. The sequence continues at coordinate 344,685,238 of OX422219.1, read as the reverse complement.
ACTCGTACTTACCCTCTCAAACCTTCTTCATTATTATCTTAATATGAGATCCTTTATCTCATTATGTCGGATAATTTTCATTCTGCCCAAATTATTCGGGTTGTTCGAATAATTCCCCCACAATTCCCTCAAAGCTCTGTGGCTTGAATAGGGAAGAGAGGTTGAGAAATAAGTTGATCGGTCGAGGTGGTTGGTCATAGTTTGAGATGGTTTTTCCTACTATTAATAAAAACTTATTGGATGAATCTTTTTCTCTATTCTTCCCATTGGTCCCTCAAAGGGAACACTCGTAATAGGTTTGCTTTTTTTAGGAATGATTTCAGCAGGAAAGAGATGATGACTCTGATTAAGTGAGCTTCAAAGTAATGCTTCTATTTCCTCGAAGCAATGACTAGAGAATAGGCCAACCTCTCTAGTGGAAGATAGCACTGCTCCTCATCGAGGAGCATCTTGTTGACATAGTAAATTGGATCCTGGTGCCCCTCTTTCATACACATCAAAATTAAGCTGACTCCATAATCGAATACCATGAGATACATGTAAATTGGATCCCCTAGATTTGGGATTGAGAGTAGAGGAGGTTTTCTTAGGTAGGTTTTTATATTATTTAGTGACTTTGATCATTCCTCATTCTAGGTTAAGTCTTTATCTTTATTCAATATTTATAAGAATGGTCGGCACTTCTCGAAAGATTTGGAGATGAAAAGGTTGAGATCTTCCATTATTCTAGTGAATCTTTGAATATTAAAAAGTGTTTATAGTGGATGAAAATTATTGATTGCCATGATCTGGTCGGGGTTAGCCTCAATTGGCTGACTAAATACCCAAGGAACTTCCCAGATTAGACTTTGAAGGAGCACTTAATTGTGTTGAGTTTCATCATATAGTATTTGAGGATCTTAAAATTCTTTTCCAAGTCTTATAGGTGGTTAGCCTTATGATTTCTTTTCACAAGAATGTCATATATATATATAGACTTCCATGGTGTCTCTTAGTTGTTCCCCGAACATTTTAACTACCAACTACTGATATATAGCTCTTGTGTTCATGTGACCAAAGGGAATGACTTTGTAATAGTATAGGTTGAGAGTGGTGATGAATGAGTCTTTCTCATGATTGGGGCCAAACAGAGGGATTTGATGGTACCCTGAGTATGCATATAGAAAACTCATATGTTCGTGGTTAGTTTTAGCGTTGACTAATTGGCTGATCTTTAGCAAACGAAAGATGTCTTTGGGACATTCTTTGTTGATCTCAATGAAGTCTATTCAAACTCTCCACTTCCCATTACTCTTTTTTACTACTACAAGGTTTGATATCCACTTAGGGATTTGAAATTATTTAATAATCCTTGCCTCGAGAAGCTTCCCTATCTATTGTTTCATGGCCTTTACCTTTTGGGGGGCTTTTTGATGAGCCTTTTGCATGATCGATGAATACATTAGGTCAACCTGAAGTTGGTGACACATGACTTTGGGATTAGTCCCAGGCATATCGTAAGGTTACTAAGTAAATGCATCCTGATTTTAATTTTGTAGAGAAATCAGTTCATTTCTTTACTTTTTGGAGAGTGAACTACTGATCAATAATTTCTTTTATAGGTATGAATTATCGAACACCATCTCATGTAATGGTTCCATGACCCTGTCTGATGGGGATACCCTCATCTCTTCTACCCTTGGTCTTCATACTTTAGTTGTTATTTGGATGTTATATCTCCATCCTTGGTCGGCTCAAAGATGAACTCTTTCTCCTTTTTCTTCTCATGTTTAGGTCTAATAATGGCGATAAAGCATTGCCAAATAATGGAGGGGGTCCCCTAATCTCAATTATCCCACTGTCAGTGATGTAGTTGAGATTATAGTAATAAGTGGAGGGGACAGTTTGCATGGGGTGTAGACATACTCTTTCAAGGATATCGTTAATCAATGTCCACAATAAGGAATTTGATCAGCTTTGGTTCGAACGTGCAATACCACCTTTCCTAATGGCATAGTCATCTTTTTAGTGAAACCGATAAACGGGATGGTCGCTTCTTCCTAATATTCAATCATGATATTAAGTTTGTTGAACAACTCCACATACATAACTTTTGAGGAACTTCCCTGATAAACTAGTAACTTATCCACATCCAAATTTATAATCCTGAGGGTGATTACTAGTGCATCATGATATGGAGTTCTAATTCTGATCAGGTCATCCTCCGAGAATACTAATAAAGTCATCCTCCATGAATAGTAGGTGATCATTATAATTTATGTTTTCCAGTCATCATCGCTTACCTATTGGGCTTTTAGCAGGGTCAGTTTGGAACGCCTCCATTATTGCAGTGACCTTTTTCATCTCTATTCGAATAGTGTTGCCCTTGATATTTTTTGGGCTTTAGGCGCCATGGATGATAACAAACCCATGCCCTGTTTCATTTTTAGGACATTATCTAGCTTCTAGTCGACATCAATTATGGCTTTGACTCGCTTCTTGTCCACATAGTCTCTTAAATAGCCAACCTGGTCCAATTTTTCTATAAAGGACTTGAAGATCTTACAATTCTCCATTTTGTGCCCATTGTCTTTGTGGTATGCACGTTGAGTGCATTATTTCTCTTTATTGGGGCCCCTTTATCCTTTTTGTCCACTTAAGGAACTATTAATCCTTGATTTTACTTAAGATCTTATAAATCTGCTCCTTAAAAACATTGTTGATTGATTGGAAATCCAAATCAGGTTCTGCCTTATCTCCATTCTTTGATCCTCCGTTATTTTTTTCCCCCTCTCTCGCGAGTTCTCTCTTTATCACCATTCTTAGTTGAGTTTGAGCGTCAGTTGTGATTCTGGGTGCCGGAGACCACATCTTCTACCTTTTTATATTTTTCTTTGCAGGACATGAGGTCGTCTATGGTGTTTGCCTATTTTTAAGTGAGGAATTGATGTAACATAGAGCTTCTTGGAAACTCGATCTTAAACGAGGCCACAATAACCTATTCGGAGAAATCCTCAACATCATTAGTGTACTTTGGAAATGATTCTTTGGGTTTTTCCCTCATAGTGAGAAAAGAATCAAATCCCTTCAGATGGGCGTTGCTGGTGATGAACCTATCAATGAAGGATTCAACAAGCTACTTAAAGTTGTTGACCAATCAGTGTGGAAATTTTTCAAACTATTTTTGCACAATATCCTCCATTATGGAAGGGAATATGTGGCACATAAAATCATCGTGATTATTCAACTAGGTCATGGTCTTATTGTACTGACGTATGTGGTCAATAGGGTCGGTCTTTCCATCATAAATTTTAAATTTAGGAGTTGTAAATTTCTTTGGGGGATCTGGCTCTTCAATTGCCCTTGAAAAAGGAGATTGCATCTAGGTGATGAGGTCCCTTATGCTTAGTTTCTTAGTGGATCTAGACCCACAGTTAGTGGGGTGTTGGTCCATCTCTTCTCTGATGAGATTGCGGATAACATGCCTATAATGTCCTATCTGTTGATCTCATCACACCGGTGACTCTCGTGCTCAGACTGCTCCTGTTCGTTCCTCGGCTGTGAGTTTTACTCGCCTAACGGATCAGGGTTTTTCCATGGTGCTTACATTTATATTCATGGACCACTCACTCCACCCATTTTTAACATCACTACAGACGTGCATTTTATTCCTCTTTGAGGCATGTGGCCTCCTCCTGTTGGTGGAGCCACTGTTCATATGCATTGACCATCTGTGAGATCTGAATGGATCTAGACTGATCATTTATTTTCTCAATGTGTTTGTCATGTGGGCGATAACGTGCATGAGGAACGTATCTACTCCTGTTGGGGTGAATTTATGATCTTACCCTGGACACTGAAAACCTATCCTGTTGGTTGCCTTTAAACAGCAGAGGTGCACTGTGTGGGTGAGACATGGTTGTTCAGTGGTTCTAACTGATTTAGGAAAAGAAAACTTGTTTCCCACAAACGACGCCAATTGTAGGTGCGAAAATCCCACAATAAATTATCCTAAACGATTAGAAGAAAACATAGTACAACAAGCCACACGACATAAGTATTTATGTGGTTTCACAATAGCCTACGTCCACGGGGTATTTTTCCTTTCTTATTATTTTGATTCTAATAACATGAATTACATGCCCCTTTTTTCGGGGGCAAGGATTACATTTGTAGTGGAGGAAGAGATGGTGTCGTGCATGACTCTAAAATTTGTTGATGCGGTTGCGAATTGATCGTACTGATCCTCCTTCGAGATCCTCATAGATGGGACTCTTTTTCGTTATTATCTTGAGTTGTGATTCTTTATCTCATTATGTCGGACAAATGTCACTCAACTCGAATTATTTGGGTTGTTCGGATAATTCCCCTATATAAACTTAATCAAATTAAAAAACGAAGCAAATTAAAAACATGTGTAAATAATCAAGATACTAAAACAACAAAGAATAAGTAATTAAGTTATATTACTAAATTATTAAGACATATCATAACGGAACCAAATAATAATTAATAAAAACAAATTAAGTAAAAAAAATTGACGTACTTTTACACCTACGATAGAAGGGAGAGCCTCGTAACTACATCAACGCTAAAAAACACAATTTTTATAAACTTATAAAATATGAAAAATTATTCTTTTAGCCCCTTTTCATATTGGGTACTTTTTACCAGAAATCAGAATTACTAAAAAGGAAAAAAATGACTACAAACTAGGATTTATGGGAATAACATACCTTGATAAAAAAAAATAATTCAAAATCAAATCTCTAATAGGCAAGAAATAGGTATGCGATTAAATGCAGAATAAAGTTTATTTTGAGATTATTTTAAGATGAGCCTTGAAAGGTAACTGATGAAGAGGTATATTTAAGAAAATGACGTCCCAAAAAATAAAATGCAGAGTGAGTTTCAAATTGGGTGGCTATGTGTTTTGTTAGGGTGGGTTGCATATAATATTGTTGGTGGGTTTGGGATAATAATAGTATTACTAAACATATTTAACAAGGATGAAACTTGTCTACAGTCGTGTCCCCCACTAGCTTCGCCCTAATACCCAAGTTCAAATACGTAGTGCCAAACTTTATTATTTAAGTATTCAATGGGTAAGGCCTAAAAATTGGGACGTTGAGCTCAAGCTAAAGTGTGAGATTTGGGCATTCTCATATTGTGTTACAAAATAGATAATTATTATGAGTGAAAACTTAAGAGTTCACTTTTGTGTAAAATTGGTTAATTTGGGAACTAATTTTGGGTATTCTCTATTGAGGATTTTGGGTAGAATTTTAGAAGACCTTTTGTGGCAAGATTAATATTTTATAGTTTTCAAATATTGTGTGGGGGTTATTTTGTGTGAAGAGAGATTATTTGTGTAAGAATGGAATGAAATGTCCTTTCATCTGTAATCTTCTTCTATTTAGTGACACGGATTGGCTGTGGACATAGCCAAATTGGTAAACCATGTAAATTTTGTGTTCCTCCATCTACTTTCTATTTTCTTTATTTTGTTTTACAGATTTGTGTGATTGGTTTGTTATCACTCTTATACAAAACACACTAGAACACTTGCGCAATGTCATCTCAAATTGTATAGAGGGGAACAAAAAAATGCTACCAACATGAAAAAGTAAAATTTTAAAATATAAAGAATGAGATAGGTTGGATCAGCACCCTGTCCAACTTTCTCAACACATTATGGGTTATTGTATACCTCGTTCCTCCATAAATTTAATTCATAATTGTAATTCAGACACCCGTTTTAAAAGATGAATCGCCACATTACTAATAAAGAATAAGAGAGGTTGGATCAGTACATTTGGGGAATAATCACGTTGTCAAAGAGGTATGGATATTGTCACATTACTAATGAACGCACATAGGATAAAATCTAGTTTATATGAATGACCTCGATTATTATTTATCTCTAAAAATTTCAGGTGACTAGATTCAACTGTGGAAGATTTATGTCGGGGATAATAGCTAACCAAGTAAGTGGCAATTAAAAACGCTAAACATTATCCGGCAGACACTATATTTGGGAACAAAACTGTTAAAAATGGAATTAAAAATGTTAAAAAAACAAAATTAAAATTTGTCCAAAAATAAATACACACGAAATAAAATATTAGACTCGAAAAAAAAAGGACCCAATAAATTTTTTCTCAAAAAGTTAATACTTAGGCCTAGGGCCCACATTTGTACCCGTACCGAGTCGAGCTCCGCTGGATCGAACTGGGTCAGGCTGGGTGGGGGACGACAGTGCGTGCGTGTGGTCTTAAAATCCAATCAAAGGATATGTAGGTCCTCCCTCCTTCAAAGAGTCGGAATACTCCAAGGGCAGCAAGCCTTAAAGCAAAAATGTTATATACGACACCCGTTTTTCATATTCTTCCTATATTGGACAACACTTAACATAACACTTCAACCAAAGTCCATGTTCCAAGTGGGTACTTTGAGATATAATTTCTCATTCATTTATTTATTATTTTGCACATGTGAGTATACCACATTATACTTTTCATGGAAGAGAACACGTTATGACCTTCTAACCGTCACAAAAAACATATGGGTCCTATATTAAATTAACCCTAAAGTCGACCAAAATCTAATTTTGTCAAAACAATTTAGTACCATAAATTCCAACAATCCCCCACATGAATGAAATTGTTCAGATCAACATATAAGACTATGCAGGCACAAAGAGAGTTCTAGTAAAATATTACTGCATCGGGAGAGATAGATTTTGGCGTTGAATCTCACATAAGAAATGACTATCGGATTTACTTACTGGTCGATGAACGTGATGTCTTGAATTATTCAGTGTTTGATGTAAACCAAGATAGTAGGCTACACACTATAATTCTTTGAATAAAGTTAGTTAATTCAATTGTGTTCATTTTGGATCCTGAATAACTCCTGGTTTCATGAGTGCTTTAGAATTTAATCCCTCCAAAACTTTCATAGAAGCGGCCCCTTTACACTCACATGGGTGACTTCTCATTAAGAGTATCCTACTATACCCCACTTGAATTTTCAAGATATATCAGTCATTAAAATCTTAGATTATCCTTACTTTGCAAGTGACACTATTTTATCACAGGAATAGGTACGAGTTTAAAACTCATCAGTGCTCACTTCAAAGAGTCAGTCAAGATTCGATTATCCCTTTGAACCTAGATCTTGGAATTTCTAATCAGCTAGGTAGGGTTGCCATCAAGATAACTCTTTATTTTTATGCTTTACTCTCATTCCTCTCGGTAAATTATACGCTTGCCCTCTATTCAACCCTTTGGTTAATGGATCCATTGTATTGCCCTTAGACTTAGTATATTCAATGGAAATAATTCCATTAGAGAGAAATTATTTAACATTATTATGTCTCCAATGTATATGCTGAGACTTACCAATATATATATGACTCTGTCCTTTGCCAATTGTCGATTCACTATCACAATGTATGCAAATTGTAGGCACAAGTTTGAGCCACATTGGAATATCCTCTAAAAAGTTTTGAATCCAGCCTGCTTCTTCTCTAATTTTATTTAAAGTTACAAATTCATATTTCATGGTGGATCTAGTAATATAAGTCTATTTTGAGGATTTCCATGACATAACAGCACTACTAAGTGTAAATACATAGCCACTTGTGGATTTAGAGTCAATTGAGTCAGATAGCCAATCATCATCATTGTAACCTTCAAGTACAGCTCGATATCTTATTTAGTGCAATCCATGATTAAGGGTATATTTTAGCTATCTAAGAACCCTTATTATGGCTTGCCAATGGTCCTTTTTGGGATTACCTATATATCTACTTAATTTGTTAACTGAGTAAGCAATATCTGATTGAGTGCATTTCATGACATACATTAAACCACATATGATACGATAGTACTCTAATTGATGTATACCATTATCAGTATTTTTATATAAATGAAGACTTGGATCAATTGGTGTTTTAACTATGCAATCACTACCTTTATCAAACTTATCAAGTATCTTCTCAATATAATGATATTGAGACAAGACATGTCCATTCGAGGTTTTAGAAATTTTAATTCCTAATGTAACATCCATAATACCCATAACTTTCATATTACATTTACTGAACAAGATTTTCTTGGTAGATTTAATTATATCCTTATTACTTCCAATAATAACCACATTGTCTACATAGAGACGAACAATAACATAACCATTTTGAGTGTTTTTAATGCAAACATATGCATCACACTCATTTATTTTAAATCCATTTAACATTTCTACAATATAAAATTTCTCGTTCCACTATTTAGATGCTTGTTTTAATCCATAAAGGGATTTAACAAGTCTACAAACTTTCTTTTCTTATCTTGGAACTATAAACCCATCTGGTTGTTCCATATATATCTCTTCATTTAACTTGCCAATTAAGAAGGAGGTTTTCATATCCATTTATGTATCTCAAGATTACTTAGTTCTTCAATAGCTATTAACATTCGAATGGGTGTTATTCTCGAAACTAGTGAGTAAATATCAAAGTAATCCAATCCTTCCTTTTGCCTAACCTTTAGCTACAATTTTAGCTTTGTATTTTTCAATTAATCCATCCACTTTAAATTTTATCTTGAATATCCACCTGTATCCAAGAGGTTTATTACCTGGTGGGAGGTACACCGATTCCCGAGTATGATTTTGCATGATGGATTCAATTTCTATTAACAACCTCTTTCCAAAAGGAATATTCTAGAGTTAACATCACTTCTATAAATCTATTGGGCTCATTTTATAACATGTAAGTTAGGAAATCTGGACCAAATGACTTTGAAGTCTTTATCCTTGTGTCCATCCCTTCCCCCACGGTCGGTGCATGCGCGCAGTAGTAAGGGTATTGTGCCTTCCTCTGAGCACTTTGGCCATTGTCAAAATGTGGGGGTGAAATACAGAAAATAGAGTCGTCAACCTATTTTGCACAAAACATGCAAAAAGAAATATTGTTGCCTCAAGAGAACGACATCAAATACATACTGATGTTAGCAAAGCCAATTACTTCAAGGATTTAGGGGCTAAGTTATGGAATGGGAAGGTGTTAGGCACCCATCCTGATCTTTCGATCTCTTATGAGCATGTGTTATTCTTCTTCTTAATAACTCTGTTAAGTGTATGTGCATGTATATATAAATCAACAATGTAATTTCTCAACTCATGTCATGGAGAAAGATGGAGTGAGGTCATCTGTAGTAGAGTTCCCAAAATAATAATAAAATATATAATGTGTGTGTTTGTCGCGTCACCGATCATTTATAGAAAGGCGATGGTATAATTGGACAAAACATGAGCATGAATCACAAATATGATATGTGGAAATAATATATGAATAAAAATATGAAAAGAGGAAAAAAGGACTCGAATCTCAAGTTTTACCCAATATGCCAACGTCGCCTAAAAAGACATCAAATTCCACGTAGTTCGCATGCAACACGGGGGTCGGTTTTATCCCACAAATCCAACCGAGGAATTTATTATATTTGTGTGCATAGGAAAATGATGTTTTAGTGTGAGATAATTTAGTGAGAAATCCCCGTTTGGAATTTATAATAAAACCCCTTATCTCTTATTTTTTTGTTTTTTTTTTTTTGTAGAATATATAGTATGTGAAATACTACTGATAAAAAAATGGGATATTAATATGTGTGAACTAATATAGATGAAATGTGAAAGTAAAAATTGAATAACTAATGCGAAAATAAGGAATTTTAAAGAGAGAGGGAAAGCTTTGGACCTTCTTTGCAAGCTTTGAGATTCATATTGATTGTTAAAAAGTTGCCCCCAGAAATGGATGGAGGCGGTAGGAGGAGAGGGAATGGAATTTGCTAAATTGGCTAAAAAGGATAGAAAATGAATATAGGGGAGAGGTTTTAATATGAAAACCACGATGACTTCGAGAGAAAGTTGTTAAGATCACTGAGAGGGATGCTTTCGAGGTGCCTTTCGAAGTGAGCTAATGCTTTCTTTATATAGGGTCAAGGGGGTTCCAATCGACATTGTCCTTGTCCTACCTATCGGTAGGCAATGCTAGACACACTACCGATTGGCAGGGAAATTGGTTTTCCAATCGACGGTCTCATACAGATTTTTTAGAAAAATGGTTGTCAAACGTAATCTGTAAGTCCAAATTGTGCACAGGATGTACCATTGGAAGTGGTATTCAGAGACCTTTAAGAATACATTGGGTTTCTCCCAGGTTCGGGAGTTGACTGTGATCAAACGGGGCTCAGAAGCACATAGTAATCTTTTAGATAAGAGATTCTCGGAGGAAGATGGATCATTCGTCTGAACCATAAGGCCAATTCACATATAGGATGGACCGTTGGAAATTTCATTTAGATCCCTTCGAAGATTCATTCAATCTCATTTGGTTCGAAGAGTTGACCTTGGTTAAATGTGTCTGGAAGTAGTCGGTGACCCTTCGGAGTAAAACAGGTCATTTGTCCACACCATAAGGATGATTTGAGTATGCGGTGGATCGTTTGAAAGTGAATTCAGAGATCGTTACAGATTCATTCAGTCTTATTTGAGCAGAAGAGTTAACGGGGGTCAAATGGAACCTGAGAGGTCCCGGTGGCCTCCGTATCAATTTTTGAGAGAAAATGGATTGTTCGTCCAAACCATAAGGATGATTTATGAATAGGTAAGACTATTGGAAAGGGAATTTATATACCTTCAAATATTCATTGAGATTACGCTCAAGAAAGGAAGTTTATTGGGGTCAAAATCGAGCTTGGGAAGTCTCGGTGGCCTCCAAATCGATTTTTGATAGTAAAACGAACCGTTTATCTGAACTATAAGACTGATTCATGCATAGGGCATACCATTAGAAAGGGGATTCATAGCCCTTCAAATATTCATATAACTTTTTCTTGGACGATAAAGATTACCTAATTCAAATGGGAAGAGGGAGTGCCTGATGGCCACCAGATCGGTACTTAGAGTATGAACTAGGGTTTATGGTGAAGGAAGAAGTGATAATGACCTAAGGACATGTTTAGGAGGGTCCTAGAATGTGGTGTCCATAGAGCCCCTCGACGGGTGAGCCTAGAATAAGTGAAGGTTGTCAAATAAGAGGTCAATTCTAAGGACCTAAAGGAATGAGGATGACCAGTTCAGAGGGTCGAGGTCGATTCTGAGGACCTAATGCAATGTTGGGGATGACCAATTATTCGGGTCGATGTTAATTTTGAGGACCTACAGAGATGATCGATTCTAAGGGCTGAGGTCAATTATGAGGACCTAAAGTTATGATGACCAATTCTGAGGGTCGAGGTCAATTTTGAGAACCTTAGGTAGAGGCCTATTTTTGTGGGGAATTCTTTGAATCGCCTTGGGGATGAAGATGCACCTGTCATTCTGTTGAGGATTTTGTTGTCTTGAGACTCTTTTAGGGAAGGTTTTACCATTCTTGAGACATCCGATTGGGATAGTTTTATTGGGGGAGCTGAAATTTTCCTTTAGCTTGGATATCCCGCTGGGGAAATTAGGAAGGTATTATTTTGAAATTTTTTTGGGGAGGAATTGATTTGAGGTTTGGATTTATCTCGAGAAGACTTGTAATTTGAGATTTTGCCGGGGAATTGGACTTGGGATGCGGGCGCATTGTCGATTTTGGTTTGTAGAATATTGTTTAGGGCTTATGTTGGGGGTAAAAGTGTAATATCAATCCTGTTGAGCATTTTGGGAGTATATAAGGGTTTAGTATTAAAAAAATGGTCTTCTTGATCAAGAAATATTCCAATAGTTTTTTAGCATTTTTAGGAATTTTTCAGGTAATTTTTGGATTTTTCTAGCATTTTTTGTACAAAATTTTATGGGGGCTACTGACTGGCATGTTGTAGGGGTTACTATTTGGAAATGGAATAGTTTCCTGAGCTTTTTGGGGTAGAGTAACAGACATGTTCCGATCGGTATGGACAGGGGGTATGTCAATCAGTATGTTGTATAGTCTCATATAAAAAGGGTGTGATCCTTCCTCCTTTTTCACATCTTCAAGCCTTTGAATCTTATGCTTCCTCTCTCTAAAATTTTTTCCTAAGTCCTTTCTTCTTCAAGACTTCAAATGGCGGTCTATTCCAGCGAGGAATACAATTTGGAGTGGTTGAGTGTTGATGACTAGGCTGGCCGGAAGTGGCAGGCTAGGTTTCCCCTTGCTTTAGGTAATGACAATGTGTTTGATCAATTTGATCACGTTTCTGATGAGCGCACTCTTTTATGTGATCCTGCGCACCACCATCCGTCTAGGGTGAGGAACCCTAGTGGCTATGTAAGTATGATGACCTATGTTTTTTTTTTCATTTTCCTTTTATTTTCTTGTGCTGATGAAGGCTTTTTCTTCTCTTTTACTTTTGCAGACTAACATAACTCCTTAAAGCATGCGCTCTTGGGGGATGACTGGATTGAAGTACATATGGCTCTAAGGGATGTGGGTAGGATCATTTCTGAGGATTCAGTCCATATTTATGCTCTTTGGGAGTACTCTTAAGTCAAAGGATTGATGAGACTCACAGACGGAAAGTGATATGGATAGCCCAATTATTTATTTTACTTTGGTTGGGTGGTTTCTTGTTGGCAACGAGGGACGACGTCGTTCATCTCTGATTTTTGACAATTTTGCGGAAATTTTCTGACATTCGGCTCTATTATCAGGGGATCTTGACCTTGGAGACCCTTTATTCTTCTATGGATGTATTCATTTTGTGCTGCCGATAGACGTTTATGGGGTCCACGTACCTGTTGGAGCTAACATTCGCATTTCTTTTTCTTTTTATGCATTTCCTTGCATCTTTCTTTAGTTTCTGATTTGTTGATTCATGTCTTTTTGCAGATGTGATTCTATGAGGTGAAAGGGATAAATATGAGGTTGATATCCCTAAAGGATGAGGACTCTGGGGACTTCTACCAGATTTACCGATGGAGGAAGTCCAATAGGAGGTCAAACCAGTCTTTATCCCTGGCGGCGGTACGGTAGGCCCTGAACACGTTGAAGAACGATCAGGTTATTTATTTTTCTTTTGAATCCTCTTTTGGCATTTTATTTCTTTGTACGAATATTGATATTTTTTCAAGGCTTGTAGGTGATCTTTTACCTAGGGGTACGGCTCTTCGGCATACGTGGGTGACAGGTATGCATGCATAGATGTGAAGGTTGATGGCACATGAGTTCGGGTACTCCTGTTACTTGGGAGAGAGGGTTATGCGAAATATGATAGAGTATGAGGTGGTGGTCCCATCTTCGATGCCCCCAATGTATAGGAGGCGGGTTATGGAGATGTCTGTCGAGTCTATTGTGGCGGTGATGATTGGCGAAGCTTATATGCTCTACATAGACACGACGACAAGATATGACTAACTGAGTTTCATGATGAGCTGGTTGATGCCACCTTGCATTTACTACGTGATGAAAATGACTCCACCTCCTACTTCTTTGGGAAGGGGTATGCTCAGGTTGATGGGATCTTCCCATAGTACGATTGGTACACCGTCGGCGGTGGCAGCGACAGAGGAGGCTCTATTTATTCAGGTCACTACCCTTCCTATAATTTCCATTTAACTAGTGGGAGGACATTGAGCATGCCGCACTGCCCTAATGTAGCAATATCAGGATCAATGGGGCTTACGGATGGGTGCTTCAGCCCGAGGTATACTTTTCCCTTTTTTTATCTCATCTTCTTTCGATTCTTTCTTTGCTTTTTACTGACTGATTGGTCTTTTGTTTCTGTGTGCTTGAAGCATGTTCGGGTGCTGACCACCTAGATAAAGGATATCAAGGATTGGGTGGCCTCTACGATTGCATTCATCAAGGACTCCGTTACTTCTTTCTTGGTTCTATCTGCCACCTCGGATGAGAGGTCGGGCTCTTGTAGTGGAGGTTCCACTACTTATCGCCAGGGGAAGCGTGTTTGTCGTGGGGGGTGAGGGTTTGAGAGAGAGAGAGATGTGGGTTCGGATTGAGTTTCATTATTTTGTTTTTCTATTTCTTCTTATTTCCTTCAAAGATGTAATGCAATGACAACATATATATATGAAGGACATTTTTTTAATTCTTATTGTAATGACTTATTCTATATGCACTTTTACTTTGCTGTTGAGACCGTAAAAATGACAGGATTTTTATTTAAAAAGGAGAGCTTAATTAACTTGAGAAAAATGTTTTATTTTGGGAAATGATAAGTAAAAAGGATAAGTAAGAACAAATAACTTCTTTTTTTTTAAATAAGGATTTCGTTTTTGAGAATTTAATTTTGACAAAAAGGGAAAGATAGAAAAATCTAAAATAAGGGGGTTATTGGTAGGCTTACCCCTTGCCATGTCTATTGGCATATGGGTCAAGTCAAATCGGCCTAAGTCTTTGATTGAATTTTTCTACAGATCAGAGTACTTTGTAGGGGGGGAATTCATTCGGATTCCTCATATCCCATGTCTTTTTGTCAAACCATTTGTGTAAAAAAAGGGAGCTAAGGAGTGTAGTTTTTCCATCCACATCCACTTTATCCTTTTTACTTCTTGCTTATTATTTTCTATTTCATTATCATCCAAATGTCCCTTCTGATGCATGCTGAGTTTTCTTCCTACATCAAAAGTCTTGAAGCCATATGTTTGTACAATGTGGACTATAAGGCTTTTAACTTGCGTCGGGTATGCTTGTGGAATAACAGAGCCATTGACAATAATATGCTAGTGGTGGTGGCACAATTTTGGTATCCCGAAGACCATGTTTTCCATTTCTATTTAGATGAGGTCTTCCTAACCTACGAAGAGTTCTCAGCCATATTGAGAATTAATTTCAGCATAGCAGCGACTAAGACTGAATTTTCTCGATCTCTTCGGGCACTACGAGTGGAGTTGCTCCACATTTCCCCTTCGGTTACTCAACTATTGGTTATTAGAGGTATGATTTCTCTTTTAAATCAAATGTATTTTGTGCACTTGAAGGATTTCAATGATGCGAGCTATACTAGAGTTATTGCCCTGGGACAAACTTCGAGGCTCTTTTTGGTAAGGACGAACTTAATGGTGGATCCCCAATAGGCTATGATAACAGCGTGGATGTCTTACCGTCATAATCCTATGGAGGTGATACTGGTGGAGACCTTTAATGGCCTTTATGCTTGGAGGGAAGGTTGCTCTGATTTTTTGAGAAGGAGCCTGGTGATGCTGTTCATATGGTTGGCTAAGAGATTATGTCTAGAAGTTCCTCTGAGTATCCCTATGTAGGCATACTAAATTTCTTTACTCGGTACTCTACCATTTTAGGTCCTTCTATCAGAACTGGGTTTTGTAGAGCATGGAGCCATATGGCTTTGATGGTCGGTACAGAGTGGGGATAATCGTAGCCTATTATGTAACTAGGAGAGTACTGATATCCTCAATTAGCTGTCATGTGGTAGACTTCATTATATTTCCCTCGGTAGCTTCTATGTCAAGTTGGATGGGAGAAAATAGTGCCTCCTTGGACACTAGACTTCATTCCAATGGAAGACTTGACTGAATCCATGCACATGAGGTTAGGTTCTCTGTGGGAGACTCGTCGAACATCAACCTGTCCATCTCAGTCTGTAGGCAGGGTCTGGCATGTGTTCGCAGACTATCTAAAATGTTTATGGAAGCGAGTCGTGGCGAAGATCCTAGAGAAAAATACCGGTCAGAGATGGTTTGTCCTTTTTGACAACATGGAAGGAGGGGTAGTGTTATTTTCTAGTCTAGTTAGGACATGCCGCTCTATAAAGCGTATTTGAAGTATCAACTAAGTAGTGGAAGTTTGGGGACATTCGGGATCGAGTGATGATAAGGCTGGGTCTTCTGGCAGTCACACATAGGGTTTTGTGAAGCTAGTATTATTTTATATGAAGATTTTTAGATGACTAGGTGATGTTTTGTTTGTATTTGGGGTTTTGGGAATAATTTTATGTAGTTTGGTTAGGTTTGTTTAGAAATAGTTTGGTTAGAGAAGATGGATAACAATTTTGACTCCTTTCATTGATACTTCTTGTAATGGTACCTAACTTCCTTATTTGAAATAAAAAAATATTTTGATCATATTATTGTGCCTCTTTATGATTTTTACATTTGAGTTATCTATACCAAACGTTAAGGCATATATAATCCTTTTGTTCATGTAAATGATAAAATGAACTGTCGCTCTCGAAGGATAGAAAAGAATAACAATTTGTGAAAAAAAGGGGACCGCGTTTATGTAAAATGTATGAGCTACCTACGTACCTCTAGGGGTTTTGAGAAAAATTTGAGTTTCGTTTTTGTAAGTAAAAAGGTTTTTTTAGATGATCAGGCCCCACGTAGTTCTGGGAAGTGAGAAATGAAGAGACTGTTTTTCGAATATAAGGGAGGTGAGAAGAGTCATAGCATGATGAGATTTTGGACTAAGGGTGGAACTTCTTGAGACGGTCTGGGTTGATTGGACGTCTTATTTCTTCTCCTACGAGGTATGCGAGCACAGTAGCACCTCCTAGGAGAATCTTCTTCACTATGTAAGGGACACTCCAGTTCGGCTTGAACTTCCCTCTAGGGTCCTAGACGGGTTATATGATCTCTTTAACGGCCAGGCCTCCTTCGATTGAATGATCACGCTTTTCGATGATGGTACCCTTATATGTGGTATAGATCCTTCTTCCTCTTTTCATCCAAGAGGCACAGTTCATCAAAGAGAATCTGATACCATTCTTCCTCACAAATTCTTCTCTCAAGCATAATGCATAAGGAATGTAATTCTAGCTCAACAGGTAGGAATGCTTCCATGCCGTACACCGAGGAGTAAGGGGAAGCCCTAGTAGATGTCCTGACTGAAGTTTGGTAGACCCATAGGGTGTAAGGTATCTAATCAGGACACATATCGGCAACTCTCGATCATTTTACTGATGATGGCTTTGATGTTCTTATTGGCAGCTTTTACTGCACCATTGGTTTGGGGTTGGGAGGGAGAATATTTATGCCTTTGGATCCCGTGCTCATCGACCAGTTCTGTAACCTCAACTTTAAAGTCTAACCCATTGTCTAATACTAGCTCATGAGGAACTTCATATCGACAGATGATGTTCTTCCGAATAAACTTGGCCACCTTCTTGCCATTCAGTACTATGTATGACTCGACTTCGGCCCATTTGGTGAAGTAATCAATGGCAACCAGGATGAACTCATGCCCATTTGAAGTTTTGGGTGTGACTTTCCTTATGATGTCAATGCCTTAGGTGGAGAACAAATGGGTAGAAGTCATGTTGTACAATTTTTGAGGCGATAAGTGCTGGAGATCGGCAAATTGCTGGCATTTGAGGCATCTCTGAATGTAGCCAGTGTAATCATGAACTATGGTGGTCCAATAATATCCCTCCTAGATAATATTTTTCATAAGCATATGATCATTCAGGTGAGGTCTGCATTCCTCATTGTGGATCTTTTACATCATTTCTTCAATATCAGCCCCTGCGATACAGTGTAAGTGGGTTCCATCGAAGTTCCTCTTGAACGATGCTTTATCGTAGATGATGTACTAGGTAGCTAATTTGTGAAGGGTTGCACGATCTTTCTTATTAGTGTCTTGGGGATACCTACCATGCTTGAGGAGGCACCAAATTCCATAGTACCTGCACTTGGCCATATCAGAATCTTCCCCTGTGACAAGCTTAATGTGGTAGCAGTGGGTTGGCATAGCTTATTTTTGGACTAGGAAAGGGGCCATTGTTGCTCTTTCGGGCATGTCGACTATGGAGGCCAGGGTAGCAAGGGCATCAACTAAGTTGTTCTTTACGCGGGACAAGTAGTGGAGGGTGACATCTTGGAACTGGGAGGCCAACTCTTCTATGTGGTCATGGAAGGGTAATAGATTTTCATCTTTGACTTTCCATCTTCTAAGGACTTGGCCAATGATGAGGACAGAATCCCCGTAGACATCTAGATTTTGATACCTTTTCTTAGGGCGACTTTGAGGCCTATAGTTCATGACTCCTATTTGGTCATATTAATTATGTAGGGAAAATCTAGCTTTATGGCAATGGGAGTGTGAGAGTTATCAGGGGCGATAAGGATTATCCTAATGTTGTATCCTTTATTGTTGGTAGTGCCGTGAAAGAACATTTATCATCGGAGGTCCTCTTGAGAGGTGTAGAGAATATCTTCGTCCAAGAATTTAGAGACCCAAACATCAACCTATTCCATGGGGTAGTAAGGAAAGTAATCAGAGATGGCTCTCCCCTTCATGGCTTTCTGTATGCTATACACGATATCTAACTCAGCTAGTAGCATTAACCACCGGTCCATTCAGCTAGATAAGGCGGGTTTCTCAAGCAGACATTTGACAGGATCCATTCGGAACACAAGTCTTATAAAAAAAGAGGGCATATAGTGCCATAACTTTTTTGCGACCCAGACTAGGGCAACACATTATTTCTCCAACCAAGGTAGTGTAGTTGACTTCGTACCCGGCCAACTTTCGACTACCATAGTAGATAGCCCTTTCCTTGCGAAATTCTTTGATATATTGGGTGAAGTAATAAATTAGATTTTATTTTATTAAGTGTAGAAACTCTCTATTATCCCTCCTAGGTCAAAGACATTTATGATTCTCTCTTTATTGTTAAGCATTGAATACATAACATAGTTGGATTCATAGTTGGATTTATTGCATTTCTTACTCACCTGCTTCATCTTTTCTTGTTCTAGTTTCTTTACCTTGTATTTATTGATCTATATTTAGTTGGTTGGTTTATAAATTGATGGGTTCTTCATTTGTGAATGTCTCTTGCATGTTTTACTTAGTTTCCATCATAAGTGGCTAGTCCTTCAAGTTGGGGATCATGATCCCACCTTAGATTCTTGAAATTCATATTTAGGGTTTGGTTTATAATTATTATACTAGAACATCATGACGTAGTATTGGAGTATCCTAGTTTCTTAACTTCTCTTCTCTTGCAAGAGTAGCATTTGAAGCTTTATTACAACCCCGACCCATCTAGCACCATAACTAATTAACCCCTATTCCTCCATTGATGAGTTTCGTCCCTATATGGTTAATGTTCGGACTTAATTAGTTATGATCGATTAAAGTTAATTTGAACCAAGTCTCATCATTTTCTTAGAGAATGCAAGGTGTAAGAATGATCATCAATCCCTTTTATCTCTCGAATTCAAGCTTTCCAAATTTCGTTTCATAGTATATTCATTGTTTACTCGTTCTTTTATAATTAGGCGCATGTGAGTTTAGTGGTTAATTAATCTCACCACATTAAATAAAAAATCATCTTTTACACTTTAACTTTGAGACATTTAGAGAGTATCATATAATGTATCTTCATTGTCTTATGAGATTTCAATCCCTGAGGAATACGATTTTGGACTTACCTGGATATTAGTTGTTACGAAAGATTTGCATTTGAATCATACACTATTTTTAGATAACCAAGTTTTTGGCATCATTGTTGGGTATTGGCAACAATTTTAGGCTATAAGACATTCTCTTAACACTTTTCCATTCCCTATGGTCACCGTGATAACACGGTTTCCAGAAACATAATCCAAAATTTGATTATGCAAGACGTGAACCATAGCACTTCAAATCCTATAGTTGAATCCTCGTTGTCTAACAAACGTTCGTACTATTGGATACCATATCCAACTCCTTTTATTTCAATCTCATCTCATACCAGAGCCCACTCTGGGCCTAAATCCATGTTTGACAATCAAAACAAACACAGTAATCGAGGGGAAGTCAAGCCTCCCTATAGGCCCATGAGAGACTATTTACAACTGAAGAGGATGACCTCTCCGTCCTGCATCATCTTTCCTTATAATGTCGTGCAATTCCATTACTGTAATGGAATGATTCCATTATTACCCACCTACCACAGCATGGAGAGTGAGCAACAATACTTACACGTGAGAGAGTTTGAGGAGGTGTGTGCTACCTTTAGGGATCAAACTGTCGTCTTAATGTCACATGACTTAGACTCTTTCCATTCTCTCTCAAGGATAAAGAAAAAACTTGACTTTAGTTCTCAGATCCAAACTCTATAGGAAGTTGGCGGGATATGAAAGCCCAATTTTTTAAGAAGGTTTTCCCCACCCATCTTACCAACTCTCTTAAAGATCAATTCCAAACCTTTTTCCAAGGCGAGGGTGAGACCTTCGAGAGATGTTGGGAGAGATTTAATGATCTTTTGAATAAATTCCCCCACCATGGTTTCAAAAATGGAGATTCATCTCCTTTTTTTCACAATGGACTTTCACTTATGGCTAAACAAATGGTGGAGACCATGTGCTTCGGAGATTTCTTTGTTTTAGATCCAGATGATGCTTGGGTACATTTTAATTATTATGCCGAAATCACACAAGCTTGGGATACTTTGAACCCAAAAAAAGCCAATCCCTATTATTCCATTCCTCCTTCCTCTAGCCATGGTATATATCACTCGCCAATGGGGATGATATGTCTTTGCGTGTAGCTCAACTAGCCAAGACAGTCGAGGATATGGATACCAAAAGTTGGTACTCCCATGCTCCTTCTTCGTCTCGCATTGAGGAGGTTTGTCCCATTTACGACATTAAGGATCACTCTACGAAGTATTGTCCTCCAATCCCGACATATAAAGTGATGCTTTATGATCAAGCCAACGTAATGGCCACATATAAAAACAAATTCATGACTCCTCTCGAAGAAGGATACAATTTCTCTTAGAGAAACTATCCCGATTTCTCCTATGATCAACCCTAACAGGCCCAAAATCCTCCTCATTCAAATTATCAAGGTCCTCCCACACCTCCTAATTACCAACAATCGTACTTGCAACTACCTCCTCCTAATGTGCATATGCAAGGTCCCCCATCGGGACCTCCTCCTCCGGTTATTCCTCCCTACGCACACCCTAACAAGAAAAATCTTGAAGATACCTTTCATGCTTTTATGAATGCTCAACAAACGGTTAATAATCAAAATGCACAAAGCTTTGAGAATATTAAATATTCAATCTCTAAGTTAACCACCTCCTTGAGCATTCAGGAAAAGGATAAGTTTCCTTCACAACCTCAATGGACGATTGGGAAAATAGTGTGAATACCGATGTCTCAAATGCCCCTCCCGATCAAGCAAAAAGGTATTATTGTCCTAATAAGTGGGAAAGTCTTCCATAAGACTATCCCCCCCCAGTCACGATCACTAAGGAAGTCTCGCTCGACCCAATAGAGTTCGAAGAAGCTTCCTCGAGAGATATTGATAAGGAGTCGATAATAAAATTAGAGGTAGTTGTGAAGTGTCCCTTGTTCGTACCTTACCCTCAAAGGCTTACAGCCCCAAAATGCAATGCCAACATCTTGGAGATGTTTAAGAAATTAAATATTAATATCCTCCTCCTTGATGTGATACGCCAAGTTCCTAAAGGACTTGATTACGGTGAAACAAAAACTTTTTGTTAGGAAAAAAGCATTCTTGGCCCAAAATGTGAGCTCAATAATTTAATCTGATGTACCTCCCAAGTACAAAGAATCCAGTTGTCCCACTATATCTTGTGTGATAGGGAACTTCAAAATTAAGCAAGCCTTGCTCGACCTAGGCGCGAGTGTTAACTTGCTACCATACTCGGTGTATGAATAACTCGGCTTAGGAGACCTCAAATCAAAAAAATATCTCTCCAATTAGAGGATCATTCTATAAAGTATCTGAGAGGGGTTGTGGAAGATGTCATCATTCAAGTTCACAAATTTTACTTCCCGGTGGAATTTTGGTCTTGAACACCCATCATGTTGCTCCCGATAGCAACAATACCCCCATTATCCTTAGTCGTTCGTTTCTAACAACCTCTAATGCCTTGATTAATGCTAGAAATGGACAAATGAATCTCACATTCAGGAACATGACCTTTAAGCTTTACATATTTAATATTACTAAGAAAATGGGTGATGATGATGGTGTCCAAGAGGTAGACCTCATTGAGGAGGTAGTCCAAGGGCATTTTGATGCCCTGTATTGTGAGGATTCCTTAGAAGCTTGCCTAGTGAACTCACTTGACTTAGAGGTTGATTATTCCACTTATGATGATGAAGTCAAGTTCTTGAATTCAACGTTAGATGTTGTGGAGAAAGTTGAGGAATTAAGTTGGTGTTCCAATTTTGAGGACTTACACCCTCGCGACTCGTACGAGGTACCCTCAAATGTGCGATTTCATGTGCTTGATCTCAAGAAATTGCCTTATGAACTTAAATATGTATACTTGGGTGACAATGAGACATATCCCGTCTTTGTCTCATCTCACCTTAAATGAGGTCAAGAAACAAAATTGATGGATATGTTGAGAAAACACAAAAGTGCCTTTGGGTGGACTATACCGAATTTAAATGGAGTGAGCACTTTGATATGCACTCATAAAATCCATCTTGAGGACGATGCCAAATCCTCCCGTGAAATGCAATGTAGGTTAAATCCAGTGATGATGGAGGTAGTTAGAGTCGAGGTGATTAATCTCCTTGATGATAATATAATCTAACCGATATCGAACAGTAAGTGGGTGAGACCGATTCACGTGGTTCCCAAGAAACCGAGAATCAGAGTCATTGAAAATGAGAAAGGGGGGTTGGTAACCAAATGCACCACCACCGGGTGCCGCGTATGCATTGATTATCGAAAAATCAATGCAATGACTTTGAAATATCATTCCCCCTTCCTTTTATCGATCAAATGTTAGAGAGAATATTCGTCCACCCGTATTATTGTTTCCTCGATGGTTATGCAGGCTATAACCAAATCGAGCTCGATATCCAAGACCAAGACAAAACCACTTTCACATGCCCTTTCAGTACATTTGCCTATAAAAGGATGTCCTTTGGGTTGTGTAATGCGTCAGCTACGTTCCAAAGGTGCATGTCGAGCATGTTTAGCGATATGGTAGAACGAGGGTTATAGGTATTCATGGATGACCTTAGCATCTTTAGTAAATCCTTCGAACATTGCCTTTCCATTCTTGAGAGGGTTTTGTTTAGGAGCGTTGAGAAGAATATCGTCTTAAACTGGGAAAAATTCCATTTTATGTTCACTAAAAGGATTGTCCTCGGGCATATAGTCTTCTCGGATGGTATCGAGGTGGATAAGGCAAAGATTGAGGTGATTGCCAATTTTCCCGCTCAAAAATCACATAAGGATGTAAGTTCTTTCCTATGGCATGTGGGTTTTTATTAACGATTCATGAAGGACTTTAGCTCCATTACTAGGCCCTTGTGTAATCTACTCTCAAAGGAGACCTCGTTTAAATGGAACGATGCTTGTCAAGTAGCTTTTGAGGAGTTGAAAAGCATGCTTACCACCGCAACCATAATTCAAGCCCCGGATTGGACCTTTCCCTTTGAACTCATGTGTGACACTAGTGATTTTGTGGTAGGAGCGATTCTAGGACAAATGAGCGACAAAAATCCCCATGTTATTTACTATGCTAGTAGAATTCTAAACGGTTCTTAATTAAATTACTCTACCACCGAAAAGGAGTTGATAGTTGTTGTTTCCACCTTGGATAAGTTTCGAGCTTAATTAGTGGGATCTCACATTGTGTGCTTCATGGATCGCGCGGTATTGAAATACCTTCTTTCAAAAAAGGACGCCAAGCTGCGTTTGATTAGGTGGGTCCTCTTACTCCAAGAATTTAATCTAACGATAAAAGATAAAAAGGGAGTAGAGAATGTAGCTTCTAATGAATTTTCTCAGATAACATTTCATGCACCTCGAGGTCAACTTCCCATCGATGAATTATTTTGGGATGAACAATTTTTCTCAACTTACTCTCTCTTGTGGTTCATTGACATTGTGAACTAGCTCATGGCGGATCTATCCCTTCCCATTCTCCCCCCCCCCCTCCCCCCGGGAAAAAAGGAAGTTCTTGACTTGGGTGCGCAAGTTCTTCTTTGATGAACCGTATTTGTTTAAGTACTATGAAGACCAAATCCTTCGAAGTGATCGCTTCATGAACCAATGACCATAAGGTGGTTTTAAAGCTCCTAAAGGAACACATACTTTTGCGATTTGGGACTTTGAAAGAGATAATCAGTGACAATGAAACCCATTTTTGTAATGGTCCGTTTGTTAATCTAATGCAAAAGTATGGGGTCGTTCATAAGGTTGGAATAACCTACCACCCTCAAATAAGTGTCCAAGCCGAGTTTACAAATTGAGAGGTCAAACATATCCTAAAGAAGACAGTCAATCCCGACCTCAAGGATTGGTTTCTAAGGTTAACCGATGCTTTGTGGACCTATCGCACAACTTTCAAAATGCCCCTAGGTATATCCCCCTTTAGTCTTAAGTATGACAAACCTTGCCATTTACCCGTCGAACTTGAACAAAAGGCCTATTGGCCAATTAAAAAGTTGAACTTTGAGCTAGATAAGGCCGGGAAGAAATGTCTCCTCAAACTCAATGAGTTGGAGGAAATTTAGAATGATTTGTATGAGAGTACGTGAATTTATAAGGAGAGGGTGAAAAAGAAACATAGCAAGAACATTTCGTGAAACTCATTTCACCCTATCCAAAAGGTCCTCTCATACAATTACCAATTTCATTTATTTTCGGGGAAATTGAGGTCGAGGTGGATGGGTTCATATGTTATGAAGACCGTCTTTCCTCATGGTGCGATTAAGATTGAGAACCTGAAAGAGGGTAGCATGTTTAAGGTGAACGGTCAATGCCTTAAACCATTTCTAGAATTATTTGACTCGTCAATGGAATCAATTCCGTTATTTGACCCGGTTTACGGGGCCGGATAGGTTCCCCGAGCCTCATTTTTTATGCCTAGCAACCCCGGCATGTGAGGGATTGCACTTCCATTTTTTAGGATTGCCACGTTTTTTTTCGGGTTCATGGCAATCGTGCATTATTCCAAGCATATAAATATGTGTTTAATCCTCCATAGGCATCCCAATTTGTTTTGGACCATTTTTGTATGCGTTAGGAGACATTAGGTGAAGCAAGGCAGCAAGGGTGAGGAGAAAACAGGGTCCCGATCGACTGGTTGGAAGTTATAAAAGCCCATGTCTACAGACCAAGGCATAAATAGAAAGCGTGGTCGACCAGTCCCAAGGGTCAAAATTCTCTGCTTCCAATTCAAGGAAAAATCAAAAAATGCGGTTGACCAGTCCCTAGACCTCGGTCGACTGGTCTCGGGTTCCTGAGCATCCTGTCTAGGCTCTAAGGCAATTTTAAAAAGAGAGGTCTAACGGTTCCCCATATGCGATCGATCGAGAGTGTCAGCGATATGCCAATTTGATTCATTTGTTTGCCTTTAACCCGTTTTTCTCCTAACCTCTCCTATTCCCTCTCCATTTGAGATTCACCAAGAGCAAGACCTAGGTTTTTCTCTCCCATTTCACTGCCAATCTTTCCATCAAACATAAAATATATGGATTCTCACTTATTTTATGGATTTTTTTTGGGGTGGGGTGGGGGGGTTATATCATGTTACATGTTTCTAGGGTTGATTATTTGTTGGATATTTTGGCAAAATATTGTTTTAAATGTTGATAATCACATGTTCTTCTTCACACACACAGACACACAGTTTACATTAATTTATTATTGTCTATTATGTATGTTGGATTGTAGAACCATGTTGACTTTATTTTCTTGTGATAAAATCTTGTGTGCAAGTATATGTCCATATTGGCCCATAAATTTTAAAAATT
Organism: Sambucus nigra; assembly: GCA_949130495.1. Classification (NCBI taxonomy): domain Eukaryota; kingdom Viridiplantae; phylum Streptophyta; class Magnoliopsida; order Dipsacales; family Adoxaceae; genus Sambucus; species Sambucus nigra. The sequence continues at coordinate 344,659,567 of OX422219.1, read as the reverse complement.
CCTACACATAAGCTTGCACACCCTATTTTTGGATGGTGATTAATGAGAATTTATTTGACAAATTGGTATGATGCTTCGGTTAAATTGGGATGTTTGTGTTGCTATATTTTACACATTACACCTTTTTTGTATACTCATTTCAACTGCAATTATTTCTCAAAACCCCATTCGTGTGCATATATTTTTGTGTATTCTTGGGATTGCCATGAATGGGGGGTTCTTATTGGTTTAAATGTGCCCTGCACCATTATTTTTCCACTTTGCATGGCAAGTGTTGTCTAAATGCCTAAATGATTTTAACTTCTATCTTTGGACATATTCTTGCATGAGTTTCACACTTTTCAGTGCATCAGATGTTATTTTTTTCGTCTTCGCCTTACCATTATTATTTTAATATTTAATTACATTGTTGTACTAATTTTTGTTTTGTAGGTATCAATGGGTAAAGTTGAGAAGTACAACCAATCTCAATGCGTGCCTTCGAAATGTGTTGAGGGATTTAGGAGCGCACAAGAAAAGCAATGGTACGAGGCCTATTTTGCTTGTTCAAAGCCCCGGCTGGCCCATAACTTTGCATGGAACATAGACCACATTCATGGTGAGGCATTGACAATACTTAAATGGTATAACTGGGACTCCTTCCTGGAATAACAAATTAAGATTAACAAGGACTTTGTATGGATATTCTACACCTCGTTAATCCAATGTAAGGGGGAGAAACATATCTTTGAGTTATATGTTCGAGGGGTGCGGGTCACTTTTCAGTGCAAGGACTTGGTTTGCTAGATGGGAAATATGGCAGACCCGAACTAGTATGTAAGCATGTCTAATGAGAAGACCTTTGACCAGGACACCCTCATTGAGTTTCTAGCGCCAGGATACGTTTGGACCAAGAAGATGTTTCAGTCGGCCTAATAGATGATCTGTCGAGGCTCCTACACAACATAAATGTGCACTATTTGATGGTGACGAACAACCGTTCTGAGGTTCTTCACAAGCACGTCGTCTTCCTATATTCCTTGCTGAAATAGTCTGAGGACATCAACCTACCCGCCTACTTTATGGATCAGATGTACTTGACGTCAAGGGAGAAGGCATGGATCTTCTCCCTTCCTTTGCCCTGGGTTATCATGCATATCTTCTGTGTCTCCAAATGTCTAGAGTATCCATTTGATAGAATCGTGAATCCCAAGGGTCTCCTAACCAGGGACAATATCAGGAGTTGTTTAGGGCATTACTGGGGAGAACCGGCGGTCCAAAAGCAGCCAAAGGTAGTGGTCAAGGATGAGGAAACGGAGATAAGGAAGGCTGAGCAGGGGTCAGAGCAGTATGCAGAGATGCCTCCCACATTTTTTTATTCCCTCTTTGAGGCATTTGAGGCACTGTAGGAACAGAGGTGGGAGGAGACCTAGATAAGGTGGGATACATTCGAGTCCCATATTGATCGAGACCGTTCAGAGCAACGCCATGAGTTCTTGATGATGCAGTCCATGATGAGAGATTGATATATGTAGGATCAGGGTCGGGATACGATTCTCTCGCCTCATTTCAGGAGTCCGTATGATCTTACTGGTCCAAGAAATTCTGGTCTTTCCAACCTCTAGATAGGGTGTATTTAGGGTCAATTTTTGTATTGGTGCGGTCGGATTGTTATATTGTATTTTCCTTTTCTTTTATTTCATTGATTAAGTTGTTTTCTTTTGAACTCTATGAAATTTGTAATGTTGATTTACTAGTTGTTGAATTATTAGATCTTGATGAGTATACACCTTTTTAAAATGAAATGTTCGCCATCACCTATCTAGTATTTCCACTTTAATACCTCTAAACTATTGTGACTTATGACATGGTTCATTTCAACATAATCCTTTTGGTACATGTTTTTTTCTTATGTTTGTATAAGGCGCACGTTGACTATCTCTGGGATCGCTCCAAATTGGGGTGATTTCTTTATATCTCTCTATTTCTCATAAAATCGTTAATTACGTTGAGGGCAATGTGCGATTCACGTTAGGGGGTGTGATTAGGCATATGAATTTCCTTTTATTCATCGTGGGCCCCGTATATATATTTATTTAAAAAAAATATTTTATTTATTCCTTTTCTCTTTCTTGGGCCTCTTGACCTAATTTCTTGTGATAAATGCAATAATTGCCCCACCCAATTTCTAATTCAATGATTCATTTTCTATTTCTTTCATGTTATTAAACTTTAGTCCCCAAATTATTCAATATTGGGAATAAATGCATGAATTAAACCTTGAAAATCCATGAGCACTTGAGCATATTTTCTAAATGATTTCGTAGGACAATTATAACTTGGTATCTATTTGTTGCTTTGTGTACACTAAAAAACTAGCAAGCTTGGTGTTTTTCATTGTTTGTGACTGTTTATACACTTCTATTTCCTCCTTGAAAACGTTGATTTCATCAGTAATTTCACTATTCTTTCATTTGATCGTTCATTATTTGAGTCCATTTATTAAATGTGTTACTTAGGCATGATTTTCAAAGTTGTTTTAACTCGAGAATTACGTAAATTTTAGGAAATGATAATAGACAATCTTTGTTATATAATCCATATTGATCTTTACCTCACCTTATCTTATTTCCCTAGTAACCTAAATATAGACTTTCATTTCATATCCCAAAAATCCCTTAACCAACTCCAAATTGGAGTTATATACCATACATATTACCTCCCATACCTTTGTTTGGAATGTTACATGGGATTGAATGATGTTATTGTTATGTGGTTGCAATTAAGCAAGTGAGAGTGAGAAAAAGTGAAGTGAAAAAAGTGAAGTGAAAAACAAAAGAAAAAGAAAACGAAAAAAAGGAAAGAAAAGAAAAGAAAAAGTGAAAAAAAGAATGTCCGGAGATGAAAAAAAAAAAAAGAAAAAGTTTCTACATGTTGTATATAATTTTCAATAACCTTAGTCACTTTCCATTGTTATATTCAATTCTTGTTATGAAAATCATTTTCTAATTTCGAAATTGTCCACAATTTTTCATTATCCCGAGTTTTCATCCCCGAACACCTTTGAATCCGCAAATATACCCTTCCTTTCATAACCTTAACCCCACACCTACATTACAACCCTATACAAGTCCTATGTAATCTTAAGGTGAATGCAATTCAAAATTCATAATTATTGCGGTAATATCTGAAAATTCATTTCATCTCTTTAATGAGCGGTATCTTTCATTAAGATTACACATTTTTCATTTTATATATAGCATTCTTCAATTAATGACATGTTCACGGCCTTGTTTCCATTTACATTTACTCATTATGCATGCATGTCCCATGTGTTACACCCTATTCCGAGTGCTTTTATTTGTTGAGTATAATATCCGGAGAGGATTAAGTGGAAGCATGCTCTAATGTGTATCCGGGTTATATGCATTTTTCTCGAATCGAAGCTTTTGCATGAGCACGCACACCACTCACATTTGAGGTTTTAATTTCATGTAGTTATTCTTTTAATGTTAATAGTGTTGGAATATTGAGCAACATTCTCATTTGTTTGTTTAATAATATGTTAAAATATTTAGTTGTTGTTGAGCATGGCATATTGGTTCGGCACATTTTGAGGAAAATTTGATGGTTGTGGGTTTCATCCCTAAAAACCCTCACTAGAAACCACTCGTCCCCTAGGGTAACCTAGGGTTTTAACAGCTTGTTGCATTCGCTAAATGCAATCGTGTGACCGTGAAAGTGGAATTTTCCACGTGTACATATTTTTTGTTATTCCTACCACTTTGTGTATCGGTTCTTATTTTGTTTCATCACTAGGGACTAGCAATGTCTAAGTTAAGGGGTGTGATTAATCGTAAATATTGCATATTTTCTCCCGTTACTTATGCATCCACGCACATTTGTGTCTATTAATTCCATTATTTAAGTTAACTTACTACATAACCTTTTAATTCGATATATATATATATATATATATATATATATATATATATATATATATATATATATATATATATATATATATATATATATATATATTACGAGGTTTATTTGAACTTTTTTAGGGATTGGAATGCTAAACGGTGCAAGTGTGTGCTTTTCGAGAAGTTTTAACGCATTATGCAACTTTTTAGTCATTTGTTTGTTCAAGTTTCGTTCTTAAACTCTTACAGAAGTTATATCTCTCCGAGTCAAATTCATGTAGACTCCGACGGTGCGTCAATCCGGTTCCTAAAGACCAAGTTATGGTCAATATACTCCGAGGCCCTTAGTATGGAACAAAAGGAGAAAAAGTGCACCAGATTTCTGACCCCGATCGATCGGACCCTGACATGCGATCGATTGGCTTTTCAAATTTTTCCTTTGATCTAAGGAAGGAGGATTTCAAAGCCCCGATCGATTGGGCTCTGACCCGCGGTCGACCGGCCCCCTCAGATCTGAGAATCTTCTCCTTTTTTTGGTTTTGGTTTCTTTTTTTGTGCTTTTCTTTCCACTTACTATAAATAGTAAGTGGATTGTAGATATTCGTTTCTTTGAATTTTGGTGAAGTAATAAAATCATATTTTATGTTATTATGTGTAGAAACTCTCTCTTCTCTCTCCTACGTCAAAGATATTTATTATTCTCTCTCTCTCTCTCTCTCTCTCTCTCTCTCTCTCTCTCTTGTTAAGCATTGAATGCATAATATAGTTGGATTTTTTACACTTTTTGCTCACCTACTTCACATTTGCTTGTTCTAGTTCCTTTAACTTGTATTTATTGATCTCTCTTTGGTTGGTTGGTTTATAAATTGATGGGTTCTTCATTTGTGAATGTCCCTTGCATATGTTTTACTTAGTTTCTATCATGAGTGGCTAATCCTTTAGGTTAGGGATCATGATCCCACCTTGGATGCTTGAACTTCATATTTAGGGTTTGGTTTATAATTGTTATAATTGAACTTCATGAGTTAGTATTGGAGTATCCTAGTTTCTTAACTTCTCTTATTTTGCAATAGTAGTATTTAAAGCTTTACGACAACCCCAACCCATCTAGTACCATAACTAATTAACCCCTAATCCTCCATTGATGAGTTTGGTCTCTACATGGTTGATGTTCGGACTTAATTAATTATGATCAATTAGAGTTAATTTGAACCAAGTCTCATAATTTTCTCAGCGAACCAAGGTGGAAGAATGATCCTCAATCCCTTTTATCTCTCGAACTCAAGCTTTCCTAAGTTCGTTTCATAGTATATTCATTGTTTACTTGTTCTTTAGTAATTAGGCGCATGCTAGTTTAGCGGTTAATTAATCTCACTACTTCAAAAAATAAATCATCTTTTACACTTTGACTTTGTGACGTTTAGAGAGTATCATATAATCTATCTTCATTATCTTATGAGAGTTCAATCCTTGAGAAATACGATTACGGACTTACCCGGATACTACTTGTTATAAAAGATTTGCACTTGAATCATACGCTATTTTTAGATCACCACAAGGCACCCCTATACTTTGAGATATTTGTAGGAAGGTTTTCGATATTTCCACAATACATATTGTGTCTTATATGTTTTCTTATGGGGCATTTTATTAAGAAGGTACTTTGCATAAAGCAAAGCCCCCCCCCCCCCCCCCCCCCCCACACACACACACACACAAAAGTTTTGAGATAAACCCAAACTTATCAACATAACATTCATCATTTCTTTTAGAGTTCGGTTTTTGCATTCATCAATACCATTTGATTGAGGTGAATGGGGAGCCTTATTTTGATGAATTATTCCTTGTTTTGAATAAAATTGTTCAAAAGGGAAATCATATTCACCGCCTCTATCGCTTCGAACCACTTTAATATTTTGTCTAAGTTGATTCTCAACTTCATTTTTGTAATATTTGAAGACATTTAAAGCCTCATCCTTACTTCAAAGCAAGTATACATAATAATATCTTGTGCAATCATCAATAAAAGTAATAAAATATTTTTTCCTCATATTTGAATAAATTTCAAATTACATATATCTCTATTAATAAATTTAAGAGGACTCGAATTTCTTTCAGTGAAAATGAGTTTTAGTTAGCTTGGATTCCACACACGTTTCACACTTGTGATTTGAGTCAATAATAAATTTAGGTATTAAGTCTAAATTAATTAATATGCAAATTATATCATAATCAACACGACTTAATCTACCATCCAATACATTATAAAGCTCAAACAAATAAGCAGAAGATACATTTTTCTTCTTCTTCTTCTTCTTCTTCTTCTTCTTCTTCTTCTTATTATTATTATTATTATTATTATTATTATTATTATTATTATTATTATTATTATTATTATTATTATTATTATTATTATTATTATTATTAGTCATCAAAATCATTACATTGAATTTGAAGAGCCTGTTGCTCAAATATCATTTCCCCGCATACATACCACTCTTAGTGAGTACAAACTTGTGAGATTCAAATATTAGTTTAAATCCCTTCTTACAAAGCAAGGATCCTTCGAATGTCTGGGACATGAAGCACGTCGTTGAGAGTAAGTTCATTTCTTGAAGTCATCTTTAGTATAACTTTTCCTTTCCCTTCAACATTCGATGTAGAAGAATTTTCAATGACAAGTTGTTCCTCGTGACCAGAGTGTTGGTAGGAAGTAAACATATTCTTATCTAAACATAAGTGGTAAGTGGCCCTAGTGTCCACCCACCATTACCTAGTGTTTCCTACCATGTTGACTTCAAAAATCACAATCGAAAGGCTCAAATCATTAATATCATCTCACAGGTTCTCAACTTCAGTGACATTAGCTTGTGTAGGTTTTTATTTCTTATTCCATTGATTTTTACGATTACGACAATCTTTTGCTTGATGTATCGATTTATCACACCCGAACCATTTGCCATCGAACTTCTTAAAGTTTTCACCTTTTGGTCCTTTGAAATGACCACATTGGATCATACGCTTTCTCTTCTTGTTTTTGCTACTTTGCCCTTCTTCCACAACATGTGCTTTAGATTCTATAGGATTTCCAGTTTTCTTCTCGGAAGCACAATTATCATATTCAATCCTTAATCTCATAATCAAGTCCTCAAGCCCCATATCTTTACATTTGTGTTTTAAATATATTTTGAAATCTTTCTAAGATGGTGGCAATTTTTCAATCATTCCAGTCACTTGGAATGATTCACTCAAATCCGTTTTTTTCAGAAAAAAATTTCATGAGAAATCAATTGAAGCTCTGGCACTTGATTCATGATAGTCTTCGAATCAACCATTTTAAAATCCAAGAATTTGTCGATAATGAATTTATTCATTCCTGCACATTTCGTTTTGTATTTTTTGTCAAAAGACTTTCATACATCTTTAGCCATTTTAAAAGGGCTATACACATTATATAATGTGTTTTTCAGATTGTTGAGGATATAATTTTTGCATAAAAAATCATAATATTTCCATACACCCACTACAGGAATTACTTGCATGTCAGTCTCACCTTCTTTCAAAGTTGGTGCACTTTCATTAAGGAATTTTGTCAAATTCAAAGTTCCAAATAATACAATATTTGATGTTGACAATGTTTAATATCAGTTCCTTTGAAATTTTTTAGGCTTTTCACCATATTCAATATTTGTTGGTATAACCACAACGGGCAGGGTGCCGTTTATGTTTGAAACTAAAACAAATATGTGTTTTTGAGAGGATATATGAGTAAATATATTATATAATTATAATCATAGAAATTTTATTAAATAACAACTTGTTTATAATTCACATGAAATAACAATAAACAATTTTTCGGAATAACATAAAATAACATGTAATGTATATAAATTATTGCAACTATTAAATTACATTTTTGATTGGACATAAATATTTTCATTTCACAAAACAGGCATTGAATATTTTAGAAAAAACCTCTTTTGAATACGCATATAAATTTTTTGGAACATACAAAATTATTTCGTAACAAAAATTATTATAAAACATTTCTGTAATTAATTAACCCAGAAAATCATTATGAAATTAAATAACAGTAATTAAGAATCTTGTCTTAAGATTCTTATCCAAAAAGATTTTTTTAATTATTTTACAGAATATATAAACAGTAATTAATACATGCATAATAATTTGAAATTAACATATACGAACTTCCCATGACAATAAATGCAAAATTTATTGATTAAGGCAACTGTTGAAAATTATGTCCTTAAGACAAGATTTGCCTTGCACTGGTGCTTCACGAACTTAGCGTCAAACGTCTCCCAGGATACTACAATCTCACTTGCAATAGTAGCACTCTTGTAAGTTACTCGTGAACTGAGAAGGAAAACAGCCTTTTGTATGGACTAAAAACGGGACTGTCTTAAGACATAAAATATGTTTTAAAAACATCCTTAAAACGAATGACCAAACTACTTTAATTCTAAATAAGTGGTGGTTAAAGACAATTAAAAATTGTCCAACAGACATAACAATTGAGAACAAAACTGTTAAAAATGGAATTAACAAATGTTAAAAAAATCGAAAATTAAAATTGGTCCAACAATAAAATACACACGAAATAAAAATTGGACTCGGAAATTAAATAAATGGCTCAATATAATTTCGCCCAAAAGGTTAATAATTAGGCTAAGACCAAGGCCTATGCTTGTGCCGATCGAGCGGCGGCGCACGTGTGAGCTTGGAAGTCAATCCAAGCGCATGTAAGTCATCTCTCATTCAAAGAGTTGGGATATTTCGAAGGCACCAAGCGTTAAAGCCAAAATAGGTTATAATATACTACACTCATTTTTCACATTCTTAAGGACGAACTTAATATGACAATACAATCAAATTTCATGTTCCAAGTAGGTACTTTAAGCTATAATATTTCATTCGTTTATTCATGATTTTACAAATGTGATTATACGACGTTATACTCCTCACGAAAAAAAAGCGTGCTACAACTTCTAACCGTCATAAAAACCGTGTGGATCCCATCTTATATTTACCTTAAATTTAACCAAAATCCGATTATATCAAATCAATTAAGTACCATAAATTCCAACAAAATATGAAACCCGACTAGCAAATTAAGCTTCGGATTGCTGTTGACGGAAGATCGAAGTTGAATCCACCGCTGCCAAGAGGTTGTTATGGCAATGGCGTTGTTCGAGCATGTTGCCTTTGCAGAGCGGGAGAGTTAACCACAAAGCCAGTCTTTTGCGGTAGAACTCGTGCAAAATACAATCAAAATGATGATAGGCGACTTCATAAGATCAATGGTTGACTCAATTGAAGTATCTAGAGCTAATATTTCTTTGAATTCTGCTCTTTTAGTTACATCATGGACTAGACTTTCATTTTAAAATTCGGATTTTAGATGGGGAGTGTCAACACAGTCAAGTGTCGTAAGAGCGCCGGATAAAGAAGTGAATGTGTTTCTCCCTACTGGGGGAGACCCAAAAAGAGGAACCACTGTGCTTCTAGGCTTGCCGCTTGCCATCTATGACCATGAAGACTTTTGAAGAGCTCATGAAAGTTTAGTGTTTAACATAAAACAAAATGTTAAACATGTTGATTACTTGGTGTGTGTCAGGAACCCAATTCCAGTCTTTTGAAAATTTTGAACTGAGATTCCCAGACGCAACCTTAGTTTCTTTTTCCTCTAATCAGTTTTTTAATGTTTACACTTCCAATTTCTTGTGTGGGTGGACTACTTGTTCACCAACCACTGTATCTCTTACCCTTTCATTTCATAAAATTACTTGAATCTGATAAAAAGTAAAGATGTCAATATTTATTCTATGAAATAAGTCCTTGGAAGCGACTGTGTTCAGTTTATTCCTTGTACAAAACTGAAACATAGCAATATTTATCCATTAAAAAAAAGGTTTTCAGTCGAACTTATAGAATCAGAAAGTTGAAGGAACCTATTAAATCCATTGCCCTACTAGTCTAGTGCATATTAAGCCCCAGCGCTTATTTTGTTTCACAAAGAACAAACTTTTATTGAAGAATTAAACTAGCTAAACTTGCGTGCTTTTAAACCTTGAGTGGGGAGTCCTAAGATGTACTTTATCCTAATCATAATTGTTAGACCTCCGTAATTTTAGTTAGGGATCTCATGTATTTAGTTCTATTTTTTAAAATTTATTTATACTCACTCTCATATATTTATTTCTTTAGTTGTTGGTTTTATTGTAACTATTATGAGACAAGTATCATTATCTGCGAAAAGAAAAAAAGGTGGTTACAGAGTAGTTATGGACGGTTTTGGGTGGTTACGGGAGTTAATACAACTTTAAAAATACATGGGATGAAAACGTAACAAATCTTAAGATATGAGACTAAAGCCAAAAAAACTATTTTAGTTATTGTTTTACTGTATATTGAGTGTACATAACTATCAAACTTTTCTCCTAATTATAACCTTCATTCAAGGCCCTTTGGTAACCTTTCCCCTAGTTGTACCCTTAATTCAAGGTACTTTAGTTTCCACATTTATCATTGTAAACACTATTTATTCTTACCATCTTGGTGAGAAGAATACACATAATTTCTATTTTCTGCATGGTATCAGCGTAAATACCAATCATCACCTTCTTCCCTTTTCTTTTTCGGTAAATTTGTCATTTTTCCTGCGTCTCTCTATTGGCGGCAAAACACCTCCTCTCACGTCACAAACCTTTCTCTTTTCTACTGTACCTTTCCCTGTATATCGCCGGCAGTATTGTTCGCCGTCGAAATCACTTTTACCATCGGAGTACTGTTCACCGTCGGAGTTACTGTTAGAATAAAAAAAACTCCACCCTAGCCGCAACTTTTCCTCACTGCCCACAACCCAGCATCTAGTCTCATAACCTAATGCCAACTTTGCCTTACCTATGGGCACTATGCGCGCAATTGCTCTCGATTATCCACATTTACTAAATTCTCGTTACCTCAACCACTGCACTCTTCATCTAATGGCCTCCAAATTGCTCCTTCCCCACTGGAATATCATTTCATACTCTTATCGGCCCATCCAGCATTGCCATCTTCTGACTCTAGCTAGCTGGTATCCTGACACTGGTGCTTCTACCCACATGATTGACAATCATGCATTTCTCCACCAACGCGCACCCTATACTGGCCCTGACACAGTTTAACTTGGCAATGCTGATCAACTTTCAATTACCTGTATGGGTAACATGGCACTTCCTCTTATCACATCCTCTTTCTGTCTTGATAGTATATATGGTGTTCCTTCCATGCATAAAAACTTATTCTCTATTGTGTTATTCTGTCATGATAATAAAGTTCTCTGTGGCTTTGATGCTAATCATCTTGGATCTCACTAGTAGGTCCTTGCTTTATCAAGGCCTTTGCAAGGAAGATCTTTACAAAATTTCAGCCCTTCCATCTCACCTCCAAACTCTCACTGCGTCCCACAGTTCCTCCTCCCTATAACATCAACAACTTGGCCATCCCTCTGCCAAGGTTTTCTCTCACTTAAGCTCAAATAAACTCTTATCCTCTACTTTAAAAAATAATTCTTCCTTTTGCCAAGGGTGTGCCCTGGTTAAATCCACCCAACTCCCTTTTTCAATCGTTTAATGAAGTAAAAACGTCACTCTCCATTTGACTTAGTTCATTCTGATGTATGACAATCTCATGTTCTCTTTGTTTCGGGTTACAAATATTATTTTATCTTCACTGATGAGTACACTCGTTATTCATGGATCTTTTTCACATCAACTCAACTTAACAAAGCGTTTTTTCAATTATTTGGGGTCGTCTAAATGAATTCTATTTTTTCATTCCATTATGTTTAATGCAATATTTTCGGTTAAACCACCTAATATCATGTCTTTTTTAACAATATCCCACCAAGTCAATTTACTCTACCCCTTGCTTTACCATCAATACTAACTATATTACTCTTCCTTATAGGGGCATCCATTGGTGTACCCTTGACGTGTCCAAACCATCCATCTTAGCATTCGCATTTTCTAATTTTAGGAGCTACTTTTCTATAGGAGCTACTCTTACCATTTTACGAATTCATTCATTTCCAATTTTATCCTTTCGAGTTTTACCACAAATCTATCTTAGTATTCACATTTTCGCCACACCCATTATATGCACATTTTGTTTTTTAGTTGCCCAACATTATATCCCATATAACATGGCGGTTCTATTGGACGTCTTATAAAAAATTTCTTTTAACTTCAAAGGTATACACCTATCACATAATATGCCGATAGAACTTCTCCACTTAACCCACCTTGCTTTAATCCTATGAGTAACATCATCACTAATATCTCCATATTTTAGGATAATCGAGCCTAAATAACAAAAATAATCATTTATAGGTATCTCTTGACCCTCTAGTTTCACTACATCCCCGTTTTTCCTCCTATTACTACGAAAATTGCACTCCATGTATTCTATTTTAGTCCTCCTTATTTTAAATCCTCTTATTATCTAGAATTTCTCTCCACAATTACAATCTAACATTGAAGAGTGCGAATAACGGCGGTGTGATAATTGATTTAAATTAAATTCGCAAGTTTCCAAGTAACCCTTATTTAATTAGAGTCTACTTTTAACTCAAATAAATACAGCCCCTAAACATGCATCTAAATCAACCCATTAAAAATAAAACATGCAACGCAGTAAATATGCTGAGACACAAATTTTAGGAAAAAACCCCTTTCAGGTAAAACCTTTATTTCACTATGAATATATAAATCGTAACTTACAATTACATAGAGAAATCTGGAATGGATCAACGCGCAGCCAACCCATAAAGTCACGTAGTCTTGAACTCAGCAAGAGAATACACGCAGCACCCTCTAAGGACTCGCAGTCCAAACAACAAAGGAAGAACCGTAGTTCTCCTTAATGACACGCAACCATAAAACTTTGTAGAGACTCCCTCAGCAATGACACGCAGCTCTCGGTTGCAAAGATCTCCCCACAAAGGTTGAACAATAGCAAAGCTTGTGTTCTAGGGTTCCAAAAGATTCACAAAAGTCATTGGGATTTTTGTGTGTGAATCAAAAAGATGTTTTGCACATCAAAAAACGAAGTCTTGTTGTGTTCGAACTCTTAGAAACGTTTTCTCAAAGACTTAGAAAATTCATCACCGAAATAGGTATATATATATAGGAAATATGAGTCGGTGGTAAAAACACTTACGGAACTGTTCGATTTTATCCCAGGCGGACCGGTCCGGCTTGGAGGCGGATCGGTCCGACCTCGGATCGGTTCGTTTTTCCAAAGGGCCTCTTCGATTTGCCTGCGATCCGGGGTATTCTGGTGCAAAGAGAATCAGTCCGGTAGGGAGGTGGACCGGTCCGTAGGCCGATCGGTTCTTTTTCGAAATGGGTGGATCAGTCCGGGGCAGACCGGTTCCTTTTTAAAACAGGCGGACCGGTCCGGTCTACTAGAAAATCTTTATAAAGCCTCATTTTTCTTGAAAAAACTTACTTTTTAATTTTATAAAAACATTTTATAAAAATTTCCCAATACTAAGTATGAAACTTTAAGGGACTTAAAAACAAAACTTTACCAAGTTCATTCTCGCAAAGGTTATGATGTTGAAGACGCTTTGATATTCCGATCCGTTGATGTAGATGTGATCTTGAATTTCTTCAACGGTGTAATGGCGTACGACATACATATTGACAATGGAAAAAAATGTACTTACAAATCTCCCCATATGTCTATGCCAGTACATATATAAAATATCCGAATTATCAGCAAATGACCAATACAAATCTACCCTCCCATGAACCCTAAAAATGGAAAGATACAAATGTTTAAATCTTCATTGTTTGTTCTTCAATCTTCAATAATCATCAAAGCTCAAAGCTTTTCTCATCAGGGTGTGCAACATATTGATCTTCAATCTTCGTACCTACACACATGAGACAAAGCAAATACCACGTGACATATCGAGTTTGAAATGAAATAAACATAGATACCGATTTATGATAAAAAAACATACGCTAAATCTCAAAAACTCCCCCAAAATTCAAACTCCCCCATAATATGATAATTCTTTCTCCCCCTTTTTATGATGTCCCCAAATAGACAAATGAGAAGAATGAATCAAATAAGAAAAATCCGGGTGTCACGGTACATAAAACAGGGCATCAAATAGTAGGGTAAACGTGCTCTTGCAAGGAGATGCTCAAAAACAAATGCACAAACTATTTTTGATTTTTCAATTTTTCATACAAAGATAAGATACATTTGAAAAAAAAATATGCTACCAAAATCACACCATGGATTTAGACTCAAACAACCAAGTCATGGAAATGGAATGAATGGGTGTGAACACATTTGATAGGTAAATCAACTCAATCAATCATATGTGCACGATGCATATGTGTACCCCTAACGAATGAGCATCAAAAGTATCCTTAGGTGTAAAAATTTATTGAATTTAAATGACATCGTCTTATATAAATCAACAAATCAAAGTCAAATGATTTTCACACCAATAACGTCCAAAACTATGTAGCGCATTTTCAAGCATTTCAAGGACGTGCAAACCCATTTTGATTCTCCAACCAAACTCCCTCAAATATATTTTCTTTTAGAGGTAATATAAATTATCAAACTTTGGAGAATTGGTGCAAAAACCTAAATGGCCCATAATTGGCATGAATTTCTTTTTATTTCCTTTAAAAATTTTCGGGCTCTTTTAACCTCTTTGGACCTCGGATAATAAAATTCCTCCATTTTTTAGGTCCAATTTAACGGTGGCTTAGTATTCGCAAAGGAAAAATGAACCTTTCGCAGCCCTTCCCCGTTTTTCAACAAAGCACACAAACTCACAAAACGGTTTTTATATGCACAATTTCCTTATCAAAATTTATCGCGCTTGGTTCGTTTTAAGGACAGGATTGAAGTGAAAACACCCAACCAACATGTTATAAGACAAGCACAATAATCAAACTAATCCGTGCATGTGTGCAATAAAGGAAACATGAGTCAAACATGTAAGAAGTAACACTTAATTACATCTTAATGACTCCAAACATTAAAAAGCACATCGATGAATTGACATATTGTCTCAAAACACTATCAAATAGTCACAGAAAAATAATGGAATGATGTTGTGACTCGATCATCTAAAGTGTCCATCCATAAACGGTGCTAACAAAATACAAAAATCTTTTTGGATTTTCTCAAAATTTTATCAAACTAAAAACTTTTTGTATTTTTCAAAATTCTTTAAAAAAAATAAAACATACAAAAATGATACATACTAGCAATAGGCAAACAATATCATCATGAAAATCACCCTATGCTAGTAAACAAGTCAAACCTCAATCATTAGGTGCGGAGGGATTTTCCAAAGGTGGTGACAGCTTATGAAAAACCTCCATCAATTCTTATGAAGTTTTGACTAAAAACTTAACTTGATCTCCTAAATGTGCAAACTCTCTCATGTAGTCTCTGGGAGAATGTAAAGTATCATGTGTGGGTGCATGTGTGCCAGAAACACGAGTAGAAGCAAAACGTGACACATACCCCAACTTAAAGAAAAATTCCCTAAGGTGCCCTCTCCTCTTGCAATGTGAGCAAACATAAATAGGCCTAGGAACACCTCTCTCAAAAACTCTAGGACGCACTCTCCTAATAGGAATGGGACGCCTAGGTGGGTTAGGGTGAGACTCACGTGAATCAAACACTAAAGTGGGAACCGACTTGGGTGCTAATTGGGAAGAAGAAGCACCGTCATGACTTATTCCTAACTTCTCACCTTTACCCTTATGAACCACCTTTTCAACCTTCTTAGGTGTGTTCACAAAATTGACTTTGACCTCCCTGGCACGTTCGAGATCACTCTCGAGTTGGGATACACTCGTCGTCAGACTAGACAACTTGTCGGTCAAATCACACTTCTCCTTTCTCAAAACCTCCTTCTCTTTCTCCAAATCTAAAACCCGACGACCTAAATCCCTATTATACTTCTTTGTTTTCAAGGTCTCGGGGTACAAATCTCTAAAAGATTTTTGGAGCTCACTTTCATCTCCGCTCTCCTCCTCGCTTTCTACCTCGCTAGAAACACTCGAGTCATCACTGGTGCTCTCATGACATTTATCAACATGATACAAAGTTGGTGTGCTCACACGACTCGAAAAAGCTACAAACTTCTCGCCACTAGTCTCATTACACTCACCTTCACTGCTATCACTAAGTGTGGCGGGCATGGCTACTTTCTTTCCTTTCTTTCTAAGACACGTAGGACACTCAAACGACTTATTCCCCTTACCCCCACATTCAAAACAAGTGACGTTCTCAAAATTTTCTTCACACTCCTCATCGGAGTCATTCTCTTTTTCCCTCTCACCACTTTCTTTGGCCTTTCCTTTCTTTTTATTTTTCTCAAAAAAATTATTTTTTTTGGAAGAATTATTTTTGTTCATGTTGAGAAATTTTTTAAAATTTTTCGCAAACAAGGCCATATCATTAAAATCAAAATCTCCCTCAGAGTCGGACTCACAAAATTTTTCTTTTTTTTTTTTAAAATGAGTCTTTAAAGCAATGCCATTATACTTAGCCTTAATGGTTTTGGGAAACATGTCAATCTCATAGGTTTGAAGATCTCCTACAAGTTCTTCCAACTTAAGTGATTTCAAATTTTCCAAAGAGTTCAAAACAGTGACTTTAGGAATAAAGCGTTTTGGGAGAGATCTCAAAATTTTTTTAACGACACGCGTGTTATCAATCACCTCACCCAAAATAAAACATGTGTTAACAATGTCTGACAAACGAGCATAAAAATCATCAAAGCATTCAGACTCAGACATGGTGATAGTTTCAAATTGGGTGGCCAAATTTTATAATTTTGATTCTTTAACCGCGTTCTTACCCTCATGTGTTAGTTTCAAAACATCCCAAGCCTCTTTAGACGTGGTGCACGTCATAATTCGGCGAAACTCGTCAGGAGAGACAGCTCCAGAAATAGCACTCAGACCATGGGAATTAAAATTGGACAATTTATAATCATCTTCAGTCCAGGCTGACACAGGTTTTAAAGTGGTGATGTTATTAACAGTGACCGTGGGAGGAGTCCAACCATTTTCGCAAAGCAACCAAACACGCTCGTCAATAGATTTTAAAATCGATTTCATACGATCTTTCCAGTAGGCATTATTAGACCCGCCAAAAATAGGTATCTGATTATATAAGTGCTCCATAGGAAAAAATGCGAATTTTCACAAAACTTATTTTTCAAAAAAAATCAATATCACACGATTTTGCGGAAAATAGGAATACGCGATAAATTAACGTAACCCGCTCTGATACCAATTTGAAGAGTGCGAATAACAGCGGTGTGATAATTAATTTAATTTAAATTCTCAAGTTTCCAAGTAACCCTTATTTAATTAGAGTATACTTTTAACTCGAATAAATACAGCCCCTAAACATGCATCTAAATCAACCCATTAAAAATAAAGCATGCAACGCAGTAAATATGCTGAGACACAGATTTTAGGAAAAAATCCCTTTCGGGTAAAACCTTTATTTCACTATGCATATATAAATCGCAACTTACATTTACATAGAGAAATCTGTAATGGATCAACGTGCAGCCAACCCACAAAGACACGCAGTCTTGAACTCAGCAAGAGAATACACGCAGCACCCTCCAAGGACTCGCAGCCCAAACAACAAAGGAAGAACCACAGTTCTCTTTAATGACACGCAACCATAAAAATTTGTAGAGACTCCCTCAGCAATGACACGCAGCCCTCGGTTGCAAAGATCTCCCCACAAAGGTTGAACAATAGCAAAGCTTGTGTTTTAGGGTTCCAAAAGATTCATAAAAGTAATTAGGATTTTTGTGTGTGAATCAAAAAGATATTTTGCTCAACAAAAAACGAAGTCTTGTTGTGTTTGAAATCTTAGAAACGTTTTCTCAAAGGCTTAGAAAATTCATCACTGAAATAGGTATATATATAAGAAATATGAGTCGGTGGTAAAAACACTTACAGAACTGTTCGATTTTATCCCAGGTGGACCGGTCCGACTTGGAGGCGGATCGCTCAGACCTCGGATCGATTCATTTTTCCAAAGGGCCTCTTCGGTTTGCCTGTGATCCGGGGTATTCTGGTGCAAAGCGGATCGGTCCGGTAGGGAGGCGGACCGATCCGTAGACGGATCGGTTCTTTTTCCAAATGGGCGAATCGATCCGGGGCGGATCGGTTCCTTTTTAAGACAGGCGGACCGATCCGGTCTAAAAATTTCCCAATACTAAGTATGAAACTTTAAAGGACTTAAAAACAAAAATTTAACAAGTTCATTCTCGCAGAGGTTATGATGTTGAAGATGCTTTGATATTCGGATCCGTTGATGTAGATGTGATCTTGAATTTGTTGACAATGGACAAAAATTTCCTTACAAACATTAATCCCCGTCTTACTCTCATCCACTAAAATAATATCTTTTGTAAATAACATACACCACGACACCTCATCTTGTATTTTTTTAGTCAACTCATCCATAACAAGAGGAAAGGGATAAGGACTTAGTGTTAAACCTTGGTGCAGACTTAAAGTAACTAGGAGTTCATTACTTTCTCCAGCTGATGTTCTTACTATAGTCATGGCCCTTGTTGATGCAAAAAAATAGACTAGGCTAATTAATTGATCACGGATAAATATAAGTAAGAGAGACAAAAGATTTTTGAAGTGGTTCAGCTTAAAAGAAGATCTTACGTCCACTATTGTGTATTTATTTTGGGAATGCTCAATTGCCTTTTGTTTTATGTGCCCCTTGGATGTAAGGTTTACAATGTATTTATATCCCTCAGGGGGTGTACAAGTGCTAGAATATCAAAGGATGGATTGTCTTTATATCGTAGACATTTACATCTATACAATAATTTATGTATACAACTGTTGGCATTTTTTGTCACTATTGGTCGGTCTTCCTGGTGTTAGTCGGGCTTCAGTAGGTCGGCGTTTCGTCTATTTTGAATAGGATTAACCTTATATTATATTACACGAGTTAGTATCCGATTGGTCCACGTAGTAGGATAATTGTTTATCTCAACAGAAGCCCCCAATGTTTCATGCTTGAAATTTTTACAAGAGTATGGAATATTTAACTCAAAAACGTTGCTCGGACAACAATTTTCGTCTTGGTCAGCTGATGACTTCCCATACTTGTAAAAATTATGACTTATCTGTGGATATATAATGTGCATGGCATTTTTGTAATTATCCATCACTTTAATGAATCGTTTTTAGGCAAATTAGTCTTTTTTGCCAATTCAATCGACGTTGCCTTTTAATCATTATTTTTCCAGTTTTCGAGGCGACTTATAAAGAGTGAAAAAAGCCACGATCTTTTCTCACCTCAAATTTTCTGAGTGTTTTTGGATATTGCGTCTTCAAGCTTTTTTTTTCTTTCTTGTGCGATCGTTTCTGTCCTTCGGTTCTTGCTGAATCCTTAATATCTGTAAGAACTCTTTCTCTTTTCTTCTATTCTTCATTTTGGTTTACTCTATTGATTCTCTTGACGAATTCAAAAATGAATTTAAGATTCCCTCTTGGGTTGTTTTGGAACACGCTACTTTGCCTGCTGATTTTTTCTCACTTGCTGAGGGTCACTGGTCTCCCTCTATCTTTATAGCCGAGTGTGGATTTACCTTTCCTCCAAACCCATTTTGCCTTGAGTTTTATCAATATTTTGACATTGTCCCAGCTAGGATATCCCCAAATACCTGGAGGGTTATAAGTGGTGGGTATAAGTTGAATCAAATTCATGGAACCCATCTAGGGATTCCAGAAATAATGTTTTATTATAAATGGATGACTAGTGACACCACTTTTTATTTAAAGACTAGGGATGTAAACAAAGCGTTAGTAGTCAATCTTCCAGACTCCAATAGGGATATTTTGAGCATGGAGTTTTTGTAAAACAAATTGGCAGTACACCCCTTTGATTGGAAATGTTGAGTAACATGGGCCAAGATGCCCTCCTTTTGGCAATAGGATAGGTTATTCCTCACTGTCTTTCCCTGTACATACTTGTTTAAATGTAATTGATGCAACTAAGAATGTGTCTCAGAAGTGCGTACTCTCTAGTCTATAGTGCAAAGTTGTCGCTCAAGTAATAATCCGATAAGTCGGGTATCAATCCTCAGGGAAATAGGACAATGGAATTGTAACGACGTTGGACAGACAAAGGAATCCTAACTCTGACTCTAAAAAGAAAGGAAAAGATGATTTGTTTAGTGAAATAGCTACAACTATATGAAATTGTGAAACTATGAAAGAAATGCAACTATTCTAAATTACCTAAAATACTAACGATGATTGATTTAAAACTCGAACTATATGATGAAGAAAACAGGATCGGAATACAATCCCTCAACCCTAGTGTATTGATGGTATAAAACTAATCGTAAATTTAAATGATTAATTAGACCCAGACTTTAGTACTCCCAAGCATTACGTATATAAGGTTCAAGCCCACACCATACGAAATCAAAGGACGATTAAAGCGGTAACGCACGATAGAAACACTCGCATTGCATTCTAAAGCATCCCGGTTACCCGGAAGCAAACGAGATCTAAAGATCTA
This sequence comes from Sambucus nigra, assembly GCA_949130495.1. Taxonomy (NCBI): domain Eukaryota; kingdom Viridiplantae; phylum Streptophyta; class Magnoliopsida; order Dipsacales; family Adoxaceae; genus Sambucus; species Sambucus nigra. The sequence continues at coordinate 344,639,024 of OX422219.1, read as the reverse complement.
CAATGGTTGTGATGCTACGCAATACAGTCATAATAAATCATGAAATTTAGAGGATTAATTTTATACACATGCAATTAACACATCGGATTCAGTTCATGCATCTCGACCCTTAAAAAATTAGCCTACCATGATGAAATTAATGAAAACGATTGTTGAATTGCAGGAAATCATGATTAAACTAAGGGAGAATTGAAGAATGATGTAGAAGGAAGATTAGACAAAATAAAGTAATCCACTAACTTACCAAAGAACTAAAAACATCAACTAAAATTACTTGTAATCACAGAAATCTGAACAAACTTCAATCTTGGAATTAAAATTGCAATAAATTTTCAAACTAGGGTTTTATAGCAACTTTCTCTCTCTAACTACCTCTAACAATTTTAATTGAAAAGAAGGGAGAATTAAATGAATTTTTCGCCCCCTAAAATGATAATAAATCGTGTTTAAATACCCTACAAGACTCCAAGAGTTTTAGCTTAACCAGGACTCTCCATTGGAGGAAGAGTAAGAAAACAAAACTGCAACAATTGGACTGGTCCGGTCCTCCTTCGGTTCGATTCGTCTTGGATCCGGATCGGTTCTTTTCTTTTATTCTCTGATCGGTTCTTTTAATTTTCATCAATTTCGATCCGTCTTCGGTCTGGGGTTCACTGGAACTTTTCATTTTGGATCGGTCCTATCCGGATCAGTCCGACTTTCTTTGACTTTTTCTTCTATCTTTGACTGCTCATAATTTTCACACCGGGACTCCGATTGAGGTGCTGTTTTTCCAGTGTTCTTGTAATTGAAAGATCTTAAACTTTCCAGTTGGCCCCACCTCCGAATTCTGAGTAAAAAATTACAACTTTGCCCTTTTGGCTTTCCTTCTTTTCTTTCTTTATTCTTCCGGTTTCTTTATTTCTTTAGTGACCTCAAATACCTGTAAAATTAGTACGAAATACCAGATTCTAGGGGTACTCGTTAGAATAAGTCAGTAGCAAGATTATGAGATAAAATCAAATCGATTATGTTGTTCGAGGTGTTAAAAGTAACTAAATTAAAGGGATAAATTTGGCAGAATTTATGCCTAATCAAATCCCCCTAACTTAGAACTTTGCGCGTCCCGAGTAATGTAAAAGAATCCTAGCAAGGCTCAACTCTTGAAAATTATTTTATTGGGATAGAATACTTTTTGCGGGCAAGCGATTGCATTTAGCGTATACAACAAGCCTTTAAACCCCTAGGTTTCCCTAGTAGGACGAGTTGTGTCTCATGAGGGTTTGCAGAGAATATACCCACAAAATTCGACTCAAAGAAACTTCAAAATATGCAAAACTTATATAATTCAAACTTTCCCAAAAAATAATCATCATCAAGTCATGTTCAAGAGTCTCAAATCTTAGTGCGTGTGTGCGAAGCCGGAAAATTTAACCGGGGATTTCCACCGATTGACTATTACGTTACTTATCTGAAAATTCTCTTTGATTTCAAATTCTCACGGAATGCTCTCTCAAACGAATCACTCGGAATGTGGCTATTCTCTCGGTGTGCATGATTTATAAGAGTAAATGTAGTGTAACCAAGTTCACGCACATAAGTAGAAAGACGGAAATTTTATAGCGATTGGATCTCATCAACGGAATATGGTTTGAAACACGGGAACATTGCCTCTTATACATATGTTTAATCTCTTTTCTTATCTTTTTGTGTTTTAGCTCTCCACGCGGTAACCATCTTCGCAATTTTTGGACTCGGTTAGTACTTTTTTGGGTTACAAGTATATTGGGTAAAATGAAAATGGTAGGGAAGGTTGGAATTGGAAAATTCATTTATGATGTCCATTTGTGCTTTTTCTGGGCTATTGCCCTTTTTTCTTCTTTTTCTATTTTTTTACGCTTTTCTTTCCTTGCTATTTTTGTTGAGCATATCTATTTTTTTTTTCTTGCCCCTTTTTATGCACTTTTCGGACTTAATTTCTGGGATTATCAACTTTCACAATTCCGGTCCATTTAGGTTTTTCGGGTTATCAAACGAAAAGTAAAAAAAATTATTAGGCTCAAATTGGGTTTGCAAAAGGGATAATTTTTTTCGCTTATTTTTCTGGACAACATTTTTGGGTGACAAACGAGGGCCTACTTCATTGTCCAAAATACTAATTGCATTATCATATGCGTTTCGAGATGAATTTAATTTAGAGATTTCTTCGGCACGTTTTTTTAAGGCAATATCACACACATTTTACATAACCGATCAAAATGAAAGGATTGAGATCATCGAAGACTTTTTAGGCGCTGAAAAGAACTCTGAGTTAACAATTAACTCGGATTGATTTATGAATTTCACAAAGATGAAAGGCTCGAATCTCAACGAGGTTGTTAATCTCCATATTTATTAGGTAAGTTATCTACGTTCGTTCAATTTCCATCTTTGGTCAATTCCGGTTTTGTGTATTTTGTTTTTACAATTTGAGACTTTAAATAGACTTTTAATGATATTTTCAAAAAATTTGAATTCCAATTTTTATTTATTTTGAACAAAAATATTTTTGGATTTTTCGAGATTTTATGATTTTTTTTTTAAAATTTCTGGGCATTTTTCAAAATTTGTGAAGTTTTAGAAAAACGCACTTGTGACCCCGAACTTAGACTTTTGCATTGTCCTCAAGTAAAAAGGACTAAAATCTAACTCAAAACGAATTAAAAGTGCAAAAAATAAAACAAAAAAATATTTAAAATGCATAAAGACACTAAATGACACTAACACATGACTCAATGATACAATAAAAATCACCCCATATGCATCGGGGGTGCGATGACCTATCTCTCGCTCCTACCAACTCAACCGATCCCACTCACAGGATCCGATGCTTTCCTTATTTCTCCCGTCCTAGGATTATAAACCAACAATAGGAATAAGTTGGGACCTCGCCCATAGATAAAGGAAAAGCTGGGAGGATCTTCGTGACTAATCGGAAAGGGATCCTCATGATGTTGACTCAAAGCGTGGCCTACGTGCACTGACTCGGAGGTAACACCTAAGTTTCTTTCAATTTTTAGGATGCGTGGTGTGACACCCCGCCTAATAAAATACCGGACGATCACTCCTATATCAAATTAAAACAGGAGTCTCATATGGTTCATTCTTAGCATCACTGTTGAAAAATAATTTTATTACTAATATCCTATTAGGCTGGCGTCAAATTTTTAATTAACTAATCTTTTTAACCAAACCATTCAAATAAAACAATTACAACAGTTTATATGCAGCAACTGAAATGAAATAAAATAAAATAATCGAACACTCGGTATAATAATACAACCAAATCGAATGCCGCACTAAAAGGCGATAAAAGAATAAATGAGTACAGTTGGGCCATAAGCCCGAATGTTGCTACAATACCTTCTATCTAGATCTCAATGATAGAAGCGTCTATTATAAACCTGCTTGCATCCACAGCTGTTGCAGCAAACGTCTGACTCGAAAGAATCATCATCCAGGCGTCCCTGTGTCTGGACACCTATATATATATATATAGATAGATATAGCAAGAGGGGAAAATAGAGAAACGGATTAGAGCCCGAGTTTTGAAAACATTTTAGCAAGTGCTTAAAATCCATATTTTAAAAATATGTTACTTCTCATATTTAAAATGGTATCGCTCTCACATAAGATACACCTCACCCCTCTTCTAATAGTGTACAACTATCGCATACCTTTTTAAACAACCTATTTAAGATACCATGCCTAACTAATGTAATTACCCATCTTCTAATAATCCTCATCAATTATAGTACTAAGGACTAAACTTCTCCCCATTCCTAGCATTACGTTATGTTCATGCATGGAGTGTCTCGCGAAGCGAAATCCAAACAAGGAACCCCCGATACACTAGTACGTGACAATGTTGATCATCGGGATCCATTAGGCCTTCCGTACATACCATATTTATACCATCCCGTATTTATTAATAGTTCTCATTAGAACCTATGATCCATATTCATATAAATTCGGATATAAATCTACCGGAAGGAGTATATCACTTTATTCATTCTTCTCTTTTTTATACAGGGTTAGGTTATATGATATCTCATCTAACATATATACAATGTACTATTCGCAACAAGTATATTAGTTATACATATAGGACACCAAATAAGATTTCGGTATACACACATTGTTCTCTTTATGCGTACACATCAATTTATATATCAATATATAACACTATTGTACCTTGGTTAAGAAACCCCTTGTACCGTTATAAAGTTCCTGTACACTTATAATAAAGTTGAAGCATTTATTTCTTACTTATCTACTTATACGCACAGTAGAAAGTTCCCATATAATTATACGTATATATATTAGTCACACATATAATATATATACTAACGGCACCCCACATAAGATCTATAGTGTTGGCATACTCTGCTATCAAGTCCCCGTATCAAACAAATTAAGGGAAATACTAGTTCGGAATCACTCTCGAACTGTATTAACACAAAACATATACAAATGGAGGCGAAACATAGTTCCAAGTCACTAAGAGGTCAGCAAATACCCTCACGTCTATTAGGACCGTCTGACTATCAATCAGATAGCCTGTACCAAGGAGTCCTATGTTCTAGGGTACAAGTCAATATCCTCCATAAAGGTCCCATCGAGATTAGACTGTCCCGGCGTGATAACCTCCGTGATAGCAAGTAGCACGGGCATGAGTTTTACACATATATAATATAAGGGCATACTCATAGCCCATATAATACATCCCATACATAGTATATTTATATCTTGGATATCCTACGCATTTATCAATTTTACCAGTCCCCAATATTTTATTTTCTGAGCTTTTCTCACCGGACAATGATTATATCAACAACATCGATATATATTATTTATATCTCTTCTCAATCATTTATGGCTATAATTTCCAAACTCTTATAGCGATAGCCAATAGCCTCGAATATTCTCATTCACAATAATATAAACTGTCACACAATCAAAATACCTCAATACGTATTCCCTTATTTAATATTCAAATCACACCTATATATCTCTTTAAGTATTATTCCACACGAACACCCCTATTTGGGTAAATCTTGAATTTTACTTTCAACTAATCCAAAATACACGCCTTACTAAAAAAAATATTTAGGAATCCCCACACTAATTTTAGGAACCCCAAATATTTATCTCCAAGCAATTTTAGCCTTTTTTTTTCCAATTTTCGTGTGCATTTTCGAGTTTGTGATTTCACCCTGGAACTTCCATCTTATAAAAATCATAACAATTCGAAACAAAATCAGAAAAATATGCGGTCAGCGCCTACGCGACCGTATCGAAAAAATCTACAACTTTCGTGTTTTGATCGAGAGCTGAATCAGCTATCTTCTTTTTTGAAACGGTCAGAAGTGAGGTTGATCACTATTCACCTTCTTCTCCAAAAATCCAAACCTCCATTAAAACACCTCCAAGCTTTTTATCTCCTCTCTCATCATCAACCAACCTCAAACAACCATAAATACACATATACAAAGGGTTCTAATCATCCTAGAACCCATATTCAACAATTAATTTCAATAAATTCCAAGTTTCTCAAATTGGGTATTAATCGAGTTATATCCGTTTTAATCTTCCGGAAACCTGTTTGATCCACGAAATTTCAACCCAAAAATCTTTAGGTTTATACCAACTACAATATGAGAAATTAACACACTAAATCATAAAGCAAGTTAAACACTTGCCTCGTGGATTAAATTCGACGACCACGAGTCGAATCCCGCGAATTTTTGCCGAAAATCTCTTCGTTTTTTCTCTCTTCTTTCTTCTTCTTTCTTCTCTTCTTTTTCTCTTCTATATCTCTCTCTCTCTTCGGGCTGATATTTGGGGGAAATGAGGGATGCCACCTCTTTAAATCTGAAATTGGGTATATACCCAATTGTTAAATGACTCGTGTACTCATTTACGAGTCCCAACTTGTCCAAAAATGCCCGAAACTCAAATACTACCCCCAGGTACTCTATTTTGACTATCTCGGCCATTCCGAACTCAATGGCGCAGTCAAAATCTCCATCCGAGTCACTTAACTAAAATTCACTATTTTGACCCAACACGTTCAATACGCGTATTTTTCCAATTTAAAACATTTCCTTTGTCGCTTTACCCAACTTGCGACATGTAATTAAAAATAATCCACTCATATACCTAGTCTCGTAAGAAAATATAATCCATGTAAATATTAATCCGACACTCGAAAAATAATATTTACTATTCATTTTATAATATTGAATTTATTTAATTTCACTCATTAATCCCAGAATTACTATTCATAACAATTCCTCAAATTGCCAAATTAAATCCACAGTGTAATTTAAATACCTTTAAAAATGTGGGGTATTACATACTTCCCCCCTTACAACAGAATTTCGTCCTCGAAATTCTGATATAGCCTGTACTACTAGTCTAGGATTGGTATAAACATTACATCCTACCTTAACCAAATTTAGATAAAACCTAACACAATGGTTTCCCACTATATTCCAGCCATCTCAAGGCGTATGCTCATATATATATAGTCTCATCATCTCTATATATTTACACTAATCTTGCACCCTTTTCTTAAGACCACTTAGCGCAAAGTATTTATTATTAATACCACATCTACTAGTCTCACACAGTAAAACTATTCACAAATCCATATATATACATATAGACATATAATCCCTATACATATATATATATATATACTAATCCTGCACCCCGGGGTTAACACCCATTAGTGCTTTTAATAATAATATCACATAATAGGCATATACACATCCTATTAAGATTCATAGGCATATTCCTAGCCTAATCATACACTTCTCATACGTATTTTATTCTCATCGCTACATATTGTATAAATATTCAGATTACTATCTCTCTCGTAATCTCCAAGTTACATTCCCTATACCGAATAATTAAAGTATTAACTCTCATATACTCTTTCGGAATTTGGTACTACATACACTCCTTCTTTACTTGGAGTATGCTAACCATACAGTCATGCGCAAGCCACTCTTCAATACTCGTTTGAGTAAGACTCCGCTCTACTTTCTCACAATAAATTGGGTAACCTTTTCATTAAGAGGTACCTTTTTAAATGACTTTCCACAGCCTTTCAATCCCATCTCGTGTGTGTTAGCTCTCGTTGCACATAAATGTTTGTATTATCGTCATTCTCGCACAACATTCAATACGCTATACCGTTTAACCTTATTTATATCTTCCCTTCAGGCATATATTATACATATTTATTTTCACATCTTTCCATCTTGGACATTTTGGGGATTTACTAATCAGGGTACCTATACCCCCTACCATCTGTGCATTTATGCACCACCATTGCAAACGTTTTGATACATCACACTCACTCTAAATAATGGGCCTTATTTCATTGGCCTAGTACTAACACCTGGGTATCCCTTAACCCGAATAATTCAAAACTTAATTCTCCCGATACCTGGAAAATTCAATCCTTCTCAACATTATCCCATCGATCTTCTTGTGGTTATCTCACAACAGTCTTCCTATATCAGTGCCTTATTGCCCTTATTTCGTGGTAGTCTTAAGATTAAGGTGTTTCTAATACACGTAATATGAGTACTATTCTAATTATTTTCCTAATGCCCAAGACCTCTATCGACTTCCGATATTTGTTCGGTTTCGTGCGTGGGACGTCTCACAAAGCGAAATCCAAACAAGGAACCTTCCCGTTACACTACTCCCTCGCATCGTCAGTCATCGAGATATAACGGTCCAAGGGACACCAATGGGTTGTCATAAATCTTACCTCATTAACCTACCAACGTACTTCTACAACTATATCCTTCCATCTTAACGAAATGGAAAATCTAACTAATCGGGCACCTACTCTCTGCAAAAGTGCTACGAACATTATACCCAAAACGTATTTTCTCTTAATTTTCCTTCTATTTAAGGCCTGGATATATGTCTCAAATTGATTTCCTTCACCTCAACTCACCCACACACTTGCGGTGAGAGAATAATTTCAGTGCTTCTCCGTAGCACTTATATCTCTATATAATTATAAAGTAATCAAACGGCTCTCACTCTATAGTGTTTTCTCTATACTAGGTGACTTATCGTCAAAACTAACATCCTTGCATTATATAACATCTCTCCACTCCCGACGTCGTTAAGGTTCGTGAGTGGAGCGTCTCGCAAGCGAAATCCAAACAAGGAACCCCTCCTATACACTATTACTTAAATTTGTCGATCGTGGAGGTCCGCTAGTTCAAATATGCCACTCGGATAATCCCATCTCTCCTATCGACAAAAATGTGGTCAGAACTCTTAATTCTTTTCAGGAGCCACACCACCAAGCGCTTGTACTAACACTAAGTCCTTAACGCAAACAACAATGAGCTTAAACTCACAGCCCAACAATAAATCCTGCATACCTTAAATTATATCTATAAGGTCCCCATGCAGTCAAATCATGGTAATGAAACATCTCCTCATCGAAGTTCCATCTAAACATATAATCAAGGCGAGCTCATCCAGAATTTATCTCGCATTCCATTCTTTAATATGTATGTATATATATGTTTCACATCTCATATCAATATATATATACATTATACTATACACATCAAGTATATCCATACTTATATATCACACACTATATAAGTATAATAACCATCCCTCAGAGCTATAACTCAATGGATGTAGTCTCTAAATGCTATCATCTTCCAGGGAATTACTCACACATCATCCTGGGTTCCAGCGGTCGGACTATCACACCGACTTGGTAAAAAAAACAAATCACAACCAATGGGAAGCCTAGCACATCTCATTCTTGATTAAAATCACACAATATAAAATGGACACTATGACCTGGGGACTATACGCTTCCTGCTCCTCAAGCCAGGGGCCTCACCCAAAATGCATAACTCCCCATGATAGCACTAGAGGGGTATGTTTCATACAAATATACCAATCACATATAGATATATTTAAGCATATCATATATACGTCTCAATATGCTCGTATGTATATATACAATATAATCTGGCTAATCGTGTATATCTCTCGTAACATTAGCCCGTATTTTCCGAATACACATATTCGATTTAATCCCATAAGTATTCACTCACTTATAATATAAATAAATATTAAGCTTATCACAACTAGCTCGTATCCCAATTACATCCGAAATTTCAATTCGAATCTCAAGAGTCTTTATCCCATTAAACTCTTAAAAATCACAAAGTCTCACAACTTTAATTTTTTTATTGTTGCAGATTTCACATCTTGCACTAAAACAACTATAACTCACTCTACATAAGTCCAATTACTAGTGAGTCTATCATTCCATTGGAGAAGCCTCTTTCTCTATTGTACCTATCACTCTTTATTCACCGACGGTCTCTGACCGATTCTTATGTGAATAACCTAGAAACCGCATTCACTTTATTATTTCTAAACCAAAGGAATTTGCAGTTTAAAACCATCTGTAAGATTCATTTATCATCAAAACACCCTACTCCCTCAAGTGTGGTGATCACCTTTCCCACCATTTCAACATTGCTCCATTGAGTGAGAAAAAAAAAATTCCTCAAATTTTCACATCTGGGCATTCCATACCCTGCTCAAATCCAAAGCTTCTGAGCCTTCTACTTCCTTTGGATAACACTACACTGCTTTCGAATAACTTAACTTCAACGCACAGTCCTTATTAATGATCTTTTCAAACTTTTTTTTTTCATCTAACTTCACTGGGTAATTTAAGTTTAGCACCATTCTCTACTATAGCAGTGCATAGATAATTATAACTACTATTCTATAGTAGTCATTGCAGCAATCCATGATAATACCACAAGGGGAGTGACCCCTACTGCGGTCCTCATTCCTAACATCAACTTACAGCTCTAACGAAGCCCCGCCTCCTGTTGCCCTCACAATGGTTTTCCATGGTCGCCCTTCGTCGATCAACACACGAATCTCGAACGAGCGCACAAAAGATTTACTATAATCTTACATAATGGCGGGAGAACGAAATCTCACAAGAGTACATCAACAATACTAATCATAAGGCTTTATATCAAATCAAAAGCAACGCTGAAAGCGTAGTACGTCCGCATAGATTCCTAAGGACACTAGAACCTGATGCTCTGATACCACCTGTGACACCCCGCCTAATAAAATATTGGGTGATCACTCCTATATCAAATTAAAACAGGAGTCTCATATGGTTCATTCTTAGCATCACTGTCGAAAAGTAATTTTATTACTAATATCCTATTAGGCTGGCGTCAAATTTTTAATTAACTAATCTTTTTAACCAAACCATTCAAATAAAACAATTACAACAGTTTATATACAGGAACTGAAACGAAATAAAATAAAATAACCAAACACTCGGTACAATAATACAACCAAATCTAATAACGCGCTAAAAGGCGGTAAAAGAATAAATGAGTACAGTTGGGCCATAAGCCCGAATGTTGCTACAATACCTCCTATCTAGATCTCAATGATAGAAGCGTCTAATATAAACCTGCTTGCATCCACAACTGCTGCAGCAAACGTCTGACTCGAAAGAATCATCATCCAGACGTCCCTGTATCTGGACACCTATATATATATAGATATAGCAAGAGGGGAAATTAGAGAAACTGGTCAGAGCCCGAGTTTTGAAAACATTTTAGCAAGTGCTTAAAATCCATATTTTAAAAATATGTTATTTCTCATATTTAAATTGGTATCTCTCTCACATGAGATACACCTCACACCTCTTCTAATAGTGCACAACTATCGCATACTTTTTAAACAACCTAGTTAAGCTACCCTGCCTAACTAATGTAATTACCCATCTTCTAATAATCCTCATCAATTTGAGTACTAAGGACTAAACTTCTCCCCATTCCCAACATTACGTTACGTTCGTGCGTGAGGTGTCTCGCAAAGAGAAATCCAAACAACCCCCGATACACTAGTACGTGAAAATGTTGATCATCGGGATCCATTAGGCCTTCAGTACATACCATACTTATACCATCCTGTATTTATTAATAGTTCTCATTAGAACCTATGATCCATATTCATATAAATCCGAATATAAATCTACCGGAAGGAGTATATCACTTTATTCATTCTTCTCCTTTTTATACAGGGTTAGGTTATATGATATCTCATCTCAGATATATACAATATACTATTCGCAACAAGTATATTAGTTATCCATATAGGACACCAAACAAGATTTCAGTATACACACATTGTTCTCTTTATGCGTACACATCAATTTATCTATCAATATATAACACTATTGCACCTTGGTTAAGAAACCCCTTGTACCATTATAAAGTTCCTGTACTCTTATAATAAAGTTGAAGCATTTATTTCATACTTATCTACTTATACGCACAGTAGAAAGTTCCCATATAAATATACGTATATATATTAGTCACACATATAATATATATACTTACGGCACCCCACATAAGATCTATGGTGCTGGCATACTCTGCTATCAAGTCCATGTATCACACAAACTAAGGGAAATACTCGTTCGGAATCACTCTCGAACTGTATTAACACAAAACACATACAAATGGAGGCGAAACATAGTTCCAAGTCACTAAGAGGTCAGCACATACCCTCACGCCTCTTAGGACCGCCTGACTATCAATCAGATAGCATGTACCAAGGAGTCCTATGATCTAGGGTACAAGTCAATATCCCCCATAAAGGTCCCATCGAGCTAAGACTGTCCCAGCACGATAACCTCCGTGATAGCAAGTAGCGCGGGCATGATTTTTACACATATATAATATAAGGGCATACTCATAGCCCATATAATACATCCCATACATAGTATATTTATATCTTGGATATCCTATGCATTTATCAATTTTACCAGTTCCAATATTTTATTTTCTGAGCTTTTCTCACTGCACAATGATTATATCAACAACATCAATATATATTATTTATATCTCTTCTCAATCTTTTATGGCTATAATTTCCAAACCCTTATAGCGATAGCCAATAGCCTCAAATATTCTCATTCACAATAATATAAGTTGTCACACAATTAAAATACCCCAATATGTATTCCCTTATTTAATATTCAAATCACACCTAAATATCTCTTTAAGTATTATTCCACACGAACACCCCTATTTGGGTAAATCTTGGATTTTACTTTCAACTAATCCAAAATACACGCCTTACTAAAAAAAATATTTATAAGTCCCCACACTAATTTTAGGAACCCCAAATATTTATCTCCAAACAATTTTAGCCTTTTTTTTTCAATTTTCGAGTGCATTTTCGAGTTTGTGATTTCACCCCGGAATTTCCATCTTATAAAAATCATAACAATTCGAAGAAAAATAAAAAAAAAAGTACACGGTCAGCGCCCATACGACCGTATCAAAAAAATCTACAACTTTCGTGTTTTCATTGAGAGCTGAATCAGCTGTCTTCTTTTCCGAAACAGTCCGGAAGTGAGGTTGATCACTATTTACCTTCTTCTCCAAAAATCCAAACCTCCATTAAAACACCTCCAAGCTTTTTATCTCCTCTCTCATCATCAACCAACCTCAAACAACCATAAATACACATATAGAAAGGGTTCTAATCATCCTAGAACCCATATTCAACAATTAATTTCAATAAATTCCAAGTTTCTCAAATTGGGTATTAATAGAGTTATATCCGTTTTAATCTTCCGAAAACCCGTTTGATCCACGAAATTTCAACCCAAAAATCTTTAGGTTTATACCAACTACAATATGAGAAATTAACACACTAAATCATAAAGCAAGTTAAACACTTGCCTCGTGGATTAAATCCGACGACCACTAGTCGAATCTCGCGAATTTTGGCCGAAAATATCTTTTTTTCTTCTCTTTTCTTTCTTCTTCTTTCTTCTCTTTTTTTTCTCTTCTCTCTATCTCTCTCTCTCTCTCTCTCTTAGGGATGATATTTGGGGGAAATGAGGGCTGCCACCTCTTTAAATCCAAAATTGGGTATATACCCAATTGTTAAATGACTCGTGTGCTCATTTACGAGTCCCTACTAGTCCAAAAATGCCCGGAACTCAAATACTACCTCCAGGTACTCTATTTTGACTATCTCGGCCATTATGAACCTAATGGCGCAGTGAAAATCTCCATCCGAGTCACTTAACTAAAATTAACTATTTTGACCCAACACGTTCAATACGCGTATTTTTCCAATTTAAAATATTTCCTTTGTCGCTTTACCCAACTTGCGACATGTAATTAAAAGTAATCCACTCATATACCTAGTCTCGTAAGAAAATATAATCCATGTCAATATTAATCCGACACTCAAAAATTAATATTTACTATTCAATTTATAATATTGAATTTATTTAATTTCACTCATTAATCCCAGAATTACTATTCATAATAATTCCTCAAATTACCAAATTAAATCCACAGTGTAATTTAAATACCTTTAAAATACCTTTAAAAGTGCGGGGTATTACACATGGGTCGGGCTCTAAGTCGGACGAAACATAACTTTTCTCGTCAATCGGTTCCGGGACCTCAAGTGGAATGGGTGGATGGTCACAACGAAGGAATTCATTAATTTTTTTCTTTCCATTCACTTTCGTCTAAGTGACTACAAGAGTCCAATAGGGATTGGACTTCAACAATGAGGATTTCATCCACCTGCCCAAACTCTTTTTCAAAATCTTTGATGCTCACGTCCCCTAGCTCTCTCTCTCGAGTATTGCCTACGTCCTCGCTTACTCACTCGATCTCTAACTCCACTATTTTTCTCTCCTCTAAGTCGGTGTACGCTCCCGCACTCTTATTGCTCTATATTAATCACATCCCTAGGGCATCTCCACAATAGTTTTCCTCAAAGTGCTCCTCTACGATCTCATCGATTAGGCTCAACCCGTGAAGATCATCTTTTCCCATGTATGTTGGGCTATATGGAAGATGTTAGTCTCTAAGGTCATATTCCCAAAGGTGAGTTGCATCTGCCCATTTCGAGTATTAATTATTGCATTAGCCATAGCTAAGAATGGGCGCCCGAGGATGATGGGAACATGATTACTCGAGGCGAAGGAGGGTTTCGTATCCCAAATGACAAAGACTACCGGGAAGTAGAAAGTGTCAACTTAGACGATCACATCCTCTACTATACCACGTGGCATCTTCACGGTTCGATCCGCCAATTAGAGAGTGATCTTTGTGGGATTGAGGTCGCCCAGATCAAGTTGCCTATAGATGGCATAAAGGAGGATATTGACACTTGCTCCCAAGTCAAGTAAGGCTTTTTCGATTTCATTTTCTCCAATGATGCAGGAAATGGTGGGTGCACCAGGATCCTTAAATTTTGGCGGGAGGTCATTAAGTAGAATGGAGCTCACATTTCGTTCTAGAATTACATTTTTCTTTACCTTCATCCTTCTCTTCACTATTAATAAGTCCTTTTGATGAGTTTTGCATAAGCTTGGATTTGATTAATGGCATCGAGGAAAGTTAAATATATCTTTACTTGCTTTAACACGTCTAGCACTTCATCACGGGAGTCTCCTTTATGGGAAGGAATCAACTTTTGAGGAAACGGTGCCGCGGAGGGTGGTTTCACTACTACCTCGGGCTCACTAGTGTCTTCTTTATCACTCTTTTTGAAGGGGACATCTTCGGCCTTTTTCGTGCCTGGAAAAATCTCCTTGTCTTTAGGTACGTCTTGTATGGGAGGTGACAAGTCAACTACTCTCCCACTATGTACAATGGTAATTGCTCTACATTGCTCAGGATGGTCATGGGGTGTGGAGATAACACTAGTTTGGCCTTGGATAGGTCTTTGGCCCTGGGCAGGAAACTTGCCCTTCTCTTAGATGCTCAATAATGATTGCATCTTTGAAATATTTGCATTTATGTCGCTGGTCATGCAATCATATCTAGCATTCGTTGCATTCTGGGTATTGATAAAGTGGTTGATCGTATCCTTGAGATTTCTCCGCGGTGGAGTGATATTTTCTCCTTGAGGTGGTGGTGCTTGCACATGTCCATGCATGTGTGGAGCTTGTTGAAAGTTCGGTGGTGGAGGAGGGGCCACATGTGAATTAGGATTCATCGCTGCATGTTGTTGCCCATAGCTAAAACCAGGATAGTTTTTCCATAAAGGGTTGTAAGAATTCCCGTGCGGTGCACCAAAATTACCCTTGAATCCTCCTATACCACTTACTTGTTCTTGAAGCATAACTTTGTAAGCGAGTATAGTCAGGCATTCCTCAATTGAATAACCCACCTCACAAATCGCACACACCTTCTCAACGGGGTCTGGGATGGATCCAGTTAATCCTCTTCTATATACTTCAAGTAGGTCTCGCATTCCTTTCTCAATTACATCGAGTCGACAGTCCGTCATAGAATTATTTTCTACGTGAAATAGGCCGGACGCCGATGGAGTGGTGGTCACTTAGCAATTTCGATTTTAAGCATTAGGGTCAGATGTATCCCATGATTGGGTAGTCTCGGCGACATACCTCAGGTGAAGCTCAGTATCATTGGCGTCTAAGTCAACAAATGGACCATCGCACATGGTTTCAACGAGTTGCTTGGAATTAATGTTCAGCCCATTATGTATGAAGGAAATGATTTGCGTTTTATCAAAACCATGATGGGGACACACAGCAATTAACTCATTGAAACGCTCGTAGCACGGCTCATTTTTTAATTGTCGAAAAGTTTGAATTTGAGCCTTGATGGAGTTCGTTCGATGTGGAGGAAAGAATTACTTGAGATATTTTGATTGTAGCTTGTTCCATGATGAAATCGAATTTGGAGGTAAAGACCATAGCTAGGTCTTAGCCTTATCCTTTAGCGAGAATGGAAAGAGTTTAAGGCGGAGCACATCTTTTGTGCAAGTTTGATCACTGAGAGTCTCGCACGGCTCCTCAAATTCCATGATGTGGGCGTATGGCTTTTCTGAATCCATTCCATGGTAAGTGAGAAGTATCTGGATCATCCCATTCCTAAAGAGAAATTTCCCTGCATTATACGAGAGTAAAATGCATCTCGGAGTGACAGTGCGCTTGGGATATAAGACGTCTCTCGGGCGATACGGGGCCTCTCCCTCACCGGCGGCTGCACTACCATGTTGTGACATATTTATCTCACTCAAAGACTCTGTGTCCTCACTTGGTATACTCAGAGCGCTCTGAAGTTTGTCCTCAAAGGGAAAATGGAGTGTTATTTGCGATTGAATGTGTTGGTGTGGGAGGTGGAACCCAGAATTGTGCAGCGTTAGGAGTGTGAGGGCTATCAGGGTCGTACTCAACTATTGGATTTTCGTGGGAGTTGGAGTGAGTTCAGAATTTTGCATTAATTGGATTATGAGAGATGATGAAGAATATTTTTGTGCTTTTTTAAATTTTTATATTTTTTTGGATTTTTGGAAATTTTTTGTCAAAGTTTGAGATTAACTTGATCTAATCCTAACTCTACCTAATTCCCCGGTAACGGCGCCAAAAACTTGACGCGACTAAGAATGTGTCTCAGAAGTGCGTACTCTCTAGGTTCAAGTGCAAGCCTATTGCTCAAGTAATAATCCGATAAGTCAGGTATCGATCCTCAGGAAAATAGGACAATGGAATTATAACGTTGTTGGACAGACGAAGGAATCCTAACTCTGACTCTAAAAAGAAAGGAAAAGATGATTTGTTTCGTGAAATAGCTACAGCTATATGCAATTGTGAAATTATGAAAGAAATGCAACTATTCAAAATTACCTAAAATACTAACGATGAATGATTTAAAACTCGAACTATATGATGAAGAAAACAGGACGAGAATACAATCCCTCAACCATAGTGTATTGATGGTATAAAACTAATCGTAAATTTAAATGATTAATTAGACCCAGATTTTAGTTCTCCCAACCATTACGTATATGAGGTTCAAGCTCGCACCATACGAAATCAGAGGACGAGTAAAGCGGTAACGCGCGATAGCAACACTCGCATTGCATTCTAAAGCATCTCGGTTACCCGGAAGCAAACGAGATCCAAAGATCTACAATGGTTGTGATGCTACGCAATACAGTCATAATAAATCATGAAATTTAGAGGATTAATTTTATACACATGCAATTAACACATCGGATTGAGTTCATGCATCCCGACCCTTAAAAATTTAGCCTACCATGATGAAATTAATGAAAATGATTGTTGAATTGCTGGAAATCATGATTAAACTAAGGGAGAATTGAAGAATGATGTTGAAGGAAGATTAAACAGAAGAAAGTAATCCACTAACTTACCAAAGCACTAAAAGAATCAACTAAAATTACTTGTAATCACAGAAATCTGAACAAAGTTCAATCTTGGAATTAAAATTGCAATAAAACTTCAAACTAGGGTTTTGTAGCAACTTTCTCTCTCTAACTACCTCTAAAAGTTTTAACTAAAAAAAGGGAAAATTAGATGAATTTTTTGCCCCCTAAAATGATAATAAATCGGGTTTAAATACCCTACAAGACTCCAAGAGTTTTAGCTTCACCAGGACTCTCCATTGGAGGAAGAGTAAGAAAATAAAACTGCGACAGTCGGACGGGTCCGGTCCTCCTTCGGTTCGGTTCGGTTCGGTTCGGTTCGGTTCGGCTTGGATCCGGATCGGTTCTTTTCTTTTCTTCCCGGACTGGTCCGACTCGGATCGGTTCTTTTAATTTTCATCAACTTCGATCCGTCTTCGGTCTGGGGTTCACTGGAACTTTGCATTTCGGATCGGTCCTATCCTGATCAGTCCGACTTTTCTTTGACTTTTTCTTCTATCTTTTACTGCTCATAACTTTCACACCGGGACTCCGATTGAGGTGCCATTTTTTCTAGTGTTCTTTTAATTGAAAGCTCTTCAACTTTCCAGTTAGCCCCACCTCCGAATTCACGGTAAAAAATTACAACTTTTCCCTTTTGACTTTCCTTCTTTTCTTTCTTTATTCAATATTAACAATGGCAGCATAAGAGTACATACACATATAGTAGAAGGAGGTGAGGAGAAGAGGATTCACACCGAAATATAAGTGGTTCAGCCAATCTGGCCTATGTCCACTGTGCAAGTGTATGATGCGTATCACTGTATGAGGGCTCTAATGGCTATGGATACAATCTCTCAAGATTTTTCTCTCTACTGTGTATTTAAACAGAGTTTTAGCTAGGGTTGTTAATTTCGGATCCCCTCCCAGAAGGAGAAGACATGTATATATAGTACCTGGGGGGGGTAGTGTACCCCATGCATACAATGAGCATGTGTGTGTTGATCTAGCCAATATGATGAAGACATCTGTCCCTGTCACATGTAGAGAATGATGATGAAATATTCCCCCCACGTGGGGGGAATGATTTGTTATAACTTATTTATGTCCACGTGTCCTCGTCCATACATATGTCAATAAGTGATCGGCCTCCGTGCTTGGTCATAACCTCGGCCTGGAAGAGTCTGAGGTTGGTAAGGTCTAGCTGCCTATCCAATCCGAGATGAGCCATCATGGTCTGGGCTTAAGTGAAGCTGAGGTAAGGTATTAAGGTCGGCCTGGGACGAGGTTAAGCTAGAATATGTCAGGAACATCGGCTGATTCACTACTGGGGTTGGCCTTGGTAGAAGTATAGCTCCTTATAACCTCGGCTTACCCCCGGCCGAGGTTGTCATACCTGGGTGACCTGATGAACTGTTGTTCCCCTGTCATGCAGACTCCCCTTGACGAGGTTGGGAGTAGTGTCTATGGTCGAGGCTGCTGGTCACTGATCCAAGGCCCTTCCAACGTCGGCCTTGTCCTCGGTCGAGGTTGATGTCTCTGAGCTGAGGTGGCACATTTGGGGCATATCAGTGATCTTGCTGCTCATTCCCTTTACTTATTTTCGCTACTATGGGAACATGAAAGTTTCCCAACATTTTGGGAGACATAGTTGCCAATGCCCCTTCCAAACAAGATGACGAGGGGGTGAAAAACAAAGATGAAACTCAGAAAAAAAAAAACAGCCAAGAAAACATAAGAGAGCCCCTTGAAAAGAATAAGGAAATGGCTTTCTTCTAAGTTAGCGGAAGGTTCTCCTGCACTTTCTTTCTGAGCAGTGACAGTTGGTCGATATATCTTCTCCTGCCTCTCTAGTAGTCCTTAGCCCTGAATTGGCAAGACAACTAATAAGGTTTGGGACTTTACCAGACCACAGGGGTGTGTTGTCAATTTTTATTTGTTATAAAACTACCGAAAGTGCATGGGCTATTGAAATATAGCGGGTGTAAGTACGACTCGAACCCACAGAGATTTCGTCAATTTATAAGGTATCGATTTTCAAACCAGACAAATGTGTGTATAAATATGATTTAGAGAAAAATAAATAAAAATAAAAAATAAATGAGTGAACAAATATTATGTAACAAGTATGGAGATATTACTAGGATTTCGGATCCGTTTACCATTTTTATTAGTTTATGATTAATTAGTCTAACTCGCTATTCCCTTTTATAATTCAAAACCGACTCTCGTCGCGTAAATTTCGGATGATGAAAACGTGAAAGTTGAAATAAATATTTTTACATCTCTTTTTAGATACCAAAAATCTCTATTCCTTTAAAAATATCACTCCTAAGCATTAAATGTCAAATATAAGCATGGACTATCAAAAAATATAAATAAGCTTAATCCATCAAACGTAAGCACGTAAAATCAAAGGATGTGAATAAAATAATTAATTTAGAAGGTTTAAATATCACTCTCGTGATTATTTTAAATGAATACCGAATTTTTAAAACGTTTTTGGAACAAGTAGGGAATTTAGCGAATTAAACCAATTAAACATGCACTAAATAATCATGGTAAATTTCACCTCATCCTAGTAATTTAAATTAAAATGACATCATAATTAAAACACAAAAATTGCAAGATGAAATACTAATGGCCATAATAATAATCAATTTACAAGATTGAAGTCTCAATATTTGAATGCCAATAGAATAAAATTCTGCTCCAAACTTACACACAAAAATTACACTCTAACAATTCCTATCTCTACTCTATATACAAAAATGGTGTTCTAAGTGTGTCTGTCACACATACTCTGTGTATCTCTCCCTCTTTTGTCCGAGACTCCCCCTTCATGAGTTGCCTTCTTCTTATTTGTTATCCCCTTGAATGGGTTGGTGGAGGAGAGATTTAAGGAATTTGTTGGCAAGTGGATGAGTTTAAAATATGTGGGTCTTTGATTAGTGGGGGGTTTGTTCCCATTTTTTTAAAGGGATTAGCTAGTAGGTGGAATGCTTTTATTTTATTTTATTCATTTGGTTTTGTTTTGTTTTATGCAGGTTGAAATCGGCATGTGGCTTTATTCTTTCTTTTGGGGAGGTAATGGCAAGTGGTGTTTTTTTTTTAATTTGTGGCTTTGGCTTTTTGTCTTAGAACTTTTGACAAAATTCTTAAGCGTGATAGAGAATCGTGGGTGTTGGTGTAGGAAGATGGAGGGAAGAGGTATTCTGTGTGTGAGGATGTATTGGTTATGTGTGTGTGTGTGTGAGTGGGTTGGTTTAGGTGTAGGATAGTGTGTGTGAGTGAGTTGGGTGTGAGTGTGTGTTTAATTGTACACCTAATAAAATTTAACCAAATTATTTACGACTCAATTAAAATTACAAAACTAAAAAAATAAAAGTAGATAAATAAATTTTAACCAATAGAATAATAAGAAAAAAAAAATGAAATAAAAATAAATTTATAAAACTACAAGAATAAATCTAGAAACAATAACATATAATGACGTTAAAAAAATGTACAATGACTCAAATAAAATAAATAACACCAAAACATCACTACGACATATAAAATGACACACTCTAAATAATATTTACATAAAATAATTAAACAGTCAAAAAGTAAAAATAAAGCACTAAAAATAGAATAAAATAAATATGACACGCACACAAATAAAACATCACTAAAAATATGTACATGACTCAAATAAAAATCTAAAAATATATAAATACAAACTAAACACACTCACAAGGTGTAGGTATGGGTTGAATTTGGTTTAAGGGTTGGTTTAGGTGAGGGGAATGGGTTTGACTTCAGGATTTGACTGTTGACTTTTTTCGGCATCGAACTTTGTGCAACCATAAATTCTACGTTTCAACTCCGCTTGACACACCATTTGAACCCAGGCGTCCCTTGATTCAAGGCCTTCAATTTCCGTGTTTGGTCCGAGTTCGAAATCAATCATTTGAATTTACAATTTTGCCCTTGATGGTGCGGAAGTGACATTTTCATGCTCAATTTGCGTCCGGACTTCACTGCTTGCATTCTAAACTTGTCAATACTCAATAACAACCTTGAACAAGAGATTAACAATGAATATAAGATGTGATCTTGAAGTTCTCAAATTTGCATTATTAACCCCATTTATTCTTAAATTTGTATTTTTCTCTAAACTAATAAAAATTGCTCTAAAAACATTCTATTGATGGTGCAAGGGAACTAACAAGTTCTAGATTTGGGTGTAAATAATACAAAATAATGCACTCATTAAATACCTCCAAACCTAGACTTTGCTAGTCCTCGAGCAAAAATTAAAATCTAACTCACTTTCGTAAGAATCACGGTTGCACTTAGCATGTGCAACAAGTCGTTAAACCTCTAGGTTGCCCTAGTTGACGAGGTTTGTCTCGTGAGGGTTTGCAGTGAATATACCCACAAAATTCAAAAAATGAGTCTATTTACAAATGGCACAAAGGTAATATAATCAAGTCTTAAATGCAAATTTCACAAATATAGTAAAAATTCACTTTTCAATCTCAAATTATCATGCGTGTGTGCATATCCAATATAACAGTCCAATTCAAAAGATTTTATCGTTAAGTTTCTTATCCGAAAGTTCCTTTTGATTCAAATTCTCACGGGATGCGCTCACAAACAAACACTCGTAGTTGGATAATTTCTCTCGGTATATGTGAATAAAAGAGTAAATTCAATGAGAAAATTTCACATATACATCCATGAAAGACAGACATTTTATAATGGATGATTATGATCTCACGAATGGAAGATTGATTACATTTGAAAATTTGAATCACACTAAAATATCATATTCATCTTCTCTCCACACTATAACTTACTTCACTTGAGATAAATTAGGACTTTCTTTCGATTGTATTGTAGGATCGGGTTTGGCTAGAAAGAATGGTTTTTGAAGTTCAAAATTTCTGAGAATATAGAGGTTTTTTGGTATTTTAACTTTTAGGCACTTTTTCTTCCAACCTCCATTTCTTTTTTTCACGTACTCCTTTTTCTTATTCATTCTTTTTTTCTCATTCTTTTTTATTCTTTCTATCTTCCCTTTTCTTCTTTTCTTTTGACATTATTCTTGCAAACAGTCTTGTTTTGACCCTTTACCCTAATATTCTCAAAAAATGGGTATGGATTTTGGGGTTTTCAATAAAAGGCTCGTTTTTTTTTTTTGGAACAATTGGGCTTGCAAGGAAATAGTGTATAAAAGTTTGTTTAAGCTTAATTTTGGGGCTTTCAAAACGATGGCCTAATATCATTTCTCAAGTTCCGTTTAGTCAATTTTGTGTCTCAAGTCAACTTACTAAGGCATTTAGTGTGTATGATTCTCATTTTGACTTTCAGTTTTCAGTAATCGAACAAAACAAAAAAATTGAGATCATCGACGATTTTAAGCGCTGAAGGAAAGTTTGAGTTATTCTAACTCGGATTGATTTAAATTTCTCAAAAATGATGAATGGCACAAAAATCTCACCGGGTTAAAATCTCCATATTTATTCGCTAAGTATATTAACTTTCGCCTCAATATCCTTTTTCGATCATATTATATGGCTAAGTGTAAAAAAAAATTATAAGTCGAGAGATTTGTGAATTAATTCTATATTAAGAAATTGTTCCAAAACTCATTTATATTGAAAATGTTTTTGGGGGATTTTATTTTTTAAATTCTACTTTTTTTTTAATACCACTCTTACCCCCAAACCTAAATTTTACATTGTCCTCAATGTATACACAAATAAAAATATGGATAAATAAAATAAAGTAGAAAAGTAAAAGGAGGATATTACCTGTGAATTTGTACTTGTGTCACCTACTTACAAACTATATAAATGTATGTTAGCCATAAAATAAAGCTAAACAACCTAAAAAAAATAAAATCTAAGAAGGAAAAAAAAACTAATAATATACAAAGTTGTGAAAATTATCACCATCACCATAAATTAATAGTCGAAATAGTTGTGGGTCGTGCCAATTAATTATCTTTATAGTACTTAGTAAAAAAGTACCATAAACTAGATAATATGACCGCATAACATAAATCGAAAAATTAAAATAACGGTCATAATGGTGATCACCGACATCATCACAAATAAAGAATTTCAAAGTACATGAATCATGTATCAATGCATCACATTGGGGTAATAAATCACAATAAGGATCCACATATTTACTATCCATATTCTTAAAATAGTTATGTAAAATTGGAGATGCGTACTCTACTCCTAAATGTGAGACTTTACAAAAAATATGAGACGAAAATGTATCATAAGGGGATACAATTTCTTCATCAAAAATTGGAGGACCGTCATAATCACTAAAATTATCGATAAAATCGGGTGACGAATCCTCAATTAAGTTTTTCCACATAAAAGGTGAAGTAATAATTTTATCAATTGAATTATAGGAAGAAACTTGACAAAAATCAACATCTAAATCATCACAATTATTAATTGTGTCAAGTATGTCAATTTTCTCCACACAAAATTGAGTATCTTCAATTATTTCATGACTATTTTTAAAAATCTCATCATTACAACGTTGGTTCACTTATTCCCAGTTGATACACTTTGGTGGGCAAATTGTAATTAAAGGAGTTGGTCTCTCGTCCATGCCATCTTTAATTTCTTTAAAAATTATTACTGACCCATCCGACTCAAATCGAAATATGTAGTCATCCGAATTTTCAATATTTTCTAGCCACACATCCAAAAGATCAATGTAGGAATCCCAAAAATATGACAGGAAAACAATATTGGGATCACTCATTATAGTTTATTACGTCAATCTCTTTTTTTTTTAATTTATTTAATGTGCTACAGAAAAATAACACAAAAATAAATACATCAATTGTAAAGTGCGACACAAAAAAAATAATAATAAGGAAAAGGAAAGAAGAAGAAAAAAATAACACGACACGCGCACTAATGGTGTATTCAACACACAAATAAAAATGACCAAGCACACTAATGA
The DNA here is from genome assembly GCA_949130495.1 of Sambucus nigra. NCBI lineage: Eukaryota > Viridiplantae > Streptophyta > Magnoliopsida > Dipsacales > Adoxaceae > Sambucus > Sambucus nigra. The sequence goes on along the minus strand of OX422219.1, from coordinate 344,614,751 downwards.
AACAAATTTTTTTTATTGCTTTTATTCTGGAAATTACTATTGATTTTTTTTTTCCATTTTTTTTGGGTCCACTAATTAAAAAAAACGAATCTGGAAATTTTCATTAAAAAAAAATTCAAGTTTTTTCAATTTTTATGTATTTTTGTGATAAACTAGTACTAAAAGGGCTATTTATTAAAAAAAAACTTAAATCAATTTTTTTTTCTTTTTCTTTTTTTTAAATTACAGCAGCGGTTGAATTCGGAATATTCCCCCCCCCCCCCCCCCCCATAAAAAATGATATCAACTTTTTTAAAATTTTTAGATAGTTTATGACAAAACTAGTGTCAAAAACAACTATTTATTCACAAAAGACTTAAATCTAATATTTTTATTTTATTTTTTTATTTGAAAAAAGGGTTGCTGGAATATTTTTTTTCTTCTTTTTTTGGGATTTTTGAGTTCTTTTATGATAAACTAGTGTTAAAAACAACTAGTTCTTCATAAAACACTTTAAATCTATTTTTTTTAACAAATTACAGCAGCTTTAAATCTGAAAAATTTCCAAATTTTTTTCTTTATAATTTATTTCTAATTTTACAAATATTTACGTAGTTTATGACAAAACTAGTTTCGAAAACACTATTTAATCACAAAAAACTTAAATCTGATATTTTTTTAATATTCTGAAAATAAATTAAAAAAAATGCTGCTGGAATAATTTTTTTTTTTATAAAACTAGTCCGAAAATTAATATTCTTAAAATCAATCGAAATTCCCGGCAACGGCGCAAAAAACTTGTTGTCAAGTTTTATTTGTTATAAAACTACCGCACGTGCACGGGCAATTGAAATATAGCGGGTGTAAGTACGAGTTGAACCCACAAAGATTTCGCCAATTTATAAGGTACCGATTTTCCAACAAGACAAATGTGTGTATAAATATGATTTAGAGTAAAATAAATAAAAATAAAAAATAAATGAGTGAACAAATATTATGTAACAAGTATGGAGATATTACTAGGATTTCGGATTCGTTTACCATTTTTTTTAGTTTATGATTAATTAGTCTAACTCGCTATTTCTTTTTATAACTCAAAATTGTACCGACTCTCGTCGCGTAAATTTCGGATGATGAAAAGGTGAAAGTTGAAATAAATATTTTTACATCTCTTTTTAGATACCAAAAATCTCTATTCCCTTAAAAATATCACTCCTAAGCATTAAATGTCAAATATAAGCATGGACTATCAAACAAGTTAAATAAGCATAATCCATCAAACGTAAGCACGTAAAATCAAAGGATGTGAATAAAATAATTAATTTAGAAGGTTTAAATATCACTCTCGTGATTATTTTAAATGAATACCGAATTTTTAAAACGTTTTTGGAACAAGTAGGGAATTTAGCGAATTAAACCAATTAAACATGCACTAAATAATCATGGTAAATTTCACCTCATCCTAGTAATTTAAATTAAAATGACATCATAATTAAAACACAAAAATTGCAAGATGAAATACTAATGGCCATAATAATAATCAATTTACAAGATTGAAGTCTTAATATTTGAATGCCAATAGAATAAAATTCTGCTCCAAACTTACACACAAAAATTACACTCTAACAATTCCTATCTCTACTCTATATACAAAAATGGTGTTCTAAGTGTGTCTGTCACACATACTCTGTGTATCTCTCCCTCTTTTGTCCGAGACTCCCCCTTCATGAGTTGCCTTCTTCTTATTTGTTATCCCCTTGAATGGGTTGGTGGAGGAGAGATTTAAGGAATTTGTTGGCAAGTGGATGAGTTTAAAATATGTGGGTCTTTGATTAGTGGGGGGTTTGTTCCCATTTTTTTAAAGGGATTAGCTAGTAGGTGGAATGCTTTTATTTTATTTTATTCATTTGGTTTTGTTTTGTTTTATGCAGGTTGAAATCGGCATGTGGCTTTATTCTTTCTTTTGGGGAGGTAATGGCAAGTGGTGTTTTTTTTTTAATTTGTGGCTTTGGCTTTTTGTCTTGGAACTTTTGGCAAAATTCTTAAGCGTGATAGAGAATCGTGGGTGTTGGTGTAGGAAGATGGAGGGAAGAGGTATTGTGTGTGTGAGGATGTATTGGTTATGTGTGTGTGTGTGTGTGAGTGGGTTGGTTTAGGTGTAGGATAGTGTGTGTGAGTGAGTTGGGTGTGAGTGTGTGTTTAATTGTACACCTAATAAAATTTAACCAAATTATTTACGACTCAATTAAAATTACAAAACTAAAAAAATAAAAGTAAATAAATAAATTTAACCTATAGAATAATAAGAAACAAACAAAAAACAGAAATAAAAATAAATTTATAAACTACAGGAATAAATCTAGAAACAATAACATATAATGACATTAAAAAAAATGTACAATGTCTCAAATAAAATAAATAACACTAAAACATCACTACGACATATAAAATGACACAGTCTAAATAATATTTACATAAAATAATTAAACAGTCAAAAAGTAAAAATAAAGACACTAAAAATAGAATAAAATAAATATGACACGCACACAAATAAAACATCACTAAAAATATGTACATAACTCAAATAAAAATCTAAAAATATATAAATACAAACTAAACTCACACACAAGGTGTAGGTATGGATTGAATTTGGTTTAAGGGTTGGTTTGGGTAAGGGGAATGGGTTTGACTTGAGGATTTAACTGTTGACTTTTTTTTGCGTCGAACTTTGCACGGCCATAAATTCTTCGTTTCAACTCCGCTTGACACGTCATTTGAACCCAGGCGTCCCTTGATTCAAGGCCTTCAATTTCCGTGTTTGGTCCGAGTTCGAAATCAGTCATTTGAATTTACAATTTTTGCCCCTGATGGTGCGAAAGTGATATTTTCATGCTCAATTTGCGTCCGGACTTCACCGCTTGCATTCTAAACTTGTCAATACTCAATAACAACCTTGAACAAGAGATTAACAATGAATATAAGATGTGAGCTTGAAGTTCTCAAAATTTCATTATTAACCCCATTTATTCTTAAATTTGTATTTTTCTCTAAAATAATAAAAATTGCTCTAAAAAGATTTTATTGATGGTGCAACGGAACTAACAAGTTCTAGATTTGGGTGTAAATAATAAAAAATAATGCACTCAACAGGTTGCTGCCACGACATTGCCTCATTCCAAAAGTTCTGACAGGGCTGTTCAAAGCCTTGCTCTGGTATATTCTTTTACCTTCTTTATTTTTTTGTATCTTTGTTTGTTTTTCATAATACTGACTTTTCTTGTTGTCTTTATGTAGTTCCTCGTTAAATTTAATTACATATTGGAGAAAGATAAGGCTTTGAGAGATTCATCTGGAAAAGTTGAAGAGGCTTTTAATGAGCTAAAAAAGTTAGTGCTTGATTCCCAATAAGCACTAGCCAATGAACAGAAGAAATGGGAGGAGAAGGTAAAAGCTACTGAAGGAGAAGCTGAAACTGCTCGGGGTCTAACTGATAAGTTGCAGAAAGACTTAGATGCTTAGAAAGTCAAGACTGCTTAGCTACAGAATGATTTAGATGTTGAGAAGGCAAAAAGGACTAAGACGAGGGAGGATGGCATCAACAAAGGCTGGGATAAGGCCATTGGAGCAGCTTCTTAAAAAATTGAGTTTGTGAGGAAAAAATGCTTTAAGGATGTCTAGTAAGCTTCCCTTGTGGAGGTCGACACTCCAAAAGACTCTAAGTTGTTCTTGCGGTATGATCTTGGGCCCCCTCCAAACCTGGACGAGGAAGTTGATGATGATGATGGGGGTTTCAGTGAATCCCTTATGGTAATGGAGTCTGTCAATCATCACTAGGATGTTGATTCTTCTTCCCCCTCTACAGTTAATCCTCCTCCTCCTTCTACCCCTGCTTCTACTTCAACTGATCCTGAGACAAATAAGAAGAAGGTGTAGAACCGAGAAGCTTTTTATTTCCTTTTTTCAGTAGATGTACTTTTTCTTTTTCTTTTTAAATATGTACCTATAGTTTCCCCTTTTATTAATGTATAGAAAAATGTTTTTGTTCCTCTGCTTGTATTTTTCCATGCTCTGCACCTTGTTGATTGATGATTTTCTTCTTCTTAATAGTTTATGGATAAATTGAAATATTTCTCATCTACTGACTTCGAGCTACTCCAGACATGTAATGAGATTTTCAAAGTTGTTCACTTATCTTTAACTAAGGTCGACCTTATGAAATTACTCGGGGAAGGGTTATTCGAACAAGCCAAAGAAGCCTATGTTCATCTGCAGTGTTTTCTTGATCGGGCAGTGGTCAACAACGTTGTCTATTATAAAATGATCAAAGAGATATAGGAGGACCATAAGGAAACTAAGGCACTTTTGCATGAGTATTATGGGAAGAAGTTCCAATCCCTGAGTGAAGGTTGGGGCTTTGATCAAAAGTTGGATAAATTTGCCTCCCATTTTCAAAGGCATGAATTCCTTCTTAATCGTGAAGTGGAGGAAGCAAGGGCCTTTGCTAAGATTTTAGAGGAAGAGAACAATAATTTGAGAGATGAACTTGATGCCTTGAAGTCATCCACTGCTATTGTTACTACTACGGATGAGGGTCACTCATTCTTAGAAGCCGAGAATTCTAGGTTAAGTGAGGAATTGGAGGCCTTAAAGAAATTAAAACCCGCTTCTTCATTCTCTCAAGCTAGAGTCAGACCTGGATGAGGTACTACAAAGGAAATCAGTACCCAACAGACCCTTACCAATCAAGTTGTACAACTAAAATCCAAAAATCATGACATTGCTGAGATCTCCCAGAAGTTACAGGCCTTGCCCGAGCAACTATCTGCTCAATTTTTTTAGTTACAACTAAGGATGGAGTGTTGGAGAAACTGCATCACCAGGTTGACATATTGACCTTCCTATTCCATAAACAACTAAGGGAAATATGGATAGAAGGGTACAATGAAGCTCTAGGGCATCTTGAGGACAAGCTTCAATAAGCTAAGAATGAGAGCTATAAATGGGGTTGGATGAATGCTTTGATAGTGATGAAGGTGGGCAAAAACAACCAACTGTGGGACTGGTATGACCCAGGATTAATTGATCTTGGCAATCCCCCTTTTAAATTAGATTTCAACTGGATTCATGTGTGCAGTATTCCTCAAAGATTCATTTCAAAGTACCTGGGAGATTATGAGCTTCATGATGAATTAGAGATCATCCAACCTCCTCCCTTGCTTGATCATCCCAGTAGCAACAATGCCAGACTTCTTTAAGATTTTAAGTTCATTAATTCTCCTTACACTTTAGATGATCCTCCTGCTAGAATGGATCCTATTTCCAAAGCTGAAGGGGCACATCCTACAGAATGAAGCTTTGTACTTTATTTTGTTAACACAGTCATGTAATTAATTTGATTGAATGAAATAGAAATTTGATCAACTTATCTTGTATTGAATGTTAATCCTTTCTTTATCATTAGTTCTATTGATACACTTCGATTAAAATCTATGATGCGTATCAATTACCAATGAATGCGGATGTTCTACTAGCCTTCTTAGATTAAAATCTAAATTTAAATCTAGTTAGATGAGTACATAGGTTCTACTAGTATACTTAGATTAAAATCTAAATTTGAAGCTAGTTACCCATGTGTCTCCAAAGGTTTTACTAATGCACCCAAGTGTTAGGTTTTTACATTAGATACCAGTGGTGTGACGAGGCATATGTGGAATATGTTCTTACATTCCTCTTGAGGAATCTTTGCAACGTTGTTCCTGCACTTTATCCAGTAAGATAAGCATATTATTTTATCCTTATGTTTGTGGAACAAGTTTCTTGAGGACTTACCATCCTGTTGACTTCAACTTTGTGTACGTTTGTGGTTATTTCGAGTAACTTTTTGCTTGTTCCGAGCAACTCTCTTGTATTCTTGTGGTCTCCCAAGCATCTTTTAGGAAAATATTTTCTTAAACCGAGCAACAGTTTGAAGTTTTTATGGTAATAACTTCAATAACTTTTAACTTTCGTCAATTTGAAATTTTATAGTAGTGCATAGCACTAGTGCTTCCAAAAAATTTAACAACAAAAATTGAAAGAACGGAGTATTTTATTGATACTGAAATTTGATTTCAAACTGATTACAACTGGTAACATCATTGGTAATATTTTTTGAGATGCTCGACATGCCATGGGTTTTTGAATTCTTCGCCTTCCAATGTTTCAATTCGATAAGTTTCAGGTCGGATAACTGCTGAAATACGATATGGCCCATGCCAAATGGCCTCCAGCTTGTTATTTTTTTGCAGCACTTTCTTCAGCACATTATCTCCCTCCTTAAAGTTAGTCGATTTTATCCTTTTATTATAAAAATGGGTTGTTCTTTGTTAGACTGCATTTCTCAGGGAAGCATCTTCTCTTACTTCTTTCAGCATATCTAGATCCAACCTTCTCATTAGGTCACTTATGGGAGAAATAAAATTTAAAACTCTATGGGATGGTAAACCCAACTCAGCAGGTATGACAGCTTGAGTCCCAATGCTAACATATATGGGGATCTCTAGTGGCTCTTCTCAGGGTTGTTCGGTATGCCCACAAGACAGAATGTAACTCATTCATCCAGTTTCCCTTGTCATCATCAATCCTTTTCTTCAACACGTTAAGCAAAATTCTATTTGTAACTTTAGTTTTTCCATTACTCTGAGGATGTCCTGGAGCTGAATGCAATTTTTGAATATTGGACTGAGCATAGTAAGTTGTGAATTCAGCATTGTTAAATTGTGTTCCATGGTCGATAATGAAAGCATAGGGCAACCTATACCTCTAGATGATGCTTTTCCATATGAAGTAATAAACCTTTTTATACGGCATGTCTATTAAGGGCTCGGCCTCAACCCATATTGTAAAATAATTCACTGCGACAATCAAGTACTTAAATCTTCCTCGGGTGGTCAGCAGCGGTCCGACCAAGTCTATAACCCACATGGAAAATGTCCATGGTGAAGTGATTGGAGTGAGAGCGGCCTATGGAGTTCTTCGAATGGTGGAGAATCTTTGACATTTATCACCTTTCTTGGAAAAAATTTCACAGTCTACTCGTATTGTTGGCCAATAATATCCTTGCGTATTGATTCTCTGCAGAAGTATTCTCCCTACTATGTGAGATTCAAATGATCCTTCATGAACCTCTTGAATTAGGTCTTGGACCTCTGATGGATGCACACAATGTTGAAAATTGACTATTATTCCTCTCCTATACAAAACACCATTATCTAGTATATACCGAGCTGCTTTATACTTCAACTTCTTTGCTTCCACCATATCTGTTGGTAGATTTCCCTTTTCAATATATGCTCTTATGGGGTTCATCCATGATGAACCCATATATATGGCAATCAAATTGATCATCAGATCTCCATCTATGATTCTATTAGCCAAAATCTCAATGGAGATAGTCTGTCAAAGTTCAATCCTAGTAGCTAAGGTTAGCCGAGCAAGGCATCAGCTTGGGCATTTTCCAACCTTGGGATTCTATTCATCCGAATAGTAGGAAATTTTGCAATTATTTCCATCGCCTTGGATAAATACCTGATTATTAATTCTCCTTTATTTCCATATAAACCTAATACTTGGTTCACCACTAGTTGAGAGTCATTGTGCGCCACAACTTGCTTGGCACTCAATGATTGGGCTAAACTTAAGCCCATAATAGGGGCTTCATACTCTGCTTCATTATTTGAAGCCTGAAATAAAAAATGCAAGGCATACTCAATATCAATACCATCAGGGGTGTTAAGTATTATACATGATCCGTTGTCGGTTGCACAAGATGAACCATCAACAAATAAATTCAATATTGGGGCGGTATTGTCAAATGTTTGGTTTGTTAAATTCCCATAGTAGAATATTTTTCTTCTTACTTCTTTATACATCCTGGTCATCTCATGTGTTCAGGAAGAGGAATCTGGTAGGTCGACAACTACTTCTTTTGAAGAAGATTCTTCAGGAGCTTTCTTGTTAACATCACTTACTCCTGATTCTTGTTCGGCCCGTTCACTTTGTTGCTCAGGGACCTCAGAGTAAGTGAACTCCGCTATGAAATCTTCCACTGCTTGGCCTTTCAAAGAAAACATTGGTTCATATGTGATATCATACTCCCTTAATTCCACAACCCAGTACATTAATCTACCATATTTCTCCGATTTATACAAATCCTACCTTAGAGGCATATAAGTGTAAACTACGATTATATAGGGTTGGAAATAAGCTTTCATAAGTCTGGATGCTTCAATCAGTGATAATGCTAATTTCTCTAAATGAGGGTACTTGATTTCTGCTCCTCAAAAAGCCTTATTGGTATAGTAACGGGTTTTTGAACTCCATTCTCTTCTCGAATCAATGCAAAACTTATGACCGATTTAGAAACAACTAAGTACAGGTAAAAAAAATTCACCTGTGATTGGTCGGTAGAGCAATGGAGGTGACCCCAAATACTTTTTTAATTCCACAAAATCTTTTTTCACATTCTTCGTTCCATTCTAAACTCTTTCTGAGTACCTTGAAGAACAACAAGCACTTATCTGTAGCTCAGGACACGAATCTGTTCAGTGCTGCTACTCGTTCAGTTAGCCTTTGCACCTCCTTCTTGCAAGTTGGGGATTGCATTCTAATTAATTCCTTGATCTTATCTATATTTTCTTCAATTCCCCTTCGATTTACTATGTACCTGAGGAACATTCCTTCTTGCACTCTAAAAATGCACGTGGTCGGATTCAGCCTTATCCGGTGCTTTTCAAGTTGATTAAAAGTCTGGCTGAGGTCGACAATGTGATCAGATGCCTTTTTTTCTTTTTGTAAGCATATCATCCATGCAAACTTCCATATTCTTGCCTATTTGCTCCTCGAACACCGTATTGACCAACCTTTGATATGTAGCACCTGTATTTTTCCAACCAAAAGGCATAGCATTATAATAGTATGTTCCTCGGGGAGTGATGAAAGAAGTGTTGTCCTTATCTTTAGGCTTCATTTTTAAATAAAAGTGATCCTTTGGACATGCTTTATTTAAATCTGTGAAATCTACACACGTCCTCCACTTGTTATTTTTTTTTACCATAACTACATTGGCCAACCAATCTGGGTATTTCACTTAATTAATAAAAGCTGCCTTCTGAAGTTTCTTGACTTCCTCCTGTATGTCTTGGTTCTTCTCGGGGCTAAACACTCTTCATATTTTCTTTACTGGTTTAACTTCTTTATTTATGTTGAGCTCATAGCAAAGGAAATTGGGATCTATCCCAGGCATATCTTTGTGACTCCATGCAAACACATGCTTTCTCTATCTAATCAAGCTTACTAGTTCCTATTTAAGAACAGGATCCAGTGTTGTCCCTATCTAAGTGATGCGCTCCGATTTGTCGTCATCTAACACAATGCTTTCAGTTACTTCCACAATCTGTCCCTTTAGTAACTCTATTTCCTCCCTTGGGTCTAAGGTTTCAACCTCGGATTCTTCATCAAGCTCAAAAGTATCCACTTGGTAAGTATTGGTTTTCTTCTTTATTTCTTCCAAGTCTTTTTGCTCGGTAGAAGAGTAGTAACACTCCCAAGCTACTTTCTGATCACCTTTCATAATTCCCACACCAAAGTTAGTAAGGAACTTTAAACACTGATGGACAGTGGATGGTACTACCTCAAACTTCTTTAGCCTTACTTCTTCCCATGATTATATTGTAAGATGAATGGATGTTTTTATCCATTATAAAGTAATGAATCTTCTCTGTTCGGCTAGCTGGCCATGTGTCGATCATCACCTCCATCTTAATGGTTCCCAAAGGAAAGACTTTCTCACCTGCAAATCCTATTAGTGGTCGATGATAGGGCTCTAATTGGCTAAGTTGAAAATCCAAGTTGATGAAATAGGGATAAAATATGATATCCACCGAGCTGCCATTATCTAGTAGTACTCTAGAGACAATGATTTCTTCCTTTCTGACTTTGATTACTAATGGGTCGTCGTGAGGATACAGTACCCCTGAGAGTTCATTTTTAAAGAAACTAATTACCAGTTTGTCTTTGTTAACCTTCCTTAGTCGATCTTCTTCGACAAGGTTGATTCTCTGTATGTACGAGAAAGCTTATGCCTCATTGAGGTAAGCTTTTCATTCTTTTGTATGATCTCCTCCTCTTGCATCTCCACCCGTAATCATTTGGCAATCAAAAGAACTAAAATTGATACAGAATACTTCGTGTTTCGATTTCCATGGATTTTTGGGGAGATCGGGATCATCATCCTCATCATCTTTATGTGTTCTTTTCTTCTCCTCTCTGGGCTTAAAAGGATATTTTGATCTACGTCAAATTACTTCGTTGTTCTTTCGATCAACATACTGATTCAGATTTCCTCATCGGATGAGAGTTTCAATCTCATTTTGAAGAGCTTTGCAACACTCCGTCGTGTGACTTTGATCCCTGTGGAATTCATAGTACTTAGTCTTATCCCTCTTGGTCGGGGAACTTATCAACTTATCAGGCCAACGCACATCTTTATTATGCTTGATTTCTTCCAAAACATGGTGAATTCCCATGGTTAACGGAGTATAATCATTGTACTTTTTGAGTCACTCCAAAAGTCCTTTTTGTTTTGATTCCCTATGTTCTTTGGGGTCTTTATAATCTTTCTTATCATTTTTTCCATCAACTTTTGTGCTCGAGCTACTCTTGGACGCCATTTCTTCCTCAGCATTCATGATCTTTGTTGCTTTAGCCATCAATTCTGCCATTGTCTTCGGAGGGTCTTTCGCAAGAGTATAATACAGTTTTTCGAGGAGCATTCCACTCATAAGGGTGATTATTGCGGTCTTTTCCTTATAATCCACAACTTTTAGTTTCTTGTTAATAAAATGAGTGATGTAATCTTTGGTGTTCTCTCCTCCTTTCTGTCTCACACTAAGCAAGTGTGACACCCTTTTCACACGCTTTGCTCTAAAGCAAAAGTTTCTAATGAATAGCTCAGCCAGTTGGTTAAAGCTATAATTTTTTTTCCTGAGGAAGACTATTATACCAGATTTGGGCAGATCCAGTAATGGTTCTAGAAAATGCTCTACACCTCATTTCGTCAGGGGCGACATAAATGTCAGCAGTCGCTTGATATTATTCTATGTGGAGAACTGGGTCAGTTTTTTCATCATATTTGGGTGTTACTACTAGATCCTTGAACTTTACTGGAGTAGGGAAATCCACAATTGCCTGCACAAACGGAAACACTTTTATAAAGCTTCTTTGCATGGGTTTCTGCCCTTCGTCATTTCTCATAATCTGTCTTCTAGTCTCTGTATGGAGCCTTTCCATGCATCATTGGCAACACCGAATTTATGAGTTGCAACCTTGTTATTTGCTGAGCTTTCTTCCTGAAGCTGTTGCTCGGTCCGAGAAGCAGTTCGTCGGGCATTTGATCTAGACTGAGTTGTGCCTTCCCTTTGATTATATATTCTTCGGGTGTTACCATACATTGCCCTAAGAACATTTATGTTCCTCCTGGGTCCCAAATGATCAAAGGGAGAAGCACGACTTAATCCCTCTAAGGCACTTAGCCTCTCTGGAGAATAAGATTGCGTGTGGAAATATTTTGATGTCCTAAGCAAAGAATTTAACCTTGGATGGTAGGAGACATATCTTGTTGTCATTGATTGGCTGCGCTGACCACCCCTTGGTGGGGGTGGTGGCATATTTCGCTGAGCAGATAAAGAAGGTGCACCGGCTTGAAGAGTTTGTGCAAGTTGTCTGATAGTATCTTGCATAACCTCTTAGCCTCTTGCGAGACTGGCCAGAATTCCAGTTAAATCGTTTGTATATGGAGGTGCAGAAAGGATAGGCAAAATAGCCATTTAGATGTTTGAATGAGTGAGATCGATTAGAAATATCTTTCCCACTGACGGCGCTAATCTATTGATGCAAAAAACTAGACTAGGCTAATTAATTGATCACAGATAAATATAAGTAAAAGAGACAAAATATTTTTAAAGTGGTTCGGCTTAAAGGAAGAGCCTACGTCCACTGTTGTGTATTTCTTTTGGGAATGCTCAATTGCCTCTTATTTCATGTGTCCATTGGATGTAGGGTTTACAATGTATTTATAGCCCCCGGGAGGTGTACAAGTGTTGGAATATCAAAGGATGTAATGTCTTTATATCGTAGACATTTATATATGTACAATCATTTATGTATACAAATGTTGGCGTTTTTCTGTCACTGTTGGTCGGTCTTCCTGGCCAGGCTTCAATGAAAGGTTGTTTGACATCCCTCAATAGGTAGGCGTTTCGTACTTGTTGAATAGGATTAACCTTATATTATATTACACATGTCAGTATCTGATTGGTCCACGTAGTAGGATACTTTTTTATCTCAACAGCCCCATTATACATATCCTTGGTCACATCAATATAACTACGAGTCACACCTTTTTCATGTAGAACCCACCAGATTATATCTCTTGGTACCCTATCATACATCTTCTCCAAATCTATAATAAGCGTATGAAGGTTCTCTTTTTCTCCCTATACCTCTCCATTAATCTCCTCAATAAATAAATTGCTTCCATTATTGACCTTCCAAGCCAAAACCTAAATTGATTCTCAAATACTATTGTTTTCAATCTCAATCTATATCTAGTTACTCTCTCCTACAGTTTCACTATATGGCTTATTAACTTATTACTACAATAATTTGAACAACTCTATATGTCCATTTTATTTTTATAAATAGGTACTAAAACACTCTTTCTCCATTCATCAAGCATCCTATTAGTCATAATAATTTTATTAAATAATTTTGTAAGCCAAGACACTCCTTCCTCCCCTAAACACTTCCAAACCTCAATAGGGACACCATCTAGTCCTAAATCCCTCCCCGTTTTCATATTTTTTTAGCAATCCTAATTTCTGTCATCCTAATTCTATAAAAAAAATATATATATTCTCGAGTCTCCCTAAGTTCTCCTATATCTAATCTACTCACATTATCTCTATTTAATAACCTTTCAAAATAGTTTTACCATCTTTCCATAATCTCATCATTATTGACTAGGACTTTCGAATCATCACTTTTAATACACTTAACGTTATTAAAATCTTTTGTTTTTCTATCCAAAGTTTAGAAGCTTATAAATACTTTTTTTTGTCTTCTTGTGTTCCTAATTTTGTATAAAGGTCATCATACGCCTTTAACGTAGCATCTCTTACCATTTTCTTAACTTACTTTTTATCCCATTTATATTTCTCAACATTTTCTTCGTTTCTAGTTATTTGTCATGTTTTAAAGCACTTCCTTTTGAATTTTACTATATTTTATACTTCTTCACTCCACCACTAAGTTTCTTTAGATTATGGTCCCTGCCTTTTGATTCTCCCATAATTTTTTTTATATTCTCCTAATAAATGCGGCCATCTTATCCCATATTATGTTAGTCTCATCTTTGGTATTATGTGATGCTTCATTTAATATTTTATCTTGAAATAGTTTTAATTTCTTTCCTTTTAAGTTTCACCACCTAGTTCGTGGCTCGTGATTGATTTTTAATATTTATATACAATGCCATTAACCTATATTGTGAGGCTAAGCTCTCTCTCGGCATAGCCTTGTAGTCTTTACAAGTTAATTAGTCTCCTTTCTTAGTAATGAAAAAGTCTATTTGGCTTTTATGTGTTCAACTTTTATAAGTTATTAAGTGTTCAAGCCTTTTTTTTAAATATGTATTTACTAGTACAAAATCATAAACCATCGCAAAATCTAAGATAGGCTCTCCACCGTCATTCTTATCTTCAAAACCATATCCTCCATGCATTATCTCATATCCTACATGATATTCTCTTACATGTCCATTAAAATCTCCCCCTATATAGATTTTCTCACATATGGGTGTTTCTTGAATTAATTCAACCATTTATTTTCAAAATTGTACTTTAGTGTGCTCATCTAATCCTACTTGGGGTGCATAAGCACTAACAATATTAATTATATTTTCACCTAATACAAGTTTTAAAAGTATAAGTATATCACCTTTCCTAATAACAATTATGATATCATCCTTAAAATTATTATCTACTATTATCCTGACTCCGTTCTTATTTCTATGTTTTCCTATATAATATAATTTGAACCCTATATTTTCTATTTTTCTACCTTTCTCACCGACCCATTTAGTTTCTTGTAAATAAGTTGTTTTAACTTTTCTTCTTATCATATCATTCACTAACTCCATCTCTTTACCTGCCATAGTTCATATATTCTAAATCGCTAACATAACTCTACTATCTGGGACTAGCTTCTTTACCGTCACACTTTCATATTATAATAGGAACCCTTGCTTATTTCTCATGCACTTGGATGCCGATGCGACGCCCCTTGCCTATTTTTCGAGAAACACGGTGGTAGGCGTAATGCCTCTTGCCTATTTTTCGAGACACTCAGTGGCAGGCGCAACTTATACCCCTAAAAAAATAGTATTGCGGAATGAAAACATCGTCACATTGCTGACATGACCCGTACTCTTCTCTTCACCAGTCATGTTCCTCTCTGTTACTAGTTTAAATTCGTTTCTACTGTTATCCAACTCATCAATCGTCTCCTATCTCCTCTCCTCCAACGGTCTTCTTCTTTATCTCATCTCTATGGACATTCTCCCTCATACTCTACCCGTGTGTGTTTAGATGTGCCTATTATCCCTAATTTTATGTTTATGCCACTAACAAACTTTTGTCCAGAACTATGGAATGTGTGTTTCTAGGTTACAAATTACAACACAAAGAGTACCAGTGTATGGATCGTAAATTTAGTTATGTCTACATCTCTCGTCATGTTCAGTTTGATGAACAAACTTTTTCCTTTTTCAAAACACACCAATTTTCAACACCTTCCTCCTGGATATTTGTTCCTTCCATCCCTCCATCTCCAGCATAACCACCATCGTTGAATCCTCCACCCAACATCACCAACCCTCATGTTCCTGAACCCACAATAACTCATAACCATACGACACCTTTTCCCTATCATTGTCAGTGTCGACCATTCCTTTACTCAAATCCTTCTTCCTATATGAATACTAACCCACCACCTTCTCCCCCATCCATATCTCCTTCTCCCTCTCCCTCTCCCTCTCCATCTCCCCCTCCCTCTCCTTCTCCAGAAGACCCCCATCATATCTTTTCGACACCCTATTATCATCAGACATTAATATGTATCTTGTAAACCTCTTCACTAAACATATGGAACTATTATATATCCTCTTCCCAAAGCCCTTTTGGCTCATCTCCCTTCCCCCATCACATAACCTAATTGCTACTCACAGGTCTCACATATTCTTGAGTTATGCCAGGCTATAACTAATGAGTTTAATGCACTACTGAATAATGCTACTTGTGTTCTTGTTCCTCATGCTCCTTAACTGATGGAAATAGACCATTTTTAGGGCTTTATTGTATTTTTGTCATTATATTTTTTTTATTTTATTATGTCATTGTATTTCTTTTTTTTTTAGTATTTAAAGGTATGAGTTGTAAAAGGCAATTAAGGGCATTTTTGTAATTAGAATATTAGCTTAGTGCCTAAGCTACTCCTCCCCTTTAAATATCCCCTTGTATTCCTTATTTGAGGACACTCACCATTTGAAATATAAGAAATCTCTTTATTTTCTCTCTAAAAGTGAGGTTTGGTTAATTTTCTTAGCCATTGACGTGTAGTTTACGTCAAATTGGTATTAGAGTGAGGTGTCTCTCCAACATTGGTGTTTGGTATATCGGTGTATTTTTATTAAATCGTATGCTACATCTAATGGCTCCAAGAATATCCAAGAGACAACAAGAGATTAATTAAGATTTGAAAGAAATTGAAGAATGGGCAAAGAAACAACAAGACAATACGGAGGAATTGAAGTAACAAATGGCCCCACTCTTCTCTTCCATAAACCTTAACCACAACCCTAGTCCCTGCCCTACCCCCCAATAGCCCCTACCCTTATCCTGCCTCCTTTTCTCCACCCCGCTGGCCTAAACCCTAGCCCTTACCCCACCGCCCCAAATTCCTGCCCCCCACCCCAAACCCTAGCCGCCACTGCCCCACAAGACCACCCCAGTCACTACCGCGGGCAGTCCAACCTGGGAAAGCCTCCGGGTGCCCATTCAGGGTCGGTCGACCATCCCACACCCAAACCCCACTCCATCGGATCCTCCTCCTCCCATAACCCTTGCCGCCCAAACTCCTCTACCCCACCTTCTCAACCCGCTTCCCTAACCCTAGAAAAAAAAACCTACCAAATTCGATCTTTTTTCACCCCATTCACCCTTCTCCAAACCCCTACCCAAAGGGAACCCTCCAACAAGTTCAAGAATTAGGGCTTGGCAGCACAAACATGGTTTTCGACCCGGGTGGAAGTTTCTACGGTTTGATTGGGTAAAGAAAGAGAAGAAGAAATAATAAAATTTAATTTATGGGATGTGCACTCCTTAACTATCAAGAATTATTTTGGGGCCTCATAATTTTTTTGGCACAATTTTTTGGAATTTCCTCATGCGTCCCTACCCTTTCTTTAATGCTCGAGGACGAACTTGGTCTTAAGAGGGGATGAGTGATGGAAATGGGCTCTTTTTAGGGATTTATTGCATTTTATTATATTTTTGTTATTTTCTTATATTTTATTATGTCATTGTATTTCTTTTTTTGTTTAGTATTTAGAGGTAGGAGTAGCAAAAGGCAATTAAGGGCATTTTTATAATTAGAATATTATCTTAGTGCTTAAGCTACTCCTCCCCTTTAATATCACCCCTTGTATTCCTCATTTCAGGACACTGTCCATTTGAAATATAAGAAATCTCTTGATTATCTCTCTAAAAGTGAGGATTTGGTTTATTTTCTTGGCCATTAGTGTGTAGTTTACGTCACTAACAATGTGTGATTGGATACAAATGGATTTTTAAGATTAAGCAATGAGTTGATGGGTAAATTGATCGTCGTAAGGCTCGACTTATTACAAAAGGCTTTCATAAACAAGTCGGAGTTGACTTTGATGAAACTTTCAGACCCGTCATTAAATAATCACAATCCGTATTGTACTCAATATTTTCGTCTCCATGGGTTGGTTTATTCGTCAACTTGATGTGAAAAATGCACTCCTTCGTGGTGTATTAGATGAGACTATTTACATGAGTCAATCTCCAGGTTTTGCAGACCCCAACCACCCTCATCATGTTTACCTCCTCAAGAAATCCATTTATGGCCATAAACACTCTCCTCAGGCATGGTTTCAGCGTCTCCGTAGCTTTCTCCTATAGTTTGGTTTCACTCAAAGCTAGGTAGATCACTACTTGTTCATTTATCGACCAGACTCTGCAGTTATGCTTCTCCTTATCTATGCTGATGACATCATAATAACAGGTAACACATCTTCCTTGGTCACCTCCTTCATCACTACTCTTAGCAAAGAGTTTGAGCTCAGTGATCTCCCCAGACCATCTTCATCTTTCCCAATCCATGTACACTATTGACCTTCTACAATGGTTCTAGTATGATGGACTGTAAGCCCTGCTCTACTCCAGTCTGGGCCAAAACCCAATGATCATCTCTCATCGATAAGTTCCTATCTGATGCCACTGAGTATCGATAGCTAGTTGGTTTCCTCCATTACTTTACCCCTCCTGACATATCCTATGATGTCCACTATGTTTCTCAATTCATGAGCACACCTAGATCACCTCACCCCATTGTTGCCAAATGGATCATTCGCTATCTCAAAGGATCTCTTGACTTTGGCCTTACCTTCCATTGCTCACCTACACCCTTTACTATCATAGCCTGCTCTAATACTGATTAGGCAGGCTGCCCCGACTCTCATCACTTTACTACATGTCTTTGTGTTTTTTAGGGATTCAATCTCATTTCTTGGACCGTCAAGAAACAACCTACTGTATCCCGCTCCAGTGATGAAGTCGAGTACTATTCTCTTGCCCATGTCTGTGTCGAGACCACTTGGATCTTCCATCTTTTTGCTGAACTCAACTTCCCTCCACCTAAATCCATTACTATGTTCTGTGACAACCTTAGCACTAACTAGACAACCTCAAACCTCATTTTGCCATGCTCGCATTTATTATACTGAACTTGACTACGATTTCATCTGAGAATGCCTTCTTTTTATCAATTATCGGATTCAGTTTGTTCCTTCTCCAAATCAGTTCGTAGATATTCTCACCAAAGGACTCCACAAACATCACTTCACTCTGTTATGGTCCAACTCGTCTCTCCAGGACAATCGAGTTTGTGGGGGAGTGTTAAACCTTCGTAATTTTAGTTATAATTTTATTGTATATTAAGTGTACATAGCTGCCAAACCTTTTCCTTGATTTTAGTTATAATTTAAGTCACTTTAGTAACCTTTCCCCTAATTATGGCCTTAATTCAATGCACTTTAGTTTCCATATCTATCATTATAAATACTATTTATACATGCTTCCTTGGTGAGAAGAATATACATAAATTCTATTTTTTACAATAATTTTCTCCTATTTAATTAAAGGCGAAAACACGTGAGAATGATCGAAATTTAGGGCCCGCAAAACTATGATTTCTAAACCAGCTAAAGGACTGGTTGAGTCTTTTTGACCCATTTTAAAATGAAATTTAAGCCCAGCAAAACTACAATTTCCATCCATGTGATCCACTTGATTATTCAGCACTAAAGCATTGTAATACTCCATAATTTTGTGTGATTTTATTTTAATTATGGAATTTGGATTAATGGATTTAAATGGAGAAAATTTAATTTATAATTATTCTAGATTTAATTGCAATAATTACTAGCATGATGAGAGTTAGTATTTATTGGAAATAATTATGTTAAATATTACTTAGAGAGTATAGTAATATATGATACTAGAATATTATTTTGGCTAGGAGTGAAAAATTACAGCAGTTGCAACACACTTAGTTGAGACACGCATGTGAGTCGTGTCACTAATACTTTATCGGGCTAAAAAGGATGATTTATTTTTAAGTAACACATATGGCTGTTTTGAATGCGCCAGTCTGTCTGGAAGGACCAAAATAGTCAGAAAACACTACTCGGGTGTTTTATTTGGATTCCGGGGCATTTTAGCCCCAAACGACACCCCAGAGGGGTATTTTGGTCTTTTGAGATTTTTGGAAATCAAAATGGACGAAAATAGAAAATTAAAAAGAGAAAGAAAGGGGGCATTAGGTTATCTGATAGTTTCCAAACTTACGTGAGAGAGAGAGAGAACCAAAGAGGAAGAAGAAGAAGAAGAAGAAGAAGAAGAAGAAGAAGAAGAAGAAGAAGAAGAAGAAGAAGAAGAAGAAGAAGAAGAAGAAGAAGAAGAAGAAGAAGAAGAAGAAGAAGAACTCCATAAGTGCTTTGGGCTAAGAAGAAGAAGAACTCCATAAGTGCTTTGGGCTAAGGATTCAAGTTCTTCCAACAGATACCACACCAACGTGTAGATCGCGAAGAGAGGATCATCCCCATACCAGTTTTGTCCAACGATTTAGAAGTTCACAAGAGATTAGTATTTATCTTGCTATATTATTGAGCATATGTGATTCATGTTAACATTAGTTGATAAGATAACTAGAATGTTATGAATTTGAGACTGAATTGGGAATAAATTCTAAATTCGGAGTATAGGTTTGCATGTAGATGACTCACCCTATTCTAAGAATGATAAATTTGGAATTATAAGTTAAAATCACAAAATTTAAATTGGGGTTTTTATTTAATATTAATGGTGGGTTTATGATTGTGGAAATTTTAGATGTTTGAAGAATTGGTTTAAATACCTATGATTACGTTAGGAATTAACGTTCAAAACATGTTGGAAATTACTCTACGATGATGAGGAATAGTCTAGGGTTGTTGTTTAAGGGTTAGAATAGTTTTGGCTATATTGTATGATGAGAAAGTTAGGAAAAATGCAGAATTGGGCGGAAGACTTACCCAGGTTGTTCGAACGACCTCGTTCAAAATAGATTTTTAACGAGAATTCCAACGATATTTTTGAGTTCGTTCGAAGTGAGAAGTTCATTCGAATGACCTCGTTCGAACGAGAATACTGGACTTCTAACAAGATTCCAGAATGCTTATTTTTGGCCCTGACAAGTTAGAATCCTTCTAGGTTGGTCCAAATGAGAGAAATTGACCTACACGACTTAAATTTCTAGTTAGTAATGAGTTGAGGGAGAGACTATTCAAGGGGATACAGCAGGGGAATAGAGACTTAGAGAAAAGGTATATATTAGAGAGATAAGTCTAAGTGTTACAATCAAGTGAATGGTAGAGACGATTATACTATCTATAAACTCAAGGAATTGGGTTACGAGAATACCTATTGTATATATACTAAGATGTGTGTATGCTTGTTGAATAAACTATTATGTGTATAATATACCTACGCTGCTTGCTATCGAGCGGAGGTTGCGCGTTGTGGACAATCATGCCTTAAGGAGCCTTCGGGTGGGATATTGATTCATATCACTAGAGCATAGAACCTATTATGGACTATCTGTTAGAACGATAGTGATGATGGTCGTATGGGTGCGTATGTATGTGTGTAGCCCATCATCTTGGGACTATGTTCGCCTCCAATATATGTGTTTTAGTCCTTTATGCAAATGAGAGATGCAACAGGACACGATAACAGAGTATGTAGGCACCGCAACTGTGTCTCGGGGTGCAATATTGTATATATATATATAAGATAGGGTGAATATATGTATATACTTATGTTGATATATACTGTATGGATTTAGTATGTAGAATTAATAAGGAAATCTGAAATGAATTAAGTAGCGAACACTTAATTATATTAAACTGAAAGTGTCTACTTAAGTTAAATAGGGATTGGTTCTATGTATTATAATTTGCGAGGGAAATTCTCAAGAACGATATCGGACTATAATTAATTACTAGGTAGGAAGAACTAGTTAGTATGGGAATAGAATTTATGGGATTTGCATAATCGCTAGGCATGCACATTATATGAGAGGTGAGCATTTTAAGGGAGTTTGATAACTTAACAGGAAAAATATATGTGCTAATAAATCATTTTAAGCACTTGTTGATTTATAAATTGTTTTCAACTCGGGCTCTGACCCATTTTCTGCAAATCACTTTTCTTGTCAAATTATTTTAGGTGCTCAGCCACAGGGACACCGGGCTTAGGAATTCCATTCATTCGACGTGCTGTAGTTGTTGTAGAGGCTACAGGACTTTGGTAGTAGACGCCTCTGAGTCTATCATTCCTTACTTTTGAGCTATTTGCATCAGTTGGACATGTCGTCCCTCTTTATTCTTATATTCAGAGATTTGAGATTTAGTTCATTACTCTTCTCAGTTGTTGACTTTATTTAACTGGATTACTGTAATTGAGTTTTGACTGGAGGTGTTTACTCCAACTCCTTTATATTATGTTTGTTATTTCATTTCTTATGAGTTAGATTGAATGGTGAATGTCTAGTTATTTCCTTAATGGTTTATATTAATTGATAAGATAAAATTTTGACATCAACCTTTTTAAATATTATGTGGTTAGTTTTAACAATAAAACTTTCTACAGTGATTCATAATCTGAACCAACAGGATATTCTAATTTAATTAATAAAAGAATGATCACCCGATATTTAATTAGGCGGGGCGTCACTGGAGGTATTAGAGCATCAGGTTCTAGAGTTCTTAGGATCTGTACGGCTTACTATGTTTTTCGTGCCGCTATCTTTGATGTAGAGCCCTATATTTAGGAGTGTTGTATTCATTATTCTCGCATTTTATGTCTTCAGCTATTTGAGATACTTACTGTGGACTTATAATGTTTCTCTCTCATTTTAGATGCCTCCCAGACGTGCACAACGAGTCAATAGGGATACCCAACCCGAGCCACCCCATCCAGCTCTGGCCCAGGGAATGGTGAACGTTGTGGAAGTTATTGCTATTATTGCATAGACAGTTAACGCTGCATTTGCCATGGTACAGCAGGCTCCAACACAGGCACCAGAAGTGGCTCTAGCACCAGTCCACGCTCTCCCTTTTTGCATGGAAGCGCGTTAAAGATGACTTTCAGAAGGCACACCATCTAGAGTTTGCGGGGAGTTCGGATGTGGTAAAGGTGAGCCAGTGGAGGAAAGATATACAGAGGCAAATGAGGATGTATGAATTCACCGAGGTGCAGAATCCGATTCTGGATACCTTTAAGTTGGTAGAATAAGCGTTACAGTGGTGGGAGTCCATCATCATTGCTGAGGAGAGAGACAACTTGACTATCAGATATTTCTGGATGTGGTTTGACCGCAAGTACATCCCTTTCGCCGTGCAGACCGAGATGAGGCAGAAGCTTTTGAACCTCAAGCAGGAAGGAAAGATAATTACTGCGTATGAAGAGTAGTTTACCGACCTTCTGAATCTAGTTCCAGATGAGATACCGACATAGGAGAAGAAGATTCAGAGATTCATGGATGGTTTAAGTTGGAAGATTCGCCAGCTCTTATTAGGGAATCCTTCATTGGCCACTTACTCTCATGTGGTTAATGTTGCCCTAATATATTGTCAAGACCATCGCTTCCACCAGAAGGGAAGCAAATGAGTTGAGGAGTCCAGTCAGTAGGGCCGGACATAAGGTAGTAGTACCGGTGGGACCTTCATAGCTCAAGGACAGGTCCGTCAAAGTGAGTAGGGTTTCCAGCAGGGGGATCCTGCTAAGCGTTTCCATTTTGGAGATTTCAGACAGGGATATGGAGGTTTTAGGTAGGGCCATTAGGGCTAGTCGGGTCAGCAGGGCCAACAGGCACAACAGTTATTTCAGTAGGGCCAGTAGGACCAAGGGAGGGGAGGTAACAACCATCAGGACCGAGGGAAGCTGAGACAGAGGGGAGGACACTTCCCAGGGAGGTGTTTTACTTATGGAAATACTAGCTATAAATGTCAGGACTGTCTTCGAAGGGGTAGAGCCCTGCACGAGCAGCAGCAGGGCACTCGTCAGGAGCCCCAACGACTGTTATTTCTAGCCGCCCTCCCAACACCTCCCTAGATTCCAGCCTTTCCAGCTATTCCAGCAGCTCTGGTATAACGGGGTCAATTATAGTACGGGCGTGTCTACAACGTCCATCAGGCCACAGTTCATCAGGTGCCAACGGCTGTTGAGGGTACATTTCCTATCCATGTGACTATAGGGGCGCACTTTATTTAATACGGGGGAATCACACTGCTTTATAGCGACTAGTTTTACACAGACCAAAAGGTTGCTAGACACAAGAGAGAGTATAGTGACTTGAATAGACTCACCGCCAGGGAATGGGTCATTAATTTTCTTTCTATGCCGGGAAGTAGGTATAGAGATTGGGAATTTGATTTTGCCAGCAGATATGCTAGTCTTAGATATGAACGAGCATGATGCCATTATTGGCATAGATTGTCTTACTTCTTATAGAGCCATGATAGACTATTTTAGTAGGAGTACTATCTTTGCTATATCGGGACAGGAGATATTCTTAGTGGCGATGCCTCGTCCTGAAGGAGGATCATTCACCCATTTATATTACATAAAGGAGGAGACCTCTAGGGAGATAGTGATTCCCATTGATTCAATTCACGTAGTCCACAAGTTTATTGACGTGTTCCAGGATATATCGGGACTACTGCCTATCTGAAAGATTGATTTCATCATAGATTTGATTCCAGGCACTCGATCGATAGCCCAAGCACCCTACCGTATGGCTCCATCTGAGATGAGAGAGTTACGGGACCAGATTGAACAGTTGTTGGGACAGGGCTTCATTCATACGAGTACCTCACCTTGGGGTGCTTCGGTGTTATTTATAAATATGAGAGATGGGTCATTGAGGTTGTGTGTGTACTATCGAGAGTTGAACAAAGTTACAATATGGAATAAGTATGCGTTGCTCCGAATTGATGACTTGTTCGACCAATTGAGAGGGGATGCTTTCTTCTCAAAGATAGATTTGAGATCTGAATATCACCAGCTAAGGATTCGGGAGAAGGATGCGTCAAAGACTTCTTTCTTGACGAGGTATGGATCTGTAGGGGGGGCTTGAGGCTCAGCGAGGCAGCTCAGCGTGGCAGCTCAAGCGTGACATCTTGGTGAGGCAGCTCAGCGTGGCAGTTCAAGCGTGACATCTTGGGGGGGCTTGAGGCTCAGCGAGGCAGCTCAGCGTGGCAGCTCAAGCGTGACATCTTGGTGAGGCAGCTCAGCGTGGCAGCTCAAGCGTGACATCTTGGGGGGGCTTGAGGCTCAGCGAGGCAGCTCAGCGTGGCAGCTCAAGCGTGACATCGTGAGGCAGCTCAGCGTGGCAGCTCAAGCGTGACATCTTGGGGGGGCTTGAGGCTCAGCGAAGCAGCTCAGTGTGGCAGCTCAAGCGTGACATCTTGGTGAGGCAGCTCAGCGTGGTAGCTCAAGCGTGACATCTTGGTGAGGCAGCTCAGCGTGGCAACTCATATATTAGCTTATTGTTTTAATCACATCGTACTTTCATTATTGATTTCTGTAAGCTCTAACGATTGTAATGACGTAACGATAATAACTAAAGGGTTTTGTATGAGGTCAAACGGTACTTGCGAGAGACCAGGCTTGGCAGGGCCTGGGAGAGCTTTCATGCTCTATCGAATGACCTCACTGTGGGAACTTTAGAGGGACCTGGTTTGGAGGATTGAGAAGTAAGGCACCGTTGGGGCTTGTCCTGACCACCTTAGATACACCTGGTAAAACACCGAAGGACCCCGACCGTGGAACCTCAAGCGGAGCAGCTTGGAGTTCTATCGGGCATTAAGTTATGGACCAAACAACCCTATACTTAATGTCACATCTACTATGGGTGATGTCACTAGCCATCTAAATGTTGTCAGACATACACTTGAGTAAACCGCTGTGGTATTTGGGGCTGTCAGGTAGTTGGTGAACCACCTCTGCGACAACAACCCCCTGACACACAGTGGATAGGCAAAAGGCATGTCTTGGCATTTAATGTTTATGACGTGGAGACAACTAGTGCATCAGGCATTTAATGTTGTGACATAAAGTATGAGGGATGTATTTCATAGTCTTTAATGACTGAGTTGCCTCGGGGGTGGTGTGGGGGGCTATTTAAGGACCCCAACCACCTTTGAGGAGGGCATGATCTTTTGGAGAATTAAAAAAGAGTTATTGCAAACTAGAGAGTTCACTGACTCACCATTGTCATTTATTGCGAAGCTTTTAATATTTGACAGAGATTCTTGAGGGAGTTTGGTGTGTTGCTACCTGCCTATCAGGATGTATCTAGGGTGCTTATTTCCCTCTCCCTCTAGCTAAGCCACTTCTAAAGTTCATTATTATTCCCTGAGTCATACACGAGAGGCTTTGTGAGTTTAAACTGAGTCCATCTTCATTGAGTTTTGTGTGTGCATTTCCTATAATTAGTCTAGGGTGTTGGCTAATTTAACTTGTGATTACCATACTCAATAGGGGTTACGCCTCCACATATATAATCTAAAGTACCCTCTTACATTTGGCGACTCCGCTGGGGAGGCATCCTTCTAGAGAAGGAGTATGGCGCAGGATAACGCTACTAGAAGACTCAATTTTGATGACATACAGCATAATGAAGAACAGGCTGCGAGGGAGCAGGAGGCCCTAAGAGATGGGGCTCCTCGGGGAGAGATACCGCTGGCTCCAATAACGATAGGCGTCCCAGGGGCTGCACAACCCTCCACGAGCGTAGGGCTGGGACCTACCCAGATGGCGCTCCTCATGAGCAAATTTTACGAGTTTTTGCAAACCCCAGTAGCTTCCACTATGCTGGGAGGATTGGAGACTAGTGCCTTCGTGACACCAGGAGTGGCCCCAGGGGCCCCACCAGGGGCAGGCGTTACGGGAGCGGTACCAGCAAGTGTACCCTCTATTATGAATCCCACTGGGGGCGGCTCGGGAGTTTCAACGGCACAACCGATAACGTTCGCCCCGGTTGCAACGAGCGCTCAACCATCTGCCCCGTTGCAGGTGGCCCCAGTAGCCTCGCCCTTGGAAGAGATGAGAAAAGAGATGCAGAAGGAGATGCTGAAATTCATACAGTCTTCCTCGCAGGTTGTGGGCGAGGTGGCTTCGGTCTATGATGACTTTCGAACACCTTACCCCCAGGATTACAACGACGAACCCTACCCGAAGGACTATATTCCCCCTACCTTTGAAAAATACTCAGGGAAGGGTGGGAATCCGAAGGAGCACATCAAGCGTTTCGTCGAACACCTGGGGGCGCATTGCAATGACAAAAAGCTTAGGCTGAGGGAGTTTTCCAAATCCTTGACTGATAAGGCCTACACTTGGTACTCTCACCTGCCTCCCAATAGTGTCTCCACGTGGGAGGAGATGCACGTATTGTTTGTCCGAAAGTTCTTCTTGGCAGAAGATGAGTTCACCCTAACCCAACTTGGCAGGGAGAGGCAAAGGCCAGGAGAGGAGGTAGTGGCCTATATCCGAAGGTTTAGGGAAAGGTCCCTTGACGTGAGGGAAGAAGCTAAGGAGGCCAGGTTACTACAAATTTGTGCTGAGGGATTACTTCCTGAGTATATCTGTCACTTGATCAATGAGACACGCGAGGGAACTTTTTCAGCTTTCTTAAAATCTGCAAGAAACATATCATTGGTGGTGCGACCTAGCCCGGTAGTAGCCCCCATGATGTTCAGACAGACGATACAACCCATCGGGGGAAGGACTCAGGCCCCACGGGTAGGATATGTCGAGAGAGAAGATGGGGGCAAGGCTCAGAGGAAGGACAACAAAAGAAAGTTCGGAAGGGATAGAGAAGACCCCCCGCCGTTTCCTTGTACGGTGGAGGAGGCAATGAGTTGCTATAACGCAATGGTCCAAGGCGGAACGGTGTACGAGCCAAAAGGCGTCCCGGTAGAGGAGCCCGACGTGGCAACTAGGGCCAATCCCAAATATTGTCAGGTTCATCGAAAGCTCCAGCATCCAACAGAAAGCTGCTTCACGCTGCGAAGAATCATAGACAAGTACGTGAAGGCGGGAACGCTACAAATTCCCCCACAAAACGTTAACAATAACCCGCTCCCGGCGCATGGGGCCAATGTTGTGACGGCCTATGATAAGGAGGTAGAGCGAGAGGGGAGAGGGGCAACGAGGGAGTTCGATAAAGCACTTGAGTATTGCACTAGAGGAATGGCCAACGTAGTTCTGGCGTATGATGAAGCAAGTGCTAGGGACGTAGAAGACGCCTATAGCGTTGAGGGCGAGGAAACGGGTCCAGTCATAGAATACAGCGCAGTTTCAAAATCCCCAAAGTTCGCTTGGTTCTTCGATCAAGTGGGGATACCAAAGGAGAGCAGACTGGAAATAACTCGGGCGATCCTTGACATCGCGAAGAAGGACGCGGTTCCCTCGCTGAAATGGAGGGGACCCATGGCGAGGCTGGTGAAAAAGTTCCTATCAGAGGTGACCTTCAGCGATGCAGATAGAGCTGTAAGGTTCCCTCATAACAGGCCCTTATGGATGGGGGTGCTTCCATCAACATTATGCCGATCAACTCCTTCCACGCAGCTGATATCCCAGAAGAAAGGTTGGTCCCCATGCCCCTGGTAATTTCAGGGTATGACAACCAATCTTCCAAATCCATTGGGTATGTGAATGTGGGAATTGTAATGGGAAATCTGAGTTCCCACATCAAGTTCCATGTAATAGAAAGTGCAACTTCCTATCATTTACTCATAGGAAGAGTGTGGATGCACAATCAAGGTTTAGTTCCTTCAACATATCATCAATGCGCCAAGGCGAATGTCAAAGGAACAGAAGTGACCATTAGGGCTACAAAAAGGCCTTTTGCTATCGAGGAAGCTCACTTTGTAGATGCGGTCTTTTATACGGAGTTGGAGGAGGATGCTCGAATCTTAACGAGAAGAATGGAGGGGGCATGGGTTCCCTCGATTAGAGATAGAATGGGGCCTCTGAACGAGCAAGGCAAAGAAGCCGCGAGTAACGAAGGGGTGAGGGCCGAAGAAACCCATCAAGTGATCCCTCGACCCCAAGGAACTACGAAGCAGCTCAAAAACAAAGTAAAGCTTAGAATGGATCCTGTGGAGCATGAGGTCCAACGGCAAAGCGTGCTGAGTTGCTTTTCAAGGGGAAGGATTGCTGAGACTTCGAAAGAAAGAAAGAGGAAGGTCGTGGCAACAGTCACCAACAGGCAATGCAAGAAGGTGGTCACTGAAGAGGGGAAGGTAGTATACCATTTATAACGATGTGAGCGGGCGGCCGAAGAAACCGAGGATGGGGCTGACCCGTTATATGAGTGCTTCTTGGTAGATCAACAGGGACAGTGTATGGTGATAGACAACTCCAACATACAGGAGTTCGTGGAGGAGGTCGCCGAAGAACCGGACTACATGGCAAATCAACCGAAGCCCCAGGCACAAGAGTTGGAGCAGTTGAACCTGGCAGGAGAGGGGGAAGACCCAAGGCCCATCTTCATCGCGAAAAATCTCGGTAAGGAGAAACGAGAAGCCTTGGTTGGGCTAATCCGGGAGTTCATAGATGTCTTTGCATGGAAGTATACCGAAATGGAAGGGCTTGATGAGGAAGTGAGCTGCCACAAGTTAAACGTGATGCCTTCAGCCATCCCGGTAAAGCAGTCAACAAGGACTTATAAACCTGAGTTGGACTTAAAAATTAAGGAAGAGGTTCAGCGATTGTTGGCAGCAGGATTCATCAAACCCATACAGCATCCCCTTTGGCTATCTAGCATCGTGCCAGTAGGAAAAAAGGACAAGAATCAAATAAGGATCTGTGTGGATTTTAGAGATTTGAACAGGGCTTGCCCCAAAGATGAGTTCCATCTACCTTCCATTGATAGCTTGATAGATGCCACGGCTGGGCATGAGATGTATAGCTTCATGGATGGGTACATTGGGTACAACCAGATCAAGATGGACCCCGTGGACGCAGAGAAAACGGCATTCAGAACCCCGTTGAGCAATTTCATGTACAAAGTAATGCCGTTTGGACTTAAGAACGCGGGAGCTACTTATCAAAGAACAATGATGGCCATTTTTCACGATTTCCTCCACAAATTTGTAGAATTCTATGTGGATGATTTGGTCATCAAATCGAAGAAGGAGGAGTCCCACCTAAATGACTTAAAGAAGGTGTTTACTCGATGTAGGAAGTATAAACTAAGGATGAACCCATTGAAGTGCGTCTTCGGAGTAACATGTGGGAAGTTTCTGGGCTTCGTGGTTGATCGACAAGGGGTGCAGATGGACCAGGATAAACGACGCGCGATCTTAGAAATGCCGTACCCAAGAACGGCGAAAGAGCTGAAAAGTTTCCTCGGTAAAGTCTCCTACCTTAGAAGATTTGTACCAGGATTGGCCGAGGTAACACACCCGTTGATGCAGCTACTGCGAAAGAACACAAAATTCAGGTGGGAAAAGGATCACCAGGAGTCTCTCGATGAGTTGAAGAAGCTGCTCGTTTCACCACAAATCATGGTTCCTCCACAGGCAGGAATACCGTTGCAGCTGTACCTCACCTCCACCGCAAGGTCCGTTGGAGCTTTGCTGGCGCAAGAGATTGACGGGCAAGAACGGCCAGTATATTACCTCAGCGGGATCATACATGGGCCATAGATTAGATATAGCAGCCTAGAAAGGCATTGTTTGGCCTTAGTCTTTGTAGCAAAAAAACTTAGACATTATATGCTGTCTTTTACAATTCACATTGTAACTAGATGTGATCCTATTAAGTATTTGTTGGCTAGAACTATCTTGATTGGCAGGGCAGCTAGGTGGTTCCTTATTCTCTCCGAATATGATTTGAAGTGTGTGGTTCCTCGTGCTATCAAGAGCCAGGCGTATGCTGATCTATTGGCAATCTTTCCATCAGGAACGTTTGAACCACCTAAAGAAGACGTTCCGGGAGACGACTTACAAGCCAACTATCTGGATACAACCGATGAGGAATGGACGATGCAGTTCGATGGGTCTTCGGCTGAAAAAAAAGGAGGGGCAGGGGTCATCCTTTCAAAAGGAACGGAGGAAATTTGCCTTTCCTACAAACTAGATTTCCCTTGCTCCAATAACGAAGCAGAATACGAAGCGTTGGTACTAGGGTTGCTGGAGGCTCTTCGAAGGGGAATTCGTTCACTCTGCATCAAGGGTGATTCGAACTTAGTAATTCAGCAAGTTAATGGAGAATATGCGTTGAAACACATGAATTTGGCACCGTACAGAACGATCATTCAAAGGCTCCTCAGCCAGTTCCATCGGGCCAAAATCAGAAGACATCCCAGAACAATGAACCGACATCCAGACGCTTATGCCACTATTGCTCAAAAGATGGTCATGAGGAGCGATACGACTATTGTTACGATCCAACGAAGAACAGCTCCTTCGGTGATACAGTCAATACTACCGATGGAGGGAGACGCGGATTGGAGAGGAGAGGTCAAGAAGCAACTGGAGTCTGGCGAAGGAGCTATGGGACTCAGAGAGTTAGCCCAATACTTTACAAACCAGGGAAATCTTTACTTCAGAAATGCAGGAGGATGGTTATCGAGATGCGTTGGGCCAGAGGAGGCAGAGCGGAGGTTGAAGAAAACACATGAGGAGCACTGTGAAACAACTGAGATACCTCTTTATAGGAGAATTCAAAGAGGGGGATATTTTTGGCCTAAAATGAAACAGGATGCGGCAGAACTACAACGGAATTGTGATAAGTGTCAGCTATTTTTCGAAGCAGCTGAGTGCCATTTCATTGAAGCCCAAACAGACTGGAGGCAGCCCTATATCGACTTTATTCAGGATGGAATTGTCCCAACAGAGAAAATGGATGCGATGGGACTAAGGCGAAGGGCCCCGAGGTTCTATATCCAAGAGGGGCAGCTTTATCGAAGGGGGTACTTCAACAGGCCATTGCGTTGCATTACAAAAGAAGAAGCAACTGAGGTCCTCAAACAAGCCCATGACCCAGCTCACATGGGAGGGGCCAAGTTATATGATCAGCTGATGACGTTGGGGTATTATTGGCCAACGATGGAGAAAGACTCCGCCGAATTTGTCCAAAAATGCAAGGCTTGCCAGCTTCATGGAAATATGATCCATGCCCCATCGGTGGACTTACACTCTCTGGCAACGCCTTATCCTTTCCACACTTGGGCGTTCGACCTCGTGGGGGCGATACATCCTTCGTCGAGGGGCAAGATATGGATACTGGTAGCAACGGAGTGCTTTACAAAATGGGCTGAAGCAATACCACTTAGAAGGGCAACGGCTGGGGTAGTAAGTAGCTTCATCAGAGAGTATGTCATTTGCCGCTTTGGGATCCCAAAGGTTATTCTCTCAGATAATGGGACTCCCTTCGTCAACTCAGAAATAACGATGCTCACAGACAAGTACTCCATTGTTCATCACACTTCAACGGTGGCATACCCTAAGGGGAATGGTCAGGCTGAAGCAACTAACAAAACTCTGGTTAATATATTGGCTAAAATAATGGAGGACTTTCCAGGATCGTGGAATGACAAGATACCAACAGTGTTGTGGGCCTATCGAACGACGAAAAGGAAGCCCACAGGGTACACTCCGTTCTCCCTTGTCTATGGGGCTGAGGCAATTCTCCCAGTGGAGTTGGAAGTTCCCTCGGCTCGATACGCCTTGCGAAGTAGCATGCTCCCTCAGAACAGGCATGTGCAGTTGGAGGCGTTGGATGAACACAGAGACAACGCGATGCAACATTTTCAAATGTATACAAAGCAGCTCTCTAGGGCATATGACAACATGGTAAGACCAAGGAGGTTCGTGGAGGGAGATCTCGTTTTGAAGGCAGCAGTGAAACACATTAGGGGACTTCCTCTGCCAAAGTTCGCAGCCAATTGGGAGGGACCTTTCATCGTGAACGAAGCTCATGATCCAGGTTATTGCCTAATTTCTAAGTTGGAGGAAGATAGGCCATTCAAAATTAACAATAAATGGCTGAAAGTATATCATGTGTAGACAGTTAGTTTGTACCATCGATGTATTGGGTCTTTTTATTATGAATATACAAGTTTTACTGATGATATGAAGTATAGACATTGATATGAAAGCAGGCATAACTCAGAGATAAACTAAACAATGTACATTCTTCCATTCATTAAAGAAGAGAGCATTACAAGCAAAATAGGGAACTACTGCCCAGGAATTACATGAATGAAAGAAAGAAAATATGTACAGGAGTTTTACTACCCTAGGAGAAACCACAGATCCGGGGAAGAGAAAAATCCCCGGGAAGGCCCGAAGAAGCTGATGCAAACGAATTTTGAGCGTTGACAGCAACCTCTAGCCTGGTTTGCA
This sequence comes from Sambucus nigra, assembly GCA_949130495.1. NCBI lineage: Eukaryota > Viridiplantae > Streptophyta > Magnoliopsida > Dipsacales > Adoxaceae > Sambucus > Sambucus nigra. Next base: position 344,582,413 of record OX422219.1, on the reverse strand, counting down.
CCTGGGCGCGTTCAATAAGGAGCCTTTCCCGTTTTAGCTTAGCCAAACGCAGAGCTTCTTCGGCATTCGTTACTTCTTCATCGGCCGATTCCAAAAGAGGTGCCAGCTCGGCTAACTTAACCTCCTCAGCCCGTTGGTCCTCCTGGTGCTTTATCAACACTTCCCTCTGGCCGATCAGTTGCTGGTTCTTCAAAGTCTTCAGATGCGTTATAAGACAGTCAAAACGGAAACCATCACGCCCCAACTCCTTCAGAAAACCTAGAAATTGGTTGAGAAGGGATCTGGTAACATTGGCGGTGGGGGTACTAGCAATTTCAGCAACAACGATCGCCATGCCTTGCAGCCTGTGACTCATCACATGAATATTCGAGCGCAGGCAATCCGGTGTGAAGGTCTCAGGATGGCGACCCACCAATTATTCAATCACCAGCCGATGGTTGACGGGCATTTGAGGAGATTGCCGAAGCACCATGAGGCAAAACGAGTGAGGAGCTAGGTCGGGAAGAGGGACCTCACACCCAGATTCGCTCTCGACTGCAGCACCAGTCGTAGAGCCTTGATCATCATGAATGGAATTTTCCGAAGCATCAGGTTCTCGGAAGGGCGAGCCTACAGGCGAGAGGACTGGGGGCGAATCTTCCCGAGCAACCTGAAAAGAAAAGCCCAAATAAGGAAATGAAAAAACTTAACAAGTGTTTTCGTTGTTAAGTCACCGTTATAAGGTGGAGTTTGTGAAAAAATCTTAACAAGTGTTTTCGTTGTTAAGTCACCGTTATAAGGTGGAGTTTGTGAAAAAATCTTAACAAGTGTTTTCGTTGTTAAGTCACCGTTATAAGGTGGAGTTTGTGAAAAAATCTTAACAAGTGTTTTCGTTGTTAAGTCACCGTTATAAGGTGGAGTTTGTGAAAAAATCTTAACAAGTGTTTTCGTTGTTAAGTCACCGTTATAAGGTGGAGTTTGTGAAAAAATCTTAACAAGTGTTTTCGTTGTTAAGTCACCGTTATAAGGTGGAGTTTGTGAAAAAATCTTAACAAGTGTTTTCGTTGTTAAGTCACCGTTATAAGGTGGAGTTTGTGAAAAAATCTTAACAAGTGTTTTCGTTGTTAAGTCACCGTTATAAGGTGGAGTTTGTGAAAAAATCTTAACAAGTGTTTTCGTTGTTAAGTCACCGTTATAAGGTGGAGTTTGTGAAAAAATCTTAACAAGTGTTTTCGTTGTTAAGTCACCGTCATAAGGTGGAGTTTGTGAAAAAAATCTTAACAAGTGTTTTCGTTGTTAAGTCACCATTATAAGGTGGAGTTTGTGAAAAAATCTTAACAAGTGTTTTCGTTGTTAAGTCACCGTTATAAGGTGGAGTTTGTGAAAAAATCTTAACAGGTGTTTTCGTTGTTAAGTCACCGTTACAAGACGGAGCTTAAGAACAATCTTGTGAAAAAAATCATCAGATGGAGATAACGGAAAACCTCAACAAAAGATAGCAAGAAAAACATACCTCAGTCACAACGGCAGCAGTCGAGGCAGCCACAGGGACAGGAACCGTTGTTGGAACGATTATTGCCTCAGATGGCATAACGGGGTCCGTGGGCGCAGAAGCCCCCACGCTTGTCCAAACCTGATCACCCGTATAGGGCACAAGGGCCAGCACATTGGGATCATCATGAGAAGACACTGGGCCCTCAAACAAAGCCACAGCAGGAGGGGGTGTAAACACACCAACCTGGGCCCTCACCATGAGAGTTGGTGCAAGATTAGGAGACAGCTGTGCACAAAGCCAAGTGTTAGAAAAGAAGAATGGGCACAGAAATTATGAAGAAATTATGAAGAAATATCTCGACATATAACTTACCTCAGTTAGGGTGCTAAACAAAGGAATGACAGTCGGGGGCCTTATTAGCATCGTTGGAAGAAGAATGCTCGCCAACAACGAGGACACTTCCACATGGGGTACCCAGTACATATCATAATTCAGTAAGCCAAATAAAGAGTATGACCGAAAGGACTACAACAAACAAATTACAGATCACATCATACCTCGGGCTCACTCTCCTCCACAAGCACAATGGGCAGAGGAACCTCAGATGAGGCCCGTGAATCAGAGGGGACAAAGGATGTTGTCTCAGGATGGGCCACCTCGGGCAAGATTATCACCTCAGGCGAGGAATCACTCGCATGATCAACATCATCACATTCCACAAAAACTTCCCTCACACGTTGGCTGGCTCCACGGCGAGAATACGTGAGCCCTGTCATGGGGGAACGGGGAGGAGTCACATCGGTATGAGGGGCACCGAAGCGTCCCCCCACGAAACGGCTCACGGGAGGACTGGAAGGATCTGGGTCTTCTACTTCAACCCCCTGCAAAACAGTTGTCAAAGAAAGGGGGGAGGGATAAGTATACACACAAGCAAAGACAGTCATCCTCAAGCAAAAAGGAGATAATAATTAAGTCAGCAATGCATACCTCCGATTCAGAAGGAGAACGAGAGGGCACAACCACGGGCGAAGTGGGAGGAGTGGCAGCAATTGAGGGGGCAGGGGTCGATTGCACCTCAGGGGTCATGCGTACTTCAGGAGTCCGTTTCTTCTGGGACTTGGTGCCCAGAGTCTTCTTCCTCGAGCTAGCTGCACTAACGCTGACCCCTTGAGGAACCCGGGAACTCTTCCTCTTTTTGGCCGTTGGCTCTGAAGGATCCACCAACACCGTGGGGAAAGCAGCGGGGGAAGGGACAATGACTGCATGCCGTTGATACTCAGCATGTATTCGGTCCAGTTCTGCCTGGGCCTCCTGCCTCACACGCTCAGCCATCTCAGCAGGCATGGGAGGAGGAACGGATGCTATGGGAAGAGCTGCCACGAGAGTTTGGGGCTTCTGGGACTTCGACTTTGATTTCGATGTCCCACTCTTGGCCGTTCTTGCTTTTTTGGCAAGTGGTTGAGAAGCCCCCTCGTCGGTAGTAATTGCAATAGAGGGGGCAGCCTTCTTCGCAGCAGCCGTTTTGGACTTGGGCGTGGCAACTGGGACCATGGCACAAAGTGGGGGAAGCTCGTTGGGAGGCGCTTTGTAGGTTGAGCTTAGAGGGAACTCTATCCCAAGCACAGAGTTGCCCTTTAGCCCCAACTCTAGGGCAGAAAATGAGCAAACAGGAGGATACACCGGCTCTTGCTCGATGAACTTAGCAATTTCAGCTAGTTGTCTTGGACAATACTTGGTGGCAAACAGAGGGGTCACATCCCCATGCCTGGTAATGCTGGGAATGGTGACACGCCCAGCCATTACTGAAGATATCCCCCACGCAGCAGTTGAAGAAAATAAGGAGCATGCCTTGCCAAAGGAGACTTTGGGGTTTGATGCTTGAAAAACTGGACGCGGCACCCCCTGGTCAAACCCAAACTGACGGCTGCATCGGTTGGGGTTATAGTGCTCACTCGTGTATCCCCACTCGGTGTAGGAGGGCAGATATCCAGGAGAAAGCAGAAGAACCACGGCAAGCGAGGGATCCTCAATGTCAGGAGAAGGGTCCTGTATCAACCTGGCATCATGATGGAAAAATCTACAAGTGTGAAAAAAGGCGTCTTCTTGATAAGGCCTCATAACGAAGCTCTCAAAACGGTCAATCACCGAAATCAACTCCTTTCGGCTTTGCCTCTTATGGTAAATAAAGGACCGAGGAGGCAAAATTGATTCAGCCGAAGGAGGACTGTTGCGCTTGGCCGCTACGGCAGGAAAGCGGAAGTAGAGAAAGCTGGTCAGAAGCACACTGTTGGCAAAGTTGGCCAGGTTATAACGACCAATGGAGCGTTCCATGTCGAATAAAATCCTATCCAACCAGGTGTACAGGGATCCCAAGGCAATTGCAGCCAGGGGAAGCTTTATGCCTCGAGCTAGGCGAAGGGACAGGTTGATGAGGTCTCTTCGGGGCTGATCGTTAGGCTTGCCCGTCAAAAAGAAACGGGACAAAATCACAAGAATGTAAGCAGGAAGCTCCAAAGATGTACCTTGACCAGGGGCAGTTGATGAAGAGCTGCCTTCGCCAGAACTCTGGAAGAAATAGTTGATCAGGGGAGAGAAAGTAGCTTTGTTCGAAGAACCGATGCAGCTTCGGCATATGCGATCCAACTCTGAACGATCCGCAGTCTCTTGAGCATCAAGAGCTTCATCGGTGTAAGGCTCATGGCCTGTTGCATCGAGGCCCAGGAGCTCACACACATCTTCCAGAGTTATGGTAAACTCACCCCAGGCAGCAAAGAACGTATGAGTATCCACGTTCCAGCGAGAGACCAGTATAGGCAAGGCAGCGTTGTTCTTTGATAGAGTAAACTCACCGAACCACCTTGCCCGTTGCAGTCCGATCTTAGTAAGGACATCAGCATAGGAACTCTGCATGTGAGAGTTCCAGGCAGCAAAGTGTGCGGGGGATCCCCCCGGGGCTTCAAACTCAATATGGGACCATGGGAAGTCCCCTCGCTCTAAGCGAAATCTCAGAGTTCCTTCTGGGGGCAGAAATCCCCACTTAGACACCTCTTCGTCTTCATCACCCAGCAAGAGGGCGTCAAACTTGGAGGAAAAGAAAACAGCCTTACAGGCAGCAGCAAAACCATCACCCTCCCCAAAAATGGGAGAGCGACGATAAAATCTCAGCTGTTCTTGGCGAGCAGCGCCCTGGGCGGATGCAGCAGTGGTGGTGGCAGACGGAACACTGGTGGCAGAAATGGTGGGGTTGCTTGAAGACGCCATGGCAGGAATGGTGCTTGAAGCCGTAACAAAGAAAGCTTCGAGAGAAAGGGATTGAAGGCAACAATGGAGACGGACGATCACAAGTGGTATTATATAGCTCTCTACAACAATGGCGTATTTATCTCTCTCTCTCTAAGAACAGAAGCGATAATCTGAGCAAAGAAGATAACAATGAAGTAAGGAAATAAGTGAGGAAGAGAAGAAGAAGTAGAAACAGACTCTTTAGGTTCAAAGTATTTTGAAAAATGGCTGTTGAGACTTCCGAGTCTGGCGTTTAGATTTTCCCACCCTCGCACGTGCACGGCCGCCTGTAATCATTACACAAAAACACGTGGCACTTCGGGAAGTGCTGTGATAGTTGAAAAGACAGCGCACGTCATTAATGAAATGACGCATAGAGAACAGGAAGCGTTGCCTTCCTCAGCAAGTTTGAGTTTTGGCGCCAATCTCCTTGTCAGACTTATCCAACGGGGCCACAACGAAGAAGATGTTCCAACGGTTCAACAAAGAAAAAATCCATCAAGATTGAGTCATTTCGTGCAGACATTTCTTGTCCCAATAAATCTCTCCACGAGGGGGCAAATGTAGGGGGGGCTTGAGGCTCAGCGAGGCAGCTCAGCGTGGCAGCTCAAGCGTGACATCTTGGTGAGGCAGCTCAGCGTGGCAGCTCAAGCGTGACATCTTGGGGGGGCTTGAGGCTCAGCGAGGCAGCTCAGCGTGGCAGCTCAAGCGTGACATCTTGGTGAGGCAGCTCAGCGTGGCAGCTCAAGCGTGACATCTTGGGGGGGCTTGAGGCTCAGCGTGGCAGCTCAAGCGTGACATCGTGAGGCAGCTCAGCGTGGCAGCTCAAGCGTGACATCTTGGGGGGGCTTGAGGCTCAGCGAGGCAGCTCAGCGTGGCAGCTCAAGCGTGACATCTTGGTGAGGCAGCTCAGCGTGGCAGCTCAAGCGTGACATCTTGGTGAGGCAGCTCAGCGTGGCAACTCATATATTAGCTTATTGTTTTAATCACATCGTACTTTCATTATTGATTTCTGTAAGCTCTAACGATTGTAATGACGTAACGATAATAACTAAAGGGTTTTGTATGAGGTCAAACGGTACTTACGAGAGACCAGGCTTGGCAGGGCCTGGGAGAGCTTTCATGCTCTATCGAATGACCTCACTGTGGGAACTTTAGAGGGACCTGGTTTGGAGGATTGAGAAGTAAGGCACCGTTGGGGCTTGTCCTGACCACCTTAGATACACCTGGTAAAACACCGAAGGACCCCGACCGTGGAACCTCAAGCGGAGCAGCTTGGAGTTCTATCGGGCATTAAGTTATGGACCAAACAACCCTATACTTAATGTCACATCTACTATGGGTGATGTCACTAGCCATCTAAACGTTGTCAGACATACACTTGAGTAAACCGCTGTGGTATTTGGGGCTGTCAGGTAGTTGGTGAACCACCTCTGCGACAACAACCCCCTGACACACAGTGGATAGGCAAAAGGCATGTCTTGGCATTTAATGTTTATGACGTGGAGACAACTAGTGCATCAGGCATTTAATGTTGTGACATAAAGTATGAGGGATGTCTTTTATAGTCTTTAATGACTGAGTTGCCTCGGGGGTGGTGTGGGGGGCTATTTAAGGACCCCAACCACCTTTGAGGAGGGCATGATCTTTTGGAGAATTAAAAAAGAGTTATTGCAAACTAGAGAGTTCACTGACTCACCATTGTCATTTATTGCGAAGCTTTTAATATTTGACAGAGATTCTTGAGGGAGTTTGGTGTGTTGCTACCTGCCTATCAGGATGTATCTAGGGTGCTTATTTCCCTCTCCCTCTAGCTAAGCCACTTCTAAAGTTCATTATTATTCCCTGAGTCATACACGAGAGGCTTTGTGAGTTTAAACTGAGTCCATCTTCATTGAGTTTTGTGTGTGCATTTCCTATAATTAGTCTAGGGTGTTGGCTAATTTAACTTGTGATTACCATACTCAATAGGGGTTACGCCTCCACATATATAATCTAAAGTACCCTCTTACAGGATCCTAAAAGTTTCGGGTGATACCGTTTGGATTGACAAATTCTCCAGTTGTTTTCATGGACTTAATGAATAGGGTGTTTAGAGAGTTCCTAGACCAATTTGTTATAGTCTTCATTGATGACATCCAAATTTATTCACAAATTTAGGAGGAGCATACCGAGCATCTGAGGATGGTTTTGCAGACACTCTGTGATCACGAGTTGTATGCAAAGTATGAAAAGTATGGATTCTGGCCGATGGAGGTTCAGTTATTGGGTCACATAATCTCTGAGGAGGGGATATTAGTAGATCTGGGAAAGGTGTTAGCAGTGAGGGAGTGGGGACAAACCACTACACCGATTGAGGTTCGTAGTTTCTTGGGGCTGGTAGGATACTACAGGAGGTTTATTCGAGGATTCTCGAAGATAAAAGGTCCATTAACAAACGTGACTCGCAAAGGGGTGCCGTTTAAATGGGATGATGCCTGTCAGTTGGCCTTTGATGAGCTGAAGAACAAGCTGACTTCAGCACCAGTTCTAGCACTACCTAGGCCCAGGTTGGAATACCTTGTCTACACTGATGCATCCTTATTAGGACTTGGGGGTGTGCTTTAGCATGAGGATAAGGCAATTGCTTATTCCAACTGTAAGGTTAAACCTCATGAGAGAAATTACCCCACCCACGACTTGGATTTAGTGGTAGTTGTGTTTGCATTGTGAATATGGAGGCATTATCTCTTGGGGGAGAGATTTTGCATGTTCACAGATCACAAGTCACTACATTATCTGATCACGCAGCGGGAGTTGAATATGCGTCAGCAGAGGTGGCTTGAATTTGTGAAAGACTACCAATTCGAGATCCATTACCACCCAGGGAAGGCTAACGTTGTAGTAGACGCATTGAGCCGTAGGCCAGCAGGTGACGTGGTCGAGGTGTGGAAGTCAAAATGGAACGAAATCAGGCATCAGGATGAAGTTTCCCGCTTATTTATGTCGACGATGATGATTACACCCGAGATAGTTACTAGGGTGATACAGGCTTAGGCAGCGAATTCTTTCTGTCAGGATCATATTGTCCAGCTTCTAGCTGAAGGAGCAGAGTCCTTCTCAGTGAGCTCGGATGGGGGCCTACGTTTTAATGGAGAACTAGTAGTCCTATAAGGGGAGGAGCTACGACATGCGGTGATGGAAGAGTCGCACAGTTCACAATTTGTGGTACATCCTGGAGGGGATAAGATGTACCAGGATATAAGGCGACAATATTGGTGGAGCGAAATGAAGAAGGACATCGAGTTTGTATCGAGGTGTGCCACTTGTCTGTTGATGAAGACATCCCCTCAGAGACCGGGATGATTACTACATCCGTTGGAGATACCTATGTGGAAATGGGAGATCATTTTCATGGATTTCATTACAGGGCTACCTACATCGTAGAGAGGTCACGATTCCATATGGGTGCTTGTGGATCGATTGAACAAGGTAGCTCATTTTCTGCCAGTTCGGATAGACAACACTACGGGGCATTATGCTCAAATATTCATTGTCGAGATAGTGAGACTCCATGGGGTGCCCCTTGATATTGTGTTCGACCGGGACTAGATTTTTGTCTCTAGATTTTGGGAAAGTTTCCAGCAGGCCATGGGTATGGATTTACGGTTGAGTTCGGCCTATCACCCGCAGACAGACGGGAAGATAGAGCGGATGAATCAGATGTTAAAGGATATGTTACGGATGTGTGTCCTAGATTTTGGAGGGGGTGGGAGCAGTACCTTCCACTAGTGGTATAATAACTCTTACCAGTTTACGATTGGCATGGCTCTGTTTGAGGCATTGTATGGAAGACCTTGTCATTCTCCAGCATGTTGGCTCGAAGTGGGGGACAAAAAATTACTTGGGTTGGAGGTGATTCAGGACACCTCGACTAAGGTTGAGTTAATACGAAGTCACATTCAGGTTTCTCAAGACCTACAGAAGAGTTAAGTCGATGCCAAAAGATTTTTTAGAGAGTTCATAATTTGGGATCAGGTGTTGTTGCGAATATCTCCTATGAAGGGGGTAATGCGATTCAGAAAGAAGGGGAAGTTGGCTTCGAGGTATGTTGGGCCATTCCCTGTTATTGAGCGGATTGGGCCAGTATCTTATCAACTTGGATTATCGGAGCACTTACATAGGGTTCATGATGTGTTCCACATTTCGTCACTAAGGAGATATCTTCGGGATGATTTGGCTCACACCCATATTGCCTTAGAGGAGATTGATGTACAACCCGATAGTTCCTACGAGGAGAGGGCCCAGTTGCCATTCTGGACCGTAGTGAGAGGAAGCTGAGGTCAAAGATAGTGCCATTAGTACGAATGAAGTAGCGGCATCATAATGTAGAGGAGTCTACCTCGGAGCGTGGGGATGACATGCGAAAAAAGTATCCAGAGTTGTTTCCACCAGGTATCCTTGATTTAGCCTTTCTCCGAATTTCGGGACAAAATTTGTTATTAGGGGGGGGAGTATGTAATATGCCGTAATTTTTTGTGATATTATTTTTATTATGGAATTTGGATTAATTGATTTAAATGGAGAAAATTTAATTTATAATTAATCCAGATTTAATTGTAATATTTATTAGCGTGACGAGAGTTAAAATTTATCGAAAATATTTATGTTAAATATTACTTAGAGGGTATAGTAATATATGATATGAGAATATTATGTTGGCTGGGAGTGAAAAATACGGCAGTTACAACACACTTAGATGGGACACGCGTGTGAGTGTTGTCAGTAATACTTTATGGGCTAAAAAAGATGATTTATTTTTAAGTAACTCGTATGACCGTTTTGAGTGCGCCAGTGTGTCCGAAAGGGTCAAAATAATCGGAAAACACCACTCGAGTGTTTTATTTGGATTTCGGGACATTTTAGCCCAAAACGACACCCCGAAGGGGTATTTTGGTCTTTTAAGATTTTTGAAAATGAAAATGGACGAAAATAGGAAATTAAAAAGACAAAGAATGTGGGCATTAGGTTATCTGACAGTTTCTAAACTTACGAGAGAGAGAGAGAGAGAACCAAAGAGAAAGAAGAAGTACTCCATAAGTGCTTTAGGGTAAGGATTCAACATAAACCACACCAACGCGTAGATCGCGAAGAGAGGATCATCCATACCAGTTTCGTCCAACGATTCAGAAGTTCCCGAAGAGGTAAGTATTTATCTTGCTATATTATTGAGCATATGTGATTCATGTTAACATTAGTTGATGAGATGACTAGAATGTTATGAATTTAAGATTGAATTGGGAATAAATTCTAAATTGGGAGTATATGTTTGCATATAGATGAATCACCTTGTTCTAAGAATGATAAATTTGGAATTATAAGTTAAAATCATGAAATTTAAATTGGGGTTTTTATTTAATATTAATGGTGGGTTTATGATTGTGGAAATTTGAAATGTTTGAAGAATTGGTTTAAATCCCTATGATTACGTGAGCAATTAATGTTGAAAACATTTGGGAAATTACTATGTGATGATGAGGAATAGTCAAGGGTTGTAGTTTGAGGGTTAGAATAGGTTTTGGGTGTATTGTATGATGAGAAAGTTGGGAAAACGCAAAATTGGGCGGACAGGGACGATCTCGAAAATCTTGTTCGAAGACCTACCCAGGTCTTTCGAACGACCTCGTTCGAATGAGATTTTTGAGTTCGTTCAAAGTGAGAAGTTCGTTCGAACGACCTCTTTCGAACGAGAATCCTGGACTTCTAACGAGATTCCAGAATGTTTATTTTTGGTCCAGATAAGTTAGAATCCTTTTAGGTTGGTCCAGGTGAGAGAAATTAGCCTACGCTATCATCGAACGACTTAAATTTCTAGTTAGTAATGAGTTGAGGGAGCGACTATTCAAGGGGATATAGCGGGGTAATAGAGCCTGAGAGAAAAGGTATATGTTAGAGAGATAAGTCGAAGTGTTGCAATTATGTGAATAGTAGAGACGATTATACTATCTATAAACTCGAGGAATTGGGTTGCGAGAATAACTATTGTATATATACCACTGTTCTAAAATACCCGCCTAGGCTTCGCCTAGGCACGCCTAGGCTTAAGGCTTAGGAGAAACGCCTCGCCTTACGCGTTTCACGCCTTATTCTTGATAAAACCCTTACGATGCACTTTTTTCTAAAAACAACAATGCCTTAGTGAAACGATGTCGCCTTTTAAAGAATTTGTTTACAAATCGAACCATTATCTTATCCAAAATAATCAGATAGTATTTTAATTTGCATATATTCAGACATATTTTTATGATATGCAATTTTTGTATTTTAATAGCCTTGTTATGGTTAAAAAATATTAAAATATATTAAGAAGGCCTAAACGCCTTTTCACGCCTTTTTACGCCTAGGCCCGCCTAGGCTTCTAAGGCTTAAGGCTTGGCCTCCACGCCTCAATCACGCCTCGCGTTTTTTAGAACCTTGATATATACTAAGCTGTGTGTTTGCTTGTTGAATAAACTATTATATGTATAACATATCTACGTTGCTTGCTATCGAGCGGAGGTTGCGCGTTGTGGACAATCATGCCTTAAGGAGCCTTCGGGTAGGATATTGACTGGTATCACTAGAGCATAGAATCTAGGTATGGACTATCGGTGAGAATGATAGCGATGACGGTTGTATGGGTGCGTAGGTATGTGCATAGCCCATCGACTTGGGACTATGTTCGCCTCCAATATACGTGTTTTGCTTTGATGGCTCGCGAGAGACTGACCCTTTAGTCCTTTATATAAATGAGCAATGCAACAGGACACGATAGCAGAGTATGCAGGCACCGCAGCTATGTCTCGGGGTGCAATATTGTGTGTGTGTGTGTATATATATATATATATATATAGTGAATATTTGTATATACTTGTGTTGATATCTATTGTGTGGATTTAGTTAGTAGAATTAATAAGGAAATCTGAAATTAGTTAAGCAGCGAACACTTAATTATATTAAACTAATAGTGTCTATTTATGCTAAAGAGGGATTGGTTCTATGTATTATACTACGCGGGGGAAATACTCGGGAACAATATCGGACTATAATTAATTATTAGACAGTAAGAACTAGTTAGTATGGGAATAGAATTTGCGGGATTTGAATAATCGCTAGACGTGCACATTAGATGAGAGGTGAGCATCTCAAGGGAGTTTGATAACTTAACATGAAAAATATATGTGCTAATAAATCATTTTAAGCACTTGATGATTTATAAATTGTTTTCAACTCGGCCTCTGACCCGTTTTCTACAAATCTCTTTTCTTGTCAAATTATTTTAGGTGCTCAGCTACAGGGACACCAAGTTTAGGAGTTATATTCATTCGACGAGCTTTAACTGTTGTAGAGGCTACAGGACTTTGGTAGTAGACGCATCTGAGTCTATCATTCCTTACTTTTGAGTTATTTGCATCAGTTGGACATGTCATCCCTTATTATTCTTAAATTCATAGATTTGAGATTTAGTTCATTACTCTTCTCAGTTATTGACTTTATTTAGTTAGATTACTGTAATTGAGTTTTGACTGGATGTGTTTACTCCAGCTCCTTTATATTATGTTTGTTATTTCATTTATTATGAGTTGGATTGAATGGTGAACGCTTAGTTATTTCCTTAAATGGTTTCTATTAATTGATAAGATAAAATTTTGACATCAACTTTTTTAAATATTAGGTGGTTAGTTTTAACAATAAAACTTTCGACAGTGATGCATAATCTGAACCAACTGGATATTCTGATTTAATTAATAAATGACTGATCCCCGGGTATTTAATTAGGCGGGGTGTCACAAGCATTATTGTTCACACATGTCAAACTCCAAATGATTCCCATCCTTCACTTTTTGATCTGATTGCATTTGTACTAAATCCACCAAAATGTGATCGAAAATCGAAAATCGAAAATCGAAAATCGAAAATCGAAAATCGAAAATCGAAAATCGAAAATCGAAAATCGAAAATCGAAAATCGAAAATCGAAAATCGAAAATCGAAAATTCATTTCTAAATATGATATCTTATACTTACAAATTCCTTATTTATTACGAGTCCGAATAACATTACTTTAGGGTCCGTTTGATTTGGGGTTAAATATTTTTAAACGTGGCGAAAATTAAAATAGTGAAATATTTTTTCACATGTTTAAAATTATTTTTTTGATGGTTTGAATTTATGAATAAGTGAAAACATATTTCACAATTTACTTTACACCACTGTGAAAAATCTATTATCCTGACTTAAAGAGGTGAATGAAATGCGTTTACCATTTTGAAGAGTAGGTGCTTCATAAGTTCTGCTTTTATTTTTGGTACTGGCTTCATAATTTTTGTTGAAGGGAGATAAACGATCACTCTATTTCCCATCATAGAAAATAAGACCGACTTCAGTGCAAAAACTATATATATGAAAAGCAAATTCAGAAAAGTTGGAAAATTCCAGGGCAAATTCAGAAAAGTTGGAAAACTCTGATATTTTCCAGCTTTTAGGCTGTTTGATAGACTTCATTTGCCTTGAAATTTGTTTTCTATGTACAACACCCCTTAAGCACAATTTGGCACCCTAGGGTGGAATGCAATTCTTTGGGGGGGGGGGGGGGGGGCAGGTTTTTGTTTGCCACCTTTGGGTGGCAAATCACTCGAAACAATTTTTTTTTTGTAAACTCTATATATTTCATAGATATATGAATATATATTGTTAATAAATATGTAAATATTTATATTTCGTATATTAAATATATATATTTTGTATATATATTTATATTTTAGCACATATATGTATATTTCGTATATTTATATATATTTCATATATTTATATATTTCGTACATTTATATAATTCATATATTTTAATATATATTTATATTTTGTATATATTTTATATAAATACTGAATATATATTATTTACAGAATATACACATATATTACATATATACTGAATTATATAATATATGGATATATTCTGTAAATAATATATATTTAGTATATTCAATATATAATATAATATATTTATATTATATAATTATTTATGTTGAATATATATATATATATATATATATTCAAATATATATATTCTGCAAATAATAATATATATCCGAATATATATATTAATAATATATACTTAATATATGAATATATCGAATATATATATTAATAATATATACTTAATATATGAATATATATTACAAAATATATGAATATATATATATCCGAATATATATATTCTGCAAATAATATATATATTCCACAAATAATATATATATTAATAATATATAAAAAATATATGAATATATATATATATATATATGAATATAATGAATATATATTATACTATGAATATAATGAATATATATTTGTGAAATGAATATAATGAATATAATATATGAATATATATTATACTATGAATATAATATATGAATATATATTATACTATTTCGGATATATATATTATATTATTTACGGAATATATATATATTCCATAAATAAATTTTCCACATTTATATCTATTTTACAACTTTTACGTTTGATAGAAAATGTGGAAAATTGATGATTTTCCAACTTGTATCAAACAGACACAAGTTGGGAAATATTCATTTGCCTTGGAATTGTTTGCCCTGGAATCAAATGTCAAGGAATCATTTGCATTTTCCCAGTTTTCTATCAAACGGACCCTCATATTCACCCAACAAACTGCTAAACAGGCTTGTACTTCAAAACGCCTATGAAGTGTAAAAAACATAATTTCATTTTTGCCTATTCAAATTCAATTTCTTGTTCCAGTCTTTTTGTTCCATATCCACTTCCCTTCCTTCCTTCCAAATGTGTTGAGAAATCTTTTGTGATGCCTCCTTGTTAGACACTGGCCAACAATTAACCCAACAATTAACCCACTTCCAAGCCCCATGAATATGACAATCCAATCAACCCCACTTGGGAATTTAGAATCGCCACTTTCTTCAGTGGTTAAAGGTGGTGGTCCCTCTGAAATTCCACATTTTTTTGATAAAGGATATCCACACAGTCCAACATTCTTCTCATAGGAACTGTTCTCAAATGTATCAAATTGTTTACCTTGTGGTATGGGCCCACTGAGTTGGTTACATGAGACATTTAAGAAGGAAAGAAAGTTTAGTAGTTGCAAACTTCGAGGAATTTCTCCAGAGAAATTGTTTTGAGAAAGGTCTAATGATTCAAGATTTGTTAGGTTCCCCAAGGATGGTGGGATGCTGCCTATAAAATCATTGTTGGAAAGGTTGAGCAATTGGAGCCCTTTGAGATTTGCAATAGTTTCTGGAATCTCTCCTCTGAATTTGTTGCTAGAGAGATCAATAGCTATGAACAAATTTAGGATCTTTTGATACACTGTTTTTACACCTTTGTTCGTGATGGTCATTGAGTATGGATAGCTACCATCCACACCCCACTCGTCCACTTGGAAACTGATGTTTGCCTGCATATATGCCATCCAGTCTACATTTATTATCTTCATTGCATTCCAACTTTTAAAGTATTGCTCTGGCAATTCACCTGTAAATTCATTTCCAGAGAGGTCAATGATGCGCAACTTTGGGAACTCTAAATTGACTGAATAACTTCGCAATGCACCATGGAATTTGTTGAATCGCAGAACCAGAACCTGTAGCTCTAAAAGACCTCCCAACCAAAAGGGGAAACTATCTTCTATTTGATTATCTCCAAGGTCAAGAATCTCAAGCATAGTACAATTTTCCAATGATCTTGGTACTCGCCCTTCCAATTGGTTTTGACTTAAATCCATCATCCTCAGATTGTTTCCTTTCGTGTATGTTTGAGGAATGTTTCCATGAAAGTTGTTGCCTTTGAGATTCAATATTGACAAAGAATTGCTAAAGTTGCCTAAGCATGGAGGGATTATGCCACTCATGTAGTTATTAGACAAATCTAACTTGTAAAGAGAACTTACTTGGCAGATGGACAATGGAATATCTCCGCTCAATTTGTTGTTTGAGAGCTGGTAAATTAATGCGTGTGGTGGTGGAGCTGGGAGGGATCCTTGCAGCATGTTATACCTCAGGTCTAATACGCGTAAACCAGCCCAAGGAAGAACAACTGGGTTTTGTTCAAACCCTGTTAGGAAGTTATAAGACATCGAAATTGTCCCCAGAGTCTCTCTACTTCTATTCCACATCCATTCTGGTATTTGCCCTTGAATTTTGTTTCTTTCAAGAACCAACATCTCCATGTCATTGTTGGAAGCGCAGAAAATCTGGGATCTCCCTTAAGTTGAAAGAACTCAATCCCAAATATTTAAGTTTCGGAAAAGTAGTTTTGTTATATTCAGTGGTGTTGGTGGTAAGCAACGACAAGTTGTTGTATGATAATTGGAGGACGGTTAAGTTTTTTAGGCCAAGAAAACTGTTTGCCTCGACTGTGCCACTGAGGTTATTATTATGAAGATTAAGATATTCAATATTCTTGAGGGCAAAGATTGAGCGTGGGATTAGTCCTTGGAACTGATTATTGGCTAGGGATATCGAAGTTAATTGGGTAAGATTTGTAAGCCATGATGGGATTTGACCAGATAAGTGATTGGAGCCGAGGCGTAAATTAGTAAGTGAAGTGAGGTTTGCGAGAGATGATGGGATCTCACCGTACAAATTGACAGCGTATAGGTACAACTGAGTGAGATGAGTTAGCTTACCAATCCAAGGAAGATTCCCTTCGTTAAATCCATTGAGGGAAAGTGATAAAAGAGTGAGTTGTGACAGGCTCTCAAGAGAAGGAATCTGGCCTGTAAAATTATTAGTGTTAAGACGTAAAGTAGTTAGTTGGGTCAGATTACCAAGTGAAGCGGGAAGGGAGCCTGAGAAAAAGCAGTTACTGAGATCCAACCGATTCAAGAAACGGAGATTTTTAACTGAATCTGGTAGCTCACCAGAAAATCTTGTGCTGACTATGCTCAAGTCACCGAGCCGACTACTTTGGTTAAATTCAGGCAAATAACCACTTAGATTTTCGTTGGCCTGTAAAGAAATAAATTTCAGCTCCGGTAGGTGGAATATGCCTGTTGGAAATTCACCTTGTAGCCCACAATCATCGAGAATAAGAGATGTCAATGAAGATAAATTGGCCAAAGTATCAGGTACTGCGGAAGATATATTCACCTTAGACAGAGAAAGTTGTGTTAAGCCGGTCAAGTTTTGAACAAGTGTTCTGAGGGTGGACTGTGGAAGTTTCAACGGGTTCCCTGACAGATCCAAAGAAGCTAACTGGTTCAGCTGTGAGATTTCTATTGGAAGTTGGCCAGTAAATAGAGAATTAGAGAGATTAAGACTTGTTAGCCTCGACAGACGTCCAATTTCTGGTGGGATTTCAGATTTACTGAAGTTATTTTCCGCAAGGTTCAGTCTTTGAAGGTGAAGAAGGCTGAAGAGGCTGCTACTGGAGTTGATAGAACCGTAGAGAAAACTGCTATCGAGGTCAAGGCTGATCACATGACCGGTGTCCTTATCTCACTCTATTCCATCCCACGAGCAACAATTATATCTCTCCCCGTGAATATTCCAAGATGCAACCTTTGAATACGCAAAAGGATCTCCATTGGAAGAGTTCTTAATTGAAAGGCTTTGCTTGAACTGCAACAAGGCAGAACTCTCATCTCTGTGGCATAGTATCGGCCTGAAGGAGTGTGTTTCAATCACCATAAGAACATGAAATATCCATAAGCATACGAACATATTGAGATATATAGATGAACCCATTATGTTAGTTATGTTTTCGGGATGAATGATCATGATCTATGAAAAGTTAGTAAGTGACGATTTTTTAAAAGGAAAAGCAGGACTTTTCTAAAACGTTGACTACTGGGACCCTTCATACCCAATAGTCAATATGTCTACATCTCTCCCATAGCTTATAATAGTGACTGGTTGTTATTTTAAATCCGTTCATTAATTATTTGCTGCGCTGTCACGGAACCACAATTAGAGCATTCACAATAGCGAAGAGTTTGGACAAAGAAATTTGTAAAGTTATAAATTGAAAGAAATACACTTGTGAGAGGTAATTGACAAATTTGGCAGATGAAAAGGTAAAGGATTTGCAAAGTTACTGTATGGCTAGTGAATCAGTGAAAGCATCTTACGAACTTCTGATCTTCATAGAAACTTCCTACGGACTTCTTTTGTTCGTAAGAAGTTCCTATAAACATCAGAAGTTCCTAAGAATTCCTACGTACAAAAGAAGTTCGTAGAAAGTTGTTTTTACTGCTGGTTAATTTAACGGCGGTTGGTACAGTTTGTTTATAAATACAGCCCACCTTCCTCACAAATTTTTATTCTCACCCTTTATAAAATTTGAGAGTGTAATTTCCTTAGTGTGATTTTCTTATTTTCATTCTTAATATATTTTATTTCTACAAAAAATATATCTTCCTCTCAACCGATTAGTTCCGATACAACTCGGCAACCTAATATGACTCCTTTTGAGGACGAAGTACTATGTACCATTTATGCTTGATAAGCACCCAAAACTGTACAATTTATACCCCAAATAGATGTACTTTAGTTGTTAATTTTCAGCAATATGGGTCTTATGCGTGTAAATGTTCATTATGCAGGCTTAATTGCAGTTACGGTGTCAAAAGCTATATTTCAAGGCAATTTGCAGTTAAAATGGAGCTAATTCCCTCCCCCGTAACCTTACCTGAGCCTAAACCTAGCCTAAACCTACCCCAAACCCCGTCTGTGTTTTGTTTGTCCCTTTTCAATCTTTTTTAGATTTTTAATTTGAGTCGTTTTATTTTTAGCATTTATTTTTTTATTTATTTAGTATTTTCTAGGTTTTGTTTTCTATTTTTCTATTTTATCTTTATTAGTATAATTTTATTTTGATTTTTATTAGTTTTTAGTTTTTATTAGGATTAGATTTTTTTAGGATTTCATTTATTTTTTAATTTTATTAGATTTTACTTTTTTGTAGAATTTTAGTTTTTAGTTTAATAGATTTCTATTTTTTATTTCTATTTATTTTATTTTTTTAATTTTATTTTTAATTTGAGTCTTTATTTTATTATTAGAAGTAGGATTTTTATTTTTTAGATTTTTAATTTTTAGTTTTTTTATGTTATTTTTAGGTGTCCAAATAAAACACACACATAAACTCCCCTACACCTAAACCCACTCACACCCACCGAAAGTATACACGACACACACAACTAAACTAAACCATTACATTACCCACACCCATTTTACCATACACCCTCACACACCAAACACATTCCCTACCCATCTTCAACCTCCCACCACTCTCTCTCATCTCTTCATCCACCATTAACAACCAAACACCACCACCAACCTTATGACCCCATGCCACTCAAAACCAAATCCCCAAGACCCACAAATCCACCACCCAAACCCATAAACCCGAAGGCACCTAATCCTGTGGGCTGCCCAAATCGCAACCCACCCCGTCGCCGGACCTTCCCATCGCCACAAATCCAAATCTCGCTTTAAAATCGGAGCCCCCACTTCGGAGCTTCGAACACTGCAATCCCGACCTCCGGCAGCGCCCATGCCCGGAAACCATTTCACCCATCTCGACCCAGTAAAAATCCAAACCCGACGGCTACTCACTCCCCATGCCACATCTGAACCCGCGACCGGCCTGACTCGACCCATTTCCCATCCAATCCCTACCCGATCCATCCACCCCTCTGTCAAGAACAAACCCACACCATATCCATTCAAACCTTTCAACCCATTTCAACATAAGCCACACACGAATTTCATTCACCTGCCAAAAGCCAATGCCAAAGACCAAACAAACACAAAACAAATTCCACATGTGCTAACTAAACCAATTATACCCCTTTTTCCAATATACCCTTAAAAAACCCCAACTACTCTTTTTTACCCAATGTCCAAAATACCCCTCAAACCAAATCTAATCTTATCCTCACCACCACACTTCCCACATGACCTCACCTTTTATCCATGCACATGTGTGCATAATTCCCTAGATACCCTCACCCAAATACCTTCCATATCCCATACACCCTTGTCCTCCCATTTTTACCCCCATGCTCCATGCCTACTATTTAAAGGATGGAAGACCCCATTTGAGAATATCATGAAATAGAGAAGAGAATTCTAGATAGAGTTGGAGATAGTTTAGTGTAGAAAATAAATTAGGATAGACACCATTTTGTAAATAGCTTTAGTTTTTTTTTTAGAGATTTGTGAGGAGAAATTTTGTATGAGATTTAATTGAGTGGTTATTATTGAAAACTACTTGGATGCTCAATTAAGAGGGTTTTATACTTCAAATTCGAGGATTGGAGTCAATTAAATTCAAGAGATTGTTTTGATTGTTCTTCTCTTTTCTCTTTTATATTAAATGCCTATTGATTATTTGATTATCGTGATTTATATTATGTTAGGCTAAATCCCTTTTCAAGAGGTGGGGGAAACCCTTATTTGATGTTATTTTAGTTTAATTAGTTTGATTACATGAAAATTCCCTTTGATTATTAATCTTGATCCCCTCCACCCTTAAATTTACGCCTCGAGAGAGGGTAAATGATTTTCGAGAGAAAATCGAAATTCTAAGTTATAATACCCATTTAAAATTCGAACTAGAGATAGGGGTTTCTTAAGTGTGGTATTATTCCTTGAATTTCAAATCTAAAATTCATTTTCTAGATTTACATAAATTTTGATAAATCGATCCTAGCGGGTGATTAATTAAAAGGAGTGTAGATCTATTTTCTAGAGTTGTGGGGGGGGGGGGGGGGGGTAAACTTAATTTTCTAAAAGGTTATTATTAAAATTACATTTGCAACGAGAGTTGATTCGTAATTTTTATATTAATTTGGGAGAATTCAATTAATTGATTAGAATAGTTAAAATTTGTGGTGTAATCTCATTCCTTGATTGTTCTCACAATTATTTACCTCACTTTATCTCTTATTTTAGTGTCAGACTTTATTTTTTACTTTTAGTCACTTTCTAGTTAGTTGTTTTCATCTCACATTTTAGTTTAGTGTTATTTCACCTCACCTCACCTAATTGCTTTAATATTTGAAAAGCTAAAAAAAATAGAAAAGAAAAATTCCAAAAAGAAAATAAAAATTGAATTACAATTGAGTTTGTCTCTAGCGTACCTCCTTGATGTGGATTGACACCCTTACTTACCTCTACACTTGAGTTTGTTATATATTTTGTAGGTAAATTGAGGTTTTGATTAACTTGGCTTGTAACAATGACATACAAAAAGCAAGTTATCAATGCTAAATACACAGCCCGAAGTATTAAAGGAAACTCGATATCATCGGGCACATTTTGGGATACTGTGAACGATGAGTATAACGTCACGCATGGAATTACAATTACTCGTACGATATCCATGCTGTCAACACGTTACAATCATATATCGCATCAAATAATGATATATATTGAAAAGCTTTCTCACCAACTCAATAATATGGGAAACGGGACGAATGAGTTCAAGCGGTTACTGATGCACGCGACGCGTACCGCGGTGAAACCAACAAACATTTCACGTTCGAGAACTACTATCAAATTTTAAAAGATTTACCAAAATTTGACTTGGAAAACACAGTGGGGAACGATGACAACCCTACACCTGTACGTGAAGATGACACTCCGGGGGTACGAGACGTACCGAATAGGCCCCCAAGCAGGAAGGGTGAGAAACAACATGCACGTCAACGAGCGCGTTCTGATAGCTTGGATTGTAATACAGCGATACTCAAACATTGCGAAGACTTCAATGAATGTTTAAAAGCAAGCAGGAGTGGAAGAATAATCGTTCCCTTAAATTTTACTCTCAAATGGATGCGTTCATTGAGATGGAGTGAGAAGATCAACTCGCCAAAAAATAAGATCAGATCACCAAAAAAAAAGATCAGCTCATGCGCCTAGACCGAGAGCAGTCGTACATCATGGAGCTAGATATGAACAATATGAATGATATGCAAAAGCAGTTTCATTATAAAAGGTTCAACGACCTAACAACGATGGTTTCTGCCACCAAAGCTGCGATTTCTGAGTTACAATCGAACTATGCTGGGTCGCCTAACCCTACGTCAAGTCTAAGCGATTCAATTAATGACTAGTAGTATTTATTATAGCTATATTTAATCCTCGTTATTTTGTTTTCGTCATTTACTTTCAGTATATGTACAGTGACCCAGTTTGCATTTTAGTAAATCCAATGTCAACGTTTAAATATATGTAATGTCGGTACTGTTTATTAATTTTAGTTTCAATATAATAGTCATACAATTAAAAATTAAAAATCATACAATTATGAATTGAAAATGTAACTAATAAACCGAATAGCCACAATTACTATCAGAAATACGTTAAATTCTTCAACCCACCATTTCATCACCGTGGGTGTTCCAAATGTGCTCTACTAAATCATTCTGTAACTGTTGATGTTTAGTTGCATTTCTTATCATTGCATTTCGCGTGAGGTAGTCGTAGAAATTAGTTTGGACCCTAAAAATATGAGGTGTTACATCATTTTGTTCGTATTCATTTTGCCATGGACAGTCTCTACATTCATCGTCAATAATCATATTGTGCATTATAATGCAAGATTTCATTATGGTTGATAGTGATGCCCTATTGCATAATTTATAAGGTTCCCAAACAAAAGCGAATCGGGATTGTAATACACCAAAAGCACGTTCAACATCTTTTCTACACGCTTCTTGGAACTTGCAAAATGATTTATGTTTTTGTGTAATTCCTTGTTGGTTCCTAAAAGTTTTAACTACTGTAGCATAGGGAGGGTAAATTCCATCACCAAGGTAGTACCCCATGTCGTATGAATTTCCATTAATAGTGTAATTAATGGGAGCTTCCCTCCCATTGCGCAATTCCTGGAAGACGTTATACCGGTGCAAGACATTTAAATTGTTGCAAGAACCAGGCACACCGAAGAACGATTTTCAAATCCAAAGGTCGTACGAGGCAACCGCTTCAAGGATTATAGTCGGTGAATCTTTACGCCCACTATATTGAGCGTGCCATGCAGTGGGGAAGTTTTTCCAACGCCAGTGCATGCAATCAATACTACCTAGCATTCCTGGGAAACCTCTATTTGCATTTTGTTCGAGTAACCTTGTGGCGTCGCCTTGTATCGGATTTCTGCCATACTGGGGACTGAAAATTCTCATAATTACCTCTGTAAATCTAATAACAGTTTCTAATACAGTGGTTTCACTCATAGCGTACTTCTCAGACCACACGTCATGGGAACCCCCATTAGCTAACAGTAGAATAGCCCCCAACACTTTCTGATGAGAGCTTAAATCTGGACGACTGCAAGCATCATTCTTCTGAACAAAGTAGTTATCATAAAGGCAAATAGATTCAAGTATGCGATTGAAAATACTATACCTCATCCTAAATCTCCTTCGAAAAAATACTCGTTATATACCTTCTCTTCCCCAAAGTAATCTTCCCATAGTGTTGCATGTCCCCCTTCTCTCCTATGATTCACTCGACGTCTCGTTTCGAGCTCTTTCCCATCACGAATTATATTTGTTTCAGTACACCACCGGGTAATCTCCATCATAATAATCATTTCCTCGTCTGAATCATCGGATGATCCACCTTCAATAAATTGTGCATATTGGAGCAAAAGATTTCGTCCCTCGTCGCTAGAACAACACCTGTGACACCCCGACTAATTAAATACCGGGTAGCTACTCCTTTATTAAATTAATTCAAAATGCCAAGTTGGCTCAGTTAATAGCATCACTGTCGAAAACATTTTTATTATTCTAACCACCTAGTATTTAAAAAGTAAGTGCCAAATTTTATTTAAAGTCTGATTAACATGCAACAAGTGTAATAAAGAATAATAACACCATTCACCATAATGAAGTAAATAGAATAACCATCACATAACGTAAATAAGGTCTGGAGGAAAAACTCCTCACTACAATCCCACAACTGAAAAGTAAACCGAATACTAAAACAATACATGCCAAAGTCTGAAAACTGTAATGGAAATGTAACTCTAATAGAAATGGGCAACATGCCCTACAACTGATAGGTAATGAATCTGGAATCCAAGTGATAGAGGCGTCTACAAGCAAATCCCTATAGCTTCCACAAACAGCTACATCTCGTCACCTGAATGAGTATCCTATGCATGGTGTCCTTGTGGCTGGGCACCTAAAATGGTTTTACAAAGAAAAATAGATTTGAAAAGCAAACGGGTCAGAGCCCGAATGTGGAGTTATATTTTAAAAACCTGCAAGTGCTTTAAAAACATTTAAAACATTAAATGCAAAGTACATGTTAGGACCTGCACTCACATGATATTCTCACCTCTCGTCTAACTGTGCACTCCTAATGTAAGTACCCATCTACAACGACACAAACCACTAGCTAAGTGACATTGTATCTAGCTAGACTATCATAGGTCCTACCCATATTACTCGGTTCTATTAACATTATAACGCTCGTAATTAAGTAGGGGTTTAACGTAAACTCAGATGCTCAATATGCAATATATATATCACTATCAGTTAACTCGTTATATTTCTCGAAACAATACCGTAATTATATTCACAACATTAACATGAAGGTTCCCATTAATTAAGTGTATATTATTCACATCATAAATATACAATACAAGCACCCCGAGAACTAAGCTGTGGTGCACACATACTCTGCTATCCATCCCGGTACATCACGTACATAAGGATTACATATTCCGAATCTCTCAGGAATAGTTCATAGATAACAACATCATAAATAATGGAGGCGAACACAGTCACATCACATAGGTCACGCACATACCTACGCTCCTACGATCAGCGGACTTATTAATATCCCAATAAGTCTTTCTATGACCTATGTTCATCAAGGTAACCAGTCTAAATCCGGGCAACACAAGGATTAGAGGGCCCTAAGAGAACGCAAACCTCCCGTGATAGCAAGTATGGTAGGTATGTCATACACACAATTCATATACCAATACTAAGTAAACACACATCTTAGTAATCCCGTAGTTTAATCGTAGTACTATTCTCATTCTCGTACCAACTTATAATTATCACAATTTATACTATTCCGGTTTATAATCCTACGCGCCATAATTTATTCTCTTGTCGTAGTAGACACTCACGTCTCAACCCAAACCGTCCATGTAATTTAACTCTCGTATATAATTTCCTTCTCATAAATACCCAAAAGTCCCAATTCTATCATTACATCATCATCGGAATGTTATCTATATCCTCGAACAAGTTTATGGGACTCCAAAAATCAAAACAGTCCAAAAAGGCCCAAACTGTCAACTCGTTCGAACGAGACTGTTCGAACGAGATTCCTCTGTCAACTCGTTAGAAGTCTCGTTCGAACGAGGCTGTTCGAATGAGATCCAGTTCGTTCGAACGAACTGTACCTTCTAACGAGATCTCGTTCGAACGAAGTTATCGAACGAGGCTCCCTTTCGTTAGAATGACTGGTCAATTCGTTAGAAGCTCGTTCGAACGAGTTCGTTCGAATGACCTGGGCAGGGGCTTCTAACGACCTACCAGATTCGTCCCAGATTTGTCTAATCTCGTTTTTTCACCATTCTTACTCCTCAAATATCTTCTAAACTAAGTCCCAACAATCGTTTTAAGGTCTCTAAACAATCCTAAACATATTATAATCACATCCTAACACGTTTTGAAGGATTAATCCATCCTAACGTCAACCAAATTTACAAATCTCTAAACTTTTTCCCCAATTATCAAGAACATGAACCCTAACTTTTTGAGTCATGAATTAATCCAATATAAATCCGTTTTAATTTCTTCCAATCACAAATATCATGAGAATAATCATCTACCTATCATTCTACATGCAATTCTCCTCACGATTTCAAGTTCTAAGCTTCAAAATACATGGGTTTTCATTATCTTTCAAGAACAATTGATATTCTTCAATTTTCTAACATGGAAGGAACATTCTACGAATTTAAATATAATTAAAACACTTGCCTTGATTGACTCTGATTTTGGATGATGGTTTGATAGAGCTTTCTGCAGAATATCTTCTCTTCTCCAAGCTTCTTCTCCAATGGTGGCTTAAGGTGGCTAGGGTTTTCTTTGGGAAAGTTGTAAACCTAATGATAGCCTCCATAGCTTAATGGGTTAATATGGGTTGGTTAGTGGGTTTAGTGGGTTAAAACCACATCAGATTAAAACTCCCAATTTTTGTCACTTTTAATTCCTCAAAATGTAAAATTACCAAAATACCCTTTATGATGCCGGTATGGCCTAAAAATACCCCGGAATCCAAACTACACCCCCGACTAGTGTTTTATGACTATCTCGACCCTTTCGGACGCGTTGGCGCACTCAAAATGACCATACGGATAATAGAAATAAAAATCACTTTTATAATTAAAATAATCTACCATGACGCGGCGGTCACACGCGTCTCAACAAAATTCTCAAATTGCCGTATATTAATCTCACGACAAATTTTTCATAATCCAATATTCATATAAGACATGTATGCACATAATCAAATACCAACTCGCATCTCGTTAGTATTTTTAACCCGGATTAATTTCCAATTAATACGCATTTAATTAATTAATCCCAAAAATAAATATAGCCAAAAATACGGGGTATTACATACTTCCCCCCTAATAACTGAATTTCGTCCCGAAATTGGAAACTAGAAAGTACCTGGTATGAACAACTCTGGATAACGTTCGCGCATCTCATCCTCACGCTCCCATGTGGACTCCTCGACATTGTGATGTCGCCACTGAATATGTACTAACGGTACTATCTTTGACCGCAGTTTCCTCTCGCTTCGGTCGAAAATAGCAATCGGCCCCTCCTCGTAGGAGCTATCCGGCTGGAGATCGATGTCCTCCACAGCAATGTGCGAATGAGCCAAATTATCTCTAAGGTATTTCCTCAGCGAGGAAATATGGAACACATCGTGAATCCGATGCAAATGCTCCGGTAGTCCAAGTCTATACGCAATCGGTCCGATCCGCTCAATAATAGGAAACGGCCCCACATACCTTAGTGACAACTTCCCCTTCTTCCCGAAACGCATAATCCCCTTCATAGGAGACACTCTGAGCAAAACCTGGTCCCCTACTTGGAATTCTCTGAAAAACCTCTTCGCATCAGCATAACTCTTCTGCCTGTTTTGAGCTACCCGAATGCGACTCTGAATCAACTCAATTATTGCCGAAGTATCCTGAATCACTTCCGGCCTAAGAAGTTTGTTGTCCCCCACCTCTAACCAACATGCTGGGGAACGACAAGGCCTACCGTACAATGCCTCAAACGGAGCCATGCCAATAGTGAACTGATAGGAGGTGTTGTAAGCAAACTCCACCAGTGGAAGGTACTGCTCCCATCCACCATCGAAGTCAATAATGCACATGCGTAGCATGTCTTCCAACATCTGATTTGTGCGCTCGGTCTGCCCATCGGTCTGCGGATGATAAGCCGTACTCAACCGCAATTCCGTGCCCATGGCCCCCTGGAAACTCTCCTAAAACCTCGAAACAAATATCTTGTCTCTGTCAGACACAATATTTAGGGGCACACCGTGAAGTCTCACAATCTCTGATATGAAGAGCTGGGCATACTGTCCCGTAGTGTAGTCAGTCCTTACGGGCAACAAGTGAGAGACCTTGGACAACCTGTCCACAATTACCCAAACGGAGTCGTGACCCCTCTGCGACGTAGGCAACCCCGTGATAAAGTCCATGGATATGCTCTCCCACATCCACACCGGGACCTCCAATGGCTGTAGCAATCTTGTCGGTTTCTGATGATCCACTTTTACAGGCTGACAAGTGGCGCATTTCGAAACAAACTCAGCGATATCTCTCTTCATACCGCTCCACCAATACTGTCGTCTCATGTCTTGGTACATTTTGTCCCCTCCGGGATGTACAGCGAACCGTGAGCCGTGCGACTCTGCCATCACATCGTGTCGCAATTCATCCCCTTCTGGAACTACCAATCTCCCATTGAAGCGTAATCCCCCGTCTGAGCTAACGGTATAGGACTCGGCTCCCTCTGCTAGTAATCGAACTATCTGCTCCTGACAGAACGAGTCATTAGCCTGTGCTCGTACTACCTTCATGACAATCTGCGGTGTAACGGTCATCACAGACATGAAAGATCGGGCCACTGCATCCTGGTGTCCCAATTCCTTCCACTTAGCCTTCCACACCTCTGCCACCTCATCTGCTGGCCTACGGCTCAACGCGTCTGCTACCACGTTAGCCTTACCCGGGTGATACTGGATGTCGAACTGGTAGTCCTTCACAAACTCAAGCCACCTACGCTGCCGCATATTCAATTCCTTCTGCGTGAACAAATACTGTAGGGACTTGTGGTCCGTGAACAGTTGGAACTTCTCCCCCAAAAGATAGTGCCTCCAAATCCGTAGGGCGAATACCACTGCCGCCAACTCCAAATCGTGCGTGGGGTAATTCTTCTCATGAGGCTTAAGCTTACGGGAAGCATAAGCTATGGCCTGTCTCTCCTGCTGCAATACACCTCCAAGCCCTTGCAAAGACGCATCGGTGTAAACCAAATACTCAACTCCCGGTCTCGGCAATGCTAACATAGGTGCTGAGGTCAATTTGTCCTTCAATTCATCGAATGCCAACTGACAGGCATCACTCCAGATGTATGGCACACCCTTACGAGTCAGATGTGTCAAATGACCTGCTATCTCCGAGAAACCCCGAATAAACCTCCTGTAGTATCTTGCTAGACCCAAGAAACTACGAATCTCCGTTGGTGTCGTGGGCTGTCCCCACTCCCTCACCGCTGATACCTTCCCCGGATCAACAGATATTCCCTGGTCGGAAATAATGAGTCCCAAAAATTGGACTTCCTTCAGCCAAAACCCGCACTTCTCATATTTTGCATAAAACTCGTTCTGACGAAGTGTCTGCAAAACCTGCCTCAAATGCTCGGCGTGCTCCTCCTCTGTCTGAGAGTAAACCAAAATATCATCAATGAAGACAATGACGAACTGGTCTAGGAAATCCCTGAACACTCTGTTCATCAAGTTCATAAACACTGCTGGAGCGTTGGTCAAACCGAAAGGCATAACCCGAAACTCGTAAGAACCATATCTCGAAAAGAACACAGTCTTCGAGACATCCTCCTCCCTGATACGCAACTGATGGTAACCCGATCTCAAATCAATCTTCGAGAAGAAAGAAGCTCCTCTCAACTGGTCGAATAAGTCATCGATTCGAGGCAACGGATACTTATTTCGTATCGTGACCTTATTCAACTCTCGGTAGTCCACACACAATCTCAGTGAACCGTCCCTCTTCTTCACAAACAAAACTGGAGAGCCCCAAGGTGAGGTACTCCTGCGAATAAAGCCCTGACCTAGCAGCTGCTCTATCTGATCCCGTAACTCCCTCATCTCAGTTGGAGCCATACGGTACGGTGCGCGTGCTATAGGTCTCGTACCCGGTAGCAAATCTATAACAAAGTCTATCTCTCGACTGGGGGGTAAGCCTGGTATCTCCTGAAACACATCCGAATACTCCCTGACTACTGGGATAGAATCTAACGGAATCACTACCTCCTTAGAGGTATCCTCCTCAATATAATACAGATGAGCGGTCGATCCTCCCTCTGGGCGAGGCATCGCCACTACAAACATCTCTTGCCCCGGAATGGCAAAAATAATGCTCCCGCTGAAGCAATCAATCATGGCCCTATAAGCTACGAGCCAGTCCATACCGATAATCACATCGTGAACATGCATATCTAATACCAACATGTCTGCAGGTAATACCAAACCACCAATCTCTACCCCCACTCCCCGACATATAAAGAAAATAAGTGACCCACTACCCAATGGTGAGTCGACACACGTCACTGTGCTCTCTGCCGTAGCTAACAATCCTAAAGCTTTCGCGAAGTGTGTAGCTATAAAATAGTGTGTATCACCCGTATCAAATAATACCCGACCCATAGTGCCATGGATAGGAAACGTACCCTCAATCGCGGGCGGTGCCTGTGGAACTGCAGCCTGGTGGACGTTGTAGACACGTCCATACTGTAGCTGCCCCTGCTGAACTGGGACTGCTGGGATGGGTGGCAATGCTGCCATCTATGGCGGTGCGAGAAGAGCGGCGGGAAACATAGGCCTCTGTGGCTCCTGGCGAGCACCCTGCTGCTGCTGCTGTGGGGCCCTGCCCCTATCAGGACAATCCTGTCGCTTATGGCCAGTATTGCCACAATCAAAACACTTCCCCGGGAAGTTCCCTCCTCTATGTCCCTGCTGTCCCCGACCCTGGTGGCCGTTACCGTTCCTCCCTTGGCCCTGCTGGACCTGGTGAAACTGCTGCCCATTCTGTCCCTGTTGGCCCTGATGGCCGTTTGGACCCTGATGGCCCTGACGGAAACCTCCCTGTCCCTATCTGTAGTTCCCTGATCGGAACCTCTTATTATCCCCCTACTGGGAGCCCAGATCATTCTATCTCTGCCCCTGACCAGATTGTGCCCCGCTGGCACCATGTCCTCCAGTCCTGCCCTGATGGCTAGACTCCCCCGACCTCTTACCCTCGGCCGTATGAAAACGGTGGTTCTGGCAGTGTAACAATGCAGCGTTAACCACATCAGAATAGGTGGCCAACGATAGGTTCCCTAGCAGATGCTGACGGATCCTCCACGTCAACCCGTCCGTGAACTTCTCAATCTTCTTCTTCTCTGTTGGTATCTCATCTGGAACGATATTCAACAGATTTGTGAACTCGGCCTCATACTCGGCCACAGTCTTACCTTCCTACTTCAGACTCATCAATCTCCTCCTCATTTCCGTATGAACAGCTGACGGAAAGTACTTGCGGTCGAACCGCACCCAGAACTCCTGAATCGTGAGAGTATCCCTCTCCTCCATGGTGGTAATAGACTCCCACCACTGTAGCGCAGATCCAACTAGCTTGAAAGTAGCTATCACCTGCTTCTGGACGTCCGTGCACTCATACATCCTTAAGTTCCTCTGTATGTCCTTCCTCCATTGGCTCGAGACTACCACATCTGAGCTACCTGCAAACTCTGGTGGATGCGCTTTCTGAAAAGCGTCACGTACACGCTCCCAAGCAGACGGGAATGCATTAGCCTGTACTGGCGCGGCAACCGGCGCCTGAGGTGGTGCCTGCTGAATAACGACAATGGCGACATTTACCGCTTCGGCTACTATAGCTGGAACCTCAGCGGCGTTCATCATGCCCTGAACTGGAGCGGGCTGGGGTTCGGGTGTTGCATCCCTGGGAACTCGTCGTGCACGTCGTGGAGGCATCTGAAATAAGAACAAAGTTTATAAGTTCGCTGTTTATAAACTTAAAATAGCTGAAGAACGAAGCATACACAAAAAGAGTACAACAGTCCTAAAATATAGGGCTCTATATCAAAGAAACTTAGCGGAAACATAATAAGCCGTCAGATCCTAAAGGCCACTAGAACCTGATGCTCTGATACCACCTGTGACACCCCGACTAATTAAATACCGGGTAGCTACTCCTTTATTAAATTAATTCAAAATGCCAAGTTGGCTCAGTTAATAGCATCACTGTCGAAAACATTTTTATTATTCTAACCACCTAGTATTTAAAAAGTAAGTGCCAAATTTTATTTAAAGTCTGATTAACATGCAACAAGTGTAATAAAGAATAATAACACCATTCACCATAATGAAGTAAATAGAATAACCATCACATAACGTAAATAAGGTCTGGAGGAAAAACTCCTCACTACAATCCCACAACTGAAAAGTAAACCGAATACTAAAACAATACATGCCAAAGTCTGAAAACTGTAATGGAAATGTAACTCTAATAGAAATGGGCAACATGCCCTACAACTGATAGATAATGAATCTGGAATCCAAGTGATAGAGGCGTCTACAAGCAAATCCCTGTAGCTTCCACAAACAGCTACAGCTCGTCACCTGAATGAGTATCCTATGCATGGTGTCCTTGTAGCTGGGCACCTAAAATGGTTTTACAAAGAAAAATAGATTTGAAAAGCAAACGGGTCAGAGCCCGAATGTGGAGTTATATTTTAAAAACCTGCAAGTGCTTTAAAAACATTTAAAACATTAAATGCAAAGTACATGTTAGGACGTGCACTCACATGATATTCTCACCTCTCGTCTAACTGTGCACTCCTAACGTAAGTACCCATCTACAACGACACAAACCACTAGCTAAGTGACATTGTATCTAGCTAGACTATCATAGGTCCTACCCATATTACTCGGTTCTATTAACATTATAACGCTCGTAATTAAGTAGGGGTTTAACGTAAACTCAGATGCTCAATATGCAATATATATATCACTATCAGTTAACTCGTTATATTTCTCGAAACAATACCGTAATTATATTCACAACATTAACATGAAGGTTCCCATTAATTAAGTGTATATTATTCACATCATAAATATACAATACAAGCACCCCGAGAACTAAGCTGTGGTGCACACATACTCTGCTATCCATCCCGGTACATCACGTACATAAGGATTACATATTCCGAATCTCTCAGGAATAGTTCATAGATAACAACATCATAAATAATGGAGGCGAACACAGTCACATCACATAGGTCACACACATACCTACGCTCCTACGATCAGCGGACTTATTAATATCCCAATAAGTCTTTCTATGACCTATGTTCATCAAGGTAACCAGTCTAAATCCGGGCAACACAAGGATTAGAGGGCCCTAAGCGAACGCAAACCTCCCGTGATAGCAAGTATGGTAGGTATGTCATACACACAATTCATATACCAATACTAAGTAAACACACATCTTAGTAATCCCGTAGTTTAATCGTAGTACTATTCTCATTCTCGTACCAACTTATAATTATCACAATTTATACTATTCCGGTTTATAATCCTACGCGCCATAATTTATTCTCTCGTCGTAGTAGACACTCACGTCTCAACCCAAACCGTCCATGTAATTTAACTCTCGTATATAATTTCCTTCTCATAAATACCCAAAAGTCCCAATTCTATCATTACATCATCATCGGAATGTTATCTATATCCTCGAACAAGTTTATGGGACTCCAAAAATCAAAACAGTCCAAAAAGGCCCAAACTGTCAACTCGTTCGAACGAGACTGTTCGAACGAGATTCCTCTGTCAACTCGTTAGAAGTCTCGTTCGAACGAGGCTGTTCGAACGAGATCCAGTTCGTTCGAACGAACTGTACCTTCTAACGAGATCTCGTTCGAACGAAGTTATCGAACGAGGCTCCCTTTCGTTAGAATGACTGGTCAATTCGTTAGAAGCTCGTTCGAACGAGTTCGTTCGAATGACCTGGGCAGGGGCTTCTAACGACCTACCAGATTCGTCCCAGATTTGTCTAATCTCATTTTTTCACCATTCTTACTCCTCAAATCTCTTCTAAACTAAGTCCCAACAATCGTTTTAAGGTTGCTAAACAATCCTAAACATATTATAATCACATCCTAACACGTTTTGAAGGATTAATCTATCCTAACGTCAACCAAATTTACAAATCTCTAAACTTTTTCCCCAATTATCAAGAACATGAACCCTAACTTTTTGAGTCATGAATTAATCCAATATAAATCCGTTTTAATTTCTTCCAATCACAAATATCATGAGAATAATCATCTACCTATCATTCTACATGCAATTCTCCTCACGATTTCAAGTTCTAAGCTTCAAAATACATGGGTTTTCATTATCTTTCAAGAACAATTGATATTCTTCAATTTTCTAACATGGAAGGAACATTCTACGAATTTAAATATAATTAAAAAACTTGCCTTGATTGACTCTGAGTTTGGATGATGGTTTGATAGAGCTTTCTGCAGAATTTCTTCTCTTCTCCAAGCTTCTTCTCCAATGGTGGCTTAAGGTGGCTAGGGTTTTCTTTGGGAAAGTTGTAAACCTAATGATAGCCTCCGTAGCTTAATGGGTTAATATGGGTTGGTTAGTGGGTTTAGTGGGTTAAAACCACAGCAGGTTAAAACTCCCAATTTTCGTCACTTTTAATCCCTCAAAATGTAAAATTACCAAAATACCCTTTATGATGCCGGTATGGCTTAAAAATACCCCGGAATCCAAACTACACCCCCAGCTAGTGTTTTCTGACTATCTCGACCCTTCCGGACGCGTTGGCGCACTCAAAATGACCATACGGATAATAGAAATAAAAATCACTTTTATAATTAAAATAATATACCATGACGCGGCGGTCACACGCGTCTCAACAAAATTCTCAAATTGTCGTATATTAATCTCACGACAAATTTTTCATAATCCAATATTCATATAAGACATGTATGCACATAATCAAAGACCAACTCGCATCTCGTTAGTATTTTTAACCCGGATTAATTTCCAATTAATACGCATTTAATTAATTAATCCCAAAAATAAATATAGCCAAAAATACGGGGTATTACATAGAGGATTCCATGATATAATTTGGTTACAAATTAATTTAGTTGTAGCATAAATATTATACTCTACCTGTATAGTTTTACTGTACCAAACTATTTATGATTGTGTGCAGGTTATAATTGTGTCCTATTGGTAAGTGTGCTATAAAAAATAATCTAGGTAAGTGTTCCGTATTATTGCTTGATGGGTTACATGTGTATGTTAATTTACCGTAAGTAAATATACTGTATGTTATTCACTTATTGGGTTCAGGTTGTTATTGGTAAGTGTGCTACAGATAATATCTTGGTATATGTGTTGTATTATTTACTTCAAAGGTTGCATGTGCGTTATATTATTGCCTGCAGTTTGATGTTTGTCAATATATTGTCTACATATTACTAATTATGTGCAGGTTGTCTACAGGTTACTGTATGTATCATATCCTATAGGTAAAATCTTAATTTTTGTGTCCTATTGGTAAGTGTGCTATAGAAAATCATCTAGGTCAGTGTCCTATATTATTGCTCGATGGGTTGCAAGTGTATGTAATTTACCGTAGGTAAATATACTGTATGTTATTCATATTTTGGATTCAGGCTGTTATTAGTAAGTGTGCTACAGATAATATTTTGGTATGTTTGCTATATTATTTACTTCAAAGGTTGAATGTGTGTTATATTATTGCCAGCAGTTTGATGTTTGTAATATGTTGTATGTCAAGTTACTGTATGTCAATTTACTATAGTTTATTTCAGTTTTGTTTAGTATAGTTTTACAATCGTCATCATCTTTATGTTATGCTACTTTATATTTTCCATTGGTATGTGTGCCTTTGTAATATTATAAATATTTGTTACCATTGTAAAAAAAAAATTAACTTCAAAGGTTTAAAATTACCTATAAATAAATTATAAGGATTGCAATAATTGTTTATCTACCATTGTATTATATTTCAAAGATGGCTTCATCTCCCTAATATTCATCCATTTACAATGGCTCTTACACAGATATTGTCGGTAACGATTGGTATGGGAAAAAACTAATTTTCCAAACATATCCGATTGATACTTCTTGATGTTTTCTCAATAACTTTGGTCATATATTCATAATCTCTCCCAATTCGAAACCTGAAGACGGAGTTGTGTATCTTTGGGAACACCTCACATGGCCAGATAAATATGAATAAAGGTGTGACCTGGAGGTGCTTTTCCATTACCATCACATATCCATGCCAAAAATTCGGGTTGCCGCACTTTGGCCAATATTGTATCCCGAAGAAGCAGATATGTTTTGTCTTGATTTATTGGAGGAAGAGATATGGAAGATGGAGAGGCGCCTATAATATTATCACAAAGCACAACGCGCGATGCTATCAAGTCGTCACATTCAGGAACAATTAATTAACATATACAACGACTCTACGTTGGCATCAGATAACGACATTTCCGACTACACCAATTCCGGTTATGATTACTTTTCGAAATGCATCTATGAAAACGATGGGGAAGAGTATGAACCAAATATATCAAACTATAACGAAGAATATATTGATTCCGATACGCAACGATCTTACTTACCTAAATGTTTAGTGCGCAATGGGAAATCATTATGTTGTACTTCTACTAGGTTCCACCTAAGCGTTTGAACACATACTCCTAATAATCATTTCGATCATGTATTAGTGTTTGTACTACTTAAGTCATTATTTCAATACTAATAAATGATAAATTTATTTCGGAATAATTGTTGTGATGATTATTTTATTATAATATTTTAAGTGCCATATTTTTAATTTTTTACCATATATTTTGAGTGCCATATATTTTACAAGATTAATAAAGTAAACAACAGTGTAATAACTTGGTTGTCATCACTCCATGTATAATAAATGGAAAATAAATATGAGACATTATACATCATAACATTTTTGATAAATATGAGACATTATACATCATAACATTTATCATCACAATTAAATTGAGACAACAATACAAAATTTATTCATAACATTTTTCAATAGTACATTATACATCACTGGCGCCCCAGGCCGAACTCATAATATGCACCTAAATCCGCATGTGAACCCCTGTAAGGGTCAGACCCAAATAAATTACCCCAACCTTGTTGCGACTCATATGCCGGAACCGGGTTGGAGGGTGGGGCTAGGTGTGGTATGTACACACTCGAACGACTAGAACTAGTACCACCCTCATCAAACCTACCACTAGGCATAGTAAAACGTGCTAGTCTATACTCCAACTCCTCAATGCGGTCATAACGTGCTTTGAGTTGATCCTCTCGCTGACGTGTCTCGTGTAATACTAAATGACGGAGACCTCGAATGTTATCTGCTACTTCGATGTAGGACTCATGCCATTCTAACTGCATCAAAGATTGAGCTGGAGGTGCATTGGTTGAAAACTTAGGTCTCGAGACATCTATAGTATATGAAGCCCCCTCTGGTAGGCCTACGTCAACTGTCCAATTCTGCTTCAGTGGTTGGATGTGTGTAGAACCACCCACAGATAATTGTGTCTCATACACATGCAGTTCATTTGTTAGTGCTGGTGCTCGTAGGATTCGCAACGTCGAAGGTGACACTAAACCAACTCTAATCAAATCTACATTAACATATCTGGCAATTGGCGGTAGTAATAACCCGAGTGCTACAGCCTTCCAGTAGGCGTTGTACTCTTCTTGGGACACATCTCTTATGTCTTGATTTGCGAGAGGCCAATTTTGGGCAGCAACTGCTTGAAAATTGTGTTCTGAGACACAACACAAACTCGATGGTGGGTTGTCTGCTATAAATATCCGCCCAGTCAATTTCCAGATGGCTCGGTCACCCAAATACCAAAAATCCTTAAATAAGGAATCCCAAAAAATCATCCGTAACCCCGATATGTCATGAGTATATAAGATGGCATCAGAGTCACGGTAGGCAGAACTCTCGTATGGCTGCCATATAATGGACTCGAGTGACCGCATCTCAAGCTAATGTTGACTACTTGAGATGTTAAACCACTGTGCTCCCTTGACTTCTTTTCTGTTCCCCCTCGACCAACAAAATATGCGGGGCCACGCATCGATGGACGAATCGACGAGAATAGAACATGCCATGGCCATGTACTCGTGATGTAAATACTACAAAATTTGTCAATAAATTTAATTCATTATAATAAGTTTACATATGTTGTAATGAAACATAAATTTCATATATTTGATTAAATAAGATGAAACGAAAATATACCTCGAATATTTGCCATATGCATTCAACGCTAGTCAACGATCGTCGACTGGCTTTGTCCAAAGACCATATAATACAGGCATAAATAGTCGAACCCCATTCGTATGTGCCAATGGCAGGAATATCTTTCAGATAATGTAAATAGCCGAGGTCGGAAGTGGAGTGAGCATTTGAAAAAAATACACCCCCGATTACATAAAACTGATATGCCCGAGCTATGATTGGGGACATATAATATGGTAAAGGTTCAACCTTGACAAAATTTTCTATGTATTTTTTAAGGTCGAAAACTGGAATTCCCGCACCAGTAAATCTCTGTATATGAATTTTGGGGAAAAATTCATTTATGGTATTACCAAAATTGGTATATTGTTCAATTCGTAGATTTATAATGGGTCGTCCTTGTCCAATCGGAATGCCTGTACATAATTTAAAAATTTTGTCATATATTTAAATAATTAGGAATATAAATACCATAAAATAT
Organism: Sambucus nigra; assembly: GCA_949130495.1. Lineage (NCBI taxonomy): Eukaryota > Viridiplantae > Streptophyta > Magnoliopsida > Dipsacales > Adoxaceae > Sambucus > Sambucus nigra. The sequence continues at coordinate 344,544,450 of OX422219.1, read as the reverse complement.
ATTTCAAACAATTAATTAGGAATTTAAGTACAACAAATTATTTTCATATATTGAAACAATTATGAATCTAAATAATTATTTTCATATATTGAAACAATCGAAATGCCGGTACATAATTTAAAAATTTTGTCATATATTTAATTAATTATGAATATAAAAACCATAAAATATATTTCAAACAATTAATTATGAATTTAAGTACAACACATTATTTTCACATATTGAAACAATTATGAATATAAATAATTATTTTCATTTATTGAAACAATCGGAATGCCGGTACATAATTAAAAAAAATGTTATATATTTAAATAATTATGAATATGATTACCATAAAATATATTTCAAACAATTAATTATGAATTTAAGTACAATATATTATTTTCACATTTTGAAACAATTATAAATATAAGTACAACGAAATAAAAAAAATTATTACCGAAAAGCATTGTGAAGTCGAGCGGAGTGAAGGCAAGCTCGACGTATGGTAATTGAAAGGTACGTGCCATGTCCCACCAACGTTCGATCATCGCTGTCACAATACATTGATCTGAATTGTCCATCACCATAGAAAAAAAATTCGACATAAAACTGGCACTGTCGATAATTGCTTTGATATCCGATTTTTTCTCTTCAATCAATTTGTACAATTTCATTAGCCCTGCCCAATTCCCTCGAAATTTGAATTTATTTTCGTTTATAATTGGAGTTTCTCCGTCCGATGCGTGTGATACTCCATCATAAATACGGGTATAGTTGCTAATTACGAGATTCGACGGTTCAATCGGAGCGGAAGGAGCGGGAATTATTGTTGAAGTTGACCCGTATTTTTTTATTTCCCGATATTAATGTATTTTTTCTCTTTTCTACCTAATTCCATGGTGTTAATATATCGAATTTTGGGGATTCTATAAATCTAATTTGGGACTGATTTGAAATTAATTTGGAGATTATGTGGGATGATGTTTTAGAGTATATGAAGAAATCTAGGGGAAATATGCAGAAAGTTTGGGACTTCTATTTGGAGATTATATGGGACTATTTCGGTGAGAAATATGCAAAAAAAATTAGGAAATAAGGAGAAGAAGATGGAGGAATTAATAACGAAGAAGATGAAGAGAATTGATGGAAGAAGATGAAGAGAACTCTGGTTCTGAAGGAAGAGGAAGTTAGATGCAGAGAACTGAGGAAGAGGAATTGATAAGGGTTTGTGAATAAATATGCGGAGGAAAATGTTACCTTTTTATGACCGTTTATTTCTTATGAACTTCTGTAGTTCGTAAGAACTTCCTACGAACTTCATTTATTCGTAAGAAGTTCCTACGAACTACAGAAGTTCGTAGGAATCCCCCCATTGCATGCTTCCCATTTGGGCGAAAGGTAAAAGGCCACAGACGCAGGTTAGGCTGCCTTTCGCAAACGCACACCACTGCGGATGCTCTTAGCCCTAAATGGTTTGTTGATGTTGAAGTGTTGGGTCCATATTTACTTTTGGAGATACACTCCATGACGATGTCATGATAATTTTGTAGTTACATTACGTAATGTTGTGACAAAAAAAAAAGGAATGCCTCGTGGTCCGATTCAGTTCAATTTTGAATTTTTTTTTTGGATTGGACCGGTTTTATTAGTCTTTAAAAAAAAGGATCGAAATCAGACTGATAATGTCGGTTAACCGATCATAGTCGGTTCGATTTTTTATAGAGTCGGTCCGGTCTAACCCGTCGATCCTCACACTAATGAATTACGTAATTTATAATAATAAAAATATACACGAGTTTATTTTTTCCAAACATTAAAAACTAAAAAATATCAAAATTTGCAATTAAAACAAACCTACTATTGGATTAAACTATAATTTAAACTAATCAAATATTAATATATATATTTTCACTATTTATTTAACTTATATATATATAAAAATATATTATTTTATATAGAGTCGGTGCGGGTTGATCCTAATAGGGTTTTTGAAACTATAAACCATGGACCGGACCGACTAGGTCGATCCGCCAAAAAAATAAATCAAGACCAGGATGATTATGAAAAAAGACCAAAAAAAGAGTCAGTTCGGCTCGATTCAATTCGGTCCGTCGGTTTAGTCGATCTTTTGAACAGCCCTAGCCATGACTAAGTCCCTTACAATTTCATAGATAATAATTTTCCCTTAACTGCTAGTCCAATATGAGTATTTGTGTTTTGTAAGAACTTTATATTACTAGTATATTCATAGAGTTTGAGTTTTAGGAAATGGATTATCATTCTATAATTCATAGAGTTTGAGTTTGAGTTCTATTAAAATAGTTGCCTTCGAGCGCATTACATTCAGTCTGTAATAATTATAACTGTTAAAAGAATATCTAAAAACTATTCCTGTAATAATTTCATTTGAACTATTCAATCAATAATTCCTTTTATGGCTCGTTTGGTTCAAGGTTTGGAAAGGGAATAGGAATTCTCAATTCCAGGAATTCTAAGTTCCTTGAATCTTGAGTTCCTTTCCATTGCTTGGTTCAAATAGGAATTCTATTTTCCTGAAATTTTAAATTACTTTACCATGTTTGGTTCGTCAATATTAGGAATGGAATCTATATCATTTAACTAAAACACCCTTTTATTAATATGTGTATAATTAAATATCAACACTAAGATTTACACGCATTTACACACACACATTCCCTCACATTCACACACACACATTCTCTCACACACACACATATATTCACACAAATTATCTCGCATTCTCACACACATTTCACTCACAGACACACATTCACACACACATTCTCTCACATTCGAACACACACACACACACACAATCATATACATACTTTACACACACATTCTTTGTATCTCACACATAAACATATCCCCCCCCCCCCCCAAACACAAGCACACACACCACTCGTGCACTTCTCACACATGCACAAGAGTAAAGTATAAATACAAGTAGAATTTAAGAAACTATAAACATGACATAACAAAAGAAAATAGAATGTTACTCTTAACCAACAACAAAACCAAATATCGATTTGTACAAAAGATAGCTCCTAAACAAAAGTAAACCATCTAATTTTTTCACAAAACAAAACGAAGAAAACGTGTTAATTTTTTCCAATTATCCCGCAAACCCATGTTTATTTTTGGGATGGCTTCAAAGCGAGAAGCAAGATACTTTTTGGATTATCACCAATGATAATACTTGCCGCTTTGATGACATCATCCTCATCCAAACCATCCATGTTGAACAACTCATCCACCACCTTATTTTCGAGCTCGGTCTCATGATTTATACAATGAACATTTGCCAACTTCTCGATATTTGCATCGGGACTTTCAATAAATTTTTTGAATGAAGACTCCATTTCTCCTAAGCTAGTTGCAAAACCATCCGCAACCCTACGACGCTTTTTGCGTCCTTTGTTGTGACTTGTGGAAGGACTTCGATTGCCTTGAGTGCTAGATAATATCAATTCCTGCAACCTCAATATATTCACTTGGTAAAATGTTATCATCATTATCGGATAGACTACGAATATTGGTGCGAATTGATCCCTTTTCTTCTATTGGGTCTACCTCCATATCACCATTGGCTCGATCCTTCCAATATATATCATTATAAGCATTGAAGTGGGAGAATGACTTGTTCTTAAGCCCCCACGCGTTACTGTGAGACTAGACATAAAAAAAGGTTAAAACATATAATTAAGAGAAACAACATTAAAAATCTGGAAAAAGTTAGACTTACTTTAATCCATGCGTTAAACACATCCAAATCAACTTTAACTATGGAATCCACATTATCCCATGTAAATCCATTACCACGGTTCAACATCTCTGCAATTGCCATTGTTTGTTTTTTCAAAGTCTTCACGCGAGACTCGATGTTTGGAAAATCTTTCAGAACATACACATGAAACTTTGGTTCCATTATCTTTTCAAGTTCTTACAAATATCCGACTCTCAATCCCATATCAACTTTCCAATACCCATTGACGGATAGGTCTTGTAAGCACTCCGCTAGTTTTACATCTTCGTTTAGTGTCCAAAATAGCTTCGATTTTGCGGGTTGACTATTTGTTGCCATTGTAACAACTCGAATGATTATCTTGAGAAAAAAAATTGTAATACATCAAAATTTAGAAGCCAAACTGCTTTATAAAAAGCAGTATAAACAAAACTGAAATAGATAAACTTAAAAACTAGAGCCAAAAATTGGCCACAAACAATTAAGTAGAGTCTAGTAAACACTACACTAAAAACAACAATTTGGCACACATTAGTATTAAAAATCTAGCACAACTTAAAATCGTGCCAAATTTTAGCACGGTTTAATGACAATATGATACACTTTAAAATGGTGCCAAATTTTGGCACTGTTTAATAGTGTGCCCAAATTAAGCACACTTAAGTAAAATATAAATACCCTACAAAATTAATACTCTTCCCCAGTTTTTTGCTTTCCTGCTCACTGTTCTCTCTCATTCAGGTCTCCCCCCCTCTCTCTCTCATGCAAGTTCTCTGTCTCTTACATCCTGTATAAACCCTAACTCCTCCATGGGTTTGGTCACTGCTCCGATAGATTAGAGGTCAAGAGACGGGCCAAGTTGTTTGGCATAACCAAAAAAGCATTTGAAGCCGTGGAAAAGAAGAAGAAAGATCATAAATTAGATTCAACTGTCTGTCAAGAAACTGAAACAGAGGTCTCGGTAATTAACTATGCTCTCTCTTTTATTAACATGGGTTCCTTTTGATTTTTTCTTGTAAATAAAAAAAACTATTTCATTATTTGTAGACAATGATTTCTTGTGAAACTTTCAACTGTAAGATTTCTTTTGAAACTTTCATTATATAGATGATGGAGCATTGTTGAAGCTGTACATTGAGAGTGATTGTGTTGTGGATAATGAGAAGGTGTCTGAGGTTCAATTCGAGGAGGTTTCGAGGAAATTGGATGATCGGGAAGGGGTTTTGAGGCCTCTTATTATGTTATCGGTGAAGAACATAGTTTTGACTCGCATTAACCCGGAGGTTAGAATTTCTTGTACACATTGTCTCTTTTATATAATCAATTATTTGTGTCTTCCATACGTATAACTTATTGGCCTCTTCGAACTGATAAATTTAGGTATTATATTGATTGAGGAAAATTAATCATATACATTTGATACCTGCATGGGATTTAAGTGAAAAACATCGTACAAAAATAATAAATACTCAAATTGACTAACTGGAATATAACTCTCTCACATGTCTAATGTAAAACTGAAATGTATACTTATGTAAGAAACATATCGTATTTGCGCAGGATTGCCTTAATCCATTTTTGTCTTTCGCTCCTTTATAGTTATAATAGCTTCAAGTTGATATGTCTTGCTTGTTGTGGATTTTGAGTATTATAGATAGGTGTATTCTGTCTCTAGTAAATTGGATATAGTAGCTGGAATTGCAATAGCTTGTTGATTATGTGAATTCAGTCATTTTTTCAAACGCGATTTGATGTTAATAGGAATATATGTATATTATGCTTTAAAATTTGCATTGAATGATTGACTTACAAATGATTGTTTAGAAATGTTTGATTTTAAAAACTATACACAAAATGCCAATTAAGGATCTTCGTCCTTCTGTCATTCGGGCAGGGGCCCACCCTATCTCCTAGCCTTTTCATCATTGTTGAATAGGTGCTAAGTATTGGGTTGGAAAGATTAGTGTCAAATCTGGTGCTAAATTACCTTTTGGAATAGTTTTACTTGCTAACATGTGTAAAGGGATGGAAAATAAAGACGTGTTTTTATCATACAAGTCCTTCCCACCAGTTTTGACACTAACCTTGCCAACCCTCTACTTAGCACCCGTTCAATAATGATGAAAAGGCTAGGAGATAAGGTGGCACCCTACCTGAGTTACAGAATCACATTGAATACCTATATTTGGTAATTAATGTGTTCTTTTAGAAAAGTCTTCAAATTATTTTCAAGATCTTCAATAAACTCGAAGAAATCATGCCTTGATAAGAAATGGAGAAAGTATTCGGTATGAGGCTAATAGTTAGATCCGTTGTCTTTCTTTTTTTCAACTCGAGTTTTCCTATGAAATTTGGATCTTACTAATGGTAGAGTCAGTGGCATGGACTTCTTTATGGCTATGGCCAACGACGGTGGTGTGATGTTATTAATCTATTTTACCATACTTCGAACTACATTTGCTTGAAATTATTGTTCATCAGCGTTTCGTTTTATCATGTAGGCATAATCCAACTCTTTTCTATGTTGATAATTGAGTTTCCTATTTTAAGAATATATCCAAGATGGCATTGACTGGAAAAAAGTGGATTTTGAAGACAATAAAGATTGTCTAAATCTTTTTGAGAAGGTGTGTAACTTATTGATGCTAGAATTTTAATGTGTAAATTCATTCCAATTTTTTGAGAAGGTATGTATATATGACTAAATAGACCAATGCATAATATTTATGTTTCCTAAAGTTATAAAAGTTTCCCTTATATCAGTCACATTAAATATCTTTATCTTACCAATTAGATTCTATAGTATGAGATATATACTAAATGACATCCATACTAACAAGACTCAAAGAACAATGGATACTTATGGGTTAAATCACACTCTCAAGGGGTGTGAATTTTGAATAATTCTTTAAGAAATTATTTCCTGAACTACCTTTATACAGTCGGTGACATTTGTGATCTACTGAGATTGCATTCCAGACATGCTAAGAGATGCAGTATTCTGTAGCTGCCTTCGTGAAGACCCGATGACAAAGGTGGCTACAATAACTGCTTCACGACGAAATTTGATGAGCCTCACTCAAGGTCAAAATTATGCAGTGTATATTACACAAAATTGAAAACGATGTGATGTGAATCTTACTCGTACTCGTTCAAATTCATATGGACATGCTCTGAAAATTAATTTAGGTTATTATTTAATGGATGCACCTGCTTTTGATCATCCTCTATTGGCCATTGTTCATTCATCCAAGTTAAAGACTTATTTTTATGTTTACCTTATTTTCACTCTAAGTGTTGAGTTGTTTCTTTACTTACTATTGTATTTGTTCTTTCTTCCTAGGATGTAATACCTCAATATTCTAAGCATGCAAAAGCTTCATCCAACATTGAGATTTTTCAAGTTGATAATAACACTCCTTTAAATTCTAGTCACTGACCATAATTCTGAAGGAGCACAAGATATTTTTAGATCTATCTTTCTAGTATCTATTGCGAGTTTTAGGGTAGCTCGAATGAAACTGATGTTCTATCAAGTTCATATGCTTTTAAAATTTTATTCAAGTCACATTCAGCTTCTTCAACTAGTCCTCCTTTCGGATAGATAATCTCTCAGTATATATTTTGAATCTTTGGGTTTGCAGTTCGTTTTCTTATTTAATTATATAATTTGTGCAGTCCAATTTGGTGTCTTTATATGTTGCCCATCAACAACAGTCGTTTCTCACTACACCAGTAGAAATAAAGCCTTTTGCGGCCCCCCAAACATTGCATAGAAATATGCATTAGCTTGGCCACAATAGTTTGCACAAAATTGGGGAAGCATTGACAATCAACTTTCATGGATTGGTAATGCCAAGAGTTGGGATATCAAAATTTAAGCCGGTTGAGCTCGTTGACTTAATTGAATAGTTTCTTTCATTAAAATTCCATCTCTTATCTTATTTTTTTTTATTTTTGTTCCAGATGGTAAACATTTTACCTTCACATCCTGCAGGAAGTTTTGCTCTTTACCAAATGTCCAGGTAAACAAAGTATTTTCGGTGTTTGTAGCCTTAAGCAATTTTCTGAAAAAACTAGAGGAGAGTTAAAAACATGTCGTTGGGTAGTGAAAACTCAAAACAACCCACAAACGGTCCCGTACGAGGCACTAACGCCTTGCACGGGACCAATGTAACTCATAGGAACTAATCGCACTCTAAGTTTGAGAATATGACAATAGTTTGGAAATATCTAGATTGGGCTTAAAATTACACAGTTAGAGGGTAAAATCCCAAACCAACCACCAAATGAACCTACAAGAGGTATTAACACCTCACACGGGACCAACGTAACTCGTACGAACTGAACGCGTAGTCACGGGGCTCTCGATTTGAGAATAAGATGATAGTTTGAAAATATATGGATATTATGCTTAAAACATGCTGTTAAAGGGTGAAAACCCAAACCAGTCTCTAAACGACCTCGAAAAAGGCATGAATACCTCGCACGAGACCCATGTAACTCTTAGGAATTTATCGCCTAGTCATGAAGTTCCCACTTTGAGAATATGACGATAATTTGAAAATATCTTGACTTAGTCTTAAAAACATTCTGTTAGAGGGCGAAAATGTAAAATAACCCCAAACGTACCCATGAGAAGCACAAACACCTCGCACGGGACCAATGTAACTCGTAGGAACTGATAGCGTGGTCATGAAACTCCCGGTTTGAGAATATGATGATAAATTGAAAATATATAGACTTAAGCTTAAAAACATGCTCATTGATTGAAAATCCAAACCAGTCCCCAAACGACCTCGTAAGAGGCACGATCACCTCGTATGGGACCAATGTAACTCATAGGAACTGACCGCGTAGTCACAGGACTCCCGATTTGAGAATATGACGATAATTTGAAAATATCTAGAGTAAGCATAAAAACATGTCATTAGAGGGTGAAAACCCAAACCAGCCCTCAAACGACACCGTAAGAGGCATAAACACCTTGCACAGGACCAATATAACTCATAGGAATTGATTGCATAGTCACGGGACTTTCGACTTGAGAATATGACGATAATTTTAAAATATCAAGACTTTAGCTTAAAAACATACCATCAAAGGGTGAAAACCCAAAATAACCCCCAAACGGCCATGTATGAGTCACTAACACCTCACACGGGACCAATGTAACTTGTAGGAACTGATCGTGTAGTCACGGGACTCTCGGTTTGAGAATATGATGATAATTTGAATATATATATATATAATGCTTAAAAACATGTCGTTAAAGGGCGAAAGAAAAAAATAACTCCCAAATGGCCCTGTAGAAGCCACTAACACCTAGAACGGGACCAATGTAACTCGTAGGAATTGACCGTGTAGTCACAAAACTCTCGATTTGAGAATATGACGATAGTTTAAAAATATCTAGATTAGGCTTAAAAGTACACCGTTAGAGGTTAAAACCCTAAATCAGCCTCCAAATGGACGTGAAAGAGGCATTAACACCTCGCATGAGACCAATGTAATTCTTATGAACTGACCACGTAGTCACGGGGATCTCGATTTGAGAATATAACGATAATTTGAAAATATATAGATTAGACTTAAAAATATGTCGTTAAAGTGTGAAAATCCAAACCAGCCCCAAAACGGCCCCCTAAGAGGCATGAATAGGGGTGGAAGCGGTATGGGTTTTTACTGTACCGTACCGTTTTGGTTCGAAAAAAATGGTTTTGATTTCATATATTAAAATACCAAAAATCGGTCTTACCGAAACCGAAATTATCGCAAAAAAGTTAGTTGGTTTTCGTTTTAATATTTAAAAAAGCGATTTATCGAAATTACCGTACCGGATTTACAGAAACCAGAAAAAATCGTACCGAAATTATCGTACCATACCGTATTTACAAAAATTACCGTACCGAAACAAGAAAAAGTTGGTTTTGGTTTTAAAATTTTAAAAAGTTAGTTGGTTTTGTTTTTGGTTTTTGATTTTTTGGGGCTTTTAGTGCTCTTTACCGAAACCAGAAATCAGAAACCAGAAAAAACCAGAATTTATCGAAACCAGAAAAAACCAGAATTTATCGAAAAAATTGAAATACCGGCCGATTTGGTTTTGGTATTGATTTTGGTGTACCGGGTGGTAAACTGGTACGGTTTGGTTTTACCATTTAGAGTTTGGTTTTGGTATTGGTATTTATTATTTACCGAACAAACAGTATCGCTTACACCCCTAGGCATAAATACCTCGCATGGGACCAATGTAACTCGTAGGAACTGACCGCGTTGTCACGAGATTCTTGATTTGAGAATATGACGAAAATTTGAAAATATCTAGACTTAGGCTTAAAAACACGTTGATAGAGGGCGAAAATGGAAAACAACCCACAAACGATCCTATGAGAAGCATGAACACCTCGGATGGGACCAATCTAACTCATAGGAACTGATCGCCTGGTCACGGGACTCCCGGTTTGAGAATGTGACGATAATTTGAAAATATCTAGACTTGGGCTTAAAAACATGCCGTTAGAGGGCAAAAAATCAAAACAACCCGCAAACGACATCGTGAGAGACACAAACACCTCGGACGGGACCAATGTAACTCGTAGAAGCTAACCGCGTGATCACGAGATTCTCGGGTTGAGAATATGACGATAATTTGAAAATATCTAGACTTAGGCTTAAAAACATGTCGTTAGAGGGCGAAAATTCAAAACAATCGCAAACGGCCCTGTAAGAGGCACAAACACCTCGCACGGGACTAATGTAACTTGTAGGAACTGATCGCGTGTCACAGGACTCACAGTTTGAAAATATTACGATAATTATAGCTCGAATATGCAATTTTTCATTTTGAATACAATTTTTTTAAAATTACTTACTCATATCATCTTTTCTTTGTAACTTATTTTTTTATAGGATAACATTTTACCGTTAGCTTTTATCCACGTGGAACTGATGAAGAAGTTAATATCTTACAAAAAGGGGGTTGTTTAATTAATGTCATTAATGTTTAGGATTTTATTTTTTTATGTTTTATAGCCGTGTGGAATTTGTAATTTTATTGTTATATTTTATGGTCGTGTAGGCTTTACATTGCGCATGTTTTAGAATGTTCAGAAAATAGAGGAAACTCTACCCAATTTTTTTTGGTCTGTAAACTATCAAGACTTGTAATTTTTTGAAGTTTGTATGTACATTAGTTTATCAACAACATGCGAGATTCCCAATTTATGAACTTTCTTGATTTTTTTTGTAAATAATAAATATTTTTCCTACCAAATTTGGAATTGATTATTTTCCTAATTTGTTTTCAAATAATATTTTTTTTATCCAAAAATTTGGCAAAATTTAAAACCGTGCCAAAAGTGTATCAAAATTTTGCACGATTTTGAACTGTGTTAAAAGTGTACCAAAATGTACTCAATCTGGCACAGTTATAAACTGTGCCAAAAGCGTGCTAGAAATATCAAATTCTGACACTATTTAAAAGTGTGCCAGAACTGTTCTTGTTTGACTAAATTTGGCACACTTTTAAATCGTGCCAGAAAAAAAATAATCATTTTGGAACACCTGATTCTGGCACAGTTCAAAACCGTGCCAGATTTGAACTGGCACAGTTTTGTTATTTTTGGTGCAGTGAAAATAGCAACATAACAAAGAAAAAAACTAACTGTGGAGCAACATAACAAAGAATTGGTATCCCCTGTATAAAACAACAACATAATAAAGAATAAATATCCCCTGTATAAAACAACATAACAAAGAAAAACAATAACATAAGTATAAATTATCAGTCGCTCTGATTAGAATTCTATTGATTATTATAAATGAATCAGAGAGACAACTCATTCCACAACAAATAAATTCACATTCTGTCATTTAATTTAAAATGAAAAATGTGATACAATTTTCTTAATCAGATTTGCATTCTGTAATTGTTCAAAACCAAAAAAGAAATTTAGTGGAAAAAAAGGCAATAAGCACAACTATAGACTTTGTACGTATGGCAGATAACCTCAGGAACCTTTGAGGAGAAATAGCCTTTAGAAAACATAAGATATGGAGATTAAGCATAAGAGTGGAAATCAAACGAAAATAGAATGCTGTTAATCTACAGATTAAATACGTTTGAGCAGGGACAAAGTAAATGCTATATACTCAAATATACAGATTAAATGTTGTCTAATATGTACAAATTTTGTATTTGTAAATTTTTAATCTCATAACAGTGAATTTAACTGTCAAGAATCCATAACAGTGGATTAAATTTCTAATAGCGACCACTTAAGAACATTACTAAACAAAACTTGATTTTTTTTTTTTTAAACTACTAAGAGCATTACTCAACTTGAGATTTTATTAACAGCAGCCACTTAAAGAGCATTACTAAAGTAGAATTCATGGGTACGGAGCATATAACAAAGCTTGGTAAAAGTGTGTTTATCCATCCAAAGGTTATCAATGCAAGCTTTATCACTCACGTACCCTATGGCATGCATATTTAGTAAACGACTTATTCTCCTACTAAATAAGTCTCTTATAAAACTATTTCTTTTACGATATACCACCACATTAACATATATCAAAATGTAGAACATCCCTACAATGACTATACTCGTAATAGTCTCACACAAACTTATGGTACTTCGTTTCCTTTTCCACACTACACGGTCGATATCTACATATGCATATTGTTAAAGTACATTAGGTTTAAACAAATAATTGATAATTAACATCCAACCACCCCAATAAATGCTCTTTCAGATTCAATTTTAGCTTTTGATACTACATAATTCATGATATTTTATATACAAATGCAATATTTGTACTTTTTTATGTAAAAATTCAAAAAGTAAACACGTATACATCAAACTACACACATGGAAACCCTAGTTTCATAAATATTAGCTCAACAATATAATAAATTGAACTACAAATCAGTTTGACATTTCCAAAGAGAATGCATGGAAGAAAAATCAATTTACATCGCTTCGAAGGATTTTTATGTTATATAAAATAGAGAAAGTTTAGATTTACACCCCCCCCCCCCCCCCCCCCACACACACACACATACTAGTGGTGACCCGTGCGATGCACGGTCGGGTGTAACTCGTTGTGACATATATTATTCTAATATATAATTATCAGTATTTAAAAAAAGATCTTAGCCCTAATAGTAGAATGAAATTAAGTACCAAATTACGAACAACACAATGTGGTATTTTACTTATGTTATTGGCACACTTTATTATTTGATCAAGATTAATGTCATAGGATATTGCAAATAATTGATCAAAGTCATTAATAAATGTATGAGAATCTACTTATTCTCTTACCTATCATGCATAACATACTTTTGTTTATAAGTATTGTTATTATTAATTATTTTGATTTTTGTATAGAAATAAATAAGTGTCTGCATATGTTTTATACTCGCATTTGATATTTTGTTATTAATTTATTTCATTGTTATTTTAATTTTACTACAAATAAGTATGGTATTTTATTTATGTCATTGACACTATTTATTAGTTGATTAAAAACTAATGGCTTGAGGCGTTGTAAATAATTAATCAAAATGGTTATTATATATATGGGCATGTGTCAAGCTTTTTGATTTCCTCGTTTACATATCATGTTTATAAGTATTGTTCTTATTACTTTTGTTTATAATTATTGTTATTGTTAATTGGTTTGATATTTGTATGGAAATGAATAAGAGTCTATTTATATTTTATACTTTCGTTTTTAAAAATTATGTTCTTAAATTATTTCATTGTTAAATTTTGTTTTCAGACAAAAAAGTATGGTAATTTACTTATGTTATTGACACACATTATTATGTGAATAAAAAATTAATCACATTAAACGTTGCAAGTGAAAACAAAACAAAAAAATCTCATAAATCATAAATGAAAATAAAACAGGTGGGTGAAAATTATTTTGAGTTGATTTTTCTTATGTGTACCCTGAAATGTTTAAAATAAACAGAGAATAAATCAACACAATTTAAAAAAAAAAATTAACAGAATGCAAGAAGATAACGTATCTATGTATATATAATGTATTTGTCTTCTTCGCCAAACATTATAAATGATACAATATATATATATATATATATATATATATATATATATATATGTGGAGAGAGTAACATACTTAAGTCGAGAGAAATTAAACGAAATATGGAAGGGATAATGCAATGGAAAAGAATACGACTCCTGTGTATAAAATCAAAAGGATATAAAAGAAATACAGATAAAAATTTATGGAATCTAAAGTGTTAAATTTTAACAATTTTTAGGGCACCCATAAAAAAATAAACTCAAAATGATTATTTTTTTATTTTATAAAATGGATAAATCTTTGAGAGTTTATATGACAATTACAAAATGGCAAAACATTGACAAATTTTAAAAAAAAAAAAAAAAAAGTTTTGAATTTATTTTTCTTCGCTGTACCCTAAAATGTTTAAAGTAAACACAAAATAAATCAACACAATTTTAAAAAAAATAGTACAATGCAAGAAGGTAACGTATATATTTGTCAAACATTATAAGTGATACAATCTTTATTTATATATATTTGTGGAGAGAGTAAAATACCGAAGTCGAGAGAGATTAAATGGAATTGAGGGGGTATAATGAATGAAAAAAGAAAGAAAGATGACTCCTACATAGGGAACAAAAAAGATATAAAACAAATGTATATAAAAATTTATCGAATCTAAAGTATTAAATTTTAATATTTTTTAGGGTACTCGTAAAAAATCAACTCACACTGATTATTTTGTTATTTTAAAAAACTGGTCAATGTTTATCACTTTTTTTTAATAATTAACCAAATTATCAAAGCATTGATAATACATTATTTTTTAACGATTATCATGAAGTGGGTATAAAATATTATAGTTGGTTTGGGAGCTTTATCTTGAGTATTGTAGGAGTTCTATTACATGTACTATGGGAATCCTATCCGGTCAATCAAAGAGATATATAGCTTGTTCTTGTGATAGTTAGAGTCTTATAATGTGCAATATGGGAGTCCTACATGTTCAATAAAAGATTATGATAGAGTTTTACTCTAAGAGTAACTCTATCACGATAATAATTATAGTAGTCATAGCTTTACCATCTTTTGTTAATTTAGTTATTTGTAGAGAAATATTTAGTGCCGTAAAAAAATGTTAGAATAGAATAAAAATAGTTATTCCTAGATTCCAATTTTTTTACTCAAGACATCACCTAATGTTATGTATAATATATTTTACACAGTTAATTATTAATAAGTTCTTTAAAATGATCATAATAGAGTAATTAAGGTGGTTGAAATTGTAGAAATGACTTAAAATGATACAAAATTAATTTAAAATTGGTATGATACATTAAGACAATTTATTACAGTATGCATATTTATTATGAGAAATTTGAAATGTTAAACATAAACACAAAATAAGTCAACACAATTTTTTTAATATTTTTTTAAAATAAGCCCTTGCGTTGTGGACCTATAAGCGAGTCCCACTAACTCTTTATAAAAATTGTCAAACATTGACCAATTTTTTTAAAAATAGCTATAAAAAAATATTTTGAATTGGTTTTTCTAATGGGCACCCTGAAATGTTTAAAACAGACACAAAATAAGTCAACACAAAATTTAGTTTTTTAACATTTAAAAAAATAAACACCTAAATTAGGATCCATAAGTGAGTATGCCTCGCCCTTTATAAAAACTGTCAAAGAAATTTATTATATCCATATATATAACCTAATGTGTATTTGACATATCAATAGTGTAACATAAAAGGATCACAAAAAATAATCTTCCTAATATTACTCTAAAACTAAATTCCAAACAAATGAATTATTTTTAAGTTTTTTTTAAACTTTGTTATAAAAAATGCACCCTTAACAAAAAAAAAATCTATCATTAATTATTTTTCAAAATTAAATTAATTTTTATATTATAATTCATTGTAAGCTAATATGCAATGCATTTATGCATTATTCTTATAACAAAAAAAATGCATATTCTAGATTCCTATGTAAAAATCATCATTGGTCCCTTAGTTTTCCCATAAAAGAAAAATATTCAAAAACAACAATCCAACAATAATCTACAAACCATCATACCCACCCTTTTTGTTACCTCTTTTGTTACCCCTAGTTTTAAAGTGTTATACCTTATTTTTTCTTTACTTCTATGGGTCCCGTCAGAGCATAAAAGACAAAGCAAGGTACAACACTTTAAAACTAGGAATAAAAAAAATGGGTAGCAAAAAAGGGTCTCCCTATCAAAGCTCATCAACTTAAACCACCAGTAACCCTAAAAAAAATCAACTTAAACCACCTGCTGTGAACCTACAAACTCACACCTACCCTGTCAAGTCACATACCTCTCCATTCAAGCCTAACCCCTAGACTTGTTAACTAAGAAGATAAAAATCAATAAAAAATCCTTTCACCGGGCAAACCTCAGCAAAGAAGCAAAATATTAAAGAACAATAACTCAGTTTTTCTTTAGTTTTCTCCTCACCCAACTTAAGAAACTCAAATTTGTCACTATTAATAAACCCGTGAAATCCTACTTTTTAACTGTGTAATTCTTCCCCAATGATCTAACACCGGTAATGGTCTTTTGATATTCATGGTCGTCGATTTCGATGGTTGAAGCAAGGGAGAGATATGAGTTTGTGAAATCCTAAATTTTCTAAATCACTTTATGTTTTAACTGTGCAATCCAATGCCGACATTGGTCTTTGATATTCACGATCGTCGATTTCGGCAGTTGAAGCGAGAGATAGAGATGGGTTAACAGATCTAAAATTAAAAACACTCTAGATTTAGCCCGTTGGATCATCAAACCTCCTATATATATATATATATATATATATATATATATATATATATATGTATATAGTATTGCTCTTGTGCGGAGTATCCTGCATTTTAACAGTGCGGACTGGACATGTGTCACCTAGCGGTGAGCTCAGAAAAGAGAGAGAGTGCCTATAATTTAGCCGAAAAAATCTAGGCTCACTGCCAGGTGACACATGTAGAGTCCGTACTATTAAAATGCGTGATAGTTCGCACAAGAGCATTATATATATATATATATATTCTCTTAAGCGGACTCCTTAAAGAACGGATTAACGAACTTTTGTCCTTATCCTCACGTGGTCCCAAAGACCTTTTTGTTATTTTCCTTAATGGTCCCCTCTTATCTTATAGAAGTAAAACCTTATTTTAAGACTATATAATTACTCGAATTATAATTTAGACCCAAAATTGGTATCAGACCTTTAAGAGTTTTAGAATCCTGCCAAATTCTGACCCAATCCCACATTTGGTATCAGAGACATAAGACGCTCCTTTCAGACAGACCTATAGTAAAAGACTTTAATTCCCTTGGGATTTATCCCTCGCATTTACAAAGATATTTTTGGAACAAATCCAGACTAACAACCTATACCCATAACTGATTTAGACCCAGAAGGTTTCTTAATCTCACACATAGACCGCTGTTCACACACTGAACACATCCCATCCAAACACGTAGGTAGTAGATAAGTTACTGTTAGTCTATCAATATCATAATAAACCAAAATAAGCGTATACTCCTTATTTTAAGACAACTAATAAAAGACACTCAAACCCTAGAAACAGATATAAAAAATATCTCTAAAAAAATACAGAAAATAGATAGTCAAATCCCAATAGACCTAGTACAAGTATTACAAGAAATAAATATTAATAATAATCATATAGAAGTCTTTGATAAAGACATTTAAAAATTAAAACTTTAACTAAAAATCAAGACAGTGAGCTAATTAAATTCACTAAAGAACAAGATAAGCTTATTCCTAGATTAAATAATTATCTAACTAATGGAAATAGTTAGATCAGACTGGAATGATGTACCTAGAGACCTCTCCGTTCAGACTTTAGTAGACTTTTACCAAAGAATTCTAGAAAAGATAAATGATGATATATTTTATTATAAGATAAATGAAAATGAAATTGGCAACGATGCTAAAGCAACTAGAATTATATTAGAAAGATTAAATTTAATTTATACATCTATAGCAGCTACCCAAGACTATAGCAGTAGCTTTGTTAAAGACTTGTAAATAGATTTAAAAGCTAAGACAAAAGGATTAACCACCTTCTATATAGACTTTGTTAAATTTTAACAAAATTTAGCAAATTATCTTAATAATATGGAAAGCCATATCCTATCCAAAATGGATAGTATTATTAATGAACTCAGACTAGACATGGCCCAAGTAGAAGAAAAATATGAAGAAATTATAAAGGGAATTAAGTTTATATATAATAAACCCTCTCAAGCCGAATTAGACTCTCCGTTTATTTTAACTCGTGTAGATAAAATAGAAAAAACTGTAGAAACCATAGAAGCTAGGATGGAACACAAATCTGTGCATAGACGAGAAAAAGAAGATGAGGTAAAATACTATATTGCTAAGATTGTTAATTCTCTTATTAATACCCTTGCTAAACATAGTGAAGATATTGATAATAATACGAAAAAGAGAATAAGACATTTAAATAAGAAATCCTTAGACAAATAAAAAGACAAAAAGATTATTCAGAATCTTTAGAAAGGATTGAAAAAAGACTTGAACAAAAACAGGTTACTACTTATAAATTTAGAGAATCTCCTTATATAGGAACTAAGGAAGAAGAGACTATAACTAGAAGAATCATAAATGATGGATTAGATAAGACTAGTAAGATAGTTATCTCTATCCCAAATATTGGACATAGTAATTGTATGCTCCAAAGACTTAAATATTCATCCTCCAATGTTAGGACATGGTGGAAAGACAGAAATTTCACAAATCCTCTCCAATGGAAAGAATGGGGTGAAGTTGACTGGAAGATTGTTGAAGATTCCATTCATAATAGACAACTTCTAGCCGTTAGATACATAAACTTGTTTAAAAAAGGTGCCACTCCTAAGACTCCTACTTACAACATGACCTATCATTGTAGAAATCATGTGTTAGACAAGTCCTATACCAAGCTTCAAGTTTTTTACTCATAATGGCTTAGATCTAGAGGAACTAATAGGAAGTTACAGTTCCTAACCTTTGGACTCTTCTAACCAAGAATCCAGGGATTACATAGACCTCAAAACACTATCAACATATTGTGTTGTTTAATAGATAAAAGATGGAAAGACTTTGAGAAAAGCCTTAATGGGATAGCCTAATTAGAAATGTCAGACAATATAGGATACTTTAATGTCATTCCGGCATTTACTGTAACTGTAGACACAACCAAACATTTTAAGTTAATCTTATATGCTAGTGGCTATGAAGACTATATTATCCCAGATGCTAATATAAATATAGAATTCCAAAGCTATGTGAAGTTCTCTCAATTTCCTTATGAAGGAATGCAATCAGAAATTCCTAGTGGTAGACTTAATGAAAAAATATTAGTTAGAACCAATATTTTAGACTACAATCATACTTACAGTATTAGGAATACTGGACCTATGAAAGAAAAAGATAAGACCCTTTAGCAATTGCCAGAATTGTAAGAAATTAAGACTATACATAATAAACATTTGTTTATTAATCAAGACGATGTCACTGGAAATGTTACTATTCAGTTTGAACCTCCTAAGATTATCAATAAGAATATCTAGACTGAAGAAGTTAGATTTAGGAATATGGGAGAAGCCATAATAAATTATCCTTCAGAAGGAGAATGTAGTAGTAAGATTAGTCATAGTTTACTAAGACAAGCCCCAGTAATTAGACCTAGAAGATCATTTGAGAAGAAAGACTTAATTAGAGAAAAATCTAGAATCCAAAACTTTGGGCATAACCCCTCAGAATTGGACATGAAGACATTTAAAGAACATCTTAATAGAAGTCACTCTGTTAGGATCTAAGAAAGAGATAAATTTAACATGATAGCTCAAGACCGTATATTAAAATTAAAAGAATCTAAGAATACTAAAGAACTTCTTAGAAACCATAGGCTAATAAAAGAAGGAGAAGAAAGACTAATGTCAGCTCACAAGTAGGACCTAATAAGCAAGAGATATGAAGTAGTAGTAGGCTAGAAGATGCTCCTAGACTTTTTAGTAAACCAATAGGAATAAACATTCCCATTTATTCAAATACACTGGTAAAGACTAAACCTGATTATATCAAAGACTTTCCAACTAGTGACAAGAGTTTCACTCCTGTTAAGACCATGGGAAGTTAAGCCATAAATCCAGTTGGGATATACCTTAACTTAGACAACGTCCAAGATAGAAAGAAGGCTTTAGATGACTGGCATAATCAGATGAACATGTGTTTTGCATCTAATGAACAATGGGATGCAACTTCATGTAAACAATACGTTGAACAATCCATTATAGGTATTGCAAAAGATTATTTAGATAGTTTAAGAAAGGCTATAGATGAAGACTCCTTAGCTAAGATTGAGAAAATGAAAGAAAGCCTAGAGGAAAGATTAATTGAAGAATATATTTAATTGTTCACATCAGAATTCATTGGAACTGAACATTTAACTCAAATCAATGAACAAGACCTAGCAAAAACTAAGTTAGCCCTCATTAGCATTTGCAAACTAAAGAAGATCAATGAATATAGCAATAACTATGAGCAGCTATATTACCAAATTAAAGAATTTAGAGAGACCTTAAAAGATGAATACTTTATAAAGATACCAGCCATAGGATAAATCCTAATTAATGAATATAGGAATTGGCCAGGATTAGCTGGAGTTACAAATAACTCCCTTGGTGAAATAATCAATTTTTCTAGAGACTATATAATATCTAAGAGATGTGATATAACTCAAGGAAAGTTAATAGAAGAAACTTTCAAGCAGATCCCTCCAATTAAAGATGAAAGAGACATCATTCCAATATAATGGGGATTTGGAAGTGAATTTAAAAAATTCAAAAAGAAATTAGAATGGAAACATAGGAAGTTTAAGACTAGACCTTTAGGATTTCCAAATAAATATATATTTAGACCATCTACTACCTTTAGAGAAAGGAACTCTAAGACTAAGAAAAATAGATTTAACCAAAGAAGATATTTTAAGAAGAACACTGGTAAGTATAAGAATGTTCCTAATTATAGGAAAGAAAAAGAAGTAGCTCAATCTAAGACTGCCATCAAAGAATGTTGGACTTGCGGCAAAGAAGGATACTTTGCTAATGACTTCCCTAATAAGAATGATAAAGAAGGTATTAAGATTATTAATACAATATTAGATTATGTAGATCAAGAATTAGATATCCTATATGCTATAGAAATATCAGACATAGAAGATGATGATAATACTAGTATCTATAGTGCATACACAAATAGTGATTAAGAAGATTATAATAGCGACACTGATGAGTATGAAGACTCCTAAGACACTTTAGATTTATATATGATGCAAACTAATAAATACGATTTAGATGATGAACATATAGACTTTGATGAAGCTTGGTATAAATTTATATTAAGCCCCTTTTTAAAGAAAAGATGGACAGTTAGTAATCCTGAGTTATTAACATATATACCTAGATGTTACTTTGATGAAAGACATTATTGCACATTTGAAATGAAATGTAACAAGAAAGACTTTAGATGTGTAGAATGCTTTGAGACCACACAATTAGAATTATTTATGGTTTGTGTCATTTGTCAATTACACTACTATGAAAACTGTTGGAGAATTAGATTTAGAGCAATCTATACTAGCCAGTATGACACCCAAATAGACCTAGATATTAAAACATATTATCAAGATATTGATAGAAATATAGCTAAAAGATTGCAAGAAAATGAAGACTTAAAAGGAAAGGGAATTTCCTATGACTTAGAAGACAACTCCTCTGATAGTAGTACAGAAGACCTAACATCCTTAGATTTTATAGATAAACCTCAAAAAGGAATATCTACTCTAGAAAAGAATAATTTAGGAATATCTACTAAACCACATGCTTATTTTGTATAGTTATTCGTTCAAAACAAAGATTATCCTAAAAGACTTTCATCTTTTATGAAATACAGGATGCTCTAAGAGTATTTGTAAGGCTAATGCCTTCCCTGGAGAATATTTTCTAGATACTAAGAAGGAGATCCATGGTAAGGTAGCTAATGGAGAACCATTTACCTTATACTCTTACACTATTCCTATTTATTTCAAATTAGTAAATCAGACTAACAAAACTGTAAATCATCAGTTTTAGATAATGGATCCTCGTCTTAGTTTCAAAAGAAATATTATTTTAGGATAAGACTTTATTAGTAAATATCATCCTTATACTCAGTATAACGATAAGATATTAATTAGTTATAAAGAGTAATTTAACATTAAAGCCCCTCTAATAGATCACAAGAATGCCTTTGACCTTATGTAGGTCAAACCCAATTATAGACCCATAAAACATCAGAGTTCTTCAGCTCAGCATGGTGTACCTAGACCTACAAACCAACAAGAAGCCCTAGAAATCACTAAATCCTTACAAAAAGAATGTAAGTGTCCAGACTAAAAGTGTTATAAGCAAATAGCGATTATACAACAAGACATTCTAGATCAAGCCCATCACACCTTATTACAGGTTCAAGCTATATCGAAACAAAAGAAAATGGATATAGAAGTAGGAAAAAAAAAGATTAGGCAATTAGCAGAGCCTACTTTAGGAGCAAATCCCATCGCTAAGTGGGATAAATACCAAAGTTGTTGTGAAATTATCCCTATTAACCCAGACGCCACTATTAATGGTGGAACCTATAAGAAAGGATATTCACAAGAAGATGGGGTAGAATTTAAAAAAGACATAGATGAAATGCTTAAGCTAGGCATTATTAGAGAAAGTAAACATAATAGCCTCGCCTTCTATGTTCAAAATGAATCTGAACAAAAAAGAGGAAAAAAATGTATGGTTATAGATTATAGACAACTAAATAAGAATTGTGAATTTGATTCTTATAAGATACCAGACAAGATCAATTCAATCAATTTAATTGAAGACATAATTATATTCAGTAAGTTTGATTGTAAGTCAGGCTTCTGGAAAATTAAAATGCATCCAGATAGTATTACTTGGACATCCTTTAGTGTGCCCTCAGGAAAATACGAATGGCTAGTGATGCCATTTGAATACTTGAATGCTCCTCAAGTATAATTGACCCACATTATGATATATTTACAAAAAATATAAATAATTTCTACAATCATATTTTTTTTATAACAAATGGGTTATGATGAGCCTTTATGACTGACGAGTACAAAAACATCATAAACTTGGTTTCAAGAATAAAACTCCAACAATGTCCCACTTAGTCTTAAAGCCATGTGCCTAAACACTTAACACGTAATCCATTAACACATTGGACGAAGTCCTTGAAGTTTAAAAATTCAGTTGATCAACTTTCCATACGATCTCTCGTAATTGGTGAAACCTAGACTCTTATGTTCCTTACTCCTTTATAGTATTGGATCCTTGAAAAAGACTAACAATTCCCTTTACTTTAAGAAATTCCTTAAATATATAACCTCCTTCATTCAAATGCATATATTTCTGCAACACAAATGGCTCCCATGGTGGAATAAAAATACATGATTGTGTGATCCTCCTCATACAATGGCTACACTTACTAAAATTTAACACATTTCTAAAACTAAAGTCACCGAAAACCTTACCTAACTAAAAATCCTAGTCTATGTATTGTGAAGGTACTAGACTATGCATAATATAGTATTCATGAGGCTACCCACGATCGAAGCATTAGGTATATTCCTCATATCCTCTATCTAATCAAGTGTCACATTACGTTGATACGTAGATAGAAAAATTCCATGTCTAAAAAGGATAAACCTTTTCTTGGAATCAAATATGATCACTGTTCAACTTAAAAGGTTTATTGGCCCAGTGTAAAACTGAATTGCAACCATATACAAATTGAAGCAATGACGATGTGAATACTTTGATCCTCATATCCTTCGATATAAATAATCTATGCACCATATGAAAACCATGAGATTGAGAAAGTATGAACAAGTCATCATTAAGACTCGAATCTCATCCTTGGTTATGTTCATTACGTTCCCGAAGTACTCATACAATCTTCCTTGAACTATTGAACAAGTTCCTAAACCTTCATATAAGTTCTTGTAGTCAAGATAAACTACTAAGATTTTACTCGAAACCTTAATGATAGGATATCAACCCCTATATAGGTTGTGAACTATTCAATCATGCTAGAACCGAAATTATAATATTTCGTACCCACACTAGAATTCTTACTGAGCATAATTTGCCGACATTACGATAAATTTATAAACAAATATAAAGCATTTATACAATTTTAATTTACTATTTCAAATGGGTTATGATGAAATATTATGACTAAAGAATACATAAATATCACAAACATGGTTTAAAAAAAAACATGGTAGCCAATGGACATTTGTTGATGTTGGTGCTATAACACATTAGTTATAGAGGCCAATATGTAGTAGTGAGCTATCTGATTAGCCATTTGCCACCTTTTTTAGGCTTGGACATCCATTTCAGGGGCCCATTCCTTGATCTTTATAGGATAGGTCTCCATCATGATAAGCTTTTAATCATGAGTAGTTAGAATAATGTTTAGGTTTCTTTTCCAGTCTATATAGTTCATGCCAATAAGTTTATTGACCTTTGAGAAGAAAGTGGTCTGATTGATTATGCCATTTTTAAATCTAAGAATCATAAATTTTGAAAAGAGAATTAATTTAAAAATAACTTGTGAAAATTAAACCCCATTTTAATTTTAATGTGGCTCCCTCACCACCATTTTTACTTAAAAATC
Source organism: Sambucus nigra (assembly GCA_949130495.1). Taxonomy (NCBI): domain Eukaryota; kingdom Viridiplantae; phylum Streptophyta; class Magnoliopsida; order Dipsacales; family Adoxaceae; genus Sambucus; species Sambucus nigra. The sequence goes on along the minus strand of OX422219.1, from coordinate 344,519,863 downwards.
GCCAAACATCCTAGTTCCTTTATGAAGTGAGATTTATCAATGGGATATTAAATCACTTCACCTTGAACCAGACATACATTTGCCTTTCAATTATGTACCCAGGCAGTTCTGAACCTCCGTCCAATGTAATTGAATAGTTGGCGACTTTCGGTCCCATAACTTTTCGGAGTGACTCTGATAGGGAGGATATCAAAAGTTTTTATACTGTCGGCTTGTTAAATGAAACTAAACTCGCTTTTGTAGAAATTCCTCGATGGGAGGATCAAATTCATTTACATTTAATTTCGCCAAACTATCAATTAATAATTTTTAGAGTTTACGTGATACTGCAATTAGGACCATCTGATGGAAGGCCCGATCAAACTGACACAAGGAATTCGTCGCATCACAACTTCAAAAATACTGATGGAGACTATGGGGTTTATGTTTGAGGGTTTTAAGAAAGAATTTATTCAATTCTAAATTACCAAATTTAAATCCTTGGTAATTTCCAAATTTATGCGTGTGAAACTTGATCTCACATTTTAAATTTTCATAAAATAAAAATATAATTTAAAATTTCCAAAAATAAATAATATGCAGATCTCAATTTAAATTACACCTTAATTTAAGTACCCCGATTTTAACTAAATTAGAAAAGAATAAAACACAACACAATTTTTTGGAGAAATTTGGTGATCTAGTCCATCTCCAAAAAATTAATTCTTATTGTCCATAAAATCGGTTGTTCCTAATTATTCAATTAATTAGCACACGAGTTATGCAACATAATATAAATAAAGACATATGAAAGAAATTAAATAATTAAATGCAGTAAAATAAAATACATTAATTCCATTTCCATCATGGCCTTTACATCTTCTTGAATTAAAACTCTTTAAGTTGAAGAATCCTTGTTGTAGAAGACTTCCTTTGAAAAAGGGTCCAACATGAAGTAGACTCACAAACAAGTGTTCTTGAGGGTCTTGATCACTAGAACTTAGTCCTATATGGTATGGAAGTAATCTTGGGTAGAACCACTGCAAATGACCACCAAATACTACCACAAAAGTGAAAACACCTTGGCTAACAGGGGTTGATCGAACGTGGGTCAAGGTCGATTGATCGACCCTATCGGGCCTAGTCTTCTTCCTCCTATCGGAATTTCATGAAAAATGTCCATATCCATCTTAAACCTCCATGAAATTTCATGAAACTTTTCAAAACATTAACAATAACCTAAGTGAATAGAAACATTACATCCCCTCCCAGTTTCCTTTAAATGCAATGATATAAAATAATTACAAAACTTAATTATTACAACCCTATCAAATAGAAATGCGAAAATTAACTAAGGATAAACAACCGGAGGATCCAATAACATAGAAATATAATGCATGAACATGATGGAAGGAATATACATGAAGAATCTCTTCCAGACCATGTTAGTACAAAGGCACACACAAATATATGTCATTCGATAACATGCAAAACTAAGATTTTCAAGGTTTGAACAACATGTATATTTCCATTGCATGATTAATCTAAATAAAAATATCAGATACAAATTATTGGGGATCGATATTAAAAAAAACTTAGCCATGGATCATTGATTAATAAGACATATGAAAGCACAAGGCAAATAACTAGGTTTGAAGAACAAACCTAGGGTTTATAAAACAATATCTTTGTGGATCCAATTGCAATCTGATGAGGAGACATGTATTTATTGATGATAAAGGTATTTTTCTTTAAGATCTTATAGTGTAATATCCTCTCAAAAGCTAGGTAGGTGTGTAAGAACCTTTTGAGATGAAAACTCTTCCTTATGAGTGAGATATGGTGGTCTCTCTCTAAGCCTCTTCACAAAAATGTGAGTAATGTTTTCTCTCACCACTCTCAAACCCTAATGATTTTGAATAATGATTAAAAGCCCTTACCATACCTTTATATACTAGTACAAAAGCTGGTCTTGGTCTTAACTAGTTTTCTCGAGAGTTTGGGCCTAAGTACATGGGATTCTAGACTACATTAGGTACCAAAGACAAATAATTAAACTGGATTCAAATAAATACTCTAAAATATCCAATTACAACTTTCGCATAATTTTTCCTTCAATTATTTAATCATTATTAGTTCCATTAAATAATTATAACTTCACTCCAATTTAACTATCTTAAAAATCACTCGGATATAATGAGGTCTTATTTGAAAAGTTTATTATGGTACATAATATGATTCCCCACATTGAGATTCTTATACTCGCGTGGTCAAATAAATTTTTTGTTGACCGAATTTAATAACCATCTAAACAATTTCCTTGATTCTCATATTTAACTTATTTTTCTACTTCCATCGGATTACAAATGATCCACTAATGAGGTTTACTATAGAAAACAAAACCTTATAAGTGTACCAAGGGGGTATTCCGATCCTACATAAATAACAATCACCCAAAATGTGGGGATCATTTGATTCAATCTAAAATTGAATCGCACCCATAGCAATGGAAGAAAAAACTATATAAGCATACCAACCCTCATAATTCTTAGGATTAAGAATCTATGCAACCTTTGCAAATGGTGTGAGATTTCTTGAGACTAAACTTGACATACCTTAGACTCAAATTCCATGGGTGGTCTTGTTTAATATCCATCTACCAAAATAAAATGTTGATCTCATATGGCTCATTCTCAGCATCATTGTCGAAACATGATTAATTACTAACCACCTAATTACTTTAACAAGCAATGCCAATTTATTTTATCTTTCACTAACATACAACAAGATTAACTAACCATAATAATTCCCTACATGGTAACAAATATGAATGAAAACTAAATAATGTTTGAAACTTAGATAAAGAAATAAAGTTCATGAATAAACCATAGGGTCAAAATCCAATACATCAAATCCATATGACAAAGAAAATCTATAATATACAAGTCTAAAGAAGGAGAAACATGCCCAAAAATACTAGAATATAAGACCTAATCTAAAATATCAAGAATAGAGTCAAATGTTCAAGAATCATACAAGCTTTCACATCAGCTGCAGTTACGTGTACCTAGAAAGAACAATTATCCTTGGCATCCTGTGGTTGGGCACCTAAAATTTTCGAAAATAGATTTGAAACGGTTCAGAGACCAAAACCTTTTAAAAACATTTAACAAGTAATAAAGATTCAATAAATAAATACGCAGTTAAATTTTCATATTTAAGCCGATGTCGCACTCTCATGAGATTACCCCACACCTCTCAACTATTGTGCACACCTAGGGCCTACATCTTAACCCACGTAGTTACATTACCCTGTCTCACTAGTCTTATTGCAAATCTCACTATCCCACTACCCTGACTCGAGTATTGTCTCACTTTTATCTCTTAATTGGATATGTCTATCATTAGCTTATTAAATCACTAATCATATTATCATCTTACTCTAGTTAATTAACCATTTTTATTATTAACGTATTAAGCCTGTATATAATTTACTACACTTATACATTTATTAGGATTGTCACACAAGTATGCTTATACATATATATCACTCATAATATATGAAACTGCATTCACGAATGTCATCAACATTCTAAATGCGACTCACTATCTTGCTATTGTGTGCCCGGAATGTCCACCACATTCTGGGTAACTAGGCCGAAATGTCACCATCGGACCCAAAAATCACAAACAAACATTGGAGGAAATCATGGCCTTAAGTCTGTGGTCATAACCACACCACATTATTCCATGGTACTCCAGCACTACATCACATGGGCGTGCACAACGCCTATGACCCTGGGGAATGGCATTACCTCTACTGGGATTCGCGAGAGTGATCTCCCATGGCGCAACCTCCCTAATAGCTTAACGGCAAGGATATGTATGGTTGATGTATATATATATATATATATATACCCCTATATACATATTAAATCACAAACTTCGACAAGCCTGTGCCAATCACTCAAAGAACTAGCCAACAATTCCTGAGTTATCTCATAACTATTAATTAATTAAATTCTCACCCATTAATTAATTATAATAGCGTCACCCTGATAACATGCCAAGACTTACACAAATATCCCGTCATATAATCATTCAAGTTGTGACAACCCGCTCACCAAAATAAGGGGTGGCCAGCCCGATACTCCAATAATAACAGGAATCATAGATGGATCATTCTCAGCATCACAATAATACAATAAGTATACGGGACAACCACCCTATATTTTAGAAAAACGGGTTGCCAAAATTTTATTTTATAAGTTAAAGAAAACATTTAAATAACCCGACTGAAAAAGAAGGTGGATACCCAAAAGAACTTATATTACATCCTCAACAAGTATACAATAAGGGAAATGAATATGTTGTCAGTCAACAGTCACTTACAACGTATTACAAAAGTTTAATTGAGTTATATAATACATTACAATAAGCAGATACGATATCTTGGGCCATACGCCCAAGTAAACGACCCGATCTTAACTAGAGTACAAAAATAAAGGCGTCTAAAATAAAATATCCTGCAACGTCCGCAAGGTGTTGCAGTTCCATGACACTGGAAAGGAAAGTCAGTACGGGCATCCTTACGGCGGAGCACCTGAGCGAATATAAGATTCATGCACTGCAAGAAATATGAACGGGTCAGGGCTCGATTTTATACGATCACCAGATGAATAAAGAGTATGACAGTTATGAATAGTTAATCATGATGGATACAGATAAGAATCTACCTACACAATCTCAAAGCGTAAACTATGGCAGTTAAATGATCATAGGTTTAATTCAATTATGCAAGAGGATATGAATGAGTATCATTAATTAAGAATTTCCATCCTTTACCATGTTTCATTTGATCGTTCCATATTTCATTGTGAAACATAATCACAATTATATGCCCTTTATGGCATTTATCATAAGTCAAGTCCAACTTGAATAAGAATAGTTATATTCATCTACATATAACGATTGTAAGACCGACCGACCGTCCGGGTTTTCCCACTGTGTGCGCCCCTAAATGACTATCATCTTCCAGGGCCTATCAATCAAGACAACCTGGGCATCCTAACGCAACGTCGGGAAGTGGTCATATACCTGCGAGTGAGTCATAACCACACCCGGAATTACCTCACAGTCTCACAATACATACAACATACATAATAACCGATCATATGACCGAGGACAATATTCACCCTGCATTCACTAGCCAGGGGACTTCACCTCATGCGCGTACTTCCCTTATGATAGCATTTAGAGAGGTGTGTTTAAGTAAATTATCATTTACCATATTCATTTCCATTTTAATAGTTACATCACATTTTATCCGGAGCCATACGTAATTCATGCCATCGGTATAACCTCACTGAATGAATAAACTCTAAATTTATTCTCCAAACATTTTATGGTCTTATAATAAACCACCAAGACTAGTATCTCCCGATAACGTGACAAATACTCTTCAATTATTTATTTTTACATCCCAAATTATTACATTAACTAATTTAGGAAAGAGAACACCCAATTTTATATTTACTAATCCCCAATTAGGTCCTAACTATCCCCATCTAACCTAAGGTATTTGCCTACCCAATATAAGACTCTAGGACACTAAGTTTACTTCATACAAGAAGGTTCCTAAGTCCTAAGCCCAAAAGAAAAGGATAAAAATTGAGTTAGAAAAATAACTCAAAATAGCATGATTTTCGAATCGATTCACCCTAGGGCCGAATCGATTCGCTCCAAGCAGCGAATCGATTCGCCCAAAAGCGAATCAATTTAGGTGAAGAACCCAACTTTCTATTTCAGCCAAATCGATTCATCCTTAACCCGAATCGATTCGGGTCCCCAGGCCTGTAACCTGACCCCTTAGCGAATCGATTCGCCCTAGGTCCGAATCGATTCGCCCTTGCAAATATATCGAGAATGGGCTACGGGTTATGAACCCTAGTTTTCCCCCAAAACCAATTTCTCCTCCATTTATACACACATCAACCACCATTAATCTACCCAAAACCATCCTACATGATTACCAACTACAATACTCCACATGATCATCAATTTAAACTATGATTAGGGCTAAAACACCACAAATTCCATAGAATACACATTTGTTCATTTAATTCACATACACAACAATCATACAACTTATTCACCTTAAATCATATATTAGCAAGTAGAAAACTTGCCTTGAGGTTGAAATCTCAGATTTCCTTTGGTAGCAACCACTCCAAGCGTCAATCTCCAATCTCTCTCTTTTCTCCACAACTTCTCTTCTTCTCACTTTCTCTCTAGGTTTAGTAAATACACTTAAGAGAAAATAAACGAGGGGAAAGACTTAAACGTTCCCCTCTCCATAATTCCCAACTTAAATGGTTAATACCACATTAAAATGACTCATAACTACACATTTAAGTCAAACCCAGTCAAAAGTGCCCGAAACCCAAAAATACAATATGGAGCTTATTTTGACTATCTCGCACATTTCGGGACTAACTATGCCCTCTAAATTGGCATCCGGTAATTTTATAAATCATTTCAATTTCCAGTTTCATTTAAACCATAAATGTCGTTTTAAAGTATGCGACACTATAAAGCGCAACATGATGATATTTACATACACATATAGTAAATATGCAACAATCAAGTAAATATTATCTTTCAACTCTGTGGCTATCCCTGATCCTTGCCATGCGGGCGAGCGCATGCAGGAAGGATCCTTTGGGTCCCGTGCGTCCCTCTCGGGAGCACTTCGGTCGGCGTCGTTTGAGATGTGTAAAAATGTAGAGAGATTCAGAGTCGCCAGCCTATTTTACTCAAAATAGACAAAAGAAAAAGGGGAAGCCACCCTGAAGGATGGCATCCAAAGACATACTGGTGCGTACGAAACCAAAATGATTCGAGAAGGGTTCGGAGGCTTAGTTACGAAATGGGAAGGTGTTAGGCACCCATTCCGCCCTTTCGGTCTCTCATGGATATTTTCTATTTTGCTTTATGTTTTACCCCATGATATGTGTGTATGTGTATATATATAATGGAGGTAGGAATCCTCGACTTGTATCATGGAAAAGATACAACGAGTCATCCGTAGGAAGGTATAAGAATAATATTAGAAAAACAAGATTTACGCGATTACCCCTACGTTGATCGTTATAATGGAACGATAACGCATATGGAGTAATACGTCACTAAGGGAAAGTATATAGAATATAAGAAGATTAGATTTAGAGAAAATAGAAAGTAAAAAGAAAAGGTGAAAGAGAGGACTCGAGTCTCGGGTTTTATCCCAAGATGCCTATGTAGCCTATAAAGGCATCAAAGTCCACGTAGTTCGCATACAAAACTAGGGGTGGGGTTTATCCCATAAATCCAAATGGGGGATCTCTTATTTGTAAGTGTGTGTGTGTGCGTGTGTGTAGAAAACGTGTTTTAGTTGTGAGAATTTCTATTTAGAATTTATGAGCAAACCCTTTTTTTCTTGCTTTTTGGGTTTTATGAAAATAAGAGATGTGCAATAATACTAAATAAAAATTATATTAGGATGTGTGAGATGAGATAATAAAAGTGCTAAGTAAGAAAACAAGTTATTGGGAATTTAAGAGAACTTAAGAGAGAGTTTGAGAAAGTTGGACCTTCTTGAAGATCTTGAGCTTGATCTTGAATGTTGGAGAGAATCCCTTGCACTTGGATGATGATGGAGAGTGGATAATACATCATATTTGATGAAAAGGATGATGAAAAGTGGAAGTAAAAAAGGGATTTGGAAGTTGAAATCACGCTACCTTCGAGAGAGGTTTCTGAGATTCGTTGGGAATGAATTTTATCGAATTTGGGCTCTCCTTACAAATGAGGTGAAGGAATCATTTTATAGGCTCAGGTCACTGCTGATCGACATAGACCCGTTCCTGCCTATCGGCAGGTACCGATAGGCAGGGTCTGGAACCTGCCATTTGGCAGTGCGCTTCAGGCTTTTTCAGAAAATCGGCTGTCGAGGGCAAACCGTTGGTCAGAATCGCGCACTGGGCATAGCGGTCGAAAGGTAATTTAGAGAACTTTTAAAGTCCTTTGGACCACTCCCGGGTTTGGGAGTTGACTTTGGGTCAAATATAGCTCGGAAGCATTGGTCGGTCCATTGGATGGGAAATCGTTCGGACGCAAACGGATCGTTCGTTCGTGTGGTAAGTCCAAATCGTGCATGGGGCAGACCGTTGGAAAGGTTAGGAGACGTACATTGAAATTACAAAGAGGTTGACCTGGTTTGGATAGTTAACTATGGTCAACTGGGCCAGGGAAGCATTCGGTGACCTCTCGTAGTCGAACGGATCGTTCATTCGCACGAAAAGTCAGAATCACTCACGAGATGGACCATTGGAAAGGGTATTCAGTGCTCTTTAAAGATTCATTCAGCCTCGATTAAGATGAAGAGTTAACTTAGGTCAAAAAGTTCCCGGGAGCGCCCGGTGGCCTCTCGGTCAGGTTTCAGACGCAAATGGATTTTTCGTCCGCGTGGTAAGTTGGAATCACTCATGGGATGGACCATTGGAAAGGGAATTCAGTGCCCTTCAAAATTCCTTTGGACCGCTTCTGGGTTCGGGAGTTAACTTTGGGTCAAATATGGCTCGAAAGAATTTGTCGGTCCATTGGACGGGGAATCGTTCGGACGCAAATGGATCGTTCGTCCGCATGGTAAGTCCAAATCATGCACGGGATGGACCATTGGAAAGGTTAGGAGATGTACTTCAACATTCTAAAGAGTTTGACCTGGTTTAGAGAGTTGAATTTGGTCAACTAGTCCCGAGAAGCATTCGGTGACCTCTCGAAGTCGAACGGATCGTTCATCCGCACGGAAAGTTAGAATCGCGCATGGGACGGACTGTTGGAAAGGGTATTCACTGCCCTTTGAAGATTCATTCAAACTGGGTTGAGCTGAAGAGTTGACTTAGGTCAAATAGAGCCCGAGAGCGCCCGGTGGCCTCTCTAGGTGAGGTTTCGGATGCAAACGAATCGTTCGTCCGCATGGTAAGTCGGAATTACGCACGGGGTGGACCGTTAGAAAGGGAATTTATTTCCCTTAGAATATTCATTCAGTCTCAGTCGAGATGAAGAGTTTGACTTTTTTTGGTCAAACTGAGCTGGGAGTGCCCGATGGCTTCTAGGTCAGTACTTGGGATATGAACTAGGTTTGTAGTGATGAAGGAAGGTACTAAGGACCTAAGAAGAGTTAAGGGGTAACAGAATGGGGTGTCTACAGATCCACTCGACGAGTGAGTTTGGAATAAATGATGACCGTCGAATAGACACCACATGATGCTTTTGAGGGAGTATGACCGATTTTGAGGTCCTAAGAAGTGTGCTGGGGATGATCAATTCTGTGGGTCAAAGCTGAATCTGTGGGCTTAGGGTAAAGGTCTAATAACCGATGTTAATTTTTACCTAAGATTGGTGACGATCGAGGATCGAGGTCAATTCTAACCTAACTCGGGTGACGATTCAAGACCGAGGCCAATTCTGACCTAAGAGTGGTGACGATCGAGGATCGAGGTCAATTCTGACCTAACTCAGGTAACAATCCAAGACCGGGGCCAATTTTAACCCAAGAGTGGTGACGACCGAGGACCGAGGTCAATTCTGACCTAACTCAGGTGACGATCCAAGATCGGGGTCAATTCTGACCCAAGAGTGGATAAAGATTGGATTTTGATTCTGTTATAGAGAGAGCTTTATGATTTTGATCTGAGCTGGGGAGCTGATAGCTTAGGGAAGCTTTTTAGGAGGCCTCGCAGGGGGAACAACCTAATTTGGCTTTGAATGGCACCCTCTTCAGACTTTGAATGGTACCCTCTTCAGACTTTGGTACCTTGTGGGGTAGGATTCCCTCCGATTTCTGCAGGGATTATGTCCCTTGTGAGGGTTTTGAAGTATAAAAAGGGGCAAGCGTGGAATGTTTTCATCACACCTTTGCATTCTTACCCACTTGCCTATTATCTTTTAGCCTTGCAAGATGGCTCTCCCTGGTAGCACCGAGTTTGCCAACTACCTCGAAGCCTTGGAAGCTACGTGCTCTTATAATGTCGATTACGAGGCTTTTAACACGTGTCGAGTCTCGTTGTGGCGCAATCGGCCTCTTGAGTGGAACGTGCTGACGACGGCGGTACAATTCTGGTACCCCGAAGACCATGTATTTCACTTTAGGTTGGAAGAATTTTATCCTACCTATGAGGAGTTTTTTTCCATGATGGGTGTAAATCCCAGTGTTGCTGCGACTTTGCCTGAATTTTCCCGCTCTCCTAGGGATTTATTGGCTGGACTTCTTCATATTTCGCCTTTGGCGGCTAGATTATTGGTTGCTGGAGGAATGATCTCCCTCCCGGTGGTGCTGCAGTCCATGCATTTGCGGGAAGTAGGTGATGCTGGCTATGCTAGAGCCATTGTTCTGGGTCTGGTTTCCAAATTGCTGCTGGTGACTGGAGAGGTGCAAGTTGTCCCACAACTTGTAGCCATTACCTCATGGATATCATATCGTCGCAATCCTGCAACGGTGATACTGGCGGAGACCCTGAATGGCCTGGATGCCTGGAGAGAAGGCTGTTCTGACTTTTTGAGGGGTAGCCTCGTGATGCTATTCATGTGGTTGTCTGAAAGATTCCACTTGGCGACTCCTCCAGAGTATCCTTTGTCGACCATAGCCAACTTATTTTCATGCTACTTCATCAGCGTTGGCCTATATGTTGAGAACTGGGAGAATTGGCTTGTAGAGCATGGGGCTCGTGGGCTGTATTAGACAGTGCCTTGGTGGGGACAGTTACAGTCTGTTCTGGAGCTAGGAGAGTATTCATATGTGCGTTTGGTTGGTCTTAGACATACCTCTTTTTATTTCCCTTGGTGGCTTCTGCACCAATATGGCTGGGCATAGGTCATGCCTCCTCAGACCTCAAATTTCTTTCTGGTAGAAGATTTGACTGAACTCCTGCATCTGTTGCTTGGGTCTCTGTGGGAAAATTGGTGTCCCTCGACCCGTCCCTCTCAGTCTGTCGGGAAGGTTTGGCATGTCCCCAAAGATTATATGAAGTGGTTATGGATGAAAGTAGTCAGTAAGATGTTGGCAGTGGAGACTGGACAAAGATGGTTTATTTTATCTAACACCATGGAAGGGGGTGTTGTGGTCTTTTCGAAGATGGTTAAGTCTCATCGATCTATGGAATGTTTACGGCACTCTATTTAGGTAGGGGAAACTTGGGGACCTCCGAATGTAGATGATGAGGGTGCAGGCTCCTCTGGTAGCTGTGGGTAGGACTCCGGGGGAGTTTATTTGTGTAACAGATGTGGGGATTTTATTTGGCTTTTTATGGTAGTAGGGGGAAGGGAGTTATCCGTTCCTTTTCTTATGTAATCCGTACTGTAATTTCTTATTAATGAAATAAACACGTTTCTGATCATCCAGCCGTGCCTTTTGATGAATTTTGCATTTTTGAATTATCTATACTGATCGCTAGGGCATACATAATCCTTTTGTTCAAGTATTTTTAGAATGAACCACCGTTCTCGGAGATAAGAAAAGATTAGTATTTTGTGAAAAAGAAAGGGCCGCACTCATGTGAGGTGCATGAGCTGCCTACGTACCTTTGGGGTTTTTGAAAATGTTTTTATTTGTTTGCAAAATAGTTTTTTGTAGAGGATCAGACCCACGTAGTTCTGGGTAGAGGGAAATGAAGAGTTTTTTTTAGAATAGAAGGGGGATGAGAAGAGTCGTAGCGCGCCAAGATTTCGGACTAGGGGTAGAATTTCTTGAGACGGTCCAGATTGACTAGATGAGCCATCTCCTGCCCATCTAGGTTAGTGAGCATGGCGGCACCGCCAGATAAGATTTTCTTCACAATGTAGGGGCCACTTCAATTGGGCTTGAATTTTCCTCTAGGGTCCCAGATGGGTTCTACTATCTCTTTGAGGGCTAAATCCCCCTCCCGAACACCGCGGTCCTTGACTCTCTTGTTGAATGATCGCGCTAGTCAACGATGGTAGCCTTGTATATGGTAAAGTGCTTTTAATCTTCTTTCATCTAGGAGGGCTAGCTCATCAAGATGGCTTTGGCATCAGTCTTCTTCACTAACTTTTCTTTTGAGCATGACGCATAGCGAGGGTATTTCCAGCTCCACAGGTAGGACTGCTTCCATACCGTAGACCAGGGAGTAAGAGGTAGCCCCAGTAGAGGTTCAAATAGAGGTTCGATAGCCCCAGAGGGCGTACGAGATCAGGTAGGCCCAATCCCTACAACTTTTGATCATCTTGCTGATGATGGCTTTGAGGTTCTTATTGACGTCTTCAACTACACCATTTGTCTGAGGTCGGTAGGGAGAAGATGTATGTCTCTGAATCTCGTACTTGTTAATTACTTCTGTGACTTTTGCTTCGAAATGTGTCCCATTATCTGATACCAGCTCATGTGGGACCCCATATCGGCAGATGATATTTTTCTTGAGGAATTTAGCCACTTTCTTGGCGTTCAATACTGCATATGACTCAGCTTTGACCCATTTGGTGAAGTAATCGATGGCAACCAAGATGAACTCATGTCCGTTTGAAGCCTTTGGTGTAACCTTCCCTATGATGTCGACACCCCAGGTGGAGAATGGCCAGGGAGAGGTCATGTTGTATAATTCTCGCGGAGGTAGGTGTTGAAGATTGGAGAATTGTTGGCATTTGAGATACCTCCGGACATAGGCGGTGCAATCCTGGGTCATGGTGGTCCAGTAGTACCATGTCGAATGATCTTCTTGGCGAGCATGTGACCATTCATGTGGGGTCCACATTCCCCGTTGTGGATTTTCTGCATTATCTTCTCAATCTCAGCCACTGCGATGCAGTGTAGATGAGTTCCATCGAAGTTCCTCTTGAGTAGAGCTTTATGACAGATGATGTACTGGGCGGCTAGTCTTCAGAGGGCTGTTTGATCTTTCTTGTTGAAACTCTCGGGATACCTACCATGTTTGAGGAGGCACCAGATATCATAGTACTAGCAATCGGCTAGTTCGGGATCTTTGGTGGAGACAAGGTCAATATGGTAGCAATGGGTCAATTTGTCTTGCTTTTGAACTAGGAAGGGGTCATTGTTATTCCTTCTGGCATGTCAACCATGGAGGCCAAGGTGGCGAGAGCATCGACTAGGTTATTCTTTTCTCGGGGTAGGTGATGGAAGGTGATGTATCAGAATTAGGAGGCTAATTCTTCTAATTGGGCATGAAAGGGTTGGAGCTTTTCGTTCTTGACTTTCCATTTTCTGAGCACTTGACCAATTATGAGGGTAGAATCCCCGTAGACATCAAGGTATTGAATACCTTTCTTGAGAGAAACTTTGGGGCCCACTGTGCATGCCTCGTATTCCGTCATGTTATTAGTGCAAGGGAAATCCAATTTAATGGTGATGAGAGCGTGGGAGTCATCTGGGGCGATCAGGAGTATCCCAATGCCATATCCCTTTTTTTTGGCAGTGCCATCAAAGAAAATTTTCCATTGAAGGTAGTCTTAAGTGGTGCAGAGGATATTTTCATCTGTAAATTCGGAGATCCATACATCTTCTTCGTCTATGGGGGAATAAACGAGGTAGTCAGAGATGGCTCTTCCTTTAACGGCTTTCTGTGTGACATACACAACATTGAACTCAGTTAGGAGCATCAACCATCGGGCCATTTGACTGAATAAGGCGGGTTTCTCAAGCAGGTATTTGATGGGATCCATTCGGGATACAAGTTTGATGAGGAAGGTGAGCATGCAGTGTCGTAATTTTTGGGTGACCCAGACAAGTGTGACACATGACTTTTTCAAAGCAGTGTAATTGATCTCGTACCCGGCCAATTAGTGACTGGCATAATAGATGGCTCTTTCTTTGCAATAATCTTCAAGGTATTAGGCTAGCAAATCCCCAGCTGTAGTGTCAGTTATGGTTAGGTATAGGAGCAAAGGGAGACCAGACTGTGGTGGCATGAGAACTGGAGGTTGGGTCAGATATTATTTGATTCGGTCAAAATCTTCTTGGCAGGCCTCATTCCAAACCTTAGTTGAATCCTTTTAGAGGAGCTTGAAGATTGGTTCACAGATGGAGGTTAGCTGGCTGATGAACCGGATGATATATTGTAATTTCCCCAAAAAACCTCGGACTTCTTTCTCTGTTCGGGGCGGTGGCATCTCAGGTATGGCCTTAGGCTTTGCAAGATCTTCTTCTATCCCCTTTTTACTGACCATGAATCCCAAGAGTTTTCCCTTTATAATGCCGAAGACACACTTCTGTGGATTAAGTCGCATCTGATACCGTCGCAGTCGTTTGAAGAACTTTCGAAGAGCGGGAACATGACCTTCTCTAGTTTTGGACTTGATAATCATATCATCCACATAAACCTCAACCTCTTTGTGAATCAGATCATACAGGATGGTTGTGGAAGCCCTTTGGTAGGTAGCCCCATCATTCTTGAGACCAAATGGCATAACGGTGTAGCAAAAGGTTCCCTTTGGGGTGATGAATGCATTTTTTTCTTGGTGGTCGGGGTGCATCTTGATTTCGTTATATCCGGCGAACCCGTCGACGAATGACTTGAGAGCATGACTGGCTATGTTGTCCACGATCATGTCGATATTGGGTAGCGAATAATCATCCTTTGGAGAAGCTTTGTTTAAATCTGGGTAGTCCACACACATTCGAACCATCCCCCTGATTTCGGCACAGGTACTATGTTGGCTAGCCATGTGGGATATTCGATCACTCGAATGAAACCCGCATTCAACTGTTTGACCACCTCTTCTTTGACCTTGAGCGGCCATTCGGTGCGGAGTTTTCTCAATTTTTGTTTAACCGACTTGTAATCTGGGAGAGTGGGGATCTCGTGCTGAGCTATTTCAGGATCAATGTCGGGCATATCATCATAGGACCATGCGAATACATCTACGAACTCCTTTAGCAATTTTTCAAGTTGTGCACCATCATGCTTGTCAAGGGTGGCCCCTATCCTAATCTCGCGCAGTTGTCTACTAGAACCGAGATTAATAAAAACAGTCTCTTCTTCATTAACTTGAACGCGGTTATGTTGTTTATTATTAACCTTAATTAGATTAGTTAAGAATTGTTCATTTGCAAAATCATCATCATCAAAAGTTTGATTAGAATTCAAGTAGTTAATGTAAGGCACAACAAGATACTCAAAATCTTCATTTATTTCATTGATAGGAAAAGTAGCATTGAGAACCTCATCAAAAGAGGTCTCGATTACATTTGAGCAAGGATAGACCACAAAAGAATAAATAGGGTAAACATTGGGATTAGGGGAGATTTCAAGAGGTAGAACTGGCGCAGCATGCTAGTTGAGGAGAGGTGTATCAACAGCTTTAATCAGACGGGATGGGTCCATTGATGTAGTTCCTGAATGAACCATACAGAGTGCCAGCCCCAGTATCTGCAAGTTGAAGTAATCTTTGGAATCACTTTCCCAGTCTCTTCGGTAACTTTGATGAGCGGTTGTACGCAGTGTGGGAAACTTTCGACCCATTGGTAGCTATCTTGGAAAAAGATCTCCATTCCTGGCCTCATCTTCTTATCTGTGTGGTCATACCATGGTTCTGGAAAATCTCAAAAGGGGAATTCCTCGCCTTCTTTGATGAATCGTTCATTTAAGGAGTCTCCTGAGATAGTTCAGATGCAGTCTAATCTTCTCTTTGGTCGAGACTGGTGGATCATTCTGAGCTCTTGTTCTGATGGTTAATACCCCAAGCCACAGGGAGGAAAATCTTTCTTTAGTTCGATGGGATCAAGTATCCCTTGCAGCCTTTACCCTAGTCCCAGTCCAGGCATGAAGTGCATGTTTCTGAACATCTGAATCACATTAACATTGCCACGAGGGTCGTATTCCGGACAAACCCTTTCTTTGAAGCCGTCCCCTGCTGGGAGTAGGAGTGGCTCAACTCAAAATCCTGATAGGAGCATATCATTTGACCCGTGCGGTATCTTAAGAATTGAACTTCTAGTGCTTGCACCCTCGACATTTCCGTCGTCGCCCAAAATGGTGATGACTCGCCCGTTAACATAAAACTCTAATATCTGATGGAGTGAGGAATACACACCCTTGATATTGTGGAGCCAGGGGCATCCGAGCAACATGTTGAAACAAGCTGGGATGTCTATGACTTGGAATTCAACGGCAGGGTTTATAGGGCCAACCCTTATTACAAGTTTTATGGATCCCATCACTTCCCGACAAGTATTATCGTAGGCACGCACAGCGGTGGAGGTTGGCGCGAGGTCTCTTTCTTTCAGGCCTAAACACTTGAAGGTTCTCAGTGGGAAAATATTTAAGGCGAATCCGTTATCGATAAGAGAGAGTGTCACGGCCTTCCCCATAACTTCGACGGAGATGTTGAGTGCATGATTGTGATTTAGCCCAATTCTGGGGATTTCTTCTTCAGAAAACGATAGCATTCGGGTAGAGGTCAAGTATCCGACCAGATTTACCGCTTCTTCTGGTGTGGCAGAGGGAGGAACTATGGGTATTAAAGCGTTTCTGTGCAGTTGGGAAGACATGAAAATCCCCCATAGAGTGATGTTAGATTGGGTTTTCTTTAGTTGATTGAGGATCTTGCTCTCCTTGATAGTCATCTCTGGCATAAGAAGGTTTTCAACGCTCTTCCCCTTGTCAATTGCTGGTAGTGAGCTTGGAAACTGGTAATGTCTCCCTGATCTGGTCATGTGATTTACCGAAGAAGAAAAGAACATGAATCCTGTTTCCTCGTCAATCTTAGGTCGTTGTGCTACCCTGTTTATTTCTCCGAGGAGTTCTTCAAATGATATCATCCCACATATGTCGGCTACTGGGCCAGTTCTTCCTGAAGCTTATTCTTCACTCGAATCTTCGAATTCTTCCCCCCATATGGTGGTAACAATTTTGTCTTTCCATGTAAAGTCGATGCATTCCATAACTTCAATGACTTCTTCATACAAGTTCCCCCATTCTGTGGGGATATGTGTGATTGAAGGGACCAAGCGCCCTTTTAGGTTCAAAGTGTCAAGTAACCCAGTGATACTACAAATGCTATTGGTTTGCACGAATAATCCTGCCATAGTCTGGACAACATCATCTAAGCTGACTTCGTCGGTTGGTACCACCCATTTGTCTAATCTCGAGCCCACTTTCGCGCTTCCAAGAACAGTGTGCTGAATTTTTAAGAATCGATGACCATCTGTGAGCGCAATTTCTGCCCGAACTCTCGGAGTTGGTTTAACACCTCTAATAATTCCATACCTCCATTTTCAGAACGGGTACGGACAACGATGCATGCTCGGGTAAGGAGGGACAGTGCCTGATCAGTGAGGCTAGTAGGGTGTAGGAGGAAATAAGGGAAAATTTGAAGAGTTTTAGGAGAGTATATGGGTGTGATTTGAGTTGAGGGGTCAAAATCTGGGTTTTCTTCCAAGAATATGGCATTAGTGTGATTCGAAAGTGGATTGTGAGTAGTGTTTGGCTTACGATTGGCTGGTGGGGCGATGGTACCTCGATCAATGAGATCTTGGATTATGTTTCGAAGGTAAAAGAATTGGTCGGTGGTATGGCCGACAGTTTGGTGAAAGGCACAATGAGCATCGATCTTGAAGTTTCTTGGGAGTGGATTTGGCAATGGACGCGAATCCAAGGGTTTGATGAGGTTTCGACTTAACAAGGCTTGGTAAACTTTGGAGAGGGGAGCATGGAGCTCAGTGTATTTCCTTCGGATGGGTGCAAGGCAACTTTCTGGTGCCCATGATGTGGTTGGCTGAGAGATGTTGTTGATTATTGAAACTGTAGTACTGGCAAGCTTGTCATACTTTCTAGGGGTGAACTGTCTGGACACCTTCTTTGGTTCAAGCTCTGTTTTAACGAGGCTTTCCTCGATTTATACTCCAGCCTCTCTGAGAGATCGGAAGTGGGGATAGTATTGTCCTCCCATCGTCGCTCGGACATGGGGAAAGAAGTTTATCTTCACTATGTTGACTTGCTCTTCCTTGGATGGTCGATTGGTCATGGTAGCTGCTAGCTCCCTCCACCGGGTTATGAAGTTATTGACTGATTCTCCAGGATTCTGTTTAAGCAATTCTAAATCACGATGGATAACCTCAAGCTCTTCGTTGTATTTGTATTGTAACATGAATTCTCAGGCTACATCCTCCCAGCTACAGATTCTAGATTCCTCAAGAGATAAAAACCATCGGAGGACACTATCCTTCAAAGCTTGCTGAAATAATTGGTCCATCACCTCCTCAGAAGCCCCTAGTAGAGTCATGGAACGATGGTAACTGCGAAGATGAACAATAGGGGGTCCACTCCCTCCGAACTTCTCGATATTTGGCATCTTGAACTTCTCGGGTAACCTTGCTTTAGGATAAGGAGACATGTGGGTGTAGTCCTAACCTTGTCAAACTTCTTGGTGAGCATCTTGAGATCCTCTTTGACTTTACTAAACTCCTCCTCCTTTGGATCAGCAACCATAGGCAGGTTAGCCATAGGCTGGGCAATGTTTGGCATTGGAAGCTGGGAAGGCGGCGGCCCATTGGCAGGAGGGGCACATGGAGCGTGCTGATATTATTTCGAAACCCAGATAGGCTCGGGTGGACTCATAGCACGAGGGAATAGGGCCTCGAGCTCTTGAGGAATTGGAACCTTGTTTCGTTGTATCTCTCGAACCTTAGTTTGCAGGTTGTCAATCTTGGACACGAGCTGAGCTATGACTATCATCAGATCCGACTGTATGAATGGTGCTTGATCTGTATTCTCCATGGAAAATGGATGGATTCTGGACTCGGAAGAAGTAGTAGAGGAACAGATGAAACTCCGAGGTGATTTGACTAAAGACCGAAGCCCGTAGGGAGCCAGGCCAAAGGTTTGCGATCGACCTGAGAAGGCGTAGGATGAGATTTATTTTTGAGAAAAAAGGAAGAAATATTTTTGGATTTTTGATAAAGAAGGGAGAAATGTCTTTGGATTTTTGATAAAGAAGGGAGAAATGTTTTTGGATTTTTAATAAAGAAGGGAGAAATGTTTTTTGGAGACGGAACTCGACATGATTATTATAATTATTATGTTTTCCCTTGTATTTAATTCTCCTAAATGCAATGCCGGACGGGACCTGAGCCTGGAAAAGTGGGGTTTTTAGTATATGCAAAGCTACGGCTGGACTTGTAACCAGGCTCACGGCCAGGGTCCCATTTTAAAAATGCGCAAATATTGGGCGGTACATCGACCCAGAATTTCGGCAGAGTTTTGGGTTAAAACCGGCAATCTTAAGTGCGTGTCCTAGGTTTGATACCTATATGCGGGTATGCAGTTGGTTGGGTGAATCGGCATGGGTTAACCCCTTTGGCGTGGCTTCCACGATATACGTCTTGCTCTTGCGGGCAATCGGTACGTGTGGACAAGCCATTTGATATACCTGAGTGTACGTGAATCGCCTCACTATATACCTCATGGGAACGATACATGTGAGAGCGAATACGATATACTCGGCATTCGTGAATGAATTCCCTACAATATACCTCCCGTCATGACTTCGGTCAAGCGGTACGATGCGGGGGAACTATTTGATATACGTCAAAGGTACTTGGCCAATGGAAGGTGAGCGTCATATCTCTTAAGCTAACTGCGACCTGCCGGACCAGCGCCCATCACGAAGTGACCCTCCAGTTACTGGGTAAAATTTGGTCAATAGCAATGCTCTTTGGTGATGTTGTGTGAATCATGCATGATTCTCTTATTAGTATCTTATGATGAGAATGCCTTTCTTGATTATGCCAAACAGGGAGCAAAGTACCAGTACCCAAGGTACACCAAGTATGGATGGGTGATGCCTGCAACATGCGGATATATGTGATCCTAGGTGCACGTAGTGTGAAGTATACATGGAGAATTTTCTACAAGTGTGTGAATATAAGCATAAGCATAGGATACACATGGAAAATGGGAACATGCATATGGGGGGAAACATAAATAAATATAGCATCCATGCAAATAGAGTCAAGCCCACAAACAAACAGAAATTCCCAGCAGAGTCGCCACTGTGGCCATCCCCGATCCTCGCTATGTGGGCGGGTGCGTGGAGGAAGGATCCTTCGGGTCCCGTGCGTCCCTCTCGGGAGCGCTTTGGCCGGCGTCGTTTGAGATGTGGTGTAAAAATGTAGAGAGATTCAGATTCACCAGTCTATTTTACTCAAAACAGACAAAAGAAAAAGGGGAAGCCACCCCGAAGGATGTCATCCAAAGACATACTGGTGCGTGCGAAACCAAAATGATTCGAGAAGGGTTCGGAGGCTTAGTTACGAAATGGGAAGGTGTTAGGCACCCATTACGCCCTTTCGGTCTCTCATGGATATTTGTTATTTTCCTTTATGTTTTACCCCATGATATGTGTGCATGTGTATATATAGAATGGAGGTAGGAATCCTCGACTTGTATCATGGAAAAGATACAACGAGTCATCCGTAGGAAGGTATAAGAATAATATTATTTACGCGATTACCCCTACGTTGATCGTTATAATGGAACAATAACGCATAGGGAGAAATACGTCACTAAGGGCGAGTATATAGAATATAAGAAGATTAGATTTAGAGAAAATAAAAAGTAAAAAAAAAAGGTGAAAGAGAGGACTCGAGTCTCAGGTTTTATCCCGAGATGCCTATGTAGCCTATAAAGGCATCAATGTCCACGTAGTTCGCATAAAAAATTAGGGGTGGGGTTTATCCCATAAATCCAAATGGGGGATCTCTTATTTGTAAGTGTGCGTGTGTGCGTGTGTGTAGAAAAAGTGTTTTAGTTGTGAGAAAAGGGTGGAAAAAGTGTGAGAATCCCTATTTGGAATTTATGAGCAAACCCTCTTTTTCTTATTTTTTGGGTTTTATGAAAATAAGAGATGTGTAATAATACTAAATAAAAAGTATATTAGGATATGTGAGATGAGATAATAAAAGTGCTAAGTAAGAAAACAAGTTATTGGGAATTTAAGAGAACTTAAGAGAGAGTTTGAGAAAGTTGGACCTTCTTGAAGATCTTGATCTTGATCTTGAATGTTGGAGAGCAGCCCTTGCACTTGGATGATGATGGAGAGTGGCTAATTCATCATGTTTGATGAAAAGGATGATAAAAAGTGGAAGTAAAAAAGGGATTTGAAAGTTGAAATTACGGTGCCTTCGAGAGAGGTTTCTGGGATTAGTTGGGAGTGAATTTTATCGGATCTGGGCTCTCCTTACAAATGAGGTGAAGTCATCCTTTTATAGGCTCAGGTCACAACCGATCGGCATAGACCCGTTTCTACCCATCGGCAGGTGCCGATAGGCAGGGTCTGGAACCTGCCATTTGGCAGTGCGCTTTAGGCTTTTTCAAAAAATTGGCTGCCGAGGGTAAACCGTTGGTCAGAATCGCACATGGGGCATACCGTTCGAAAGGTAAATTAGAGACCTTTGAAAGTCCATGGGACCACTCCCGGGTTTAGGAGTTGACTTTGGGTCAAATATGGCTCGGAAGCATTTGTCGATCCATTGGACGGGGAATCGTTCGGACGCAAATGGATCGTTCGTTCGCGTGGTAAGTCCAAATCGTGCATGGGGTAGATCGTTGGAAAGGTTAGGAGATGTAATTTGACATTGCAAAGAGTTTGACCTGGTTTGGAGAGTTGACTTTGGTCAACTGGGCCTGGGAAGCATTCGGTGACCTCTCGGAGTCGAACGGATCGTTCGTTCGCACAGAAAGTTGGAATCGCGCACGGGATGGACCGTTGGAAAGGGTATTCAGTGCTCTTTGAAGATTCATTCAGCCTCGATTGAGCTAAAGAGTTGACTTAGGTCAAAAAGTGCCCGGGAGCGCCCGGTGGCCTCTCGGTCAGGTTTCAGACGCAAATGGATCGTTCCTCCGTATGGTATGTCAGAATCGCTCACAGGCTGGACCGTTGGAAAGGGGATTCAGTGCCCTTCGAAATTCCTTTGGACCGCTTCTGAGTTCGGGAGTTAACTTTGGGTCAAATATAGCTCGGAAGCATTTGTCGGTCCATTGGACGGGGAATCGTTCGGACGCAAACGGATCGTTCCTCCGCATGGTAAGTCCAAATCATGCACGGGGCAGACCGTTGGAAAGGTTAGGAGATGTACTTTGACATTCTAAAGATTTTGACCTGGTTTGGAGAGTTGAATTTGGTCAACCGGTCTCGAAAATCATTCGGTGACCTCTCGGAGTCGAACGGATCATTCGTCCGCATGGAAAGTCAGAATCGCGCACGTGATGGACCATTGGAAAGGATATTCAGTGCCCTTTGAAGATTCATTCATCCTTGATTAAGCTAAAGAGTTGACTTAGGTCAAATAGAGCCCGGAAGCGCCCGGTGGCCTCTGGGTCAGGTTTCGAACGCAAACCAATCGTTCATCCGCATTGTAAGTTGGAATCGCGCACGGGGAGGACCATTGGAAAGGGAATTTAGTGACCTTAGATAGTCCTTTGGGCTGCTCCCGGGTTCGGGAGTTGAATTTGGGTCAAATATGGCTCGGAAGCATTTATCGGTCCATTGGACGGGGAATAATTCGGACGCAAACGGATCGTTCGTCCGCATGGTAAGTCCAAATCGCGCACGGGGTAGACCGTTGGAAAGGTTAGGAGATGTACTTCGACATTCCAAAGATTTTGACCCAGTTTGGAGAGTTGACTTTGGTCAACTAAGCCCGAGAAGCATTCGGTGACCTCTCGGAGTCGAACGAATCGTTCGTCCACAAGGAAAGTCGGAATTGCGCACGGGACGGATCATTGGAAAGGGTATTCAGTGTCCTTTAAAGATTCATTCAGACTCGTTTGAGTTGAAGAGTTTACTTAGGTCAAATAGAGCCCGGGAGCCCCCGGTGGCCTCTGGGTCAGGTTTCGGACGCAAACGGATCGTTCGTCCGCATGGTAAGTCGGAATCGCACACGGGGTGGACCGTTGGAAAGGGGATTCAGTGCCCTTCGAATATTTATTCAGTCTCGATCGAGATGAAGAGTTTGACTTTTTTTGGTCAAACTGAGCCGGGGAGTGCCTAATAGCTTCTAGGTCAGTACTCGGGACATGACCTAGGTTTGTAGTGATGAAGGGAGGTACTAGGGACCTAAGAAGAGTTAGGGGTAACAGAATGGGGTGTCTACAAACTCATTCAATTAAAATTTACTCCATTTTCCAACAGTTTATATAATTACTTCATACAGTAAATTAATATAAAATAAGTTCTCAAAATTGAGGGTTATTACATACTCCCCCCCTTATGAGGGAATTTTGCCCTCAAAATTCAGGCATACCTTGCAAAGAAGAGATGCGGATACTTTTCCCGCATATCGTCCTCATGCTCCCACGTTGATTCCTTGGCATCGTGATGACCCCATTGAACTCGCACCAAGGGCACCACTCGAGATCTCAATTAATGCTCTCCGTGCTCTAGGATTGCAACGGATTATTCCTCATACGAAATATAGGGTTGCAAATCAATATCCTCCAAAGGAATATGCCCAAGGGCTCCTTCACACCTCTTATACTTTTTCAAAGAGGAAACATGAAACACATCATGGATTTGTTGTAAGGGTTTCGGTAAGGCAAGTTGATACGCCACTGGGATTACCTTGGCAATAATAGGAAAAGGTCCAACATAGCGCGACGTAAGATTTCCTTTCTTCCCAAAGAGATTTATACCTTTCATTGGTGATAGTAGCACCAACACTTGATCTCCAACTTCTAACTCTACATGCCTTCTATTCGCTTCGGCATAACTCTTTTGACGATCTTGAGCTATTCGGATGCGATTCCGGATGAGTTCAATCTTGGAAGAACTATCCTGGATCATTTTAGGTCCAAGAAATTTATTATACCCCACCTCCAACCAACAAGTGGGCAATCTACATGGCCTACCATACAAGGCTTCATAGGGTGCGATCCCAATGGTGAATTGGTACAAATTATTATAAGCAAATTCGACCAAAGGGAGGTATTGTTCCCAACCACCTTTGAAATCAAGCCCACACATTCGGAGCATGTCCTCTAACATTTGGTTCACTCTTTCTGCCTGCCCATCTGTTTGAGGGTGATAAGAAGTACTCAATTTTAATTCGGTTCCCATAGCTTCTTGGAAACTTTACCAAAAATGGGAAACAAAAATTTTATCCCTGCCGGAAACTATATTTAGGGGCACCCCATGGAGTCTAACAATCTTCACAATAAATAATCGGGCATAACTAGCGGTATTGTAGTCGGTACGTACCGATAAGAAATGTGCAGACTTAGTCAAATGATAAACAATAACCCAAATAGAATCATAACCGTTCTGCGACGTTGGTAATTCCGTGATGAAATCCATCAATATACTTTCCCACTTCCACACCGGTACCTCTAATGGTTGCAACAAACCCGTTGGTCTTTGGTGGTCTACTTTCACCAATTGACAAGTAGTACATTAGGAGACGGACTCGGAGATATCTCGCTTCATGCCCGCCCACCAGTATTGACGATGCATGTCTTGGTACATCTTGTCCCTACCAGGATGCAGTAAAAATTTAGACCCATGAGATTCTGCCATCACGGCCCGTCTCGATTCCCTTTCGTCCGGGACAAAGAGTCTCCCTTGGAAACGTAATCCACCCTCCGAACTTATTGAGTAGGATTCCGTTCCCTCGTTTAACAATTGGCGTATACGGTACTGACAACCTTTATCCCTTCCTTGAGCTTACACCACCTTTTCCCCAATAGTAGGCATAACGGTCAACACCGATATAAACGCCCTAGCAATCGCGTCCTTCTAACTAAGATCCTTCCATTTAGCCTTCCATATCACCGCTAACTCTCCCTCGAGCTTTCGTCTTAGCGCATTGGCCACCACATTCGCCTTGCTCGGGTGATAGTTAATGTCAAATTAATAGTCTTTCACAAACTCTAACTACCGGCATTGTCGCATATTTAAATCTCTCTGGAAAAACAAATATTGCAACAATTTGTGGTCCGTGAAAAGACTAAATTTCTCCCCCAAGAGATAATGCCTCCAAATCTTCAAGGCAAAAACTACTACGGAAAGTTACAAATCATGCATCGGAAAATTCTTTTCATGGGGATTTAGCTTGCGAGAAGCATAAGCAATAGCCCGATGCTCTTATTGTAATACACCTCCCAATTCTTGTAGAGATGCATTGGTAAAGACCAAATATTCTAATCCTGGCCTTGGTAATGCAAGGACTGGAGCAGAAGTTAATCTATCTTTCAGCTCATCGAAAGAAAACTGATAAGAATTATCCCATACAAACCTCACCCCCTTCGGGGTTAAATTTATCAAAGGGCTACAAATTTTGGAAAAAACCTTGATAAACCGGTGGTAATAACCCGCCAACCCCAGAAAACTACGGATCTCGGTAGGTGTCGTGGGCTGACCCCACTCCCTCATCACAACAACTTTACTTGGGTCTACCAAAATACCCTGGGCTGTCATAATCTGACCTAAAAAATGTACTTCCTGCAACCAAAAACCACACTTCTCGAACTTGGCATACAGTTGGTGATCCCTCAAACTTTGCAGGACCAACCTTAAATGAGTAGCATAATTAGCTTCTGATTGAGAATACACTAGGATGTCATCAATGAACATGATAACAAACTGGTCCAGGAAGTCTCGAAACACTCTATTCATGAGGTCCATGAACATGGCGGGAGCATTGGTTCGTCTGAAAGGCATAACCAAAAATTCAAAGGACCCATATGTCGTTAGGAACGCAGTCTTGGACACATCTTGCTCCCGTATCCGCAACTGGTGATACCCCGTCCTCAAATCTATCTTAGAGAAGTACGACACTCCCCTAAGTTGATCAAACAAATCATCAATAGTAGGAAATGGGTATTTATTCTGAATGGTGACTTTATTCAACTCTCTATAGTCAACACATAACAGGAGAGAACTGTCCCTTTTCTTCACAAATAACACCAGAGCGCCCCACGACGACGTGCTTCGCCTAATAAACCCTTGTTCTAACAAATTCAAAATCTGATCCCTTAACTCCCTCATCTCAACATGAGCCATACGATACGGAGATCTCACAATCGATCGCGTTCCGGGTGCTAAATCAATTACGAACTCAATCTCCCTACTAGGAGGCAAACCCAGTATTTCCCAGCAAACATCTTGGAAATCTCTAACAACCGAAATAGAATATAAAGAAACGATTACATCCCGAGAAATCTCTTCCATAATAAAGTACAAGTAAGTGCTAGTACCTCCTTATGAACGAGGCATAACCACCAAAAACATTTCTTTCCCCAGAATGGCAAAAACTATACTCTTCCCATAGCAATTAACTATTGCACGATACTTCACTAGCCAATCCATGCCCAGAATTACATCGTACCCGACCATATCAAGGACGAGTAAATCTTCCTTAAAACACAAGTTACCAATATTTATTCCTACTTGTTTACAAATAACGAAAATGAGTGAACCATCACCCATAGAAGATTACACTAGTAAAGGTACTCTCTGCAGATTTAATCAACTTTGTAGACGGAGCAAAGATTCTAGAAATAAACAAGTGTTTCGCACCCATATCAAACAATACACGACCCATGTGCCCCTGAATGAGAAACTTACCCTCAATAGCTGGCGGCGCTGGCGGGGCCGGAGGAGGCATAAGATCCTGAATGTGGTAAACATGACCATACTGTAGCTGTCCCTGTTGTGGAGGGACAACTGGATTGGGAACTTGCGGTGGGAACTGGACCTGTGGGTGTTGTGGAACCCTAGGAAGCTGTCCCCCAATCAACTGAGGAAACGCCCTCCTGTAGTGACCCAACTCTCCACATTGAAAGCATCGAATCGTCATATTTTCCTGATTTCGGCCCCAATTATTTCTAAACTGCCCGAAACCTTGGCCTGGATGGCCTCTACCCCCATTACCACCTCGACCTGCTTACTGCTGTAAGGGGGCACCTTGACCGAGCCTAATATTACTTCCACCAACATTGAATCCACCAAAACGCTGCCGTTTGGATAAGTCCCCTTGTTGGGGGTCCCTTTTTTTATTTCCCGAAGATTCGGATGAGGGAAATGCTCCTCCTCCTATCCCATTGCCTCCGGGTTTCCTAGCTTGCCCCAAAACTAAAGCCTTCTTACTACCTTGAACATACAACCAATGTTCCTAACAATGGAGTAACGCCGCATTCATCACATCTCCAAAAGTTGGCAAAGATGGATTGCCCAACAAATGTTGTCGTATCCTCCAGTGCAAACCTCCAATAAATTTAGATATCCTCCTCTCCTCCGGAGTTACCTCATCAGGTACAAAACTAGTTAACCGCTTGAATTCCTCTTCATACTTTGCAACTGATCGTTTACTTTGCACCACATCTTGATGTTTTCTTCTCATCTCCCTTTGAACCGCGGGAAGGAAATACTTCCAATCAAACCAGAAATCATTGATGGTCATAGCATCTCTCTGCTCTGGCGTAGTCATCGACTCCCACCAATGTAATGCAGCTCCAACAAGTTTAAAGGTAGCAATGATTTGTTTCCTCTCCTCACTACACTCCACCATGCGCAGATGGCATTGCATATCCTTTTTCCACTAATCAGCTACTATGACATCGGAACCTCCTTGAAATTCTGGGGGATGAACTTTTAAAAAGGATTCTCTAACTCTCTCCCACGAAGAAGGTCCCGCAGGAGCTTGTACCTCCTGAGCTCGTTGCTGGGCTTGTGGTAATTTCTGAACCACGATGGTCATAACAGCATTGACCGCTTGAGCCACGATATTTTCTACCTCAGTAGCATTTATATTTCCCGACTGTGGCGGTGGAGGACCTACTTCCTCTTCTACAACTCTATTCCTTCTAGTGGGGTGACCTCTCTTAGGCGGAATCTGTAATGAGGAAACAATAGAATTAGAATACTATTTAGAACAATCTATTTTGCAGAAGGTCGCAAACATAGGCAAACAAACAGTCCTAACATTAAGCACTATATCAAAGAATGCTACGGTAGAACGTGACAAGTCTGCATAAATCCTAAAGACTCTAGAACCTGATGCTCTGATACCATCTGTGATAACCCGCTCACCAAAATAAGGGGTGACCATCTCGATACTCCAATAATAATAGGAATCATATATGGATCATTCTCAGCATCACAACAATACAATAAGTATACGGGACAACCACCCTATATTTCAGGAAAACGGGTTGCCAAAATTTTATTTTATAAGTTAAAGAAAACATTTAAACAACCCGACTTAAAAAGAAGGTGGATACCCAAAAGAACCTATATTACATCCTCAACAAGTATACAATAAGGGAACCGAATATGCTGTCGGTCAATAGTCACTTACAACATATTACAACAGTTTAATTGAGTTACATAATACATTACAATAAGCAGATACGATAGCTTGGGCCACACGCCCGAGTAAACGAACCGATCGTAACTAGAGTACAAAAATGAAGGACTCTAAAACAAAATATCCCACAACGTCCGCAAGGTGTTGCAGCTCTATGACACTGAAAAGGAAAGTTAGTACGGGTGTCTTTGCGGCGGAGCACCTGAACGAATATAAGATTCATGCACAACAAGAAATATGAACGAGTTAGGGCCTGATTTTATATGATCACCAGATGAATAAAGAGTATGACAGTTATGAATAGTTAATCATGATGAATACAGATAAGAATCTACCTACGCAATCTCAAAGCATAAACTATGGCAGTTAAATGATCATAGGTTTAAGTCAGTTATGCAAGAGAATATAAATGAGTATCATTAATTAAGAATTTCCATCCTTTACCATGTTTCATTTCATCGTTCCATATCTCATTGTGAAACATAATCATAGTTATATGCTCTTTATGGAATTTATCATAAGTCAAGTCCAACTTGAATAAGAATAGTTATATTCATCTATATATAACGATTCTAAGACCGCCCGTCCAGGTTTCCCCACTGTGCGCACCCCTAAATGACTATCATCTTCCAGGGCCTATCAACCAAGACAACCTGGGCATCCTAACGCAACATCGAGAAGTGGCCATATACCAGCGAGTGAGTCATAACCACACACAGAATTACCTCACAGTCAGACAATACATACAACATACATAATAATCGGTCATACAGCCGAGGACTATATTCACCCTGCATTCACTAGCCAGGGGACTTCACCTCATGCGCATACTTCCCTTATGATAACATTTGGAGAGGTGTGTTTAAGTAAATTATCATTTACCATATTCATTTCCATTTTAATAGTTACATCACATTTTATCTGAAGCCATACGAAATTCATGCCATCGTTATAACCTCACTGAATGAACAAACTCTCAATTTATTCTCCAAACATTTTATGGTGTTATAATAAACCACCAAGACTAGCATCTCCCGATAACGTGGCAAATACTCTTCAATTATTTATTTCTATATCCCGAATTATTACATTAACTAATTTGGGAAAGAGAACACCCAATTTTCTATTTACTAATCCCCAATTAGGTTCTAACTATCCCCTTCTAACCTAAGGTATTTGCCTACCCAATATAAGACTCTAGGACACTAAGTTTACTTCATACAAGAAGGTTCCTAAGTCCTAAGCCCAAAATAAAATGATAAAAATTGAGTTAGAAAAATAACTTAAAACAGCATGATTTTCGAATCGATTCGCCCTAGGGACGAATCGATTCGCCCCAAGCAGTGAATCGATTCGCCCAAAAGAGAATCGATTTGGGTGAAGAACCCAACTTTCTATTTCAGCCGAATCGATTTGGCCTTAACTCGAATCGATTCGGGTCCCTAGACCTATAACCTGACCACTTAGAGAATCGATTCGCCCCTGCGAATTTGCCAAGAATGGGTTATGGGTTATGAACCCTAGTTTTCCCCCAAAACCAATTTCTCCTCCATTTGTACACACATAATCCACCATTAATCTACCTAAAGCCATCCTACATGATTACCAACTACAATACTCCACATGATCATCAATTTAAACTATGATTAGGGATAAAACACCACAAATTCCATATAATCCACATTTGTTCATTTGATTCGCATACACAACAATCATACAACTTATTCACCTTAAATCATATATTAGCAAGTAGAAAACTTGCCTTGAGGTTGAAATCTCAGATTTCTTTTGGTTTCAACCACTCAAAGCTTCAATCTCCAATCTCTCTCTTTTCTCCACAACTTCTCTCTTTCTCTCTAGGTTTAGTAAATACACTTAAGAGAAAATAAATGAGGTGCAAGACTTAACCGTGCCCCTCTCCATAATTCCCAACTTAAATGGTTAATACCACATTAAAATGACTCATAACTACACATTTAAGTCAAAACCAGTCAAAAGTGCTCGAAACCCAAAAATATAATATGACACTTATTTTGACTATCTCGCACATTTCGGGACTAACTACGCCCTCTAAATTTGCATCCGAAAATTTTATAAATCATTTTAAGTTTCTATTTCTTTTAAACCATAAATGTCATTTTAAATTATGCGACACTATAAAGCACAACATGATGATATTTACATACACATACAGTAAATATGCAACAATCTATTAAATATTATCTTTCAACTCATTCAATTAATATTTACTCCGTTTTCCAACATTTTATATAATTACTTCATACAGTAAATTAATATAAAATAAGTTCTCAAAAGTGAGGGTTGTTACACAAGTTTATCAAGTAACATTACTCCAATAAAACACCCGGACTTAAACCAACCAACCCATACATTTATTCCCGAATTTAAGTCATCGACTCAATATTTTAACTTTCTCATTAATTATCTCTTGTGATTTCTAATTCAACTTTAATTACCCGCTCACCAAGGCAATATAAATATTTCAAACCACTCTAAATAAACCAATCTTAGATCTGCTGAAAATTTGAAATCCCAAGCAAACCCACAAAGAATTTTCCTCAATTCAGCTTCCATCGATCGATAAAAAATCTTTGATCGATCGATCAACACTTGCCCAGATTTTTCTCCAACTTTTTTTTCTTCCAAAATCCACCCATTAAACCTCCATAGAATTTACCTAACTCCCAAGACAATTAAACCATAAAAATACAAACCTTTCTGGATAGATTCTAAACATAAATATCA
The DNA here is from genome assembly GCA_949130495.1 of Sambucus nigra. Taxonomy (NCBI): domain Eukaryota; kingdom Viridiplantae; phylum Streptophyta; class Magnoliopsida; order Dipsacales; family Adoxaceae; genus Sambucus; species Sambucus nigra. Next base: position 344,488,749 of record OX422219.1, on the reverse strand, counting down.
TATAAGTAGCAACGATTATCGAGTGCCATCAATAGACTTCATTAATTCGGTTCATAACAAGAATATTTCGCCATCTTCCTAAATTTGATTTAAAAATCCCCAATCAAATATGTTCATCTTCTAAATCTCTAATATAAATCTAATTCCATCAAGATCAATTAGTTCTATATCATCAATTAATGTATTAAACTTGTATATAATTTACTACTCTATTATATACGTTTATTAAGATTGTCACACAAGTACACTTTTACATATATCACTTATAATAAATGCAACTACATTCACGAATGTCCCCCACATTTTAAACGCCGCTCACTATCTTACTGTCGTGCTCCAGAAATGTTCAGCACACTCTTAGCAACTGGTCCGAAATCTCACCATCAGACCCAAAAATCACGAACAAACATTGGAGGTGGTCATGGGCTTAAGTCCGTAGTCATAACCACACCATATTATTCCACAGTACTCCAACCCTACATCACATGGGCGTGCACAACACCTATGACCCTAAGGAACAGTACTATCTCTGCTGGGATTCGCCAGAGTGACTTCCCACGGTGCGCAACCTCCCTGATTGCATAACGGCTAGTATATGTATGTTTCATATAAATAGCATGCACATATTCATGTATATATTTTCTCTATATCATCAATTAATCCTTTAAACTAGGCATGATATCAATTTCATCAAAAACCCCCGATTTACATGTAAGAACCCATCCCAAAAATTTATTTGTTCTACACCTACCATGATATGGACATGAATAAGCTTTATTTGATTTAAAGAAAGTTAATTACTTGCCTTTTAATATTTGTAGGGCCTTATATCTCTCTTGTGTGATGATTCGATGTTAGAAATCCTTGAATCTCCTCTCAAATTGGCCTCCTCTAGGTTTCTCCCTTGATTTCTCTTTTTCCTCCCCTCTCCCATATACTTTAGGGTTTTGAATAAATGTTATGACTGACTCACATCTCTAAAACTTATGGTTTTATACTCAAATTCCGAGATTAGGTTATTAGGCAACATTAAAATCACCCAAACACCCCTATGTGAGCCGGGGCTGGTCTAAAATGCCTCTGCAACCCAATTACTACCACCGGGTACTCAATTCTTACGATTTCCACCTATTTCGAATCAACCTTGCACTCAAAATCACCATCCGAGTTACTAAACACAAACATCCTATCTCAACCCCTAAATAGCCCGCACTAGTGCCCCAGTTTAGATACCATCAATTCTCGTCATTTCTAATCACATACGATGTACTGCAATTGACTTAATCAAATTTACTTACATCACTCTAGTAAATTTTCACATGAGTATAAATCTTATTCTCACAATTTAATATTTACGAATTTGACCTTATTTCCCATTTATATTAAATTATGCAACACATGCAATTTAATCGCTAAAATAAATTACTCAAAATTACAGTGTTACACAATCCTCTGTTGAACTATATAACAAGTTACCAAACTATCACAATAGTTCACCATAGTTAAATATAAGATACTAGGATTGCATCTCAACCAATCTCCTTTCAAGGTTGTGAACATTTCATTTTGTTCTACATTCAAAATTTTAATCTCCCTGTAATCATCCCAAAGACAACTCACTAGAATTATCACTAAGATCCATTGACTGACATTATTATGAAACACTATATTTAGATAAATATAAATCATTCTAAGAAATTTGATTCTCGTATCAAAATGAATAAAACAATTCTTTATTAAACAATGATAAACGTTTTACACATGGCTTTATGAATAAACCACTACATATATTGCCTATCATATCCAAATTATTGAATAACTTAACAAGTTAATACATTCTTGAGGATTAATTGTTTAATTTCTTTCCACCCCTTAGTTCATTAAGAAGTATAAAAAACATTTCATTTTAAGAATTACTGAAATTGTGAATTTTACCCACACCCATTACATTATGTACAATTTCTTATTGTTTGGTAATAAATTTGGGACTATTCCCTCCCTGAGAATATGTTGTTTTGTAATAAATTTAGGTTGTAAATATTGTCCTTATATTAATGGGGTTTGGGTGCATGTCATTGGTAAAAAAGATAGTGCCATTGGTTCTTATCATTTGTTTTTATATCACTTACATTCAATTATAAGGCAGGACTTATATGCACCTTCATTCATTTCTTAAGTAGTTTTGATCTTTTTCACCTTTTTAGTTAATGTTAGTCTAATAATTTAGGTGTAAAAAGTGATTTTACAATAATTTATGCAATTGTTAATTTCTTTGCGTATTCATTTGCCCCTTCACTTTACAGGTTTTTATACATTATATAGGTACCCCATAATATAAATCCCTTCCTTCTATTGTCAACAATGTTGTAGGTTCTGTAATCTAGAATTTAGATTTTTTTTTACATTTTACTACGCCCCTAAAACATTTTTGTATTTAGTACCCATTGGAAAAGGTCTTAGAATGATAATTTAGGTTTATGGTTTATGTGAATTATTTTAGTGTATAACCTAAAATTTCTCATCATTTCTAGTTGCACCAATTTTACTTGATTTTACTCCATTTCATTCGAAATTTTCATAAGCTTGGACATAATTATAAGTTAACAAGTGCAAAATAGTCTTGAGACAAATATCTGAGATATTGGAGGTGAGTTTTGTACAAATTGTTATTATGTTCTAATTTAACTATGAGTATGTAATATATCATTTAGTGTTGATTATCATTGCAGTTAGATCTAAATGTTTCCAAATATTTGATGTCAGATGTGGATTTCCATTTTTGTTATTTCAAATTTTTAAGAATCATATCGAATTCAATTTTGTTATTTTTAGGAGTACATTAAGAATATCTTTTGTATTTTGTTTTGATATTTTCTTGATATTAATACCTTTTGGATATTTATAGATTTAATAGTATTTTTTATTTTACACACACCCTATAGGACCTTTTACATTGTTCCCATGATAAAATCATGATATTGATTACTTAATAGTACTCATATTTTATTTAACTTAAATCTTGTCTTAAATTGATAATGCATTTGGTAACACGTCTTCTATTATATTGAAATCACCCTATTCTATTTTAGAATTTTAAGATTTAGGAAACTATGAAGGAACACTATTCATTCTAGGTGCAAAAATAGTAATGTCATTTAATTCTATGTATGAAATTTTGGTCATATTTTTATATTTATTTTCTGGTTTGTAATTTTTTTAGCTGATTTAGACTATCATCTTGGTGAAGAAGTTAAAAACCAATAGATTTTGGTGTGTAACATTACCATAAATGAAAGACATCGCATGTGGTGTTGCAAGCCCCGAGAAGTGTATGCACCTGTGGGGAACTCTTGTGTAATGGAGGATTCCCGAGAGTGCTTCTCTCCCATCCTCTGCATCCCATCGAGGGAAGGTTATCGATTCGACGTGGGTCGATTACTTGAACCTGTAAGATGTTTGATACCATGTCCATATTGATTTGCACACCCCTAGTTCTCAAGCCTAGGACCAAGTGTGTGTTTTGTGCTATACGGAGTTAGGTTAGTTTGTTCAGGGTCGCCAGTTTATTTTATACAAAAATAAGCAAAAGCTTAGGGTTATCCCTTTTAGGCTAATTTTAAGGCATGTTTAAGTACATGGTTAGTCTAGAGATTATTGTTGTGTGGGTTCAAGAGCCAAGTTAAGAGTGGGGAAGGCATTAGGACCCCTACTTGTTCTTTATGCTTCCTAATTATATGCTTATTATTTATCTTAACATTAATTGATTACTTTTTAGTTATTTTAGCTTTGGTTTAGAGACCTTAGGTTGAGAATATTTTAAACGTAGATAGGTTCTTAGGTAGAAAGACAGTATCAGTAAGAGGTATAGGAACGCCACTTCAACCGGTGAAGGTACACAAGGGAACTTATGCGTGATTGTTTGGTTGTATAACGCTGGTCATTAATATGTATGTAGCTGTGCGAGAGATCTCAATTCTAAGATAGTTTATATCACTTTTGAGGTTTGAGGATAGATAGTAAAGTTATATGAGAGATGGGAGCATCTCTGTTATGACAACATATCAAGACATATGCCCTCAAGGATCATGCTCACGAGAAGGACTCGGTATTATGCCTTCGTACCCAATAAGACTTTGGATCAGAGCCTACATAATTCAATTTCGTATATGTGTTTGATCATTTCTATGGATTTATTATGTGGGATTAATCCTTCGAGATACTGAAATATCACTTTTGGATTGTAAATGGGTGATGAATGCGATATTAGTGCATCTCGATGGGGGAAAGTATGTTAAAAGTCATACTGTCGAGGCGGGGCTTTGAGATATTTTGATATCTTATTTGATTTAGTTAGCGATAGGTGATAAGGGGTGGCATATTATGCCATCTCCATAGGAGACAATGTCATAAGACATATCGCCGAGGCTCGACCTCATGAGAAGGAATCATTATTTCTCCGACGTACCCAAGAGGAATAGGGATCAAATCCTATGTAGTTTGGTTGTGATTAGTATATGTGTGTTTGCATACTTGTATACAGGGATTGAGAGATCCCACCTTGAGATAGTTTGATATCTCGTTTGAGTTATTTTGGTGTAAAAGATAAAATTTAAGAGATGTGTTTAATTCTATGGAGGACAACACATATTTGTTGCCGAGGATCAAGCTCGCGAGAAGGAATCAATATTATGCCTACGTACTCTGTAACCACGAAATCAGCGCCTAGATAGTTTATCTTGTTCACGTTATTTAATCTGATATGTGTGAAACTATATGACTTGGATTGGGAGGGAGATAATGGTAGTGGTCCATAAAAATCTTTGACAAAGATATTCATGTCCATTGGTTGATCATTAACTCAAAGGTGTTGTTCAACCTGTGTGCTAGTTTATAGGTGTATATGGAGAGGGGAGAGTGTATTAAGTATAGGAGTGGACTGGAAGTCAGTGATAGAGATCTAAGTATCACTTATTGACATGAATAAGATCCCGAGGGTGTTGTAATCCTTGGGCTCGTTATTCCGTTATTTAAACTGGGTATGGATACATACTAAATAGATAATATGCCAAGAGATGTATTATAAGGCTTCGACTTCAAGAGTTTATCTCGGTATATCGCCTATATACCTAAGGAGATATGGGACCAAATCAAACATATTAGCAACAAATGGTTCATATTTACAGGGGTAGGCGTTGGGATACCAGGTATACAATAAACAACATTACGATATTTATTGAGCCTAGTCCTTAATATAGTTTTTCCATTGTGTTGGATAGATTTATATGTTACAAGTATGTCTAATCAGAGGTTGATGCTTGATGAGTATTTGATATGAATATACATTTTTAGGGTGCCACCATAGGGATGGGCTTTGTTCTTTTGGATAAGTGGTGGGAGTTGTCGAATTTTAGACTTTGTCTTGTTGTAAAATTTTAGACTGACTCAACTTACGGATACTTTCCTCATAACGATTTTAAAAATTACATTTTCATGTTTTGTAATGGTCGTTGTGGCCTTTGACTAGCATTGTTTTAACATATAGGAATATAAAGTCAATTAACAAAGGTGCAACGTTAGAAACCAGGCTTTAAAATATAACATTATAAAGTGTATACCCAGTCCCCTAATGGAGTCGGGATATTATCAAAATATATATGTGGGCTTTTTTATCCCAAATATTAGATTGAGGTTATTTTATATGTATAGGGGTGTTTTACCCAAGATTGGGTAGATCTTCCATACCCTTGTAGCATGAACCAAATTTTCTCAAGGGAGTGTCCCCGATTGAGGTTCCCAAGGTGGGAAGACCTACGTTTAAGTTGTTCATAGCTTATTTGAGATGTAATGATGTTGGTGGAATGAACACATAGGTTTTCCTTTGCTTTTCTTTTGGAGGAGAATTTTTAGAAATAAAAAGTCTTTTGGGACTAAAGAGTCTGAAAGTACGAACTTTCCAGGAGGAAAGAGACTTCTTCAAAGTATAAACTTCTTCGAGATTTTTCAAAAGAACTCGAGTATCTCAAATGCTCCGGGGAGGAGAAAATGAGAAAATAGGATTATAGTCGGGATTTGGTTCCCATTTTAAAATTGGTAGGGACCTCTATTTATAGGGGCTTGGGCCAGGTCATCTAACGAACGGAAGAAGGTCTTAGACCGTAGATTTTGGATAGGGGTCACGTGTATGATGAAGAAGAGATTCGAGAAGATTTAGTAATTTTACCTAGGGAAAGGGATTACCGATCGGTATAACGACTGGGAGGGACTTTTTTGATCGACAATAGGTCCTAGGGGGTATTTTTTTTTTCTAATTTGTTGGTTTATACTTTGACTCCAACTAGTTTTTTTATGGATCTTTTTCCCTTATTGTATCATTTTGGGTAGTTTTACCTTTCGTATTTTGGTGAGTTTGGGTTTACAGTGTCTTATCGGGTGGGATAAAATGAGACACACCTTAATTGAAAATCGCGGTGTCCACAAAGGTTGTTGATCAAGAGTGTGTGCAAGCATATACTCTTCATCAAAATTGAAAGGTCCTAAATGGGTTTGCCCATTTTGGGGAAACATGGGGTGCTAAAAGGTGATAATTAGAAAACCTTGGGGTTGAAAGTGATATTTCTTAGAGGAAGGGGTTGGATCTTTAATCGAACGACAATGGGGTCATTTGGGTAATCCTGGGGGCTTAACCAAACAACATGAGGTTTTGGTGAAGTTTAGTCGAATGGTTAAATGACTCAGAATCTAAAGCCTATTTAGTGCAACTTTGAGTTTCCTTTCTTGAAAAGATACTCTTACTCCTTTTTAGTGACACTCGTTCTCGAATTGATATTTCCACCTTATTTGGATATTTATTATATACACTTTACTTGTGGTCCTATCTCCTTAGTACCTAACAAGAAAATAGGATGCAATTTGAGTTTTGGGATGCCAGATGTCCTCTTCTTGATATTGTTGCTGGGTAGTCTCCCAACGGGGATGAAAGTATCTATTTCGATATCGATTGTCCCGATAGTGGTGTAGGATGACATTACGTGTTCTTTGGGTTTTGTTACACCGTCTTTTTTGTCGCCTGGGGCCAGATATTGCACGTTTTCGGTGTTGCCATCTTCTTTTATAGTGGACCTTCATAGAGAGGACAACGTTAAACCTATTCATCAATGTGGCTCCACTTTTGGCATGCTGGCTCCGTCTTTGGACCCCATCTGTTACGCCTAAAACTATTGTGCTGGTTTTAGGTTAGCGAGAGCATGTAAGTATACATGGTAATTGATAAAGAGATGAAAATCAAGGTAACACAAATCAAGGACTCGTTATAGAGAGAGAGGTGAGATAAAAAGAATTAATCTAGATTTACGTAGTTCGGCCCAAGGTGGTGCTTGTGTCCATGGATGAATGTGTATATAGTATTGATTACGTAAAATAAGAGTTTGTAATCTCATTTAGTTGTCCTTTTCTTGTTTCCTTCCCTCCCCTTTAATACTGACATTGGTGTATTTATTTATGAATTATTCCAACAATTCCATTAGAGTGCGTCGGGGGTCTAGTGTTTGTAGATTAAACAAGTACCACTTTACATGATAGTGAAGGAATAATTATAAAATTAGTATGGGCACACATGGAGGGATGTAATATTTATTTGTTTCCATCTCGTGGGTGCGTCGCTGACATCATCCCACTATCTGATGCATGCATGTTATGACGATTCCATTTGATAGAGTTAACCTAAATGTCAACTGATGAAATTAAGTGCGTTGTCTTAAATAGTTTGGCCGACTAGATTGCGTAGGCCGACCATGCTAGCATTTGAGCAAATCTCAATATTACATGATCCGACCTCATTCTGGTTATTAGTGAGTTCATGTGTTATTTTTTTATAGGTTTAGGAATCACACCATATTAATGGCATAACAAAAGCCCCCAAGACTTTGCTCGCGATTGAAGGTTGCAATAGATTGAGAGACTGAAGTGTTTAACTGGCATGTCATTATCTCGTGTTCTTATTAGACTGTGATATTATTCTCGACCGGGGAAAAGCATTAACTTGACCTCAGATAAACAAAATAACTTTGTAAAAACTTCTCCATCATTAGTTTGGGATTTCTACCCGTCAGTTATCTATGGCAGTGTTAATTTCATAATAACGCGTGTGCCTGGGAAATCGTGTGCTTTGACACTAAGCGTCCATTTTTTTAGGCACGATGTCGGTGGTACTTTATAGGGGAAATTATTACCTCCTAAAAATTATAAAGATCCATTTTTTAAGTCATTTCAAATTTTTTAAACTTATGTCATTTGTGTGATTTTATTCTACAGAGAGAAACTCTTCCCATTCTCAAACCTTTTCTTCTTTGGCCAACTTCAACTACAAGTTATCTTTTGCAGTTTTATTATTCTAGGTATGCCTCTTTTCCTTATGTAGATTTCTTAGGATTTTCTTCGGAGTTTTTGTGCACATTCCATAATTCTATATGTGATATGTTGTTATTAAAAGTGGTTGTTGGCTTTATCTACTGATTGAAGTGTGGTCAATCATCCCAGCATATCTATATTTAAGGTTTTCTTTCCCAAACCCTAATTTACTTTTTTCCCTCTAGATTAGCCTCGAAGTTTTATTTCTAATGAGGTGTGATCTTGGGTTCAAAGGTGAATACAATATTTTTTAAAGTAAAGAAATCTTATCTTGACATCACTGCTAGAATCTTTTCTAATCATATCTAGGTTGTTCGACCTCAGGATGATCCTGGTCACCATAGGTATACTCCTAAACTAGCTTTTGATTAATGAGCAGTTGAGAATCACTATACGCAGATAACTGCCTGGATCCTACTGATGATGCCAAACCCAATCCTACTTTGAGTGCTTCATATATTGACTTATTGTTGGAGGCCTCAAAGTTGAGTTTGATGGCATATTCGATGTCTATGTTGTCAGGTTTATCGATGATCAAACCTGTTCCACTATCGTTGGCACATAATGAACCATGTACAAACAACTTCCACACATGAGGCTCTTTTTTAAAATTTCCTTCAACCGGACATCTATTTTTGGACACCTTTTTTATTTTCTCCGTCTCACGAGTTCTTACATCTTGTCAATCCGATGACTTTGGTATATCTTTGATTTAATCGAATGACTTTTCCATTGACTTTGGCTCATATGATTTTAATACTAAGTGTGGGTACCCAAATTTGGCATTACGGGCCCGGACGAGTAGCCTAATTAAAATAGCCCAAAGTCCAAACCCTTTTCACCTTAACATTAATTCAGTTATGACTTAGTCTTCTCCCATGTTCTCGTATAGAGATGTTCCAGGAGAAGATGGTAAATGTGGGGGAGTCCAACACCCCCACTCCTCGAAGACAGACATGTATATGATAAACCCTAGGTCTGGGGCAAAGGACACACATTGTATTCTCTACAAATGATCCCCGGAGTACATAAAAATAATACTGACTACACCCCCATGGATGTAGGCATTCTTGTTGAACCACGTACATCTTATGATGTGTGATTGGCATTTTATGTTTCTTATTTTGCTTGGTGATTGCGCTATTCTTATCTATTTGTGTTGTAAATAATTGTCACCACAATTGGCGCCGTCTGTGGGAACGTTTATCTTCCCTGAGAAATCCCACACCAACAAAGAAGTTTGAAATGTCTGGTCACAGTAGTAATGCTCCTCAGGTAGGAGATATCCACGAATAACCTGCTCCTCACATGATCAGATCTGAAGTTCGGCATTCAGATCAGAGGGCTTGCCTAGAGAGGCCAGCCTCAGAAGAAAGCCAAGGACCAGCGAGGTCCACACAAATATACAGGTTGATTGATGCCTATGAGGCGAGGCTCTGAGAGCATAGGGAGTCTTCTCACAAGAGCGAATCTGAGAATGCTCGCCTTAAAAGAAGGTTAGAAAGAATGGAGATAGAGCTCCAATGTGGCACCAGGAGACGTCCGTACCGCACTCCTAGCCCTCAGGCGAGCAAGTCTCGCAGCTGAGGAAGGAGCCCTAGAAGCGGGTCCCAGAAAGTTGAGGGAAACAAGTCAGAGGACGACCTGCTCGAGAAACTGCGACTAGCTCTCAATTATAGAAGCCCAGATCGTAATAACGAGAACATATAAAGTCTGGTCCGAAAGGAGATGGAACAACACCATGCGTATCGTGGTACTAGATCGACCCGAGATATCTCTAGGCGAGCTCTCAAAAATCAGATGAAATCACCTTTCTCAAGGGAAATAGAAGAAGAGGAAGCCGCCAAGAAATTTTCTATTCCAAAGTTCAAGACTTATGATGGTAAAACTGATCCCATTGATCACGTCAGGTAGTACAGGCAAGCCATGACACTCTGGAACCATCGAGACACATTGATGTGCCGAATTTTTCCCTCGAGCCTGCATGATGTGGCGCATAAATGGTTCGAAAGGCTCCCCCATAGGTCCATCAAAAGCTTCAAGTCCCTGTCCGATCTCTGTACGGCCTGCTTCATTACTAGTAGCTCCCATACTTAAAGGATGGATGCTTTTCTAACAATGAAAAATAAACCTCAAGAGACCCTCCGAGACTACGCAAAGAGGTACTGGGAGTTATTCAACGAGTTTGAGGACTGCTCGGAGCAAGTGGCAGTGGTCTCTTTCAAAATTGGGCTACCCAGCTCTTCCCTTTTGTACCAGTCCCTAATAAAGAAAGAGGCCATGACCATCGATGACCTGATGGCTTGCATCGAGAAATATGCTAAGGTGGAAGATGTGACCCGCCTCAGCACAGGGGAAAATGGCCGCGCTAAGCTCGCTGCCAAAGGCAGTGACAAAAATGAGAACCAGAAGAAAGGAGGAAAGAATGGGGGCAAGAATGGCTCCAAGAGCGGAGGCAACAATGATGTGGCAAAATCATTTCAGGCGGTCAACACTGTCTTCAGAGAACCAATTTACAAAATTCTTGTAAAAATCAAAGACGAGCCATTTATTAAGTGGCATAAAAAGATAGGAGGAGATCCATCAAAGAGAAACAACGCGCTGAGATGCGATTTTCATAAAAAAGGAGGACATAAGACTGAGCATTGCAAGGCTCTTAATTACCACCTCGAAGAGCTGGCCCAGTCTGGGCATCTGAACGAATTCATAGAAAATAAGTCAGAGAAAGTTGCTGCCCATAGAGAAGCAAGGCCTGACAACGTACTCGAAGACGATGCCGACCATGAATTCGCAGTAATTCATGTGGCATTTGATGTGAAGCAGATTCAAAAAAATTCAGCTTGAATGGAGGAAAAAAGTTTACAGCGGTGATGCAAGCTTTTCAGATCGATCCAGCAAAGACACAATCAGGAAAGCGTCGACGAGCAGTTAACATCGACTATAGTAAGCATATCGTATTCACAGATGAAGATCTGGTGGGAGTGAGAACCCCACATCATGATGCTTTGATCATTACTCTCAGGATAACTAACTATGATGTCGACAAGTTGCTCGTCGACCAAGGAAACTCATCCGAGGTAATGTATCTCGACCTATTCAAAAAATTGAAGTTAAGCATCTCCGACCTAAAGGAGGCTACTGCCGCTTTAGTTGGCTTCGCTGGAAAAGTGACTATGCCCTTAGGAAAGAGCGTGCTACCAGTAAGGGCAGGAAATGTCTCTAAAATGATTGAGTTTCTGGTAGTCGACATTGACTCGCCATACCAGGCTATCCCCGGCAGAGGATGGCTACACGCAATGAAGGCAATCTACTCGACCTACCACCAGAAGCTCAAATATGTGACCGAGCGAGGAGTAATGGAGATCCATGGAGATCAAGCGATGGAAAAAAGGTGCTTCATAGTGGCCATCCGCCCAAGACTAGAGAAGAAGGCCGACAGACCCAGCGAGAAAGTTGAGGAACAAGAAGGTCTGACACCTTCGAAATAGCTGTTAAAGTACGGAAGACCTGGAGTGGAAGAGACCAAGCTCCTCCTCTCTGAACGGGTCATCGAGAACCTGGAGGAAGTTACAGCTGGAGGTAGCGACGATGACAGGGTTTTCTTGATTGGAGCTTCTCTCACAGATTAGGAACAGAAGGAGTTGACGATTCTGCTGAGAAGCAATGTAGACGTTTTCATATGGGAACCATACGAGCTGCCTGGGATTGATCATAGTGTGGTATGTCATCAGCTACATATCAACTCCACCTTCAAACCAATCACGCAGAAAGCACGACAAACTGCGTCGGAGAAGGCAAAGGCCGTGGAAAAAGAAGTTGAAAAATTATTGGATGTAGGATCCATTCGGGAAGTCCAATTCCCTAAATGGTGGTCCGACCTAGTAGTAGTCCCAAAGAATAATGAAAAATGGAGAGTCTGCATCGAATTCACTGACCTTAATAGGGCATGCCCTAAGGACAGTTTCCCTCTCCCAAAAATCGATCAGTTAGTGGATGCCACAGCAGCTCACAAAAGGATGAGTTTTCTGGATGCATACTCGGGGTATCATCAGATCCCTCTGTATGCTAAAGACCAGGACAAGACATCATTCATCACCACCATTGGATTATAGTGTTACAAGGTCATGCCCTTCGGGCTAAAAAATGCAGGGGCAACCTACCAGCGGCTGGTCACCAAGATGTTCAAAGATCAAATGGGAGACCCCATGAAAGTTTACATCGACGATATGCTCGTCAAAAGTAGGAAGAAATAAGACCACCTCTTAGACCTATCAACAACCTTCGAAATCCTCAGGAAGTACCGAATGAAACTTAACGCGAGCAAGTGTTCTTTTGGTGTCCAGTCAGGAAAATTTCTTGGGTACTTGGTCAGTAAGAGAGGCATTGAGGCTAATCCAGACTAGATCGATGCAGTAAACAAGGTACAACCTCCTCGAACAATTTGTGACGTACAGATGCTCATCGGTATGCTCGCTGCCTTGAACCGTTTTATCTCAAAGTCCTCCGAGAAGTGCAAACCGTTCTTCCAGCTCCTAAAGGGAAACAAAACAGTAGAATGGAATCAAGATTGCTCGCGGGCATTGGAAGAGCTAAAGGCTTACCTTATCTCACCACCACTGCACGTCATACCACAGGAAACAGATTCCTTGTACTTATACCTCGCCGTTTCCAACCACACTGTCAGTTTTACATTGACATATAAAAAAGCAGGAATCCAACACCCCATTTATTATGCGAGCAAGACCTTATTAGAGGCCGAGCAGTGGTACCTAGCACTAGAGAAGCTCGCCTTTGCACTTATAGGGGCTTCGAGGAAGTTAAAGCACTACTTTGAAGCTCACACTATCATCGTCCTTACATCACACCCCCTTAAAGCAATCCTGAGGAAAGAGAATTTGTCGGGCAGACTATCTAAATGGTTTATCGAGCTCGGAGGATTTGACATCCAATTTCAACCAAGGAACGCAATCAAAGGGAAAGTCCTTGCTGATTTCATAGCCGAATTCACAGGCGAGAAGCCTCTCGACCAACTTCAACTCGTGAAGCAAAGGGAGAATCACACGATAGGGGAAATCTGGAAATTGTTTGTTGATGGAGCCTCCAATTCAAAGGGGGCAGGAGTAGGCATCGTGATTATCACTCCAAAAAATGCAATCCTCGAACAGGGAATTAGGCTTGGATTTGAAGCCTCCAACAATGAGGCAGAATATGAGGCCCTGATAGCCGGCCTCCAGAAGGCACACACTTTGGGGGCAAAGCAGTTGCAGGTGTTCGGCGACTCACAATTAGTCTATAATCAGATAAGTGGAGACTACAATGCAAAAGATGAAAGGATGGCAGACTACCTCGCCTTGGCAAAGAGGATATTGGCTAACTTTGAGGAAGTCAATGTCCAACAGTTTCCCAGAGGACATAATAGCCATGCTGACGCCCTAGCAGCCCTGAGTTCAACAATTAATTCCGACTTAAAAAGAACAATCCCCATCGATTTCCTAGCTCATCCGAGCATTAATCGTAACAACGAGCTGCCAAGCGTGGAGCATGTGCTCTAAATTGAGTCAGCACCCAATTGGATGGATCCTTTAAAGGACTATTTGAAGGATGGCGCACTTCCAGATAATAAGAAGACCGCTCACCAGATAAGAGTCAAAGCTGCTCGCTTTCACTTATCTCCTGAGGGCAAGCTGTATAAGAGATCGTTCTTCGGTCCCTACCTTCAATGTGTTCACCCGAGGGATGTCAAACAAATTTTACATGAACTCCACGAGGGAATCTGTGGAGGACATATTGGAGGAAGGTCATTGGCTTTTCGAGCAATGAAAGAAGGCTACTGGTGGCTATATATGCAAAAAAAACTCTGCAGTGTATGTTCGCAAATGCAAAAAATGCCAACTTCATGCTCCCATGGTCCATAAACCCGCCAGCGATCTAAAATCACTTTCCAGACCATGGCCATTCGCCCAATGGGGAATGGACATCGTAGGACCTCTTCCTACCACTGTCGGCAATCGCAAGTATATGTTGATCGCAACTGACTACTTCACCAAATGGATCGAGGCAGAGCCACTGGCAAACATTCGAGATGCGAATATGATAAGATTCATATGGAAAAATATAATCATCCGATTTGGGATCCCTAGGACCATCATCACTGATAATGGAATGCAGTTAGAGAGTGGCTCCTTTAAGAATTTCTGTAATGACCACGGAATCAGACACTGCCTATCCTTAGAGTAATGGCCAAGCCGAGGCTTCTAATAAAACGGTGATCGATGGGCTAAATAAACAATTAGAATGAGACAAAGGCACATGGGTAAATAAACTACCGCATATTCTGTGGGCCTATCGTACTACCCCACGTCGATCAACGGGGGAAACTCCATTCTCACTAACATACGGAATGGAAGCAGTCATACCATTAGAAGCAGGCTTACCCACTATGAGGTCTACCCTTGTCGACTAGGGCCAGAATGATGCAGCATTGCTCAATGAGCTTGACCTAGCTGATGAACGCCGAGAGCTTGCCTTTGTGAAACTAGCGAGCTATCAGCAACAGCTCGCAAAGCACTATAACAAGAAGGTCAATCCAAGGGCATTCCGATTTGGGGACTATGTCCTAAGGAAAGTCTTGGGAAGCGCAGTAAAACCATCAGATGGCAAGTTAAGGCCAAACTAGGAAGGACCATTCAAGATAACAAGAGATAATCTGCGAGGAGCCTATCACTTAGAAACGCTAGAAGGCAGAGAGATAACTCGAGCATGGAATGCAGCCAATCTTAAGAAATTCTATTTCTAGATTCTTCTTTTGCATTGTACTTATGAGACTGGAAGCTCATTTCCCTATCATTAATAAAAATTATTTAGCAGTTGCATTCGACGAAGTGTCAGTTAACTAGTATATGAACTTTATAACTCACACGCCCTTTCCAAGTGACAGGAACATTAATTATTACGCTATAGCAGGGAAATTTCCCTCCTCATGTTTTCGTTATGAAACATGAAAAACCTTTTAGCATTGCCCCTGGTAATATATGAAGCCCTACAGGAGATCCTTAGGCAATATGGCCAGTTCAAAATTGGTTGCCAAATAATGTTTGGTTAATAAAATCATGATCGGATAGAGCATCTAACACCAGGTGTGTCCTTGCCAACTGCCACACTTAGGCCTAAGGGAGTGTGATGACACAACCTAAAAGGTAAAGTGGGGCAGATTAGTATCTTATAAGCATACTGGACTGGAGGGACACTTACTTGACAATGCAAACTTACAAATCTAGTCAGCCAGGAGAGGCCCAAGGTTATTGAGAAAAGTCTAAAGGATGTGGAAAATATAAAACACTTGTTTAGTCAGTAAATTCGCCCAAAACATAAATTTTATATTACTTCACCACATTTACAACATATACAACCCATGTTTAGTCGGCGAGCTCGCCCAAAACATCAACATTACATTATCACATATGAATAGAGAGTTACTACTGGAAAAATCTTAATGAGGTCGAGGCCTCTGAACGAGATAATCATCCACTTAATCTCTTCGACCATTGTCGGGATGGGGAACTATCTCCTCCTCAACTTCATTCGCATCCGACTCCAATAGCTGCCAAGGGATGGCATCGATAGGGATCCACTGATCATCTCTTCGAAATGGGTTAGGCATCAGGGTGTAAGGAGAGATCTCATGACGATACCAGAGCATTGTGTTCCTTGGTACTTGCAGCTCCCTCAGGGCACTTAACCATCCCCTGATAAAGGCGATCTCTTCAAACTTTGTCAACCTCGTTGGAGCATTTAGCCAACCTTAGTTGTAACCATCAACCCATACTCGCCGAGATCCTCTCTTAAACAGATGCCTTAACCGAGTGACATCCCTTTGAAGCCCAATAATAATCACGTATGCTCGTCGGACATAATCACGGAGCTCTTCCATTTCCTTAGCTGGGCTCCTTACGTTTGTACCAGCTTGCGGAACAATCGATGGGGTAGAACCTCGCAGCACCGGTGGAACATCACTTGATCTAGCTCTAACTCATGACGAGGAGGAACCTCGTAATACTACAGGAGCAGTGCTCGACGCATGCTCCCTGAGTCGCGAGACTTCCCTTCTAAAAGATTTATTCTCCTGCTAAAGAATTTCTCCAACCTGGTTAATCTCGGAAGCATCTAGAAGCCTTGCTCTCAAAGTATTCACCTCTTCTTGGACTGGGGCCCCGACTTCTTCTATATCTTAGAGCCTGTCTTTCAGTTTAACGACGAGCTCAGTCTGCTCTATGAAACGCTTATTCCTCAATCGCAGT
The DNA here is from genome assembly GCA_949130495.1 of Sambucus nigra. NCBI lineage: Eukaryota > Viridiplantae > Streptophyta > Magnoliopsida > Dipsacales > Adoxaceae > Sambucus > Sambucus nigra. Next base: position 344,472,046 of record OX422219.1, on the reverse strand, counting down.
GATTTGTAAATCCTCATAAAGGTATGCCGAACTTCATAACTTACATCAGGACCAAGCATTCTTCCCAATTGAGAAGTGGTTGGTATATAATACACAACATCAATCAACTACAAGCAATAAAAGATCAATGAAAGATAGAGTTATTCAGTACACTAAAGGAAAAAAGTCTTCTCATTTCATTCATACGAAAAAGATCAGAGTACATTGAAGAATCAGAAGGGAATATTACAAACAAAGATATAAAAATAATCCTAAGGATAGATCAGCTGGAGACGTTGAGTTTCTCAGAAGAAGCTGGATGCTTCCCCTTATCAGCAACGATAGGAGCATCACCCTCGGCAGGGACAACATCTGTATCTCGAGCAGGAAGGGCAGCAACATGAATTGACTGAGGAACAGAGCCAGCACCTTCGATAGCTGGGGCAGGAACTTCATCCATGATAGGCTTTGGGCCTGGCTCGTGCTCATCAAATAGTGGAGAGGCAATATCCACACCAGTAGCTAAAAGGGCCTTGTTCCAACCCTTCTTGAAGTTCAGATGGATGATGTAGCCTATCTAAACCTCAGCGTCTTCATACGCAGCAGCCCACCCGGAGTTATATGAGTCCTCCTTAACGGTGGCTGCTTGAGACTCTTTCTCCTTCAGCTACTCAGTCAGCACTTTGTTCTCCTCCATAATTTCCAACTTGCTTGAGCAGACCAGATCATAAGCTTGCAGCAATTCATTCAGTTCTTTAACTACTACCTCCCGCTCTCGATTGGCTTTAGCAAGAGCCAGATTGGAAGACGTTCGAGCAGTAATAGCAGCCTTCAAACTAACCTCGAGCTCTGTACCCTTCACTCTCAAAGCAGCATTCTACTTATCCAACTCATCGTTGTTATTGATCAACTCGTCACGAGAGTGATAGAGCACTACAAAATCAGTCACAAACTGCAAGTAAAAGAAGATATTAGAAGAAATAAACATACAGAAATTGGGAAGCATTAGAGAAGAGAAATAGACTTACCAAGGCTAGCCTCTAGCTCACTTGCAGAGCTAACTGGTCAGTCCCCACCACCCTTTGTCGATCAGCAGGAAGGACTGCTCGCTTGAGCAGCGCAGGGGCCAACTAGGGAGAAGTGGCAATCGAGGCCCCCTCCAGCAACGCGGACACAGGCACTAAGGCCTGCCCAACCTTTGTCCTCGCCTCCATTTTTCTCCTCTCCTCTTCCTTTTCCTTCTCCTTCTCTATCCTCCTCCTCCTCTCCTTGACCTTCTTCTTCTCCTTAATCTTCTTCTTCTCTTCTTCCCTCTTCCTCTCTCTCTCACCTGCTCTTCTTACTTCCTCTTCTTCTTCTGCTCCTGAGCAGCAAACCGAGAACCAGTAGCAACAGCCCCACTACTGGACTTTTACTTTTTTGACCTTCGAGTAAGGATCACATCATCATCATCATCACGAATCATGTTTTTCCTTGGAGGAACTATTTCCTTGCTAGAGCTTCTAGACTTACTTGAGGGATCTTGGGCTTCAGAAACCTCTTTTGAGCTAGAAGAGCTATCACTGCTAGATCTCTCCTCGTTGGGAATGCCTTCAATACCTCCCCTAATATCACTCTTAGGACTACTCTCCTCCTCGTCTAACTGAATGGGATCAACAGTAGCTTCTTCAAAAATATCAAACTCAAGAATGCTATCCACCGGCCTCGCTATAAAGCTAGACCCAATGTTTTTGTACTCGAGCAAGAAAGCAGCAGACCGGGGATGTTCACCGTCAGCTAAGGGCTCCCTCATATTCCAAGCTTTAACCAACTCTGAAATTCGAACCTCGCTGAGGGAAGGCTCCAAGTTCTTCGACCTCGCTGAAGAAAAAACAAGAAAAAGTTAGAGAGTTCACACATTAATAAAGAAGTTGAAAAGACAAAGCAAATACTACCTATGTACTCTTCCCCATAAAAGGGAACAATAAACCTATCAGACCTCGACCCCTTAGTTTGGGGGGAGAATTACCAATTTCTAGCAAGAAAGCCATCTTGCCAGTAATCCTTGTGGGAATCAGGTAGGTTTACTACCAATACCCTGTCAGGACTCCTGGCCTTGAGATAAAGAACACCAGAGCTAGTTCGAGAAAAGGAATAGCAAAAACAGACTTCGGTGAGCCCTAATTTGGCGCCATAAAGTTGATTTATTCTATGGATACCATTGATTATCTTCCATACATTGGGCGAACACTATGCAGGAACAATATTGAAATAACCAAAGAAATGCAAGAATAAATCGTTTGGAAGAAAAGTAAGCCCCCTTGGGAAAGTAACAAGATGTGGATCCAATGAGTTCCCTCTATCTCTCTGACATTTTTAGGAAGAGAGGCGCACTCCATCTCTACTCACTCTGGGATATTGTAAAATTTCCTAAACTCAGACACTGACCTATTACCTATCTTTTCCATTTGTAAACCCTAAACTACAAATTCAAATAAAGCACAGATAGAAAGAAAATGAGACTTACGAGATGAAAGTTTGACTTGGACAATGCAAGATCACAAGCCCAAATGATGAGGGAGATCAAAAGCAAAGAAAATTAAGACCTAGAGAAGAGGGTACAAATTATTAAAGCTCGCAAACGATGGAAGAACACTAAGAAGCTTGAAATGAAAACTATGAAACGCTGCTCAAAATGACTTTTAAATGTTACTAATCATCGCGCACAGGACACGAAGCAACTTCCGCCTAAATCAGTCCTCAAACTTTAGGAAGAGTTACGTGATATGTGAAGGAGCCATTATGACAAATCATTTAAATTTATTGAGACCAAATTATGGCCCAACAAATTTAGGGGCAATTGTGGGTACTCGGATTTGGCATTACGGGCCTGGACGTTTAAACTAATTAAAATGGCCCAAAGTCCAAACCCTTCGCACCTTAACATTAATTCAGTTATGACTTAGTCTTCTCCTATGTTCTCGTATAGAGATATTTCAGGAGAAGATGGTAAACGTGGGGGAGTCCAACACCCCCACTCCCCGAAGACAGACATGTATATAATAAACCCTAGGTTTGGGTCAAAGGACACGCACTGTATTCTTTATAAATGCTCCCCAAAGTACATAGAAATAATACTGACTGCACCCCCGTGGACGTAGGCATTCTTGCTGAACCACATACATCTTCTGTTGTGTGATTGGCATTTTATGTTTCTTATTTTTCTTGGTGATTGCGCTTCTCTTATTTACTTGTGTTACAAATAATTGTCACCACACTAAGTTATCTTCTGTAGAAGTCTACTTAGCTACCTTTACTGTCTATCTATCTTCCATAAAAGTCTTCTCAACTACTTTGATGGCTGAGTTATCTTCTGTTGCAGTCCGCTTAGCTACATTGATTGATGAGCTATCTTTATTAGAATTCTTATTAGAGGTTATTATAGATGAGCTCTCTTCCTTAGAAGTCTTCTAGGCTCTTTTCTCGTCATAAGTAAATTCTTTTATAAAGTCTATTATGGCCTGACCCTTGTCTTCTCGTTCCACATCCCAAGCCATCAGTCTGCTGGATGTTTTGGCTTGTGAATGACTTGTCGTAGAGGAAGTTTGGTATGTACAATATTTATTATGCACTTGAAAGTAGGGTTTCATTCCTCTAGATCCTTTAATCGAGGCTAACACAAACTTCTCCAGCCTATTTTACCAGATTTCAACTCCACGGTATGCCTTGTTAGTGTAGTAAACGAGATTTTGTATTCCATCTTCTTGTCAGACCAACATTGAGTGGACTTCAGATTCTGATACGACCAAATATAAGTAAAGTTTCTCACCTAAGAGTGGCCTTGATAGTGGAGGCGTTAACCCTATGTACTTTTTAGTTCCAAAAAGGCAACATTCTTCAATCCACTCAAAGGTTTTTCTGAGTACTTAGAAAAATGAAATTTATCGATCGCTTTTAACACAAATCTATTTAGTAAGGCTACTCATCTTGTAAATATTTTTCTTATCTCTTTTAATCGCAGGTGGGTGCATGTTAATCAATGCTTGAATCTTGTTAGGGTTGGGCTCTATGTCCCTTTGATTGACAATAAAGTCGAGTAATTTTCCTTCCAAAGATACACTTTGTTGGATTTAACTTCAGTTAATACTTCTCCAGTTGGTCAAACGTCCTTCCAAGGTCATTGGTGTGATCGTCTACTTTCTTACTCTTGGTTAGCATCTTTCCCATGAATAGATTCATAGTTTTTCCAATATTCTCCACAAAGACTTTATTCACCAGCCTCTGGAAAGTAGCTCCAATGTTTTTTACTCCTAATGGCATCATGTTGTAGTAGTATGTTCCTCAACTAGTGATAAATTACGTCTTATGCCTATAATTTAGATTCATCTTAATCTGATTATTCCTTGAATAAGCCTCCAAGAAGTTGAGTAACTCATGCCCGGTGGTGGCATCGACCAGGTGATTAATTATGGCCAGATGATAATATTCCTTAGGATAAGCCTTATTGAGGCAGGTGAAATCTTTTTTTAAATAAAAGGGAATAAGCCCCTAAATTTATTAAATAATGGTAGAATATCCCTACCAAGGAGACTTGAATAAACTAAAGAAACTATGAAAAAAATCTAGAAAATTATTTCATAAAAAACCTAATAGATGGGAAACTATGAAGATCCATTCTAAATACCCCTCTAACTGATTTTGGGAGGTCTAGGGATTTGAGGTAGACTTCAGTTCCATTGAAATGAACAACATGATTAGCTATATGATCTTTAGTTGTTTTTCTTCTCTCTAAACATGTTAGTAGACTTTAGAGATGGGTAGATCCTTTATTTCCTCTATGATATCTATAACTGACCAATAAGGTTTGAGAATTTAGCCTTTTAGGATATTAATCACCACTTGAGAATCAGATTCCATAATAACATTTTGAAAATGGAGAGATTAACATATTTTGAGGCCTTATAGGATTTCCATACATTCATCTCAAGTATTAGACATGGAGCCTTCATTGGATGATAAAGCTTGAATGAAACCTCCTTTGTGGTCCCTAATGATGCCACATGTACCTGTTAGGCTTGAATTGCCTTTAGAAGGCCCATCAGTGTTTAACTTAACTAAATTTGTAGTTCGAAAAGACCATTTTACAAGATAGAATGAGGGATAAAAGCAAGCATAACAAAGACCATAAATGACTTGGGCCTCTTCATGGTATCGGAAAGATAACTTGAAGATAGTTTTAAAAGAGCAGACTTTGATAAGATTGATCACATTATTGATTATCCTTGAGTTGTACATTATAACACCATCATAGACATGAGTTTTTGCTAACCCAAATTTCCCATAAAATACAGCATGGGATTATCAAATGAAGGTATAAAAGGAAGTCTTTATTTATTTTAATCAACCACCAAGACATAACTTTTTGATCAAGAGATAAAAGTTTCACCTTAAGACCAAAGAAGTTGGAAAAATGAATCCAAATCATCTTGGCTATAGGACCCTCAAAAAATAAGTGATTAAAGCTTTCTTTATTTTGGTAAAATCACTTATATAATAAAATAATTCAAATGCCTTTGAGTTGAGTCAAGTCCTCAAGGGGCCACTATTATTGATGCATTTCCAAATGAAACATGAAATTTTATGAGGGATTTCGTTATTCCAAAATATTTTGCAAAGAAGAGAAGAGGATTTTGATTGTTTGGTGATTTCCCGACCAGATTTAGTGGAGAAATCTCCACTATAAGTTAGATACAGGTGCTTTATCCCATTTACTTATGAAATAAAATATTCAACTCTAGCTTTAAGCAACTTGACTCTTTTGAATGTGTGTTATGTCTTTCCAATTTAAGTGTTGAACCTACACTTAAGAAAGATAGAACATAAGCTATTAGTGTTAGTAATATTCCACCATAGTTTCATGGAGAAAGATTTAATGATGTCTGCCAGAGATATGAATCTAAGACCTCCTTCCTCCACTGGGAAACAGAGATCATTCCATTTTTTTCCAATGATTTCTTCTTCCAAACTCCTAAGAAGAACCCTAGAGAAAATTGTTAAACATATTATTGATGAGATTATGAGTCTTGATAGGAGGATTTAATACAGTAATACATTGAATGGAAATGGATGATAGAACAAATTTTATAAGAGATTTTCTCCCTGAAAAGGAAAGGAATTTGGTCTTCCAACTTTTAATCTTGGATGCAATTATATTGATGATATATTTAAACTAGCAATGCTTGATTCTACCATAAAAAATAGGGCACCTCAGAGAACTGATAGGGTCTTTCTTTAATAAAAAAAAGCTAGCAACTTTAATTAATTTAACAATTCTTCTACTCATAGAGTGATGCACTGTAAAGATTCATTTATCATAGTTCACAACCTGACCTGAGGATTTTTCAAACTTCTTTAGGAATGTCATGAGATTTTTCAAGTTTTTAGAAGAACCATTGCTGAAAATGATTGTGTCATTAGCAAAGGTCAAGCTGCTAATAAGGGGGCAACCTCTAGGATGGGAGAATGTCTTAATTTTATTAGAAAGCATGAGATTATGAATGCGTAGTCTTAAAACTTCTGCTACAATCACAAAAAGTCCTAGAGAGATAGGTTCTCCTTATTTAAGACCCCTATGGGATTTAATGAAACCTCCAACTTGACCATTCACAATTGTGGAGAACTAATTATTGGAAATGATCCTCTAAATTCTATTTATCCAAACTTTTGAAAATCCAAACTTTATGAGAGTTTTGATAAAGAAGAGCTAAGACACTCTGTCGTGAGATTTTGATTGATCTAATTTAATCACCCCATTTGATCCATGAGTTTTTTCCCAATCATGGACATTAGCTCTTTAGCCATAAGGATATTTTTTGAGATTTGCCTCCCTTTGATAAAACGTGATTGAGAGTTGCTTATAATATGAGAGAGAGTAAGGAAAATCTATACACAAGGTTCTTGGTAATAATTTTGAAGAAAAAATTTCATAAACTAATTGGTCTAAAGTCTGAATAAAGATTTAGAGATTTTAATTTGGGGATAAAATTTAAGTTGGTGCTAGTCCAACTTTTGGGTAATTCCCCACCTGAGAAGAAGTGATTAATAGCTTGAACAATATCATCTTTAATGACATGCCATAATCTCTTGTTAAAAAAGCCAGGAAAGCCATCTGGCCCTGAACTACTGTCTTTATTTAGATCTGATATTTCTTGGTCATCAGAAAAAACATCCAGAACTTGTGAGTTAGTTGGAGGAATTTTTAGCATCAATAACATGAATTAAATCATCTTTATGTTCTATATCTACAGCTTGAGAAGTACCACTATAATGGTTAATGAAGGTTTGTTTAATACTTTCAAACTCTTCAATCAAATTCTCATGTTTGTCTTTATTTCTGAGCATCTCCAGCTTTGAGTTTTTGGATTTAATAGAGGCATAAAATATCCTTGAATTGGAATCCCCCTTATATAGCCATCTTCTACCCATTTTTTGAAGACAAAATTCTTCTTCTTGCCTTAGAGCTACTTGAAGATTTTCCATAGACTTAGAAAGCTGCTCCCTATTTGAAACTATAGGGTTAGATTCATAAATAATCTCATTTTCATTTACTTCTACTTTAATTTTAATCACCTGGTCTAGGATATTTTGGTTGTTAGATTAATTCCAGCTAGTGAGATCCTTCTTGAGTCTCTGGAGTTTAGCTGGAAATTTTCTAAGAGGGTTGCCTATAATAGGGATGGACCATGATTCTTCAATAATTTTCTTAAGGTTAGGATTGGAACACCACATGTTTAGGAACTTGAAAGGCTTGGGAAAATTATTTGTTTGGGGTTTTTAGAGAAAAGAAGAGGTGAGTGATTTGAACATGATTTGTTCAGGTGTTTTAAGAAAAATGGGAATGAGGTTAGACACTCTGTAGAAGCAAGCCCTCTATCCAATGTAGATCGTATTTTCCCTTTATCTTTGAAATTATGCCAAGTATAAGGAGACCCTGAATATCCCACTTATAAAATACTAGCATTGGAGATGAACAAATTAAAGTCCGCTACTGAATTGTGATCAATATTATGACCTCCCTTCTTAGCTCCACTTTTGGAAACAACATTGAAATCTCCCATTATAAGCCATAGTTGATTCTCAGAAATGTTTTTATGGGACATTAGAGAGTCCCATAAAGTTATTATATCTCCTCTAGAGCATTTGGCATAGACTACAAAAAGGATGACATCTTTGGGAAATTGAGTGTGGGAAATCTTCAACAATAGGGATTGATCATCCATCTTCAAAACTGTATAAGAAACTCCAAATCTCCAAAGAAACCAAAATTTTCTATCCTATTGGAAATACCTCCATCAAAATTTAGGATTCATCTAAAGTCTTAAGGATTATATTTAGGTTCAAGAATAGCTATGAAAGGCAATTGGTGGTTTTTCAAAGCTTTTTTATTATTATTCTTGAAGGTTTATTTTATAAACATATGAGGTTCCAAGATATAAAGTTGATTAGTAGGAACCTAATGAATCACAAGTTTGAGTTACCTTTAGATTAAATCTGGTGATTCTTCAAGACATAGGGTCTACTAGTTTATGAAGGATTTTGGTAGAAGAAAATTTTGTGGTACATTCTGAGCTGACATTGCCTTATTTTATTGTAGTTTCCATCTTATTATTTTTTGCATTTATTCTTTTTGAGAGGTGTTGTGAAAAAATAATGAGCTCTTCTATGAAAGGTGGGGTTTTGAATCTATCATCGTCCTCTTCTTTTTTAGTAAAAGCTTTGCCATTATGAGGGTTACTTTTGAAACCTCTTGGAGAACTGATCATTGGTCTGAGTTTTAGATTTGTCAGGGCTAATTATTTGTGGTTGAGAAAATATTCTAGGATTGAATCATCTATGAAGTTGGAATTCGGTGAAAGAGGCATATTAAGTGACTGAGGTGGAGTGGATATGGGTGATTAGTTGGTTGATTATTGAGGGTTTGAGGCATCATTTGAAGGGTGTATTTGAGGAGGGATATTTAGGGCGAAAGTATTTGGAAAAATATTTTGAGACATCTTTTGAGGATCTTGGTCAATAATGATTGTGGGAGATTTGGATGGATTAGAAGGATATTTAGGTATAGAAGGTTGGTTCAAGTTGAATAAGGTATCCAGTATGGAAGTTTGAGGATTTTGAGAGTTTTTAACACTATCATGGTTTAAACATTTCATAGGATTTTGGGTAGTGATTGGAGGTAACTGGAGGTAATTGGTTCTTGATTGATATTGGTATTGGGATAAGGGGTTCGGTTGAACTTGGTTCTATTTAAGGTCTTTTCTCCCATCTTTTTTAAATAGTGGATGACATATTTACCTTATTGAAGACACATTTGGATGCATCATGGCCAAGCTTTGAACACTTATTGCAATAAGGAGGGTGTTTTCATAAATGATTTTTCCCCAAATCCTTTATCCCGACATCCTATCCAACATCTATCTGGTCTAACATCTAGAATATTTAGTTCCACGCAAACTCGTGCTATACTTAGCCTATTTCCAAAAATAGTTGAGTTATCGAGCTTAAGTAGTTTGCTAACCACCTATGCTATAGAATATGGGGAGGCTTTTGAGAAGAAGTGGATAGGAGAGGCTGAGAGGGAGATCCAAATTGGGTCAATGGGACTTTCTATTTTTTGGTATGAATGAGGGACTTAATTTGAATCATCGCATGGGAAATTTGCCAAAGTACCCTTGGTTTTTCACCTAAAGGGATATGAAATCATCTTCTACATAGAGTTTGATTAGAATGTGTTTCTAGTCAATGAGGTTAATATGAAATGCACCTTTGAGACTCATGGTATGGAATGTTTTCTAATATCTTCTATGGGAGGCCTTCTGTGAGAAAACTTACCAACCAAAGAGTATTTTTATGGTTTTTCATGTTTTTGAATGTCAGCATGAGATAAGCGAATTGCAGGCTCTCCTTTGTGGGATAAAACAAGGAGAAGAGGGATGCCTTTTGATGTATTGTTTCCTTTAAAAACACATGCAAATGATTTGTTAATCGGGTGAGGAGGATCAATATGTTTGATAGGAAAGTTTTGAATGTACGTGAAAGTTGCCATGCAACCCTAGCTAGGGTTGAGAGGCGACTAAAGAGAGAGAGAGAGCTAATCCGTATATCGATAAAATCGATACACATGATTCACTTATCATTCTTATGTACCATAACAAGGCTCGAGAGGCACTCCGAGTACCTAAAGTACTCAATACAGCCTACCTTTACTATTTTGTCAACCTCCTATTGAATAGACAATAGGCTGAACGCTCATCATTTCTATCTAACGGTCTTCGCAAGTTTCACAATATTGAGATCATGGCAAAGAAATCCTAGATCTATACCTGGTATGTCCTCGTGACTCCAGGAGAATACACTCTTTCTCTATCATCTCTAAGGTTCAGTTTGGTGACAAACCGATTTGTGTTGTCCTCTTAAGATGTTCGATATCTAGAACACTGGTTCAATTTTATCTGCGACCTCTCTTGTGACCATATTTTCTTCATTTCGAGGATCCATGTTGATTTGATAAGTGCCAGTTAGTTTAATTTATTCCTCTTGTTTGGACGACATGTAATATCATTCCCAACTTCCATTTGGTTTTCTTTCACCACACTAATCCCATAGTTTGTCGAGAACTTTAGGCATTGTTGAACAGTGGAAGGTATGACCTCAAATTTTTTTAGGGCAACCTTACCAAAGATAATGTTGTAGGTTGAGTGGAAATTCTTGTTAAGGATAAATAAATGTATCATTTATGTTCAACAGGTAAGCCATGTGCCTATTATAACCTCTAGTTTGATCATTCTCAAGGGGTACACCGTCTCCCCTGAAAAATGGATAAGAGTTATGTGGTATGCTTTTAGTGTTTAGTTTTTAAACCTTAACTTCTTGAAACAATTGTGGAAATGTACATCTACGGAGATACCATTATTGAGCCAAACTTTTGTTATCTTCTCTCGTGCACTATCATAGTGACCACCATAGGGTCGTCCTGGGGATAGACAACTCCTAAAAAATCATCTTCTGAAAACCCAATAATGAGACGATTTTTATTTACCTTCAGAGGATAATTATCCCCACTATTTGCCAAATTAATCTCTCTAATATGGGAATAGGCTTTCGCCTCAATGACGTAGGCTTACCTCTCGTTAGACCCATCTACGCCATCGACATCACCTCTAGGTATAAAGTGGAAACCAAAGGAAATCATGGTGAAGTCATTTATTGGCTCGTTGGTATTTTTAGGAAAATCCTAATCTCGTTCATCATTTGGGTTCCCACCTTGGCCACGTTTCTTCTCATTTGCCTTTTTTCAAGGGGATTTAGATCATTGCTTGGGCTTATAGTCATCCCTCATATCTGAGCGACCACATTTGTTCGCATATTTGATCAATTTTCCACTTATAATCAAAGATTTTATCTCATTTTTCAATGCTAAGAAATTAATGGTATTATGGTCATAATCTTTATGGAACTCACCATACTTATCCTTATCTCTCTAGTTCGGTGTGACCTTCAATTTACCCAACCATTTTAGTTTGTTACTTTCTCGAATATCTCTGACGATGTGGTGTACACCTACGGTGAGCAGGGTATATTCATCCAATCTCCTCAGTTTCTTAACTTTCTTCTTGTGGGGATTTCCTTCTTGATTGTTCTCTTGTTAGACTCAAATCTGGCATGACTAGATTCTTTTGCTAACATAGCCTCTTCGGCATTCATAATTTTGTCTACCTTAGCAAAGAGTTCGTCCATCAGGCTTGGAAGCTCTTTATCTAGTGCCCAAAATAATTTTCTAGTTAATAGATCGTTTATGATAGCGGCGATGGAATTTTTTCCATCGTAATGTATCACTTCTAGTTATTTTTGTGTTGAATCTTGCGATAAACTCCCTGATTGTCTCCTCCCCACTTTGACAGACAGTTAGTAGGTGGCCACTTTTTTCATTGGTTTTGTACCGAAATAAAAATTATTGACAAATAGGTTGCCCAACTACTGAAAAGTCGAGTTCTTCTCTCTTGACAAGCCACCATACTAGACTTGAGTTGACCTAGTGATAGTGTTGGAGAAATCCCTACAACACATCTCATTTGAGATAGAATAAATATCTAAGGCCTCTTGGTATTACTCCACGTGCAACATCGGATCTCATTTCCCATTGTACTTGGGAGGGATAACCCGTGGCTTAAATTTAGTAGCGATTAGATAACCCACTTCTATGGTTGTAAATGGTAATCCTTGAATGAAGTCTCTCCATAGAGGATTCTTTGTTTTGATGATTTCACCAAGCCAGTCTACCAAGTGTTAAATATACACTTTCCCAAGGTTGTTCTTATCTCTTGGCCTTTACTGTGATGATTTTCTTTGCTTGAACTTGGCTCTCGGCTGAGCTTTCATCCTAAGAAGTCTAGTCGTCTTTTTCCAACCCTCTCATGCTTGGGCTTTACCTAACCAAGTACTCAAAGTTTCTCATCTAATACCATCTTAGTTCCTCTCTACATTCTTTGTATTAGTGTTCCCTTGATTCTCTTGGGCTCAAATGATTTAATGTGTAATTCTTGTTTAGTCATTGCAGAACACTCAACCATTCCAGGAATATGTATGTTCATCATCATTTCCCTTGATCTGATGGTGGAGGTTTCCCCTAGACATTAGGATCTGTCATTCCGGCCTGATTTAGAGTACTTTTACCATATACAATCGTATTTATCATCCTAGCCTAATTCAAATTACTTTGATCACTATTTTTGCCTCTTGAGGGTAAATTGAATCTCATTGGATTTTTGGTTGATCTGTCATAATAAATTCGCCTCTTATCCTTATATGAGGCTGGGGGTGGAATTTCTCATCTTTTATTGGATTTTTCACACCATATTCGGTTAACTAAGTTTAATTTAGGCTTATTTTCCCCCATTTAGAAAAATTTATGTTAGTTCCTTTATGCTATCTTATACAGCCTCTTGGCCTCTAGACAGGCTCAGTAGGATTTCCTATAGATCACCCATAACCATAGATGTTGAGGGGATGGATTCTTTAGTGGCTCAAATGCTTTTGGGTTGTTCCATTGTATTCACAATATTTCTAAAAAAACACAGTACCTTAATGCCTAAAGCAGCGTATAACACTTACTATTGCTAAATTTTGTAAGAAATGAGGTTTGAAGCAGGAAAGGATAAACCAAGTTGTGAATTTTAAGGATAAAAATAGAATTGAGTAATAATTTATTCAAAATAACTCTAACCCGTCAAAACCCAAATGAATTGGAATGCGATTCACTAGTTTACTAGAAAACGGGTATCCTCAAGTTTAAAAATGATTAATAATGGTAAAAAAAACGAATGGCTTGATGTGTTCCCACAAACGGTGTCAATCTATTATCGCCTAAAACTGGATTGTGAATTTTATCTTAGCTTGAGCATGTAAGTATAAAAGATAATAGATAAAGAGATGAAAATCATTGTTATACTTATCTAGGACTCACTATGGAGAGAGAGGTAAGAGAAACATAATGAATCCAAACTTATATGGTTTTACACAAGGTGGATCCTATGCCCACTGGTGCAAGTGTTAATAGTATTAATTCGATAGAATGAAAGTTTTTATTCTCAGTCAGCTGTCCTTCTTGTTTCCTCCCCTTCCCTTAAATATGGGTGTTGGTGTATTTGCGTATGAATTATTCCAACTAGCTCATTAGATCGTGTTAGGGGTCTTGTCCTTATAGATTAAACAAGTACCCACTTTACATGATAGTGGATGAATAACTGTAAAGTTATTATAGGAAAACATGGAGGGAGGGAAGGTTCATTTATTTCCATCCCGTGGGTTAATTGCTAACACCATCCCACTATTTGACTCGTGCCTGCTATAACAACGCCATTTGATAGAGTTAGCATGGATGTCAACTGATGGAGTTAAGTGTGCTATCATAAGTAGTTAGACTAATCAGATTACCTACGCTGATTATATTTCCTTGGACAACCATGCTAGTATATGAGACGATCTCATAATTACATGAGACAATCTTATTCTAGTAAAGTAGTGAGTCTAGGTGTCCTCCTCTAACTGGTTTAGGAATCACACCATATTAATGGTATAACACTGCCCTTTTTAGAAACGACTTGAGTTTATAATGTTTTCTATTTTTTGGTACTCATTTAATCATGCGTTGATCTTTAAATTTTGACTGAGTTTTGCATCTTTATAAGCTTTCAACAGGTATAGGTTGACACTTCCCAACTGCGAGAGATATGGATGCGATGGGAAGTGTCAACGAGTCTTGTCCCGAGTTTGGATGGTTTGTGATGTCCAACTAGATTGTTAGCATTAGGTATGAGGGATAGGGTACCGAAGATCGGGGACTATGGATGAGATTCGTGCTAGAGATCATCTTGGAAAGAGGCCTCATGCCTGATAGTATAGTTGCATAATATTTTTGGCTGACTTTCCAAGGTGGGATTTGATTTAAACTCTAGAAAAGGTGTGTTATCGTGGTTTATTAGTTAGGGTAGATCCCATTTGAACTTATGTAGCTTGTTCCCTTCGGGGAATAAAAAAAATCCTCAATACACTTTTTGTTGTGCATGTGGATTTTCGTCACACATCATGTTTATAAATAATATCATTCTACTTTTCATTGATGAATGGATCGTACTTTGTGTTTTCTTTTAATTCTCAGTATTCTATGCATCGGAATAATGGATATTGAATGTATGGACATAATGAGCCTAACTCTTTCCTTAAAATCGGGTGACACGGAATAAAAAAACACATGTATACATAAAAAAGTGCCCCTTCTTTTTAAGAATTTTCTTATTTTGACATAGATGACTTTATCTGCTTGATGACAAACTTATTGTATGTAGTGGCATCGAAGTGTTGATGGAATGAGGTTCCATTTTCTTTGCTTAGTGATTGGGTAAGAGCCTTTTGATATACCTTTGAAATCGGAGTATAATCCCTTGTCCTGGATAAGGTGTTATTTTGCGGGGAACCATTAGTTAGCCTGTTTGTAGGTAATTTATCTCGAAATGAGGGAAGATTTGAGGGGATGGTGTTTGGTGCTTATTTTCTAGGAAAAAATTTTCGATGGTAATTTATTGTCCCTTCTAGGCTTCTTTTGACTATGGCCTTCGCATCATTAGCCTTTATGTGGTTTTTTTAGATAAGGATGACCATGAGGAGTCTTAAAATGCCTTACAAAACTATTTTATTACCTGGAATTTAGTTCGTTAAGACTGTGAGTTTCTTTAAGAGTGAGGGCTCAATGACCATAATTAGGGTTTTCCCATGAAATAGGTATTTTTGGTGTTTATATAGACAGGGCTCGAAGTGATATCATGGGTTACCTATGTATATCCAATTCAAGGCCAATTAGGTGTCTGTATTGAATTCATACGCCAAAACTATATCGAGGAATTGGTTCTACGTAGTTCTATCTAAGTGATACGGTAGAGGGCTTAGAGTCTTCTTATCTGACTTTAAGAGAAAGGTTGTTTGCTCATGTGGGCTTGTTGATGTAGTTTTGGGAATATGTGTGGGTTTTCATAGTCTTCCCTACCCACTACGATTTACTGTTTTGGTGTTTAAACCGATCTATTCCTCTTCACCGCTGAGGGGATTAAGGAAAGAATTTCTTTAATAGGTCGATATTGAAGGGTTAAGAAAACGTGACTCTGTCTAGATTAATTAAGGTAGCCACTCCCATCGGAATTTATTTTGATGATGGTGTAGGTCCTTCCCAATTTGGTGAAAATTTACCTCGGGGAGATTTGAGATTCTCTTTAAGGACTAGGTCTCCCTCAAGGATGTTCGGATTTTTGACCCTCTTGTGTAATGATCCCGCGATACATTACTGATAACCATTATTGTGATAAGAAGATTTTAGTCTTCTCTCATCAAGGAGAGCTAATTTGTCATAATGGGCTTGGACCCGATAGGTTTCGATCACTTGGCTTTCAAGCATGACCCGTAATGATGTTATCTCAAGTTCTATTTGTAGAACTGCATCCATGCTATAAAATAGGAAGTAGGTGTGGCCCCTATATAGTTTTTCTCTATAATGTGATAGCCCCAAAGGGCATATGGGAGTTTGTCCGACAAGTCGCTATATGTCTCAGCCATCTTATTGATGATGTTTTTGATATTGTTATTAGTAGCTTTGACTGATCCGTTAGTTTGATTTGTGTATGGAGATAACTTATGCTCGGTAATCCCATATTCTTACCTTAGGTTTGATACATCTTTCAAGAAGTGGGACCTATTGTCTAATACCAGCTCGTGGGGTACGCTAAAGCAACAAATGATGTTTTGATGTATAAATTTGGCCACCTTCCCAGCATTTAACACTACATAAGATTCAATTTCAACCCATTTTGTGAAATAGTTTATTGAGACCAAGATGCATTCATGCCTAGGGGAGGCTTTAGGATTAGCGTTCCTATGATGTCTATCCCCACGGTGGAGAAATGCCAGAGTGAGTTCATGTAATATAGTTCTTGGGGAGATAGATTTTACCATGGGGTTTATAGTTTGTTTCTAAGGCACCTTCTGACATAGTCCGTGTAATATATTTGCATGGTTGTCCAGTAGTATGACTGACTAAGGATTTTTCATGGGTGGACGTGCCAACTCATTTATGGGCCACACTCGTCGTTACGGATTTTGTCTATTATTTCTAGGGTTGCATCTTTGGTGACACACCATAAGTGTATTTTATCGAACCCTCTTTTGTGTAGTTGTCCCCCACAGATAATTAACTAGGTTACCAATTATTATGTTCTAGATGTCATAGTACCATATGGTGGGTCCCATGGTTATTTTTTTATGGCATCGGCCTTAGAGATATAGGAAGGGGTTCTTCGACTGATTTCAATAAATGTGATTTACGTAGTAACTTCTACCATGTCTATCATGGAGGGCATGGTGTCCAGTGCATATACAAAGTTATTTCTAGCCCTTGGGAGGATGTCGAATTTTCAAATCGTGAATCTACCCCCTCTAAGTAGGCATGGTATGACTGCAGTTTGTTGTTCGAGATTTTCCATTTACCTAGTATTTGACTGATGACTATGCCAAAATCCCCATAGCCTTTCAGGTATGTGATTCCCATTTCCAAGGAGATTTAAAGACCTTTAATGTAAGCTTCATACTCGGCTATGTTGTTGGTGCATTTATAGGTAAGTTCGATGGCCCTGGGAGTCACCGTGAGTCTGGTGTTACCAAGAAAATTTTGATGCCGAATCCCCTTTTGTTGGAGGCCCCATGTGTATGGGTTTGAAGAACCGACTAAATATATGAAACACCATATAAAACCCCTATTCATAAAATATTTGACATATTGAGTACTTAATAGTAAAATATTGGTTGATAATGGAGCTGCAGTTAACCTCATGCCTTTATCAATGTTATCTAAAATTAACAAACAAAATGCAAAACTTGTACAGACTCAAATCATTATCTTATATTGATAGAGATAAAAAATACACTAAATGTGTACTACCAGTGGACATTGAAGTAGGCAATAAAAAATCTAAAACTACATTCAACATAATTGAGGGAAAACCTAGCTTCAAAGAAATACTAGGTAGAGATTTAAAACATTTTAACAAGTGCATTCCTTATTTTATGCATCAAGTGCTACTATTGAAGAAGGAAGATGGACTTGTTGACGAACTCAAAGTTGATCCACTATATTTCCATGCAATTTCTAACTATGTGGAGGTTGGGCTCTACCAAGAATATATAGGTCCAAATAGAGCGGAGGTTTTGGTTTCAAAGGCTTCAAAAAAAGAAGACACTGATGAAGGTTCAAATGAACTAATTTTTGCCTCATGGGGATAACTAAAGAGGCTAAAATTAGTGTTTAATCATTGATACACCCATTGACATTCAGCATGCCAATGAAATTTTAGCCATGGTTTTATATAAGTTTAAAGAATTAGAGTTAACCACTATACTTGGTAAGGAAAAGACCATTAATGGGATGATTATTTCTTCAAAGAGGATGTAGAAAATGAGGCTACTCAAGTTAGTGGTGAAATAGGAAGTTCACTAATTGAGTGTGAAGAGCTAATGGTGATCCAAACTAATCCCCTAGTAGAAGTTACTTTGGGGACTAATTAACATAAAGGGTGACATACATTAGTGCAAATTTTAGCAAAGAGGACCAACAATTGGTTATATACCTTCTACACCAATATAGGAATTTCCTTGCATGGGAATATGGAGAATTTCTTATCTTATATAAAAAATTGGTGGACACGGACTTCCAATCAAATAAGGATATAAACCGATAAAGCAGGTTCCAAGAAGATGACTCCAGAAATTACTGCAAAAATAAAGGAAGATAAGCCACTGAAATTATACATTTTAGCCTCTGATGCATCTATTGGAGTGTTGATGGCTCAAGAATATGAAGAGTAAAAAGAACAAGCCATTTATTACTTTAGTAGGTTCTTAAGTGATTGTGAATGTAGAGATCATGTAATGGAAATACCAAATTTAACATTGTTGTTTGATGCCATTAAATTAAGATATTATTTGCTTCCTGAGAAGTGTATGTGATTTAATAATTTGATCTAATTAAATACATGTTAACCATACCTATTTTAAGGAATAAAATTAGTAAATGTGTGCTAGATTTATCCAAAT
This sequence comes from Sambucus nigra, assembly GCA_949130495.1. Lineage (NCBI taxonomy): Eukaryota > Viridiplantae > Streptophyta > Magnoliopsida > Dipsacales > Adoxaceae > Sambucus > Sambucus nigra. The sequence continues at coordinate 344,453,401 of OX422219.1, read as the reverse complement.
TTTTTCTTTACTATGTAACCCAAAAGATAGTTAAGGGCCAACTTTGGTTGATTTCTTAGCAGATCATTCATGCGAGGATGAATCAAGCGGGGAATATGAGATTGGATATGTATCTAAAATCCTTTGGAAATTTTGGTTTGATGATAAAGATAATGTCAGGAATTGGGATAGTAATTTAATCCCCGAACACATCAGAACAAAACATGGTTACAAGTTAGAAGAAAATACCAGTACCAATAACCAAGTAAGATTTGAAGTCATGATAATGAGATTAGAGATGTTTCAAAGCTATGCGGCTTTAGTTATTAATCTCTTTGGTGACTCCCAATTGGTTACAAGATAGTTGAGTGGTGAAAATAAATGTATTCATCAGGGTTCTAAAAAACGCAGGGCGTGATTGAGGCGTGGAGGCCAAGCCTTAAGCCTTAAGCCTTAGAAGCCTAGGCGAGCCTTAGGCGTGAAAAGGCGTTTAAGCCTTCTTAATATAAATTAATATTTTTTTAACCATAACAAGGATATTAAAATACTAAAATTGTACATATCATAAAAATATGTTTGAATATATGTAAATTAAAATGCAATTTGATTATTTTGGATGAGATAATGGTACGGTTTGTAAAAATATTCTTTAAAAGGCGATATCGTTTCACTAAAGCATTGTTGTTTTTAGAAAAAAGTGTGCCTTAAGGGTTTTACCAAGAATAAGGCATAAAAAGCGTAAGCCGAGGCGTTTGTCCCAAGCCTCAAGCCTAGGCGTGACTAGGCGGGTTTTTTAGAACAGTGGTATTCATGAAGGCATAGTTCTTTACAACAAAGTGTCATTGAATTAGTTGTCCAAATTTGATGAAGTTACATTAAAATATATCCCTAGGTTTCTAAATAATGAGGCTAATGAAATGGCTCAAAAAGCATTAAAGCTTAAAACTTGACAATGACTTCGAAGCCAAACTAAAGATTATTGGTATTGATGGCTCTCTGGACCCTGCTACATAATAGATAACCAATGGAAATTGGAAATATCAATGTTTAGGAAGATTGGAGAAGATCAATAATCAAATATCTAAATGATCCAAACATCAAAACCAATAGGATCATAAGATTTAAGGAATCAATTTCATTATATATTCAAATAAACAATTCGAAAGAGTTTTTAATGGAGTGATCTTATAATGTCTGAACAAAAATGAAGGGTTGACAGCCATATCCCAACTCCATGAAGGTCCTTGTGGGTCTCACTAAGGTGGACGTAAAATGATATGGATATTAAGAATACATGGTTTTTATTGGCCTTCGATCCTCAGATATTGCATCCAATTTGCAAATGGATGCCAAAAATGCAAGCAACACTCTCTTTTAAAGTGTATGTCTGTCATGGACCTACAATACCTTGTCAAGACTTGGACATTTACAGGGTGAGCAATGAATGTGATTGGAAAAATATATCCTTCATCTTCAAAACTTCACAATTTTGTTATGGTTTCTACTAAATACTTTACCAAGTGTGTGGAAATAAAATCATTAAAATCAAAAACCCAAAATGATTAGTAAATTTCCTATAAGATATTGTATATATGTTTGGAATCCCAGAGACCATAACATCAGATAATTCAACTATTTATGAATCAGAAATGGGGGTGGAATTCACTTCGAGACTAGGGATAACTCTATTAAAATTTACACTTTATTTTTCTCAATAAAATGGCCAAGTAAAGTCCACAAATAATGTAACTAAAGATAATTTGAGCAAAGTAAAAATCCCATAGATTGGCACAACTTGCTGCCAGAATATTTATGGACTTATAGGACCTCTAAAAGGACAAGTACTGGAATAACCCCATATGCATTAACCTATGGGCCTGATGTTGTTCTCCCATGTAGAAATATCTTTGAACTCATTAAGAGTTGTAGCCCAAAATAACTTGATTGTAGAATTCTATAACCAAGCCATGTATATAAGCTTAAAAAATATAGATAAAGTCAGGGTGAGAGACTTAAATAACATCTTAGTCGAGAACAATAAAATATCCAATAGGTACAATAAAAATGTAAAATATAGAGCCTTTAATGAGGGAGATCTAGTTTGGAAACTATCCTACCAATAGGCTCAAAAGATCTTGCCTATGGAAAGTTGTCCCCCAAATGGGAAGGTCCATTCCAAGTGCATAGAGTGTTTAAAGGAGGATCATAACATTTAAGAAACATATATGTCTATGTTCACATGAGAAAAGAAAATGCAAGATTCTTAAATCCTTATTATGCTATACTTTAGGAAGCTAAGCAATAAGAACAAACTGCATAACTTCATTAAGTAATACAAGGAAGGTTACATATTTGTAACACCCCGCCTAATTAAATACCGGGTGATCAGTCCTTTATTAAATTAAAAACCAGGTGAACGGTTAGTTCATTCTTAGCATCACTGTCGCAAAATAATATTTCCAATTTGAACACCCTAAATAATTAAGCTAAGTGTCAAAACCATTTAAAACCTCATTTTTCCTTTATTAAATACCAATATGAAAACCTTTTTAATAATAACAGTTTGAGAGTCACATAAATAAAAGGATAACAATAACTACACTACCATTTAAACCATCTACATAAACCAAACCAAGTTATGAACTATAAATGAAATCATTCTGACAAGAGTTAACTCTCGAGGAGTACTGAACACTGGAAATATCACAAATCTATGACAAATCCAACTGGAATAGGAAATCGAGCGACACATGCCCTAACTATGAAGATCTAAAGTAAGAACTGATTTAATGACGAAGTCGTCTAAAGCAAGGGACTGCAACTCCAACATAAGCTGCAACATGTCCAATCCAAAGAACCTAAGCATGACGCCCCTGTGGCTGGACACCTGTAATACATACATATATATACAAAAGAGAAAGAAATTATGAAAAACGGGTCAGAGCACGAGTGTAAAACAGTTTTAAAATAGTTTAGCAAGTATTTAAAATGCTTACCGGCTAATATCATAACCATGTTAGTATGCAACACTTTCTTGAGAATAATCACCTCTCATCTAGTGTTCACTCCTACCGTACCTCTAGGATATCCTCGTGATAGTTCCCATGCTAACTAGATTAACCACAAGTATCCATTCTTTATAGCCCAAATTATTCCCACGTATTAACCCTATAATACATATAATGATGTTATAAGCATATATATATATATACAGCACCTCGAGACACAGCTGCGGTGCTTCGTTACTATGCTATCTTATCCCAATGCATCACGTCGATGTATAGGGGACTATAGGTTCGGTAAAGATTCCTCGAACCACAAATATCAAATCACAAATAATGGAGGCGAACATAGTTCTCATACCCACGGGTCACGCACATACCTACGTTCCCATAGTCAACAAACTTATCAACTTACTGATAAGTCTTTCATAGTCCTATGCTCTCGAGCGACAAATCAAAAATCACATGGATTCATCAGGATATGACTGCCCTTACGTGCAAACCTCCCATCGATAGCAAGTAAGCTAGGTATGTCATACACATATATATAATATATGCACATTCACAAAGTCATACATATAAATATTCATATATTCCAAATTAGGTTCGCCCACGACTCATAATTGTTATTATTCATTCTCAACACAAATTTTACTCAATTATTTCTCATAACGGATTCGTCTCTTTTATTCTCATTTATTATTTACTTCGTTCTTACTTCTCATCTCTCGAAGTATTCTTTCTCACTAAGTGTAAATTTCAGTAGGTATACCCTCACTTACCTTCCAGTCTAAATCTTTCATGAGTCTCAATCTTTTATTAAACATAAGCACAATTTCCAATGTATGAATAACTCCCCGTTAACCCAAAATTTCATCTCATATTAATTTCACTCAACGAAGTCTACTTAGACCCTACTGGTCCCTTTCATAACCCATTATACTCCATAAATAATAATCAAGGGTTCCTACGTATCTTAACTGGATTAAACAAAAAGGAGCAAAATATGCAGTTTTCTAGGAGGGGTCGATCGATCGATCAAGCAGTTCTTGCCCAATTTTTTGCAATATTCAACCTACGGGTTCAACCATTTTAACCCCTTCAAACCTCTATAATTTCATCCCAAACTCCCATCAAAGTAATCCAAGTGTATAATCAATGTATATAAACAAGTTCTAACGTAACGACATCAATAAATCCCCAACGAATTAATAAAAAAAGGGGTTTAATCTCAAATCTCTTTATAAAACCAAATTTTGCATGAATAATCACCACCCTCTATTTTAATCAAGATTTTCTTCCCAAATATCATAATAAATTCATGGTGAATCCTCTACATATGATCAAGATTTTATACTACATGGGTTCTCCCTACAACACATATAAATTCTCTTCCAAAATATATAATTTTTTCATTAAAACATATGACTTTAATTCGTAGACTAACATGAAAGGTATATTAACTTGGAATTTAGCAAGATAGATACTTGCCTCGGATTCAAGGGTCTGATTTGTTGATAAAAAAATATATGATTGCGTTCCTCGTCGTGCGATCTACGTTTTGGTGGTGGTGGCGATGAAATCGGGTGAGTTCTAGGCCTTGGATTGCTTGAAGACTCTTCACCTTCTTCTCAAATCTCTTCACCTTCTTCTCTAATGGATGGCTTAGGCTTTATGTTTGTTAACGTCACGAGACAACTCTAAATGGCTAATAAATACTAAGAAAATTCGTGGGTTTAAGTACCCAAAAATACAAAATTTCTAAAATACTCTCCTGGGATGTTAATTAGGCCTAAAAAAGTACCAAGACCCAAACTAAACCCCCGGGTACACTTTTCTGACTATCTCGACCCTTTTGGACACTTTGACGAACTCAAAACGACTATACAGATGACTTATAATCTATTCACTTTAATAATAATAATTTAGTCATGACACGACACAGGCGCGTCCCGAATTAAATTTCCATAATTGCCATTTTATTCACTCGTAACAATTTTAATAAAATCAATATCATTTATTAATTTATTCATCTAGTAATATTCAACAAATTTTCAATAATTACTAACTCACATCATCTAGTAAATATTAAAAAATAATTTTTGGATTAATATTAAATTAATATCTCAATTAAATTCAATAAATCCCCAATTTTAAAAGCCATAAAAATACGGGGTATTGCATACTTTTCCCTAATAACGAAATTTCGTCCCGAAATTCAAAAAAATAAAGCGTAACTGGTAAGGACAACTCCGGGTATTAATCTCACATCTCATGTAATTTTCGTCGTACCACCCATATAGTACATTACCGAATACCCCTACTAATGTTATACTCCAAGAATTACCATTTAGTTTAGATTATCTTGAGTTAAACTGTACCCAATCCGTACTATACCATCCTCATAGAAAAATTATGGAGAGTAACGATCCTAAGTTATCAAACAACTAAATCTGGAAGTCACAACTTCTACTTTCATTAACCTCAAGAATACTTACTGTGTCACAAATATGGAAAATACTACAATCAAACCATCCAGGGAGCTCATACACCCAATGTGTGTACATTCCATCATAAGGTCTAAATGAATGTGATTCCTCTATATGGTTACCCTTAATTAACTGACTACTTAGTCTATAATTCGTATTTCTATGATTTTTACATTCTCATTTGGCGATTTCATTTGCCTCAAATCATACTACAACTCATAACTCTCTGATTAATATAAATATATACATATATATATATATATATATATACATATATATATATATATATATATATATATATATATATATATATATATATATATATATATATATATATACATGTATAATGGAAAAGGTTATAAACTCATATTCTAAAGGTCTAACTTACTTAAACTCCCAACGTTCTTTAGTTTCATGCGTTGGGAGTCTCGCAGAGCGAAATCCAAACAAGGAACCCCTCCGATACACTACTACCTAAAATAGTTGGTCATCAAAGCTCCTCAAGTCCTTAGTCTATAGTATATAACATCCCAAAACGTTTTATCTATTTATATAAAAGTCTACTTATTCACTCTCTTGTCAAAGACAATATGCTGGCCATAACGATCATTCTTAGTCTCATATACAGCAAGTCAATCCATGCCGATAATCACATCCTACTCGGACATGTCTATAACAAGTAAATCCCCGATAAAATTAAACTCACTTTTTGATATATACAAGAAAATAATAGGTGTCCCACTACCCATCGGTGAGTCTACATAAATAATAGTGCCAATGGCCAAGTCTAGTAACCCTATGGTCCACGTAATTCTAATAGCTACAAATTAATGTGAGGTCCTAATAACAATCATTATGTCCCCATAATTCCATAGATAGCAAACGTACCCTCATTCGCGAGCGGTGGTTGTTGACTCCCATTATTATAACTTTGCTCCGATGAGTCAAGAAAAATTTTACCCCAAATTTACAGTTTTAGTTAACCACACTCCACTATATGTCCAAGCCTTTGAATATATTGCCTTCGTTGGGTAATACACCCAATTCCCCCATTTCTAGAACTTCTACTGATGACTCTCCTCAATTTTCCATTTGACCCTCTCCCAAGCATACTACGTTGGGTGAGTCTAATTTGGCATCACCGTCGACTATAGCAACACTTGGAATTTGTAGGCTGCATTATAACCGTCTTTACAGTCCTGGCCTCTCATGACATACTAGGGGTGACCTCGACTACGGTCATCATCCTCGAACATACTTCATAACCTCCTAAGTACGACCTCCGCTATCCCTCCAATGGCCCTCATCTGCCATACTTCTTGTACGAACACGTCCGAATGCAAATAAGATTCACTAATATATACGTTATAGCAAGAGAACTGAATCTTACCATAGAAATCAACAATCCTAATCATAGGGATCTATATCAAACAAAGTAACACTCAGCTGAAAGTATAGTAAGCCGTACAGACCCTAAAGGACACTAGAACCCGATGCTCTGATACCACCTGTAACACCCCGCCTAATTAAATACCGGGTGATCAGTCCTTTATTAAATTAAAAACCAGGTGAATGATTGTTTCATTCTAAGAATCACTGGCTCAAAATAATATTTCCAATTTGAACACCCTAAATAATTAAGCTAAGTGTCAAAACCATTTAAAACCTCATTTTTCCTTTATTAAATACCAATATGAAAACCATTTTAATAATAACAGTTTAAGATTCACATAAATAAAAGGATAACAATGACTACACTACCATTTAAACCATCTAGATAAACCAAACCAAACCAAGTTATGAATTATAAATGAAATCATTCTAACAAGATTTAACTCCTGAGGAGTACTGAACGCTGGAAATATCACAAATCTTTTACAAATCCAACTGAAATAGGAAATCGGGCGACACATGCCCTAACTATAAAGATCTAAAGTAAGAACTGATTCAATGACGAAGTCGTCTAAAGCAAGGGCCTGCAACTCCCACATAAGCTGCAACACGTCCAATCCAAAGAACCTAAGCATGACGCCCATGTGGCTGGGCAATTATAATACATACATATATATACAAAAGAGAAAGAAATGACAGAAAACGCGTCAGATCACGAGTGTAAAACAATTTTAAAATAGTTTAGCAAGTATTTAAAATGCTTACCGGCTAATATCACAACTGCATTAATATGCGACACTCTCTTGAGAATCGTCACCTCTCATCTAGTGTGCACTCCTACCGTACCTCTAGGACATCCTAGTGCTAGTTCCCACACTAGCTAGATTAACCACATGTATCCATTCTTTATACCCCAAATTATTCCCACGTATTAACCTTATAATACATATAATGATGTTATAAGCATATATATATATATATATATATATACTATACTATACTGCACCCCGAGACACAGCTGCGGTGCTGCATTACTCTGCTATCTTATCCCAATACATCACGTCGCTGTATAGGGGACTATAGGTTCAGTAAAGATTCCTCGAACCACAAATATCAAATCACAAATAATAAAGGCGAACATAGTTCTCATACCCACGGGTCACGCACATACCTACGTTCCCATAGTCAGTGAACTTATCAACTTACCGATAAATCTTTCATAGTCCTATGTTCTCGAGTGACAAATCAAAAATCCCATGGATTCATCAGGATATGATTGCCTTCACGCGCAAACCTTCCGTTGTTAGCAAGTAAGATAGGTATGCCATACACAGATACATAATACATGCACATTCACAAAGTCATACATATAAATATTCATATATTCCAAATTAGGTTCACCCACGATCCATAATTGTTATCATCTATTCTCAACACAAATTTTACTCAATTATTTCTCATAACGGATTCGTCTCTTTTATTCTCATTTATTATTTACTTCGTTCTCACTTCTCATCTCTCGAAGTATTCTTTCTCACTAAGTATAAATTTCAGTAGGTATACCCTCACTTACCTTCTAGTCTAAATCTTTCACGAGTCTCAATCTTTTAGTAAACGTAAGCACAATTTCCAATATATGAATAACTCCCCGTTAACCCAAAATTTCATCTCATATTAATTTCACTCAACGAAGTCTACTTAGACCTTACTGGTCCTTTTCATAACCCATTATACTCCATAAATAATAATCAAGGGTTCCTACATATCTTAACCGGATTAAACAAAAAGGAGAAAAATATGCAGTTTTCCCGGAGGGGTCGATCGATCGATCAAGCAGTTCTTGCCCAGTTTTCTGCAATATTCAACCTATGGGTTCAACCATTTTAACCCCTCCAAACCTCTATAATTTCATCCCAAACTCCCATCAAAGTAGTCCATGTGTATAAGCAATGTACATAAACAAGTTCTAACGTAACGACATCAATAAATCCTTAATGAATAAATCAAAAAGGGGTTTAATCTCAAATCTCTTTATAAAACCAAATTTTGCATGAATAATCACCACCCTCTATTTTAATCAAGATTTTTCTTCCCAAATATAATAATAAATTCATGGTTAATCCTCTACATATGATCAAGATTTAGAGTACATGGGTTCTCCCTACAACACATATAAATTCTCTTCCAAAATATATAATTTTTCTATTAAAACATATGATTTTCATTCCTAGATTAACATAGAAGGTTTATTAACTTGGAATTTAGCAAGATAGATACTTGCCTAGGATTCAAGGGTCTGATTTGTTGATGAAAAATATATGGTTATGTTCATCGTCGTGCGATCTACGTTTTGATGGTGGTGGCGATGAAATCGGCTGAGTTCTAGGCCTTGGATTGCTTGAAGACTCTTCACCTTCTTCTCAAATCTCTTCACCCTCTTCTCTAATATCTGGATTAGGCTTTGTGTTTGTTAACGCCAAGAGACAACTCTAAATGGCCAATAAATACTAAGAAAATTCATGGGTTTAATTACCCAAAAATATAAAATGTCTAAAATACCCTCCTCGGATGTTAATTAGGCCTAAAAATGTACCGAGACCCAAACTAAACCCTCGGGTACACTTTTCTGACTATCTCGACCCTTCCGAACACTTTGACGCACTCAAAATGACTATACAAACGACTTATAATATATTCACTTTAATAATAATAATTTAGTCCTGACACGACACAGGCGCGTCCCGAATTAAATTTTCATAATTGTCATTTTATTCACTCGTGACAATTTTAATAAAATCAATTTCATATATTACTTTACTCATCTAGTAATATTCAACAAATTTTCAATAATTACTAACTCACATCATGCTAGTAAATATTAAAAAATAATTTTTTAATTAATATTAAATTAATATCTCAATTAAATTCAATAAATTCCCAATTTTAGAAGCCATAAAAATATGGGGTATTACAATATTATGAATTTTTTAAAATACAAGAACTCTAAAATCGGTCCAAAGCTAGTTATAGGTCGTTTTCTTGGATTTGATCGCATCATCCCTGACATCAAATTAGGTTTCATTTTGAGTGGACACTTGGACTTCTCCAATCATTTGACCAATCTTGCATTGCCAATATGCCTTCTCAAGCACATCTGCTTCTAAGGCAGTGCTTACTCAGGCGAATTGAATCTCCAACTCCTTTTTTCCAACAACAGATCATCATTCCTACTTCAAATGTATTTTGGATCATTTAAATCCTTTGAAGCCTTCGCTTTTTAACTCGAGAAATAGGTTTTGTCTGTAGATAAGTGATTCTTTCAGCCTTAACTTAATACATGGTAATAAGAGGATAAGAGACTGAATGTATCCCATAGTCTAGTTCTCTTAATAAACCACATCTAAGACTTCCAAACGGAAATATAGAATCACTCTTCTCTAAGCCCACTAGCAAAACCAAAATTAGGAAGATCCTCAAATGGAAATTTAATAAATCTTTGAATGATCTCTAAGGATTGAGAAGTTTATTAATGCCATGAATGAGGAGCATGTTGAATTTGGATTAAATTCAACAGCTATTGATCTACACTCCTATCCACCACTATGAGTAGTTGGACGGAGGTTTGGACATAGTCTTCAATATTTTCTATCAAAAAGAAAATACTTCATCAAGAGTCATCTCTTGAGGAAACTCCTCATTGACAAGGTTTCTTGATGTTGGTAAGGTGCCTCCCATGGATGTGGAATCTTCGAAGCAACGATGATATGTGGAAGAAAAATTCTAGTTGAAGGTGGGAAATCTTTGGCAATTTAAAGAGGATCCTCCAAGGGCTCATTGTTTTCCAAATTATAAGCCTTAATTTCTTCCCTTGGGATAGGATAAATGGAAAGGAGATATACACTTCCTCATAGCTTCTTCTTGCATCCACGGGAGGAATTAGAGATAACCTAACGGGTGAAGTTTGAATATCAGTTTGGTCCCCTATATGATGGTCAAATGGGGATGCTAGTGGTGGTGTCTTTGGATCTTTGGAAGGAAGTGATTCATCTTCCTCTTCCACTTCCTCAATAGGACCTAACAAGTAAAAGAATGCAATTCAAATTCAAATTTAATTATTGAATAAATAACAAAAATACTTTGAATAAAAGTAAAATATGGAAGAATGACTTACAAGCCAATTGAGTTGGGAACACAGTCCTCCTTGCCTTGATCTTCATACGTCTCTTTGTGGGAACAATAAACACAATGGCAATTGAGGCATCATCAATGCTAGAGGAATTTCTCTTAAGATTGCAAAGGAATAGTTTGTTCTCTTTAGTCTGACAAGAAGGACATCCATGTTCTCTTCTCCCCTTGCCACTTCCTTCCGAGTGTCTTCTTCCAAAGCTCCCTTAACCTCAGGGGTAATTTTCCTCTTTTTGAAGAACAGGAAGTCATCGTCCTCAGTAGTGGGAGATTCAATACAATTTTAAATGGCTAAGTTAGGCCAATGCAAGATTAATTGTAAACCAAAAGAAGAAATCGAAGTCATACTTGAAGATGAAAGCTTAGAATAGCGTTTCTTTGATGTAAATGGATTTAAAAAAACTTTATATACTCGAACCACCATTTGTGAAATACTGGAACCATCCGAGCATTGAATACAACTTGAGCTATGTGGAAACTGTTTCGAACTCTATGGTATACCTTTAAGTCACAAAGGATGGTTGCTTTCAACGCTGATGCAACTATCCTGAATACACCAGAATTCACATATCCTATCATTGGGGCTGAAAAGGATTGATGGAACCCAATTTTCCTTGAAAACTGGCTAGGAATGTATAGTTATCCATACGAATTTGAAGATGAAAAGGGAGAGGAAATAATGCCATAATATATGTCCTTATAAATAAAAAAAAACTACCTCAGTAAGTATTGGCATCCTCTGATAAAGAGTTATGCAAAAATGAAGTTATCCAACTAGAAGAATTGCATAGCTAAAGCAAGGGTTGCAAAAACGAACGAGGTTTATTAATTAATGTATCCCTAAACATAGTGCAATCTCTTCAAATCTCTTGCAATGAGGGTTTAAAGTGGTATAAGGTGCAACAATAGCTGGAGGGTTAATCAAGGGCTATATGACCCATCGTTAAGAAGCAGACATGAAGCCACATTTGTAAAACCCATAGTGATCCATCCTAAGTGATGTTGAATGGATCTTCCACCATCTTAGAACAAGCCCTATAAAGAGAAGCCAAAACAAAAGGTGCCAGAGCTAACACTTCCCCTCTGAGATATGATATGCTAAGAAAGGGTACTCGAACATGGATCTTTGAGACTTAGAACAGAAAATGCGACTCGAAATCCAAACAAATAGGAAACAATAATGCTCTTATTGTTTGACTTGGCTAGTATTTTTAATATGGTCCTTTATAAAGCTGAAATGGGCAAGTTTTGGGTTGGCATTTGGTAAATCACAAGGGGGTTGATGTTAGGCATAAATGGATGTACCTCTTCCCTAATAAATTTAAATCCAGTCAATTGGCAAATATCTAACAAAGTAGGTCCTGCCATGCTAAAATTACAGTTGGTGCAACTAAATGTTGAATTCCAAGAGCAAACAGCACTAAAGATTGCAAACTGATCGAACTCAATGTCATATTTGCAAAGTTTGTTATCGTCGAATATGCCTTTCCTTTTCATGCCATTACCTTTTAGTGCCACAATCCGCGTCACCCATTGCATTTAGTCCTTTCTATATACTTTGCTGGCACGTAAACTTTGAGGCTATTACCTAAACTTAAATAAAGTAGGTACTTGTAGGGTTTCCAGTTCTTAGACCAGAAGAATATGTTTCCCCCACCTAGGATAATAGGGATAAACGTGTATAGGAAGATCTTTTAGGAATTGGGGACCAGCAATGGTGAGGACTACCCTAATATGAGAGAAAATTGGGCAAATAATATCCCCTACCAAAACTAAGTAATCGGCAATAAGTTTGTTAGACATTTCTTTGAAAGAAAGAAATTAATTAACCTCAAAAGTGTTGGATGCCATTATAGGTAAAAGGTTTTTCAAAAAGAGTGCAAAGAATACCAAGGTATAAGGGTTTTCTAGAAGAAAGAGAGTGAATAGAAAAAAATAATACAAACAGAAGAAGCTTATATAACTTACTCTGTTTTGAAATGAAAAGTCAAACCAAGTGGGTCGCAGCATGTCCGTGTATAATGTTTATCCCCCAAAACTGCAAGTATGGGGAAGTGGAAAGGCACGCGTCACTTTTGCTGGCTACATGCTCTGAAGGTTTTGGCATGATTGGCCTTTAATTCCATAATGACCTAAACATCTCAATCATCTGATGATGACAGTCAGAATACGTGCCAAATCCATTGGTTGAAAAAAATTAAAGAGCACGACTACGGCGACATGAGAGTTGAAATTAATTTTTAAATTTAATGATGTGACATTGTGGCATCATTAACATGTGATGCAGGCATTTTTTTTTTCTCTGTCATCTATAAATTCATGTTTTTTTTTTCAAAATAAAATTTTTAAGTTAAAAAAAAAGCAGTTCATTCAAAAAAAAAAAATAATACACAAAAAAAATCGTTTGTCCAAATATTTTTATTTTGTTTCAAAAAATCCATTACCACATAAAAACTTAATCAAAAAATTGTGCCACTAGCGCAGACCTTTAAATAATTTTAAGAAATAAAAAAATTGTTTTAAATATTATAAAATTAAAAAAAAAAAAGTTGTGCCGCTGGCGCGGACCCTTAAAAATAAGAGAATAATAGAAAAATGGGTGTTTGAGTGACTAAATGAGTTAAAAATAATTAAAAAAGGAATTTATCATTAGAATGGCTTTTTTTTTAATGCAGACCTTTAAACAATTTTAAAAAGTATAAAATTGTTTTAAATGTTGTAAAATAAAAAAAAAATATGTTTAAAAATTAGGGGTGCCGCTGACGCGGACCTTTAAAAATAAGAGAATATTGAGTAAATGGATATTTGAAAAACTAAACGAGTTAAAAATATTTAAAAAATAAGACAATAATTTTTTTGCATACCGCTGTCGCGAACCATTTTTTTTAAATAGTAAAAAAAATGTTTAACTATTTAAAAATAAATGGTTCGAACCAGTAGTATGTATAGGTGGTCCGACCACCTATACATACATTTGACACGGATCATTTTTTCTAATATGTTGTTCCGCGTCAGCAGTATATATACTGCCAGCGTAGACAATTTTTTTTAAATAATAAAAAGATTGTTTTTAGAATAGTAAAAAACGGTCCACGCCAGCAGTATGAAAAAAATACGACTCCATGTCACGTCGCGTTTTTTTGAATCGTGATCGTGTTGGTTATAAAATAAAAGATTAATAATCGCATTGTGTAATTTTTAATTGATTTGTGATAAGTAAAAAAATATGATTTCGTGTCTTGTCTTTTTGTATTTTAAAACAAATTTTTATTTGTGATTGAATTTTTGTTTTTAACTTTGAAAATTATTTTTGAGGAAAAAAATAAATTAATAGAATGACAAAGCAAAAAAGTTGGTAGCCACTTAAAACTCAAGCTTAAGGATGTGGCACTGTCACATCATTAAGTTTGAGCTTTAAGTCGAAATACCCGGTCACTTTATTCTTTTTGAAAATTAAAAAGCATTGTCCATATCTTAATTGATTACCCATTTTGGCAAATAAAAGTCATCACTTGGACACTTCCACATGTATTGGTAGATTTGGTGGGTCACTACCAATAAATAGTTCATGCACTTAAGAAAACTTTGAGCATTAACCCAATTAAGGGTTTTTAAAGTTTCAAATTAATGTACAATATAAGGTTCCCATTTCGAAGTGGCTGAAGACGATTATAAAGCCAACAAAAATTGCTTAAATTTTATAATTGTACCAATCCAGAACAATTGAAAATATAAATTATTTTAATGAAGGAGAAATCCCATAGCAGGCCTTCATAACAAAGGCTTTCTTCCATTAATAACCAAAAGGCGATCAATACAAAATAGGAGGAATACACAAATGAGGGGCTCTAATCCTTTTGAACGATACAATAATAAATAAATGCATAAGTAACATGATGGTGGAAAATACTCCACAAACAAAGTATTTCCTTATTCTCGGTATCTAAGTATGCAATTTACCCGGCCACCCTTAAAAAGAGGGTATGATAACCTCTTAGCCTTCAAACAAACTTTTTTGCGTTATTATAATGGACCTCAGATTGGATGATAATCTCACCAAATAAAATATTGGCAAGATGACGATCTTCAGGAGTGCTCTCTTAGAGTATATAGACCAAATAAAATTCCCCCCAATCATCTAGAATGTGGTTTTCCTTCACTTTAAAGGCTTCCTTAACACCAAACAAATGATCATAAACCTTGAAATCAGTCTCACGTTATTTTAATCTCCTGACAAAAAGAAGGATAAGTCTTGGGAAATAAATAAATTAGGGCTTGGGGAATGTGGAGGACATCTTTGAAGTGATGGATGGTCATTATAGCCCAAACGAAGTTATTTAGGGCATGCCCAATAAATAAAACCCATGGGGAAGTGAGAAAAAGATTGAAGAAGGTCTAACGCCTGACCGACATCACTGTCAGAAGAGGGAGAGGGAAGAAAATTGTATCCAATGTCCAAAGAGTGATGCTATGGGTACCAAATAACTCCCCCAAATCTCCCCCAAATAGCATTGATGAGTTGTGCCCTGGCGGGACCCATACCATAAGGTATAACACTCAAAGCTATTTGGGGGATGATTTGGGGGAGTTGTTTGGGACACATAGCATTTTCCATCTCCAAACCACATTGGATAAGACACTCAAAGTTCTTGAAAGGGTCACTTGAACTCTTTGGTGAAAAGACCACCACTCGTGAAAGGATAATATCGAAGAATCTTGTGTGCACAATGCGCCTTTCAAATGCTATGGTGTCGAAGCATGCACCATCCAAGATAGAGGAAGAAATAAGTTCATTACAAAATTGGTACTAACAGGGCCGATCATGAGATTTGTAGTACTCTGTGCAATATTTAATTTAGGATCCTTCCAAAAAAAAATATTGTACAAAAGTATGAAATACCTAAAAACTCATTGAAAAATTGTTCTTCTAACATTTCGACTTGTAAAAAATTGTTTTTTCCATTTTTGATATTCGGATGCTTGTTTTTTTGGTAACATTTCTAAAAATTATAAATTTATAAATAACAATAAAACAAGCAATTAACAACGAATCTAATAGATAATTTTAGTCTAGAAATATCTCAATTGATTAAATATAAAAAATATGGAAAAATGCCACCTGGTTTGAGCCTTTTATTCCCTCTCCAATTTCATCGACTTGATTAATGTAGAAAGAAACAACCTAATGAAAAAAATTAATTACATTAAAAATAGATTAGTAAGACATTGATGAATTAAAAAAAAAATAGATTATTAAAAAAATATAGTAATAAAAAAGATTAGCAAATGTATAAAAAAATAATAAATTAAATAAGTATCCCATGCCCATCTTTGAAATGGCGTTGCCAAAGCCGTTTATGAAAATAAACTATTTAAGCAACTCCGAAAGTTTGTTGAAAAAACTCTTTACTTAAAATCAAAACGATTTTGAACACAAGACGTGTTAACAAAAGTATGTACGAGATTAGGACAAGATTTGATAACAAGTTTTAGTAAACAGTTTAAAATGTTTTAAACTCAGCACACAAACAGAATGGGATGAGAAGATGTAGAAATATTGATACTCAGGATTTTTAACGTGGTAAAACCTCAACCTTGAGGAAACATCCACGACTCCCTCTACGGAGTAAAACAAAAACAATCACTAAAACAAATATATGAGTTACAACCTATTTAACTAACATGCACACAAAACAAATCTATACAAGTTCAGGATTGTACCCTCTGGCGTCCTTAACTTTTCTGCAGATCTTGTTTGTTGATGTAGTTGTCTCAGTTTGTCAACTCTTCTTTGTTCCAACACTTTACGTCGACTTATTGTTCACCAAATCTTATAGCCAACACTTTGAGTGTTTGTAGTGTGAAGATGTTTGTGAATGGTGTTCTAAAACACATGCATGCACACACACACACTTATTAGTTACAGACGATCCTTACAAATCACATATAAAGTCTATATGCAGTGTATTTGTTATTTTTCTTTCTTACAAAACCAAGAACCTTTTTGACCTTTCAAAGTAACCCAGATTCCACGGAGATCTTGTTTAAGAAATCGGTCAAGACCTTTCTCAATCACTTTTGAAAATATTATATGGATTGAGAACCCTCCAAGTGCGAATCCCACTAGGTCAGGTTAGGTTTTGTAAAAACAGAAATAGAAAAGCATCTATTGTTGATTCTGAAGTAAGAAAATGTTTTATCAGAAAACAATCAACAACGAAATTCTCAAGATGAGAAATAAATGCAACTAAGTGTGCTGTGACATGAAAAACTTCAGATCTATGATTTCTATTGAAAGAGAAACAAGATCTGAGTCTATGTCTAAGTTGGAAATAAGATTTATGAACACAAGGATTTCAGCAACCCAAGATCTCTTAACCAGAACTCTCATAAACCCAGGAAAACACTAAGGATGGTGTTTATTTGGTTATGGTGTTTATGGAGAGGTAAGTGGTTTAGGTTTAGAGGTATTTGGACGAAGTTAGGGTTTCTAACTAGGGTTTGGTTTCTCTCTCTAACTTCTCTCTTCTCTCTCTTCTCTCTCTATTCTTTTTCTGAGAAAACTCAAAGTGGCAAAAGCTTTCGAAGGCTGAAATTGGAGGCCTTTAAATAGGAAGAGAGGAAGATTCCAGAGCATCGTTCAAAAACAATGGCTGAGATTGAGTCAAGCTCCATTGACTGCAATCCAAGGGCTCACAACAGGCGGTGGATTAAACAGGCTATGATTGGCTTAAGGGATTACACGGGGATCCACTCAAAAGACATGCAGGCCATCGATAAGGGTTGATCCAAGGGCTGATAACAAGCGATGGTATGTCTCTGTAAAGAAACACACCTAGGGCCAATCAGAGAACAGCAAGTGTTGGCCTGAGGACGAATGCAAACGCGCGTCCCAAAATAATTACAAAGCCAACCCTAAAGTCTCTAGCGCTTTCGGTTTCTACCCAGAGTAACTTTAGGCCAATAAACACAACAAAGCATATTTATATATTAACCCCAAGACTTTTTAAATCAAGTTTTAATTAAATAAAACCTTGTTTAAAATAGGTTTAAAATTCCCAAAAAAATATTAAAAATCAAATTGAGGGATTTAAACACTCTCACAACATTAATACACATAGTGGTGCAATATGAAATGCAAGAATGAAATTCTAAGTGTGTGAGTGAAGGCTATAGACTTAGGATCATCACAAGATGGATAGAAGAAGAAGCAACCCAATCTCTGAAGCTCTTTGGTTTCTAGGATGGACACTATTTTGTCACAATTTCCAAACTAGATGAGCTCTTATACAGTCTAGACTCAAATGAGTCAAAAGTATAAGGGCTTCAATCTCCCCCTTTGGAAATATGAGACAAAATCTCCTTTGAGTCATCTAAACTCGTAGGGAAACAATAAATAAGAAAATCCTATTCCTATAAAAAATCTATCTACCCAAATCCTAGAAAGCAAAAATTACATAACTCAACTATATACAGTTTAACGTCTTATTATTACAATAAAGAATGACTGTACAAGAAGAATACCTGCAAAGAATTACTAAGATCAAGCTTTTTAGTATATGCAATAGACTCAAATTTCTCCCCCATTTTGTCTCAAATGGACAAAGGGAAGGAACTTGGAAAATATAACAGGTATTTACTCAACACAAATCATACCAATAGATTTACGTAAAGAAATGAATCTATTATAATCAAGAGGTTTGGTAAATAAATCTGCAAGTTGTAGATCAGTAGAAAGATAATTGATTTCTAATTCCTTGGTTTCAACTAATTCACGAATAAAATGATGCCTTATTTTAATGTGCTTAGTTCGCGAGTGTTGAACTGGGTTCTTAGAAATATTAATCGCGCTTTGATTATCACAATAGAGATGAAGTGTGGGTTCTAGAATACCATAATCACTTAGCATTTGTTTAAGCCACAATAATTGGGCACAACAGCTACCGGCCGCTATGTATTCAGATTCAGCAGTCGAGAGAGATGTGCAGTTCTGTTTTTTACTACTCCATCCTACCAAGTTATTACCAATATAACAACATGCGCCTGAAGTGCTTTTACTATCATCAGTACACCCAGCCCAATCAGCATCAGTGTACCCAATAATAGTGCTAGGTGTGTCATTCGTGTACCAAATTCCTAAATTTAGAGTGCCTTTAACATATTTAATTATGCGTTTAACAGCGTTTAAATGGCTCTCCTTGGGGTTGTTTTGATAACGCGCACAAACACAAACAGCATACATGATATCAGGATGCGAGGCAGTCAGATAGAGTAATGTGCCAATCATACTACGATATAAGGTAGAGTCTACAGATTTTCCATTTTCATCTTTAGATAATTTCTCTGTAGTACTCATAGGCGTTTTAGCACTTTTAGCACTCTCGAGGCCAAATTTTTTAACTATCTCTAATGCGTACTTAGTCTGCGAAAGAAACAATCCATCTGGTTGTTGTTTGACTTGGAGACCTAGGAAGAACTGTAACTCCCCCATAAGGGACATCTGAAATTCCTTACTCATAATTTCAGCAAAAGATTTTACTTCTGAGGTAGAAGTCGATCCAAATATGATATCGTCTACATAAACTTGAGCGATAGTAATGTGTTTGCCAAAATGTTTGACAAATAAGGTTTGGTCATTTCCACCTCTTTTGAAACCTTTGTCCAGCAGAAAACTGGACAGGCGCTCATACCAAGCTCTAGGAGCTTGCTTAAGACCATATAAAGCCTTTTTCAACCGAAATACATGATTAGGATAATTAGGGTCAATGAACCCTTTAGGTTGTTCTACATAGGTTTCCTCGGCAAGTATTCCATTAAGGAACGCAGATTTAACGTCCATTTGATATAATGTAAAATGCATGTGACAAGCTATAGCAAGAAGCAGACGAACTGATTCTAAACGAGTAACAGGAGCAAACGTCTCATTAAAATCAAGTCCTTCTATTTGGGAGTAACCTTGAGCAACTAGTCTAGCTTTATTTCTAATTATCATCCCATTTTCATCAGTTTTATTTTTGAAAATCCAACGAGTACCAATAACCTTTTTGTGATCAGGACGTGGAACAAGAAACCAAACATCATGAATGACAAATTGTAAAAGTTCATCCTGCATAGCAGAAATCCAGTGAGAGTCATTCAATGCCTCATTTACATTCTTTGGTTCCAAGAGAGAAACAAAGCAAGCATAGAGAGCATAATTTCTAAGTTGGGATCTTGTACGTACTGGTTCACCAGGGTTACCAACTATGTTGTTTATGGGATGATCTTTAGAAACCCAGTTTGGTACTTCAGGTGACTCAATAGGTAATGAATTATCTATTTCAGAAGAGTCATTTTCTAAAATATTTGACGATTCTTCTTCTATAGTTAATTCATTAGTCTTGCTTTCTACAGTAATGTCACTAACAATTACATTTATGGATTCCATTAAGGTCTTAGTGCGAAGATTATACACTCGATAAGCTCTACTGTTAGGTGAATAACCTAAGAATATGGCTTTATCTCCCCTACTCTCAAATTTAGATAAGTGTTCCCTATCTTTGCAAACATAGTAGGTACTACCAAAGGTTCTAAGGTACTTAAGATTAGGCTTTTTATTGTACCAAAGTTCATAAGAGGTTTGTTTCGAATTCTTTCTAAGATAGACCCTATTAATAAGATGGCAAGCTGTACGAATAGATTCTACCAAAAAATACTTAGGTAAGTTCTTGGCATGGAGCATGACACGTGCCATCTCTTGAAGAGTTCGATTCTTTCTCTCAGCTATTCCATTTTGTTGAGGGGTCTTAGGAGCACTGAACTCATGTTTGTAACCATTATAGTCACAATATTCTACAATACCAGTGTCTTTGAATTCATCACCTCTATCACTTCTGATTCTATTCACTTGAGTGTCTTTTTCATTCTCAATCCGTAAAAGAATCTTTAAAAAAGTTTAAAAAGTATCGGATTTTTGTTTTAAGAAAGCTACCCAAGTGAATCTGGTGAAGTCATCAACCATAACTAAAATATAACTGTGTCCACAAAGACTAACAGTTTGAGAAGGACCCATTAGGTCCATATGGATGAGTTCTAAGGGATTAGAGGTAAGGATATCTTTAACCCTTTTATGAGGTGCTTTAATAATTTTTCCTTCTTGACAGGGACCACAGACAATGTTATGAATAGGTTTAATTTTTGGTATTCCTCTAACTATCTGTTGAGAAGACAATTTACTCAAATTTTCGTAATTAATATGACCCATTCTGTTATGCCATATCTCGTTGTCATCCATTCTGGCAACATTACATATTTCAGAACTAGACATGACAGTATAACAATTGTCAGGGGTCCTGAATCCTGTAATTAAGCATTCTCCCTTTTCATTTAAAATCTTGCAATTGTTCTTTGAAAAGGTAACAGTGTAGTTTGAGTCACAGAATTGCGAAATGCTAAGTAAATTAGCCTTAAGACCTTTAACTAAGAGAACATTTTCAAGAACAGGAAGACCTTTTTCTTTAAGAGTTCCTTTGCCTATGATCTGGGATGATACTCCATCACCAAAAACAACTTTTCCACCATCAAAATGGGTTTTATTTAAAAGTTTTGTATCATCACCTGTCATATGCTTGGAACATCCAGAATCCAAGTACCAACCAGAAGTTGTAAGTTCAGCTTTTAGAGCAGAAACAACAATGTTACACTTCATCTGGGGTGCTAGATCATCTTTTCTAACCCAAATTGCCCTGGTTTTTAGTTTGCGCTTGTTTGCTCTCATTTGATAAAATTTGCGAGCATTAGATTTTTGTTGAAAAACATTTTGCGCATGATTTTGAGTAAATTTGAATTCCTGAGCATTTGATTTAGAAAAGTTTCTGGTAATCCTTCTAGTAAATGTCCTTTTAGGTTTAGTCCTTCTATTCCTATAGTTAGAGTTTTTGTCTGGTGGCCTGGGAAGGACATAGTTGTTACGACTCCTCCTAGAGTAGTTAAAGTTAGGATATATGGAAGAGTTGTAGACAGGTTTAATCAGTGTCCTAGCATAGCAATTATCGAAGGAGTGACCATATATATCACAATAGGAGCAATAAAGATTGCTCAAAATAGGGTTTTCCTTAGGAAAGTCTCTAAACAAAGGTTTTGAGAAATTTTGAAGTTGAATTTTATTCCTAGGTAGCACAGATTTGAAAACAGGTTCACTTTTCCTAATAGGGGGGCAGACATATTTTCCCTTTGGTAAACTTTCATGCTTAGAGCAACTTGCATCTCCAGTGTTAGTGTATTGATGGTCAAACTTAGTTTTTAGAGAATGAAAGTCTGGACATGTTTCAATAGGTCTTTTGCCTCCTGACACAAACTTGATAGGTTCAACATGTTTAGTTTGTGTCTTCAAATTGGGGCAAAACCCTATTCCAGTTCTATCATCAGAATTGGTTTTAGATTCAGCAACGAATTCCTCAAAACATTTAGAATTGTTTTCAAATTTGGTAAATTTTTTGAAAACAGTTGCTGTCTTTTCTTTTGTTTGTTCCAATTCTAATAATGTCCCTTTGTATTTTTTCTCCAGAATTTCATTAGCTTCAGTTAAAGTTTTCAGTTTTTCATCAAACACTTTGACGTCACTTTCATGAGACATGCATTGAGTAGTATACTCTTCAGCATTCAGTTTTACCATTAGGCTTAGATCCTCTAGCTTTTTGGTAAGATCTTTCACAATCTTTTCTAGTCTAGTACTTTTCTTAAGAGTTTTAGTATATAGAGTGTGGATGTCTGGGAGATCATCATTGTCAGAGTCACTAAGTGAAGTGTGTGAAGTGACCCCTAAGGTTTCATTTCTTAAACTCACGCACCCATTGACATCAGCAGTATCGATTTCCCTTTGACTCACACACCCCGAGGAAGAGGTATTAATGTTCTCAGTAAGTAAAGCATCTAAACCAGTTAAAGTATGATTCAAAGCAACAGAACTAGAATTACTAAACTCATCCTCACTATCAAGCATAGGCATATCATCATTGTATATGATTTTGGCAAAGAAGGCTAAACAAGGATCAAAACCATCAGATGTCTCAGGTTCCTCATTTTCAGAATCACTTGAGTCATCCCAGGTTTTGCAGATATTGGCTCTAGAGTATTTGTTTTGGGCATTTAAATTAACTCTACAGTCTTGAGCAATGTGTCCTAGTTTACCACATCTATAGCATTCAGTCTTCTTGAGGTCTCTGTGAGGTCTTGTGTTGTCCTTGTTCTGTTTGTCATGAGGTTTCTCATGGGGCTTGTGATTTGAAGGAGTAGAATAATTAGACTTGCCCTGTCTATTTGCAACACTGTTTCTAAATTTAACAATTTTCTTAAATTATTTTGTCATTAGGGCAATCTGATTATCTAGACTTTCTAAGTCACAGTCCTCATCAGAATCATTACTAGGGGTGTTTAACTCAGGCTTAATCATCTTAGAGGTAAAGCTAAGATTGGAATTGGTATGTTTCCTATTAGTGTGGGTCAATTGTTTCTTAAACTCTAATTCCATTTCCACAGTTCTTAATTTGCTACTGAGTAATTCAGGAGTGAGATTAATATCACACATCTCCTCAATAGCATATCTTTTATTGTCAAATTTCTGTGGTAATGATCTCAGAATTTTAGACACAATTTCTTGTCTATCATAAGTTATACCATTGGCATGAAGTTTAGTGACAATATCAGTAAGGTTCATATAAAAATCATCGAAAGACTCAGATTCAGACATGATTAAGGTATTATACTGTTGGATTAACATCTGAGTCTTAGCAGCTTTTACCCTAGAGTCTCCTTCGTGGGCAGTAATCAAGGTATCCCATGCTTCCTTGGAAGTGGTACAGGATGAGATTCTCTTGAACTCATGTTCGTTAATAGACATAAATATAGCGTTCTTGCCTTTGTTATTATTTCGAGAAACCTGTTTCTCTTCTTGAGTAAACTCACTCAATATTTTCTTAATCCTTTCATTGCTTCCATCAGTGGCTGGTTTAGTTGGATAAAAGTATCCATTTTCAATAATATCCCAGACATCATCTCCCAGAGTGCCTTGAATGAAAGCAATCATTCTTACTTTCCAGTAAGAAAAATTGGTTCCATCAAAGACTGGAGGTCTGGTCAAGTTACCATATCTTTCGTTTTTCTCGTCCATAATTGATTTTGAGAAAACAGTTTCAGAAACTCAGGATCTTTTTGAAATAAGTTCACCAAATGCTCTGATACCAATTGAAATAGCGTTGCCAAAGCCGTTTATGAAAATAAACTATTTAAGCAACTCCGAAAGTTTGTTGAAAAAACTCTTTACTTAAAATCAAAACGATTTTGAACACAAGACGTGTTAACAAAAGTATGTACGAGATTAGGACAAGATTTGATAACAAGTTTTAGTAAACAGTTTAAAATGTTTTAAACTCAGCACACAAACAGAATGGGATGAGAAGATGTAGAAATATTGATACTCAGGATTTTTAACGTGGTAAAACCTCAACCTTGAGGAAACATCCACGACTCCCTCTACGGAGTAAAACAAAAACAATCACTAAAACAAATATATGAGTTACAACCTATTTAACTAACATGCACACAAAACAAATCTATACAAGTTCAGGATTGTACCCTCTGGCGTCCTTAACTTTTCTGCAGATCTTGTTTGTTGATGTAGTTGTCTCAGTTTGTCAACTCTTCTTTGTTCCAACACTTTACGTCGACTTATTGTTCACCAAATCTTATAGCCAACACTTTGAGTGTTTGTAGTGTGAAGATGTTTGTGAATGGTGTTCTAAAACACATGCATGCACACACACTTACTTATTAGTTACAGACGATCCTTACAAATCACATATAAAGTCTATATGCAGTGTATTTGTTATTTTTCTTTCTTACAAAACCAAGAACCTTTTTGACCTTTCAAAGTAACCCAGATTCCACGGAGATCTTGTTTAAGAAATCGGTCAAGACCTTTCTCAATCACTTTTGAAAATATTATATGGATTGAGAACCCTCCAAGTGCGAATCCCACTAGGTCAGGTTAGGTTTTGTAAAAACAGAAATAGAAAAGCATCTATTGTTGATTCTGAAGTAAGAAAATGTTTTATCAGAAAACAATCAACAACGAAATTCTCAAGATGAGAAATAAATGCAACTAAGTGTGCTGTGACATGAAAAACTTCAGATCTATGATTTCTATTGAAAGAGAAACAAGATCTGAGTCTATGTCTAAGTTGGAAATAAGATTTATGAACACAAGGATTTCAGCAACCCAAGATCTCTTAACCAGAACTCTCATAAACCCAGGAAAACACTAAGGATGGTGTTTATTTGGTTATGGTGTTTATGGAGAGGTAAGTGGTTTAGGTTTAGAGGTATTTGGACGAAGTTAGGGTTTCTAACTAGGGTTTGGTTTCTCTCTCTAACTTCTCTCTTCTCTCTCTTCTCTCTCTATTCTTTTTCTGAGAAAACTCAAAGTGGCAAAAGCTTTCGAAGGCTGAAATTGGAGGCCTTTAAATAGGAAGAGAGGAAGATTCCAGAGCATCGTTCAAAAACAATGGCTGAGATTGAGTCAAGCTCCATTGACTGCAATCCAAGGGCTCACAACAGGCGGTGGATTAAACAGGCTATGATTGGCTTAAGGGATTACACGGGGATCCACTCAAAAGACATGCAGGCCATCGATAAGGGTTGATCCAAGGGCTGATAACAAGCGATGGTATGTCTCTGTAAAGAAACACACCTAGGGCCAATCAGAGAACAGCAAGTGTTGGCCTGAGGACGAATGCAAACGCGCGTCCCAAAATAATTACAAAACCAACCCTAAAGTCTCTAGCGCTTTCGGTTTCTACCCAGAGTAACTTTAGGCCAATAAACACAACAAAGCATATTTATATATTAACCCCAAGACTTTTTAAATCAAGTTTTAATTAAATAAAACCTTGTTTAAAATAGGTTTAAAATTCCCAAAAAAATATTAAAAATCAAATTGAGGGATTTAAACACACTCACAACATTAATACACATAGTGGTGCAATATGAAATGCAAGAATGAAATTCTAAGTGTGTGAGTGAAGGCTATAGACTTAGGATCATCACAAGATGGATAGAAGAAGAAGCAACCCAATCTCTGAAGCTCTTTGGTTTCTAGGATGGACACTATTTTGTCACAATTTCCAAACTAGATGAGCTCTTAAACAGTCTAGACTCAAATGAGTCAAAAGTATAAGGGCTTCAATCTTTACCTTTGGCTTTTGCTGTAAAAGAAGACAAGATGCAAATGCAACATAAACACCTTTTGCTGCAAAAGAAAGCTTGCATTGTGGAACAACAGAGAGACAAAGAGAGAGGGACATAAGGAGAGAGGAGAGAAGGAGAGAGTGGGCCGGCGTGCGAAAGAAAGAGAGAGAGATGGAACCAAAAATATTTTGTTGGTAGTTGAAAAAATGGCTCCTAAAAAAATGGTAATCTTAAATGAGTCGGGTGAGATTTTTTTGGAAAGTTGTATCATTCTTTTTTTTTAATAGTTGAAAAAATTAGCCCCTAAAAAACTAAACTCATTTAAAAAAAATATTTTTTAATATACATAAAATATTTTTGAACCCCTAAAATACACATATACTGGTACTTATTGTAAAATGGGCCTTGTGCCACTGCCCACCTGACACTTGGCCAGGAGTCACAATCATTAGAAAAATGCGGAGGAACGTAGTTTGCCTCATATTCTCTCCTCTCAACTGGGTTACTTAAATCAAGGTCCATGGAATCTATTGACACATTAACTTCTTTAGGAGGAGGGAGTTGAGCACTATTTTCAACAAGAGATCTGACCCACCATAGGAAAAGGCGAAGAGTACTCGTAAAAATCCCATCTTAGCAAACCTTTAGAAGATACGAAGATGTCATCGTCATATCGATTGGTAGAAAAAAGTATTATCACTAGGAGCACGAGGATGTTTGCATAAAATCTTATCACTGCTTTGAAAACCCAGAGTTGCACCATACTAACATTTAACATGTAATATTTATACCAACAAAAATAGTCGAGTAATATTATGAGAAAATATATATTAGGGTCACCATGCATGCATGAAACTTGGAACGAATTGGAGCGTGTGGACATGCACTAATTATTTAAGTGAGGCATTGATGCACCAAAATGGTAAAGTAAAATGGGTAAAATAACTATCCAACAGTTACCATAGCAGTTACGTTGCATGAGCAAGAAACATTATAAATAATAACTGAGGCTAAAGAGAAAGAAAGGAATTCGTCATTACAAATACATTTTCATTATTTTTATCCTCTTTTATTCATTTTTCTTTCTTTATTTACTTCTTTTCTTTCAGCTCCTCAAGTTTATTCTACTATAGTTATAACTCTTTTTCAAAATTTATTTGAAATTTCTTGCTTTTATTGTTCTTTAATTTATGTAAATCTTTACTTTAACTATATTTTTCTTTCTTTTATTTATAAAGTTTTCCTTAATTTTGATTCATGCAATTTATCATTTTTGTCCTAGTTACTCATTATAATCTGGCACTTACTTTGAGTCTTCCCTAATAGCAGCATAAGTCCGCTTAATTGAGGCATGGAATGCAATACAATTTCTTAATAATTAACATTAGGCTAAAACATTTGGTTGATAAGACCACAAATCTTATCAGTCATGCTCACAACCTTATTATAAACTAAGTCTAGTGAAAATAACCCAAAAATTCACTTTTAATTTCTAGTAAAACTTAAAAAATATAAAAAAAAATGACATATGTATTTATAATGCCATTGTGGTAATTTGTTATTGATATAATGTTAGCCTCATAATGTATTTCATTTAATTAAAATGTTACCAAATAATCTATGTTTGTTCCTCTCGAAACGTACTGATTTTTTGATGAACAAAAAATAACAATGTAATAACGGGCCTAAATTTTTTAATTAGTGGTTTTATTTATAAGGAAGGTTTGCTTGGCTAAATTTTAATTGTTTCAAAAAAAATTCTCTTTGAAAATTGACACAACTCATTTGGATTAAAAACGATACTAAAATGTGGGATGTTATAAGCCTTTTTTGACGTAGTATATGGAACATTCCTTTCGGTAACTCTCTACATAATGGGCCAACATGGCTCCACCGGTCGTGTCAGTTATGGTCATGTAGAGAAGGAGAGGTTGTCCCATTTAGTGAGGTACTAGCACTGGTGGGTGAGTGAGGTACTCTTGTATTTTCTCTAATGCTTCTTGGAACTGAGCATTCTGTTCTTTAGGTGAGTCAATTTTTATTATTTGGAAGATGGGTTCATAAATGGCAATAAGTTCGGTGATGAACCAACTTATGAACTAAATTTGGCATAGGAACCCGCTGAACTCTTCTCTATTTTGGGTGGTGACATTTCTAATATGGCTTTGAACTTGGTGGGGTATACCTTGATTTTGTCCTTTCTGATAATGAAGTTGAGAACTTACCCTTTAGTGACTCCAAAGACACATTTTTTTTTACGGATTTGACCACATTTTGAAAAGGGGTAACCTTTGGAAGAATTTTTGGAGTGCCGGGATATGTCTTTCTTGGTCTTTGGATTTTGATGATAAAATCTTCTACGTAGACCTACACTTCTTTATGTAGAAAATTATGTAGGTTGGTTGTGGTTTCTCTTTGGTATGTTTCACCTCCATTGTTGAGACCGAAAAGCATGATTGTATAACAATATGTTCCCAGGGGTGATGAAACTAGCTTTCTCTTAGTGGTTCGGGTGCATTTTTATTTAGTTGTAGTCTGTGAATCTATCAACGAAGGACTCAATCGTATTACTGGTTATATTATATATTAATAAGTCGATGTAAGGCATAGGGACATATTTTTCGGGGCAGGATAGATTAAGATCCCTGTAGTCAACGCAAATTCGGACTTTTTCACTAGCATTGGGTACTAGTACAATGTTGGGTGGCAAAGTGGGATATTCGATTACTCAGATGAAGTCGACCCAAAGTTTTTTCTCTAATTCTTCCTTTACTTTGAATGATAATTGGGATATCGATTTATTGAGTCTTTACTTTATGGGTTTGACACCAGGGAGATTGGGCATAATGATAGTCAGGTCGATGTCGGGCATGTTGGCATAAAACCAAACAAATACATCCACAAAGCTAGTGAGAAAGCCCGTGATCTATTTTTATTCGTTCCATATGGGGAGGAACCTATTTTTAACTATTTAGGGTTAATTTTATGGTTATTGTGTCATCCTCATTGGGAGACATACACATATTTTAAATTTGGTCAGGTTTTTATTAGTGTTTGTAAGTATTTTAGGTCCCCGGAGTTATGTTTACTATGTGCGAGTTCTAATCAAATGCTAGATTCATAATCATTACATATAATACACATAGGAAAAAAAATGGAAATCACTATTTATTATTCCATCAAAGGGAGGCAGGCCAACATTGAGAATAGTAAAAATTCTACTTTATAGAGGGAGATATGAGGAGAGGGGCTAAGGGGGACTCTTTTTCTTTCAGAACATATTTAAAAGTACTTCGAATGACAGGCAACGGGGTGCATTTTATAAAAGTCTAGTTGTTGAGTACTATGGATCCCATAATGTTGGAGATAAGGTGGGTTAGATTCTTTTGGGTAACCTTTGGAATTTTCCTCATGGGTTCTAGGACCTTATCATAGACTATAGGTTGGGTAAAAAAAAATGTTATGTGGGTATAACTTATTTTTCTGCAGAGTTTGTAGTTGGATCATTTGTTGGGACTTCCAAGAGATTAGTTTAGGGGAATGGCTTGGAGAGGCCTTGCAGTAAGATCTGTTGACTTACTTTGGTCCACTGATAGTCCCAAGAGGGATGTGAGGTCATATCATGAGGCTTAACTGAAGGTGTGGTTTCATTAGGTAGAGTTGTTGAGTTCAACACCTGGAGGTATAGATTGAGTTCATATATGTTGAGTAATCCCCCCTTTTTCAATGTTAATTCTTCGGTTAACCAGCAATGTACTAATCGTGAAAGTTATCTATAGGAGTTAACTCCGAGGTTCACAGCACGACCATTAAAGCAACTTCATCAGGAAATAGTGTGGGAAATCCCCACTGTTCTTTAGTCTCAGAGTTTTTTTTTCTTTAGTGACTCATGATATCTTGAGCTCATTCTAGCCAACCTTTTGTGGATCTTCTCAAAATCTACATATAGTCCTTGTTCATAATGGATCTCTATCCCTAGTTATAAATATTTATTGGTTTCATCCTTCCATGGTTTCGGGAGTCCATGATAGGAATAGTCTTCTCTATAGAAATGAAAATGACCATTCCACCGTTGGTGGGGGTATTTGGGACTAGAGGTAGGAGTTTTTCTATTAGGGGTGTATCAGAGATCAAAATTTCCCTAATGTTTTGTAGCAGTGATGACTTCGAGGTTTCCTTGTTGGTTTCTATAAAGTCCAAACCCTAGCATGTGTCCTATTTTGTGGTTGATTTAGGCGGCTACAGTATGAATAATCGAATCCTCTTTTATCATGTGAGTAAGTGGGATTACTCGAAACTCATTGATGTAGCTATCATTACTATCGTAGTGGGTATCAAGGAGGGTAATGTTACTAGTGTTGAAAACTGTGGCCCAGCCGTCATCCGCCTGGATTGTGATCACCTCCATATCGAACATGAACCTCACTTTCATGTGTAGTGATGTGGGTAATGCCCATATAGGGTGTATCCAAAATCTCCGAACTAAGAGGTTAGATCTGTCTAGGACCTTGAGTAATCGAAACACAACATCACATTTGATAAGTTTTATTATGAGAATAAGGTCGATAGCCCTTAGGACTCCTCAACGAGTGTTGTCATAAGCCCTAATTGTCATAGAGAATAGTATGAACTTGGAGGCAGTGTGTCCTAGATTAATGGCAATAAGGAAGGGGCATACATTGATGGTGAACATGTTTTCTATTATTACCTAGGGTACAACCTATCTGTAGGTCTCAGTGGCGATGTGCAATATGAATCGGTGATTATAGACTATGTGGGGAGATCATCGTCGGAGAAGCGGATGTGATGCTGCATGATGATAGATCCGATGGTAGCTGACATCTTAGCCAGCGTTAGGTTCGTATGCATAGAAGCTTGGGAAAATAAATTGATGGGGAGTCTCTCTATTCTCATGACATAGCTAATAGTTCCTAAATGGTGATGTTAGTAGATGTTCGATGGAGTTACTCCTTGATTTTGTTAGTTTCCCGATGAGGTAGTGTAAAAACTCTTTCAGGGGATTTTCTCCTTATTAGATAGGTTTAAAGGGGTGGAGTGTCAACCTGAATGGTCGAGTAAGTCAACCAATTTGTTTGGAGAAGGAACGGGTTCTACCATAGTTTTATGTTCATTATTTTCTAAACGGAGTAGAAGATTAGCTAAGGATGAGGGGTTGCCGGCAGGCACTGTTGGATTTTGGGTTATTACTTCAGTCCATTCCAAGATAAAAGCTAACTTCTAACATTTGGGAGAGTTTTTCTGTGTTTTCGTGTGAGTTTAAGACATCGATTCATCTTTCCACTCTATGACTATAAGAAAACTCTAGATGGATGTGGGTATTTCTGCCACTATTACGAGGACTTGGTCATCTACCAAGTCCAGCATATCCAATGATGGTTTTGGGGACATAGATGACCCTGATTGGATGTCATTATTAGTGGTTGTATCCTTATTCTCATCCTTATCAGAGGAAGTTTTCAGGTTCTCATGGGTCCATTTCTTTCATAATTTTATCAGCCTCACAAAGTATGCCTCCATACTAGTGTTTATATTCTTTATATTCTGGCCCCCAGGGTGAGAATTCTTATATGAATCTAGTGTGGACCAGTGTAGTCACTACGCTTTGTACGCGGTCAAACTTTCCCTATGCATGGTTATGGGGAGAAGGGTTGACTAGTTCCACCTCAAAAGTATATGAGTATCTCAAAGAGGGGGGACCTTCTGGACTAGGACGACCTCAGTGGGTCATCTAGTGTAAGAGTTTATTATTCGCACTATGTGGGTGGTTGCTAGGTAAGTGTTCTCATGGATACGCCTAATATTGATGTAGTGGTGGGTCTATGGTGATACCCTAAGTGCAAAGAGGTGAAATTCTAGATGTATGACAAACAGGTTTAGCTCACTATAGGAATCAGTAGGATCTTCCATACGTGGGCAAACTTTAGGAGGGGTATAATCAATATCTATGGTCCCGTAGATGGAGTTTTATGTTTCCAATGGCATGTCTCCCCATCTGGTAGACTTGATGTGTTGGTATATGTCGATGTTGGGGTGCCTCAATAGTTATTGAAGAATAGGAGGGGTGGCCCTTAATATGAGATACATGGTTGCAAAATGTATGTAGTGTAGCATCTCCTTTTCATGCAGCAGGTTGAATGCTCATGTTATTAAAATCAGTCAAGTTATTTTGCGATAGCTATGTACTCGATCTCAAACATGTAATCATAAATGCTGAGACCTTTGAAGGACGTGGATCCTTATTCATAGAGTCCGAGTCCTTTCCTTAGAGAGGAGTTCCATTTTGTCATCATTTCCCGTATTTGGGGGCTTAGGACATATTCATCTCCAAACCTTAAGGAGGTTCTATCCTAGGTGATTAAAAGGAGGTCAAAGTAATCCATGATGCCTTGATAAGGAAGGTGGGTGTAGTAGACTTGGCTAGGATCGATGGCAGAGGGCCTTGGAGGAGTCTCTGATTTGCCGAAGGTAGTGTTTCTTATGGCGAGGTTCAGTACAGACTTCAATCGTATCATCTGAGAAGGATTGGCATCACTTTCGATGATTCTTCTCATCATGTGAATAGTACCCAATGAAACACCCACTATAGTTGACTTAATAAGAGTCTTTAATGTATAGGTCTTTCATCAAGTTTAAATATTAAGAGAAAAAATAAATTTGTTAGACTAGAGCTCCTCCATGGGTAATTAGCATTTGAAGATGGTTATCTACTTAAAATTAGTATCCCTAACAAATTCATCCCATCCAAACTGACTAAAAGGTATAAAATCCACATTTTAGGACACTAATTGGACATTATGCATTTTAAGTGTTCAAAATTTTTTTGGATTAAAAAAAATAATAATAATTTTTTGCATTTAAAATAAATTTTATTTATTTAATTAAACTTTTTTTAATTGATTTTTAAACTATTTGGGTAGCATTTATAATTTTCTAAAGTTATAAACCTTCATTTGATCACTTGTGTGTGTGCACAACACATGTTTTCCACCTGCTTCGGCCTCATTGGCTAGAACTCTACTTCTTTACACTCAAAAATTTTGAACACAAATATCACCGTTCGATCATTTTAATAAGTGGCTTTTTTTTTGAGTGGAGTTGATCCTAATTATACCCATATGAATCAATCACAAGTCTGACCTGTTAACCGTCTATGTTCTCTTAAGCTTAAATGTCACGCATCATTTACATCCGTTAGATCATTTCATAACCAGTCAGATTAATCCCAACCATTGGTTCAACTAAGACCTTCCAGATCCTTGTACCCTATCTATAAATATGTACATCGTCTTTGAGCATGAGAGTTTTGGCTTAGTCTAGAGAGTAAAAATAAAGAGAGGGGAGTGGTTGGAGAGAGAAAGAGAAAAATATTTTTAAGGGAAAATCAGTGAGAAAAAATGAGAGAAAATATTTTCTTGAGTGAGAAAGTTCGAAAAACAAGAGAGAAGATTTTTTTTCTAATAGATTAGAAGTCTAAAGTTTTTTAAACAACATCTGTGGTTGATAGTTTAGAAGTTTAAACTCGTAACAGCCCTCACAACGTTGAAGGCTTGGTTTTTCTTTATAAAATCAAGAAGCTAACACAAGTGAAACATTCACACACTCACAGTGTTAGTTCTGTTTAGAAATACTAGTCTAAAAACTTTTTCGAAACTTTTTTTTTCAAATCTGATATTTCTGTGTGGATCTCGTTTTGCATGTTATAAAGGCTTTTAGATCAATACAGTGTGAGATCAAAGGCAACATATATCAGAAAATCACTTTGATTTTAGAACTTGAATGTTTTTGAAAACTCTATTTTATAGTTTGTCAAATCTGTTTTCTTGTATATATCCTATTAGATCTATTTTTGAACGATCTTACCAGATCAAGGGTCTTAAGAGCTATTTTGATATAACGTATTTAGATCTGTTCATTTAGACAACTACTGTAATTCGTTAGGACAATTTGCAATGTAAGTGCGTGTGAGTCCTCTTGCATGATTCATATAGATTAGTACACGCCACTTTCACTGTCTCACACACTTCGCGTGTTAAAGTGTGTGGTTATTTCTTGTAGAATCTGACTATTAATTTGATCTAAAGAACGCTAATAAATCGGAGGTTTAAAGGCTAATGGATTAGAAAAATCACCTAAGAGGTGGATCTCTAAGTTAAGGTATAAATTCTTTCGGTTTCTTTGGTCCTATAGCATGCTTGTAATTTGTAACCTTGTTCTTGTGTTTAGTTGATTTTTTTGTGGTGTAGAGGTCACCGTGGATATTTTTTCTAACTTTGGAGTTTTACCACTTTAAAATATATGTGTGAACAAACTCTGAATGATCTTAAATCGTGCTTGCTTCCTTAACCTAAATTAGGTTTGTTAAAGTTTATATTCTTAAAATTGTTACTAATGATCTGAAATATCAAATCTAGTTTACTACTTATTTAAAAAAAATTATTTCAAATATTGTTTTTACAAATAAGAGTTTCTTCAGCGATTTTTTTTCGGATTCTCAACCTTGCCTTTAACATTGTTAAAAAAATAAATTAAGTTATTTCACCCTAGGGGAGAACTCGTGATTCGTTTCTTGAAGGATTGGCACATGTGATCATTCCTTGTTTTTTGTGTATCGGTCGTAGAATAATATTTAAATGTCCATGACCAGCTTGTCTTTGCAGAGGAGTTTCTATCTTTCCTTCAGAAGGCTCATGTGTTCGGCATAATTTGTCCATATCGGGCGTTGCGTTTGGGGGGGAGGGGAGGATCCCTCAAGAAAGAACTGCGCCACAGTCTCACACCCCTCTTCGAAAGGTTCTTCGGTCGTCGTCGGGGGGGTGGGGTGGGGGGGAATCTAAAGAGATGGAGTCTCCAGCCTATTTTGCACAAAACAGGCAAAATAACATGTTGCCACTTCGAGAGAGCGGCATCAAGGACAAACTGATGCATACGAAACCAATAGATCGGACGTTCGGGGGCTAAGTTACGGAACGGGAAGGTGTTAGGCACCCATCTTGCCTGATGATGCTGAGATTTAGCACCACCAGATAAGTGATAGTAAGCTCAAACAGTAGCAGCCATGGCAGCCATAGAGACGTATAAGTGTATAAGTGTGTAGAAGGGGATGAGTATAAGAGGAAATAAGACAATGATGTATAGTGGTTCAGCCAATTTGGCCTACATCCACTGTGTGTGTGTGTTCCACTAAGTATGGGCACTAATGACCTTGGATACAATGCACATAACCCTCTCTCTCTCTCTCTACTGTATGTACAAGCAGAGTTTTAGCTAGGGCTACAGTTAATCGATCCATCTCCTGTAGGGTTGTAGGTGACAAGTATATATAGGTCTTGTGGGGTGTAGTGTACCCCCCCCCCCCCAAGTATGCATGGTGCATGTGAATGATGATCTAGCCAATCCCCTGTTGACACCTGTAGATGCCAAATGATGACATAATATTCCCTCACGTGAGGGGGTGATTTGGTTGTAACGGTCTTCCACGTGTCATGTGAGCCTCACGCGCACTGTTCCACGCGTCTCCCAAATCACGCGCTGTCATGATGTCACCCCCGGCCTATGAGCCGAGGCCGAGGGCAAAGTTTCTTCCAGTAGTGAGCCTGGCCCAATTCTGGCCTCGTACTGTCGTACCCTCGTAGGGTCGTCTGGAGCCTGGTGAAGGGTCGGCCCCTCGTAGGGTCGTCTGGAACCTGGTGGAGGGCCGGCCCCTCGTACTGTCGTCTGAAGCCAGGTGGAGGGTCGTCCTCTGAGGGGTTGTATGGAGCCTGTAAGAGGGGTCGGCCCCTCGTAGGGTCGTCCGTTTGGAGGTTATCATCAGCCAAGCCGAGGATATAAACGGGTATATCAATCACCCCCAGCCCTTAGCCATAGGTGCTGTTGAGATGGCTGAGGGATAGTGTTTTAAATGAGATGCATGTATGATCAGTTAGGTGAGTGACACCTGGGCAGATTCTCATTGCTGTTTCAGTTTCCAAGGCATGGCGGCTGCGTAGTGCACTTGGGGCCTTGTGCCCTAATTATACCTTTCTTGGTAAATAGGTCCACTTATTACCAAAGTACTTAAGAGATTTTCAAACTCTCTCTCTTCCTTCTTCTTCTTCGCGCCTAAGCATTCTCTCTCTCTAGAATTTTATCAGCCTTCATCGCCATTTTCTGCAGCCTTCGAGCTTAGCGACCTGGGCAGTTCTTGCTCTCTTCATCAAATAATCCTTTCTCCCCAGCGTTCTCTTTTTCCTTCATTTTCGTTTGTTTTTTAGGCTCGTAGGCAGCCATTTTCTTTAAGTTGTGCCATAACCTTTTCCGGTGTCTTCTCCGGTAACTCGTTCTTGGATGTTCTTGACCAAACCCATTGAGTTCCTTTGTTTCGATCCAAAAGTCCAACCTGGTCAATTTCCCACTTGTTTGTAGCTAAGTTAGCTAAGTTTGGTGTAATAGCTAAGTGTAGAGCCTTCCCTTTAATGCTTAGGAGGCTTTATAGCTTAGTATCTGAGTTCCCGTCCTTGAGAGAGAAGCTCTTTACCGAGATCAGACGAATAGAGGAGGAGGAAGAGTGGAGACGAGGAGCCGACCCTAATTGGGTACGACCCATCTTTCCCATTCCTCTTGCCACCATAAGACCATCTGAACCTTCTGAGTCTTGTGGGTCGTCATCTCGTCCAGCCGAGACTCCCAAACCAAGTGAAATGGACGAGAGAGCATCCTCGCCAACTGGTGTTGGAACTTCTGGTAGGAGAGAGATGTCTGACCTAAGCCCAGGCCGAGAGGCTGAGGGTACGGTCCCCTCTGAGGCTGTCCCCGTGTCAACCTTGTCTCCCCATGCCTTCCAAGTGGCTTTTCCACAGGGCCCTCCGGCCGAGGGGGAGGGGACTGAGGACGAGGACGATGATACAGATGACGAGGTTGATACCTCCCATGCCTCGTCCTTTATCTCCTCTATTAGGGATCGCGACCTCCTAATATGGAGGCATGCCTATGGAGTGCCTCTCAGCATAACTATGAGGGTTCCCTATGAGTCTGAGAGGGTTTTTGATTGTGGAGAGGGAGGGGTTGCAATTTACGAACAAATGCTCAAGGTCGGAGTCAGATTCCCTCTGCATACTGCCATTGTAGACATCCTTTCTGCCCTTGGTGTTGCTCCCTCTCAACTTCCTCCCAACTCTTGGAGGACGATCCTGGGCTATATTTCCTTGTGGAAGAATGTCTTCACCGACGAGCCCTCGGCTGACCTTTTTTTGGGTTGTTACAACATTACCTCTTCGTCCAAAGAGCCTGGATATTATCATCTGGGGGCAAGGAGGTCTGAGAAGAAACTCCTCCATGTGGCACAAACTTCCAACCATGATTGGAAAAAGAGGTTTTTCTTCATCTCCAGGGAGTGGGAGCCCATTGCCGATAGTCCGAGGGTCCCCAAGAAGTGGTCTAACCCCTCCATGAAGGCCAGATCAGACCCTGGACTTAGCCTGGAGGAGAAGGACATTGTTGATTACCTTAGAGGACGAGGGAGAGAGGGTGAACTTGCAAAATTCGAAGACTTGATGACCCCTCGGTTCCTCAAAGAAGCTGGTCTGAGGGTCGGCCCTCTGACAGAACTATGTGAGTTACACTGCATATTTTCCATTCTTTACTTATTTTTGAAGTGTTTTCTCTTTATCTCTGCATTTTTCTGACGTGTCGTCTTCTTATCAGGTCGTCCTGCAGGTATATCGGATTATCTTTGGGAAATGACTGCTCCCAGCTTACTATCTGGACTGGACAAGAAGAAGGGGAAGGAGCCTCAGCAGGCTCCGAGGAAGACAAAGGCCGTTGGGCCGACGGTGGTGGAGCTGACCACTGACAGCAATAAAAGGAAGGAGCCTGAGGCCCCTGTTGACCCTCGGCCTGATTTTTGGACGAGGGCCATGGTCGAAGCCTCTGAGGGGACGACCTCTTCGTCCAGTATGGGGGCCTTCTGGTCTCAGAACCTGGCGCATCTGAGAGCCGAGCCCTCGTCGCTCATTGCAAATCTGAGGGCAGCCAAGGCCTCAATGTTCTCTGCACCCTCGGCTGCTGACTACGACTTCTTGTCAAAGATGCCTCCAGCCAAAGTGTACGACTATGGTCTTCACTCCCTTGCACAGGTATTGGTTCTGACCCACATCTTAAATTTCATTTTTTTTAATAAACTGTTCCCTCGGCCCCTCTTGATATTTGTTCATTTTTCGTGCAGTCTGTTTGTGCCCTCACCTCAGCCACCAAATGGATGGCCGAGAATCAGATGAAGTTCCATGAGGCCGAAAGGGCTATTCAGCATGAGGCTGACTTACAGACAGAGCTCCAGACTGCGAGGGCTGAACTGGAGAGTGCTAGGACTGAGCATGCTAGGGTCCTAGATGAGTTGGCGAGGCAGCACGATGTCGACCTGCAGGCCAAGGACTTGCTCATCAAGGAGAGGGACTCGGCCCTGATCAACCTGGAGGCCCAGCACAAGACTGATCTCGAAGAAGCTGTCAGAAAAGCCGAGGCCGATGCCGTTGAGGCTTACAAGGCTTCTGATGAGTTTCAGGGCTTCGGCCTTGAATATCTGGAGAGGGGGATCAGGACGGCCTGTCGATGGGTCGTCCTCAGATTTGGCGACGTCGTCTCCTCGGTCCGCCCTTCGATTGAGGCAGTTGGATTGGACGACCCCCTAATCGCCGAGGCTCTGTCCCAAGTAGAATCCCAAGTGCAGGTTGAGGGGGTCGGCACATCTGAGGATCGGCCGGCTATGGTTGTTGAAGAGACCCCTTTGGTGGATCTTGAGGCTCTGCCCTCTGATATTGTCCCTTAGGGTGGCTATCTGTAGCCCATACCCTCATAGTGTACCTATTATTTTTGTGCTCTGTTTTGTAAAACACTTGGATATTTTGTATAACACTTTAATCAATATCATCGTCTTCTTCTACTGTCTTCCATATTTACTGCTTTTATGGTTTGCTCTTTGTTAATGCCACTAACTTTTCCCTCGTCTTTCTTGAGGACAGTGGTGGGGTCGTCCCCTCCACTGGCCCTCATTACATTATAGCCGAGGGTCCAACTTATCAAATTAATGGTTTTTAACCAAGTCTATCCTCGTCTTTCTTGAGGACAGTGGTGGGGTCGTCCCCTCCACTGGCCCTCATTATAGCCGAGGGTTCAACTTACCAAATTAATGGTCTTTAACCAA
This sequence comes from Sambucus nigra, assembly GCA_949130495.1. Taxonomy (NCBI): domain Eukaryota; kingdom Viridiplantae; phylum Streptophyta; class Magnoliopsida; order Dipsacales; family Adoxaceae; genus Sambucus; species Sambucus nigra. The sequence continues at coordinate 344,413,937 of OX422219.1, read as the reverse complement.
GTCTACCCTCGTCTTTCTTGAGGACAGTGGTGGGGTCGTCCCCTCCACTGGCCCTCATTATAGCCGAGGGTTCAACTTACCAAATTAATGGTTTTTAACCAAGTCTACCCTCATCTTTCTTGAGGACAGTGGTGGGGTCGTCCCCTCCACTGGCCCTCATTATAGCCGAGGGTTCAACTTACCAAATTAATGGTTTTTAACAAAGTCTACCCTCGTCTTTCTTGAGGACAGTGGTGGGGTCGTCCCCTCCACCGGCCCTCATTATAGCCGAGGGTTCAACTTACCGAATTAATGGTTTTTTAACGAAGTCTACCCTCGTCTTTCTTGAGGACAGTGGTGGGGTCGTCCCCTCCACTGGCCCTCATTATAGCCGAGGGTTCAACTTACCAAATTAATGGTTTTTAACAAAGTCTACCCTCGTCTTTCTTGAGGACAGTGGTGGGGTCGTCCCCTCCACCGGCCCTCATTATAGCCGAGGGTTCAACTTACCGAATTAATGGTTTTTTAACGAAGTCTACCCTCGTCTTTTTTTAGGACAGTGGTGGGGTCGTCCCCTCCACTGGCCCTCATTAGAGCCGAGGGTTCAACTTACCAAATTACTGGTTTTTAACCAAGTCTACCCTCGTCTTTCTTGAGGACAGTGGTGGGGTCGTCCCCTCCACTGGCCCTCATTATAGCCGAGGGTTCAACTTACCAAATTAATGTTTTTTAACAAAGTCTACCCTCGTCTTTCTTGAGGACAGTGGTGGGGTCGTCCCCTCCACCGGCCCTCATTATAGCCGAGGGTTCAACTTACCGAATTAATGGTTTTTGAACGAAGTCTACCCTCGTCTTTTTTGAGGACAGTGGTGGGGTCGTCCCCTCCACTGGCCCTCATTAGAGCCGAGGGTGGTTCTCTGTAGATGTTTTCATGCGTACTAGAACTGATAACCACAGGATGAGGGGAAACACTGATATTTCTCATTAATTTTCCAAGTGTTCTGTTGGAGCAACTCTCATGACAATTATGGTCTTTCAAGACCTTACAACACTACTGATAGTATTTCTTCAAGTGGTCTGCATTCCAGGGATTGGAAAAAGGTTCCTCTTCTAGGTTTTCTAGTCTATAGGTCTCGGGGACAACTTCATCGATGACCCTGTATGGGCCATGCCAATTAGGATGGAGCTTGTTGGGCTTTTGCCAAGTCTTCTTGAGAACCAAGTCTCCTACTGCGATAGGTCTCTGTTTCACCCTCTGATTGTAAAATCTTGCGGTCCTCTGCTGGTAGGAAGCCTGCCTTATATCAGCGTCCTCCCTCCTTTCCTCAATCAGGTCCAATTCGAGTCTCCTCTCTTCCGCATTTCCCTGGGGGTCGTACATTTGGACCCTATGAGTAGGAAACTCGACTTCGGTGGGGATGACGGCTTCTGATCCATAAGCTAGCATGAATGGGGTCTCCCCGATAGAGGTCCTCACTGTCGTCCTGTATGCCCACAACACTGCATATAACTCTTCGACCCATCTTCCTTTTGCCTCCTCAAGCCTCTTCCTAATTCCATCTAGGATTGTCCTGTTCGTAACTTTGGTTTGCCCATTGGCCTGTGGTCGGCCTGGGGTGGAGAAAAATTATTTGATATTTACCCTCTCACAGTACTTCTGCAGAGAGGCATTCTTGAACTGAGTCCCGTTATCCGAGATGAGGGTGTTGGGTAGACCATATCTGCATATCACGTTTTTCCAGATGAACTGAAAGGTCTTCTGCTCTGTAATCGTGATCATTGGTTCGGCCTCTACCCACTTTGAAAAGTAGTCAATCGCTACAATGAGGAATCGATAGTTATTGACTGCCCTCGGTAAGGGTCCTACCAGATCAATCCCCCACACTGCAAACGGCCATGGGGATGTAATGGATGTAAGAGGCTGATGAGGTTGATGAGGGATGGTAGCAAATCTTTGGCATTTATCACACTTTTTTACATATGCTGCGGCATCTTTCCCCAAAGTCGGCCACCAGTAGCCTTGGGTGATCACCCTCTTCGCTAAGGATCTACCCCCAATGTGGCTTGAGCACGACCCTTCATGCACATCTTCCAAAATGGAAGGGACTTCTAAGGGATGCACACATCTAAGTAAGGGGAGCAGAAACCCCTTTTTGTACAGCGTGTCTCCGATGACACTGAATTTTGCAGCCCTGTACCTCAGCTTCTTCCTTTCTTGCCTTGCTTCTGGCATCTCTCCCTCTTTTATGTACCTGATCAGAGGGTCCATCCATGAGGTTTCTTGAAAAACATTCAGGCAATTGCCAAGTGTTCCCTTGGCATCTTCAATAGTTGGTCGAAGCAAGATTTCTACCGGGACTGTCCTCCTTATGTCTGTCCTAGTCGCCGAGGCCAACCTCGTAAGGGTGTCAGCACGGCCATTGTCGATCCTAGGTATCCGCTTGAATTTTACTGCTTTAAAGCCCTTCAGTAATGACCTCACCTTTTCAAGGTACCTAGCCATCCTCTCGTCCTTGGCCTCGTAGGCTCCTAGTATCTGATTCACCACTAACCTTGAATCACTATGGACCAAAATCTGGCCGATACTAAGAGATTTGGCCAAGGAGAGGCCAGCCATCAAGGCCTCATATTCAGCTTCATTGTTAGAGGCCTTGAAGCTAAACCTCAGGGCGTACTCAATGTCGGTGCCGTCGGGTGCCGATACTATTATCCCAGCTCCGCTCTCGCTTTCGCAAGAGGACCCGTCGACGAAGAGACTCCATACGTGTTCCTCTGAGAAACCTCCCTCAGTGAGCGACCCCTGTCTAAAGAGGTATCTTCCCTCTTCGTTTTCATCCACCTTGTTCCTTGCGGTGCTTGTCTCAGCCTTATTTGCGGAGGGGTCGGTGAGTCTGCCTTGTTGGGCATCTATCCCCACGAGGCCTTCATCCTCAGCTTCATCATCTTCCCAAGTAAACTCAGCCACGAAGTCCGCCAACGCCTGCCCCTTAATGGCTATCTTAGGCTGATACAATATCGAACTCCCCAAGCTCTATAGCCCAGGTCATTAGGCTTCCTGATTTTTCAGGCTTGTGTAGGACCTGCCTAAGAGGAGAGTCAGTAAGGATGACCATAGTATGAGACTGGAAGTACGGCTTCATCTTCCTCGAGGCATGGATCAAGGCGTAGGCCAACTTCTCCATCCTCGGGTATCTTTGCTCTGCCCCCTGGAGTGCCTTGCTGTTAAAATACACAGGCTTCTGTATTCCGTCTTCGTCTCTCACAATGGCTGCGCTGATGGCCGACTTTGAGACGGCGAGGTACACATAAAGTCGTTCACCCTGCACGGGTCGTGACAGCAGCAAGGGAGACCCTAAGTATGATTTTAGCTCCTTGAAAGCCTCATCACACTCTTCACTCCATTCAAAGGCCTTCCTGAGGATCTTGAAGAATGGTAGACACCTGTCTGTGGCCCTTGACACAAATCTGTTCAGGGCAGCCACTCTCCCTGTGAGCCTCTGAACGTCTTTAATGGATTTGGGGGTCTTCATCTCAATAAGGGCCTTTATCTTTTCAGGATTGGCCTCGATGCCTCTTTGGTTGACAATGAACCCCAAGAACTTCCCCGCTCCGACCCCGAAGACACACTTGGACGGATTAAGCTTCATCTGGTACTTGTCCATCGTATTAAAGGTCCTCTCCAGGTTTGCCACATGATCCTCTGCCTTCAAACTCTTGGTCAGTATGTCATCCACGTAGACCTCCATAGACTTCCCAATTTGGTCTTCGAACATTTTGTTTACGAGGCGCTGGTACGTTGCCCCCGCATTTTTTAGACCAAAGGGCATGACCCTATAGCAGTATGTCCCCTTGTCAGTGATGAAGGCAGTCCTCTCCGAGTCTTCAGGGTTCATGAAGATCTGGTTGTACCCTGAGTAGGCATCCATAAAACTCATGATCTCATGGCCTGCAGTAGCGTCTACCATCTGGTCAATGCGGGGGAGAGGGAAGCTGTCTTTGGGGCAGTGCTTGTTGAGATCTGTGAAGTCCACACACATTCGCCACTTCCCGTTGGCCTTTGGGACAATGACTGCATTGGACAACCATTCAGGGTAGATGACCTCTCTGATAAATTCAGCATCTTCTAATTTTTTGACCTCATCCCTGATGACCTCGTACTTCTCTCTAGAGTAAATCCTCCTCTTCTGCTTTACCGGCTTCACTCCCTCTACCACATTGAGCTTATGGCACATGATTTCAGGGTCGATCCCCGGCATATCTACATGACTCCACACGAAGACGCTTCGTTTTCTCCTCAACAGTTTGATGAGGTCTTCCTTGATATTGGGCTTCAGAGACTTGCCAACTTGGACATTTTTTCCCGGGTCATCCTCATCGAGGATGATGGGTTCTACCTCCTCGGCGGCCTCTCCTTTTTTGAGCTTCGTCTCGTCCCTGGGGTCTAGGGTATCAATGTTGTAAGTGGCTGTAGCCCTCTTGTGTGCCTCCCTTTCTTCAGCGGAGTTGTAGTAACATTCTCTCGCTGCCGTCTGGTCTCCCTGAACTTCCCCCACCCCGTAAGGGGTTGGAAATTTTATCATCTGATGGACCGTAGACGGAACGACTTCAAACCCCTTGAGGGCCACACGCCCCAATATGATGTTGTAGGCCGAAAACACCTGCTCATCCATCACAAAGAAACTGACCTTCTTGGTGAGCCATCTCGACCACTCGTCCCCCATCCTCACATCGGCCTCATATACCCCAAGGGGGTGAACCTTTTCCCCACTGAACCCAATCAATGGATGATGGTAGGGGACGAGTCTAGCACGGCTGAGACCCAAGGCTTTGAAGCATGGCCAAAACATCACATCTGCAGAACTACCCCCATCTACCAAGATCCTCGGCACCTCGCATCCGTGCACCCTGGTAGTGATGACGAGAGGGTCATCGTGTGGGGCCAAGAGGTCTTTGAAGTCCATTCTTGAAAATCCCACTATCAGTGTGTCCATATCAACTTTCTTCCATTTTCTGACTTGACCTCCAGGGAGGTCGCGTGTACCGTCTTCGTCACTGCCTTGGCCTCAGCCACATGGGCCTTCCTGTCGGCGACCTCAGACCCTCCTCCTGCAAGACCCCCGGAGATCATTCCCACTCCGAGCGAGATCATATTAAGCCTCTCGACAGGGCCGTGGTCGTCTCTCGGCGGGAGGTCAGGGTCGTCCTCATCATCAGAAGGGTCGTCCCCTCTTTTTTGAGGACCTTCTCTGCATGCATCACCTCGCTTCTTTCTGGGGTTGTTCCCTTGGCCCCTCTTGAAGGCACCTTTGTCGACGTACTTTCTGAGCTTCCCTTCTTTCAGCATCTTCTCAATCTCGTCTTTCAGAGCAAAGCATTTGTCCGTTACGTGGCCATGGTCTTGGTGAAACTCACACCACAGGTTCTTATTCCTCTTGCCGGGGGCTGCCCTCAGCTTCTCAGGCCACTTCAGAGACCGGTCACTCTTAATCTCATTGAGAATCTGTTCACAGCTGACCGTCAGAGGGGTGTACCCCGTGAACTTGTCATCCGAGGACCTCTTGTTCCCCTCCTTATTCTTCTTAGGGTATTTACTCCCACTAGCACCTCCTCTTTCGTCTTCATATTTTGCAGCCATCGCCTCTTCGGCGTTCATCACCTTTCCTGCTGTTGACAACAGTTCAGCCATCGTCCTCGGAGGGTCTTCAGCAAGCTTCCATAACAGCTTCCCCTTTTGGAGTCCTCCAATCAGGGCTGTCATAGCTATGCTCTCCTCATAGTCTTCCACCTCCAGCTTCTCCTTATTGAATCTGGCTATATAGTCCCTCAAACTCTCACTCTTCCCCTACTTAACATAGAGCAGGTGGGTGGTCTTCTTCTGTGGCCTCACCCCAAAGCAGAAGTTATGGATGAACAGGTCTGCCAACTGCTTGAAGTTTTCAATGGAATTTTTTGGAAGAGACGTGTACCAGACATGCGCAGCCCCTGTCAAGGTACCAGAGAAGGCACGACACCTCATCTCATCTGAGATAGAGTATATGTCTGTTGCTGACTGATACATCTCCACATGGTGGACGGGATTGGTGCTCCCGTCATACCTTGGGGTGACCACGGGTGGCTTGAACTTTGACGGCTTGGGGAAGTTGACTATCTTTGCCACAAAGGGTGAGCCTATGGTGTACCCCCTCTGAAGAGGGTCTCGGCTCTTCAATATATCACCGATATTATCCTCTAACCGCTGGATTGAGTCATTCCAGGGCCTCACCGGGTTGGCCTGGACGATGTTATCCCTTGCTTCCTCTCCGAGGTGGACGGAGGGTTCTGCTGCAGCAGGCCCGTGTCGACTGTTCACTTCCCTTTGGCCGTCATCTCGTCCTCGGGGTCGGCCATCTGCTGCCTCTCTCCTGGATCTCGCGGCGCTTCTTGGCCTGGACAACTGTTCAGGCAGGTCGTTTACTGGGCCTAGCCTCTCAAAGGCCGACCCCCTGCTCAAGCGATCAAAAGCAGAGCCTCTTGGGCGATCATCAGGGTTTGGTCTCCCGCACTTTCCCCTACTGTCTTGGAGGGGTCGCACAGTATTGTTGGAGACCTCGTAAGGTTCCCAGCACTCTATAGGAGCCTCCTCCCCCTCCAGGTCTCCATACCTATCCTCAGAGCAAGGGTTCTCTTGCCTCCCCAGGCGTAGACGCCAGGGGTCAGCAACATCCCTACGCCGCTGAGGGGGTGGCAGGTCTTTGCGTGGTGCCTGGGGTGGTCCCCTGGCCTCATGCTGCCCTGGAGCTGATGCCGGAGTAATCATCTCAGGTGAAACCCCTGGTGCTCTTAGTATGTTCTGGCTTAGAGTTGTGAACTGCTCTTGCATCATCCGCTGGCTTGCTGCCAGATACTTTAGGGCTGCCGCCACATCAGCCATCTCAGACTGAGGCGGCGGCTGACTAGAACTTGGTCTTCCCCCCTCATCCGGCGGGGGAAGTGGTGGTGGTGGCATCTCAGGTGCCATGTGTTTGAGCTATGAAAAGTTTAACTGAAGAAAATACTGGTGAGGTTGGGAACCTTAGTGGGTCTCTTTCAATGGTGAAACACCTCCTCTAAGGGGGAGTGTTGGTTCACCACCAGAGTGCCCAGTGAGGTCAAGCTGTACAAAGGAAGAGATGTATTCTCGTTCCCACAGACGGCGCCAAACTGATGATGCTGAGATTTAGCACCACCAGATACGTGATAGTAAGCTCAAACAGTAGCAGCCATGGCAGCCATAGAGACGTATAAGTGTATAAGTGTGTAGAAGGGGATGAGTATAAGAGGAAATAAGACAATGATGTATAGTGGTTCAGCCAATTTGGCCTACATCCACTGTGTGTGTGTGTTCCACTAAGTATGGGCACTAATGACCTTGGATACAATGCACATAACCCTCTCTCTCTCTCTCTACTGTATGTACAAGCAGAGTTTTAGCTAGGGCTACAGTTAATCGATCCATCTCCTGTAGGGTTGTAGGTGACAAGTATATATAGGTCTTGTGGGGTGTAGTGTACCCCCCCCCCCCCCAAGTATGCATGGTGCATGTGAATGATGATCTAGCCAATCCCCTGTTGACACCTGTAGATGCCAAATGATGACATAATATTCCCTCACGTGAGGGGGTGATTTGGTTGTAACGGTCTTCCACGTGTCATGTGAGCCTCACGCGCACTGTTCCACGCGTCTCCCAAACCACGCGCTGTCATGATGTCACCCCCGGCCTATGAGCCGAGGCCGAGGGCAAAGTTTCTTCCAGTAGTGAGCCTGGCCCAATTCTGGCCTCGTACTGTCATACCCTCGTAGGGTCGTCTAGAGCCTGGTGAAGGGTCGGCCCCTCGTAGGGTCGTCTGGAACCTGGTGGAGGGCCGGCCCCTCGTACTGTTGTCTGAAGCCAGGTGGAGGGTCGGCCCCTCGTACTGTCGTCTGAAGCCAGGTGGAGGGTCGGCCCTCTGAGGGGTTGTATGGAGCCTATAAGAGGGGTTGTCCCCTCGTAGGGTCGTCCGTTTGGAGGTTATCATCAGCCAAGCCGAGGATATAAACGGGTATATCATTGCCCTTTCGGTCTCTCATGGGAAAATGTTAATATTTTCCTTTATCCTCGTGAAATGTGTGTATGTGTTTATATAATGGAGATTGTAATCGTTCCACCCATACCATGGAAAAGGTAGGGTGAGGTCATCCACATGAAGATTCCCAAAATAATAATAAATGTAAAAGATAGAATTTGAGCGTTCATCACGATATTGATCGTTATTGGGAAACGACAATATGTGTTGAATGAAACATAAATAAGTATGATATATGTAAAAGTGTGATAATTATCAAAATGAGGGATTTTAGGAAATGCAGAAAATTGGAGAAATTGGAAAAACTGGAAAATTGGACTCGTGTCTCGAATTTTAATCCGAGACACCTACTTAGCCTATAAAGGCATCAAAGTCCACGTATTGCGAATGTAGAATAGGGGTGGGATTTTATCCCATAGATTCGAACGGAATTTTATTATGTGTGTACGTGTAGAAAATATGTTTTTGGTTTTGGAAAAAGTGCGATGGATAATTTCGTTCAGAATTTACGAGTATAACCCTCTTTTATTTGTTTTTGCATTTTTTATGGAAAATAAAGTATGTTCAATATGCTAATAAAAGCATAGATGTTAATATGTATAAACAAAAGTGAAACTAGATTATGAATCTAATGTTACTTATGCAAAAATAAGAGATTAAAAGAGAGGGAGAAGGAATTAGACCTTCCCTTAGAGCTTGAGCTTTGATCTTGGATGAACTCCTTTGAATGTTGATGAATGTTGATGAGAGAGAAGGATATTTTTCAAATTGGGTGCGAAAAGGATGCGTATTTAGGCTTGAATGGAACTTCTCATATGGAACTTCGCTCATTTCGAGAGAATGTTAGTGAGATCACTGATGCTGATGGATTTCTTCTCTCTCTGCCTTGGGAGTGAGGTCATGGCCTCTATTTATAAGGCCAAGGGTGGTGCCGATCAACCTACCCTAGGGTGTGCCTATCGATAGGTAACCCTTAACATTGTGCCGATTGGCAGTCTCATGCAGACTTTTCAAGAAAAATGATCGTAATGCACAAATCATTTATCCGAATCATGCACGGGCCATAGAGTTATAAAGGTACTTCATAGACCTTCGAGAGTCCTTTGGATATCTCCCGGGTTTGGGAGTTGACTTTGGGTCAAATGTGGCTCGAAAAAGTACGTCGGTCTTTGGACGGGAGATCGTCGAATGAAAATGGATCATTCGTCCGTATGTTAAGTCATAATCGCGCACGGGGAGGACTGTTGGAAAGGTTAATAGGTTTAATTTGACATTCCAAAGAGTTTTGCTTGGTTCAGAAAGTTGACATTGGTCAATCGGGTACCGTAAGCGTCCGGTGACCTCTCGGAATAAAACAGATCGTTCATCCGTACCGTTGGTCAGAATCGTGCATGATGTAGATTGTTAGAAAGTGTATTCAGTGACCTTCAAAGATTCATTCAGTCTCATTCGAGTTGAAGAGTTTACTTTGGTCAAACAGACTGGGAGTGCCCCGAGTTGATCGTTCATCCTAACGGTTATGCTGTTTCACGCACGGGGCGGACCGTTAGAAAGGGGTTTAAGTTCCCTTAGAGGATTCAAAGAGATTTTTCCCTGATGGTAAAGTTTATTGGGGTCAACTCAGGGCCTGGGAGTGCCCAATGGCCTCTGAATTAATTTTTGGTAGTGACATGGTCTGTTCGTCCGAATCGTTATGCCGATTCGTGCATGGGGTGGATCGTTGGAAAGGGTATTCAAAGACCTTTGAAAGATTCAAAGAGTTTTCACTATGAATACAGAGTTTACCTGAGTCAAATGGGTCCCGAGGGTACTCGATGACCTCTAGATCGCTACTCGGAGTGCGACCTAGGTTTGCAGTGGAAAGAGGAATTGCTACGGGTCTAAGGAGAGACTTAGGGGGCCTACCATGTGGTGTCTATAGAACCCATTGATGGGTGAGCTTGGAACAAGTGATGTCCATCGAATAGACACCATATGATGGAGGGAGGTCAATTTGGTGGACCTAAGGGATATGGATGACCGATTCAGAGGGTTGGGGTCAATTCGGACCTAAAAGAGGCGATGACTGAGGAAAGAGGTCAATTCTAACTTACTGAGGTGACGATCCAAAATCAAGGTCAATTATGACCTAAAAGAGGTAACGACCGAGGACCAAGGTCAATTATAACCTAACTGAGGTCACGATCCAAGACCGAGATCATTTATGGTCTAAAAGAGGTGACGATCGGGGATAGAGGTCAGTTCTAAACTAAGAGAGCTGAAAATCCAAGATCAAGGTCAATTATGACCTAACTGAGGTGATGACCAAGGACCGAGGTCAATTCTGACCTTATTGAGGTAACGATCTAAGACTGAGGTCAATTTTGACTTAAAGAGGTGACGATCAAGGATCGAGGTCATTTCTTACCTAACTAAGGTGATGATCCAGGACCGAGGTCAATTCTAACCTAAGAGAGGTGATGACTGAGGACCAAGGTCAGTTCTGACCTAACAGAGGTGACGATCCAAGACCGAGGTCAATTCTGACCTAACAAAGGTGACGACTAAGACTAAGGTCAATTCTGACCTAATTAAGGTGACGATCTAGGACCGAGGTCAATTATGACCTAAAAGAGGTGACGATCAAGGACTGAGGTCAATTCTGACCTAACTGAGGTGACGATCCAAGACTAAGGCCAATTCTAACCTAAAAGAGGTTACGAGCGAGGAACGAGATCAATTCTGACCTAACTAAGGTGATGATCTAGGAACTAGGTCAATTTTGACCTAAAAGTGGTGACGACTGAAGATCGAGGTCAATTCTGACCTAGCAGAGGCGACGATCCAAGATCAAGGTCAATTCTGACCTAATAGAGTTGAAGACAAAAAAGCGAGGTCAATTTTGACCTAACTAAGGTCATGATAAAGGATCGAGATCAATTCTGACCTAAAATAGGTGATGATTGAGGATCGAGGCCAATTTTGACCTAACTGAGGTAATGATCTAAGACCGAGGTCAATTCTGATGTAAAAAAGGTGACGATCGAGGACCGAGGTCAATTCTGACCTAACTAAGGTGATGATCCAGGATCGAGGTCAATTCTGATCTAAAAGAGGTGACGACCAAAGACCGATATCAATTCTGATTTAACTAAGGTGAAAATCCAAGACTGAGGTCAATTGTAACCTAAAAAAGGTGACGATCGAGGATCGAGCTCAATTTTGACCTAACTGAGGTGGCGATCCAAGATCGAGGTCAATTCTGACCTAAAAGAGGTGACGATCGAGGATCGAGGTCAATTCTAACCTAACTGAGGTGACGATCCATGATCAAGGTCAATTCTGACCTAAAAGAGGTGACGACCGAGGACCGAGGTCAATTCTAACCTAACTAAGGTGACGATTCGGGATCGAGGTCTATTCTGACCTAAAAAAAGGTGATGACTAAGGACCGAGGTATATTCTGACCTATCTAAGTTGAAGATCCATGTTCGAGGTCAATTTTAAACTAATAGAGGTGACGATCGATGATCGAGGTCAATTCTGACCTAACAGACCCAAGTCAATTCAGACCTAACAAACGTAATGACTGAGGAACGATTTCAATTCTTATGTAATTAAGGTGACGATCCAGGACCGAGGTCAATTCTGACCTAAAAGAGGTGATGATCGAGGACTGAGGTCAATTCTGACCTAACTGAGGTAATGTTCCAAGATCGAGGTCGATTTTGACCTAAAAGAGGTGACGATCGAGGATTGAGGTCAATTCTGACCTAACTGAGGTGACGATCCAAGATCGAGGTTAATTTTAACCTAAAAGAGGTGACGACCCAGGACCAAGGTCAATTTTGACCTAATTGAGGTGACGATCTAAGATCGAGGTCAATTCTGACCTAAAAGAGGTGATGACCGAGGATCGAGATCAATTATGACCTAACTGAGGGGACGATCCAACATATAGGTCAATTTTAACCTAAAAGAGGTCACGACCTAGGACTAAGGTCAAGTCTGACCTAACTAACGTGACAATCCAAGATCGAGGTCAATTCTGACCTAAAAGAGGTAATGACCGAGGATTGAGGTCAATTCTGACCTAACTGAGGTGACGATCCAAGATCGAGGTCAATTTTGACCTAAAAGAGGTGATGACTGAGGATCGAGGTCAATTCTGACCTAACTGAGGTAATGATCCAAGATCTAGGTCAATTCTAACCTAAAAGAGGTGACGACTAAGGACCAATGTCAATTCTGAACTAATTAAGGTGACGATCCAAGATCGAGGTCAATTATGACCTAAAAAAGGTGACAACCGAGGATTGAGGTCAATTTTTACCTAACTGAGGCGACGACTGAGGACCAAGGTCAATTCTGACCTAATTGAGGTGATGATCAATAATCGAGGTGAATTCTGACCTAATAGATGTGACGATCGAGGATCGAGGTCAATTCTTACCTAACTAAGGTGACGATCCAGGACTGAGGTCAATTCTGACCTAAAAGAGGTGACAATCGAGGACCGAGGTCAATTCTGACCTAACTGAGGTGACGATCTACGATCGAGGTCAATTCTGACCTAAAAGAGGTGACGATCGAGGACCGAGGTTAATTCTAACCTAACTGAGGTGATGATCGAAGATCGAGGTCAATTCTGACCTAAAAGAGGTGTACTTTTCCTTCGGGAAATTTGGGAACTTCACTAGGAAGATTTGTCTTCATTGGATATTGGGAAAGAGTGAATGATCCGAGGATTTGTAACTGGGGAGAATTTGGAGTGCCTTTTGAAGACATTATTGGGGATAATGATTCTCTGGAATTCTGCTGATGTGTAAAAAAATATTTTCCTTGGTGAACAAGGTGCTAGAATGGATTTGGCAATTTTAGGAATTTTTCGACAATTGTTCGATATTTTCTGGTATTTTTTTCGAACTTTTTGTATGAAATTTTAAAGGTTGTGCTGACCAGAATAGATGGAGGTGTGCTAATCGGCATTGGCATAGTCTTTTGAGGTACCTCGAACAGGTGAAGGATCAGTGTTGATCGGTGGGTGGAGGAGACTACCGATCGGCATAACCCTTAGCCTCTTATAAAAAGGGGGAGGGTTCTCCTCATTTTGAACATATTTTTAACTTCATTTCTTCTGCTATAAACTTCTGCAAATTGTCCTAACGTCCAAAATGGCTGACTTCTCAAGCAGTGCAACCCATATGGAATAGCTTAAAGCCGAGGACTGGGCAAGGTTACAGTGGAGGGCTAGGGTGCCCCTCGCATTAGGTAGCGAGAACTTTTTTAACTTATTTGATTCGGTAGCGAATGATTAGACTCTTCTGCGTGAGCCTTCGCGTCATTGCTCTTCTAGGGTGGTGAACCCTGGTGGCTATGTAAGTATTGCATGACTCTTGGTATTCCTTTATTCTTTTCTTGACGAGACTGCTTTATTTCTTGAAGATTCTTCATTTCTTGATAGTCTAATGTCTCCATGTCGACTATTTGTGCCCTTGGTATGATAGGGCTTAAGGATGTTTGGTAACACCTTCCTCCTTTGGTACGCTGGATGGTGTCATCTGCCGGTCGACTTTTACTGGGTCCACGTATCTTCTGGAGGTATTCTTTATTTTTTACATTTTCCTTTATGCATTCACATTTTCCATTCATGAACTTCTTTTTTATTTATTGAATGATGATCCTTGTCCTTTACAGACGTGGTTCTATGAGGTGATTAGGTTAAAAACCCAACTAATTTCTTTGAAGGATGACTCTATGGGGGACTTCTACCGGATGTTCCAGTGGCGGAGGTCTAACTGACAATCGAAGAAGACTCTTTCTATGGAGATAGTGCGTCAGGTCCTGAATGGCCTGACGAGCGAGCGAGCGGATAAGCATTCTTTTGTATTGAGAATGTTATTTTCCTTTGGTGATATTTTATTGATACTGATCCTTCACTTTTGCTAGGTATTTGCATGTGACCTTTTACCCTTGGGGGATGGCCATTCAGTACACCGGGGTGACTGGGGGACATGCACAAATGCTGTACCTGCTGGCGCATGAGTTCCTCTACTCCTGGTATCTTGGGGAGAGGGTAGTTCGATAAATCGTGTAGGGCGAGGTTGCGTTGCCGTCGGTGAAGCCCCCTGTGTTCATGAGGCACGTGCGGGAGATGTCTGAGGATGCTTGTGTGGCTGCGATGATGAGAGTGCCATACTCTATGTACACTGACATTGCAATGTTGTACAACTATATGGACTTCGTCTCGAGTTGGAGGATGCCTTCTAGTATATATGATGTGATGCCTCTCCCTAGGGCGAACTCGAGTCGACAGGTGGGTTCCTCTCATAGTGCAGGTGGTCCAGCGACGTCTGCGGTGGTAGGGATGACGTCAGAGCCTTCTTTTGTGTGGCTTCATTCCCCTAGTTACAACGTTTGATGAGCTGATGGGGGGTGGTGCATTTACAGTATCTTCCTCATTCGATGGACTCGGAGGAGTAGGGCCTGACGGAGGAGGTCCTTCGACCCGCGGTATTTTTTTTTTATTTCCTTGATTTCTTTCTTTTTCCTCATGCTTGACTGATTCGATCTTTTCCATTCATCCTTGCAGCATATCAGTGTTTTGACCACTTGGTTGAAGGAAATCAGGGATTGGATATCTTCTACCACTGCTCATATTCGTGAGGTGGCTCCAGTCCCTTTTTGCTTGGTGTCGTCTGCCTCGTCTGAGGAAGGGTCTTGCTCTGGAAGTGGGGGCACATCGTCTCTCCGTAGGGGAAAAGGGTGCGTCGTGGGGACGAGGGCTCTTAGAGAGAGAGAGAAAGAAAGAGAATTGGGTTCGGGCTGAGTCCCGTTGTTTTTCTTTTTTCATTTCTTTTCCTGCAAAATGCCAATGTAACACAAGAAAATATATGCAAATAAATAATGAGTTTTTGTTAATTTTCTTTGATTCAGTGATTAATGCACATGCTCTTTTTACTTTACTGAGACGGTAAAAAGGATTTGAAAATTTATTTTATTAAAAATGAGACGAGTAAAAACATAAGTATAAGTATTAAAGGAATCCAAAATTTCCTTAAGATAAGAAATTATTTTTGTTGCTTTTTTTTTTACAGAAAAGGAAAAAGGGAATTTTCCCAAAATAGTGGGTTGCCTATCGACATGACCCCTATCCTGCCTATTAGCATATAAGTCTAGTCCAATTAACCCAAAGCTTTGATTGCACTTGTTTGGTACTTGGTAGGGAAAGCACCCCTTCGATTTCTGCAGACTTATTTGTCTTGGTTTGCTGATTTCTTGGGCATAAATATTGGTGTAAATGGGGCTTTTCTCCTCACACCTTCCATTCCTTTCTTTCTTACATTCTTATTTTCTTATTATTGCTTAGTCTTGCAAGATGGATCTCCCTGGTAGCATTGAGCTTGCGAGCTACCTTGAATCCTTTGAGGTAATGTGTTCATACAATGTCGATTATGATGCTTTCTACATGCGCCAAGTTTCTTTGTGGCGTAATCGGCCCATGGAATTGAACATGCTGATGGCGGCAATAGAGTTATGGTATCCTAAGGATAATGTATTTCACTTCGGGTTGGATGAGATTTGTCCTACCTACGAGGAATTTTCTTCCATGCTAGGGATAAATCCCAATATTTCCACGACTTTGCCTGAATTTTCCCATTGTCTTAGGGAATTTCTAGTTGAACTTCTTCATATTTTTCCTTCGGCATCTTGGCCGTTGGTTACGGGAGGGATGATTTCTCTTCCAACGGTTTTATGGTTTGTGCATTCGCAGAATGTGGGTGATGTTGGATATGTCGGGGACTTAATCCTGGCCCTTGTTTCAAAAGTTCTATTGGTGACTGGGGAGACACTAGTGGACCTCTAACTCGGGGCTATTATTTTTTGGATGTCTTATCGTCATAATTATGTGGCAGTGATACTAGCGGAGACCTTGAATGGCCTGAATTCCTGGCAGGAGGGTCGTTCTGACTTTCTAAGAAGGAGCCCCGTGATGTTGTTTATGTGGTTGTCTGAGAGATTCTAGATTGTGTTTTCACCTGAGTATCCATTGTTAGTGGTTCCAAACTTCTTCTCGCGGTATTTAATTTACGTAGGCCGAGATTTGGGGAACTAGTTTGTAGAGTACGGAGCTTTAGGCTTGCGCTGGTCTGTGCCATGGTGGGGAGAACTGTTGCACATTCTGGAACTCGGAGAGTATCGGTATGTCCGACTGGTTGGCCTCATGCAGACCTCTTTCTACTTTCCTTGGCGTCTTCTATGTCAATATGGTTGGGAGAAAATTGTGCCACCGTGAACACTGGATTTCTTTCATACAAAAGACCTAACGGAGCGTATGCGCATGCGGCTGGGTTCTTTGTGGGAGAACCGACGTCCGTCGACTCATCCCTCTCAATCTGTTGGGTGAGTTTGGCATGTCTTAGGGGACTATATGAAATGGTTGTGGAGGAGAGTGGTCGCCAAGATGCTGGTTGTGGAGACCAGTCAAAGGTGGCTTGCCTTCTTTAATACTTTGGGGGGAGGTATTATGGTTTTTTCGAGGCTAGTCCAGGCTTATCGCTTAATTGAGCGTCAATGGCATTCCCTCCAGTAAGGGGAGGTTTGGGGACCCCAGGATGTGGGAGATGGAGACAGTCTTTCTAGCAGTTGTGGGTAGACTTTATGAAGCTTCTGTATGGTGTTTGGTTTTCTTTGTGGTTATTCTGGTCGTTTAGGTGTAGTGGGGGTTTATTTTTGGGAAAGTAGGTGTAGGATGGTGACGGGAGTCATTTGACTCCTTACGCTGATGTTGTAAAACGTAATTGTGTGATAATTGACTAAATAAATTCGCAAGTTTCCAATTAAACCTTATTTAATTAGAGTCTATATAAACCAAATCAAATCAGCCCCTAAATATGCAACTATGTGTGTGCATGTGTCAACCCATAAATAAATAAAGCACGTGACACAAATATTCCGAAAAAATCCCCGAAGGGAAAAACCTTTTATTTATAGAACTTTGAAGAATTCACAATACCATTGATTTACATACAACCTGATAATCGCCCACAAGTGTAACACACGGTGTCTTCGTCAAACCTTCAAAGCAACGGCTAAAAATCTGTAGTGGTTCACGCGCAGCTATACCACAAGGACCGCAGCCCAAAACACTCCGTAGAGACTCCCTCCACACTAGAATGCAGCTCTCCGGTTGTATAGCTCTCTCCACAAAGAATAAGCAATAGCAAAAGTCGTGTTCTTGAACACCAAAAAAATTCACTAAAGCATATGGGAGTTTTGTGAATTAAAAATAAAAAGCGATTAAACCCTAAAAAGAAGATGCCAAAAGAATTATGCTTCCGCAGTTTTTCTGTTCTGTAAAACGCTGGTACTTCTTAAAGAAAACGGTACCATTTAATGAGTATTTATAATAAAAATGCGTCACCTCAAAATACGAGCTCGTTCGAACGAGATAAGGGTCTCGCGCGAACGAGGACAGTTGTCATTTGAACGACATCGCGCGACACTGCCATGTTGTTCGAAAGACGTACAGATGTCATTTGAACAACTGTTGCGTCAAAAAATTATTATTTTAATGTTCGCCCCAATACTTAAAAAAAATAATCATTCTCAAATTTTGACAAAAAAGTCCGCTCCAACACTTAGAAAATATTTTATAAAAATATCCCAAAAGCTCTAAGTGTAAAGTTAAGGTATTTAAAACATAACCTTATCAGAGTAAACTTTGTGGAGTCCTTTTTATGAAGAACTTGATTAATTCGGATCCGTCTTGATGTAGATGGCTCTTGAATTCTGTTCGACAGTATAGCGGTATACGACATACTAAATTGATAACGGACTTATAAAAATATGTCCTTACAAATCTCTCCCTATGTCTATGTCGGTACATACATAAAAACATCTGAATTATCAAATACCAAAATGCCTATACAAATCTACCCTCCCATAAATAAATTTGCAAGATCTCAAACTATTCTTCAAAGATCTTCGTTAAATCTCAAAACTTTTCTCATCAGGGTGTGCAACATAATGATCTTCAGTCTTTGTACCTAAACACATGAGATAAAGTAAAAACCTTCGTGACACATCGAGTTTGAAATGATATAAGAATAAAGCATTAATAAATCAAATGTCCCCCATAATGCAAAAACTCCCCCATAACATGATAATTCTTTCTCCCCCTTTTTATGATGTCCCCAAATAGACAATTAAGAAGAAAAATCAAAACATGGAGTGTCACGATAAAATACACAGCAAACATGGATCAAACTACGCGCATGCAAAGGTATGTCTCCAAAACTTTCACAAACTATTTTTGGATTTTTTTCAATTTTTTCATACAAAAATAAGATACAAAAAATCACACCATGGATTTAAACTAAAACAACCAAGTCATGGAAATGGAATGAATGGGTGTGAACACATTCGATAGGCAAATAAACTCAATGAATCATATGTGCATGATGTATACGTGTACTCCTAACGAATGAACATCAAAAGTATCCTTAGGTGTAAAAATTGTTGAATTTAGATGACATCGTCTTATACAAATCAACAAATAAAAGTCAAAGTGATTTCCACACCAATAACGTCCAAAACTATGTAGCGATTTTTCAAGGACATGCAAACTCGTTTTAATTCTCCATCCAAACTCCCTCATATATATTTTCTTTTTAGAGGTGTATAAACTAAATTCTCAAACTTTGGAGAATTGGTGCAAAAACCTAATTGGACCATAATTGGCATGAATTTCTTTTTATTTCCTTTAAATCTTTTCGGGCTCTTTTAAACCTCTTTGGAACCCAGATAATAAAATTCCTCAATTTTTAGGTCCAATTAAACAATGGCTTAATCGCAAAGGATAAATGACAACCTTTTTTTAGCCCTTCACCATTTTCAAACAAAACACACAAATCCTCACAAACATAGTTTAAACGTGCACACTTTTTATTATCTTGTTTTATCGCGCTTGGTTCATTTTAAGGACAGGATTGAAGTGAAAACACCCAATCAATATGTGATAAGAAAAGCACAATAATCAAATAAATCCGTGTACGTGTGCAATAAAGGAAATCATGAGTCAAACATGTAGGAAGTAACAACTAATTACAGCATAATGACTCCAAACATTATAAAACACGTGGATGAATTGACCTATTGTCTCAAAACACTATCAAATAGCCACATGGATAAATGGAATGATGTTGTGACTTGATCATCCTAAGTGTCCATCCATAAACGGTGCAAACAAAATACAAAACTCTTTTTGGATTTTTCAAAAATTTTATCAAAATAAAATCTTTTTGTATTTTTCAAAATTTTTCAAAAGCAAAAATTTATACAAAAATTACATGTACAAAATTTTTCAAAAGCAAAAATTTATACAAAAATTACATGTCATTATACTAGCAAATATATATCATGAAACCAAAAATAGGGAATGGAAAACATGCAAACACAATCATCTATATGATATGGCAAGATAAGAATCATGTGCAAGCAAACGGGAATCAACTTGTCTAAAATCTAGTGCCTCTAAAAGTGATTTCCTAAACCAAATAGATGTGAAACGTCGCGTGGGGGATTTAGGAACCATGGTAACACTAGATATAAACTTCCTTGGACATTTTCTAAGATTAAAACAAAATGCCTAAGGTGACCTTTCCTACCATAACATGAACCTGTGTAAACGGGTGGAACGACGCCTATGGGTTGACCCTTTCTAACATCCTTGAAATTGGTTGACCCTCTAAAATAAATAATGGTTTTAGCTTTAGCACTATACATCGGAGCACAAGATGAACCATTAATCACTATCAAACCTACACGAGTCTATCAAATCATTTTTTAACTTCAAAATTTTTTACTCAAGCAAAGAATTAGACTCTTCCAATTTGAGGGACTCCTTCTTCAAGTTATCAATCAAACCTAAAAGGTTATCCCGCTCCCCCTCAATTAAAGAAATTTTTTTCCTAAGAGTCTCTTCACGTGCCACAAACTCATTGACTAAAATATTTTTGTCCTCTTGGTCATAAACACAAACCATCAAATTTTTAAGGTCCTCCAATTCTTTTTCTAAAAATAGGACCCTATCATCACTTTCCTTCTTGGACAATTTTAAAGCAACAAAGTCATGGTCCAAGGAAACAAATTTTTCACGATAAAAATCTCTTTGATTTTGAACCGTTTGCAAAAGATCCAGCGTAGATTTAAAACGAGAATTTTCTTTTTTCCAAAACTTTAATTCTTTTTGCAAACGTCAAATCCAAACTATTTGAATCATTAAAACTTTGACTCGTGTCATCAAAGGGGGGCATCCGATTACATAAGTGCTCCATCGAAAAAATTGCGATTTTTCACAAAACTGATTTTTCAAAAAAAAATCAATATCACACAAATTTTGCGAAAAATAGGAATACGGGATAAATTACACAACCCGCTCTAATACCAATTTGACGACGTGAGAAGTCAAATTGTATGTACAAAAATATTGTTGAAAAATCATGATCATGCGATAAGTTAGCGTAACCCGCTCTGATACCAATTTGACGACATGAGAAGTCAAATTGTATATAAAAAATTCCTTTAAAAATTAGGATCACGCAAAAAATTAGCGTAACCTGCTCTGATACCAATTTGTAAAACGTAACTGTGTGATAATTGATTAAATAAATTCGCAAGTTTCCAATTAAACCTTATTTAATTAGAGTCTATATAAACCAAATCAAATCATCCCCTAAACATGCAACTATGTGTGTGCGTGTGTCAACCCATAAATAAATAAAGCATGTGACACAAATATTCAGGAAAAATCCCCGCAGTGCAAAACCTTTTATATCTAGAACTTTGAAGAATTCATATGACAATTGACTTACATACAACCTGATAATCGCCCACAAGTGTAACACACGGTGTCTTCGTGAAACCTTCAAAGCAATGGCTAGAAATCTGCAGTGGTTCACGCGCAGCTATACCATAAGGACCGCAACCTAAAACACTCCATAGAGACTCCCTCCACAATAACACGCAGCTCTCCGATTGTAGAGTTCTCTCCAGAAAGAATAAACAACAACAAAAGTTGTGTTCTTGAACACCAAAACAATTCACTAAAGCATATGGGAGTTTTGTGAATTGAAAACAAAAAGGGATTAAACCCTAAAAGGAAGAAGCCAAAAGAATTCTACTTTCACTGTTTTTCTGTTTTGTAAAATGATGGTACTTCTTAAAGGAAACGATACCATTCAATGAGTATTTATAATAAAAATTCGCCGCCTCGAAATACGAGCTCGTTCGAATGAGATAAGGGTCTCGTGTGAAGGAGGACATATGTCATTTGAACGACATCGCGCGACACTACTATGTCGTTCGAGCGACGTACATATGTCGTTTGAACGACTGTTGCGTCAAAAAATTATTATTTAAATGTCCACTCCAATACTTAGAAAAAATACTCATTCTCAAATTTTGACGAAAAAGTCCGCTCCAACACTTAGAAAATATTTTATAAAAATATCCCAAAAGATCTAAGTGTAAAGTTAAGGTATTTAAAACATAACCTTACCAAAGTAAACTTTGCGGAGTATTTTTTATGAAGAACTTGATTAATTCGGATTCGTCTTGATGTAGATGGCTCTTGAATGCTCTTCGACGGTGTAGCGGTATACGACATACTAAATTGATAACGGACTTATAAAACTATGTCCTTATAGATGTAATTATACCAAAATTTCAAATAATGAAATAAGAAAGTTTTTGATCATCTAGTTATGCATCTTGATGGCTTTTGCATTTTGAACTATTTATACTCATCGCTAATGCATACATAATCCTTTTGTTCACGTACATGTTAAAATGAACTGTCGTTCTCAGGGATAAGAAAAGATAGTATTTTGTGAAAAGAAGGGGGCCGCGCTCATGTGATGGGATGAGCTACCTACGTACCTCTGAGGGTCTTGAAAAATCTTGAAATTCATTTTTGAAAATGTTTTTTGAGGATTAGGACCACGTAATTCTAGGTAGGGGAAATGAAGAGATTTTTTTTTAAGAATAGAAGGGAGATAAGAAGAGTCATAGCACACCGAGATTTTGGACTAGGGGTAGAATTTCATGATATGGTCTAGGTTGACTGGACGCGCTATTTCATCTCCATCAAGGTCGCTAAGCATAGCGGCATCGCCCGATAGGATCTTCTTTACTATATATGGGTCTTTCCAATTGGGCTTAAATTTACATCTCGGGTCCTAGATAGGCTCTACTATTTCTTTGAGGGCTAAGTTCCCTTCTCGGACACTGCCGTCCTTGACTCTCTTGTTGAATGATCATTCTATACAGCGATAGTACCCTTGTACATGATATAGAGCTTTCAGTCTCCTTTCGTCCAATAGAGACAGCTCGTTAAGACGACTTTGGTGCTAGTCTTCCTTGTTGACTTTGATTTCAAGCATAACATACAGCGAAGGGATTTCTAGCTCCAAGGGTAGGACAGATTCCATGCCATAGACTAGAGAGTAAGGGGTAGCTCCAGTATAGGTTTGAACTGAAGTACGGTAGCCCCAGAGGGCGTAAGGGATCCTATCAACCAAATCTCGACAACTCTTGGTCATCTTGGTGATGATGGATTTGAGGTTCTTATTAGCTGCCTCGATCACCCCGTTGGTTTGAGGTTGGTATGGAGAGGATTTATTTCTTTGAATTCCATACTCATCGACCACTTTCGTAACTTCTGCTTCAAAGTGTAACCCGTAATCTTATATCAGTTAGTGTGGGACCCCATATCGATAGATAATGTTTTTCTTGATGAAATTGGCCACTTTCTTGGCATTCAGAACTGCGTATGACTCGACTTCGACCCATTTGGTGAAGTAGTCAATAGCGACTAGGATGAACTCATGCCCATTGGATGCTTTCGGTGTAACTTTCCCTATGATGTCGATGCCCCATGTGGAAAATGGCCAGGGAGAGGTCATGTTGTATAATTCTCGTGGAGTCATGTGTTGTATGTTGGAAAACTATTGGCATTTGAAACATCTTTGAACATAGGCTGTTCAGTCTTGAACCATGGTAGTTGATTAGTAACCTTGTCAGATGATCTTTTTAGCGAGCATATGGACGTTCATGTGGGGTTCGCATTCCCCGTTGTGGATTTTCTGCATCATTTCTTCATTGTCAACCCCTGCGATGCAATGTAAATGGGTTCCATCGAAGTTTCTCATAAGCAGTGCTTTATCACAGATAATGTACTGGGCGACTAGTCTGCGGAGAGTTACTGGTCTTTCTTATCAGATCCTTGGGGATACCTACTGTGTTTGAGGAGGTGCTAAATATTATAGTACCAATAATCAGCTATTTCGGGTTCTTCCTCCGTACTAAGCTCGATACGGTAGCAGTGGGTTAGTTTGTCTTATTTTTAGACACGAAAAGGGTCCATGGTTATTCCTTCAGGCATGTCAATCATGGAGGCTAAGGTGGCAAGGACGTCATCTAGGTTATTTTTTTCTCAGGGCAGTTAGAGGAAGGTGATTTCTTGTAATTGGGAAGCTAGTTCTTCAAGGTGGGCATGGAAGGGTAAGAGTTTCTCGTCCTTGACTTTCCATTTTTTGAGTACTTGACCGATGATGAGGGCTAAATCCACGTAGACATCGATGTATAGAATTCTTTTCTTGAGGGAAACTTTGAGGCCTACCGTGCATGCCTCATATTCAATTATGTTGTTAGTACAGGGGAAATCCAATTTGATGGCAATGGGAGTGCGGGAGTCATTAGGGGAAATTAGGAGGATTCCAATGCCATATCCTTTTTTATTGGCAGCGCCGTCAAAGAGCATTTTCCGTCAAAGATCTTCTTGGGAGGTACAAAGGATATTCTCATTTGGGAATTCAAAAATCCATACATCGGCTAATTCTATAGTGTGGTTAGAAAGGTAGTCAGAGATGTCTCTTCCTTTCATGGATTTCTTTGTGACATAGGTGATATCAAACTCGGCTAGAAGCATCAACCAATTGGCCATTCGGCTGGATAGTGCGGGATTCTTGAGTAGTTACTTGATGGGATCCATTCAGGATACGAGGCTGATGGGTAAGGAAAGCATGTAGTGCCGTAACTTTTGGGTAACCCAAATAAGAGCGACACATTATTTTTCCAAGGCAGTGTAGTTAATTTCGTAACTGGACAATTTTCGACTGGCATAGTAGATGGCTTTCTCTTTGCAATTTTCTTCAAGGTATTGGGCTAGCAAAGCCCCGACTGTAGTATCAGTCACGATTAGTTATAGGAGTAAGGGAAGACCAGGCTGCGATGGCATGAGCATCGGAGGTCGGGTTAGGTGTTGCTTAATTCGATCGAAGGATTCTTGGAAAACTTCGTTCCAGACTTTAGTTTAATCCTTTCGGAGGAGTTTGAAGATGGGTTCACAGATGGAAATCAATTGGCTGATGAATCGACTGATGTATTATAATTTCCCAAGGAATCCTCGAACTTATTTCTCCATTCGGGGAGGTGGCATCTCAGGTATGGCTTTTAGCTTAGCAGGATCTACTTCTATCCCTTTCTCACTGACCATGAATCCTAAGAGTTTTCCTCTGGTAATGCCGAAGACACATTTTTGTGGCTTAATCCACATTTGGTACTGTCGCAATTGTTCAAAGAATTTTCGAAGAGCGAGAACATGACCTCCTCTAGTCTTGGACTTGATAATCATGTCATCTACATAGTCCTCGACTTCTTTGTGTATTAGATCATGAAGAATGGTTGTGGCAGCCCTTTGATAGGTAGCCCCTGCATTTTTTTAGACCAAATGGCATGACAGTATAGCAAAAGGTTCCCGAAGGGGTGATGAATGCGGTTTTCTCTTGATGATCAGGGTGCATATTGATCTAGTTATATCCATAAAACTCGTCAATGAATGACTTGAGAGTGTGACTGGCTGTATTGTCCACAATCATATCAATGTTGGATAGCGGATAATCATCCTTTGGAGAGGCCTTGTTTAAGTCTCGATAGTCGACACATATGTGGACCTTCCCTCTTAATTTTAACATGGGTAAGATATTGACAAGCTATGTGGGATATTAAATTACTCGAATGAAGCCCACGTTTATTTGCTTGACTACTTCTTCTTTTACTTTGAGTGACCCTTCAGTACGGAGCTTTCGGAGCTTCTGTTTGAGTAGTTTACATTCTAGGCGAGTTAGAATCTCATGCTGTGCTATCTCAGGGTCAATATTGAGCATATCATCGTAGTACCATGTGAAGAGATCCATGAATTCTTGTAGTAGTTCTTTAAGTTACGTGCGCTCGTGCTCATCAAGGGTGGTCCCTATCCTAATCTCGCGCATTTTGCAACTAGAACTGAGGTTAATAACAGTAGTTTCATCTTCATTAACTTGAACTCGATTATGTTGTTTATTATTAACCTTATTTAGATCAGTTAAAAATTGTTCATTTGTAAAGTCATCATCATTAAGAGTTTGATTATAATCAAGATAATTAATGTAAGGCACAACAAGATACTCAAAATCTTTATTTATTTCATTGATAGGAAAAAATAGCATTTAGAACCTCACCATAGGAGGTCTCGGTTACATTAGAGTTATGGGAAATAACAAAAGGAGAAAGGGGATAAACATTGGGGTTAGGTTGAACATTAACAGGTGGCACAGGTGCAGCATGTTAATTGATAAGAGGTGCATTAGCATCTTTGATGAGGTAGGATGGATCTGATGATATAGTCCCTGAGTGGATCATGCAGAGTGCCAGCCCGAATTTCTGCAAGTTGAAAGAATCCTCAGAGTCACTGCCCTCGGAATCCCTGGTATCAGCTATGGTCTCCTTAGTGAGTGTTTGTACACAGTGCTAGGAACTTTCGGCCCTCGGGTAGCTATTTTGAAAAAAGATCTCCATTCCTGGTTTCATCCTCTTGTCTACATGGTCATACCAAGGTTCAGGGAAGCCGTAGAAGGGGAAATCTTCACCCTCTCTGATGAATCCTCAATTTAAGGAATCTCTCGGGATAGTACTGGCGCATTCTAACTTTTTCTTCAGTCTAGGCTGATGGATCAATCTGAGTTCTTCTTCTGACGGCTGGTGGACTAAACAACAGGGAGGAAAGGCCTTTTTAACACAATATTTTTAGTTATCCTTTATTGTCTTTGCCCTATCCCCTGTCTGGGCATGTTCTTGAACATTTGGATTACAATGATATTTCCATGGGGATCATATTCTGGACAAACCATGTCTTTGAAGTCATCCCCTGTTGGGAGTAGGAGTTGTTCGACTTGGAAGCTTGATAGTAGTATATCATTCACCCCGTATTGTATGTAAAGTACCAGATTATTGGTTCTTGTATTCTCGGTGTTGTCACTATCTCCTGAGATGGTGATAACATATCCATTGACAAAGAATTTCAATTTCTGATGAAGGGAAGAAGACACCCCTTTGATGTTGTGGATCCATGGTCGTACAAGTAGTAGATTGAAGAACGTATAGATGTCAATGACTTGGAATTCCATAATGGGGGTTATAAGGCCAGCCCCGATTATAAGCGTGATAGATTCGATTACTTCACAACGGGTGTTGTCAAAGGCACGTACGGTAAAAAAATTTAGAGTTCTTAATGGGCACACGTTCAAAGCTGATCCATTATCAACGAGAGATAGGGAAACGATTTTTCCCATGACTTTGACAAATATATTAAGAGCATGATTGTGGTTAGGACCAGTCTTGGGGATTTCTCCTTTGGATAAGGAGATCATTTGAGTAGAGGTTAGGGATCCAACTAGGTTCACTTCTTCTGGTATGGTTGAAGGAGGAACTGTAGGTCCTGTGAGTAGCTTGATTAGGTCATTTCAGTGTATTTGGGAAGACATGAAAAGTCCCCATAGAGTGATGTTAGCTTGATTTTTCTTCAGTTGATTAAGGACCTTACTTTCTTTAAGAGTCATTTCTGGCATAGGTATATTCTCAACACCTTTCCCTTTATCACTTGCTGATGGTTGTAAGTTTGGATTCTGGTAATGTCACCCCAACCTGGTCATGTGGTTCACATAAGAGGGGAAAAATAGAAACCCTATTTCTTCATCGATATCAGGTTGATCAACTACCCAGTTGATCTCTCAAAGTAGCTCCTAAAATAATATCATTTCGTATAGGTTAGCTATCAGACTAGTCTTTCCTTAATCTAGCTTTTCATCTAAATCTTCAGAATCGTCCCTATCCAGTGGCAACAATATTATATTTTCATGCAAAGTCAATACACTCTACAACTTCTATGGCCTCTTCATATAATTCTTCCCATTCGACAGGGAAATGCAGGACTGAAGGGACCAGGTGCCCTTGTAATTTCAAAGCATCGAACAGCTCTAATATGATACAAATATCACCAGTCCGTCGAAAGAAATCTTCCATAATCTGAACTAGGTCATTTAGACTGACTTCGTCTACTGGAACCACCTAGTTGTCTGACCCTCAGGCCCATTTTTGAGCTTCTAAGAACAACCCACTGAATCTCTGACAGTCGATGGTCATCCAAGAGGGCAATTTAATCCCAAACTCTAGGAGTTGGTTCAACGCTTCTGATAATTCCATATTTTTACCTCCAGAGCAGGTACGGACAGCGATGCATGCTCTGGTAAGGAGTGATAATATTTGATCGGCAAAGCTGGTAGGGTGTAAGAGGAAATATGGGCATGTTTGGAGAGGTTTAGGAGAGTATATGGGTATGAATGGTGATTTACTTGGCATGATTTGGGTGGATGGGTTGAGTTCTGAGTCTTCTTCTAGGAAGATGGCGTTTGCATGATTTAGGAGTGGATTAAGGGTGGTTTTTGGTTTAGGATTAGCTGGTGGGCGATGATACCTTGATCAATCAGGCTTTGTATTGAATTTCGGAGATGGAAACATTGGTCGGTGGTATAGCTAGCAGTTTGGTGAAAGTCACAATGGGCGTCGGGTTTGATGTTTTTCGAAAGTGGATTTGGTAATGGACGAGGGTGATAAGAAGCTTTTTGCGTATGGTCGTTGTCTTCAAAAGCCACTCTCAAAATTCCCTTGAGTACCTACAAAACATATCTAAAAATAACTCGTATTGCGGTAAGTACGGGTATCAATCCAACTTTCAAGGTGAAACAATTAATGTGAAAACGTGCAATTCAATTTTTTTATGAAAATCTTTTTATTTATTTATTTAATTTTTCTAAAACAATTTCAAGGGAAAAATTAACTAAGAATTGCTACAAATTATAAAATGACTAAATAATGAAAATGAATGTGCAACCGAGTGTGAAATATGTGAGAAAGTCGAGAGATGGGATTACACTACATTTTCAATTATTTTAATTTCTCAATTTATTAATTTGTAATATTTCGAGATAATATTAAATCAATAATCTAACTCTCGTTAAAATTATAAATTTAATAGAATCTTTTTCAGAAAATTAATTTAGAAATGTCACCCAATGAAAAATAAGGACTACACTATTTTCAGAAAATTACCCGCTAGGATCAATTTAATGAAACAATAGAAATCTTCAAATTTCAACACCGAATTAATATTCAAATTTCGGAAAAGCCTATTTGTAGTTCGATTCCTAATTTTAAACATTAATTTGTTCAATTAATTTACTAACTCTCGTTACATAAATTAATTGGTGATAGTTAAAATTAATTTACCTAGAAATATAAAGTTAAAGAAACCAATTAATTAAACTAACATCATACGCAGTGTATCCCACCCCTTGAATGGGGTGTTTAGCCAAACATTCTCATGTGTGCGTAAACAAAAATAGATAATATGTCAAGAAGGAAATAAATTGAAAAGAGAATGTAAAAATACAACACGCAATTTTTTTCCCAAATTTGTCTTGAAATGCGCCTTGACATGCGTCCAACTTCTTTACAATTTTCAGCATTTGATTATAAAAAGAAGACTAAAAACTAAACCTAAAAATTATTCTAAAGCTAAACTAATTTTGTTGTATTTTTCTGAAATTTTTCTATGTACCTACTATGTACATAATATACACTATGTTTTTCTCTCTCTATTCGTCTCTTTTTTTTTATCTGAGATGAGAGTCTTCTCTCTTTTTATAAGCCGTGATCCTCTTTTAAGAGCCCCACAATTTTTGTTTTGGTTGAAGATATTATGGGATTTTGGTTTGGCTTGGGATTATGTCCGATTTTAAGGGATTTGACTTGAGTTGTTTTGGCAGGAGGTTTAATCGTGCAAGAGCATGGAAATGACATGGGTCTTTAAATGGTGAAATGGGTTTGGGGGTATTAATAAGGGTCGGATCAATGGGTAGAAGAGAAGACGGGTTGTAGATGGGGTAGCAGGGTGGTCAGAGTTGGGTTGCTGACGGGTTCAGCAGTTGGCGCAGGTGGGTCATCAGTTGGTAGATGGGTAGAGGGGATGGTCCGGCTCGCGATTTCAGGCCGGAGGGAGGTCGACAGACTGGTTTTCAGGTGGATCAAGGAGAGAGAGGAGTTTAGGGTGCGATTTTCAGGAGACGACAAAAGTTGAGGGTTTGAGGTCGTGGGTAGGAGGTCGGGTCCGACTGATGATGCTGGAAACAGCACCACCCTTCAAAGTGTTTGTAAGCTCAAACTAGTGATAACAATGGCAGCGCAAGAGTATACTAAATATAAGAGATTGAGGTGAAGAGAAGAGGATGAACACTTGAATGTAAGTGGTTCAGCCAATCTGGCCTACGTCCACTGTGAGTGTGTGTGTGTGTAACACTGAACGGAGGCACTAATGGCCATTGATATAATCTCTCAGACTTTCTCTCTCTATTGTGTATTTGAGCAGAGTTTCAGCAAGGGTTGCTAATTTTGGATCCTTTGCAAGGTAGAGAATGACCTCTATATATAGTACCTGGGGGGTGTAATGTACCCCTCATGCATGCAATGAGCATGTGTGTGTTGATCTAGCCAATATAAAGAAGACATATGTCACTGTCACATGTAGAGAATGATGATGAAATATTCTCCCCACGTGTGGGGAATGATTTATTATAACTGACTTGTGTCCAGGTGTACTTACCAAAATGTCAATAGGTACTCGGCCATCGTGCTTGGTCATGACGTCGGCCTGGGAGAAGCCGAGGTTGACAAAGTCTAGTTTCTCGTTCAATCCGAGATGGACCATGAAGGTCTCGGCTTATGTTATGCCGAGATAAGGGATTGGGGTCGGCCAGGGCCGAGGTTGAGATGGATCGTGCCTGGAACACCGACAGATTTGCGGATGAGGTCGACATTGGTAGAGGTATGCCTCCCTGTTACCTCGGCCTACCCATGGCCGAGGTTGTCATTCCCAGGTGAGCTGAAGAGCTGCTGACCCTTGTGATACGTGCATCTCCCTCTTGATGAGGTTTGTAATGGTGTCGGCCTGGGTCGACCCTTCTATGACCGACGTTACTAGTCACCGATCAAGGCTCTTCCAATATCGGCTATGTCCTCGGCCGAGGTTGGTGTCTCGGAGACGAGGTGACACTTGGGACATATCAATCACCCCCCATCCCTCAGTTACATGCGAGAGCAGGTGACTGGGGGATCTCTACACCTCCGAGGTCTTTCTCCCATGTACCAATGTTCATTTGACACTTGTCCAGTGCTAAAGTGTGGCTTTCCTAGAATGCGCGTGTTGTTAGCCGTCCTTTGTGGCTCCCAAGGAAATGATGGGCCTTGGGAGATGTGCCCCCATATTTAAGGGTTTAAGCCCCCCCCCCTTCTCTTTCTTCTCCAGTCCCCTCATTTCTTGGAGCGATTCATTTCTGCAGCTCTCTCTACAAAACTTTGGTTCGAGGTGTTTTGGTTGGTGATTCCTTGCAGTTTCTTCATTCCCTCCTCCTACTTCTTCCTCAGGTATCCTCTGCCATCCTTTTTCCTTCATTTTTCCCTGTTTTCCCCTTACTTTTGTGTTTTTCGGTGAGTTTGAGGGTTTTTAGGCGAGGTTTCCATACTTTAGGCGAACTGTTCTTGGTGTTCTCGACAGTAGGCCTTTGAATTTTTGTAGTTTGATCTTTAGGTGAATCATTCCATTAGCTAGTCTTGTTTGTGGTTAGGAGAGTTGCAAGTGTAGGGTCGGCCTCTGATGCTCCGACCCCTTTACCAAATTTTAGAGGAGTTCCTTTCTCTGAGGGAGAAGACTCTAGAGAAGATTAGGCAAATAGAATGAGCACAAGAGGAGGCTCGTAGGTCATAGGAATTTCCCATCAGACCTATCTTTCCACCTCCTCTGAAGGTAGTATACCCTGAACCATTGGAACCAGTTATCCCCGCAGAGGTCCCTGTTGAGCCCATACCGATGTCTGAGTCTAAGTCTTCGACACCAGACCCCATGTCTGTGGATTCCTTCCAAGAGGCCATGGACTTCACAACTCAGCAAGATCAGGCCCCTGATCAACCCGAGGTCTCTAGCCGAGCCTCATCCCATAATAATTCAAGCACCTCGTCCTCTTCCTCAGAGGTTGAGATTGTTAAGCCGATTGTGAAAATTCCACCACCACTTGACTCAATACCTTTGTCGGCTATCTCAGGGACCGAGTTTGCCCAGAGGTTCTCAAGTAACCCTACGGTGTCTGATCCGGCCAACATTGAGCTAGATGATGACGATGACGATGACGTTGAAAGTGATGTCGACATCTCTGAGGCAGCCGAGATCTAGAGTACCGTTATTGAGGTAAACCTTCTTTGCTTCAGATATCAATACTCCATCATCCCCTCTATAAAGATTAGGAGACCTTTGAGGGAAGATAGGGCCTACCATGACCGAGATGGTGAGATCTGCTTGTACGAGCAGATGTTCAAGTTAGGGTTTCACTTGCCCATTCATCCCATTATTAGGTCCATTCTTGCCTACATCTATTTGGTCCCTTCCCAATTATCCCCTAATGCTTGGAGTTCATAATAGGGGCCATAGTCTTATGGAGGGTTGTTCATCACTCAGACCTTCCAGTCCAGGTCTTTGTTGGTTGCTATGTCCCCTCCTCTGCTAAGAATCATCCGAGATACTATCATTTTGTAGCTCAGAAGCCTGAAAAAAAGATGCTCCAGATAACTCAGACTTCCAACCACACCTGGAAGCCTCGATACTTCTTTACTTCAGGGCCATGGGAATTTGGTCCATGTGCTCCCTCTTCCCTTCTAGAGCTGAGGATCCCCTTCGGTGGGGTAAGGTCACAATGTCTGCGAAGGCCGACCCTGGTCTGAACCTGCAGAACATCTCCGAGACTGGTCAAGGTGGAAATCCTCTTACCGAGATTAGTAAGCATTTTTTATTCCAAGTTGAACCTCTGAGTTTACGCATGTATGATTCTCTAACTCAGACCTTTCAATTTTGCAGAGCACCCGAAGGATATCTCAGACGAGCTTTGGTAAATGGCTATGTCGAGTTTGACAAAGCTCATAAAGAAGGCAGGTATGAATGCCCCTCCTCCTGCTCCCTCAACCACAAAGGATCAGACCTCAAAGAAGAGGGGGGCTACCGACCATGCCCCTGAAGATCAGAGGCCGACTAAGAAAGGGGGAACTCTGTCATCCCCATATCCTCTACAGACGCATTGGTGGATCGTATAGAGCAATTAAAGTTCATGACAACATTATAGGTCACAGTCTGCAGGCTCTGGATGCTATCGGCTCTTCCATGATCGAGGCAGATAAAGTTTTTTCCGTTCCATGGACACACCCCTGCTGATTGTGTTCGGCCTCTATAGGTCCATTCAAGTATGACTTCATATCTCTTTGTAGTTTCCAAGTGTAACCTCTGATTTGATTTTAAACTTTTTCACATGACCACATGTTTCGCAGGGTCTGGCTATAATGAATCATCTCTCCAACTGGACTCTGAGGAAGTTACCCCTCATCCAGAAAGGTCAAGAGGCTGAGAAGGTACAAAGCACTCTGAACACTGAAATAGACCGCTTGAATACTGAGTTGAAGGAGTGTGAGAAGAAGGTGCAAGGGTTAGAGAAGGAGATCTCCAAACTTAAAAGGATTATGCTCTGGCTTTGAAGTCCAAGGACGATGTCCTCCAGTAAAAAAGTTGACTCGGCAGTGAAGGCATCTATTGCAGACGCCTCTGAGGGGATATTGGACGACTATAAAACCTCTGATGAATTTGTGAGCTTCGGCTTTGAGTACCTTGAAAGAGGTATCAAAGTCGCTATCAAATGGGCGGCTTTCAAGGAGAAGGAGGATGGAAGTTTGAAGGCCTCTGATTTCGTAGGCCTCGACTTTGCCAACCCTCAGTTCGCTTAGGCCCTTTAAGAGGTTGAGCAGGAGGTTGTTGCGCTTGCCGATACTGCCACACTGTATGGCACGGAGATTGAAGGGACTGACCTCAGGGAAGATACTACCGAGGTTACAAATATTGTCCAACACGATCAGGACGAAGACAGAAGCACTCTCCCTTCTAACCCTTAGGCTTTGTGAAGATTTATTTTATAACCCCTGATTGTTTGTAATCTCTGGAAAACATATGGAACTTGTATTTTTGCATTTATAATTGGAATGGAAACCTCTGAGGAGGACTTTTAACTTTTGTTTTGTTGAATGTGTCGTTATATTTTAACTCTGAAGTCTTATTGCAATGATGTCTTGTTTAAATTCAATCAATAGTTTGACCTCAGACCTTGTCACCGCCAAGTGATGTTATAATGTTCTGAGGTCATCACCTATGATGTTATCCTCATAATTAATCTCACCAAATTAATGATGTTCAGGGTCTTAGGTCATCCCATTATGGTGTCTGACCTCAGACCTTATCACCACTGAGTGATGTTATAAGGGTCTGAGGTCATCACCGAGGATGTTATCCTCATAATTAATCTCACCAAATTAATGATGTTGAGGGTCTGAGGTCATTTAAGTATGGTGTCTGACCTCAGACCTTGTCACCACTGAGTGATGTTATAAGGGTCTGAGGTCATCACCTAAGATATTGTCCTCACAATTAATCTCACCAAATTAATGATGTTGAGGGTCTGAGATCATTTAAGTATGGTGTTTGAACTCAGACCTTGTCACCACTGAGTGATGTTATAAGGGTCTGAGGTCATCACCTAAGATGTTTTACTCAGAATTAATCTCACCAAATTAATGATGTTGAGGGTCTGAGGTCATCCCATTATGGCATCTGACCTCAAACCTTGTCACCACTGAATGATGTTATAAGGGTCTGATGTCATCACCTAGGATGCTATCCTCATAATTAATCTCACCAAATTAATGATGTTGAGGGTCTGAGGTCATCCCATTATGGTGTCTGACCTCAGACCTTGTCACCACTGAGTGATGTTATAAGGGTCTGAGGTCATCACCTAAGATGTTGTCCTCACAATTAATCTCACCAAATTAATGATGTTGAGGGTCTGAGGTCATCCCATTATGGTGTCTGACCTCAGACCTTGTCACCACTGAGTGATGTTATAAGGCCCTGAGGTCATCACCTAAGATGTGGCCCTCACAATTAATCTCACCAAATCAATGATGTTAAGGGTCTGAGGTCATCCCATTATGGTGTCTGACCTCAGACCTTGTCACCACTGAGTGATGTTATAAGGGTCTGAGGTCATCACCTAAGATGTTGTCCTCAAAATTAATCTCACCAAATCAATGATGTTAAGGGTCTGAGGTCATCCCATTATTGTGTCTGACCTCAGACCTTGTCACCACTGAGTGATGTTATAAGGGTCTGAGGTCATCACCTAGGATGTTATCCTCATAAATAATCTCACCAAATTAATGATGTTGAGGGTCTGAGGTCATCCCATTATGGTGTCTGACCTCAGACCTTGTCACCACTGAGTGATGTTATAAGGGTCTGAGGTCATCTCCTAGGATGTTATCCTCATAATTAATCTAACTAAATTAATGACGCTGCGGGTCTGAGGTTATCCAAGTATGGTGTCTGACCTCAGACCTTGTCACCACTGAGTGATGTTATAAGGGTCTGAGGTCATCACCTAGGATGTTATCCTCATAATTAACCTCACCAAATTAATGATGTTGAGGGTCTGAGGTCATCCCATTATGGTGTCTGACCTCAGACCTTGTCACCACTGAGTGATGTTATAAGGGTCTGAGATCATCACCTAAGATGTTTTACTCAGAATTAATCTCACCAAATCAATGATGTTAAGGGTCTGAGGTCATCCCATTATGGCGTCTGACCTCAAACCTTGTCACCAGTGAGTGATGTTATAAGGGTCTGATGTCATCACCTAGGATGCTATCCTCATAATTAATCTCACCAAATTAATGATGTTGAGGGTCTGAGGTCATCCCATTATGGTGTCTGACCTCAGACCTTGTCACCACTGAGTGATGTTATAAGGGTCTGAGGTCATCACCTAAGATGTTGTCCTCACAATTAATCTCACCAAATTAATGATGTTGAGGGTCTGAGGTCATCCCATTATGGTGTCTGACCTCAGACCTTGTCACCACTGAGTGATGTTATAAGGCTCTGAGGTCATCACCTAAGATGTGGTCCTCACAATTAATCTCACCAAATCAATGATGTTAAGGGTCTGAGGTCATCCCATTATGATGTCTGACCTCAGACCTTGTCACCACTGAGTGATGTTATAAGGGTCTGAGGTCATCACCTAGGATGTTATCCTCATAATTTATGACATTAGAGCACAATGAAGCAAGAGCCATCATGGAAACTGATCTTTCATTCATAACCTCTTCATAATAAGATGGTACATTTACATAAACTTTTTGCAACATCATATGTAATACTTCTTTAGGTGATCAGCATTCCTTGGGTTAACGAAAGATTCCCCTTCTAGGTTTTCTAGCCTGTAGGTGCCAGGCACAACCTCTTCAGTCACTTTGTAAGGACCATGCCAGTTTGGGTGGAGCTTGTTTTTTTTCTGCAAGGTCTTCTTCAGCACCAGGTCTCCCACGGTGATGGGTCTTGACTTCACCCTCTGATTGTAGAATTTCGTTGCTCTCTGCTGGTAAGCTGCTTGTCTAATCTCTGCGTCTTCTCTTCTCTCCTCAATCAGATCTAGGTCTAGCCTCATCTCTTCCACATTTTTATCAGGGTCATAAGTCTGAACCCTGTGGGTAGGGAGTCCCACCTCTGTTGGTATGACGGCCTCTGAGCCATGTGCCAGCATGAACGGGGTTTCTCTTGTAGGTGTCCTTGTCGTGGTTCTGTAGGCCCATAACACAGCGTATACCTCTTTCGTCCATCTTCCCTTCGCTTCTTCTAACCTTTTCTTGATTCCATCGAGGATTGTTCTATTCGTGACCTCGGTCTGACCGTTTTCCTGAGGTCGGCCAGGAGATGAGAAGAACTGCTTTATCCCAACTCTTATGCAATATTTCTCTAACGAGGAGTTCTTGAACTGGGTCCCATTATCCGAGATGAGAGTTTTTGGGAGGCCCTGTCTGCATATGATGTTCCTCCAAATAAATTGGAAGGTCTTCTGCTCTGTGATCGTTATCATCGGCTCTGCCTCCACCCACTTTGAAAAGTAGTCAATGGCAACTATCAGGAATCGATAACTGTTGGCAGCTCTCTATAGAGGTCCTACTAAGTCAATCCCCCATACTGCAATTGGTCATGGAGAGGTGATTGACGTCATTGGTTGATGAGGTTGATGTGGAATAGTTGCAAATCTTTGACATTTATCACACCTCTTTACGTAAGCTGCAGCATCCTTGGCCAAGGTTGGCCACCAGTATCCTTGTGTAATGATTCTCTTAGCAAGGGTCTTCTTCCTATGTGGCTGGAGCACGATCCCTCATGAACTTCCTGTAAGACCAGGGGATCTTCGGTGGGATGCACACATCTGAGGAGAGGCAACAGAAATCCCTTCTTGTACAAGATGTCTCCTATTATCGAGAACTTGGCAGCCCTGTATCTCAATTTCCTCCTCTCTAACTTGGATTCGAGTAGCTCTCACTCTCTGATATACCTGACGAGGGGGTCCATCTATGAGTCTCCTACATTGAAATTGAGATAAGGGTTACATACCTCTTCCTCCTCAATGGTCGCTTCTCTTAAGACCTCGACCGAAACTGTCCTTTTGACGTCTCTCTTCATCATCGAGGCCAACCGTGCCAACACGTCTGCATGGCTGTTACTTTGTCGAGGTACTCTCTTGAGTTTTGTCTCTTTGAAATATTCTAACATTGTTCTCACCTTCTTCAGATACTTGGCCATCCTTTCATCTTTGGCCTCATAGACTCCCAATACCTGATTGACAACCAACCTTGAGTCGCTATGAAGTAGGAGTCATTTTACACCCACAGTCTTTGCCAACGAGAGACCTTCTATCATAGCTTCATATTCAAACTCGTTATTAGATGCCTTGATGTTGAACCTCAATGCGTATTCAATATTGGTACCATCTGGGGCTGAAAGTATCAACCCTGCACCGCTTCTGCTGTCGCACGAGGAACTATTAATGAAGAGGTTCCAAATGTCTATATCTGATGAGAAAGCCCCCTCTGACATGACTCCCTGCCTGAAGAGGTACCGGTCCTCTTTGTTCTCCACTACGCTGTTCCTGATCCTTTTGGACGCAACCTCTTCCTGATCTCAGGAGATATTGGGTGTCGTCTCTTCTTGGTCCAGGAAGACACTGCTATTTGGCCCTTCAGCATCCTCTAGGTCGTTCTTGGCCTCGGCCTCTTCCCAAGTGAATTTAGCAACAAATTCCGCGAGCGCCTGCCCCTTGATGGCTGTCTTAGGTTGGTAGGTAAGGTCATACTCCCCCAAATCAATGGCCCAAGTCATCAACCTTCCATATTTCTCAGGTTTATGTTGGACCTGTCTTAGTGTTGAGTCGGTAAGGACAACCATGGAGTGGGCTTCGAAGTAGGGCTTCATCTTCCTTAAAGAATGTATCAGGGCGTAAGCGAAGTTTTCCATACGAGGGTAACTTTGTTCAGACCCTTGAAGGGCCTTACTGTTGAAATACATAGGCCTTTGGATCCCAGCGTCTTCCCGTACTATGGCTGCACTGATGGCCGATTCGGAGACTGCCAGATACACATATAATTTCTCTCCTATTATGGGCCGAGACAGTAGCAAGGGAGACCCAAGGTAAGACTTGAGTTGGTTGAATGCTTCTCCGCACTCTTCATCCCACTAGAAGTCCTTTCTAAGCACTTCAAATAACGGAAGACACTTGTCCGTTGCCCTGGAAACAAATCTGTTAAGTGCAGCCACTATCCCCGTGAGTCTTTGGACGTCTTTGGTACTCCTCGGTGTCTTCATATCAAGCAGAGCCTTGATTTTCTCAGGGTTTGCTTCAATTCCTTTTTGATTGACAATGAATCCCAGGAACTTCCCAGCTCCTACCCCGAATTCACACTTCGATGGGTTGAGCTTCATCCTGTATAAGTCCATAGTATCGAAGGTCTTTTCGAGGTCTGCCACATGAGTGCAAGCTTTTAAGCTCTTCGTTACCATATCGTCTACATACACCTCCATAGTCTTGCCTATTTGATCTTCGAACATTTTATTCACGAGACGTTGGTATGTTGCCCCTGCATTTTTCAGATCGAAGGGCATCACTTTGTAACAGTACGTCCCTTTATCGGTAATGAAGGCTGTCTTCTGTGCGTCTTCTGCATCCATAAAGATCTGGTTATAGCCTGAATACGCGTCCATGAATCTCATGAGCTCATGTCCTACGGTAGCATCCACCATCTGATCTATCCTAGGTAAGGTATAAATGTCTTTTGGACAAGACCTGTTCAGATCCGTGAAATCAACACACATCCTCCACTTCCCATTGGCTTTGGGCACGATGACTTCATTCGATAACCACTCCGGATATATGACTTCTCTTATAAACTCAGCCTCTTCCAATTTTTTGACCTCTTCTCGGATGAAGTCTTACTTCTCCCTGGAGTAAATTCTTCATCTCTGTTTGATAGGCCTGGCAACTTTGGTCACGTTGAGCTTGTGACTCATAACCTCAGGGTTTATGCCGGGCATGTCTGCGTGACTCCAAGCGAAGACACTCTGCCTCTTCCTGAGGAAGTTTATCAGCTCTTTCTTGATTTCTGTCTTTAGGGTTTTAGCGACCTGGATGGTTTTTTTTGGCTCGTCCTCTTTGAGTACGATTCATTCTACCTCTTCTGCGGCCTCTCCCTTCTTCAACTTTGTTTCATCTCTCGGGTCCAATGTATCAATGTTATAGGTGGTTGTTGCCCTCTTATAGGCCTCCCTCTCTTCGACCGAGTTGAAGTAACATTCTCGCGCTATGGTCTGGTCACCTTGAACTTCCCCAACCCCATAGGGGGTCGGGAATTTTAGCATCTGGTGGACCGTCGACGGCACAGCCTCAAACTCCTTAAGGGCCACCCTTCCTATGATGAGGTTATAGGACGAGAAGACGTTCTCGTCCATCAAGAAAAAAATTATCTTCCGGGTCAACCTCTTGGGCCACTCGTCACCCATCCGAATGTCCATCTCATACATGCCCAATGGGTGGACCTTTTCGCCGCTGAATCCCATTAGAGGATGATGATAGGCCACCAACCTAGCTCTGCTAAGACCTAGGCTCTTGAAGCAAGGCCAAAACATCATGTCTGCTGAGCTTCCCCCGTCCATGAGGATCCTCTGTACCTCGCACCCATGCACCCTTGTCGTTATTACCAAAGGGTCATCACGGGGGGCTAAGATACCTTTAAAGTCGAGTCGGGAGAACCTAACTATAAGGGTGTCCATGTCCACCTTCTTCCTCTTCTGCATTGCGTCGGAAGATATTAGAATGACAAACTCATGTTTGGCCGCTGACCTAGCCTCTGCCACATGAGCTTTCCTGTCAGCCACTTCATAACCACCTCCTGCAAGTCCTCCGCTTATGGTGTCAACACCAAAGGAGATCATGCCAACCCTCTTCACTAGGGTGTTGTCATCTTTCGGCAGGAGTTTTGGGTCATCTTTTTCATCACCTTCTGAATCATTGTCTCTTCTAGCTGGGACATCGTCATGACACCTGTCATTTTTCCTCTTCATAGGGTCATCTCTTCCCCCTTTAGGTGTCTTACCATCAACATACTTCCTCAATTTTCCGGATTTTAACATTTTTTCAATCTCATCCTTCAAGGCGAAGCATCTATCTGTGACATGGCCGTGGTCCTGGTGGAACTCACACCACAAGTTTTGTTCCTCTTATGTGGAGGGAACTTCAATTTCTTTGGCCATCTTAGAGTCCTATCATTCTTTATCTCGTTGAGGATATGCTCATAACTCATGTTTAGAGGAGTATAGTGAGCAAACTTGTCATCGGATGACCTCTTCTTTCCATCTTTCTTTCTCTGGGACTTCCCGCTACTACCGCGGTTCTCATCCTTATACTTCGTGGCTATTACCTCTTCGGCATTCATGACCTTCCCTGCAGTTGCCAGTAGCTCGGCCATGGACCTGGGAGGGTCTTCCACAAGTTTCCACAATAACTTTCCTTTCTGAAGACCTCCTATGAGGGCGGTCATGGCTATATTTTCTTCGTAATCCTCAACCTCCAGTTTCTCTTTATTGAACCTGGCAATATAGTCTCTTAGGCTCTCGTCCTTGCCTTTCTTGACATACAGGAGGTGAGTGGTCTTCTTTTGAGGTCTTATCCCAAAGCAGAAGTTGTGAATGAATCGTTCAGCCAAGCCCTTGAAATTCTCTATAGAATTCATCGGAAGAGAAGTAAACCAGCTGTGTGATGTTCCTGTCAAAGTACCAGAGAAGGCCCGACACTTCATCTCATCAAGTATTGAGTAGATGTCCTCCGCTGACTGATACATCTTAATGTGATGTACAGGGTTGGTGCTATCGTCATACTTGGGAGACACCACGGGAGGTTTGAACTTAGCGGGAGTCGGGAAGCTCACTATCTAAGCCACAAATGGAGAGCCTTATGAGTAGCCCCTTTGCAATGGGTACCTACTTTTGATGAGGTCTCATATCTTCTCCTCAAGACACTGGATAGAGTCATTCCATGGTTTCCTGCCATCGGCCTAGTCGAGGTTGTCCCCGGCGACCTCCAAGGGATGAACTGAAGGTTCCCCTATCGCAGCACAACGTCGGCTGTTGACCTCTTCCTGGTCTCTGCCCCTTCTTTCACGGGGTCGGCCTTGGTCAGGCCGACCTGGTCTTTCCCCTCTTTGCGAGCCAGCAGCACTTCTCGATCTGGATAACCTCTGTCTTAGGTCATTCACTGGGCCAACCTCTCGAAGGTTGACCCTCTGCTCAGTCGATCAAAAGTTGATCCTCGTTGTTGGGCCACTTCACCTCGTCGGCCGACACATCCTTGGCTCTGCTGAATAGGATGCACCGTATTATTCAAAACCTCATACGGCTCCCAATAATCTTCCGGAACCTCTTTGGCCTTTAGATCGTCATACATGTCCTCCATTCAAGGGTTTCATTACCTCCCAAGGCATAAGTGCCTAGGGTCAGCAATGTCCCTCCTCCGCTGGGGTGTAGGCTGGTCCTTCATTGGTGCTTGGGTGGTCCCCTGGCATCTGGATGAGGCTGGACAGCCGCCGGAGTGATCATCTCCGGTGAGACTCCAGGTGGCCTCATCATGGTTTGGCTGAGCTGTGCAAATTGCTCCTGCATAGCTTGTTGCGTTGCAGCTAAAGACCTCAAGGCTGCAGCTACCTCTGCCATTTCGGACTGAGGAGGTGCCTGGCTAGAGCTTGGCCCTCTCCCACCTGGCGACGGAAGAGGTGGTGGTAATTCCGGTGCCATGTGTTACTTAATAAAGAGCTTAAGTATCAGGTGAGCTTAATACCTTAAAGGACCTCTTTTAATGGTGAAATAGCTCCACGCAAGGGGTGGTGCCTGGTTCACCACCAGAGTTTTCGGTGAGTTCAAGCTGAAGAAAAGGAAGAGACAGCTTCTCGTTCCCACTGATGGCGCCAAAATGATGATGTTGGAAACTGCGCCACCCTTCAAAGTGTTTGTAATCTCAAACTAGTGATAACAATATCAGCGCAAGAGTATACTAAATATAAGAGATTGAGGTGAGGAGAAGAGGATGAACACTTGAATGTAAGTGGTTCAGCCAATCTAGCCTACGTCCACTGTGAGTGTGTGTGTGAGTAATAACACTAAATGGAGGCACTAATGGCCATTGATACAATCTCTCAGACTTTCTCTCTCTACTATGTATTTGAACAGAGTTTCAGCTAGGGTTGCTAATTTCGGATCCTTTGCAAGGTAGAGGATGACCTCCCTATATAGTACTTGGGGGGTTTAATGTACCCCTCATGCATGCAATAAGCATGTGTGTGTTGATGTAGCCAATATGAAGAAGACATCTGTCACTGTCACATGTAGAGAATGATGATGAAATATTCTCCCCACGTGTGGGGAATGATTTGTTATAAC
The DNA here is from genome assembly GCA_949130495.1 of Sambucus nigra. Classification (NCBI taxonomy): domain Eukaryota; kingdom Viridiplantae; phylum Streptophyta; class Magnoliopsida; order Dipsacales; family Adoxaceae; genus Sambucus; species Sambucus nigra. Next base: position 344,371,544 of record OX422219.1, on the reverse strand, counting down.
TGACTTGTGTCTAGGTGTCCTTATCAAAATGTCAATAGGTACTCGGCCATCGTTCTTGGCCATGACCTCAGCCTGGGAGAAGCCGAGGTTGACAAAGTCTAGTTGCTCGTTCAATCTGAGATGGACCATGAAGGTCTCGGCTTAAGTTAAGCCTAGACAAGGGATTGGGGTCGGCCAGGGCCGAGGTTGAACTGGATCGTGCCTGGAACACCGACTAATTTGCTGATGAGGTCGACCTTGGTAGAGGTATGCCTCCCTGTTACCTCGGCCTACCCATGGCTAAGGTTGTCATTCCTAAGTGAGCTGAAGATCTGCTGACCCTTGTGATACGTGCATCTCCCTCTTGATGAGGTTTGTAATGGTGTCATCCTAGGCCTACCCTTATATGACCAAGGCTGCTGGTCACCGATCAAGGCTCTTCCAACGTCGGCTCTGTCCTCGGCCGAGGTTGGTGTCTCGGAGCCGAGGTGACACTTGGGACATATTAATCACCCCCCAGCAATCAGTTACATGCGAGTGCAGGTGACTGGGGGATCTCTACACCTCCGAGGTCTTTCTCCCATGTGCCAATGTTCATTTGACACTTGTCCATTGCTGAAGTGTGGTTTGTCTGGAACGCGCGTGTTGTTAGCCGTCCTTTGGGGCTCCCAAGGCAATGATGGGCCTTGGGAGATGTGCCCCCATATTTAAGGGTTTAAGCCCCCCTTTTCTCTTTCTTCTCCAGTCCCCTCATTTCTTGGCGCTATTCATTTCTGCAGCTCTCTCTCTAGAAAACTTTGCTTCGAGGTGTTTTGGTTGGTGATTGCTCGCAGTTTCTTCATTCCCTCCTACTACTTCTTCCTCAGGTATCCTCTGCCATCCTTTTTCCTTCATTTTTCCCTGTTTTCCCCTTACTTTTGTGTTTTCCGGTGAGTTTGAGGGTTTTCAGGCGAGGTTTCCATACTTTCAGGCGAACTGTTCTTGGTGTTCTCGATAGTAGGCCTTTGAATTTTTGTATTTTGATCTTTAGGTGAATCATTCCATTAGCTAGTCTTGTTTGTGGTTAGGAGAGTTGCAAGTGTAGGGTCGGCCTCTGATGCTCAGACCCCTTTACCACTTTTAGAGGAGTTCCCTTCTCTGAGGGAGAAGACTCTAGAGAAGATTAGGCAAATAGAAAGAGCACAGGAAGAGGCTCGTAGGTCACAGGAATTTCCCATTAGACCTATCTTTCCACCTCCTCTGAAGGTAGTATACCCTGAACTATTGGAACCAGTTATCCCCACAGAGGTCCCTGTTGAGCCCATACCGATGTCTGAGTCTAAGTCTTTGACATCAGACCCCATGTCTGTGGATTCCTTCCAAGAGGCCATGGACTTCACAACTCAGCAAGATCAGGCCCCTGATCAACCCGAGGTCTCTAGCCGAGCCTCATCCCATAATAATTCAAGCACCTCGTCCTCTTCCTCAGAGGTTGAGATTGTTGAGCCGATTGTGAAAATTCCACCACCACTTGACGCCATACCTTTGTCGGCTATCTCAGGGGCCGAGTTTGCCCAGAGGTTCTCAAGTAACCCTCCGACGTCTGCTCCAGCCGATGTTGAGCTAGATGATGACGATGACGATGACGTTGAAAGTGATGTCGACGTCTCTGAGGCGGCCGAGATCGAGAGTACCGTTACTGAGGTAGACCTTCTTTGCTTCTGATATCAGTACTCCATCATCCCTTCTCTAAAGCTTAGGAGACCTTTGAGGGAAGAGAGGGCCTACCATGACCAAGATGGTGAGATCTGCTTGTACGAGAAGATGTTTAAGTTAGGGTTTCTCTTGCCCATTCATCCCATTATTAGGTCCATTCTTGCCTACATCTATTTGGTCCCTTCCCAATTATCCCCTAATGCTTGGAGGGTCATAATAGGGGCCATAGTCTTATGGAGGGTTGTTCATCACTCAAACCTTCCAGTACAGGTCTTTGTTGGTTGCTATGTCCCCTCCTCTGCCAAGAATCATCCGAGATACTATCATTTTGTAGCTCAGAAGCCTGAAAAAAAGATGCTCCAGATAACTCAGACTTCCAACCACAACTGGAAGCCTCGATACTTATTTGCTTCAAGTCCATGGGAATTTGGTCCATGTGCTCCCTCTTCCCTTCTAGAGCCAAGGATGCCCCTTCGGTGGGGTAAGGTCACAATGTATGCGAAGGCCGACCCTGGTTTGAGCCTGCAGAACCTCTCTGAGACTGGTCTGGGTGGAAATCCTCTTACCGAGATTAGTAAGCATTTTTTATTCCAAGTTGAACCTCTGAGTTTACGCATGTATGATTCTCTAACTCAGACCTTTCAATTTTGTAGAGCACCCGAAGGATATCTCAGACGAGCTTTGGTAAATGGCTATGCCGAGTTTGACAAAGCTCATGAAGAAGGCAGGTCTGAATGCCCCTCCTCCTGCTCCCTCAACCAAAAAGGCTCAAACCTCAAAGAAGAGGGGGGCTACCGACCATGCCCCTAAAGATCAGAGGCCGACTAAGAAAGGGGGGAACTCTGCCATCCCCATATCCTCTACAGACGCATTGGCGGATCGTATAGAGCAATAAAAGATTCATGACAGCATTATAGGTCACAGTCTGCAGGCTTTGGATGTTATCGGCTCTTCCATGAACGAGGCAGACAAATGTTTTTATCGTTCCAGGGACACACCCCTGCTGATTGTGTTCGGCCTCTATAGGTTCATTCAAGTATGACTTCATATCTCTTTATAGTTTCCAAGTGTAACCTCTGATTTGATTTTAAACTTTTTGACATGACCACATGTTTCGCAGGGTCTGGCTGCAATGAATCATCTCTCCAACTGGACTCTGAGGAAGTTACCCCTCATCCAGAAAGGTCAAGAGGCTGAAAAGGTACAAAGCACTCTGAACGCTGAAATAGACCGCTTGAATACTGAGTTGAAGGAGTCTGAGAAGAAGGTACAAGGGTTAGTAAAGGAGATCTCCAAACTTAAAAAGTATCATGCTCTGGCTCTGAAGGCTATGGACGATGTCCTCCAGTAAAAAGTTGACTCGGCAGTGAAGGCAGCTCTTGCAGACGCCTCTGAGGGGATATTGGCCGACTATAAAAACTCATATGAATTTGTGAGCTTCGACTTTGAGTACCTTGAAAGAGGTATCAAAGCCACTATCAAATGGGCGGCTGTCAAGGAGAAGGAGGCTGGAAGTTTGAAGGCCTCTGATTTCGTAGGCCTCGGCTTAAACAACCCTCAGTTCGCTTAGGCCCTTCAAGAGGTTGAGCAGGAGGTTATTGCACTTTTCGAGACTGCCACACAGGACGACACGGAGATTGAAAGGACTGACCTCAGGGAAGATACTATCGAGGTTACCAAGATTGTCCAACACGATCAGGCCAAAGACACAGGCACTTTCCCTTCTAACCCTTAGGCTTTGTGAAGCTTTATTTTTTAACCCCTGATTGTTTGTAATCTCTGGAAAACATATGGAACTTGTATTTTTGCATTTATAATTGGAATGGAAACCTCTGAGGAGGATTTTTCACTTTTGTTTTGTTGAATGTGTCGTTATATTTTAACTCTGAAGTCTTTTTGCAATGATGTCTTGTTTAAATTCAATCAATAGTTTGACCTCAGACCTTGTCACCACCAAGTGATGTTATAAGGGTTTCAGGTCATCACCTAGGATGTTATCCCCATAATTAATCTCACTAAATTAATGATGTTGAGGGTCTGAGGTCATCCCATTATGGTGTCTGACCTCAGACCTTGTCACCACTAAGTGATGTTATAAGGTCTGAGGTCATCACCTAGGATGTTATCCTCATAATTAATCTCACTAAATTAATGATGTTGAGGGTCTGAGGTCTTCCAAGTATGGTGTCTGACCTGAGACCTTGTCACCACTGAGTGATGTTATAAAGGTCTGAGGTCATCACCTAGGATGTTATTCTCATAATTAATCTAACCCAATCAATGATGCTAAGGGTCTGAGGTCATCCCATTATGGTGTCTGACCTCGGACCTTATCACCACTGAGTGATGTTATAAGGGTCTGAGGTCATCACCTAGGATGTTATCCTCATAATTAATCTCACCAATTTAATGATGTTGAGGGTCTGAGGTCATCCCATTATGGTGTCTGACCTTAGACCTTGTCACCACTGAGTGATGTTATAAGGGTCTGAGGTCATCACCTAGGATGTTATCCTCATAATTAATTTCACCAAATTAAAGATGTTGAGGGTCTGAGGTTATCCAAGTATTGTATCTGACCTCAGACCTTGTCACCACTGAGTGATGTTATAAGGGTCTGAGGTCATCACCTAGGATGTTATCCTCATAATTAACCTCACCAAATTAATGATGTTGGGGGTCTGAGTTCATCCCATTATGGAGTTTAACCTCAGACCTTGTCATCACTGAGTGATGTTATAAGGGTCTGAGGTCATCACCTACGATGTTGTCCTCATAATTAATCTCTCAAATTAATGATGTTGAGGGTCTGAGGTCATCCCATTATGGTGTCTGACCTCAGACCTTGTCACCATTGAGTGATGTTATAAGGGTCTGAGGTCATCACCTAAGATATTGTCCTCACAATTAATCTCACCAAATCAATGATGTTAAGGGTCTGAGGTCATCCCATTATGGTGTCTGACCTCAGACCTTGTCACCAGTGAGTGATGTTATAAGGGTCTGAGGTCATCACCTAGGATGTTATCCTCATAATTTTTGACATTAGAGCACAATGAAGCAAGAGCCATCATGGAAACTGATCTTTCATTCATAACCTCTTCATTATAAGATGGTACATTTACATAAACACTTTGCAACATCATATGTAATACTTGTTTAGGTGATCATCATTCCATGGGTTAGCGAAAGGTTCCCCTTCTAGGTTTTCTAGCCTGTAGGTGCCAGGCACAACCTCTTCAGTCACTTTGTAGGGACCATGCCAGTTTGGGTGGAGCTTATTTTTTTTCTGCAAGGTCTTCTTCAGCACCAGGTCTCCCACGGTGATGGGTCTTGACTTCACCCTCTGATTGTAGAATTTCGCTGCTCTCTGCTGGTAAGCTGCTTATCTAATCTCTGCGTCTTCTCTTCTCTCCTCAATCAGATCTAGGTCTAGTCTCCTCTCTTCCACATTTTTATCAGGGTCATAAGTCTGAACCCTGTGGATAGGGAGTCCCACCTCTGTTGGTATGACGGCCTCTGAGCCATGTGCCAGCATGAACGAGGTTTCTCTTGTAGGTGTCCTTGCCGTGGTTCTGTAGGCCCATAACACATCGTATACCTCTTCCGTCCATCTTCCCTTCGCTTCTTCTAACCTTTTCTTGATTCCATCAAGGATTTTTCTATTCGTGACCTCGGTCTGACCGTTTTCCTGAGGTCGGACAGGAGATGAGAAGAACTGCTTTATCCCAACTCTTATGCAATATTTATCTAAAGAGGAGTTCTTGAACTGGGTCCCATTATCCGAGATGAGAGTGTTTGGGAGGCCGTGTCTGCATATGATGTTCCTCCATATAAATTGGAAGGTCTTCTGCTCAGTGATCATTATCATCGGCTCTGCCTCCACCCACTTTGAGAAGTAGTCAATGGCAACTATCAGGAATCGATAACTATTGGCAGCTCTCGATAGAGGTCCTACTAAATCAATCCCCCATACTAAAAATGGCCATGGAGAGGTTATTGACGTCATTGGTTGATGAGGTTGATGTGGAATAGTTGCGAATCTCTGACATTTATCACACCTCCTTACGTAAGCTGCAACATCCTTGGCCAAGGTTGGCCACCAGTATCCCTGTGTAATGATTCTCTTGGCCAAGGGTCTTCCTCCTATGTGACTGGAGAAATAACCCTCATGAACTTCATGTAAGACCCGAGGAACTTCGGTGGGATGCACACATCTGAGGAGAGGCAACAGAAATCCCTTATTGTACAAGACGTCTCCTATTATCGAGAACTTGGCAGCCCTGTATCTCAATTTCCTCCTCTCTAACTTGGATTCGAGTAGCTCTCACTCTCTGATATACCTGACAAGGGGGTCCATCCATGAGTCTCCTACATTGAAATTGAGATAAGGGTTACATACCTCTTCCTCCTCAATGGTCGCTTCTCCTAAGACCTCGACCGGAACTGTCCTTCTGAAGCCTGTCTTCGTCGTCGAGGCCAACCGTGCTAACGCGTATGCGTGGCTATTACTTTGTCGAGGTACTCTCTTCAATTTTATCTCTTTGAAATATTCATTCTCACCTTCTTCAGATACTTGGCCATCCTTTCATCTTTGGCCTCATAGACTCCCAATACTTGATTGACAACCAACCTTGAGTCGCTATGAAGTAGGAGTCATTTTACACCCACAGTCTTTGCCAACGAGAGACCTACTATCATAGCTTCATATTCTGACTCGTTGTTAGATGCCTTGAAGTTGAATCTCAATGCGTATTCAATATTGGTACCATCTGGGGCTGAAAGTATCAACACTGCACCGCTTCCGCTGTCGCACGAGGAACCATCAACGAAGAGGTTCCAAATGTCTGTATATGATGAGAAAGACCCCTCTGACATGACTACCTGCCTAAAGAGGTACCGGTCCTCTTTGTGCTCCGTTACTCTATTCTTGATCCTTTTGGACGCAACCTCTTCCTGATCTCGAGAGACGTTGGGTATCGTCTCTTCTTGGTCCAGGAAGATACTGTTATTTGACCCTTCAGCACCCTCTAGGTCGTTCTTGGCCTCGGCCTCTTCCCAATAGAATTCATCAACAAAGTTCGTGAGGGCCTGCCCCTTGATAGCTATCCTAGGTTGGTAGGTAAGGTCATACTCCCCCAACTCAATGGACCAAGTCGTCAACCTTCCAGATTTCTGAGGTTTATGCAGGACCTGTCTTAGTGGTGAGTCGGTAAGGACAACCATGGAGTGGGCTTGGAAGTGGGGCTTCATCTTCCTTGAAGCATGTATGAGGGCGTAAGCTAACTTTTCCATACGAGGGTAATTTTGTTCAGACCCTTGAAGGGCCTTACTGTTGAAATAAACAGGCCTTTGGATCCCAGCGTCTTCCCATACTATGGTTGCACTGATGGCCAATTCGGAGACTGCCAGATACACATACAATTTCTCTCATATTATGGGCCGAGACAGTAGCAAGGGAGACCCAAGGTAAGACTTGAGTTGGTTGAATGCTTTTTCGCACTCTTCATCCCACTGGAAGGCCTTTCTAAGCACTTTAAAGAATGAAAGACACTTGTCCGTTGCCCTGGAAACAAATTTGTTAAGTGCAGCCACTATCCCCGTGAGTCTTTGGACGTCTTTGATACTCCTCGGTGTCATCATATCAAGCAGAGCCTTCATTTTCTCAGGGTTTGCTTCAATTCCTCTTTGATTGAAAAATGAATCCTAGGAACTTCCCAACTCCTACCCCGAAGACACACTTCACTGTGTTGAGCTTCATCGTGTATAAGTCCATAGTATCGAAGGTCTTTTGGAGGTCTGCCACATGAGTGCAAGATTTTAAGCTATTCGTTAGCATATCGTCTACATACACCTCCATAGTCTTGCCTATTTGATCTTTGAACATTTTATTCACGAGACATTGGTATGTTGCCCCTGCATTTTTCAAATCGAAGGGAATCACTTTGTAACAGTACGTCCCTTTGTCGGTAATGAAGGTTGTCTTATCTGCGTCTTTCGCATCCATAAAGATCTAGTTATAGCCTGAATACGCATCCATGAATCTCATGAGCTCATGTCCTACGGTATCATCCACCATCTGATCTATCCGGGGTAAGGGATAGTTGTCTTTTGGACAAGACCTGTTCAGATCCATGAAATCAACACATATCCTCCACTTCCCATTGGCTTTGGGCACGATGACTGAATTCGATAACCACTTTGGATATATGACTTGTCTTATAAACTCAGCCTCTTCCAATTTTTTGACCTCTTCTCGGATGACGTCGTACTTCTCCCTGGAGTAAACTCTTCGTCTCTATTTGATTGGCATGGCATCTTTGGTCACGTTGAGCTTGTGACTCATAACCTCAGGGTTGATGCCAGGCATATCTGCGTGACTCCAAGCGAAGACACTCTGCCTCTTCCTGAGGAAGTTTATCAGCTCTTCCTTGATTTTTGTCTTTAGGGTTTTACCGACCTGGATGGTTTTTTCCGGCTCGTGCTCATTGAGGATGATGGATTCTACCTCTTCCGCGGCCTCTCCCTTCTTTAACTTTGTTTCTTCTCTCGGGTCCATTGTATCAATACTGTAGGTGGTTGTTTCCCTCTTATAAGCCTCCCTCTCTTCGGCCGAGTTGAAGTAACATTCTCGCACTATGGTCTGGTCACCTTGAACTTCCCCTACCCCATTGGGGGTCGAGAATTTTAGCATCTTGTGGACCGTCGACGGCACAGCCTCAAACTCCTTAAGGGCCACCCTTCCTGTGATGAGGTTATAGGCCGAGAAGACGTTCTCATCCATCAAGAAAAAATTTATCTTCCGGGTCAACCTCTTGGGCCACTCGTCACCCATCCGAACGTCCATCTCATTATGCCCAATGGGTGGACCTTTTCGCCGCTGAATCCCATTAGAGGATGATGATAGGGCACCAGCCTAACTCTGCTAAGACCTAGGCTCTTGAAGCAAGGCCAAAACATCACGCCACATGAGCTTGCCACATGAGCTTTCCTGTCAGCCACTTCATAACCGCCTCCTGCAAGTCCTCCGCTTATGGTGTCAACACCAAAGCAGATCATGCCAACCCTCTTCACTGGGGTGTTGTCATCTTTCGGCGGGAGGTCCGGGTCATCTTCTTTATCACCTTCTGAATCATTGTCTCTTCTAGATGGGACATCGTCATGACACCTGTCATTTCGCCTCTTCATAGGGTCATCTCTTCCCCCTTTAGGTGTCTTACCATCAACATACTTCCACAATTTTTTGGATTTTAACATTTTTTCAATCTCATCCTTCAAGGCGAAGCATCTATCTGTGAGATGGCCATGGTCCTGGTGGAACTCACACCACAAGTTTTGGTTCCTCTTATGTGGAGGGGCCTTCAATTTCTCTGGCCATCTTAGAGTCCTGTCATTCTTGATTTCGTTGAGGATGTGCTCACAACTCATATTTAGAGGAGTATAGTGAGCGAACTTGTCATCGAATGACCTCTTCTTTCCATCTTTCTTTCCCTGGGACTTCCCGCTACTACCGCGGTTCTCATCCTCATACTTCGGGGCCATTGCCTCTTCGGCATTCATGACCTTCCTCGCAGTTTCCAGTAGCTCGGCCATGGACCTGGGAGGGTCTTCCGCAAGTTTCCACAACAACTTTCCTTTCTGAAGACCTCCTATAAGGGCGGTCATGGCTATATTTTCTTCGTAATCCTCAACCTCCAGTTTCTCTTTGTTGAACCTGGCAATATAGTCTCTTAGGCTCTCGTCCTTGCCTTTCTTGACATACAGGAGGTGAGTGGTCTTCTTTTGCGGTCTTACCCCAAAGCAGAAGTTGTGAATGAATCGTTCAGCCAAGCCCTTGAAATTCTCGATAGAATTCATCGGAAGAGAAGTAAACCAGCTGTGTGTTGTTCCTGTCAAAGTACCAGAGAAGGCCCGACACTTCATCTCATCAGGTATTGAGTAGATGTCCTCCGACGACTGATACATCTTAATGTGATGTACAGGGTTGGTGCTATCGTCATACTTGGGAGACACCACGGGAGGTTTGAACTTAGCGGGAGTCAGGAAGCTCACTATCTAAGCCACAAATGGAGAGCCTTCTGAGTAGCCCCTTTGCAATGGGTCCCTACTTTTGATGAAGTCTCCTATGTTCTCCTCAAGACGCTGGATAGAGTCATTCCATGGTTTCCTGCCATCGGCCTGGCCGAGGTTGTCCCCGACCACCTCCAAGGGATGAACTGAAGGTTCCCCTGTCGCAGCACAACGTTGGCTATTGACCTCTTCCTGGTCTCTGCCCCTTCTTTCACGGGGTCGGCCTTGGTTAGGCCGACCTGGTCTTTCCCCTCTTTGCGAGCCAGCAGCACTTCTCGATCTGGATAACCTCTGTCTTAGGTCATTCACTGGGCCAACCTCTCGAAGGTTGACCCTCTGCTCAGTCGATCAAAAGTTGATCCTCGTTGTTGGGCCTCTTTACCTCGTCGGCCGACACATCCTCGGCTCTGCTGAATAGGATGCACCGTATTATTCAAAACCTCATATGGCTCCCAATAATCTTCTGAAACCTCTTTCGCCTTTAGATCGTCATACCTGTCCTCCGGGCAAGGGTTTCATTACCTCCCAAGGCGTAAGTGCCTAGGGTCAGCAACATCCCTCCTCCACTGGGGTGCAGGCCGGTCCTTCATTGGTGCCTGGGGTGGTCCCCTGGCATCTGGATGAGGCTGGACAGCCGCCGGAGTGATCATCTCCAGTGAGACTTCAGGTGGCCTCATCATGGTTTGGTTGAGCTGTGCAAATTGCTCCTGCATAGCTTGTTGCGTTGCAGCCAAAGACCTCAAGGCTGTAGCTACCTCCGCCATTTCGGACAGAGTCGGTGCCTGGCTGGAGCTTGGCCCTCCCCCACCTGGCAACGGAAGAGGTGGTGGTAATTCCGATGCCATGTGTTACTTAATAAAGAGCTTAAGTATCAGGTGAGCTTAATACCTTAAAGGACCTCTTTCAATGGTGAAATAGCTCCACGCAAGGGGTGGTGCCTGGTTCATCACCAGAGTTTCCGGTGAGGTCAAGCTGAAGAAGAGGAAGAGACAGCTTCTCGTTCCCACAGACGGCGCCAGAATGATGATGCTGGAAACAGCACCACCCTTCAAAGTGTTTGTAAGCTCAAACTATTGATAACAATGGCAACACAAGAGTATACTAAATATAAGAGATTGAGGTGAGGAGAAGAGGATGAACACTTGAATGTAAGTGGTTCAGCCAATCTGGCCTACGTCCACTGTGAGTGTGTGTGTGAGTAATAACACTAAATGGAGGCACTAATGGCCATTGATACAATCTCTCAGACTTTCTCTCTCTACTGTGTATTTGAACAGAGTTTCAGCTAGGGTTGCTAATTTCGGATCCTTTGCAAGATAGAGGATGACCTCTATATATAGTACCTGGGGGGTGTAATGTACCCCTCATGCATGCAATGAGCATGTGTGTGTTTATCTAGCCAATATGAAGAAGACATATGTCGCTGTCACATGTAAAGAATGATGATGAAATATTCTCCCCACGTGTGGGGAATGATTTGTTATAACTGACTTGTGTCGAGGTGAACTTATCAAAATGTCAATAGGTACTCGGCCATTGTGCTTGGTCATGACCTGGGAGAAGCCGAGGTTGACAAAGTCTTGTTGCTCGTTCAATCCGAGAAGGACCATGAAGGTCTCGGCTTAAGTTAAGCCGAGACAAGGGATTGGGGTCGGCCAGGGCCGAGGTTGAGCTGGATCGTGCCTTAAACACCGACTGATTTACTGATGAGGTCGACCTTGGTAGAGGTATGCCTCCCTGTTACCTCGGCCTACCCATGGCTGAGGTTGTCATTCCCAGGTGAGCTGAAGAGCTGCTGACCCTTGTGATACGTGCATCTCCCTCTTGATGAGGTTTGTAATGGTGTCGGCATGGGCCGACCCTTCTATGACCGAGGCTGCTGGTCATCGATCAAGGCTCTTCCAACGTCGGCTCTGTCCTCGGCCGAGATTGGTGTCTCGGAGCCGAGGTGACACTTGGGACATATCACCGACGTGTTTGGGGCTGGACAGGGGCGCGCCTGCCGGAGGCGGGATCAAGGCAGGTCTCGAGTCAACCCAAATTTGGGGCAAGTTCGGCGGGTAGGTCAGGTGGTTTGAAGTGGGCAGTGTGGGCTCGGGTGTTTGAGCAACAGGTTTCAGCTGTTGGATTAAGGGTTGATGAAGGGATAAGGGTGGATGGGTTATTGGGTATAGTAATGGTGGAGATTGGAGGAAAGAGGAAGAGAGTTGGTGAAGATGATGAATAGGTGTGTAGGGGTGTGTTTGGGTGTAGGTTCATTTAGGTGTGTGTGTGAGTTTGTGAGATGTGTGTGTTAAATTTGAACACCTAAAAATGACACCACCTAAAAAATAAAACTAAAACTAAATAAAATAAAAACATAAAATCTAATAAAACTAAAAAAAACTAACATCTCAAACTAAAAAAATGAAAATAAAAAGAGATAAAATAAAACTCTATTAACTAAAAAAATGTAATCCTAATAAAATAAAACTAAAATAAAATAAAAAAATTATATATATATATATATAATGAAATCTAATAACTACAAAAAATAAAATCTTAAAAATTAATCCTAATAAAATAAAGATTAAAAATTAAAAACTAATACAAATCAAAATCAAAATAAAGAAATAGAAAAATAGAAAATAAACCTCGAAAATTCTAAATAAATCTAAAATAAATCCTAAAAATAAAATGACTCAAAATAAAAATCTAGAAAAATAATAAAGGTACAAACTCAACACACACCGGGCTAGGGGAATGGTCTGGGCTCGGTGTAGGCTTAGGGTTGGGTTTCGGGGTATTCAGAACACATCTCGACATGCTCAAATTGGACTCCAGACTTCGCGATCTCCTTGATTTCTTCGTTTCATGCTTTTAACCGCTTCTGCATCGCAATTGAGTAGATTTAGCATCATTTAACACAGCGACTGCGTATTGACCTGAAAAATAATAAAATACGACATAAGGCCATTTTTAATTAAAATGAGTGACTAAAATGTATCTATTCGGGGTATAAAATAGACACTTTTGGGTGCTTATCAGAGGGTCCAAAGCTTTGATCAAGTTTCGGTTCAAGAGAGCCTGGTAGACTTTGGAGAGATGAGCGTGAATCTCGATATATTCCTTCCAAATTGGGTTTGGGTGACTTTCTGGTGCCCACGAAGCGATAGGATGAGAGATGTTGTTGATAATAGAAACTGTGGTACTAGCAGGATTTTTAAACTTTCTAGGAGCGAATTGTTTGGGGGATTTCTTCGGTTTAACTTCTGTCTTAGAAAGACCTTATTCGATTTCTACTCCTGCTTCTCGAAGGGCTCGAAAGTGAGGGTAGTACTGTCTTCCCATTATTTCTCGAACATGGGGTAGGAAATTATTCTTCACAATGCTGACGTATTCTTCTTCGAAAGGCCGATTGGACATGGTAGCTACTTTTCTCTCCATCTTGCTATGAAGTTATTGACTGATTCCCCAGGGTTTTGTTTAAGTAGCTCTAAGTCACGATGGGTAACCTCTAGCTCCGCGTTGTACTTGTATTGTGACATGAACTCACGGGCAACGTCTTCCCAACTGCAGATTCTGTATTCTTCAAGGGTTAGGAACCAACGAAGGGTGCTGTCTTTCAAACTGTGCTGGAACATTTGAGCCATTCTTTCTTCTAAATCCCCTAAGAGAGTCATGGATCGGTGATAGATATGGAGTTGAAAGATTGGGGGTCCACTGCCTCCAAACTTCTCGATATTGGGCATCTTGAGTTTTTTTGGTAACCTGGCTTTAGGATAGGGGGACATATGGGTGTAGTCCATGTAGTTCCTAGAGATTCTAACCTGGTCAAATTTCTTGGTCAGCATCTTGAGGTCTTCCTTGACCTTGTTCAGTTCTTCCTCTTTCATATCAACCGTTACGAGTAAATTAGCCCCTGTCTGAGCAAAGTTTGTCATAGGAAGATGAATCGGTGGCGGCCGATTAGCAGGAGGAAAATGTTGAGCATGATGGTATTCTTTTGGAAACCAAATAGGCTCGGGTGCAGGCGGACCCCTAGCGTGTGTGAAAATGACTTCAGGATCTTTTGGTATAGGGACCCGGTTTCTTTGCTTCTCATGAACCTAGGTTTAAAGGTTGTCAATTTTGGCAGTGAGGTGAGCCAGTTCCGTCAACAAATTCGGTTGTACATTAATCATTTGATCCGTGTTCTCCATGAAAGGCGGGTGAGTCTCGAACTCGGAGCAAGTAAGGGGACTGACAGAACTTCAGGGAGATTCGAGTAAAGATCGAAGCCAATAGGGAGCCAGGCCAAGGGTATGTGATCGACTTGAGAAGGAGAGAAATTAGAATTTATTTTTGAAAAAGAAAAATGGAAATTTGTTATTTTTGGTAAATGAGGAAAATATTTTTGACATTTTTGGAAAAGATGCTTTTTTTAGGGAAAAGGAGGGAAAATATTTTTGATAAAAAAGGAACGATGTTTTTGGAAAAAGAGAGAGGGAAATACGAAAGATGGGTCTGATCATGATTATTATGTTTATTAGGTTCTCACTTGTATCATGTTTACCTAAATGTAAAATGAAATGACGGATGGGACCCGATCCTGGAAAAATTAGGTTTGCAACATATGTAAAGCTATATTTGGACTTGTAACCAGGCTCACGAGCAGGGTCCTGTTTTAAAAATTGCATAAAAATTTGGGCGGCATGCCGATCTGTCATTTCGATAGAGCTTCGGGTAGAAACCAACAATCTAATATGTATGTCCTAGGATTGACACCTATATGTGGGTATGCATTGGTTAGGTTAATTGGAAGGGGTTCCCCCTTTGGCTTGACTTCCACGATATACGTCTTGCTTTTGAGGGCAATCGGTACATGTGGACATTCCATTTGATTTACATGTACATGAATTGCCTCATTATATACCTCACGGGGGTGGTACGTGTGAGAGAGAATTCGATATACTCGACGTACGTGAACGAGTTCCTTGAGATATAACTCCCATCATGACTTTGTTCAAGCGGTACGATGCAAGGGGAACCGTTCCATATACGTTGAAGGTACTTGGCCAATGGAAGGTGAGAGTCATATCGCTTAGGCTAAGTATGACCTGCTGGACTAGCGCCCATCACGAAGTGACTCTCCTGTTATGGGATAAAATTTGGTCAATAGCAATACTCTTTGGTGATGTCGTGTGAATCATACATGATTCTTTTATTAGTATCTTATGGAGAAAGTATCGTTTTTTTTATCATGACAAATAAGGAGCGAGGTACAAGTACAAATAGTAAAGCTATACTAAGCATGGCTAAGTGATGTGTAATTATCTACAAGTGAGTGTGTGATAAATGAGCATGGATGTATACAAGTGGAGGTGTGTGCTAGTGCATGGATTTCTAAGTGATGTGTGCAACATGTGGATATACGTGATCCTAGATGAACCTGGTGTGAAGTGTACATGGAGAGTCTTCTACAAGTGTGTGAATCGTAGCATAAGCATGAGGTACATACGAATAATAAAGGGGAGCATTCAAATAGGGGGATATACAAGAAAATAAAACACCCATGTGCATAGAGTCTAGCATACAAAGAGGATACACAAGAAAATAATAAAGGGTCGCATTCAAACTGATGCATACAAAACCAATAGATCGGAGGTCCGGGGGCTAAGTTACTCAATGGGAAGGTGTTAGGCCCCCATCCCGCCCGTTCGGTCTCTCATGGGAAAATGTTAATGTTTTCCTTTATCCCCATGAAGGGTGTGTATGTGTTTATATAATGGAGATTAGAATTGTTCGACCCATACCATGGAAAAGGTAAGGTGAGGCCATCCACATGAATATTCCCAAAATAATAATAAATGTAGAAGATAGATTATGAGCGTTCATCGCGATATTGATCATTATTGGGAAACGATAATATGTGTTGGATTGAATGCAAATAAGTATGATATATGTAAAAGTGTGATAATTATGAAAATGGGGGATTTTAGGAAATTTAGAAAATTGGAGAAATTGGAAAAACTGGAAAATTGGACTCGAGTCTCAAATTTTAATCTGAGATGCCTATGTAGCCTATAAGGGCATCAAGGTCCACGTAGTTCGAATGCAGAATAGGGGTGGGGTTTTATCCCAAAGATTCGAACGGAATTTTATTATGTGTGTACGTGTAGAAAATGTGTTTTTTGTTTTGGAAAAGTGTGATGGATAATTCCATTAGGAATTTACGGGTATAACCCTCTTTTATTTGTTTTTGTTTTTTTATGGAAAATAAAGTATGTGAATTATACTAATAAAATCATATATGTTAATATGTATGAAGTAAAGTGAAACTATATTATGATTCTAATGTAACTTATGCAAAAATAAGTGATTAAAAGAGAGGGAGAAGTAATTGGACCTTCCCTTGGAGCTTGAACTTTGATCTTGGATGAACTAATTTGAATGTTTATGAATATTAATGAGAGAGAAGGATATTTGCTAAATTGGGTGTGAACAGGATGGGTATTTAGACTTGAATGGAACTTCCCATATGGAACTTCACTAATTTTGAGAGAATGTTGCTTAGATCACTAATGGTGATGGATTTCTTCTCTCTCTACCTTAGAAGTGAGGACATGGCCTCTATTTATAGGGATAATGTGGGGTGCTAATTGGACTACCCCAGGGTGTGCCTATCAGCAGATAACCCTTGACACCGTGCCGATTGGCAGGGTTCAGGACCTGTCGATTGGCAGTCTCATGCAGACTTTTTAGGAAAAATCATTTTAGCGCACAAAACGTTGATCCGAATTGCGCACGGACCATACCATTAAAAAGATAATTTAGAGACCTTTGAGAGTCCTTTGGACTGCTCCCAGGTCCGAGAGTTGACTTTAGGTCAAATGTGGCTCGAAAGCGCATGTCCGTCTTTTTGAAGGGAGATCATCGGATGAAAACGGATCGTTCATCCGTATGGTAAGTCAGAATCACGCACGTAATGGACTGTTGGAAAGGTTAGGAGGCGTACTTCGACATTCCAAAGAGTTTTGTTTGGTTTGGAAAGTTGGCCTTGGTTAACCGGGTCCCGAAAGTATCTAGTGACCTTTCGGAGTAAAATGGATCATTCGTCCGTACCGTAGGTCAGAATTGCCCACAAGGCAGATCATTAGAAATGGTATTTAGTGCCCTTTAGAGATTCATTTAGTCTCGTTTGAGTTGAAGGTTTGACTCTGGTCAAACAGAGTCCGGGAGCTCCCAGTGGCTTCTAGATCAATTTTTGGGGGAAAACTAATTGTTTGTCCGAATGGTTATGTTATTTTATGCATGGTGAAGATCGTTGAAAAGGGGATTCAGTGTCCTTCAAAGATTCAAAAATATTTCTCCCTGATGGTGAAACTGATTGGGGTCAACTCGGGGTCGGGGAGCGCCTGATGGCTTCTGAATCAATTTTTGGTAGTGAAACAGTCTTCATCCAAACCGTTATGTCAATTCACACATGCGGTAGGCTGTTGGAAAGGGCATTCAGATCCCTTTAAAGATTTAAAGAGCTTTCACTTTGACTATAGAGTTGACCGGAGTCAAATGGGGTCCGGGGTGCCCGATGGCCTCTAGATCAGTACTCGGAGTTCGACCTAGGTTTGCGATGGAAATGGAAAGTTCCAGGGGTTTAAGGAGAGACTTAGGGTGTCCTAGAATATGGTTTGTACACATATGCTATTAGACTGGGGTTATCCCTCAATTTGAACATCCAAGCAACATCCCTTTAAGCAAGGTGGGGCTTAACTCTTCATTCCTCGTTCTTATAACAGTTAGTGATGGTTATGGAATTTCCAAGGGATGTAGTCATCTGCCTTAATTTGTCTGTCTTGTTCAATCATTTATGTAGGATGGCTAGGATATGGAGTCGTATGCATTATGGGTCATCATGCTTGGGGACTAGTAGAAATGGTGACCCTACTATTTCCAATAGAGTTTATCGAGAGTCTGTTGGATGTAATGGGCGAGTGGGTACCATTATTGGATTCTATATCAGTGAGAGATAATAACTCTGCCTCAGAGGTGGATCCTTACCATTCGTAGGATTTGATTGGTACTACAAAGGAGATATGTTTGGTGGCTTGGAAAGCTTCATTGTATGTCTCTTCCTATTTAGGTGAGTGATTTTCTTCTTCTAAATATGGAGTGAGGAGTCCTTGCTCTTTTAAGAGAAGAAATTCCATGACTAAGAGTGAGTTCAGGCTACAATAGTTTGTTTTTAGGAAGTGTATGGCCATGATGAAGAATATCATATGGTCAATGATGGGTTTAACTCCAAAAATGATTCTTAAGGATAGTGATATTGTTCCGAGAGAGGAGGTTGTTTGGAGTTAGGAATGTGCCCCTAAACCTAATTTTATGATGAATTGGAACTATCAAGGTGGACGGGTAAGTGTTTAGAATAAGAACATATGACATGGATTTGGTGATAGGGTTGGGATACTATTGTATCAGGTTGTTGGTGACATCTTATTGTGTCCAGATAAGGTTCACAACATCAATGAGATCTTAGTCGGAAAACCTCTGGGCCTATCAACTCTTCGTAATGTAGCCAAGTCATTAATGAAACTTGCAATGGGCATCGACCTACCAGTTCTTGTTTGGGGATGCGGGGGAGGTCTAGGATTCATAGGTCTCAAGAGACAATCCATTTTAGGGAAACATATACCCTACTGAGGGGAAAATAGATATTAGTGAATTGTCTCGATGGGACCCTGAACTCTTTGGCAAGGGGTATAACTTGGTAATTTTTGGGAGAGGATCCTAGTTAGAAAGGTGCAGTAGTGGCTACCATTGCTTGGGAAGTATTTGTAACTGGTTATGATTCTTGTTTTAGACTAATCACGAGAGTGTTTATGTGAGATGTATAAGCTCCGAGTGGTTTCTTATGGGCAAAGAATTTATTTATTGCTCGGTGAGGTTCCTCATCGAATATTTTAGAATTAGTAACCAAAATCTCTTTGATCTTGCACCCGATGTAATTAAGTTCCTTGAAGTTAGAGATCTATGTGAGACTGAGTTCATTCTTTACTTCTTTCTAGAGGTTCCTAATTATGATCTTTATTTGGTCGTTTTTAAGGGGAGGTTGGCCATCTGACTAGCTTTCTCTCTCTCTAGTGAGTGATGAAAGCACAAATCATATCTCTCTATTCCTTCTTCAGCATCTCTAAGTCTTTACGATTGACACCAAGTTCCTCATTGCATTCGTATTATTTCAAGAAAGCATGACATATATCGTCCCAAGTTTTAGTAGCCCTCTCACATTTCGATCCCATATACTAGGTGAGGGATTCTCCGAACAAAGTGGAAGAGGAGATTCTCTTTATAACCCCCAGGCCTACATTTCGGCAATGCATATGAAGGTGGTAGCTGGATAAATGAGGAATTGAGGATAAAAGTCCTTTGTAAGGTTTAAAGACATGTCATCTTAAGTTTCTCTTGCAATCGGGCTTCAGTATCTAGGGCTATCTTTTTAGAATTTGTGATCTCGTTGGTAAGTTGCAATTTGTTGATGTCTTCCTGATGGAGACACAACTCAGATTGTACTTGCATGATCTCCTCATTTGGAAGTGGGGGGATAATTGTTTTGGTCAGTGGGGGAGCAAGAAATTCAGCTTGTGAGGGGCCTTAAAAGGCAGTGTGTGGGTACTAGAGGTACTTATAATAGGGTTCAAAGTATCCATGCAGAGAGATTGGTGCTTGGAAGCAAGGGCTTTCGATATTATCAGGGGGAGTAGATACTAGGATTGGTACTTGCGGATCCTGAGGATTAGTAGGTATGGCTTAGGCATCCACCACATGTGGTGTTCCAGTCTTGGGGATGGGAGGAGTAATTATGTTATCTCTTATTTCGATTGTAGTAGTTGCCTCTTGGAGGCGAATGTGCATAATATTTAGGGCCTCGATCTCATACTTCATGATATTTTGAGAGGTAGTTAAGTTCTCAAGTTGTATTAAAATCTGATCCAATGTGAACGAGCCTGATCTTCTTCAGTAGACATGGAGATTACTATGGATCATACGTAGTAGTCGTGTGTGGGGATCTCGTTAATGAAAACTAATCGGTCACACGGAGTGTTAATTCAGGTTTTCAGGGTGAGAACTTAGTTTGATATCTCTGCTGAAGATAGAAACTGCAGAAAAAGTTGGGGCACTCTCGTTTAGGGTTTTTTGGACAGGTGGACTGACAAAAGTAAAATAAATAGGGGCTAAGGATTCACGCATGAATAATGTTTTCTGATGCAATTATTTTATATATATTTAACTGTATGTGGATGATATTTTTTTAAAACCATTTTTGTAGTATCTTATGAGGGGGAAAACTAAACAGAGTCGCAATGGATTTGGGTAGATAGAGACGAGCTCTCATTTTTCATGCCAGAAGAGAGGAATTAATAAACTGTGGTCCATTATTTTCTCAAATTAAAATTATGGGTGGGGGAATCCAATGTAAGGGAATATTTTTTTTTGGCGATACCGTGAAGATTCATACTGTTTATCTTTCACGCAAAGAGAAAGACATTCAACCAAGAATTTAAGGGTTTTGGACCAGCCTCTCTTTGTCTAAAAATTTTGAGATATTTTGTCATAATGATTGGATCATAAATATAAATTATTTTGTGTAATATGGTGTGTTACTATATCTTTCTCTATATGTAAAAGGTGATGTGACTCGATCATCGGTGGATTGATTTTCATTGCCATGGATCATGATATATCTAGTTTCTTAGCCTGAGCAACCTTTACGGTACATGTGAAACTACTTTACCCTAGTACTTAATGGTTTAGAAATCTTACTCAGTATACCCCAATAGTGAATAAACCTCAAACATTCCCTATCATCGAGACCTTGGGATCAAGAGAGAAGTCACTCGATATGCTAAACGGGTGGGAGAAAAGAATGAAAACCCATCGACGATTAGACTTCCGGGCAAATGACTTTTCAAAAGTAAGATCTTCACTTGAGGAAGAAATTTATATAAATTACTACCTTCCCTATAGGAGTAAGAGAATTTTTAAAAATACAAGTCTCTTTTAGGGTGAAGCGATCTTTCTAAAGTAAGAACTTCCTCTCTATTAACCGCTTTGGGTCTCGAGAGTAAGGTTCAAATAATATGAAAATCAACACTATGTAGTGCGTGATGCAAAGCATGTAATCTTTAAATTTATATACTTTGATGTTTATTTTATCATGAGGTCTTTCGCACATACCTATATGTGTAGGGGAAATGTACAATGTCATACATGGGGACCTAAGCTCGTATCTATGTTTTGAGGGACTCTAAAACTAAGGCCTCTAAATAGTTATAAAAATTGCATAAAGTAGTCATGCAGGAGAGAAATATTTATCATATTCGTAAGGAAGCATAAATATAGTGAACTTCTCTTGACTGGTTCCCAGTAGAGTTTCCACTGTGGCATTGAATGCCCCAAGAGGCATATGTGCCAGGGGGAACTCTTTCATAACGGTGGATGCCCATGAATGCTTATTTACTAGTCCATTGTGTCCCTCTATGATCGACTTATTAGTTCTACATGGGTCGATGACTTTCACCTAAAAGATGTTTGACCCCATGCATAGTTTGAGTCGCACACCCCTTGTTCTAAGGCCTATGCCTGAGTGTGTGTTTTTGTGTGATAAAATGTTCAGTTGGTTTATTCAAAGTCTCTAGTTTGTTTTATACAAAAACAAATAAAAAGTTCGGGTTAGACCTTTTAAGTTGGTCATAAAGAAGGAGTAAGTCTGCAGTTGGTCTAGATATTCTCAATATATGGGTTCAGGAGTCGGGTTACAAGTGGGGAATGTATTAGGAACTCCACTTGTTCTTTATGATTCATTAATTATATGCTTATTATTTCTGTTAACATTAATTGATTACTTTATAGTGATTTTAATATGGGTTTAGAGACCTTACATTGAGAATTCCTTAAATGTAAATAGGTGCATTACACCATATATCGTTAATGGTCACGATTTTGGCCTATAACAACTGCTACGAGTCATGGTCCAATCCAATGATAATCTCAAGCATGACAAATATGGGGGTCTCGGTCCATACCCGTGACCCATAAGAGAAGAGGTGGGTCACGGTCCAAAGCCGTGACGACCATACCACATGGGGTCACCGTAAAAATCCACGACCAAGTACATGTTATTTATGATGGTCACCATATTGGTCACAATTCTAAATTGTGACCAAATAAATTTAATTTTTACTTGTCACACTATTACACATGATTCTGGACCGTGAGTAAATAAATTTTATTTTTGCTGGTCACGCTATTGGTCACAGTTTTGAACCTTGGCCAATTATTTATTTTATATAAAAAATTATATTTGGTCATGATTTTGGACCGTGACCAAATAAATATATATATATATATATATATATATATATATATATATATATATTTTTTGTATCCTAAAAGAAAATTATGCATTTTTCAAGCCTGTTTACATTTACAAAAATAAATATTTAGCCAATATGTGATAAAAGTTTACTAATGCATGCTTGCATAAATATGTAATAATATACAATGCATGATTGCGCAAATATATAATAATATACAATGCATGCTTGCCTAAATATGTAAAACACAAAAAATACAACGCATGCTTTCATGAATATGTCCATAATGGTACAAACGTTCCTTCTCTAACTAGGCCTTGAAATAAATCTTCAAAATGTTCTAAATGGTTGCAACAAAGGACTTGAATCCCAAAAATATCTTTGGAATGCCTACATAGGAAAAAAAATGGCATCAAATTGCACGTAGTTCATAAGATGAAAATATTTTGGGGTCTAAACCATAATTCGAATCTAGGGTGTCTCTTTTGATTTATGAAAGTATATGTCAAATGTCGTGAAAGTGTAGAAAATTGTTAAAACAATCTATATTGTGAATTGTGGAATAGGCTCCCTATTTTGAGTTTTTTATTTATGAAAATATTTGCGAATGCAAGTATTGGGGGTTGTTTTGTGTTTTCACCTTTTAAACTAAATGTTTTTTAGCCTAAGTCTAACTATTTACAAGTTTTGGTTGTAATCTCAAACTAGGAGTACCGTGATTACACAGTCAGTTGCTACATGTTACATTGTCTTGTGCGAGGTATTCATGCCTCTTGCATGTCCATTTGGGGGTTGTTTTGTGACTTCTCCATTTATCTACATATTTTATAGTCTAAGTCTAAAAATATTTGAAAGTTTTGGTCATATTCACAAACTGAGAGTCCCCTGACTATGCAGTGAGTTGTTACGTGTTATGTTGGTCCCGTAAGAGGTGTTCGTGCCTCTTATGGGTCCGTTTGGGTGTTGTAATACATTTTTTCTCTTTAACAACATGTTTTCTAACCTAAGTCTACATATTTGCAAGTTTTGGTCATATTCTCAAACCATGAGTCCCGTGACTATGCGATCAATTGCTACGTGTTATGTTTGTCCCGTATGAGGTGTTCATGCCTCTTGCGTGATTGCTTGTATGCCATTTTTCATTTTATCCCTTTAATAGTTTGTTTTCTATCTTATGTCTAACTATTTATAGTATTTGGTCACATTCTTCAACTGGGAGACTCGTGACTACGTGGTCAGTTGTTACGTGTTACGTTGGTCTCGTACGAGGTGTTTATGCCTCTTGCAGTGTCATTTAGGGATTATTTAGCATTTTTTCCATTTAGCGGAATGCTTTCTAGCCCGAGGATAAATAAATTTAAGTTTTGGTCATATTATGAAACTGGGATTCCCGTGACTATGAGGTTAGTCGCTACGTGTTACGTTGGTCCCGTGCGCGGTGTTCGTGCCTCTCGTGGGGCCGCTTGGGGATTGTTTTACATTTTTTACCTTTAACGGACCATTTTCTATCCTAAGTCTAACTATTTATAAGTTTTGATCATATTCTCAAACTGGGAGTCTCGTCAGTACGCGATTAGTTGCTATGTGTTATGTTCGTCCCGTGCGAGGTGTCCGTGCCTCTTATGGGTCCGTTTGGGTACTGTTTTGCATTTTTACCCTTTAACGACATGTTTTATAGATTTATTCTAACTATTTGCAAGTTTTGGTTATTCTAAAAGTGGGATCCCTCTGACTACACTGTCAGTTGATACGTGTTATGTTGGTCCCTGCAAAGTGCATGGCTCTTGCGGAGTCGTTTTGGGATTATTTTTCATTTTTTTCGCTCTAACGGCATTTTTCACGCTTAAGTCTAACTATTTGCAAGTTTTGGCCATATTCACAAACTGGGAATCCCATGACTACACGATCAGTTCCTATGTGTTATGTTGGTCCCGTATGAGGTGTCCGTAGCTCTAGCGGGGCCATTTGAGGGCTATTTTTCATTTCACGCTTTAACGGCATGTATTCTAGCCTAAGTTTAACTATTTGCAAGGTTTGGTCATATTCTCAAACTGGGAGTCTAGTGACTACGCGATCAATTGCTACCTATTAAGTTGGTCCCACGAGATGTGTTTGTGCCACTTGTGGGGCCGGTTCGGGGTTGCTTTTGCATTTTCACCCTTTAACGGAGTGTTTTCTAGCCTAAGTCTAACTACTTGCATGTTTTGGACCAAGAGTCCCGTGACTACGCAGTCAGATGCTACATGTTACATTGGTCCCGTGCGAGGTGTCTGTGCCTCTTATAGGGCCATTTGGTGGTTGTTTTGCATTTTTACCCTTTAACGACATGTTTTCTAGCCTAAGTTTGTAAGTTTTGGTCATATTCTCAAATTGGGAGTCTCGTGACTACGCGGTCAATTGCTAAGTGTTACATCGGTCCCATGTGAGGTGTTCGTGCCTCTTGAGGGGCTGTTTTGCATTTTTTACCTTTATAGGCATGTTTTTTAGCCTACGTTTAACTATTTACAGGTTTGGGTCATATTCTCAAACTGAGAGTCATGTAACTACATGGTCAGTTGCTACATGTTATGTTAATCCCGTGTGAGATGTTCGTGCCTCTTACGGGGTCGGTTGGGGGTTGTTTTTCATTTTCATTCTTTACGACATGTTTTCTAGCCTACATATTTTAGTTATACTCTCAAATTGAGAGTCTTGTGACTATGTTGTTAGTTTCTACGTGTTATGTTGGTCCTATACGAGCTGTTCGTGCCTCTTACGGGGCTATTTGGGGTCTATTTGTATTTTTCACCCTTTAACGGCATATTTTCTAGCCTAAGTCTAACTATTCGCAAGTTTTTTTAATATTTTCATAATGAGAATCCCCGTGACTATGTGGTTTAGTGCTACATATTATATTGGTCACGTGCGAGGTGTTAATGCCTTTAGCGGGGCTATTTTGGAGCTATTTTGCATTTTTCCCCTTTAAGGTCATGTATTCTTGCCCAAGTCTAAATATTTATAAAATTTGGTCATATTCTCAAACAGGGAGTCTCGTGACTACACAGTCAGCTGCTGCGTGTTACATTGGTCCCATACTAGGTTTTCGTGCCTCTTGCAAGGATGTTTTGCATTTTTTCCCTTTAACGAAATATTTTCTAGACTAAGTCTAACTATTTGCATATTTTGGTCATATTCTCAAATCGAGATCCCATGACTATGTGATCAATTGCTACGTGTTACGTTGATCATGCCTGAGCTATTCTTGCCTCTTGTGGAGCCGTTTGGGGATTTTTTTTTTGCATCTTCACTCTTTAATGGAATGCTTCCTAGCCTAAGTCTAACTACTTGTAAATTTTGGTCATATTCTCAAACCGAGGATCCCATGACTACGCGGTAAGTTGCTACATGTTACATTGGTCCCTTGTGAGGTGTTTGTTTCTCTTAAGAGGCTGCTTGAGGGTTGTTTTGCATTTTGGCCCTTTAACGGCATGTTTTCTAACCTAAGTCTAACTATTTTCAAGTTTTGGTGATATTCTCAAACTACGAGTCTCGTGACTACGCGATCATATTCTCTTTTCTCAATCATTTCCTGTAATACAAATCTTATATCCAGGCTATGATTTTAATAATAATAATATTATAACGTGTATAAATATGATAACTAAATTCAAACTCACCAAATCGGAGTCAATTTGTTTAGGAATTTATTTTTCCCTTTTACCCGTCAGGCGTATAAGTACAAGTTTACCTGATTAGCATCTTCAACTTCTTCCAGAGTCCCCTTGGTCCGTTCCTCCCACTCACCTTTAATATCATCATAATATGTTTCTCCGAGTATGTGGATATCAATCCTTTTTAATCTGTTCAGTTTATTTCTTACCCTCTTATTCACTTTTCCCTCCCTGGCCTCATTCTTAAAGAAGTTGTTCCATTGGTCAGTGGGCATTTAATTATTTTTGGGAACTTTGTCTTTCAGCCCTAAAATATTATAAATCGTTGCATCCTTTAGAAAAAATTCTTCCGAAGGTTCCTTCGATAGGTTTTTAAATCATCAATTACTTTTTAAAGAATCTTTGTCTTGGAACAAATTGGGAATGAAAATGTCATGTCATCCTTTCAGGCAGGATTAACCTTCTTCCAATTGTATGTGCCCCCACTACCCACGCTAATCTTTCTAAGAGATAGAGAACGGCTTTTAAAAATCTGAACATCACCCTTATCACCGGTTGCATTATCCTCGCCAACGGAGAACCTAATGCGCTTCTTATGGTTAGCATGGGATCCCTCAACATAGTAGTTGGGGGTGTAGGATTATTAAGTGTTTTTTGAGTTTGATAACTCGGAGTTGGAGTAGAATTAATCTCTGGTGGAATAGAGTATTGATATCCCGACAGAGATGAGAATTGATCTTGGGGGGTAGGAGAGCCCCTAGTTGACGGTGTTCGACTATCTTGTTGATTATTGTCGTTTCTCTTTGACATTTCCTACAATTAAAAAAATTAGCAATGCATGTAAGAAAAAATGATTTATGATTATTTATATATATATATATATATATGTATTTATGTATGTATGTATGTATGTATGTATTAACCTTTTTGACAACTTTTAAAACATGCTCGATGTGTCAAATTTCCATCCAATCGGTATTGATTTTTAGATTTCTATGAAATTTTACATGCATCCAGCTCAGTAGAAGCATGTCTATGATTGACGTTTGTGAGACACACAAACAGACATTAAAACACACACACACACTAAAATGCATGCACACACACATTGAATCACACACATACTAAATACACACATGCAACTGGAGGAGAGAGACGAAGGGAGATGCACCTATGTTGAAAGAGGAAGGGATTGTTGCCAAAAAAATGAGGAGAGATGGCCGATGGAGGAGAGAGGAAGGGACTATCACCAACGGTTGGGGATAGAGAGAGAGAGAGAGAGAGAGAGAGAGAGAGAGAGAGAGAGGATTTTTTGTATAAGGGTGAAATAAAATTGGGGGGTCCTGATTTTTTATGCCTAAAATGGGGTAACGGTCCAAAACTGTAACCCATTATGTGACTCATTAATGACTTAAACATGGTTATAGTTCTCGACCTTGACCCCATACGTGACTGGAAACTTGAGAAATGGTCACATTTTTGGATCGTGACATGGACTGTGACCATTCTGAAATGGAGTTTGGGGTCACAGTTTGAAACTGTAACCAGTGTTCACTAATATTTTCATGAGGTGATCATGGTGTTTGACTGTGAACACCTTTATTACCAAAATAACTAGAAACATGGTGGCATAATGGGTCGCGGGTGAGTCACAAATATAGATCTTGACCCCTTAGTGACAGTTGTTGATCGAGATTCTCCTATTCTATGAGGTCACCCTAAACCCTGGTCACACAATAGGTTACGATAAATACATAGGGGTCACGGTTTAGGATCGTGACCCATTTATTGTGAACTTTTTTTGTTTTTGGTGTAGTGGTTCTTAAGCGGGAAGACAATATGAGTGAGAGTTATAGGAGCATCACTTCAATAAGTGAAGGTACACAAGGGAGCTTGTGCATGACTCTCTGATTATATAACAGTTGATTGTTTATATGAATGTAGGTTTGCAAGAGAGCTCAGCTTTGAGATATGTTGATATCTCTTTTAAGGTCTGAGGAGAGATATGAAGGTTATATGAGATATGGTAGAATATATGTTGTGACAACATATCGAGAGATATATCATCAAGGATCGTTCTCCCAAGAAGTACTCGGTGTTGCGCCTGCATACCCAAAAAGACTTGGGATCAAAGCCTACGTAGTTTTGTTTTGGATATGCATTTGATCATTTATGTGGATGTATTATGAGGTATTACGCCTTCGAGATAGTTATATCTCTCTCTTGGATTGTAAATGGGTGAGGGATGAGATATGGGTGTTTCTTGGTGGGGGACAATACGTCAACAGACATATTATTGAGAATCGAGCTCATGATAAGGACTCAGTATTATGCCTACGTATTGGTGTAACCACAAGATCAAAACCTACAGAGTTTATGTTTTACACGTGTTCCAACATATTGCGTGTGCATGCTTAGGTATGCATAAGAGATCGTGGATTTAAGATGTTTTGATATCTCTTTTGATTTAGTTAGGGATATGTGATAAGTTTTGGGAGATGATGTCATATCCATAGAAGATAATATATCATGATACATATTTTTGAGTCATGAGATCACGAGAAGGACTTGATATCGTACTAACATACCTAAGAGGATCGGGGATCAAAGCCTACATTGTTCGGTTGTAATTTAGTATATACAAGTTTTCACGCTAGTATATAGGGATATATTTTGGATATCCCACCTTTTGATAGTTTGATATCCATTTTAAGTTATTTAGACATAATTTATTAAAGTTAAGATACGGTTGCATCTCTATGGAGGATAACTCATCATGAGACATGTTGTAAACGCTTGAGCTCATGAGAAGGTCTTAATATTGGCTCTACATACTCGTGTACCCATGAAATCAAAGTCTATGTAGTCTAGTTTCTTCACGTGCTCCAGCGTGATGTGTGTTCAAGTGTAGGACTCATCTTGGGAGGGAGACAATGGGAGTGGTCCCTCAAAATTACCAAAAAAGATATTCATGTCCATTAGATGATCACGAAGTCGAAAGTATTATTGAAACTTTGGGCTAGTTTAGAGGTGTATAAGGACAGGGGAGAGTGTATTTAGTATAAGAGTGGACCAGAAGCCACCAACATTTATATAAGTATCCCTTATTGAAATGCCTAAGATCTAGATGGTGTTGTAATTCTCGGGCTAGTCACTTCGTTATTTGGACTAGAGATGGATGCATCCCTAATAAATAATATGCCAATAAATGTATTATAAGTCTTAGGCTTCATGAGTTTGTCTTAGTAAAGCACCTATGTACCCAAGGAGACTTAGGATCAATGCCAATGTAGTTTTAACAAATGGGGAAAATTCATAGGGGTAGCTGATTAGTGACCGAGTATATAATATACATCATTACCTTATTTACGGAGTCTAGTTCTGAATATATCATTTCTATTGTGTTCAATTGATATATCTATATGCTAAAGTATGTAAAATCAGAGGTCGACGTTTGACAAGTATTTGATATGAAAATACATATTCATGGTACCGTTACGGGGATAGGCTTTATTTTTTTGGAGAAGCGATGGGGGTAGTCGTATTTCAGACTCTGTCCTGTTGCAAAGTTTCAGAGTGACTCAGCTCATGAACACTTTCCTTATAACGATCTTGAAAAGTATGTTTTCATGTTTTGTAATGCTCGTTGTGGCCTTTGATTATCATTTTATAACATATGAGCATTTAAAGTCAATTAACATAGGTGCTAGGTTAGAAACCTAGCTTTAAAGTATAAACGTTGTCAAGTGCATACCTGGTCCTCTAAACAGGGACCGGGCTAAAATAGATAAACACATATGGATTGTTTAAAACAGTATACATGTGGGGTATTTGACCCCAAAATTTAGGTAGAGGTTCTTTTACATATATGGTGTATTTGGCATGAAATTCAGGCAGAGTTTCCTTACCCTTGTAGCGTGAATCGAATTTTTTCAGAGGAGTGTCCCCACTTGAGGTACCGAAGGTGAGAAGAGCTCCATTTAAGTTTGGAAAAGATTCACTTTGAAGTGCTGACATTTACAAAATGCGCAAAGAAGTTTTTCTTTATTTTTCTTTCAGAGGTGACTTTTTAAAGTATGAACCTCTTTTCGGATTTAAGAGACTTTTTGGAAGTACGTGCGTTTCTACGGGAATGTGAATTATCTGAAGTATGAATTTCTTTGGGACTTTTCAGTATGAGCTCGAGTATTTCAGATGCTCGAAAGAGAATAAAGTGACCAAAATCGTATCGAAGTTGGGTTTTGGTCCACATTTCAAGGTTGGTGAGGACCTCTATTTATAGGGATCTAATTTAGGCCGTGTACCGAACGAAAAAAGGTCTTAAATGTTAGATTTTGGATTGGGGGCACGTGTACAGTGGAGAAGAGATTCAGTAAGATTTTGTGATTATTACCTAGGGAAGGGGATTAGCGATGGGTAAAGGGATTGGGAGGGATTTTTGCCCATCGATATAAGGTTTGAGTGTGTCTTTTTTTCAATTTTTTGGTTTACACTTTGACCTCAGAAAGTTATGTTTTTTATGGATATTTTTCTCTTTTGGTATCTTTTTTTGGTAGTTTTACTTTTGGTACTTTGGTGGGGCTGAGTGTACGATGTCCTATCGGGTGGGATGGAATACGACACACCTGAAATTCAAATTCGGGTGTCCACATTTCCAGATACCTGATATGGTTTTATCTTTATGTCTTTCCCCCTCATTCTCTATTTTTTCATCTCCATCTCCATCTCCAGGACTATGAACATATTAGAGCAATTATTTGGTTTCGATTTGGTGTTTTATTGAAACACTATTATGATAATAAGATTTTGTTTCACTATATTGATTTCCTTAATTTATATTTTGTGATTTCATCATCAGTTAACTTATTTTTACAATAAGGGATTTCTGTAATATGTCCAACATTCATTGTTTATCATTTTTTCAAGATGAATATTTTATGGTAAATTTATGTGTACAAATGTTACTATAACATCGCAAAAGAAAATGGGAGCCATAAAGGTCTCTGTAATAACCCAAAATATAGGGGATGTCCCTACCATGTGTGTTCATTGGAGTGTAGAGATTAAAGTTAGTGTGTTGTATGTTTCAATATGCATATTGATGACATAAGACGAAGTTTTGGGGGCAGAATTGCAAAAAAAATAATTTTTTTGATGGATAAAGTTTGGTTTAGATGTTAATCTTTTAGTTTATTGTACCATTAGTTCTTTGTTTTGAATTTTGTTTTAAAATGTAGCATAATTATTAAATCTCATTTTTAATACAAGTTATTCTTTCTTAATGCCTTTATATAAACTAATCATTTCCAACTTTAATCAATTGACATCCGATTAATTTGTATGGTGGCTAATTAGTTCCTTTCTGAATGTATATTGCATCAGGTTTCTTGATTAGTGTTTGAAATGTTTTTAATATAATCATGGAAACCCCCCACATTAAGTAGGTTAGCATATACTTTTCATGCTGTGTTTCTCTTCATGTAGATATCTAATAGGTCACCTTTTATGTTCATACTAAGAAGGCTAATTTTATTTTGTTAATTTATTATTCCAACCTATGTTTTGTTTCTCTATTGATCTAATTTGTGATCAATTTATTTATCTTTCTTTTTAGGTACCATGAGATAAATAATCTTGGGAAATAATTAAATTTTTTAGTACGAAAGTATTATTAACTTGGTGCATTTGTGTTAGTTATGCATAACTATTCAAGTTATTGTAAAGGCCAATTTCCAATTAAGTCAATATGTAGGTAATTGGCTTAGTCATACTTTGTTAGGATTTGAGTTGGTTGTCTTTCAAGCCTATGATGTGTGATTGAAGACCATAGAGGCAAAGTTAAAACAGCATCGATCATACATTGGGTTTCGTGCCCAGTTTCATCTTCAACATCAGAGGGATCTTAATGTAGGTATGGGTACATATTTATGTTCGATTCTTGGATTTAGTTTAGGTGTTGTTTTATTATATTGTTTAAGGCTTTTTTTCGTAATAAGAATTTTGAAGAAAAAATACTTTTTGTTTAATGTCATTGAATAAGTTTGTCTTATCGTCCAAACTAGATGCTTTGTTTGTTCGAATGAATTTAAGGTTTCGTTAAAAAGAGATATGATATATCATTCAAACAAACATCAAATGAGGATCAAACGATAGCCCCCTGCCTTTTCAGAAAATCATGTTCGAAAGTCGTTGAAACGATATTGATGTTTTGTTCAAGCGAGAATGAGTTTTCATTCAAATGAACCCAATGTTTAAGTTTGGACGAGTTTTCTTGAAAAATATGTTGCCATAAAATTTATGTTTTCTATAAATACTCATGTCAGGCATTAGTTTTCATTAAGGGTTTTGTGATATTAGTTTTGCTTATGCCTTCAAAATCCTAGTTTACACCTAAGTTTGAAATCCAAGAGTTCTTCATATATATGCCCATTTGAGATCTCCTTTGTGTTGAACCATAGTTGTTTGTTCTTCATATTTTGAGCACTTCAATATGGTGGAGACTGTGGTTCGTGTTTTACGATGGATAGATTGGTCACGAGACAAGTACGATCGATGGGATATCAAGATGTGGGAAGCGTTTGCATCGTGTGGTTGTTGGAAGGCATCCAATAGTGGCTATAAATAAGAAAACAAGGTGTAACACCCCATATTTTTAATGATTTTTATATTGGAATTAATTAAATTAAAAAATGGGAAACTAATCCGGATTAAAATAAATAATAATTAGTGAGACAAGGGTTAATATTTTTTTACATGAATTACATTGAGTATTACATAGTGAACGAGTAATAAATTATTAACAATACATTATGATTGTCGTGAGTGAAAAACACGACTGTTACAGTAATTTAGTGGGGATGCGCATATCATTCGTGTCAGGACTTCGATTATGAGATAAAAGTTAATTTATTGATGGGTCATCCGATTGGTCATTTTGAGTGCGCCAATGTGTCCAGATGGGTCGAGATAGTCAGAAAAGTAGTTTGGGTCCAGGGGCATTTTTATGGCCAAACCGGCACCTCGGGAGGGTATTTCGGTCTTTTGGATTTTTAAGGAAAGGGGACTTATGAGTTTGCTAAACTTATATCATCTGGTAGGGTGAGGGAGTTAGGATTAGAAGTTACCCACTGAGAGGCCACATGAGGAGGAAGGAGAGAAATTTCAAAGGCTTCCCCACACCTTTTTGCCCACAACAACTGCCAAAGCGTAGATCGGGAGGAAAGCAAACCAACCATACCATTCTAGTGCAGAGATTCAGACCTACTAACCGAGGCAAGTATTTATCTTGATAAATTATGAAGATATATACCATCCATGTTAGTATAGGATTATTGATATCATGAATATATGAAGATTGTTGTAAGTTGGAAGATTTAATTCATGTTCTTGGGTAGGAATCATGATAGGTTGAATCTCTTTATGCATGTAGAACGAACTTGATGAATTAGTGATATCAATATGTGAAGAAATCTGGGTATTATTGAAGTTCTTGAATAAAAATGATAAAATAGGATTTCTAAGATTTAATGTGGAATTAATTCGATTTAAAAGTGTTCTTTGATAATTTAATGATTCCATTACGATAGAAATCATGTATATATATGTTGGTGTAATGTTTAGTATACTTGGTTGGGAGATTGGGATTGAATCAAGGAGGTTTAAGGGTTAAAAATGGTGAATCCCGTAACTACTATAATGGAGAAAATAATACCTATTATAACGAATCGATTCGGACCAAGTCCAAATCGATTTGGTTTCCCAGAATCAGATAATTTTCCCCCTTTTTGCTTAGGACTCGTGGGAAACGATTAGGTTAACTTTTCAGGTAATTTTTAAATATAATAGGAGACATTTTTATTTACTAGTAAACCAATTTTTGGATGTAGACTTAGTCACATGAGGAGAATTTAGGACTAAGGTTAATTACGCATGATTAGGGAATAAAACCTAATTTAGGGACTAATATCGTATCATGGGGAATCGAGGAAAACCATGACTTAGAACCAGTAGG
Source organism: Sambucus nigra (assembly GCA_949130495.1). Lineage (NCBI taxonomy): Eukaryota > Viridiplantae > Streptophyta > Magnoliopsida > Dipsacales > Adoxaceae > Sambucus > Sambucus nigra. The sequence goes on along the minus strand of OX422219.1, from coordinate 344,337,804 downwards.
GTATGAGTGAATCACCTTCTGAATTATTTTAAAAAATGAATGGAAACTTCGAGTAGTGGGGGATACTCAGGAATATACGATGAGAAGTATAATCGGAATTAAATAATACGTAGGCTATTCAGGAGTTATATATACTACGTACAAGACATATATTATAAGTTGAGTGTATACCTATAATGATGTTATATGTATATATATATATATATATATATATATATATAGGTTGCGTGAATACCTATTGTGTAAATTTTCATGTGTAAACATACCTAGGCTTCTTGCTATCATGAGAGGTTTCGCGTCAAAAACGTTCTTATCCTTATGAGCCCATTGGGGGGAGGGGGGGTGACTTGTACTTCAAAGCATATAACTTAGGGAATGAGCACCACTTGTTTCAGTGAGGGTGTGGCCGATCATTTGGATGTATTAGGTGTATGCATATCCCATAGGCTTAGAACTATGTTCGCGTCCAAATTGTGTGAATTATGAATGTATGGTTCGAGAGTGATTCCGAATCCGATGTACTTTATTAGTACGTGATGTACCAGGACTTGATAGCAGAGTATGGCCGCGTCGTAGGTATCCACCTAGAGATGTCTTATTCGTATATATTATAATTCTAGTGTTTATGTATATATACGTGTAATTTGTCCTATTACATGCGTACTAGTAGAGAAAATGGATAGTGATATCTAAAGTAATATAAGTATGTGGGAACTTAATAATTAATTGATAACTTTTAATGGATAAAAGGAATTGTAAATTTATTAACGTATTGTATGGGCAATACGGGTGGGTACGATGAATTATTAGACGGGACGAGACTGAATTAAGACTAGTTAGGAAGGGTAGCATAACTAGGTTAGTTTAGCAGTATAAGTTAGGTGTACACAATAGTTGAGAGGTGAGGATCTCAAGTGAGGGCATGTAAAGTTAACATGTATATAATATCTACTCTTATTGCATTTAAAATACTTGTAAATATATTCAAACTGTTTTACTCGGTCTCTGACCCATTTCAAATCTCTTTTTATAAAAACCTTTTAGGTGCCCAGCCACAGGGATGTCAGGCTTAGGAGTTCCTTCAAATTTGACATGCTACAACTGCTATGGACAATGTAGGACCTTGGTAGTAGACGCCTCCACATTTATCATTTCTCTATCTCAATCGGGCATGTTGCCCATCTCTAGCTTGTGGTTATTTTCAGAGACATTGTACTTCTATTTTATTTGCAGTGTTTGATTTGGCTTTATATTATGGATGATTGTATTTTGATTTCAGTCTGGAGTGTGTATGCTAGGAAAATTTATTTATCTCGTGGTTCTATCATTATTACTAGTTTAATTTATTTCCTGTTAATATAAAGATTAAAATTTTGACACCGGGCCATTAGGGCATTAGTAAAATAAATTGGTTTTCGACAGTGATTCTATGAATGAAACCATTAATGATTCATGTTTAATTTAATAATGGACTAATCACCGAGGATTAGAAAAGGCGGGGTGTCATAGATGGTATCAGAACATCAGGTTATAGTGTCCTTAGGATCTGTACGGACTTGTCACATTTCCAGCGTAGCGTTCTTTGATGTAGATCCCTACTATTAGGATTGTTGTATCCATGATTGCGCATTTAAGTCTTCAGCTATTTTGAGATATATCGAACTATGGACTTATGTAAATTCTCTTTTAGTTTAGATGCCTCCAAGACATGCACCACGAGCCCCAAGAGGTGCCCATCCAGAGCCGTAGCCAACCCAGGCACAGGAGATGATGAATGCTGCCGAGGTTGCCGCTATTATTGTACAGACGATTAACGCAGCCTATACTACTGTTGCTTAGCAGGAACCACAGATTCCACCTCAGCCACAGGTTATGGCAGCAGGATAGGCACATGCATTTCCTTCTGTTTGCTAATGAGTCAGAGATGCCTTTCAGAAGGACCACCCTCCCGAGTTTCAGGAGAGTTCAGATATTGTGGTCTCTTGCCAATGGAAAAGGATATCTAATGGAATTTGCGGATGTATGAGTGCACTAATGTATAGAGGCAGATAATATCTACCTTTAAGCTAGTGGGGGTAGCCTTGTAGTGGTGGGAGTCCGTTACCACCGCATAGAAGATAGACACTATGATGATTCAGGAGTTCTGGGAGCGATTCGACCGTAAGTACTTTCCATCCGCCATTCAGATAGAGATGAGGCAGAAGTTCTTTGACCTCTCTTAGGAATGGAGGGCAGTCGTAGAGTATGATGAGTAATTTACTCGATTGCCTAATTTTGTACTAGGGGAGGTGAGTACAGAGGAGAAGAGGGTACAACTTTTTGTAGATGGCTTACTTGGAGGTTCTGAAGCACTTATTGGGTAATCCCACTTTAGAGACGTCTATAGATGTGCTGAATGTGGCTTTATTGCACTGTCAGGACCAAAACTTCCACATGAAAGGAAGAAAGCACTCAGGAGAGTCTAGCTAGTAGGGAAAGACAGGGGTAGCAGTGCTAGTGGGGTACAATCGACTCAGAGTCAGCCAAAGCAGAGTGAGTAGGGTTCTCATCAGGGGGATGCTACTAAGCATTTTCATTCAGGAGACTACAGGCAGGGGCAAGGTGGATTTAGGCATGTCCATCAAGGTCAGCAGGGCCAGCCGGGCCAATAGCATTTTAGCAGGGCCAAAGGAGAGGTGGTAATGGCGAGCAAGGCTAGAGGGGAGGAAATTTCACAGTTAGATGTTTCATATGTGGCAAGAATGGCCACAAGCGTCAGGATTGCCCTGACAAGGGTCGGGTTCTGCAGTAGCAGGGCGCTCGTTAGGATCCCTAGAGACCTATTTTTCCAGTCACCCTCAAAGCACCAGTACCAGTATTGCCTACAACACCAGTCGTCCTAGTAGCCCCCCTCGGTAAGGGCAATTACAGTACGAGCGTGGGTATAACATCCATGAGGCCATTGTTCCACAGGTTCCATACTTAGTTAAGGGTCAATTGCTTATACATGGGACTTCAGGTCATATATTATTTGACACTGGGGATTCATACTCGTTCATAGCCACTGTATTTACATGATCCGTAGGTTTGTTAGACACGATCGATAGCACAGTTACGTGTGTAGACTCACCACTGGGTAATGGAACACTTATTTATTTATCAAGGTGTGAGTATAGATATTGGGAGACTTATTTTGTCCGCCGATATGCTCATATTAGATATGTCGGAGTACGAAGCCATAATTGGCATGGATTGGCTAGTAATGTATATGGCCATGATTGACTGCTATAGTAGGATCATAGTGTTTATGATTCCGGTCCAAGAGATGTTCTTAGTGGTGATGCCTCATCCCGAAGGGGATCATCCACTCATTTATAATATATAAAGGAGGAGAACTCAAAGGGGGTAGTGATCTCCCTATATTCGATTTTTGTTGTATGTGTGTTTGCAAATGTGTTTTAGGAGATACTGGGATTACTTCCTAGTCGTGAGATAGAGGTCGTGATTGATTTAGCCCCGGGCACTCAGCCGATAGCTCGTGCGACTTATCGTATGGATCTTATAGATATGAGGAAGCTACGAGATCAGATTGTGCAGCTTTTGTGGATGGGCCTTATTTGTAGGAGTGCCTCGCCTTGGGGTGCCCTAGTGTTGTTTGTAAAGAAGAGGGATGGATCTCTACGTCTGTGTGTGGATTATCGGGAGTTGAATAAAGTCATGGTACGGGATAAACATTCATTTCCCCAAATTGATAACTTATTCGACCAGCTTAAGGGATCCGCCTACTTCTTTAAGATAGATGTAAGATTAGGGTATCACCGATTGCGCATCCGGGAGAAAGATGTAGCTAACATAGCTTTTCTGATGAGATATGGGTCTTATGAGTTTCGGGTTATGCCATATGGGCTAACCAACGCACCAGCTATGTTTATAGATTTGATGAATAGGGTGTTCTGAGAGTTCTTGTATCAATTTTTCATTGTCTTTATTGATGACATCCTAATTTATTTTTCAGATGGAGGAGGAGCCAGTAGAGAATCTACGTAGGGTTTTGCAGACTTTATGCGAGCATTATTTGTACATAAGTTTGAGAAGTACGGGTTATGCCTGAGTGAGGTACAGTTCTTGAGTCATATTATATCTGACATGGGGATAACAGTGGATCCCAGTAAGGTGTCAGCAGTGAGGGAGTGTGGACAGCCCACGACACTGATCGAGGTGCGCAGTTTGTTGGTGTTAGACGGGTACTACTAAAGATTCATTAGGGGATTCTCAAAGATTGGGGTCTATTGATCAATTTGACTCGTAAAGGGGTATCGTTTATCCGAAATGATGATTTCCAATTGACTTTCGATGAGCTGAAGGACAAGTTGACTTCAGCACATGTACTTGCACTTCCTAGGGGAGGAGTGGAGTATCTTTTTTTTACTGATGCATCTCTAGAGGGACTTGGGAGTGTGCTACAGCATGAGGAATAGTCTATAGCTTATGTTTCCTACAAGCTTAAGCCTTAAGAGAGAAATTACCCCACCCAAGACTTGGATCAAGTGGTAGTTGTGTTTGCGCTGTAAATTTGGAGACATTACCTTATGGGGGAGAAGTTTCGCATATTCACAAATCATAAGTCACTACAGTATTTGTTCACTCAGAGAGCGATGAATATGCGTCAGCATAGGTGGATGGAATTTGTGAAAGACTATCAGTTTAACATCAAGTATCACCCGAGGAAGGCTAATGTGGTGGCAGACGCTTTGAGCCCTAGGCTAGTGGGGGATGTAGCGGAAGCTTGGAAGGCGAAATGAAAGGATTTGGGATACCAGGATTTGGTTGCCAGGTCATTCATATCAGTTATGACCGTTACACCTTAGATTTTCAAAAGCCACCAGGGAATCTACAGCCGTTAGAAATTTTGATAAGGAAATGGAAGACCATTTCCATAGATTTTATCACTGGGTTGACTACATCACAAAGGGGTCACAATTCTATTTGGGTAATAATGGATTGGTTGACTAAGGTAGCCCACTTTCTGCCAATCCAGACGGATTATACTATAAGACAATATGCCCATATTTTCATCACCGAGATAGTGAGATTACATGGGGTGCCACTTGATATTATGTTCGAAAGGACAAGACCTTTGTGTCTTGATTTTAGGAGAGTTTTCAGGAGGCCATGCGTATTGAGTTGTGATTGAGTACAACCTACCACTCGCAAACGGACGGTCAAACATAGAGGACAAACCAAATGTTCGAAGATATGTTATGGATGTGTATCTTTGATTTAGAGCAGGTTGGGGTAGTATTTTTCACTAGTGGATCCAGTTTACGATTGGCATGGAACCATTGAGGCATTATACAGTAGACCTTGCCGTTCGCCCGCTTATTGGTTGGAGGTGGTGGACAACAAGATCCTAGGACTAGAGTTAATTCGGGATATTTTGCCCAAAATTGAGTTGATTCAGAGTCATGTAGGGGTAGCTCAGGATAGGCAAAAACGTTATGCCGATGCAAAGTGTTTCTTCTCAAAGTTTAATGTGGGGGATCAGGTTTTATTATGTGTATCTCCTATGAAGGGGATATTTAGGTTTGGGAATAAATAAAGTATCCACTAAGGTATGTGGGGCCATTCCCTATCATTGAGCGGATTGGGCCAGTTGCATATAAACTCGGATTGCCCGAGCACTTGCATCGGATTCATGATGTATTTCACATTTCTTCCCTAAAGAGGTATCTTCGGGACGAGTTAGCTCACACCCATTTTTCATTGGAGGATATTGATTTATAACTTGATATTTTATACGAGGAGAGGCTAGTTGTTATCTTAGACCATGGTGAGAGGAGATTGAGGTCAAAGGTAGCTCCACTTATACGTGTTCAGTAGGGCCAACATAATGCCAACGAGTCTAATTGGGAGCGCGATGATGAGATGCGAGACAAATGTACAGAGTTGTTCATACTAGGTAGTTTTTGAATTTCGGAATAAAATTACGTTATTAGGGGGAAGTATGTAACTCCCCGTATTTTTAATGGTTTTTATATTGGGATTAATTAAATTAAAAAATGGGAAATTAATCCGAATTATAATATATATTAATTAATGAGACAAGGGTTAATATTTATTTATATGAATTATATTGAATATTACTTAGTGAATGAGTAATAAATTATTAAGAATACATTATGATTATCATGAGTGAAAAATACGGCAGTTACAGTAGACTTAAACTTAGAGATAAAAGGTAATTTATTGATGGGTCCTCCAAATGGTCATTTTGACTGCGCCAATGTGTCCGGAAGGGTTGAGATAGTTAGAAAAGTGTACTCAGGGGTTAAGTTTAGGTCCTGGGGCATTTTTAGGCCAAACGAGCACTCGGGAGGGTATTTTGGTCTTTTCGATTTTTAAGGAAAGGGGACCTACAAGTTTACTAGACTTATATCATCTGGTAGGGTGAGCGAATTAGGTTTAGAAGTTACCAAACCACTGAGAGGCCACAGGAGGAGGAAGGAGATAAATTTCAAAGGCTTTCCCACACCGTTTTGCACCACAACCACCGTCGGAGTGTAGATTGGGAGGAAAGGAAACAAACCATACTATTCTTGTGCAGAGTTTCAGAACTACTGATCGAGGCAAGCATTTATCTTGCTAAATTCTGAAAAGATATACTATCCATGTTAGTATAGGATGATTAATATTATGAATATACGAAGATTGGTGTAATTTGGAAGATTTAATTCATGTTCTTGGGTAAGAATCATGATAGGTTTAATCTCTTTATGCATGCAGAACGAATTTGATGAATTAGTGATATCAATATGTGAAGAAATCTGGGTTTTATTGAAGTTCTTGAATAAAAATGATAAAATAGGGGTTCTAAGATTTAATATGGAATGAATTCGATTTAAAGGTGTTCTTTGATGATTTAATGATTCCATTATGTTAGAAATCATGTATGCATGTTGGTGTAACGATTAGTATACTTGGTTGAGAGATTTTGATTGAATCTTGGAGGTTTAAGGGTTAAAAATGGTGAATCTTGTAACTACTATAATGGAGAAGACGATATTTGTTATAGCAAATTAATTCGGCTCCTTGGCTAAATCAATTCGGAAAGCGAATCGATTCGGTTTTCCAAAATTTGACAATTTTTCACCTTTTTTCTTAGAACTTGTGGGAAACGATCGGGTTAAATTTTGAAGTAATTTTGAAATATAATGGGATATATTTTTATTTATCGATAGACTAACGTTGGGATGTAGACTTTGTCACATGAGGAGAATTTAGGACTAAGGTTAATTAGGCATGATAGGGTAATAAAACCTTTTTCGGGGACTAATATCGTATCACGAGGAATCGAGCAAAACCATGACTTAGAACCAGTAGGGTATAAGCGAATCACCAACTAAATTACTTTAAAGAATTAATGGCATACCTTGAGTAGTAGGTGATACTCGGGAATATACGATGAGAAGTATAATCGGAATTAAATAATACGTAGGATATTCAGGAGTTATATATACTACGTATGGGACATATATTATAGGTTGTTTGTAGACCTATACTGATGTTATATATATATATATATATATATATATAGGTTGTGTGAATACCTATTGTGTAAATTTGCATGTGTAAACATACCTAGGCTATTTTTAATCACAGGCGTCGTGGACGGTCTTATCCTGATTAGCCCATTGGGGGGTATTTTGACTTGTACCTTAAAGCATAGAACTTAGGGATTGAGTACCACTTGTGTGAATGAAGGTGTAACCAGTCATTTGGGTGCGTTAGATGTGTGTGTATCCCAAAGGCTTAGAACTATGTTAGCCTCCAAATTATGGGAATTTTGAATGTATGGTTTGAGAGTGATTCCGAACCCGATGTCCTTTACTTAGTACGTGATGTACCAGGACTTGATAGCAGAGTATGCCCGCATCGCAGGCCTCCACCTAGAGATGTTGTATTCGTATATATTAAAAGTGTGGTGTTTATGTATATATATACATGTAATTTATCCTACTACGCGTTACTATCAGAGAAAATGGATAATGATGTCTAAAGTAATCTAAGTATTTGGGAACTTAATAATTAATTGATAACTTTTAATGGATAAAAGGACTAGGAAATTTATTAACGTGTTGTATGGGCCATACGGTGGGTACGATTAATTATTAGACGAGACGAGACTGAATTAAGACTAGTTAGGAAAGGTAGCATAACTAGGTTGGTTCAGAAGTATATGTTAGGCATGCACAATAGTTAAGAGGTGAGGATCTCAAGTGAGGGCACGTGAAGCTAACATGTATATAATATTAACTCTTACTTCATTTTAAATACTTGCAAATATTTTTAAACTGTTTTACTCGAGCTCTGACTTATTTCAAATCTATTTTTATAAAAACCTTTTAGGTGCCCAGCCACAACTACGCCACACTTAGGAGTCATTTCACATTTGACGTGCAGTAGCTGTTGTGGACGTTGCAGTACCTTGGTAGTAGACGCCTTCACATTTATCATTTCTTATTTGTCATTTCTCTATCTTGGTCGGTCATATTGCCCCTCTCTTGCTAGTGGTTATTTTAAGAGACATTGTACTTCTATTTTATTTCCAGTGTTGGATTTGGTTTTATATTATGGATGATTGTATTTTGATATTCAGTCTGGGGTGTGTATTCCAGGCACATTTATTTATCTTGTGGTTTTATCATTATTACTATATTTAGTAGATTTGTGAATGTGATTTATTAGTTTAATTTATTTCATGTTAATATAAAGATTAAAATTTTGACACCGGGCCATTAGGGTATTAGTAAAATAAATTTGTTTTTGACAGTGATGCTAACAATGAAACCATTAGCGGTTCCTATTAAATTTAATAATGGACTGGCCATCAAGGATTATAATAGGCGGGGTGTGTCACGCAAGGGACGAAGAAGATCATTAAGTCTTGAAGGCTTCGAGTCCGTGATTAAGTCTAGTTTGTCCTTGTAATGAGACCTATATCATAGTGGACTTTTGTGGCAAAGAAGCGTGTCAAGGCTTGAAGGTGTCGAGTCTGTGAGTAAGTCTAGCTTTTCCTTGTAACGAGACCTATATCGTAGTGGAATTGTGTGGCTAGGTCATCCGAGGTTTTTCCTATTGTATATTTTCCTCATACGTCTTCATGTTGTGATTTAAAGTTTTTATACTTCGTTATTCTCACCTAGATGCGGGCTTAGGACGATACTAAAATTGGTAAATAGTTTAATATAACACTTGGTTTAATTGGAACATATATAAAGGTTATAAAATTAAAAATTCGTCTTTATTTTAGTTAATTCGTATAACCTTAGGGCACAGTAGCACTTTTAGTTGTAAGTGATTATATTGTATCTTCGGGTGGCAAGTGACATTTTTTTAAAACATATCAGTTGGAACTTTGAGTGGAATATGCCAATTTTTCAGATGAACATTAAAAAAAAATATAACCCCATTTGGAATTAAATCGTATCTTTTTGTTCTTTTGATTTCTAGATAGAAAAATGAAATTGATTGCTCACCCTCTACATTGACATTCAGTAAATAACTTCTTATGGATGTTGGATGTTATGACACCCCACTCAATTAAATACCGATTGATTAGTCCTATATTCAATTAAAACAAGGTTTTCATATGGTTCATTCTTAGCATCACTATCGAAAACCATATAAATCACTAATCACCTAATTAGTTAAGTAAGTTGGTGACAATTTTTATCTTTCATCAAACAAATAAATACATGCGGAATAAGATAACTAATCCATGCACACAATCGTTGAGTCAAAGACAATACTGAATAAATAACTGAAAGACTTGTCGAATAAACTATCGGCTATAAATCCCAATCCAAAATAATAATCCAATAAGTAAATAAATAATCCAAATACTGAGTCTGAAAATAAATAGGCAATATGCCCTAAATGAAACACCAACTTAGATAAGATCCTTAATCTAGGAATAAAGATATGATGCTTGTAATCCAACTCCTTCATGCATCCACATATGCCGCAGCTGCATATCCTTAGAATAGAATCTAAAATCCGACGTCGCTGTGGTGGACACCTTAAAGGTTTTTGTAAATATTTGCATCAAGGGTTTTTACATAAAACATTTTGAAAATATTTAGCAAGTGATTAAGTTTGCTGTAATTCAAATGCATGAATACTTTTCATATTTAAGCTAGTGTCACACTCCCTTGAGATAATACTCACCCCTCAACTATTGTGCATACCTACCGTTTCCTTTTTTATAACCCCTAGCTATACTACACCATGTAACTAGCCTTGTTTTAAACTCTTACTGACACCCTACTCTTGCCCGAGTAATATTATTATGAATTTATAAGTTATTTCTCACATTAACTTAATTAATCATGTTTAATAAAATTATATAACAGTATCACTAGTTATATGGATACTACAATTGCACTTCATGTATTTTACTCGTATATAAATTTCTACACTATTAGATACATATAAATATACTACAACATTCACACACATGTCCTACATATATATATTCATCCTCCCTAGTAATAACTCCTTAAATGCTTTTTCTAAAATTCTATCACCCTAGGTATACTCAGTCCCACCCGAATATCACGAGACGGTTAACTCACACCTAATCAAGCATAAATAATAAGCATAGTAGAGGCGGTCATAGTTCTCTGAGTGTGGGACCAAATCATACCCAAAGCATCTCACATCTAAAAGAATCACAACATAAAATACTGGATTCTATGACCTGGGGATTATACTCGCCCTGCATTCACTAGCCAGGGGATTCACCAACATCGCGCAACCTCCTATGATAGCACTAGTGGGGTATGTATTTATAAAAATACCTAACACCGATATTTAAAGAGCACACACACATATATATATATATATATATATATATATATATATATATATATATATATATATATATATATATATATATATATATATATATATGTGTGTGTGTGTGTGTGTGTGTGTGTGTGTGTGTGTGTGTGTGTGTACCATTACACTACTCTTGTATATATAAAATGAATTAAAACGGCTAACCTGTGGGTAACTCTTGTAGCACTAGCCTAAAAATATTCGAGTCAAATACCCTACTCTTAATTTAATTAATTTCACATTAATTAAGTTATTAAGGTAGTGCCACTCAACTACATTACCCGGGCACATTTACTCAGCCCGAAATTTTAAACATTCTAGCATTTATCGCTCGAAATTTTGTGAGTAAACTCCACATCTTTATTTACCTTTACAATTTTGTATATACATTCCTTAAATCCCTAAGCATAAGGTTACTAGAGTTCCACCGAGTATACCCCCTTTAGTCCACAAATAATCTTAGGCAGAAAGAAAAAAAAAAGAAACGAAGTGGTAGGTTTTTCCTAGCGTCGTTCGAACGACAACCGCTGTCTTCTTCCTCCCATCTGTTTTCGCCATTGAAGACACCTCCGAGCTTTCCTTTCTCAACCCTGAATTAAATTTCAACAACCCCAAAAATAATTCCTCCTCTTATACACATTCAAATCATGGATTAAATCTATAACCCACATTGATTCTCATCACGATTCATACAATTATAGATTCATTTTTTTACGGGTTTTCATTTTTTTATTTATTTCATTTATTTTATTTTTCATTCTAATAATGAACACCTGAAATCGAATACTAATTTTAGTAGTGGTTTTCATATAGTTCGATTTTCAACAGTCCTGACATATACCATATCATTAATTGAATCTTTGTAATCGACGTCACTTGTAAAAATTCTTAAAACCCATTTCAATGAAATAACCCACCCAAAAACAGATTTCAATTACACCCACCATGATATGAATTGAAAACAGAAAAATAAGTTGAAAGAAAGTTAACCACTTGACTGTATTGATTCGTAGGATCTGATTTCCTTTGAGGTAGGCGATGATTTAGCGAAGAACACACCCGATTCTTCTTGATTTGGAACCCAAAAGATTCCCCAATTTCTCCCTCTTTTCTTCTCTACCAATCTAGGGTTTTCTTTTTGAGTTGTGTCTTCCACAAACTCTTTAATTTAGGTTTCATATTGGTAATCCAGAAATTAAGCTTAGGGGTCAAGCTAAAATGATCCAAACTCCCCTGTGTGGGCCCGATTATGCCTAAAAATGTCCGAGACCCATTTACTACCCCCTGGGTACTATTTTTCGACTATCTCGGCCCATCCGGAATTACCCGTGCACTCAGAATCTTCATCCAAATTACTTTACTAAAAATCCATATCTCGACCTCAATATAGTCTATACCCGACTCCCAACTGAGATAAAATAATACCATGTCACTATCACTTGCTATGACATAATTTGATTATTACTATTCACTTAGTAATTATTTTCCATAAATATTAACCATTAACTCTCTCGATTAATATTTAAATAAACTCATAACAATAAATTCAATTAAATTACGACACACTAGTAATTTAAATTAGTCGAATTAATTAAATATAAAATGCTCAAAAATTTGGGGTTTTACATACTTCCCCCCTTACAACAAAATTTCGTCCCTAAAATTAGGTCATACATGTGGTGAATAACTCTGGATACTGCTCTCGCATGTCCTCCTCCCGCTCTCATGTTGACTCATCAACAGTGTGATGTCCCCACTGAACTCTGACTAGTGGTACCACCTTAGATCGCAGTTTATGCTCACTACGATCAAGAATAGCCACGTGTCTCTACTCATACGAGATGTCTGGCTGTAAGTCAAATTCCTTAAATGGAACGTGCCAAAAATCTCTCTCGCTCCTCTAATACTTCTTCAGCGATGCCATGTGGAACACGCCATGTATCCGATGTAGATCCTTTAGGAAGATGAGTCAATATGCTATCGGTCCCACTCTCTCAATAATAGGGAAGGGTCCCACGTATCTGGACGCTAGCTTCCCTTCTTATTGAACCTCATGACGCCCTTCATGGAAGACACCCAAACCAACACCTAGTCTCCAACCTCTAACTCAACATGCCTCCGATCTTCATCGGCATAACTCTTCTGCTTGTCATGAGCTATACGAATACGTCCCTGAATCATCTCGATCTTGGCAGTAGTCTCCTGTATCATCTCTAGCCCCAATAAGTTATTGTCCCTCACATCTAACCCGCAAGTAGGAGAAACGACAAGGCCTCCCATAAAGTGCCTCAAACGGTGCCATGTCGATGGTAAACTGCTAAGAGTTATTATATACGAACTCTACCAATGGAAGATATCGCTCCCTTCTTCCTCCTGAATCCAGAATGCACATCCTTAACATATCATGTAGCCTATGATGAACCATCTCAGTTTGTCCGTCTGTCTACGGATGTTATATGGTACTCAACTGCAAGTCTGTGCCCATAGGCTCCTAAAAGCTCTACCAGAAATGCGACACAAAGATCTTATCACTATCAAACACGATATTAATCGGTACCCCATGAATCTTAACTATCTCTGAAATAAATATCTGTGCATATTGCATCATCTCAAAATTGGTATGAACTGGTAAAAAATGGGCCACCTTGGTCAATCGATCCACTATCACCCAAATGGAGTCATGATCCCTCTGTGACGTTAGCAGGCCTGTAATAAAGTCCATCGAAATACTCTCTCACTTCCACATGGGAACCTCCAGTGGATGCAATATCCCTAAAGGCCTCTGGTGGTCTACCTTAACTAACTGACTGGTAACACACTTTGAGAAAAACTCTGATATGTCTTGCTTCATCCCTGACCACCAATATTGTCTCCTAATGTCCTGATACATCTTATCCCCATCGGGATGTATCACAAATCTCGAACCATGGGACTCAGTCCTAACCACATGCCTCAAATACGCATCCTCAGGCATAACTAATCTCCCATTAAAACGTAGGCCTCCCTCTGAACTGACTAAGTAAGACTCTCCTCCCTCAGCTAATAACTAATGTATCATGTCTTGATAGAACTGATCCTCCACCTGTGCTTTCACCACCCTCATGATGATCTCGGGAGTGATAGATAGAATTGATATGCACGCCCTGGCAATCTCGTCGTCGTGTCGATGCTCACTCTAGTTCGCCTTTCAGACCTCTGCTAACTCTCCCATAGGTAATCAGCTCAACGTGTCTGCCACCATATTAGCCTTACCAGGATGATACTGAATATCAAATTGGTAGTCCTTCACGGACTCGAGCCATCTCCTCTGTCTCACATTCAGATCCTTCTAGGTGAATAGATACTAAAGTGATTTGTGGTCTATGAATAACGTAAATTTCTCCCCCAAAAGATAGTGTCTCCATATCCTCAAAGCAAATACGACCATTGTCAACTCAAGGTCGTGTGTGGGGTAATTATTCTCATGGGGCTTAAGATTTTGAGATGCATAAGCTACTGTCGCTTCCTCCTACTATAATACACCCCCAAGTCCCTACAAGGATGTATCAGTATAGACTCGATATTCCACCTCACTCCTAGGCAATGCAAGTATAGGTGCTGACGTCAATTTGTCCTTTATCTCATCAAAGGCTAGCTGATATTGATCACTCCACACAAACGGTACTCCCTTACGAGTCAGGTTTGTCAAGGGACCCGCAATCTTCAAAAACCCCTTAATGAAACGATGATAGTAATCGGCCAACCCCATAATACTATGAATCTATGTCGGTGTCGTGGGGTGTCCCCACTCCCTCATCGCTAATACCTTACTCGAATCAACCGTTATACCCCTATCTGAAACTATATGGCCAAGAAGCTGCATCTCCCGTAACCAAAACCCACATTTATCAAATTTAGCATACAACTAGTGGTCTCGAAGTGTCTGTAGAACTCTACGTAAATGCTCTGCATGCTCCTCCTCAGTACACGAGTAAACTAGAAAGTTATTTATAAATACGATCATAAGCTGGTCCAAAAAATCCCTGAATACCCTGTTCATGAGGTCCATGAACACTGCTGGCGCATTGGTGATCCCAAACGGAATATTGTGATAAAAAAGCGGTGTTAGGAACGTCCTCCTCTCGAATGCGCAACTGGTGATATCCCACCCTCAAATCAATATTGGAGAAGTACGCAACTCCTCTCAACATCAATGGATACTTATTTTGTATCATGACCTTATTCATCTACCTATAGTCTACACACAAGTGAAGCGTACCATCCTTCTTCTTCATAAATAACACCGGTGCACCCCATGGTGATGTACTTTGCTGAATAAAACCTTGCCCTAAAAGATGTTGAATCTCCTCTCGCGACTCCTGCATATCTGAAAGGGCCATACGATACAGTGCTCGGGTAATCGGTCTCGTACCCGGTGCTAGGTCGATAATAAACTCGATCTCTTGGTTGGGTGGGAACCTTGGTATCTCAAGAAATACATCCCCAAAATCTCTTACAACCAAAATCGAGTCTAAAGTAATAGCTACCTCTTATGAGGCTCCTTCTAAATGTAGTATAAGTGTGTGCACGACCCTCCCTCGGGAAGAGGCATCTCCACTAAGAACATCTCATGTCCAGGAATAAAGAACACTATGGTCCTTTCATATCAGTCAAAATGTCACTCTGTAGCCCACTAACCAATCCATACCCAGTATAACATCGCACCCCTCCATATCTAAAATAACAAGGTCTGCTACTAAGCTCAACCGCTCAATAATTATGTTTACTCCTCTACACATCGAGTGTATCAATGATCCATTACCCAACGGTGACTCTACACATATAATGCTCGTGTTGGATGTCTCTAAAAGGCCGAATGCTCGTGTAAAGCTAGTGGAAATAAAAGAATATGATGCCCCTGTATAAAAGGAATCCTACCCTCATGCCCATAAATAGGAAATATACCCTCGACTGATGGCGGCGCCTAAGGTGTTGGTGTTATGGGTAGGTCCCGGATGTTATACACATGGACGTAATGCATCTGTCCTTGCGATTGTGGGGCTTGTGGGGCTGGTGCTGCTGGAGGCATCTGTGCCTGTTGCCTCTGATGGGCCCCTGCTGTTGTCACCTAGTTCTATGTGGACACTCTTTCTTCATATGCCCTGTCTGGACACAAATGAATCATCTCCCTTAAAATCCCCCTATCCCAAGCCCTGTTGGCCATGGTGGCCTCCCCCATTGTTCCTTTGTCCCTAGCAGCCCCGGGGAACCTGGGGCTGCTAGTTAGGACCCTGCTTCCCCTGCCTAAAATCCTGACCATCTCGTCGATAAGCCTCAGATCTGAATCTCTTGGCCGCATCCCCCCTATTGGGAGTCCTGCCCCAACTACCTTCCAGTCTCTTCTATGCTCCGCTAATGGTACCCCCACCTTTCTTGCCCTACTAGCTAAGCTCACCTCCTCCCTTTCTTCCCTTTATGTGGAAGTGATGATCCTGGCAGTGTAATAATGTTGCATTGAAAGCATCAGTAGATGTCACCAATTTTGGGTTTCCGATCAAGTGTTGCCTGATCCTCTAGGCCAATCCATCCATAAACTTCGCTTTCTTTCGCTCCTCAGTATTCACCTCGTCTCGCACAAAATTAGCAAAATGGGTGAATTCCTCCTCATACTCTATCACAGAGCGATCACCCTGGGTCAACTCACTGAACTTCTTCCACATCTCGATCTCAACTACTAGAAGAAAATACTTGTGATCAAATCGTAACCAGAACTCGGTTATAGTCATTGTATCCCTCTCTCCGATAGTGGTCACAGACTACCGCCACTGTAAATCCACCCCAACCAATTTGAATGTGGCTAACATATATTTCTACACATCATTGCAGTCGACCATCCATAGGTGGCCTTACATATCTTTCTTCCACTTGCATGTTAATATCACCGCCGAACTCCCCTAGAACTCTGGCAGGTGGCCCTTGTGAAAGTCCTCCCTAACTCACTGCCACTCCGAAGGCCCCGGGTGGGCCTGAATAACTAGAGCCACTGGTAGCTGTGGATGGGCCTATGGAAAGTGGACGACCACGGCAGTCATGGGTTCGTTGATTGCTTGGGCCACTATCTTAGCCACTTATGCTTTCGTCACTAACCTCGGTGGTGGTTGAGGCTGTAGTACCTCTGGTTCCTGATGAGCCCCTATCACTTCGTCTCTAGCTGCTGCTCTAGTCGGTCTACCTCTTCAAGGCAACATCTGAAATTAAAAATGAGTTGTATAAGTTCACAGTCAATACAAAATTTAATATCGGAAGTATGATATCTCAAATGCGTAAAGATAAAGACAACAGTCCTAAAAATAAGGCTTTCTATCAAAAGAACGCTATGCTGAAATCGTAGTAAGCCATACAGATCCTATAGACACTAGAATCCGATGCTCTGATACCATCTGTGACACCCGGCTCAATTAAATACCGGTTGATCAATTATTTATTAAATTAAAACATAATTTTCATTTGGTTCATTCTTATCATCACTGTCGAAAACCATATAAATCACTAATAACCTAATTAGTTAATTAAGTTAGTGTCAAATTTTATCTTTCATTAAACAGATAAATACATGCGGAATAAGATAACTAATCCATGCACACAATCACTGAGTCTAAAATAATACTGAATAAATAACTGAAAGACTTGTCGAATAAACCATCGGCTATAAATCCCAATCCAAAATAATAATCCAACAGGTAAATAAATAATCCAAATACTAAGTCTGAAAGTAAATGGGTAGCATGCCCTAAATGAAACTACAACTGAGATAAGATCCTTAATCTAAGAATAATGATATGATGTGTCTAATCCAACTCCTGCATGCATCCACATATGTCGCAGCTGCGTATCCTAGGTATAGAATACCAAGTTTGACATCCCTGTGGCTGGATACCTAAAAGGTTTTTGAAAATATTTACGACAACGGTTAGAACCCAAAAAATTTTGAAAATATTTAGCAAGTGATAAGTTTGCAGTAATTAAAATGCATGAATGATTTTCATATTTAAGCTAGTGTCGCACTCCCTTCAGATAATATTAACCCCTCAACTATTGTGCACACCTAATAATTCCCTTTTATAACCCCTAGCTATATTACCCCGTCTAACTAGCCCTGTTATAAATGCTTACTGACACCCTACTCTAGCCCGACTAATGTTACTATGAATTTATAAGTTATTTCTCGCATTAACTTAATTAATCATGTTTAATAAAATTGTATAACAATATCACTAGTTATATGGATAATACAATTTCACTTCATGTATTTTACTTGTTTATAAATGTCTACACTATTATATACGTATAAATATACTACAACATTCTCACACCTACCGTATATATATCCTCCCAAGTAATAACTCACCGGATGCTTTCTATAAATTACTCTCACCCCAGGTATACTCAGTCTAACTCGAAAACCATGAGACGGTTAACTCACACCGAATCAAGCATAAATAATAAGTGAAGCGGAGGCGGTCACAATTCCCCAAGTGTGAGGCCGAATCATACCCAAAGCCTCTCACCTAAAAAATAATAACAACATAAAATACTGGACGTTATGACCTGAGGATTATAGTTTCCCTGCATTCACTAGCCATAAGATTCACCCACATCGATCAACCTCCTATGATAACACTAGAGGGATATGTATTTATAAAAGTATCTAACACCGATATTTAAAGAGCACACACACACACATATATATACACACTATCAAACCGTTCTTGTATATATATAATGAATTAAACCGGCTAACATGTGCCTAACTCCCGTAGCACTAGCCTAAAAATATACGAGTCAAATCCCCAACTCTTAATTTAATAAATTTCACATTAATTAATTTATTAAGGTAGTGCTACTCAACTACAATATCCGGACACATTTACTCGTCCCGACATTTTAAACTTTCTAGAATTTATCCCTCCAAATTTCGTGAGTAAATTCCACCTCTTTATTTACCTTTACAATTTTGTATATGCGTCCCTTAAATCCCTGAGCTTAAGGTTACTAGAGTTCCACCAAGTATACCCCCTTTAGTCCACAAATAATATCAGGCTCAAATAAAAAAAAGGAATGAAGTGGTAGGTTTTTCCCAGCATCGTTCAATAACAGCTAGGCTCGTTCGAACGACCGATGTCTACTTCCCCTCATCTATTTCCACCATTGACGACACCTCCGAGCTTTCCTTTCTCAACCCAGAATTAAATTTCAACAGACCCGACACTTATTCCTCCTCTTATACACATTCAAATCATGGATTAAATCTATAACCCTCATTGATTCTCATCACGATTCATACAATTCCAAATTCGGGTTTTTCTATGGGTTTTTCGTTTATTTATTTATTTTCATTCTAATACTCAACATATTAAATCGAATACTAATTTCAGTACTGGTTTTCACATAATTCAATTTTCAATAGTCCTGACATATGCCATATCATCAATTGAACCTTTTTAATCCACATCACTTGTAAAATTTATTAAAACCCATTTCAGTGGCCAAGTGAGCGAGTCTGGGTACACTGGTTGAGTGACGTCAAGGTATTAAATTAATTATGGAGAGAAATGGATTAATTTAGAGTTAGAATATAGACTTGGGTAATATTAAGATACGGGCCAAGTAAGCAAGTCCGGGTATATTGGTTGAGTGACACCAAGGTAATAAATTAATTAAATTAGGGTCGGACCATGGACTCGGGAAGGCATTAAATTAATTAATTGGTAAATTAATTATTTAGAGTCGGACCAGAGACTCGGAAATGTATTAAATTAATTAATGGGAAAACTAATTAATTAGAGTCGGACCATAGACTCCGGAAGATAATAAAGTAATTAATGGGCAAATTAATTAAATTAGAGTCGGATCATAGACTATGGAAAATATAGGCTAGTGCTACGAATTTTTGTGCACGATAAAGCCGAGATTTAAATTATTTATATGGTGTGTGATAGTATATATATATATATATATATATATATATATATATATATATATATATATATATATATATATATTGTGAGATTATAAATATTAGTGACTAGATATTTATTTAAATTATATACTCGAGTGTTACCAAGGGAGGTTGCGCGATGTGGGTGAATCCCTAGCTTAAGGAGTAGGGAGAGTATATTCCCAGGTCATAGTGTCCAATTACAGAGATGGGTCATCCAGATGATGTCCTCATACTAGAGGAATATGACCGCCTCCATTACGTTATTATTTTACATTCTGATTCGATGGAACATAGTTCTCTCGAAACTCCAGATGGAACTGAGTAGCCTGGGTTGGTAGCACTTTAAAGAATACATCCAGTGAGGTATTACTCGGGAGGATGTATTATATATATATGTGTGTGTGTGTGTGTGTGTGTGTGAATGTTGTAATATGGTTTTACGTATATAATGAGATAAATAATTATATACGGGTAATTTAATATATTATGTGAATTGTATTATGCATATAACGGGTGTGAATGTTATATGGATTTAAAAAGGGAAATTGAGTAACCAAGTTAATGTGACTAACAACTCATAAATTAATATCTTAAGCATACTCGGGTTTGAGTAGCGTGGTTGAAAGGAGTTATATCGATTATCTAGTTATGGGGTAGATGACTAGGGGAGATATAAATAAAGCGTTAGGTGTGCACATTAGTGGAGGGGTGAGTATGTCCTCAAGGGAGTGCGAAACTAGCTTAAATATGAAAAACATTCATGCATTTTAAATTACTGTAATTTAATCACTTCCTAAATGTTTTCAAAACGTTTTTGGTGTCCAGCCACAGGGACACCAGGCTTGAATTCATTCTAGGGACTAGCCTTTATAGCATGTGTGGATGTTCTAGGATTTGGATAGACACTTCTCTCATTTTATTCCTAGTTTAGGAATGTTATCTCAATTTATCTCGAGCATGTCGCTCTCGATTTTATTCATTTATTTCATTTTAGATTGTATGGGATTTATTACCATATGTTAATTTATTTTGGTTTGGATTTAGTCGATGGTTTATTCGGTAAGGCTTTATTTTAGTTATTTGATGAGATGGTTTGACTCTATCAGTATGTGATGTTTATTTTGTTACGCATTATATTATGTATTGGTTAATAGAAAAATTGAAATTTTAACATCAGCTTTTTGAATACTAGGTGGTTAGTAAGTTTTAAAAAGTTTTCAACAGTGATGCTAAGAATGATCCATATGAGATTCCTGTTTAATTTGATATAGGACTGATCACCCGATATTTTATTGGGCGGGGTGTCACAGATTAACTCACCCAAAAATGGATTTCAATTACACCCACCAAGATATGAATTAAAAACAGCAAAATAATTTTAAATAAAGTTAACCACTTTCCTATACTAATTCGTAGGGTCTAATTTCCTTTTAGGTAGATAATGATTTGGCGAAGAAAACACCCGATTCTTCTTGATTTGGATCCCAAAAGCTGCCACAATTTCTCCCTCTTTTCTCCTATGCCTATATAGGGTTTTTTTTTAAGTTGTGTCTACCACAAACTCTTTAATTAAGGTTTTATATTGTTAATCCCGAAATTAAGCTTAGGGGCTAAGCTAAAATGATCCAAACGCTCCCGTGTGGGCCGAATTATGCCTAAAAATGCCTCGAGACCCATTTACTACCACCGGGTACTCTTGTTCAATTATCTCGGCCCATCCGAAATCACCCGTGCACTTAGAATCGTCATCCGAATTATTTTACTAAAAATTTCTATCTCAACCTCAATATAGTTTATACTCGACTCGCTGTTGAAATAAAATAATACCACGTCACTATCACTCACTATGACATAATTTGATTATTACTATTCACTTATTAATTATTTTCCATAAGTATTAACCAATAACTCTCCCGATTAATATTTAACTAAACTCATAATTAATTCAATTAAATTACGACACGCTAGTAATTTAAATTAGCCGAATTAATTAAATAGAAAATGCTCAAAAATACAAGATGTTACAGACGCTGATTTTATAAATAGATTATGTGTTAGGTTTCTACAAATGGGTTTTTTACTGTACCGTACCGTTTTGGACCGAGAAAAAATGGTTTTGGTTTCATATTATGAAATACCGAAAATTCATTTTACCGAAACCGAAAATACCGTAAAAAATTTGGTTGGTTTTGGGTTTTAGATATAAAAATCGATTTACCGAATTTACGGTACCAAAATTACTGAATTTATCGTACCGAAATACCGTACCAAACTTACCGCATATTACCATATGAATTACCAAATAAAAATTGTATTTAAAAAAATTTATATATCCAACCCAACCCAGTTATCAAGACCCTTCATTTTTTCAAACTAATCTCCACCATTCATTTCCCTACTATAAATACCAACAAACCCTAAACTTATGCACAAAAATCAGCCGCTCACATACACGGATACAACACAACAACAAACCAGAAATCCCTCTCTACATATCACAAGGTAATTTCTTATTTTTCCTGGACCTATCTCTATTTTTTCCTTACGTTTTTGACACAAATCATCACTACAATCAGCCCCAGTTGCATTGTCCTTATGTCACACACACTTGCTGCATTTTTTTCCTTATGTTACACACACTTGCTGCTGCATCGACTCGTCCCTGTTGCGTCGTCCCTGTTGCATCGTCTCACACACCTGTCGAGAGCAAAATATTTATTTTTCAAGCCAAAACAAATATAACTTCATCGTAATCCCTCCTGCATCGACTCGTCCCTGTGGCATTTTTTTCCTTATGTTCCTTATATTAGTTAACTGCTAAAACCTTCAGCGTTTTTTTCCTTATGTTCCTTGGGTGATGCACAGACACTGTTTGAGGAAATGTCCCAAAGAAACATTTCTACTTGGAACACTATGATTGAAGGTTATATGAAATCAGGTTACAAGGAACAAACATTGGGTTTGTTTAATTTAAGTTATGCTTTCATAGTTGTAACTAATTTAAGTCCCATAACTTTAAGTCCCATACAGTATATTAATTTCATATTTGAAATTAGCTTTTGATGCATAAACCGGAATCATATTATGGAAATACCTGATTTACGGAATGCATAAACCAATATGAAATTCTAGTAATTACCGGGAAAAAAACCGAATTGAAACCGAACTTACCGAAACCGAAAATAACCTAAAAAAACCCAAAAAAACTGAAAAACCGGTCAATTTGGTTTTGGTTTTTGTTTTGATGTACCGGTCGGTAAATTGGTTTGTACGGTTTTACTATTTAGATTGTGGTTCTGGTATTGGTAAGGGGTCGTTACCGACCATACCGTACCGGTTGCACCGCTAGTTAGGTTTCTACCCATGGGTTTATCATGTATCAATTTGGTGTTTATATCAGTGTGAAATTGATATCCATGGTGAGATTTGATAAATTTAATTGAATATATCCAACAATGGAATGTTCATCGTGCTGATCGCATGGGCATATATATATATATATATATATATATATATATATATATATAGAGAGAGAGAGAGAGAGAGAGAGAGAGATTATGGTTGATAACATCGATGTTAAGGTATTGGAAAACTAGTTTTCTGATTGAAGAAAAAAAATCGTTAATGAGATGGATGAGAATTTATGTTTGATTGGAGTTAAGTTTAAACCGGATATTTTCGTTCTATATTTAATATTAAATGTTTATGCGTGTGTATGTGTGTAGGAGTAAATTGTACATACCCAAGCAAGATTAAAATTATATATATATTATTACATATTTAACTTGTTATTGTAACAAGCATGAAGAAATAAATTACTATATACATGTGGAAATGAATAATATTATGAACATTTATATCAAAATGAATTAACTGTATAT
Source organism: Sambucus nigra (assembly GCA_949130495.1). Classification (NCBI taxonomy): domain Eukaryota; kingdom Viridiplantae; phylum Streptophyta; class Magnoliopsida; order Dipsacales; family Adoxaceae; genus Sambucus; species Sambucus nigra. The sequence continues at coordinate 344,314,065 of OX422219.1, read as the reverse complement.
ACTTATATGTGAAATTTCAGCAGTTTAGTTTACACGTTTAAGTAAATCAAGTGACCTAAAAAGAAAATTAATAATCTAGTATAAGATAGTACATGTCGTTTTTATAAAATTTGTAATTACATATGCCTAGTAAGATTTCAATGATTAAAATATTGGTTACTTACATTACATTATATATGCTTTAAGAGTGTGGTATGTTCAAAACCTAAACACAATGAAGGACCCATTCAAAAAATATCGTTGTAATAGAAGCGATATTTTCCTTTATTTCCTTTTAAGTTAAAAAAACAACGACCTAGGTCAATGTGATGAAGTGTTTACCAATTAGATAATAGAAAAAATTATCATCTAATATAGGTAATACAATCTAAATGTGTAATAGGGTAAATAATCACACAACGCAAAGTCGTACGAAGAAAAACCCATAATGGAAAAAAAAACTCGGGCCGAATGAAACAATAAATGCAATATGGTATAAAGTATTTAAAATTGAAGGCAATGACTTTGAGAACACACTATATGGTTGACTTACTTGAGTCTATACCATATAGGTGTTCCAACGAGTTTGGATATGATGAAAAAATATGATAGATTTCTTTTTGAGAAATCTTCTCCATAGTATTGCAAAGCATCACAGACAAATGATCTTGTCTAAGACATCCTCACTACCATAAAGGGAAGTAATATGATGCACTGAACACACTCTAGGACGCAAATCATGCATATCATAGTGTATGTGTGTGTGTGAGTTAAAATATTTTTAGGAATTTTTTAAACATTTTTAAACATTTAAAATGATTTCTTTAATATTTAAAACCAAGGTTTTAAAATGTTGTAGGCTAAAATAGAATTATTTTCATTCATAATAAACTTCCCATGGTAGAATATAAAACTAGTAGAGACATTTGGGGTAGCAAGTTGAATTTTTTTGAAGTCTAAAACACGTGTTTGAGGATGGCTAGAATTGCCCCACATGTTGGCCTCTGGTTTCTACATTTGTGTTTCTTGCCTCTCACAGTTCTGAAGATGTTTGTTAATCGTTGGATCAAATCTAATCTTTGTACTACATATAATCTGAGTGAACCATTATGAGGTTAGAATTAACCAATAGGAGAAAGCGGTTGTACAGTCCATTTATCACCGTTAGATTAGAATTCAAACAGGAATTTTAATCTCAACCATCCAAATAACTTCAAACATACAGAAGGTTCCTCTCACATTATATATAAAACCTTATGCTGAGCCATTTGAGAACTTTTGAGAGGTCATCCATTTGAGAGAGAAAAATACAGAGTAGAGAGAGAAAAGAAAAAGGTTAAAGAGAGAGAGAAAACTAGAGTTATGAGATTGCAAATCCATTCATTTTCTCCAAAACACCAACTCGAACACTTTTATAGTTAAATCAGTGCAAAAAACCATCGTTGAGTGTTAGGATTCTTAGGTTTTATTAAGGGTTTTTGTAGTTTGTAAGTCTGAAGAACACTCTTCATAATTTATCTCTCTTAGGAACCCTAATCTCATTGTAGATCTCACATACAAAGAACTAGTATAGGTTTTTTATTTAAAACCTAAGGTAATCAGGCTACCAAGTCTAACATCTAACTAAATCAGTTTTATACACATCTTGTGTTTTAAGATTTTAAAAAAAGCAGTTTCCTCAAAGAGTTTTTTTTCAGAGTTTACTTAACCTTTTAATTTTTTGATAAAAACCTTAGTGAACATCTTTTCAAGTGGTATTAGTGAGGGTTTATCAAAATATTTTTTATCTTGAAACTCTAGAAACTCCTTTCTAAAATAATTTTTCTAAAAATGGATGAGAGGTTTGAGAAGCTAGGTAACCTGTCCCATACACCTCTCTTTGATGGACATAATTTTCCCTAGTGGAAAGTAAGGATGATTGCATTCATCCAAAAGACTTTGGGTGATTACATTTCTAACATGATTGAAAATGGATACCAACACCCAACTAAGCCTTTGTCTGAAACCTACACTGAAAGAGTTAAGAAAATTCTCAATGAGTTTACCAAGGAAGAGAAAAATATGCCCCTTGACAATAATAAAGAAAGAACTGCATTTTTATGTCCATAAATGAGCACGAATTTAAACGTATATCTTATTGCTCCACTTCTAAGGAAGCCTGGGAAACACTCATCACCGCCCATGAAGGTGATGAATATGTTAAGGCTGGAAAAACCCAGATGTTAGTCTAGCAATACAATACTCTTGTTATGGATAAAAATGAGCATTTGATGATTTTTATATAAACTTAACTGATATTGTCACAAAGTTGCATGCTAGTGGAATAACCTGTGTTAGAAAGGAAATTGTACTTAAAATCCTAAGATTATTGCCTGCTAATTTGACGATAAATGTTATGCCATAGAAGAGATGGATAACCCAAACCTGATTCCTAAATTACTAAGTAGTAAATTAAGAACTGTAGAGATGGAGTTACAATATAAAAAGAAAATGACTGTCCAAAATAAAAGATCCTTTGGGTTTAATGGTGTCTTTTCATCCCAAGTGACTGTCCCTAAAATGAAACCACTTGACCTTAGTGAGGAATGTGATCTGAATAATTTGGATAACCATATTGCTCTTATGAGCAAATAGTTTAAGAAAATCATTAAGTTTAGAAAATTTGTGGCTTCTAAACAAGGCAAACCTGGTTATCAAAATCATCAAAATCACAGACCTCGTGATAAAAATGATGACAAATAGACCAATGATAACAATAGGCATAAGAATGATAATCGTCACATCAAATGTAATCATTGTGGGAAAATATGACATTATGTTGCTAAGTATAGAGTTAATCTGAACAACAACATAGTCAGGGTTAATGTGTGCAAAACATGGGATGACTCAATTGATTCTGATGAAGATGAAATTGATTCAACCAACATTGATGAATCATGAATGTCCTTTTATGCTAAGATGTTATATTATGATGATAATTCATGTTTATCTACTAATGATTGTATTATGCCTATTGATGTTGATGCCATGCTTTCTAGTGATATTACTTTATCTACTTATGTTGAAAATAACGTAGATAATCCTAGCTTACAGGTGAGTCAAAGTGAAAACATTGTTAACGACTTGATTGGGTGTGTGAGTTCCACTACACAAAATGAATTGATAGGGGAAACTACACACAACTCACTTAGCGAATCCGATGATGACCTACCTGAAATTTAAGAGTTGTACACCCAAACTCTTTAAAAGAGGTCCAAACTAGATAAGATGGTTAAGCAATTGACTAAAGGTGTTGATCAACTTAGTAAAACTATTAAGAAGAATGCAGAAGAGTACATTACATAATTCATTGCTCATCAGACAGAGACAAAAGAGTTTTCTTTAAAATTAAAAGACATGTCTAAGAAAAATGTCATCCTAGAGGAAATGTATAAGACTGCTTTAATTGAATTGGAAGAATCCAAACAGAAAGTTTCAAATGTTTTTAAAAAAAAATTACATTTTTTAACATAAGTTAAAATCTATGAAAAAATTGTTATTAGAACTAAAATGAATTCTAAAGACAAATCTGGTCTAGGTTTTGGAGAAAAAATTTTTACCAGCAAAACAATTGTCTCCCCTGAAAATGTTATTTTTGTAAAAGAAGGTCAAAGTGTTGAAAAAACTAAGAAAGGAAGTGTCCATGTTAATGTCTCTAAAGTAATGCAGACTAAGTGTAAACAACAACCAAAACCTAATGGAAAAGCTAATTATGTCTATCTGCCTGCAAGAGACCTCGGAATAAATACTAAGACTTGTAGTAATTGGACTAGAGTTCCTTACAAGACCAAACCTATTTTTAAGGACTTAAGTGATAGAGTCAAGCCTTCTTCGCATCAGTATTGCTCCTATTGTGATGTCTACGGTCACCCCAAAGGTTGTGTACACCTACCTATCAAAACTTTAGCTATTCAAGAAAGAGTAGGAATATGTATATTCTCTCAAAGTAGACCACACATAACTCTAACTATAAGAGAAAGGGATTACCTAAAACTAAGAAGAAACTAGGGGTGCAACTGGTATGGGTTTTTACCATACCGTACCATTTTGGTCCGGAAAAAAATGGTTTTGGTTTCATATTATGAAATACTGAAAACCGATTTTACCGAAACCGAAAATACCGTCAAAAATTTGGTTGGTTTTGGTTTTTAGATACAAAAAACCGATTTACCGAATTTACCGTACCGATATCGTACCAAAATTACCATACCGAAATACCGTACCAAACTTTTTGTGCAGTGTAAAATTATTTTGGGTATCATACTACTTTTATTTATTTTATTTCTCATGAGTGAGTTTTTATATTCTCTTTGAATTTAAATTTATTTATTTGAGTATTTGGTTTAAGTGTTAAATAATCATGCTAATTAAACATATATTTTGTTTAATTAATCAAACATTTAACACAAAATGAATTAGGCATCATTTTGTTAAAATAAAAAGAGTCGTTTGTTTTGTTGGCTATACTTCCGTTTTGCCCTTGTTTCATTTGGGCTTTATATTGTGGTTTGTGTAGAGATCTTTTTTTAGGGTTTCCATTTCATTTTTTTTACCTCTTTCTCTCTCAAAAAGTGTGGCCGTCATTTTTGTTTGAGCTCTCTCTCTCATTTTTTTTTCTTCTTCAACCTTGGGTTGATTTTGAGAAATAATTTTTTGGGGACTTTTATTTGAGAACACCATTTTTTTGTTTTGAGGTTTGGCTTTCAAATTGGTGTGGTTACTTCGTTTTGAGATCGGATTTTCGGTGACAATTTTTTTGGTGCCAACTGTATTCGGATCTGAGTTCCCTCCGTGTTTTTCGGTGATTTTTTTTCCCGACGAGTTGGCTTTTCCAGCGAAGGTTTGTTTTTCCCGTGTTGGAGGTGTGAATGATTTTGACTTTCTGGCGAACATTTTTTGAGGTAACAGCTCCCTCATTTTTTTAGGCTCATCTTAGCTCACTCTCCTCAGGCACCAGCTCCCTCATCTCGTCTCACTCCTCTCCGGCTTCGACAAAAGCAAATCGGTTAGTTTGGTCTCGTATTTGTTTAAATCTATTGTTCCAAATGCTACAAATGTTATAAATGGTACATGTTTGTGTATGTTTCTAATTGTTCCAAACAACTAGAAATGCTAGAAATTGTAACAGCTACAAATGGGTATATCGAAATATAAACCAGATTTACCGAATGCAGAAACCGATTTGAAATTCTGGTAATTATCGGGAAAAGAACGAATTGAAACCGAAATTACCGAAACCAAAAAAACCCAAAAATACCAAAAAAACCGAAAAATTGGTCGGTTTGGTTTTGGTTTTTGTTTTGATGTACCGGTCGATAAATTGCTACGGTACGATTTTACCATATAGAATGTGGTTTTGGTATTGGTAAAGGGTCGTTACCGACCATACCGTACCGGTTGCACCCCTAGAAGAAACCATTTAGAAAGACCCGTCAGACCTTTTCTAAATCAATGGCCAATAAATTTTTTAAGACCAGGCCTATTTGGACTAGAAAACACGACCTGTTACCCCAGATCAAGTTCAATGTGGTGATTACTTCTTTTAAGGCCCAACGCACCACAGCTAGTTGGTACTTGGATTTTGGGTGTTCCAAACATATGATCGGGGACGAAACAAAATTGAAGAACAAGATAAACTTCCTTGGAGGTAGTGTCCTGTTTAGAGATTACATTTCATCTTAGATCATAGGTACGGGAACATTATATGAATAAGTGATCCTTGCTTTAAATGATGTCCTCTTAGTTAAAGGTCTTAAGGCTAAACTACTAAGTATATCTCAATTTTTTTATTCCAATCATAGTGTTGCCTTTTCAAAACCTAATTGCAAAATCTTGAATGAAAAGGGTAACAGTATCCTTTCAGTAAACAGTGCTGCGGATAACTGTTACACAGTGATTCCAAAGACTGAATCTTCCAAGGTTGCAAGATTAGATGATTCTCATTTATGGCACAATAGATTGGGACACACAAATTTTGATAACCTTCGTAGGCTAAGCTCCCAAGAAATAGTAACATGCCTGCCCAAAATCAAAAATACTTTTAACTCTGTTTGTGGTCCCTGCCAAGAGGGGAAGATAAGTAGATCTGCTCATAAGAAAGTTAAAGATATTTTAACCTTAAAACCTCTTGAGATGATCCACATGGACCTTATGGGTACCTTCGGAACTATGAGCTTATGTAGTAACAGTTATATTTTACTTATGATGGATGATTTCACGTGATTTACTTGGGTCTCTTTTATTAAAAATAAATCTGACACCTTCCGTGAGTTCTTAAAAAGTCTTTTAAAAATTGAGAACTAGAAGGATACCCAAGTATGTTGCATAAGAAGTGACATAGGTGGAGAGTTCAAAGATTCAAGTGTCACAGAATATTGTGTAGGTAATGGATATAAGCATGAGTTTAGTGCACCTAAGACACCTCAATAGAATGCAATTCTGGAACATAAAAATAAGGTCATATAAGAGATGACTACGGTGATGTAATACGCAAAAAGCCTGCCAAAATACTTTTGGGTTGAGGCTGTACAGACTGCATGCCACATTATTAATCCAGTATACCTCAGGAAAACACAAAGTGATTTCTTATGAAATATGTTATAATAAGAAGCCTGACTTAAAGTACTTTAGAACTTTTGAGAGTTTTTGCTATGTCTACAAAGACAGAGAAAACCTTTCAAAATTAAATACCCAGGGTGATAAAACCATTTTTATGGGGTCTTCCCAAACATGTAGGGCTTACCGTGTTTATAATATGCATACCAAGGTCATTATGGAGTCTATTAATGTAATTATAAATAACACCAGTGCAAAGAGTAGCTACTGTCAAACAGTGGTCCTGGATAAGTCTGAAATAGTTTTTACCCTCGACTTTCCTGGGATAGCTGATTCACTACCACCTGAGAACCCTGCGGTACCAACCTGAGTTTCTAAATACCACCCTCTCGAGAAGGTTGTTGGTAACTCGTCTGAGCCAGTGTGAACGAGATCACAACTTTAAAAATTGGCTACATTAGCATGCTTTGTTTATTTAGTAGAACCAAAAACTGTAAACGACGCCCTGTGTGACTTATTCTGGATTAATGATATGCTAGAAGAGATTTTCTAATTTCATATTCATGATGTTTGGTATCTCATCCCATGGCGTGAAGATAAGAAGGTTATTGACACCCGTTGTATTTTTAAAAATAAAACTGTTGAGCATGGGGTTGTAATTAGAAACAAGGCTAGGTTAGTAGCGCAAGGTTGTTCTCAGATAGAGGGAATAGACTTCGACGAAACTTTTTCCCCTATCACTTGACTCGAGTTTATTCGTCTCCTCCTTGATATATCGTGCCACTTGAAATCAAGCTTTTTCAAATGGACATCAAGTCCGCATTTTTAAATGGTATTTTGATAGAGTAAGTATACATAGAACAACCTAATGAATTCATAGATACCTCTCACCCTGACCATGTCTATATACTTAAGAAGGGTTTGTATGGCTTAAAGCAAGCTCCTAGAACCTAGTATGAGCACCTCTCGGCGTTTTTAGTCAATAAAGGGTTTGAGCGAGGTGGCAAAGAGTAAACATTATTTATTAGGAATATAGAACACCATGTCTTAATTGAACAAGTTTATGTAGACAATATCATATTCAGTTCCACCTCCATTAATCAAGTAAAGGATTTGTCTAATATAATGCATGCTGAACTCCAAATGTCTTTAATGGGGGAATTTTAGACTTGTGAGGTTTTCAAGTCAAACAGCTTAGTGATGGTTTATTCATAACTAAATCTAAATATTCTAGTGATCTCATTAAAAAGTTTGGGCTTGATAATTCTGAAATGGCACGTACACCCATGAGCACGGCTACAAAACTATCTAAAGAAGAAAATGGAAAAGACATGGACCTGACTCTATATGGAAGCATGATAAGGAGTCTGTTATACCTCACTTAATCTAGGCCAGATATTTTCTTTGTTATATATGTTTGTGCACGATACCAATGAGAACCTAAAAAAATTCATATGTTGTGTGTAAAATGAATAATTAATAACGTTAAAGGCACATTAAATTTTGGCATACAGTACACAAAAGACACTACTAGCTCTATAGTTGGCTACACTGATGCCGACTGGGTAGGATGTTCAGACGATTATTAGAGAACGTCTGGAGCCTATTAATATATAGGAAACAAACTTGTAGGATGGAGTAATAAAAAATAAAATTGTATATCCATATCAATCGCTAAATCAGAATATATAGTTGTGGGTAGTTGATGTGCTCAACTTTTATGGATCAAGCAAATGCTTAGTGATTATGGTATCATCGCAGATGAATTGCCTATGTATTGTGATAAGCAGAGTCCCATTAATATATCTAAAAATTTGGTATAGCACTCACGAACTAAGTATAGTAAGATTAGGCATCACTTTATTCATGAACTTGATATCGAATACATTAACACTAAAAATTAATTGCCTGGCCTGTTTAAAAAACCTTTGGACAATATTAGATTTGAATAACTTAGAAAATCCATATGGATGATTGTGCTTAATTGTTATGACCTCGGTAGTTTCACGCTAATAATTAGTTTCTAAGGATTTAGGGCACGGACATTGCACAAATGATAGAAGATGCCTCCTTAATCTATTTAATGTAGGAGACCCTTGAATCTTACCTTGTTTATGACATCATTTGTGTAGAATAATTCATTATATATCTTTTACCCCATTGTATATTTGAGAAAAATTGAGGGAGAAGAACTTGAGTAACTAGCTTTAGATTTAATATCTTATTTTATATTGAATCAACCAATATGCCCATACAGTGTTTCTATTTCAGGCAATCATTTTATAGATCAGTTGTACATCTTTCCATATTTTGGGTAATTGTCTGTATAATAGTTGAGTAATGTATTTTTCTCTCTTATTTTTGGTTAAAGGATGGGAAAGGGTAGAATAGCTCTTTTGTATTGGAAATCTAGGGTTTTTATGTTTTTACCCACGAGTACAGGTTACTCAAGGTAATTTTGTCTCTAATATCCAAAGGGGGAGATTGAGAACACACTATATGGTTGACTTACTTGAGTCTATACCATATAGGAGTTCCAAATAGTTTGGATATGGTGACAACATAGAATAGATTTTATTTTTTTGCAATCTTCTCCATGGTATTGCGAAGCTTCACCAATAATTGATCATGTCCAAGACATCCTCATCGCCATAAAGGGAAGTAATATGATGCACTGAACACACTCTAAGACACAAATCATGCATATTATAGTGTGTGTATGTGTGTGTTAAAATATTTCTAGGAATTTTTTAAACGTTTAAAATGATTTTTTAAATAATTAAAATCAAGGTTTTAAAATGTTATGGGCTAAAATATAATTATTTTCATTCCTAATAAACTTCCCAGGGTAGAATATAAAATGGCAGAGACATTTAGGGTAGCAAGTTGAATTGTTTTGAAGTCTAAAACATGCGTCTGAGAAAGGCTAGAATTGCCCCACGTGTTGGCCTCTGGTTTGATACATTTAGGTTTCTTTGTTAGCCATTGGACAAATCTAATCTAAGTACGACATGTAATCCGAGTGAATCCTTATGAGGTTAGAATTGACCAATAGGAGAAAGCGGTTGTGCGGTCCATTTATCCTTGTGAGGTTAGAATTGACCAATATAATTGACCAATAGGGTTTATGTACCTTCTCTTATTTGGATATAATTTTCTATGTGTATATTCTTTTATATCCATTCATGTTTTCATTTTTCTTGAAAAAGAGACTTAAAATCAGTCCATATTTGAGATCTCAAGTTCTGTTTCTAAAAACTAAGTTTTACAGTTTGTGAAACTAGTTTGTGTATAATTAAAGTGATTAAGACATTCGATCTGGTTTTTGAAAGATTAACTTCAGATCTAAAATATTATTTTTGAAACAAGAAGTTTGATTTTCTTGAAAAGTGAAACTCTCCATGTCATATAGAAATCTGTGATTCGTAGGATAGTCTGTGTAAATATTTTGAAGGAAGTTAATTGCATATTACATTTGTCTGCACTTCACAATCACCAACACTCTCACATGAACACCTCGTAAAATTGTTTTTCCTTAGAGAGATTTTGTGTTGACTGAGTTCATCAAAGCAATGAGTAAGGAGTTAAAGAAAAGAAACTGTCAGGGAGATCAAAGCTAGAATCGGAATACCGTGGAGGAGATTTTCGATGATTTAGGTATATTTCTATTCTTTAGCGTAGGATGTTATACTGCATGTTTATTTGCTTGTAACTCTTGTACAATTGTTTAAAGTGGATTTTTTTTTATTGTGGCGTAGAGGTCACCGTGTATGTTTCCTCAAATTGAGGTTTTATCATGTTAATAATCACCGTGTCAACTTACTATTTTAGTTCTTAATATCTTTGATGGTTTGGTTTCAATACAAAGAACTAGTATAGGTATTTGATTTAAAACCTAAGGTAATCAGGCTACCAAGTCTAACATCTAATTAAATCAGTTTTATACACATCATGTGTTTTAAGATTTTAAAAAAGGAGTTTCCTAAAGAGTTTTTTTCGGAGTTTACTTGACCTTTTAACTTTGTGTTAAAAACCTTAGCGAACATCTTTTCAGTATTGCAATTAAACAATGCACTGACCAACTATAAACTCTTTCCCACTATATCCTCCTAAGAGAGAGCCAACATATACATAATGCTACGCAATCGTGATCAGTTTTGGGATATTCGTAAAAGTCTTTTAAGATCAAGAGCATAGGTATTCTTATTCAAGAACTAAGGTAGAAGTTTATAGGCTTCAACACAACTTTTGATGAAAATTTAAAATTCAAACACCTTAAGAACACAAATATAAAAGTGAATGAGATAAATAATAGTTAACTCTCAAGAGTATTTAAAAGTAAAAAAAATCTCAAAATTTTCCTATTCGATCAAATGTCTTTTCTCTATAAAGATTTATCAACTTTTTCTTTAGAGCTTCGAAAAAGATTGGTATTTTAATATCAAACTCTCCATATATATATAGATATATTCTAAGTTTGGAAGACAAGCCAAAGGCACGTGGATAGGTGTGAGAGAATGACATCACAAGAGTAATTAAAAAACTTGATTTTAGAGAATATTTGGCTCCTAAAAAAATCCTCTGGGTGTCCAAAAGGATATTTTAAATATCAACAAGTCTAGAGTAAAATCTCTTGCTTAGATCATGCAACAAATTCAAGATTCGCTGAAGAGAATCACTGTGTTTCTAAAGTGAGATGTTATCAAAGGAATACATAAGGAAAGATAGTATATCCAGGGTAAAAATATTCGTTGATCACTGAAAATGCGGGTTATATGGATACTCTACATAGTAGGTCACACACAAAGAAAAATTTTAACCAAATTTTATCTTAATTGAACTTACGTGAACATCATCATCATCCTTTCCTTAATCCCATTATATGCGGTCGTCCACGTGGATTCTCCTTTTTCGTTCTAATCGATTATATGAATTATTATCATTCAAGTTTAATTCCTTAAGGTCTCTCCTAATAATTTCATCCCACGATAGCTTAGGGATACCTCTTTTTCTTTTACCCTCTATTTTCAACAATCTTCTTCTTGTTATAGGGGAATCTAATGATCTACGCAACACATGACCATGTCACTTAAGTCTACTTTCTCTTAATTTATCTCTAAAGGGAGATACTCTTAACTTTTCTCTCACATATTGGTTTTTAATTCTGTCCTTTCTAGAAATTCCTATCATCCACCAGAGCATCCTCATCTCACTAACATGGAGACTTTGTTCATGTTTTTTCTTTCACGCCCACACTCCGCTCCATACAGGGTCGATGGCCTAACAACTGTTCTATAAAATTTTCCTTTTAATTTATTATTTATCCTCTTATCTCATAACACCCCAATCGATTGTCTCCATTTCATCCAACCAGTTGATATTATACTCGTAACATCCTCATCAATATCCCCATTACTTTGTAACATTGAACCTAGATAACAAAATTTATAAATGTGGTTTATCATTTTTTTCTTCAATCTGTAACAATATGTTACTCGATGCCTCATTATTAAATTTACATTCTATAAATTCCGTTTTATTTCTATTAATTCATAGACCCTTAAATTATAAGGCTTTTCTCCAAGTATCTACTCTCATCGCTAAGCTTTCCTTTAAAGTGTCTACTAAAACTATATCATCCGCAAACAACATACACCATGGAACATCTTCTTGTATGTCCTTAGTAATCTCATCCAAGACTACGACATCTAGATAAGGACTAAAGGCCGATCCTTGATGTAAACCCACTTTAATCATAAAGTCATTAGTTTTCCACAAATAGTCCTTACTCTAGTCTTTGTGTTATCATATATATCTTTAATAACTTTAATATAACTCATAGGTATTATTTTCCTCCCACGATAGATTAGGAAGAACCCTTCCTCTTTTACCCTCTATTTCCAATAATCTTCCTCTTGTTATAGGTACATCTATTAGTTTACCCAAAACATGTCACACCATCTAAGTCTACCTTTTTTTAATTTATTGCTAATGGGAGATACTCCTAACTTTTCTATAAGATGCTGATTTTTAATCTTGTCCTTTCTTGTAATTTCTATCATCCATCGGAGCATCCTCATCTCACTAACATGGAGACTTTGTTCCTGTTTTTTCATTAAACCCTAACATTCCACTCCATAGAGGTCGTTGGCCTAACAACTGTTCTATAAAAAACCTCTATTTCAGTAATTTTTTAGACACGAGAGACGAATATAGACTTATAATAAACTTAGATCTCGACTAAGCTTAATGCAGTAGTGTCTTCGAATCTTCCACAACAAATGATGTAGTCCAGCACTGTCCCACAACAAGCAACTCTTGCCTCGTATCCATTGATCAACCTCAGTAATTGAAGTTCCTTTCATCTTCAGCAATAGAGCCTCAAATCTATAAAGTCAGTAGTAGAGACACACTCTACAAGGTTTTCACGATGAATGGTGTTTTCTAGGGTTTGAATAAACTCAACAAATTATTCAATAGGATTTATTTGGAAAACAAAAGTGATTTTCACAAACTAAGGTTGTGAGGCTTTTAGGATAGGTATGAAAACTCTTTTTTCATCAAAAGTTCTGATTAAAATAGTCTAGAAGAAACCCTTTTATAGAAATCATGAATTTTAAGGCGGCAGTACTCTTTTGAACAAAAATTATGGGTTCGTTTACACGACAACCATGTTTCATTCAAACAAACTCTAGTTTCGTTAGAACGAAAAAGAGATCTCATTCAAATGATCTTCAATTAAACTTCTAACGGCTGGACCTCTATCAGATAAAGAAACCTCGTTGGATGTTCATTTGAAGTTCATTCTTACAAACTCAGCTTCTAGTTCCAATGAATAATGCATCTCGTTCGAACAAAAAAAATGTAACTCGTTCGATTAACCAAAAACTAAAAATATTTTTATTTTGAGAATCATATTTTATGATGTCAAAAATTGGGTTAAGAAGAAATAAATATGCCATCAAAGCTATATTTAACCATCATAAAGTATATAAAGCATAATAAAGAAAATATAGAGAGATGGAATATAAGATATAGAGTAGTTCAGCTATAAAATGAGCCTACATCCACTTCAGTGCATCATTCTCATTATTTACATGTGATAGTACAAGATTTGGTTGCCTTTATAGGTGTACAAGATAAAAGTAAGGATAAATGCGTGAACATATGGGCTTTGTGAGCGGTATACAACCTGTTAAGCTAGGCTATAGACGGGTGGTGAACCTTTATAGTTTGGGTGATCGGATTTGACTTGAGTATACTCTCAGGTGAAGAGAAAGAGTGAGTGGATAATTTGGCAGAGCATCACTGCCCAACATTCCATGCTAAATGAGGAGGTGAGCACTTATATTTATACAAGTTTGGAGAAGGGTTAAATGTATAGTGGACATGATAGATGGATAAGTGATGTTATGATGGAATCTTTCTAGAAGGTGGACAACTGAAAAGTGGCAATGTCTGCGACTGGGATGCACCGTTAGTGAGGTAGGAGGCTGCAACCTTTTAGAGGATGGTCGTGGCCTCTTAAGGTGATGAACGGAATGATGTGGAGCCTTCCATGGCCTTTCCGTTTATAATGTTGTGGCGTGTGTCTTTTAGGCCATGTGTCAAGTGCTCACAGGTTGGCCTATATTGGGCATATCAATTTTTAAAAAATTCCTCGAATAAATTTTAATAACATCCCTCAATAAAATGTATAAGTATAAATTAAAAACGTATACCATATACCTCCTCGATTAATGTAGTGATGGTTCCAACACATTCGATCTTTAATTGTTTCTCGATCACTAACTGGTCTTCACGTTGAAGTTATTAGAAAATACATGTTGACAGGGTTTGTAACAGGATACGCCAAATAAATAAAATTTTGAGCAATCATAAAACTTACTCTTACAATCACGCGACCAAAAAACTTAGGCCTTCACTGAAGTGAAGCCTTATTTCATTGAAGCGAGTGATATGCTTATGAAAAGAAATTAAAAAGTATATTTTATTTAGGGAATATGTTTTACACATCGACCTGCAATCAAGGTTCGAGGATGCTTCGTCTTGTCCAAAATAAGCCTCGAGCACAAACCTCAAAAGAACCCGCAAAAATACTAACTTTTGAAACCTACACTAAACTTCAATGTGTAAAAAAATCAAAGAACCGAAGTATATAGGTCCAAACTATAAATAATAAAAATCTAATAATCCATTAAAATAACTAACAAACAAGACATCTGGGACAGATAATTGACCATTTAACTAATTTTCCTCAGATAATCGATCGATTATCCGTCCCAAAAAATCATAATTACCAAATCTTTAAGAATCTAATCTTAGCCTTACACATGCCACTCGTCAGAAATCTGGGGTCTTAAATGTTTAATCAATTGGTACCGTCTTCCCAGACCAATACAAATAAAGGTGTCCACTATCCATTTCAAAGCATTCCAAAACCCCAGAACCCAACCTCAATTCGGTTTTTTCCAATTTCTTCTCCCCTGAGTGTTTGAGATAGTTAAGTTCACTCTGAAAGTCCCGACGAAGCTCGTAAAGTCATTTTTCTCCTAAAAGAAAAACTCGTACTTCTACGAAGTCTCTTTTGAATCCTAAAAATAGGTTCATACTTCTAAAAAGTCACCTCTAAAAAATAAATATAATCAAACCCCTGCATTAATTTTATAAAAGTCTTCTCCTTTAAACGAAGCTCTGCCTAACTAAAAAGCACTAAAAAGGGGGGGACAGGCCCCCCAAAACAAAAGTCAGCTTTAGTGACATGGGTAAAGAACCTTTGCACAAATTCGGGGGCAACACCACCCCCCCCCCCCCCCCACACACACACACACAGAGCGATAAACTGTACATATTTATTTATCTTCTTTAGCCCGACCCTGTTTAATGGATCGAGTATGCAACATACAACATTTATATTTCAAAAGCCCAGTTTTTAATCCAAAACATTTACTTGTGCAGTGTATTGACATGCTCATATGTTAAACAAAGGCTAACAAAATTCCATGATTCAAAGTAAAAAAATTTAAAACATACTTTTCAAAATACATTCTCAGTAAAGTGTCATTGAGTTATGTCAGCCTGAAACCTTGTAGGCCAAAGTCTAAAGTTCGTCTACTCTCACCACTTCTCTGAGTGAACTTATCTCGTTAAGGAAGTAGCACCATGAATAAGTGTTTTCTTACAAATACTTTTCAAACCTCAACATTTTATCAACATATTTTCATAACATATAAAAATATCAATCCAACGCAACAGAAATGATATATTAAGGACAAGGCTCCCTAAATACCATAATGTTGAACCTTGTATGCTCAGTATTCCTTAACTTACACCTATAAATATGCACTGTTATTCTGAACTACGTTGGCTTTGATACCAAGTGTCCCTTGGTATGTAGGCGCTATAGATATTTATACGCACATAACTACAGATTTACACTCACATCCAACATTTATAGATGACTATACCCACATTACTTCACCAAAACAAAGAAATTGCAAGTGTTTTAAACACTTGCAAATCACATTTACAACAATCTAAAATAGTTGCAAATTGGTGTGTTGTAAAATTTTTGCAAGTATTAAAAATTGTTGCAAAATGGATTTTTCTACAATTTATTATGAATGAATGTCATTTCTGGATAAACATTACAAAAAAATTTCAATGGTTTCTAACACTTAAAAATGAAAAGTTTGTGAGTGTTTTAAAATCATAGCAAAATTTCAATTTGCAATTGTTCATAACCATTACAAAATTCAGTAAGCGATTTTATTTTGCAATGGTTCTAAACACTTGCAAATTAAAAAAATATTTATTTTTTGTAACAGTTCAAAAGTCTTACAAATATTAATATGTAAGGAAGAAATGATCCTTTTGTAAGTGTTATGAACCATCACATAAATTAAAATATTAAAAAAATAAAAATTGTCCACCATATGCCACAACCCTCACATATAGAAAATAAGAAAGATATAAGAACTTAGACACATGAAGTATAAGAACTATCAAGTCTATTCTGCTTCAAACAAATTCTACATGCAATATAAGAACTATTAATAAAAAAAATTAATTAATTAATTCTGAGAATTAAAAGTTTAGGCTAAATGTGAAACATGAACACAAATATGTAATATAAAGTATAATCTAGATAGTACCCATAAAACTAAAAGAAAAAAACTCTTCTAAGTTGTTTACTATCAATAAATTGAATAATCTTGAACAACTAGTAGAGTAAAGAAGTCTTTATGGAAGGACTTTGAACCTCTAACAATTACTTTGGCAGCATAGTTATTAATATGAACATGTATATGGTTCACAGACTACTTCCCATCTAAAGTTTCATTTTCCTCCCTGAGAAAATTTGTGCTTCTTCTCTTCTCTTACACAATCCAAAAGAAAAAAAAAATGAAATTAGAAGGAATCCGATATATCAATTTTGAGAGTGCCCTACGGTTCAAAGGCTCAAACTTATTTAATTACCCAGATTTTAATTCTTTATAAACCCTATTTCATACAACTATGTGATTGAAAGCATCAAAACATGTAATCATGCGATAAGGGAAAAACCATTTCTTATTTCACTATATATGTAAATCGTAACTTACATGTACATAGAGAAATACAGACAGTGACAGATGAAAATACCGTAGGCTTCAGTTCATCTTCTTCAGCAGTAGTTCCCACGAGAACTACTAGTCCAGCAGTGAAGTCACCTTCTCCATAAGAGAAACTCCAAGAATGGAATATATGATTATGAGGGTTTCAAAGTGATTCATAAAATAATGATTGGGAGGTTTGTGTGAATCAAAAGGGTTTTTTGGACTTTAAAAAGGAATACTTTATGTGCAGCATGTCTTCAGAAAATGGAGGTTGAAAAGTCTTGAAAAATACCTACAGGTATTAGGTTTAAATAGACAAACACGAATTTTGAGGCGACGTCAGGTCGTTCGAATGAGGTCAGGAGGTCGTTCGAACGAGATATGCATCTCGCTAGAAGCGACCTTCTAACGACCTGTAAAAACCAAAATAGTACGCCTTCGTTTGATCCATATTTGATGTAAGCCATCAAACGACGTATCAAATGACATCAACATGTTGTTCGAATGACAAGGCCATGTCATTCTAACGATAGAAGGCGAAAATTATTTTTATTTAAAAATCCTGCCTTGTTTTGATAAAATAAAATTGAGTAAATTTAAATAAAAATTGTACCAAATATATTTGAAAAATACTAAGAACTCCAAATAAAGAATATACCATAAAGATGTGGAGTAATGGAGAACGGTTGAAGTAGAACGTGATGCAGATTAAAGATGGATGGTGCATGTTGAGATGCACATTGATAAAGATTCGGATTGTGGACATCACGGATGATTGTGTTGACGTGCAATTGTAACGAGATACACCATATATCATGTGATCTAGGACGATACAGACAAAACCTAGATTCTAGCTAATAATGACAGAAATATGTCCTTACAAATTTTAAGGTGCATAAATTAAAATATGGATAGTTTGAGACAAATGAAAATTGGAGTTAATGGTTTTCCCTAATTATTCTTAGAGGTTCATTTTCACTTTTTACAACACTTCAATGAAAGAAGTGTACATAATTTAAAGTGTGCAAAAAGGGCAAATAGACCCCAAGGTAGAAATAACCCTTTCTTTTGAGGTGTTATGAACTGATATATGCATAACTAGAGACAAATAAATATGACATGGATAGCCAACCAATTTATAAACACTTGCATCCCAAAGTTTAACTAAGGTTTATTTTCCTTCATCAATTTAAAGGTTTTTAACATATCTTCTTAAATGGAAATAGTAGCATTATTTCTTTTCAGGAACATATAACTACATAGACTTTGATTTTATCAATTAACCTGCGTATGGTAGTTTTGGAGGTTTCTTGCATTTAAACCTTGAATAAATTATGCTTTTAGTGATATTATTACCAATCAAACAATCTACAATATATTTTCTTTTCCAAATCGTCACACCAACAAGTTCAAAATCTACAAACTGAAGATGAAAAGTTTGTAATGACATCAACTAATTAAAATATAGATAAGTAGAAGATCATATGAGAATGCTTTACCTAGATATATGATCCTCCATCATTATGTCTCTTATCACGCCTATAACATATCCTGGAATAGGATCACAATTTGATCCCTGTGCTTCTGGTTATTACCTAACTATAGAAATCAAACTAACTAAGTATGGACTGTCCATAACTCTGATTTTCATATTACAGCCTCTAAAAAGAACTTACTAAGATCTGATAAGCTAATGAAGTAGTAATTGACACTAGGAAGATCACTCATTTTGTATTCACTCAGGGCCTGTTTGGTTGTCCCCAAAATTGTAAATTAGCCCATTTAAAATTAACTCATTCATGAATTGCCTTATTATTAGTGTTTGGTTACAAGAATGAACAAATTCAAAAATAAACCAATTCATGTTGATTCACAAAAACTTAAATTAGTTCATTTCACCAAAAGCTTGAAATTGCACAATTTATAATTACAACATGAATCTTAAATGCACCACTCTCACCTCTCACCATACTACTCTCTCTCTCTCTCTCTCTCTCTCTCTCTCTCTCTCTCTCTCTCTCTATCTCTCTCTCTCTCTCTCTACACACACACACACATCAAAAGTAAATAACTCCATTTTTCTTTTCCAAACACACCAAAAATTATATTTAAACCCATTTAAAATCAATACATCGACAATCTATTCATTTCAAATTGATCAATTTATAAAATTAGATAATTTACGCAACCAAGCGGGCCCTTAATAGATCACGAGTCTTTATATGCTTCTCAACTTCGGAATATATATTCTATAACCCTAAAATGAAACATTTGGAAGATTGGGGAAAAATTAGAAAAAAAGAAAGATGTTTTATAATTTCTCCGTGGATGAAAATAATAAGATGTGGTAGTAACTTACTCTGTTTTGCTAGAACCTCGAACCAAAAACTTAATGATGTTTTGAAAAAAATTCTACCACTCACGAACAACACACGACATATAATTGTCGTACTCAATCCAGTTTTTAAGGTCATGATCCTCCTCATTGTTGTTCTTGCCATGTATAATGCACTTGATGCAAAATGGATTTATGGACATCATGGTTTCAATAATCTCCAGCAAAAGAATTTATGACAGGCAAGAAGTAATAAAAAAGTTTAAATCAGTTCCATCATAACTGAAATAATCGTTACGTGTACATATATAACCGAAAACACGTGTCTCCTCTCAAATCACATATATATAAGATCAACAGCAACCTAAACATGAGAAGATGCATCGGTTTGTAACAATTTCCATGCCACTTGATACAAATATGTATGTATATGTGTGGGGATGTAAATATACATAAAACTTATTTTGAGTTAAACTATTTATCATATCATAATATGGAAAAAATTAATCGCGCATGCGAAAATGATATATACTTTGCTATGGATCCTTTGATTAAAAAAATTCTGCACAATTAGGCAATGAAATGAAACTAAAACGAGATTAAGAGAGCTAGATGGATATAAAAAATGATCGAAATTATGTTTGATCATTGTATAAATTTGATAGTTGACTCAATCTAAATTGAATTTTTCTTATTACTAGAGAGAACATGATTATAAAATATATGACGAATCAAAGTTCAGATAGAAATAACAAGACGATGACAAACGAATGAAATGCAGAGAATTGAGAAATAAGGACCAAGTAATAATTGAAAATGTATTACAGATCATAAATTAGGTCATGTTAATTAATTAGAAAGTCGGTGGACTCAAAATTGCAAAAATATTAACGCTAGTAGCTATTGTATATAAATAAAGATTCTAAAGATTTATCAGCCAATCTCCCATTTTTCTATTTTACAATTATATTAGTAGGTTCTCACGGACCAAAAAATCCCATTATCCTCATTATAATTATAATTACGTCTATGTTTCAATTGTAGAATGCTTTAGTAGCTTGAACACATATTCGTTCTGTAGGACATGATCAATTTGCTTACAACAATCCATGTACGATTTTGGAAATAAATGTTTAGTTTTTTTTGTTGAATTCTTATTAATCATATTTAATATCTCTTACCCAACTAAATTGATAGTGCACTTCTAAAAAATTAGAGACAACAGTAATGGGATATGTGCATAAGATTGATCTAATCAAAATTCATCCTTAAGTAGAACCAAAACCAATATTACTTTTTATATGCTAAAAGAACACAATACGAGAAATCAACTAAGTAATAATAGATCTTTTCTACCAACACATATTTGCCAAGTTCAAGAGACGATAATCTTTAACTTAATGAGAGTAAAATTGCTAGGCACTGAGATGAAGACTTCAAATAACCATACACATACCTTCATAACACTATTAAACCACTGGATTTAATAGTGTTTTTTTTTAGAAAGTGAGCCTAAGTTTCTAATGACAGGGTTAACCATGGCGTGACCGGATTCTATAGTGCCACTTCCAATATAAGGTAAGAGGATAACCTTATCTATCCCAAAGAGTTTCCCAGGTACTTCGGGCTCATGCTCAAACACTTAAAGTCTCGCCCTGCCCAACCGTCCTTTAACCAACACTGATATTAGTTCAGGATCGTCAATGTGAGTGACCCTCCCTCCCGATGTTTATGAGGACACCCTTTGTACCCAAAGAATTGAAGACCTCATGATCGATGTGTTGAGTTTCCTCGGTCAGAGGGAATGTAACAACCATAATTTGACATCACAAGGCCAAGTCAATGAGATTTAGATAGTATTTGTATTTTGAATCTAGTTTTTCTGATCTGGAATAGTAACTGATGTTAAGTCTACTATTTATAAATAACAATTGTACAGAATTATGAATTATTAAATAATTACAGAATTAAAAACAGAATTACAGAAATGAAACACTTACTTGAATTTGCAGAAATAATAAAAAGAATTAAAGATAAATCCGAGCCCTGTTATGAACAGTTTCCTTAAGACAATTTATTCCCTCCAATGTGCTCTGAGGTTGATGAATATTGTCTCCCAAGATAGAACGGATTTTCCAATTAATTATGTAGCACGACAATAATTAATTGCAGCGAACTCAAATTATGTGTTCCATACTCAACAACAATGCAACAGATGCTATGCAGAAAAAGAATTTTCTGAACAGAATATGACAGGAAATTTCAGGAAGGAAAATGGCAGCAATTCTGGAGGAGGGAAAATTTTCATTGTTTAAAAACGGAGGGAGGCATCTGTATTTATAGTAAAGTAGGTGACGGTTGGCAAATAACTGCCAAAACAGTTAAACGAAATTAACTGTTGACTGTTGGCAATAACTGCCAACAGTTTATTAATTAATTAATTAATTTCGTAATTAATTAATAATTAAAGCCCATAAAGTTAAATAAAATTCGGCCCAAAAATGTAGGAAATTTTTATAAGCCTAAGCCTAAGCCTAAGCCCAAGCCCGAACCGAGCCGGCCGGACGGACGCGCGCGTGTGGACTTTTGACCGAAAGTCAACCCGTGCATAGCTTAGGTCATCTCCCCTTCAAAGAGTTGGGATACCCCCAAGGCATCCAAGCCTTAGTCCATACTTGGGGTGTTATTAACTCATCAAATTTCCACTACTCTTCCAATGTGGGACAAGAGTTCAAACACACCCAATTCATTAACTTTCATTGCTTTGTGAGTCACTTTGGGGACATATTTATCATTCATAACTTATTGAAATTGGACATATGAATATACTACGTTAATCTCCTTGCGGAGGTGAACGCGTTCGTATATGGTCGCACAATTTTCGTAGTGTGGGTCCCACCTAAATTTGAGCTTAAAGTTGCTCAAAATTCTGTCCAGAAAATTCTGGACAGCTTTCTTAAAACCCATTTAAGTCCAATTTTTCCAACAATCCCCCACATGAATGATATATCGCTATAAATAAAACAAAACAGATGCTAATGCAGATGCAGACACAAGTTGAGTAAAACTGAAGACTTATTGCATCGGGAGAAGTAGCCTTGAACTTTCCTTAGTGATATACTATCGGATTTACTTGGTTAATCAGTAGACTTCACGTCCTTGAACCGTCAACCGTTTTTGTAAACCTAGACAACAGTATTCACACAACAATTCTTCAACACAGTTGGTTCTCACGTTTGTGTTCATTTTGGCCGTGAACACCACTTGGTTCCGCAAGTATTTTTAGAGAATATTCCTTTCATTATTCTCATAGAAGTGGCCCCCTTCTTACTTACGTAGGTGACTTCCATAAAGAGTATTCTGCAATACCCCACTTAGACGTACTAAGATATAGATGTCATTAAAAGCATAACTTATCCTAATTTCGCGGCAGATATGCACTGTCTCATCTTTGGAATGGATAGGATGATATATCCTCCAGTGCTTACTGAATACAACGTAGTTCGGTTTGCCCATTGAACCTAGATCTTGGGATCTCCAGTCAGCTAGGTTGGGTTGCCACTATATTGATTCTTATTTATTTATAGGCTTTAGACCCATTCCTCTCGATGATCTTTCAACTTGCTCTCGGTTTAAACCTTTCGTTAGTGGATCTGATATATTATCTTTTGACTTTACATAATCATTTGTGATAATTCCGTTTGAGAGAAGTTGTCTAACGGTATTGTGTCTACGACGAATATGTCGTGACTTTCCGTTATACATGTGATTTTGTGCCCTTCCAATTGCTGATTGGCTATCGCAATGTATACATATTGCGGGCACAGGTTTAGACCAATTTGGAACATCCTCTAAGAAATTTCGAAGCCATTCATCTTCTTCTCCAACTTTGTCTAGTGCAATGAATTCAGATTCCATTGTGGATCTAGTAATGCACGTTTGTTTTGAGGATTTCCAAGATACGGCTGCACCTCCGAGGGTAAACACATACCCACTTGTAGACTTAGAGTCTTTTGTATCAGATATCCAATTTGCATCGCAATGTCCTTCAAGAACAGCTGGATATTTTGAGTAATGCAATCCATAGTTTTGAGTATATTTTAAATAACCCAAAACTCTCAATATTGCTTTCCAGTGATCTCTTCCTGGATTACTCGTAAATCGACTTAGCTTACTTATTGAGTATGCTATGTCCGGTCGCGTACAGTTCATGATATACATTAAACTGCCGATAATACGAGAATATTCTAGTTGAGATATGCTTTCACCATTATTTCTTGCTAGATGTAAATTTACATCTACAGGTGTCTTGGTAGGACTAATATCATACTTCTTGAATTTTTCAAGTACTTTCTCAATGTAATGAGATTGAGATAATATAAGTCCATCCGATGTTCTAGAAATTTTAATTCCTAATATAACATCGGCGATTCCCATATCTTTCATGTCAAATCTACTACTCAACATTTGTTTTGTAGTTTTGACAATTTCCAAGTTACTACCCATGATAAGCATATCATCAACATAGAGGCATACAATGACATATCCATTATGAATGTAATTAAAGTAAACAAATTTATCGCATTCATTAATTTTGAAACCATTTGATAACATTGCATTATCAAATTTTTCATGCCATTGTTTAGGTGCTTGTTTTAATCCATATAGTGATTTAACAAGCTTACATACTTTTCCTTCTTGTCCGGGAGCTTTGAGCCCTTCAGGGTGCTCCATATAAATTTCCTCGTCTAGTTCACCGTTTAAGAATGCAGTTTTTACATCCATTTGATGTATTTCAAGTCCATTAATAGCAGTTATTATTATTAACATCCGAATGGACGTTATTCTTGTTACCGGTGAATATGTGTCGAAGTAATCCAACCCTTCCTTTTGCCTATAGCCTTTAGCTACAAGTCTAGCTTTATATTTATCAATTGATCCATCGGACTTCAATTTCTTTTTGAAGATCCATTTATAACCTAACGGTTTTTAACCTGGTGGAAGATCCACTAGTTCCCATGTATGATTTTGTAATATGGATTCAATTTCACTATTAATTGATTCTTTCCAATTGGAAGCATCGGGTAAGGATATAGCTTCTTTATATGATTGAGGTTCATTTTCTAACAAATATGTTAGAAAATCCGGACCAAAAGAAGTCGAGGTTTTTGCTCTTTTACTACGTCTTGGTCCATCCTCTATTGATTCAATAGGTTGATGAGTACCACTTGTAGTAGCTTGATTTGTCCTTTTAGGAGGACCAGATTCTCGGGTCATGTTATACGGGAATTCATTTTCAAAAAATGAAGCATCCCTCGATTCAATAACCGTATTTACATGAATGTACGAAATCTCAGATTTACAAACTAGAAATCGATATGCACTGCTATTAGTAGCATAACCGATGAATACACAATCCACGGTTTTTGGCCCTATTCTTACCTTTTTAGGTTTAGGAACCATCACTTTAGCTAAGCACCTCCACACTCGTAAATATTTACCTAGTAATGCACGTTTGTTTTGAGGATTTCCAAGATACGGCTGCACCTCCGAGGGTAAACACATACCCACTTGTAGACTTAGAGTCTTTTATATCAGATATCCAATTTGCATCGCAATGTCCTTCAAGAACAGCTGGATATTTTGAGTAATGCAATCCATAGTTTTGAGTATATTTTAAATAACCCAAAACTCTCAATATTGCTTTCCAGTGATCTCTTCCTGGATTACTCGTAAATCGACTTAGCTTACTTATTGAGTATGCTATGTCCGGTCGCGTACAGTTCATGATATACATTAAACTGCCGATAATACGAGAATATTCTAGTTGAGATATGCTTTCACCATTATTTCTTGCTAGATGTAAATTTACATCTACAGGTGTCTTGGTAGGACTAATATCATACTTCTTGAATTTTTCAAGTACTTTCTCAATGTAATGGGATTGAGATAATATAAGTCCATCCGATGTTCTAGAAATTTTAATTCCTAATATAACATCGGCGATTCCCATATCTTTCATGTCAAATCTACTACTCAACATTTGTTTTGTAGTTTTGACAATTTCCAAGTTACTACCCATGATAAGCATATCATCAACATAGAGGCATACAATGACATATCCATTATGAATGTAATTAAAGTAAACACATTTATCGCATTCATTAATTTTGAAACCATTTGATAACATTGCATTATCAAATTTTTCATGCCATTGTTTAGGTGCTTGTTTTAATCCATATAGTGATTTAACAAGCTTACATACTTTTCCTTCTTGTCCGGGAGCTTTGAGCCCTTCAGGTTGCTCCATATAAATTTCCTCGTCTAGTTCACCGTTTGAGAATGCAGTTTTTACATCCATTTGATGTATTTCAAGTCCATTAATAGCAGTTATTGTTATTAACATCCGAATGGACGTTATTCTTGTTACCGGTGAATATGTGTCGAAGTAATCCAACCCTTCCTTTTGCCTATAGCCTTTAGCTACAAGTCTAGCTTTATATTTATCAATTGATCCATCGGACTTCAATTTCTTTTTGAAGATCCATTTATAACCTAACGGTTTTTAACCTGGTGGAAGATCCACTAGTTCCCATGTATGATTTTGTAATATGGATTCAATTTCACTATTAATTGATTCTTTCCAATTGGAAGCATCGGGTAAGGATATAGCTTCTTTATACGATTGAGGTTCATTTTCTAACAAATATGTTAGAAAATCCGGACCAAAAGAAGTCGAGGTTTTTGCTCTTTTACTACGTCTTGGTACATCCTCTATTGATTCAATAGGTTGATGAGTGCCACTTGTAGTAGCTTGATTTTTCCTTTTAGGAGGACCAGATTCTCGGGTCATGTTATACGGGAATTCATTTTCAAAAAATGAAGCATCCCTCGATTCAATAACTGTATTTACATGAATGTCCGAAATCTCAGATTTACAAACTAGAAATCGATATGCACTGCTATTAGTAGCATAACCGATGAATACACAATCCACGGTTTTTGGCCCTATTCTTACCTTTTTAGGTTTAGGAACCATCACTTTAGCTAAGCACCTCCACACTCGTAAATATTTATAGGAAGGTCTTCGACCTTTCCATAATTCATAAGGTGTCTTGTGAGTCTTTTTGTGAGGTACTCTATTGAGAATGTAATTAGCAGAAAGTAAGGCTTCCCCCCACAAATTTTGTGGAGCTCCTGAACTTAATAACATTGAGTTCATCATTTCTTTCAAAGTACGATTTTTGCGTTCAGCAACACCATTCGATTGAGGAGAATAAGGAGCGGTTGTTTGATGAATAATCCCATTTTCAGAACAAAATTCCTCAAATGGATATTCATATTCACCTCCTCTATCACTTCTAATAGCCTTTATCGTTTTGCTTAATTGATTCTCAACTTCATTCTTATATTGTTTAAATGCATTAATAGCCTCATCTTTACAATGTAACAAATATACATAGCAATATTTTGTGCAATCGTCAATAAAAGTAATAAAATACTTTTTCCCACCTCTAGTTTGAACAAATTTTAAATCACAAATATCGGTGTGAATTAAATCTAAAGGTTCAGTTATCCTTTCAATAGAATGGAAAGGTAATCTAACTAATTTAGATTCCACACAAATTTCACATTTATGTTTTTTATCAATATTGAATTTTGGCAAAAATTCCAAGTTAATTAATCTACGCAATGTATCAAAATTAACATGTCCCAATCTAGCATGCCAAATATTAGATGACTCAATCAAGTAAGAAGAACTAGCAACTTCATTCATTGAAACAGATGTTTTAGGGGTTATAGTAAGAACATTCAGTTTAAAGAGCCCCTCATTTAGGTAGCCCTTTCCTACATACATGTCATTTTTAGACAACACAAAGCGATCAGATACAAACACAAGCTTGAAACCATTCTTAGTAAGGAGAGATCCAGAAATCAGATTCTTTCGGATATCAGGCACGTGAAGAACATTGTTGAGAGTAAGTTCCTTTCCAGAAGTCATTTTCAAAGCAATCTTTCCTTGTCCCACCGCCTTAGAAGTGGAAGAATTTCCCATAAAAAGGTTCTCCTCATTTTCCAAAGGCTTATAGGTGGAGAACATCCATTTGTTTGCACAAATGTGTCGTGTGGCTCCAGTGTCCACCTACCATTCCTTGGTATTTCCAACCAAGTTACATTCAGAGACAACGGCAGAAAGATTCATATCCGCCAAATCATTGGTGATATTCTCACCCTCAGTTACATTTGCTTGAGAGTTATTTTTATTTTGCTTCTTAGGCTTACGACACTCACTTGAGTGGTGTCCCGTTTTACCACAATTGTAGCATTTGCCTTTGAACTTTTTCTTGTTATGTTTGGAAGTTCCTTCCCCATCATATTTTCGTTTGTTCTTTTTAGGACCTTCAACGACATGGACCTTTGTTTCCATCGGATTCTTCCCACTTTTCTTTTGAGACTCACGGTTGTCTTCTTCGATTCTTAGCTGGACCACCAACTCCTCCACATTCATCTCCTTACGCTTGTGCTTGAGATAGTTTTTGAACAAAGTCCAAGAAGGTGGCAACTTTTCAACAATTGCAGCAACTTGGAAAGTTTCACTAATTGACATTCGTTCAGCATGAATGTCGTGGAGAATCACTTGGAGTTCTTGCACTTGCGAGATTACAGATTTAGAATAAACCATTTTGAAGTCCATAAAACGCCCAACGATAAATTTCTTCATCCCAGCATCTTCAGTTTTATACTTCTTATCCAAAGAATTCCATAATTCCTTGGAAGTTTTGATAGTGCAATAGACATGGTACAAAGTCTTGTCCAAGTATGCCAAAATATAATTTCGGCAAAGGTAGTCCGAGTGCTTCCAACCATCGACAGCAGCAACCTTTTCAGCGTCATCTCCCTCTTGAATAGAGGGGCAATCTTCATATACAAACCTGCCCAGTTGGCAGGTAGTGAGATAGAAGTACATTTGTCCTTGCCAACGTTTGAAGTCAGCCCCAATGAACTTTTCAGGTTTCTCCCCGTGTGGCATAGATACGGGTGCAGTCACACTTGTGTTGGTGACAATCAGTTTCGTAGGAGTAGTGTTCGTACTTTGTGATTCCATTTCTGTTACAAAAATAGAATTTTTATCAATGATAAAATTCATATATAATGAATTAATCAAAACAGAATACAAAATTCTGTGCAACAATTTCCTCCAAATATAATTCACAATAAATGAATTCCAAAAGAATTCCAAATAAAATTCAGAATTAAAGTATAATATAAACAGAATTCCGTACAAAACAGAATTAAATTATAAAATCTGTGTCACACTAATTTTTAATAATAAAAAGAATTTCGTACAAAACAGAATTATAATTTAAGATTAAAATATATCATAAACAGATTTTAACAAGAATACACAAATAAAATTTTATTTTCTAAAACAGAATATAAAAATAGTATAGAAATTAATTTCTATATCAAAACTGTTTTACTAATTTCTACAATAAAGCAGTAAATTAATTCATTTTATTCTGTCAAAACAGAATTATTTCCAACAAATAAATTTCTGTAATAATAAAAAAAATCTGTACACTAAAAACAGTAGAACTATTAAATTGTCTTAAGATTGTTAAGTCTACTATTTATAAATAACAATTGTACAGAATTATGAATTATTAAATAATTACAGAATTAAAAACAGAATTACAGAAATGAAACACTTACTTGAATTTGTAGAAATAATAAAAAGAATTAAAGATAAATCCGAGCCCTGTTATGAACAGTTTCCTTAAGACAATTTATTCCCTCCAATGTGCTCCAAGGTTGATGAATATTGTCTCCCAAGATAGAACGGATTTTCCAATTAATTATGTAGGACGACAATAATTAATTACAGCGAACTCAAATTATGTGTTCCATACTCAACAACAATGCAACAGATGCTATGCAGAAAAAGAATTTTCTGAACAGAATATGACAGGAAATTTCAGGAAGGAAAATGGCAGCAATTCTGGAGGAGGGAAAATTTTCATTGTTTAAAAACGGAGGGAGGCATCTGTACTTATAGTAAAGTAGGTGACGGTTGGCAAATAACTGCCAAAACAGTTAAACGAAATTAACTGTTGACTGTTGGCAATAACTGCCAACAGTTTATTAATTAATTAATTAATTTCGTAATTAATTAATAATTAAAGCCCATAAAGTTAAATAAAATTCGGCCCAAAAATGTAGGAAATTTTTATAAGCCTAAGCCTAAGCCTAAGCCTAAGCCCAAGCCCGAACCGAGCCGGCCGGACGGACGCGCGCGTGTGGACTTTTGACCGAAAGTCAACCCGTGCATAGCTTAGGTCATCTCCCCTTCAAAGAGTTGGGATACCCCCAAGGCATCCAAGCCTTAGTCCATACTTGGGGTGTTATTAACTCATCAAATTTCCACTACTCTTCCAATGTGGGACAAGAGTTAAAACACACCCAATTCATTAACTTTCATTGCTTTGTGAGTCACTTTGGGGACATATTTATCTTTCATAACTTATTGAAATTGGACATATGAATATACTACGTTAATCTCCTTGCGGAGGTGAGCGCGTTCGTATATGGTCCCACAATTTTCGTAGTGTGGGTCCCACCTAAATTTGAGTTTAAAGTTGCTCAAAATTCTGTCCAGAAAATTCTGGACAGCTTTCTTAAAACCCATTTAAGTCCAATTTTTCCAACAACTGATGGGATAGCCAAATGCTTAATCTCTCTTAGCAATTGCTTCTCCAAACATTTCCAATCTTATAGTACAAAAGTTTTTCCACTAAACTCTAAAAGATGAAACTAAACAATTAAATATTTTTAGAACTCTCTTAAAAAGTTAATAAATGTTTGATCGGTTATTAATATAGAGAAACTAGAAAACTTAGACAGAACAAATTAAAGCATGTATTCATACGCAACTTCCATATCAATGAACCAGTCAGCTATGTAGAAGTAACAATATACATTCCATGTTGGTCCTTTATTAGGATTGTCATATAATACATGAAAAGTTAATATATAGATAAATTTCATCAAACTAACTATATCTGTTTTCCAAGAATCTTGATTACTGGAATGTCAACACTCAATGTCTGTAAATAACTTATTTAAGATCAACCATATGTAGTTCACATGATAGAATCTAAAGGTATATGACTGAACCATTATTGAAAACAAGATCAAGCTGTAAGATTGAACCTAAAGGTATGTTAGACATAGAAGAATCCCAAAGCATCATGTACATATCATTACCTATCATCCATTTTCCTTTTAGATGATTATGATCTAGATCATTATATTTACACACACAGACACTCACACACACACACACAGGTGTATATATATATATAGGGAAAGGATCAAGTGAGATCCCAATTTGAGGACCCTGAATGAGGATCATTTTTTTAAAATAGTAAAAAAAATATTTTTGGACTGATTTTTTTTTATGATTTTTAAACATTTCAATAGGATCATAAAAAAATAATCAGCTCAAAATGAAATTTTTTGCTATTTTAAAAAAATCGATCAAACTTTGTCAGTTTTTAAGTAGTTAAAAATTAAAAAAGTTTGACCGATTTTTTTAAAATAGTAAAAAAAATTATTTTGAGCTCATTATTTTTATATGGCCCTATTGAAATATTTAAAAACTATATAAAAAAAATTAGGTTAAAAATATTTTTTTTACTATTTTATCAAAATTGGTCCGCACCAGTGGTATGCAAACAGAGGTCCTCGTGAGATCCTCTCTCTCCATCTCTCTCTCTCTCTCTCTCTCTCTCTATATATATATATATATATATATATATATATATATATAACACTCTCTCTCAGTGTGTTATACATATATGAAAAGAATTAGATGAATGGAATGGACAACTAGGTTTCTCTATAGATTGAAAAAAGACATAGAGCCATTGAAATTGTAGAACAACATTGAAATTGATCCTATCTGAGAAGAAACAGAAAGGCAACACATTCAAATACATACTAATTCATACATACAATACTTATATATATATATATATATATGTGTGTGTGTGTGTGTGTGTGTGTGTGTGTGTGTGTACCATTTAATTTAGTTCGTACTAATTATCATTGTACAGTTCTTCAGGTTAATAAGGTCCAACAGTCTTAAAGGTGAGAAAAAATCTAGAGATCTAGAGAGGTCTTTTGTACACCTCACATAATGATTGAAAATCACTTAGTTTTGTGCTTCATAAAAAACTTGGAAATGAAAAGCAATTAAATGCAGTCCAATTCATTGTCGAAACACACTACCTTACTAACATTAACATATACTTTGAGTATTTTGCTAATGATACTAAGGTGAAATGTGGTGGTATACCCAATATAGGCATAGAGCTTACACACTAGGTCTTTTTATCAAACAACATTTGGGCATTTGGATAATGTTTTATATGCAGCTCTAAGTTAAACCTCAAAGCAACCCAAGAAGTTATTTCAAATCAATCAACAAATCATTATGCTCTAACCTTGTTAATTTTCTTGGACCAACCAAGGAAAGGAAGTTGCATTTGTTTTGATATGACTCAGTTTTTAAGAGTTATAAATATAAATTATCTTTCCACCAAAGATCCTACAAATGATAAT
This sequence comes from Sambucus nigra, assembly GCA_949130495.1. NCBI lineage: Eukaryota > Viridiplantae > Streptophyta > Magnoliopsida > Dipsacales > Adoxaceae > Sambucus > Sambucus nigra. Next base: position 344,281,935 of record OX422219.1, on the reverse strand, counting down.
CGTGAGAATTTCTACAAGCATGTTGAAGACAATATATATTGTACAGGGTCAAAATAAAGAAATCGAAACAAACATCTACAAATACACACCTATTATAAAAAGAAAGACTTGACCCTTTCGGATTATACATAAATAACGGACCAGAGTTCAATTAAAATTATTTATAAACAAATTTTTTGTTGATTTACTAAGCCTTGATGCTATGTGACTATACATACATGACTAGTGTGTCCATCCCCCCGATCCTCGCGGCGGGAGAGATGAAGAAGAGGGGGTGTCCCTTCATCTCGAGAGGATCTTGGTCTCGCGCATCTCTCTCGGGAGGGCTTCGGCCAGCGTTGATGATGAGGTGAAAATGTAGAGAGATGGAGTCACCAGTCTATTTTACTCAAAACAGAAAAAAGAAAAAGGGAAACATCCCGAAGGACAACATCCAAAGACACACAGATACATACGAAACCAAAATGATTCAAAAAAGGGTCCGGAGGCTAAGTTATGAAATGGGAAGGTGTTAAGCACCCATTCCGCCCTTACAGTCTCTCATGGGTTATTGTTATTTTCCTTTATTCGCCCGTGATGTGTGTGTGCATGTGTATATGTAGTGGAGATAGGAATCATCGACTTGTATCATGGAAGAGATAAAGCGAGTCATCTGTAGGAATGTTCCTAAAAGTAATATTAGAAAATAGGATTTACGCGATTATCATAGCGTTGATAATTATAACGGAACGATAATGCATGCGGGATAATACGCCACTAAGAACACATGTATGTATATAGATGTGACACCCCTCCTAATTAAATACCGGGTGATCAGTCCTTTATTAAATTATAATCAAGGTGAACGATTGGTTCATTCTTAGCATCATTGTCGCAAAAATAACTTTTCCAATTAAACACCCTAAATAATTCATCTAAGTGACAAAACCATTTTTAAACTTCAATTTCCAAATTTAATTTAAAACCAATATTTAAAACTTTACATAATCCATAGTTTAAGAATCACACAACAACTATACTGGAACATATAATCCAAACAATTAAGCATCCAACTGATTAATTCCAACTTTAACACTTTAAAAAAAAACATCCTGGCAATAACCATTCCGAAATTTAAATACTGGAAATAAACGAATTACAATCTCTGATAAAAACAACTAAATAATAGGAAAGGGCGACACATGCCCAACAGGATAAAATAGAGCTAGAAGTGGAGTCAATAAGTAGATCGTCTAAGCAAGAGGCCTGCAACTCCCACCTAAGCTGCAGCGCGTTCCTTCCAAAGGATCCTATGCAAGAGGCCCCTGTGGCTGGGCACCTATAATATATATATATATATATATATATATATATATATATATATATATATATATATATATATATATATATATATATATATATATATATAAGAGAGAGAAAAGAGAAAATAGGAAATGGGTTAGAGCCCGATTGTAAACCAGTTTAAAATTAGTTTAGCAAGTATTTAAAATGCTTACTGGCTAATGCAACAATCATGTTAGTGCAGCACTCCCTTGAGAAATTCTCACCTCTCTACTAATGTGCACATATATCGCACTAATACTCCCAACAGTTTAACTTATCTTATCTTAAGTTACTAATAAGATTTCATGCCGACAATTTCATATGTTAAGGAAGTTAATTGTATTTAACAACAAAGTTCTCACGTAAGCCTCTTCTGATTATAAAGTTTCTCAGTAACGCATCATACTTTTCAAACACTTATTCCCAAGTTAAAATAATTATTCATTTCTTACTTACCATAGTCATAGTAGGTAGTTCCCAAATTTCAGGTTTAAATATATATATTAAATACTCATATAATATATATATTCTAACGACACCCCACATAAAATTTATGGTGCGGGCATACTCTGCTATCCAGTCCCCATATCACTCGTACTAAGGGAAATACAAGTTCGGAATCACTCTCGAACTGTATTGACACAAAACACATACAAATTGAGGCGAAGCATAGTTCCAAAACACTAAGAGGTCAGCACATACCCTCACGTCTCTTAGGATCGTCTGACTATCGATCTGATAGCATGTACCAAGGATTCCTATGTTCTAGGGTATAAGTCAATATACCCCATAAAGGTCCCATCGAGATAAGACTGTCCTAGTGCGGTAACCCCAGGGATAGCAAGTAGCGCGGGTATGATTTTCACACGTATATAGTATATGCATAAACACAGTCATATATGTATACTACTATTCCCATATCAATTTAGGTACACTCTCACGACCCATAATTATGATACTCATTATTAGGTTATCACGTATAACGGTTTGTCTCTTATTCTTATTTATGGAATTATTCCAACTTAATACCTAACATTCGTTCATTCCTATCTTCCCAAGTGTAATTTCAGTAGGTACTTATTTATCTTACAACGTAACTTTCTTACGAGTCTCACCCTTTAACACATGTTCTCATTTTCCCTTGTGTGTAAAACACCCCCATGAAATGTTAATCTCGTCTTACATTAAAGGTTCCATAATTTTATAAAGTCCTACTGACTTCTTTACATCCCAAAATGTTTTAATAGAAATGCCCAAAGATTACTACTCACTTAAATTGAAATTAATCATTTAAAAAGGAAAATATAAGTCTGCCAAGAAGGGTCGATCGATCTATGGTAGGGGTTCGATCGATCGAGGCATCGATCGATCGAGGCATCGATCGATCGATGCTCTTGGGTCGATCGATCGATCAAGCAGGTACGGAAAATCTGCAGAATTTACAGTTACGGGTTTCTTCTTCCAAAATCATCCAAATCAATATTTTTGATTCCCAAACTCCCAACAATTCATACTACAAGTTTTATATCCTCAAATAAGTGATATTCTACGTCAGGCATGTGGATTTTCATCATGAATAACGAATTAAATGGGGAATAATCCATAAAAATATCAAGAACCCTAATATTTTCTTTGTTTAGTGTCTTCCCATTCTTTTACCAGATTTCATACTCTTTATTTACTGTAATTTCATGGTTCAATCTCTACATGTAAATGGGGTTTTCAGAATACATCTATTACTCATACATCAAGCAAATTCACATCTTCAAAATAGGTTTTTCTTTCACAAAAACTAGTCCTAATCAATCCTAAGCTAATATTATTGGAGCGTTAACTGAAATAGAGCAAGATAGATACTTGCGTGGGAATTCTTAGTTCAAATTTGTGGAGAAATTGGTGTGGTTGTGATCCTCGTTGCGTGATCTAACGTTTGGCGGCGACGGCGGTGTAAACGGTGGAGTTCTTGGCCTAGAACTCCTTGGAAAGCATCTCCTCTTCCTCTCCAATGGACGTCTTTGGTTTATGGTGATTCTAACCGTAGAAGATGATTCTTACCATCTGATATACCCTTAGAATTTTCGTGGGTTTTCATGCCCAAAAATGTAAAATGTCCAAAACGCCCTCCTGGGGTGTTAATTAGGCCTAAAAACGCCCCGAGACCCAAACTAAACCCCCGGGTACCTTATTTTAACTATCTCGACCCTTCCGGACACATTGACGCACTCAAAATGATCATACGGGTGACTTATAATTTATTCACTTTTAATAGTCTGAATTTAATCCCGACACGACACAAGCGCGTCCCGATAAATTTCCAAAATTACCAAATTAGATTCTCGTGATAATTTTACTAAATTTAAATACACCTCTTACTTTACTCATAAAGTAACTTACAACAAACTTCCAATAATTACTAACTCTAGTCATGCTAGTAAGTATTCAAATGCTTTTCCGGATTAATATTAAATTAATAACTCTAATTAAATTTAATAAATCCCCAAAATTAAAAGTCATAAAAATATGGGGTATTACAATAGAAAGTCTAAGAGTTAAGTTTAAAGAATATAGAAAAAATAGAAAAAAGTAGAAAAAGGACTCGAGTTTTACCCCAAGACGCATACGTAGCCTATAGAGGCATCAAAATCCATGTAGTTCGTATACAAAATGAGGGGTGGGATTTATCCCATAAATCCAATCGGGGAGTTGTCTTATGTGTGTGTGTGTGTGTGTAAAAAAGTGTTTTAGTTGTGAGAAAAGTGTGAGAATTCCTGCTTGGAATTTATGAGCAAACCCTCCTTTTCTTATTTTTAGGATTTTATTTATATGAAAATAAGAGATGTGCAATAATACTAGATAAAAAAAAGTATATTATGATATGTGAGATGAGAGAATAAAAAGTGCTAAGTAATAAAACAAATTAATGCGAATTTAGGAGAATTTAAAGAGAGTTGAAAAAGTTGGACCTTCTTGGAGATCTTGGGCTTGATTCTTGGATGTTGGAGAGAATCCCTTGCACTTGGGTGATGATGGAGGATAGTTAATTCACCAAGTTTGATGAAAAATATGATGAAAGGTGAAGGTTGGAAAGGTATTTGGATGGGAAAATCACGCTGACTTCGAGAGAGGTTTTTCGCTGAGAGTGATGAATTTCAGATCTTGTTCTCCTTTTAAAATGAGGTCAGGCACTCCTTTTTATAGGCTCGGGGCATTGACGATCGTCATAGCCTTGGTCCTTCCAATTGGAAGGTGTTTTTAGGCACACTACCGATAGGCAGACTTTGGAACCTGACGTTTGGCAGTCTCTTTCAGGTTCATTCAGGAAAATCGATCGTAGAGCGCAAACCGTTGATTCAAATCGTAGGGCAAATCATTGTAAAGGTACTTCAGAGACCTTTGAATTTATTTTGGACTTCTCCTGGGTCCGGGAGTTCACTTTGGGTCAATTGTGGCTCAGAAGCATTCGTCGGTCCTTTGGACAGGGAATCGTCGGACGCAAACGGATCGTTCGTTCGCCTGGTAAGTCAGAATTGTACATGGGGAGGACCATTGGAAATTTTAGGGGATTTACTATGACATTCCAAAGAGTTTGACTTAGTTTGGGGAGTTTACTTTGGTCAACCGGGGCCTGGAAGCGTTCGGTGACCTTTCAAAGTAAAATGGATCGCTCGTCCGTACCGTAAGTCAGAATTGGGCCCAGAGCGGACCGTTGGAAAGGGTCTTTAGTGAACTTCAAAGATTCATTCAGTATCAGTTGAGATGAAAAGTTGACTTTGGTCAAAAAGATCCTGGGAGCGTCCGATTGTCTCCCGATCAGATTTTGGGGGAAATGGGTCGTTCATCCATACCGTAAGTTAGAATTGTGCATGAGACGGACCGTTGGAAAGGGGTTTCAGTTACTTTTGTAAATTCATTCAGTCTTGGTCGAGCTGAAGAGTTTAACTTTTGGTTAAACGGAGACTGGGAGTTCCAAATGGCCTCTAAGTCAGTACCCGGGGTATGACTTAGGTTTAAAATGATAAAGGGAGGTGCTAGGGACCTAAGGAGAGGTTAGGGGGTATTAGAATGGGGTGTCTACAGATCCCCTCGATGGGTGAGTTTGGAACAAATGATAGCCGTCGAATAGATACCACATGATGCCTTCGAAAGAGGATGACCAAAGGGTCGAGGTCGATTCTGAGTACCTAAGGATGAGGATGAATGGTTATGTGGGTCGAAGCCAATTCTGAGGGCTTGAAGGTGGGGGTGACCGATTCTGTGGATTGAGGCTGATTCTGAGGGTTTGAAGATTAGGGTGATCGATTCTGTGGGTCGAAACCAATTATGAGGGATTGAAGATGAGGGTGACCAATTCTGTGGGTCGAAGCCAATTCTAAGGACTTAAGTTGTGATGACCACTTCTGCGGGTCGAAGCCAATTCTGAGGGCTTAAGTTGTGACGACCAATTATGCGGGTCGAAGACAATTCTGAGGGCTTAAGTTGTGATGACCAATTCTGCGGGCCGAAGCCAATTCTGAGGCCTTAAGTTGAGATGGCCAATTATTGTGGTCGAAGCCAATTCTAAGGGCTTAAATTGAGATGACCAATTCTGCAGGTCGAAGCAAATTCTGAGGGATTAAATTGAGATGACCAATTTTACGGTTCAAAGCCGATTCTGAGGGCTTAAGTTGAAATGACCAATTCTTTGGGTCGAAGCCAATTCTGAGGGCTTAAATTGAGATGACCAATTTTGTGGGTCGAAGCCAATTCTAAGGGCTTAAATTGATATGACCAATTCAACGGGTCGAAGACAATTCTGAGGGCTTAAGTTGAGATGACCAATTATGTGGGTCGGAGCAAATTCTGAGGGCTTAAGTTGGGATGACCAATTCAGCGGGTCGAAGCCAATTCTGAGGGCTTGAGTTGAGATGACCAATTCAGCGGGTCGAAGCCAATTCTGAGGGATTAAATTGAGATGACCAATTCTGCGGGTCGAAGCCAATTTTGAGGGCTTAAGTTGAGATGATCAATTCAACGGGTCGAAGCCAATTCTAAGGGCTTAAATTGAGATGACCAATTCTGCGAGTCGAAGACAATTCTGAGGGCTTAAATTGTGATGACCAATTTTGCGGGTCAAAACCAATTTTGAGGGCTTAAATTGAGATGACCAATTATGTGGGTCGAAGCCAATTCTGAGGGCTTAAATTGAGATAACAAATTTTGTGGGTCGAAGACAATTCTGAGGGCTTAAGTTAAGATGACCAATTCTGTGGGTCGAAGCCAATTCTGAGGGCTTAAATTCAGATGACCAATTCTGCGGGTCGAACCCAATTCTGAGGGCTTAAATTGGGATGACTGATACGATGCAAATATTACGTATTTCATCCCTCGAACGAACGTATTTTAGCCCCCTCGGGTATCTTATTCCCTATATTTATGTCATTAACCGGACAACCTCGAATTTCTACATTAACATGTTTTCCAGGGGTTAATTGAGCTTTTATAGGTATTTGGATGCTAAGTGTGAAGCTCAGACGCATTTCGCTCGATTATAGTATACGATCGCAGGTTCAAAGGCATTTTAGTCTTTTCACAGCTTCGGAACCTGTCCCAACATATACATGGAAGTTGTATCCCTCCTCTCAAGCTTCATGTGTCCATGAAAGGTGTGCAATTTCGATTCAGAATGAAGAAGTTACGACAATTTCAGCGGATGAGAAAGGCAAACATCCCAAAACAGCATGTAGCTTGGCTCACCCTTGCTTAATCGATCGATCGATCCCTCAGTTTTCCACCATCGTGGGGAGAGAGTGGGCATGATATTTTACCATCGATCGATCGATCCCCTGTTTTCTGAGATATTTTTGCCTTATATTTTCTTTTCTCTTTTCTTTTCTATTTTATTTCCCAATTAGTATATAAGACTTTTTTGTTGTAATAATCAGATATGAAGCTTTAGAATTCGTTTTTAGGTTAGAGTAGCTTAGGGTTTGGGGGATCTCAAGAGTTTTTCTTTGATTCTTCTTGGTTTGACACCCAATTGGTTTGTAAGTTGCACTATTCATCTTCCTCTCCATTAATATAGTTATTTTCCATTAATTCTTGTTTTGATAATTAGGTTTACATGCTTTCTTCCTATGCTTTCTAGTGTAGATTTTCCGCATTTATTTATCGCATTTCATTTATTGTGTTTTTATCAGCTTTCTAGCTAATTTAATATAGGTTGTGTTTGAATGGAACTCACTCGAGTTGACGTGTTGCTTGGCTTTGGTGATGGCATTTAGGGGTCTATTTTGGGTGCGTTGTCCTAGTTATTACGCCTAGGGTATTTGACGGGGCATATCATGTCTGTCCGGGACTTACGACCTTTCGTGCGCAATTTCTGGGGTATTTGTTTACGCAAAAATTTTATTAGGCTTTTATGTGGATTTAGGGGTGTAACAACCCTTGGTTCAATTAACTTTTGAAACGAGACGCATGCGTAATAACTCATCGACCCATGTATCCATTTTATACAAATTAACTCGGGTGAGGGATATTCAACGCAACCTATAGTTTTACCACTTTTGTTAATCTAGTTTCATTTTCCCTTGCCTAGATTAAATATTTTCCTTTTATGCATCTTTTCCCTTTTTAGTTTGTAATCACCTTTTTCCCTTTTATTTCGAAGTATTAAATCATATAAATTCTAGAAACTCATCTCTGTGGATCTTTCGATACCCGACTTACTGTTGTGCTTACCTCGCAAGTGCAGTCATAATTTAGGTTTTTTCTATTGAGTAGGCGAAACGAAAACTACAACTGTGCACTTACACGCGCATGCCTTTCATGCTCGATCAAAATGGCGCCCTTACCGGGGACTTGTTTTTTTTAGACTTTATTTGATTTAGTATTTCATAGTATTTTCTTTCTATTTGTATTATTTTCTAACCTTTTTGCAGGACTTCCACATTTGAGCACTTAGAAATGCTTGAATTATTCCTGCGTGCACTTACTTTGTGGAATTTGCCTTTTCGATCCATTTTTGGGGTAAGCATGTCTTATTCCAATTCTTTCGGTAGTCATTGTTATAATTCTCAAAATTATCGCAAGCCTATGACTTTCAGTGAATACTTAGAATCCCAAAGTTTCACAAATTCAAATATGACTTTGGGTGAGTATAACGAAAGTCAAAACTTAGCTTATTGGAATTTTGATGATGATGATGATGATAATGATTTTGGGCCTTTACCTCCTCATAATAGGAATTTTGAAACGAATTGCAATAGTTTTCAAAATTCCTATAATAATGAGTTTTCGTTTAAGTCCGATGGTAATTTTCAAAGTTCCCATTTTCATGCATGCACACCTCGACCTATAACTTTTGGTGAGGGTTTGCGTATGTATGAAAATGATAAAATTGAAAATCGTTATCTGGAAGAAAATTGTTTGTGGGAACAAGACTTGGATTTATTATTTGAGTCCTACGACGATTTTGCTTTCGAGACTTTTGAAGTCGAGGAATGTTTTGTACCAAATGAGGATTTTGTGCCTACTTTGGAACAAACCATTCTTGACTTTTCCCATTGCATAATAGATATTGAAAGTGAGGATGAAAATGGCGTAATATCTATTTCCAATGAAATGATTTCTTCTTTGGCCCCCAAAGAAGAACATTCATTGAAAATGATATTATTTCTTTCGAAACTCAATCTTCATGCGATGACGATTCATCTCATGAGTTTGAATTTCTTTCATCCCCATTTTCATTCTCTATTACCACACTGTCTCAAGTACCCGATGATTCGGTTTCAAACTTTAATGTTTTAAACCTTTTTGCCTATGAGAAGTACTTGCTCGAGTCGCCTTCCACGATCGCAGCTTTGCCTTTGTGTGCGCCACCTCCCATTCCAATTTCAAAATCCTTTGGATGGTTTTCGAATTTTCTTGGTCCCCACATGTTTTTGTCACCCGTTCAATCCAAACCCCCCATCGCTCCTCCAAAAATTTTAATTGGCGATGGTTCATTTCTTCCGCCTTACACATGCCTTTCGTTTTTCAAACGGAATCCATATTTTTCGGAAGGCATGCTCGAGAGTGAGGGTACACCGGTTATCCTCCAAAGTCAAATTATTTTTACGGTGGACCCTCAACTATTTATACTTCTAGTGTATAGTTAGTGTGAAGTCTAAATAGTAGTTTGTATATAGTTAGCTTTTTATTATTTCTTTCTTTTTTATTTTTTCTTTCCTTTTTAATTTATTCTAATGTAATTAGTTAACTTTTTGTTATTTGTTTTTGCTATGCTCGGTACTAACTTGTTTTGTAGATTCTTTGGGCTTGTTCTTATGGGGATCGCTCCAATTTTGGGTAATATCGCTCTTTTCCTTCTTTGACTTGGTTCTTATTTTACATTGAGGACAATGCCAAGTTTTAAGTTAGGGGGTGTGGGATATTCTATCTATTTCTTTATTTAGTCCATGTTTTTTCTCACATGTTAGTTACTTAGTATGCTTTTCTTAGAAAATTCAAAAATTTCAAAAAGATTTTCTTTCTTTTTTCTCCTTTTTTGGGCATTTTGCCTTTGTTTCTGATGATAAATTTCAATAATTGCCCGATCCAATTGACAACCCAACGATGCATGTTCTCAATTTTAGAAGTTATTAGACTTTAGTCCTCGATTATTGATATTATGAATAACTTCATGAATTAAACTTTAATTCCATGAGCACGTGCACTTTCCTTGTTACATTGATTTGGTTTAATATTTTTATAACTCAGTAATATTTTGTTGCATTGTATATACTTACACCGAGTAAGCTTTGTACCTTTCGTCATTTTTGAGTGTATACACTATTCTTTTCTCATTGAAAAAATTGAATTCCTTGGTAATCTCACTATTCTTTCATTTGATCGTTCATTAATTGAGTTCATACTTGAAATGTGTTACTTGATCATGATTTTCATATATGGTTTTGACTCGAGAATTGCGTAAACTTGAGAAATGATCATAGGCCCTCTTCGTTATATCACCCATATTGACCTTGACCTCACCCTTATATGTTTACCCTCGTCAACCCCTTTGAGCCTAAATATTAGCCTTTCGTTTCATAACCCAAAATTCCCATAACCAACTCCAAATTGGAGTTATATACCATACATACACCTTCCAAACCCTTGTTTGGATTGTTACTTGGGATTGAATGATGTTTATTGTGTTGCGGTTGCAATTTAGGCATATGAGAGTGAGAAAAGTAAAGAAAAGAGATATGAAAAAAGTGAAGAAAAAGAGAAAGAAAAAAGGCAAAGAAAACAAAAGAAAAATGAGAAAAAGAAGAAAAGAAAAGAGAGAGAAAGTTGTAAATGTTGTGTATATAGTTCAATAAGCTTTGATTACTCTCCCCGATGATATATCTAATGCCTTTTTGGAACTTGTTTTCCATTTTTTGATATTTACCGCATTTTCCCATTATCCCGAGTTTTCATCCCGAACCCTTTGAATCCGTACATACATCCTTCATTTCGTACCCTAGACAAACCTACATTACAACCCTGTACAAGTCCTATGTGATCTTAGGTTGATGTAATTCAAAAGTCATAATAGTTTTGATAATCCGTGAAAATACATTTTGCCTCCTTTAATGTGCGGTATCTTTCATTGAGATTACAGTTTTTCATTTTATATATAGCGTTCTTCATTTTTGACATGTGTGCGGCCTAGTGTCCTTTTACATTTACTCTTTATGCCCGAATGTTTCGTGTGCTAGCTCCCTATTTCGAGTGAATTCACTTGATGAGTGTAATGCCCATGAGGATTGAATATATGCTTGCCTTTATATTTATCCGATTTATTTAAGTTTTTGCCAAATCACACTTTGCATGTGTTCGCTCCCCTCCCACATTTTAAGGTTTCAATTCTATGAGGTGCATTCTATAATGTTAATGATTTGAACTTTTGTTTGAATCCATTCAATGTGCTAATAATGTGTATGAAATCATTTTTTCCATTTTTTGGGCTTGTCGCATGTTGGTTTGGGCTTATTTTGAGGAAACCATGTGATGTTTGTGGGTACCATCCCTAAAACCCTCACGAGATGACACTCTTCCACTAGGGTGACCTAGGGGTTTAATGGCTTATTGCATACGCTAAATGCAATTGAACTGCCCGTGAAAGTGGCCTTTTGCTTTTATACCATACTTTTGTACTATCTCCTATTTTTGGTTTGCTTGTAGTTCTTGTTACATCCTATTTCATTGCTATGGACTAGCAATGTGTAAGTTAGGGGAAGTGATACGATGCAAATATTACGTATTTCATCCCTCGAATGAATACATTTTAGCCCCCCTCGGGTATCTTATTCCCTATATTTATGCTTGTTAACTAGACAACCTCGAATTTCTACGTTAACATGTTTTGCAGGGGCTAATTGAGCTTTTATAGGTATTTGGATGCTAAGTGTGAAGTTCGAACGCATTTCGCTCGATTATCGTACACGATTGCATGTTCAAGGGCATTTTAGTCTTTTCACAGCTTGGTCACCTGGCCTAACATCTACATGAAAGTTGTAGCCCTCCTCGCAAGCTTCGCGTGGACATGAATGGTGCGCGATTTTGATTCAGAACGAAGAAGTTACGGCGATTTCAGCGGACGAGAAAGGCAAACATCCCAAAACAGCATGCAGCTTGGCTCACCCCTGCTTTATCGATCGATCGACCAAAGGGGTCGATCAATCGATCCCTCAATTTTCAGCCATCGTGGGGAGATAGTGGTCATGATATTTTACCATCGATCGATCGATCATTGGGATCGATCGATCGATCCCCTGTTTTCTGAGATATTTTTGCCTTATATTTTCTTTTCTATTTTAATTCCCACTTAGTATATAAGACTTTTTTGTTGTAATAATCAGATATGAAGATTTAGAATTCGTTTTTAGGTTAGAGTAGCTTAGGGTTTGGGGGATTTTAAGAGTTCTTCTTAGTTTGACACCCAATTGGGTTGTAAGTTGCACTATTCATCTTCCTCTCCATTAATTCTTGCTTTGATAATTAGGTTTACGTGCTTTCTAGTGTAGATTTACTGTGTTTTTTTATCGCATTTCATTTATCGCATTTTCATCATGCTTTCTATCTAATTTAATCTAGGTTGTGTTTGAATGGAACTCACTCGAGTTGACGCGTTGCTTGGCTTTGGTGATGGCGTTTACGGGTCTATTTCGGGTGCGTTGTCCTAGTTATTGAACCTACGGGATTTGATGGGGCATATCATGTATGTCCCGTGCTTATGACCTTTCGTGCCCAATTTATGGGGTATTTTTTGACGCCAAAATCTTATTGGGATTTTATGCGGATTTAGGAGCGTGAAAATCCTTGGTTCAATTAACTGTCGAAACGAGATGCATGAGTAATAAATCGTCGACCCATGTATCCATTTTATACAAATTAACTTGGGTGAGGGATATTCGACGCAACATATAGTTTTACCGCTTTTGTTAATCTAGTTTCATTTTCCCTTGCCTAGATTAAATATTTCCCTTTTATGCATCTTTTTCCTTTTTAGTTTGTAATCACCTTTTCTCTTTTATTTCAAAGTATTGAATCATATAAATTCTAGCAACTCGTCTCTGTGGATCTTTCGATACCTAACTTATCGTTGTTCTTGCCTCGCAAGTGTAGTCATAATTTAGGTTTTTTGTATTGATTAGGCGAAACAAAAACAACGATCGTGCACCTACATGCGCACGCCTTTTGCACTCGATCAATGACCAATTCTGTGGGTTGAATCCAATTCTGAGGGATTAAGTTGAGATGATCAATTCTGCGGGTCGAAGCCGATTCTGAGGGCTTAAGTTGTGATGACCAATTATGCGGGTCGAAGCCAATTCCAAGGGCTTAAGTTGTGATGACCAATTTTGCAGATCGAAGCCAATTCTGAGGGATTAAATTGAGATGTTCTCGGGGAACTTTGCCGGGGAAATTACCTCGTGATTTTGATTTGATCTGGGGAGGTGATTGTTGGGGAAACTTTCGTGCCTTCTGGAGACTTTACCGGGGGAATAACCAATTTGATGCCGGGGAAGTGATTATGTGGTCCACGGTTTGGACGTATTTCTCGGGGAAATTTGAGACCTTTGGAGAATAGGAGATGATCCTGAAGTTTGGGATACTTTAGAGGTCCTCTGGGGACGTAGTCGAGGGAGGTTCACTTGGATTTTGAGAGTTCTGCTGGGGAAATAGGGGTTCCTCTTGAGGGAGTGTGAACTTTTCTTCGTGAAAATGTTCTAAATCCTTTTCGAGATTTTTAGGAATTTTTTGAGGATTTTCTAGGGTTTTCTGGTACTTTTTGGGAGTTTCTGTACAAAAATTTAAGGGGGGGTGCCGGGTGGCATGGTGTGGAGGGTGCCATTCAGCAGTGGCACGGACTTCTGAGCTGCCTCGAGAAGGCAAAGGGTTAGTGCCGATCGGTAGGTGGGGGTGCAGTTCCGGTCGGCATGACCCTAGGCATCCTATAAAAAGGGGAGGGATCTCCTCATTTTTCACAGCTTCTTGCCTTCTCTCTTTCTGCAATCTAAAAAATGACCTCTTTTGTGAGCACTGCAGTACACCGGGAGTGGTTGGTTGTTGATGACTGGGAGAACATGGAATGGAGGTCCACGGCGCCTCTTGCTTTAAGGAGTGAGAACTCTTTTGACGCATTCAATCCGGTTGCGGATGAGCAGACTTTGATGCGGGAGCCGTCACGTCATCGCTCTTCAAGGGTGGTGAACCCTGGCGATTATGTAAGTGAAATGACTTTTTACATTCTTTTTTTGGTGGTTTTCCTTTTTTTCTTGGATTTTGACAAGGACTTTTCTTTTGACAGTCTGATGTTTCTTTGTCGACTATACGTGCCCGCGGGACGACAGGGCTTAAGGATGTTTGGGAGCACCTTCCACCTGTGGTACGCTGGGTAGTATCGTCAGCAGGTTTTGGGAGGCTGGCGTTTGTGATGGATGAGACGCCTCGTTCGACGGCGGTCTTATGCGCTCTGGGGGAGAGGTGGTGGGACACTATCCACACCTTCTATTTTGTCTTCGGGGAAATGACTGTGACTCCCATAGACATGCAACAGCTGCTGGGGCTGGATTGCAATGGAGAGCAGATAGAGGTGGATTGCTATTTGCGGCTGAGGCCGAAGGCGGTGCGAGCCGCTTGGTGATGTGGGGAGGATAGTGTCTAGGGACTCTATTCGTCTGTCCTTGCTGAGGGATGTTTTTCTGGGCAAGGTGATTGATGTGGAGGATGGGCTCCAGGTGAGGCAGATGGCCCGGCTGTTCATTTTGCTGGTGCTGGGGGGATTTTTGGTGGCCTCGAGCGGCGACGTCATCCATTTATGGTTTTTGCCATATCTCAGGATGTTTTCGAACATCCCTCTCTATGATTGGGGGAGCCTGACTTTGGCTACCCTTTATTTTTCTCTGGATGCATTCATTCGGTGCTGTCGGTAGTCTTTCACTGGAGCCACGTATCTTCTTGAGGTATTCTTTAATTTGCGCATTTTTCTTTCATGCATTCGCATTTTTCTTATGCGTATATTTTTAATTGCGGATTTTTGTCTTTGGAAGATGTGGTTCTATGAGGTTATTGGGTGTAATACCCAGTCGATAGCTTTGAAGAACGAGACCATTGGAGACTTTTTCCGATTGTATCGATGGCGGAAGGCCAATCGGCAGTCGAGGAGGTCTCTTTCTCTAGAGGCGGTGCATCAGGTCCTGAATGGCCTAACCAGTGATAGGGTAAGATTTTTTTCTTCTTCAGTCCTGGTCTTTGTGTGTTATGACTCTGTATTTGACTCATATCTGCTGGGGATTTTTTTCAGGCGACTTTTTACCCTTGGGGGACTACTGTTCAGGATACGGGGTTAACTGGAGTGAATGCGCAGATGAGGCATTTGTTGGCACATGAGTTTGGCCACTCTTAGTATCTCCGGGGGAGGGGGTTCATCAGATTGCTAAGGAGGAAGTGGTGAAGCCACCTGTGAGGCCCCCTGTGTCTATGAGGCGAGAGCAGCTGCTGCCAGAGGATGCAAGGATAACGGCGATGATTAGCGAGTCCTACCTGTTGTACACCGATATGGCTATGTCGTATGATTATATGGACTTTGTGATGAGTTGGCAGATGGCGCCCAGCATATATGATGAACTGCCCTTCCCTCCTGTGGGTTCGAGTCGGTCGGTGGGGTCCTCCCACAGCGGTGATGGTCCGTCGATATTTGGGGCGACAGAAACTTTGGTGGTCCCCTTTGTGAGGTTGCATACTCCTTCATACAACATCCGACGGGCTGATGTAGGGATGGTGCCTATGTTAGATCGTCCTCATGCGATGGACCCAGAGGAGTTGGGCTTGACAAAGGAGGTTCTTCGTCCTTTGGTATATCTTTCTTTTCCTTTCCTTCTCTTCGATTTCTTTTGATCTTTTCTACTTGATACTGATTTTGTCTTTTCTTACAACAAGTCCGGGTGTCCACCACTTGGCTGAGGGATATCAAGGACTGGATTTCTTCGACGAATGCCCATATTCGGGATGCGGTTCATGTTCCTTCTTGCTTGGTTTCGTCTGCCTCATCCGGGGAGGAGTCTGGTTCGGGTAGCGATGGTGCGTCATATCGCTGCAGGGGAAAGAGAGAGCGTCGCAGGGACGGAAGCTCTTAGGAGAGAGAGGGGGAAGGGTAAGTGGGAGAGAGAGGGAGAGAGAGTATGGGTTCGGGCTGAGTCCCGTTCTTTTTGTTTTTCTTTATTTCGTGCAAAAATGACGTAACACAGAAACATATCTACGCAATGCAATGGAATTTCTTATTATCTTCTGTTAATGATGAATGAATCAATGCATGCACATAAGCTTTTTACTTTGCTGTTGAGACCGTAAAAAGAAATATTTTTGGGATTTTAAAGGAAAGTTTTATCCACAATGAGGATTTATACAAAGATGAAAAGGGGATTTTTGAAATTCTGTTGATAATATCAATTTATTTTTATTGAGTTGTCTGAATTTGACAAAAGAGGAAAAAGGGAAATTTCCAAAATTAGGGGGTTATCGATCGGTAAGCATCTTATCCTGCCTATCGGCAAGTCAGTCCAGTCCCATCAATTCAAAGCTTTGATTGGTACCCTCTTCAGCCTTTGGTACCTTATGGGGCAGGATTTCCTCCGATTTCTACAGGGATTGTGTCCTTTGTGAGGGTTTTCAATTATAAAAGAGGGGTAAGGGTGGAGTATTTTCATCACACCTTCACATCCTGACTTTCTTATTCTATGATATGGATATCCTTGGTAGTGTTGAGTTTGCCAACTACCTCGAGACTTTGGAGGAGATGTGATCCTACAATGTCGATTATGATGCTTTCAACATGCGTCGAGTTTTTTATGGCTTAATCGGCCCAAGAGTGGAACATGCTGATGACAGCTGTCGAGTTTCGGTATCCCGAGGATCATGTCTTTCGCTTCAGGTTTGATGAGACTTATCCTACTTACGAGGAATTTTCTGCCATGCTGGGGAAAAATCCCAGCGGTACCATGGCTCTACCTGAGTTTTCTCGTTCTCCTAGGGATTTATTGGTCGGGCTTCTTCATATTTCGCCCTCGACGGTAAGACCACTGGTGGCTGGAAGTATGATCTCCCTTCCGATGGTGTTGTAATCTGTGCATTTATAGGAAGTTGGTGATGCCGGATATGCCGAAACCGTCGTTCTGGGCTTGATTTCAAAATTACTACTGGTGATCGGGGAGAAGCTGGTGGACCCACAACTTATAGCTATTACTTTATGGATGTCTTACCTACGTAATCCTGCGACGGTGATACTGGCAGAGACCCTAGATGCCTGGCAAGAAGGTTATTATGAATTTCTAAGGGGTATCCCTGTGATGTTGTTCATGTGGTTGTCTGAAAGATTCTGCCTGGTGACTCCTTCGAAATATCCTTTTTCGGTTGTACCCAATTTCTTTTCGCTCCATTTCATCAGTGTTGGTCTGGATATCGGGAGCTGGGAGAACTGGTTTGTGGGGCACGGGACTCTAAATATGTACTGGTCAGTGCCTTGGTGGGGACAGCTGCTGCCTATTCTGGAACTGGGAGAATACCTATACGTCTGGCTGGTTGGTCTCAGACAGACCTCTTTTTATTTCCCTTGGCGGCTTCTTTGCTAATTTGGATGGAAGCAGATCGTGCCACCTCGGACACTAGACTTCTTTCCGATAGAATATTTGACAGAGCGTCTACGCATGCGGCTTGGATCTTTGTGGGAGATTCGGTGTCTGTCGACCCATCCCTCTCTGTCTGCTGGGAGAGTTTGGCACATCACTGTGGATTATATGAAGTGGTTGTAGAGAAGAGTGGTCAGCAAGATGTTGATGGAGACTGGACAAAGATGGCTTATTTTATCTGATACCATGGAGGGAGGTGTGGTAGTTTTTCCAAGGCTGGTTCGAGCTTATCGGTCCATGGAGCATCTGCGGCACTCCATTCAGGCAGGGGAAGCTTAGGGACCCCACGATGTACATGACGATGATGGAGAGGGATCCTCTGGTAGCTGTGGGTAGGACTCTTAGGGGGAGTTTATTTTGTACTGGGGAATAAGTTTGGGGATTTATTTGGCTTTTTTAGGAAGGTATGGGGGGAGGGAGTTATCCATTCCGTTTCTTATGTAATTGCACTATAATTTATTATTAATGAAATAAACAAGTTTTTTATCATCCAGCTGTGCCTTTTGATGAATTTTTTATTTTTGAATTATCTATACCGATCGCTAAGGCATGCATAATCTATTTGTTGAAATATATGTTAGAATAAACTGTTGTTCTCGGAGATAAGAAAAGAATAGTTTTTTGTTAAGAAGAAAGGGTCGTGCTCATGTAAGATGTATGAGTTTCCTACGTACCTCTGGAGGTTTTTGAAAATTTTCAATTTTTCTGAGAATGATTTTTACAGAGGATCATGCCCATGTAGTTCTGGGTAGAGGGAAATGAAGAGATTTTTTTTAGAATAGATGGGAGATGATCAGAGTCGTAGCGCGCTGAGATTTTGAACTAGGGGTAGAATTTCTTGAGACGGTCCAGATTGACTAGACGATCCATCTCCTCTCCATCTAGGTTGGTGAGCATGGCGGCACTATCGGACCATATTTTCTTAACGATGTATGGGCTACTCCAATTGGGCTTGAATTTCCCTCTGGGGTCCCAGATGGGCTCTACTATTTATTTGAGGGGTAGATCATCCTCTCGGATACTGCGATCCTTGACTCTCTTATTGAATGAATGCGTTATTCGACGATGGTACCCTTGTATGTGATACAACGCCTTCAGTCTCTTTTTGTCCAAGAGTGATAGATCATCGAGACGGATTTGATGCCAATCCTCCTCACTGACCTTGCTTTCAATCATAACACGTAACGAGGGTATTTCTAGCTCCACGGGTAGGGTTGCTTCCATGTCGTAGACTAGAGAGTAAGGGGTAGCCCCAGTAGAGGTTTGGATTCATGTCCAGTAGCCCCAAAGGGCGTATGGAATTCGATCGGCCCAATCTCAATAACTTTTGGTCATCTTACTGATGATGGCTTTGAGGTTTTTATTGGCGGCTTCGACTGCACCATTGGTCTGAGGATGGTAGGGAGAATATTTATGTCTCTAAATCCTATACTCGTTGACCACTTTTGTGACTTCTGCCTCGAAATGCAACCCGTTATCTGAAACTAGCTCGTGCGGGACCCTATATCGGCAGATGATGTTTTTTTTATGAACTTGGCCACTTTCTTGGCATTCAGAACTGCGTATGACTCAGCTTCGACCCATTTGGTGAAGTAATCAATGGCCACTCGAATGAACTCATCCCCGTTGGAGGCCTTGGGTGTAACTTTCCCTATGATGTTGATGCACCAGGTGGAGAACGGCCGGGAGAAGTCATGCTGTATAATTCACGCGGAGGTAGGTGTTGAAAGTTGGAGAACTGTTAGAATTTGAGGCATCTCCGAACATAGGCGATGCAATCCTGGATCATGGTGGTCCAATAGTAGCCTTGTCAGATGATCTTCTTGGCAAGCATGTGACTGTTCATGTGGGGCCCGCATTCCCCGTTGTGGATTCTCTGTATTACCTCTTCAATGTCAACCCCTACGATGCAGTGTAGATGGGTTCTATCGAAGTTCCTTTTGAACAGTGCTTTGTTACAGATGATGTATTGGGCGGCCAGTCTTCGGAAGGTTACCCGGTCTTTCTTGTTGGAACTATCGGGATACCTACCATTATTGAGAAGGTTCCAGATATCATAATACCAGCAATTGGCTAGCTCAGGATCTTCTTTGGTGATGAGCTCAATGTGGTAGCAATGGGTTGGTTTGTCTTGCTTTTGTATTAGGAAGGGGGTCATTGTTATTCCTTCGGGAATGTCGACCATAGAGGCTAGGGTAGCATGGGCATCGGCTAGGTTATTTTTTGCTCGAGGTAGGTAATGGAAGGTAATTTCTTGGAATTAGGAATCTAGTTCTTCTGAGTGGGCATGGAAGGGTTGGAGTTTCTCATCATTGACTTTCCATTTTCTGAGCACCTGACTAATGATGAGGTAAGAGTCCCCGTAGATATTTAGGCATTGAATACCTTTCTTGAGCGCATCTTTGAGGCCTACCGTACATACCTCATATTCAGTCATGTTGTTAGTGCAGGGGAAATCCAATTTGATGGCGATGGGAGTGTGGGAGTCATATGGGGCAATCAGAAGTATCCCAATTCCATATCCCTTTTTATTGGCAGCGCCATCGAAGGTCATCTTAATCAGCGCAGCGAAAGTTTTCATCTGGGAATTCAATGATCCAGACATCAGCTTCTTCCATGGGGTAGTTAGCGAGGTAGTCAGAGATGGCTCTTCCTTCCCTGGATTTTTGTGTGACATCCACGATATCAAACTCAGCTAAGATCATCAACTATCGAGACATTCTATTGGATAAGGCGGGCTTCTCAAGAAGGTACTTGATGGGGTCCATTTGGGATACAAGCTTAATGAGGAACGATAGCACGTAGTGTCATAACTTTTGGGTGACCCAAACAAGTGCGATGCATGCTTTTTTCCAAAGTAGTGTAGTTGACTCTGTACCCGACCAATTTTTTACTAGCGTAATAGATGTCTCTTTCTTTGCGAGAATCCTCAAGGCATTGGGCTAGTAAAGTCCCA
Source organism: Sambucus nigra (assembly GCA_949130495.1). Lineage (NCBI taxonomy): Eukaryota > Viridiplantae > Streptophyta > Magnoliopsida > Dipsacales > Adoxaceae > Sambucus > Sambucus nigra. The sequence goes on along the minus strand of OX422219.1, from coordinate 344,261,463 downwards.
GCTGCAGTGTCGGTTATTGTTAGGTATAGGAGCAAGACCAGGTTGTGGTGTCATGAGTACCTAAGGTTGGGTCAGATATTATTTGATTCGATCAAAAGCTCCTTGGCAGACCTCGTTCCAAATCTTGGTTGAATCCTTTCGGAGGAGTTTGAAAATAAGTTCGCAGATGGAGGTTAGTTGGATGATGAACCGGCTGATGTATTGCAATTTCCCAAGGAAACCATAGACTTCTTTTTTGTTCGGGGAGGTGGCATCTCAAGTATGGCTTTTATAATGGCATGATCTGCTTCTATCCCTTTCTCACTGACCATGAATCCCAAGAGTTTTCCCTTTGTAACACCGAAGACCCATTTTTTTGGATTGAGTCTCATCTGATATTTTTGCAATCTTTCGAATAACTTTCGAAGAGAGGGAACATGACCTTCTCTAGTTTTGGATTTGATAATCATATCATCCACATAGACCTCGACTTCTCTTTGAATCATATCGTGCAGGATGGTTGTGGCAGCCCTCTGGTACGTAGCCCCAACATTCTTGAGACCAAATGGCATAACAGTGTAGCAAAAGATTCCCCATGGGGTGATGAACACGATTTTTTCTAGATGATCCGAGTGCATTTTGATTTGGTTGTATCTGGAAAACCCATCGACGAATGACTTGAGAGCATGCTTGGCTTTATTGTCCACGATCATGTCGATATTGGGTAGCGGACAATTATCCTTTAGAGAGGCTTTGTTTAAGTCCCGGTAGTCTACACACATTTGAACTTTCCCTCCTGATTTCGGCACTGGCACTATGTTGTCTAGCCATGTGGGATATTCAATCATATGAATGAAACCCATGTTCAACTGTTTGACTACTTCTCCTTTGACTTTGAGTGACCATTCGATGCGGACCTTTCTTAACTTTTGTTTAACTGGCTTGTAATCTGGAAGAGTCGGGATCTCATGCTGAGCTATTTCAGGATCAATGTCGGGCATATCGCCATAGGACCACGCGAAGACATCCACGAATTCCTTTAGAAATTCTTCGAGCTGTGCATGCTCATGGTCGTCAAGGGTAGCCCCTATCCTAATCTCGCGCAGTTGGCTACTAGAATCGAGGTTAATAATAACAGTCTCTTCTTCATCAACTTGAACGCGGTTATGTTGTTTGTTATTAACCTTATTTAGATCAGTTAAGAATTGTTTATTTGCAAAATCATCATCATCAAAAGTTTGATTAGAATCTAAACAATTAATGTAAGGCACAGCAAGCACTACAAAAAAAAGCCTTTTTATGACATCTTTTAAGTGTCATAAAATGCATTTTATGACACTTTATTTTTTAATAAAAAGCTTCATGAGTTTGGGTATCATAATTGATACCCATAAAAAGTATCATATTAGGTAACGGTTATATATGACTTTTTCCAAAAATGTCATATTCGCTACAAAAAAAAGGTCATTATATACCCTATAAGATGTCATATTTGATTTAAAAAGCGTCATGATAAATAGTTTTCAAAATTTTAAAAAGGTCATATAAAAAATTTCATCACATGAGGGTTTAATATAAATGGTCATAAATTAAACATATAATTAAAAAAATTAATAATCAATATTAATGTCATAGTTGACAAATAAATCTAAACACAAATCAAAATTTACAATAACATAAAAACAATATTGAATTTTTTCGTATTTGCAGTCAAGTACACCTAAAATGCACCAAACCAAGCCATTTGCCCATATAAGAAAATAGTGGGACATAAATAGATATACCCACCATCTACATTAATTATTCACAAAAAAATAATGACCTACCACATGTATCATAACTAGATATACCCATTATGTACATCATTCAAAAAATATATCTCCAAAAAAATTTACATCCAAAAATCACTCATAAATGCGTCGGTCTTCCTTTGGCTTTCGCGAAATTGTGGCGACACTTCAAAAGATCCAAATCATGTTGAAGCTCATTGATCTCATGAGTTTGATATGACGACTTTCCTACTAAATCCTTCATCTAAACAAAACAAATAAAATCACATTTAGTTTTTCACATCTAAATGAAAAGGAATATAAAAAATATATTTAAAAACATGTGACCTTCATTTTTATAGACTTAGATGAATTTTTCAAGAGCTCTCGCATGAACTTTAATACAAAAAAATCACACATAATTTCCCCTCGTTGTTTAGGGACTTGAAATAAAGGAGTTATTATATTACCCATATCAAATGTGAATAAATAAATATTAAATTTAATTTATTGAACAAATACCTTAACACTCTCCAAGTCTAGTAGTGATAATTTTCCTTTTATTGCTAAAAATGATCACGATCGTATTGTCCAACAATGATACACCTTTCACATCCCTCTAAGTAGATGTTCCTGCATAAGTTTAAAACAACATATAGAAATCTCTGATGAAACGTAAATCACAACATATGAATTCCAGTTTTTCTAAAGTATTAAGATGTGCAAAATTAATGTAAATTTTTTTTTCTATAACACAAATAATTATAAAAAAAATTAAAAATTTGGGCAAAATTTCCTTTGTTTATAGGACTATCCACCCAGTTTAAGAAATAAAAAAATCCAACAACAATATATATCGGGTGGAATCAATGGTTGTCTTGTTGAATGTGCGGCTTGCACTACTAATATTTGGACTTTTTTTACACCAATTTTGAAGTAAGAACCCTGTAAAATTTAACAAAGCCACTTGAAAAAATATAGATAAACAAAATCTACTCTAACAAATATAGCACATACAACTCTTTTACCATGAAGATAGCCATCACTTCTATCCAAATAATAGAGTATCCCATCCAAATTCTACACAATAGTCATTGATAAATTGTCTCTGAAATAAAGATTAACAAGGTTGTGATAGAAGGTAGATCCTTTTGTCAACTGTGCTTTTGGTTAGAATGTACTTGTATTCTAGGAATTTCTCATCAGTTTCAGTTTGTGTGTTGTATTGTGAATGTAACTCGGTTCGAACTGATTTATGTGATTTCTTTTCTAATGGCACACATGACCTTTTGATAAAAAAAAATAGATTATTTATATCAAAATGGGCTCCAACTGGATAGGTTTCAGTCACTCCAGCAGCCAACACCACCAACAAATGAAGTCAAACCCAAGTTTTTAATTATGAACCAATTACAATGCCAAAAACTGAGATATATTTCTAACGGCTATGGTAGGATCCCTTCACCGCAATTTACGAATCCCACCATTTAGGCTCATGCTCAGTTGTGTGCTCAGGACTTATCATTCATAATATTAAATTATATGATTTGTTACAGTTTAGTAACTATACATAAAATAGGGAGCCACATAAGCTATTATGGAGTGTAATTATGATATTTAAGCAGTGTTTGTTCATTGATATGAATGTATGAGAAATCACCTGCTTGAGGTTGATGGCAGGACTGCAAAGGAGAGAAGCCATAAGGTCATTGTTTGAGAGTATGGCTGCAATAGCTCCATAGGTAAGGCCAAAGCTAATAGAATTATAATGACAAGGAAATGCAAAATTGATGAAGATTTTCATATTATTAAAATTAATATTAAAAAAATATAAACTTCATCTAGAGCTACACAACATCTGGTAGCACCCATATTACTTTATATGCCAACAGAAAATGGTAGTGTATGAAAGTTTAGACCATCTTTTTGTCATGTTGTAAGTTCTGTAAACAACATATTATTAGGATAAATTATAAAGATTTTACCCACTCCATGGCATTACATATATGACAATCAAAAAAGATTTCCAATTGAAAAACTTCTTTCGATCCATCCTAAGACTAAGGACACAGATTTTCTGCTGTAAAATACTTTCCTAAAAACAAGAGTCCTTTTTTAAATCAATTATCGAATTCAAAAATAGTATTAAAAAAAATTGTAACCTGTTAAATTAGTACCCTAATGATTTGAATGAGATAGCCCTAACAAACACGGTTGTTCAACAAAATGAAAGGGCAGAAAAAGCATAGTATGTATGTGGCAACTGAATAGTAGTTATTAGTAAGAAAGTTCTCTGTTAAGGTTTGCATTTGTGAAAGATGCATAAATATTAAAAAAAAATTGTATAATGTATTTACCTAAGCAACAGACGCTTCAGTGTAGGATTGTTGTGCTTCCATTTCAGTAGTTCCCGTGATTTGCTAAAATATGCAAAGAGGTCGTTAACAAGACGTTAAATAGATATTTATGAGTTAAAAAGTTTGTGTGGAATGTACATACCCGAGCATGACCCAAGTTATTGAACGTAATCTGCATTTCCGATTCAGAAGTTCCTGTGATGTTCTAAAATAAGAAGAAAGTTAGCTACTGAAAACGGTTAGTAGAATGTACGTATCGTACATGGAGTAATAAGTATGAATGAATAGACAAATTGTAAGAATTTAAATGGATTCTAATTGATGAAAAGGTATAAAATTAGAACTGGTACTATTTTAAATTGGGAAGAGTGTTTGCTTTCTATCTTGTTTTCCTATCATACTTGAAATGAAAGTTATAGAAAATTATTTGCGATAGAAATCATCCTAGGATTACCCCTCTTAAGATGAAAGTATTCTAATAGAAAAGTCATCAATACAAATACGTATTTAGGTAATAACCCAATCATTCTTAACTCTTGTAATTTCATCAAGATATTTTGTCCTCTGTATATCGTATTGAGCTTATCAGTTATTTAACACCCATCCATATTCCATATAAAATCTCAATTTCATGCTAGTATATATTGATGAACAGAAAATTTATTTGTTCTATGTAAGTCATAGAAGTAAGGTATTGATGGTATATAGGCAATATAGATGCAATAGAAAAAAAATACACATATTAGATTAGTCAAATTCAGGGCAGTGAGCTTATCTATCAGATCTTGTGCATAAATCCTCATGTGTAGTGAAAATTAAACAACATCAATATCTTTCTTTATCTCTCTTATTTATTATGAAATTAGTTTCATCAATTACCAATTATGTTTGTCTCCTACTCCTGAATCGGACAATACATGCGATATTGTCAAGATAGCGGTCATATTTACCTTTAAAAGTTGATTGTAATATTGGTTTGAGATTTATGAATTGTGAAGTTAAGTATTTTTAAATCTTAATATAGTATTCACGTTTTACATTATATATATGTTATTCATGTCTTTGAATATTATTAATTGTGGTAGTCGTGTCGCATTTTAAATGGGTAGTGCTGTGTTAGGTAAAAAACATGATTAGTAAACAATTATGTATTCCTGAAAAAATAAATCTAAAACACATTTATACAGTTTAGCCACACGTATACAACAGTGAAAACTATAGAACATACAGTGTTACATTTACACAACTTATGAAAAAATTTAAATATCCTACATATTGGTTTGGCATTCTCAAATTCTGAATATTGAATGTTATATAACATCAGTATGAATGTTAGGTTCAATTTGTAGTTACAGAGGTAAAAACATACACAAAATTTTATTATATATATGGTGGACCAATTTCCTTTATATCACAGCTGTGGCAAATTATATAGTGAAGGAAAATTCTATAAAAAAAATAGAGGATGCACTCAAATCTTACGTACTATTTTTGCTTTTTAAAAACTTACATAACAAACAGAGGATAATTCTCTCGATATACACTTTTCTCGTGTCCATTGTGTTACTAACCTTTGGGAGAAAATCTGCAGGAAAATTTTCAGCCCCTGACTTTTTAACCTTTGGAATGCTACTGTAGTGTATTTTTCAGTGTTTAGAGAACATTACCCCCTCTATCCACATAAATATTGCCTACATCATAATATGAATTATTATCATTTTCTAACTGTACTTGTCATAAGAGAAACACAGTGGATGACCTTTTAATCCTAAAAAAGATCAAAGTCTTAGCATGCCCAAAAAAATCCCCTAGTATCATTATTGTCATTTAGACTCCCCCACAAAACCTTATGGATCAAGATCTACACTATTGGTATAGAAAAAGGAGCTCTTAGCTTCTCTGATGGTATGAAAAAAGGTATTTTCATAAACAAAAGGTTACTGACACAGTGGACTCAGACTTGAACATAACTTTGTTCACATTGCTTGTCATATCCACATTGGTTTGAACACCGAAAAATCTTTGCCCAAATAGAAGATAGGCAACAAATTTTATCATCCCATACTTTTCGTTACACATGACTTTAATTTTGAGCTATTAGTCATTAATATAACACTGAATAATAGAAAAATGTATCGGTTGTCCTACTTAGTTTTAATGTGCTTCCCCTGTTCGACAGCCTACATGGTTGCCGGCGAATTTTCTTGACCTATTAAAATACCAGTATAGACTTCTGGTCATCCAAGATGAACTACAATCCTAACACAGAAACTTACATCAACAAATTGACATTGATATAAACAAAGCAGACTCTACTAAACTATAAAATTTGAAATGAATATATGATCACATAGAGATCATACTAAACTACAAACGTAATGTCATTCAAAATAAATTGAAACCTATAAAACATGAACTTACACCAATAAATTTTGAATATTGCTCAATTCCAAATATGAACTGAAACTGATATTAACAAATTAGAGAATTGAAAGTCTAAAGAAAAGTACTCTTTCATCACGACAATCTCTCTCTACATGAGCAGATTATATGAAGATTTTTAACTCTCTCTCTCTAAATATGTTCAACTCTCACTTTCTATATAAATATTAGAAGATTACCTGAAGATAGTGATGAATATTTGGGGTTGGGAGTAAAATGGAAGGAATTTGAGGATTTGCGAACGACGGATGTGGCGACGAGGCAAGTTTGGGAGATATGCGGATGGTAGATGTGGCGACGAGGTGACTGTTTTAAAGTGTTGGAGGGGATGACGCGGTGGGAGAGGAGAATGTCTTTAACATTTTGGAGGGCTTTGATGGCCAGGGACATGAAATTCGGGGACACTCCGTGGACATTTCGCCAAATTCTACCCCCCCCACACACACACACAACAAACACACGCACGTGCACAAATCACCGTGGATTTTTTTTGGAGCAAGTGTTGCAAAGCCTATAAATAAAGGGCTTGGACTCCTTTAATACCAAATTGGATAAATTAGGCATGCTATCGAATAAGTTTGGCAGTATCTCCAAACCACAGTAATTGAAGAAATCCAGCTCCAATTGGGTCAAATTTGGAAACATTAGCCAATCAAAAGCATCAGCATAGCTAAGCACCGCCATAGTTGCAACTCCTAAGGTGATAAGATTAACATTAGAGATATATTTGACAAGCACACAATCTCGATTAGCATGTTCTAAGGATCCTTCTACAGTTTCTATACAGCAGACACCAACATCAACCTCTGCTTTAACTAATGAGGATACATTACTCGGCGTATAGTTGCCAAGAAATCATCTCGGATTGTAAGATATTGAAGAACTGATGTCTTGATCATAATATTACTCTCAAAATAAAAAAATAAACCTTTAAACTAAGTAAATGTTAATTTCTTCAGAGCAGGTGCTGAAATATTTATAAGTATTTCCCCATTATCCATTGGATATCCTCTGATCTGTAATTCTTCGAGCACAGGGCAACCACAGAAGAGCTTTTGTATTAAGTCATTATTTGGAAAAGTATTTGAAACATGGAAGGTCTTGAGGCTTGGAAAGTAAATAGAGGAAGGAACATTTAACAAAAGATTAGGTGACAGTTTAAGGACTACCAATGTTTTGCAAGTAAAGAGGTCAACAGGTAACTGAAGATGATATGTTATGAAATAACACGTGAGGATATTGATATCAAGTTGTTGGATATTGTGGTTAACAACAAGTCTCATCCATGCATACAAATGAGACACATCAATCCCTTGAGTAAATAACAAACCAAACTTTTGAATACATGATTGGTCATGAAAGAGAAATAGTCGATCTACAAAATTCACGTAGCAATTTCTCACCTTCTGATTACGATGTTTGCTGTCTTCATGAATAATTAGGATGGGAACATAATTCCATAGGTTCTTCCAATTTGATGATTGAATGTTGGTCCGAAACACACATTTTATTCAAAGGAAAGTGAGAATGTGAACAAGAACCGAATCAGGTAAGTTGCTGATCCTATCCTCTCGAGTCCCCATGTTCGCCTTCTTTAAACCTCTATTCCTATGTGCAGTTGAAGCCAATGCCATGTTGGTGTACATTGGTTTCATTGTTGTATATATTACCAAAACTATAAGGAACCCAAATGGAGATGTCTGTGAAATGCCAAAAGGTAAACTGAAAGATAGTGTACATAGGGACGGATCTCCACTAGGGCGAGGAGGGGAGAAGGCCCCTCCTGGTGAAGAAATATGAGAGTGAGTAATGATAAATGTAGGTTGTTTTGATTATTTTACCACAATTTATCAGTTGTTAATGTTAAATTATTTTTATTAGTGTCATTTATCAGAAATATTTTTTTTCCCAAATTGAATGGAGCTGCAAGTTTGCTTAGGTCTTCCGGAGTAAAATATCGCAGGTGCTCACTTAAAGTTTTAAACGAACTTTAAATTAACATGGTCAAGAAGTGATCTTCCACACCTAACCACCTCAACAAATGATTTAGAAGTTGTTTAAACACACAAGGATCACCATGAATGGCTGCCTTTCCAAGAGAGGGAGTGTTTGTTGCCATTTATTTAGCAAAAATAGCAAAGGTACAACTAGGGTAAAATTTTATTAAAGAAATTCATAATAGACTTGCCTCTTAGTTTGTGTTTGGGATCAATTCTATGCATTGGAATTGAAATGAATTGAACTCTATACAAATGATCAGTTTGCTAATGTGTAACATTCAATGAATTATTAAAAAGAACGTGGTTATAATAGTGAAAAGGTTAAAACGAATTTACAATTTGTCTATTATGGCTTGCCTTAAACCAAAAGTAGACTCATCAAAGATTAATGAGTATAAAAGGAAAGGCGAAGGGGCAGGGAATACCCTTCCCATGGATATATATATATATATATATATGTTTATGGTCGATGGTCTGGGCCTAGGAAAGGCGGAGGGGCAGGGCATATTGCCTAGGCGACCCTAGGCTTGCATTTTTAAAATAGTTCCCTCATTTCAGTGGGTATCTTAAGATATTGCAGTACAATGAGGGTTACTATCATATAAAATCTTTAATAACCATGGAGAGGCTGGAGCAGTAACTCTATTAGAGTTATTCTCTTTTCTTAAAGTTGAGCACCTAAGTAGATTGATTAAATCCATATCATTATATTATATTGATATTTACAAGTCAACATTCTAATCCATATTTCCAATTCAAATATTATGAAACCAGTGTTTGTTTCAATATCATCCAAGAGTAGAAAGCATGTTAACAGGAATTTGCAACAAGTAGACTAAGAGTGATGTTTAGGAGGACCAACCTGAAGAATTTGCCACCCCTCTTTTTCAGATAACTACATTACAATTGAAAGAAATAAAATAAATGGAATATGTCAGTGGAAGGGATTATCCAAAAATTTGCCATATACAAATGCAAAAGGGAGATGTAACAGTATATTAAGCCTAACATGGTAAAGATCACCCACAGGAAGGAGAAAATTCTCTACTAACCTTATGCAACACAATATCAAAGGGGCCTTATTCTAAAAGGGGCCTGATTTTGTCAATAGCAATAAAAAATATCCCCTTGTTCCTGCATAACACACCAAAATGATGCATTTAATTAGTTGCAATAATACCTCTACCAAGTGTACTAATGATCTGTAAATTCTCTACTAACCTTATGCAGCACAATGATTTCTCTTAGAACTTACAAAATAACCCTCCCACCTTGCTAAACAAAAACACCATAATAGTGCTAAAAATATTATTTTACTGATAAGAAGAAGTTATTAAGATGCACAGACCATAATCTAGGCCTCAAATTATCAGGTAGTAAAAGATTGAACACTCAAGTTGCTTTATGAGTACTTGAGTATTATGAGTCACAATACTCGGGAGAAGAATTTTTCAAAACAGAATATACATAAAAATAAAAAAGAAGTTAATTTCGTCAAATGTCAACACATTAACTGAGTTTAATCGAAATGAAGTATTGGTTCAATAACTATCACTAGAACAAGAAAATTGACGTAAACTACATGTCAATGGCTAAAAGAAATACCAAATCCTAATTTTTAGAGAGAGAATCAAAAGATGTCTTATGTTTCAATAATGGCAAAATTAACTACAAATGAGGTCATATGGGCTATTTATGTGGAATGGATTACTTGTTAACCAAGTAATTAGCTAAAATGACTAAAATGACCAACTAATAACAAAAGAATCCCTAATTAGTCCCAAACATGCTTGGAGACTAATTAAAGACTAAAAAAAATGAAAGAACTAAAATAAAAGAAAGCCTACTACAAAATATTAAAAAAGACAATTAAACCCTAATATAACCCATTTCCATCAAAAATACAACTATTTTAAAATACCAATTACCAAAACTTAAATTAATGAACATCTTTGGTTCAATAACTATTTTAAAATACCAATTACAAAAACTTAAATACCAATTTTATTGACGTATGTTTGGACTTAAACATATGACAAAGATTCGATTCCACATCGTTTTGTAAATCAAACATAAATGTGCATAAATTAGGAAATACGAAGAGTTTATGCATTCATATAATCGTGAATTCTAGATTAATTTCTGATCAAACAAGTCATCATATGTGTTCAAATCCCAATCAAAAACTATTTTATTCGAATACAAATTTGTGTATATATACTTCCAGTAACAAGATACGAATTAAGTTTATACCCCTTGGAGTGTCCGTGCTTATCTCCAAGCAACTTGATCACTGTTTTAAATTTTTGCTCCTTATACTAGTTAATTTTGGCAACTAGGAGCCCGGTGAGGATGTGGTCATTTTCCACGAGTTACTTTTGTGCCCCGTGGGATGTCTGTGCCTCTCTTTGGTCCACTCGATCGCTGTTTTTAGTTTTCACCCCTTAATGCCCACTTTAATCCCCAAAACAAGCTTATAATGGCTAATGTTAGCAACCGGGAGACCAAAGAGGATGCGATCGCTTCCCACGGGTTACTTTTATGCCCCATGAGGTTTCCATGTCACTTAATGCTCAATTATAACACCAAATGAGCATATACTAGTTAATTTTGGCAACCGGGAGCCCAGTGAGAACATGGTCAATTCCCACGGGCTACTTTTGTGCCCCATGGGATGTCTGTAAACGAAATTGAGAAATAATAGGCATTTATTAAAAAATATATAATAATAGCAATTAACACTAAATACTACTCCACTCTTCATGAGACAAGAAGCATAATTGAGCACTGCACCAAACAACAATCATATTAGCATTAATCCAAATTGTAATAGTAACGAACATATTGAGCCAAGTCAATGAAAGATTTCACATGTCATAAATTGCAAAATTTCACAATAAACAGATGGTGTGACCCAAATCATTCCATCACCGGCCCTATCACCAATAACAGCAACATAAAAAATCTTTTCTTCAGTAGTATAACCCCAACGCCAATGAATAATTCACATTAAGACTAAAAAACAAAGCACTATAAACAAATGACGAATATGGCATTGAGAACATAAATTCTTCATATACCACCTCCCGATTAGCATATAGTGGTTCACATTGATCCAACACATATTCATTAAGCCAAAGAAAGTATTTACATTGCAGTAAGAGTGCGTATTACACCTATTACTATATTTTAAATAACGGCCAATTGACACAAATAAGTTGCAAGTAGTTACAATTTCTTTTACGTATTTAGTGTAAAAGCATATGTTAACATATTGTATATAAAAAATGTTTGCAATACAAAAAATATTTACATAATACATTTTTTTTATACACAAATTGTTTGCAATACAAAAATAATATAATATTCAAATCCATGTCCAGTAAGTATTATAATAAATTAAAAAAAGAGTACAACATAATGATAAATATAACTAACTGTAATAAGTCTATAAATGTAAAGACAAAATTTGAATTAATCCATACAACATTACATCAAATTATATGCACAAAAAACTTGAAACCGTTGCCATTTTACCAATTTATTTAATCTATACAACATTATATCAAAGTGAAAATCAACTATAAGCTATGAAAAGACCAGCCAACCTCAACAAAATTGGTGATCTTGGAATTTATGTTCACAACTCCTCGATGACCATAAAACCCACAAAACCTTAATTAAAATTTGACAAATACAATCAATAATTAACTACAGACTAATAAAAATACGAGCATCAATTACCTGTATTGACCAAACCTTTATTTTCAAACTGAATACCCGAATTTGAATTTTCAAATCTATAAGAAGATGAAATCGATTCCCTAAATCATTTCTAAATTGTATTATGAAAGATCGGGTCAAATTTGTGTGTGTGTGTGTGTGTGTGTGTGTGTGTGAGAGAGAGAGAGAGAGAGAGTACCTGATGATGAGAGAGAGAGAGAGAGAGAGAGAGAGAGAGAGAGAGTACATGACCGATCAAATTTGGGTAATTTTGTGTCATAAAAATGTTTCGTTCTGGGGGGAAAAGTCTGAGGGTAACTAATGTCGATTTTGGGAGGCTAGGTCAGGAGAAAAGAAATTCGTTTCAGATGGGGGCGCCAATTTTACGCGCCTCTAAATTTTTTGGAAAAAGGGTCATATGTGTAATACTTACTACATATGCATTTATATTGTTAATAAAAAACGTCATAATATATAATTAATATATGATGATTACACTAAAAGTATCATGTAAATTAATACAAGTACATATTTAATGACAGTTTATAAAAAAAGTGTCATATAGGTAGTAGTATTATACTTTTAATGTGACTTTTTTTTAAACTGTCTTAAAGTCAAATTTAAAAATGTCATAAAATGGGATTTTTCTTGTAGTGAAGATACTCAAAATCTTCTTTTATTTCATTGATAGGAAAAACAGCATTGAGAACCTCGTCAAAGGAGGTCTCGATTACATTGGAGCAAGGATAGACAACAGAAGAAGAAATAGGGTAAACATTGGGGTTATGTGGGATTTCAACAGGTAGAACTGGCGCAACATTCCAGTTAAGGAGAGGTGTATCAGTAGCTTTAATCACGTGGGATGGATCCAGTCATGTAGTGCTTGAATGAACCATGAAGAGTGTCAGCCCCAGTGTCTATAAGTTGAAGGAATCTTTGGAGTCACTTCCCTCAGAATCTTCGATATCTCTGTTGAGCGGTTGTACATGGTTTTGGAAACTTTTGGACCATGGGTAGCTGTCCTAGAAAAAGATCTCCATTATAGGCTTCATCTTTTTGTTTGTATGGTCATACCAAGGTTCCTAAAAGCCATAAAAGGGGAAGTCATCACCCTCTTTAATGAATCGTCCATTCAAGGAGTCACCTGGGATAGTCTGGATGCAGTCTAGTCTTCTCTTTGGTCGAGACTGGCAGATCATTCTGAGCTCTTGTTCTGATGGTTGATACCCCAAACCACAAGGAGAGAAAGATTTTTCGAGTTCAATGGGATCAATTATCCCTTGTTGTCTTTGTCCTAGACCCAATCCGAGCATGAAGTGCATTTTTTTGAACATTTGAATCACATTGACGTTGACATGAGGGTCGTATTAAGGACAAACCCTTTCTTTGAAGTCGTCCCCTGTCGGGAGTAGAAGTGGTTCAAATCGAAACCCTGATAGGATCATATCATTTTACCCGTGATGTATCTCAAGGATTGGATTGCTGGTGCTTGCCCCCTCGGCATTGTCGTCGTCACCCAAAATGGTGACGACACGTCCGTCAAAGAAGAGTTTATATTTCTAATGGAGTGAGGACGACACACCCTAGATACTGTGGAGCCAGTTCGTACGAGTAATAGGTTGAAATAAGTTGGGATGTCAATAACTTGTAAATCAACGACATGGTTTATAGGGCCAACCCCTATTACAAGTTTTATGGATCCCATCACTTCTCAATGAGTATTATCGTAGGCGTGTACAGCAGCGGAAGTTAGATCGAGGTCACTTTCTTTCAGTCCTAAGAATTTTAAGGTTATTAATGGGCAAACATTCAAGGCGGATCCATTATCGACAAGAGAGAGTGGTACGATCTTCCCCATAACTTCGACGGAGATGTTGAGTGCATGATTGTGGTTTGGCCCAATTATGGGGAATTCTTCTTCGGAGAAGGATAGCATTCGGGTAGAGCTTAAGGATCCGACTAAATTTATCGCTTCTTATGGTGTGGTAGAAGGAGGAACTGTGGGTCTAGTGAGCAATTTGATCAAAGCATTTATGTGCAGCTGGGAAAACATGAACAACCCCCATAGAGTGATATTAGCATGTGTTTTCTTCAGTTGATCGAGGATCTTGCTTTCCTCGAGGGTCATTTCTAGCATAGGAAGGTTTTCAACGCCCTTCCCTTTGTCATTGGTAGGTAGTGAGCTTGGGATCTGGTAAAGCCTCCCTAATCTGGTCATGTGATTTACTCAAGAAGGGAAGAACATGAACCATGTTTATTCGTTAATCTCGAGTTGTTCTGCCACTTTGTTTATTTATCCAAGGAGCTCCTCAAATGATATTATCCCACACATATCGGCCATCGGGCCAGTTTTCTCTAAAGCTTGCCCTTAATTCGAATCTTTAAATTCCTCCCCCCATTCGGTGGCAACAATTTCGTCTTTCCATGTAAAGTCAATGCATTCCACAATTTCAATGGCTTCTTCATACAGGTCTTCCCATTCTGTGGGGATAAGTTAGGGTGAAAGGACCTATTGTCCTTATATCTTCAGAGTATCAAGTAACTCGGCCATACTGCAAGTATTGTTGGTTTGCCTGAATGATTGAACCATGATCTGGATAACATCATCTAGGCTGACTTCATATGTTAGTACCACCCAACTGTCTGACTCTTGAGCCCATTCCTGTGCTTCCAAGAATAGCGTACTGAACTTCTAGAAATCAATGATCATCTGTGAGGTCAATTTCAGCCCGAACTCTAGGAGTTGGTTTAACACTTCTAATAATTCCATACTTTCATTTTCAGAACGGGTACGGACAGCGATGTATGCTCTGGTAAGAAGTGACAGTGCCTAATCATCGAGGCTAATAGGGTGTAGGAGGAAATATGGGCATGTTTGGAGAGGTTTAACACGGCTCTATAAACTTTGGATAGGGGAGCATAGAGCTCGGTGTATTCCTTTCGAACTGGGACAGGGCGACTTTCTGGTGCCCATGAAGTGGTTGGTTGAGAAATATTGTTGATGGTTGAGACTGCAGCACTGGCAGGTTTGTCATATTTTTTAGGGATGAATTGCTCAGACACTTTCTTTGGTTCAACCTCTGTTTTAGCAAGACCTTCATCGATTTCTACTCATGCTACTCTGAGAGATCGGAAATGGGGACAGTATTGTCCTCCCATTATTGCTCGGAAATGGGGCAAGAGGTTCTTCTTCACTATGTAGACTTGTTCTTCCTCGGATTGACGATTGGTCATAGTGGCTGCTTTTTCCCTCCATCGGGCCATAAAGTTACTGACTGATTCCCCAGAGTCCTATATTAGCAACTCTAAATCACGGTGGGTGACCTCAAGATCTTCGTTGTATTTATACTTTGACATGAATTCTCGGGATACATCCTCCTAGATATGGATTCTGGATTCCTCGAGGGACAAAAACCATCGGAGGGCGCTATCCTTCAAAGTTTCTGAAATAATTGGGACATCAATTCTTCAGAAGCCCCCAGGAGAGTCATTGGGATTGGGATCTTCGTTAGAGGCTCTGGATATTTCTTTTCAAAATTTAAATGTGCCACTTTGTTTACTGTAAATTGTTTTATGAAAGGACATTTGAGATTTAATGAAATTGAGATGTATTATTCAATCGATTTAATATTTATGCTTTCAGAAAACTATTTAAGCCATTGGAAAATATGTTAATGATAAATTCTTTTAATAAATCTTTAATTTATCCATAGTTTTAGTAGCATCTCTCGGGTTGTTACAAAGTGGCTAATAACGGGTGATCAGTTCTTTACTAAAGTAAAACATGAATCTCATCTGGTTTATTCTTAGCATCATTGTCAAAAATATTTTTATTATTAATTCCCTAATAGTCCTGGTGTCAAATTTTAAAACTTATTAACTTGCTTACACAAAATTTCCATTCCCATAACCAACAGGACAAATAATAAAACTCACACTCACTGGCATAAATTAATTAGTCAATAACTCTTAGTAAAAATTACAATATAATAATCCTACAAACTGAAAGGAAAGCATCTGAATAAAATAAATACCATCTAACAAGGCGACATGCCCAAAATAACTCTGAAGCAGATCCTATCTAGATCTCAAGGATACACGCGTCTAATCAATCCCCGTAGGCATCCACAATTGCTAGAGCATCATCTGACTAGAAGGATGGTCAAGCCAGGCATCCTTGTGGCTGAGCACATAAAAGTTTTGAAAATATTTTGATGCGGGTCAGAGCCCAAAACCTTTTGAAAATATTTTGCAAGTGTTTAAAATGCATTAATAAATATGGACTGTAATATTTCATATTTAAACTGGTGTCACACTCCCATGAGATACCCCTTACCCATCATCTATAGTGCACACATAACGCATGTATTTTAAACACCCTAGTTACGCTACCCAGCCTAACTAGTGTCAACACTAATCTTAATTCCATACTCTACCCTATATCATGTGTATACTTTATTTCGCTTTAAATTTTCAATTAGCTTCCACGTCCGCTTTATAATTATAATTCTCAACTATAATTTATCAATTCACTTCAAATAACTTTCACTAGTTATTAATTCAATATTCACACTTTAATATCTTATGCCCGTATACATATTTTGCTTCACAATAATATACAGATTTTGATATCACAACTAGTATACATACATAAATATCACTGACTATATATGTATAACCAGAATCCCTCAGAGTAATAACTCACTGGATGCAAATCCTTAGTATGTTATTAGGCTCGAGGGCATACAAACATCAAGCTGGGCCACGGGGTCAAAATCACACCACCGAACATAATCTTAAACGTAACTGGAGGCACTCGTAGTCTTAAGTCAGTGGATCATAACCATACCACATAACCCCACTTAGACTCCAACCTCACATAGAGTGGGCATGCACAAACCTATGACCTTGGGGACCAATACTACACCTGCTAGGATTCGCTATGAGATAGCGTCCAACTAGAGTGATTGACCTATGACCTTGGGGACCAATACTACACCTGCTAGGATTCGCTATGAGATAGCGTCCAACTAGAGTGGTATATATCACATGTATCAATCACACACGGATATATTAATACACATATACTCTCTCTCTCTCTCTCTCTCTCTCTCTCTCTCTCTATATATATATATATATATATATATATATATATATATATATATATATATATATATATACATATAATAAAATCGTATAACCGTGCATGTCATTCGTAGCAGTAACCTAACTTTCCCAAGTTCATAAGTAGTCACACACTTATTTATATATCATGATTATAATTTATTCTGAACACTAAGCCTATCTCAATCCATCCTATATCCCAGTTCCATCCGAAATTGCCATTCGAATCCATCAATATATATTATAGCGTCGTTCATCCTAAACACTCCTAAATTTATACCCTGGATCTATTCCCACCAGCCTCAAGGTAATACTATATTCCAAAAATACCAGAAGTCCTAAACACCCTCTACGGACCTTCTAATTTAACTCGGATCCTAACCGAATCAACAACACATCACAATAGCCAACCCAGGCTGAGCAGGCTAGCCGAACCAGTTCGTCTATGGGGCGAACCAGTTTACCCCTGGGAATAGACCAGGACGAGCTGCCATTTTTTGTACGAACTTCCACCCAAT
This sequence comes from Sambucus nigra, assembly GCA_949130495.1. Lineage (NCBI taxonomy): Eukaryota > Viridiplantae > Streptophyta > Magnoliopsida > Dipsacales > Adoxaceae > Sambucus > Sambucus nigra. The sequence continues at coordinate 344,243,551 of OX422219.1, read as the reverse complement.
TTCACAACCAATATGATTCTAAAAATCCATCCCAACACAATTTAATCCTACCCTATCAATATCCACCATAATGGTATATGTTTCCTTGATTCAATTCATCAAGCATCCATTCCAATCATGGTGTTCTTGAATTTTCTCTTGAATTCCCCATCTCCTCTTACCTCTCTCTAAAGATAAGATGATTTAGAATGATATATGGTTGCCTCCCTTGTCTAAAACCCTTTTAGCTTCCCCTAATCTCAAAATTAGGTTAAATAATAACATTAGAATGACCCGAATACCCCCGTGCGGGTTCCATAAAAGTCCTCAGAATCCGATTATAACCCCCCGAGTACCTAATTCTGACTATATCGAACCATCTCGTATCATTTGTGCACTCAAAATCACCATCTGAGTCAACTATCATCAATTTACCATCTTATTCCCAACACGGCCCCATACGCACGTCCCAAATAAGATCATGTTAATCCATCGCTTTTACCCACATACGATGTAATATAAAATAATATAATTTCATTTACTTATCACACAAGTAATTGAAATAACATATAAATATTAATCCAATATTCTCTAATTAATATTTATTCAATTCAATCTATTTTTCAAATTAATTAAATTACGAGTACATGTTTTATTTAAATATTTCCAAAAATATGAGGTGTTACATACTTCTCCCCTTACAAAGGAATTTCATCCCCAAAATTTGGAAATATCTGGTACCACAAACTTTGGATACGTACCCACATGACATCCTGACATACCCAACATCCACTCATGATAACATAATGGTGCCTCCATTATAGACCCGTTAGTGGTACCATCCTGACTTAAGGACTATTCACCAGCGACAAGTCTATTCAAATAATTATATACTGATATACTCCATCATTTCTTACGGACTCACTTGATGATGATATGCAAAACTATCATGAACCTGCTAAAATCTTCCAATAAGATGAGTCTATACACCACTATCTCTATCATCTCAATATTGGGGAAAGGACCCACTTCCCTAGGTGCTAACTTTATTTCTTGATAAATCACATAACTCACTTCATGGGAGACACCCGCAACAACACCTGATCACTCATGTCAGACTTTAAAAACTTTGATTCGCAATAGCGTAACTTTTATGACATTTTTAACTACATAAAATAATTTTTTATTAACCCAATCCTCACCGATGGACTCTGAATCAAGTCCGGGATAAGAACCTTGTTGTCCCCTACCTTTAGCCAACCAGAGGGTGGACGACAAGTTCTCCCACACAAATCCTCAAAAGGAATATTACCAATGATAAACTGGTATGAGTTATTACACACAACTCTACCAACAATAATTACACATTCCAATTACCCAAAAATCTAGAATGCGCATCCTTCGCATTCTCTAACATTTTAGTCACCTTTTTCGTCTACTCCTCGGTCTACGGTTAATACGTCTTGCTCAAAATGAAACTTCATCCCCATCACCTTCTGATAAACCCTATCAGAGGTGAGACTTAAGGATCTCATTCTTATCCACAATGATGTTGGGGAACCTTGTGCTAGTTCATTCCCTCTCTTTAATGGAATGTTGGGCACACTGCCCGATAGTGTAACTCACCATAATTAGTAATAAGTGCTCCATCTCAGTCAACCCAATTCAAGTCAAAGGAAATCTAGACATTTCCACGATGTAGGTAACTGAAAGTGCAAAATAATTTCCTTTTGTATATAAAACTCAATGGAGGATGCGGAAGCGTTGAAAGATGATGGTTCAACAACAATTAAACAAAACAAATTTTGGTTTAATTGAACATGATTAAATCAAACCGATTAAGTCCAATTAAATAGATCCAAGTCCTAGAATTTGCCTAAGTCATAATTTTCAATTATCCAAAGTTAGGCGAAACCAATTTTAGCAAATGACTTGAATAAACCAAATTTACCCAAAGATTAATTTAGTCCCAAATTAAATGAGTGTGATAATTAAACCAAATTTTATCTTGAATTAAACCTAAAGCATGGATTCTAAATTATTGAGCAAGATAAAATAAACAATATCACACTACGCCGCGATGTACGAGGAAAAACCCAAGACGGAAAAAAACCTCGCACGGCCCTAGCCACAAGTCCACTAGATATGGAATTACAATTACAAGACAAAAGACTTACATCCTCGACTCGAACCCTCTCAAGCCTTGTTGCTCCTTCTTGTAGAAACCTCTTCCTAGCGGACAACCACGGAGCTCCACCGCGATCTCGGAATCCACCGATAGGACTTTGTATGGTCACCGTCACCCAAGATTGGAGCCTTTCTCCAAGTGAGTAATACCGCAACAAACTTCTTCTTCTTTGTGATGGGATGTATAAGGAAACCCGAAACGTCTCTTTTTCAGTTCGGTAGAGAAAACCGGTGCCAAAACTCCAAGTAAAGATATGTATATAGAAATTGGATAAACAACAACTATTGGGTGTAAACACTAGAGTGTGTAGGATTTTTCATTAAAGAATAACACTCAAAACTTGATCTTTTTCCTTAAACAAATTTTCTATCAAAACACTCTCTAGGAGTTTGTATAGTATGAAAAAGATACACCTTCAAAAATGATTCCCGTCCTTAATAAAGCCTTAAAAATTCAGTTAAGAAACAAGTGGGGAAATGGGGTGAAAACTGCCAAAAACTGCTCAAAATTGTTCCCGCCTGGCATCTCGTTCGAACGAACTTGACTCTCGTTAGAACGAGACTTCTAACGAGTGACCAGACTGGGCTCGTTAGAAACTCGTTAGAACGGTTCGAACGACATATCGAACGACTGACCAGTTTAGGTTCGTTGGCAAACTCGTTCGAACGAAACCTGGTTCGAACGAAAAAAACTCGTTCGAACGAAAACCTGGTTCGAACGAAAAAACTCGTTCGAACGAGACTTCGAACGACTTCCAGAAATTTTTGATAAATTCTATTTTTGGCCCAGAAACTTTGTGTACTTTATTTTAAAGTTTCAATTAAATTATTATGAAAGTAAAACATGGTTTTTTATTTAAACCTAACACCCAATAAATATTGTTCCAAGCTCCTATATAAATATAATTACATTCATACCTTGGGAGCATGGAACCTTAGTTGATGACATAGAAACGAGGCACGCAAACCGGCATTTTGATGAAGCTTTAAGTTCTTTGCCGCTACGTCTTCAACACATACTTCATAGGCTTGAGAATATTACAATTAAATACTATCCTATGAATAAATGTTTTTGTCCGGAATTGAGCCAAAACTATATATGGACTCAATTGGAAATTTGTGTCCTTACAAATCTCCCCCTTTGGCTATTCCGGGACAAAAACCAAACAAAAATCCTAAAGGGCCGTCAAGCTCACTAGACTCAAAACATAACCCGCCCAAACTTGACTCAACCCAAGGATCAAACGCTTTGCCATTAAACAATGCTGCTTTAGTAGAATACCTGCACACTTAAGCAAACTCATCAAATGCATAGGGAATATCAAAATATATTAATCGCAATTAATTAATTACTCCCCCTAAAATAATTCTCCCCTTTATCAAACAATGACATTTACTTAGAAAGACGTCTCCCCCTAAGATAAATCTCCCCCTAAGATAGATACCATTTCTCCCCCTATCATCATTCTCCCCCTTTTTGTTCGGGAATAGGCAAAGGATAAAGAACTAATAAACAGCATGTGGAAGCTTAAAGTGAAAAGACATGAAAGCATATGGGCAATAAAAAGCAAGGCAAAGACAAACAAATATCATATATATACACATTAGAAATATACCAATAGAGTACTTGCATATATATATAGATATAAACACACATATAACACAAAATACAATAAGTTTGCACACTCGTATGGCAAAAATGTGTCATATGGAAACGGAAGTGTAGGGGTGTGAACTAGCAACAATTTAAATTTAGACCCAAACACTTAATAAACGTTCACGGAGTTCTCATTTGATTGTAAACTTCATCACATTGAAATATAACCTCATGTGACAATATAGATTGAACTCAATGAACAAACATACACAATGCATACAAGCCTAGCATGATGATGATTCTACAAACCAAATAGAGTCATGGCATTAAAGACAACTAGGATAAACAGACATTGTGCAAACCGTTGATATACCATCCAATTCTCCCTCAATAAGCATATATATTCTTTTACTTTTGAATGAATATATCAAACAAACATAGGCCTTGGCAGTTGTTTCTTTTTAATGCCAAATATTCTGTTTTTAGGCCTTTGGATCACGTATTTTTTTTAGATCCAATAAACGGTGGCTTACAATCGCAAAGGATTTAATTCATCCTTTCGGAGCCCTTCCCCGTGCACATTTAGATTATCATGTTTTCATTTTCACACAAATTTCACATGCAACGGATTTTGACATGCACTAGTCCTCCTAGGTCAAAGATATGTAGATGACTAAATTGGTAGGAGAACACCTCAAAAAGCTCAAATATAACATGTGACATTAAGATTTCAAAAGAGCTCGTGCATGTGTGAATAGAGGCATACAGAAATAGAATCCATTTAAATAATACAAAATCCAACTACTCCATATAAAACATGGTAAAGAACATTTTAAGGATTGAAAATCTAAACCAAAAGTTCTAGCCACATGGGAGCGTAAACGATGGGATTCAAACACAAATATATGCCACATAAAGTGTGTCAAACAAAAATACACACAAAACAAAATCTTTTTGAGTTTTTTAACATTTTTAATCAAAAATAAATATTTACTCAAAAGTACAAACAAAAATCACTTGTATTTTTCATTAAGCTTAAATGAAATAACTAAAACAAAAATGATAAACAAAAATCTTTTTATATTTTTCAATTAATTCAAACACAAAATATAATACAAAAAGATAAACAAGTCATGATTTCTAGCATGTGATATGAAATAAGGCAATGACTAGAAAATGACTAAAACAAGCATACATTTAGCATGTGAATATAACAGAAAGTACAAACGCTAAAGTATGCAAACACTAACACATTCATCCTTTAGATTTAGCAGGGGAGGAAGCATGTGAAAGTAAATGGGAATCAAAATCCCTATTTTGTAAGGCAACCAAGTCGGATTTCCTAACCCAAATTAATGAAGAATGACTATCTTGGGGTGTAGGAGCTTTAACTACCGTGGTTACTTTACTATGGGATTTTCTAGGAATTCGTTTAAGATCAAAACAATATTTCCTAAGATGACCTTTTCGACCACAAAGTGTACAAGTAAGAACATGTCGAAAAGATTTTCCTAAGGAGTGATCATTAAATGCATTCCTAGTAGATTCTCCTAAAATATTGGTTTGGGCATTATGAGTAAATTCATTACAAGTATTGAAGCCTAAACCACAAGTGTCATTTTTAATTTGGATCGTTCCTAACATTTTATCAAGTTTTTCCGAACGACATTCCAAATCAAATTTGACATTACTAGAATCTTTTAATTTATTTTCCAATTCTAAAATGTTAGATTCTAGTAAAAAATTACGCTCTTCAAAAGCAAGAAGCTCCTTTTTCAAGGATTCCATTAAACTCCTAAGGCTATTTCTTTCGCCTTTTACATAATCAAGCTTCTCTTGAAGAGTACTCACATGTGTCCTAAGATCTTCTATTAAGGCACTATCATCAACGACCTTGACATTATTTCTTAAACAAGCTTCTAACTTCAAATTAGTTCTTTTCAAATTAATAGAATCTTTATATAATTCATGAAAAGCATTTTGAAGTTCACTCACATCAACCTCTTCTTCATTTTCACTCTCTCTTTCTTCTCCACTCTCACTATCATTAAAAACAAGGGAATCGTGAACAATGACCTTGGAAGTGTCATGTGCTATCGTGTCATCAATCGATGAGTTCTCATTATCACTCATATGACTAGCCATAAAAGCCACAAATTTTTTCTTAGTGGGGGAATCGGGCTTTTTTTCCTTATCACTATCACTAAGGGTTGCATTATATGCAGTGGGTCGTTTACCCTCTTTCCTTAGTTTAGTGAGGCACTCATAATATCGATGGCCATAACCTTCACAACCAAAACACTTGTTAGACTCGTCCCTATCTAAATTGTCATTTCTAGGTTTAGGGATCCTCTCGGCTTTAGAAATCTTCTCGCTTTTATCATGTTTAGAAGTATCAAATTTCTTAAAATCATTTTTAAATTTATCTTTGTTAAATTTAAGAAATTTTCTAAATTTGCGAGCAAACAAGGCCATATCTTCCGAGTCACTATCACTCTCGCTCTCTACGACTTGTTTGACCTCTTTTCGAGCTTTTAAAGCAACACCCTTTTCAATTTTCTTTTCAGTTTTAGAGGGAAACATATTTAGTTCATAGGTTTGTAAATCACCTACAAGCTCTTCTAATTTCGTAGAGGCTAAAGTGGGTAAAGAATTTAAAACGGTCACTTTAGGAATAAATCTATCGGGTAGGGACCTCAAAATTTTCTTTACAACACGGTCGTCAGGTATTTTCTCTCCCAAGTTAAAGGATGAATTAACAATATCAGAAAGTCTAGCATAAAATTTATCAAAAGTTTCTTTTTCATCCTTTTTGATAGTTTCAAATTGAGGGGTGAGGTTTTGGAGTTTTGAAGCTTTAACGACACTAGTTCCTTCATGAGTTAATTGTAAAATATTCCAAGCTTCTTTAGCGGTTTCACACGTCATAATAAGTCAGAATTCATCCGGTGCAACAGCGCTAAATAAGGCATTTAAACCTCGGAAATTAAAGTTAGCAAGTTTAAACTCATTTTCAGTCCATCTATCGACGGGTTTGATAACACGTTCATTTTCAACTAAGTAAGTTGGTGGGGAGTACCCGGTAACAACAGACATCCAAACTCTCTCGTCGATAGATTTTAGTGCCGATCTCATACGCGCTTTCCAATACGCGTAGTTTGAACCATCGAAAATAGGAAATTTTGAAAATGGGGAAAAATCCATTTTAGCCAAAAAAATTAAAAGATCTTAACGAAATAATTTATCGTTTTTGGCTCTGATACCAATTTGAAAGCGCAAAATAATTTCCTTTTGTATATAAAACTCAATGGAGGATGCAGAAGCGTTGAAAGATGATGGTTCAACAACAATTAAACAAAACAAATTTTGGTTTAATTGAACATGATTAAATCAAACCGATTAAGTCCAATTAAATAGATCCAAGTCCTAGAATTTGCCTAAGTCATAATTTTCAATTATCCAAAGTTAGGCGAAACCAATTTTAGAAAATGACTTGAATAAACCAAATTTACCCAAAGATTAATTTAGTCCCAAATTAAATGAGTGTGATAATTAAACCAAATTTTATCTTGAACTAAACCTAAAGCATGGATTCTAAATTATTGAGCAAGATAAAATAAACAATATCACACTACGCCGCGATGTACGAGGAAAACCCCAAGATGGGAAAAAACCTCGGACGGCCCTAGCCACAAGTCCACTAGATATGGAATTACAATTACAAGACAAAAGACTTACATCCTCGACTCGAACCCTCTCAAGCCTTGTTGCTCCTTCTTGTAGAAACCTCTTCCTAGCGGACAACCACGGAGCTCCACCGCGATCTCGGAATCCACCGATAGGACTTTGTATGGTCACCGTCACCCAAGCTTGGAGCCTTTCTCCAAGTGAGTAATACCGCAACAAACTTCTTCTTCTTTGTGATGGGATGTAGAAGGAAACCCGAAACGTCTCTTTTTCAATTCGATCTTTAATGAAAAATCCTACACACTCTAGTGTTTACACCCAATAGTTGTTGTTTATCCAAGTTCTATATACATATCTTTACTTGGAGTTTTGGCACCGGTTTTCTCTACCGAATTGAAAACCGGTGCCAAAACTCCAAGTAAAGATATGTATATAGAACTTGGATGAACAACAGCTATTGGGTGTAAACACTAGAGTGTGTAGGATTTTTCATTAAAGAATAACACTCAAAACTTGATCTTTTTCCTTAAACAAATTTTCTATCAAAACACTCTCTAGGAGTTTGTATAGTATGAAAAAGATACACCTTCAAAAATGATTCCCGTCCTTAATAAAGCCTTAAAAAATCAGTTAAGAAACAAGTGGGGAAATGGGGTGAAAACTGCCAAAAACTGCTCAAAATTGTTCCCGCCTGGCATCTCGTTCGAACGAACTTGACTCTCGTTAGAACGAGACTTCTAACGAGTGACCAGACTAGGCTCGTTAGAAACTCGTTAGAACGACCAAACTCGTTCGAACAACATATCGAACGACTGACCAGTTTAGGTTCGTTGGCAAACTCGTTCGAACGAAACCTGGTTCGAACGAAAAAACTCGTTCGAACGAAAACCTGGTTCGAACGAAAAAACTCGTTCGAACGAGACTTCGAACGACTTCCAGAAATTTTTGATAAATTCAATTTTTGGCCCAAAAACTGTGTACTTTATTTTAAAGTTTCAATTAAATTATTCTGAAAGTAAAACATGGTTTTTTATTTAAACCTAACACCCAATAAATATTGTTCCAAGCTCCTATATAAATATAATTACATTCATACCTTGGGAGCATGGAACCTTAGTTGATGACGTAGAAACGAGGCACGCAAACCGGCATTTTGATGAAGCTTTAAGTTCTTTGCCGCTACGTCTTCAACACATACTTCATAGGCTTGAGAATATTACAATTAAATACTATCCTATGAATAAATGTTTTTGTCCGGAATTGAGCCAAAACTATATATGGACCCAATTGGAAATTTGTGTCTTTACAGTAACCTAACACTGAGCTCTATTAGTCTGTCTATTCATTCTGTCCCTAGAATTCCCAAATATTGTAAAATTTTGATTGATCACCTCTGACGAACCCTTTTCCCCTTTATGAGTGGCGCACCTGGAGACAACTTTGCTATGTCTATCCACTCCTATACACACGCTCTATATCCCACGTCATGTGGTACAACTTACTCCCCTTCTTGGGGTAGGCCAAATACCATGACCCATATGTTTAGCCTAAAACTACACACTTCCTGAGTCCTTTTTGCCTTATAGAATCAGCATCCTATTTATACGCAAGCTACCCTCAAAATTTAACTAAGTACGACTCCGCGTAAAATTGTAGATCCTCCCTTGGTTAAGAGATATCCTTCACCTGTGCCTCTACAGTCTTTCTACCCCTTTCGGGTGTTCTAGTTCCCCTTATTGTACACAAACCCAGACTATCCTCCTCCTCAATGTGGTTCAGTCCCTCTTAGTTTTTAAACTCTACTTCTATCGTCCCACTGGTACACCAGGATCACAACTTACGAGGCTTAATGGGAAAGAACGTTCACCTCCCCTCAATATTTCACTATAAAAATCTTTTCCCTCAAGACAACCCCAAAAAACATCATAGACTTCCAATAATTAATCAAGATGAACTACTAGCCACCACACCTTAGGAACTACATTTCACCTGATTCCCATCAAGGTATACGTAGGCAATCCACTCAAAGACTCGATCACAGTGTAAAATATATCTCCCATTTCTTCTAAAGTCCTTTCAACCAAAAGAAAACCTTGTGATCAAATCGACAATCCTACAAAACTTTAAGTTGCAACGGAAAATTTCACGTGAAAGAATGAGCTTAAAAAAATCTTTCAAATCAACTTGAATGTAATAGTTAGAAAGGTCTTCCAAGTTACCTTCCATTTTATGGTAACCATTCATCCTCTTCACCTATTATTTTTAAAGTCCACGTCAATTCTACATCACACTGGTACTCCTTACACCAAAAAAATGATCGATGACTCCCAATACAAGAATGAAAAAATGAAACATTCTCAAAGAGCTATCATCTCATGGACCACCCAAAAGCGCCCTTTACTTTAGAAGACCATTTCCTCCTAAAGAGACACTAAATTCTACATTCTCGTTATATTAAATACACACACCCATAAATATATCAGATATGAATCAATCATTGATTACCTACATCCATATCATAGGCATCCATTGCCTCCAACCAAAATGAAGCCTCATATTGAGAACCTCGCCCAAGCCTCAGACACCACCTGAGCAAAAATAATTCTCACTTCCCTAAGTACCCCACCTAATCCTCAAGAACCGCTTTCGCAAATCATTGTAAATACTTAGACTCCTTTAATCATGCCTCTACAAAGCCTCAGAATTAACAAAAGCCTCAGTATCCTGATCACCCCAACTAAGGCTCAGACACCGCTTGAGCAAACCACTAAAAATCCTCAGACTCTTTAAGAAAACTTATCCAAATCCTTAGACACTTCTTTAGAAAAACACCACTAAGCCTCATACACAGCTTGAGAAAACCACTAAAAAGTCTCAGACACTACTTGAGCAAACCACTACAAAGCCCTCGACATTACCCGAACAAACAAATGCCTCACCACCCTAATCACCCCACTTAAGACACAAACACTGCCTGAGAAAACCACAATAGAGACTCATACCCCTCTGAGAAACCCTATCCAATTTCTCATATTACACCTGATGAGATAAAAATCCCCAAAACCCTCTAAGCCAACCTACCCAAAAGCCTCGGGATCCACCCGAGCAAAAACCCTTATGCCTCAGACTCATCTGAGAAAATCTATCCAAAGACTCCGACACCGTATGAGCAAGACACTTTAAAGCCTCACACTCCACTCGAGAAAATATAAGCCTCATTACCCTAAACACTCCATTGAAGCCTCAGACACCGCATGAGAAAACCCCTTCAAAACCTCAAACATTGCCTAAGTAAACCCCTGAAAAACCTCAGACATCACTTGAGCAAACCTTTAAAAAGCCTCACTACTCTAAAAACCTTATTTAGAGTCTCAGACATTTCCTGAGAAAACCCGTGAAAGCATCACTTATACCTTAGCAGTACACTTTAGTCTCAAACATGGATCAACCCACTTATGCCTTCGATATCGCTTGAGAAAACCACCATAAAGCCTTAGAATCATCTCAGCTAACCCCTTAAGCCTTGGGCACTAGCTAGGCACTCGATTTAACTAAAGCCTTCAAATCCTTTAAGAAAATGACAACAAAGTTTCATAAGTCCTGATCAATCTCATAGAAGGACTCTAGAAAATCTCTCACAATAACCTTAGACTCCTCTAAGAATTCCACAATAGCCTCAGACTCCACTCAGTAAAACAAAACTAAAGCATCGCCTGAGAAAAACCAAATTCATTATCTCAAACAACTCGGTACCACATGTGTGCTCCAAACTCGCTATATCCCCTACATGACCTTAAATAGGAATTCTTTCACTTTAAGCAACTCGATCCCTCACATGACCTTAAATAGGAAGCCTTACGCTTCAACCCACTCGGTACCCATATGACCTTAAATATGGAGCCCTATGCTCCAAACCCACACGGTCACTTACGTGATCTTAAATACAAATCCATGTGCTTTAAACAACTCGATCCCCCCATATGAACTTCAATTGGAAGCCATGCGCTTCAAACCACTTAGTCCCCTACGTGACCTTAAATAGGAATCCATGTGCTCTAAACCCACTCGATCCCCTACATGACCTTAAATAGGAAGCCATTTGCTTCGAAACCAACTTAGTCCCCAACGTGACCTTAAATAGGGAGCCATGTGCTCCAAACCCACTTGGTTCCCTATGTGATCTTAACTAGTAATCCTTAAGCTTCAAACAACTCGGTCCCCCACGTGACCTTAAATAGGAAGCTCCATGCCTCAAACCACTCAATCTCCCATGTGACCTTAATAGAAATACTTGCACTTGAAACCACTCGGTCCCCTACATGACCTTAAATAAGAAGCCATTCACTTTAAATAACTTGGTCCCCTACATGACTTTAAATGATAAGATTGAAGCTTTAAAACAAAATCGATCCCCGGCGTGAACTAAAATAGGGAGCCCTACACTTCAAACTAACTTGATTGCCTACGTGACATTAAATAGGAAGCTTAGCACTTCAAATAACTTAGTCCCCTATCTGACCTTTAATTGGAGTCCCTACCCTTCAAAATAACCTTTGTCCCATACGTGACCTAACATAGGGATCCATGTGCCCCAAAATAACTCTATCCCCCCACATGACCTAAAATAGGAATGTATGCCCTCGAAACCCCCTGGTCCCCTATATGACATTATGTAGGAGGATAGTGTGACTGGTGTGTGTGAAGAACTTTAATGAGTGAGGCGTGACCCACTCCCATGGACTCTGTCTTCAAGGTCCTCAAAGTCTCAAGATAATCTCTGATAGAATACCTTCCTCTTCTGGTAAAAATGGAGTAAATGTTATGACCTCTTCCTGCAAGAAGATGAACTTAACAAATAATAATCGTAGCCAGAGGAGAGATATCTCTTGAGAATTATGGCTATAATGATGGGAGTGAAGAGATAAGAACTTAGCACTTAAATAGAGAGCAATGAGACAATACTAGGTATGGTGATATTTTGTCAATGTAAAGACTTAAACTTGAGTTTCTGATCTGGCTTGACCTTACCAAAGGGTCCTATTTATAGGTGAATTCTAGGGCTAATTTGGGCCTTTTGGGGAACCAAAAATGAGAAGGGGTCTGAGGGACAAGGTTATAATGTACCTTTTATCCCAAAATGTCTTCAGTCGCCCGTCCCCTCTGATAGGCAACATCTGGGTGCAAACCAAATTCAAAAGGCAAATTTATCTCCTAATGGTGACAAAATATGGGATTTGGTAAATATCATTTTAAACGATAACTTATTGTACAAACTTTATAAAAGTTAAGAGTGAATTTGAGGGCTACCCTCTCTAAAATCAGTTTGTGAAAGTGCTTTTTCTTGTGAGCAGCCTCTTGGCTACTTACTTCAATTATAACTAAGTGTGGGATGTGTGAGGGCTTCAGTAACTCCCCGAGTCTCTCTACTAGTATTCTCTCTATCTTAAAGTATCAAAAGATTGAGCTTGCTCAAAAAACCTTATCTCTTACCCACCTAACCAAAACTCCCAGGAGATCCCAACTGTCCTGCCTGATCCCTCTTTCTCAACTAGGCCACCATTGCAAAAATAAACATTAGTACTTTATTTCGTAAAAAGTAAACAATTCTTGGGACGAGGGGCCACCACTAGTGGTGGATACCCTCGTCCTCAGTCATTTATCTTTATAATATTACTTTTGGGCAGAGGGACCACTCAAGGTAAGCCCCCTCGCCCTGATACATTTTACCTTATTTCACAGTTTATGCAATGTGAGGGGACCATTGGAGGTAAACCCCCACGTTTCTATATTTGTATTTGGAAGAGGGGTCATTTTTCTTGACTCCCTCGCCATAAATCTCCTTTAACAGTTGTTGTGGCTGAGGGACCAAGCGTGGTAGACTCCCTCGCCACTAGCTGTTATTGTTTTCCTTGCTCTTGGTCGAGGGACCCCTTGTGGTGGACTCCCTCTCCATAAAACTATTGATGTTGACTATCTCAACTAAGGGGCCATCTGTGGTGGAGCCCCTCAACCCCAAAATTTTATTTGCACTGGTCTTGGCTGAGGATCCACTCAAACTACACCCCAAAAAGGCTTTGTACAAAAGGATCACTTCATCTTGGAATACAAAAAGTTTCATACCATTACATCATTACACTGTTGGCATTAAATGACCCAGTCACTTCAGCCCATATTTACAGTCTCTAGGAGACACATGTCGACCTTGAAACAAACATACCATCATTTGGGTAATCATCTCTCCTCCTTTCATCCGCCAAAATGTGTGTGTCTTTTCTGGTTTATAAGGCACGTTAAAAATAAGAATTCATTTTTACTTCAAACATTTTAAATCCCTTGAGATCTTTATCAGAGAGAGAGAGAGAGAGAGAGAAAAAGTTCTCCATTGCCATCCCTTACCAAAACTTAAAAAAAAAACTTGTTCCCATTGATGTTTCATCAAACGTTTCTTGCTTCATCGTCACAACCGCCACTAGCTAGCTACTATTGACCTATTTCCTAATTTCTACCACTATTTCCACTGTGATAGCCATCGGAGTTACCACCATTTCTACCATAATTGTTAATTACATCTCTGCTATTATAGACGGTTCGTCTTTAGTGGAGGTTTTAGCGAGGAGTCCCCCATCTAAGTCCACTCTTTTAAAATCCCAAAAGGAGTACTTAGCTGATCACATAAAAAGGGATTTTAGTTTTTACCGCCTTGTCCCCTACTTATGGGAAAAGGACTTTTTCATAGAAGGTCTTGAAAGTTTGAGAAGGGGTTTATGGCTATGGTAAACGAGCAACCACTCTTGGAATTTGTTGAATCTATTGATCCGAAGATTATTTTATCTAACGGCTTTTTAACAGTACAAGTGGATATGGGTGATTTCCCCTATTCTAACTCAAACGTGGATGTATGTGGAGGTTCTACTTATGAGTGGTTCAATTGGGTGGAATATGTTCTGGATGAGCCTACCTATAAGTCCATAATTGAGCAACTAGGCTTAACATGGACCCTTGACAGTTTGAAGGCTTGTACTATTGGCAATCACTTTACCACCCTCAATCTCTTAGCGTCTGGCTGGAGTATTAATTCACACATTTTCATCACCAACTGGGTAAATTTTCTCTTACCTTGGAAGATATTTGCGAGTTAACTACCCTTCCCCTTTTGGGAGATCATGTGTTCACATAGGGCTATGAAGACAATGTGGAGAAGGAAATGTGTGAGGAGCTCCATTAAGCATTACCTGATCGTCCTCTCTATATTACTAACAACAAGACAGGGTCCATAAAGCACTCCTTTGCAAAGTGGCAAAGATATTGGTTTAGGGATTTTGAGCCTACTCCAATGAAAGGCAGTTCGAGCAGGGCCCCCTGAAGACAAGATAGCCCAAGCTCAGTCCCTCTTCTTATTTAATATCTTTCTTTGTTACTTTCTTGAGTTGGTTTTTGTTTCAAGGGAGGCTAATCGACTCCCCTCGTGAGTTATTATTTCACCTTGCAGTCAGGCTAACTAGAGGGAGGGTTGTTCCCCCCGCAGCACTTACATTGGGTTCTCTCTATACTTGACTAGATCATTTTCGTGTGGATATGGAACGATCTCATGTTCATGATGATGTGATCAACTTTGCAAATTCCTTTATTTTAATGCCCTTTTAATTTGAGGGGTTCCCTAATTTTTCCCCAAAGGCTCATTAGTTACATAGTGATGCTACTCGCATTACCAAATGGCACAAGACAAATCCAAAGCAAGCTTGGGGTTCCCTAATTGACAATATTGATGAATTTTTATTTCACCCTATTGTAAGTGAATAAGAGACACCTTCTCGTGGGGTTTCTTTTTAGCTACTTTTGACACCTTCTATGGTCCTTCCAAAGTGGATTTAGTGGCAAACTTCTCCCATATTTGTGTCATGGGTAGAGTCTTTATTTCCTTACTACCCACGCTTACTGAAGTTGGACAGGGAGTTTAATTTTATCATTCAGAGAGGGTGAGAAGACAATTTGGGTATGACCAGGGAGTTTACACCCCCATTTACCCTTCGAGCACTAATCCCACTGAGTTATACTTGGAGACTGTAACACCCCGTATTTTTGGTACATTTAAAATTTAATTAATTCGGAAATTCTAAATTACTAGTGTGTTGTAATTTAATGAATTAATTATGATAGAATAATATATAAATATTAATCTGGGATTGAATGGTTAATATTTAGGGAAAATTATTTACTGAGTGTATAGTAATAATGTAATTTCGTCGTTTCGAGTATTAATGACGAGATATGTACTTATCACATCCGGAAGTCGGTATAGACTATATTGGGTGGGGGATAAGTATTTTTATAAATTAATTCGGATGCAAATTCGGAGTGTACAGTTGAGTCCGGATGGGCCGAGATAGTCGGAAAAGTGTACCCAGGGGTAGTAAACGGGTCACGGGACGTTTTTAGACATAGTCGGGCCCGCTCGGGGGCATTTTGGTCACTTGGGCTTGGCCCATTAGTCAAAAAACGGGAATGGATTAATTAACTTAATAAAAATAAATAAGGGCTGGCTAAGCTTAAGCAGAAAAAGAAATTAAAGGGTTAGGAAACCCTAGCAGCAGCCAAAGCCAATTTGGGGATCTCAAAGAACCAACTAGGTCATCTTCAACTTTGAAATCCATTGAAGATTCAGACACTACGAAACCTAAGGCAAGTGAATAACTTGCAATAGCTTAAAATCTGTCTTTCAAATTCATATTTGTGTGCTGTTATGAATTGAAAATTCATTTTGGTGTTCATGGTATAAACATGGGGTTTTGATAATTCAAAAGAAAACATGAATCCGATTTGCCCGAAATTATGAGGAGTTATGTAAAATCTGATATTGGAATATTGATGTGTATCTGTTAGGATGATATTCAGATAAATTAAAACGAATTTAATGAAGAAATTCGGAGTAAAAAAATGGGTTTAAGGAAAAAGTTAGGTTTTCCCCAAAATTTATAAATCGGTAGTTTATGGACGAATTGATGATTGTTGTAAGTTTTCTGGGTAATCCTAATAAGGTTTCTAGTATGCTCTGGTGATAAGAAGGCTTAAAACTCATGTTAGAAGAGAATAGGGTTTAAGAAAATCCTTCCATGGTTGCCCTGTCTTCGCGAAGAAGACGAAGACCTGTTCGATCGATCGATCGACGGTCTGGGTCGATCGATCGACGGTCGCCAGAATCTGGCAGTTTCGCCAGTTGGTTATATAAGAGGGAAAATTTATATAAAAATCCTATGTAATTAATTATTGAGAAATTAAATACATGAGTTTAAATCTAATTAATTGTAGATAAATTAATTAGGGTTTGAGGCTAATAAATTAGAGTCGGGAATTGTGACTCGGGTAAATTTATTTTGGGCTACGGGAGTAAGTCCAAATTTATGGTGGGGGCGACACCAACAATAACTAAATTAATTAAAGTGCAATTTAATTAATACTTAGAGTTGGACCATAAACTCTTAATAATTTTAATAGGCTTATGTTACGGATTTTAGTGAACGGTATAGCCGGGACTTTTATATTTATATATATATGGAGGCGTTAGTATATATATATATGGTGTGCTCAATTAATATCAGTGATTAGATATTTGTTACTATAGTGCTATAGGGGGAGGTTGCGCGTAGTGGATGAATCCCCTAGCTTGAGGAGTAGGGTGAGTATATTCCCGAGGTCATAGCGTCTGTTATATGGGTGAGGGACAACTCACTTTCAGGGAAGGAATATGACCGCCTCCAATTATTTTGTTTTTATCAAGTTGGTGTGAAAATTCTGACTTGGGATAACTAGGCTACGTGATTGTACCTAGTGGGATAGCACTTTATAGAATTTACATTCCGGGAGTATTTTACTCGGGAGGTTGCAAGTTATTTATATATATTACAGTATGATTGTGAATTGCTGGAATATGATTTTAAGTATATAATTTTATAATTAATTATATACGGAATATTAATGAAAAGTGAGTTAGTTCACATGTATAACAAGGGTAGAAGTTATATGAATATAAAAAGGGAAGTGATTTAGTTAAGTTGATGTTACCGATAACTTATATATCAAAATCACTACATACTCAGTTAGAGTAGGGTGGGTATAAAGGAACCTTGTTAATTATCTAACCATGAGATGAGTAACTAGGTAATTTAATTAAAGCATTCGTAGGGTATAATAGAGGAAGAGTAAGGAAATCCTCAAGAGAGTGCGTTATTAATTAAAAATATGAAGAGCATGCATATTTATTTATTACTGCAAGTTAATCATTTGTTAAATGTTTTTTTCAAATGTTTTGGGTACTAACCCTTGCCATAAAAACTTTTAAAAACCTTTTAGGTGTCCAACCACAGGGACGCCAACCTTGACTATATTCCAGGGATCCGTTGTTGCAGCATATGTGGATGTTGCGGGGTTTTGATAGACGCCTCATTCTTCATTCTTAAATGTAGAAGTTCATGATTAGTATTCGATCATGTTGCTCACTTTCCATTTATTTGTATTAGACTTGTTGGGAGTTTATTCTTGTCTTTACGGGATTTATTATTTGGACCGTTGGTTTATTCGGTCAATTGTTTTTACTTGTGGATGATTAATTCAGTTATCTATGATTGCTATATAGTTTTATATTCCGCATGGGTGTTTGTTTAAATAATGAAAGATAAAAAAATTGGCACCAGTCTATTTTTCTCACTTAGGTGGTTAGTAATTAAATAAGACGACAGTGATGCTAAGAATGGACCAAATGAGAAACCTGTTCTAACTTGATTTAGGACTGATCACCCGGGATTAATTAGGCGGGGTGTCACAGATGGTATCAGAGCATCAGGTTCTAGAGTCCTTAGGATATTTGCGGCTTTCTACGTTTCAGCGTAGTGTTCGATTGTTATAGAGCCCTATTAATAGGACTGTTGATTATATTTTCCGCTTGTGAGATATCGTATTCCTGCTATTAGTTTTTGTATAAATTGTGTACTTATACAATTCAATCTATTTCAGATGCCGCCAAAGAGACAGAGAGCGGAAAGGGCTGAGGCTAGAGATGAGGTGAGGGAGGCTCGCCAGGAGCCACAGGTACCGCCACCACCACCCCCACCCGAGTTGATTTCTACCACTCAGGTGGCAGTGATAGTGGCCCAAGCGGTCGAGACAGGGATGCGAGCTATGGCAGCTCATTTTCCACAGCCTCAGGCACCGCCTCCATTGGCTCTAGCAGTTCAGGCTCCAGTAGGGCCACCATCTTGGCAGCGAGTGAGGGAGACCTTTCAGAAGGGTCACCCACCTGAGTTTCGAGGTAGCACCAATATGGTCGAGGCTTGTGACTGGAAGAAGAACATTCAGCGCCATCTGCGCATGTTAGAGGGTACAGAGGTGCAGAAACAGATGCTGGCTACCTTTCGTCTGTCGGGGGCAGCCTTACAGTGGTGGGAGTCCGTAACCACCGCTGAGGAGCAGGATTTGATGCCGATTTCTGAATTCTGGGTGCGGTTTGACCGCAAGTACTTCCCTCCAGCAGTAGAGTCTGAGATGAGAAAGAAATTCAGTGAGTTAGTACAGAGTGACAGGTCAGTAGCAGAATATGAGGAGGAGTTCACCCGTTTGGCAAACTTTGTGCCAAATGAGGTGAGCGATGAGGAGCGGAAGAAGTCAAAGTTCATGGATGGCCTAGCCTGGAGAATCAGGCAACACTTGATTGGGAATCCGGTGTTAGTGACTTATACAGATGTCGTTAATGCCGCACTTGTACATTGCCAGGATCATCGTTTCCATGCTAAGGGGAACAAGAAGGCAGGTGAGCCGAGCCAGCAGGGCAAGGCGGTCACTAGTAGTGAGATGAGTGGCACACAGCAGCAGGTCATCATTCAGCAAGGGAATCAGGCTAAGAAGTTTAAGCCTGGTGGGTTTCGACCGGGAGGACAGGGGTTCAGGCAGGGGCAACCAGGCCCTAATCAGCAACAGCAGGTTCCTCAGGGCCGTCAGGGCCAAGGGAACAACGGGGGAGGCCAATCGGGCCAGCAACGTCAGGGCCAACGGAAGGGTGACGACCAGAAACGATGTTTCTCCTGTGGCCAACCAGGACACTTCAAGAGGGAGTGCCCGCAGAGGGGCAGAGGCCAGCAGCAGGGTGCCCAGCAGGGGCAATAGGGTCAGATGCCGCCAGCAGCACCAGCCCCACAGCAGCAGCGGTAAATGCACTACGGACGTGTGTATAACGTTCGGGATGTTCCTAATCCCCCAGCACAGCAGGCGCCGCCCGCAATCGAGGGTACGTTTTCTATCCATGGCACTATGGGTCGGGTATTGTTTGATACGGGGGATACACATTGCTTTATAGCTACACATTTCGCGAAGGCTTTAGGGTTGTTAGCCACCGCGGAGAGCACTGTTACGTGTGTCGACTCACCATTGGGGAATGGGTCGCTTATATTCTTTATATGTCGGGGAGTGGGGGTGGAGATTGGTGGTTTGACATTACCTGGGGACATGTTGGTATTAGATATGTATGTCCACGATGTGATTATCGGTATGGATTGGCTCGCTGACTATAGAGCCATGATTGATTGCTTCGGTGGGAGCATTATTTTTGCCATTCCGGGACAAGAGATGTTTGTTGTGGCGATGCCTCGACCAGAGGGAGGCTCGACCGCTCATTTATATTACATTGAGGAGGAAACCTCACAGGAAGTGGTAGTTCCTTTAGACTCTATTCCGGTAGTGAGGGACTTTGAGGATGTATTCCAGGAAATACCAGGATTACCACCCAGCAGAGAAATCGAATTTGTTATCGATTTGGCTCTGGGGACGAGACCGATTGCTCGGGCACCTTACCGAATGGCCCCTTCAGAGATGCGGGAATTGAGGGAACAGATTCAGCAACTACTGGGTCAGGGTTTTATTCGGTGGAGTACATCGCCGTGGGGTGCGCCGGTATTGTTTGTGAAGAAGTGAGATGGTTCACTCCGCTTGTGCGTGGATTATAGGGAGCTGAACAAGGTGACGATACGGAATAAATATCCGTTGCCTCGGATCGATGATTTATTTGACCAATTGAGAGGGGCGTCTTACTTCTCCAAGGTAGACTTGAGGTCAGGGTATCATCAACTGCGTATCCGAGAGGGGGATGTTCCTAAGACCGCTTTCTTGTCGCGGTATGGATCATATGAGTTCAGGGTGATGCCCTTCGGGCTCACCAATGCACCAGCAGTGTTCATGGACCTCATGAACAGGGTTTTCAGAGAGTACTTAGATCAGTTTGTCATCGTGTTCATTGATGACATCCTAATCTACTCGCGCACCGAGGAGGAGCACGCAGAGCATTTGCGCATGGTTTTGCAGACACTGAGGGATCATCAGCTCTATGCCAAATTAGGGAAGTGTGGATTCTGGCTTCGGGAGGTACAGTTCCTTGGTCACGTCGTGTCAGATCAGGGTATTGCAGTGGATCCGAATAAGGTGTCGGCGGTGAGGGAGTGGGGACAGCCCACGACACCGACCGAGGTGCGCAGTTTTCTGGGTTTGGTCGGTTACTACAGGCGATTCATTAAAGGATTCTCTAAGATTGCAGGACCTTTGACGAATCTGACTCGGAAAGGAGTACCTTTCAAGTGGGATGATAATTGTCAATTAGCGTTCGACGAGCTAAAGGACAAGTTGACATCTGCGCCCGTGCTTGCATTGCCAAAGGGAGGGCTAGAGTATCGGGTTTACACAGACGCATCCTTACGGGGTCTTAGGGGTGTACTCCAGCAGGAGGAGAGGGCTATAGCTTATGCTTCCAGGAAGCTAAAGCCCCACGAGAGGAATTACCCCACTCATGACCTAGAATTGGCAGCGGTCGTTTTTGCTTTGAGGATATGGAGGCATTATCTTCTAGGAGAGCAGTTTACTATATTCACGGATCATAAGTCACTTCAGTATCTCTTCACTCAGAAGGATCTGAATATGAGGCAGAGGCGGTGGCTAGAATTCGTGAAGGACTACCAGTTTGATATTCAGTATCATCCTGGTAAGGCCAATGTGGTAGCAGACGCATTGAGCCGAAGGCCGACGGGGGAGATAGCAGAGGTATGGAAAGCGAAATGGAGAGAGCTTCAATATGAGGATGACGTGGCCAAAGCTTGCATGTCAGCTTTATCCATCACACCCGAGATCATTATGTGAGTTGTGAAGGCTCAAGCTGAGGATCAGATTTGCCGGGATAGGGTGGGCCAGTTGTTAGCTGAGGGAGCAGAGGGTTACTCGATTAGCTCAGAAGGAGGCCTACGCTTTAATGGGAGGTTAATGGTGCCAGAGGATGAGGATTTGAAGCACGCTGTTATGACAGAATCCCATGGTTCGAAATTTGCGGTACATCCCGGTGGGGATAAAATGTACCAAGATATGAGGAGGCAGTATTGGTGGGCAGGAATGAAATGGGACATAGCGGAGTTTGTTTTGAAATGTGCCACGTGTAAGATTGTAAAAGTTGACCACCAGAGACCATCAGGGATGCTACAGCCGTTAGAAATTCCCGTGTGGAAGTGGGAGAGCATCTCCATGGACTTCATCACAGGGTTACCTGTATCGCAGAGGGGTCACGAATCCATATGGGTTATTGTGGATCGGTTGACTAAGGTGGCCCACTTTTTACTGGTACGCACAGACTTCGAGACGATGCGTTATGCACAGCTATTCATAGCAGAGATTGTTAAGCTGCATGGAGTGCCTATAAATATTGTATCCGACCGAGACAAAATCTTTGTCGCCCACTTTTGGCAGAGCTTTCAGGAGGCAATGGGCACGGAGTTGCGCTTGAGTACAGCGTATCACCCACAGACGGACGGACAGACTGAGAGAGTTAACCAGATGCTGGAAGACATGCTCAGAATGTGCATTTTGGACTTCGGTGGAGGATGGGAGAAATATCTTCCTTTGGTAGAGTTTGCGTATAACAACTCTTACCAATTCACGATTGGCATGGTACCGTTTGAGGCACTGTACGGGAGACCTTGTCGTTCACCCGTTTGTTGGTTAGAGGTGGGGGACAACAAACTCTTGGGGTCGGAAATTGTTCAAGAGACATCTTCCAAGATAGAGCTGATTCGAGGAATAATTCGGATAGCTCAGAACAGGCAAAAGAGTTATGCTGACGCTTTTCGACGACATGTGGAGCTAGAAGTTGGGGACCAGGTTTTAGTCCGGGTGTCCCCAATGAAAGGGGTGATGAGGTTCGGCAAGAAGGGTAAGTTAGCACCGCGATACATAGGACCTTTCCCTATTATTGAGAGGGTGGGACCGGTGGCGTATAAGCTTGGGTTACCAGAACATCTTCAGCGGATACACGATGTATTCCATGTGGCATCGCTGAAGAAATATCGAAGGAGCGAGAAAGCCTTTTGTCACATTCCACTCGAGGAGATCGACTTACAGCCAGACATCTCGAATGAGGAAAGGCCGGTAGTTATTCTGGATCATAGTGAGCGGAAATTACGATCCAAGGTTGTTCCATTGGTTAGAGTACAGTGGGGTCATCACAATGTTGACGAGTCTACCTGGGAGCGAGAGGAGGATATGCGGGAACAATATCCAGAGTTTTTCAACGCAGGTACGATCTAATTTCGGGGACGAAATTCCTTTATAAGGGGGGGAGTATGTAACACCCCGTATTTTTGGTATATTTAAAATTTAATTAATTCGGAAATTCAAAATTACTAGTGTGTTGTAATTTAATGAATTAATTATGATAGAATAATAAATAAATATTAATCTGGGATTGAATGGTTAATATTTAGGGAAAATTATTTACTGAGTGTATAGTAATAATGTAATTTCGTCGTTTCGAGTATTAATGACGAGATATGTACATATCACATCCGGAAGTCGGTATAGACTATATTGGGTGGGGGATAAGTATTTTTATAAATTAATTCGGATGCAAGTTCGGAGTGTACAGTTGAGTCCGGATGGGCCGAGATAGTCGGAAAAGTGTACCCAGGGGTAGTAAACGGGTCACGGGACGTTTTTAGACATAGTCGGGCCCGCTCGGGGGCATTTTGGTCACTTGGGCTTGGCCCATTAGTCAAAAAACGGGAATGGATTAATTAACTTAATAAAAAGAAATAAGGGCTGGCTAAGCTTAAGCAGAAAAAGAAATTAAAGGGTTAGGAAACCCTAGCAGCAGCCAAAGCCAATTTGGGGATCTCAAAGAACCAACTAGGTCATCTTCAACCTTGAAATCCATTGAAGATTCAGACACTACGAAACCTAAGGCAAGTGAATAACTTGCAATAGCTTAAAATCTGTCTTTCAAATTCATATTTGTGTGCTGTTATGAATTGAAAATTCGTTTTGGTGTTCATGGTATAAACATGGGGTTTTGATAATGCAAAAGAAAACATGAATCTGATTTGCCCGAAATTATGAGGAGTTATGTAAAATCTGATATTGGAATATTGATGTGTAACTGTTAGGATGATATTCAGATAAATTAAAACGAATTTAATGAAGAAATTCGGAGTAAAAAAATGGGTTTAAGGAAAAAGTTAGGTTTTCCCCAAAATTTATAAATCGGTAGTTTATGGACGAATTGATGATTGTTGTAAGTTTTCTGGGTAATCCTAATAAGGTTTCTAGTATGCTCTGGTGATAAGAAGGCTTAAAACTCATGTTAGAAGAGATTAGGGTTTAAGAAAATCCTTCCATGGCTGCCCTGTCTTCGCGAAGAAGACGAAGACCTGTTCGATCGATCGATCGACGGTCTGGGTCGATCGATCGACGGTCGCCAGAATCTGGCAGTTTCGCCAGTTGGTTATATAAGAGGGAAAATTTATATAAAAATCCTATGTAATTAATTATTGAGAAATTAAATACATGAGTTTAAATCTAATTAATTGTAGATAAATTAATTAGGGTTTGAGGCTAATAAATTAGAGTCGGGAATTGTGACTCGGGTAAATTTATTTTGGGCTACGGGAGTAAGTCCAAATTTATGGTGGGGGCGACACCAACAATAACTAAATTAATTAAAGTGCAATTTAATTAATACTTAGAGTTGGACCATAAACTCTTAATAATTTTAATAGGCTTACGTTACGGATTTTAGTGAACGGTATAGCCGGGACTTTTATATTTATATATATATGGAGGCGTTAGTATATATATATATGGTGTGCTCAATTAATATCAGTGATTAGATATTTGTTACTATAGTGCTATAGGGGGAGGTTGCGCGTAGTGGATGAATCCCCTAGCTTGAGGAGTAGGGTGAGTATATTCCCGAGGTCATAGCGTCTGTTATATGGGTGAGGGACAACTCACTTTCAGGGAAGGAATATGACCGCCTCCAATTATTTTGTTTTTATCAAGTTGGTGTGAAAATTCTGACTTGGGATAACTAGGCTACGTGATTGTACCTAGTGGGATAGCACTTTATAGAATTTACATTCCGGGAGTATTTTACTCGGGAGGTTGCAAGTTATTTGTATATATTACAGTATGATTGTGAATTGCTGGAATATGATTTTAAGTATATAATTTTATAATTAATTATATACGGAATATTAATGAAAAGTGAGTTAGTTCACATGTATAACAAGGGTAGAAGTTATATGAATATAAAAAGGGAAGTGATTTAGTTAAGTTGATGTTACCGATAACTTATATATCAAAATCACTACATACTCAGTTAGAGTAGGGTGGGTATAAAGGAACCTTGTTAATTATCTAACCATGAGATGAGTAACTAGGTAATTTAATTAAAGCATTCGTAGGGTATAATAGAGGAAGAGTAAGGAAGTCCTCAAGAGAGTGCGTTATTAATTAAAAATATGAAAAGCATGCATATTTATTTATTACTGCAAGTTAATCATTTGTTAAATGTTTTTTTCAAATGTTTTGGGTACTAACCCTTGCCATAAAAACTTTTAAAAACCTTTTAGGTGTCCAACCACAGGGACGCCAACCTTGACTATATTCCAGGGATCCGTTGCTGCAGCATATGTGGATGTTGCGAGGTTTTGATAGACGCCTCATTCTTCATTCTTAAATGTAGAAGTTCATGATTAGTATTCGAGCATGTTGCTCACTTTCCATTTATTTGTATTAGACTTGTTGGGAGTTTATTCTTGTCTTTACGGGATTTATTATTTGGACCGTTGGTTTATTCGGTCAATTGTTTTTACTTGTGGATGATTAATTCAGTTATCTGTGATTGCTATATAGTTTTATATTCCGCATGAGTGTTTGTTTAAATAATGAAAGATAAAAAAATTGGCACCAGTCTATTTTTCTCACTTAGGTGGTTAGTAATTAAATAAGACGACGGTGATGCTAAGAATGGACCAAATGAGAAACCTGTTCTAACTTGATTTAGGACTGATCACCCGGGATTAATTAGGCGGGGTGTCACAGAGACATATTCTGATTTTACTTTTGAGGGAATGCTCTAGAGGACGGGTAAATTTTGTTCCTTCTTTATACTTGATCGCGACTATCTCCCCTCATTCAGTCACTCGTGTTTTTCCCTTTTGCAGCACCTGATTTTGTTTATCAAAAATTGCATCCAGGTTATGCCCCATGAAACCATCCCTGCCAAATTCTAAATACTGATAAATATTTGGGCAAAAAGACACAAAACGAATTATGGTTTCGCAGTTCAGTTACAAAGACCCCTCTCAAGTCGGTCACTCCCATCTTAGTGAGGCCTTTGTGTGAGGAATATATTTATTTGAATCATCCTAAGCCCCATCCAACTAAGGCCAAAGAAAAGGAGAATCCCAAGTCTAAGGCCCCCTCAAAGAGAAAACATCCAAACACAGATGTGTCAAATTTTTTTCCTACTTCTATTGTTCCCTTTACCTCCCTTACCTCCCCTGTGAGGATGAGGGCAAGGAAAAAAAAAGTAAGCTGAGTCTTTAAACTACTGTTCCTTCTTTTGCTCAGATCAAGAGTCATGCTTAGATGCTCTTGGGGTGGAGGATACCTAAAGTACCAACGGTGAGAAAGGCTACGAAGCCTTGGGCATGTCTACTGAGGATTCATTCATTTCATCTGCCCCTGTTGCTGAAGGCACTCTAGTTAACTCATCTTTACTTAGTGAAACTGCTAAACATGAGGTTTCACTTGTTGGTTCCCTTTCTCCCTCACTTGAAGAGGAACTGGGTGATTATGGAAGCACATATTCCTATAATGACACCAGTCCTTCATCAAATGACATGGGTGTCATTGATTCTCATAATGGTCATGGACCTGGCCCTTATGCTTTATTGCTAGTTTCGAGGGAGTCTGACAGGGAGGAGGATGACATGATACACTCCTCGTCCACCACGATCCCTACGAATGGGAATATTCCTTATGGGAAATCTCCTTCTTACCCTTCTGCTGTAAGTATTTCTAATACTAGCTCTTTTTGTCTTTTTTAACTTCAGTTTGCTACATTCTTAACTTATTTTCTATTATATCTTCTTTCTTTGGAATAGGCTATCTCTCTAGCTACAGTTGGTATTTTAGGGGTGAGGCTTCCTTTTCGTCCTCCCCTACCCCTATTCGCAGGCCTCCTTTCTTACCTGCGAGAAACTCCGTAGTGGTTTCTCCTTTGGGATTGGTGAGAGAGTTTTATCTTGTCACTTCTAACGAAACTTTTTCTCTTTACTTTTATAATATTTTTACTAACATGGCTAGTTTTAGTTGACCCTATTGCTTTCTTCTATGTTTCCCACAAACATGAGGGCCTATTTTGCATCCTCTCGCACAGTTCAGGTAGTTGTCAATATTTTTAACTATAATTTTACAAATTTTATGGCCTCTTAGGTTTATTCTATTTATATTGCTTTTTTTTATCCTCGTACAGGATTATCTCTCCTGATCGCACTGTTCCACTTCCTGTTTCTTTCGCAGTAGGTGTCCCCTCGACCACTTCAACTCTAGACGTATTCCTAGCATTCTTTTACTTGCAGCCTTTGCATTGCCTGAATTCATATATATGACTAAGATTATATTGTCTCCATTGGATTTTCCTTATTTTTTGCATGGTTCCCTTTCGTTCTTCCCTTCTTCCACCCGGAGGATGACTTTGCCCAGTGGGGCTGCTATTCTAGGACTATCACCCTTTGGGAGGATATCTATCCCCTGGGTCTGTGTGCCCATGGATAATAAGCCCCGAATTCATTATTTGTTCATACAGATAGTTTTTACTATTGCTTTGAGTGAGCCTATTTCACAGGCTATCAACTTTTCTCAGGTACTATTCATCCTTGCTAGTAATAATTATTTCCTTGATTTGTGTTTACTTTTAATAATCTTGTGACGAACAGGCCATTACTACTACATCAGTCATTCTTGTGGTTATCCTCCGTCCTTATTCCCTTGAGGGAGTTCAAGTATTTTTTTAAATCTTCCAATCTTAGTCCGTTTTTATTTATTGCTGAAATTTTATTCTCATCAGTTTCCACAGTTTGTTCATGTTTCAGTTGGTCCATACTACCACATCATTGGCCACTTCTCCGGTTGTTTCTCCAATATCCCCTATAGCCGTTGAGTCTCCTTCTGCCATGGGTTCTGGTGGACAAACCATCATAGTGCCTCCCCGATATCTACCTCATCTCGACTTTAAGACATTTCTATAAATTTTCCTTCACTATATAAGCGATTTGCTAACACTTAAATTTTTCTTCTTTTTCAAACTAGTGTTGATGAGACCCCTTCGTCCATGGGTCTTACTACAAGTGCTACAGGTATGACCCTCCAAGTATTATATTTCTCATATAAAAGTAGCTTATTATGTTCTCATTTTTTGCTAACACTTCTTTAATCTTAATCGCTATCAGGCCAGCATAGCTGAGGTCCCATTATCGATGGGACTTATTATGAGTCTCGGGGTAGTGACTCCCCAAGTACTCCTTTTTACCTACCTATTTGATATACTTGTGTTTTTTTCTTTTCTTAATGCACCAAACTTTCTAATCTTTCATTCCTTTGGCATACTTGTAGATATGGCCCATTTATTTGCAACACCTATATATGTGTTCTCAGGTTGAGATCCCGCCTGCTCCTAAGACTGTGGAGCTTCCGGTTAGCACCACAGAGGAGATTTCCCCAGTACTCTTTATATTTAGCTTCTTTTATTCCATTTCTTTCTAACTTACTTCTTCTATGAAAGTGTTTGCTAACAATTTCCTATTTCTTTATATTCAGGCTAGCGCAACATCAGTTATTGTGTCTGCAGAACATCTGGTTAACATCCCGGGAGAGACTACCCAGGTATTTTTAATTAACATGTTGTTTATTTTAGACTTGCTTTTTCTGTGCAAGTGTTCGCTTACACTTACCTGTTTTCTTATTTTCAGGCTAGTGTTACGACTATCCCAATGGTCGTGGGACAACTTAGGGAAGCAGCTGCGAGGGAGGTATTATATTGTTATACCTCTTCCTCCTTTCTACTTTCCATTTTTTATTATTTCTTTTACTGTGCAAGTTACTTGCCATCTTACCCTTGTTTCCTTATTTTCAAGTTAGTGAGGACAATTTTCCTAGTTTACGAAATTGGCTAGGAGTGTTTCATTGATCATTCCTCAAGTATTGAACTTTCATACTTAATTTTCTTTAATGTGTTTCTCTAGAGTCTATTACTAAAGAAAATGTTTACTGGCATTATACTTGTTTTATCGTTGCCAGGTTAGCGTGGTGCTTCTAGGAGGACCTTCCTACTTTGGTGGCATCATATTCACCCCCATAAGCTTTGGGGTAATCTATTTTCTAACTATTCTCTTCCAACTAAAGTTATTAAAACTATTTGTATTTCCTTATTTGACTTAGCATCTCTATATTTTTTATTTTTATGATCCGGTGATTGAGCCTGCTAAGGTAACTGATGATGAGGAGTAAATTTCTAAGGCCACTCACTCAGACAGTGCTGCTGGTTTTGGTAAGGATTATTTCCTCCCTCCTTATGAGCTTGAGTCCCAAAACACGGGCTACGATGATATTGAGTAGAGGCACCCGAGGTTTTCATGAGCGCTTTATGGTGAGAGAAGCTATCTACGAGGTTCAGGACCCATGAGCGCGATGTGCTAGAGATGATCCTTGAGTATAATCCTAAGATTTTCACATCCCAGAGTGTGATCAACATTGATAGACTCATGGTCTTCAACTTGAAGGCCCTCGCTAGTTACCTCCATAACTTCTTGTCTATTCCTCCAATTGATCTGACTAGCAACAGGACTTCACTATTCCTACAGGCTCTCCATGACCTCCAATGATTCTACCACTTCCAGTTAGACTGGCTTGGCACTGCAGTTCGTCACTTTCTGAGTGATCCCTTTAGGAAGATGATGAGGCTTCATGCTTCTAGACAGACCCGAGTTCAGCTGTGCCAGGTTGAGGCTGCGCGGATTCGAGGCCAGATTCATCTTTTAGAGGCCAAGTTGGCCAAGATTGAGGCTAGTGACCCTAATGATGAGGCCAGGATGGCCAACCTAGAAGAACAGTTCATGCAGGAGGTAGACCCCTCTTTCAGTGACATGCGGTCTCGGGAGAGACACTTTTTTATTTTATTTGTTTAATTTAATTTTGAGATGTATACTTTTTCCTTTTCTTTTGTATGATTTGCATTGCTTCTTCTACATGTAAAAATATATTGGTATATTAATTAAAACAACCATTTTGTCTTCGTTTATTTCTTTTCTCTCTGTCTCTGTGTATTTTGGCATATGTTTACTATTATTTTCTCTATTTTCTGTGAGAAATTCAACATTTAACTTCCCCGTAGTCTATAGGGTATTTTCCTGTGATCTGAGAAATTTATCATTTCAGAGATGCCCCTCTATTTTAGGGGTACTTACATACTTGCATATGAGTCGAGCAAGTTATCTTTTTAAAGTTTCCCCTCTAACTGCGGGGTACTTGCGTGTATATACATTTTTAGGGAATAACTTGGATGAGGGTGACCCCCTCCTCCTTACCAAATACATAAAGGAAAATCTTAAAAATGGAACTAAGCAAACAGAATAACTATTTCTTTTTTTAGTGAACCGCCTCTAGTCTGTGGGGTCCTTGTTCCAAACTTTAACTTGGGAACTTTTACTCTTTTCTCTTTTTTCCCAGAAATTTCACTCGTAGAGAGGGGGTAAACCCCTTTTACGCATATTCATGTAAACTAGCAAGTAAAATTTAGTTTCTTGATAATAGAGGTTAGAACTTGTTCTCGAGGTTATAAATCTGAAAGAAATACTATCTTTAAAAATTATTATTACTTGGAGAACAATCTCCAATTAGTTTGTTGAAATAGTTGAACTATTGTGCCTGTAGGGACTTTGCTCACTATACCTTGCCTATGGGATGGATGACCCCCTCAAGTATAAGTAGGAAAGTTATTTTCTTCATAGAAACTCTTCAAATCTAGTATAGAGAGTTACTATTCATTTTTTAAAAAAAATCAATCTGATGTACGCACCTCATAAAGTAGGTAACTAAATAATTCCCAAATTATCAAGGAACGATCAAAATAGCTAGTATTAATTTCTTTTGTACTATATATTGGGTTTGTATACTAAAATTCATGATTCACTAGTGAATTTTAGTATGTCTATTTAATGAGAATCTTCACAAGTGATGTTTGCATCATATTATTTTATATAGTTATGGATATGTGTCTTTTATTCTGCACAGTAGACGATTTAGTGTGTAGAGTTCGGCTTACACATGGAAGATCAGATCATCGGTCCTTGTAGAATATAAGTTTGGTTCACAATCTTAGATGGAGATGGACACATCATCAGTAGGATTATAGCACACTATTTTAGTAGGTGTATATTGATTATGAGAAATGGTATAGTTTTGACTTATTGTGCTAGTAAACTTTGTGTGTATTGAACGGGATAAATTAGAGATAATTGTCTTTATACTGACTATATAAGATAATGCATATCTCATGGTTATTATGAGTTATTAGTCTCTTAATCCAAACATAATTGATGGACATGTGCATCAATTGTTTATTACTTTGACCTATTGAATGAGATTCACTTATGGATCAATAAGCTTGATAGATTGGCTAATGGTGATTAGTGTATGGTGAAAGAATTCTGAATGGAATCCACATCTCGGTATAGAGAGTGATGATACTCTCTTGATGTAGCTTATAAGTTTTGATTATGTCAAACCCGACCGGTGGATTTAATTATCCTCATATCAAATAAGTTAAGAGAACAGTCTCAAGGAATTTATAAGAGGTCGATTAAATATAATTGTCAGTAATTTAATTTAATCATCGGGTATCTCTAATCTTAACGTGGGGAGATTATTACGCATTTAATATTGAGGAGATCAAAATTATAATTTTGAGATAGTACACTAGAGTGCAATTATTGTTCTTTAGTGTAATAAATAATAATTTATTGAATTATGAAATTAATTATAGAGTTAAATTAGTATCCCTAATGAATGGGGGATTAATATAGATCATAAAAACACCTAAAAAGGAGTGGTAGGGTCATGATCAATGGTGCCCACACACCAATGACATGTATTTTCTTAAATGTATAGCATGGAAAATCTCGAGGTCTCTTTCGAAGCTCTGATATTGTAAAATAGATTACAGGGAATTGGAGAGTCCAAAAATTCCGAAAGTAGAACCACGGGTTCCTGACATATAGAGGAATAGGCACAAGAAATTTCAAGTCATTTGGATATTGTTTATTCCTCTTGCTTCACGCATCTTTAAATTCACGAAGCAGATCTGACAACACTGATTAGATCTGGAATCGAATCAAGAACGGATCAAGAAGGTGAAATAAATTTTCAAGAAAGTATTATAATATATATATATATATATATATATAAACCCTAATATAATGCTCCTGGATTCATGGATATGAATGTTTGGGGATGAAATCAATTCAAGATCACATGATCTTATCAGGCTAAATAAATGCATGACACGTCATGGTATATACTTTTTAGAGCCATAACTAGATAACCATTGATCGGATGGGGCTGAAATTTTTTCTACGGGTTCGAGAGGCCAAAATATACAAAAAGTGGCAAAAGATATTATTTAGATGCTGCTAAGATTTTTGAAAAAATCATTTCGATTTTGTGGTTGCCACACCTTTAGATTTATGACACGGATCGGTTTCACACAAAAGGGATCAAATCTCCTATGTAGTTACACCATAAATATTATTTTTTGAAACCCAATTGTCTTATAAATCAAATGATCCAGTATTTTATTTTATGTCCTCCAGCAATTGGTATCAGAGCAAGAGTTTGATTTACATGATAATTGGGAAATCCATGTTGTCATTAAAATGGATTTAATCAATTTAGTTTTAATCTTGAATGAATCTTGAATGAATGCTAGATCTAGGATCTAATTTTTTTTGCAGAGATTCATAAGTTTCGTCCCTCCATTATGGTCCGACTCATATTTATTAATTTTATATGAGTGGATCCTATGATAGTTCATGCGTAGTTATTTTTCTGCCTTCGATTGGGTTGTAAAAATTAATTCTTATTTTTAGATCATTAAATTAGGTTTTAATTATTACATGTTATTTTTTTTTGGGTTCGTCGAAATCTACATCGATTAATGAGCCGAACACCGAAGGAAATGTTAGGGACGAATGAGATTTGTTGGACAACAATTTGTAAATTTTTTATGGAATCTTATTATGTTGTGAAGGACCATGGGAGTGCGAGTCAGTGATTCGACATCACACGAAATTTTCACGATACACTTCATAGACATACTAGGTGCCATAGTGACATGGTGCGATGGTGCGGTTATGTGTTGTTTTGGCACAAGCAACCCCCTTAAATATTCTAGTGGTGGTGGCACAGTATGGTAAACTTCGACTCAGCCTAGATTTTCTACTTGGTATGGTTCCTTACATGGGAAGGATTCTTGGAGTCAATGATTGCATGAGATAAGGAATTAGAGACCATAATGGAGAGGGATCTATTTCAGTTTCATTATTATTTATGGATTGCCTCTTGCTTTTCTTATTATTTGTGATTGTGGTTCTTGTTTAATATTTATATTTTATTTAATGCCGTGTTAAAATTAATTAATTTTAGCATACCCCTTAAATTGGAAAACGTGGATAAATATTATTGGACCCGGCCTTAGATCATGGTTTTTTGGAAAATAATTTTTTTTGTGGTTCATTTTAAATTTATTAAATTTAATGAGTTTTATTTATTACTCAAATTAAATTTAATTTCTAGAATTATTTTAATTTAAAATAATTTAATTGTTTTTGGATAATTAAATTAAGGAAATTGGTTATTTTAATTTGAATGAAAAAAATAGGAAATTCCATTATTTTAATTGGGCAATTTAAAATTGAACAGTCTTCATGGTTATATGTTGAATTTTTTTTTTTTTTAAATTATGGGTTTTTAATGTGTAATTATAAAATATAAAATAAATTTTCAAATTTATTTTGTGAATATAAGGAAATTTAGAATTTATATTTATTACACGTGTTTTAGACGTGCAGAAATTTGGGCAACCGTAAATTTTGATAAGCATATTAAAATTAAACTTCTCTTTTTGATAACCCTAACAAAAGTTTTAAATTACTAAGTGGGAGAGGGTTTTTGTCACAAATAAATCACATGGTCTCCACTAACAGTTTGAAGGTTTTCAATAACGAGTAGGTCCTCTAAAGAGGAATACTAATTATTGTGGTAACCAGTGCAAATTTCCTAACGGGTAATTTTGGGCTCATATTCATATGGGCGGCCCCCAAATGAGGAGTCTATGTGATATAGGATAGTCTAAAATTAGTTGGTGGTATACACTTAGACACAAAATTATAGTTAGTTCTCCAAAGAGGAATGCTATTATTTTGTGGGACCAAAGTGTCAACTATTAATTTTATTTGGAATAGTCTTTGCTTAGATGGTAAAATTAAAGGAATTGGCCTACCTACTGTGATTATGTACAGTAGGTTCTCCAAAGAGGAATGCTATGCAAATGGTAATTAGGATGCTGACGAATTCTTTTAAAATGGTAGAGGGAACCAACTTTAAATTGAATTCAAAGTTAATTGATTGTCATAATATGTTTTCTATTATGCAATTCTCTAGTTTTAAATGGTAACTCCAATATCTACTATATCATACTCAGTTTTATATATCTTATGGTAATAATTAAAAGGGTTGAATTCAAATTGGACATAGTGTTGACGATAGAGAAATGAATATATGTATTTTCCCAGTGTTTGTCTCGAATAGTCACATTATACGATTTTTGTAAGGAAATATAGAATATAAGTGGAAAAGATTAATGGTATGACATAATATGACTTGTTCAATAAGTTAGATATATTGTGACATTAGTATTAATCAGTGTCCATTGCCTTTAATATGATGATTATCTCATACCTAATGTTTGATAATTAGGGCATATAGTTTGGCAGGTTGCCATGAATGACTTTAAAGGAATATTAATATGATTGATATAACCCTAGTTATAAGATTATGTTTTTATGGTGATTTCTCATTAGATAGGACTAAAAATCTAAATAGGTGAAATTGATGGGGAAACCAACGTCAATATCCTCCCCAACAAAAGGTTTTATCATGATATCATATAAATATTCAAGTTACTGAAATAACTTCACATCTTAGCCGCAAGGTTGATAGTATTTAAAGTCAAATCAGAAACTATTAAGTTGGAATTTAGGCAGTGGATAGGTTTCAAAGACAGTTAGCAAATTACGTAATCGTAAGTGAATTTACTAAGAGCAGTCAGAATACTAATAGGAGTTAATAAGCTTATCTTCTTCAAAGGAACAAAGTAGATACATTTTATTTGCAAAAAGAGTTGAATAATGTTCGATGGTTTGTTCTACGATAACTTGGATTGTTAAAACATGAGCCATTAATCATTGGTTCCAGGAAACCAGTCAACTAGTGATAGGTGAATTTATCTACTACTGTGAATTTATAATTACAGTGGGAGACGAGAGTCTCAGTTTTGATAATTAGAGATTAATTTTAAATGATCGCTTATAAGTATGTAAGAGTAGAAGGAACTTTAGTTCAACTTCTACTCTTTTTATGGAAGGATATTTTTTTATTTTAATAACATCTATTTTGTTAATGGTAATAAACAATATATTCATCTTTAGTACTAAAGAGGATAATCATTAAAAAGTAAATCTTTAATTTTGTACGCTGTATTTTTTTAATAATATTCATGATTTATCGCTAAATGGATAAGATTATTCTTTATAAACCATAATACACTATAGCAACAAATACCCATTCCCAGGGCATTTCATCTAAATTAATTCTAAACCGGTGGAAGGTGGATTCTTACATTCATCATAAGTGCAGGCACTTCTAGTTAATGAATATGGTTTAGATGGAAAATGACCAATAGGTATTATAGGTATAGAAATATTAGAATTGGTTTATTATGATTGATGTAATTCTATAACTACCTATTTGTGAATATAAGAATTACATATCAGTAGTTTGGATTATATCCATGAAGATTATACCACAAGTTACTTTCAATAACAGTGTGTCAAAGAAAGAAGTATTTGGTTTGTTTCACAAGTGATAAGATTCATGATGATTATTCAAAAGATATAGATATGCATATGTCAAGATTGTTTTCCTAGTTATTTTTCTTTACTCCCATTAAAGATAGTGGATCACTTTAAACACAATTCCGGTACTTTATATAATGGGTGGTGCACGACTTGTGTTGGGAGAAAAGTTGACAAGTTGAGAAAGGATACATGTTTAAATATAGATATTCTAGATCAGTTTCCCAAAAGTATTGTTCAGAACAAATGAAGGTCTAATAAGCTTATGTGAACTTATTTCATACCACTAGTATAGGTGAAAACATCACAAAGAAATGAGTATAACATTCTACTACCTTATCATAATGGGAGGATTGTTCATTCTCATAATGGTGATAACAATATAAAGGCATCACTATTTGTACACCCATAAAAGGAAATTTTATCATAGTGGGATTATTTTTTATTCTTAGGATTGTCACCGATCGTATCCCCTGGAGAAAAACATAACCCTGTAACTATATAAAATATTCCTTCACAAGGATGCATAACATTATTGGAAAAGTTATGATATTTAGTACCATATAGATTCAGAAAGATGGGGTCAAACCCATCAGTTGCAAGTGAATCTAGTAAGAGAGGTAATCAAATTCAAGATTTTGATAAATGGTTGGATGTGTTCAGTGTGTACAAAAGGAGTGATAGAAGCTTATATGTGCTTTTAGATACTAGATGTATAAATATATTTATTGTCACACGCGATGTAAGGATATGTCATACAGTTATATTGTAATAGGCCAATCAGTTCAATATGAAAATAATTGAAAATTCTGTTATATTTTTGGGATCAGATTAACATTTGATCACTAGAAAGAATGTACTTCTACTTATCCAAGTTATCATATTTATATTGTTCTTTCGAAACTTTGTTATACAATATTCCAAGAAAGGCTTTCACTTATTCAGATTTGAAATTTGTATTACTCGAGAATAGAATATTGGTTTCGGTAGAATAAATATTCAAGTACCTGAAAAGGATTAATGAATATATTTTTTATTGCCAAGTAAATAGATAAGTAACTTGTAGGTTACTAACTCATGTATTCAGTCATATTTAAGATTCCAGAAAGTGTATAGTATGCCATGTATAAGAAATTATGTATAAGGGAGTTTCTAGTGGCTGTGATTGCATTGGTTGACAATTGGTAAGCCTCTTAGTTTAGGTGTGAGGTATGGTTACTTGAAGCACGATTCCATGTCTTTGAGTATAAGTGGGTTACTGTTGGGGATGTATAATAAAAGTCATGATTCACTAGTGAATTTTAGTATGTCAATTTAATGAGAATCTTCACAAGTGATCTTTGCATCATATTATTTAATATATTTATGCATATGTGTCTTTTACTCTTCACAGTAGATGATTTGGTGTGTAGAGTTTGGCTTAGACACGAAAGAGCAGATCATTGGTCCATGTAGAATATAAGTTTGGTTCACAATCTTAGATGGAAATGGACACATCATCAGTAAAATTATAGCACACTATTTTAGCAGGTGTATCTTGATTACGAGAAATGGTATAGTTTTGACTTATTGTGCTAGTAAACTTTGTGTATTGAACTGGACAAATTAAAGATAATTGTCTTTATACTGACTATATAAGATAATGCGGATCTCAAGGTTATTATGAGTGATTTGATAAACGGGGTTTTGTCGCGGCGCGAGAGTCTACGCGTCGGTCACTTTGAATTCGTCTCACCTGAACTATATAAAAACCTAAACTTATGACTACACTCAACGGGTGAGTATAGCGACCAAGTCCGAGTATCGAATATCCACAGAGACAAGTTGCAAGAATTTATAGGATTTAATACTCCTAAAATAAAAGTGTAAAAGGGTGATTACAAACTAAAAACGAAAATATGCATAAAGGGAAATGATTAATCTAGGCGTGTGTATTGAAACTAGATTAACAAAGCGAGTAAAAACTATAGGTTACGTCGAATATCCCTCACCCGAGTTAATTAGTATAAAATGGTCACATGGGTCGACGAGTTATTACAAATGCGTCTCATTTCGACAGTTAATTGAACCAAGGGTTGTCACGTCTCTAAATCCGCATAAAAGCCTAATACGATTTTGGCGTCAACAAATACCCCGAAAATCACACAAATACGATTTTGGTGATGGTGTTTACAGGTCTATTTCGGGTTGACGTATTTCTTTGCTTTGGTGATGGCACATACATGATATGCCCGTCAAATCTCCTAGGCGCAATAATTCGGACAACGCACCCGAAATAGACCTGTAAACACCATCACCAAAGCAAAGAAATACGTCAACCCGAGTGAGTTACATTCAAACACAACCTAGACTAATTTAGCTAGAAAGCATATTAAAAACGCGATAAACAAAAGCGGTAAATAAACGCAATAAACCTACACTAGAAAGAAAGTAAAGAAAGCAAGTAAACCTAATTATCAAAGCATGTAATTCTAATTAATCAAAGCAATAATTAAAGGAATACAACTATATTAATGGAGAGGATAATGAATAGTGCAACATACAAGCCCAATTGGGTATCAAAACAAAGAGAAATGAAGAAGAACTCTTCAAAAACCCTCAAACCTAAGCTATTCTAACCTAAAATGAATTATTTATGTTTTTACATCAAAATTCCTTTATATAGTAAAACTAATTAAATTAGAAAAGAAAAGGAAAAAGAAATTAAAAGCCAAAATATCTGCAGAAAGCAGGGGATCGATCGATCGATCCCCTGTGATCGATCGATCGATGGTAAAAAAATAAGCCCACTGTCTCCCCACGATGGCCAAAATATGAAGTATCGATCGATCAATCGATCAAGCAGGGCTGCATCACAATTCCTCCTATTTTTGCATGTTTGGAATTCCCTTCCGCTAAAATCGTCGTAACTTCTTCGTTCTGAATCGAAATCGCTCACTGTTTGCGACCACACGAAGCTTACGAGGAGGAATAAAACTTCTGTGTAGATGTTGGGTCTGGTGCCCAAGCTGTGAAAAGACTAAAATGTCCTTAAACGTGCGATCGTGTACAAAAATCGAGCGGAATGCGTCCGAACTTCACACTTAGCATTCAAATACCTATAAAAGCTCAATTAACCCCTGCAAAACATGTTAAGATAGAAATATGAGTTTATTTGGTTAACGAGCATAAATATAGGGAATAAGATACCCGAGAGGGCTAAAATGCGTCGGTTCGAGGGATGAAATACGCAATATTTGCGTATTATCACACCCCCTAAATTACACATTGCTAGTCCCTAGTAATGAAATAGGATGCAACAAGAACTACAAGCAAACCAAAAGC
This sequence comes from Sambucus nigra, assembly GCA_949130495.1. Classification (NCBI taxonomy): domain Eukaryota; kingdom Viridiplantae; phylum Streptophyta; class Magnoliopsida; order Dipsacales; family Adoxaceae; genus Sambucus; species Sambucus nigra. The sequence continues at coordinate 344,204,230 of OX422219.1, read as the reverse complement.
AGGAGATAGTACAAAAGAATGGTATAAAAGAAAAACGCCACTTTCGCGGGCGATTTGATTGCATTTAGCATATGCAATAAGATATTAAACCCTTAGGTTACCCTAGTGGAAGAGTGTCATCTCGTGCGGGTTTTCAGGGATGATTTCCACAAACATCACATGGTTTCCTCAAAATATGCCCAAACCAACATGCGACAAGCCCAACAATAGCTAAAAGGATTTCATACGCATTATTAGCACATCGAACGAATTCAAACAGAAGTCCAAATCATTAACATTATAGAATGCACCTCATAGAATTGAAATCTTAAAATGTGGGAGGGGAGAGAGCACATGCAAAGTGTGATTTGGAAAAAACTTAAATAAATTGGATAAATATAAAGGCAAGCATATATTCAATCCTCACGGGCATTACACTCATCAAGTGAATTCACTCGAAATAGGGAGCTAACACACGAAACATTCGGGCATGAAGAGTAAATGTAAAAGGACACTAGGCCGCACACATGTCACAAATGAAGAACGCTATATATAAAATGAAAAACTGTAATCTCAATGAAAGATACCGCACATTAAAGGAGGCGAAATGTATTTTCATGGATTATCAAAACTATTATGGCTTTTGAATTACATCAACCTAAGATCACATAGGACTTGTATAGGGTTGTAATGTAGGTTTGGCTAGGGTACGAAACGAAGGATGTATGTACGGATTCAAAGGGTTCGGGATGAAAACTCGGGATAATGGGAAAATGTGGGCAATATCAAAAAATGGAAAACAAGTTCCAAAAAGGCATTAGATATATCATCGGGGAGAGTAATCAAAGCTTATTGAACTATATACACAACATTTACAACTTTCTCTTTCTTTTCTTTTCTTCTTTTTCTCATTTTTCTTTTGTTTTCTTTTTCTTTTTGCTTTCTCTTTTTCTTTTTTCTTTCTCTTTTTCTTCACTTTTTTCATCTCTTTTCTTTACTTTTCTCACTCTCATATGCCTAAATTGCAACCGCAACACAACAAACATCATTCAATCCCAAGAAACAATCCAAACAATGGTATGTAAGGTGTATCTACGGTATATAACTCCAATTTGGAGTTGGTTATGGGAATTTTGGGTTATGAAACGAAAGGCTAATATTTAGGTTGAAAGGGGTTGATGAGGGTAAACATATAAGGTGAGGTCAAGGTCAATATGGGTGATATAACAAAGATGGCCTATGATCATTTCACAAAGTTTACACAATTCTCGAGTCAAAATAATATATGAAAATCATGATCAATTAACATATTTCCTGATATAAACTCAATTAATGAATGGTCAAATGAAAGAATAAAGAGATTACCAACGAATTCAACGTTTTCAATGAGAAAAGAATAGTATATAACACTCACAAATGATGAAAGGTACAAAGCTTACTCGGTGTAAGTATATACAATGCAACAAAAGATTACCGAGTTATAAAAATCTTAAACCAAATCAATAGAACGATAAAAGTGCATCTGCTCATGGGATTAAAGTTTAATTCGTGAAGTTATTCATTATATCAATGATCGAGGACTAAAATCTAATAACTTCTAAAATCGAGAACATGCATCATTGGGTTGTCTATTTGATCGGGAAATTATTGAAATTTATCATCGGAAACAAAGGCAAAATGCCAAAAATAAGGAGAAAAAAGAAAGAAAATCTTTTTGAAAATTTTCAATTTTTCTAAGAAAAGCATACTAAGTAACTAATATGTGAGCAAAAACATGGACACTGCCAATGAACGGATAGAATATCCCACACCCCCTAACATAAAACCTGACATTGTCCTCAATGTTAATCAAGAACCAAGTTAAAGAATGAAAAAAGCGATATTACCCAAAATGGAGCGATCTCCAGAAAGTGCGGGTCTGATGATTCTACAAAACAAGTTAGTAATAAGCATAGAAAAAACAAATAACAAAAAGTTAACTAATTACACTAGACTAAAAGAAAAAGAAAGAAAGAATAAAATGCTAACTATATACAACCTACTATTTAGGCTTCACGCTAACTATACACTTGAAGTCTAAATAGTTGAGGATCCATCGCAAAAATGATTTGACTTTGGAGGATAACCGATGTACCCTCACATACAAGCATGCCCTCCAAAAAATATGAATTCCGTTTGAACAACGGAAGGCATGTGTAAGGCAGAAGAAAGGAACCATCCCTAATTAAAAATTTTGGAGGGAGGATGGGGGATTTGGATTGAACAGGTGACAAAAACATGTGGGGACTGAGAAAAGCAGAATATCCTCCCAATGATTTTGAAATTGGAATGGGAGGTGGCGCACATAAAGGCAAAGATGCGATCATGGAAGGCGACTCGAGCAAGTACTCCTCATCGGCGAAAAGGTTTAAAACATTAAAGATTGAAATCAAATCATCGGGTACTTGTGACGGTGTGATAACAGAGAATGAAAATGGGGAGGAAAGAAATTCAAACTCATGAGATGAATCATCATCGCATTAAGATTTAGTTTCGAAGGAAATAAGATCATTTTCAATGAAATGTTCTTCTTTGGGGGCCAAAGAAGAAATCATTTCATTGTAAATAGATATTACGTCATTTTCATCCTCACTTTCAATATCTACTACGATATGGGCGAAGTCAAGAATGGTTTGTTCCAAAGTAGGAACAAAAACCTCATTTGGTTCAAAACATTCATCGACTTCAAAAGTCTCAGAAGCAAAATCGTTGTCGGACTCAAATAATAAATCCAATTCATGTTCCCAACAACGATTTTCTTCCAGATAATAGTTTTCAATTTTCTCATTCTCAAGCATACGCAAGCCCTCACCGAATGTCATAGGTCGAGGTGCGGATCCTTGAAAATAGGAACTTTGAAAATTACCATCGGACTTAAACGAAAACTCATTATTATAGGAATTTTGAAAAATATTGCAATTTGTTTCAAAATTCCTATTATAAGGAGGTAAAGGCCCAAAATTATTATCATCATCATCAAAATACACGCACTCCAAAGCTTGACTTTTGTAATATTCGCCCAAAGTCATTTTAGATGTTGTAATTTTTTGGGATTCTAAGTATTGACCAAAAGTCAAAGGTTTGCGAGAATTTTGAGAATTATCATAATGATTACCAAAAGAATTGAAATAAGACATGCTTACCCCAAAAATGGCTCAAAGTGGAGAATTCCACAAAGATATGCGCACATGAGAAATTCAAGCATTTCTAAGTGCTCAAATGTGGAAGTCCTACAAAAAGATTAGTAAATAATACAAATAGAAAGAAAATACTATGAAATACTAAATCAAATCAAGTCTAAAACAAACTCATCCCCGGCAACGATGCCATTTTGATAGGAGGGGTTTTACCGCGACGCGAGAGTCACCTACGCGTTGGTCATTTTGAATTTGGCTCACCTGAACTATACAAAAACCTAAACTTATGACAACACTCAACGGGTGAGTATAGCGGTAAGTCGGGTATCAAAAGTCCACTGAGACGAGTTTCTAGAGTTTAATTGATTTAATATTCCAGAAATAAAAGTGAAAAAGGTTGATTCCAATCTAAAACGGAAAATATGCATAAAAGGGAAATATTAATCTAGGCAAGTGTATTGAAACTAGATTAACAAGGCGAGTAAAACTATAGGTTGCATCGAATATCCCTCACCTGATTTATTTAGTATAAAATGGATACATGGGTCGACGAGTTTGTGACACCCCGACTAATTAAATACCGGGTAGCTACTCCTTTATTAAATTAATTCAAAATGCTCAGTTGGTCCAGTTAATAGCATCACTGTCGAAAACATTTTTATTATAACTAACCACCTAGTATTTAAAAAGCAAGTGCCAAATTTTAATTTTAAGTCTGATTAATCAAGCAACAAGTGTAAAGAAGAAATAAATAACACCATTCACCATACTGAAGTAAAACGAATAACCATCACAATAGGGTAAATAAAGTCTGGAGGAAAACTCCTCACTACAATCCCACAACTGATAACTAAAATGAATACTGAAACAATACATGCTAAAGTCTGAAAACTGAAATGTAACAGATGTCTCTAAATAGAAATGGGCAACATGCCCTACAACTGATAGATAGTGACTCAGGAATCCAAAAGATAGAAGCGTCTATAAGAAAAGTCCCTGTAGCTTCCACAAACAGCTACAGCTCGTCACCTGAATGAGTATCCTAAGCTTGGTGTCCTTGTGTCTGGGCACCTAAAATGGTTTTACAAGAAAAAGATTTGAAAAGCAAACGGGTCAGAGCCTGAATGTGGAGTTATATTTTAAAAACCTGCAAGTGCTTTAAAAACATTTAAAACATTAAATGCAAAGTACATGTTAGGACGTACACTCACATGATATTCTCACCTCTCGTCTAACTGTGCACTCCTAACGTAAGTACCCATCTACATTGATATAAACCACTAGCTAAGTGACATCATAACTAGCTAGAATGTAATAGTTCCTACCTTTATTACTCGGTTCTATTAACATATAACGCTCGTAATTAAGTAGGGTTTAACGTAACTCAGATGTTCAATATGCAATATATATAAATATCAGTTAACTCGTTATATATCTCGAAACAATACCGTAATTATATTCACATCATTAACATGAAGGTTCTCATTAATTAAGTGTATATTATTTACGTCATAAATATACAATATAAGCACCCCGATAGCTAAGCTGCGGTGCACACATACTCTGCTATCCATCCCGGTACATCACGTACATAAGGATCACATAGTCCGAATCTCTCAGGAATAGTTCAGATAACACAAATCACAAATAGTGGAGGTGAACACAGTCACATCACATGGGTCACGCACATACCTACGCTCCCACGATCAGCGGACTTATTAACATCCCAATAAGTCTTTCTCTGACCTATGTTCATCGAGGTACCAGTCTATATCCCCCCCGTAGGCACACAAGGATTAGAGGGTCCTAAGCGAATGCAACCTCCCGTGATAGCAAGTATGGTAGGTATGTCATACACACAATCCATATACCAATACTAAGTAAACACACATCTTAGTAATACCGTAGTTTAATCGTAGTACATATCGTATTCTCGTACTAACTTATAATTATCACAATTCATACTATTCCGGTTTGTAATTATACGCGCCATAATTCATCCTCACGTCGTAGTAGACACTCACGTCTCAACCCAAACCATCCATGTAATACAACTCTCGTATGTAAATTCCTTCTCATAAATACCCAAATGTCCCAATTCAATCATTACTACATCTATGGAATGATATCTATATCCTCGAATAAATTTACGGAACTCCAAAAATCAAAACAGTCCGAAATGGCCCAAACTGCCGGCTCGTTAGAAGTCTCGTTCGAACGAGACTGTTCGAACGAGTTTGGACTGTCAGCTCGTTAGAAGTCTCGTTCGAACGAGGTTGTTCGAACGAGATCCAGTTCGTTCGAACGAACTGTCCCTTCTAACGATATCTCGTTCGAACGAGATATTGAACGAAATCCCTACTTGTTAGCAATGACTGGTCAACTCGTTAGAAGCTCGTTCGAACGAGTTCGTTCGAACGACCTGGGGACTGCTTCTAACGACTGACCAGTTTCGGCCCAGATTTTTCCCCAATTCGTTTTTCCTCCATTATAACACCTCAAATCTTCTAAAGTAAGTCCCAACAATCGTTTAAAGGGTCTATAATCAATACTAAACATATATAGTCACATCCTAACATGTTTTTAAGGGATCAATCCACCCTAACATTAATTAAATTCACAAATTTCTGCACTTTTTCTCCCAATATCTCAAGAACATGAACCCTAACTTAATATCATCATCAAATCCCAGAATTTAATTCGTTTATGTTTCTTCTAATCACAATTATTATGAGAGAAATCATCTACCTATCATTCTACATGCAATTCTCTTCAAATTTTCAAGTTCTAAACTCCAACTACATGGGTTTTCATTCAATCTTTCAAGAACAATCAAAATTCTTCAATTTCTAACATGGAAAAGACATTCTCCGAATTTAAATGGAATAAAGTCACTTGCCTTGGTTTGATTTCTGATTTTGGTGTAGGTTTGATGAAGTTTTCTGCAGAATTTCCTCTCTCCAAGCTCTTCTCCAATGGTGGCTTAAGGTGGCTAGGGTTTGATTTGGAAAACTTAGTAAACCTAAATGATAACCTACGTAGCCTTCTTGGTTAATATGGGTTGGTTATGGGCTTAGTGGGTCAAATCCACATCAGATTTAATTAACCAATTTTCGTCACTTTTAATTCCTCAAAATGTAAAATTACCAAACTACCCTTTAAGTTGCCGGTATGGCCTAAAAATACCCCGGGACCCAAACTATACCCCCGGCTAGTGTTTTCTGACTATCTCGACCCTTCCGGACGCGTTGGCGCACTCAAAACGACCATACGGTTTATAGATTTTAAATTCACTTTTATTATCAAAATGTTATATCGTGACGCGGCGGTCCCACGCGTCTCACCAAAATTTCTAATATGCCGTATATAAATCTCACGACAAATTTTATAATACCAAGTTCATATATAATCATATATGCACATAATCAAATACCAACTCGCATCACATTAGTATTTATAACCCGGATTAATTTCCAATTAATACTCATTTAATTAATTAATCCCAAAAATAAATATAGCCAAAAGTACGGGGTATTACATACTTGTGATGCTCTGATACCACCTGTGACACCCCGACTAATTAAATACCGGGTAGCTACTCCTTTATTAAATTAATTCAAAATGCTCAGTTGGTCCAGTTAATAGCATCACTGTCGAAAACATTTTTATTATAACTAACCACCTAGTATTTAAAAAGCAAGTGCCAAATTTTAATTTTAAGTCTGATTAATCAAGCAACAAGTGTAAAGAAGAAATAAATAACACCATTCACCATACTGAAGTAAAACGAATAACCATCACAATAGGGTAAATAAAGTCTGGAGGAAAACTCCTCACTACAATCCCACAACTGATAAGTAAAATGAATACTGAAACAATACATGCTAAAGTCTGAAAACTGAAATGTAAAAGATGTCTCTAAATAGAAATGGGCAACATGCCCTACAACTGATAGATAGTGACTCTGGAATCCAAAAGATAGAAGCGTCTATAAGCAAAGTCCCTGTAGCTTCCACAAACAGCTACAGCTCGTCACCTGAATGAGTATCCTAAGCTTGGTGTCCTTGTGGCTGGGCACCTAAAATGGTTTTACAAGAAAAAGATTTGAAAAGCAAACGGGTCAGAGCCCGAATGTGGAGTTATATTTTAAAAACCTGCAAGTGCTTTAAAAACATTTAAAACATTAAATGCAAAGTACATGTTAGGACGTACACTCACATGATATTCTCATCTCTCGTCTAACTGTGCACTGCTAACGTAAGTACCCATCTACATTGATATAAACCACTAGCTAAGTGACATCATAACTAGCTAGACTGTAATAGTTCCTACCTTTATTACTCGGTTCTATTAACATATAACGCTCGTAATTAAGTAGGGTTTAACGTAACTCAGATGTTCAATATGCAATATATATAAATATCAGTTAACTCGTTATATATCTCGAAACAATACCGTAATTATATTCACATCATTAACATGAAGGTTCTCATTAATTAAGTGTATATTATTTACGTCATAAATATACAATATAAGCACCCCGAGAGCTAAGCTGCGGTGCACACATACTCTGCTATCCATCCCGGTACATCACGTACATAAGGATCACATATTCCGAATCTCTCAGGAATAGTTCAGATAACACAAATCACAAATAGTGGAGGCGAACACAGTCACATCACATGGGTCACGCACATACCTACGCTCCCACGATCAGCGGACTTATTAACATCCCAATAAGTCTTTCTCTGACCTATGTTCATCGAGGTACCAGTCTATATCCCCCCCGTAGGCACACAAGGATTAGAGGGTCCTAAGCGAACGCAACCTCCCGTGATAGCAAGTATGGTAGGTATGTCATACACACAATCCATATACCAATACTAAGTAAACACACATCTTAGTAATACCGTAGTTTAATCGTAGTACATATCGCATTCTCATACTAACTTATAATTATCACAATTCATACTATTCCGGTTTGTAATTATACGCGCCATAATTCATCCTCACGTCGTAGTAGACACTCACGTCTCAACCCAAACCATCCATGTAATACAACTCTCGTATGTAAATTCCTTCTCATAAATACCCAAATGTCCCAATTCAATCATTACTACATCTATGGAATGATATCTATATCCTCGAATAAATTTACGGAACTCCAAAAATCAAAACAGTCCGAAATGGCCCAAACTGCCGGCTCGTTAGAAGTCTCGTTCGAACGAGACTGTTCGAACGAGTTTGGACTGTCAGCTCGTTAGAAGTCTCGTTCGAACGAGATCCAGTTCGTTCGAACGAACTGTCCCTTCTAACGATATCTCGTTCGAATGAGATATTGAACGAAATCCCTACTCGTTAGCAACGACTGGTCAACTCGTTAGAAGCTCGTTCGAACGAGTTCGTTCGAACGACCTGGGGACTGCTTCTAACGACTGACAAGTTTCGGCCCAGATTTTTCCCCAATTCGTTTTTCCTCCATTATAACACCTCAAATCTTCTAAAGTAAGTCCCAACAATCGTTTAAAGGGTCTATAATCAATACTAAACATATATAGTCACATCCTAACATGTTTTTAAGGGATCAATCCACCCTAACATTAATTAAATTCACAAATTTCTGCACTTTTTCTCCCAATATCTCAAGAACATGAACCCTAACTTAATATCATCATCAAATCCCAGAATTTAATTCGTTTATGTTTCTTCTAATCACAATTATTATGAGAGAAATCATCTATCTATCATTCTACATGCAATTCTCTTTAAATTTTCAAGTTCTAAACTCCAACTACATGGGTTTTCATTCAATCTTTCAAGAACAATCAAAATTCTTCAATTTCTAACATGGAAAAGACATTCTCTGAATTTAAATGGAATAAAGTCACTTGCCTTGGTTTGATTTCTGATTTTGGTGTAGGTTTGATGAAGTTTTCTGCAGAATTTCCTCTCTCCAAGCTCTTCTCCAATGGTGGCTTAAGGTGGCTAGGGTTTGATTTGGGGAACTTAGGAAACCTAAATGATAACCTACGTAGCCTTCTTGGTTAATATGGGTTGGTTATGGGCTTAGTGGTTCAAATCCACATCAGATTTAATTAACCAATTTTCGTCACTTTTAATTCCTCAAAATGTAAAATTACCAAACTACCCTTTAAGTTGCCGGTATGGCCTAAAAATACCCCGGGACCCAAACTATACCCCCGGCTAGTGTTTTCTTACTATCTCGACCCTTCCGGACGCGTTGGCGCACTCAAAACGACCATATGGTTTATAGATTTTAAATTCACTTTTATTATCAAAATGTTATACCGTGACGCGGCGGTCCCACGCGTCTCACCAAAATTTCTAAAATGCCGTATATAAATCTCACGACAAATTTTATAATACCAAGTTCATATATAATCATATATGCACATAATCAAATACCAACTCGCATCACATTAGTATTTATAACCCGGATTAATTTCCAATTAATACTCATTTAATTAATTAATCCCAAAAATAAATATAGCCAAAAGTACGGGGTATTACATACTTGTGATGCTCTGATACCACCTGTGACACCCCGACTAATTAAATACCGGGTAGCTACTCCTTTATTAAATTAATTCAAAATGCTCAGTTGGTCCAGTTAATAGCATCACTGTCGAAAACATTTTTATTATAACTAACCACCTAGTATTTAAAAAGCAAGTGCCAAATTTTAATTTTAAGTCTGATTAATCAAGCAACAAGTGTAAAGAAGAAATAAATAACACCATTCACCATACTGAAGTAAAACGAATAACCATCACAATAGGGTAAATAAAGTCTGGAGGAAAACTCCTCACTACAATCCCACAACTGATAAGTAAAATGAATACTGAAACAATACATGCTAAAGTCTGAAAACTGAAATGTAAAAGATGTCTCTAAATAGAAATGGGCAACATGCCCTACAACTGATAGATAGTGACTCTGGAATCCAAAAGATAGAAGCGTCTATAAGCAAAGTCCCTGTAGCTTCCACAAACAGCTACAGCTCGTCACCTGAATGAGTATCCTAAGCTTGGTGTCCTTGTGGCTGGGCACCTAAAATGGTTTTACAAGAAAAAGATTTGAAAAGCAAACGGGTCAGAGCCCGAATGTGGAGTTATATTTTAAAAACCTGCAAGTGCTTTAAAAACATTTAAAACATTAAATGCAAAGTACATGTTAGGACGTACACTCACATGATATTCTCACCTCTCGTCTAACTGTGAACTCCTAACGTAAGTACCCATCTACATTGATATAAACCACTAGCTAAGTGACATCATAACTAGCTAGACTGTAATAGTTCCTACCTTTATTACTCGGCTCTATTAACATATAACGCTCGTAATTAAGTAGGGTTTAACGTAACTCAGATGTTCAATATGCAATATATATAAATATCAGTTAACTCGTTATATATCTCGAAACAGTACCGTAATTATATTCACATCATTAACATGAAGGTTCTCATTAATTAAGTGTATATTATTTACGTCATAAATATACAATATAAGCACCCCGAGAGCTAAGCTGCGGTGCACACATACTCTGCTATCCATTCCGGTACATCACGTACATAAGGATCACATATTCCGAATCTCTCAGGAATAGTTCAGATAACACAAATCACAAATAGTGGAGGCGAACACAGTCACATCACATGGGTCACGCACATACCTACGCTCCCACGATCAGCGGACTTATTAACATCCCAATAAGTCTTTCTCTGACCTATGTTCATCGAGGTACCAGTCTATATCCCCCCCGTAGGCACACAAGGATTAGAGGGTCCTAAGCGAACGCAACCTCCCATGATAGCAAGTATGGTAGGTATGTCATACACACAATCCATATACCAATACTAAGTAAACACACATCTTAGTAATACCGTAGTTTAATCGTAGTACATATCGCATTCTCGTACTAACTTATAATTATCACAATTCATACTATTCCGGTTTGTAATTATACGCGCCATAATTCATCCTCACGTCGTAGTAGACACTCGCGTCTCAACCCAAACCATCCATGTAATACAACTCTCGTATGTAAATTCCTTCTCATAAATACCCAAATGTCCCAATTCTATCATTACTATATCTATGGAATGATATCTATATCCTCGAATAAATTTACGGAACTCCAAAAATCAAAACAGTCCGAAATGGCCCAAACTGCCGGCTCGTTAGAAGTCTCGTTCGAACGAGACTGTTCGAACGAGTTTGGACTGTCAGCTCGTTAGAAGTCTTGTTCGGACGAGGCTGTTCGAACGAGATCCAGTTCGTTCGAACGAACTGTCCCTTCTAACGATATCTCGTTCGAACGAGATATCGAACGAAATCCCTACTCGTTAGCAACGACTGGTCAACTCGTTAGAAGCTCGTTCGAACGAGTTCGTTCGAACGACCTGGGGACTGCTTCTAACGACTGACCAGTTTCGGCCCAGATTTTTCCCCAATTCATTTTTCCTCCATTATAACACCTCAAATCTTCTAAAGTAAGTCCCAACAATCGTTTAAAGGGTCTATAATCAATACTAAACATATATAGTCACATCCTAACATGTTTTTAAGGGATCAATCCACCCTAACATTAATTAAATTCACAAATTTCTGCACTTTTTCTCCCAATATCTCAAGAACATGAACCCTAACTTAATATCATCATCAAATCCCAGAATTTAATTCGTTTATGTTTCTTCTAATCACAATTATTATGAGAGAAATCATCTACCTATCATTCTACATGCAATTCTCTTTAAATTTTCAAGTTCTAAACTCCAACTACATGGGTTTTCATTCAATCTTTCAAGAACAATCAAAATTCTTCAATTTCTAACATGGAAAAGACATTCTCTGAATTTAAATGGAATAAAGTCACTTGCCTTGGTTTGATTTCTGATTTTGGTGTAGGTTTGATGAAGTTTTCTGCAGAATTTCCTCTCTCCAAGCTCTTCTCCAATGGTGGCTAGGGTTTGATTTGGAGAACTTAGGAAACCTAAATGATAACCTACGTAGCCTTCTTGGTTAATATGGGTTGGTTATGGGCTTAGTGGGTCAAATCCACATCAGATTTAATTAACCAATTTTCGTCACTTTTAATTCCTCAAAATGTAAAATTACCAAACTACCCTTTAAGTTGCCGGTATGGCCTAAAAATACCCCGGGACCCAAACTATACCCCCGGCTAGTGTTTTCTGACTATCTCGACCCTTCCGGACGCGTTGGCGCACTCAAAATGACCATACGGTTTATAGATTTTAAATTCACTTTTATTATCAAAATGTTATACCGTGACGCGGCGGTCCCACGCGTCTCACCAAAATTTCTAAAATGCCGTATATAAATCTCACGACAAACTTTATAATACCAAGTTCATATATAATCATATATGCACATAATCAAATACCAACTCGCATCACATTAGTATTTATAACCCGGATTAATTTCCAATTAATACTCATTTAATTAATTAATCCCAAAAATAAATATAGCCAAAAGTACGGGGTATTACATACTTGTGATGCTCTGATACCACCTGTGACACCCCGACTAATTAAATACCGGGTAGCTACTCCTTTATTAAATTAATTCAAAATGCTCAGTTGGTCCAGTTAATAGCATCACTGTCGAAAACATTTTTATTATAACTAACCACCTAGTATTTAAAAAGCAAGTGCCAAATTTTAATTTTAAGTCTGATTAATCAAGCAACAAGTGTAAAGAAGAAATAAATAACACCATTCACCATACTGAAGTAAAACGAATAACCATCACAATAGGGTAAATAAAGTTTGGAGCAAAACTCCTCACTACAATCCCACAACTGATAAGTAAAATGAATACTGAAACAATACATGCTAAAGTCTGAAAACTGAAATGTAAAAGATGTCTCTAAATAGAAATGGGCAACATGCCCTACAACTGATAGATAGTGACTCTGGAATCCAAAAGATAGAAGCGTCTATAAGCAAAGTCCCTGTAGCTTCCACAAACAGCTACAGCTCGTCACCTGAATGAGTATCCTAAGCTTGGTGTCCTTGTGGCTGGGCACCTAAAATGGTTTTACAAGAAAAAGATTTGAAAAGCAAACGGGTCAGAGCCCGAATGTGGAGTTATATTTTAAAAACCTGCAAGTGCTTTAAAAACATTTAAAACATTAAATGCAAAGTACATGTTAGGACGTACACTCACATGATATTCTCACCTCTCATCTAACTGTGAACTCCTAACGTAAGTACCCATCTACATTGATATAAACCACTAGCTAAGTGACATCATAACTAGCTAGACTGTAATAGTTCCTACCTTTATTACTCGGTTCTATTAACATATAACGCTCGTAATTAAGTAGGGTTTAACGTAACTCAGATGTTCAATATGCAATATATATAAATATCAGTTAACTCGTTATATATCTCGAAACAATACCGTAATTATATTCACGTCATTAACATGAAGGTTCTCATTAATTAAGTGTATATTATTTACGTCATAAATATACAATATAAGCACCCCGAGAGCTAAGCTGCGGTGCACACATACTCTGCTATCCATCCCGGTACATCACGTACATAAGGATCACATATTCCGAATCTCTCAGGAATAGTTCAGATAACACAAATCACAAATAGTGGAGGCGAACACAGTCACATCACATGGGTCACGCACATACCTACGCTCCCACGATCAGCGGACTTATTAACATCCCAATAAGTCTTTCTCTGACCTATGTTCATCGAGGTACCAGTCTATATCCCCCCCGTAGGCACACAAGGATTAGAGGGTCCTAAGAGAACGCAACCTCCCGTGATAGCAAGTATGGTAGGTATGTCATACACACAATCCATATACCAATACTAAGTAAACACACATCTTAGTAATACCGTAGTTTAATCGTAGTACATATCGCATTCTCGTACTAAATTATAATTATCACAATTCATACTATTCCGGTTTGTAATTATACGCGCCATAATTCATCCTCACGTCGTAGTAGACACTCACGTCTCAACCCAAACCATCCATGTAATACAACTCTCGTATGTAAATTCCTTCTCATAAATACCCAAATGTCCCAATTCTATCATTACTATATCTATGGAATGATATCTATATCCTCGAATAAATTTACGAAACTCCAAAAATCAAAACAGTCCGAAATGGCCCAAACTGCCGGCTCGTTAGAAGTCTCGTCCGAACGAGACTGTTCGAACGAGTTTGGACTGTCAGCTCGTTTGAAGTCTCGTTTGAACGAGGCTGTTCGAACGAGATCCAGTTCGTTCGAATGAACTGTCCCTTCTAACGATATCTCATTCGAACGAGATATCGAACAAAATCCCTACTCGTTAGCAACGACTGGTCAACTCGTTAGAAGCTCGTTCGAACGAGTTCGTTCGAACGACCTGGGGACTGCTTCTAACGACTGACCAGTTTCGGCCCAGATTTTTCCCCAATTCGTTTTTCCTCCATTATATCACCTCAAATCTTCTAAAGTAAGTCCCAACAATCGTTTAAAGGGTCTATAATCAATACTAAACATATATAGTCACATCCTAACATGTTTTTAAGGGATCAATCCACCCTAACATTAATTAAATTCACAAATTTCTGCACTTTTTCTCCCAATATCTCAAGAACATGAACCCTAACTTAATATCATCATCAAATCCCAGAATTTAATTCGTTTATGTTTCTTCTAATCACAATTATTATGAGAGAAATCATCTACCTATCATTCTACATGCAATTCTCTTCAAATTTTCAAGTTCTAAACTCCAACTACATGGGTTTTCATTCAATCTTTCAAGAACAATCAAAATTCTTCAATTTCTAACATGGAAAAGACATTCTCCGAATTTAAATGGAATAAAGTCACTTGCCTTGGTTTGATTTCTGATTTTGGTGTAGGTTTGATGAAGTTTTCTGCAGAATTTCCTCTCTCCAAGCTCTTCTCCAATGGTGGCTTAAGGTGGCTAGGGTTTGATTTGGGGAACTTAGGAAACCTAAATGATAACCTACGTAGCCTTCTTGGTTAATATGGGTTGGTTATGGGCTTAGTGGGTCAAATCCACATCAGATTTAATTAACCAATTTTCGTCACTTTTAATTCCTCAAAATGTAAAATTACCAAACTACCCTTTAAGTTGCCGGTATGGCCTAAAAATACCCCGGGACCCAAACTATACCCCCGGCTAGTGTTTTCTGACTATCTCGACCCTTCCGGACGCGTTGGCGCACTCAAAACGACCATATGGTTTATATATTTTAAATTCACTTTTATTATCAAAATGTTATACCGTGACGCGGCGGTCCCACGCGTCTCACCAAAATTTCTAAAATGTCGTATATAAATCTCACGACAAATTTTATAATACCAAGTTCATATATAATCATATATGCACATAATCAAATACCAACTCGCATCACATTAGTATTTATAACCCGAATTAATTTCCAATTAATACTCATTTAATTAATTAATCCCAAAAATAAATATAGCCAAAAGTACGGGGTATTACAGAGTTATTAAGAATGCGTCTCATTTCGACAGTTAATTAAACAAGGGTTGTCACGCCCGTAAATCCATATAAAAGCCTAATACGATTTTGGCGTCAACAAATACCCTGAAAATTACGCACGCAAGGTCGTAAGCACGGGACATACGTGATATGCCCCGTCAAATCTCCTAGGCGCAATAACTCAGACAACGCAACCGAAATAGATCTGTAAACACCATCACCAAAGCAAAGCAACACGTCAACCCGAGTGAGTTCCATTCAAACACAACCTAGACTAATTTAGCTAGAAAGCATATTAAAAACGCGATAAATAAACGCGATAAATAAATGCAATAAACCTACACTAGAAAGCAAGTAAGCCTAATTATCAAAGCATGTAATTCTAATTAATCAAGTAAGAATTAAAGGGATACAACTACATTAATGGAGACGATAATGAATAGTGCAACATACAAGCCCAATTGGGTGTCAATCCAAAGAGAAGTGAAGAAAAACTCTTCAAAAATCCTCAAACCCTAAGCTATTCTAACCTAAAACGAATTGTTTCTATTTTTACATCAAAATTCCTTTATATAGTAAAAGGAATTAAATTAGAAAAGATAAAGAAAACGAAATTAAAAGCCAAAATATCTGCAGAAAATAGGGGATCAATCGATCGATCTCCTGTGATCGATCGATCGATGGTAAAAAAAACAAGCCCACTGTCTCCCCACGATAGTCAAAATATGAAGGATCAATCGATCGATCAATCAATCAAGCAGGGATGCATCAAAATTCCTCCTGTTTTTGCATGTTTGGAACTCCCTTCCGTTAAAATCGTCGTAACTTCTTCGTTCTGAATCGGAATCGCGCACCGTTCATGGCCCCCCAAAGCTTGCGAGGAGGTCTATAACTTCCGTGTAGATGTTGAGCCAGGTGCACAAGCTGTGAAAAGACTAAAATGTCCTTGAACGTGCGATCGCGTACGGAAATCGAGCGGAATGCATCCGAACTTCACACTTAGCATCCAAATACCTATAGAAGCTAAATTAACCCATGAAAAACATGTTCACGTAGAAATCCGAGGTTGTATGATTAACGAGCATAAATATAGGGAAAAAGATACCCGAGGGGGCTAAAATGTGTCGGTTCGAGGGATAAAATATGCAATATTTGCGTATTATCATGTTAACCTCTTAATCCGAACATAATTAATGGAAATGTGCATCAATTGTTTATTACTTTGACCTATTGAGTGAAGTTAACTTATGGATCAATAAGCTCAATAGATTGGCTAATGGTGATTAGTGTATGGTGAAAGAATTCTAAATGGAATCCACGTCTCGGTATAGATATTGATGATACCTCTTAATGTAGCTTATACGTTTTCATTATGTCAAACCCGACCATTGGATTTAATTATCTAACATATCAAATAAGTTAAACGAACAGTCTCAAGGAATTTATAAGAGGTCTATTAAATATATTTGTCAGTAATTTAATTTAATCGTTGGGTATCTATAATCTTAACGTGGGGAGATTATTAAGCATTTAATAACGAGGAGCTCGAAATTATAATTTTAAGATAGTAGACTAGAGTACAATTATTATTCTTTAGTGTAATGAATAATAATTTATAAAATTATGGAATTAATTATAGAGTTTAATTAGGATTCCTAATTTTGTAGGAAGCTAGTCTCCTATTTTTCCTGAGGGTCACCGTGCTAGCCTATATAAGCAACCGCTTATCTCCTAATGAATGGGGGATTAATAAAGACCATAAAAACACCTAAAAGGTAGTGGTAGGGTCGTGATCATTGGTGCCCACACACTAATGACATGTATTGGCTTAAAGGAATAGCATGGAAGATCTCGAGGTCTCTTTCGAAGCTCTTATATTGTAAAATCGATTATGAGCAATTGCAAAGTCCAAAAATTCCAAAAGAAGAACCACGAGTTCCTGACATATAGATAAAAAGGCACAAGATATTTCAAGTCATTTGGAGATCATTTGATCCGTCTGCTTCACGCATCTTTACAAAATAGTGATTCATGAAGCAGATCTGACAACATAGATTAGATCTGTTATCAAATCAAGAAGGTGAATTAAATTTTCAAGAAAGTATAATATATATATATATATATATAAACCCTGATATAATTCTCTTGGATTCATGGATATGAATGTTTGGGGATGAAATCAATTAAAAAACACACGATTTCATCTGCCCAAACAAATGCGCGACACGTCGTGGTATCTACTTGTTAGAGCCATAACTTGAGAACCGTTGATTGGATGGCGCTGAATTTTTTTTCTACGGGTTCTAGAGGCCAAAATATATAAAAAAAATCATGAAATATATTATTTTGATTCTGCTAATATTTTTGAAAAAATCATTTCAATTTTGTGGTTGCCACACCGTTAGATTTATGATACGGATCGACGTCACACAAAAGAGATCAAATCTCTACGATTCAAGACAGAAGGAATCAAAAAGGTATGATATCTTGAATATCCTATGTAGATACACCATAATTATTATTTTTTGAAACCCAATTATCATATAAATAAAATGAAACAGTATTTTATTTTAAGTCCTCCAACATTGTATACAATTTACAAGACTGTGCTCATGACTGTCTTTACAGAAAAACATTTTTGTATTAGGACAGGCCATTCAAACTTTCAGAAGAAATGAAACTTGACAAGAACTAGGCATAGTAGATTTTCAACCACTTATAGTTGATAGATTGGAGGCAGTCACTCTCAGGTTCGGATATTTAGCAGTAACCCAACTTGACTGCCCTTCGCACCATGAAGGGGACTTCCTAATTAGGCATGAACTTAGATGCTAACATGATTTGAAGAGGCTGAGTGGATGCACATAGGACGAAATCCACACTTTTAAACTCTCTGGGCTTGACCAAGTTCTCGTAAACCTTGGACAGATGTTGGGTGTAGACTTTAAAATTCTCTTTGATTTTATCTTTGTGTTCATCCAACGCCTGTAACTATAAATTCCGAGGATCTAGTATAAGTTCATTGCTTAGAGAAACCCTAGTTTATGTTACTTCCAGCTCCACCGATAGGATAATTTTGGTCCCATGGACCTGCGAGAATGGAGTAAGGCCCATCAACTTCCTCTTTGAAGTTCTGTAGTCCCAAATCACCATCGGTAGATTTTCATCCCAAATCCCAACATGTCCTCAAGAATCTTCCTCAAAATATTAATCAGTGTGTTATTTATAGCCTCCGTCTAGCCATTCCCTTTCAGGTATGAGATGGTTGAACTATTGTGCACAATTTTGTACTTATCCATCAAGAGCCCCATCTCTTTACACAAAAATTGCTTCCCGTTATCTGTTAGGATCACTTTAGGGATGCCAAACCTGTATATGATATATTTCCTAATGACTTAGGTGATCACTTAAGTAGCCACTCTCCTTAGAGGGATTCCTTTTGCCCACTTGGTGTAGAGCTCTATGGCAAATATAATAAAGGCCTTGCCATGATAGGCGTGACTAATCTTTCCCACCAAATCAAATTCCCAAGTGTAAAAAGGATTAGTAGTTTTTAGACTTTGTAGACTTACTGGGGGGCATGCACCATCTTGTCATGAACTTGGCATGCCCTGCACTTCTATACATAGCAGATAGAGTCGGCCTCCATCGTCGGCCTCCATCGTCGGCCAGTAGTACCCTAGCGTCATTAGTTGATTATATAACTTGGCACGTTCCATATGAAAGGGCCCGTGTTCCTCATTTAGTACCCTTTATATATCTTCCATAGCCACACACTTTAGCCCCTTCTGATTATATCCTTTCCTGTAGAGATCCCCTTCTACCAGTAAAGGTGAGCCACTTTCTTCTTGAGGTAGACATCATCTACTCTTTCCATTGGAAACTCTCCATCCCTCAGATATCCTATGTATGGTGTCCTCCGATATTTAAACACCTCTATGAAATTGGCCTCAGCTTGTTGGTCAAACTAGGTGTGGCACTTCAAATGGCCCTACTGCAGACGAGCAGCCTCCATGCTCATGGTGGGCCAATAGTAGCCCCCCACTGCAATCAACGGTAAGGGGGATGTCTATATTCCCATAATGCTTTTCATGCATTATTGTCAGCCTTTCCTTGGCCTCTTCCTATCCTACACATTTGGACAAAAATCCTTTGGGGCTCTTAAAATAAAGATTCCCTTGGAGTAGATGGTAACTTGCGAACTATGACATTTTTATCATTCCTTCCATGGTTTCCAACTGCTTAGGTTTCGAGCACCTCCAATCCTTTGGTTCGTCACTTGGAAATAAAGACTTGATAGTGAAAGGCATTGTTCTTTATTATATCATTACGGTCGCTTCTGGATCATCCATTTCCAACTTTTGCGCTATAATGTCTAGTGCATCTGAGTGTCTATTCATCGTGCGGGCGTGTCTCTTAATGATGATCGTTATGAACTAACTTAGCAATCTCTGGATGATGGACCTATACTGTGCTAAGTTGGCATGTTTGAGAGAGAACTCATCATTAACATTTTCACTATCAAGTTCGAGTCTCCTCATATGCATAGTACCCTATTGCCTTGATGATGCTGTAAACAGCACCACCCTTCAAGGTGTTTGTAAGCTCAAATCATTGAGAACAATGGCAACACAGGAGTATATATAGATGTAAGCATATATATATGTAAGAGATGAGGAGAAGAGGATGAACACCAATATATAAGTGGTTCAACCAATTAGGCCTACATCTACTGTGCAAGTGAGTGAGTAAGGTCACTAAAATAGGGCACTAACAGCCATAGATACAATCTCTCAAGATTTTTCTCTCTAGTGTGTATAATTTAATAGAGTTTCATCTAGGGTTGTCATTCTTTTTTTCCTCCATGTAGGAGAAGGTATATATAGTGTGGGGGGGTACAATGCACCCTCCATGCATGCCATGAGCATGTGTGTATTGATCTGGACAATCTAATGAAGACATCTATCACTGTCACATGTAGAGAATGATGATGAAATATTCCCTCACATGAGGGGAATGATTCGGTTATAACTGATTTATCACCCATGTTCCCAGTTATGCATATGCGTATGAATGCTCGGTTGTCTTCGATCGGTACCAACCTCGGCCTAGGAGAGTACGAGGTTGGTGAAGTTTGACTTGAGAAATTCGAGGTTATTCGCGATGATCTTGGCCTAGCAGGAAATCCGAGGTAAGGCGGGTGGAGTTGTAACATTAGCCTGGGCCAGGGTTACGTAGGAATAGTTGGAACGTCGGTTAATTCCCAACCGAGGCTGATTAAGATGATTGTGTAGTCTCTGCTTCCTCGGCTTATACCCAACCGAGGTTGATGTATAATGTCGGAGTGATGTCAGATCCGAACGACCTTATGGATAACTATCCCCATGGATCACGAAAACCTCAGCTGTTTGTCTGACTGTGAGGCAACTAGTAATGTCGGTCGTGGCCGACCTTGCTCGGGACGAGACCGCTGGTTGCCAATCTGGGGTTCTTCTAACCTCGGCCATTTCTATGGCCGAGGTTTGTGTCTCTGAGTTGTTGGGTACATATAAGGCATATTAATCACCCCTATCCCTTAGTTACCTATGTGAACAGGTGACTAAGGGGTATGTATGTCCGAGGTTGTATTTCTTTAAATGCCAATATCTTCTTGACAAGTGTCATCTTCTGAAGTAGATTGTGTGCTTGGCAACTGCAATAATTGTGGTCTTTTGGGCTCCCAAGGCAATGATGGGCCTTGGGGTGCGTGCAAGTGAGTTTTGAGGGTTTTAACCCTTTTCTTTCTCTTTATTCTTCATTTCCTTTCATTCTCCGGCCTGAACCTTCTTTACTTTCTCTCTCCTCCAGAGGTTGATCAAGGGTGCATTTCGTGGATTTTTCTTGCCAATCTTCCTATTCTTCTCCTCGTACTTCATCAGGTATTTCTTGTTACCTCTTCTTTGCCATTTTTTCTACCTTGTTCTTCCATTTGTTGCATTTTTCGGCGAGTTTATGAGTTTTCCGGCGGTAGTTTAGGTTTTCTGGTGAGCTAAAGAATTTCTCAGTGGACTGTTCTTGTTAAAAAGGTTTCAAATAATCATGTTTGATATTTCATTGTTGTGTTCATCCTGTTTATTTTTAGTTTGTGTCCATAAGTGTAAGGTCGTCCCCATATGCTCAGACCTCTTTATCAACTCTTAGAGTAATTCCCTTCTCTTAGGGAGAAAACCTTAGAGAAAATTAGGCAAATTTAACGAGCCCATGAGGAAGCTTCTATGGCAGAGGCATTCCTTCTCAGGCCTATATTCCCACCCCCTTTGAAAGTGGTATACCATAAGCCATCTGCGTTTGTAGAGGTCCTAGTAGAACCTGTTTCGATGTCTAAGTCTGAGTCATCAACCTCAGACCTATGTCTGTGGATTCTTTCCAAGAGGACATGGACTATTCCGTCCGGATGGACCAAGCCCCTCACCAAGACGAGGTTTCCAGTCATGCCTCGTCTCACAAGAGTTCTATCACCTCGCATTCTTCCTCCGATGTCAAAATTATAGGACCAAGTGTGGTTGTTCCACCAATCCTTGACGCTATTCCCCTGTCAGCCGCCACAGGAGCTGAGTTTGCTCAGAGGTTCCCTGGTGGTACTCCCTCATCTGCTCAAGTCGACGTTGATCGGGATGAGGGTGAGGGTAGCGAAAGTGATGTTGACACCTCGGAGGCAGCCGAGATAGAGAGCACTGTCAGCGAAATCGACCTTCTAGCCTTCAGACATCTGTATTCTATAAGACCGTCCATAAAACTTAGGAGACCTCTGAGGGATGAGAGGGAATTTGGCGGCCGAGATGGTGAGATCTGCTTATATGACCAGATGTTTAAGTTTGGATTTCATCTTCCCATTCATCCAATAATTAGGGCTATATTATACTACATTAACTTGTCTCCTTCCCAATTATCACCCAATGCCTAGAGGGTGATAATTGGAGCTATAGTCTTATGGAGGGCAGTCCATCATTCATACCTTCCCTTCTAGGTCTTCATAGGGTGCTACGTCCCCTCCTCTGCCAGGAATCATCCGAGTTACTACCATTTTTTAGCTCGGAAGTCCAATAAGAAGATGTTACAGGTTACCCAAACTTCGAACCACAATTAGAAATTATGATATTTCTTCATGTCAGGGCCATGGTAGTTTGGTCCTTGTGCCCCCTCTTCATCCTTATAGCCGATAATACCCCTGAGATGGGTAAAGGTGACCATGGCTGCTAGGGCCAACCCTGGTCTAAGCCATAATAACCTTTAGAAGGTCAAAGACCTTCAGGATCAGGGGGAGCATGGTCTGCTGGTCAAGTAGGAGCATTTGATGACCCCCTACTATCTCTCTGAAACTGACCTTGGGGGGATTCCTCTAATCGAGCTCCGTAAGTTACTTTATCATTTCAACAAGCTATACCTCTGAATTTTTTATGTCTCTGATCTTTTAACTCAGATCTTTCTATTTGCTGAACGTCCCAAAGGAATTTCTGACAACCTTTGGGAGATGGAAGCCCCCAGTCTTACTAATCTTATGAAGAAAGTGGGTCTAGTTGTACCTCCTCCCCCTCTAACTACTTCAAAGGCTGAGGCCTCCAAGAAGAGAAGATGTACTGAACCTGCCCCTGAGGATCAACGGTAGAAGAAGAAAACTTCAAAGGGGGATCGTGTTATCCCCATATCTTCTGAGGATGAGCTAGTTGCCCGTTTGGAGCAACTGAAGATTGGCGACAGTCTTATCGTCCAGAGAGTGAAGGCCTTGGACCCTATCGGCAGCGTCATGACCGATTCTGAAAAATGCTTCTTTCATTCTTTAGATACGCCTCTGCTGGCTGAGTTCGCACTTCATCAATCTATCCAAGTAAGACTTTTTGCTTTTGTTTGAACAAGTGTAACCTCGTCCTTAAATTATACCAAATCTTAAACTGACATCCCTGTACGTGTTCTGCAGGGTCTCCTCACCATGCACCAGTTTGTTAACTGGACTTTGAGGAAACTTCCTCTGATTGAGAAGGGTAAAGAGGCCCAAAAGACCGAGGTTGTTCTGAACGCTGAAGTGGAGCGTCTGAAGGCTTCCTTAGAGAAGTCTAAGGCTAGCATTAAGCGTCTGGAGAATGATACGGGCAAGATGAAGAAGGATTATAGCTCTGCCCTGAAGACTCAGGTTGACACTCTTCAACACAAGGTCGATGTCACTGTGAAGGCTGGCTTGGATGATGCCTCAGAGAAGATTTTAGAGGACTATAAGGTCTTTGACGAATTCGTCGGCTTTGGCTTTGAATACCTCGAAAGGGGTGTTAAGGCCACTGGCAAATGGGCTGTAATGAAGGAGAAAAAGTCAGGGAGCCTGGCAGCCTCTGACTTCATTGGTCTGGGTTACGTCGATCCTCGGTTCGCTCAGGATTTACAAGAGGTCGAGGAGGAAGGATGCGTCGCACCTACTGAGACTGCTCCTCAAGAGGATACCAGGACTAAAGACGTTGGTCCTCAAGATGATGGGATAGAAGTGACCAACCTCGGCCAGGTAGATGGGGGCATGGCTTCTAACCCTGAGATTGCAGATACTTAAATTCATTTTGTGAACCCCTTGTAATTCTTAACATTGATCTATAACTTCTGATGATAAATTATGTTACCTTTTGGCTTGTAACTCTTAGCTTCATGATATATCAACCTCTGAAGGGGGATTTCTTTCTTAGTTGCTGAATGTTTCTTTGAAGGGTTTTCTAAATTATGCAATGTGTTTGTGTTAAGGCCTGAAGTCTCAACATAATGGTGTCTTCGTGAGCCTTATAACATTGTCTAAGGTCTGAGGTCATTTGAGTATGATGTCTTACCTCAGACCTTGTCACCAAATTATGATGTTTAAGGTCTGAGGTCATCAACTAAGATGTTATCCCCATAAATAACTTTTTCACCAAATTAATGATGTCTAAGGTCTGAGGTCGTCTAATGTGTGATGTTCAACTCAAACCTTGTCACCAAACTATGATGTTTAAGGTCTGAGGTCATCAACTAAGATGTTATCCCCAAAAATAATTTTTTCACCAAATTAATGATGTCTAAGGTCTGAGGTCATCCAATATGTGATGTTCAACTCAAACCTTGTCACCAAACTATGATGTTTGATGTCTGAGGTCATCAACTAAGATGTTACCCTCATAATATATTCACCAAATTAATGATGTTTAAGGTTAGTGGTCATCCAAGTGTGATATTCACCTCAGACCTTGTCACCAAACTATGATGTTTAAGGTCTGAGGTCATCAACTAAGATGTTATCCCCATAAATAATTTTTTCACCAAATTAATGATGTTTAAGGTCTGAGGTCATCGAAGTGTGATGTTCACCTCAGACCTTGTCACCAAACTATGATGTTTAAGGTCTGAGGTCATCAACTAAGATGTTATCCCCATAATATATTCACCAAATTAATTATGTTTAAGGTCTGAGGTCGTCCAAGTGTGATGTTCACCTCATACCTTGCCACCAAACTATGATGTTTAAGGTCTGAGGTCATCCAAGTGTGATGTTCACCTCAGACATTATCACCAAACTATGATATTTAAGGTCTGAGGTCATCAACTAGGATGTCACCCTCATAATATATTTATCAAATTAATGATGTTTAAGGTCTGAGGTCATCCAAGTGTGATGTTCACCTCAGACCTTGTCACCAAACTATGATGTATAAGGTCTGAGCTCATCAACTAAGATATTATCCCCATAAATAATTTTTTTCACCAAATTAATGATGTTTAAGATCTGCGGTCATCCAAGTGTGATGTTCACCTCAGACCTTGTCACCAAACTATGATGTTTAAGGTCTGAGGTCATTAACTAGGATGTTATCCCCATAGATAATTTTTTTCACCAAATTAATGATGTTTAAGGTCTGAGGTCATCCAAGTGTGATGTTCACCTCAAACCTTGTCACCAAACTATGATGTTTAAGGTATGAGGTCATCAACTAGGATGTTACCCTCATAAATAATTTTTTCACCAAATTAATGATGTTTAAGGTATGAGGTCATCCAAGTGTGATGTTCACCTCAGACCTTGTCACCAAACTATGATGTTTAAGGTCAGGGGTCATCAACTAAGATGTTATCCCCATAGATAATTTTTTCACCAAATTAATGATGTTTAAGGTCTGAGGTCATCGAAGTGTGATGTTCACCTCAGACCTTCTTACCAAACTATGATGTTTAACGTCTGAGGTCATCAACTAGGATGTTACCCTCATAAATAATTTTTTCACCAAATTAATGATGTCTAAGGTCTGAGGTTATCCAAGTGTGATGTTCACCTCAGACCTTGTCACCAAACTATGATGTTTAAGGTATGGGGTCATCAACTAAGATGTTACCCTCATAAAATATTCACCAAATAAATGAACCAAGAGTTGACACAGGAACTGATCTTCTCATTAATAATTTCCTCACAAGTTGACACATTTATATAGGAATCATTGCAACATCATATGTAATACTTTTTCAAATGATCAGCATTCCATGGATTGGAAAAAGGTTCCCCATTAAGGTTTTCCAACCTGTAGGTCCCAGGTACAACCTCTTCGATCACCTTGTAAGGGTCATGCCAATTTAAGTGAAGTTTGTTTGCTTTTTGCAACGTCTTTTTCAACACCAGATCTCCCATGACTATGGGTCTTGATTTCACCCTTTAATTGTAGAACTTCGTTGTTCTCTGTTGGTAGGCGGCTTATCTGATCTCTGTGTCTTACATTTTCTCTTTAATCAGATCTAGGTCAAGTCTTCTTTCCTCTCCATTCTTCTCAGGGTCATAGGTCTGAACCCTGTGAGTGGGGAGCCCTATCTCGATTGGTATGACAGCTTCTAAGCCATGTGCTCACATGAATGAAGTTTCCCCCGTTGGTGTCCTAGCCGTTGTTCTGTAGGCCCATAACACAACATAAACCTCTTCAGTCCATTTTCCCTTAGCTTCTTCTAACCTCTTCTTGATCCCATCGAGGATTGTTCTGTTTGTGACTTCGGTCTGACCGTTTGCCTGAGGTCGACCAGGAGAAGAGAAAAATTGCTAAATCCCAACTCTTTCGCAGTATTTTTCTGAGGAAGAATTCTTGAACTGGGTGCCATTGTCCGAGATGAGGCTGTTTTGGAGACCATGTATGCATATGATGTTATTCTAGATAAATTGGAAGGTCTTCTCTCTGTAATCATGATCATCGTCTCGGCCTCTACCCATTTGGAGAAGTAGTCAATGGTAAATATCAAAAACCTGTAGTTGTTCGCGGCTCTTGGTAAGGGACCCACTAAGTCAATTCCACATACTATGAATGCCCAAGGAGAACTTATTGACGTCATAGGCTAATGAGGTTGATGGGGGATGGTGGAGAATCTTTGGCATTTGTCACACTTCTTCACATAATTTGCAGCATCCTTGGCCAAAGTTGGCCACCAGTATCCCTGCGTAATAATTATCTTGGCCAGAGGTCTACCCCTTATGTGACTGGAGAAATAACCCTTGTGTACCTCCTGTAAGACGTGGGGAACTTCTGTGGGATGGACACATCTGAGGAGAGCTAATAGAAATCCTTTCTTATATAGGATGTCTCCTATTATTGAGAACTTTGCAGCTCTGTACCTTAGTTTCCTCCTCTCTAGCTTTGATTCCGGCAATTCTCCCTCTATGATATATTTGATAAGGGGATCCATCCATGAGTCCCATAGGCTTAAATTAAGGCAAGGGTTACTAACCTCTTCTTCTTTAATAGTCACCTTGGGCAGGATCTCGACTGGAACTATCCTTCTGATGTCTGTCCTTGTTGCTGAAGCCAACTTTGCTAGTGCATCTGCGTGGCTATTGTTTTTCCAAGGTATTCTCTTCATCTTTACCTCTTCGAAACCTTCTAATATCACTCTAAACCTCTTTAGGTATTTGGCCATCCTTTCATCCTTGGCCTCATAAACCCCCAACACTTGGTTAACAACCAACCTTGAGTCACTGTGAAGCCGGAGTCGTCTTACCCTAAGGGTATTTGCCAAAGAGAGGCCTGTTATCATGGCCTCATATTCTGACTCGTTATTTGATGCCTTGAAGTTAAACCTTAGGGCATATTTAATGTTGGTACCATTCGGGGATGAGAGTATTAGCCCTGCACAACTTCCACTTTCGCGAGAATACCCATCAACAAAGGGGTTCCAGATCTCTTTATCTGATGAGAAGCTCCCTTCTAATATGATTCCTTGCTTGAAGAGGTGCCGGTCTTCCTCATTCTCGGCTATTCTATTTCTGGCTCTGTTGGATGCAACCTCTTCTGGGTATCGAAAGATGTTGCTATTTGATCCCTCTATAGTCTCTAGGTTATTCTCAACCTCGGCCTCTTTCCATGTGAACTCAGCAATAAAATCTGTAAGTGTCTGCCCTTTAATGACCACCCTGGGTTAGTAAGTAAGGTGATACTCTCCCAACTCAATGGCCCACGTCATCAATCTACCAGACTTCTCAGGTTTGTGGAGGACCTGTCTTAGCGGGGAGTCAGTGAGGATGACTATAAAATGGGCTTGAAAGTAGGGCTTCATCTTCCTACAAGCATGTATCAAGGCGTAGGCCAACTTTTCCATCCGAGGATAATTCTGTTCAGACCCTTTAAGGGCCTTACTGTTGAAGTATACAAGCCTTTGAATCCCAACGTCCTCCCGTACTATGGCTGCACTTATAGCTGATTCTGAGACTGCTAGATAAACATACAACTTCTCTCCCACTATGGGCCGAGATAAGAGCAAGGGAGATCCGAGGTAGGACTTGAGTTGGTTAAAAGCCTCATCACACTATTTGTCCCATTCAAAGGCCTTTCTAAGAACCTTAAAGAACGGAAGACACTTGTCCGTCACTCTGGAAACAAATCTGTTGAGTACAGCTACTCTTCCAGTAAGCCTCTGAACGTCCTTGATATTTCTTAGTATCTTCATGTCAAGCAAAGCCTTAATTTTCTCAGGGTTCACCTCTATTCCCCTCTGGTTGAAAATGAATCCAAGAAATTTCTTAGCTCCTACCCCGAAGACACACTTCACGAGATTGAGTTTCATTCCGTACGAGTCCATGGTATCAAAGGTCTTTTCTAGGTCTATCACGTGAGTGCGCTCTTTGTCAACATATTGTCCACATACACCTCCATAGTCTTGCCTATTTAATCTTCAAACATCTTATTCACGAGATATTTATACATTGCTCCCGCATTTTTTAACCCGAAGGGCATAACCTTGTAGCAATATGTCCCCTTGTCAGTTATTAAGGTTATCTTCTCTGAGTCTTCAGCGTCCGTGAAGATCTAATTATAGCCTGAATATACATCCATGAAGCTCATGAGCTCATGTCCTGCAGTGGCATCTACCATCTGATCGATCTGAGGTAAAGGATAGATGTATTTTGGGCAAGACTTGTTCAGGTCGGTAAAATCTATGCACATCCTCCATTTTTTGTTGCCTTTGGGCACGATGACAGCGTTTGATAACCACTCCGGATATATGACTTCTTTGATAAATTCAGCCTCTTCTAACTTCTTGACTTCTTCACAGATGACGTCATACTTCTCCCTAGAGTAAACTCTTCGTCTTTGTTTGATTTCTTAGCATCCTTAGACGCGTTGAGTTTGTGGCACATAACCTCAGGGTCGATGCCAGGCATGTCCGCGTGGCTCCATGCGAAGACACTCTCCCTCTTCCTCAAGCAATTTATCAACTCTTCCTTGATCTCTACTTTTAAGGCCTTTCTTACCTGAATGGTTTTTTCCGGTTCGTCCTCATTGACGACGATGGATTCTACCTCTTCCACGGCCTCTCTTTTCTTTAACTTCATTTCATCTCTAGGGTCAAGTGTATTAATGTTATACGTGGTGGCTGCTCTCTTCTGAGCCTCTCTCTCTTCGGCTGAGTTGAATTAGCATTCTCTTTCTATTGTCTGGTCACCCTGCACTTCCACTACCCCATAGAGGGTCGAGAATTTTAGCATCTGGAGGACCGTCGATGGCACAACTTCAAACTCCTTAAGGTCTACTCTTCCTATGATGAGGTTATAGAATGAGAAGACATTTTCGTCTATAAAAAAAAATTGATCTTCCGGGTCAACCTCTTAGGCACTCATCGCCCATTCGCACGTCCATCTCATACATGCCTAACAGATGGACCTTTTCGCCACTAAAGCCCATTAACGGATGATGATAGGGTACCAGCTATCCTTGCTAAGGCCTAGGCTTTTGAAACAGGGCCAAAACATCACATCTGCTGAACTTCCTCCGTCTGCAAAGATTCTTTGTACCTTGCATCCATGCACCCTTGTTGTGATTACCAATGGGTCGTCATACGGAGCTAGGATACCTTTGAAGTTGAGTCGGGAGAACCCAATTATAAGATTGTCCATATCCACCTTCTTTCTCTTTTGTTTCGTGTCTGAAGACGTCAGATTTTCCACTTCTAGTTTGACCACTGACTTGGCCTCTGCCATATGAGCTTTTCAGTCAGCCACTTTAGAGTCACCCCCTGATAGTCCTCCGCATATGGTGTTAACTCCAAAGGAGATCATATTGACCCTCTTCACTAGGGTGTTATCATCTCTTTGTGGGAGGTCTGAATCGTCCTCATTATCACCCTCTGAGTCATCGTCTCTTATTACTGGAGTATCGTCGTGACATCCGTCATTTCTCTTCTTTTTAGGGTTATCTCTTCCCTTCTTAGGGGCCTTGCCATCAACATACTTCCTCAACTTTCCTGATTTTAACATCTTCTCGATCTCATCCTTTAAGGCGAAGCACTTATCTGTAACATGGCCATGATCTTGGTGGAACTCGCACCATAAGTTCTTGTTCTTCTTATGTGGAGGAGCCTTCAGCTTCTCTGGCCATCTGAAAGATCGATCATTCTTAATCTTATTGAGTATGTGTTCGCAGCTCACAGTTAGAGGGGTATAACGTGCAAACTTGTCGTCAGCCGACCTCTTCTTTCTGTCCTTCTTTCTTTGGAACTTCCCGCTGCTACCGCCATTCTCATCCTCATATTTTACAACCATGGCCTCTTCAGCGTTCATGTCCTTCCCCGCAATTTCCAATAGTTCTTCCATGGACTTGGGAGGGTCTTCCGTAAGTTTCCACAATAACTTCCCTTTCTGAAGACCTCCTATGAGGGCGATCATGGCTATATTTTCTTCATAGTCTTCAACCTCGATTTTCTCTTTGTTGAATCTAGCAATGTAGTCTCTTAGGCTCTCATTCTTACCCTGCTTGACATACAATAGATGGGTGGTCTTCTTTTGAGGTCTTACCCCAAAACAGAAATTGTGAATGAATCGTTCATCCAAGCCCTTGAGGTTCTTAATTGAATTCTTTGGAAGAGAAGTAAACCAGATGTGCGCTGCTCCTGTCAAAGTCCTAGAGAAGGCCCAAAACTTCATCTCATCTGGTATTGAATAAATGTCCACCGCTAACTGGTACATCTTAATATAATGTACAAGGTTGGTGCTACCGTCATACTTGGGAGACACCGTGGGCGGTTTGAACTTGGCAGGGGTTAGGAAGCTCACTATCTTAGCCACGAACAGAGAGCCCTCGAGAAACCTCTTTGTAGTGGGTCTCGACTTTTGATGAGGTCTCCTATTTTTTCCTCAAGACGTTAGATGGAGTCATTCCATGGTCTTGTAACGTCGGCCTAGCCGAGGTTGTCCCCAGTCACTTCTAAGGGGTGGACTGAGGGTTCCCCAGCTGCAGCACAATGTCGGTTGTTGACCTCTTCCTGGTCTCTACCTCATCCTGTGTTAGGTCAGCCTTGATGAGGCCGACGTTGACCGTCTTCCCTTTATGAATTGGCTACACTTCTCGACCCGGATAACCTCTGTATCAGGTTATTTACTGGGCTGAGCCTTTTAAAGGCTGTCCCTCTGCTCAATCGATTAAAAGCTGACCCTTTTTGCTAGGCTTCTTCAGCCCTTCTGCCCCCACAACCTCGGCTCCGCGAAATAGGATGCACTGTGTTATTTGAAACCTCATACGTCTCCCAACAATCTTCTGGAACCTCTTCTGCTTCCAAATCATCATACCTATCCTCAAGGCATGGGTGTCCTTATATCCCCATACATAAGCGTCTAGGATTAGCCACGTCCCTCCTCCGATGAGGTGTAGGTTGGTCTTTTTGCGGTGCCTGGGGTGGTCCCCTGGCTTCAGGATGGGTTTGAGCAACCATCGGAGTAATCATCTTCGGTGAGACCCCAGGTGGTCTCATCGTATTTTGATTGAGTTGTGCAAATTGCTCCTTCATTGCTTATTGTGTTGCAGTCAAAGACCTCAAGGCTGCTGCCACCTCCGCTATTTCAAACTGAGGCGGTGCCTGACTGGAACTAGGTCCTCCAGCATCAGGTGGTGGGAGAGGTGGTGGTAACTCCGATGCCATACGTCAGTACAAAAGATCTTATAGAGTAGACGAGATTTGTACCTTAATGGACCTCTTTCAATGGTGGAACAGCTCCACACAAGGGGTGAGGCCTGGTTCACTACTAGTCTCCGGTGAGGTTAGGCAGAAAATGAGGAAGAGATGGCTTCTCGTTCCCACAGACGGTGCCAAAATGATGATGATGTAAACAGCACCACCCTTCAAGGTGTTTATAAGCTCAAATCAGTGAGAACAATGCCAGCATAGGAGTATATATAAATGTAAGCATATATATATGTAGGAGATGAGGAGAAGAGGATGAACACTAATATATAAGTGGTTCAGCCAATTAGGCCTACGTCCACTGTGCAAGCGAGTGAGTAAGGTCACTAAAATAGGGCACTAACGGCCATAGATACAATTTCTCAATCTTTATCTCTCTACCCTGTATAATTTGACAGAGTTTCATCTAGGGTTGTCATTCTTTTTTTCCTCCATGTAGGAGAAAGCAAGCATATATAGTGGGGGGAGGGGGTGTGATGCACCCTCCATGCATGCCATGAGCATGTGTGTATTGATCTGTCCAATCTAATGAAGACATCTGTCACTGTCACATGTAGAGAATGGTGATGAAATATTCCCTCATGTGACGGGAATGATTCGGTTATAACTAATTTATCACACGTGTTCCCGGTTATGCATATGCGTATGAATGCTCGGTTGTCTTCGATCGGTACCAACCTCGGCCTAGGAGAGTACGAGGTTGGTGAAGTCTGGCAGCTGAGCAATCCGAGGTTATTAGCGATGATCTCAGCCCAGTAGGAAAGCCGAGGTAAGGCAGGTGGAGTTGTAGCGTCGTCCTGGGCCGGGGTTACGTAGGAATAGTTGGAACGTCGGCTGATTCCCAGCCGAGACTGATTAAGATGATTATGTAGTCTCTGCTTCCTTGGCTTATACCCAACCGAGGTTACTGTATGATGTCGGCGTGATGTCGGCTCTGGACGACCTTATGGATAACTGTCCCCATGGATCACGAAGACCTCAGCTGTTTGTCTGACTGTGAGGCAACTAGTAACGTCGGCCATGGCCGACCTTGCCCGGGATGAGACCACTAGTTGCCAATCTGGGGCCCTTCTAACCTCAGCCATCTCTATGGTCGAGGTTTGTGTCTCTGAGCTGTTGGGTACATATAGGGCATATCATGCCTCATCTCAGTGCCTCCAACAATCCCGGGATGAGAGATTCATACTCAACCTCATTGTTTGAACATTTAAAAATGATCTTGAAGGAGAGGGTGATCTTCTCCTTCCCATTAGAGAGAATAATACATGCTCCACACATCCCCTGGGCACAAGAGATATTAAATTTCATTCTCCACTCTTCCATTTCCTCCACTAGGAAGTCTTGGAAGTTTTTCCCTAGTACCTCCTCACTAGGAGGCTCAAAATTCTTTCTTGGGAAGTGGGCTAGTAAATCTGCTACTACCTGGCTCTTGATAGCCTTTGGGACTATGCACTTCAAATCATACTCTGAAAAAATTAAAATCCACCTTGTTTCTCATCCTAACAAGATCGTTCGTGCTAGAAGGTACTTGATAAGATCACACTTAGTGATAATATGGACTTTAAATACCAGCAGGTAATACCTTAAATTTTGGGCAACAAACACCAAGGCCATAAAGTGCCTCTCTACATTAGTGTATTTAGATTCAGTACTTGAGATTATGTGTGACAAGTAGTAAATGGGTATGTCTAACCCTGCTCTTTCTTGGTCAAGTAAAGATCCTATGGACCTCTCCATCGAAGTCAGATAGAGCAACAATGGTGCGCGCACCTCTGGCAGTACCATAGTTTAGGGTGATGCTAATATCTCTTTAATTTTCTCAAAGGCCTTCTTATGTGCATATCCCCAAACCCATTTGGCTTTTTCCTTCATCAGCAGAGCGGATGGGTCGATCTTCTCTGCTAGTGCTAGTATAAACCTTCTTAGATAAGAAACATTCGCTAAGAAACTTTTAAGTTGTCTCTGGCTCTTCAGTGGTGGCATCAGTAGGATGCCCTTATTATTTTTATCTTCTACTTTCACCCCTACCAATTCACTACAAAACCTAGGAACTTTCAAGTTGTTATTACAATAGCACATTTTAAAGGGTTCAATATCCATCTTATACTTATGGAACCTTTCAAACATCCTCCTCATGTATAGGAGGTGTTCGATATCCTTCTCCACTAAGTCGTTCACGTAGAACTCCAATATTTCATGAAACAAATCATGGAATAGTGCCATCATAGTGTCCTGGTATGTGGCTCCCGCATTTTTCAGCCCAAATGGCATGACCGTGTGGTGAAAATTTCCTAATTGTGTGTGAAAGGCAGTCTTATTCACCTCGACTGGATGCATTCTGATTGTAGCCAACGTACACATCCATGAAACTATACATTTCATGACCCACAGTAATGTCTACTAAACTATCAATATTGGGTAATGGGAATTTATCCTTTAGGCAGGCCCAGTTCAAATCATGAAAGCTCATGCAAATCCATAGTTGACTTTTGTCTTTCTTTGCCATCGGTATAGTGTTGGAAAGCTACATCGGATGCTGGATTAGTGCGATGAACCCTGCTGCAAGTAACTTTTCCACCTCTTCCTTGACCTTGAGGTCTAGCTTTGCTTTATACTTGCGGGTGGCTTGCCTCACTGGTAGAGAATTAGGAAAAATATTCAATTTGTGGGAGCTCATCTCCGAATCAATCCCAGACGTCTCTGCGTACTTCTTAGCAAACATATTAGTGAATTCTTTGTGTAGAGTAATGATCTCTTCTCTTTACTTTGGTATAATTCCTTGGAAATTAGAATGGGTCTACTTTCTTCCCCTTCTAAACCCGTGTTTATCTCTTCCAGCTCCTGCAACTACTCTCTTAGATCATCTTGCATACATTCGAGAACTTCCTCAGGTTCCTCTACATGCTCTATAATGTATGACTAATCTATCATGAAATATTTTTGTGTCAGGTCGACGCTCTCATCCCTGAACGCCACCTGCACACACCATTATAAGCGGTACATAACTTTTTTATTCAGAAAGAAAACCTTATTACATGTTGGATGGGGCTTCACTCCCTCCTCCACTTTTCTTTTTCCTTTTGCCATTTGGGGGATCACTCTTTAGCCCAAGAGATCATGAATAGACGTCCTTGGCTGAATATCTCCTCTAACCACTTGCATCCCCTTTAATTTTTTCACCGAGTTATTTCTCTCTCCGTCAAGCTTAATATAGAATGATGCATCCACCAGATGGGCTTTCTCAATAAAAAAATGGTTTTTGAGTTGCTTTGATTACAATCTCGGTACCATGAATATTGGCTTTTGCACATTGATGATATGTGGAGGGCATTATCCCATGAGTGTGCATCCACACCGCCCTATGAGAAGCTAGTAGATTGTATTGGCATTGATGACATGAAATTTAATATGGGAAATGAAGTTCGCCAGCTTGATTCCCACATTCATGTACCCAAGTGACTGCATGCATGCACTGTCGAATTTGAAAATACCAAGGGCACAGGCACTATCTTGTCTTGAGAGATTTGTGTCTCATATAGAGTGTTGATGGGAATGATGTTAATGGATGCTCCTCCATCCATCAAGGCCTTGGGAAAAACAATCCCATTAATCAAAGATGTCACATAGAGTGGGCGATTATGAAAATATGGTACTTGTATATCTGCCTTGGAAAAGAGCACCTCGAAAGTGTATCTTTTTATCCATCGCCCAATGGGTCCCTGCCAACTTAGTGAGGGATCACCTCACTATTTTATCAACTCCATAATCTTCGTTGTAATGACTACCTGGGTGACATACTTCACCCTTATCTAGTCGAAAAAACATTTGAACATGGGACTCCTTACTATGGCTCCGCACTCAGAGTCCAAGTCTACTTCATAAGTTTGAGCATTGTAGGCGTACTTTTTCTCAGATGTTCCTACTTTATCTAGAGCAAGGATTACATCCCCTTTACCTTATAGGGGATTTACTTGATCAACCCTCTCATGTTCAACTTCTTCTTGATTAGGGTTGTAAAAACATTATTCATGCATCTTCTCATTTTCAACTTTCTATTCTCCATCAAGGATTATCCCCTTAACTCTTTATATATGCTATCATTGTCCCGCCTTTCCTTCAGGTCCCGAGATTCTTCATGATCATATGCTACCATCATGTTGGAACTGCCATAATGATGTGCTAGAAGTGGGTTTTCATTGACATCAACAGTTAGTATCTGCAAAGTACCTTTGGCCACTTGCTCGCCAATGATCCTCCGTAGGTAAAAATAATCTTTGGTCACGTGATGCACTCTCTGGTGGAGCTCATAATATTTGGCATTTTCTTCGTCTGTTGTTATTGGTATTTTCTCGTTGGAGTGGGTTGGACCTGTTACCCCCTCTCTCCCCAAAGTGCGATAATAATCCATGGCCTCCACCGCACTACAAAGTAGTGGTGGTGGGATGTCATCTCTAAACTTCCTCTTATTTACCGGGATACTTACTTTGAACCCTGAATCTCCCTTTTGTCCTTTGAGTTACCATCTAAATAGTTAACAGCTGGCCTCTAAGAGATCTGGAACCTCCCTGAGGTTAGACGCACTTGTGTCCTCTAATTTTACTATCTAGGCTTTATGATCATGGAAATATTACTAGTTGCTCTAGTTAACTCTCTTGAAGTTCCATCTCTAATCTCATTGACTAGATGAAGCTTGTACTCCTATAGTATCCCCTTGACACAGATTTGTAATAACCTCGCTTCAGCCACATCTTCATGAAGATCCAATGCCCCCTCTTGGAATCATTTTATGTACTGCATTAGTTCTTCATCGGGCTTTTACACTTCTTAGGAGAGGTTCCTCAACGTGAACTCATATTTTGCCATAATATTTTTCAGAGGAACTTCCTGTGCATATCGTCCCATGTGGGCTATTGGATACAAGGTGGGAATACCACACACATGCCTTTCTAGTAACAGTCTTGGATAACTCCCTCAGCTTCAAGTCCTTATCGCTTCCACGCACACCTAAATATTCCATAAACCTTTTTACAGGCTCTCTAGGATTTTCTCCCTTGCCATTGAACTTTATGAACTTTGGTGGAACATTCCCCTCAGGGTAGGGCTTCTCATTGATACTCTCAGGCTAGGGATTTTATAGCTCCTCATACAAGTGAAAGGACTCCCTTTGAGAGGAAAGAAACTTCGTCACTTCCTCTATAGTAACGGATTTGGAGTGAGACTCCTCCAAGCCCACTTTCTTCACTACTGGTGAACTTACTAGTGCTTCTACTTGCTCCACCACCACCTTCTGCGTCGGAGATAATTCTTTGGTTATTGCTGTTGCAGCAGCTACTCCTCCAGCGACGGCCACCACCGATGTCATGCATGATTGGCTCAAGCTTGCCAGATCAACATTTTTTTTTATTTCAGACTCTTAAAAAACATACTCATCAAATTCGTACTTTCCAAGCGTTGATGTTGTCGCGCTAGTCTGTCCTACTTGAGGAGCAGGTTCTCTAACTCATGTCACCACCACCTCTTAGTGTGTGATTTGTTTGCTCTCAACTCCATAATCGGTCAGAGTATCTTCAAAAATTAGCTTCTTAGAAACATTATAACCTTTTTTATCCATTATAGTGAGGATACCTCCCTAACGGAGTCACTAAATGTATGAGGGTAGTGTGATTGGGGTCTGTAAAGAACTGGAACGAGTGAGGTGGGACCCACTCCAATGGACCCTGTCATTAAGATCCTCAAATTCTCAGTAGCTCTGATAGAAAACCTTCCTCTTCGGGTAAAAATGGAGTAGCTGTTATGACCTCTTCCTGCAAGAAGATGAACTTCACAAATAATAATGGTAACTTAGATAGAGACATCTCCCTAGAATGATGGATGTAATGATGTGAGTGAAGAGACAAACACTTAGCACTTAGGGAGAGTAAGGAGAGAATACTAGGTTTGGTGTGATTTTGGCAGAGTAATAACTTAAACTTGAGTTTTTGATTTGACTTAACCTTACCAAAGGATCCTATTTATAGGTGAATACTAGGGCTAATTGGGGCCTTTTTGGTCACCAAAAATGAGAGGGTATCTAAAGGACAAGGTCTGCAATGTAACTTTTGTTATTATATTTCTGCAGGTGCCTGTCCCCTTTTCTAGGCAACACTTGGGTGCAAACCAAAGTCAACAGTAAATGTGCCTCTGAATGGCGAAAAAATATGTGATTTGGTAAATATCATTTCAAATGGTAGCTTGTTGTACAACTTTGTAAAACTTGAGAGTGCTTTGAGGGCCACCCTCTCTAAAATCATTTTGTAAAAGTGCTTTTTTCTTGTGAGTAGCCTCTTGGCTATTCACTTCAGTTATAACTAAGTGTGGGTTGTGTGAGGGCTTGAGTGTCTACTAGAGTCCCTCTACTAGTATTCTCTCTATCTTAAAGTTCCAAAAGGTTGATCTTTCTCAACAAACCTTGTCTCTCATCCACCAAACCAAAACTCCCAGGGGATCCTAACTGGCCTACCTGAGCCCTGCTTGCTCAACTAGTCTACATGTGCAAAAAACTAAACATTAGTACTTTATTTCTTAAAAAGTAAACAGTTCTTGGGAAGAAGGGACACTCGTGGTAGATTCCCTCATCCTTAGACATGTGTCTTTATAATATTTCTTTTTGGCAGAGGTCCACTCAGGGTGAGTCCCCTCACAATGATACATTTTGCCTTGTTTCACAATTTATGTCTGTCTATAGCAGATGGTTCATTTGTATTGGACTCAATCTCCATAAATCTCCTTTGTCATTGATTGTGGCCGAGGAGTCACTCATGGTAAACTCCCTCGTGGTGGACTCCCTCGCTATAAAACTGTTAATGGTGAATATCTTAACTGAGGTGCTATCTGTGGTGGGACCCCTCACCCTAAAAATGTTATTTGCACTGGTCTTGGTTGAGGGCCACTCGAATTGGATCCCCTCGCCAGAAGTTACCTCTTGCACTTAGTTTAGCAGAAGGGTCACTCGCGGTGGACCCCCTCGCCCTTGAGGTGTTGTATTTGTAGATACCCCTTTACACCTTATAAGAACCCCTACTCTTCAAACAACTCGATCCCCCGGGTGATCTTAAATTGGCAGCCATGTACTTCAACCCACTCAGTCCCTTACATGACCTCAAATAGGAAACCACGCGCTTCAAATAACTCATTCCCTTACGTGACCTTTAATAGGAAACCCTGCAATTCAAATAACTCCGTCACCCTCCCCTATATGACCTTAAATAGGAAGCCATGCTCTTCAAATAACTCCATCCCCTACGTGACCTTAAATAGGAAGCCCTGTAATTCAAACAACTCGGTCCCCCACGTGACCTTAAATAGGAAGCCCTGCGCTTCAAATAACTTAGTCCCCCACATAACCTTAAATAGGAGTCCCTATACTTTAAAACCAACTCAATTCTCTACATGACTTAAAATAAGGAGCCCTTATCTCCAAATCAACTTGGTCCCTATGTAACTTTAAATAAAGAACCATGTGCTTCAAATCAACTCGGTCCCCTACGTGACTTAAAATAGGGATCCCTGTGCTCCAAGCCCATTCAGTTCCCTAAGTGACCTAAATATTTTATGATTTGTGTACAATATAATTTCTTCATTGTGATTTCAGCTAAGTTCTAGTGATAGATTTAGTTACGTGTAATTTTGGGCTTTGTAATTTAGGTTTTATGTACAGATTGTTTAAGATCGATTTATATTTATGATTATGTTTTGGGACCTGTTTGTTATTTATTTTATCTTTTGCTGATCAAGACCTGGTTATACTTCAAAACCATAAACATGTATACTTCTCTAAACTAATTCAGTCTCCAATGCAACCTAAAATAGGAGGCCATGTGCTTCAAATAATTATATCCCCTACACGACATAAAATAGGAATCCATGCACTCCCCGCACTTCAAAATAACTTGATCCCCTATGCGACCAAAAATAGACAGCCCTGCACTCCAAATCCATTTGGTCCCTTATGTGACCTAAAATAGGGAGCCCTGCACTTCAAACAAACTCTTTCCCCTACATGACCTTATACAGGAAGCCATATGCTTTAAATAAACTTGGTCCCCTATACGACCTAAAATAAGAGGCCCCACACTTAAAAAAACTTATTTCCTATGTGACCTAAAATAAGGATTCATGCGCTCTAATCCCATTTGGTCCCCCCCCCCCCCATGTGACCTTAAATAGGAAACCTTGATCTTTTTAACCACCCGGTCCATTAAGTGTCCTTAAATAAGAAGCCCTACGCTTCAAATAACTTGGTCTCCTACATGACCTTAAATATGAAGCCATGCACCTTGAAACTAACTTGGTCCCTTACGTGACCTAAAATAGGGAGCCCTATACTCCAAACCAACACAGTACGCTACGTGGCCTTAAATAGGAAGCTCTGCGCTTCAAAACCAACTTAGTCCTCTATGTGGCCAAAAATAGAGAGCCCAATGCTTCAAAATAATGTCGTCCCCCGCATGACCTTAGAGACTTCTAATCACACAACGAGCTAATTGACTACCAACTCTTTCATACCATATTCTTCGGGAAGATCATCAATAGTTTGTGTACACAACACAACCATAACTAATTATGGACTCAACACTGTCTTCATATCTTTGCCACAAAAATAAAATATACTTTTTGAAAATATGAATTTTATTGAGAATACACTAAATGCTTGGATACCACTTTCTATGATGTATGTTTTCTTAAAGGTTTTGACAGTATTAAAAATACTTTGACTTACTTAAATCTCAAAATATATTTTTGCGATATTCACACAAGTCTCTAGAGAACAAAGACATAAGTATATTTATTGATGAATAAATGTAGAAATGTTTTAATCTTAAATAGTACTTGCAATGTTTAAATACAAAGTAAATTTGTTCAAACATAAGGTTTTGTGTTTGGTGCGAGTTTAAGTTGCATGGGAGTTTGGTGCAAGTTTAAGCTTCATGGGAATGTGAACCCCAATGAAATTAGATTATCTCCTCCATGAGAAACTTGGTGGAATCCAAATCCATTAAATATAGATGAGATGCTTACTTTTCCATGGAAATCATTCAAAATAATTATTTTGAATACAAAAACACCTATAAAAATATTAAGTTACAAAAATCACCTTTAAAATATAAATATTTTTTGTCAAAATAACTTGGTCATGTTGGTTTGTATCATATATCATATAACCTAATATAAAGATGAAAGCTCTAGTTTGTTTGATTGACAGATTTCAACTTTTAATCACAACATAAATTGATACATGAGTTAAAGAGTCTTTTTGATTTTCTCACTCAATGTTTGTAAGAAACCTTTAATGCATCACTTCTCTGGAAAACTTCCCACAATGTTTACCTCAAAAAATTTCTTTTATTAAACTATTCCCCTTCCATTTTACACCATTTCATATCACTTTCATTTTATATTCCACGTTACCTATAAATGGAAGATTCAATACATTGGCGGACACATGGTGCCCTATTCAATCCACCTCTCAACTCATTCTCTCCCTGTTGCAATCTCTATTTCGATCCATTCCTCTCCCTCCGCTCCATGTCCCAAACTATAACAACAGCCTCCAAAGAGGCTAGTTATAGGCCTTTATGTAGGATTTTGGCAAGTGTCATTGTTTGTCAAGCAATTTTTGTTTTGGGAGAACTTTTCATCAAGCGAGGAAAGATATATTATTATTCACTTAGTGTATTTAGGCATTGGGTCATAATAAATCATTGTAATTGTTGTCTTGAATTAGGATGTCATAACTTCTTAATTTTTTACATAAATTCTCTTCCAAACAATTAAATAAAATGTATCCATTGACCCGACTCAAAAAGTGTCTCTTACGTGTGTTAATACGGTTCAAGTGTAAACCGGTCACTCAAGTAATAATTCGGTAAATTGGGTGCCAAACAGAAGGACTAAGATTATCTCTCATAATGAATACTAAAGAAGTTGACTAACCCTAACGATTGACTCACAAAAAGAAGGGAAAAGATGATGATTGTTGAAATCCTTATACTACTTCTAATTAAAGCAATTAAATAATATCTAAGTTAACTATGCATTCGAGACTAGAGATTAACTGATTAATTAATATGAGAGTAAAACAAGGTTGGAATACAATCCCCTGAACCCTAGTAATTTCATTCGATACAAAACTTGACAAGAATTGAACAGTTAATTGAAAAGAAAACTTTACTTATTTTAAGAATTACATATATAAAGGAATTAAGAAGCACAATACATAATCAACAATAAAAGTAAAGTCAGTGACAAGATTGTTAATGCACAAGTCGATTTCTTAAACACTCCGGTTACCTAGGTCAAATGGAGTTAAAATTCTTATAATGGTTATATTAACAAAATACCACGTTTTCAATTATTTGTTTAATTCAAGAACATATTTTATATCCATGAAAAATGCGTAGGGTTGGGTTCATGCATCCTAACCCTTGGAAACCTATCCAGACATGGTGTTGCTAATAAATAAAATGGTTTTTTCATTGCATTAATCATATTCATCATCAAAATGTATCTAAGCATGCAAGAGAATAATATAAAGCTAAATAAATACTCAAGAACATGCAAAATAACTAGAAGAATTAAGAACAAGATTATAAAGGAAAACTTTATAAAGAAATAATTGCATTCAATCCAAAATTAATGTAACTTGATGAAGACTATATTGCCAATTGTTCTTAATCTCCAAATTATGTTTCTAGCCTTCCTTCTAACCCTAGGATCAACTGGGTATAAAGCCCCCACGTTTGGACAAGAGTTTGAACCATGTACAACTCTAATTTTAAGTCCATAAACTTTAATTTTTGCGCATAGATTTCCGAACCAGTTCCCTTTAGAATCGAATCGGTTCATTTTTCCTATATAGCCTAAATCTTCTGATAGAACTAATTCCCCTTGGGACCAAATTGGTTCGGATTTCCAATAGTCTCAACTTTTGTCTTTTGCTTCCTCTTATCTTCACATCCTCGTAACTTCCCAACCATATCTCGAAATTGGACGTTCTTTTTTCGATGTGCTCTTGAGCTCAATGTAATCGATTCTTTTTTAGGTTCAACATCCCAATTCTGGCTGTAAAATTTATGCATTTGCCCCTCTGATTTTCCTTCTTGCTTTATTGACCTTAGTCTAATTTCTCTTTTGCTTTCAAACGCATGAAATACCTGCCAAATGTAAGAGAAATACACAAAACATGATGAACTTACAGAAAAGGGTCACTAGCAATGATATGAGATAAAATCATGTAATTTATATTGCATGGACTGATAAAAGTACCTAAATTATGGAGATAAATATGAATAATTTATGCCGAATCAAATCCCCCTAACTTACAACTTTTCTCATCCCAACCAATGTAAAGGAATCATAATATGGTCAAACACTTATAAAGCTTCTTATTGGAATATAATACCTTTTCACAGGAAAGCGATTGCATTTAGCGTATCCAACAAGCCGTTAAACCCCTAGGTCACCTAGTGGGATAAGTGGCATCTCGTGAGAGTTTGTAGTGAATTTACCCACAAAATTCGGTTTTCAACTCAAGAAAATATCAAATTAATCAAAAACCATAAAATTTAAATTTCTCAGAAATAATCACTTTAAATTTTTATTTACGAATCTCAATTCATAGTGTGTGTGTGTGCGTGCGAATCCGAGAATCAAACCGCTAACTTTCACTGATTGATCATTACGTTACTTTCTGAAAATTCTTTTTGATTCAATTTCTCACGGGATTCCGTCATAAATGAAACTCTCAGAATGTGGATATTTTCTCTCATTTTGTGTGATATAAAGAGTAAATGTCATCGAACATGAATTCACGCACACAATTAGAAAGACGAAATATTTAGGGTGAATATATCTCATCATTGGAAAACGGTTGTTGAAAAATGGTAAACATCGACTCTTATCCACACTAATCAATCTCTCTTATTATCTTTTCGTGTCTTAGCTCTCCACGCGATAATTATTTTCGTTATTCGGACTCAATAGGACTTTCTCGGGTAATAAGGGTAAAATGGAAATGGTCTGAAAATTCGAAAATCTCCTTGCTTATGATGTTTGTTGGCACTTTTTTGGGCATTTCCTCTTTTCTTTTCTTTTTCTAATTTTTTCTCATTTTTCTATATTTATCATTATTATTATTTTCTTTTGTTCTTGCTATTTTTATTAATAATTTTTCTATTTTTGTTCTCGCCTCTTTTTATTGCACCATTTGGACTTTCTTGATGATTTTTTATCTTTCCCAACTCCGAGCTAAATGGGTTTTTCTGGTTATCAAATGAAAATGAAAAATTTATTAGGCTCAAAATGGCTACAATTAACGATAATTTTTC
The DNA here is from genome assembly GCA_949130495.1 of Sambucus nigra. NCBI lineage: Eukaryota > Viridiplantae > Streptophyta > Magnoliopsida > Dipsacales > Adoxaceae > Sambucus > Sambucus nigra. The sequence goes on along the minus strand of OX422219.1, from coordinate 344,159,711 downwards.
ACTACTTTTTATGGCTAATATGTTTGGGCAAACAATCGATGGCCTAACTTCATTTATTCTTACTAGTAATTTTATCATATGTGTCTCAAGATTCATTTAATTTAGAGATATTTTTAATACGACATCTCATTCGTTTCCCATAACCGATCAAAACAAAAACTTAATGGTCCTCAACGACTTATTTAAACAATGAAATGAACGTTAAGTTAACCATTAACTCATATTGATTTAAATACTCACAAAAATTGATAGGCTCGAAATCTCCACGGGTTAATAAATATCCAAACTTATTCGTTAAGTCGTCAATTTTTGCTCAATTTTTGTTTTTGGTCAATTTCAACTTTGTGCATTTAGTTTTTACAAATTGAGACTTTAAACAAAAAAATTAGTGATCTTTTTGAAAAATTTAAATTCCAATTTTTATTAATTTTGGAGAAAAATATTTTTGGCTTTTTCAAAAAAATTCAATTTTTTTTTGAAATTTTTGAAATTTTCTAATTTTTTTGCACATTTTGGAAATTTGTGAATTTTTGAAACGCATGTGTAACCCCCCCCCCCCCCCCCCAACTTAGACTTTGCAATGTCCTAATGCAAAAGGACTACAATCTAAATTTAAAGAAGAGTGCGTAATAAAATAGAGCAAATAAACAAAATACAATTTTTGTATTAATAGCATGATAGATTACAATGCGATAAAAATAAGGATAAAATGACATAGTTCTTGTGACAATTGAATACAAAGTAAAATGAAGAACTACATCAAAAAGTGGGAAAAATAGCACAAAAGCTTCACTCAGATGGGTCGAGAGAATTGGGATCACGGGTGTAGGGATTATTGTAGTAGATTGGAACTAGAGTATCCGGACCTAGTTGCATCCTATACATGTTCGCCTTGAGCTGAAACATCATGCTCATATCCCTACGGTAGTCTCAATTCTGGGTCCTCCAATCGCCTTTATACTCCGTAATAAAATCACTCATCGCGGTCCCTAAGGCATCGATGCGTTAGGAGAGAACGATCGAATATGGCTCGTAATCGGGGTCGGTGGCCTCATTATACTCCACCTTTTCCTCCCCCATCTCAACATCCTCCTCCTATTGTACCACCGATGGGGGAGGATAGGTGACTCCCATTTGGCGCACACTCCGTGTGACGGAGGTTTTCCCAATGGGCTTGGGGAGTTTAGGCTGCATGTTGGGATCCTCGATCTCGGCGTCCTTGAGGATTGACGTGATGAACCGAGCATAAGGGAGAGTTGCCCTGTCGCTCCAATCATAGGTGACATGTACAATTTCTGCGTAAAAAGTGGGGGCAAGGTGGATGGCACTTACCTTGTCAAGTAAGTGACATAGAAAACTGGCTTAACGGATCTGGATGGCAGAGTTGTTTTATGGGATTGAGCTACATGTGATCAAAAAGGCCAAGCGGTCTCGCTCGTCTAGTTCTCCAACCGACAAAGAGTCACGAGGCCTATCGTGATTGGGTGTGATTCTACCAATGGAGGCAGCCTTGGAGAGAGGGATGCCCGGACCCATAGTAGGATAGGCCCATTGTTGGGGTATTCATACCCTTTTGGCACGCATTTTGTTGACCACAAAGTCGAGAGAGAAAGGAATCCTCCTTTCATCGACATAAGCTTCGGCTAACGAATTGTCAAAATTGACTAGCATTTCGTAAAATATGCATACCTCATTAACCGAAACATCCTCCCCGGGATGTTCAAAAAAGTTGCACCACCCTCGAGGGGGAAACAAAGCGATCACCGCCTAGGGTAGCTCGTTCCAAATCATTTCCTACTTGATATGTATGGTGCGAAATGCAGAGAAGTGGGCTTCATTCCAATCACTCTCTTGAATGGATTGGTATGTGTGATCACCATCGTTGAGAATATCAATTTAGTCGTATTGGTCAACGGCATTGGTAGCTTGAGCCATTAGATGCAAGAGCTTGGAGAGTTTGGGAGAAGTGGATTAAAGGTTTGTATGGTGGTGGAAGAAATGGAGGAAAAGGGGGCGTATTTATATGTGGGGTGAATTGGCTTTAGGTGGGAAAAGGTGATAGATGGGTGGGAATGGGTGGGGGGAGGGTAATTTTTCTGGGGAGGGAGGTATGAATTTGGTGAAAATGGAAGGGAGGGGGTGAATATGCTGCCCAGAAATCTGAACCGGTTCGGACTAGGGCCAAACCAGTTCGATTTTCACTAAAACCTTCTGACAATCCGAACCGGTTCTACCCTGGTAGTATAATCGGGCGAACCAGTTTGCACCTTCTCAAACCCTACTGTTAATTCGAACTGGTTCTACCTTGGTAGTATAACTAGGGCGAACCAGTTCAAAAAATCATTATTGACCCTCAAACTTTGGCTTCCTCTCTAAAAAACTAAGTGTTGGTTCTCCTCGTCTCCAACTCCCTAAACATAACCAAGGCAATCTTATTCAATTTATACCTCGATACTCCTAAAAAACTCACTGCAAATCCTGTATGCTCTCTCATGTTGTGCAACAGTGATCATACCCTTCCTAAATCACGACCTCTACTGACTTCTAAACCACCCTAAAATGGACTCAGCTCACTAGTATAAAACACAAACTCTCCCCATACGCATCAAGGTACGAAAAACTCTTTCTTGACTTCAAGCATCCATGTAGACAGGGTTAGACAACCAAATCGTGTTGGCTTCCTCAACGCATGCCTCAAGATATGTCTTTAGGCATTGTCGATTAACCCTAAACTTATCCTCACCCTTCGAATTTTCTAGCTCTATCGCACCATAAAAAAACACTTCCTTTATGACAAATGGACCGGTCCACCACAAACGCAACTTTTCAGGAAATAAGTGTAATCATGAGTTGTAATGAAATACCTTTTGAGCGGAACGAAACTTCTTTCGATGGATAGTGCGCTCATGCATGAGTTTCATCCTCTCTTTGGATATGCAAGCACTCTCTACGCATGGTTGCATATTTCTTCCAACTCATGCAATTCAAGTTTCGGCACTTCATCGGCTTTATGTAAGTTGTAATTGAACCTCTTGTTTTCCCAATACACTTTGTGCTCGAGCTTTACGGGGAGATGGAAAGTCTTTCCATAGACAAAACGAAATGGTGACATTCTGAGGGGGTTCTTATAGGCAGTTCGGTAAGTCCATAACGCATTGTTCAATTGTGTAAACCAATCCTTTCGGTTAGGATCAATGGTCTTCTCAAGGATTTTCTTTATCTCATGATTTTCTAGCTTGGTTTGACCGTTTGTTTATGGGTGATAAGTCGTCCCAACCTTGTGGACGACACCATACTACCACATTAATTTCTTAAACGGCCTATTTCAAAAGTTCATATTATTATCACTAATGACCGCCTTCGAAGCACAAGCGAGAAATTATGTGTTATTGGATGAACTTTATCACCACCTTATTGTCATTCGTCCTAGTAGTTATGGCCTCAACCCATTTTGACACATAATCTACTGCAACGAGGATGTATAAAAAACCAAAGGAGGGAGGGAAAGGACCCATGAATTCGATGCCCCAATAGTCGAATATCTCGATACCGAGAATAGGGGTCAATGGCATCATGTCTCATCGAGTAATGGCTTCCATTCTTTGGCATCATTTGCATGATTTGCAATGAGCGCTTACATATTGAAAAATTATGGGACAATAGAGGTATCTTTGAAGGACCTTAACGGCTATCTTATTTGTGGAAAAATGGACTCCACGTGATTCTGTATGACAAAAGTAAATAATTCTAGGAATCTCATCATCCGGCACACATCTTCGGATGATTTGGTCCATAAAATATTTGAACAAGTAAGGATCTTTAGAAAAGAACATGCGCGACCAAGTATGGAAGTTCTTCTTCTCTTGCAGTGTCCAATCGGGGGTGACAGACCCCGTGACAAGATAATTCACTATATTCACAAACCAGGGGAGAGTAGAAGTAGAAAATAATTGCTTATATAGAAAATATTCATCTATGGGCATGGATCGCTACGTACATCAGGAAAAAAACTCGATAAATGATTGGGTACGACGTTTTTTACTCCTTTTTTTTAATCTTTAATGTAAAGAGAAAATTATTGTATGAGTAGGATCCACCTAATGAGGCACGGCTTCACATCCATTTTAGAAAGGGGATATTTTAGAGCCACCAGGTCGGTGAAGCATGTAATGGGTAAATCGATGAGCTAGGAGTGGAATTTATCTTGGACGAAGACTACCACTAGCAACTCTTTCTCCATAGAACAGTAGTTAAGTTGGGTTCCGGTTAAGGTCCAGTTAGAGTAATAAATAATGTGGGCCTTCTTATCCTTTATTTCCCCCAAAAGATACCCAATCTCATAGTCACTTGCATCACACATAAGCACTAATGGAAGGGACCAATCCAGAGCTTGCATGATGGGAACGGAGACGAGCATGCTTTTAAACTTTTCAAAAAGCTCATTGACATGCTTCACTCCACTCAAAGGGGGCATCCTTCACGAGTAGGTTGCTTAAGGGACTAGCGATGGCACTAAATTCCTTAATAAACCTATGGTAAAAACCTGCATGGTCCAAGAAACAACGCACATCCTTTAGTGACTTAGGTGGCGAAAGATAAAAAATAATGTCAATTTTTGTCCTATCTACCTCAATACCTTTGGACGAAACTATGTGGCCGAGAAATACGCCTTCGATAACCATGAAATGCCACTCTCCCAATTTAGTACCAAGTTCTTTTCCACACATCACCTTCTCAAGACTAGCGAGGCAATGGTCAAATGAGGGGCCGAAAATGCTGAAATCGTATATAAACACCTCTAGTTCTCTCTAGACCATATCACTAAAAAGGCTAAGCATGTACCGCTAAAAGGTCGCGGGTGCAATCCATAATCCAAATGGCATACGTTTGTAGGAAAATGTGCCAAAAAGATATGTGAAGGTCGTCTTTTCTTGATCTAACATGTCCACATCAATTTGGTTATATCCAGAATAACTATATAAAAAGTAATAAAATGGGTGGATCGCTACTCGCTCTAGCATTTGGTTAATAAATGGTAAGGGGAAATGATCTTTCCAACTGTCGGCATTGAGCTTCCAATAGGCAATGCAAATGTGCCACTCGGTGGGGGTGCGTTTTGGGATAAGTTCATCCTTAGCGTTCTCGACCACAGTCATCCCTGACTTCTTCAGGATGACTTGAATAGAACTCACCCATTTGCTATTCAAGATGGGATATATGATGTCTGCATCTAATAATTTTATATTTTTTTCTCTCACGTCATCTTTCATCGTGGGGTTCAAACGCCTCTGCATCTCCCTCAAGGGTTTCACGTTCTCCTCGAGGTGGATTTTAAGGATATAAATTAGGGACCTTATACCCTTTAAATCAGCGATGCTCCAACCAAAAGCACTTTAGTTCTTCCTTAATATGTCCGTAATCTCTCCATCTTGCTCTTTACTTAGGCTTAAGGAGACAATAAGAGAAAATGTCGCATCTTCTCCAAAATAAGAATATTTAATGTTCGAAGGAAGCTTTTTTATTTTGAAGGCAGGAAATTTCTCATTATAAGGAACCGTGTACGACTCCCTCGATGGTAGTTCCTCCAATCAAGAGACCTAAATTATATCTATATCATCCTCATATCTCTCACTCCCTCCTTAACCTCTATATCTAACTCAGTATACGCACCATCACCCTCACTTCACCGTAACAAGACATGCCTATAATGGATCCTTAGTGTGATTACCCTCAAAGTGTTTGTGTACTCCCTCCTCGATGATATCCATCTCGCATGAGTCATTCTCATCACCCCTTTTTTTGGTGATGTTGAAGATATTAGTCTCGAGAGTCATATTTCTCGAACATGAGTTGCATCTGCCTATTGCGCATGTTAATCAATGCATTAGCCATGGTTAAGAATGGGCGGCCAAGGATCATAGGAACATGATGACTCGAGGGAAAGAAGGGATCCATGTTCCAAATGATAAAATCTATAGGGAAATAGAAAGTGCCGACTTGAATGATCACATCCTCAATAATCCCCTAATGTGTCTTAACGGAACGATCCATGAGTTGGAGAGTCGCTTTTATGGGCTTAAGGTCCCACAAATCGAGTTATCTATAAATGGACTAAGGGATAATATCAACACTCGCCCCTAAGTCTAATAGAGCTCTCTTAATTCTTCTCTCTCCAGTGGTGCAAGAAATGATGGGTGCACCCGCATCTTTATACTTTGGCAGGAGGTCGCTCAAAAGTACCAAACTTACGTTTTGTGTTAGGAATACCATCTTCTTTAACTTTAGTCTATGTTTCACCATTACCAAGTTCTTAAGGAACTTTTCATAAGCAAGAATTTGCTTTATTTCCTTGAGAGAAGGTAAATTAAGCTTTACTTTCTTAAGCACTTCTAAGATATCGTTACGGGTGGCCCCTTTAGGGAGAGGGACCAATCATTGAGGGTAACGAGCGGCATTACGGGGTTTCACTACCACCTCGGGCCTAGTTGTGTCCTCTTTATCAGTCTCCTCTAAGGGGGCATCTTTATTGTCTTTCATGTCGAGCGAAACCTCCTTGTTATTTTGCTCATCATGTGGGGGAGGTGACAGTCAATAACCCACCCACTACGTAGAATGGTAACCGCTTGATATTGCTCTTTATTCACATCAGTATTAGAGCTAACACAATTTTGACCTTGGGGAGGTCTTTAGCCTTAGGTGGGAAACTTGCCCTTCTCTTGAACACTTAGGGGAGATTTGAAGTTAGACAACGATGCCTTCAAGTCAGGATAATTTTAGGTGATTTGAGCATTTATCGTTGATTGAGTTTTCATGAATTGGTTTAAAGTTTCCTCGAGACTTCCTCGATATGGGGTACTATAGGGCGCATAAGGGGGTGCTTGTATGGGTGGATCTTATTATAAAGGCGGGAGTGGTGGCGAGTGTTTGGTAACAAGTGAATTCGGATTCATTACTGCATTTGGTTACCCGTAACTAAAACTCGAATGATTCTGCCATTAAAGGTTATAACAATTCCCGTGTGGGGAAGTAAAGCTACCCTTAAAAGCTCTTACCACTCCCACTTGCTAATGGAGCATCACTTTATAGGCGGGTATCGTCAAGCATTCCTTAGTTGAATGTCATGTCTCACAAATAGCACACACGTTCTCTTTCAATGCTTGAGTAGAGCCGGATATGTCTCTCACCCTAGCCTTGACCACATCCTATAGACTCTTTACTAGTTGATTAATTTAGAGTTTTAATTCGAATTCATTATCCAACTGATAGAGTCCGTATGCAGAAGTAGCCATGGATGTTTGCCTAGGCTTGGGTTAGGTACTTGGGTCCGATATGTCCCACACTTGAGTAGTCTCGATGACGTACTTAAAGTGGGCAGAACTCTCTCACGCACATGGCTTCAACGAGTTATTTGGAAGTTAAGCTTAACCTATGATGGAAGTAGTATATGAGTCTCCACTTCTCAAAACCATGGTGTGGGCACATGTTGACTAAATCATTGAAATGATCCCAACATCTATCAAAGGGCTCGTTCTTATTTTGTGTAAATATTTGAATTTGAGCCCTAATCGCATTGGGCCTATACGCGGGAAAGAACTTGTGGAGAAACTTGGCCTACATATTGATGATGCTGGAAATAGCACCACCAGTCAAGGTGTTTGTAAGCTCAAGCTAGTGATAACAATGGCAGCACAAGAGTATACTAAATATAAAAGATTGATGTGAGGAGAAGAGGATGAACACAGTTATGTAATTGGTTCAGCCAATCAGGCCTGCGTCCACTGTGCAACTGTGTGATTAATATCATTGCATGAGGGCTCTAATGTCCATAGATACAACCTCTCAAGCTTTCTCTTTCTACAGTATATTTGGACAGAGTTTCAGCTAGGGTTGCTAATTTCGGGTCCCTTTACAAGGTAGAGGATGGCCTCTATATATAGTGCTTGGGGGTGTAATGTACCCCCTATGCATGCAATGAGCATGTGTGAGTTGATCTAGCCAATCTGATGAAGACATCTGTCAATGTCACATGTAGATAATGATGATGAAATATTCCCCCCACGTGAGGGGAATGATTTGTTATAACTGATTTGTGTACACGTGTTCCCAGTCATACGTAGGGGAGTAAAGGCTCGGCTGTCTTCCCTTGATATCAACCTCAGCCTGGAAGAGTATGAGGTGGGTGAAGTCTTGATACTGTCCAATTCCGAGACCATTCATGATGGCATCGGCTCATGAGAAGTCGAGGTAAGGCGAGTGAATTCATAAGGTCAGCCTGGGCCGAGGTTAAGCAGGTGCAGATTAAGACCATCGGCTGATTATCTGTCGAGGTTGGTTACGATGATAGTGAACCTCTTGTAACCTCGGCTTGAACACAGCCGAGGTTGCCATCCTTGGACGGCCTAATGAATAACTACCCCTATGGATCATGAAGACCTCAACTGATGTCTGACTGTGAGGTAACTAGTAACGTCGGTCGTGGCTGACCTTGCTTAGGACGGGACCGCTGGTTGCCAGTCCAAGGCCCTTCTAACCTCGGCCATCTCCCTGGCCGAGGTTGATGTCTCTGAGTTATTGGGTATATATAGGGCATGTAAATCACCCCTTAGCCCTTAGTTGCCTATGTGAGCAGGTGACTAAGGGGTATGCGCGTCCGAGGTTGGATTTCTGTTGGTGCCAATGCTTTCTTGACAAGTGTTATATGGCGTGCCAGGCAAGCTCAATGATGTTGGTTATCCTTTGGGCTCCCAAGGCAATGATGGGCCTTGGGATGCGTGTGGGGCTGTTTGAGGGTTAAACCCTCATTTCCTTTCTTTCTCCTCCATTTCTTCATTCTCTCACCTGCATTTTCTCTATTCTCTCTCTCTCTCTACAAGAGCTTGGTTAGCAGTGCATTGGGGGGAGTTCTTGCCAATATTTCCCTCCTTCTCCTCACATTCCATCAGGTATTGTCTTATCACCTTTTTTTCTACATTTTTCTAGCCTTCAATTCCTGTTTCTTACATTTTCCGACGAGTTTAAGAGTTTTTCGATGAGTTTATGCCTTTTCTGGTGAACTGTTCTTGTTCGTTCTTCATTCAAAAACCTAGTTTGATCCTTAATTCAATTGCAATCCTGTTTATTTAGGAGAGTCACAAGTGTAGGGTCTGACTCATATGCTCAGGACCCTTTATCAACTCTTAGAGGAATTCCCCTCTCTTAGGGAGAAGACCTTAGATAAAATTAGGAAAATAGAGAGAGCCCAAGAGGAAGCTCATAGGGCAGAGGCATTCCCCCTCAGACCTATCTTTCCACCCCCTCTGAAGGTCATATAACCTGAGCCGGTCGAACCAGTTAAATCAGCAGAGGTCCCAGTTGAACCTACACCCATGTCTGAGTCTGAGTCATCCACCTCAGACCCTATGTCTGTGGACTCCTTTCAAGAGACCATGGAATTTTTCATCCAGCAGGATCAGGTCCCTGATCAAGACGAGGTTTCCAGTCGGGCCTCGTCTCATAAGGGTTCCATCACATCGCACTCTTCCTCCGACGTTAAGATTGTATGACCTAGCGTGTCTGTTCCATCAATCCTTGAAGCCATTCCCTTGTAGGCTATCACAGGAGCTAAGTTCACTCAGAGTTTCCCAAGTGGTGCCCCATCGTCTGCTCAGGCCGACGTTGAATCGGATGATGATGATGATGGTGCTGAGAGCAATGTTGACACCTCTGAAGTAGCCAAGATAGTGAGCACTGTCAGCGAGGTCGACCTTTGGGACTACAGACATCTATATTCTATAAGTCCCGCTATAAAACTCAGGAGACCTCTGAGGGAAGAGAGGGCTTTTGGCGGCCGAGACGATGAGATCTGCCTGTATGAGTAGATGTTCAAGTTAGGATTTCTTCTGCACATTTATCCTATCATCAGGGTTGTATTGTCCTACATCAACTTGGCTCCTTCCCAGTTGTCACCCAATGCCTGGATGGTGATAATTGGAGCTATTGTCTTATGGAGGGCAGTCCATCATTCATACCTTCCCGTCCAAGTCTTTACAGGGTGCTACGTCCACTCATCTGCCAGGAATCATCCGAGCTATTACCATTTTTTGGCTTAAAATTTAAATAAAAAGATGTTATAGGTTACCCAAACCTCGAACCATAATTGGAAACCACGCTACTTCTTTGCGTCAGGGCCATGGGAGTTTGGTCCCTGTGCTCCCTCTTCCTCCCTAGAGCCGATAATACCCCTGAGATGGGGAAAAGTGACAATGGCTACTAGGGCCGACCCTGGGATAAGCCAAAATAATCTTCAGAAGGTCAAAGACCTTCAAGATCAGGGTGAGCATAGTCTGCTAGTCAAGTACGAGCATTTGATGATTCCCTACTATCTCTAAGAAACTGGCCTTGGGGGGAGTCCTTTGACCGAGCTCCGTAAGTTGCTTTATTATTTCAAAAACTCATACCTCTGAATTTGTGTATCTCTAATTTTCTAACTCAGACCTTTCTATTTTGCAAAGCGTCCAAAAGGGATCTCTGACGAACTCTGGGATATGGCAGCCCCTAGTCTCACGAAGCTTCTGAAGAAAGAAGGTCTGAATGCGCCCCCTCCTCCTCCAACTACCTCAAGCGCTGAGGCATCCAAGAAGAGGAAACCTGCTGCCCCTGCCCCTAAGGATCAGAGGCAGAAGAAGAAAAACCAAAAGGGGGATCGTGCCATCCCCATTTCTTCTGAGGATATACTGATTGCTCGCTTGGAGCAACTGTAGATTGGTAACAGTCTCATCGGCTATAGTCTGAAGGCCCTGGATGCCATCGGCGATTCCATGACCGATTCTGACAAGTTCTTTTATCGCTCCCTGGATAGTCCTCTGTTGGCTGAGTTCTCCCTCCATCGCTCTATCCAAGTAAGACCTTGAACTTCTACTTTTGCCACTGAATTATATTCAAGTGTAACATCGGTTTTGAACTATACCGGACCTTAGACTAACATCTCTGCACATATTTTACAGGGTCTCCTCACCATGCACCATTTAGTTAAGTAGACCTTGGGGAAACTTCCTCTGATTGAGAAGGGCCAAGAGGCCGAGAAGATCGAGGCCGCTTTGAATGCCAAAGTGGAGCGTCTGAAGGCCTCTTTGAAGAAGTCTGAGTCCAGCGTGAAGGGGTTAAAGAAAGACATAGATAAGCTCAGGAAGGATCATAGCACTACCCTGAAGACTCAGGCTGACTCTCTTCAACATAAGGTCGATGTGGCTGTGAAGGCTGCCTTGGATGATGCCTCCGAGAAGATCTTAGAGGAGTACAAGGTCTCTGATGATTTTGTCAGCTTCGGCTTCGAATACCTGGAAAGGGGTGTAAAGCCACTGGAAAATGGGTTGCCATGAAGGAGAAAGAATCAGGGAGCCTCGCAGCCTCTGACTTCATTGGTTTAGGATATGTCGATCCTCGGTTTGCTCAAGCCTTGCAAGAGGTAGAGGAGGAGGGTGGTGCCGCACCTGCCGAGACTACCCCCCAAGATGACACCAGGACTGAAGATGTTGGCGCTCAAGACGACGGGGTGGAAGTGACCACCCTCGGCCAGGAAGACGGGGGCATGGCAACTAACCCTAAGGCTGCGAACACTTTACTATTTTGTGAAGCTTTTTGTAACTTTAATTTCTATTTCGAACTATAACCTCTGATGGCAAACTCTGTTCCCTTGTAGTTTATAACTCTCAATTTTAGTCTATATCAACCTCTGAGGAAGGATTTATTTATTTAGTTGCTGAATGTTCCTTGAATGATTTTCTATATCTGAAGTCTCAATATTATCGTCTAAGGTGTGAGGTCATCCAAGTATGATGTCCTACCTTAGACCTTGTCACCAAATTATGATGTTATAAGGTCTGAGGTCATCAACTAAGATGTTATCCTCATAAAATATTCACCAAACTAATGATGTCTAAGGCCATCCAGTTATGATGTCTTACCTCAGACCTTGTCACCAAATTATGATGTTATAAGGTCTGAGGTCATCAACTAAGATGTTATCCCCATAAATAATTATTCACCAAGTTAATGATGTTATAGGTTCTGAGGTCATCCAAGTATGATGTCTTACCTCAAACCTTGTCACCAAATGATGATATTATAAGGTCTGAGGTCATAACTAAGATGTTATCCCCATAAATAATTTTTCACCAAACTAATGATGTCTAGGGTCTGAGGTCATCCAAGTATGATGTCTTACCACAGACCTTGTCACCAAATTATGATGTTATAACGTCTTAGGTCATCAACTAAGATGTTATCCTCATAAATAATTATTCACCAAGTTAATGATGTTATAGTGTCTGTGCTCATCCAAGTATGATGTATTACCTCAGACCTTGTCACCAAATGATGATGTTATCAGGTCTGAGGTCATAACTAAGATGTTATCCCCATAAATAATTTTTCACCAAACTAATGATGTCTAGGGTCTGAGGTCATCCAAGTATGATGTCTTACCTTAGACCTTGTCACCAAATTATGATGTTATAAGGTCTGAGGTCATCAACTAAGATGTTATCCTCATAAATAATTATTCACCAAGTTAATGATGTTATAGGGTCTGAGGTCATCCAAGTATGATGTCTTACCTCAGACCTTGTCACCAAATGATGATGTTATAAGGTCTGAGGTCATAACTAAGATGTTATCCCCATAAATAATTTTTCACCAAACTAATGATGTCTAGGGTCTGAGGTCATCCGAATATGATGTATTACCTCAGACCTTGTTACCAATTATGATGTTATAAGGTCTGAGGTCATCCAATTATGATGTCTTACCTCAGACCTTGTCACCAAATGATAATGTTATAAGGTCTGAGGTCATAACTAAGATGTTATCCCCATAAATAATTTTTCACCAAACTAATGATGTCTAGGGTTTGAGGTCATCCGAATATGATGTCTTACCTCAGACCTTGTCACCAATTATGATGTTATAAGGTCTGAGGTCATTAACTAAGATGTTATCCCCATAAACTTCTACCATTCGAGCATAATAAACCAATAATTGACATGGAAACCGATCTTCTCATTAATAATCTCTTCATAAGATGATACATTTACATGAAATCCCTGGTAACATCATATGTAATACTTTTTTAGATGATCAGCATTCAAAGGGTTGGAGAAAGGTTCCTCTTCGAGGTTTTCTAGCTTGTAGGTCTTGGGTACAACCTCCTCAATCACTTTGTAAGGACCATGCCAATTTAGGTGAAGCTTGTTAGCCTTCTACAACGTCTTCTTCAACATCAGGTCTCCTACAGCTATGGGTCTTAATTTTACCCTTTGATTGTAGAATTTTATTGTTCTTTACTAGTAAGCTGTCTGCCTAACTTATGCGTCTTCCCTTATCTTTTTGATCAAATTGAGGTCAAGTCTTCTCTCCTCACCATTCTTCTCAGGGTCATAGGTCAGGACCCTATGAGTAGGGAGTCCTACCTTTGTTGGTATGACGGCCTCTGAGCCATGTGCTGACATAAATGAGGTTTCCTCCGTCAGTGTCCTATCCGTTGTTCTGTAGGCCCATAGCACAACATAAACCTCTTCAGTCCATCTTCCCTTAGATTCTTCTAACCTCTTCTTGATTCCATTGAGGATTGTTCTATTCGTGACTTAGGTCTGACCGTTTGCCTGAGGTCGGTCAGGAGAAAAGAAAAATTACTTTATCCCAACTCTTTCGCAGTATTTCTCTAAGGAAGAGTTCTTGAATTGGGTTCCGTTGTCAGAGATGAGGGTGTTTGGGAGGCCATATCTGCATATGATGTTCTTCTAAATAAATTGGAAGGTCTTCTTCTCTGTAATCATTATCATTGGCTCTGCCTCTACCCACTTGGAGAATTAATCAATGGCGACTATCAAAAATTGGTAGTTATTTGCAGCCCTTGGCAGGGGACCCACTAAGTTAATTCCCCACACTGCGAATGGCCAAGGGGAACTGATTGACGTCATAGGCTGATGAGGTTGATGGGGGATAGTGGAGAATCTCTGACATTTATCGCACCTCTTCACGTAGGCTATAGCATCCTTGGCCAAGGTCGGCCACCAGTATCTTTATGTAATAATCCTCTTGGCCAAAGGTTTTCCTCCTATATGACTAGAGCAAGAACCTTTGTGTACCTCCTGTAGGATGCGGGTAACTTCTGTAGGATGAACGCATCTGAGGAGAGGTAATAGGAATTCCTTCTTATATAGGACGTCTCCGACTATTGAGAACTTTGTAGCTCTGTACCTCAGTTTCCTCCTCTCTAGCTTTGATTTTTGTAGCTCTCCCTCTCTGATATATCTGATAAGGGGATCCATCCATGAGTCCCCTGGGTTCAAATTGAGGCAAGGGTTACTAACCTCTTCTTCTTCAATGGTCACCTTAGGAAAGATCTCAACTGGGACTGTCCTTCTGATGTCTGTCCTGGTTGCCGAAGCCAACCTTGCTAGTGCGTCTGCATGACTATTATTTTGATGAGGTATCCTCTTCATTTTTACCTCTTTAAACCCTTCGAGTATCGTTCTCACCCTCTTCAGGTATTTGGTCATCCTTTAATCCTTAGCCTTATAAACCCCCAACACTTGATCAATAACTAACCTTGAGTCACTATGAAGCACGAGTCATCTTACCCAAAGGGTCTTTGCCAATGTGAGGCCTGTTATCATAGCCTCATATTCTGACTCGTTTTTGGATGCCTTGAAGTTAAACCTTAAGGCATATTCCACGATCGTACCATCCGGGGCTAAAAGTATTAGCCCTGCACCACTTTTACTTTCGTAAGAAGATTCATCAACAAAGAGGTTCCAGATGTCTTTATCTGATGAGCAGATCCCTTTTAACATGACTCCATGCCTAAAGAGGTACCGGTCTTCCTTATTCTCGGCTATGCCATCTCTGTCTCCCTTGGATGCAACCTCTTTCGGGTCTAGGAGGACGTTGCTTTTTGACCCTTTTACAGTTTCTAGGTTATTTTCAACCTCGATCTCTTCCCATGTGAACTTAGCAACAAAGTCTTCAAGTGCCTGCCCTTTGATGGCCACCCTGGGCTGATAATTAAGGTCATACTCCCCTAACTCAATGGCCCATGTCATCAATCCACCTGACTTCTCAGGTTTATAAAGGACCTATCTTAGTGGGGAGTCGGTGAGGATGACCATGGGATGGGCCTGAAAGTAGGGCTTCATCTTCCTAGAGGCATGTATTAAGGCATAGGCTAACTTTTCCATCCAAGGATAATTCTGTTCAGACCCTTGAAGGGCCTTACTATTGAATTATACAGGCCTTTGAACCCTAGCGTCTTCCCGCACTATCGCCGCACTTATAGCCGATTCAGAGACTGCTAGATAAACAAATATCTTATCCCCTACAATGGGCCGAGATAAAAGTAAAGGGGATCCGAGGTAGGACTTAAGTTGATTAAAAGCCTCATCACACTCTTTGTCCTACTCGAAGGCCTTTCTAAGCACCTTAAAGAACGGAAGACACTTGTTCGTCGCCCTTGAGATAAATCTGTTGAGTGAAGCAACTCTTCCAGTGAGCCTCTGAATGTCCTTGATACTTCTTGGTGTCTTCATATCGAGCAAAGCCTTGATTTTCTCAGGGTTCTCCTCTATTCCCCTATGATTGACAATGAATCCAAGAAATTTCCCAGCACCTACCCCGAAGACACACTTCGCCGGGTTGAGTTTCATTCTGTACAAGTCTATGGTATTGAAGTTCTTTTCTAGGTCTGCCACATGAGTGCAGGACTTTAAGCTCTTCATCAGCATATCATCTACGTACACCTCCATGGTCTTGCCTATTTGAGCCTCAAACATCTTATTCACAAGACGTTGATATGTTACCCCTACATTTTTCAATCCGAAGGGCATAACTTTATAGCAATATGTCCCTTTGTCAGTGATGAAGGTTGTCTTCTCTGAGTCTTCAGCATCCATGAAGATCTGGTTGTATCCTGAGTACGCATCCATGAAGCTCATGAGCTCATCTCCTGTCATTGCATCTACCATCTGGTCGATCCGAGGTAAGGGATAACTGTCTTTTGGGCAAGACTTGTTCAAATCAGTAAAATCTACGCACATTCTCCACTTTCCATTGGCTTTGGGCATAATGACTGCGTTTGACAACCACTCCGGATATATAACTTCCCTGATGAATTCAGCCTCTTCTAACTTTTTGACTTCTTCCCGGATGATGTCATACTTTTCCCTAGAGTAGACTCTTCGTCTTTGCTTGATTGGTTTAGCATCCTTAGATACGTTGAGTTTATGGCACATGACCTCGGGGCTGCTGCCAGGCATGTCTGCATGACTACAAGCGAAGACACTTTGCCTCTTCCTCAGGAAGTTTATCAGCTCTTCCTTGATCTCCGCTTTTAAGGATTTTTTGACCGAACGGTTTTTTTGATTCGTCCTCATTGAGGACGACGGATTCGACCTCTTCTGCGGCCTCTCCTTTCTTCAACTTTGTTTCATCTCTAAGGTCAAGTGTATAAATTTTATAAGTGGTAGTTTCTCTCTTATGGGCCTCTCTCTCTTTAGCCGAGTTGAAATCTGGTCACCCTGCACTTCCCCTACCCCATAGGGAGTCGAGAATTTTAGCATCTGGTGGACCGTCAATGGCACGGCCTCAAATTCCTTAAGGTCTACTCTTCCTATGATGAGGTTATAGCTCGAGAAGACATTTTTGTCCATAATAAAAAAAATTGATCTTTCGGGTCAACCTCTTAGGCCACTCATCGCCCATTTGCACGTCCATCTCATACATGCCTAGCGAATGTACCTTTTCACTGCTGAACCCCATTAGCGAATGATGATAGGGTACTAGCCTAGCTCTGCTAAGGCCTAGGTTTTTGAAGCAGGGCCAGAACATCACATCTTCTGAACTTCCTCCATCTATAAGAATTCTCTATACCTCACATCCATGAACTCTTGTTGTGATTACCAAAGGGTCATCATGTGGAGCTAGGATACCTTTGAAGTCAAATCGGGAGAACCCGACTATAAGAGTGTCCATGTCCACCTTCTTTCTCTTCTGCGTTGTCTCGGAAGACATCAGGTTTACTATTTTAAGTTTGGCCACTGACTTGGCCTCTGCCACATGAGCTTTTTGGTCAGCCACTTCAGAACCAAGTCCTCCGCATATGGTGTTAACACCAAAGGAGATCATAC
Organism: Sambucus nigra; assembly: GCA_949130495.1. Classification (NCBI taxonomy): domain Eukaryota; kingdom Viridiplantae; phylum Streptophyta; class Magnoliopsida; order Dipsacales; family Adoxaceae; genus Sambucus; species Sambucus nigra. The sequence continues at coordinate 344,142,552 of OX422219.1, read as the reverse complement.
CAACCCTCTTCACTGGGGTGTTGTCATCTTTTGGTGGGAGGTCTGGATCGCCTTCCTCATCACCATCTGAGTCACCAACTCTTCTTATTGGGGTATTGTCACGGGACCTGTCGTTTCTCTTCTTTTTGGTTTCATCTCTTCCCCTTTTGGGAGCTTTGCCATCAACATATTTCCTCAACTTTCCTGACTTCAACATCTTCTCGATCTCATCTTTTAAGGCAAAGCACTTGTCTGTGATATGGCCATGGTCTTGGTGGAATTCACACCATAAGTTCTAGTTCCTCTTATGTGGAGGAGCCTTCAACTTCTCTGGCCATCTTAGGGACCGGTCATTCTTGATCTCATTGAGGATGTGTTCCCAGCTTACAGTAAGAGGGGTATAATGTGCAAACTTGTCATCAACTGACCTCTTCTTTCCATCTTTCTTTCTTTGGAACTTTTTGCTGCTACCGCCGTTCTCATCTTCATTCTTAGCGTTTATGGCCTCTTAAGTGTTCATGACCTTCCCCGCAGTTTCCAATAGCTCCGCCATGGACTTGAAAGGGTCTTCCGTAAGTTTCCATAACAACTTCCCTTTCTAAAGACCTCCAATGAGGGCGGTCATGGAAATATTCTCTTCGTAATCTTCAACCTCAAGTTTTTCTTTGTTGAACCTGGCGATGTAGTCTCTTAGGCTCTGGTGCTTGCCTTGCTTGACATACAACAGATGGGTGGTCTTCTTTTGAGGTCTTACCCCAAAACAGAAATTGTGAATGAATCATTCAGCCAAGCCCTTAAAGTTCTTAATTGAATTCTTCAGAAGAGAAGTAAACCAGATGTGTGCTGCTCCCGTCAAAGTCCCGGAGAAGGCCCGGCACTTCATCTCATCCGGTATTGAATAAATGTCCATCGTTCACTGGTACATCTCAATATGATGTACAGGGTTAGTTCTACCGTCATACTTAGGAGACACCGTGGCAAGTTTGAACTTGGCTAGGGCAGGGAAGCTTACTATCTTAGCCACGAACGGAGAGCCTTCTGAGAAACCTCTTTGTAGTGGATCCCAACTTTTGATGAGGTCTCCTATCTTATCCTCAAGACTTTGGATGGAGTCATTCCATGGTATTGCAATGTCGGCCTGGATGAGGTTGTCCCCTGCCACCTCTAAGGGGTGGATTGAGTGTTCCCCAATCGCAGCACAACGTCGGTTGTTGACCTCTTCCTGGTCTCTTCCTCATCCTTAATGAGGCCGGTGTTGCCTCTCTTCCTTTTATGAGCCGACTGCACTTCTCGACCTTGACAACCTTTATCTTAGGTCATTTATGGGGCCGAGCCTTTCAAAGGCCGACCCTCTGCTCAATCGATCAAAAGCTGATCCTCGTTGTTGGGCTTCTCCACCCCTTCGACCTCCACAACCTTGGCTCCGCTGGATAGGACGAACTGTGTTATTCGAAGCCTCATATGGCTCCCAACAATCTTCTGGGACATCTCCCGCCTCTAGATCATCATACCTATCCTCAGGGCAAGGGTGTCCTTGCCTCCCCGGGCGCAAGTGCCTAGGGTCAGCGATGTCCCTCCTTCGTTGGGGTGTAGGGTGATCCTTGTGCGGTGCTTGGGGTGGTTCCCTGGCTTCAGGGTGCGCCTGGATAGCCTCCGGAGTAATCATCTCTGGTGAGACTCCAGGTGGCCTCATCATATTTTGAATGAGCTGGGAAAATTGCTCCTGCATTGGTTGTTGCGTTGCAGCCAAAGACCTCAAGGTTGCGGCCACCTCCACCATTTCGGATTGAGGCAGTGCCTGGCTGGAGCTAGGTCCACCAGCCCCAGGCGACGGAAGAGGTGGTGGTAATTCCGGTGCCATGTGTTAGCACTAAATATCTAGTGTAGTAGATGAGCTTAATACCTTACAGGACCTCTTTCAATGGTGAAACAGCTCCACCAGAGTCCCCGGTTATGTTAAGCAAGAGATGAGGAAGAGATAGCTTCTCGATTCCCACAGACGGAGCCAAAATGATGATGCCGGAAATAGCACCACCAGTCAAGGTGTTTGTAAGCTCAAGCTAGTGATAACAATGGCAGCACAAGAGTATACTAAATATAAGAGATTGAGGTGAGGAGAAGAGGATGAACACAGTTATGTAAGTGGTTCAGCCAATTAGGCCTACGTACACTATGCAAGTGTGTGATTAATATCACTGCATGAGGGCTCTAATGGCCATAGATACAATCTCTCAAGCTTTCTCTCTCTACTGTATATTTGGACAGAGTTTCAGCTAGGGTAGTTAATTTCGAGTCCCTTTACAAGGTAGAGGATGACCTCTATATATAGTGCTTGGGGGTGTAATGTACACCCTATGCATGCAATGAGCATGTGTGAGTTGATCTAGCCAATCTGATGAAGACATCTGTCACTGTCAAAAGAAGATAATGATGATGAAATATTCCCCCCGCGTGAGGGGAATGATTTGTTATAACTAATTTGTGTACACGTGTTCCCAGTCATACGTAGGGGAGTAAAGGCTCGGCTGTCTTCCCTTGATATCAACCTCGGCCTGGAAGAGTACGAGGTTGGTGAAGTCTGGATACTGTCCAATTTCGAGACCATTCATGATGGCCTCGGTTCATGAAAAGCCGAGGTAAGGCGAGTGAAGTCATAAGGTCGGCCTGGGCCGAGGTTAAGCAGGTGCAGATTAAGACCATCGGTAGATTCTCTGCCGAGGTTGGTTATGATGATAGTGAACCTCTTGTAACCTCGGCTTGAACCCAGCCGAGGTTGCCAGCCTTGGATGGCCTGATGAATAACTGCCCCTATGGATCATGAAGACCTCAACTGTTGTCTGACTGTGAGGTAACTAGTAACATCGGATGTGGCCGACCTTGCTTAGGACGGGATCGCTGGTTGCCAGTCCAAGGCCCTTCTAACCTCGGCCATCTCCCTGGACGAGGTTGATGTCTCTGAGTTGTTGGGTACATATAGGGCATATCACATATCCTTCCAAATGTCTATCATATTTGGTGCTAGTGACCAAAGACATGTCTTAGCCTTATCCTTTAGGGAGAAGGGAAAAAGCTTAAAACGCACTACATCTTGAGTGCATGCTTGGTGCGTGAAAGTCTCACATTCCTCCTCGAACTCTCGAATGTGAAGGTAGGGCTTTTCGGACTCCATGCCGTGGAATGTTGGGAGAATTTGAATCATCCTATTTTTAAAATGGAATCTCCTTGCATTACACAGGAGTATAAAGCATACTGAAATGACAGTTTTCTTGGGATATAAAAGGGCCCTTATAGGGCGATACGGTAACTCACTCTCACCCGTACCATAACTAGCATTGTCTGACATGATGTTCTCACTAACGGACTCGCTTTCCTCACCGCACACTCTAGACGTGTGACTCGTGATGGAGTTGGGTGGTGTAGGAGATGGAACGCAGAAAGCAGGTGTGTTGGGGGTGCGTGGACTATCAGAGTTAAGCTTGACTGTGGGATTCTTGTGTACTCTAGGAATGATGGGATTAGGAGAAGTGTTTTCCATTTAAGGATGGAGATGGTTTTTTTTTTTTTTTTTTTGGGGGGGGGGGGGGGGGTTAGATTTTTTTATAATTTTTGATTTTATGAATGTCTTAGGATTTTTGCATTTTTATTTTTTTTAAGAATTAAAGTCATTATTGTATTAATTCGACCTAACCTGGTATATCTACCTAGTCCCCGACAACGGTGCCAAAAACTTGACGTGAACTCAAAAGGTGTCTTAAATGCCTATAAATATGGTTCAAGTGTAAACCAGTCACTCAAGTAATAAGATGATAAATCGGGTGTCTTACACAGGGACTAAGATGATATCTCGTAATGAATACTAAGGAAGATGACTAACCCTAACGATTGACTCACAAAAAGAAGGAAAAATATGATGACTATTGAAATCCTTATACTACTTCTAATTAAAGCAATGAAATCCTATCTAAGTTAACTACACATGCACGTTAAGAGATTAACTAACTAATTAATATGGTAGAAAAACAAGGTTGAAATACAATCCCTCGACCCTTAGTAATTTCATTCGATACAAAACTTGACAAGAATTGAACAGTTAATTGAAAAGAAAATTTTACTTATTTCAAGAATTACATATATAAAGGAATTAACAAGCACAATACATAATCAACAATAAAAGTAAAGTCAGTGACAAGATTGTTAATACACAAGTCGACTTCTTAAACACTCCGGTTACCTAGGGCAAATGGAGTTAAAATTCTTATAATGATTATATTAACAAAATACCACATTTTCAATTACTTGTTTAATTCAAGAACATATTTTATATCCATGAAAAACGCGTAGGGTTGGGTTCATGCATCCTAACCCTTGGAAACCTATCCAGACATGGTGTTGCTAATAAATAAAATGGTTTTTGCATTGCATTAATCATATTCATCATCAAAATGTATCTAGGCATGCAAGAGAATAATATAAAGCTAAAGAAATTCTTAAGAACATGGAAAAGAACTAGAAGAATTAAGAACAAGATTAGAAAGGATTATTAAGAAATGCCTTAATTCAATCCAAAAGTAATGTAACTTTATGAAGACTAGATTGCTAATTGTTCTTGATCTTTTCTTGTTCTTGAAATTATGTTTCTAGTCTTCCTTCTAACCCTAGGATCAAGTAGAAATAAATCCCCCACATTTTTAAAAGAGTTTGAACCATTTACAACTATAATTTTAAATGGATAAACTTCAATTTTAAAGCACAGATTTCTGAACTAGTTCCCTTCAGAACCGAATAGGTTTGTTTTTCCTGTATATCCCAAGTCTTTTGATCTAACCAATTCCCCTTTAGGACCAAACTGGTTCGGATTTCTAGGAGTCTCCACTTTTGTCTTTTACTTCCTCTTATCTTAACACCCTCGTAGCTTCCCAACCATATCTCGGAATTGGACGTCATTTTTTCGATGTGCTCATGAGATCAATGTCTTCGATTCTTCTTCAGGTTTTGCATTCGGATTCTAGCTGTACAATATACGCATTTGCCCCTTGACTTTTCCTTCTTGCTTTCTTGACCTTAGTCCGGCTTCACTATTTCTTTCAAGCGTATGAAATACCTATAAAATTTAAGAGAAACACATGAAATGGACTAGCATAAAAGCATCAGTAGCAATGATATGAGATAAAATTGTGTACTTTACATAACACGGACTGGTAAAAGTACCTAAATTACGGGGATATATATGAATAATTATGTCGAATCATCCATCACCTTTGATAGAAAAGGTTCGTAGAGCTTTGGTTGTTGAAAGAAACTACCTGATCCGAAACTAATTGTGGCTCCACTGGTAGACAACATCTTCTTCGATTATGACAAGGATTCCATCACGAAGAATATTAAATGGCAATGTTTCAGTATTGATATGCTTGTGTACCAAAGAAAGAAATTCATTTTATCTTTATTTAATTCGTGTGGTTTTCATATATTATATTTTCTATTAATTCTAAATATCAAATAAAATATAAATTGTAAATGAGTTTTGTCATGGATTGTCTGTATTGCTCACCAACTATTTGGTCAAGCTCCATCTGAAAGAAGTGTTATTGGATTTATTCATTTTCTTCCAACTGTGTGGGAAAACATGAATTTCAACTAGTTTATTTTCTAGAGTGCACACTAATTATTTTGATAAACGACATGTGAAAGAAATGTGATTTTCTAGCAGATTATTTTGGGGGAATCATAATATTTCCCGCACAATGCATCATTAAGAAAATAAAGATAAACATAAAAATGTTACTTTCCCCTAACTCTATTCAGTCATTGTATTTTTACTACAAAATTTGTTATCTTTTATCATATAATCATATTGTGTATCTCCCTATCTTAAATTTATTCCAAAATCATTTCTTCATTTTCCAATTACCTGGTGTGGGATTTCTTTATTTAGATTATAGGATATTGGTATGGTAAAAGAGTGATGTGAGGGGGAGGGTGGAGTTGTCATGGGGTAAAGTTGAAGGTGCAGTTATCATGTGTTGGATAAAGATGGTGAGGTAAGCTGGTTGTAAAGAAATTTTAGGTAAGTAGATTTAAAGAGGGGGAGATAGGATGGTTTAGTTTAGTGTACACACATACAGACACACACACACACACATGCAGAGATGGGGGGAATCTCAGGTGCGGCCTTAAAAAAGAGTATGCAGCATGCAGACTCTTTTTTAATAAATATCAATTTTTAGGTTGATTTTTTGTGGGGGATTTATATTTTCAGGGTACCCATAAAAAAATCAACTCAAAATGATCTTTTTGCTATTTTAAATAAATGGGTCAATGTTTGACAATTTTTTGTAAGCCCTTACAGGAGATGGTCTCTCTCTCCCTCTCTCTCGCTCTCTCTTTATATATATATATAACATGAGATGAAAGACAGGAGCGATAAAATATGATGGAAGCTGGTGAGAGAAAGTTTGTTTATTAAGAAAAAAATAAATAAAATAGGGGGCATTAGCTAGTAAATCCCTTAAAACTCTATTTATGTACGATCGTAACAAGTGGTCATCTTCTTGGTATCTGAAACCCATAAACATTTCACTTATGAAATGATAGGTCTGGACACTAAAACAATATGTGCAATTTACCTATTTTACCCTTATTGAATGATTAACCTTATTTACTCTCTTTACCAAATCACATTCTTCTTTGATGTTGCAAAAACTCTTGGTGACAGCTGAGGGCTCTTATTCTCTATTCATTCAACATGTCATTTTTCTTCTTGCTCTCTTTTTGTACATTCTTGGAACATGGAAAAAACTCGTATATATCTATATATTTAGCGACTAAACATATACGTATATACAGAAAATAAAAAACACGAGCATCGACGATTAGAAATATTAATTTTGAACATCTTTACATGGATTGTTGACTTTTACGAATTGTTGATGATCTATAAGTGTTTAATTTGATACATTTTGGCATGAATAATAACAATATATGTTTTAATTTCGAAGATGATTTTATGGATTTAATTCTTCAAATTACAGAAAAACAAAATCGAATGAATAACTAAACGTACTAAATAGTTGTTTCATGATGTCTCTGTAATGTAATTTTATATTCTGTTGTTCTAACTATATAATTGTAATTGATTTATGGTCGGGAAATTTGCCTTTCTTATTACGAAATTCATTAATTGAATATGAAAATTTTAGATCAATCATACAAATTTCTTAACATATTTGATCCATTAAAATTTTAACTTTATGTCTAACAATTTGAGTATAATTATATTATTGTAACATTTTGTTATACTTTATCAATATAAATGATTAAATCAACACATTTGAGTATGAAATATTTTTCCTTAATGTAAAAGTGTTAGAAATTGCTTTTGGACAATTTGTTAAAACGAAATATGTAATTGTATCTATTATTCTTGAATTTGCATCTATTTTTGGTGTAACTCTATCTTTTTCAATAAAAAATTTCATATTGTGTAATTTTATGTAAAAGAGTATCTATATTTTGATAAATATATCTGAATTTTTTTAATTGTATATATTTTCAACATTATAAATTTACCTCGTTTGATCATTGTAGCTGTATCTGATTAAATACATCTAACGTATCTGTGTTCAATATTTTTACTTCTTGTTATGTTTTCTTAAATATAAGTGCTTAAATCATCACATTTAAGTATGAAATATATTTCCTTAATGTAGAACTATTGAAAATTATTTCTAGACTATCTGTTAAAATAAACTGTGTAGTTGTATTTGTTATTATTTATCTATATCTATTTTTGGTGTAACAATATCTCTTTTCCTTTAACTTTTTTCATATTTTGTAAGTCTGTGTAAATTTTTGTAAATGTATCTATAATTTTTAAACTATATCTAATTTTTTTTAACTGTATTTGTTTTCAACGTTGTAACTCTATCGATTTTGACCAATGTACCTATATATAATTAAATAAATGTAATTGTACATGTTTTCAACATTGTAACTATATTTCACTTAATACGTGTAATTGTATTTCTTTTCAATTGTGTAATTATGTTTGTAGTTTTGGGGCTCTGTCAATCTTTTTTTAACGTTATCTTTTTAATTTTTAATTTCTAATTATATCTTTATTTATGTAACTTTATCTCTTTTTTGTATATGAATATATATATCTTCGTAATCATACTTATTTTTTTCTAACAGCATTTATACAACTATAGTTGTATCTATGTTGTAACTATATTAATATATGTTTGTGGGGGGGCATATTAAAAGCTTAATCATTTAGCCGACCAATCCAGCACGTAAGATGGACTGCTCGGCCCCACTTTAAGGTAATTATTATTTTATCCATGAATTTAACATATGCTTAAATGCGTGGGGATAGGCATGAATCAGTTACCAATAATCTCAGAGAGATATTCAGGACACTTACGTGCTATCTCACATGTTGGTTGAGTTACCTATAGAATTGAATCACTTATTTTTCACTTCTATAAATTTTAAACGCTGAACCGGAGCAAGGGGATGTAATCTCAAGCATTGAGAGACACTATAATAAAACAGTAACCTCTTTATGGACGTAGGTAAATTGCCAAACCACGTATATCGTTATTGTGTGTGTGATTTTTATATTCCGTTCTTTGTGATTATTATGTGGAATTCTATAGTGATAATTATTGTACTCACAATTGGTGCCATCATTGGGAATCAATTTATATTTCTATAAAAACCTTCACAAATAGAAAGCCCGTGATGTCTCACTATAGTAGGTACATCCCTCATGTTGGCGATATGCAAGAAGACCCAGTTCCACACAGGATCAGGTCGAAGCTTTTCCAGAATACGCAACCCAGGTTTTGCCAAGAACGATAACTTTCTGAAGAAAGCTAGGGACCACCCAGGACTACGCAGATCTCTAGGTTGGTCGACGCTTACAAAACCAAGCTTCAAGAACAAGAGGAGCCTATGCACCTCGAGGTGGAAGAGAATGCTCGCCTTCTAGAGACGACTTGAAATAATAGAGAGAGATCTTTATAAGCACACAAGGACACACCGTGATAAGAATCCTAGTCCTCAGGTGAGTAATACTCGCAGCCGAGGGAGGAGATCAAGACACGACATGAATAAAACTGAATGTGGAAGATCAGAGCATGTTCGATCAAAGCATGGCTAACCAGAGAGACGCCACAGGAATAATGATCGACAAAACGAGGATATTAGGATTTTGGTCCATGGAGAGATGGACCAACATCTAGACTAGCGTGGAGATCGATTCACCAAAGAGCTAGCTAGGAGAGCTACAAATACCCAGATGAAATCCCATTTTTCAAGGGTGATCGAAGAGGAAGAGACCCCGAAGTAGTTTGTCTAATACCCCGTACTTTTATGGATATTTAAATTATATGAGTGGGTGTAATTTAATAATCTGAGAATTTTAAGTGAAAGAGAACTTTAAGTGTGAACTAAATATTAATTGGAAATTTTGGATTATTATTTATGTGTGCTATATTTACTTATGGGAATAAGTAAATGAAGTTGGATTATTTTATATCATTTCGCGGTTGGGAAAAGCGACAAGTAATAATATTTTATTTGGAAAATACGTGCAGAGTTGTATTGGGTATAAAAAGGTGAATTTTAGATAAGTGACTAGGATGGGGATTTTGAGTATACGGTTGGTCTCGGATGGGCTGAAATAGTCAAAATAGAGTACCTGGAGGTAGTGTTTGGGTTCTAGGGGCTTTTTGAACTAGTAGGGACTCGCATTTGTGTATACGAGTCAATTTTGGATTTAATAAGGGGAGAACCCTTATTTCTCTATTATAAGCCACAAGAGAAAGAGAAAAGGAAAGAAAGAAAATAAATAAGGAAAGAAAGGAATAAGAAGAGGACATTTTGACCAAGCTTCGGTGGATCCTGGCACAAGGTCGTCGAATTTATCCAACGAGGCAAGTGTTTAACTTGCTTTAAATATTTATGTGTGTTTATAATTCATATTATAGTTGGTGAAAACTATATGATTTTGGGTTGGGATTCTTGAACCAAATGGGGTTTTTGTAAATGATTTCGTATAAATTTATGTGATAACAACTCCATATGAAATCTGAGTTTAAATCATTGTTAATGGTGTAATTTTTGGTGAGAAATTGGAAGAGTTGGATAAAATTAGGTTTAAACTAAGTTAGGGTTTAAACCTTAATTAAATTTATGAATCCCATGAATAAATTGATGTGTTGGGTAAAAATAAGAGTGTAGATATTTATAGTGATGGTTGTTGATGTTAGAAACCATCAATTTCAAAGTTGGAGAAGATGAAACTCTCAAACTGATTACGTCGAACCGGTGAAAGGCGGTTCGGTTTGGGTCACCGGATCGGTTTGTTTTGGGGGCGATCGGTTCGGTTCGTTTATTAGTCTCTGGATCGGTTCGTTTTTTTGGCCATCAGTTCGGTTCGTTTATGACAGTTAAATTTCGAAAGTTTGTCTTGAACTAAAAGGATTGGACAAGAATTCCTTTTGGAGATAAATATTAGGGGAACCTAAATAAAGTGTGAGGACCTCTAAAAGATTAAATGAGTGATATACAAATCTCGGGTTAGCAGGAATAAGATCCGAGCTATAAATTTTAAGAGTGTTTGGGATGAACAACACTCAGGAGAATCATTTCGGTGGGTATTTATATACATTGATGTGCGTAGAATGTATGTGGCGATAATATATGAGTGAAATCCGAATGTACGAGTAGGATGAAATTAGAATACTAGCTAGTTGTGATAAGTTAATATTCAGAAGTAATCAATGTGATAATTGTCTCTTAAGTGAGTGAATACTTATGGGATTAAAATAAGTTGTGTGTATACTTATGAATTAATACGAATTGGTATATTCGGGATTATAGGCTAATGCCGCGTGGGACAAGCATTAATAGACGGATTTGATGATATATATATATATATATATATATATATATATATATATATATATATATATATATGGGTATAGAGATAGTATATATATGATATGATTATAAATATATATATGCGTGTGGATGGTATATTTATGTGAAACATACGCCTATAGTGCTATTATGGGAAGTTGCGCGATGTGGGTGAATCCCCTGGCTTGAGGAGCAGGGTGAGTATAGTCCCCAGGTCATAGCGTCCAGTTATTTATGCAGTGTGGCACTTTATCATGGGTGAGACGACTTGGGTAAGATTCGATCTCACTTTTAGGTAAGGAACTGTGACTGCTTCCCCTACGTTTGTTTTATGTTTTTATCAGGTCGGTGTGAGATCTCGACCGGTGGTACCCAGGATGATGTGTGAGAAATTCCTGGAAGACAATAGCATTCTAGAGACTGCATCCATTGAGTTATAGCTCTGAGGGATGGTTATTATACTTATATAGTGTGTGATATATAAGTATGGATATACTTGATGTGTATAGTATATTGTATATATATATGAATATGTGATAAGATATATATATATATATATATACGGAAAAAATAAAAAATGAGATATGAAATGATTTCTGGTTCAACCAGGAGAATAAAATTCGGAATAAAAATATGAAGATATGTATATAAAGATGAGAATATTATATACGAGATTAATGACACTAAATTTTGAATAGTGTATAATAACGAGAGAAAGTTATTCATAATGAACGGATAAATTATAAGTGAGAAATTATAATTCATAAGCTTGTGCGAAAGCTTAGTATATTATATGCACGGGGTATGAGATAGCGTATGGCTGTTTAGAGGTTCGGTGAGATGCTAGTTAGGTGGGGTAGCATAACTAGGGTGTTTAAAATACATGCGTTGGGTGTGCTCTGTTAGATGAGAGGTGAGGGGTTTCTCTTGTGAGTTCGACACCAGTTTAAATATGAAGGATATCATATTTTAAATATTAAAGTATTTTAAACACTTGCAAAATATTTTCAAAATGTTTTGGGCTCTGACCCGCTTGCAAATATTTTAAAAACTTTTTTGGTGTCCAAACACAGGAACGCCTCGATGATATTATTCCTTCGAGTCAGACGATGCTGCAGCAGCTGTGGATGCTAGCAGAAATTGTTTAGACGCTTATATCCTTGTGATCTAGATAGGAGGTACTGTGAGTTATATTCGGGCATGTTGCCCAACTGCTATCATTTATTTTATTTTTTTCGCATATTCATTTGCGCCTATTCGATATGGTTGTCTTAATGTTTTATCGAGACGTATCGATCATTGTTTGATTTATTTCAATTAATGTTTATATTAATTATGTGGTATAACTAGTTGCACGCTTAAGTTAACAAGATTAGAAGTTTAAATTTTGACACCAGGCCTAATAGGTTATTAGTAATTAATTTGGTTTTTGACAGTGATGCTTAGAATGATCCATTATGGGAATCATGTTTTATTTTGATAAAGGATTGATCAGCAGAGATTAAAATAGGCGAGGTGTCACAGATGGTATCTGAACATCAGGTTCTAGTGTCCTTAAGAATCTTTGTGGACATACAACATTTTCATCGTTTCTTTTTATTTGATATAGAGCCTATGCTTAGGATTTTTTATTCCTATGGTGAGATTTCGTTCTCCTGCTATAACGTATAGTTATAGTGAATCTTATATGCGTTCGGGTGTGCTTCGTATGCCGACACGCAAATGATGACCTGTGAGGGTGTTGCAAGAACAACAGGAGGTGGGGCTCAGTTGGAGTTGTAAAATCTTTTAGGGATGATGACCATAGTTGAGTTCACCCCTATCGTTGCTCAGGAAGATAGGGTTGTAAGGACTGCTAGGGTGCAGCATATATTTTACATTTAGCTCTATAGTAGAAAGTGGTGCCAAATTAGACTCACCTAGCATGGTTAAAAATAGTAAAGAGTCAGAAGGGTCTTTGAAGATGACCACTTGTTGGAATTTTTGAAAATGCGGAGATTGTGTATATTCGCCAATGGATGTAAGATACCCAGAGGCTTTGGCATATAGCAGAGTGTAGTATACCCGGAAGTGAAAATTGGGGTAAAAAATTTCTTTGCTTGTGGGAGCAGTGTTGTAATGGTGGGAGTAGATCACCACATTTGAAAGGTGAAATATTATGCCAATGGAAGGATCTTAGGTACGGTTTGACCGCAAGTTACTTCATGTATTGTTCAGGCAGAAAAATGGATGAAATTTTGAACTTATCACGGGAGGGCCGGACAGAGGCCCATTTGTAAGACTGGATGAAACGGTGTTAGCGAAACACCGCAGGTGTGGGACCCATTTAAAGGATTCAGATAGTTGAATTCCTACCGATTGACGGTGGATTCAATCGGGACTGGTAAGGCCAATAGTGTGTTCCTTAGGGATAGCGGAGCCAACGGAGCAATGAGGGTGGCCATGAGGGTCAAGGCTACCAAGGTTCGAGGGAAGGACAACCCTAATATGGCCAACGTGCTCGAAAATAAGTGGATTATATGAAGAGATATTTTTATGTGGAGAGTAGGACCACACGTATTGATTTTGCTCGAAGCGAGTAAAAGGGATAAGAGTATGGTGCCTAGCAAGGGCAATGATTAAGATAGTTTTTGGTTCGATTCGGATAAGCTTGTTATGTCTGGGAACCATTTGAGTAGGCAGGGTGATTTGGCAAGGTAGAAGTATGAGTTTTAACCTCGAGTGAATGAGGCATGCTTTATGTGACACGAGCAAGTCATGGTATTTTGACTAGCACTAGATTCACGTGTGAGATGAGTTTAGTGGTTTTATCGATAACATTATTATGTTTATATACTTTTCGTTATTTATAGGGGTTATCTTAGGTTTCATCCACAGGGGAGTGGGTGTAGTTAGTGAGAATATATTTTATTGGAATTACTCATTTTAGTGATGTGTTATACGAGTATGATATTATTCGGATTATAAACGGGTAGAACGATAGTGGGCTGATATTGCAAGGCTATCATGTTTGCTATTCTGGGGCAGGATTTGTTGTTTTAGCGATGCCTCACCTGAAAGAGGGCCGAGCTCGCATTCATATTATATTATGTTAAGAGACTTCAGAGAGTGTAGTTGTCTCGAGATATTGATCCCATTGTGTAAGGACTTTATCGATATGATTCGGGGTACATTGGATTTACTATTGAGCGGAGAGATTTAGCTCGTTATTATATTTAGCGTTCAGGACTTGGTGATAGGGAAACCGTATTGTTATATCATTCCTTTAAAGACGTGGGAGTTGAGATTTATATTAATATGTCTGGGATAGGAGTTTGAGAGTCACGGGTATGTGTTTGAAGTTTACGGAATTTGATTACTACCAATGCTGAGTGATAGTGCAATGGGGAAAGTTCCTTATTTGGATGTTATTGTGGGATGAGATATGCATGGACTTTGATAAACGTTCATAGTAGAGAGACGTTGATGGATACTAGGGAATCAGTTTTGAATGTTAATGAATGAAAGTGTACAGAAAACACATTGAACTAAGAGCTATTATATAGTATAAGGCCAGTGGAGTCGGTAGTGCCGTGGGAGAGCACTGAAAATTTTTCGTCTCACCACGAGTTGAAGGGTGAAACGATGTTAAGGAGAATTAAAATTTTAACTTATGGGTTGATTGAGAATACCCATGCATTATATCGTAACAACCCGAGGCCTTGGAGACGATGATTTATTTATTTGGGGAGAAATAAATATTATTTTAAATTGGAGAATAATTAAATTGGCAATTGAGGTCAAAATTTGAAGTCATCAGAAAGTGATTCGAATAGTGATTCTGAGGGTGTAGTTGTGTTCGAAAGGGTCGAGAAAGTTGAAATGACTGTACTTGGGGTCTATTTAGGTTCCGAAATAATTTAGGACTGTTTGACTCGAATTAAAGTTACCGAGTCATTTAAAGTGTGTATTATCATTTAAAGGTGTGTATCTTGGGAGAATAGGCTTAAAAGCCTATGGGAGATTTATTTCTCCAAAGAGAGAAAGAGAAATACAAAGAAAGAAAGAGAGAAGGAGAGAAAGAAGGAGAAAAGAGAGAGAAACAGTATTTTCCAGCAAATACGCGATCTCAAGGCAGATTCAGACCCTACGAACCTAAGGCAAGTGATTAAACTTCCTAAATAATTGTTGTGTACCATTTATTGCATGATTTGTGGATTGAATCTTTGGGTTTTAGGTTTAGTTTATCAAAACCTAACTTTTGGAAAAACCTTAGATTTGTTGTGTAGAAAAAGAATTTAGGGTTAGAAATCAATTAAAATGTGTTTTTGGATGAATAATAATGATGTATATGTGATTGGGTTGAGGAAAAATGGTTGGATGATGATATAATTGATTTTTGGAATTTTGGGCTAATAAGAAAATAGCCCATTTCGTAGCTTGTTGCACTTACCGAATCGATTCGCTCCTTCTGAATCGATTCGGTCTGTTGCAGAATCCCCAGGTCTTTAGGGTCGAATCGATTCGCCCCTTGCGAATTGATTCGGTATGTAACAGACTCCCAGGTTCATAGGACCAAATCGATTCGGATGGGTCAAATCGATTCTCTTTTGGGGCCGAATCGATTCGGAGGGTCCGAATCAATTCGAAAACAGGGGAATTTTGGAGATGCTTTTCTAGGAAGAATTTCATCCCGTTTCTTCCAAGGTTATCGAATGGGAACTTCTATAGGAGTTCTTTGGAGTATGTTTGGAGACTTTTAGAGAGCTTCCCTTACAAGAAATTATGGGGGTCATATTGACTAAATTTCAGGAATACCGATTAGATATTATGACATATTCTAAGTGGGGAAGTCCACCTTTATTGGAGATTCTAGTTAGAGATAATAATTAAATTCATATGAAAGTATGAGAATAATTTAGAGATACCGGATCGTAGGATCCAATCCCAAATGGGATAACTTTAAAGGTTCATAAAATGAATTGAACCCTATTATGGATGGAGAATTATAAATGCTAATTGATGTGCATACGGATATAGAAGTATCCTTAATGATGATTGATTTGGGAGATGTCTCACACGATGAGAAATGCGACATGTGAGCTTCAAGCGAGAAAGAATATAGTTTATACTAAGTGGGGAAGATGTGTGAGAATTGACGATTAGTATCTCGAGAGAGAGAATATACTAAACAGTGATATTAATTTTGGTTGCGCCTAAGGGCGTACAATAAATATGAAAATGATGTGGCAGGTATATCTCATATGATGGTATATCTTTATATGATGTGATGATGTATGTATACCTTATATGATGGTATATATATATATATATATATATATATATATATATATATATATAGTGAAGCATACCCCCTCCTTGCTATCATTGGGAAGTTGCGTGCGTTGAGGGTGAGCATCCTGGCTTAAAGAGCAGGGTGTGGATATTCCCCAGGTCATAGTCGTCCATTGTGATTATTATGCGATATATATATATGCATTATTTTAGGGGTGATAAGTCGGGGGTATGTGACGTTCTCACTTGCCGGTTAAGAGCTATGACCGCTTCCCGAACGTTGTGTGCGTGAGTTGATCACGAGGTGGGTGCCGTTGAACCCCACCAGGTGGCCCCAGTTTGCTACGTGGATGGGCAACTGGAAGATGATAGCATGTGAGCCTGCTTCCTCGAGTTATAGATCGGTTGGATGGTTATTGTTTATTGTGCTTGTACTTGGGTATCGAGGGCATAATGGACCTCAACGACCTACATTGCCAGGATTAGTGTATCGGGGCGGTTCCTTATTTGGATTTCACCTTGGCGAGACGTCCCACGCACGAATCGCAGTGTAATGTTGGAAATTGGGGAGAATTTAGTCCTTAATGCTCATATATATATATATATATATATATATATATATATATATATATATATATATATATATATATATATATATATATATATATATATATATATATATATATATATATATCACCTATCCCGACAATCGACAGTGCCAGGGGTAGTGTAACGGGGGGGTTCCTTATTTGGATTTCCCTTCGACGAGACGTCCCATGCATGAAATGCCGTGTACTGTTGAGAATTGCGAATATTAATTAATTAAAAATTGGATAGTAATTGGTGTTACATGCATCATGCATTGAGGGCATAATGAACCTCGAGGATCAATACGGCCAGGAGTAGTGTAACGAGGGGTTCCTTGTTTGGATTTCGCCTCGGCGAGACGTCCCACGCATGAAACGCGGTGCCGTGTTGAGAATCGGGAGGAGTTTAGTCTAACTCTTGATGCTAATAACTCATATAATTAACTATATATATGCTTACATGCCAAATGAGGGCATAACTAGAATATATGAAATTCTAGTAAAAGAGAATGTTGATGTATTTGATGATGTTTTATGAGGATGATTATGCAACTTTATATGTTCAATAAATGAACAAATATAAAGAGAACTATAACATTAAATATAAAGTAATGTTTTAGATGGAATCTAGATAAGTGTAGATTTCGAGATAAGTTAGATAATCTTAATCGAATATCTATTTTGGGATCTAGTTAGATTTATTTGACTAAATGGATTTGAGGGCATTCTTTTGGAGATCACGTGCATATGCTTAGTTGCGCGCTTTAGTTGAGAGGTGAGTTGGATTTTAAAGAAGAGTTCGATTCCACCTTAATCATGTAATAATGCATTTATAATTATTATGCATTTTAATACACTTGCTATAAAATGTTTTTCAACTCGGGCTCTGACCCGTTTATATTTTCTCCCTCCATGTATATATTGTATTACTTTAGGTGTTCCTATGCATGGACACCATTGATGTTCATCCATCCAGTGTTTTCGTGGGCTGCGGCAGTAGCGGACTGTTACGGCACTTTGTCTTAGTTGATTCCTATCTATTGTACATCTAGATTAGGATTCAGTTTGTATATCAGGTTTATACTCAAGTGATGTAGATTAACACTTTTATATTTTATTTCTCAGATTATTGTATTGTCTGTGACCCGACAGCTTATTCGGGTATTTCATTGTAGAGATTTTATTGTATATTTCATTGTATTCTTGTATATTATTGGAGTTTTCACTTATCACTCATTATAGTTAGATGTGTATAGTTAGTTTTGTTGTTGTTGTTGTTAAATAAAAGTTTTAAATTTTTGACAATCCACTTTTAATGATTTTGGGTAGTTAGCCTTATATTATTTAGTATTGTCGGTTGATGTTGAGACTGTACCATCTGAGATACCTGATTTAATGTAGTATAGCGCTGGCCACCCGTTATTATTTTGAGCGGGTTGGCACAGATGGTATCAGAGCATCAGGTTCTAGTGTCTTTAGGATCTGTGTGCATTACTACGATCTTCCGTAAGCGTTCTTAAAGTAGAGCCTTATTGTTAGGACTATTTTATTCCCACGTCCATTATCTTTCTGTGATTTGTAAACATTTGAAAGGTGTTATGATGCAATTTTTCTTGTTTCAGATGCCACCGAGGAGAGGTCGTTCAGTCAGGGCAATTAAAGTGTATGTGCAACCCCAAATGCCTCAAAGGAACATGACTACAGATGAAGTTGCCAACATTGTGGCACAAGCAGTAACTGTTGCCATTTCTACGATGGCGCGGCAATCTTCCGTTCAAGCAGCCCAACCCCATTTAGGATTGTCTTTATGGGAGAGAGTTAAGGAAGATTTTAGTAAGGGGCATCCTCTCGAGTTTGCAGGGGGAGTTGATGCAATGGTTGCAAGTCAATGGAAGAATAGTATGCAGAGGCACCTTCGTATGGTTGAGTGTAGTGAGGTACAGAAGCAAATTTTAGTCACCTTTAAGCTAAAAGGTGCGGCTCTTCAATGGTGGGAGTCTGTCACCATATCTCAACAGAGAGATACGAAACCTATAATAGAATTTTGGGAACTTTTTGATCGAAGGTATTTTTCCTTCCCTGACTCAGAACTTTGGAGATTCGAGTTCATCAAGCAAGTTTGGCGATGAGAGTGTCAGTAATGCAAGTGGGCATAAAGGATTTATGGGTAAGTGTTTCTTTTGTAAAGAAATAGGTCATAGAAAGAGGGATTGTCCTAAAAGAGGTAAAGGACCACGTTTTGATGAAGTTTTGGAAGTACAACCCCTACAACAGTTTCGAGGTCATTTTAGACCAGGGACTATGTGTGGGAGCCCATTGATGAGGAAGGGAAATCGGACTAGAGATGGATGATGTAAGTTAATTTTCCTTTATGAATAGGATTATTACTATATGAAGTTTTGATATATCGTATGGGAGATATTGATAAGAGGGTAGTGCTATAACCCTATTATGTATGTAATGACCCTAAAGGGGATTTTGAGCAAGTTAGGCTCTTATGTTATTATCTTTCGATATAATAGATAATTTTGTAATGCTCTCAAAAAGAGCTATGAACCTTGTGGTAAATGTAAGAATTGTTATGGTGTTCTATATAGCAATGATAAAGCTACTTCTTTTTATATAGTCATGTTAGACCTATATAATTGTTGTATTCCAGATATGGATGAGCCTTATGAATGGAAATATGTTAATAAGATATGAGATATCATTACTGAAAAGAGTTTAAAGATTGTGGATTGATGGGACGCAGGAAAATTTTAGCTCATAATTATGCTAATTTTTGTGAGCCATATGTTGTTATATGTATGATGATTTAAAAGACCTTGTGTGGGACATAAGGCACTTTATGTAAATATTGTAAGACATAAACCAAAATATTTTTCATAACTGTTTTTCAAAATAAAACTTTTTCTAGGCCTTGGGCCATATCAAAATGATTTTTCTCCAGAATATTTTTAAACTCTAGTCCGAATTTAACAAACTCTCAATCCCCGACGTCTCTACATAGTAGTGTATTGGGAGGGTTCCTTGTTTAGATTTCGCTTTTGCTAGACATCCCCCGCACGAAAGTGGCGAATGTCAGGAATTGAGAGGAGTTATTTCTTTGGACCATTCAAAATTTTTTACACCATTAATATGTTAGTATTACTTATATCTATGAAATTATGGAACTTTGGAGGCAAAGAAAGCCTCATTATGATTGGTACAAGCGATAGCTCGAATATAAAGGGTGTATGGGTGCCCTAGTTGTGGAAATTGGTTTTATAAGACTCAAAAATCAACTTAAAATAAAATAAATTAAATTAATCCGTCGTGGGTAGTTAGAGATTTGGAGATAGGATTAGTGATCATGGGTGTAGTATAACTAGTTGAGCTTTGGAGAATTAGGCTTAGATAAAATTTCAAGGACGAAATTTTTGTAAGTGGGGAAGTTTGTAACAACCCGAGGTCTTGGAGACGATGATTTATTTATTTTGGGAGAAATAAATATTATTTTAAATTGGAGAATAATTAAATTGGCAATTGGGGTCAAAATTTGAAGTCGTTAGAAAGTGCTTCGAATGGCGATTCTGAGGGTGTAGTTGTGTCCGGAAGGGTCGAGAAAGTCGAAATGACTGTACTTGGGGTCTATTTAGATTCCGAAATAATTTAGGACCGTTTGACTCGAATTAAAGTTACCGAGTCATTTAAAGATGTGTATCTTGGGATAATAGGCTTAAAAGCCTATGGAAGATTTATTTCTCCAAAGAGAGAAAGAGAAATACAAAGAAAGAAAGAGAGAAGAAGAGAAAGAAGGAGAAAAGAGAGAGAAAGAGGATTTTCCGACAAATACGCGATCTCAGGGAGGATTCAGACCCTACAAACCCGAGGCAAGTGATTAAACTTGCTAAATAATTGTTGTGTACCATTTATTGCATGATTTGTGGATTGAATCTTTGGGTTTTAGGTTTAGTTTATCAAAACCTAACTTTTGGGAAAACCTTAGATTTGTTGTGTAGAAAAAGAATTTAGGGTTAGAAATCAATTAAAATGTGTTTTTGGATGAATAATAATGATGTATATGTGATTGGGTTGAGGAAAAATGGTTGGATGATGATATAATTGATTTTTGGGAATTTTGGGCTAAGAAGAAAACAGCCCATTTCGTAGCTTGCTGCACTTACCGAATCGATTCGCCCCTTCCGAATCGATTCGGTCTGTTGCAGAATCCCCAGGTCTTTAGGGCTGAATCGATTCGCCCCTTGCGAATCGATTCGGTATGTAACAGACTCCCAGGTCCATAGGACCGAATCGATTCGGATGGGCCGAATCGATTCTCTTTTGGGGCCGAATCGATTCGGAAACAGGGGAATTTTGGAGATGTTTTTCTAGGAAGAATTTCATCCCGTTTCGTCCAAGGTTATCGAATGGGAACTTATATAGGAGTTATCTGGAGTATGTTTGGAGACTTTTAGAGAGTTTCCCTTACAAGAAATTATGGGGGTCATATTGAATAAATTTGAGGAATACCGATTAGATATTATGGTATATTCTAAGTGGGGAAGCCCACCTTTATTGTAGATTCTAGTTAGAGATAATAATTAAATTCATATGAAAGTATGGGAACAATTTAGAGGTACCGGATCTTAGGATCCAATCCCAAATGGGATAACTTTAAAGGTTCATAAAATGAATTAAACCCTATTATGGATGGAGAATTATAAATGCTAATTGATGTGCATACGGATATAGAAGTATCCTTAATGATGATTGATTTGGGAGATGTCTCACATGATGAGAAATGCTAATTGAAGCGACATGTGAGCTTCAAGTGAGAAACAGTATAGTGTATACTAAGTGGGGAAGATGTGTGAGAATTGACGATTAGTATCGAGAGAGAGAGAATATACTAAACAGTGATATTAATTTTGGTTGCGCCTAAGGGCGTACAATAAATATGAAAATGATGTGACAGGTATATCTTATATGATGTGATGATGTATGTATACCTTATATGATGGTATATATATATATATATATATATATATATATATATATATATATATATATAGTGAAGCATACCCCCTCCTTGCTATCATTGGGAAGTTGCGTGCATTGAGGATGAGCATCCTGGCTTAAAGAGCAGGGTGTGGATATTCCCCAGGTCATAGTCGTCCATTGTAATTATTATGCGATATATATATGCATTATTTTGGGGGTGAGAAGTCGGGGGTATGTGACGTTCTCACTTGCCGGTTAAGAGCTATGGCCGCTTCCCGGACGTTGTGTGCGTGAGTTGATTACAAGGTGGGTGCCGTTGAACCCCACCAGGTGGCCCCAATTTGCTACATGGATAGGCAACTAGAAGATGATAGCATGTGAGCCTGTGTCCTCGAGTTATATCTCGGTCTGATGGTTATAGTTTATTGTGCTTGTACTTGGGTATCGAGGGCATAATGGACCTCAACGACCTACATTGCCAGGATTAGTGTATCGAGGGGGTACCTTGTTTGGATTTCACCTCGGTGAGACGTCCCACACACGAACCGCGGTTTAATGTTGGAAATTGGGGACAAGTTAGTCCTTAATGCTCATAATTATATATAGATATCACCTATCCCGACAATCGACAGTGCCAGGAGTAGTGTAACGGGGGGTTCCTTGTTTGGATTTTGCTTCGGCGAGACGTCCCATGCATGAATGGCCGTGTACTATTTAGAATGGGGAATATTAATTAATTAAAAATTGGATAATAATTTAGGTTACATGCATCATGCATTGAGGGCATAATGAACCTCGAGGATCAATACGGTCAGGAGTAGTGTAACGGAGGGGTTCCTTATTTGGATTTCGCCTCGGCGAGACGTCCCACGCACGAAACGCGGTGCCGTGTTGAGAATCGAGAGGAGTTTAGTCCTTAACTCTTGATGCTAATAACTCATATACTTAACTATATATATGCTTACATGCCCAATGAGGGCATAACTAGAATATATGAAATTCTAGTAAAAGAGAATGTTGATGTATTTGATGATGTTTTGTGAGGATGATTATGTAACTTTATATGTTAAATAAATGAACAAATATAAAGAGAACTATAACATTAAATATAAAGTAATGTTTTAGATGGAATCTAGATAAGTGTAGATTTCGAGATAAGTTAGATAATCTTAATCGAATATTTATTTTGGGATCTAGTTAGATTTATTTGCCTAAATTGATTTGAGGGGATTGTTTTGGAGATCACGTGCATACGCTTAGTTGCGCGCTTTAGTTGAGAGGTGAGTTGGATTTTAAAGAAGAGTTCGATTACACCTTAATCATGTAATAATGCATTTATAATTATTATGCATTTTAATACACTTGCTATAAAATGTTTTTCAACTCGGGCTCTGACCCGTTTATATTTTCTCCCTCCATGTATATATTGTATTACTTTAGGTGTTCCTCCGCATGGACGCCATTGATGTTCTTCCATCCACTGTTTTCGTGGGCTGTGGCAGTAGCGGAATTTTGTGGCACTTTGTCTTTGTAGATTCCTATCTATTGTACATCTAGATTAGGATTCAGTTTGTATATCAGGTTTATACTCAAGTGTTGTAGATTAACACTTTTATATTTTATTTCTTTGATTATTGTATTGTCTGTGCCCCGACAGCTTATTCGGGTATTTCATTGTAGATATTTTGTTGTATACTTCATTGTACTCTTGTATATTATTGGAGTTTTCACTTATCACTCATCATAGTTAGATGTTTATAGTTGGTTTTGTTGTTGTTGTTAAATAAAAGTTTTAAATTTTTGACAATCCACTTTTAATGATTTTGGGTAGTTAGCCTTATATTATTTAGTATTGTCGGTAGATGTTGAGACTGTGCCATCTGAGATACCTGATTTAATGTAGTATAGGGTTGGCCACCCATTATTATTTTGAGCGGGATGTCACATATTGCCACGTCGAGAATGCGAGGCCATTTGAGAAAAGTGTGTTAAGTTTGTGACGTTTCCAATGTTATGCAAATATGCACGGATTATAAGGTGTATGGGCTTCCTGGTTAGTTTGATTTTCAAATCATCCGAGATACGAGGACGTAGGAATAAATGTGTGTAATTTATGCCCGTGGGGAAGTTATAAACAAAGCTAGAATAATATGATAGATTGAACGTCGTGTGAGAAAGATGATAATATTAGTACATATGCGCAATGAGAGCTAGCACACCCGAGATGTGTTGAAAGACTGTGGGAAGCCATTTTAAAGGATATCTACTAAGAAGAGGAAAATCCGACTGCTGTGTGAAAATAGAGCGGAGTCCTACTCAGTTGAATGTTGAGAGTGTCTTGCACGTAAACAGAATGTTGATGTCCATAAGGTAAGAAGGACCCAAAAGTGAGCATTGTGACAAAAAGTGCATGGGCTGTGATTTTTGGTATATCCCGGGGAAAGAACGGGAGTATAAAGTACCACTTAATGTGAAACGTCATAAGTGGGAATTGGTGTTAGTTGAAACATAGTGTGATTGTCTCCAGGTGCACCACTCATAGATGGAAATAGGTTGGTTCGAGATGATCAACCATAAATTTTGTATCAAGCCAACAATTCCAGTGGCAGAATGCGCAGACAGGCTGGTAAAGAAGGATTACACTGGTGCAAGGTACCGCCTAATATTGTTTTGTGTGAGGATGAGATCCTTAAACCCCACCTCTGATAGGGATTTTCAAGAAGTAGTGGGGATGACGTTTTGTTTTGGGCAAGTTGTGTCACCTATAACCAATGAATATACAGGAGGTGATTTACAATGTTGGATAATGCGAGTGGTGAACATTATAAACTATATGGTAATTTGGAAGGGAAATTATTGATTACTAAAGTTGTGTGTAATAACCCATACCGATTTATTATGGACTAGGTGCCACTTGAGGTTTTGTGTGGAAAGCCTTGTCAATCCCCCTCTGGTTGTTTAGAGGTGAGAGAATAGCTAGACTTTTGGATCGAACGTGATTTAGAGTCCATTGTTGAGAGAGGAATTAATCAAAAACTGTTTTGAGATAACTTTTGAGCGTCGTGAGAGTTACGTCGCCATGAACTGAGATTTGAAGGACAGACAGGAGTGGTCAAATGTTCGTATGGTTTCTCTCAGGATAGAATTTTTTGTTGGGATGGATACGGGAAGCTGGCACTTAGTGGGGCGCGTCCTTACAATAGTATTAAGTAGTATAGCCAGTGACGTATAGGCTCATCTTACTCGGATGCCATTGGGAGGTGAGAGCTTATGACTGATGAAGTGTATCAGTATGAAGATAATTGAACAAGCTTTTCATGAAGCTGGGGCTATAGTGAATAATCCTTTAGAAAGGTGGGTACCATAGCAGGTGTATAGTAGAATAACCCTTATGTTACTTTGAGATTGATTTCGGGTACTAGAGGATGTTGTGTTGCTAAAAATACCGAGCCTTAGTAACGGGTGTATCTGAATTTCGAGGATGAAATTCCCTTGTAAGGGGGGAGTATGTAATAACCCATACTTTTATGGATATTTAAATTACATGAGTGGGTGTAATTTAATAATTTGAGAATTTTAAGTGAAAGAGAATTTTAAGCGTGGATTAAATATTACTTGGCGAATTTTGGATTATTATTGATGTGTGCTATATTTGCTTATGGGGATAAATAAATAAAGTTGGATTATTTTATATCATGTCGCGGTTGGGATAAGCAACAAGTAATAATATTTTATTTGGAAAATACGTGCGGAGTTGTATTGGGTTTAAAAAGGTGATTTTTTTATAAGTGACTTAGATTGGGATTTCGAGTGCACGGTTGGTCTCGAATGGGCTGAAATAGTCAAAATAGAGTACCTGAGGTAGTGTTTGGGTTCTGAGGGCTTTTTGGACTAGTAGGGACACGCATTTGTGTATACGAATCAATTTTGGGTTTAATAAGGGGAGAACTATTATTTCTCTATTATAAGCCACAAGAGAAAGAGAAGGGGAAAGAAAGAAAAGAAAGAAGGAAATAAAGGAAGAAGAAGAGGAGATTCCAGCCAAGGTCCAGTGGATCCTGGCACGAGGTAGTCGAATTTATCCAATGAGGCTAGTGTTTAACTTGCTTTAACTATTTATGTGTGTTTATAATTCATATTATAGTTGGTGAAAACTATATAATTTTGAGTTGGGATTCTTGAACCAAAATGGGGTTTTTGGAAATGATTTCATATAAATTTATGTGATAACAACTCCATATGAAATCTGAGTTTAAATCCATGTTAATGGTATAATTTTTGGTGAGAAATTGGAAGAGTTGGATAAAATTAGAGTATAACTAAGTTAGGGTTTAAACCTTAGTTAAATTTATGAATCCCATGAATAAATTGCTATGTTGGGTAAAAATAAGAGTGTAGATGTTTATATTGATGGTTGGTAATGCAAGAAACCATCAATTTTGGAGTTGGAGAAGATGAAACTCCCAAACTGATTTTATCGAACTGATGAAAGGCGGCTCGATTTCGGTCACCGAACGGATTCATTTGTTTGGGTCATCGGTTCGGTTCGTTTATTAGTCTCCGAACCAGTTCGTTTTTTTATCCATTGATTCGGTTCGTTTATGACAGTTAAATTTGGGAAGTTTTTCTTGGACTAAAAGGATTGGACAAGAATTTCTTTTGGAGATAAATATTAGGGGATCCTAAATAGAGTGTGAGGACCTCTAAAAAATTAAATGAGTGATATATAAATCTCGGTTTAGCGGGAATAAGATCTGAGTTATAAATTTTAAGAGTGTTTGGGATGAACAACACTCAGGAGAATCATTTCGGCAGGTATATATATACATTGATGTGTGTAGAATGTATGTGCCGATAATATATGAGTGAAATCTGAATGTTCCAGTAGGATGAAATTAGAATACTATATAGTTGTGATAAGCTAATATTCGGAAGTAATTAATGTGATAATTGTATAAGTGAGTGAATACTTATGGGATTAAAATAAGTTGTGTGTATACTTATGAATTAATACGAATTGGTATATTCTGGATTATAGGCTAATGCCACGTGAGACAGGCATGAATTGTCGGATTTGATGATATATATATATGAGTATAGAGAAAGTATATATATGATATGATTATAAATATATATATATATATATATATATGTGTGTGAATGGTATATTTATGTGAAACATACCCCTATAGTGCTATCATGGGAAGTTGCGCGATGTGGGGGAATCCCCTGGATTGAGGAGCAGGGTGAGTATAGTTCCCAGGTCATATCGTCCAGTTATTTATGCAGTGTCGCACTTCATCATGGGCGAGACATCTTGGGTATGATTCGATCTAACTTTCATGTGAGGAACTATGACCGCTTCCCCTCCGTTTGTGTTATGTTTTTATCAGGTTAGTGTGAGATCCCGGCCGGTGGTACCTCGGATGATGTGTGAGAAATTCCTGGAAGATTATAGCATTCTAGAGACTGCATCCATTGAGTTATATCTCTAAGGGATGGTTATTATACTTATAAAGTGTGTGATATATAAGTATAGATATACTTGATGTGTATAGTGTATTGTATATATATATATATACAGACAAAATAAATAATGAGATATGAAATGATTTCTGATTCAATCGGGAGAATAAAATCCGGAATAAAAATGTGAAGCTATATATATAAAGATGGGAATATTATATACAAGATTAATGTAACTAAATTGTGAATAGTGTATAATAACTAGTGAAATTTATTCATAATGAACGGATAAATTATAAGTGAGAAATTATAATGCATAAGCTCGTGCGAAAGCCTAGGATATTATGTACACGGGGTATGAGATAGCGTATGGGTGTTTAGAGGTTTGGTGAGATGCTAGTAAGGCGGGGTAGCGTAACTTGGGTGTTTAAAATACATTCATTAGGTGTGCACTGTTAGATGAAAGGTGAGGGGTATCTCATGTGAGTGCAACACCATTTTAAATATGGAGGATGTCATATTTTAAATATTAAAGTATTTTAAACACTTGCTAAATATTTCAAAACGTTTCGGGCTCTGACCCGCTTGTAAATATTTTAAAAACTTTTTAGGTTTCCAAACACAGTGACGCCTGGATGATATTATTCCTTTGAGTCAGACAATGCTGCAGCACCTGTGGATGCTAGTAGGAATTATTTAAACGCTTCTATCCTTGTGATCTAGATATGAGGTACTGTGAGTTATATTCGGGCATATTTCCCAACTGTTATCATTTATTTTATTTTATTCGCATATTCATTTGTGCCTATTCAATATGGTTGTATAAATATTTTACCGAGAGTTATCAGTCATTGTTTGATTTAGTTCAATTAATGTTTATATTAATTGTGTGGTATGATTAATTGCACGCTTAAGTTAACAAGATTAGAAGTTTAAAATTTAACACCGGGGCCTAATAGGTTATTAGTAATTAATTTGGTTTTCAACAGTGATGCTTAGAATGATCCATTATGGGAATCATGTTTTATTTTGATTAAGGATTGATCAGCCGAGATTAAAATAGAAGGGGAGTCACAGTTTGTCGATCCCAGATTCAAGATTTATGACAAAAAGACAGATCCCATAGACCACTTTCAGCAATACAAATAAGCAAAGAACTTATGGAGACATAACAATGCATTGATGTTCTAGATTTTCCCTTCTAGCCTATATGATGTAGCACAAAAGTGGTTTAAGAAGATGCCTCATAGGTCGATCAGAAACTTCAAGGCTCTAGTAAAGACCTTCACTGCCCGCTTTATAGCCAGCAGCTCCCAACCTAAGCAGATGGATGCACTGCTGATAGTGAAGAAAAATACTCAATAGAACCTTTGCGATTATACCAAAAGGTATTGGTAAGTCTTCAATGAGGTAGAGGATTTCTGGGACCAGGTTATCATTGAGTCCTCAAAATTAGTCTACCGACCAACTCTTTCCTGCACCAATCCCTAACTAAGAAAGAAGCTAGCACTATTGACGACCTCATAGTTCGTATTGAGAAATATGCTAAGGTTGAAGATGTGGTTCACTCTAGTGCAGGGTACAATGGTCGAGCAAAGGCAACCAAAGGAGCAGAAAAGAGTGATACTCTAAAGAAGGGGAATAATAATGGGGGCAAGAATGGTTCCAAAAATGGGAACAAGGTTGATCCCTCCAAGGCATTTCAGGTTGTTAACACAGTCTTTAAGGAACCTATTTACAAGATCTTCAGTAAGATCAAAGACCAACCGTACATCAAATGGCCCAAGAAGATTGGTGGTGACCCAACAAAAAGAAATAACGCGTTGAGATACGCATTCCACAAGGAGGGAAGCCACTGGACTAAATATTGCAAGGCTCTGAATTCACACTCAGAGGAGTTAGCCCAATTTGGGCACCTCAATGAATGCATAGAGAAGAAAGCAGATAAGGTCGCGGATAATGGCGACTAGAATTTAGACAACGTCCTTGACGATGACACTGGACATGAGTTCACGGTGATCCATGGGGCATTAAATATTAAGAAAATCTAAGGGAATAATGTTCGGATGGAGCTTAAGAAGGTTATTACCATCATGGAGGCATTTCAGATTAACCCTGCTAAAACCCAGGCTGGTAAATGCCGTTGACCAGAGGATGTCGACTACACCAAGCATATTATTTTCACCTAGGAAGATTTGGTCGTGGTGAGAACCCCACACCACGATGAACTAGTGATTACCCTCAGAATTGCTAATTGGGATGATGACAAGCTACTCATGGACTAAGGCAATTCGTCAGAAGTGGTGTACTTGGAGTTTTTCCACAAGATGAATCTGAACATCGTTGACCATAAGGAAATAACAGTTCCATTGGTCAACTTTGCAGAGAGGATCATGATACTGCTAGGAAAGATAGTCCTACCAATCAGGGTGGGCAACATTTCAAAGATAATTGATTTTTTAGTGGTGGACATGAAGTTCCCATATCATGCCATCTTAGGTAGAGGTTGGTTGCATGCCATGAGGGCTGTACCATCCACCTACCAACAAAAGTTGAAGTGTGTTACTGATCGGGGCATGGTAAAAATCCGTGGTGACCAGGCCACTACTAGGAAGTGCTTCATCGTGGCCATCCACTCTGAGAGGAAAAAGAAGAAGGAGATAAAGAAGGCTCAGGAGGAAGCCCATGAGGGGGATATACCCTCCAAATAGAAATTATGGTACCGCCAATCAGGGGTGAAGGAGACCAGAGTACACCCCACCAACATAGTCGTTGAAAGCCTGGAAGAGGTTGGGGCCGATGACAACATGCCAGAGAGGAAATTTATTATCGGAGCCATGCTTGTTGATTTAGAGAAAAAAAATGATTTCCTTCCATAGAAGCAATCTAGATATTTTTTCTTGGAACCAAGTGATTTGCCAGGAATTGATCCCAACGTAGCCTGCCATCATTTGCATGTCGATCCGGCCTTTAAGTTGGTCACTCAAAAGGCTCACCAAATAGCTCTCGAGAAGGTCAAAGCAGTGTAAAATGAAGTGGGGAAGCTACTGGATGCAGGATCCATTAGGGAAGTTCAGTTCCCAAAATGACTGTCCAACCTAGTAATGGTACGCAAGAGCAATGGCAGTTGGAAGGTCTGTATTGATTTCATAGATCTGAACAGAGCATGTCCCAAGGACAGATTCCCGCTTCCTAAAATAGATCAGGTTGTTGACGTTATGTCGACACTAGAAAGAATGAGTTTTCTGGATTCCTACTCTGGCTACCATCAGATTCTATGGTTCGGACCCGACCAGGATAAAACATCCTTCATTACCCCCATTGGTCAATATTGCTACAAGGTTATGCCATTCGGCTTGAAGAATGTAGGGATGACTTATTAAAGGTTGGTCACCAATATGTTCAAGAGACAGATAGGAGACACAATGTAGGTATACATCGACGATATTCTAATAAAAAGAAAGATCAAGAGCGACCACCTCACAAACTTAGCCAAAACCTTTAAGATCCTTTGGAAATACTAGATGAAGCTTAATGCAAGTAACTATTCATTCGGTGTCCAATCAGGAAAGTTCTTGGGTTATTTAGTCAATAAAAGAGGAATTGAGTCCAATCCAGATAAAATCGATGCTATCACCAGAGTCCGACCTCCTTAGTGATTGCGAGATATTAAAAATCTCACCGGTATGCTCGTGGTGCTAAATCGCTTCATCTCCAAATCTTCAAACACTATAAACCATTCTTCCAGCTCCTAAAAAAATAAAGGTGGAATGATGACTCTTTGAAAGCTTTTGAAGAAATTAAATACTACTTTAGCAAACCACCCCTACTAGTAATTCCAATGTATGGAGACCCATTGCATCATTACCTTGTAGTGTTAGACCATGCTATAAGCTTCACTTTAGTATGTGAAAAAGAGGGAGGGCAGGATCCGATTTATTATGCTAATAAGACACTATTGGACACAGAGCAGTGCTACTTACGCCTAGAGAAGCTCGCTTATGCATTGGTGGTTACCTCAAGGAAGCTGAAACATTACTTCAAATCCCACTCGATAACAGTAATCACTTCCTACCCCCTCAAAGTTGTTCTTCGAAAAGTTGACCTCTCCGGACGAATTTTAAAGTAGTGGGTGGAGCTTGGAAGATTTGATATCCACTTTTAACCTAGAATAGAAATTAAGGGACAAGTCCTACCAGAGTTCATCGCATAATTTATAACAGACTAGAAAATTAATAGTAGGCAATGGAGCAGCCAATGAATGAGGAATCACAGTTCAGGGAATGGACCCTATACATTGATGGATCTTCTAATTCCAAGGGGAAAGATTAGTATTCGTCCTTATCACTCCAGAAGGTGTTGTCATCGAGTAAGGAATCATATTGGGATTTGAGGCCTTTAATAACAACTCTAAATACGAAGCACTGATCGTTAGTTTGCACAAGGCCCAACTACTAGGGGAAAAGCACCTTCACATGTTCGGCGACTTTAGATTGGTCACCAAGCAAGTAAGTGGGGACTTCAATGCAAAATATGATAGAATAGCATCCTACCTTAACGTGGTAAGAGGACTTATGGCAGTATTTAAGAAGGTGGACATTCAACAGTTCCCCCGAGGGTAGAACAGTCATGCCAATGCCTTATCATCCCTGAGCTCAGCAGTCGACTCTGACTAAAGGAGAACCATTCAAATAGAGTTACTAATACATCCAAGCATTAACCAGATAGTCGTAGCCGACAAAGTCCACAGAGAGGGATCACAGTTGGATGGATCCCATCATCACTTATCTACGGAGTGACATATTGCCAGATAACAAGAGGTTGGCCCATTCGGTAAGGGTCAAGGCTGTCAGCTTTTCACGTTCCCTAAAAAGGAAACTTTACAAGACGTCATTCATAAGTCCTTATCTCCAGTGTGTTCACCCACATGACACTGACCAAGTACTTGGTGAACTTCATGGGGAATTTATGGGAGTCATTCGTGAGGGACATCATTGGCCTTCAGAGAAATTAAGGAGGGTTACTTATGGCATCATATGCAAAAGGACACTGACACTTACATTCGTAAGTGTGAACAGAAGCAATCTCCTATGGTCCACCAGCCTGCTAGTGACCTAAAATCATTGGAAAGCCCATGGTCATTTAGACAATGGGGACTAGACATTGTGGGACCATTACCTACCTCATCTGCCCAATCATTCAGCCGACCAGCCCAGTATATACAAGATGGACTGCCCCATTTTAAGATAATTATTATTTCATCCATGTATTTAACATATGCTTAAATGCATGGGGATAGGCACAAATCAGTTACTAATAATCTCGGAGAGGTATTCAGGGACACTTACGTGCTATCTAACATGTTGGTTGAGTTACCTATAGAATTGGATCACTTATTTCTCACTTCTATAAATTGTAAACCCTGACCCGGGGCAAGGGGATGTAATCTTGATCATTGAGAGACACTATAATAAAACAGTTACCTCCCCGTGGACATAGGCAAATTGTCGAAACACATATATCGTAATTATGCGTGTAATTTGTACATTCTGTTCTTTGTAATTATTTCTTGGAATTCTATTCTGATAATTCTTGTTCTCACAATTTGTAATTGTATCCATATAAGATTGTAATTTTATCAACATATGTTTGTAAATGTATTCATATAATATTGTAATTGTATCAATGTATGTTTGTAATTGTACCGATATAAGATTGAAACTATATTAATATTTGAATTTTTTAACTGTATATGTTTTCAACGTTGTAACTGTATCTATTTTGATCATTGTATCTATATACAATAAAATAAATGTAAATATATTTGTTTTCAACATTATAACTATATTTAACTTAATATGTGTAATTGAATCTATTTACAACATTGTAACTGTGTCTATATTTTTCAAACTTTTTCTATCTTTTTCTAATTGTATCTTTTTATTTTCTAATTCTATATTTATTTATGTAACTTTATCTCTGTAATTGTACTTATTTTTTCTAATTATATTCATACAACTATAATAGTATCTATCTTGTAACTATATCCATATAAGATTATAACTGTATCAATATATGTTTGTAGATGTATCCATATATAACACCCTGTATTTGGGGGGGAAATTTAAATTACACGTGTGCTCATAATTTCATAAATTGAGAAATAAACTAAACGGAATAAATATTAATTAGAGAATATTGTATTAATATTTAGATGTTATTATATTTACTTGTGTTATAAGTAAATTAAATGTATTATTTTACATTACGTAGTAAATGGGTATAAATGATGGGTCAACAGTATCTTATTCATGATGCGCGTGTGGGTCATGTTGGTAATAAAATGGTAAATTAATTAAAGGTGACTTAGATGGTGGTTTTGATTCCACAGATGATTGGGGATGGGTCGAGATAGTCAGAATTAGGTATTCAAGGGTTATAATCGGGTTCCAGGGACTTTTTAAGCTATACGGGACCCGTACGGGGGCATTCAGGTCATTTTAATATTACAACTTAATCTAATTTCAGGATTAGGGGAATATTAAGGGGTGTGGGATGATGGAGGCAGCTAATTTATCATTCTAAATCATCCAAACTTAAAAGAAAGACAAATAGATATGGGGAAATCAAGAGAAAACTCAAGAACACCATTCCGGGAGAAGATTAAATAATTTTGGGGCTTGGATCATTGTGTGTTGAGGACCTCAAGAAACAATATCATAATTTATACAATTAGAGGCAAGTGTTTAAACTTCTTTGATAATATATGTGTTATTTTAGTTCATATCATGATTGGTGTAAAATAAATATGAACTTTTGGGTGGGATTTACATGTGAAAATGGGTTTTTGGGAAATGGTCTCATAAAATGTGATTCATGATTATACCCTACGAAATCTGAGAATTGAACCCTCTATGAAAGATAAATTCTTGATAAAGAAATATGAAATTGAATTATGATTAGAGGTGATCTTGATTATGAGTTTGAAAAATTGTATTAGGATTAAGGTGAGGATAATTCTACATAATTGATGTTAAATCCCATGAATTGGATTGATATTAGGGAAATTAAATCATAAAAGCATGTACCCTTATCTTGAGATTGATAGGGTAGCATTATATTGTGTTGGTATGATATTTGGGACTGATTTTGATGGATTAATTAGGTCGATCTACGAATTAAGAAAAGCATCCCCATTTAGCCAAACCAAGGGGTGAACCGGTTTTCCCTCAAGCCGAACCGGTTCGGCTGCCTTGCTTAGCCTAGGATAGGTGTTTTGATGTATTATTGATTCGATTGAGATTCGAGTTATTCTGGAAGGTCCGTAGATGGTGTTTAGGACTTCTGATATTTTGAAATATAGTATTACCTTGAAGTTAGTTGGGAATAAAAATGAGGTATGGATTTTGGAGTGTTTAGGATGAACGACACTCGAAAATATATTAATTGATTCGAATGGGAACTTCAGATGGAATTGGGATGTGGGCTTGATTCAGATAGGCTTAGTGTCCAGAATAAAATATAATCGTGATATATAATGAGTAAGTGGCTACTTATGGACTTAGGAGTCGGATTTAGACTCGGAGAATATAGGCTAGTGCTACGAGTGACATGCACAGTTATCCAGTTTTTATTTTATACATAAGAGGCAGCATATATATGTGTGTGTGATATATGTGAAACATACCTACTCTAGGGGATGCTATCGGTGGAGGTTGTGCGCAATGGACGATCCTTTATGGAAAATCCCAATAGGTATAGTATCGATCCCCAGGCTCATAGGCTTATTCACAACCTCCCTATGTGAGTTTGGAGTTTTGTGGAGTAATGTCGTATGGTTATGACCCATGGACTTAAGACTATGACTGCCTGTAATACCCTGCCTTAATACTTCGATTAAATTTATGTAGAACTTGTGGTGCAATAAGGTCTGATGGTAATTATAGAACAATTGTGGGTTAAAAGTTGTAGGAAAAAAATGATAAAGTTTTGTTCTAATAACATTGGTTTGTCATTAGAAGGGACATGGGCATCTCGCACGAAGGTCCCTGAAGCAAACTTTCAAATGAGATGCCATTGTATTACAGTCCCAAGTCGCGTAAAGGTCGCGCGAAGCCAACTTCGAACGAGGTGGACATGTCGTTCGAGCGAGATGGGCTTGTCATTCGAACAACGTGGATCGAATTTTTTTAATTAGATTGCCCTTGTACATTGTCACATTTCTGGCCCTTGATTTAGTGTGCTATCAAGCTCCAATCAGCCTAGTTTGGAAAAAACTGGAATTTTATGCTTTGGAGGGTTTTTAAATGGGTGTTTGGGGCTCATTTTTTGGGCAAAAATGAAATAAGAGAGAGAGGGGGGAAAGAGGGTGGTTTTTCTCCATGGGAGTACTTCTCCCACCACTCCTCCACCATTTTACCATCATGAAACACCATTTTCCCGTGTATTCCACTATGTTTGAAGTGTTTACAACCATTTACACGGTTGTTGAAAAAGAGCTATGAATTTTGGAGAAGTGGTGGCAATTTTTGGAGAAGATGATGAGAGCTTCCATGGGGTTTGAGGTCAGTCTTTCTTGGAAGCTTGGGTGGAGCACATTTGGAGAATTTTTGAAGGATGAATTTGGTAACCCCTTTAGGCCGCCTTTGGAGGTGGGGGTTGCTCCTCCTACACTAACATTTCTACCACCATTATAGCCTTTAGAGGTGGAAAAAACTTAATCTTAGTGTTAAGACTCTATTTTTCATAATTTGTAGTCTTGTAGTTAAATTACATGAGTAGTGTGCATTTGATTAAATGATGAAATTATGTGTAGAAAATAATTAACATTTTTATGGAATAAAAATGTTGGTAAATGTTATTTTTATTGAAAATAAAGAATGAATAAATATTTCAAGATTTTGAAATATTAAAAGTTGGTATTATATAAAAATGGTGTATTTTCTAGAAAGATTAATGTTAAACATTTTTTGAAAAATAAAATGTTTGGAAATAATGATTGGTAAACTTTGGTGAAATAATGTTTCTTTCAAAAATGGAGATTTTATGAAAAATGGACATTTCTTAACTTTGAAAAAATTAAATGTTTTTTATGCCTTGAAAGTATATTTTTGCAGGTATAATGAATTTCTAAACGAAAATATATGTTTAACCCATTTAATAGGATTTTAAGGTTTAAAATCCATGTTCTCATGCATATAAACTTGTAGTATATGGATGATAAAAGTAAAAAAAAAGTTATAAGAAAAATTTGTTGGGTTTAAACATGAAATAAGACGAGTAGAAATTCTTGTCCTGAAAGTGTATGAAAAAAGGGGGTTAAAAGTGTGATCATTACCAAGTTGCAACACTACATGTGTTGATAAAGGAGATGGTATTTTCTTATAAAAATAGTTTTCAAGTATAATTGGATTTCAGGAATAAAGAACGTAAAGAAATTACTAGTTTGGAAAATGGTTAATGAAAGGTTGAATAAGTGTTAATGGTTAAACATTGAAAAGTTGGTGTGTAACTTAATAATGTTGTAAAAGATTAACACTTATGAAATTGTAAAGGAAATAATGGGACAAAGATGTTTTCACTTAAGAAAAATATTATTCCAAATTTAAAAAGGTGTTAAGGTATTAAAACACTCAATAAGGTAGTATAGTTAACTTAATAGTGTTTTGAGAAAATTAACACTTGTGGAAATGGAGTAAAAGGTGAGTTTGGAAATAAATGGGTAAAATGGTAAATTTTAATTAAAGTGGAACATTTTTATGAAATAAAAATGTTTGAAAATTTGGTACATAAATTGGTCATAAATGATTGTGATTTTTGGAATAAAATCGAGGTTAAAGTGTAAAGGACATGAAATTGTAAATTTCAAAGTGTAACACAAGTTGGGGTGTAACCCCGGGTTTTGGCTTTTGTCGGGTAAAAAGGAGATGTGTAATAATGTGAACATTTGCAAAATATTAAAACACATGTAAAGGGACTCGGATGAGACCGGGAAGATTAAGGATGGCCTGAAGCCATGGGGTGAAAGACCTAAAACAACATGCCAGAGCTTATGATGTGCATAGCCGAAGGTGTGGAGCCCGTTGAAGTAAGCGGTATTTAGGAGATTTCGAAAAAAGATAAAGGAATAAGGAACATGTTAAGAAATGGGTTGTGTGGTGAAATGGGTTAATACAACCTAACTTGAATGAATTAATACATGTTCCGGTAAAGGACAAATGGCCAAGTAAATGTGTAATTGATTAATATCTATAAGGTAAGGAAAAGGCAAAGTAAGTGGGTAAATTGGTGGTTAATAAACCTAAGTGGTTAAACCCATAATTAATACAAGAATGTGTTGTAAAAGGCTTTTAATGTCTAAATGTGTATTTTCTAATACCATGTACGCGTGTGTTGAAAGCGTGGTTTTCAATGAAAATACTAATGTGCATTGGATAAATTAAAAAGAGTGATTTCGGTAGAGAAATGGTTTTCGATCAAATCAAGTGTAGTGGTTTCAAGTATAGAACTATGTATGTGAAATAAAGCGAGAAATGCTAAATTTAGGAAAAAGGAAGTTTTTTATAAGATTAAGGTAAATTAATCTAGAAAAATAAGGTTTCGAAAGTAAAACCGTTTCATGCATTAAGTACATGTATATCTATGTTTATATTTATACACGGTATTGCATGTGTACATAGGCATAACGTGTTAGAGTCTTCTTTCTGTTGTTTGATTCTATATTGCATTCGTATATTTTACATTGAGCATTTGGCTCACACCCTCGCTTTGTTACGGCAGCTTGGGACCTTTTTCCTATTTTGAGAGAGTTATATTGGTAAGTAATTTCTTAATTTTTACATTAGTAGCTCTGTATGCTTGGACTTTGGGTGCTCCCCATGGGTCCCTCTTAATTTGAAACTCTAATGGCGTGCTAAAAGAGTGAATTGTTTATTAAAATAAAACTGGACTAGCATCATTATAAAGGTTGTTATATGTTACTTCACACCTAATGCATGAGTCAGATCGGATTGACTACAGGTAACCCATAAATTCAAGTCAGGCCGTTACAAATGGTATCTGAACTCTAGGTTCAAGGTTCCTTTCGGGAGTGACGTGGTGAGGTCGGTATTAGATCTTTCGAGGTCGGTGTTGGTTTGGTCCAATTATGCTAGTTTGGTTGCAGTTTAGTTCATGTTCTCGACGGTAAAGTCAAAGAGGTTATCACAAAAAGTAAGTTTGTGTCAAGTGGCGCGCGACTTAGTTGATAGTTATTAATCGCTTTTGCACTTATGATTAGAATTGTTAGTAAATTATGGGTGTCTGTGTAAACCAATAGTGGTGACACCATGGTTGTTAGTGTGAAGTGCTTATGTTAAATTATTAATGGCATATAATCATTTGGAATGTTCATAGAGTGAGATGGCGCCCACTGGGCAAGTGTCACGAGTTGCATACAGTCAACGGTAGAGGTTGATGGTTAGGGTGTCATGACTAGGCACTGATGATTGGTGATTAGAAAGTATATAGGCCTTAGTTATGTACCTTAGGGGTAGTTAACGCCAGTAACATAATTAGGAAAATTCGATCCTTGGGGTGATACCACACTTGATGGTTATTCGGTGACCATATGAAGTCACGTAGACTAATAGTGGAACCACCTTTATCCCTTGTGTGAGATGTATTGAGTGGTAAGTTTGATGATGAAAGTAGACTTGGTAGTGGCAAACGGTGAGTAGTGTTCATTGCGACCTAGATGTAAAGGTTGTATATTTCATATGTGGAGGTTAGAAGACAGAATTACTTTCATAAGTATTGATTATGTGGTGAGAATGTATTGGGTTCTTTGATTGAGGACTTGGTTTTCATGTATCTTGATTATAATTTGGTATTTAACAATAGGATCCCGCATGATGTACGTAGTGTAGGCCTTGGTATATATAGGCAACACCCGACGTTCCATAGCCTACCAATATAGTCGTGGCAACTTGTAGGTTGGCACATGGTGAGGCAATTTAGTTGTCATAGTTGAACATTTATTGAGGATATTAGGCGAGGTAGACCTTGAGGTTTATAGGTTGTAGGAGAAGTTCTGTAACCTATCATAATCCGTATAAGTGTTGGTTATGGTTTGTACATAGCTTATAGTCATGGACGTTTGAAATAAAGGTAAGATTATTATCTAAGAGTAGAGACTCGTTTTAGCCACCGAGGAAATGGCTAGGGGTGAGGTAATCCTAATGTGAGAGTAGTTCTTTGGCATTTTGAGGTGCCCATGGGAAAAATTGTGTGTGGCATCCTTGACAATAAAGATCGAATATTGTGACTCCTTGAGATGTTTGATGGTTAAAATGCACTATAGTTAGAAGCTCATAGACTAGTGTTTTTGCGAGCACCGAGTAATCAAAAGTTCTGTAGAGAACACCTACAAAGATAAAGGTATGGATGATGAGATTTTATCAGGTCTTGAGGACGGTTACATGAAATATGCTTAGTGTCCTAAGGAGACCAGTTAGCTCGATATGAATGAGCTTTAGCATTCTAGTAATGATTGTGTTGAGGGTCAGGTGATGATCCCAGATTGTTGGTCGTACAATGTACGTGAAGGTGTGGCTTCCCAAAATGGCATAAATGCGTAGTGTAATCCCTAAGGTATGGTGATAGCTTGTTTCGTTAGAAGAATGATGCTCGGATGTCATGGAATGACTAGTATTGGTGTGGTGATACTCAGTTTCGGGATGTATTGGGAAATGTATTTGACACGTAGATTGATGATGCCATATGGAGACTTCAAAATGGCAACCGAGGTGGGTAACATCAAAACATGATTATAATGTCGGCATGTGTCGAAAGTGTATGTTAGGGTAGCCTTAGCAAGTGAGGACTAGTTCTTGGCAAGTCCTGCCAAGCCAGTACAGATTAAAGGATGTAGCCCTGTGTGATGTTTACTACCCTTAGAATGCCAAGGGCAACAAGTATGGTCCCCACATAAATTCTGTGTGGGTAGAAACCGAAAGTATGTTTGGTGGCATCCTCGTGGTCAAACCGAAAGTACAGATTAAACATTGGAAAGTTGGTGTGTATATTAATAAAGTTCTAAAAGATTAACACTTATGGAAATTGAAAAGAAAATAATGGGATAAAGATGTTTCCAATTCAGAAGAATATTATTCCAAATTTAAAAAGGTGTTAAGGTGTTAAAACACTCAAGAAGTTAGTATAGTTAACTTAATAGTGTTTTGGGAAAATTGACACTTGTGGAAATGGAGTAAAAGGTGAGTTTGAAAATAAATGGGTAAAATGGTAATTTTACTTAAAGTGGAACATTTTTATGAAATAAAAATGTTGGAAAAGGTGTTACATAAAATGGACCTAAATGAATATGATTTTTGAAATAAAATTAAGGTTAAAGTGTAAAGAACATGAAATGGTAAATTTCAAAGTGTAACACAAATTAGGGTGTAACCCCGGGTTTTGGCTCCGACCGGGTAAAGAAGAAAGGTGTAAAAATGTGAAAATTTGCAAAATATTAAAACACATGTAAAGGAACTCGGATGACACCGAAAAAATTAAGGAGGGCCCAAACCCTTGGGGTGAAAGACCCAAAATAACTGGCCAGAGCATATGGTATGCATAGTCGGTAGTGTGGGGCCCACCGAAGTATGCGTTATTTGGAAGATTCTGAGAAAAGATAAAGGAATAAGGAACATGTCAAGAAATTGTAACATCCCGTATTTCTGTGCATTTAATATTTAATTAATTCAAAAAAAAAAAATTACTTGTGTGTCGTAATTTAATTGAATTAGTTATGTAAATATTTATTTAAATATTAATCGGAGAGAAGATGGTTAATATTTACAGAAATTAAATTACTAAGTGAATAGTAATAATTTATTTACGTCATAACATGTATAAGTGACGTGGCATTTATTTATCTCAACCGGAAGTCGAATATAGACTAGAGGGACTTTTTATAAATTAATTCGAATGTTAATTCTGAGTACACGGTTGAGTCCGGATGGGCCGAGATAGTCGAAAAAGTGTACCCGGGGGTGGTAAATGGGTCAAGGGATATTTTTGGGCATAACCGAGCCCACTCGGGGGTATTGGGTCCATTTTAATTATGCTCATATGATTAAAAATGGTATTTGGAGATAAAAACCTAAGTTTTGGAGTTGTGGGCAGCCATAACTCATTTGAGAGAAATTTGAGAACATAAGGGACAAAGAGGGAGGACTCTTGAGAGCCAAAGAGGAAGAACAAGGAAGGGTAAAATGAGATTGACCGATCGATCAAGCGTGGACAGTACCCATGATCAATCGGTCATTAACCCCGAACTTTTTCCTATAAAAGGAGGTCTTCACCTACTATTTGGGGCCAATTAACTCCACCATCTTAAATGCAGAGCATTCTGTCCATAAGCATTTTGCCTCCAAAAAGCCTTTAAACTCTCTTCATTTGTCATCAAAACTCTCATTAAGCTTAGATCTAGTGCTTTAACTTCTAGCCCTAGTTTCTCTCTCATCATACAAGTCCAAAAATAACCAAAAAAAACAATTTCCCCCTTTCTTACTTTTTTCATCTTTAAGGTAATTTTTATTTAAAAGTATCCTTAGATCAATTTCTAAAAAGGTCGATCCTATAAAATAACATTGTCGAAACAAAAAGGAGTTCACGTAACTTTGCAGGTACATGATCTCATTCTTTTATTTTGAAATCTTGATACGAAAAAAAAAAGGTGGTGTTGTGATGAAACACCACCACAAGCTATGTGTTTATTTATTTATTTGTCATGAAACACCACCACAACATATGTGTTTATTTGTCGTGTAATGCCTAATCTTTCTCTAAAGTTCATGTTCGAACTACGTTAACTTTGATTCTGCCTATGGCAAATGTGTAGGCATATTATAGAATCCCGGTCTCTAAAACTCAACTCAAATAATGTACATACTAACATATTTTCATGTTTATTCTCAGAAATCTAAACAAAAAGCCTAAAAATCATGGAATATTCTCATTTAAGTTAGAGGATCACTAGATCCCGGGATTTCATCCACTATTTTGTTCTTAGTGGTGGAGTTTTGGTCATTCTGTCATCATCGAATGAATTTATGGGTGAATCAACCTTATCCAAGTTCTCTCAACATCGCGAATGATAAAATATATACTAGATCTCTCACATAGAGCCTCTATATGAGGTGAAATTTCTGTTGGTTGTTCTCGGACAACGTGGACATTGAATCGCTTCATACGAATATGTAGGCTCACTCGAACCGGCGTTCGAGTGAACAAGTCCAACTTCGTACATATGTATCCTTTATTTATATAATCTACACACACATCCCAGGCTACACTGCATAACCTATATATATACTAACTATTTTCATTTCATTATTTATGTTTACACAATAACATTCTATCACACATACTTTATATCTACATTTAAGATCGAAAAGGTGGAGTGGGTGCCAAACACCTTCCCAATTCGTAACCCAGTCCCCAAACAATTAACTCTCTGGTTAAACATGCAGACCACTTTCCATCACTAGGTCTCTGTAGAGGTCCATCCCTTCTTTTGTCTATTTTGAGAAAAATAGACTAGAAAATCCATGTTATTTTTAAAAAGAGAGAGAAAAAGGCAACGGGCCTCGGTCTCTCACAATGGTGACTTCATTGGGAATTTTTATTATTATTAAGAGGACTGAACTCATTTTATTGTTGATTTGTATTATTCTTAGCATGTCATTCATATACATTCTTGTATATTATGTTCATTGCTATATATTCTTATTCTTCTTAGATAACTGAGTAGGTAGAAAAATATTAGTATTGCATGCTCTCGTAGGGATAAGGATACGTCTTAGGCGTTCCTTTAACCATATTTGTGACGTATATGCCAAGATACGTAATAATCTCAAGTGAAAATGGCTCTAGCCAAAAAATAAAAGACTCTCTAATAAAAGATGCATACTACTTCACAGGCATAATATTTTTATATCACTACATACCTCATTACCTAAGGAATCCTAGCTATAGGCTTAGGTCAAACCAAAGCTGGTCCCAAACGATATTTTCGACTCTTCTTGGTCTCTTACCCTTGGCTTATATAGAGGGGTATGTTCTCGATAAAAATCACTCACATACCTTGAGTATATCGAGTCATCTCTCCCACGTACTGTCCCCATGAGGTACATCGGGAGGCTCTATTCACGTACAATTGGGTAAATCAAAATAACCCTCTCACACGTACCCCCGAGGTATATTGTAAGGACTAATAGCCTATGAAGGGAGTCTTTTGTCTCACGAAAAGCCTTGCATATACTCATGCAGTAGAATTCTAAGACACGGACAAATCATTAAGTCAAGAGATTAGCCAAAAGATGACATATCCCTAAATAGGTTATGCACCAAAGAAAGGTTTCCTAATGTAGGATAAGACTCCATGACTCAAAGAATCCACTCACTCTTCACAACACCGAACTATGGGCTGCAAGACAAGTGAGGAATACCATAGGAAATGGGTCATTACTCGAGATTACCCCCCAAAACATAAACAAAAAAATATATTCTTGTTTAAACTCATGCATGTTCCTCTCAGGATAAACCTAAGGCAAAGAATCCTAATTCCACAATTTTGCATAACTTTGCAGTCACCGTCTTGGATAAGAGACGGAAGTCGTATCTTCTAAACTCTGACATCTTATAATCCTGATCACATGCAAAATGAATAAACTGTGTCATTGGCCGACATTCTGGCTAGCCTAAATGCTCTTAATGGTGAAATGTCAACCCTGGGTCTAGAGAAAACCTCCTTTCAAAACTGAATAGAGAACACTGAGGATCGGGGAGCACGGTTGCTCTGAAAGCACGGTATTCTCTAGTAGAATTTATGGTTAAATCTACCAATAACCACCCAGTCATAACTACTGAAATCACAGTTATGGCTAATATAGCATAGGTTCCAACGGATCTTGGACGGCTCAAAATGGAGTTTTGAACACTCTAGTAGAATTTTTGGCAGCTCTGACTTATGGATGATCTCATAGACCTCCAATGTTTGTCTCTCTACCTTGATGCCAGTCTACCTAATGAGTTTAAGATGCCAGATATCAAAAATTTCATAAGAATGGGATCGCCGACAATCCACCTCAAATTATATGTACGATCCATTAAATCCCTAGGGGCTTCAAAAGAAGTCACGGAAAAAATGTTTCGGCACACATTATTAGAAGGAGCGCCCAAGTGGTTCTTGTCCATTGACGATGGAAGGACCACCAACTGAAGTGACATCTATTGAGAATTTTTGAAGTAATACAAATACAACGACGCGTCAGAGCTTACTCGTTGATACTTGGAAATGACAAACCAAGAGATCAATGAACATCTGGGCACCTTCATAACCCATTGGAGAAACAAGGTCGTCCAAATGGTGAATTAAACCTCATATAAATAATAAGTGAGCATTATGACGAAGAACCTAATTCAATCTTATCGGGACTAGTTGAAGACATAGTACCTACCCCACTTTAAATTCTTTATAGATGTGGGTACCTACCCCACTTTAAAGACTTTATAGATGTGGGAGCACAACTAGAGGACGACCTCATGAATCGACCACACAAGGGTGAGACTGATA
The DNA here is from genome assembly GCA_949130495.1 of Sambucus nigra. Classification (NCBI taxonomy): domain Eukaryota; kingdom Viridiplantae; phylum Streptophyta; class Magnoliopsida; order Dipsacales; family Adoxaceae; genus Sambucus; species Sambucus nigra. Next base: position 344,097,717 of record OX422219.1, on the reverse strand, counting down.
TCCGTAGGAATATCCCTCCACTCAAAAATATGAGGATTGACAAGCCATGCACAATCATTGTCAATGATGTTCAAACCCCAAACTCCGCACTTGTACCATCACCTTGGAATACTGAGAGGGATCAGCGCTCATTCCATCCCATGTATGACGCCATAGTTACAGTATACCAAGATCTCAAAAGGAAGGGACTCCTCAAGCCCCGAGACCTCAAACCCCTACCTGATCCCTTATCGAAACGCTTCGGGAATGATCTTTATTACAAATTCCACCAGATGAAGGGACATAATCTAGAAGGGTGTCGATCTATGAAGTTCGGCATCCAAGACTTGATTAATCAAGGGAAAATCACGGTTCTAACTAAACCAAAGCCTAATTTCAATAGTAACCATTTACCCAACCATGGCGTTAACCATATACCTAACCATGGCAAGGGGGTAAATGATCTCACTACAAAAAATAAGTCTGGGGAGCCGTTCCTTTTAACTAAGCTAATATATAAGCAGAACAACCAAGATTGGTAAGCCTTTTTAACCAACATTTAGATCATGTGGTGCCAACACAAGCCCACGTGGATCGTATGGTTCAAAAATTAGGGGATTTGAAAACCACTGGGTGAGATCCTCTAGAGGTGAGCCTATATTGGTAGATGTACTTGGTATTTCAGGAGAACTCTGATCTTTTTCTATAAAATAAAGTGCATAAACATGAGAACCTCTATGAACATTGGGAGGTAATGTATGATGAAGCACATCAAACTGTAGGATATATCAAAGAATAAGAAGATCGAGGAATCATCCTAGACGGCTGGGGTATGGAATTTGAAATCCAAGACTGCCAAGATTTATGGCCATGGTTATCTCCAGCAAACTTAGCATTCGAGTTATTTGCCGAAGAAAACCTTTTCTTTCACTTTGATGATCTTCTTGTCCCACCCACCCCCTCTCCCCAATGGGAAGATGAAGACCATATCTGCACTTTGAACTTTAACGAAATAATGGATGAATTCCTCATTCCAGAATGGGAGTCCATGGAATTTGATCACGTAACCCGCTCAAGACGATTCTACAAGGGCCTTGTCCTAAACTCCGTTCCTATTCATGAGAGTTAAAAGAACAAAGGAAAGTAGATACTCAAAGGGAACACCATAGAAGTGAAATAGGAGAACCGATTCCTAGAATAACTGAAGAAAAGACAAGCCAGTATTTCTATATGGGTACTTTGCACCGAGATTTCATTCTCAAACAATTTTCACAAAAAAATATACCCACCTCTGCTAGCCCGGAATATCTCATGGACACTAAAGACAAGATAAACTTTGCAAAAATTATTTCCTTTTCCAACATTGAGCTCCCCAAAATAATATTGTGTCACAACATGTCCTTGAACATTACAATAAATGTCTAAGGACAGAGAATGCCCATGGTACTTGTGGATAACGGATCCATTCTGATTGTCTGCCCACTAAGGACTGCTAAATTCTTAGGAATCAAACCTGGAGATATCATGCCACACCACACCCGTTCGGAGGAGTAGAGTTTTTATATTCGTATCTTGTTTTTCAAATTCCTAAGAACCGATCATAGAGTTATTAGGATGATAAAGAAAGGTTTGGAGCCCGTAGGGGACTCATTTTTCATTAATAGTAAAATACTTTCATTACAAACTTATTTAGCATCATCAAATAAAAAATCAAATTACACAAGGCTATTTAGGGTGAGTTACTACATATGTTATCAAATGACTAATAACCGTCCACTTCTTCTTCGAAAATACTCGTCTCCATAACCATTGATGAGATCCGTATCAAAGAAGGCCTCCCCATCTTTTAACAAAGAAATTCTGCAAATATCCCTGGATCCAAGAAGAGTTAATCCAAAAAGACAACGAAGGCTAGTATCTATGATGACAACAGAATACTTTACTTTCTCCCAAAGCCAGAGCAAGTACTCCTCATGTAAAATCAATGGCATACCAAAAAAAGTAGGAGGAACTGTGAGGGACAGTTGGGCATCACTCCTCCAAAGGTTAGAGATCATACTCACAAGGTATGGGGACAGAGGCGTAATTGGATACAACTAGTCCAGCGAGGGTGGAATATCTTGCCTTCATCTAAATTGATGCATCACTCGCCTCGGGAGGTAGAAAGAGGTATAGCACAGAGAGAATAGATGGATGTTGGGAACGATCCTAAAGACAAACGAGGAGATACAGTCAGCCTCCATGGGAAATTTCAGCATATATAAGAATACCCATATTAAAAAAATTCCATTCTACCCATTCTTCTTCGCTCTCCCTTGATAGAATCAATGACTCACGAAAGACATACTCAGCTGGACAGTAAGGGAGAGACAAAGGGCCCCTGATCAGGTTGAGCCTCTCTAATAGTCATATATACAAAATCAAGGGGCTGGCCCATAGAAAAGGGCATTCCCAGCAGCAAAATGATGAAAGACCATTGATGGCCTCACGTAGGAACAAAGGGATCGGGATTCTGCTCTCCTTCATTTACAAAGCTACATCTGCTAGGCGAATATCGACATGGTTAGTACCAATAACCAAAAAGTTCTAAGATACTAGGGCTTAGTCTACAGTGCCTCTTTGGCCACCCTTACGCCTTCTTCCAGGAATATCGTATAGAAAAAAGGCAACTACCACCATCAAGTCAATCCCATCTTCAGTGAGATATTCCTGAACGGTATGATAGTCCACTTCCAGCATCTCGATAAGAGAATAAATTCTTCCTCGAATTAGATATGGCTTAGCAATGGATTTTTCCACACCATAACTAATTAAGTAGAAATATTTTTCAAATGTCGGACATATTTTATCTGGTGAAAAATTAAATAGATTATCCGGATACTAAAAATGAGAAACAGCTTGTAGAAAAGCCCAGGAAATCGACATGGTCCTCCAAGATAGCAGGGGAACCAAATGTAGTGGTCTAGCCCTGAAAGAGACAAGTCATCAAAGCAGTGGATAAAATAATATATCTGATAATTCAAGGAGGCCTGATAATCAGATTTTGGATGCTCCATTTCAAGGAAGAAGCTTCAAGTTAATTGTATTGTCTAAGATTACAAGAAAAAAGATACAGAAGATGTGAGCTTCCAAGACCAAGCCCCTTCCAATTTATAGAAAGTGGGATTTGACTGATCGGGACTTTAATAGACCGGTGGATCACATCATCAAAATCAAAATATTCAGTCTACTTTTGACAGACCTGCTGACTGAAATCCATTTCACGGGATTCAATACGAGAATGGTAATCGGAGTGAATCTGAAAATGTGTAAATTGGATTCATTGCCATTTTGGGCCTTAATAAAATCTTTGCAAATCCATTCCAAAATTTGTGATATCATTATAATAAAATCGCTCTAATGACCCAAGAACAAAATCATCTTTTATAAATAAATGTGTCTTATACATAATATTAAGAATAAAGGACAAACCACTTTAAATCTCAAAAGCAAAATACATAAAAATACAAAAATATGAAGGCCCGAAATCAGCTCCATGGTCTAATAAAAGACAAGTCACCATTATCCGCCTCGAAATATGAATCTGAGATTGTAACCCGCATTATCGCACCCTCTAGAATCACTGGGCCTCCACAAGGAGGTACAGGAAAAGAAGGTCCATGATGCCTAGGGAACACTCATCATGAAGACTCGACCATGTCAATTGCTCGAACTCTCGAACCTCCATAGGGAAAGGAGCTTGAAGCAACCTCGATCACTAGATGCCCCTCGCCCAGAATCCTTATCATACTACGGAGATTGGCCAGATAGGCACCCATGGACTGGGATAGCTGCTCCAGGACTACCCAAGGGACAATGAAAGCATGCAATAATAAATGGCTCACCACAAATACAATCTCAAACAAAATAAAAGCAAAATAATTAAACCCTCACGAGACACCACTCGTGAGGCTTCGCACACACACACACTCTGACTTGAGACTCCTAAATATAACTTTAAGGTGACTGTTTTTGGGGAGTTTAAATTTTATAATTTTTAAGTATTTTGATATTTCTTTGAGTCGATAATGAATTTTGTGGGTATATTCACTGCAAACCCTCACGAGACACCACTCGTCCTACTAGGGTAACCTAGGGGTTTAAAGGCTTGTTGCATACGCTAAATGCAATCGCTTGCCCGTGAAAAAGGTATTCTATCCCAATAAAGTTTTTGAAGGGTCCTTAACTCATACTCTCGTTCTTTTACATTGCTCGGGACGCGCAAAGTTCTAAGTTAGGGGGGTTTGATTAGGCATAAATTCTTCACATTTATCCCCTTAATTTCGGTATTTTTACGATCCCGTGCGGTGTAAATAGCTTGGATTTATCTCATATCTATGCTACTAACCCTTTTTGGTAAGTATTTCGTATTTTGTGTATCTCTTATGTGGTTTACAGGTATTTCATGCAAGAAAGATGGAAAAGAGAACTCAAAATAGTGAAAGAAATCAAGAATCGGGGAGTTGAAGGGCATTTTTGTAATTTTTCAGCCTTAGTACGGAGGTGGGGCCAACTGGAAAGTTTAATATCTTTCAATTATAAGAACACTAGAAAAAACGTCACCCAAATCCGAGCTACGGTGAAAGAGTTATGATCCCTTGAAGTTGTGGAAAAATCATAGAAGAAAGGCTAGGAAGGCAAGTTCAAGGGCATTTTCGTAATTCTTCAGCAATATCCCAGGGGTGGGGCCTTCTGGAAAGTTGAAAAGATCGGAATAACGAGAATACTGGAAAAAACAGCACCCATATCCGAGCTACGGTGAAGGAGTTATGATCATTTGAAGTTGAGAAAAAAATCCAAAGAAGAAAAGAAGAAAGTTGGAAAATATTCTAAGTGTTGAAAGAGGCCCAGAAACCAGCCAATTCACCCGAACCGGTACACCCAGAACCCGAACCGGTTCGCCCATTTGTCACGCTCCAGAACCGTTACAAAATTAGTCACGCTTTCTAAGTGTGACAAATTGGCAGATACGGGATTTTTATTTTGTGCTTATCTTTTAGCCAAAAGAGTTTTATGTTTTGGGAACTCTTCTAAACGACCCTTAGCCTATATATTTAGTCATTAGGACTCTTTTTATTAAGATTTGATTGATGTAAAATCTCCATAACAAGTCGGAACATCTAGAAGAAGGATTCACATATTTTGCACCATTAATTCAAGAGTTTTTCGAGTTTTTCTTCAATCTTTGATTTCTTCTTGCATGTTCTTGTTCTTCAATCCTGGTAACTTTTATTTTTAGCACTTTTATTATTATTCACCATGTTAGGCTAGGTTTTTAAAGGTTGGGATGCATGAACCCAATCTGATGTTGTAGTTGCTTGTGTATAAAATTAGTCCTCTGAATTTAGTGATTAATTACGACTGTATTGCGTAGTTACACAATAATTGTAGATCTTTATATCTCATTTGCCTCTGGGTACTCGTGATGATTTAGAGTGCAATTCGAGTGCAACTATCGCGATACTGATTTACTCATCCTCAGATTAAGTATGACGCGGGCTTGAACCTCGTATACGTAATGCTTGGGAGTACTAAATTCCGGGTCAAATTAATCAGTTAAATTTACGATTAGTTTTATACCATCAATACACTAGGGTTGGGGGATTGTGTCTCTACCTTAATTTTTCCAATTAGTTTTAGTTAACTTCTTTATTTTTTCCTTTTTCCTTTCTCACTCAATCATCATCTTTTACACTTTAATTTTTTTGAAGTATTAAATCAATTAAAATCTATCAAACATTCCCTGTGGATTCGATACCCAGACTCGCCACTATACTCCGCAAGAGTGTAGTTAAAGTTTAGGTTTTTTTTGTATTGTGGTTGGAAGCCGATAACAACGATTAGCGTATTTACACGGACGCTCGGTTTCCGACTCGATCAAAATGGCGCCGTTGCCGGGGAGTGTTTTGTTATAGATTATAATTGATTTACTATTTCATAAGATATTTTTCTTTTTTCTTTTTTTGTTTTAACCTTTTTGCAGGGTTGGACAATTGAGCACCAAGAAACGTTGAATCCTCAACCGCACACCTCTTTACGTGAATTGTCCCTCTACAAACCATTCGGTAGTCATGTATTTTTATAGTGAGTTCGGTAATTATATTGGTTCATATGGGAATCGTTTTCAAACTTTTTATTCTCAAGAATTCGAAGGGCCTCGAATTATTCCCATTGGTGAGGGTCTTCGAATTATTCAGAAGGAAAGGCTTGAAAACTTACGTTTGTATGGGAGTAGTTCTCTAGATTTTTGTGTGCCAGAACCCGCGCCTCGACCTACTACCGTTGGTGAGGCTATTAGAAATCTTGAGAATGAAAAGCTTGAAAACAAATATCGAGAAGAAAATCGTTTTTGGGAGCACGAGTTGAATGCACTATTTGAATCCAATGATGATTTTTCTTTCGATATTTTTAAAGACAAGGAATGTTTTCAACCAAATGAGGAATCCGAGGTGCTAGATCCAAGGAAGCCTACTTTGGAAGAAACCTTCCATCTTTACATGCAAACGGTAAAGAGGATCCTTGGTGATGATTGGGAAATTGAAACACTTTGCAAGGAGACTATTTCTTCTTTAGAAAACAAAGAGGAGGTTGAGACTTATGTGTCACCTCAAAATTTTGAAGAACATCTCATTGAAAGTGAGTCTTGCTCTCTTGAAATTCAATCTCCAAGTGATGATGAATCACTTGAGATTGAGTTTATTTCATCACCATTTTCGTTCACCGTTATTGAACCATTAGAAGTACCGCTAGATTCCTATCAGTCGGTTGAAAATTCTGAAACGTTTACACCTTTTACCGACAAAGACACTTTGCTAGAATTATTTTCTAATATGGACACTTCCTTTTTGTGTGCCCCTCTCCCCATACTGCTTGAAAAATATTTGGGAGGTGATTCTATTTTTTTTGGATCTCAATTGTACTTGTCCCACCTAGCATCAAAACCACCCATCATCCCGTTAAAATTTTTAATTGGTGATGGTTCATTTTTTCCATCTCACACATGTCTTCCGTTGTTCAAATGGAATTCTTATTTTTCGGGAGGCATGCTTTCTAGTGAGGGTACACCATTAATCCCTCAAAGTCAAATTGTATTTTGGGTGGACCCTCAAATTTTTCGACTTCTAGTGTATAATTTATTAGAATTTGAAAATCGTAGGTTGTACAATAGTTAGCTTATTTTTTTTTTATTTTTTTTTAGTATAGAGTTTTTGTTATTATTTTTGCTATGCTTGGTTCTAACATGTTTTGTAGATTCAATGGACTCGCATTCATCGGGGATCGATCCAATTGGGTAATATCTTTATTTTCCTCTCTTTATATTGTGTTCCTGATTCGCATTGAGGACAATGCAACATTTAAGTTAGGGGGTGTGGGATATTCTTCCCGTTTATTGTTTAGATTCATTGATTCGATCACATGTTCGTTCCAAGAGTGTTTTTTTTTAGAAAAAAAAAATTTGAAAAATTTTAAAAAAAGCCAAAAATATTTTTCTTCAAAATAAATAAAGATTGGAATTTAAAAGCTTCAAAAATGTCACAAATATTTTGTCTCAAGTTGTAAAAAAATCAAATGCACAAAGCCGAAATTGATCAAAGATGGAAATTGTGCGAAAATTGACGACTTTACAAATAAGTGTGGAGATTAACAAAATCCGGTGAGATTTCGAGCCTATCGATCTTTTTGAGTTTTTAAATCAATCCGAGTTAATGGTTAACTCATAGTTCTAATTCAGCGTTTTACAAAAGTCGTTGATGATCTCTATTTTATTGTTTTGATCGGTTATAGAAAATGGAATGTTGTCTCGAAACGCGCGCTATAAATCTCTAAATTAAATTAATCTCGAGACGCATATGGTAAATTAATAAGTAATTCGGACAATGAAGTAGGCCATCGTTTGTTACCCAAAAATATTAGCCAAAAAAAGATGTGAAAAATTATCCCTTTGATAACCCAATTGAGCCGAATAAAATTTATCCTTTTCGTTTGGTAACCCAAAAAACCCAAATAGCCCGGAATTGAGAAAAATGAAAAAAGTCATAATTTAAGTCCGAAAAGTGCAACAAAAAGGGGCAAGAAAAAAATAGAAGAATGCTCAACAAAAGTTAGCAAGAAAAGAAAAGTGAAAAAAAAAATATAGAAAAAGAAGAGAAAATGAGCAATAGCCCACAAAAAAAAAGGCACTAACGGACATCATAAGAAAAATTTCCAATTCCGAATTTCCCAACCATTTCATGTTACCCAATTACACCTTAAACCCGAAAAAGTCCTAACTGAGTTCGAATTGCGAAATTGGTTACCGCGTGGAGAGTTAAAACACAAAAAGATAATAAAAGAGATTACATGGAGTGAAAAAGAGATGATGGTTCCCATTTCCTTATGACCGTATTCCCATGAAGAGATCTTTTCACCCAAAAATTTATGTCTTTCAATTTGTGTGCGTGACTTTGCGTCCATTATATTTACTCTTTATAAATCACGCATACCGAGAGAATAACCACATTCCGAGAGATTCGTTTGAGAGAGCATCCCGTGAGCATTTGAATCAAAACGAATTTTTGGAAAGTAACGTAATGATCAATCGGTGGAAGTTAGCGGTTCAATTTTTGGCTTCGCACACACACACTCTGACTTGAGACTCCTAAATATGACTTTAAGGTGACTGTTTTTGGGGAGTTTAAATTTTACAATTTTTAAGTATTTTGATATTTCTTTGAGTCGATAATGAATTTTGTGGGTATATTCACTGCAAACCCTCACGAGACACCACTCGTCCTACTAGGGTAACCTAGGGGTTTAAAGGCTTGTTGCATACGCTAAATGCAATCGCTTGCCCGCGAAAAAGGTATTCTATCCCAATAAAGTTTTTGAAGGGTCCTTAACTCATACTCTCGTTCTTTTACATTGCTCGGGACGCGCAAAGTTCTAAGTTAGGGGGTTTGATTAGGCATAAATTCTTCACATTTATCCCCTTAATTTCGGTATTTTTACGATCCCGTGCGGTGTAAATAGCTTGAATTTATCTCATATCTATGCTACTAACCCTTTTTGGTAAGTATTTCGTATTTTGTGTATCTCTTATGTGTTTTACAGGTATTTCATGCAAGAAAGATGGAAAAGAGAACTCAAAATAGTGAAAGAAACCAAGAATCGGGGAGTTGAAGGGCATTTTCGTAATTTTCCAGCCTTAGTACGGAGGTGGGGCCAACAGGAAAGTTTAAGATCTTTCAATTAGAAGAACACTGGAAAAAACGTCACCCAAATCCGAGCTACGGTGAAAGAGTTATGATCCCTTGAAGTTGCGAAAAAATAATAGAAGAAAGGCTAGGAAGGCAAGTTCAAGGGCATTTTCGTAATTCTTAAGAAATATCCCGGGGGTGGGGCCTTCTGGAAAGTTGAAGAGATCGGAACAACGAGAATACTGGAAAAAACGGCACCCAAATCCGAGCTACGGTGAAGGAGTTATGATCATTTGAAGTTGAGAAAAAAATCCAAGGAAGAAAAGAAGAAAGTTGGAAAATATTCTAAGTGTTGAAAGAGGCCCAGAAACCAGCCAATTCACCCGAACCGGTACACCCAGAACCCGAACCGGTTCGCCCATTTGTCACGCTCCAGAACCGTTACAAAATTAGTCACGCTTTCCAAGTGTGACAAATTGGTAGATACGGGATTTTTATTTTGTGCTTATCTTTTAGCCAAAAGAGTTTTATGTTTTGGGAACTCTTCTAAACGACCCTTAGCCTATATATTTAGTCATTAGGACTCTTTTTATTAAGATTTGATTGATGTAAAAGCTCCATAACAAGTCAGAACATCTAGAAGAAAGATTTACATATTTTGCACCATTAATTCAAGAGTTTTTCGAGTTTTTCTTCAATCTTTGATTTCTTCTTGCATGTTCTTGTTCTTCAATCCTGGTAACTTTTATTTTCAGCACTTTTATTATTATTCACCATGTTAGGCTAGGTTTTTAAAGGTTGGGATGCATGAACCCAACCTGATGTTGTAGTTGCTTGTGTATAAAATTAGTCCTCTGAATTTAGTGATTAATTACGACCGTATTGCGTAGTTACACAATAATTGTAGATCTTTATATCTCGTTTGCCTCTAGGTACTCGTGATGATTTAGAGTGCAACTATCGCGATACTGATTTACTCATCCTCAGATTAAGTATGACGCGTGCTTGAACCTCGTATACGTAATGCTTGGGAGTACTAAATTCCGGGTCAAATTAATCAGTTAAATTTACGATTAGTTTTATACCATCAATACACTAGGGTTGGGGGATTGTGTCTCTACCTTAATTTTTCCAATTAGTTTTAGTTAACTTCTTTATTTTTCCCTTTTTCCTTTCTCACTCAATCATCATCTTTTACACTTTAATTTTTTTGAAGTATTAAATCAATTAAAATCTATCAAACATTCCCTGTGGATTCGATACCCAGACTCGCCACTATACTCCGTAAGAGTGTAGTTAAAGTTTAGGTTTTTTTTGTATTGTGGTTGGAAGCTGATAACAACGACTAGCGTATTTACACGGACGCTCGGTTTCCGACTCGATCATAGGCCTCCAAGTCAGACAAAGAGAGTAAATGCAGAGCCCTCATCTCAGAATGGGGCACCACCGGAGTAGTTAGTTGAGATAAGAAGGGCCATTAATGGATGACCCTCTCCCCCAAGTAAAGAGTTGTAACCCCGTCACTACAAAACAACACCTGAGAAGTAGTCTGGGTGGAAGCCCTACTAGAATCCCAGGGACCTCAGGACATAGCCCAAGGGAAGAAGACGACATGCAAACCCAGAAAGATATAATGAGAATATACAAAAAACATGCAGAGGATTGAAAACTAGAAATGAAGAATAAAGTAACATACCCAATCAATAATGAAACTACTCAGCAAGGTGTGAATCTCACCACCACCACCACCCGAAAGTACACCGTAAAGCCTGGACCCCTATTATCCTTTTATCATCTCCTCTGGCGGAGCCAACTATCCTCCTCGAATGATCGCAAGTGACCCCGATAGATCCTAAAAACTCGATAACCCATATTTGCACGAAAAAAAATGCAAAGTATTTGTAATGCAGTACAAAGGACTTTTTTTAAAGAAAGTCAAAGGGAAAAGAGAGCACCTCCTAAGAGGCAACGTGACCAACAGGGTTCCTAACCCTACATCTCGAAAGGGCACTCATGTTGGCAAAGAGCAGGCCCAAAAATGAACCACACCAGTCACACTGGCGAATGCAACTAAAGTGGCAGAGAAGAAAAATCAAACCAGCGTGAACTGCCTCACCATAAGAGGAGTAGATGGCGTGATCGAGAGAGAAGAGAAGGAAGCACCGGATATACATATGAATCCTCATCTCCTAAACTCCCCACTTGTCTCTCCATGTGGGTGGACAGGGTGGTAAGAACAATAGTCGCACCCGAGTGAAAGGATGAAAGAACCCCCAGTGTTGCCCTAATGGAATCCCCAGAAAACCTAAGATGGTGGGATATAGTCACTAGGAACTGTCCAGTCGGCATGCCAGTAAGAAAATGAAGGTCCAAAGGGGTAAGTGCCATCTCACCCACCGGCAAACGAAAGGTGGAGGTAGTGTCCCAACACCTCTCTGCCAACATCCGTACCATGGACGTTCCACGAGTCATATCCAAATAATCCAAAAAGCTACTGATTCCCAGGTCCCATACCCTATCCCTAATGACAGGAGGGAAATGATTTCTCTTTCAGAGAGCCACCACCCGCTTAGAGAAACCCTTATGCCAGATGTGAGTGGTGTTATCCTATAAGGCTCCTGAGCAATACGTAAAATAATAATAACAATAAATGAAAAAACAAAATAACGCATCACAATAATACTTCAAGTAAAAACAAAACAAAAATAATGTCCTAAAAATAAATAAATACCAGGCCGCGACGCACAGCATAGGAGAGGTGCACAACAGGCTCTCTCAACAAATTAGTTTGATCTCTCGGTTGGGGAACGTACTGGTGCACCCCCAGGTTCCTCACCTCTGGATTCTCTGGAATCCCCACACCCGCCTAATCATCAGGCTCATTAGCCTTAGGCACAGGCCTCGCATCAGGAAGGTCGCCCAAAAGCATATCCAACATCTCCCCAGAGTCATCTCTCTCGGCCATTATAGAGAGAAAACACTCACAAAAGTATCAAAGAACAAAGAAACGGGAAGCTCTATTAAAGTAGAGAGAGTGAAAAGTGAAAAGTGAGTAAAAATTCCAAAAAACATTTTCATATAGAAGGGTCAGGCGCCTAGCCAATCGGTCAAGCACGCACATTCCCGATCGGTCAGAATGCCTCAGCGCCTACCTGATTGGTCAAATCCCCCATAATCAATAAAAATCATTATTTTTTCCAATTCAAATCCATTCTTCTGCCAACTCAAATTAATTCTTCTCAAGTTGAATTCGTTCTTTTCAAATTCATTAATCACCAAAAATTAAAATCCATTGTCCTCCGCAAACCAAATCCAAAAATCAATCCTTGTTTCTCCTCTGTAAGTTGCAAAATTCAAAAATCCTTACCAAAATTAAGTTAACGATTCTTGACCTTCCTAAAGATTCGATGTATCGATAAATACCTTTTCTCGATAGGACACCTTCTCCTAACGATTCGGTGTATCGACAAACACCCTGTCCCATGCGGACACTTTCCTAAAGATTAGGTGTATTGAAAAACGCCTTGTCCCATGCGTACATTTTCCTAACGATTCGGTGTATCGACAAACACTTTAATCCCAGGTGGACACATTTCCTAAACGATTCGGTGTATCGACAAACAACTTGTCCCAAAAATGATTTATTGTGTCGGCAAACACCTTGTCCCAGGCGAACACTTTCTAAATAATTCGTTGTATCAACAAGCACCTTGTCACATGTGGACACTTTTCAAATAATTCAGTGCACCGACAAACACCTTGTCTCAGTAAGGTGTGTCGTCGTAATAACCTAGTGTTTCACCTCACCCCATGAGGACATGTCAGCATCTTCCGTAAGGCATCGCCACGTGAGAATTGCGACCCTTAGTGATAATCATACCAACTCTCTAAAAGGAGTAATCCAAAAACACCTCATCAGAGATGACGATAATCCACAGCAGTCGCACAACGGGTGTCTCTCTTTCCAACAGCTTTCGTCCAAAATAAACTCTGTTGTTGAGGAGCTCAATAGGCACCACATTTTTCTCCATAAAGAGAGCCACACCTGCTATGGACTTTCAAAGGCCCAAAAATCTAACCCAAGCTCATGGACACCTTCCCAAAAGTCCAAATACCTAAAACATCCCACATAATTACCCAACGGAATCAAACCATCCCAAAATGGGAATAAAAGCCCAGGGTAAAATGCACTTCGCCGATCAGTCAAGCACGCACAGTACCCATGAACGATTGGTAATTAACCCCAGATTTTTACCTATAAAGGAGGATTTCACCTACCAGTTGTGCCAATTAACTCTGCCATCTTAAATGCAGATCATTCTATTTATAAGCATTTTTTCTTCCAAAAAGCTTTAAAACTCTCTCCATTTGTCATCAAAACTCTCTTTAAGCTTAGATCTAGTGCTTTAACTTCTAGCCCCAGTTTCTCTCTCACCATCCAAGTCCAAAAAGAACAAAAAAAATTCCCCCCTTTTTACTTTTTTCTTCTTTAAGGTACTTCTTCTTTAAAAGTATCCTTAGATCTAAATCTAAAAAGGTCGATCCTAGGCTGGAATGCTGACAAAATAAAAAGGAGTTCACATAACTTTGCAGGTATGTGATCTCACTCTTTTATTTTAAAGTCCTGATACGAAAAAAAGGGTGGTGTTATGCTACACCAACACCCCCAAGATACATTATATGTGTTTATTTGTCATGTAAAGCCTAATCTTTTCTAAAGGTCATGTCCTAACTAGGTTGACTTTGATTATACCTATGGCATATACGTAGGCGTATTAGAGAAGCCTTGTCTCTAAAAAAAGATTTCAAGTCATGGACATACTCACATATTTTCATGCTTATTCTCAAAAATATAAACAAAAGGCCTTAAATTCATGGAATATTCTCATATAAGTTAGAGGGCCACTAGATCCAAGGATTTCATTTACAATTTTGTTCTTTATAGTGGAGTTTTGATCATTCCCTCATCATCGAGTGAAGTTATGGACGAATCAACCTTATCCAAGTTCCTTCATGAACTCAAACCATATACATTTTCAGATATATGTTTCACTCTTGAAACATCTCGAATGATCAAAGAAATGCTAGATCTCTCACATCGAGCCTCTATATCAGGTGAAATCCCTCTTGGTTGTTCACGAACTACGTGGACTTTGAATCACTCTGTGCGAGTATGTAGGCTCACTCAGACCACTGTCCGAGTGAACAAGTCCAACTTTGTACATATTTATCCATTGTCTATATGATCTGCACACACACATCCTACAATGCACTGCACATCCTTTGTATATACCAACTATTTGCATTTAATTATTTATTTTTACATAATAACATGCTAGCACGCATACTTTATATCTACATTTGATACCAAAAGGGTGGAAAGGATGCCAAAACCTTCCTGATCCGTAACCCAGACCCCGGACCTTCGACTTTCAGGTTAAACATGCAGACCACTTTCTATCACTAGGTCTCTACGAAGGCATACCCTTTATTTTGTCGATTTTGAGTAAAATAGGTTGGCGACTACATTTTTTTTCAAAAAGAGAGAACAAAAGGCAATGGGCCGCCTCGAGCTCTCATATGGGGAAATTTTGGTTACATCATACGTAACCCTAAGCTTAGGGATTACGTGTAAAAAGAATGAGGATTACTCTCTCACTTGTTTAAAGTGGGTCACGTGTCAATTTAGGGGCATTTCAGCCCAAATCACATGAGGGAGTTAATATATAATTAACATAATTAGGACAACACGACTAAAGACCAGTATTCTTAATTATGGAAAAAACTTAAAGGAAATGAAGTCAACTCGGTCCATAAAGCAGGAGATGTGTCACTCACTACCCCAAATATCCATGTGTTAATTCGGTCAATCTAGCCATGACCGATTATGCCAATACTCTCTTTACATGATATCTTGTGTTATTTTCATTTTTTGCACATTAATATAGTCATACTCAACAATGTTTGGGGGTCATTTACACAAGTTCCTTAGCGTGAAAATGTCACGTTTTGGTATAAAAACCTTCCTTGGTCCATTCTTAAGTTTAACATCTTATTTAAATTGCAAAAAAATTATCTAATTGATACATTCTCACTCATCCCTTATCTCTCTCATAAAACCCGAGATGAGATCTAGTTTTTTATCTCTTTCATTAAAACTTCTGCATGATATTTTCAAGTGTTCTCATCAAATCAACCTACAAAACATAATTTTATAATTTAACATCAAACATATTAATTTGAGAGGTCAAGAACGAGGAAAATTGAAGAATTACATTGAAAATATCATTTTGGAATTATGACTGGATGCTTTAGATATTAGAGTGGGTTGTGATCTATCTACGATACAGTTTTGGTTGAGAGTCCTTAAATAGGTGGATAAAGAGGATTGGACAATAGGGAGAGCATGTAAGGAAAATCAAACTAGCTATATGTATAATCTCTTGTAACATATTCAAATTCTAGTGGATTAGCATTGTGTCTCGAGGATTTTCTCCACAGGGAGTATTCCGCATAAATCCCAGTGTCATGATATTAATTTTGCATTTTCCTATATTCACTACATACAATCACACTACAATTTCATATCCTCAATGATTCTTGTTTTTAGATGTTGGAATATTTTATAATTTTAATTTGATTGATCAAAATTATCCCATTATTACTTAATCATCAATTGTTTGAAAATTGATCTAATTGATTTTAGTGAAGTTTGTTTTGGCAACTTCTGTGAGTGATCAATTTCATATACATATCTCGTTTCCTTTTTATTTATCAATTAATCATTTACTTAAAAATGATTTTTCTCATATAGGTATGGGTGTTGAATATTTATCTAAGTGAGTTTCGATTTGCCCTTAATAGCTCAAATTGGTAATTATTATTGTAACTCACTATGAGATTTGTTTTGGAACAAAATAATTTCATTTATAAATAATTTAATCTGAGATTGGAATGTTTATTTGATCTTTTCAAAAGTTGATCAACATTTTAATTTTAGCCAATAACAAGTTTTCACAAGAAATTTTTTAATTGTCTATAATTTATATGTCCCCTATTCACCCCTTGCAACAATGGCACACTAAACTCACTCATTTCAATTAGTATTAAAGCATGGGTGTTTTAGGGGGCTAACATTCTTAACAAGGTTGATGGGTCAATAGCTTCCCATTCTACCAAAAGTTATAGTTGTTATTAAAGACACGATTTTATTCTCATGTGTAGGAGGTGAGTCTACCCCATGGTACCTGAAGGGATTAAGATACGGGTAGTCCACGTCGCATAACACGTGGTACGTAGAGAATTGTAACAACATGGTCGTTCGTTGAACACGAATTATCTAAGGAGGAATCACTATGTATGATGATAATATGGTCGAATGTAATTTTTTGTATGACTCAATAGCTTAAAGAGATAAGATTGAAGATAGATCCCAACTACATCAAAAGAGCTCAAAACAATAATTCCTATAGTTAGGACTCCTGTATTAAATAGAGTAACCCTAATGCAAAAAAATATATAGCACAATATTATACCCACGGCTTGGACTCTTAGTTATCATTCTCTATCACTTCAAGTCATCTTCTTCCCATCGATCTAATATAAATATCTCCTTATTTTCCCCAAGAACATAGACAGGTTGGCCTACCAAACCACGTACATATTAAGTTTTGTTTGATATTGCACACATATTGTGGGGCCAAATTGGTATTTAGCATTACTGTAGGATTTATATCCTCTATAATTTGGTGTTGCTTATCGTAAACACTTTAAATCCCACCATTTATGAATACAAGCCCTCGATCAAAATGAGTGCACATCAATTTTATCACTCACATATTGGGAAGCGTATGCGATCTGAAGTATAAATTCTAAGGAGGGAAAAAACTCCGTCCAAAGAACCTCTTCCTCTAAATCGTGAAAGATCACATGGATCTGGTCCTAGTCTTCACCATAACACTCCATCCGAGAAGCCTCCTACAAGGAATGCTACGTGATGAATTGTTAATCTTTATATAAGGAATGATCGAACAAACGTGATGAGGAAAATTATTAATTGAAGAAAAATTTGACCAATTAGTTTAAAGGGTGTGGGTATAGTTCCCAAAACCTTTAACACCAAAGAGGGAGAAGAATTCGGTCTCTTAGAACCCATCCTGCTAATCACAACAATAGAGCAGCTAGGTTCAAAAATCTACAAGTGGCAAGCCCTAATTATCCCCAATTGGGGAACTCCTTTATCCATAAATCAATCGGTTATGGAGGCCGACAAGATCTACAAGTTGAATCCAGCCACAGTAATAGTTTGGCTAAAATTTAGCCTCCTATGAGGAGAGTCAATCATGAGGACCAACATAAATTTATCAAGAAATAATTAGAAGGACGTTTGAATCCACCTAGAACAAACGCCAAAAGATCTTCAGAAGGGATTTCGGTTATGGATCCTCCCCCCTTTACAATTGATATAGAATCATCAGATCCCCAAAATAAGTTCTCTGTGTCAAAAATCACATCATATGATGGAAAATCGAATCTTGTCCATCATATCAGGCATTATAGGAAATTCAAGTCCCTCTGGAGCCATCGGGATACCCTAATGTGTCGTGTGTTCCCATATACTTTGGGATAGATTTGCCTTAAGTGGTTTAAGAACATATCCCCTAGATCTATCTCCTCTTTTAGAGAATTACTCAAGAAGTTTACTACTGATTTTATCACCGCCAGCAAGACAGTGAATAAAGTTGACTCAATCACTTTCAAAAGGAAGAAAGGAGAGTCTCTCATGAAGTACACTCAGAAATACTATGAGTTATTCAATGAAATTAACAATTGCAATGAGAAATTGTGAATTTATTCTTTTAAATTTAGTATTGCCAGATCTGAAGATCTTTATCAATCTCTCACTAAGAAGCCCACGTCATCAATGGATAATCTGATGGTACGTATCAAAAAGTATTCCAGGGTAGAGGACGAGCTCCTAAATATTGAGAATCAGGTTGAGACGCCTTTTAATCCATTCAATAATAACTACATGAAGAAATGATCAAAGGTTGGATCACATACAATCTACGAAAAAGGAGAGGCAAGAACCCTCAGTGAAGATTAAGGATGTCGACTAATGAGAATGCCAACTAAACAGTTGACACCCTTTTAAGGATTCAATCTATAAGTTCCTTCCTTTGATAAAGGACAATCCTTACTACAAGAATACCCCCAAGATTTCCAACAATCCACATGAGATAGACACTGATTTATATTTAACTTATCATTAGGATTATGGCCATAAGCGTCACCTTAAAGACCATGACCAAGATGTCCATCTTAAGAAATACATTGACGTCGAAAAAATAAAAGCATTTGGTTGGGTCAATGCCATGTAAAATAAGAATTATGATGACCTTCCTCCATTAGTAAGGATCATAGTTATACATGGCTACATTGATCCCTCTTAGTCCACGGTTAATAAGATTTGGCATATAATCAGAATTGCAGTCAGCGTACAAGAAGCATTTCAGGTCAAACTCTTTATTCAGTCCTTAGCAAAATGGAACATAAGGAGATGGATTTTGACTGAGTAATAATGTTCTCTTATGATGGTATCATTGGCATCAACATTCCTCATAAGGGCGCGTTGGTTCTCACTCTCATAGTAGCTAACTTTGACGTTAAAAAGATACAAGTTGTTCAAGGGAGTTCTTCGAAAATTATTTATGCCAACCTTATCTACAATATTAGATACATCCAAGACCTGGATACTAAAGTAGCCCTTTAATCAAGTTATAATGGAAACGTGGAGATACCTCATGGGAATTTCAAATTGTTGGTTTAGGTTGGCTCGGTTAATTATGAAATTTAGTTTCACATTATCGAATCTGCATCGCCTTATAACTTCATTTTAGGCAGGGAATGGTTTCACACCATGAGAGTTGTGTCTTCCTCGTTTTGCCGAAAACTAAAATTTGAAACCAGCTAAGGAATCGTTGAAGTCAGAGATGCTTAGGTATCATCACACCTTTATTTTATCATTTCCATTAATCATAACAGGCCTAATCAAAAAAGAGTCAAGACAAAGATTATTCAAAGAACGGTCATCCCAAATAGAAACTAAATGGAACAAGGTTGGGAGTGGAAGAGACTAGACTCACCCCCGCTAATCGAGTAATGGAGGAACTCAAAGTTTCTCATCTAGACTCATCAAAGCCAAAGAATACTTTCATGATCGTCTTTGAACTACCGAAAGAAGAGGTTGAATAACTCATTTGTTTCCGTAGAATTAATGCTAACGTTTTCACATGTATTCCGTATTATCTTCTAAGGATCAAACCAGACATAGATCAGCACCAACTTCACGTGGGTCCTTCATGTAAGCCTATCAAGAACCCCAAGAAATTAGCTCTAGAGAACATTAAAGTAGTTTAGGATCTAATTCATTCCGGCTCCATCAAATAAGTTGGATCTCTAAAAGAATAGTGGAAAGTGGTGAGTCTGTGTTGATTTTATATATTTTAATAAGGCGTGCTTGGAAGATAAATTTCCTCTTTCTAGGAATGACCAGCGCATGAGATTTTTGTATGCTTACTCAGGTTACCATCAGATACCCATGTTCGGACCTAGCCAAGAGAAGACCTACTTCACCACTTTGGAACATTACTTCTATAAAGTCATGTAGTTTGGCCTCAAGAATA
This sequence comes from Sambucus nigra, assembly GCA_949130495.1. Lineage (NCBI taxonomy): Eukaryota > Viridiplantae > Streptophyta > Magnoliopsida > Dipsacales > Adoxaceae > Sambucus > Sambucus nigra. The sequence goes on along the minus strand of OX422219.1, from coordinate 344,077,838 downwards.
CCGGGTAAACATACCAGCGTCTTGTGACAAAAATGTTTAGGAAGCATATCAGATCCACCATGGAAATTTACATTAATAACATGCTTGCCGAAGTAAACATTCAGCTGACCACATCAAAGATCTCTCTCGCACCTTCAAGATCCTAAGGGATTACATGATGAAGTTGAACACCTCCAAGTGTGCCTTTGGGGTCAGCTTAGGCAAAATTCTTATGGTACCTTATGACCTAAAGAGGAATCAAAGATAACCCCAATTAAATCATAGCCTTATAGGATATAATAAGCCGACCACTGTTAGAGATGTCCAGGTCTCGACTGGGATGCTAGTGGCCCCCAAAATATTCATGTATGCATCATTTAATAAGTGTCGGGATTCCTTTCAAGCGTAAAGAAGGATAATACTACAATCTGGACACAAATACGATGAAGAATTAGAAAGGATCAAGCAGTACTTGGGATCTCCCCAACTATTATTGACGTCGGTCAGTGGTGAGAAGATCCACATATATGTGGATATTTCCTAGCATGTGACCAACGGAGCATTGGTTTGGTCTGAAGATAGAGAGTAGCATTCAATCTATTACGTCAACCACACCATCCTAAAGCCTAAAAGGAGATACATTTCCATTGAGAAGTTAGTTTTATCACTAGTGATGTCATCAAATACGACATTATTTTAACATCCACACCATAGTCGTCCTCACATTTTTCCCTCTCAAGAAGTTCGATATGTCTAATAGCATGACTGGGTGTTCATTGGAGTTATCCCGAGTTGATATCGTTTACGAGCCTTGAACTTGCATAAAGGGGAAAGTATTGGACAACTTCATTATTGAATCCTTCAATAGTCTAAAGGAAGAAGATATCAAGCCGAGGCCCCTCCAAGAGATGTTTAGCCTAGAAAAAATTAATCAAACACCTAAGTGGAGGCTACTTGTTGATGGAAAATCTAATGAGCGGGGAATTATAGTAGGAATATTTTTCATCACCCAATAAAGATGCCTCATTAAGAAAGAATTTCAACTTAGATTCAAGGTTCAATCAACATAGTAGAGTATGAGGCAATGATAATTGGCCTTAAGAGGGCAATCGTCATGGGAACGTAAGATATTTCCATTCACTGTGACTTTCGTATGATCAGCAACCAATTAAGTAGAGAATTTAAGGCCAGAGATCCCAAAATGCTCGCCTACCGAGATAAATTAAGGAAAATCCTCAAGAGCTTAAGATCAAAATCAATCCAATGGTTGTCGAGGAACTACAATAGTCATGCTGACACCCTGGGCACATTTGCTTCAGTAATGGATACCGATTTAAAGGGGACAATTAAGGTTGAATATATTAGTTGATCAAGCATCGATGAACCAGAATCAGGGACAAATGCCATGCGGATCTATTTGTCCCCATATTTTATAGACCCCGTCATAACTTATCTAGAGAATGGATACCTCTCCCAAGACAATAAGGATTCCCACAAACTGAAAATCTAGTCAGACATATTTTGCCTTAATTTATAGGGAAAACTCTATCGGCGCCCCCTACTCAAATGCGCTCATCAAGATCAGGTAGGCAGAATCCTAAGTGTGATACACGAAGGTAGTTATGGTGTACAGGAAGGAGGAAAGTATTTGTTCTACATGGTGGTTTCACAAGGGTATTAGTGGCCTTTTATGCAAAAAGATATGAGTTAGTTCGTCCAAAAGTGCCCCAACTTATAAGAGTTTTCACTTATTATTAGTAAATTGATCGACAACCTCAACCCTCTCACAAGTCCATGGACTTTCTCATAATGGGGCATGGATATTGTGGGACCTCTAGCCATGACTTCTGAAAATCAAAGGGTTCTTGGTCACTACAACTAACTATTTCACTAAATGGTTAGAGGGTAAAAAACTCACCCATATCAGGGAAGACGACACTAGACATTTCGTGTGGACAAAATAATCACCAAGTTTGACATCCCTATGGAATTATTATTAGACAAGGAGACTCAGTTCGATAATGACACATTCAAATATTTATGTTTGGAGTGTGGGATTCGTAATCAATATGCCTCAGTGGTCTTCCCAAAAATGAAACACGGGAAGGCAAAGATCACCAACAAGACTCTACTCGTCGGGATCAAATGGTGACTAGAGAATGCCAAATGAAAACGGTGGATGAACTCTCCTCTCACCTTGGGTTTTATAGAACGACTCTGAGGCCGATGGGGAACTTCCTACGCATTGGCTTATGGTATGGAAGCAGTCATTTATATAGAATTTGGCCTATCATCTCTCATGTTTGAAATATATGAGTGTGATAACAATGATGATCACCTAACCCATGAATAAGATATAGTCGAAGGACGAAGAGGGAAAGCTCTTATCCACCTAGCAACATACTAGTAAGAGCTTGCCAAACAACATGATAAGAAAATCAAGACTAAAGAATTCCAACTCCCATCCACTAAAAACCCCTCTGATTGGAAACTAGCTCCAAACTGAAGGGACCCTGTAGGATAGTCTCAAAAGTTGGGATCAACTCGTATCATTTAGAAGAGTTAGATGGGAAAATAATACTTAGGTCATGGAGTTCCATTAACCTTGGGAAATTATATCACTAAACATATTTTAAAAAAAAATTACAAAGTTTACCTGACTATCCATTATAAATATATGCATTAGTTTGACATAATTCTACCTTTCTAGTTGAACGTTACCAGAACCTACCTGGAAATAGTGGTACAACACAAGTTTGGATTGGTCCGCTTAGAATAGTCATAAACTCACCAAATAATGGGTGGTGCGACTTAGAATAAGTCGTTTCGCCTAGAAAAAGAAAAATGCACTTGAAAATGGTGGTACAGCCCAACTTTGGGTTGGTCGACCTAGAATACGCATAAACCCACCTAAGAATGGGTGGTACGACTTAGAATAAGTTGGTTTAGCCTAGAACGGGTAAAAATTGACCTGAAAGTGGTGGTACAATCTAACTTTGAGTTAGTTGACCTAGAATAGGCATAAATTCACCTAAGAACAGGTGGTACGAAATAGAATAAGTCGATTTCGCCCAGAATAGGCATAAATCCACCTGAAAATGGTTAATACAACCCAACTTTGGGTTGGTCGACACAAAATAGGCATAAATTCACCTCAGAACGGGTGGTACAACTAAAAATAAGTCAATTTTGCCTAGAACAGGCAAAAACCCACTTGAAAATAGTGATAACCCAAGTTGGGTTGGTCAGCCTGGAATAAACCTAAGCCTACCTGAAAGCAAGTGGTATGAGATCAAGTTAAAATAAATGTCAAATTATTGATTAAATTTCACTAATTAGTGGAGTTGGTCATAGACCTACCCTCCATCGATTATAGATCAAGTTAAATATGAATCCTAACTTATTGATTAAAATTTCACAAGTCATTGGAGTCGATCATGGACCTACCCTCCGTCGATTATAAATCAAGTTAAATATGAATGTTAACTTATTGATTAAATTTTACATGTCAGTGGAGTCAGTAAGAGACCTACCCACCACCGATTATACATCAAGTTAAAAATATGAATGTTCACTTATTAATTAAATTTCAGAAGTCAGTGGAGTCGGTCACAGACCTACCCTCCACCAGTTAGAAATCAAGTTAGATATGATGTTAACTTATTGATTGAATTTTACGAATTAGTTGAGTCAGTCATAGACCTATCCTCTACCAATTAGAGATCAAATTAAATATGAATGCTAACTTATTAATTAAATTTTGAACGTTATTTGAGTTGGTAAAAGACCTACCCTCCACCGATTGTATGCATAAATAACCAAAAACATTCATCATGTACCGGAGGGTAGGGAGTAGAGAAGGAGGTAAGTCAGTGAGCGAAGCAATATCTTTAATCTCAAAAGAAGGAACTCAAATGTGATACCTCATTTTTATAGGTATAGGTATGAGCCAATTAGTATGGCGTGCATGACCGAGTTAGGGCCACACGATGCCATTTTCTTAAGCAAGATGCCATTTTATTGCAACATGTGGCCCATCTTTTATCCACTTCTCCAACTTTTATCTTGTTGGAAAATTGGAGTTAGAAAGCTGTCCATAATTTTCTGGACAGAATTTTGAGCAACTTTGAGCTCAAATTAAGGTGGGACCCACACTACGATAATTGTGGGACCGTATACGAACGCGTTCTCCTTCGCAATGAGATTAATGTAGTATATTCATATGTCCAATTTCAATAAGTTATGAATGATAAATATGTTCCCAAAGTGACTTACAAAGCAATAAAAGTTAATGAATTTGGTATGTTTTAACTCTTGTCCCACATTGGAAGAGTAGTGGGAAGTTGATGAGTTAATAACACCCCAAGTATGGACTAAGGCTTGGATACCTTGGGGTATCCCAACTCTTTGAAGGGGAGATGGCCTACACTATGCATGTGTTGGGCTTGGCCCAAAAGCCCACACGCGCGTGTCGTCCGATCGGCTCGGTCGGTTCGGTGTTAGGCCTCCGTTTTAATTTAACTTTCTAGGCTTTAATTGTTAATTAATTATGAAATTAATTAATAATTAATTAATTGTGTGTCGGTTAATTCTAAGGGTCAACAGTTAACGAAATTAACTGTTTTAACAGTTAAATTCGATTTTGATTGTTCCCAACAGTCAAAATATTTGCAATAAATTAAATCTTTCCTCTACAGTTTTTGACTACTGAAAAATTGCCCTCACATAATTTCAAAATTATGTGACATCTTTTTCCAGAAAATAAATCCTCTATCGCTGCTACTGCATACATCTCATACATATTATCTCTTTCGTCTCGTTGAGTACAAAACACATAATTGTGTTCGAAGAAATTAATCATAGTTGTGCTACTTGATTAATTTGAAAATTCGTTCTATATTGGGAGACAATTATTCATTACATTTAGCACGTTGTGGAGGGAATAAATTTGTCTTAAGGAGACTATCCTAAACAGGGCTCGAATTATTTCTTCTCTATTCTAAAATTTATTTCTGCAAATTCAAGTAAGTGTTAATTTTCTGTAATTTCGTTTTATTTCTGTAATTATATTAATTATTCATAATTCTGTACATTTGAAATTAATAAATTTATTTTTTGTTCTACTGTTTTGTAGTGTACAGAAATTTTTTATTACAGAAATTTATTTGTTGAAAATAAATCTGTTTTGACAGAAAAAATGAATTAAATTATCGTTTTATTGCAGAAATTAATAAAATAGTTTTGGTACGTAAATTAATTTCTATATTGTTTATATATTTTGTTTTAGAAAATAAACTTAATTTGTAAATTTTTGTTAAAATCTGTTTATGTAAAAAAATTAATCTTAAAATTATAATTCTGTTTTGTACGGAATTCCTTTTATTATTAAAAATTAGTGTGACACAGATTTTATTTTGTATAAATTTATGTTTATATTATAGTTTAATTCTGAATATTATTTGGAATTCTTTTGAAATTCATTTATTGTGAATTATATTTGGAGGAAATTAGTGCACAGGATTTTGTATTCTGTTTTGATTAGTTCATTTATATATGAATTTTAACATTGATAAAAAAATTTGTTTTTGTAACAGAAATGGAATCGCAACGTACGAACACTATTCCTGCTAATGTGACTGTCACCAACACAAATGTGATTGCACCCGTATCTATGACACACGGGGAGAAACCGAAAAAGTTCAATGGCGCTGACTTCAAACGTTGGCAAGGACAAATATATTTCTATCTCACTACCTGCCAACTGGGTAGGTTTGTATATGAAGATTGTCCCTCTATTCAAGAGGGAGGTGACTGTGAAAAGGTTACTGCTGTTGATGCTTGGAAGCATTCGGACTACCTATGCCGAAATTATATTCTGGCCTACTTGGACAAGACATTGTATCATGTCTACAGCACGATCAAGACATCCAAGGAATTGTGGAATTCTTTGAAAAAGAAGTACAAAACTGAAGATGCTGGGATGAAGAAATTTATCGTCGGGCGTTTTCTGGACTTCAAAATGGTTGACTCTAAATCAGTGATCTCGCATGTGCAAGAACTCCAAGTGATCCTCCACGACATTTATGTTGAAGGGAATGTCACTTAGTGAAACTTTCCAAGTTGCTGCAATTGTTGAAAAATTGCCACCATCTTGGAATTTTTTCAAAAATTATCTCAAGCACAAGCGAAAGGAGATGAATGTGGAGGAGTTGGTGGTCAGGCTGAGAATCGAAGAAGATAACCGTGAGTCTCAAAAGAAAAGTGGGAAGAATCCAATGGATATGAAGGTCCATGTTGTTGAAGGTTCTAAGAAGAACAAATGAAATAATGATGGGGAAGGCAATTCCAAACAGAATAAGAATAAGTTCAAAGGCAAATGCTACAACTGTGGTAAACCTGGACACCGCTCAAGCGAGTGTCATAAGCCTAAGAAGCGAAATCGAAATAATCCTCAAGCAAATGTAACTGAGGGTGAGAATATCGCCAATGACGTGGCATATATGAATCTTTCTGTCATGGTCTCTGAACGTAACTTGGTCTGAAATACCAAGGAATGGTGGGTGGACACTGGAGCCACACGACACATTTGTGCAAACAAATGGATGTTCTCCACCTACAAGCCATTGAAAAATGAGGAGAACCTCTTTATGGGAAATTCTTCCACTTCTAAGGTGGTGGGACAAGGAAAGATTGCTCTAAAAATGACTTCTGTAAAGGAACTTACTCTCAACAATGTTCTTCACGTGCCTGATATCCGAAAGAATATGATTTCTGGATCTCTCCTGACTAAAATTGGTTTCAAGCTTGTGTTTGTGTCTGATCACTTTGTGTTGCCAAATAATGACATGTATGTAGGAAAGGGATACCTAAATGAGGGGCTCTTTAAAATCAATGTTCTTACTGTAATCCCAAAAACATTTGTTTCAATGAATGAAATTGCAAGCCCTTCTTACTTGATTGAGTCATCTAATATTTGGCAAGCTAGATTAGGACATATTAATTTTGATACATTGCGTAGATTAATTAACTTGGAAATTTTGCCAAAATTTAATATTGATAAAAATCATTAATGTGAAATTTGTGTGGAATCTAAATTAGCTAGATTACCTTTCCATTCTATTGAAAGGATAACTGAACCTTTAGATTTAATTCACACTGATATTTGTGATTTAAAATTTGTTCAAACTAGAGGTGGGAAAAAGTATTTTATTACCTTTATTGACGATTGCACAAAATATTGCTATGTATATTTATTACATAGTAAAGATGAGGCTATTAATGCATTTAAACAATATAAAAATGAAGTTGAGAATCAATTAAGCAAAAAGATAAAGGCTATTAGGAGTGATAGAGGAGGTGAATATGAATATCCATTTGAGGAATTTTATTCTGAAAATGGGATTATTCATCAAACAACCGCTCCTTATTCTCCGCGATCGAATGGTGTTGCTGAACGCAAAAATTGTACTTTGAAAGAGATTATGAACTCAATGTTATTAAGTTCAGGAGCTCCACAAAACTTATGGGGGGAAGCCTTACTTTCTGATAATTACATTCTCAATAAAGTACCTCGCAAGAAGACTCACGAGACACCTTATGAATTATGGAAAGGTCGAAGACCTTCCTATAAATATTTACGAGTGTGGGGGTGCTTAGCCAAAGTGATGGTTCCTAAACCTAAAAAGGTAAGAATAGGGCCAAAAATTGTGGATTGTGTATTCATCGGTTATGCTACTAATAGCAGTGCATATCGATCTCTAGTTTGTAAATTTGAGATTTCGGATATTCATGTAAATACGGTTATTTAATCGAGGGATGCTTCATTTTTGAAAATGAATTCCCGTATAACATGACCCGAGAATCTGGTCCTTCTAAAAGGACAAATCAAGCTACTACAAGTGGTACTCATCAACCTATTGAATCAATAGAGGATGAACCAAGACGTAGTAAAAGAGCAAAAACCTCGACTTCTTTCGGTCCGGATTTTCTAACATATTTGCTAGAAAATGAACCTCAATCGTATAAAGTAGCCATATCCTTACCCGATGCTTCCAATTGGAAAGAAGCAATTAATAGTGAAATTGAATCCATATTACAAAATCATACATGGGAACTAGTGGATCTTCCACCGGGTTCAAAACCGTTAGGCTATAAATGGATCTTCAAAAAGAAGTTGAAGGCCGATGGATCAATTGATAAATATAAAGCTAGACTTATAGCTAAAGGCTATAGGCAAAAGGAAGGGTTGGATTACTTCGACACATATTCACCGGTAACAAGAATAACGTCCATTCAGATGATAATAGCAATAGCTGCTATTAATGGACTTGAAATACATCAAATGGATGTAAAAACTACATTCTTAAACGGTGAACTATACGAGGAAATTTATATGGAGCAACCTGAAGGGTTCAAGTCTCCCGGACAAGAAGGAAAAGTATGTAAGCTTGTTAAATCACTTTATGGATTAAAACAAGCACCTAAGCAATGGCATGAAAAATTTGGTAATGCAATGTTATCAAATGGTTTCAAAATTAATGGATGCGATAAATGTGTTTACTTTAAATACATTCAAAATGGATATGTCATTGTATGCCTCTATGTTGATGATATGCTTATCATGGGTAGTAACTTGGAAATTGTCAAAACTACATAACAAATGTTGAGTAGTAGATTTGACATGAAAGATTTGGGAATCGCCGATGTTATATTAGGAATTAAAATTTCTAAAACATCGGATGGACTTATATTATCTCAATCTCATTACATAGAGAAAGTACTTGAAAAATTCAAGAAGTATGATATTAGTCCTACCAAGACACCTGTAGATGTAAATTTACATCTAGAAAGAAATAATGGTGAAAGCATATCTCAACTAGAATATTCTCGTATTATCGACAGTTTAATGTATATCATGAACTGTACACAGCCGGACATAGCATACTCAATAAGTAATCTAAGTCGATTTACGAGTAATCCAGGGAGAGATCACTGGAAAGCAATATTGCGAGTTTTGGGTTATTTGAAATATACTCAAAACTATGGACTGCACTACTCAAAATATCCAGCTGTTCTTGAAGGACATTGCGATGCAAATTGGATATCCAATACAAAAGTCTGTAAGTCTACGAGTGGGTATGTGTTTACCCTTGGAGGTGCAGTCGTATCTTGGAAATCCTCAAAACAAACGTGCATTGCTAGATTGACAATGGAATCCGAATTCAGTGCACTAGACAAAGCTGGAGAAGAAGCTGAATGGCTTCGAAATTTCTTAGAGGATGTTCTAAATTGGTCTAAACCTATGCCCGCAATATGTATACATTGCGATAGCCAATCAGCGATTGGAAGGGCACATAATCACATATATAACGGAAAGTCACGACATATTCGTCGTCGACACAATACCATTAGACAACTTCTCTCAAATGGAATTATCTCAATTGACTATGTAAAGTCAAAAGATAATATATCGGATCCACTAACGAAAGGTTTAAACTGAGAGCAAGTTGAAAGATCATCAAGAGGAATGGGTCTAAAGCCTATAAATAAATAAGAATCAATATAGTGGCAACCCAACCTAGCTGACTAGAGATCCCAAGATCTAGGTTTAATGGGCAAACCGAACTACGTTGTATTCAGTAAGCACTAAAGGATATTTAATCCTATCCATTCCAAAGATGAGACAGTGCACATCTGCCGCGAAATTAGGATAAGTTATGCTTTTAATGACATCTATATCTTAGTATGTCTAAGTGGGGTATTGCAGGATACTCTTTATGAAAGTCACCTAAGTGAGTAAGAAGGGGGCCACTTCTAAGAGAATAATGAAAGGCATATTCTCTAAAATACTCACGGAACCAAGTGGTGTTCATGGCCAAAATGAACACAAACATGAGAACCAACTGTGTTGAAGAATTATTGTGTGAATACTATTGTCTAGGTTTACAAAAACGGTTGACGGTTCAAGGACGTGAAGTCTACTGATTAACCAAGTAAATCTGATGGTATATCACTAAGGAAAGTTCAAGGCCACTAGGCTACTTCTCCCGAGGCAACAAGTCTTCAGTTTTACTCAACCTGTGTATGCATCTGCATTGCATATGTTCTGTTTTATTTATAGCGATATATCATTCATATGGGGGATTGTTGGAAAATTGGACTTAGAAAGTTGTCCAGAATTTTCTAGACAGAATTTTGAGCAATTTTGAGCTCAAATTAAGGTGGGACCCACACTACTATAATTGTGGGACCGTATACGAACGCGTTCTCCTTCGCAAGGAGATTAACGTAGTATATTCATATGTCCAATTTCAATAAGTTATGAAGGATAAATATGTTCCCAAAGTTACTCACAAAGCAATGAAAGTTAATGAATTGGGTATGTTTTAACTCTTGTCCCACATTAGAAGAGTAGTGGAAAGTTGATGAGTTAATAACACCCCAAGTATGGACTAAGGCTTGAATGCCTTGCGGTATCCCAACTCTTTGAATGGGAGCTAGCCTACACTATGCATGTGTTGGGCTTGGCCCAAAAGCCCACACGCGCGCGAGCGCGCCGTCCGTCCCGCCGGCTCGACTCGGGCTTGGGCTTGGGCTTGGGCTTGGGCCGTTTTAATTTAACTTTCTGGGCTTTAATTGTTAATTAATTACGAAATTAATTAATAATTAATTAACTGTCTGTCAGCTAATTCCAAGGGTCGACAGTTAACGAAATTAACTGTTTTGACTGTTCCCAACAATCAAAACATTTACTATAAATTAAACATTTCCCCTACAGTTTTTTACTACTCAAAAATTGCCCTCCCATAATTCCGAAATTATGCACCATCTTTTTCCAGAAAATAATCCATATATTGCTGCTACTGCATACATCTCATACATATTATCTCTTTGGTCTGGTTGAGTACAAAACACAGAATTGTGTTCGAATAAATTAATCATAGTTGTGCTACTTGATTAATTTGGAAATCCGTTCTATCTTGGGAGATAATTATTCATTACCTTTAGCACGTTGTGGAGGGGATAAATTTGTCTTAAGGAGACTGTTCTAAACAGGGCTCGAATTATTTCTTCTCTATTCTAAAATTTATTTCTGCAAATCCAAGTAAGTGTTAATTTTCTGTAATTTCATTTTATTTCTGTAATTATATTAATTATTCATAATTTTGTACATTTGTAATTAATAAATAGTAAAAATAACATATCTTTCCGTTACCACACTCTAGAGAAGTAAGTTATAACTATGATAGGAATAAGGCACAAAGTACTATAGTCTTGCATATTAGTACTCTGAACATAATTTGTGAATTATCACACCATATCAGCTCATGTCAAAAGATATTATTATAGCATAGAAAATAAAAAGTTGTTTCAAACGTTTAAAAAACTGCGAAAATTTACATCCCCTTTTCTTTTAAATTAGATTATTATAACAGCTTCATCATCTTCATCAAATCCAGAAATTTCATCGAGGGTATTGAGGCTATCCACCTTAACCACAAATACTCCTGATTACTGACCAAGTCATATCCATTAACGAAAGCTATTAAGTGGGTCCGTTTGACATGGGTTGGGGTTTTGTGAATGTGGTTTTTTTAGGTTTGGTTTCAATGACTCTTTGAGGGTATTTAGGTATGAGAAAATACGGATCCATGGGTATTTACCAGCCAAAAGACACCAGTAACATGGGATTGAAGCATTGGCTTTACAAATGAAGGGTATTCAGATTTTAATTTTGATTCTAACTATTGTGCTTTCTCCATAGCAAACTCCCTATCTTCATCAGATATTCGACAAATCCCTCTTGCTACTACTACCATAACTGAACATCACAAATGTATAAGCAACCACTACTACATTTATTTAATTTCAAAATGATAAATAAAACGTAACATTTAGGCCTTGTTTGCGAGTTCTTATTTTGGAGAGAAAAGAAAGGAAATGAAGGGAAAGTGTGTTTCCTTTCCTTCATTTGGGAGTTTAAGTAGGAAAGGAAATGACTTTCTCTCGTTTGGGAGTTTAAAAGGAGAGAAAAGAAAGAAATTTTTTTTTAAAACTTTCCCTTCCTCTCTCTTCAAAACTTTCTTTCCAAATCGGAAAGAAATGGAGAGAAAGGAAAGTTTTTTTATGAATTGTTCCTTTTTTCCCTTAAAAAAAATATTTTCCTCCCAAACTCCCAAACACAAGAAAGAAAATTATTTTCTTTTCTCTCCCAAACTCCTTTATCTTCTCTTCTTTTCTTTTCTCTCTTATTAATTTTCCTTTCTTTTATTTTCTCTCCTAATAAAATTTTTCTTTCCTTTCTTTTCTCTCCAAAACTCCCAAACGAGCCCTTAACAAACCTCTTCCGCTTCCCCAAAGATTCAATTGGTTCCTGTAAAAAAAATAATTAGCTTTATAGGTCATATGAGGTAAATATATCATTTTAGAATTTAGAGACATTAGTATTACAAGAGAGAGAGAGAGAGAGAGAGAGAGAGAGAGAGAGAGGTGACTTCTTTATAAATAGGGGTGGCTTGTCTGCAACACGATTGGATCTTCTGAGTGAAGAGAGGTTTAGTGGGGATGGAGGCACACGGAGCTTAACCTTCCTCATCTGCTGAGAAAAATAAATTAGTGAGTGAAATATTGGAAATGTTAGGGGGGAAGGAATGAAAAGGGGCCAGACCTCAGAGATATTGGTGGTAGGAGTGCGAAGAAGCAAATTGTACAATTAATACCGACGGTTGCCTCACAACTATGAGAGCCTCTTGATTATTTAGCTGACGTGGATAGACTTGAACATGACAGCTGGCGTGGATAGCCTGAGATTGAGGCTCTTAATCACTTGTATAGCATTTTATAGTAGGAATAATGTTATGGATACAAAGTAACTTCACAAAATCTTCACAAAAAAGTAGTATTATTGGTGCCCTGGCGAGATCCCATACCACAAGGCAATGTTTAATAGGTAGGTGAGAGAATAAGTGGAATCCACATCAGATTTTGTGGAGATTTTTGTACTCATATCATTATTCTTATAGTAGTATAGAGACTAGATTGCACTTGGACCATCTCCATGACAAATGAGCATTTTTACTCCCCCAAAATGCTTTAATGCTCCCCCAAAAAGGTGACTTGCTCAAGGCATTTGGCATATTCAACATTTTTGCAGCATCTCTTTTCTCGCACGCTTCTCAGCGACTTGACAATTGAAATGCGACAGCAAGATAAGTATAATTTTTCCAAAAGAAAAACTACTTAGATTTTACAAATAGAGTGACATTTTAATCATAATTTTAAAACGACTGAAAAATGGTTTATTTTCATTAAAAGAAAGTGTGAAATATTTCTTTTAATATGAAAAACTAAGCATTGTAGTTGTCTAAATGAAGGGATGGGACCAGGTGATTATGTCGTAGTACACATTCCAGCTGCCATGCATAACCCTTGTAACACCCCGTAATTTTGAGCATATAGGATTTAGTTAAATTGGTGATTTAGCATTTATTTAAATCGGTGATTGGGGATCTGTTTAATTCGTAGAAATTATTTAATTTGATGATTTAGAGTTTAAATTAATTCGATCTATTTTAATTTCACGCGTGTCGTATTTTGAGGTGGAAATAAGATGATTTTATAAAGTGACTCGGATGAAGATTTAGATGTCACGATTGATTCCAAAAGTTTAAAATAGTCGTGGCCAGTCAGTCGAAGGACATGCAGCGCCACCTGCATATGACGGAGTGCAGTGACACTCATAAATAGTTCTTGGCAACATTCAAGCTAGTGGGCGCAGCTTTGTAGTGGTGGGATTCTATGACCACCGCAAAGCAGAGAGATGTGATGAGCATAAGAGAGTTTTTGGTGCAATTTGACTGCAAGTATTTTTCGTCCGCTATTCAGGGGCAGAGATGCGGCGGAAGTTTATCAATGTGTCTTAAGGAGATAGGACCGTGGCTGAATACAAGGAAGAATTTACTCGATTTGCAAATTTGGTGAAAGATGAGGTAAACATTTAGAGCAAAGAATGCATAAGTTCATGGAAGGACTTACCTGGAAGATCCAACAACACTTGTTGGGTAATCCGATGTTGGAAACATATGCGGATGTTGTTAATGCAGCACTACTTCATTGCCAGAATCAACGATTTCATATGAAGTATAGCAAAAGAGTCAGTGGGTCCAATTAGACCGGAGAGGTAGATGGGAACGGTTCCCGTGGGGCACAACAGCAAGAGTAGGATCTCCAGCAAGGGAACCAAGCCAAGAGGTTTAGGTCTGGGAGGTTATCGATCCGATAGTGTTGGATTCAGGCAGGGTCAGCAGGGCCCTCACCAGCAGCAACAGTAGCATTTCGTTCCTCGGGGCAGCTAGGGTCAAGGGAATGGCGGGGAGGCCAATAAGGAGAGGATCAGTGGCAGGGATCTGGGAAATGTTTCGTTTGTAGATAGACAGGCCATAGGAAGAGAGATTACCCTAAGCGAGGCAGGGGGAAACCACAGGATGAGGTTCTCGATGTACAACTATTGTAGCGGGTATGGGTCAGTTTGGACACGAGGATTACGATCAGGAGCCCATCGACCAGACAATGCAGCTAGCACTTGAAGGAAAATTGTCTTTATTATCTTATGAGCATGATAGATTTTAATGACATGGGGGCGTCACGATGTAAGATTATTAGCACTAGAATTCGCGAGTGAGTCGAATTTAGTGGGTGTGTTGGTCGTAATAGCGTTATTGTGTATATATGTAGTTAATTACCCTGGAAGTAACGAGGATTTTTGGTGTCGCCTGCGAGAGAGAGGGTGTGTACACTAAGAGGATAGTTGCACTACGTGTTAGTTACTGCTTTCGAGAATTAAGAGAAATTAGTATACTATTTTTCGAGTATCGACTGTTAGCGATGATTTGAGCAAGAGTTTATTGCGATAGTAGGACTTTAGGTTGGTTGTCCCAGCGTATGATTTATTTTGCTAGGTATCACATGAAAGAGGGTCGAGACTATATATACGTGTATATATGTTATAATGTGTTGCATGATAGACTTATAGAAGTATATTTGTATGGTTATATTTAATCCCGGTGAGTATGGATGTTTACTGATGTGATTCAGGGTATGTTGGCTTTTTATCGAGCGGAGAGATATAGCTCGTGATTTATCCGCGCTACAAAACTAGTTATAGTAAGAGCGTTGTGATATATGTTGTCTTTTGTAACATGAGAGTGGATGAGTATACTTTTATGTCGAGGGACGGATATTTGGGGGTACCTGCTATGAACTGAGGGCCTAACGGATCTCGACGACTAGCAATGTTAAGTAGTAGTGTATCGGGGGTTCCTTGTTTGGATTTCGCTTTGCGAGACATCCCACACATGAAACTTATCGCAACGTCAGAAGTGGGGAGATGTTTGGCCATTAGGACATGAGTTTAGTATCGTAGTTATTGTACATTTATGCAGTTATATCTGAGGAATGATAACTATGTTATATATTGAGGCTAATGGAGTCGGGTAACATTGGAGCAGTTATGCACGAGTATATGGTGTATGGACGCCCTGGGTAGTTAAATTCTTTTCAATATTATCCGAGATTAGAGGAAATAGAAGTATGCGTGGAGATCTTCAGAGTACGTGATTAAGGTAGTGTAGAAACCTTGGAGTACTAGTCTTATATGAATTTCAATGACAAAATTCCTTTGTAAGGGAGGAAGTATGTAACGCCCCGTAATTTTGAGAATATAAGATTTAGTTAAATTGGTGATTTCGCATTTATTTAAATCGGTGATTTGGAATTTATTTAATTCGGAGAAATTATTTAATTTGATGATTTAGAGTTTAAATTAATTCGGTCTATTTTAATTTCACGCGTGTCGTATTTTGAGGTGAAAATAAGATGATTTTATAAAATGACTCGGATGACGATTTAAAGGTCACGATTGATTCTGAATACTCGAAATAGTATACACGGGGGTATAATTTGGGTCTCGAGACAATTTTAGGTCAAACCGGCACTGTAGGAGGGCATTTTGATCATTTGGTAAAATAAGGTAAAGAGACCTACGAATTTACAAAGACTTTATGAGTATATAGTTGGGAGGTGCTAGGGTTAGAAATATAGAAAACAAAAAGAGGCCATTAGAGAAGAAGGAGGAGCCATTTTTGAAGCTTAAGGAAGGGTTCTTGAGAGATCCAAGTGATTCTTGCACCACAAACATCATTGAATAGTGGATTGAAGGGGAAGACCATTAAATCCATCATCAACAAACGAAATTAAATCTTCAATTAAGAGGCAAGTATTTATCTTGCATTTATATTAAGCATGTTATAATACCCATGTAGAATATGGTTTGATTTACATGTTTTTGGAAGATTTATATGAATTTTGGGTGGGTATAATCCATGAATTGAAGTAGGATTGCATGTAGTGATTTTTATTATGTTGGTGACACGAAATGAGAGGGTTTGGAATGATTTATGTGAATGAAATGTGGGTTCTTGATTAAAAGATGTGAAGAACATGAGAAACTAGGGTTTTATGTACTTTTAGAGGATAATCGATTCTTGGATTAAATTCGTGATGAATTAATGATTAATTTATATTGAAAATCATTCTTATACATCTATGTAGTGATTAGTTATGTGGGTTTGAAATTTGGTGAGGTTTCATGAAGGTTTGAGGTGTCAAAAACGGAGGGAAAACGAGTTAGAGAAGAAGAAGGTTCACAGATTTGGTACGGCAAACTGGTTCGATTTCGAGGCCAAACCGGTTCGATTTACCTGTTTGTCAAATGAAATTTGTATATATTTTCGTTACAATCGTGTGGGCGTCGACCTCGTATTTTTCTAATTTTTTTTTAATTAGTTATGATTTTTCTACAAAAGGGTGTCCGAGATCGAAATTTGTAGTCAAAAATTAATCGGGGCATAAAATCAGTAATGAACTATACGAGGACTTTGGGAATTTCAATAGACCTATGTTCAAGGCTTAGGCTTATTCATAATGATGATAAAATTCTACTAGAGCCTACGAGATTTAACCGATTGTGTTGCGTATCGGGGATTTATGAATTGGGTTTCGGGAAGAATAAATGATTACATAAGGATTAGTACTAGTAGAATGGTGAGGTGTTAACTTCTGAAATTTCTTAAAGGATGATGAGGACTCTTCGGGTAGAGAATAATGCTCGGGTAAATATAATTGAGAAGTAGAAATGCGAATAAATTGTACGGTGAGTATTCGAGAGATAAATACTACGTACGAGTGGTTATTATAGGTGAGAGTATAACTATATGGATTATAATAGGTTGAGTGTATTCCTATAAGAATTTATTATAGGTCGCGTGTGTGCCTATATTGAATATACATATGGTTAGGTTGTGTGTGCGCCCCTATTTTGTGCTTTTTTTATATGTTAATATACCTACGTTACTTGCTATCACGAAAGTATTGCGCAGTGGGCAATCCCACCTTGACGATTCCATTGAGGTCTGGATTTGTGCCCCAGAGCATAGTGCTGATAATGTATAACTATGTGAAAGAAATAGTGATTCCGACAAGTCGTTTGGGTACGTTGTATGTGCGCAGCTCCAAAGACTTAGTACTATGTTCACCTCCAATATGTGTGATTTGATTAATGGTTCAAGGAGACATTCCGAACCGATAGTCCATGATTATGTACGAGAGGTACTTGGACTGATAGCAGAGTACGCGAGTGCGCATCGTTATGACATGTATGGGAGATGCGGTAGCATTTATATATATATAATGTGACATATATTTATATATAATCTTGGATGGTAATCTTACTTATGTGTGATAGTAAGGAGACTAGATAGTGCATATCTAAACAATGTTTAATCTTACTTATGTGTGATAGTAAGGAGACCAGATAGTGTATATCTAAAACAATGTTTAATCTACTCAAGTGTAAATAGTAGAAAAGATAGATAGTGCAAATCTAAAGGAAAGTAAGGGGGGAACTTAACATAAGAATCATAATAATAATGTAAGAGAAATGTTAATTATTAGTTGGTCGGTAACGCACTGTATGGGCAGTACGGGGTAAGTTAAGGAGAAACTTAACTAAAGGCTTGATGAGAATTTAGGGTATACTGTAGCGTATTGTATGCGCGATACGAAAAAACTAGACTGGTGTATGGTTAATTAGATGCTTGAGACCTAATTAGGTTGGATAACTTTAATAGGTGGAACGTTAGGTGCACACTATAGATGAGAGGTGAGGAACTCAAGTAAGCGTATGCAGCCTAACATATGTATCTAATAACTGTTCATTTAAACTGCAATTTAAATATTTGCTAAATGTTTTCAAATGGTTTTTACTTGCGGTCTAACCCGTACTTGCAAAACTTTTTCCAAAACATTTTAGGAATCCAACCACAGGGACGCTCAGTTTGATAATCTGTTACAGGAATTCGTAACTGCAACATATGTGAATGCTTGCTGGATTTGAACTTAGACGCTTCGCTTACTTCATTCCTAGAGTAGGATGCAATTCAATTATTTCAGTTGGACATGTCACCCCTTCAGTTATTTATTTTATTCACTTTATCAGACTTTGTATTTGTGAACTCAATTTGATTTCTTTAGATAGTTAGTTGGATTTTATATTTGAGAACCGATAGTTTATTCGGTACCATTTAATATCAGTTATTTATCTTGTGTTTAGTTCATACTATTTTACTACATGGATGGTTTGATTATTGTGATTATTTCACTTGTTATTGTTTAATAAAAAAATAAAATTTGACATCAGCCTTTTTGAATACCAAGTGGTTAGTTAAATTTAAAAGAAATTCGACAGTGATGCTAAGAATGATCCAGATGAGATTTCTGTTTTAATTGGATGAAGGACTGATCACCCAGTATTTAATTAGGCGGGATGTCACAACCCTCCCGCGGCATACCTGTAAAATCATAAAATTATGGAGCAAAAATAGCATGTTATTTTACTCCACGACTTGGAGATGGTCATAGCACACAAGTACACGCTCGTCTAAAACATCGACTTCGTCTATGACATTGAATATACGACCTATTTTTGTAGGTAAAATAGAAATATAATTAAAAAAAAGCATTTTACAGTGACAAAAATAAAACTCTAATAACAAAGGAGTATATCTTTGACCCACCTCCGCACCACCACCCCAACCCCCAAAAAAAAAAATCCTAACATAAATCTCAGAAAATTGCATTCAAATTTCGTAGCTTAAATCCCTCAATATTTCAACAACAAAACAGCCACTCTCTTTCCTTTCCTGGCTTTCAAAACCACTGTATGAGCTAAATGAATATATCTGAGAACTTCATAACATGAAACCTGGTTTCTATTGACAATATTGGGATATTGTACCAATACAGGCTCTATTTAAGATAGGTTGAAGAAACCCAGAGAAGCACATAAGTTAATAATGAAGTTGTCACTTCCAAACTCCTTAGCCCTCTGAGTATAGGTATAGGTGGAATCACAGATACCATTAAGAAGGTTGCCAAAAGCCACGAGAAAATAAATGTTCCAGCCCTGCACCAATTAATAAATTCAACTCTCAAACATATATGATGCTGAAAATTCTAAATTCTAAAAAACTCTAATGGACACGATACTAGTTCAAATTTATAATATTACACATTGGCATGTCCCAGTGGATAATATAGCTTGTCCTGTTTAAAAAAATGATAATATACCAGCATCCCGCTTGATGCGCAAGATAAGAAGGTGGGATAGGATAATTTTATCCCATAAGCCCATCTTATGTTTCGAGTTGGGCATATTGAGACATAAGGTAGGATTAATTATCACAGGTCTCTATCTCAGGAGTTGTGGGATATAAAACCCACCTTGGGATAGGATAACTCTTACCCTATCTCACCCTTGTATCTGGCATATCAAACGGGGCCATTTGGTACACGATAAAATATTTCCACATAGGTGAAAGGTAAATAATGAAAAATATTTTAACATATTCATAATAAAATTCCATTCACTATTTTTGTCAAATTATAAAATCATAGCTTGTACAATTCTAATTTATACGAACAAAAACTTGAACGCTGATTATGTGGACATTTTTCATCATTTTTCTTTTTACCCAAATGAAAAATATTTTACCTTACCCCAAATGGATCCAAGGCTCACTAAGTTCTATAATGCAACTCCTAAGACAGAACGAAGTATAAAGAAAACCAACGGGATAAAGAAAACCGTCCCAATGTGAGACGCTTATGCTAAACCCGCATAGTGAAAGCGACCGTGCATAATTACCAGGATCTCTACACCCCCCCCCCCCCCCCGCCACAACCCAAAACATGGTTAATTGGCGCTCTCGCTCCAAATATCTACAAGTGACCTATCCCCAATTTTAACACCAACTATTTTAGCTGTTAATTATATTAGAACTTTTGGTTTCAACAAAGAATAGGTGCTATTAACCCCCTTTTTCAGGTTGATTTTTCTTTTAACGGGGAGGGAAATGGGGTGGGGAAATCCAACCCTCAACCTCCTACATGAGGACCCGAGGGTGAGAGCCCGGCCCACTAGGCTAGCCAAGTTTTTATGTTTTTTATAAGAATTCTCAAGAGTCTCATAATCCGAAGTAGGGAACCAACTAAGCCTACCCCATCGTACCGTCGCAAGCAATGTACCACACACCGGGGCAACCCAAGTTTCAAGGAACATTAGACCCATGTATACGATGCCTTTATCTTTTCATTTGGTTTGGTTTTCCATTTCTACATTGTTATTTTGTGTGCACTCACGTGTTTTTATAGATGATAAGCCCCCAAAAGTGTTTAAATAAAACCCCAAATAAACGATTTTTAATTGCCAATTATCGGTAAATTCGGACTTGTGTTGGTATTTGTTTGTTTTGTAGGTCAATAAGCATTTGCGGTATCAAACAAGCTTAATTCGAGACAATTGCTATAAATAAGTGGTCAAGTACATCAAATGCAGTGTTCTAAAAGGCGTGCATATGCGTGATGCCTTTAAGAAACGCAGCGCATTAGGGGTATGCGGGGGTCAACGATTTTTAAGGCGGTCAACGGGTGTGATGCGCGCAATGCGCGCATAATGCGTTTTTTTTAAAAGTAAAACTACGTCGTTTTAACTTTTTTTACTTTTTTTTTTCTCATGTACTAAGTCAAGTAAAAGAGATATATTAAGAAAAAGGGTGCCCCGGTAAAAAAAAAAGCCCCGTTCTGTTTTTAACAAATTTAAAGACAAAAAAACAAAACCAAAACAAAACAAACCAAATCCGATCTCTTCCTTACCCCCACTGAAACCCTAGAACCCTAAAAACCTTCGCCGAAAAACCCTAAAACCCGAAAAGAAGTGAACTCCGACCTCTGAAAATCTTAAACAAGTAGGTTTAAGATTTTATTTTGTTGTCATTCTTATTTTATTTAGCCGAAAACCAGTGTATATTATAATATTATTGATTATGAAAACCTCCGGCCTCATTATATTATTGATTATGTTATATTATTGACTCAGTAGTCACTTTCACATACCCATACTTACAAAAAGGGTATCCAAAAATGTTTCTGTATATTATTGATTCTGTTAACATATACTTGCAAAGTTTATACATTTTTTTTAAGAAATGATTTTTTTAAGATATGTTTTTCTGCATATATTGATTCTGTTAACATATGTTTTCCTCTTATGCAGTGTATACATATATTCTCCTCTTATCTTATGCAGTGTATAAATATGTTTTTTATATGCAGTCAATGCTCCTCTTATGAAGTGTGACTCCTCTTATGAAGTGTATTGTGTATACATATGTTTTTTGTTAATATAACAATGTTTATGATTATGTGTTTTTATGTAAGTTATGCTTATATTTATGCTTTCATTATTTTACAAGGCTGGATATAATTAAAAAATATTAAAAAAAGGCAAAACGCCTTTTCACGCATATGCTTCGCATCGGCGCCTATGCTCTAATGCTTGATGCTTGACCTCCACGCATCGATCACGCATCGCGCCTTTTAGAACCTTGATCAAATGCGACATTGATGCGGTTAAAAGGAGCTAAACCCAAGTCTCGTAGCCTAAACCTGTCCCAAAAATCAAGCCTAAACAGAACCCATGCCATCACCTTAGCCCTGTGTGTGTTTAGTTTGTACTTTTATATTTATTAGATTTTTAGTTGAGTCGTGCATAATTTTTTAGGATTTTTATATTTTTTTGTGTGCGTATAATTATAAATATCAGGATCCGTGTATTTTTAATCTAAATTCGTGTATTTTTATATTTTTAGGTGTGCGTTAGTCATTAGGTTTTCAATTATTTTATTTTAATTGTTTTTAGTTTTTAGTTTTTATTTTATCAATTGAGTTTTATTAATATTTTATTATATTTTATTAGGTTATGTTTATTATTATTTTATTTTATTTTAGTCATTAGATTAAGAATTTAATTTTCTAAGTTCAATAGATTTTATATTTTCTTTAGTTTTATTTTATTAAGTTAGGATTTTAAATTTTAGTTTTTTTTAGTAGAATTTATTTTATTAATCGAGTCTTCGGGAAGTTTTTGGTGCACATATTACATACACACACACCAAACTACCATATACATCACCTACACTTAATCTAAGCCCCATCTTTTTCCTCACACATCTCACTCATCCTTTCACTCTCCTCCATTGCTAAACTAACGAACACCTAACCACAAAACCTCTGTATACCCCCTTGCTCCGACGGCTTTGCCGCTGTCCACCTCCACCTCCATATCCGGCAAGCAGCAACTGAATTAAACCCATGGCAGCGGAACCCCGGACACAACAACCCAGATGCACCGACGAACCCGCCACCCAATCTTTGACCCGCCGACGCTTACTCCAAACCCGGCTTCCCCGATTTCCAACTCTCATACCCGGAACCCAACCTCCATAACCCACGACCTCACCACATCCAAACCCAAGCTCCTAGCCCCATCAACCTGTGACCACCATAAACCCGGAACCTACTCAACCCTCCTCCGAACCATCTCCGATCATACCTACCACCTGCCAACCTTCGATTCTACCTCTGACATCTCTCTGTGCCCCTACTTTTATTCCAATACCAAGACCCAACAATAACCCGTGACGAGAATCTTACTCAATCTAGCAAAATCAATACCTGCAAAATCCAAACAACTGCCCATTCTCCAAAAATAAAAGTCAAATGACTTTTACCCCATTTTCCTAAACTACCCTCATCTATTATATCTTCCAATTTTACCCTTAGACCCACATGCCTCTTATAAAAGAAGATCCTCTTTTCATTTCAAGACAGCAAGGAGAGTTCGGACAGCAATAGAGGGTAGTTTTAGCTTTGGAGCTCTATTTTTGGAGCCCATTTTAGTTGTAGATTGTATAAAAAATTTATTTCTTCTTTATAATTTTTTTAGTGACTTGAGTGAGCCTGAATACATCGTGAAACACAAATTTTGGAGTTGTGGCATTTATTTGAGTGTTGTAATATTCCAAAATTGTGGGTGCACTTAATTGTTCATGTTTGAGAAATTATTATTGAGTTCAAGAAGACTTGGTTCAATTATTTTTTCTCATTCGATTTTATTTTGTATGCCTCTTATTGTGCCATTATTACATTTTATATGTAATAATACCAAATGAGACGCTAAATACCCCCATGCAAGGGGTGAGATGAAACCCTTAACTTAATTATTTTTATTTTTAGTTTGTTTATTTATTATGCTCCTTTGAATATTAATATTAAAATTTTACAATTTATATTTACGCCTAAGAGAGGGTGAATTATTTTCGAGACAAAATCACAAATTCATATTATAATATTTATTTATTAATTAAACTAGAGATAGGCAATTTTTAAATAATATTATAGTTCGAATTTCTCTACTCTAAAAATTTAATTTTTAATGATCTTAGTGAATTTTCCCTAGCGGGTGATTTATTAGAAAATGTTTAAATCTAATTTTTGTGAGTACGTGAAATTAAAATATCAATCTTCTAAAAGGTTTATATGAAACTTTACATTTGCAACGAGAGGTGATTTGTGAATTTATATATATTTGGGGGTGTTTCAAATAGATAAACTAAGTAATAAAAATAAATAGGTTAAGCAGTGAATTTTAATCCCTTGAATCATCTCACGTTTGTTTTCTCCTCGTATTTAGCTCACTTTATCATTTTCTTTATTTATTAGTGCCATTTAAAATTTTAGTTCAACATTAGTAGTATAAATATCCCTTCAAAATTGTTTTAAAATTATACATAGTCTTCCCTTTGCTCTTGTCCACATTAAGGAGCGCGTATCGATCCCTTACTTGCCAATATACAATTTTAGTGTGTTTGTAGGTACCAAAAGGGATTTTTGATTAATCGTCTTTACTCTACAACGACATATACCGAAAAGGCGAGTTATCAATAGACTTGATGAAACCTCAAATAGCCAGCTATAACTCTTTCTTTCCTTAAATCATATTTCAGCTCTAATTCATAAAGCCTTTGATACTACAAAAACTTCCATCATAGTTGTCCCAATTAGAGAATTACATGATACAGAAGCTATGAGCACAAGACATACCCGTAGAGAAAAGCTCGAAGTTTGTTCTTCAACCGGTCATATATGAAATACATCATGGCAATCAAGGAAATGGCCACCTGAAGAGTGGGGCCCTCCTCCGTCGGAAAGAGCACTGTGAGGACTCCAAGCACCACAAAAACAGCAGAAGTTTTTATAATAAAGTTTGTAGATGGAGTTCGAAACCTGCTCTTGACGGCCTGAACGGCTCGAGACTGAGTTACTTCCCTCACCTTTTTCTTGATATTGATTTTTGGATTCTTCCTATCATAAAACTTCTGCATGATTATTTTGTCATGGGCTGATTCAATTGCATCCACACTTGGCTTGTGCCCCGCATAGTTTTGAATTAGGAAATTCCTAGCAGCTTGAATTTCATCTTCGGATGCTTCCCTGCTAATTCCAAGTCGTTTGAATGGATCCCTTACATTGATTCTAGGAAAGATAGCTGCACTTGAGGAGAATTCAAATTGTTTTCAGATACTGAAAGTGCTCAATTATGATAATCTCAAATAGACTTCAACAAAACTAGTGTTGACAACCACCAAAAAGCATGTGAAGAATTAAATTAGCAAGCAGGCATGAACAAACTAATAAAGAAATCAACATTAGTTTAAAAGCAATTGATATACCAATCAAGATTATAGATTATTGGAGGAATCCACAAGAACACCTTAACTATGTGTAACTAAGATGCACGGACACTTCAAAAATTGCATATGGGTACAATGCATGGACGCTTTAAAAACTGCATATGGTTACGAACACGGCTTGAATACAGTAACAATATGTACAGATAGTAATTTCTCCCGACTGGCAGGATTTCAACCCTGCCCCTAATTGGATGGGTTTAGAATTGGTTTTAGGGATCCAGGTAGGCTCAGCCTCTCAGGTTCAAAAAATTTACATCTGGACAGGTTTGGAGGTTAAAAAGAGGGTGGGGCAGTGTTCTAAAAGGTGCGCCTAGGCGTGAGGCGTTTTAGAAACGCCCCACATGAGGCATAGGCGTGACAAAAGGCGTGGTCAACGCGCGTGTAAGGCGCGGTCAACGGTCCACGCACGCCTAGGCGCGGAAAGGCGTGAAAAGGCGCGCGCCTTTTATTTAAAGTTTTTTTTTCTAATTTTTTTTTTAAGTTTTATTTCTTATCAAAAAAGCCTTCAAAAAGACAACAAAACCCCTAACCAAATTGGTATAGTACTTCACGATGTGCTGCGTATAATTTTTTTTATTCTACTTCATGATGTTTCTGCTAATGTTTTTTTTTTCTTATACTGTTATAATTTTTTTCGGTCTACTTGTGTTTTTTCTTTCTTATTCTGTCAGAGAGGGATGATATTTCTGCTTACCTTTTTTTTTTGTTCTACTTAAGTTTTTTTCTTCTTCTTTCTTCTACTGTTATATTTGAAATATATTGTTTACTAACTTATGTTATATTATATTTGATTATATTATATGATATTATATTATATTTGAAATATATTATATTGAAATATATTATACATTTGGGAAAAGGGGTTACCAAATTTACGGATATATTTGCAAATGTCAAGATATGTATTATTTTATTATTTTACTAGTCTTAGTATATTAAAAAAATATTAAAAAAGGGGGAAACGCCTTTTTACGCCTAGGCTCCCAAGGCTTGAGGCTTGGCCTCCACGCCTTGACCACGCTTCGCGCCTTTTAGAACCTTGGGTACATATAAGTCACGTGTGAACATTTTTCCATTATACAAGTCCCATTGACTATTCAACCTTTAAACAAATCCTATTCCTTACTTTTTTTTTTTTGGGTGGGGGGTGGGCGGGGTTAATTAGGAAAAATATCTTTTTAAAACCAACTGATCTGTAATTGTCGGGTGAAAAACTTCCCGGCAGTAAAATCTTCCTTTCCAAACTTCAAAATTTAAGGGCATGTCCAAATTTCTTCTTATATATATATATATTATTTTCTCTGGCGTACCCTTGCGCCGTGCCCAAACGCACATTTTCTTAGATTTGTTGTGGAACCTTCTCGTACTGTATTGTATCACGTATCCATATCCATGAGACTTAAATGTGCATCTGTATCATTTTGCTACACATTCACAAAAAAAGAGCATGATAAAATAATCGAATGTGTACATATAGTAGGGTGAAGCTATTAGTCCACCTTAATACTCTAGCACTCCACGGGTATCATCAAAAGTCTCACTAACGTCTTAGAACTTCACAAAGTGTCTAAAAAGTAATTTTAGAGTGAGGAGCCTGCAAATAAGAACATCCATATATCAATGAAACCCAAGACATCTTCGCTTCAATACTTGCACTAACTATCATGATATATTTTCCCATGGAATGGTGTCACGTATAAAGTTAAAATGCTAACTATCATGATACATTTTCCCATGGAATGGTGTCATGTATAAAGTTAGAATGTTGCTTCATTCTGTATGAGAGTGGTGTATTCTGGGGTGTTTTATGAATAACCTGAGGCGTAATCGATCTTAATGGCGATGAAACTGTAATAAATGTACTCCAAGAAATGAGGAATATACTCTCGTATATATCACAATGACAAGCAATGAATACAAACTGTTTATACAATAAACCTTTAATGGATGTTGGTTAGAGGGAGAGAGAAGCAAGCCCTCTATTTACACCAATGATGGGAGGTAAACACTAAAATGTGGGCGGAATAGTGTTGGGATCTCAACAAGTGCGTGAGTTCTTGGTAAGAACTGGACAAAAGTATTAATGGTGGAAAGTATATTCTCTCGTTCAAGGTTTTAACAACTTGATATCTCAAAATGATCTTATGGCTCAAAACACCTGATGCCTAATCAAAGGATAGGCGGGGTATTTATAAGTCGGGTATTTATACGTTGATATTGGTCTCGATGAACCTCAGTGGCATTAAATATTGGGTCACACTACTATACTTAACATGTCATTAGCATTAAATATTAATTAAAATTCTCAAGTGACCAGCCGTTGTGTCAGGTGGTACAGCAGGTGTGTCAGTACCTTTACGACCAGCTGCTCACCAAACTGTCATTGTCCTGAGACAAGTTTGATTTGACATGTGTTAGGTATGGTATGACGTCACACAGATCTTTTGTGAAAGGATATTATTTTTTGGCGCCAAAACTTTATGGCTGGCTGAGAGTAAGTTTAGACGTGGTTGCTCGAATAATGTTCATTCGAGCTAAGTAGGTGTATCACCAAGTGTAGCTAAAATGATTAAGTTCAATGCCTTAACGATGCCTTACTCTCTATCCTTCAAACCAGTTCCCTCAAAGGTTTCCCTAGGTGAGTCTCCTCGATAGAGCATGTAAGCGCTCCCAGGTCTTGCCAGAAATACAATATAAATCAGAATTGCATTAAAATAGACAAAATACATGGTGGGTCAACTAGTTTCTTCTGGAAGGTTTCATCAATCTTCGATTAAGCTCCACTTTGTCTTGATCTGTCATTAATCACTCAATGAGGAGGTTATCTCTAAGTGAGGAGGACTTATCTTTTAAGCCCCTCCTACACATTCATAACAACAAATTTGATGACCCTTAACAAAGCATATAGCACAAATCCTATTAATTAAATAAAGGTCTAAGAGAAGAGTTGTGGGAAAGGATTAAATCTTTAGCAAACCTTGTAGACTTTCACGTTTAAGTATTTCACGAATGTTGATATAATTCTTGTGGTTGAGAAATTGGAGGAATTCATTTCTTAGACCAAAAATTGACACTTTACTAAAGTAGAGGGAGGTTAAAGCTAATGGTTGATCGAATATTAATCAAGCTCCCCACGGTGGATTAGAGGATGATCAAGTATAAAGGGCAAGACCAAGGTCGATCGAAAGAAAGTCATTCGAAAAGCTCACTCGAAGGCACTCCCACAACAAGCAAGCTTGTTCGAAGAGACTACAAAAACATACATGTAATATGTGCTTAGCTTATATTTGTTCCAACTTGTCAAATATTTGGAACCTATTGTAATAGTATTGAGGCTGCTTGGTACCTGAGAAGGACCATGTCTAGTAGGACATGGAAGAGGTCTCATGCTCTATCGAGTGACCTCATTTAGGGAATCTCCCAAAAATTTCATTTGGAGGATTGAGAACAAGGCAACGCTGGAAAACAATTCCAACTCTTTGGTACAATTGGGCAAAACCTCTCTCTAACATGATCAAGTTAGTGTTCCGAAACACCTCTTCCCCGAGAGACCTCACTCGAGGAACCTTATCAAAACAACTCGATCAAGGAACCTTTCATAAAGGAACCTCATCCGAACAAACACATATAAAGTAAAGTTGTTCGAGGAACCTCATTTAGTTGACAAGTCAGCATATCTTATTACCACTATTTAATATCTTTATGATGTCATGATTTCTGACATTTGGGAGCTCGAGAAAAAACTGGCACTTAAGTGGGTTAATTCCTTGGACTGTTAGCCCATTTGGAAATATGTACCATCAGCCGTTACGAAAGAAACCTTTGTGCCGACTTGTCACATCACAATCAATAAGAGAGGCATTTTGATAACCAAACACTGGTCCTGCCCAAACACAATATCTCATGCATTAAATGCACAGTACCTTTGGCATTTAATGAGGGGTCAGAACATTTAATGCAAGGTCACATGAATGACCTTGCATCCCTGTAAATGCTTTCACTAATCATTTGTTTGAGTACTGGAATGTTTTATATCTGATTTCTCCATACACGAGAGCTTCCTATGAGATAATATCATCAAGTTTATCCCCTTGTTCTTAGATCTTGGTCAGTATTTATTACTAATCATTGCAGTCATTGAGCTAAAGGTTTTCTGCCTTGCCTTTATTGCACCAAAGTTCTTGTTCTTTCTCGCTTCAACCAAGTTGGTTGTTGAGATTCACATGATTCATTGTGTTGTAAGAGCATTTATGTTGTAAAGGCCTATTAAACACGCTGTTGTATTCAAACCATTTTTTGCAAGTATTGAAGTTATTTATTGTCAACGTAAAGAATTTGTTGTTCTTGGTGCATTAATTATCATCCTGAAGAGGGTTACACTCGTGGAATACTAATTGTTTTTATCAAACCCGCATCTTGCATTTAGACTCCATTGGGGTGGTATTCTCTTTGAAGAATGACTAACGGTAACATAGTGAAGAACATTGACTTTGACGATATACAACGTGAGGAAGAAGGGGATTTGACCGTCTTGCCGGAGGTCAACATGGCGGTGCCATTGTAATTCACGTTCATCTTCTTTCACATTAACAAACGAGGCATGCATGCACCATATGACCCATCCACACCTAAAATCTCTCTTTTGATAATTTTCCAACCTACCCCTCGCAATCAGCCCAAGGAGTCCACCAGTACCCCACGCCACATCAAGTTTTGGCTATTAGTGTTTGGCCATCAGTGCATGAAGGATCGCATATGCATCTCCAACAAGAATAAAAGAGAAATGGAGAAATATTCTTCAATCAATTAAGAAAATTACACAAATGATGAACCATTACCAGTTGAGTCATTTGTAGCATCATTAAAGGAAGCATCCATAGCACACTTGACCATCAGTGTTTTTTGCCTGATACATCTCTGTGTAGAACCAGCCCAATTATTTCTTCTACATGATAATTGCAATAGGAAATAAATAATCATGTACATACCACAAACCAAACAAAAGTTCATACAGTGGAAATATCCAAGCTATACCTTTCACGACATAGAAACTCTCTAGATTTCCCATTACAGAGAAAACCTGAAACTCTCTTATAAAGTGGCCTTGGACCTCTTCCATGGAGGTGGATGCAATATGTTGAGGGGCTTCCCGTCAATCCAGACAAAGTCATCTTTATCTTCAAAATACCCAGGTAGCTGTATTCAACTGCTACCTGAAGATTGATACAGATGATTTTTAAAAAAAATTAAAGGCCACAACAATTGGGAAAAAAAATACAAACATCAAGAGTAAGATAATGACTACTCGAATGGCTTCAAAGTTCAAAAACAGAACAAGCAGTACAGTCAGTCATGTATTTTAGATAAGAAGAATGACCAGGAACGGAGTCATCATTCTCTTGACACTAAAAAGATGCAACCCAACAGAACCTGTCCAATCTAACAAATACAACAAAGAAAATTCAATAGGCCCGGAGGAGGGATAGGGGGAGGAGATGACAATGAAGAAACCATCTCATCAATTAAATATTTTTGGCTGAGAAAAAAAAGTGAGTGCCTCTCACTTCTAAGGTGCGAGTTAAATCCATAATATTTGACAAGCCCAAGTCATGCGTCTTAGAATAAAGTTTTAAAATGATGTTTGATAAAAAAATATATATTATAATAATAATAATAATAATAATAATAATAATAATAATAATAATAATAATAATAATAATAATAATAAGTGAAATGCACAAAGCAGCTCAGTTCCTCAACTTGTTGAGTGCAAAATTGCCAGTGGAACTCTTTGGCGCATGCTACAGGTACAGGGTACACTAGCATGTCTGGTACTACGTACGTTGGGGGTAGGCAGCCAAGTTGGGATGCCATTTCAGTTCACAGTTCACTTGAAACTATTATATGGATCATTTTGGGTACCATCTAAAGTGTAGTGTACATATATATATACACACAAACATGCACACTACACCCAAACACAGATGCTCTAATTTTAGATTCATTTAAAATAAGTTTTTTAATCAACACTTTGAAGTACCTAGGTTTTTGTAGATACAATCGGAATGATTCCTTTCTGATTTCATTTGTTATTTTCTTCGGCGTTTCAAAACAAAAACAGATGTCAAGATTTAAAAATCTGAGGCGCTAAAGAACCCTAAGGGTAAGCAAGAACTAGGACGCGGCAATCAGGGGGAGAGAGCGGTAACGGTGGTCGAATGCAAGACCAAAATGATAAAAAGATGTTCAGACTCACATCAGAACTTTTTCTTCAACCCTGGCAATGATTCAGGTATTACTAGAATGCAAGAATTTCGAATCTATGACATAAAATTGCACCCTCGCTCCACACTTAGCTTCAGTCATACCTAATAAATAGCACAACAAATGAAGCACATGTGGCCCACACAAAGCAAATTAAAACATAAAAAATAGGGAATTCAATTCCCAATATGTTTATATTATTAATCAAATCAGATCAAAGAGGTCACAAATTTGGTGAAATTTGTCTGCAGGTGGTATCACAAGGGTCCTGCTACTTGCATCGCGACAAAGAGAGGAGCGGGTTTCAAAGGGGAATGCCTTGGTTTAAAGTTAATTCGGTGGGCTGTGTAGATTGATCAGGGCTCGGTTGACTGCGTCTCATTGCTGGGCAGCCCTCACCGACGTTCCGAGTCGGAACCAGGCAGCGGCGAGACTCGGCAATAAGGCCTACGATGGCTGTCTCTTTCTCTCCTTGAGTTAACCCACCCGGCATCCCAATCGTTCCAACTCAACAAGACGAATTTTGCAGTTAAACTAAAGGGCGAGCTATACCATTTTTGATACCAAACGGTGGAAGACTTAATACGCACACTTGTACACTATCTAAGAAATTAGGGTTTCAATCTCTCTAGCTCACTCTTATTAATATTCATTTAAAAATAGTCTAATTACAGGGGGAAGGGGCAGGCTCTTTATATAGGCTTTACATAGCTTGGGGCAAATAGAAGAATATCTATAGGACGTTCCTAAGGAGAATATCCCTAATGATGTTCCTATATAAAAGCTACTGAAATTAACAACTGATAAAATATCCTAAATAAACCCCTTTATTGTTGCCACTATTCACAACACCACCATTGTCCACGAACAAGAAAAGAAGATACTCTGGCCTTAAGTTTTGAAGCTAGAGAGCTGGCAATTTAAAAATTCATGCATATGGATGAGCCTAGCTAACTATAATACCAGAAATCAATAACAAAGAGAATGTGATTCAATAATAGGGAGAGCAGCCCCGATATCAGCGTAAAGAGAAGACTCAACATATGATCTTGAGGCTTTGAAAATAATCAGATTGAATTTGCATCTGAGGAATTTCAAGAGCATATGATTTTAAGTGAGGATACCCCAGCTGGGCTTCACTGGGAAGGGGCTATTAAGAGCCTAAGACTTCTCAAACCAAAATCTCCTTCCCCTACTGGGTGACACAGCAGACCATGAGGGGGTAGACAACTTTCTAGATGTAGGCACTTGAGACCGTATATTGTGTCACACATTTCTTCCAAGCTCTGATTAATGAAGTAGGCCAGTGGTGAACAGAGAAGAGATGATGATGTTTACCATATATCACAAGAGATCAACTGAATTCTACCTGCCACTGAAAGAGTTGTACCTTTCCACCCCTCCAGCTTGGTCTTAATTTTGTCAAGACTGAATTGCAATTTTTTCCTAGGCTTAACTTGAAACAGCGGAATTCCCAAGTGAGAAGAATAGAAGCTTCTAACACGCCTAAGATTGGCAATAAATGAGACATTCTGGCATGCTATATCTACTCTTTGGCCCATTGTTCAAATTCACGATCGAGATCTACGTCTCGGGCACTCAATTTTCAACTCGGTCGCGATTTCAGGCGATACGCAACGGAATACTATTTAGAGAGTCGCAAAATATTCGGAAAAAAAATATTAATTTTTTTTAAAAATATGTTTAATAATGTGGACCAATTAAATAAGTTCAAAACTATCATTTAACATGTATAACATTGTCTATAAAGCTTCAAGATAACATGGTTCCACATTCACTTTCACTCAAGTGTTTAGTTAATCCGGTAATACCAACTTTTTTTAATAACCATAAAGAGCACTTACATGCTCCCAATTAATATATGCATTCTACAAAATAGCGAGCATTTTTTAAGAAATTATTGTTGTTAGAGACTTATTTGTACTTTATGTTATAGTTATGATGTGTTAAGTTATATTTAAGTTATGTAGGGTACTTATGTAATTTCTTAATCTTATTAATATAATAGAAAGTGATGGGAAAAGGAGGTATCCATTCATTCATCCCCTTTCCTCTCTCTCTTCCTTCTCTCCACCCTTTTTCTTCTTCTCTTATTATTATGTTATAGTTTGATTCTCTCATAATTTTAACAATCATAAACGCAAATTCATATTATTGATTTTTTTAAACGCAAGATAATTTTGTACGACATTTCATATGACCAAAAACTATCACTTTTCTAAGAAACAAAAAGATATTTTTATAGCAACTAAAACACAAGGGTTTAACTTTAACACATTATTAATTTTAGGTTTTAAACTTAAATACATTTTAATTTAAAAATTATACTTTGCCCAAAATCGTTAGAACTTTAATTGACACGTGTCATTTTATTAAAATAATTTTATAACCCAAAAAAATCGATTAAAAATTAAAAATAATTCAAAAACCCAATTAAATCTCTCTCTCTCTCTCTCTCTCTCACACACACACACACAAAATTGCACACCACCGCCCGTCACCCCCGGCAAAACCCAACACACGCACACACCACCCAACCCATCCACCGGCAACATGAACGACCCTCCCTCTACCCACCCTCCTCAACCCCCTCCCCTTTTGTCACCCACCACGAAAACCCCTCCCCTTCGTCCCCATTGCCACGTATCCAACCATGTTTTCACAAAGACACCACCAGCCACCACCAAATCCCCTCCCCTTCACAGACCAAGACTTTTCTGGCAAAGGGAACCGACCATGTTTTCACAGAGACGTCAACGGAAGTTCATCGGATTTACACATGGCAACACAGTTTTTTATATGCCTGAAAGCTTCCTCATCACCAGAAACTTTCAAAACCAAACACAAATCATAACCTTGAATCCAGATCTAACCCATATCAAATCCTTATATCAAAATCGAACCTAAATAAAACTAAAACTTTCAAAATAAATCTCGGTTTTTATGTTGGTTTATTGGTTGTGATGGAAGTGGTGTTAAGGGGTGGAGTCGGATTAGATTTTCAGACTTTCCGTCGCAAGAGCAGCGGTTGGTGCTTGATTTCAGTCGGCACTTCTTCAATTTACATTGCCTCCTTCAATTAGATAATCAATTTTGGGTTGAAATCGACTTGGTGGAGGTGGTGGCACAAGAGGTGGTTTTAATTGAAATCAATCATGGCCCAGGAGGTCGTTTGTGGTTTTTATTTTTTTTAGATTTTTAATTTAAAATGAATTTTTTTCATTTATTTTTATGTTTCCAGGCGGTTTTAAATTATGTTCATCTAAACTGACACGTGTGTCTGTTAAAAAGAACAGTTTTTCTAACGATTTTGAGTGAAGTCTAATATTTAAATTAAAATGAACAAGTCTAAAACTGGCAATTAGTAATGTAAAAAAAACTATTACTAATTATAATTTAAATTTAGTAGAACATTATTTCATATTACTAAAAAATTGCTACAAATAAAAAATATCATTTACAATTAAACTGAGATATTATTGTAAAAAATTGAAAATTTTGTAACGAACTGAATATTAATATTATTTTAAATTTTGTAACAAACTGAAAATATTCTTTTATAACAGAAACCAGCTAATAAGTCTTGTATATTATATTATATTATATTAAAAACTAAAATACTAAAATTGTACTAATAAGGATCAAAGAAAAGTAAACCCCAATACGAATTAAAACACAAGGCCATCCACGATCCCACATACAAACCCCACAAAAAAAACTAACACATAGATGAAAACCCTAGTTGCGACCCCCCATAATCAAAGTAAAACACATGCGAATGAAAATCCTAGTTGCGCAGAAAGAAGAAGGGTCGAAGAAGGAAGGTTTCGGTTCTGTGAAGGTTGGGACTTCTCTCAGCTTCGCAAGATAAAGAAATGAAGGTCTGTGAATGGAAAAGCAATCAGCAACAAGACTCTACACACGTGGCCTAGGAAGCACACACTTCTGAGAAGGCGACGAATCCGTGTCCCACACCGTGTCGGACACCGACACTCCATTTCACGTGTCCGACAATTATTTTCATGTTTCCGACATTTGTTTGCACACGTAGACTTAATGCATAAGTATAACATTTTAAGTTAAATTGGTTCAATCGTTTTAGGCAACATCCATTAGGAAATGTGCTCCAACATCAGTTCTCCGTGCAAATTATTATATTAAAAAATCTTTATTCATGTTTTGCTTTAAAATATTAGTTCATTTTTTTTTATAATTATTCACATGTTCTTTTTTTCTTCTTTTCTATCAATGTTCTTGTTTTCCTAAATAACTTGATACAAATAAATTTATTTATTGACGTGTCCCCGTGTCCATATATTTTTAGATTTGTCGTGTCAGCGTGTTCGTGTCGTGTCTGACACGATACCCATGTCTATGTCCATGCCCGTGTCCGTGTCCGTGCTTCTTAGCATGTGACACACCGTAAAATTCCACATTTCGGGTGATTAGGCCTAAACACAAAATTTACGAGCACCAAACAATCAATAATCATTCTAAGCATGAGAATAACAAAAGGAATGCCAATAATACAATATGGATGACAAAACCATAAGAATAAATGTTAATAAAATAAAATCAGAATATCCATACGTCTCAACATGAACTAGAATAATAACTACCCCACATAGGATTACTAAGAATATGTTTAAGGGACATATACCAAATAGTCCCTCGGACATTTTTTAATACCCATTTAGTCCAAACTTTTTTATTTTGCCCCAAAAAGTCCTTTGCCACATATTTTGGAGAGGGAGTGCCGCTGGCGCGGACCTCTAAAAATAAGAGGATATTGAGTGCTTGAGGGACTAAATGGGTTAAACTAAAAATATGTGTCCTTTTTAAAAAATATATATTTATAGTAGGGACTATTTAATAATTGACCCTATGTTTAATTATGTGCTTAAAAATTGTTTTCTATTTTTAAACACAATTCTAGTTACAATTTGTGTTTCGCACACTTGTTTTAGAAAACTAGAAAATGTTGTGTTTAAATCTGACGAAATAGCAAAATTTTGTCCTAAGAAACTTGTTTTATACTCGAAGTCATTCATTCTCCATACATTCACGCATTTATGACCTAATATATAATATACATATATAAAACATATATGTGTGTATATTCATAATATACAATATATTGTATATGTTCAGGTACATAGAATTAAATATATATATATATATATATATATATATATAATTAGAATATGTAGTATAACATTTATATATTAAATAACATTAACAATATATATATGATACTTGTATATGTTTTATTACTTTTAGGCATTATATATGTATGGATAAAGATAAAATAAATGCATACTATATATGTTTAACAATATTATATATATGCGTATATGCTTATATACATGTATATAATGATAGAAAATATCACTGTTCTAAAAAAAACGCCTAGGCTTGAGATTTGGGAGAAACGCCCCGCCTTACGCTTTTTACACCTTATTCTTGGTAAAACCCTTAAGGCGCACTTTTTTCTAAAAACAACAATGCTTTAGTAAAACGATATCGCCTTTTAAAGAATTTTTTTACAAACCGACCATTATCTCATCCAAAATAATCAAATAGTATTTTAGTTTGCATATATTCAGACATATTTTTATGATATGTACAATTTTAGTATTTTAATAGCCTTGTTATGGTTAAAAAATATTAAAATATATTAAGAAGGCCTAAATGCCTTTTCATGCCTTTTTACGCCTAAGCCCGCCTAGGCTTCAAAGGCTTAAGGCTTGGTCTCCACGCCTCGATCACACCCCGCATTTTTTAGAACCTTGAAAAATATACATGTGTCTGTGTGTAAATAAAAATATATTCTATGTATGCATATATGTATAATATATATACACGTGAATATTTATATATAATTCATATATTATATATATGATAAATTCATAATTATATATGTATACATACATACATATTATATATGTATACATACATACATATACATATATTTGTGTGTGTATCAGTTCACTTTTTTTTAATAAAAGTGCCAATAGTTATTTCTTGCTCAGAGATAGAGACTCTTTCCGTATGTCTGTTTGCTAGTGGATGCAATTGACAATAAATATAACAGGGAAGACAGAGAGAGAGCAATAAGGAGCCAGAGAGTGTGAGGAGACGTAACCCACTAAATTGGCGAAGGGGGAACTGCAAGAGAATAACAATAACAACTTTTGAAGATGAGTGATCGAGAGGGTGAGAAAGACGGGCAGGCAAGCAAATACCATAAACAAGGATGGTAAATGCTTTTTAAAATCAAGCACAAGGTTTTAGAGAAATATCTGGAATAACTGCTATTCGACAATAAATTCTAGAACATACAAAATGATCACACGAATTTTGGAGAGCTTAAAGTAGTCGAAGATGGTGACTTCGTAATAGATGAGCAATATGTAATTTACAGGGGTGTTTTGATGGGAAAATGTCTTGGACTTTTATGGAGGACATGACCTACAGTTTATGGGTATTGTAATATAAGGCCACTTTAGTCATTTGAGCTTATAGGATTATTTTAGTTTTTTAGCAAGGCTTGTAAAGCCTATATATAGGCTTCTCTTGTAACACACATTTTACATATTTTACAATACAAGTTATTTCCTTGTAATTTCTAGTTGATATTAGAGCCTAAGGTTTAAACCTAGGGATTTCTTATTCCGCCTTCTCCGACGAGCGACTTTTGTCGCCCATACGGTCAAAGAGTTTTCGTCAAGTTTCTCTCATTTTTGTCCCCTAGCCCTGATGGGTACTGTTGTCAGACTAAGAGCTTTGAGGTGCAGTACCATTGAAGAAGACAAGGGCTAACATGGTAAGAAGGGTGCTAACTCGGTAGCACAAGGCTACGACAAGGGCACTGCTTTGGGTGCTGAGATTATTCTCAGACACTGACCCTAAGAGAAGCGCACATGCTTCCCACGTGCCTGTTTGGGCTCCTTTGCCTTCTGGGTTTGTTGTGTTCATGGTTCATTTGGCTACTATTCCTATTACTGGTACTGGGATTAACCCAGCTAGGAGCTTTGGTGCTTCTGTTATTTACAACAATGGAAAAGTTTGGGAAGGCCATTGGATATTCTGGGTTGGACCATTTATTGGAGCATTGGCAACAGCGGCATACTATCAGTATATTTTGAGAGCCGCAGCGATTAAGGCTTTGGGTTCGTTCTAAGCAACGCAACAAACCAAGCACAGCCACAAAATCTATGTTAATATATGCCTATCTTTTTATTTGTTTGCACATTGTTTGTTTGTGTGCGTTGAAGACTTTGTGCAGTTTGGCTCTCTTTTGGACGATATATCTTCCTCTTCATAAGAAAAGTACGAGGCCGTAGTGATACGGTCATAAGAAGTGAAAGTGATGTTGGGTAGCTTCAACAACCCCCATTTGCATTTCTCGAACCTTAGATTAGGTTTTTAAAGATGGTGCCAAAATTGTAAGTGATACCCACTTTGCCCCTACTTTTTACCCAACTTATAAACTTTCAGAAATCACACAAACACCCCAGAAATATACGTTTCAGCCACTACTTTTTCTGGAATTTTCAAATCTTCCCTAAAATTTCCATAAATTATTTTCAACCCCTCAACTTCTGAAATTTGCATCTTAGCCCTTGAAATTTCTGTAATCCCCAAATCTGCCCCATAATTTTTAGAAATTATTCTTCAATCCCCCAACTTTCAGCTGCTAGCCTTTTGAAATTGGGCTATTTGGGCCTAAATTTTAAACTCTCGTTCTCTATTATTTGGGTTGATGGTTGAGATATTTTTGGGATTGAGTTCCTACTAATATTTGGGCCATTCACGTGTTTTTTGTGAATGATACTTTATAGTTAAGATATTATGTCTACCATAATTTTTGTGTTCCTCTTCGGCGCTTATTTCATAATTTGTTCACTCGACTCCAACTTCAAAGCTCGTGGATGCGCTTTTTGTTGAAGGGGAGAGTGACGAGAATAAAAAGAGTGTTGGGTTCGTGTGCTGAACACGCGAGTTTGAAACGGGCTGATGGGTTGGTTTATACTGTTGAAAAGTGGACCACCCACTTTTCAATGTCTAACAAGGGCAGTTGAGGGTATTCTTCCTTGTTAGTTTGCTTGGGAATTTCGATAAATGACGGGTCTTCTTATATTGGTTCGAGAAGCATATATGCTCATCCCGAGTTGCTCACTTTTGGGACGATTATCTTAGTATTTGGTAGCATCTTCTTATTTATATGTGATCTTGTAGATTATTGGTACATTTTTTTAGTTGATTTGGAGCAGCGGCATTTTTTTGGGTTTGTTAAGTTTTGTTTCTTCGGTGCTTATATGCAACTGAAAATATTCTTCACTCCTTTTTCAACTCTTACAATCTAGAGATTATTTGCTATCATCACTCCTTTTTCAACTCTTACAATCTAGAGATTATTTGCTATTACTCTGTTACATTGATCGGTTTGGTTTGATTTGTTCGATGGCATTGTGTTGGCCGAATTGGCCCTTTTTTTGTCTTAAGATCAACTTTCGATTTGTGGTCTGATTTGAGAAATCCTATATGTTTACTCGGTTTGTGATCTGTTTGGTTTGAGTTGCTCGGTGACATTGCGTTGGCCGGATTGGCTTGGTTTCATCTCGAGATCAACTTTTGGTTTGTGGTCCGACTTGATTTGTTCGGTGGCATAGTGTTGGCCAGATCAGCCCTTTTGTCTCGTGATCAACTTCATATGGGTGGGTGTCATTTTTGGCACATGTATTGTGATGGATATTATTCTCACCTTTTGTGCATTGCATTTTAAAGGGCCAACTGGTGTCAATTTCACACCTCTTTCAATTTGAGGGGGAGTGTTGGAATATCAGTTTTTTATGTGTTGGGATCTCCCGAGAAGACTTCATAAGTTATGCATCATTGTAGAGGTTCTTACCATGTTAGCCCTTCTCTTCTTCAACGTTTCTATGGCAAGCTTGGCTTGGTTGATATCTACGCGTCAGCTTGAGGAGGAGTGTTGTAATATAAGATTGTTTTAGCCCTTTGAGCTTATAAGGTTATTTTAGTCTTTTAGCAAGTCTTGTAAAGCCTATATAGAGGCCTCTCTTGTAACATACATTTAACATATTTTACAATACAAGTATTTCCTTCTTGTAATTTCTACTATGGGCATCATATGGGAGGGAATGGCTCTTATCAAAACAGTTAATGAAACGATAAAGATACAATAAAGATACAATAATGGTACAGTGTTGACTAGTGATCATAGTTGTCAAATCGTGAATCGTATCGTGAATCGTTGACCCCCCGAATCGCGAATCGTGAATCGAACCGGTCGAATCGGAATCAAATGATGAAAATGAAAAAAAACATACATAAATGGGATTTGACACTATAGAATTGATAATTAAACATAATATGACAAAAAACTAATCGTAGCACGTGATAATATACCAAAATATTCCAAGTTGAATCGGTTTCTTTCTTGCCCTTAAGATCAAACAACCTACAAATCAATATCAATTTATTTAATAAACAACTCAAACAATAACTAAAGAATTTAAGCAAATGCATATGGATGGTTTAAGCAAATACAGCAAATGAAAATTAAAAAAACAGCAAAAATAAGTATAAAAATAAACACTTATGGTTTTACTTGAAAAAAAGCAGCAAAATAACCTAAAAAAAATAGCAAAAAAATAACAGCAAAATAGCAGCAAAAAAGCACAAAAGGTAGCCTTCATTTTGGTTTTATAACCAAAAAAACTAAAAAAACAGCAAAAAAAAAAAAAGAAAACAGCAAATGAAAATTCAAAAAACAGCAAAAATAACTATTAAAAAAAATGTATGCTTTTACTTTAAAAAAAAAAAAGCACCAAAATAAAAACAGCAAAATAACTTTATAAAAAACAAAATAGCAAAAAAAATAACAGCAAAAAAGCACAAAAAGCAAACGAAAACAATAAATCGTTTTATAAACTAAAAAAAAACATCAAAAGTTCAAAACGTATGGTTTTATAACCTAAAAAAAAAACGAAAACAATAAATCAAATTGTTTGCTTCGGTCGGCCATCGATTGAGCAGAATAAGACATAAAAACAAGAAAGAAAACATACTGGATTTCATTTTGCAGAAAAAAACCAAAAAACGGCCTTCGATTTACTGTTGCGGTTGAAACAGCCTTCAATTTGCTTTGGTCGATTGTTTGCTTGCTTCGGTCGGTTGCGGTTTGAATGGGTTAAGGTTGAAACAGCTTTTTTTTTTATTTGGGTTAAAATTTATTTACGGTTCGTTTTTTTTTTTTTTTGCCTTTTTACTGAATTGTTTTTAACCCGATTCACGGTTCGATTTGGAATCGAACGATTCAGAACCGATTCGGGCGATTCTTTAGACATGTGCGAGGCAACTAAATTGTGAATCTTCATCTTCATTCTGGATTCATCTTCATCCTCCTCACATATCCCCCCACTTGTGAGAGGCAACTAAATTGGATTGACTAGTAGCTTCGACTGTGGGAGTTCTAGCAGCTTTTTTATCAAACACTGCCTCGGTATGCACATGCACTGGGCTCCTATAATGACTCACAATCTCATCTTTATAACAAACTCGAACTCGTTTTCAAGAGATTCATTGCTATCACTATCAATTATTTGTCCTCCTTCGGGGATTGAGTAAATTCATCCCTATTCTAGTAGTCATGCTCATGATGATTGGTCTCCATATGGACCTCATGAGTTGTGCCTTCACTTTCTCCGACCGTATTGGCATTCGTTGGGGTTACTACAGCAGGAACAGCTCCTCCTTTCAGTTTTATTATCACGTTACCTCGATCCTCCTTATCGCTTCAGATTTGAGGGGGCAGCTCAAAGTTCCAGTGAGGACAATCCTAACCAAGCAATTGCCATCATAGCTTGAAAATGTTCAGTGGTGTATAACCAATTTTTTCAAACTTTAACTGGTTATGTTCTTGAGCTGACTGAAAAAGTAGCATGTGAATAGTGACCGATTTTGATCCCTATTTTTTAAATGCTTATTAGTAATAAGTTATTACTATTGTGTCATTGACTCAGCGAGGCAATCCTCTATTAGAGCATTTTGAACTCCTGATTTATAACTCATCTTTCAATCTTAGCGCCAGCTAGGGAAGACAAAAAATAAAGACGACCTAATTTATAACATGGATATAAAGACTAAAAACCTTGTAAAGCTAATTGAACACAAGGGTAAAAAGGTGTACACACTTTGGTCTCACGGCTACATCATATTTTTACGAGATTTTTTATCAATACACATCAAAAAATAAAACAAATCAATCCCAAAATACAAAATTCCTTTAGCGTCGACAAACAACGAAATAATATACAGCACACTTAAATCATAAAGTAACAAAATATACACAAAGAAAAACTCTTTTAGAGAAATGGTCTGTTGGTAAAAATTTGTAGGCAGGGGTTTTTAAGTAAAGGAAAATAGGGGAGAAGAGAAGCAGGTTTTATTTAAACAAGTAGGGGTTGAATTAGATGTAGGGTTTAACATGGCAATAAAATGATAAAGTATAAGAAACACAAGAAGTGAGGATGATGGGTTTTTGTTTTATTACCTTCTGGTCTAAACCAGTGTTACTGTGGGCCGCGGAGAGGTTGGGGAAGAGAGCAGATAAGGGTTGTGTTTCAGACTAGCAAAGGAGTGTGTTTCTGGAATGACACTGGCGGAGACACCCTGGAGACATAGGTCGGTCGATAAAAATGTTTTCTAAATTTTATTTTTTATTTTTCATTTTTTAATTCATAATTAATTTATGAATCAAATACCAAAAAGTTCCTCAAATATTTTGTAGGGAATATATCAAATAGTCCCTCAAACTTTTTTTAATACAAGTTTAGTCCGAATCTTTTTATTTTGCACCAAAAAGTCCTTCACCATGCCAAAAAAGACTTTACCATGAGACTGGCGCGGACCTTTAAAGAATAAAAGAATAAGGGACGTAATCCAAACCTATTATTTTGTACCAAAAAGTCCCTTATTATCTTATCTTTAAAGGGTCGCGCCAACGGCATGGTAAAGCGTTCTTGGCATCATGAAGGACTTTTTGGTGCAAAATAAAAACATTGGACTAAATGTGTATTAAAAAAAGTTCGAAGGACTATTTGGTATATGTCCCACTATTTATTTGATATATATATATATATATATACACACACACACACAATATTATATATATGTATATTTTATCAAATTATATAATATATTAATATCCATATGATGAATAATATTATCAGTATATGCATGATACATTTATATAATTTTATACATGTATAATTAATGCATGAAATAATATAAAATATACATGTAGTACATGTGTATTAAATAATATTATCAATTCATGTATGTATATAATTTTATTGTGGATTATACACGCAATATTAGGGGTGCACATCGAAACCGAAAATCCGATAAACCGGACCAAACCGACTGCATTGGTTCGGTTTGGATCGGTTTTTTTGCTCAATGGTTCGGTTCCGGTTTGAAAAAAAAAAAAACCGATACATCGGTTCGGTTCTCGGTTCCAGGGTAAAAAAACCCAATCCGATCCGAAAACCGATCCGATCCGGACCAATCCAGGACCGAACCGATTTATAATTACATATATATATTTATTTAATATATTTAACACTTGTAATTTATATTTTTGTGATTATTTGAGTTTCTAACTTAAGTTTTTTGACCTTAAAAAAATTAGTTATGAAACACATTAATCTTAAAAAAAATTAGTTATGAAATATGATTTTGGAACCGAAAACCGATCCGGGAACCGCTGGTTCGGTTTGGTTCGGTTCTGTATTAAAGTCGGTTCGGTTCCGGTTCCAAAAATTTGGAACCGACCCAGGTCGGTTCGGTTCTCGGATTAGTACCAAAACCGATCCAAACCGAACCGTGTGCACCCCTACGCAATATCATAATAATATTATCAATTCATGTTTGTATATAATTTTATTGTGGATTATACACGCAATATCATAATAAAGACATATATATATTATTTTGTACCAAAAAGTCCCTTATTCTCTTATCTTTAAAGGGTCGCGCCAACGACATGGTAAAGCGTTCTTGGCATAGATATATATATATATATATATATATATATATATAAAGAACACAAGATATATTTATATATTTATGGTATATGTGTGTATATATGTATGTGTGGGGCTCAAACCATAAAAGCCCAATTTCGAGTGGTCCGAGCAGGACCATCGTACCACCCCAATCATGA
The DNA here is from genome assembly GCA_949130495.1 of Sambucus nigra. NCBI lineage: Eukaryota > Viridiplantae > Streptophyta > Magnoliopsida > Dipsacales > Adoxaceae > Sambucus > Sambucus nigra. The sequence continues at coordinate 344,033,117 of OX422219.1, read as the reverse complement.
CCAGCGACAGGTGGATTAATATGAGTGCCTATCACATAGATAAATACAAGCACTTATCATTTGAATATTAAAAGGCTTAGTTCGTTACCTAAAATCTCGGATGAGATAAAGAAGAGTCATCACACGAGCCAACAATAAGTTAGGAGAGTTTCTTATACGACTTAACTGTAACACCCCGTATTGATTTTTATAATTGGGTAAATTATAAATTAAATTAGGATTAATTAAATTATAGTGTAATAATTAATCCGGGATAATAAATAGGATCAAATACCAAAAAGTCCCCCCAATATTTTTTAATACACATTTAGTCCAAGCCTTTTATTTTGTACCAAAAAGTCCCTTAAACACACGTTTAACTAATATTCTCTTATTTTTAACGGTCTGCGTCAGCGGCATGGTGAAGGACTTTTTGGAACAAGATAAAAAGGCCTGAATTAAACGTGTATTAAAAAATGTTCGAGGGATTATTTGGTATACGCCCCCAATAAATATTAATTAGCAAGATAAGAATTAATATTTATTTATATGGAATATTACATAGTGAACGAGTAATACTAATAATATAAAAAGATTATAATTATCGTAAGTGAAAAATACGCTAATTATGATAAATGCAGTCGGGGCGCGCGTGTCAGTCATGTCGGGACATAATTTAAGAAATAAAATATAACTTTATTTTTGGTATTTTGAATGGTCATTTCGAGAGCGCTAAAGTGTCTGGAATGGTCGAGATAGTCAGAAAAGTGTCCCGGAGGTTTAGTATGGGTCCCGGGACAATTTTAAACCAAACCGGTACCCCGGAGGCGTATTTTAGTCATTTATATTTTTGAGGTAGGGAGATCCACGAATTTAAGATGTATAAATCAGATTGGGAATGGGATAAGTTAGGGTTACGTGAATCAAACTTGGAGAGGTTATTAAGGGAGAGAAGGAGAACCCTGAGAGAGAGTCCCAAGGCCATAAAACACTACTATTGCACCACCAGCACCACCATAGCGTAGATCGAAAGAAGAGGATCACAACCATACCAACTTTCTGCAGAGAATCAAACCTCCATAACAAGGCAAGTATTTATCTTGCTAATTTTGAGCACATATTCAATTCATGTTAGAGTTAGATGAATCAATCCATGTTTATGTGAAGAATTAATGTTAATTGGATGAGTTTAAAACATGTTTAGGGTAGGAATCATGCTAGGTCAACTTTCTTGATGCATGTAGAATGAAATTCACGAAATTTTGATGTCATAATGTGAAGAAATTCAGATTTAAATGGAGTTTTTGAATCAAAAGATGAACTAGGTTTTTTATGGGATGTTCTTGAATTAATTCAATTTTATGAGTAACCTTTGTGATTTAATGACTCTTTGTCGTTAGAAATTGTTCATACATGCTGGTATAACATTTAGTATGATTGGTTGGGAGTTTGGGGATTTATTAATGGAGTTTGTAGTGTAAAAGGGTGAGATTTCATAACTGCTAAGGAAGAATACAACATCATGTCCACCGGACCAGTTCGCCCCTATCCACTGGACCATTTCGAAAGGCTATAAATGACAGTTCGTCGGATCGGTTCGTGGGTCCCACCAGACCGGTTTGAAAATGTTTTTTTTGATTAAATTGTAGGGATTCGTGTTGATAATTTGTTTCCAATTAGAGATAATCGAGTCTTGGAACCTTAGGGTAGGATCGGATGTAGTTTGACCTCTCAAGAATTTAAGGGGTTACATAGATTGCGAGCTAACTACGAAAATTATATAACGTTGAATAATATTGAGGATACCTAAATGAATGCGAAGGTTACGAATGAATCTAGGATCGGATCAACGGTAAAGGGATAATTTACCTACTGAAATAGTTTGACGATTAGTTAGAATATTTCGAGTGGCGAGGGATACTCGGGGAAGTACAATGACAAGTGTGATTGAAATTAATTAATATGTAGGATATTTAGGGAATATAAATATACTACGTACGAGACATGTATGATAGATTGCGTGTATACCAATACTAATGTTATAAATAGATAAGTTGTTTGAAAAATATATTGTATGATTTATTTTGTGTATGACATACATACGCTGCTTGCTATCAGAGGGAGGTTTCGCATCGTGGACGGTCTTATCCTGATGAGCCCATTTGGGGGAGTTTTAGACTTGTACCCAGAACATAGGACCTTGCATACGTGTTATCTGAGAGTATTATAGTTTCGACGGTTGAATTGGAGCGTAGGTATGTGCGTGACTCATTTGGCTCGGGACTATGTTCACTGATTGGGCATAAATATTGTATATTTATCCCCCTAATTTCAGTACTTTTGTGAACCCGAGTGATGTAACAGATATGGATTTGATTCACATTTATGATACTAACCTTCGTTGGCGAGTATTTCGTGTTTCGTGCTTCTCTTATTGGTTTTACAGGTTAATTATGCAAGCAGTGCAAAAGAGGAAGCAAGACAGTGCAAGAAAAGCTAAGAAGGCAAGTTCAAGGGCATTTTCGTAATTTTTCAGCCTTAGTCCGGAAGTGGGTCCAACTAGAAAGTTGAAGATCTTTCAATTACAAGAACACCAGAAAAAACGGCACCTCAATCCGAGCTACGATGAAAGAGTTATGACCCCTTGAAGTTGCGGAAAAATCATAGAAGAAAGGCTAGGAAGGCAAGTTCAAGGGCATTTTCGTAATTTTACAGCCCGATTCTGGAGGTGGGGCCTTCTGGGAAGTTGAAGAGCTCGGAACAACGAGAACACTGGAAGAAACGGCACCGAAATCCGAGCTACGGTTGAAAAGTTATGCTCAGTTGAAGTTGAAGAAAAATCCAAGAAAAGAAAAGAAAAACCAGAAAAAAATCTAAGTGTTGAGAGCAAGACCAGGCTGGTACATGCGAACCGGTTCGCTGTACTTGACAGGCAAATTTTGTCTTTCATTTGGATTGGTCTCCAAGTCTCCTAATAGGTTCAAAACACTCCAAACTTGTGGGGAACGGCGGCATTAACCTAGGAGCAGCTTTTAGGGCTATTTTCAGAGAGTTTTTGAGAGAGAAAAAAAAAAGAGAAATATCTAGGAACATCGAGGGCACAAATTACTTCAAGAATTCATCGTTTCGGGTTTGTTTTTGCAAGTTTTAATTTAATATTCTTATTCTTCCTTATTGTTCTTGCATGCTTTACTTTCCCATTAGATTCAACTTGTTTCCGCATTTATAATACGTAATTACATGTTTCTAGCTAATTTCATCATGAATTCTTACACATGCAACATCATTCTTTCATGCATTAGGCAAGTTAACATGTCCGGCTAGGTTTTTCAAGGTTGGGATGCATGAACCCAACCTGATGTGTTAGTGCGTGTGTATAACGTCGATCCGCTGAATTTAATGATTAATTTAAATCGTATCGCATAATTTCTTAAGAATTGTAGACCTTTATATCTCGTTTGCCTCTGGGTACTCGTGATGATTTAGAATACAATTTGAATGTAATTACCGCGATACCGATTTACTCATCCTCAGATTAGGTATGACGCGGGCTTGAACCTCGTATACATAATGCTTGGGAGTACTAAATTCCGGGTTTGAATTAATCAGATAAATTTATGATCAACGTTATCACTACACTACACTAGGGTTGGGGGATTGTATTCCCATCCTATTTTCTCATCATTTAGTTAAAAAGTTCAATTTAATTCTTCATTCTTCATTTAGATAATTTAGTTAGTTGCATTTTTCATTATACTTTCGTAATTGCATTTAGTTTAATCCATCTCAAAAAGCCAAATCAATCTTTTTCTTTTCTTCTTAGAGTCATCGCTAGGATTCCTCAATCTTATCCCGTCGTCACAACTCCGTTGTCCTTTTTCCCTGAGGATCGATACCCGACTTGTCGGATTATTACTTGAATGATAGGCTTGCACTTGAGCCTAGACAGCACACACTTTAAAAACACATTCTGAGTCGTGTCAAGTTTTTGGCGCCGTTGCCGGGGAATTAGGTAGACTTAGGATTAGATCGAGTTAATCCAAAACTTTGACCAAAAATTAAAAAAAAAAATCCAAAAAAAAAAAATTAAAAAAAAATTAAAAAATAAAATTCCAAAAAGATTCACAATCATCATCTCTCCTGAACTTAATGCAAAATTCTGAAGCCACTCCCACACCCCATAATACTCCAACCAGCATTCACGAAAATCCGCTCGTTGAGTATAATCCTGATAGTCCCCACACTCCACAAGCCCCACAGTTCTGGATCCCACCTCCCACACCGTCACACTCCATCTCTAGCAACACTCCCTTCTCCTTCGTAGGACACACGTCGTGCACACCCAGTGAGAACGCTGAATCGTCGAGTGAGATAGAGATGTCGCAATATAGCAATGCAGCTACTGGTGAGGATGAGCCCCCGTACCGCCCGTTGAGAGAATTCTTATATCCCGAGCGCACTGTCACTCCGGGATGCATTATACTCCCGTATAATGCCGGGCAGTTTCGTTTCAAAAATGGGATGATCCAGACGCTACCACATTATCACGGTATGGATTCTGAAAAGCCATACCTCCACATAAGGGAATTTGAGGACGTGTGTGATACTCTCAACGATCAAACCTGCACACAAGAGGTAATCCGCCTCAAACTCTTCCCATTCTCGCTTAAAGATAAAGCCAAAGCTTAGCTATGGTCTTTACCTCCAAGCTCGATTCCATCCTGGAATGAGCTACAGTCTAAATTTCTCAAGAAATTCTTCCCAACACATCGAACAATCTCCATAAAGGCTCAAATTCAAGCATTCAGGCAACAAGAAAATGAGCCATTCCATCGATGTTATGAACGTTTCAACGAGTTAGTGGCTTCGTGCCCCCATCATGGATTTGATCCATCGCAAATCATCTCCTTTATCTATAATGGGTTAAATCTTAATTCTAAACAGCTTGTTGAAACCATGGGAAGTGGTCCATTTGTCGATCTAGATGCCCATGACGCTGATCTTCACATGAGGTATGTCGCCGAGACTACCCAATCCTGGGATACCTCTGATCCGAACGCTCAAAACCGAAATCGACAATCTACCATCGCTCCGTCGACATCCGGTCTATTCCACGTAGATAAGAATTCTATGTCGGACTGTCGGTTGGACACCATTGAGAAAGGACTGCGAGACTTATGTGCGGTAGTTGGATCTATCAAAAATCCTATCGTAACGGTGTGTGCGATTTGTGAGGCGGGACATTCAACTGAGGAGTGTCCGACGATACCCGCCTACAAAGTAATGTTGCAAGAGCAAGTTAGTGGGATATGAGGCTTTAAGGGTAATTTCGGTGCCCCGCACGGGAATTCATACAACCCTTCGTGGAAAAACCATCCCGGTTTTAGCTACGGGCAACAACATGCCGCAATGAACCCTCCTTCACATGTTGCCCCTCCCCCTCCACAACAATTTCAACAAGCTCCGCACATGCAGGGACATATGCAAGTACCACCACCTCATGGAAATTATATCCCGCCACAACGGAGAACTTTCGAGGATACCGTGAATCAATTCATTGCAAACCAGACCGCAACCAATGCCAAATATGATCGTCTGATCGGCGAAATAAATGCGAATCTGTCTAAAATACAATCATCGTTAAGTGTTCAAGAGAAGGGCAAATTCCCTGCCCAAGGCCAAAGACCTCTCCAAGGTCAAACTAGTGTTAGCTCGACACTCCATGACCATCCTGAGCAATGTAGCGCAATTACCACTCTACGCAGTGGGAGGGTAGTTGACTTGTCACCTCCCCCACGAGACATACTTAAAGACAAGGAGATTTCGCCCGGCACGAAAGAGGCCGAAGATGTCCCCTTGAATGAAGGTGATGAAAATGACACTAGTGAGCCTGAGGTAGTAGCGAAACCACCCACCGCGGCACCATTTCCTCAAAGGTTGATTCCTTCACAGAAAGGATGCCCACGTGATGAAGTGCTAGAAGTACTTAAGCAAGTTAAGCTAAACTTGCCCTTCCTTGATGCCATCAAGCAAATTCCAGCCTACGGAAAAGTTATCAAAGATTTGTTGATGGTAAAAAGGAAGATGAAGGTTAAAAAGAATGTCTTTCTAGCTCAGAACGTGAGTTCCATTCTACTAAATGATCTCCCGCCTAAATTCAAAGATCCCGGTGCACCCACCATATCATGCATCATTGGAGATAATAAAATTGAGAAAGCCCTACTTGACTTGGGAGCAAGTGTAAACATACTTCCTTACTCCATTTATAGGCAACTTGACTTGGGCGACCTCAAGCCCACTAAGGTCACTCTCCAATTAGCAGATCGAACCGTGAAGATCCCAAGAGGCATAGTCGAGGACGTGATCGTCCAAGTTGACACTTTCTACTTCCCGGTAGACTTTGTCATTTGGGACACGGAGCCCTCATTTAACTGGAGTAACCATGTTCCCATCATCCTTGGGCGCCCTTTCTTAGCTACGGCTAACGCCATCATTAATACTCGGAATGGGCGAATGCAACTCACCTTTGGGAACATGACTTTAGAGACCAACATCTTCCATGTCACCCAACATACAAAAGAAGAAGATGACCTTCACACGGTGAGCTTCATAGATGAGGTTGTAGGGGAAAACATACTGGATTTCATTTTGCAAAAAAAAACCAAAAAACGGCCTTCGATTTACTGTTGCGGTTGAAACAGCCTTCAATTTGCTTTGGTCGATTGTTTGCTTGCTTCGGTCAGTTGCGGTTTGAATGGGTTAAGGTTGAAACAGCTTTTTTTTTTATTTGGGTTAAAATTTATTTACGGTTCGTTTTTTTTTTTTTGCCTTTTTACTGAATTGTTTTTAACCCGATTCACGGTTCGATTTGGAATCGAACGATTCAGAACCGATTCGGGCGATTCTTTAGACATGTGCGAGGCAACTAAATTGTGAATCTTCATCTTCATTCTGGATTCATCTTCATCCTCCTCACATATCCCCCCACTTGTGAGAGGCAACTAAATTGGATTGACTAGTAGCTTCGACTGTGGGAGTTCTAGCAGCTTTTTTATCAAACACTGCCTCGGTATGCACATGCACTGGGCTCCTATAATGACTCACAATCTCATCTTTATAACAAACTCGAACTCGTTTTCAAGAGATTCATTGCTATCACTATCAATTATTTGTCCTCCTTCGGGGATTGAGTAAATTCATCCCTATTCTAGTAGTCATGCTCATGATGATTGGTCTCCATATGGACCTCATGAGTTGTGCCTTCACTTTCTCCGACCGTATTGGCATTCGTTGGGGTTACTACAGCAGGAACAGCTCCTCCTTTCAGTTTTATTATCACGTTACCTCGATCCTCCTTATCGCTTCAGATTTGAGGGGGCAGCTCAAAGTTCCAGTGAGGACAATCCTAACCAAGCAATTGCCATCATAGCTTGAAAATGTTCAGTGGTGTATAACCAATTTTTTCAAACTTTAACTGGTTATGTTCTTGAGCTGACTGAAAAAGTAGCATGTGAATAGTGACCGATTTTGATCCCTATTTTTTAAATGCTTATTAGTAATAAGTTATTACTATTGTGTCATTGACTCAGCGAGGCAATCCTCTATTAGAGCATTTTGAACTCCTGATTTATAACTCATCTTTCAATCTTAGCGCCAGCTAGGGAAGACAAAAAATAAAGACGACCTAATTTATAACATGGATATAAAGACTAAAAACCTTGTAAAGCTAATTGAACACAAGGGTAAAAAGGTGTACACACTTTGGTCTCACGGTTACATCATATTTTTACGAGATTTTTTATCAATACACATCAAAAAATAAAACAAATCAATCCCAAAATACAAAATTCCTTTAGCGTCGACAAACAACGAAATAATATACAGCACACTTAAATCATAAAGTAACAAAATATACACAAAGAAAAACTCTTTTAGAGAAATGGTCTGTTGGTAAAAATTTGTAGGCAGGGGTTTTTAAGTAAAGGAAAATAGGGGAGAAGAGAAGCAGGTTTTATTTAAACAAGTAGGGGTTGAATTAGATGTAGGGTTTAACATGGCAATAAAATGATAAAGTATAAGAAACACAAGAAGTGAGGATGATGGGTTTTTGTTTTATTACCTTCTGGTCTAAACCAGTGTTACTGTGGGCCGCGGAGAGGTTGGGGAAGAGAGCAGATAAGGGTTGTGTTTCAGACTAGCAAAGGAGTGTGTTTCTGGAATGACACTGGCGGAGACACCCTGGAGACATAGGTCGGTCGATAAAAATGTTTTCTAAATTTTATTTTTTATTTTTCATTTTTTAATTCATAATTAATTTATGAATCAAATACCAAAAAGTTCCTCAAATATTTTGTATGGAATATATCAAATAGTCCCTCAAACTTTTTTTAATACAAGTTTAGTCCGAATCTTTTTATTTTGCACCAAAAAGTCCTTCACCATGCCAAAAAAGACTTTACCATGAGACTGGCGCGGACCTTTAAAGATAAAAGAATAAGGGACGTAATCCAAACCTATTATTTTGTACCAAAAAGTCCCTTATTATCTTATCTTTAAAGGGTCGCGCCAACGGCATGGTAAAGCGTTCTTGGCATCATGAAGGACTTTTTGGTGCAAAATAAAAACATTGGACTAAATGTGTATTAAAAAAAGTTCGAAAGACTATTTGGTATATGTCCCACTATTTATTTGATATATATATATATATATATATACACACACACACACAATATTATATATATGTATATTTTATCAAATTATATAATATATTAATATCCATATGATGAATAATATTATCAGTATATGCATGATACATTTATATAATTTTATACATGTATAATTAATGCATGAAATAATATAAAATATACATGTAGTACATGTGTATTAAATAATATTATCAATTCATGTATGTATATAATTTTATTGTGGATTATACACGCAATATTAGGGGTGCACATCGAAACCGAAAATCCGATAAACCGAACCAAACCGACTGCATTGGTTCGGTTTGGATCGGTTTTTTTGCTCAATGGTTCGGTTCCGGTTTGAAAAAAAAAAAAACCGATACATCGGTTCGGTTCTCGGTTCCAGGGTAAAAAAACCCAATCCGATCCGAAAACCGATCCGATTCGGACCAATCCGGGACCGAACCGATTTATAATTACATATATATATTTATTTAATATATTTAACACTTGTAATTTATATTTTTGTGATTATTTGAGTTTCTAACTTAAGTTATTGAGGTCAAAATTAATTTTGACCTTAAAAAAATTAGTTATGAAACACATTAATCTTAAAAAAAATTAGTTATGAAATATGATTTTGGAACCGAAAACCGATCCGGGAACCGCTGGTTCGGTTTGGTTCGGTTCTGTATTAAAGTCGGTTCGGTTCCGGTTCCAAAAATTTGGAACCGACCCAGGTCGGTTCGGTTCTCAGATTAGTACCAAAACCGATCCAAACCGAACCGTGTGCACCCCTACGCAATATCATAATAATATTATCAATTCATGTTTGTATATAATTTTATTGTGGATTATACACGCAATATCATAATAAAGACATATATATATTATTTTGTACCAAAAAGTCTCTTATTCTCTTATCTTTAAAGGGTCGCGCCAACGGCATGGTAAAGCGTTCTTGGCATATATATATATATATATATATATATATATATATATATATATATATAAAGAACACAAGATATATTTATATATTTATGGTATATGTGTGTATGTATGTATGTGTGGGGCTCAAACCATAAAAGCCCAATTTCGAGTGGTCCGAGCAGGACCATCGTACCACCCCAATCATGACCAGCGACAGGTGGATTAATATGAGTGCCTATCACATAGATAAATACAAGCACTTATCATTTGAATATTAAAAGGCTTAGTTCGTTACCTAAAATCTCGGATGAGATAAAGAAGAGTCATCACACGAGCCAACAATAAGTTAGGAGAGTTTCTTATACGACTTAACTGTAACACCCCGTATTGATTTTTATAATTGGGTAAATTATAAATTAAATTAGGATTAATTAAATTATAGTGTAATAATTAATCCGGGATAATAAATAGGATCAAATACCAAAAAGTCCCCCCAATATTTTTTAATACACATTTAGTCCAAGCCTTTTATTTTGTACCAAAAAGTCCCTTAAACACACGTTTAACTAATATTCTCTTATTTTTAACGGTCTGCGTCAGCGGCATGGTGAAGGACTTTTTGGAACAAGATAAAAAGGCCTGAATTAAACGTGTATTAAAAAATGTTCGAGGGATTATTTGGTATACGCCCCCAATAAATATTAATTAGCAAGATAAGAATTAATATTTATTTATATGGAATATTACATAGTGAACGAGTAATACTAATAATATAAAAAGATTATAATTATCGTAAGTGAAAAATACGCTAATTATGATAAATGCAGTCGGGGCGCGCGTGTCAGTCATGTCGGGACATAATTTAAGAAATAAAATATAACTTTATTTTTGGTATTTTGAATGGTCATTTCGAGAGCGCTAAAGTGTCTGGAATGGTCGAGATAGTCAGAAAAGTGTCCCGGAGGTTTAGTATGGGTCCCGGGACAATTTTAAACCAAACCGGTACCCCGGAGGCGTATTTTAGTCATTTATATTTTTGAGGTAGGGAGATCCACGAATTTAAGATGTATAAATCAGATTGGGAATGGGATAAGTTAGGGTTACGTGAATCAAACTTGGAGAGGTTATTAAGGGAGAGAAGGAGAACCCTGAGAGAGAGTCCCAAGGCCATAAAACACTACTATTGCACCACCAGCACCACCATAGCGTAGATCGAAAGAAGAGGATCACAACCATACCAACTTTCTGCAGAGAATCAAACCTCCATAACAAGGCAAGTATTTATCTTGCTAATTTTGAGCACATATTCAATTCATGTTAGAGTTAGATGAATCAATCCATGTTTATGTGAAGAATTAATGTTAATTGGATGAGTTTAAAACATGTTTAGGGTAGGAATCATGCTAGGTCAACTTTCTTGATGCATGTAGAATGAAATTCACGAAATTTTGATGTCATAATGTGAAGAAATTCAGATTTAAATGGAGTTTTTGAATCAAAAGATGAACTAGGTTTTTTATGGGATGTTCTTGAATTAATTCAATTTTATGAGTAACCTTTGTGATTTAATGACTCTTTGTCGTTAGAAATTGTTCATACATGCTGGTATAACATTTAGTATGATTGGTTGGGAGTTTGGGGATTTATTAATGGAGTTTGTAGTGTAAAAGGGTGAGATTTCATAACTGCTAAGGAAGAATACAACATCATGTCCACCGGACCAGTTCGCCCCTATCCACTGGACCATTTCGAAAGGCTATAAATGACAGTTCGTCGGATCGGTTCGTGGGTCCCACCAGACCGGTTTGAAAATGTTTTTTTTGATTAAATTGTAGGGATTCGTGTTGATAATTTGTTTCCAATTAGAGATAATCGAGTCTTGGAACCTTAGGGTAGGATCGGATGTAGTTTGACCTCTCAAGAATTTAAGGGGTTACATAGATTGCGAGCTAACTACGAAAATTATATAACGTTGAATAATATTGAGGATACCTAAATGAATGCGAAGGTTACGAATGAATCTAGGATCGGATCAACGGTAAAGGGATAATTTACCTACTGAAATAGTTTGACGATTAGTTAGAATATTTCGAGTGGCGAGGGATACTCGGGGAAGTACAATGACAAGTGTGATTGAAATTAATTAATATGTAGGATATTTAGGGAATATAAATATACTACGTACGAGACATGTATGATAGATTGCGTGTATACCAATACTAATGTTATAAATAGATAAGTTGTTTGAAAAATATATTGTATGATTTATTTTGTGTATGACATACATACGCTGCTTGCTATCAGAGGGAGGTTTCGCATCGTGGACGGTCTTATCCTGATGAGCCCATTTGGGGGAGTTTTAGACTTGTACCCAGAACATAGGACCTTGCATACGTGTTATCTGAGAGTATTATAGTTTCGACGGTTGAATTGGAGCGTAGGTATGTGCGTGACTCATTTGGCTCGGGACTATGTTCACTGATTGGGCATAAATATTGTATATTTATCCCCCTAATTTCAGTACTTTTGTGAACCCGAGTGATGTAACAGATATGGATTTGATTCACATTTATGATACTAACCTTCGTTGACGAGTATTTCGTGTTTCGTGCTTCTCTTATTGGTTTTACAGGTTAATTATGCAAGCAGTGCAAAAGAGGAAGCAAGACAGTGCAAGAAAAGCTAAGAAGGCAAGTTCAAGGGCATTTTCGTAATTTTTCAGCCTTAGTCCGGAAGTGGGTCCAACTAGAAAGTTGAAGATCTTTCAATTACAAGAACACCAGAAAAAACGGCACCTCAATCCGAGCTACGATGAAAGAGTTATGACCCCTTGAAGTTGCGGAAAAATCATAGAAGAAAGGCTAGGAAGGCAAGTTCAAGGGCATTTTCGTAATTTTACAGCCCTATTCTGGAGGTGGGGCCTTCTGGGAAGTTGAAGAGCTCGGAACAACGAGAACACTGGAAGAAACGGCACCGAAATCCGAGCTACGGTTGAAAAGTTATGCTCAGTTGAAGTTGAAGAAAAATCCAAGAAAAGAAAAGAAAAACCAGAAAAAAATCTAAGTGTTGAGAGCAAGACCAGGCTGGTACATGCGAACCGGTTCGCTGTACCTGACAGGCAAATTTTGTCTTTCATTTGGATTGGTCTCCAAGTCTCCTAATAGGTTCAAAACACTCCAAACTTGTGGGGAACGGCGGCATTAACCTAGGAGCAGCTTTTAGGGCTATTTTCAGAGAGTTTTTGAGAGAGAAAAAAAAAAGAGAAATATCTAGGAACATCGAGGGCACAAATTACTTCAAGAATTCATCGTTTCGGGTTTGTTTTTGCAAGTTTTAATTTAATATTCTTATTCTTCCTTATTGTTCTTGCATGCTTTACTTTCCCATTAGATTCAACTTGTTTCCGCATTTATAATACGTAATTACATGTTTCTAGCTAATTTCATCATGAATTCTTACACATGCAACATCATTCTTTCATGCATTAGGCAAGTTAACATGTCCGGCTAGGTTTTTCAAGGTTGGGATGCATGAACCCAACCTGATGTGTTAGTGCGTGTGTATAACGTCGATCCGCTGAATTTAATGATTAATTTAAATCGTATCGCATAATTTCTTAAGAATTGTAGATCTTTATATCTCGTTTGCCTCTGGGTACTCGTGATGATTTAGAATACAATTTGAATGTAATTACCGCGATACCGATTTACTCATCCTCAGATTAGGTATGACGAGGGCTTGAACCTCGTATACATAATGCTTGGGAGTACTAAATTCCGGGTTTGAATTAATCAGATAAATTTATGATCAACGTTATCACTACACTACACTAGGGTTGGGGGATTGTATTCCCATCCTATTTTCTCATCATTTAGTTAAAAAGTTCAATTTAATTCTTCATTCTTCATTTAGATAATTTAGTTAGTTGCATTTTTCATTATACTTTCGTAATTGCATTTAGTTTAATCCATCTCAAAAAGCCAAATCAATCTTTTTCTTTTCTTCTTAGAGTCATCGCTAGGATTCCTCAATCTTATCCCGTCGTCACAACTCCGTTGTCCTTTTTCCCTGAGGATCGATACCCGACTTGTCGGATTATTACTTGAATGATAGGCTTGCACTTGAGCCTAGAGAGCACACACTTTAAAAACACATTCTGAGTCGTGTCAAGTTTTTGGCGCCGTTGCCGGGGAATTAGGTAGACTTAGGATTAGATCGAGTTAATCCAAAACTTTGACCAAAAATTCAAAAAAAAAATCCAAAAAAAAAAAAATTAAAAAAAAATTAAAAAATAAAATTCCAAAAAGATTCACAATCATCATCTCTCCTGAACTTAATGCAAAATTCTGAAGCCACTCCCACACCCCATAATACTCCAACCAGCATTCACGAAAATCCGCTCGTTGAGTATAATCCTGATAGTCCCCACACTCCACAAGCCCCACAGTTCTGGATCCCACCTCCCACACCGTCACACTCCATCTCTAGCAACACTCCCTTCTCCTTCGTAGGACACACGTCGTGCACACCCAGTGAGAACGCCGAATCGTCGAGTGAGATAGAGATGTCGCAATATAGCAATGCAGCTACTGGTGAGGATGAGCCCCCGTACCGCCCGTTGAGAGAATTCTTATATCCCGAGCGCACTGTCACTCCGGGATGCATTATACTCCCGTATAATGCCGGGCAGTTTCGTTTCAAAAATGGGATGATCCAGACGCTACCACATTATCACGGTATGGATTCTGAAAAGCCATACCTCCACATAAGGGAATTTGAGGACGTGTGTGATACTCTCAACGATCAAACCTGCACACAAGAGGTAATCCGCCTCAAACTCTTCCCATTCTCGCTTAAAGATAAAGCCAAAGCTTAGCTATGGTCTTTACCTCCAAGCTCGATTCCATCCTGGAATGAGCTACAGTCTAAATTTCTCAAGAAATTCTTCCCAACACATCGAACAATCTCCATAAAGGCTCAAATTCAAGCATTCAGGCAACAAGAAAATGAGCCATTCCATCGATGTTATGAACGTTTCAACGAGTTAGTGGCTTCATGCCCCCATCATGGATTTGATCCATCGCAAATCATCTCCTTTATCTATAATGGGTTAAATCTTAATTCTAAACAGCTTGTTGAAACCATGGGAAGTGGTCCATTTGTCGATCTAGATGCCCATGACGCTGATCTTCACATGAGGTATGTCGCCGAGACTACCCAATCCTGGGATACCTCTGATCCGAACGCTCAAAACCGAAATCGACAATCTACCATCGCTCCGTCGACATCCGGTCTATTCCACGTAGATAAGAATTCTATGTCGGACTGTCGGTTGGACACCATTGAGAAAGGACTGCGAGACTTATGTGCGGTAGTTGGATCTATCAAAAATCCTATCGTAACGGTGTGTGCGATTTGTGAGGCGGGACATTCAACTGAGGAGTGTCCGACGATACCCGCCTACAAAGTAATGTTGCAAGAGCAAGTTAGTGGGATATGAGGCTTTAAGGGTAATTTCGGTGCCCCGCACGGGAATTCATACAACCCTTCGTGGAAAAACCATCCCGGTTTTAGCTACGGGCAACAACATGCCGCAATGAACCCTCCTTCACATGTTGCCCCTCCCCCTCCACAACAATTTCAACAAGCTCCGCACATGCAGGGACATATGCAAGTACCACCACCTCATGGAAATTATATCCCGCCACAACGGAGAACTTTCGAGGATACCGTGAATCAATTCATTGCAAACCAGACCGCAACCAATGCCAAATATGATCGTCTGATCGGCGAAATAAATGCGAATCTGTCTAAAATACAATCATCGTTAAGTGTTCAAGAGAAGGGCAAATTCCCTGCCCAAGGCCAAAGACCTCTCCAAGGTCAAACTAGTGTTAGCTCGACACTCCATGACCATCCTGAGCAATGTAGCGCAATTACCACTCTACGCAGTGGGAGGGTAGTTGACTTGTCACCTCCCCCACGAGACATACTTAAAGACAAGGAGATTTCGCCCGGCACGAAAGAGGCCGAAGATGTCCCCTTGAATGAAGGTGATGAAAATGACACTAGTGAGCCTGAGGTAGTAGCGAAACCACCCACCGCGGCACCATTTCCTCAAAGGTTGATTCCTTCACAGAAAGGATGCCCACGTGATGAAGTGCTAAAGTACTTAAGCAAGTGAAGCTAAACTTGCCCTTCCTTGATGCCATCAAGCAAATTCCAGCCTACGGAAAAGTTATCAAAGATTTGTTGATGGTAAAAAGGAAGATGAAGGTTAAAAAGAATGTCTTTCTAGCTCAGAACGTGAGTTCCATTCTACTAAATGATCTCCCGCCTAAATTCAAAGATCCCGGTGCACCCACCATATCATGCATCATTGGAGATAATAAAATTGAGAAAGCCCTACTTGACTTGGGAGCAAGTGTAAACATACTTCCTTACTCCATTTATAGGCAACTTGACTTGGGCGACCTCAAGCCCACTAAGGTCACTCTCCAATTAGCAGATCGAACCGAGAAGATCCCAAGAGGCATAGTCGAGGACGTGATAGTCCAAGTTGACACTTTCTACTTCCCGGTAGACTTTGTCATTTGGGACACGGAGCCCTCATTTAACTGGAGTAACCATGTTCCCATCATCCTTGGGCGCCCTTTCTTAGCTACGGCTAACGCCATCATTAATACTCGGAATGGGCGAATGCAACTCACCTTTGGGAACATGACTTTAGAGACCAACATCTTCCATGTCACCCAACATACAAAAGAAGAAGATGACCTTCACACGGTGAGCTTCATAGATGAGGTTGTAGGGGAAAACATACTGGATTTCATTTTGCAAAAAAAAACCAAAAAACGGCCTTCGATTTACTGTTGCGGTTGAAACAGCCTTCAATTTGCTTTGGTCGATTGTTTGCTTGCTTCGGTCGGTTGCGGTTTGAATGGGTTAAGGTTGAAACAGCTTTTTTTTTTATTTGGGTTAAAATTTATTTACGGTTCGTTTTTTTTTTTTTGCCTTTTTACTGAATTGTTTTTAACCCGATTCACGGTTCGATTTGGAATCGAACGATTCAGAACCGATTCGGGCGATTCTTTAGACATGTGCGAGGCAACTAAATTGAGAATCTTCATCTTCATTCTGGATTCATCTTCATTCTGGGAATCTTCATCCTCCTCACATATCCCCCCACTTGTGAGAGGCAACTAAATTGGATTGACTAGTAGCTTCGACTGTGGGAGTTCTAGCAGTTTTTTTATCAAACACTGCCTCGGTATGCACATGCACTGGGCTCCTATAATGACTCACAATCTCATCTTTATAACAAACTCGAACTCGTTTTCAAGAGATTCATTGCTATCACTATCAATTATTTGTCCTCCTTCGGGGATTGAGTAAATTCATCCCTATTCTAGTAGTCATGCTCATGATGATTGGGCCTCTCCATATGGACCTCATGAGTTGTGCCTTCACTTTCTCCGACCGTATTGGCATTCGTTGGGGTTACTACAGCAGGAACAACTCCTCCTTTCAGTTTTATTATCACGTTACCTCGATCCTCCTTATCGCTTCAGATTTGAGGGGGCAGCTCAAAGTTCCAGTGAGGACAATCCTAACCAAGCAATTGCCATCATAGCTTGAAAATGTTCAGTGGTGTATAACCAATTTTTTCAAACTTTAACTGGTTATGTTCTTGAGCTGACTGAAAAAGTAGCATGTGAATAGTGACCGATTTTGATCCCTATTTTTTAAATGCTTATTAGTAATAAGTTATTACTATTGTGTCATTGACTCAGCGAGGCAATCCTCTATTAGAGCATTTTGAACTCCTGATTTATAACTCATCTTTCAATCTTAGCGCCAGCTAGGGAAGACAAAAAATAAAGACGACCTAATTTATAACATGGATATAAAGACTAAAAACCTTGTAAAGCTAATTGAACACAAGGGTAAAAAGGTGTACACACTTTGGTCTCACGGCTACATCATATTTTTACGAGATTTTTTATCAATACACATCAAAAAATAAAACAAATCAATCCCAAAATACAAAATTCCTTTAGCGTCGACAAACAACGAAATAATATACAGCACACTTAAATCATAAAGTAACAAAATATACACAAAGAAAAACTCTTTTAGAGAAATGGTCTGTTGGTAAAAATTTGTAGGCAGGGGTTTTTAAGTAAAGGAAAATAGGGGAGAAGAGAAGCAGGTTTTATTTAAACAAGTAGGGGTTGAATTAGATGTAGGGTTTAACATGGCAATAAAATGATAAAGTATAAGAAACACAAGAAGTGAGGATGATGGGTTTTTGTTTTATTACCTTCTGGTCTAAACCAGTGTTACTGTGGGCCGCGGAGAGGTTGGGGAAGAGAGCAGATAAGGGTTGTGTTTCAGACTAGCAAAGGAGTGTGTTTCTGGAATGACACTGGCGGAGACACCCTGGAGACATAGGTCGGTCGATAAAAATGTTTTCTAAATTTTATTTTTTATTTTTCATTTTTTAATTCATAATTAATTTATGAATCAAATACCAAAAAGTTCCTCAAATATTTTGTAGGGAATATATCAAATAGTCCCTCAAACTTTTTTTAATACAAGTTTAGTCCGAATCTTTTTATTTTGCACCAAAAAGTCCTTCACCATGCCAAAAAAGACTTTACCATGAGACTGGCGCGGACCTTTAAAGATAAAAGAATAAGGGACGTAATCCAAACCTATTATTTTGTACCAAAAAGTCCCTTATTATCTTATCTTTAAAGGGTCGCGCCAACGGCATGGTAAAGCGTTCTTGGCATCATGAAGGAATTTTTGGTGCAAAATAAAAACATTGGACTAAATGTGTATTAAAAAAAGTTCGAAGGACTATTTGGTATATGTCCCACTATTTATTTGATATATATATATATATATATATATACACACACACACAATATTATATATATGTATATTTTATCAAATTATATAATATATTAATATCCATATGATGAATAATATTATCAGTATATGCATGATACATTTATATAATTTTATACATGTATAATTAATGCATGAAATAATATAAAATATACATGTAGTACATGTGTATTAAATAATATTATCAATTCATGTATGTATATAATTTTATTGTGGATTATACACGCAATATTAGGGGTGCACATCGAAACCGAAAATCCGATAAACCGGACCAAACCGACTGCATTGGTTCGGTTTGGATCGGTTTTTTTGCTCAATGGTTCGGTTCCGGTTTGAAAAAAAAAAAAAACCGATACATCGGTTCGGTTCTCGGTTCCAGGGTAAAAAAACCCAATCCGATCCGAAAACCGATCCGATCCGGACCAATCCAGGACCGAACCGATTTATAATTACATATATATATTTATTTAATATATTTAACACTTGTAATTTATATTTTTGTGATTATTTGAGTTTCTAACTTAAGTTTTTTGACCTTAAAAAAATTAGTTATGAAACACATTAATCTTAAAAAAAATTAGTTATGAAATATGATTTTGGAACCGAAAACCGATCCGGGAACCGCTGGTTCGGTTTGGTTCGGTTCTGTATTAAAGTCGGTTCGGTTCCGGTTCCAAAAATTTGGAACCGACCCAGGTCGGTTCGGTTCTCGGATTAGTACCAAAACCGATCCAAACCGAACCGTGTGCACCCCTACGCAATATCATAATAATATTATCAATTCATGTTTGTATATAATTTTATTGTGGATTATACACGCAATATCATAATAAAGACATATATATATTATTTTGTACCAAAAAGTCCCTTATTCTCTTATCTTTAAAGGGTCGCGCCAACGGCATGGTAAAGCGTTCTTGGCATAGATATATATATATATATATATATATATATATATATATATATATATATATATATAAAGAACACAAGATATATTTATATATTTATGGTATATGTGTGTATATATGTATGTGTGGGGCTCAAACCATAAAAGCCCAATTTCGAGTGGTCCGAGCAGGACCATCGTACCACCCCAATCATGACCAGCGACAGGTGGATTAATATGAGTGCCTATCACATAGATAAATACAAGCACTTATCATTTGAATATTAAAAGGCTTAGTTCGTTACCTAAAATCTCGGATGAGATAAAGAAGAGTCATCACACGAGCCAACAATAAGTTAGGAGAGTTTCTTATACGACTTAACTGTAACACCCCGTATTGATTTTTATAATTGGGTAAATTATAAATTAAATTAGGATTAATTAAATTATAGTGTAATAATTAATCCGGGATAATAAATAGGATCAAATACCAAAAAGTCCCCCCAATATTTTTTAATACACATTTAGTCCAAGCCTTTTATTTTGTACCAAAAAGTCCCTTAAACACACGTTTAACTAATATTCTCTTATTTTTAACGGTCTGCGTCAGCGGCATGGTGAAGGACTTTTTGGAACAAGATAAAAAGGCCTGAATTAAACGTGTATTAAAAAATGTTCGAGGGATTATTTGGTATACGCCCCCAATAAATATTAATTAGCAAGATAAGAATTAATATTTATTTATATGGAATATTACATAGTGAACGAGTAATACTAATAATATAAAAAGATTATAATTATCGTAAGTGAAAAATACGCTAATTATGATAAATGCAGTCGGGGCGCGCGTGTCAGTCATGTCGGGACATAATTTAAGAAATAAAATATAACTTTATTTTTGGTATTTTGAATGGTCATTTCGAGAGCGCTAAAGTGTCTGGAATGGTCGAGATAGTCAGAAAAGTGTCCCGGAGGTTTAGTATGGGTCCCGGGACAATTTTAAACCAAACCGGTACCCCGGAGGCGTATTTTAGTCATTTATATTTTTGAGGTAGGGAGATCCACGAATTTAAGATGTATAAATCAGATTGGGAATGGGATAAGTTAGGGTTACGTGAATCAAACTTGGAGAGGTTATTAAGGGAGAGAAGGATAACCCTGAGAGAGAGTCCCAAGGCCATAAAACACTACTATTGCACCACCAGCACCACCATAGCGTAGATCGAAAGAAGAGGATCACAACCATACCAACTTTCTGCAGAGAATCAAACCTCCATAACAAGGCAAGTATTTATCTTGCTAATTTTGAGCACATATTCAATTCATGTTAGAGTTAGATGAATCAATCCATATTTATGTGAAGAATTAATGTTAATTGGATGAGTTTAAAACATGTTTAGGGTAGGAATCATGCTAGGTCAACTTTCTTGATGCATGTAGAATGAAATTCACGAAATTTTGATGTCATAATGTGAAGAAATTCAGATTTAAATGGAGTTTTTGAATCAAAAGATGAACTAGGTTTTTTATGGGATGTTCTTGAATTAATTCAATTTTATGAGTAACCTTTGTGATTTAATGACTCTTTGTCGTTAGAAATTGTTCATACATGCTGGTATAACATTTAGTATGATTGGTTGGGAGTTTGGGGATTTATTAATGGAGTTTGTAGTGTAAAAGGGTGAGATTTCATAACTGCTAAGGAAGAATACAACATCATGTCCACCGGACCAGTTCGCCCCTATCCACTGGACCATTTCGAAAGGCTATAAATGACAGTTCGTCGGATCGGTTCGTGGGTCCCACCAGACCGGTTTGAAAATGTTTTTTTTTATTAAATTGTAGGGATTCGTGTTGATAATTTGTTTCCAATTAGAGATAATCGAGTCTTGGAACCTTAGGGTAGGATCGGATGTAGTTTGACCTCTCAAGAATTTAAGGGGTTACATAGATTGCGAGCTAACTACGAAAATTATATAACGTTGAATAATATTGAGGATACCTAAATGAATGCGAAGGTTACGAATGAATCTAGGATCGGATCAACGGTAAAGGGATAATTTACCTACTGAAATAGTTTGACGATTAGTTAGAATATTTCGAGTGGCGAGGGATACTCGGGGAAGTACAATGACAAGTGTGATTGAAATTAATTAATATGTAGGATATTTAGGGAATATAAATATACTACGTACGAGACATGTATGATAGATTGCGTGTATACCAATACTAATGTTATAAATAGATAAGTTGTTTGAAAAATATATTGTATGATTTATTTTGTGTATGACATACATACGCTGCTTGCTATCAGAGGGAGGTTTCGCATCGTGGACGGTCTTATCCTGATGAGCCCATTTGGGGGAGTTTTAGACTTGTACCCAGAACATAGGACCTTGCATACGTGTTATCTGAGAGTATTATAGTTTCGACGGTTGAATTGGAGCGTAGGTATGTGCGTGACTCATTTGGCTCGGGACTATGTTCACCTCCAATATATGTGATTTGTATTTATGCTTCAAGAGAGATACAAAATCAACAGTCATTTATAGAGTGATGTACTAGGACATGATAGCAGAGTATGCATGCACCGTAGGTCTCAGCCTAGGGGTGCCGTAGTAGTATATATATATACTTGCAATCTATATTTATAGTGATAAATATATATACTTGAAATATATATATATATATATATATATATATATATATATATATATATATATATATATATATATATATATACACACACACACACACACACACACACACACACACACTTGTGATTTATGCTACTGTATGTCCTTAGTGGATGGGAAGATTATGACATTTAAAAATGATCTTTGCTCATAAAAAGATTAAACATAAAATGAAGAATTTATGCTTCCCCGTTAATTATAACTTACTGGGTAACGTACTGTATGAGCAATATGGGGGAAGTAATGAGTTAGTGGTATAGATATGGACTTGGATTGGACTAGTTTGGCGGGATAGCATAACTAGGACGGGTTAGAAGTATACGTTAGGGGTGCACACTAGTTGAGGGGGGAGGACCTTAAGTGAGATCCGTGAACCAAACATACATATAATATCTGCTAATTATGCATTTTAAATACTTGTTGTATTTTTAAATGTTTTTACTCGGGCTCTGACCTGTTTTCCCAAATCTATTTTTTATATAAAAATATTTTAGGTGCCCAGTCACAGGGAGGCCTTGCTGCCCTTGCTTAGGAGTTCATTTCCATTTGTCGTTGCTGCAGTTGTTGTGGACGATTGCAGGTCCTAGTTTGATAGACGCCTCCATTTCCTTTCAGATCTGATGCACTCATTACTTTATCTCAATCGGGCATGTTGCCCATTTTTCATTCGTAGTTTTTCCCGAGGCAGTGTACTTCTTTTATTATTTAGTTGTGGATTTAGTTTTTATGGATTATTGTATTGGAGTTTTCTAATGGGGTGTTTACTCCCATCATATTTTTTTTATTCAATATGCCATTATTTGGGGTGTTGATTAATTTAGTTTGGTGAATGTGATATTTAATTGTTTAATTGTTTTTAAATCTTTGCACATTGATGATAAAGAAAAAATTTGACACCAACTTTCAAATACTAGATGGTTAGTAAATATTAAAAAAAATTGACAGTGATCATAAGAATGAACCAATTTGTATATTATGTTATAATTTAATAAATGCTTGATCACCCGGTATTTAATTAAGCGGGGTGTCACAGATGGTATCAGAGCATCAGGTTCTAGTGTCTTTAGGATTTGGGCGGCTTATTGCATTTCAGCATAGCGTTCTTTGGTATATAGCCCTATTTATATGATTGTTATTCCTCTTCGTACACATGTTTACGTTCTCCTGCTACTAAGTGTAACTAATACGAATCATATGCGAGTTTGGTTGGATTTCGTACACCGAATAATAAAAGGCGACCAAAGAGGGCCGTTAGAAGGACTGCGGGAGGAAAGGGTCGGCATAAGCCATAAAGTATCCTAGGAACAGTGGATGTGATGGGAGTCATTATGATTATTGTTTGGGAAGATGATGATAGGATAACCACTAGGGTGCAATATTTTCTTCAAGCACCGTCATAAAGAATGGTGATACAAATTTAGACTCAATCAGCGTACTCGGTAAAAGGGGAAGTCAGAGGGTCTGTTTCGAAGAGCCTTCTGCAAGGATTCGAGTAAAATCAGGAAGTGTAATGGGCCAAGGGAATGAGAGAAAGCCAAAAGTAGTTGTGCATGGTAGGGTGCAGTGGCACTCAGGATTTAACTTATAGTTTCAAATTTGGGCTCGTAGGAGCAGGTTTACCGTAATGGGAGATAGTCACCACATATCAGGAAGTAGATAAGAAATTAATCAAAAAAAAAATTGAGCGCGAACTAACCACAAGCTCTTTCCTTGAGGCTCAGACGGACGTGCGAAGGAAGTTTATGGATTTTTCATTAGAGGGACGAACAGAGATTGAGAATGATGAATAATTACTTATATAAGTGAACTTCGTACCCGGGGAGATGGGTATTGGAGAGGAAGGTTCTGAAAAGTGATGATGGGCTTACGAGTAGGAGTCTCTATGGGAAGTCAGTATTGGACGACTTATGTACATGGCATTTACGACGCACTTCTACAAATTTATATCAACGCTTCTATGGGAATGGAGCCAAGAGAGTCGGAAACACAGCCAGAGAAGGGAAAAACTAAAGGTAATTGGTGATAATAATGCACCGTAGAGGGATGCCCAGTAGGGGATCCATTTAAACGATGTAGATAAATGGATATTCTATCGGATGATGATGGATTCAATTAGGGACGCCATGAACAATAGTGTGTTCCATAGGGTCAGCAAAGTCAAAGGAACAATGAGGGTAGAAATCGGGGCTAAGACTACCAGGACTGAGAGAAGGACAATCATGATATGGCCAGTACGGACGTAGATAGGGAAATGACACCAAGAGGTGTCCTGTGTGTGGAATGTAGGGCCACATATATTGACCTTGTCCAATGAGTTAGGGGGATAGGAGTGGGATGCCCAACAGAGCAATAGCTCTGAAAGTTTTTGAATCAGTGTGGATGATAGTGTTATGTCCAGAAAGCTTTTTGAATGCCAGCACTATTGACAATTAAAAGTGTGAACTTTATCCTAGGGTAAAAGGGGATGTTTGTGTGACACGAGCGAGTCAAGATATTTCGTTAGCACTAACTTTGCGTTGGAGACGGATTTAGTGGGTGTATTGTTAGTATAAATATTGTGTGCCTATTTTTATATTATTTAATATGGGGACAAAGTAATACTATTGCATGCTTATAGTATTATTATTGGTAATAGTATTATTGCGGATTACCTCATTTCGAGAGATGATATTCGAGTATGATGTTGTCCTGGGTATGTGTTGGTTAGCGATGTGTGAGCGATCGAAGTCTATTACAATAGGCTATCATGTTCGTTATTCAAGGGCAGGATATGTTGATTAGCAATGTGTCAACTGGAAGAAAGTTGAGCTCGCATGTATATTATATCATGGAGGAGACTTCAGAGGTTATAGTTGTCTCGTTAGGTTTGATCCCAATGTGTCGGGACTATACTTACATGATTCGCAGTATTAAACTCATTATCGAGTGGAGATATTCAGCTCGTTAATGATTTAATGCGAGAAAACTAGTGCTAGTGAGGGTGCCGTGTTGTATAACTCCTTTAGTGATATGAGAGTGGACGGTTAGAGTTGTATATTCGAGGATAGAAATTTGGATGTTCTAATCATCCGAGTACGACCGACTGACGCGATTAAGAATGTGTCTCTGAAGTGCGTACTCTCTAGGCTCAAGTGCAAGCCTGTCACATTAGTAATAAACCTAGTAAGTCGGGATCGTCTCCACAGAAAAATAGGACGAGAAAATCGTGACGACAGAACGACAGATGGTTAACCTAAATTCAACTCTAAGAAGAAGAAAAAGATGATTGATGAATGAAATCAGGACTGAATGGAATGCAATTATTCTAAATTACCTAAAAGACTGATGATGATTGAACTAAAAATTGAACTATATGATGAGAAAAACAGGTCGGGAATACAATCCCTTAACCCTAGTGTATTGCTGGTATAAAACTAATCGTAAATTTAAGTGATAAATCATACCCAAACTTTAATACTCCCAAGCATTACGTATATGAGGTTCAAGCCCGCACCATACGTAATCAGAGGACGAGTAGAGCGGTAACACGATAGCGACACTCGCATTGCATTCTAAAGTATCCCGGTTACCCTGAAGCAAACGAGATCCAAACATCTACAATGGTTGTGGTCACTACGTAATACGGTCACAATAAATCCTTAAATTTAGAGGATGAATTTTATACACACACAACTATCACATCGGGTTGAGTTCATGTATCTCAACCATAAAGAATTTAGCTAGACATATTGAACCTAACTATGCATGAATTAACTACGTTGCATGTGAAAGAAATCATGATGGAAGTATATTGAAACATGCAAAGAATTATTATAAACCAAGAATTTGTCTGAATCGTGCAAGAAGAATAACATGCAAAACAATAATAGAGAGAATGAAACTCGAATGAAAACTTGAGATCAAACTCGAAAATAATCAATCTTGAATCACCAAATCAAAGCTACATTCCTAGAGTATTCTCCTACTCTTATCTCTATCAAAAACTAATTAAAACTATCTTTTCTAAGTCAATACAATGATACATGTACGTTTTAGAAGAAGTTGTAACATAATAGGACTCTTTGGACCAATCAGCATTAAGGGGAAAATTCGCGCATCAGACACCTCAAATCGGTTCTCAGGTACCCCGAACCGGTTCCCAGTTTGGTTCGGGAAATCTTGCTGGTTTTGGGCCTCTTTTCTTCACTTCCAACACTTAGAATATTTTCTAATTTTTCTTCATTTCTTTTATGGATTTTCTTCAACTTCAAGGGGTCATAAGTCCTTCACCGTAGCTCAGATTTGGGTGTTGTTTCTTCCAATATTCTCATTTTTCCGAGATCTTTAGATTTCCAGTTGGCTCCACCTCCGGGATCAGGCTACAGAATTACAAAAATGTCCTTGAACTTGCCTTCCTAACCTTTCTAGCCTTTCCTTCAATGTTTCGATTTCTCTTTCGGACCGCTTGCATAATTTAACTGTAAAAGACATAAGAGAAACACAAAATACTTGCCAATGAAGGTTAGTAGCATAATTACGAGTTAAATTCATATCAATTGCATCGCTCGGGTTCACAAAGGTACCGAAATTAAGGGGATAAATATACGATATTTATACACGGTCAAACCCCCCTAACATAGAACTTTGCGCGTGGTAACAACTCGAGACTTTAGAGACGATAATTTATTCATTTTGGGAGAAATAAATATTATTTTATTTGGAGAATTATTAAATTGGCAATTGAGGTCAAAATTTGAAGTTGTTATAAAGTGTTTAGAATGGCAATTCTGAGGGTGCCATTATTTCCGAAAGGGTCGAGAAAGTCAAAATGACTGTACTTGGGGTCTATTTAGGCTCCGAAATAATTTAAGTTCGTTTGGCTCGAATTAAAGTTATCGAGTCATTTAAAGTGTGTATTATTATTTAAAGTGTGTACAATTGGGAGATAAGTCTTAAAAAGCCTACGGGAGATTTATTCTCCATAGAGAGAAAGAGAAATATAAAGAAAGAAAGAGAGAAGAAGAAAAGAAGAAGAAGAGGAAGAGAGAGAAAGTTGGGATTTCCGGCATCTACGCGACCTCGAGGAGAAATCAGACCCTACGAACTTGAGGCAAGTGATTAAACTTGCTAAATAATTGTTGTGTATCATTTATTGCATGATTTGTGGATTAAATTTATGGGTTTTAGGTTTCGTTTATCAAAACCTAACTTTTGGGTATAATCTTAGATTTGTTTGGTAGAATTGGACTTGAGGTTATAAATTAGTTTATATGTGTTCTTGGATGAATATTAATGATATTTATGTGATTGGGTTGAAAAGAAATGAAGAGAAAATGATTAAAATGAATTTGGGGATTTTTGGCTTACTAAAAAGTAGCCATTTTCGTGAGTTCTGCAGAGCCGAATCGATTCGGCCCCTTACCGAATCGATTCGAAAATATGTAGTTGCCCAGGTCTGAGTGATTGAATCGATTCGAACCCCAGCCGAATCGATTCGGCCTGAGACAGAGTCCCAGGTCTGATGACCCGAATCAATTCGCCTTGGAGGACGAATCGATTCGCAGGGCCAAATCGATTCGGAATTGGCCCGAATCGATTCGGAAACAGGGCTTTTCGAGGGATGTTTTTCTAGGAATAATTTCATTCCGTTTTGTTCGAGGTTATCGATTGGGGACCTCTATAGGAGATATATGGAGTATGTTTTGGAAACTTTTAGAGAGTTTCCCTTATAAGAAATTATTGATGAAATTAACAGGCCACTTTAATTGAGGAATACCGATTAGAGATTATGGTATATTCTAAGTGGGGAAGCCCACTATTGATGAAAATTCTATTTGGAGATAATTATTAAATTCACATGAAATAATGAGAATGAGTTTAGAGATAATGGATTGTAGAATCAAATCCCAAATGGGATAACTTTAAAGGTTCATATAATTAATTGAACTATATTATGGATGGAGAATTACAAATGCTAATTAATGTGCATACGGATATAGAAATATCCTTAACGATGATTGATTTGGGAGGTGTCTCACACAATGAGAAATGCTAATTGAGGTGCATTAGGATAGAGAATATCCTTACCGTAAATTGAATTGAGAGACAATTCATAAATAGAAGCGTTATGTGAGCTTCAAGCGAGAAATAGTATAGTGTATACTAAGTGGGGAAGATGTGTGAGAATTGAAGATTAGTATATCAAGAGAGAGAGAGAGATACTAAACAATAATAATATTTCAACTACGCCTAAGTACGTACTACGAATATATAAACAATGTGGTAGGTATACCTTATATGATGGTATATCTTTATGTGATATGATGATGTATGTATGCCTTATGTGATGGTATATATATATATATATATATATAGTGAAGCATACCCCCTCCTTGCTATCATTGGGAAGTTGCGTGCGATGAGGGTGAGCATCCTGGCTCGATGAGCAGGGTGTGGATATTCCCCAGGTCATAGTCATCCATGGTGATTATTATGTGATATACATTTATTATTTGGGGGGTGATAAGTCGTGGGTATGTGTCGTTCTCACTTGCCGGTTAGGAACTATGACCGCTTCCCGAAACGTTGTGTGCGTGAGTTACTCACGAGGTGGGTGCCGTTGAACCCCACCAGGTGGCCCCAGTTTGCTACGTGGTTTGGGCAACTGGAAGATGATAACATAGTGAGCCTACGTCCACGAGTTATAGCTCGTTTGGATGGTTATTATATTATGGATGTGATTGGTACTTAGGTATCGAGGGCTTAATGGACCTTAACGACCAACTAGGGCTGTGTTTCGGCCGGATCGGATCGGAAAATGCCTATTCGGAAAAAAATTCGATTTTTTCGGAAATAAAATAACTATTCCGATTTCCGATCCGATTTTTTCGGAAAATTAAAAAAAAATCCGAATTCGGAAAAATCGGAAAATCGGCAAAAATCGAAAAAAATCGGAAATTCACAAAATATATTAAAAATTCAGAAATTTCGAAAATTCCAAAATTTCAAAAAAATAAATTATGGATTTTTGATTACTCGAAATTCTCATTTTAAAGAAACAATGAAAATTGCTTAACCCAACATGTAAACACATGAGGATTTGGCTCACTTTTCATTTGTGTAGAAGTTAGGAGGATACTCTCCTTTTATAGAGCATATTTTGGAGCCCTCTCCCTCTCCCAACCGATGTGGGATATGGGAAACTTTTAAAAAATCGGAAAAGAAATCGAAAAAATCGGAAATCGGAAAATAATTCCAAAAAAATCGGAAATAATTCGGAAAAAAATCGAAAAAATCGGATCGGAAAAATCGGAAAATCAGAAATTCAGAATTATTTTCGATTTCCGATCCGATTTTTTTCAGAAAAACCGGAAATCGGAAAATCGAAAATCGGCAAACTAAAATTTCATTCCAAATTCGGAAAAAATCAGATCGAAAATCGGAAAAATCAGAAAGTTCGGAAAAAAAACACAGCCCTACGACCAACATTGCCAATAAGTAGTGTATCGGGGGGGGGGGGTTCCTTGTTTGGATTTCGCTTTTGCGAGACGTCCCACGCACGAAGCTCAGTGTAATGTTGGGAGTGAGGAGAAGTTAGTCCTTAAAGCTCATATATATATAGTATATACATCTCGACGATCGACAGTGCCAGAAGTAGTGTATAGGGGGTTCCTTATTTGGATTTCGCTTTTGCGAGACGTCCCACGCACGAACCGCAGTGCACTGTTGGGAATTGGGAATAATAAATTAATTAAAATGGAATAATAAGAATTTGGGTTACATGCATCATGCATTGAGGGCATAATGAATCTCGAAAATCAATACTGTCAGGAGTAGTGTAACGAGGGGGTTCCTTGTTTGGATTTCGCTTTTGCAAGACGTCCCACGCATGAAACGCAGTGCAGTATTGAGAATTGGGAGTAACTTTAGCCCTTAGCACTTAGATGCTAATAACTCATCTATAATTGTATATTGTTGGCATAACTAGAATATATGAAATTCTAGTAAAGAAGATGTTTATGTTTATTGTATGATTGGATTGGAAAATGGGTATGTAAACCTTATATGTTAAGTAAGTGAACAAATGAATGAGAACCCTAACATTAAAAGTTAAAGTATATGATTTAAATGGAATTTAGATAATTGTAATTGAGAGGTAAGTTAGATGATTTTTAATCGATGAATTATATTGGGTTTAAGTTAGATAACCTTGCCTAAATAGAATTGAGCATTCATTTGGAGATCACGTGCATACGCTTAGTTGCGCGCTTTAGTGGATGTGTGAGTTGGATTATTATGGAGAGTGCGACTCCATTAAATCATGTAATAACGCATTTATAATTATTATGCATTTTAATGTACTTGCTATAAAATGTTTTCAACTCGGGCTCTGATCCGTTTATATTTTCTCCTCTTATGCATATATATTGTATTACTTTAGGTGTTCCTCCGTAAGGACGCCATTGATGACTATCCATCCAGTGTATTCGTGGAGCTGTGGCAGTAGCGGGCTGTTGCGGCACTTTGCTTTAGTCGATTCCTATCTATTGTATATCTAGATTTGGATTCAGTTTGTACATCAGGTTTATACCCAAGGGTTGTAGATTAGCACTTTTATATTCTCTCGCTCAGATCATTGTATTGTCTGTTACCCGACAGCATATTCGGGTATTTCATTGTAGAGATTTTGTTGTACATTGTTTTGTACTCTTTCATATTATTGGAGTTTGCACATATCACTCATCATAGTTAGATGTAGTATTGTTGGTTATGGTTTCATAGTTGGTTTTGTTTTGGTGTTAAATAAAAGGTTTAAATTTTTGACAATCCACTTTTAATGATTTTGGGTAGTTAGCCTTATATTATTTAGTATTTTCAGTTGATGTTGAGACTGAGCCATCTGAGATACCTAATTTAATATAGTATAGGGCTGGCCACCCATTATTATTTTGAGCGGGTTGTCACACGCGTCTCGAGCAATATAAAAGAAAAAGAATAATGTCACAACTTTTCTAAACACTTTATTGGGATATAATACATTTTTCGCAAGCAAGCGATTGCATTTAGTGTATGCAACAAGCCTTTAAACCCCTAGGTTACCCTAGTAGGACGAGTGGTGTCTCGTGAGGGTTTGCAGTGAATATACCCACAAAATTCAACTTGACCTCAATGAAAAAGAATCAAAATACTTAAAAATTATAAAATTTAAACCTTCCGAAAAATAGTCACCATAAATTCATATTCAAAAGAGTCTCAAGTTGTCGTGTGTGTGTGCGAAGCCAAAAATCGAACCGCTAATTTCCACCGATTGATCGTTACGTTACTTTTCGAAAATTCGCTTTGATTTCAAAATCTCACCGATATACTCACAAACGAATCACTCGGAAGTGTGGCTATTCTCTCGGTATGCGTGATTTATAAGAGTAAATGTAATGGAACACAAGTTCACGCACACAATTATAAAAGACGAAATTATTTAGTGAAATGATCTCTTCATCGGATTACGGTAATTGGAAGACGAAAAATATATCCTCAAATTCACACCATTTAATCTCTCATATTATCTTTTTGTATCTTAGCTCTCCATGCAGTACTCAATTTCGCAATTCGAACTCGGTAGGACTTTTTCGGGTTAAGGTGTATTGGGTAATATAGGAATGGTTGGGAACTTCAGAATTCGAAAATTTTCTTATGATGTCTGTTAGTGCTTTTTCGGGTAATTGATCATTTTCTCTTCTTTTTCTCTACTTGTTATTTCAGTTGAGCATTTTTCTACTAATTTTTTTTTCTTGCCCCTTTTTATGCACTTTTCGGACTTTATTTGATGACATTACCAATTTTCATAATTCTGGGCTACTTAGTTTTTTTCGGGTTGCCAAACGAAAAGGACAAATTTTATTCGGTTCAATTGGGTTAACAAAAGGATAATTTTTCACATATTTTTATGGCTAATATTTTTGGGTAACAAACGATGGCCTACCTCATTGTCCGAATTACTTATTAATTTACCATATGCGTCTCGAGATTAATTTAATTTAGAGCTTTGTAGCGCACATTTTTTTTTCAAGACAACATTCCATTTTCCATAACCGATCAAAACAAAGAATTAAGATCATCAACGACTTTTTTAAGACGCTGAATTAGAACTATGAGTTAACCATTAATTCGGATTGATTTAAAAACTCGAAAAGATCGATAGGCTCGAAATCTCACCGGATTTTGTTAATCTCGACACTTATTCGTTAAGTCGTCAATTTTCGCACAATTTCCATCTTTGGTCAATTTCGGCTTAGTGCAATAGAGGTTTAACAATTTGAGACTTCAAATAAAGGTGACATTTTTGAAAATTTTAAATCCCCTTTATTTATTTATTTAACTTAGACTTTTGCATTGTCCTCAAGCAAAAATTACTAAAATCTAACTCAAAGCGAATTAAAAATGCGAGTGAATAAAACGAACAAATAAAACAGTAATGCAAGATTTTTTATAGATATTAAGAGCCTGTGTTACACGGGTGATGGGGGAATTACACATTCAACATTTTTAACAACTACTAACAACACCAAAAATAGCACAAACAAACAAGGGCTTCATTGGGGCGGTGGATTGGAGGGCCTGGGTGTGTTGGGATCATACGGATCATAGAAGAATGTTGGAGGGGGTCCACCGAAGTTGAGCTCGTATAAATGGGCTTGGAGATGATGCATCATGCTCGTGTCTCTTCGGTAGGCCTCTTGATCCCGTTGATAGGCCGCTTGGTCTCGATTGTATTGGGTGAGGAAACCGTCCAAACGGGTTTCCACCGCTGAGAGGCACCTATCGAAATTTGCACCCGGGGGCTCAAAATCAGAGTCATCATCCTCGTCTTCATCATACTCTTCTTCTTCCCCCATATCCATCATTGGGGCGTCATGTTCTTCCTCCCCCGCACCCTCATCGAGAATAGGATGGTCGGGATGGGCCACCCTCATTTGTCGTTCACTACGGGTGGTGGAAATAGCTCCAATTGGGCAAGGGAGTCGGACTTGCTTCCCCGGATCGTCTACCCCGACATCAATCAGAAGTTCGGTGATAAGGCGGGCGTAGGGGAGCGCTGCCTTTCCCCACTCATCATAGGTCGCATGGAGGATGTCCGCATAGAAAAGTTGGGCCAAATTAATCGTGATCTCGGGGTCGAGGAAATGGTATAGGAAGTTGGCGTGACGCAGCCTGACCACCGAATCATTGGTGGTTTGGTGGATTGCTCCACATGCAATGAGGTGAGTGAATCGCACCGTGTCCGAAAGGCTGCCTATTGGAAAAGAATCGTGCAACCATTCCTCCCCGGGTTCCATTCGGGTGATACATTCGGCTTTGGTGCGGGGGACACCATTGGTGGGATACATGAAGGGCACGGGGAGGACAACCCCTTTTTCTCTCATTTTGCTCGCGATGATGGCGGCGGAGAATGGAATTCGAATTCCGTCAAGATATTCCTCGTGAAGAGTGGAGGATTTATGCACGAGCGTCGCATATAATTGGCGAATTTCAGATTCAAAAACTTTGGTGCTCATAGGGGAGAGAAATGAGCACCACCCCCGGCGATTGAAAAGGGCGGTGACTTCGTCGGGGAGTTGCGCCCAATTAACAAACCGCTCGATATGAATTGGGCGAGTGGCCGAGAAATAGTGCTTGGCCCAGTGACGTTCTTTGACGTACCAAAATTATCTCGTACCCTCGTCATTAAGGATGGTAGTGTCGCCATATTTTTTAGGACGAAAGTTTGCTTGGCGGGGGCGCGGCATGGTGAGAGAGAGAGAGAGGTGGAAGGGATATGGTGTAGAAGAGAGGGAGAGTGAAATGAAGTGTGAGAAATGGAGAGGGGTTAAGGGTGAATTTATAGGTCAGTGGGGGTGACTTTTGGTGGGAAATGGGAATAGGGATGGAGGGAGTGAATGGAGGGAGTGAATTTCGAGTGTGAATTGGTGGGGGAAGTTTTAGAGGGTGAATTTTCGTAGGGGGAATGAATGGAGGGAAGGGGGAAAAGAGGATGAATTTGGAAAAAGGCGGAAGAATATGGTTGGACCCCCGAACTGGTTCGCCTGTACCCCGAACCAGTTTTCCCCCAGAACCGGTTCACCCTACGGTTCGGGGTACCTTGCTAGCCTGGAAGCTTGGTTTCTCTCATAACTCAAAATTTAAGTGTTCTCTCATGCCTCTACACTTGCTTATGGCCCCTTAAGATATCCTAAACCCTCGGGTTCCCTAAAAAGCCTCTACGAAGCCCTCAAAATGCGTGCTACCTCGATCCGTATCATGACCCATGCTCCTGGACTCGTAGCTATCCTAACTCAAACAATACTAATGTACACAAGATATCACCCCATACGCGTCGGGGGTGCGACGACCTGTCATTGTTATCTCACTCGACCCCGTAAACGGGGTCCTATAACGAAATGGTGTCGATCTCTTCTACGCACGCCTCAATGTATAGCTTTAGGCACTGTCCATGGTCTTTGAACGAGTCTCCCCCTTTTGGATCTTCCACTTCTACTGCTCCGTGGGGGAATACGCTCTTCACAACGAATGTGCTAGTCCATCGAGATCGAAATTTACCCAGAAATAGATGAAGCCGAGAGTTATAGAGGAGCACTTTTTATCCCGATTGAAACTCTTTTCGTCGAATAATCTTATCATGTGCTAGTTTTATCCGGGCTTTTGTAATCTTGGCATTCTCATACGCGTCATTGAGTATCTCCTTTAACTCATTAAGTTGAAGCTTGCGAGCTTCATCGGCTTTGTTCATATCGTAATTTAATCTCTTAATGGCCCAATACGCCTTCTGCTCTAACTCGACGGGAAGATGGTAAGGTTTTCCATACATAAAGCGGAATGGGGACATGCCGAGTGGGTTCTTGTATGCGGTGCGATAGGCCCATAGCGAATCATTCAATCGAAGTGACCAATCTTTTCGGTTGGGATTGACGGTCTTCTCGAGGATGTGCTTAATTTATCGATTCATTAATTTGGCTTGCCCATTCGTTTGTGGGTGATATGTCGTTCCAACCTTGTGAACGACACCATATTTTCCCATGAGTTTCTCGAATGGCCTGTTGTAAAAGTGCGTGCTATTATCACTAATTATCGCTTTCGGAGCATCGAAGCAGGAAAGTATGTGTTCCTGTCAGAACCTAATCATCACTGTATTGTCATTTATCTTGGTAGCTACGGCTTCCACCCATTTAAAAACGTAATCACCGCGACAAGGATGTATAAGAAACTAAAAAATGAGGGAAAATGACCCATGGAGTCAATACCCCAGTAATCAAAGATCTCAATAATGAGTATCGGCGTTAATGGCATCATGTCTCGTCGGATTATCGATCCCATCCTTTGACACCTATCGCAAGATTTGTAATAATTGGTCACATCCCTGAATATTATCGGCCAATAAAAATCGCTTTGAAGAATCTTAACAGCCATCTTTTTCATCAAAAAGTGACCTCCACAAGCTTTTGAATGACATAATTGGATGACTTTCGGTATCTCGTCATTCGGTACGCACCGTCAGATGATTTAGTCAGTACAATATTTAAAAAGGAAGGGATCGTCATAGAAAAACATGCGCGACCAAGTAATGAACCTCTTTTTATCTTGCGGTGTTTACTCGAGAGGGACGGCTCCCGTGACAAGATAATTCACTATATTCGCAAACCAGGGTAAAGAAGAGGTAACAAAGAGTTGCTCATCCAAAAAATATTCGTCTATGGGTATCGAATCGTTAGGTACATCGGATGAAAGCCATGATAAATGGTCGATAATGACATTTTCTACTCATTTTTTATCTTTGATGGAGGGATTGAACTCTTGTAGGAGTAGGATTCACCTTATGAGGAGCGACTTTGCGTCTTTCTTCGCAAGTAGATACTTAAGAGCCGCGTGGTCGGTAAAAAAAGTGATGGGTGACCCAATGAGATTGGATCGAAATTTGTCTAGAGCAAATACTACAGCTAGGAATTCCTTCTCCATAGTGGAGTATGAATTGTGGTCCGATAAGAGTACGACTACCGTAGTAGATGACATGAGCCTTTTTATCTTTCTGTTGGCCCAAAATAGGCCGTATTGCAAAATCACTTGCATCACACATGAGCTCGAATGGTAAGGACCAATCTGGCGCTTGCATGATGGGAGCGAAAACACGCATGCTTTTTAATTTTTCAAAAGCACTTTGGCATACTTTATTCCACTCGAATGGGGTATCCTTCATAAGGAGGTTACTTAAGGGCCTAGTGATAGCGCTAAAGCCCTTAAGGAACCTTCGATAAAATCCCGCGTGGCCCAAGAAGGAGCGCACGTCCTTGAGTGATTTTGGTGTGGATTGATCGGCTATGACATCTATCTTAGCTCTATCAAGTTCAATCCCTTTGGATGAAACTATGTGGCCAAGAATCATTCCCTCAGTAACCATAAAATGGCATTTCTCTCAATTTAGCACTAAGTTCTTCTCCACACATCGGGTAAGTACTTTTTCCAGATTCGCCAGACAACGATCGAAAGAGGTACCAAGAATGCTAAAATCGTCCATGAACACTTTGAGTCCTCTCTCAACCATGTCGCTAAATAGACTCAACAGGCACCTTTAAAAGGTCGCGGGTGTGTTACATAATCCGAATGGCATACGTTTGTAGGTAAACGTACCAAAGGGGCAAGTGAAGGTCGTCTTTTCCTGGTCAAGTATATTTACCTCAATTTGGTTATATCCGGAATAACCATCAAGTAAGTAGTAGTAAGGGTGGCCCGCTACTCTCTCAAGCATCTGATTAATAAATGGCAAGGGGAAGTGGTATTTCCTAGTTCCTGCATTGAGTTTCAGGTAATCAATGCAAACGCACCACCCGATGGTGGTACGTTGGGGAACTAGCTCTCTTTTAGCATTTTCAATCACTGTCATGCCCGACTTCTTCGGGACAACTTGAATAGGGCTCACCCACTTGCTATACGATATTGGGTAGATAATCCCGGCATCTAATAACTTAATGATTTCGGTTCTCACCGCTTCTTTCATATTGGGGTTTAGCCTTCTTTGCATTTCTCTTGAGGGCTTAACATCTTCCTCGAGACGGATCTTGTGGGTGCAAATCAAAGGACTTATCCCGTTCAAATCAGCAATACACCAACTAAAATCACTTTGGTGCTTCCTCAGAATCTCTAATAGCTTACCCCCATGTTCTTCGTCTAGGCTAGAAAAGACAATAATAGGAACTGTCTCGTCCTTTTCTAAATATGCATATTTAACATGGGAGGGGAGTTTCTTCAATTTGAGGTTTAAAAATTTGTCGCTGGAGGGAACCATGCGTGCCTCCCTTGGCGGTAATTCCTCGAATCGAGAAACCTAACTTACATCTCTCGCGCCCTCGTCCAACGCTCTCTCATCAAGTAATTCTCCCAACTCCTCAACTTCCTTCTCGAATTCAGTATACGCTCCCTCACTCTCGTGGCTCGACCCTAAGAAGGTACCAAGGGCATCTCCATAATATTTTTCCTCAAAGTACTCTCTACGACCTTATCGATTAAGCTCACTGCATGAAGATCATCTTCTTCCCCTGTATGTTGGGCTATATGGAGATGTTAGTCTCTAAGGTCATATTCCCAAAGGTGAGTTGCATTTGCCTATTTCGAGTATTGATTATTGCTTTAGCCGTATCTAAGAATGGGTGTCCGAGAATAATGGGAACATGATTTCTCAAAGAGAAGGAGGGCTTCGTGTCCCAAATGACAAAATATACTAGGAAGTAAAAAGTGTCAACTTGGACTATCACGTCCTCAACTATACCTTTTGGGATCTTCACGGTTCGATCCGCCAGTTGGAGAGTTATCTTTGTGGGCTTGAGGTCGCCCAGATCGAGTTGCCTAGAGATGGCGTAAGGGAGAATATTGACACTTGCTCCCAAGTTAAGTAAGGCTTTTTTAATTTTATTTTCTCCAATGATGCAGGATATGGTGGGTGCACCGGGATCTTTGAATTTTGGCGGGAGATCATTAAGTAGAATGGATCTCACGTTCTATGCTAAAAATACGTTTTTCTTTACCTTCATCTTCCTCTTCAATGTTAACAAGTCCTTGATGACATTTTCATAAGCTGGAATCTGCTTGATGGCATCGAGGAAAGGTAAATTTAACTTTACTTGCTTGAGCACGTCTAGCACTTCATCACGGGGGTTTCTTTTGTGGGAAGGAACTAGTCTTTAAGGAAAAGGTATCGCGGAGGGTGGTTTCACTACTACCTTAGGCTCACTAGTGTTTTCTTTATCACTATCTTTCAAGGGGACATCTTCGGCCTCTTTCGTGTCGGGCAAAATCTCTTTGTATTTGGTTACGTAGTATGGAGGAGGTGATAAATCAACGACTCTCCCACTACGAAGAGTAATTACAGCTTAACATTGCTCCTGATGTTCCGTAGAGGTGGATCTAACACTAGTTTGACCTTGGGGAGGTCTTTGGCCCTGGGCAGAAAACTTGCCCTTCTCTTAGATACTCAACGATGATTGCATCTTTGAAATAGTTGCATTTATATCATTAATCATACGCTCATGTCTAGCAATGGTTGCATTCTGGGCATTGATAAATTGGTTTATCGTATCCTCAAGATTTCTCTGTGGTGGAGTGATATATGGCCCTAAAGGTGGTGTTTCCTGCACATGTCCTTGCATGTGTGGTGCTTATTGAAAGTGCGATGGTGGAGGAGGGGCAACATGTGAATTAGGATTCATCGCAGCATTTTGTTACCAATAGCTAAAATCAAGATGGTTTTTCCATGAAGGGTTGTAGGAATTCCCGTGCGGCACACCGAAATTACCCTTAAATCCTCCTACACCATTCACTTAATTTTGAAGCATAACTTTGTAGGCAGGTATCGTCGGGCATTCCTCTGTTGAATGGCCCGCCTTACAAATATCACACACCCTCTCAATGGGAATCGGGATGGAGCCAGTTGGTCATCTTGCACATATCTCAAGTACTTCTCGCATTCTTTTCTCAAGTAGATCAAGTCGACTGGTCGTCATGGTATCCTTTTCTACGTAAAATAGGTCGGTCGTCGATGAAGTAGTGGTCGCTTGACGCGTTCGATTATGAGATTAGGGTCAGATGTATCCCATGCTTGGGTAGTCTCGGTGACATGCCTCAGGTGAAGCTCAACATCGTTGGCGTCTAGGTCGATAAAGGAACCATCACACATGGTTTCATCGAGTTATTTGGAATTTATATTCAGCCCATTATGGAGGAATGAAATGATTTGCAATTTATCAAATCCATGATGTGGGCATGAAGTGATTAACTCGTTAAAATGCTCCTAACATCGATCAAACGACTCATTTTTTGATTGTCGGAAGGTTTGAATTTGAGCCTTGATGGAGTTCGTTCAATGTGGAGGAATAATTTCTCAAGGAATTTAGATTGCAAGTTGTTCCATGATGCAATCGAGTTTGGAGGTAAAGACCATAGCCAGGTCTTAGCCTTATCCTTTAGCGAGAATGGGAAGAGTTTGAGGCGTATCACATCTTTTGTGCAAGTTTGATCACTGAGGGTCTCACCCGCCTCCTCAAATTCCCGGATGTGGAGATATTGCTTTTCTGATTCCAGTCCATGGTAGTTGGGAAGCATCTGAATTATCCCATTCCTAAAGCAAAATTGCCCCGCATTATATGGCAGTAAAATGTATCCCAGAGTGACTGTTCGCTCGGGATATAAGATTTCTCTCAAAGGGCGGTACGGGACCTCTTCCTCACCTGCAGCTACACTACCGTGTTGTGACATGTCTTTCTCACTTGATGACTTTGTATCCTCATTTGGTATACTCGAAGCGTGCTCTGTGGTGTGTCCTAAGAGGGATGTCGGAGTGCTACTTGCAATTTAGTGTTGAGGTGTGGGAGGTGGAACCCAGAATTGTGGAACGTTTGGAGTGTGAGGGCTATCGGGATCGTAATCAACTATCGAGTTTTCGTGAATGCTTGTTGGAGTATTTTGGGGAGTTAGAGTGAGTTCAGGATTTTTCATTAACAGGGTTTTGAGAGATGAAGTATATTTTTGTGCTTCTGAATTCTTTTTGGTCGAAGCTTTAGATTAACAGAATCTAACCTATGTCTACCTAAATCCCCGACAACGGCGCCAAAAACTTGACGAGACTGAGAATGTGTCACTGAAGTGCGTACTCTCTAGGCTCAAGTGCAAGCCTGTCGCGTTAGTAATAAACCCGGTAAGTCGAGATCGTCTATACAGGGAAATAGGATGAGAAAATCGTGACGATAGAAGGACAAATGGTTAACCTAAATTCAACTCTAAAAAGAAGAAAAAGATGATTGATGAATGAAATCAAGACTGAATGGAATGCAATTATTCTAAATTACCTAAAAGACTGATGATGATTGAACTAAAACTTGAACTATATGATGAGAAAAACAGGTCGGGAATAGAATCCCTCAACCCTAGTGTATTGCTGGTATAAAACTAATCTTAAATTTAAGTGATAAATCAGACCCAAACTTTAGTACTCCCAAGCATTACGTATATGAGGTTCAAGCCCGCACCATACGTAATGAGAGGACGAGTAAAGCGGTAACACGATAGTGACACTCGCATTGCGTTCTAAATTATCCCGATTACCCTGAAGCAAATGAGATCCAAACATCTACAATGGTTATGGTCACTACGCAATACGGTCATAATAAATCCTTAAATTTAGAGGATTAATTTTATACACATGCAACTATCACATCGGGTTGAGTTCATGCATCCCAACCATAAAGAATTTAGCTAGACATATTGAACCTAACTATGGATGAATTAACTACGTTACATGTGAAAGAAATCATGATGGAAGTCTATTGAAACATGCAAAGAATTATTATAAACCAAGAATTTGATCGTGCAAGAAAAATAACATGCAAAATAATAATAGAGAGAATGAAACTTGAATTAAAACTTGAGATCAAACCCGAAAATAATCAATCTTGAGTCACCAAATCAAAGCTACATTCCTAGAGTATTCTCCTACTCCTATCTCTATCAAAAACTGATTAAAACTATCTTTTTTAAGTCAATACAATGATACATATACGTTTTAGAAGAAGTTGTAACATGATAGGACTCTTTGGACCAATCATCATTAAGGGGAAAATTCGCGCATCAGACACCTCAAATCGGTTCTCAGGTACCCCGAACCAGTTCCCAATGTGGTTCGAGAAATCTTGTTGGTTTTGGGCCTCTTTTCTTCACTTCCAACACTTAGAATATATTCTAATTTTTCTTCATTTCTTTTATGGATTTTCTTCAACTTCAAGGGGTCATAACTCCTTCACCGTAGCTCGGATTTGGGTGTTGTTTCTTCCATTATTCTCGTTGTTCCGAGCTCTTTAGATTTCCAGTTGGCTCCACCTTCGGGATCAGGCTGTAGAATTACAAAAATTCCCTTGAACTTGCCTTTCTATCCTTTCCTTCAATGTTTCGATTTCTCTTTCGCACCGCTTGCATAATTTACCTGTAAAACACATAAGAGAAACACAAAACACAAAACACAAAATACTTGCCAACGAAGGTTAGTAGCATAATTACGAGTTAAATCCATATCAATTGCATCGCTCGGGTTCATAAATGTACTAAAATTAAGGGCATAAATATACGATATTTATGCATGATCACCTAGTGATCTCGATGACCGACAATGCTAGATACTATTGTATCGGGGGGTTACTTGTTTGGATTTCTCTTGCGAGATGTTCCACGCATGAATTCCAGCGAATGACAGGAGTCGAGATATGTATTGGTCATTAGGGTATGGATTATTAAATTAATTAGTACACGTGTATGTGGGTAAAAGCATGGGTTGAGAACTATTCTATGATATGAGGACCATAGAGTTGAGTGGTGCTGAGAGGGGAGCATCGGGGAAAAACTTTTTGCACCACTAGTTGATGGGCGGGACAGTCTCATTTGGAATTCAATTATTTTAATCAAATAACCGAGGTTAGCCATAGTGTATAGCAATGCTGAGAATGTGAGGTCGAACTTGAGATAAGTATGTTACATGTGGAACGTTAGTGATGATTATGCGGTTTTGCATAATATAGGGTGTATGGGAGCCCTGGTTAATTTGAATTTGAGCATCACCCGTAATAAGGAGACTTATGAAGATATTGTAAATATATTTGTGGAACAGTCAGAGAAACAAATGGAACAGTGTGAGGGAATAAATCTAGTTCAAGGAGAGGAGATAGTTTAACTATGTATGTCATGAGAAAACTCCCACAACCAAGGCGAGTCGAAAGACAATTGAATCGAATGGAAAAGGTATCCATTGACAAAGGAGAAGCCCACAACATTTGGAGGTGAAGACGAACCTCGCCTAGTCGAATGCGTGAGAGTGGTTTACTCATAAACAAGGTACTAAAATTCTAATAGACGAAAATAGGGCCTAGGAAGTGCGCAATTTTTTAGCAAACGTACGGCCCATAATTTTTTATATAATTCAGAATAAAGGGAGTATGATGTCCAACGTGATGTGAGATGTTGAGTGTGTTGATATCGAATTGAGTGAGACATAGT
Source organism: Sambucus nigra (assembly GCA_949130495.1). Taxonomy (NCBI): domain Eukaryota; kingdom Viridiplantae; phylum Streptophyta; class Magnoliopsida; order Dipsacales; family Adoxaceae; genus Sambucus; species Sambucus nigra. Next base: position 343,990,470 of record OX422219.1, on the reverse strand, counting down.
GAAGTTGTTTCCAAGTTCCCCACTTATAAGGGAAAAGGTTCGTACGATACTACATACCCGAATGGTGGTGATAAATTGACGATTCCAGAGACGGAATAGGTATGTACATTGATCAAACCTATTATTGGATTTTCAAAAATTACAGAGTGGATAAGATTTTCTTTGGGTTGCCAAGTGAATTGAGTAGGAAAAAAATAAACGTTATTCCTTTGAGGTGTGTATATTGTCGGGCAGCGTGCCCAACATGTTATTAAAAAAAAGGAAATGAATCGGCCCAAGCTGCTGCCCAATACTGTTATAAGTCAGGATGAGACACTTGAGTCCCACCTTGAATAGGGAATATCACGAGGCAGTTGGGGCAGAGCTGAGCCCTGAGCTAGGTGTGTCAATCGTAAGTCGATGTATAGCCGGGATGAGTGATATAAAATGGGGCAGAATGTGAGGACGCATGTCTTGGCGTTTTGGGAGTAATTAGGAATGTTAACTACAAATGGTAAGTGTGCATGTGATTACCCATAGTAGGAAATTAACTTCTAAGTGACTTCTGAGGCTTAATAAAGAGAAAAACTTTCGCCCACCCTTTGGACAGTTGCAAAAGTGGGGAAATAACAAGTTTCTCGGATCCGAAGTGAATCATGATCCGTCGACTATGATTAAATCAATCCACATTATTTTCATATAGTTCATGAATGTAGCGAGAGTACTTTGATGGGAACCAAAGTTTTAAGGCCTGACATGAGTAATCGGGGATTATTGAGGGTGTACCGCGTGAGAAAAAATGGCTTAGTACGGCAATAAGGGAAATTGATGCCTATAGAAGTGGGGTCCTTTCTAACATAGGGATGATGGAGCTAGTGGATTATAGGCTCATCTTTCGACACATTGTTATCGAACTCATGTCAGTTTTGCAAGATATTATAGAAGTGAGACGTTAAGCATGCATAATATATTGATATGTAGGGCTCGAATAAACTCGTTACTAATCGTGGGTTGTAATTGGCAGACCTTCGGTTGAAACGATACCATTGGTATATGTATAGTGGAAATAACAAAGGATTATTGCGAGTAAATTTTGAACATGTTCGAACGCAGTTATGTGTAAGAATATGAGGTGATGTTATAGGGCATCATAATACCGACGAGTCTATGTGAAAGCACGAAGATAAGATGCGCAATAGATATCTAGAGTTAACTATACCGGTTGTTTTTTCAAATTTAGGGACAAAATTCCGTTATAAGGGGGGAAGTATGTAACACCACGTATTTTTAATGATTTTTATAATTGGGTAAATTTTAAATTAAATTGGGATTAATTAAATTATATTTGAATAATTAATCCGTGATAGTAAATATTAATTAGCGAGATAAGGATTAATACTTATTTATATGGAATATTATGTAGTGAACGAGTAATACTAATGATATGAACATGTTATAATTGTCGTGAGTGTAAAATACGACAGTTATGATAAATGTAGTCGGGATGCGCGCGTCAGTCGTGTCAAAATATATTTTGAGAAATAAAATATAACTTTATTTTTGGTATTTCAAATGGTCATTTCGAGTGCTCCAAAGTGTCCGGAAGGGTCGAGATAGTAAAAAAAAAATGTACCCGGAGATTTAGTTTGGGTCTCGGGGCAATTTTAGGCCAAATCGGTACCCCAAAGGGGTATTTTTGTAATTTATATTTTTTAGGAAGGGAGACCAACGAATTTAAGAGGTATAGATCAGATTGGTAATGGGAGAAGTTAGGGTTGAGTGAATCAAACTTAGAGAGGTTATCAAGGGAGAGAATGAGAACCCTGAGAGAGAGTCCCAAGGCTATAAAACACTACTATTGCACCACCAACACCACCATAGCGTCGATCGAAAGAAGAGGATCGCAACCATAACAACTTTATGCAGAGAATCAAATCTCCATAACAAGGCAAGTATTTATCTTGATAATTTTGAGAACGTATTCAATTCATGTTAGAGTTAGATGAATCAATCTATGTTTATGCAAAGAATTAATGTTAATTAGATGAGTTTAAAATATGTTTGGGGTAGGAATCATGCTAGGTCAACTTTCTTGATGCATGTAGAATGAAATTCACGAAATTTTGATGTCATAATGAGAAGAAAATTGGATTTAAATGGAGTTCTTGAACTAAAAGATGAACTAGGGTTTATATGGGATGTTCTTGAATTAATTCAATTTTATGAGTAACCTTTGTGATTTAATGACTCTCTGTCGTTAGAAATTGTTCATATATGTTGGTATAACATTTAGTATGATTGGTTGGGAGTTTAGGGATTTATTAATGGAGTTTTTAGTGTAAAAGGGTGAGATTTCATAACAGCTAAGGAATAAGACGACATCATGTCCACCGGACCAGTTCGCCCCTACCCAGTGGATCGTTTCGAAAGGCTGTAAATGACAGTTCATCGGATCGGTTCACGGGTCCCACCGGACCGATTTGAAAATGGGTTTTTTTATTAAATTTTATGGATTCATGTTGATAATTTATTTCCAATTAGAGATAATCGAGTCTTAGAACCTTAGGGTAGGATTGGATGTAGTTTGACCTCTCGAGAATTTAAGGGGTTACGTAGAATGCGAGCTAACTACGAAAATTATATAACGTCGAATAATATTGAAGATACCTAAATGAATGTGAAGGTTATGAGTGAATCTAAAACCAGATCAGCGGTAGAGGAATAATTTACCTACTGAAATAGTTTGATGATTAGTTAGAATAATTCGAGTAGCGAGGGATACTCGGGGAAGTACAATGAAAATGATGATTGAAATTAATTAATACATATGATATTTGTGAAATATAAATATACTACGTATGGAACATGTATGATAGGTTGCGTGTATACCTATACTAATGTTATAAACAGGTAAATTGTGTGGAAAACCTATTGTATGATTTATTGTGTGTATGATGTACATATGTTGCTTGCTATCGGGAAGAGGTTTCGCATTGTGGAAAGTCTTATCCCGATGAGACCATTGTGGGGGATTTAGACTTGTACCCAAAAAAAATTTCAATGGTTGAATGGGAGCGTAGGTATGTGCGTTACCTATTTAGTTGGGGACTATGTTTGTCTCCAATATATGTGATTTGTATTTATGGTTAGAGAGAGATACAGACAGAACCAATAGTCCTTTATACAGTGTGTGATGTACCAAGACATGATAGGAGAGTATGCGTACACCGCATGTCTTAGCCTAGGGGTGCCGTAGTAGTAGTACATATATATTTTGAGTGGTAAATTTATATGCTTGTGATATATGATACTATGTGTGCTTAGTAGATGGGAAGATTATAACATTTAAAAATTATCTTTGTGCGTAAAAAAATTAAATATAAAATAAAGAATTTATACATGGAAATTAATTATAACTTACTGGGTAACGTACTGTATGAGCGATTTGGTGGAACTAATGAGTTAGTGGTATACATATGGACTTGGCTTGTACTAGTTAGGCGGGGTAGCATATCTAGGACGAGGTAGACGTATACGTTAGGAGTGAACACTAGATGGGGGGTGGGGACCTCAAGTGAGATTCGTGAACCTAACATGTATATAATATATGCTAATTATGCATTTTAAATACTTCTTGTATTTTTAAATGTTTTTACTCGGGCTCTGACCCGTTTTCCTAAAAAAAAATTTGTACAAAACCATTTTAGGTGCCCAGCCACATGGAGGCCCTGCTTAGGTGTTCATTTCCATTTGTCGTTGCTGCAGTTGCTGTGGACGATTATAGGTCCTAGTTTGATAGACGCCTCCATTTTCTTGCAAATCTGATGCACTAATTACTTATCTCATGTTGCCCATTTTTCATTCGTAGTTGTACATGAGGCAGTGTACGTCTTTTATTATTCAGTTGTGGAATTAGTTTTTATGGATTATTGTATTAGAGTTTCATACTGGGGTGTTTAATCCCGTCATATTTTTTTATATTCAGTTGTCCATTATTTGTGGTGTTGATTAATTTAGTATGGTGACTGTGATATTCAATTGTTTAATTGTTTTAAATCTTTGCATGTTGATGATAAAGATAAAATTTGACACCCGCTTTTCAAATACCAGGTGGTTAGTAAATATTAAAAAGTTTTTTGACAGTGATGCTAAGAATGTATCAATCTAGATATTTTTTTTAATTTAATAAAGGCCTGATAACCCGATTTTTGATTAAGCCTGGTGTCACATTTGCTACTTTACATTGCTATAAATACAACCCTTACCCTAGGGTCAAAGAGGATGTAATTTTGGAACTTTGAAAGAAATTAATAAGATTTGAGAACCCTCTTCGTGGACGTAGGCAGTTGCCAAACCAAGTATATCTTTGTGTTGTGAACTTTTTATTATATTCTTTCCATTCCTTGATTTCTAAAAATACCATATTGTGATTAAATGCACTCACAATTAGCGCCGCCTGTGATAAACAATCATTTTTTTCCACGAAAGCAACCTAAACAAAAGGATAAAAATAAATGTCTCACTACTCGAACAGTGCATCCCAAGCCGACAACGTGTAATCTGACTTAGCTCCTCTCAAGATCGGATCTGAGGTTCGCTAAGACAAGAATTTGATATTTCATCTGGAGGGGAAACTCTCCAAGTAGAGTAACAAGCAAATAAGATCAACACAGATCTCATGACTGGTTGACGCATATGAAGCACGAGTCCAATAGCAAGAGGAGGCAACTCGCCTCCAAATGAAGGACAATGCATGCCTCCAGCGACGATTGGAGAGGATGGAGAAAGAACTTCGTCAGAATATGTAACACTCCGTATTTTGGAGAATATCGTAATTTATAAAATTAGTGATTTAGAAATTTATTTAATTGGGAGAAATTCTTTAATTCGGTGATTTAGATTTAAATTAATTCGATTTAAGTTTAATTTCACGCGAGCCGTATTTTGAGGTGAAAATAAGATGAATTTATAAAGTGACTCGGATGGTGATTTCAAGGTCACGGATGGTTCTGAAAGGGTCGAAATATTTGAAAAAGTGTATCTGGGTGTATAGTTTGGGTCTCGGGGTGATTTTGGACCAACCCGACACCGTTTAAAGGCATTTTGGTCATTCGAGAGTTTGAGGTATAGAGAACTCCGAAAATATTAATTCTATATCTGTCATTAGAGAAAGGGAACTAGGGTTAACACAAAGCTAAAGGAAGAGAGGCCATAGGAGAGGAAGAGGAGTGGAGAACTAAGCTTCCTACACCGTTTTTCGCCCCGAACGAGATAAAATCGAGATCAGAGTGGGGGAAGGACCACCACACCATCATCCCAAAGAATTTCAGACCTGCTATTGAGAGGCAAGTATTTAAACGGCAGTTTATGTTAAGCATGTTATAATACCAATGTATATAGGGTTTGGTTTCATGTTTTTGAAAGAATTAATATGGTTTTGGGTGGGTTTAATTCATGAATTGAGATTGGAATGCATGTAGAGATATTACTTTATGTCTATGACACCAAATCAGAGGATTTAGGGTGATTAGAATGAATTAAATCTGGGTTTTTGATGTACAAAAGATGGAAGAACATAAAACCTAGGGTTTTGAGGATTTGATCCCTTCTTGAATGAAAAATTGTAAGGTTTTGATATTATATTTACGTTAGAAATCATCCTAATGCTTGTGGAAATGGTTAGGGACAATTGGTTTCAAATTTTGTGGAGAAGTATGTATGTTATGTGGGTGTTAATGGTGAAAAATGCACTTGGGTATTGGAGAAGATGAATAACAGATAGGCAAACCGGTCTGGTGCAGGGGCGAACTGGTCCAGTGCCCAAACGAATATAAAAATTCCCTTTTTAGCCTAGAACTCCTAAATTGTTAGCGGGAAAACATTTAGGACATTGTTAGAAGGTAATGAGGGGTCTATTACATTGCAGTGGGCTATGATAGGGTTATGGGGATTAAGTCTTGTTGAGATCATTAAGATGATGATTATATGGGATGAAAGGATAATGTAATTAATTCGCGAGAATGATAATGTAATTAAGGGAAAGCGTGAGTGAGATTATAATATGGACCAGTAGAGTAAGGAAGGCTTAGCTACCAAAATTAACCAAGGGGTAGCTAGGGCCCTTAGAGTACAAAATAATACTCCATTAAATACGATAGCAAGAATAATCATAAATATATTGTACGGTGATTATTCGATAGATAAATAATACGTACGGATGATTATTATAGGTTGGGTGTATACCTGTATAATCTACTATTATAGGTCGTGTGTGTACCTATACGGAATATACATATGGATAGGTTGTGTGTAAGTCTAGTATGTGGTTATGTGTATGTTAACATAACTACGCTACTTGCTATCACAGAGGTCCCGCGTAGTGGGCGATCCCACCTTGACGATTCCAGTGAGGTCTGAATTTGTGCTCCAAAATGTAGTGTTGTTAGTGGATAGCAATGTGAGATGAATAGTGAAGTCGACAGGTCGTTTGGGTACATTAGGTATGTGCGCAGCCCCAACGACTTAACATTATGTTCGGCTCCAATATGTGTTGTTTTGATTAATGGTTCGAGGAGATATTAACGAACCGATAGTCTTTGATTTAGTATGAAAGGTACTTGGACTGATAGCAGAGTACGCGAATGTGTATCACTGTGGCTAGTCCAATGGATGCTATATTGTGTGTGTGTATATATATATATATATATATATATATATATATATATATATATATATATATGAATGTTTTGTACTACTCATGTGTAATAGTAGTGAGACGAGATAGTATCTATCTAAAGAAATATTAATCTACTAATGAGTAAATAGTAGGGACATTAGATAGTGTACATTTAAATAATAATGAATCTACTAATGTGTGAATAATAGGAAGATAGATAGTGAATATCTAAAATAAGTTTAACTAAAGAAATTTAAATGGTAAGGCTTAAACAATAACATGTGTGATATGGTAACTTGGTTTTAATAATAACATAAGAGAGATGTTAATTATTAAGGGTGTTCACTAGTGTACTGTATGGGCGGTACGTATAAGTTAAGGAGAATCAAAATTAAGGATTTAATGGTAATTAAGGGTATTCGATAACGTACTGTATGGGCGGTACGGGTGAGCTAGACTGATTTGAGATTTATTAGATACTGGTAACCTAGTTGTATTGGGTAGAATGACTACGCGGGGCTGAGTAGGAAACGTGAGGTGCGTAGTATAAATGAGAGGTGAGGAACTCAAGGGAGTGTTCGCAGCCTAACATGTGTATCTAATAACTATACATTTAAATGGAAATTTAAAAGCTTGCTAAATATTTTCAAATGATTTTTACTTGGGCTCTGACCCGTACTTGCAAAACTTTTTTCAAAACCTTTTAGGTGTCCAGCCATAGGGATGATTTGTACCAAGTAGGATGATTTGTTCTAGGGATGCGTAGCTGCAGCACTTGTGGATGTTTGCAGGATTTGGACTTAGTCGATTCAGTTACTTCATTCCTAGTGTAGGGTGCAATTTAGTATTTCATGCAAGCATGTTGCCCTCAGCTATTTCATTTATATCAGTCAGACTTTGTACTCAGAGATTTTTACTCATATTGGTCTTTATATTGAATTTTGGAACTGATGGTTTATTCGGTATTATTTTATTTCAGTCATTTATATTACTATAGCACGGGATGTTAATTATGTTAATAATGTTCCGTTGTTGTTGTTGTTTAAATAAAAAGATAAAATTTGGCACCAACTTTTTGAATACTAGGTGGTTAGTAAAAAGTGGGAATCCTGTTTTAATTTAATAAAGGCCTAATTACTCGGTATTTAATTGGGTGGGGTGTCACAAAAGAATCGAAAATACAATATAAAGGAGAAACAATGCTTGACATCTAAACCATATAAATGATAAATAAAGTTGGTATTGGATAAACTCCTCCAACGAAAAGCTCAAGTCCGTGACAATAACTGTGGCCTAAGATCGGTAAAAAAAAAGTTCAAAAATAAGGATTAAACCTTGCAAGTCTACAATGAGTAAGAACATAACTATATTTGGGTCATAATAATAATAACACATCATCATCCCATAGTAATTTGATTTTAATCTATCTCAAATCAAACAACCTAAATAAGCTTGCGTTTTTACTCCCAAACCCAAACGAGGTTCGTGTGATAATATTTCATCCTTTAATTAAGTAATATTTACTTTAAAAAAATATTAAGTTTGTCTATTGAATTAAGGATCTCTTACTATGTGATAATCTTTTACATTAATAGTATCTCGCTCACTAAATATTATTATCTTACGTTATGATCACAAGATATGATTCTAATAGTATATCTCTAGTATATTAGTGTTTAACGTTCTCGAGTCACAATTTAGCTTATACATCTCTAGTATGTCTTATCGTATTATTTCGGGTCATAATAACATGTGTATACTTCTTGTAATACCCCATATTTTCTTTGCATTATTTAATTATGAAAATTAATTACGTGTGTTTACTGTGACATGTGATGTCACTATTTATAATTATAAGTGTTATATTATTCACATTTGAAATCAGATTTAACATACGATAATTCGTTAACTAATATTTGGGCTCGTATCGGATAAATATTAGTTTGCATAGCATCAAATCTCGGGTTAACTTCTACAACATTCAAAACGTCCATTTTGACTCAATATATTAGGGTTTAAGCCTATTGGGTTGGTACATAACTTGGGTGAAGTTTTAGATCATTTAAAAAAATCATTTGGGGTCCTTAGGTTGGGGCTTAAGTTGGGCTAAGGCCTAATTTCGTAGAATCCTATTATTTACGTTAATAAGTTAACCAAAAATACATTTGTTACATTGGAGAAACCTTTAAAAGCTTAAGGGAAGAGGCACCAAGAGTTGGAAGAAGAATTGGGAGGTTTAGAGGATTGATTGCCTAATCAATTAATAGGGCAAGTTTGCGTCTTTCAAGAATTTAATTGGAAGTGTGTTATAGTAGTAGTAGTCCATTGGATTCTAAATTTGAGTATAATTTGATTTTAACCCACCTTGAAAGTTAAACTAATTGATTTAATTAACCATTCATCCCTTGATAGTTATCTTAAATGGTTTGATGAGAAATTTTTTAAGGGAACCTTGTAATAGGATTTAGATTGTTATACTTTGAATCAGATTAATAAGTCATACAAAATCATCTGAATTTGAGTAAAAATTAGTTAGATTGATGAATGTATGGTTCTTAAGCCCATTAACTAAGTTTGATGCTTAAACATTAAATCAATCACCTAAAACATGAGTAATTGGGTTAATACTATTGTTATAGACCCTATATTTAAAGGAGGTTAGGTGTAGGATTAATTGGAGGCCTTGCGGGTTAGGCTTTGAGGTTGTTAATGGTAGATTTTGAGAGTTAGATTAGAAGGATCGGCGTCAATATCATTTAAACGAGATGGGATTCTCGTTCGAACGAGATTCTATAACTCATTTAAACCACTAGAGATGTCGTTCGAATGACTTTAATGATCTCATTCGAACGCCATAGGCTAGGTCGTTCACATAACTTGGGTCATATGAAATTATAGATATTTGAATTATGAATGAGTCGGCTCTGATTTCTTATTTTTGGGATTTTTGTATGAATATTTTACCAACTGTGCGCAAGGCTGAAATTCTAGGTTGATGATTTTAAGTTGGGCTTGTGTTGTGTTCGTTGGAGGAGGGCGTATACATGATGGGGAGTTTATGTTTAAGTCATAAACCCTAAGATGGGGTAGTTATTATATTTAGCAATTTTCTCGTATAAGTTACATGTGAGACGATGCCTAGTTTTGGCAAGCTTTGGGAATTTGGGCCAGTATTATTAATATCCGGTCATAGTTAACGTGTGTATTAACTAATATTACTAAGGGAATTTATGTGTAACCCAATTGAATAGGGTTTTATATTTGTTTGCTTATCCCGATTGCATAGGGGCATACTTGTTTACTTGCTTTATGTGTTGAAGCATACAATGCGTGAGTGTACGTGTGGGGATCGTACTTATATGGATATTAGTCCAAATTTCTTGTACGTGTGGGGAACATACTTATATGAATATTAGTCCAAACTTCTTGTGCATGTCTAGATTGTACTTAAATAAATATTTGTCCAAATTTCTTGTACTTGTTAGGATTATACTTACATGCATATTAGCCTAAATTTCTTGTACATGTTGGGAATGTACTTCCATGGATATTAGTCCAAATTTCTTGTACGTGTTGGGATTATACTTGCATATATATTAATTCAAATTTCTTGTACGTGGCGGGATCGTACCTATGTGAATATTAGACTTGATATAGCCTTATTGTTACTTGATATTTTACTTCAGACTAATAATGTACATTTTAGGAATTTTAATTATCTCCAATTGAGATGAATAGTAATTGAACCTGAGCCATGTATGAGTTTGGGAGTAGAACCACATATCTATTTTAGATTATTTGGGTGGGTGACTTAAATAACTTAAAGTCCATTTAAAATAGGAAGAAGACGTGTTATTATTATTATTATTATTATTATTATTATTATGGCCCAACTTCGGTTAAATATTTATACTTTGTAAACTTTTTGTTTACGTTGTTATTGATTATATTTTTACAGGTCTTAGGCTGTCGTTGTTGCCATAGACTTGGGATTCTTCATTGGGACAGTATCTCTCGCGATATCATGGTATATCATTCCTAGGGTGTAAGCGTTGTGTGGTGTCACTCTTCTACATCTTGTATTTATTTACTTCAGTTCAGGCAATGGTATTTATTTCGATTATTTTTCTAGAGTGAGAGATTGTATGAGATACATTTTTATTCCAGTGGATTATTATATTGGCATTGATTTATATCAGAGGTGGTTTTATTTTATTCAGTATTTATTATCTCTCATTATATTACTTGTTTAGTTTTATATATTTCATTATGATGAGAATATTACCAACTGTTTTTTATTCCTGGGATTTTTGTATTAGACCTGATTAATCTATTTATGAATTTTGTGAGGTGTTACACTTCTCTAGTATAAAACATAATCTGGTACAATCATCTCAAGATATAACATATATAAATATAACATAATCTAGAATATCCGTGAGTATAATCAACTCACTTCAAATCACGGGGGCTATGCGCAAGCCAACATATAAAGGTACGAAAGTCTAACCATAGCGCCTTTGGGTATCACTCGTGCCATACTGGGTATAGTTATAGGGTGTAGCAACCATATAACCTCAAATTATCAACAAAGGGAAATCACTACGCCTTCCCCACCAGTCACACAACATCGTACCCAAAGGCTTATACAAAAGGATAACCCCGTATGTCCCACTCGGGAGATAGCTACATTGGCAATAAGATCGGGGTAACTAGGTTTTAGGTAGATCCCATCTCAATTACCAGGAATACCACACGTGCTCAATTTATACGCGCCCAATCAAATCCCTATTAGTAGGTCACCCATGAGCTCACACACGCACACACACACTCGGTATGATTACACATAAATCAAATAAACATCATAAATCCTACTCAATAGTATTACACAAATAATCTCTTTTATTACAAGTTAATGCGCACGTTAACTATAATCATTTTTGCATAATTCTAGCCTGAACTCCTAAGCCTTCACCATCTAGGTATCGTCTCACTCCTAACGCTTTTAAGGATCATTTTAAGACAACTACTACCCTACTCAATGGGTTATAAAAATGTTATAGATTATCATAGGTTCTACACAATCACTAAGCATCGCTCGATATCATAAAATATCACAAATCTAAACCCAACACTCAGGTTCCCTAAATTGGGTATCATCTCCAACCTATGGTTTCTATAATCGTTATAAACTAGTCATGACCATACTCAATGGGTCATGAACACGTTCTCATAGTCTATCTGATTAATGCTATCGTTAAACATCACTCGACATTACAATTCTCAACTCAAAATCACAGGTCTTTAAACTAGGTTTCGATCTTCAAACCCACTACCCTCGCATTCATCTAAATTAATAAAAAAATCTTAACAACCAAACACCAATAGAATTATAACCAAATCAACCCCTAATCATAAGTCATTCGAACAAAACTCCTAAGTTATTCAAACGAGATATCCTTTTTCATTTGAACAATAACATCTTGTCCCTAGAATGAGATAGTCGCAGAGCGCTTCTTCTTCCTCAAATAGAAACAGACACAAACGAAATAAAATCAAAATTAAAGCCTATAATCATCAAATTACCCCTTATCCTTCACGCATAACCAATACATGATTGCTAGGAACCTATTTCTATAAGTTCTAAATGATTAATAACTCATATAAAATGATTTAAACTCAAAAATCATTAACGAAACCCTAGGCTTATGTTCTTCACAAGAATAGTTTAATTAGCCTATGAATTATCATCAATTAATATGAATAGAATATGGGTTTTATGGATAAAATTGTGTACGATTCACATCAAAAAATATCTAAGTCAAATTTCAATGATTAAAGTCTCAAATGATTAATTCTTTAATAAGATTATAAGAGCTCTTCAATACAAAATTACGGTTCATAATTAGATTAATCTTAATTATGAATTAAACTATAGTTATGAATAAAATCAAATTTATAATTGTTATCTAAACAGATTCCAACATCTTACGATTAATCTAAAATGAATATAATCACATTCTGAAATAAAGTAAACTTGCCTCGGATCGATTTTACGAATTAAATCCCCAATTTCTTCAATCCTTGTTGCTCCCTCTTCTCCCAATCACTTATGGTTCTCCCACCCGTGTGTTATGCTAATCAAGTTAAGCTAATAGGAGATATTAAATCACTATTCACGAAATTAAGCCTAAACCCCAAAATAGTACAACTAAAAATGCCCAAACACGTTCTCCAAATGGCTCGAAACTTGGTCGAAACCATATACTTACCCAACGGACTAACATTCCACTATAATAAGCTCAAAATGGACTTTCTAAACATAATATGAACCTACTCAAAGGTTCAAATTATTTACAAGTCAGTCATCTTATTAGGTTAATTAATTATCTTATTAAATTAATAAAATAATAAGAACACGTAGCTTAAGCTAAATCTTAATTAATAGCTAATTGGTTTTCATCTCGATATTATAAGAACGTACTTCATGATCGATGGGAACCGTGTCGTATCCAAACAATGTTACCCCCCGACATCTAGTCGTTGACCACTGCAAAGGCGCCCATAATACTAAGTCACTTAATTATTTATCTTAAAGAATTATTACGAGCTCACTTACATCTAAAGCAGGACAATCACACCCACACGTAACTCAATAATGTAATCCAAAATATGTGACACTCAAAGTCACATCTTAATCCATTGAATAACATATCGAAAGTCTAGCATCTAAAATCATGAAATGACATACCGTATGTCATATACAAATAACAACTCATCACAAACCAATAATCAATTTAACGATCAATTTAAATACTAAAAAAATATGGTGTATTACACTTAAACCAAATCCTAATTAACTATACACATGCATGGTTGTGTGTGTGTGTGTGGAGAGAAATAGATAGAAGGTGTGGGTGGGTGCAGGAGGGTGTGGGTGGGTTGTAGGAGGGTACGAAATGGGATGTGTGCAAGGGTTGCTAGAGGGTATGGGGTGGGGTGGAAAGAGGGTGTCAGGGTGCAAGAGGGTTTGGGGTGGGTGCAGGAGGGTATGGGGTTGTTACAGGAGGACATGGTTCATGAGGTGTTAAAGGAGTTAGAAGAGGGTTGCAGAGAGAGAGGGAGAGAATTTGAATGTGTGGTTATTTTTTTTAGTTTTAAAATAGATGTATGTAAAGAAAATTATATTTATACCATCAGCGCACATGACTTACTCTGTCAGCATTAACGATCGAAATGGATAGAAGGGCCATTGTAAATTCGTTTTGTTAGTTTGAGAACTGTGATAGTTTAGAGGTCAAGTGAGTAATTTACTCAGAATTATGATTCAATTCAAATGATTAGTTAAGTGTAAAACTAAATTTAAGAGTTAATTTAAATGTTTTTAGAAACTGTAGGACAAATAATATGTATTATTCGATAATAATGTTTACTCTAGAGAATTATAAAAATATAATTTGTGAATGTATCTGAATATGATTTCATTAAATTAATTTTGAATTAGAATATTTTAGATGTCAAACATATTTTTATTAATGGACCTCTTGCAGCGATGGACCAACCTCGATTTATTGTAATCTTGAGGTTTTGGTCTCAATCCATTTGCCCTAAGTGTGCTGAAGAAAATAAAAGATAGGATAGTAGAGTCAAAGTGAGGAGAGGCAGAGCGACGATAGAGCAGAAGGAGGCTTGGGCATGCCTAAGAAGGAACGAGTGGGAAGAAGAAAGTTATGCATGTAAGAAGAGAATGAAGAGAGGCACAATCCTACTGTAGACTCAAAATAATGGATAAAACACCATTTGAAGCTCTCGATAAAAGAGCCTTCAATCCTTCAATAAATTATAATATGTTAATATATGTTTCATATGTGTGTGTGTTTTATAATTATGGGGGATGATCAATGTGGGGGAGGGTCTAAAAGTCATTAGATTAAGATATAAATGGCACACAACTGGGAGGGAGACATATAAAATATTAATGATAAAGCGTGGGGGAGAGAGATAAATGTGAAAATAGCAAAAATAAATAAATTATAAACCACTGATGAGAGAGGAGAGATATCGATGGAGGGCATTGGATTCCCACAAAAACAGTAAGTAAGATGAAAGATGTAAATAACGAGGGTGCAATAAATTAGAGAGTATGAAATAAATAAATGATATACAACATTATTACACTTGGATAAAGTTTTAACGCTCAATATTATATGTACTATATTCATATAATATAAGAGGAGACTAAAGACTAATAGTTAAAAAGTGAGATAAATTACTCATAAATCCCTCCTTAATAGGCTTCTCAGTTGGGTTAAGCAAGTCCCCGAAACCCATCGCGTGATTCGTTATTATTGAGCATAGAGAAAAAATATCTGTAAGGTGCGACTTTTATATGAAATCACATATGGCTTACATGACTGTTATATACTTAATCAAAATTAACTATTATGAAATTACATTGGCTAAATTTGATTTCATAAAAATTGGACATTAGATATACGATTTTACATTTTAATGAAAAAGAAATTACACAATGGAGATTTAATTTTTCAATTTTGTTAAAATGCAAATCAGGCGTGGTTTCATGTCAAACTAAAAACAGGTTCACATCTAATTTGTACAACCTATTATATCCATTTTAATTAAAAATATTATGCACGCAATCGAGATTTCTCTCTATAATACACATACACACACATGTGTGTGTGTATGTATGTGTGTATGTGTGCGTATGTGTGTGTGTGTGAATATAACTAAACTTATACGTCGAGGACTATAAAGTGCCCGTAATAACTAGTTTTTCACTGCGCAATGCGTGGGCGCTTTATAGTCCTCGACGCATAAGTTTAGTTATATTCATACTTTTAGAAATATATTTAAAAACATGGTAATGTAACAGAAAAAGTAGGAGCCATCCGAAAAGTAATTTAAGGCCTTATGGGATGCATGCCATCTTCCAATTTGTATATGTAATGCTAGTGACATTGGTTATTTGTGAGTGTGTGTGAAATACATCCTATAACAATTTTTCCATAGTACATATGAGTGAATGGAGAATCCAACTTGAAACATATATAAATATGTTTGAATTCGTATGAATATGACTACATTTTTGCAGTGTTAGACGAATCAAGGATGAAATAGAATAGTATCGAAGCTAAATAGATCTATCCAGTCTTCTTTGAACATACCAATTACCACTTTTAATCCAGGTTTGAAAAAAAATAATTATATAAATTTGATTGATCTCCAATGAGTGTATCATATCTTTAAATTATTCACATGGCCTATTATTGGGAAGTTTAGTTCC
The DNA here is from genome assembly GCA_949130495.1 of Sambucus nigra. Lineage (NCBI taxonomy): Eukaryota > Viridiplantae > Streptophyta > Magnoliopsida > Dipsacales > Adoxaceae > Sambucus > Sambucus nigra. Next base: position 343,974,508 of record OX422219.1, on the reverse strand, counting down.
ATTACACTCGTAAGCAGAGACAATAGAATTAAAGTCACCAATGATGGACAAAGGAAGTAAAAAGTATGAATCTGAGAAATAATCTTCGAGAAATCCCTCCTTATCACACAATCAGTGGAAGCATGTACACGTGTATATAAACATTATTTGTGGAAAAAAAATATTGATCTACTGCCCATCATTACAAATAATGTTAGGTATAGAGATAGAAGTAGAACAAAACACCCAGATGTGAGGCAGTAACATGCCTCTATTATTAACTACGAGACATCGCAGATGTAGAGAAGCCCCAAAGAATTTTGTGATATAAAAAAATCAGTCATTAGTTATGAAATACAAATAATATTAGGCCTATGAGAGTCACATAGCCTTTTTAGTGCTTATTGTGAGATTGTAAATAATTTATTCAGTAAGAGTAAATTTCCAAAGTTATACAAAGTCAAGTAAAGCAACCGAATGGTATTATTCTAGGCCTTATATTGTATATCTTTCATGCCCAACAGATCACACTTGTATGTTTGAATAACATCCATTTTATTCCATAAAAAGACATTACGAACATACTATTAGAGATATGAAAATTATATCGAAGATTTTTAGAAATTTAAATAGAAATTATGATGTTGTTATATGGGCGAGTGATTGGAATGAAACAGTGTAGCTACCATTAATATCCGTGTTTTGGGTATTTGATCATGAGTTAGGGCTCTTGCGATTCTATTATTTTTGCCCTTTAAAATAATTTTTTTATGTTTAATTATAGTTAGTGTTTAAATATTTAATACAAGCCTCTATTGGATAATGTTTGGGAGAATGAAGAAATATGCAGCGTCCTTTTTTATTTGATGAATTTGTAGCTGACTGAATTTCTTCATGAGACTGAATTGTGATTGATGTTTGCAATGCTTTATGTCCCTAACAAACGGTGTGTATGAGAAAAAAGGAAATAATTGAATGGAAAATAACATTTAGATGTTAAGTACATGTAATTACTTGAGATTCCGTTATTGTCATTGAATTATGCTCGAGCCACGTCTCTTTAGTATCAATTCTGGTGACTGTATAGCTATGGGATCCATGCTTAAAGTTGTAGTTATCAGGATTGATGTTGAAGACATACATTTTTTTAAAATTTTTATTGAGGATTGCAAGTAATTGAATATGATTATGGTCTTGTATATGAAAAACAGTGCTTACATTTAGTAACTGTATATGTTAAGAGGGTCATTTATTTTATACGAGGTAATACCTTTTCGAGGATGTTACAGACTTACGTAACATGGATATGAAGTAGTTTCTTCGCTTCTTTATCGAAAATAACGAAAGTAGTTGATATGTGTCCTCAACTTTAACACTCAAGTGATATCTGTGGGAAATAAAATAAAATTAGGTTATTATGTGTTTTTATATAAGTGTATAAAAATGGAATTTTTACCTTGGTTTTGGGAACGTTGGCTCAATATTGCAATGATCGCACCAAAAAGTTATAGATATTGCAATATTTTGTATCAAGCTCTATGATCTTAGCTTTGCACAAAATGAATAATGTCTGTTGTTGGTTAAAATGGTAGTTGTATTGTGTAATGTAATGGAAAATCAAATTATATATGTTTTTATATTAGTATCTATATTTACATACCTCCATCTCGATATTGGAAGTAATCGCCAAGATTTCTTGTATTGTTTTTATTTTGGGCTTATGATCGGATGTTGCTCCCATTTGCTTGATCTCGAAACTTTTTATTAAGATATTGTACAATGAATTCATATATGTCAATATGGAATGTTATATGTTATTAAATTTAATAGTTGATAAATAAATTTTGTAATGCATATCTTTCCTTTAATGCTGAAACTTCTGGAATGTCTAGGTCGATGTAAACTTTGCTCGCATTCGTTGTTAATAGGGAGTAAATACCTGGTAAATAGAAATTTTTATATATTTCCAATTGAATATGTATTTTTGGAAAAAATAATTATAGTGTATGTATACAAGCGTAATTGATGTTCCAAGATAAGTGTACGTATTTAAAAATGTATATGCATAAACTATGATTGACTGGATTGCACAATGTACTGTATGAACTCAGGAATGTAATGTAGGTATAAAGTAATAATTGATGCTTAGGATTGACATGATATATTTAAAAATGTCTATGAATTAATTATAAATTAGTTAAATGCCCAATCTTCAAACATAATTGTAAAGTTTTTGTAATATGCCTATCACAGATTTACATACTAATTATTTAGGGTCGGTGCATCATTCGAAGTGTAATTGTTTTGTTAATCAGTAGACTGAGCAACAACAATCAGTTTTGTAAAATAATAAAATGTAGTACTTATGTAGTGATATAAACTGTATACATTGATATGTTCAAGAACACGTGTCTGATTTTGGTTGAGTATTTATTAAGTTTACATATTTGTTGTTTTGAACAGTTTCGTACAAACAAATATTCCATTGTAAACTAGCATATGTAAAATTCAAAGTGAAAATAAAAGAGTTTACCTTGGAATAGTTTAATTGTTGTAGTTGATATAACTACAACGATGGGCGATGAGTTTTGAGCAACTCAAATGCGTTATCTGCCCAGAGAGTAATATGTAGTTTTGCATTACTCTTTGCAAGTAATGAGTATAATAATGTATGAAGATAGGGATGGAAATGGGGCGGGTATGACACCCCGACTAATTAAATACCGGGTAGATGCTCCTTTATTCAAATTAATATAAAATGTCAAGTTAGTTCAGTACATAGCATCACTGTCCAAAACATTGTTAAACAATTACTAGCCACCTAATATTTAAAAAAATGAGTTGTCAAATTTTATAATTTAAATTAACATGCAACCAATTAAATTTTTTTTGCTAATGATAACACAATCACATCACAGTCACAACAGAATATAAATGCAATAATAAATGAGTCTGGAGTAACACTCCTCTGAATAATCCAAATACTGAATAAAAATCCCAAATACAAAGTTTGCATAATTAAATAACTCCCAAACTGAAATGAAACTGAGAGTATAAAAAGATGTCTCTAAATGATAAGTGGCGACATGCCCTAACAGATGAATGAATCCGAAATAGAATCAAAGTAGAATGTGGAGGCATCTGTCGAGATCCTGTAGCTTCCACAACAGCTACAACACGTCAATGAAATGGAACTCCTATGCTTGGCGTCCCTGTGGCTGGGCACCTAAAATGTTTTTACAAGAAAATAGTTTTGAAAGCAAACGGGTCAGAGCCCGAGGTGAAAACAGTTTAAAAAATATAGCAAGTGTTTAATTGCATTAAACAGTAAATATTAAATACATGTTAGTTGCGTGCCCTCACATGAGTTCCTCACCCCTCAACTATTGTGCACGCCTAACGTGTATCCTTAACCCGTCCTAGTTATGCCACTAAATAACTAGTATGTCTATTGTTTTATACTCACATTAATAAAGGATTTTATTTATAACATTATATTATAACCTACATATATCTCACTCTTTCATTTATCATTTGAATGTGTAGCAGTTACGATAGGAAATTCTCCGTATTAAATTCAATTAAAAAATGTTCCAATAATTTATATCCACACTTTAGCATATGAGTTCATTAAAATCACAAGTATATTATTCTCAGCACAAATATATAAAATAGGGAATCCCTAGACTAAGCTGCGGTACACACATACTCTGCTATCGAATCCTGGTACATCACGTACATAAGGACTACGTATTTCGAATCTCTCAGGAACTGTTTCAATAAGCAAAATCACACATAATGATGGCGAACATAGTTCACATACCCATGGGTCACGCACATACCTACGCTCCCATGGTCAGCTGACTTATTAACTCACAAATAAGCCATTCACAGTCCTATGTCCTTAAGGTACCAATCTAAATCCCCCCGTAGGCACACAAAGATTAGATGGCCCTGTTCCGAAAGCTGGCCTCCCGTGATAGCAAGTATGGTAGGTATGTTATACACATAATAATTAATACACTAAGCATTCACACAACTTAGATAAATTATAATATTATTAAAGGTATGTTCTCAACCCTATACCGTTATTCAAATTCGTACGCTTTCATATTTTCAGATGGCATATTATATATCTTGCCGATACGTCTCGCGTCGTATAGTTTAAGTACTTAAAACCTAATCAAGAACGTTATTAAGTCTCCTATTATTCCCACATTTTAATTCATTAATCTTAAGGTCCATATTTCTATCTCTAACCTTAAATTATCAACTATATAGATTTAATTCCTTTTCCCGACATCTCCCATAACATTTCACTCATTTGACCCTATTAAGTCTAACATAAAGTTCCAATTCAATTATGATATAATCCGCGTTCTATATTCACCCCTACTGGTCCTCCTTAAACTTAAATGTGTTCACAAGGTCCTTATCAATAATTTACAAGGGTCGGAATTGGATAAATTCAAAAAAAGGAAAAATATAACAAATTTGTGTGTGTGTGGGGGGGGGGGGGGGTCGATCGATCGATCGATGCTGTTGATCGATCGACTATGATTGTCGATCGATCGATCAAGCAGTTACAGGTTACGAGTTTCTTTATTTTTCAGTCCCAAATTTGTCCCAAAACGCCATTACATGATCAGAAATTCTAATGTAAATATAATGGATCATTATACAACCTAACTACATGATTTCTAACGTTCCAAAACCTTTAAAACATTAAAAAATTAACCTTTCTTGGATTAAATCTCCATATTATCCTAAAACCCCTATTTTCTTCTATTTCATCAAGAATCATCATGTTTCTCCTCCAAATTCGTTTTTAATTTATCTACGGTTACGATTTTGCTACTGAATAATTTCCAGAACTAATCTACATGCAAGTCCTATCCAAGATTTAGATTTATTTTCCAAATTTCCATGAGTATTCATCATTTTTCAAGGTTATCCTATAATCCTACACTAGCATGGATGATATATTCACTAAAATTAATTGAAATCAAATCACTTGCCTTATAAATGGTGTTCTGATCTGCTGGTGATGAAAATGGCTTGTTCTCCCTCTCTCCGGTGACAAATTCGGTGGATTTTGGTGGTGGATGGTGGATTTTGCTTTGGAAGCCCTTTTGTAACCTCTCCTCTAACTCACGTTGCCCACTCTTGCTTTTTGACTGATAATGGCCCTAATGGCCCTCATAATAACTGTTAAATAAACCCTAAAATTCATGGGTCTAAATTCCTTAAAATTTAAAATGACTAAAATACCCTCCCGGGTTATCGGTTTGGCGTAGAAATGCCCCGGGACCCAAACTAAACTCCCGAGTTACCGGTCTCTCCTCATACGAGATGTCTGACTATAAATCAATTTCATCGAGTGGAATATTCTAGAAGGCCCTCTCGCTCCATCGATATTTCTTCAGCGATGCCACATGGAACACGTCGTGTATCCGCTGAAGATGCTCCGATAATCCCAATCGATATGCTACCGGTCCTACCCTCTCAATAATAGGGAAAGGTTCCATGTACCTTGGTGCTAACTTACCCTTCTTTCCGAACCTCATCACCCTTTTCATAGGGGACACCCGGACCAATACCTGATCCCCAACCTCTAACTCCACTTGTCTCCTTGAAGTATCCGCATAACTCTTCTGCCTATCCTGAGCTATCCGAATTTGCCCTCGGACCAACTCTATCTTGGCAGACATCTCCTGGACAATCTCCGACCCCAATAACTTGTTGTCCCCCACCTCTAACCAATAAGCGGGTGAACGATAAGGTCTCCCGTACAGTGCCTCGAACGGTGCCATGCCAATCATGAATTGGTAAGAGTTGTTATACATGAACTCTACCAAAGGAAGATATTTCTCCCAACCTCCCCCAAAGTCTAAAATGCACATTCTAAGCATGTCTTCCAGCATCTGATTGACTGTCTCAGTCTTCCCATCGGTCTATGGGTGATACACTGTACTCAAACGTAACTCCATGTCCATGGCCTCCTGAAAGCTCTGCCAAAAGTGGGCCACAAAAATTTTGTTTCTGTCAGACACAATATTTATTGGCACCCCGTGCAGCTTAACAATTTTGTTTCTTATGTAGTGAGGTGCGGCCTCCCAATGATATTGAAATAATGGGAATTAATAATGTATAGGCTTGTCTTATGCGAATGTTGTCGGATAGGAGAACACTGTGGAGTGTCTTTAATGAGAGTGTTAAACAAGCTTGCTGTGAGGCGGGGGCTATAGTGATTGAGCGCCTTACTATGTAGATAGTTTGCGTACTGATAAGGTATTCATAATTGTTTTACCAGATTGGCCTTATATTTCAAATTTCGGGATGAAGTTCCGTTATTAGGGAAGAAGTATGTAATACCCCGTATTTTTATGGCTTTCAAATTTAGGGATTTATTTAATTTAATTGAGATAGATTAACTTAATATGAATCCAAAAATTTATTATAAATATTTACTAGCGTGACGAGAGTTAGTAATTATTGGAAAATGATTGATTTGTTAAATATTACTTATTGAGTAGAGTAATATGTAGAATTGAATTTATTAAAATTATTACGAGGGAATAATATGACAATTATGAAAATTAATTCAGGACGTGCCTGTGTCGTGTCGGGACTAAATTATTATTATTAAAAGTGAATAAATTATAAGTCACCCGTATGGTCTTTTCGAGTGCACCGATGTGTCCGGAAGGGTCGAGATAGTCAAAATAATGTACCCGGGGGTTTAGTTCGTGTCTCGTTGCGTTTTTAAAATATCTGGGTGATCGATCGATCGACTGGATCGCTCGATCGACCCCCTCCCTTCGCTCGATCGACCTCTTCTGAATTTGGAAGCTTGTTCTTTATTCTTAATGATTAACCCTTTGCCACTTTGTGGGAACCCTTAAACATATTTTATTTACCATAATGGGACATGGGAAAGACCAGTAGGGTTGTAGGCAAGGTTCGGGGGATACGATTCATATGTGATTTAATCGTGGGGTTTCGGGAATATAAATTTAATGTGAAATCGTGCGTACGTTATAGTACATCTTGTGAGAATTAAGGAAGACTTAGACCAGTAGAGTAGTGAGGGTGCACCTACTGATTTTATATTATTTTGAGAGGATGCACTTCGAGCGTCGAGAAGTACTTAAGGATTTGTTATACTTAAAAGAATAAAAAGAGTGATTTACTTATACGTAGAACTAGAGCGTTATGTGTTGCGCATGGCTTGAATAATTATAATTATGGGTCGTGGGCACACCTAATTTAGAAAACGTGAATATTTATATATATGACTGTGTGACTGTGCATATATTATGTATTTGTGTAAAAATCATACTCGGGTTACTTGCTATCACGGAGGTTTGCGCACTGGGATAGTCTTATCTCAATTGGGCCTTTATGGGGGATATTGACTCGTACCCTAGAAGATAGTATCCTCGATACAGTCTTATCATCAATGATATCGAATTAATGGGGTAAAATTGACATAATCCTCAAGAACCCTAATTTTGGAGGAAACATACATTCTTCTAATTATTTCCCAGATTTCTTGTTTCTAAATTCATACTAATTCGTGGGTAATCCTCTACATGTGCTGGGTATGTCCAGAAATATTAAATTTCTCTAAACATGTGATTTAAAGTCTCTAAAGTATCAATTTATTTCATAAAACATGTTCTTGCTAATCCTAAACTAACATGGGTGAGACATTAACTAAAAACAAAGCAATATAGATACTTGCCTGAAATTTAAGGTTATGATTTGTGGATAAAAAAGGCACGGTTGCGTTCCTCGTTGTGAGATCTACATTTTGGTGGTGGAGGCGGTGCAAACAGATGAGTTCTTGGCCTTGGATTGCTTGGAAAGCTTCCTATCTTCTTCTCTAATGATCGTTCTAAGGTTCTGTGTTTGTTAACCCTAAAAGGCAACTCCCAATGGCTGATATAACCTTAGGATATTCGTGGGTTTAATTGCCCAAAAATGTAAAATGTAATTAATACCCTCACGGGATGCCAATTTGGCTTAAAAAGCCCCCAGACCCGAACTAAACTCCCGGGTACATTATTTTAACTATCTCGATCCTTCCTAACACATCGGCACACTCGAAAAGACCATACGAGCGACTTATAATTTATTCACTTTTAATAATAATAATTTAGTCCCGACACGACACAGACGCATCCTGACTTAATTTCCATAATTGTCATATTATTCCCTCATGACAATTTTTATAAATTCAATTCTACATATTACTCTACTTAATAAGTAATATTTAACAAATCAATAATTTTTCAATAATTACTAACTCTCGTCACGCTAGTAAATATTTAAAACAAATATTCGGATTAATATTAAATTAATCCATCTCAATTAAATTTAATAAATCCCTAAATTTAAAAGCCATAAAAATACGGGGTATTACATACTTCCCCACCCAGGACCTAGAGCTAGCAGCGGTCATTTTTGCTTTGAGGATGTGGAGACATTATCTTTTAGGAGACCAGTTCACGTTATTCACGGATCATAAGTCACTTCAGTATCTCTTCACACAGAAGAATCTGAATATGAGGTAGAGGCGGTGGCTAGAATTCGTGAAAGACTACTAGTTTGATTTTCTGTATCATCCTGGTAAGGCTAATGTGGTTGCAGATGCATTGAGCCGGAGACCGACTAGGAAAATATCAGAAGTCTGGAAAGCGAAGTGTATAGAGCTTAGATATGAGGATGATGTAGCCAGGGCCTGCATGTCAGTATTATCCATCACATCTGAGATCATTATGCAGGTTGTGACGACTCAGGCAGAGGATCAGATCTACCGGGATAGGGTGAGCCAGTTGTTAGCTGAGGGAGCAAAGGATTACTCGATCAGCTCGAAAGGAGGCCTACGCCTTAATGGGAGGTTAATTGTGCCAGAGGATGAGGAGTTGAGGCACGCTGTTATGACAGAGTCCCATGGTTCGAGATTTGCGGTACATCTCGGCGGGGATAAAATGTACCAGGATATAAGGAGGCGTTATTGGTGGGCAGGAAGGAAACATGACATAGCAGAGTTTGTTTCAAAATGTGCCACGTGTGAGCTTGTGAAAGTTGACCATCAGAGATGCTACAACCACTAGAGATTCCCGTGTGAAAGTGGGAGAGCATCTCAATGGACTTCATAATAGGGTACCTGCATCACAGAGGGGCCACGATTCCATATGGGTTATTGTGGATCGATTGACCAAGGTGGCCCACTTCCTGTCGGTCGGCATGGACTTTGAGACGATGCGTTATGCACAACTATTCATAGTGAAGATTATTAAGCTGCACGGGGTGCCGATAAATATTGTGTCTGACCGAAACAAAATTTGTGTGGCCCACTTTTGGCAGAGCTTTCAGGAGGCTATGGGCATGGAGTTACGTTTGAGTACAACGTATCACCCATAGATCGACGGGCAGACTGAGAGAGTCTATCAGATGACGGAAGACATGCTCAGAATGTGCATTTTAGACTTTGGGGGAGGTTGGGAGAAATATCTTCCTTTGGTAGAGTTCGCGTATAACAACTCTTACCAATTCACAATTGGCATGGCATCGTTCGAGGCACTGTATGGGAGACCTTGTCGTTCACCCGCTTGTTGGTTAGAGGTAGGGGAGAACAAGCTATTGGGGTCGTAGATTGTCCAGGAGACGTCTGCCAAGATAGAGTTGATCCGAGGGTGAATTCGGATAGCTCAGGATAGGCAAAAGAGTTATGTGGATGCTTTACGGAGACATGTGGAGTTAGAGGTTGGGGATCAGGTATTGGTCCGAGTGTCCCTTATGAAAGGGGTGATGAGGTTCAGAAAGAAGGGTAAGTTAGCACCAAGGTACGTGGGACCTTTCCCTATTATTGAGAGGGTGGGATCGGTAGCATATCGATTGGGATTGCCGGAGCATCTTCAGCGGATACACGACGTGCTCCATGTGGCATCACTAAAGAAATATCGAAGGAGCGAGAGGGCCTTCTGGCTTATTCCACTTGGGGAAATTGATTTACTGCTAGACATCTCGTATGAGGAGGGACCACTGGCTATTCTGGATCGTAGTGAGCGCAAGTTATGATCCAAGGTTGTTCCACTAGTTAGAGTACAGTGGGGTCATCACAACGTTGACGAGTCTACCTGGGAGCGGGAGGAGGATATGCGAGAACAATATCCAGAGCTATTCACCCCACGTACGACCTAATTTTGGGGACGAAATTCCTTTGTAAGGGAGGGAGTATGTAACACCCCGTCTTTGTGTGCATTTAAAATTTAATTAATTCGGGAATTATAAATTACTAGTGTGTCATAATTTTCTATGAATTAATTATGGTAATATTTATTTAAATATTGATCGGGGAGTGAATGGTTAGTATTTAGGGAAATTACTAAATGAATAGTAATAATTTATTTACGTCATTCCAAGTATTAGTGACGGGGTATGTACTTATCTCAACCGGGAGTCGGTATAGACTAACTTGGGTGTGAGATACGGATTTTTATAAATTAATTCGGATGCCAATTCTGAGTGTACGGTTGAGTCCGAATGGGTCGAGATAGTCGAAAAAGTGTACCCGAGGATAGTAAACGGGTCACGGGACATTTTTAGGCATAGCCGGACCCACACGGGGGTATTTAAGTCACTTGGGCTTGGCCCATTAGGCCAAAAACGGGATTTAGCCTAATTACCTAATTAAAAGAAAAAGGGTAACGACTGATGTGAAATTAGGAAACACATAGTGGGAGGGAAAAACTTAAGAGACAGTTAAAGACAGATTGGGGGACAAAGGAAAGAGCCAAAATAGGGGATTTCATCGTCAAACTTGAAATTCACAACTTCGATTGAGACCCTACGAAATCATAAGGCAAGTGGTTAACTTGCTGTAGCATTTAATTTGCATTTTGATTCATACTTATGTGATGTGAGAAACTCAAAATTCATTTTGGGATTTAAAGGGTACAAACTTGGGTTTTTGTAAACCAATATTATGATTTCTAAATTGTGTAGAAATTCATGTATAATCTGAGATTAGTATATATATTTGGTATGACGTATAAACCCGGATTGATTGAAAACAAATTTGAGATAAAGAATTGATGTTTAAATAAGTTAAAGATTAAAACGGATTTTTCCCCAATTTATGAAAAATAGTAGAGAACATAAATTAAATGGTGTTTGTGGACTTTATGGGGGTCCCTTATGAGGTTTTTGGTATATATTATTGATGGGAAGACTTGGGTTTTACAATAGAAGAAGTTAGGGTTTGGATATTTTCCTCCATGAATGAAACAGAAAGGGGAAGAAGACGATGACCTGTGCGATCGATCGATCGAGGGTTGGGGATCGATCGATCGATGGTCGAAAATTTCTGGCAGTTCGGCTAGTTTATATATATAAGGGGAATTTATTTGAAATTATTTTCCTATACCTTAGGTAATGACAAATAAACATAAGGATACAATCTAATTATTTATGAGGGAAAATTAATTAGGATTTGGAGGAAATTTATGCGTGACACACCATGATTTGAATTTTGGAAATAATACTTCAAAACAATTAAATACGGATTGAGTGGGCAAGTCCGGGTATATTGGTTGAGCGATACCAAGACGTTAATTTTATTTAAAGTAAAAGCTAAATAATTGAGAGTTGAGAATTTAGACTCGGGTATTGTTTTAATTTCGGGCCATGAGAGTAAGTCCGAATATATTGGTTGGAGCGACACCGAAAGTAATTTAATTAATTAATGTACGAATTAATTAATAATTGGAGTGGGCCATAAACTCATAATAATCTGAATAGGCTTGTGGTACGGACTTTGTACATGGTATAGCCGGGATTGTTTATATATATATACGGTGTGCGATAGTATATATATATGGTGTGTGCATTAATATCACTGACTAGATATTATTATTACATATACTCTAGTGCTATAGGGGGAGGTTGCGCATCGTGGATGAATCCCCTAGCTTGAGGAGTAGGGCGAGTATATCCGAGGTCATAGCGTCTGTTATATGGGTGAGGGGCATCTCACTTTCAGGGATGGAATATGAGCGCCTCCAATTTTTACGTATTATCCAAGTTAGTGAGAAATTCTGACTTGGGGTAAGTAGGTTATGTGAATATATCTAGTGGGATAGCACTTTAAAGAATTTACATCCGGTGAGTTATTACTCGGGAGGATGTTTAATATTAATTATTATTCCAGCATGTTTGTGATGTTGCAATATAACTATACGTATATAATGAGGTAAATAATTATATACGGGTAAATTAATACAGGCTGTGAATTGTATTATACATATAATGGGTGTGAAAGTTGTATGATTTTAGAAAGGAAAAATGATTAATTAAGTTAATGTTAATAATAACTTAGAAATCATAATTATGGCACACTCGGTTAGAGTGGGGTGGTTGCAAGGGGCTATATTAGTTATCTAGTCATGGGATTAATAACTAGGTAAATTAATTAAGGCGTTAGTAGTGCACATTAGAGAAGGGGTGAGGATGTTCTCAAGGGAATGCGACACTAACTAAAATATGAAGAGCATGCATATATATTTATTACTACAAGTTAATCATTTGTTAAATGTTTTCCAAATGTTTTGGGTACTAACCCTTTCTATAAAAACTTTTAAAAGCCTTTTAGGTGTCCAACCACAGGGACGCCAGGATTGACTCATTCCAGCGATCCGTTGCTGCAACATGTGTGGATGTTGCGGGAATTTGATAAGCGCCTCGTTCTTTTCATTCTTAGTGTAGAGACTTCCTATTAGTTATTCGAGCATGTTACTCACAGTTTTATTTCAGTACTTATGTCAGACCTGTTGAGATTTATTACTTGTCTTTACTTTTATTGGATTTTGAACCGATGGTTTATTCGGCCAGTTAATTAATTGTGAATGGTTGATTTCAGTTAATAGTGACTGTTGATATTATTCTGTTTCCGCATAAGTCTTTAATTTTAGTTAGTGAAAGATAAAACTTGGCACCAATCTAATTTTCTCACTTAGGTGGTTAGAAATTAAAAAGGCGACAGTGATGCTAAGAATGAACCAACTGAGAAACCTGTTCTAATTTAAATTAGGACTGATCACCCGAGATTAATTAGGTGGGGTCACAAATGACATAGGGAAAATTAAGGAGGGCCTAGAGCCCTGGGGTGAAAGATACAAAATAACTGGCCAAAGCATATGGTGCACATAGCCGACGGTGTGGAGCCCATTGAAGTATGCGGTTATTAAAAGATTTCAAGAAAAGATAAAGGAATAAGGAACATGTCAAGAAATGGGTTGTGTGGTGTAATTGTATTAAGGCAAACAAACTTGAATGGATTAACAAATGTTTTCGTAAAGTTGAAATGAACAAGTAAACATGTAGATCGATTAATGTCCATAAGGTAAACGAAAGGTAAACTAAGTGGGTAAGTGAGTGGTTAAGCAACTTAAGTTGTTAAACCCATTATTAATACAAGAATGTGTTGTAAGAGGTTTTTTAAAGGTAAATGAATTTTTTCTAACACGGTATTCGCGTGTGTTGAAAGGATGGTTTTCAATGAAAATACTAATGTGGATTGGTTAAAATGAAATGGGTAATTTCGGTAAAGAAATGACTTTCGGTCAAACCAAGTGCAGTTGTTTCAAGCATTTAACCGTATGTGTTAAATAAAGTGAGAAATGTCAAAGTAAGAAAGAGGAAGTCTTTTACAAGATTAGGGTGAATTAATCTGGATAAATAAGGTTTTAATAAGTAAACTGTTTCATGCATTAAGTATATGTACATGTATGTTTATATATGTATACAAGGTAGTCGCATGTGCACGTAGGTATAACGTGTTAAAGTCTTCCTTTTGCCATTCGATTCTATACTGCACTTGTATATTTCCTACTGAGCATTTAACTCACTCCCTCGTTTTGTTACTGAAGGTTGGGGGATGTTTCCTATTTTAAGAGAGTTATACAGGTTAGTACTTTATTTATATTACGTTAGTAGCTCTGTATGCTTGGACTTCGGGGTGCTCCCCATGGGTCCCTCACGTAGTTTAATTTGAAATTAAAATCGCATGCTAAACAAGTGAAATGTTAATTAAAATAAAACTAGACTAGTAATAATATGTAGGTTGTTTCATTGCACTTCACACCCAAAGCTCGGGTCAGACCAGGTTGACTAAGGGTAACCCATTAATCCAGGCTTGGCGTTACAAAGGGTGGAAAATAAATCCCTTAATTTGGATCCCGTTGATCATTGAGATGCTTGTTGTATCACATTATGCCACTCTTTATCTTCGTGTAATAACCCAAGTGAATAACATGCTGCCTTAAATGTTAGATACGTTACTTCGTTAATTGTTCTCATTTCTTCCTTTATGATTGTTAACGCAAAAATTCTCCATCTACGAGGACCAATCAGAAAAGGACACATGTCATCCTACGTGGCAATATTCGACACCCGAGTAGAGTTGGTCGGCACCCGAGGAGTGTTGGTCGGCACCCGAGGAGTGTTAGTCGGCACCCGAGGAGAGTTGGTCGGTACCCGAGGAGAGTTAGTCGGCACCCGAGGAGAGTTGGTCGGCATACCAACCAGGAAGATCAAAGGATAACTACGCATTTAATGAGCATTAATGTACATTTATATTGTAGATGACAACACATAGCATACCAAGCAATTAGATTCGTTGAATGTAGACATAATGTATAAATGTCTACATACAATGAATCTCTTTATCCCCCACCACTATAAATACATGTATTCCCTTAGCCAAAAGGGAGGGAGATCCAAGAGAGAGATCCAAGAGATCCAAGAACCGAGAGACACCATACACAAGATCCATACCTTTTTCTCTCTCTACACCACATTGTGCTATTGTAAACCCCTGGGAATAAAATAACAGTGGACGTAGGCTTTTCCTTATAGCCGAACCACTTTAAAAATCTTTGTCTCTCATGTGCTTGATTGGATTGCTTTTATCTATTTATCTGTGATCATAAAAATGGGATTCGGTCCAGTTTTTTGCATCAACAGATTGGCGCCGTCTGTGGGAACGTGTTACAACCATTGTTCTCCATCAAAAGCTAAGTTTTTATTTTCTTTACGTATAATCAATTATACATACATCTTTTAATTCAATCATGATTTTTATGTTTATATACATAAATTAATTGTCCAATTTTTATCTGCAAAATGTTGCATATCATGATTTTTAAATCATAACTATTAGATTTATCCTTATTTAGAAATCTGAAAAATAATGGATTTCATAAATCATAAATTGTTTGCTTGATTCTCAAGTTTCGATTTTATATCATGGAATAAATATTTTAAATGATTACATATGCCAATATATACGATGATGATACGATTTGATCATTTTCATTGTTGATTTTGAAATAAATTTTGTAAGATCTTTGATGTCTATTCAAATTCCCATCATATTTTTAATAAAAGAATGGG
The DNA here is from genome assembly GCA_949130495.1 of Sambucus nigra. Classification (NCBI taxonomy): domain Eukaryota; kingdom Viridiplantae; phylum Streptophyta; class Magnoliopsida; order Dipsacales; family Adoxaceae; genus Sambucus; species Sambucus nigra. The sequence goes on along the minus strand of OX422219.1, from coordinate 343,959,067 downwards.
AAAAGGTTACAGACAATAAAAAGTCTTCTCATGGAAATCATGTCCCAGATCTATTTTCTCTCTCTTCAAGTTTGAGTCTCTTTGCATTCACTTTTATGAACTATATACTTAATTTGGTTCATCTTCCATCTATGCCAATAAAGTCTCATTGATTGATTTTTTTTTATATAAATTTGGTAATAACTTCTATCATTCACCATATTTTTATCTCTCCAAATTGGGAATAGGAAGGGATCCATATAAAAAATAATTTTCTCTCACCTGAAAAATCATTACCCACCTCTTGTAAAAGAGGATCGGTAAAATAATCATGACCATATCAAGACTCTGGGCACAAATTTGATATGTTGGCCCCTCGTTCATCACATCACAAGGTTTCTTTGTCGAAATCACACGATCTAGTGGGTTATATATTTATTCATTTAATTAACATTCTTAAGGCTTAAATTTTACATTGAATGTTATTTTTTGATCTAAAGATTCGATATATTCTGGTCATCCAACCATATATTCTATAATTTGAGATATCCTTAAATGTTGGTCGGCTAAAAAATGCTAAGCACCCCTGATATTTCTTTAAACACGAGTTCGGCTTGGGGACAAGCAGGGGGCTTAAGTCTTTTTTAACTTATGATCACCCCAAAAATATTTTTAAAACCAAGTGATAAATAATTTTCAAACAGCAACTAATACCTGATTAGTTGTTGGAGATTAAATAATTTTACGTCTTATTTATGATGCATATTTGATAATAATTTGTCCATCTCACACACATTTGGCATATTATTAATATTTTTATTTCTCAAGCATATACATATCATATATTGATTGGATGAGTAAATTATTCTCATGACTAATCAATTCAGCCTACACAAATGGTAGAGCAAGATATTAATTTTTACAGGTACAAGATTCAACTCCGACGAATGCTCGGAAATAATCTTACTCTTCTGAAAAATATTATCATAGCTCGACAGTATGAAATTTCACCTCAGCGAGGAACTATTGATTTTATTATTGCTATGATATCTGCTCCAGCACAAATGATTCTATATATCCATTGGGATTCATATTCTATATTCATCTCAATATGGAGCACGACGAGATACTTATTATCATATTCAGCTCTGAGGAGAACTATAACATTTATTATATTTCACCCCCAACGGATAATTGGTCGGGGTAATTCTTATTTATATGCAGGCCCAGCAAAGTTCTCGGCCATATTCTTATGTTCTGGAAAATATTATTCTTATTCGGCATTCTGCAATTATGCCTCGACAAGATACTTATTCAGCTTTAAGGAGAATTACAACATTCGTTCGGATAATTCTTATTTATATTCAGGCCTGACAACGTTCTCGGCCATATTCTTATGTTCTGAAAGATCTTATTCTTGTTCGGCATTATATGATTCTACCTTGACTGATCGGCGAGGCACTTTATTATTTTTAATTATTCTTTATATCTATTTGGATGCATATTCTATTCTCATTTCAGCATGGAGCTCGACAAATATTTATAATCATATATTCAGCTTCAAGGATATCTCCAACATTTATATTATCTTATTCCCAACAATCTGTTGAGGAGTTCTCCAGCATTTATTATATCTTATTCAGCTTCAAGGATGTCTCCAGCATTTATTATATCTTATTCAGCTCCAAGGATGTCTCCAACATTTATTATATCTTATTCCCAACAATCTGTTGGTCATCGCCGAGGAGGTATCCTGCATTTATATTATCTTATTCCCAACAAATCTGTTGGTCAGCGCCGAGGAGGTCTCTAGCATTTATATTATCTTATTCCCAACAATCTGTTGAGGAGGTCTCCAGCATTTATTATATCTTATTCAGCTCCAAGGATGTCTCCAGCATTTATTATATCTTATTCAGCTCCAAGGATGTCTCCAACATTTATTATATCTTATTCCCAACAATCTGTTGGTCATCGCCGAGGAGGTATCCTGCATTTATATTATCTTATTCCCAACAAATCTGTTGGTCAGCGCCGAGGAGGTCTCTAGCATTTATATTATCTTATTCCCAACAATTTGTTGAGGAGGTCTCCAGCATTTATTATATCTTATTCAGCTCCAAGGATGTCTCCAGCATTTATTATATCTTATTCAGCTCCAAGGATGTCTCCAACATTTATTATATCTTATTCCCAACAATCTGTTGGTCATCGCCGAGGAGGTATCCTGCATTTATATTATCTTATTCCCAACAAATCTGTTGGTCAGCGCCGAGGAGGTCTCTAGAATTTATATTATCTTATTCCCAACAGTCTGTTGAGGAGGTCTCCAGCATTTATTATATCTTATTCAGCTCTGAGGAAGTCTTCATCATTTATTATCAATTACCACCAACTTCGATTGGTAGATAAAATCCAACTCCGGTTGGTAGACAAAATCCAACTCCGGTTGGTAGATAAAATCCAACTCCGGTTGGTATTGGTCGATAAATCTCATTCAAAGTTCACATTCCACAGTTGGGGGCTTCTATTACAGATATATTTGTTCATTTGGTGGCAAATTTTTATATCATCATGCAGTCGATCATCAAATTCAACTCCACAAACTCAAACGATCGGGGCCCCGACCAATCATCATTCAAGAGTTGTTTTTCTTGCTCAGGAATTACTTTTGATATTGAAGTTCAGGAGGTATATTGAAGTTCAGGAGGAATATTGAAGTTCAGGAGGTATATTGAAATTCAAGAGGTGTATTCAGAAGTATCAGGACATGATGAAAGAAAGCGATAAGTATTCCACCGAGGAACTCTGTCAGACCAGAAATTAGAAGACAAGTTGCCTATATGGAGGCTATATGTAGATGGCTCATCTTGCACTACAGGCTGTGGGGCAGGGATCGTTTTGAACAGCCCAGACGAGGTCGACATGGAATACGCCCTACGTTTCTAATTCAAAGCTTCTAATAATGAGGTTGAGTATGAAGCCATGATTGCAGGTCTTAATTGGTCAAATACTATGGAGGCATAGCAGGTTATTGTCTTCAGTGATTCTCAATTGATCGTAAACCAAATGTTGGGAATATATGCAGCCAAAGGAGAATTGATGATCAAGTATCAAGCAAAGGTGATGGAGTTGGTATCAGAGTTTGTTGCAGTTCAAATGGTAAGAATATCAAGAATGGAGAATGTGAGAGCATACGCCTTGGCCCGATTAGCATCACCTACTCGTACCGAGCTGCGAAGAACGATACCAATTGAAGTATTAGAAAGTCGGAGCATAGATGAAGACCTGACGATGAATATTATTACCCTTGATTTAAGACCATCTTGGATGGATCCCATCAGAGCATATATTGAGGAGGAACAATTACCGGAGGATAAGCTCGCTGCCAAGAAATAGAAGTTTAAAGCTGCTCGGTATGTACTAATTAATGGTATTTTGTATAGACGAGGAATTATGGCAGGTTTGCAAAGATGTGTACATCCCTCTGAGGTGAAAGAATTGATTAAAGAGATCCATGAAGGGTCCTGTGGAGCCCCTGTAGCAGGTCGGACACTTTTGCAAAAGGTGATGACGCAGGGATACTACTGGCCGACGATGAGAGCTGATTGTATAGCTTATGCCAAGAAATGTGACAAGTGCCAACGCTTTTCCTCCATCTGAAGAACTCCACAAACATTGTTGACACCCATCACTTCTCATTGGCCATTTGCCATGTGAGAATTGATTTGGTTGGACCACTGCTGACGACCCGAGGAAGATTCAAATACCTCGTCATTGCCATCATCACAGACTACGGAACACAATTCGATAACGAGGAGTTTGCTGCTTATTGTCATCAGTCAAACATTTTGAAGGTTCATTCAGCACCAGGTCATCCTCAGAATAATGGACAAACTGAAGTGACGAGCAGAACATTACTAAATGGTTTGAAAAAGAGGCTATGTAAGGCTAATTGGATTAATGAGCTACAGTCAGTATTGTGTGCAACACTACGCTGCCCAGCAATAAAAGCAAACACCGATAGTTCAAACCCACGATCAACTTCGGTTGGTCAGATAGTTCGAAAGAACCAAAAAATACTCCTTTGGTTAGGAGGTGACACTAGCGTGATCAACTACGGTTGGTAAGATAACTAGTGGACAGTTCGAAAGAACCAAAAAAAAATACTCCTTTGGTTAGGAGGTGACACTAGCGTGATCAACTACGGTTGGTAAGATAACTAGTGGACAGTTCGAAAGAACAAAAAAATACTCCTTTGGTTAGGAGGTGACACTAGCGTGATCAACTACGGTTGGTAAGATAACTAGTGGACAGTTCGAAAGAACCAAAAAATACTCCTTTGGTTAGGAGGCGTACACTAGTGTGATCAACTACGGTTGGTAAGATATCTAGTGGACATATAGTTCGAAAGAACCAAATAGTTCGAAAGAACCAAAAATACTCCTTTGGTTAGGAGGTGTACACTAGCGTGGTCAACTACGGTTGGTAAGATAACTAGTAAAAAGTTCTTTGAAAAACAAAATACACCAAGTATGGTTGGTCGGGAATAAAAAGTCGACAAGAAGAATTTATTAACCTTAGTTGGTCGGATACATTTTATAAAGACAAAAATTTACCAAGTATGGTTAGTCGGGGATAAACTCTCACTAACTATAATTGGTCGATGAGCACAATTTAACAACCTTGGTTGGTTGGAAAAAAATTAAACATTTTTATACTCATTACTTTATTATTAAGTGATCGAGCAACATTTTTAATACTTGTAATTCTTTTTATTACTAAGTTGGTCGATGAACAACACAATATTGTTATCTTTTTAACAGATACATATGCATAAATGTAAAGTGTTTGATATTTACAAAACAATAGCAATTAAGATTGCGAACAAAAATGAAAGTCTTTCATTAAACTTAAAAAACAAAATACATTGAGAATGAAAATGTATACTAACTATTACATTGAGATTCCTATTCTATTGGTTTCTTTTCCCTCTTCTTTTAAAACAGGTTCCTCACCAGCAGGAGGATCATTCAAAGTATAAGGGGAGTTTATGAAGTTAAGATCTTTCAACATTCTGATATTCATCACAGATGATCTGTCCGAGAAACACTAGATCATTCCCGAGAAGCTCTTGCTCGTCCCTGAGAATCACTTGCTCGTCCCCGAGAACCTCTTGCTCATCCCCGAGCAGAGGTAGAAGTCAAAATCAGCATCTACAACACTGAGATATTTGCTACTACTGTCTCGACCAATAATGAAGAAGAAATTGTGTGAAAATGTTTCGAAGTCCACCACTAGCTTGGTACTAATCAGATTGAAGAGTTGGGTTCAAAAGCTAGTATGTTACTCGACAAAGTATTCAGAGGATCATAAATCAGAAGAATCAAGCACGTGAAGTTAGCATTCAGTTGCTCGACACAGGAAGCATTTGGTCGGTTGGCGAACCAATCAACATACTTGAAGATTATGACAAGCTACAAGTTGCATACTATGGCATGGCTGCATCCAAATTCCCAGGGGTGATACATAGCACACGGAGTTCCTCAAAAGAAAGATTAGCAACCATTGATCAGCCTGCATCATATGTCGTCCAGGAGATAATGCACTTTATGTTGAACAAATCAAGAAGGTAGATCAAGAATTTCACGAGCATCGAGCAACACTGCAGAATAAATACTCCATCCTTTCAAGTAAACCATTAAGCATGGAGCATTGGGGGCTTCTGTTAACGCAAAAATTCTCCATCTACGAGGACCAATCAGAAAAGGACACATGTCATCCTACGTGGCAATATTCGACACCCGAGGAGAGTTGGTCGGCACCCGAGGAGTGTTAGTCGGCACCCGAGGAGAGTTGGTCGGTACCCGAGGAGAGTTAGTCGGCACTCGAGGAGAGTTGGTCGGCATACCAACCAGGAAGATCAAAGGATAACTACGCATTTAATAAGCATTAATGTACATTTATATTGTAGATGACAACACATAGCATACCAAGCAATTAGATTCGTTGAATGTAGACATAATGTATAAATGTCTACATACAATGAATCTCTTTATCCCCCACCACTATAAATACATGTATTCCCTTAGCCAAAAGGGAGGGAGATCCAAGAGAGAGATCCAAGAGATCCAAGAACCGAGAGACACCATACACAAGATTCATACCTTTTTCTCTCTCTACACCACATTGTGCTATTGTAAACCCCTGGGAATAAAATAACAGTGGACGTAGGCTTTTCCTTATAGCCGAACCACTTTAAAAATCTTTGTCTCTCATGTGCTTGATTGGATTGCTTTTATCTATTTATCTGTGATCATAAAAATGGGATTCGGTCCAGTTTTTTGCATCAACAATGATGTTTGATAACATTCGAAGGTAGAACATCTCACCGGCAGTTGGGTGAACATAGTTCACTCGTCCAATCCATAACCTAGATTCACGTCTATTTTATTCATTATATTATGCTTTCCATGTCCATTTCTTCAGAAAATCTACTTAGGCTAGCTCCATTGCATCTTCAAAAAGTGTATTAGTTTGCATCCATTTGGTGAGCATTGTCTTATTGACATAGATTCACTTGGCAACATTATCTAGATTATTTGAATCTTTAAACGTGACAACTTACTCATCAGGAAGATGCAATGTAAGATGTTCAACACCTACACTTCAATATTGAATGTCGAACTAAAAAATTGTCCAACACGCTTCACATGCCTAGAGGTAATGACTATCTAAAAACGTGCATATTCATCAATTTCCTTTATTCTTTCTGATCCATCTTGTTTGTTACGTATAATGTTTTCTTCCAAAACCATAAGTGCTAGATCTGGGCCCTTGTTAATGTACATAAAAATGTATACAAACCTTGATATGTTACACCATTCAATATTGATATGCTCTCGGTATTTTATGATCAAATTAATATTATGTGGCACAACAAATCTATTATCTAGCCTCACACCATTCTTCTCAATATATCTTGAGTCATCTCTCCTCCTGTATACAGGGAATCCTTTATCATCTACAGTGAATTCCGGGAAAAAATGTCATGGGAAGTATTTTTAGCTACCATACTCTTTCATACATATTAGATTTGCTTTGCTACATGGATCGTGCTGAAAAACGTTGCTAATGCCGTTTAATACAAGATTAAACTGTATAAGCAACTCCGAGATGTTTGTTGAAGAAACCCTTTTCTTTTGAAAAATAAAAATTATAAACAACAAGTTGTGTTTACAAAAAACTTATGTACGAGAGTAATCAAGACTTTGTAATCAGTTTTTAAAACAAGACAGTTTTAAAAATCAGCACACTATAGACTGAGATGAGGAGATGAAGATAATCAACACACAGTTTTTAACTTGGTAAAACCTCTCCCAACAGAGGAAACATCCACGGTGACTTCTAAGTCACAAAAACAAAAATCCACTAATAATAAATAATAGTTACAAACAATACAATATACATGCACACAAATCAACCTATTCTAAGTTTAGGAATATACCCCACTTGGTGTCCTTCTAACTTCTCATAGATCTGATTGTTCATGATGTTCTTCCAGTTTGATAACTTCCTTTGCTTTAGCTTCCTTATGTCGACTCAATGATCTTTGATCTTATTCACAACACTTCCAGTGTAGTAGTGTGTTAAGTGTTTGTGAAGTGATTCCTATCAACATGCATGAACTCACACACACTTAGATTTACAGACAGTCCTAGAAAAATTACATATAAAGTCTATATGCTGTGATTTTGTTTTCTTTCTTTCTTACAGAACTATAAACCTGTTTGACCTTTAATATAACCCAGATTCCACGGATATCTCGCTTCAAAATCGGTCAAGATATTAATCAATCTCGGTTTTAAAAATATTTTTTTGAGATTGAAAATCTCCAAGTGTGAATCCAACTAGGTCAAGGTTAAGTTTCGTAAGAACAGAAACCATAAAACATTTTCAAAACCAAATCAGTAAAGATTTTCTTAAATCAAGTCAGAAATATGCAGATCTAGTGAAAATGTAACATGCAGAATGTAGATCTAAAGTTTCTATGAAAAAGAAACACAGATCTTCACACGAATGTTTAAGTTGTAAACAAGATCATAGACAAAGAGGTTACAGCTTCAAATAAACAAACCACTCTCTCTCAAACACTCAAGGTTGTGTTTGGGGTTAGGTGTATATGAAGGTTTGATTCAGAAAATGAAGTGTTTAGGGTTAGGGTTTGGTTTTTGGCTAACACAGTTTTCTTTCTCTTTCTTCTCTCTTTTCTTTTCTCTTTTCTCTCTCACTTCTCTCTTCTCTCTAATTTTTTTTCTCTCTCAGAAATGACGAATGCCCAAAAGTCTTGAAAGTCTGAGAAGTGGGGGGTTTATATAGGGGTGAAGGAAGATTCTGGAAATGCGCATGGAATCAATGGCTGAGATTAAGTCATCCTACGATTAACTTGATCTAAGGGTTATAAAACAGCGGTAATTAAGTCCAAAGTGATTGGTTCAAACGATGGCACACGGATAGGTTTAAAATACATGCAGACCATCGATCAGCTTTGATCCAACGATCATCAATCCACCAGCTAACCCTCTCACATAACAAACACAAAAAGATGAACCAGGAGGATGACAAGTGTTTAAATATGAGTGGCGCACACACGCGCGTTCAAAGTAATTACAGCAAGCACCCTGAAGTCTCTAGCGCATTTACATTCTACCCAAACAAACATTCCATTGAAAAATGAAGTTTTTAAAATAGATATTTTACCCCACAAATTATATAAACACATTTTATTAATGAAAACATTTATTTAAAAAAATGTTTACAAATGTTTAAAAATTCCCAAAAATAATTAAAACCACATTTTAAGGGGAATTAATCACACAATCAATTTTAAGCAATATATACCCATGTATGCACTTCTAATTGTGTGTAGTGTGATTCAATTTATACCTTCTTGGATAATTGAAGATGATCAGAGAGATAAGTTCTGAGGCTTTTTGGATTCTAGGATAGACAACCAATTTTGTCACTATTTCCAAATTAGATGAACACTTATACAGTATAGACTTAAGCAAGTCAAAGGTATAAGGTGCTTCAATCTCCCCCTTTAGAAATATGAGACAAAATCTCCTTTGAGTTAGCTTAAAACTCGTAGGGAACCAAAAAAAAATAAAACCTAGTTCTATACAAAAGATACTATCTACACATTTCCTAGAAAGTCAAAAATTACATAACTCAACTATTTACAAAATTTTACACTAGAAAAGGTAGACAATCAGTAGAAGAGATTCCTGCAAATATGCACACTAAGATCAAGCAGTTTAGATTGAAATGTGAACAAAACATTGAACTCGTAAGACTCAAATTTCTCCCCCATTTTGTCTCAAATGGACAAAGGGTAAAACTTAAGGTCTTAAGAGTCTAATCAGTGCATACCATACCTATAGAATTATGCAAATACAGAAATCTGTTATAGTTTAAAGGTTTAGTGAACATGTCTGCAAGTTGCAGATCAGTAGGCAGGTAATGAATTTCTAATTCCTTAGTTTCAACAAGTTCGCGTATAAAATGATGCCTTATTTTAATATGCTTAGTTCGCGAGTGTTGAACCGGGTTTTTAGATATGTTAATGACGCTTTGATTGTCACAATACAATTGTAATTGATCTTCTTTAATCCCATAATCACTTAACATCTGTTTTATCCATAACAACTGAGCACAGCAACTTCCTGCTGCTATATATTCGGACTCAGCCGTAGATAAAGATGTGCAATTCTGTTTTTTGCTACTCCAACCAACTAAATTATTGGCGACATAATAACAGGCACCTGATGTACTTTTACTATCATCAGTACAACCGACCCAATCAGCATCAGTATACCCTATGATGGTGCTACAGGTATCATTAGTGTACCTAAGTCCAAGATTGAGAGTGCCTTTAATGTACTTTATTATACGTTTTACACACGATAAATGGCTCTCTTTAGGGTTATTCTGGTAACGAGCACACAGACATACAGCATACATTATGTCTGGTCGAGAGGCAGTTAAATAGAGTAGGCTACCAATCATACTACGATAAAGTGTGGAATCAACTGACTTTCCATTTTCATCTTTACATAATTTAATAGTAGTACTCATAGGCGTTTTGGCAACTTTAGCATTTTGTAAACCAAATTTCTTAACCAGATCTAAGGCATACTTATTTTGAGAGACAAATAGTCCATTAGAATTCTGTTTCACTTGAAATCCTAAGAAAAGTTGTAGCTCCCCCATAAGGGACATGTGAAACTCCTTATGCATAATAGCAGAAAAATATTTAACTTCAGAGTTTGAAGTTGACCCGAAAATGATGTCGTCTACATAGACTTGGGCTATAATAATGTTTTTGTCAAAATGTTTGACAAAAAGAGTCTGGTCATTTCCTCCTCTCTTAAAACCCTTATCCAACAAAAAGTTGGAAAGACGTTCATACCAAGCTCTAGGAGCTTGTTTTAAGCCATACAAAGCCTTTTTTAGACGAAAGACATGGTTAGGGTATTTAGGGTCAATGAACCCTATGGGTTGTTCTACATATGTTTCTTCGGACAGAATTCCATTGAGGAAGGCAGACTTGACATCCATTTGATAAAGTGTGAATTTTAAGTGACACGCTATGGCGAAAAGAAGTCGAACAGATTCAAGACGAGTGACAGGGGCAAATGTCTAGCTAAAATCTATTCCTTCTATTTATGAGTAACCTTGCGCAACAAGTCTAGCTTTGTTTCTAAGGATTACCCCATTTTCATCAGATTTGTTCTTAAAAATCCAACGTGTCCCAATAACATTTTTGTTTTGAGGCCGCGGTATAAGATACCAGACATCGTGAATGACAAATTGTAAAAGTTCTTCATGCATAGCAGGAATCCAGTGTGTGTCATTCAATGGTTAATTAACATTTTTCGGTTCCACAAGGGAGACGAAACATGCATAATTAGCATAATTTATTAACTGGGATCTAGTACGAACTAGCTCATTAAGATTACCGACCACGTTGTCAATGGGATGATCTTTAGAGACCCAGCCAGGTACTTCTGGACTCTCACTAGGTAATGAGTCATCTATTTCTGGTGAATCAGTTTTGAAATCATTTTCAGATTCAACCACAATAGGTGATTCAGATATCTTATTTTCGACAATAGTGTCACTTACAATTACATTTATCGATTCCATAAGGGCCTTAGTACGCAGATTGTATATACGATAAGCACGACTGTTTGGAGAGTATCCTAAGAAGATGGCTTTATCACCACGTGTCTCGAATTTAGACAGATGTTCTCTGTCTTTACAGACATAACACTGACTTCCGAAAGTTCTTAGATATTTCAGATTAGGCTTCTTACCGTACCACAACTCATAAGGGGTTTGTTTAGAGTTTTTCATAAGGTAAACCCTATTAGTGATATGACAGGCAGTTCTAATAGATTCTACCCAAAAGTATTTAGGTAGGGATTTGGCATGGAGCATGACTCGTGCCATCTCTTGAAGAGTTCGGTTTTTCCTTTCGGCAACAGTGTTCTGCTGAGGGGTCTTAGGGGCACTGAATTCATGTTTGTAACCGTTGTAGTCACAATATTCAACTATTCCTGTGTCTATGAACTCTCCCCCTCTATCGCTACGAATACGATTGACTTGTGTGTCCTTCTCATTTTCAATTCTTAGTAAAATTTTCAGAAAATTCTGAAACGTGTCAGATTTTTGTTTCAAGAAGGCAACCCAAGTGAATCGTGTAAAATCATCAACCATAACAAGGATATAACTGTGTCCACAAAGACTAACAGTTCTAGAGGGACCAATAAGGTCCATATGGATGAGATTTAGAGGTGAGAATGTCTTTAACCTTTTTATGCGAAGTCTTAACTATTTTTCCTTCCTGGCAATGACCACAGACAACACTTGAAATAGGTTTAATTTTAGGAATTTTTCTAACAATCTCTTGACTAGACAATCTACCAAGGATATCATAACTCAAGTGACCCATACGATTATGTCAGATTTCATTGTCATCCATTCTGACAATGTTACAGGTTTCAGAACTAGTCTTGACAGTATAACAATTGTCAGGTGTTCTAAATCCTGTAATAATGCATTCACCTTTATCATTTAGAATTTTACAATTGTTCTTTGAAAAGGTGACTGTATGGTCAGAGTCACAAAATTGTGATATACTTAGGAGATTGGCTTTAAGACCTTTAACTAATAGAACATTTTCGAGAACAGGCATTCCTTCTTCTTTTAGGGTTCCTTTACCTATGATCTGGGATGAAACTCCGTCACCAAAAACAACTTTTCCACCAGCAAATCTGGTTTTGTTTAAAAGTTTTGTTTCATCTCCTGTCATATGTTTGGAACATCCTGAATCTAAGTACCAACCAGATGAAGTGTTTTCAGCTTTTAAGGCAGTGATAACAATGTTACACTTCATTTGGGGTAAAAGATAATCTTTTCTAACCCAAATAGCTCTAGTTTTAATTTTACGCAAGTTTTCCCTCATTTGATAAAATTTTCGAGAAACAACTTTTTGTCGAAAAACATTTGGAGCAGCAAACTGACTATTGTGGAAAATTTGAGCTTTTGGTTTAAGAAAGTTTCTGGGAGCCTTTCTCTTAAATGAACTCTTAGTTTTGGTCTTTCTATTCCTGTAGTTAGAGTTCTTGTCAGGTTATCTTGGAAGGACATAATGGTTACGATTTTGCCTAGAATAGTTAAAGTTCTTGTAGACAGAAGTGTTGTACACAGGGGTGTTTAGACGCCTAGCATAACAACCTTCAAAGGAATGACCATAAATGTCACAGTACGAGCAATATTGATTGTTTGAGGGATGAATTTCCTTAGGAAAACTTCTAAAGATGGGTTTAACAGCATTCTGTTCAGAAGTGCTATTCCTAGGAGGGATGGTTTTAAAGGTAGATTCAGCCTTTCTGATCAAAGGACAGACGTATTTAGCCTTAAGTGCAGTGTCAGCCTTAGAATTACTAAACTCTCCAATGTCTTTCTGTTGTTGCTTTTGATCAAATTCCTTTTTAATAAACTGAAAGTCTGGACATGTTTCAATTGGTCTTTTGCCCCCAGACACAAACTTAATAGGTTCAAAATTTGTAGTTTGTGGTTTGTTCTTAGGACAAAATCCAATACCGGTTCTATCATCAGAATTGGTCTTGGAGTCAACAACAAAGTCAGTAAGACAATTTGAATTGTTTTCAAACTTAGAATTTTTTTGAAAACAGTAGCTGTCTTTATTTTTGCTTCCTCCAGTTCTAATAATGTTCCCTTATATTTCATTTCCAGGATTTCATTAGTTTTAGTCAACTCTTTTAATTTTTGATCAAAAGTTTCAATTTCAGATTGATAAGACAGACACTGATTAGTGTACTCTTCGGCATTCAGCTTCATAATAAGACTTAGATCATCTAATTTCTTAGTCAGGTCTCTAACAGTTTTCTCCAGTCTAGTGCCTTTTTTAAGAGTTTTAGCATACAAAGTATGGATATCAGGAAGGTCATTTGTGTCTGAGTCGCTAAGTGAAGGGTGTGTAGTGACCCCTAACGATTCAGTTTTAATACTCACGCACCCATTTGCATCGTCATTATCGAGATCACTTTGACTCACACACACGGTAGTAGAACTAGCAACATTTTCAGATAATAAAGCATCTAGGCCAGTCAAAACAGTATTCACATAAGCAGGAGTAGGAGCATCATTATCACACACAGGCATATCATCATTGTAAATGATCTTAGCATAAAAAGACATGCAAGGGTCAAGTACATTTGATGACTCAAGTTCCTCTTCATCAGAGTCACTTGAATCATTCCAAGTTTTACAGACATTGGCTCTATTGTGTGTGTTGGCTTTATTCAGATTAACTCTGCAATCATGAGGAATGTGACCTAGTTTCCCACATCTAAAACATTCAATCTTTTTAAGGTCTCTAGTGGGTCTGGAGTTTTTGTCCTTAGGATGTTTGTCAAGACCTCTCTCATAAGGTTTAGGATTAGACAGAGTAGGATAATTAGGCTTGCCTTGTTTAGTTGCCTGTTTGTTTCTAAATTTAATAATTTTCTTAAATTGTTTAGACATTAAGGCAATCTGATTATCTAGTTTGTCTATATCACACTCCTCATCAGAGTCAAAGTGATCAAATTAGTCTCAAGTTTAGATATCTTAGAGGCAAAACTCAAGTTAGAGTTGGGCTGTTTTCTTTGTGAATGATTTAATTGTTTCTTAAAGTCTAATTCCATTTCCACAGTCCTAAGTTTGCTACTGAGTAACTCAGGGGTAAGATTTTGATCACTCATTTCCTCAATAACATACCTCTTGCTGTCAAACTTTTGTGGTAATGATCTTAGAATTTTAGAGACAATTTCATTCCTATCATAAGTTATACCATTAGCATGCAACTTAGTAACTATATCAGTTAAGTTCATGTAAAAGTCATCAAAAGACTCAGAGTCAGACATGATCAAAGAGTTGTACTGCTGGATAAGCATTTGAGTTTTAGCAGCTTTATCTCTTGAGTCTCCTTCATGTGCAGTGATTAATGTGTCCCATGCTCCCTTAGAAGTGGCACAAGATGAGATTCTCTTGAACTCATACTCATTCATAGACATAAAGATGGCATTATTACCTTTATTGTTATTTCGAGAAATAGTTTTCTCTTCTTGTGTAAACTCACTTAAGATTTTCTTTACCCTCTCATCGCTTCCTTCAGTGGCTGGTTTAGTAGGATAAGTGTATCCATTTTCAATAATGTCCTAGACATCATCTCCTAAAGTCCCTTGGATGAAGGCAACCATTCTTACTTTCCAGTAAGCAAAGTTGTTTCCATCAAAGAGTGGAGGTCTGGACAGATTACCAAACCTTTCATTCTTCTCGTCCATAGTTAGGTTTTTCAGAAAACGATTTCAGAAACACAAGATCTTTTTGAAATAAAAGTTAACAGGGCTCTGATACCAATTGAAAAACGTTGCTAATGCCGTTTAATACAAGATTAAACTGTATAGGCAACTCCGAGATGTTTGTTGAAGAAACCCTTTTCTTTTAAAAAATAAAAATTATAAACAACAAGTTGTGTTTACAAAAAACTTATGTACGAGAGTAATCAAGACTTTGTAATCAGTTTTTAAAACAAGACAGTTTTAAAAATCAGCACACTATAGACTGAGATGAGGAGATGAAGATAATCAACACACAGTTTTTAACTTGGTAAAACCTCTCCCAACAGAGGAAACATCCACGGTGACTTCTAAGTCACAAAAACAAAAATCCACTAATAACAAATAATAGTTACAAACAATACAACATACATGCACACAAATCAACCTATTCTAAGTTTAGGAATATACCCCACTTGGTGTCCTTCTAACTTCTCATAGATCTGATTGTTGATGATGTTCTTCCAGTTTGATAACTTCCTTTGCTTTAGCTTCCTTATGTCGACTCAATGATCTTTGATCTTATTCACAACACTTCCAGTGTAGTAGTGTGTTAAGTGTTTGTGAAGTGATTCCTATCAACATGCATGAACTCACACACACTTAGATTTACAGACAGTCCTAGAAAAATTACATATAAAGTCTATATGCTGTGATTTTGTTTTCTTTCTTTCTTACAGAACTATAAACCTGTTTGACCTTTAATATAACCCAGATTCCACGGATATCTCGCTTCAAAATCGGTCAAGATCTTAATCAATCTCGGTTTTAAAAATATTTTTTTGAGATTGAAAATCTCCAAGTGTGAATCCAACTAGGTCAAGGTTAAGTTTCGTAAGAACAGAAACCATAAAACATTTTCAAAACCAAATCAGTAAAGATTTTCTTAAATCAAGTCAGAAATATGCAGATCTAGTGAAAATGTAACATGCAGAATGTAGATCTAAAGTTTCTATGAAAAAGAAACACAGATCTTCACACGAATGTTTAAGTTATAAACAAGATCATAGACAAAGAGGTTACAGCTTCAAATGAACAAACCACTCTCTCTCAAACACTCAAGGTTGTGTTTGGGGTTAGGTGTACGAAGGTTTGATTCAGAAAATGAAGTGTTTAGGGTTGGGGTTTGGTTTTTGGCTAACACAGTTTTCTTTCTCTCTCTTCTCTCTTTTCTTTTCTCTTTTCTCTCTCACTTCTCTCTTCTCTCTAATTTTTTTTTCTCTCAGAAATGACGAATGCCCAAAAGTCTTGAAAGTCTGAGAAGTGGGGGGTTTATATAGGGGTGAAGGAAGATTCTGGAAATGCGCATGGAATCAATGGCTGAGATTAAGTCATCCTACGATTGACTTGATCTAAGGGTTATAAAACAGCGGTGGTTAAGTCCAAAGTGATTGGTTCAAACGATGGCACACGGATAGGTTTAAAATACATGCAGACCATCGATCAGCTTTGATCCAACGATCATCAATCCACCAGCAAACCCTCTCACATAACAAACACAAAAAGATGAACCAGGAGGATGACAAGTGTTGAAATATGAGTGGCACACACACGCGCGTTCAAAGTAATTACAGCAAGCACCCTGAAGTCTCTAGCGCATTTACATTCTACCCAAACAAACATTCCATTGAAAAATGAAGTTTTTAAAATAGAAATTTTACCCCACAAATTATATAAACACATTTTATTAATGAAAACATTTATTTAAAAAAATGTTTAAAAATGTTTAAAAATTCCCAAAAATAATTAAAACCACATTTTAAGGGGAATTAATCACACAATCAATTTTAAGCAATATATACACATGTATGCACTTCTAATTGTGTGTAGTGTGATTCAATTTATACCTTGGATAATTGAAGAGGATTAGAGAGATAAGTTCTGAGGTTTTTTGGATTCTAGGATAGACAACCAATTTTGTCACTATTTCCAAATTAGATGAACACTTATACAGTATAGACTTAAGCAAGTCAAAGGTATAAGGTGCTTCACGTGAATCATAAATTGACTAACCGCTGCAAACCTAATCGGATCGATTGTACAATTAAGTAACTCTGCATAAATGATATCATCAATTTCATTTGGAATTCTATTTTTACAAATAGCTATGAGTAAAAGTAAGATATGTGCACGTGGTAGGCCTCTCTTTTGAAATTCAATTGTGTAGATAGTTGCAAGAAAGTTAAATGTGTTGATAGTTAAGAAGATACGCGGTGCAAAAAAGTAATAAATAAGTTAAACGTTTAATAGTAGTTGTACAAAATAAGTTTAAAAAATACTAGCTAGCTAGAACAGGCCCAAAATGTTATCCTTCGGTCAAATCCCGTATCCGTTTATCGCTTAATTTTGAAAACTCTATAACAATATCAAGTCTCTTTTCGAGTTTCTAACACGGGATTAAATCAAGGAAGGATTTCATTTATGCCCAATTGGGATTTGCAGTAAATGTAATGAAAAGATCGAGGTTTTTGACCCACCTATAAATGGCCATAGCATCTTGAAAGTTTTGGTCCATATATCTTAGGCATCCTATGATGCTCGAAGCTAGAATAGTGCGTTTACCTACAGATGCAGGTGATGTATTCCCCCTTAAAAATGCATATTTTACGCCTTTATATCTTTCAGATCTTAATTGAGTCATGATTTGACCGAACCCAACGCAATCTCTATGACTCTATGCAAGTATATGCATCAACTAAATATTGTTGGAATATCTTCCAAAAAGCTACAGTGGTTGTGATTCATCAATCCTTTGTTACAATCTATAAGCATAATGATAAAACTCACGCATTGAAATAGATTTTTTTTCAGTCTCCTTTTGTTATTCAAAGATGTGATGTTAACATGGAAGTCGTCCTCTCTGTATGGAAAGATTAAAGGATACTATAGCGCCATAAATGATGGATGAAGCTAGCTGATACATTGCAAGCCATTTGATCTATGATCTAAAATAACATCTATCCTGACATCAATGTCGTTAAAGTCTTCAACAATAAGAGGACTGGCGCAGTAGGTAAGTTGTAGACAACTAAAGCACCATAACAATCTCTAATTAATCTTATACTAATGGGTTTTAAATCTCCATCTTTCAAATGATCACGCGTCATTCCCAACACCTTTGCCAATATGTTATCGGAGTTAAACATTTGTATCAAACCCTGAGAAATCTCGGGGTCTAAATTCAATAACCCATTATCTACACGTAGTGCTAGTATCCTATTAGGAACTTCATTGTCAGTGTCATAAATATATAGTTAAGCAAACTTTGGTGGCTCTCCATTTAACGGCAAACGTGATCTTATTTTGTGGTAATTCAGGCTGCAAATACGAAAAATGTAAAGTCATACACCGGTGTTACTACGTTTGTCAATCTTTCTATGCATGGATGTGAAGGTAAACATAGAGTTGTATGACCTAATATTCTCCTGAAACTTAATTGCCTTTTTGTCAACAGAAGATGTTAATAGGTTATACAAAAATGGGGGAGGTTTCGGTAATGGGGTCAATTTTATCTTTCCTTCTCGACAACATATAGAGAACTTCACATTTCTACGTCGTCTATGTTTCTCGCTATGCTCTTTCATACCATATAAGTGAGCCACAATCCTTGCAATTATAAGTTGGCCTACCAAAATTCCACACCTCTTTAAATTTTCCTATAAGAAAGAAAAACCTCCTTTAATAGGGTGTGGTAAGGGGTATTTATAGAATTAAAAAATATTTTCTATACGTTAATCTTACTCGTATGTGGTAAAGTAGCACGGTGACCCACTTTTCTTGTTCGAGTATGTTGTTAATGCTTGTCTTTGTCTGGTAATAAAAGTGTAAATACGGAATTATTTGTTTGTTAATTTTAAATTATATCTAAAATTCATTAAAGAAAATATTAAAGGGTAAATCATAAATTTAAGTTTTTAAATATTGGAACACCACCTGTGTTATTGACCTTGTCAAGTCTCGCAACTGAATCACTAACTCTTTTAATGGTGTATACACTATGAGGCAATATACTAACAACATTGATGGTTGAAATAACACTGCCATCTCTATTCAGAAATGAGCGAGAGATGGTTGTTGATGACATTTTCATATTACTAGCGTTGGTAGTTGGAGGCAAATTTGAGGGTCTAATGTTTAGAATCTGGAAGGTGCGGTTCAAGATTACTGGTGTTGCATGAGAGGTAATAGAATTCGACACTCTGCAACGTTTATTTAGTCTAGCGATACGCCTTCTCAACCTAACAATCCTATCATAGTTTGGGTTCTCCATCTACTAAAAAAGAAAGTGTAAGTATTTTTAGTATGACTATATGTTTGTAAAATAACAGTGTTTAAAATTAACATAAACTTTTACTAAAGATGTAGTGAGATATAAATAAATGCGATGAAGTGAAATTTAAGTATCATAATTTAGTGTCAAATATATTATAATAGAATGTAAAATAAATTAACATCTATAATAGTGCATTAAGATAACTTCAGTGTAATAACTTTATTGTATTGATTTTGTATAATTAAATAAAGAAGAAAAAGTTTGCTTTCTCATACACTTGAAATTTAACTCATAACTTTACTACTATGGTGCATCTTACCTTAGAACTCTGTGCTGAATTTTGGAGATCAAACCAATTGATTATTGGTGATAGAAAGTAAATAACCCTTATGTTCCATTCCATAAAACTTTTTCCATAACTTATATACTGTGAAATATAATTATTTTATTCAACAAAGATTATGCAAAAAATATTTGAAATTTAATAAATCATGAATGGTAATATACATAGACGTAGGACGTTACTAACCAAAAACATTTTATGATGTATCTTTTCAAAAGTAACATGAAACAAAAAATGAAAATATATTTCTAATAATGATTTAGCATTTATATATCTATCATTTATTCGAAGTTAGATAATATACGTTATTCAATAAAAAAATATCAAGAATGTTAATGTTTACTATATTTGTCTACGGAATTACGTGGAGATCTTGCGCATATGTTCTTTAAACTTTCGATCAATATTTGAAAGTACCCGTCACCTACAAAAATAAATGTTAAAATTTATCATTAATTGATGTCATATCATCAATACGAAATATCCATACATGTAAAGAATTAGTTGGAGATACGCAATTGATGACACGTAATACTGTTAAAAGATTTAAGATTTATAGGTAATCGAATGTCAACATTACAAAAGTGATGTACATATTATTAAAAACAAAGGTTTCAAACTATTGATGTTAGGAAAGGAAAAAATACCAACAAATAAATAACCATTGAATAAAAGTAATGTACTAAAGATTGGTGTTGAAAGTAAAGGACACAAATATAATATAAAGTTTTGTTCCTAGTTAATGCTTGACATTATTAAGTGGAAATTATAATATAGTGAGAATGTAACCTCCTTGTACTTTTCTTTGGGGCGTAAACTTCATTTTCATAAGTGAAATAAATTAAAGCGCAAGAAAATAATTTACTAACAATACTCAATTCAATTTCTTAAAGTTATGTAGTAACATTTACTCCATCAATAACAACGTCATAAAGCCAATTTCAGGACATTTAATTTTAACGAAAAATGTAGAAATGAAATACGACTTCGGTGCATTGACATTATTGAAACAACTACATTAACCACTCTTTAAGAAACATAAAAATAAAGTGACAATAACCGTTACTTATTTCTCATTATTTCCTAAAGACAACGGTTGAATTATTTTATAATTTATTACTCCTCTCCAAAATTAGCGTAGCATTCCTCAATAGAAGGGTCATCATTGTCTTCCTCAGTTTATCCAGTTACCTATTCTTCATATAAAGTTTTGATATCCATAAAGGATATCTCAACTTGTTTTAGTTCATTGACAGTACCTTCAATAGCACTTTCAAATGTTGGGAACGACGGAGAAAATATTCTTTTATTTCTTTCCTCACTGTTCTTCGATTTCACTATTTTCCCAGCAATATTGGAGGTCTCAATGAACGAAACTTTGTATACTGCTTTCAAGACTGAATAAATTTCCTCCACACGTGTTTTCTTGGGTTTATTCTTAGATGTTTTAGCATATCCATTTACTTGATGGGTGTGGTGTCTTGACTGAAAGCGTAACTGAGGGGGGGTTGGATTGTCGATATCAATAGCGTCTATGCAAGTAAAAATATTGTTGGACTTCATTAGAATATTTAACTCTCTTCAAACCATTTTTTGCCAATCAACAAATGTTATTACCTAATATTATATAAAGTATCGACACAAATAGGAATATACCTCAATTTCTTATTTCTAAGAAAAAGTTTAATCAACATCTTTTTGCTATAAATTCATATTGTATTTAACTTATATTTTCCACCATGTTTTATTATTATTATTATTATTATTATTATTATTATTATTATTATTATTATTATTATTATTATTATTATTGGGCGGGGACGGGTGTACGAGGAGGATAACAGATTTATCAAATTTTGGATTATGGAAATAATAGACTTCGATAAAAATAATAAATCAAACAGCTTGTACCTTTAATTACATATATCTATGTGAAATCAAGTAAGGGAGAAATTCATGGAATTAGTCATTTTTATTTCCCATTTATAAGCACATATAGAGTCGAACGAATATTTTGGTAAAAATATATATATATATATATATATTTAAAAAAAATATGTTCTTTCAAAATATATGTATATGTAGATTACTAAATTGTTTTTTAAAGCCACAACATTACACATAGAACGGTTCGAACTACAACTAATGGGAGTTAGAGGGTCGCTAACCGTGGTTGTTTAAGCATAGTTGTAATGATAAAAATAGAATAAAATTTGTATTTTTATCTAATCGGTTATATTTATCAAAGATTCATAATGGACATTATGTAGGAAAATATACAAACAGGTTATTTTTAAGTCATTTGCTACATTTCTAAAAGCTATAAAAGGAAAATCAAATCGACATAAATACAAACAAAAATTATGTAAATGATGGTTACTACTTTACTTTTACTGCCATTCATGAGAAATGAAACTCTGAGATATAAATACAGCAAACCAAACGTGTATTTGTTGACAAATAGAACTCTCATATATATAACTCACTTTAACTCACATAAACATATATACAAACAGGTAGTATGCAAAAACATGGTTACTATTTTTATTGTACTTCCATTCATGACAAATGAAACATTGTCAAATATATACTACAAACCAAACGTGTATTACTTCACAAACACAACTCTGATATATATAATATACTTTAACTAACGAATTAATCCAAACGAAAGCATAAACGGGCTCACAAATTGAAGTCTCGTATATATACTACAACATTTGGAAACCAATGGACAACCCATAAGTGAATAGGCATGGAATGAACGGGAAAAAACGTTTATTACTTCCTTGATGAGACACCATTGTTAATATGAGGATACGAACATGATGCAGGCGATCTTCTCATTTACAATTCTTCAGATGCTCAGAATTAATAAATAATATCTCAAAGTAAACGTTTTCATTTCTAATTGTTCAGCTACACAAATTCTAAACTAATAGGAGCATATATTTTGAGGTTTGTTGACCATAAATTATGTACACCATTTATGCCACATGGCACAATAACAAATAAAGACACTGTTTTTAATATTAGATATTAGATTAATTAACAATGGATCACTCCCACAATAGAAATAATAAATATACATGGTTCGACATCGTGCCTTAATCCACGAGTGGATGGAGATTATTTTAGTAATTGATGAGAGAGAAAATGTGATTACAATTTGAAATAAGCTTTATACTCTAATTTTCACGCGGGCGCACACCACCTATAAGGAGATGATTATATTTATAGATGTCGTTTGATATCACAATATATTGGAGTATATCCGTCGCTTCTCATGAACTGATAAGTTATCTCACATGTATATCTTCCATCGATTCTCAGTTCCACGTGTTAGAATGAGAAAGGTAGTGGGATCATGCAACTCTGGTGGTCCATCACGTGATGATTATAAAGAATAGGTTTCCCATTCCCCCAAGGCTTGTTTTATTCAAAGCTTGGGGTCTTGTTACTTTAGGGACATTTTATCATTCCGTAACCTAAACTCGGTAAGTTCTTGCACAAGCAAAAAGTATTCTTTAAGAACCAATTCTTCAATGATAGG
The DNA here is from genome assembly GCA_949130495.1 of Sambucus nigra. Lineage (NCBI taxonomy): Eukaryota > Viridiplantae > Streptophyta > Magnoliopsida > Dipsacales > Adoxaceae > Sambucus > Sambucus nigra. The sequence continues at coordinate 343,935,950 of OX422219.1, read as the reverse complement.
ACACATTCGGGAAATCAAGAGGGAGCTAGTTCTCTCGACAAAACTTCTTATGGTTGAAAGTAATTTTCATTATTCAATTTATTGAAGAAGCAAAGCATGGATCATTTCTTCTTTCGATAACCTCAATCTCCCCCTTTCACTCTAATTTTTATAATTCTTATCAGATTGTTTTATCTGGGCTTTCTTCATTTATTTTTGTCAATTGGCGTGTACAAATTTAGTGATAAGATCATTAAGGAGTTATTGAGAATATAGTTTGGAGTGGGTTACAATTGAACTCTCTGGGGTTCCTGTTGATCACTAGAGTTTTGATGGAACATATATGTTATCCCAAATTATCATGGAGGCAGTTGTCACTTTTTTTTATTAATTTTCAAACACTTTTGATTAGTGTCAGCTCAAGTGGTGTCCAATATATGGTGAATCGTCAATGAATTTACCACCTCAATTAAATATATGGGACTAACTTAGGGATCCCGAGATCATGTATTATGACAAATGGTTTTGAATTTTGGACAACACCTACTATCTAAAAGCTCGAAAGGTGGGGGTCCTTAGTTTAAATTATCCACGATTCGAATAAGGATCGTGGGATTACAGTGTCTACCAGTACCTCTTTTAATGATCACCAACTGACAAGTTACTTGTGGTTTATTATAGTTATGATGGATACATTCCAAAAGTTATACCTCTTCGTATTGATAATGCTTCAAAGGGTTGCAAATGATTATACCTCCAACTCTTTTGATTTGTTGGACGTCAATGAAGTTATTGCTCCTAACTATCCCGCCAAGTCTTTATTCTTATGCAAGTTCAGGAAAAACACGAATAAGAGATGGGGACCCAAAAATTTATTTATAATTTTCTTACAAGTAGCTGAATAACCCTTCACTTGCTCACATATTTACAAATGATCAAAGGAGGAGGGATTATCCAAGCATTTTTACCCCAATCAATATTGATGATTACCTCAATGAGAGGAAGGTGAGGAATCCTGTATTTCCACTATTTAAAGTTTTCAGTATTAGATACCAATGGAAATTAGAATAATGTTAGGGTTTATTTTAGTATTTTCTTGCATTTTTTTATTTGATCGTATTTTCCCTTGTATTAGTTATTTGGTAAATTTTTTTACATTTTTAGTTATAGCAAGCGTTGAGAGAGAAACTTCTAAAAGGTTCTAATAGTTAATATTGTCATAGATCAGTTGTTACGATAACTCATACTTAGCTAGTAGCTTCTAGAAGACAGTATTTTAGCATGTGATGTAATTAAAGGCAGTATTGACCCACCCATGTGAAATCATATGGTTCTCTTAGCCAATAGTATCTTCGGATACCACTTCTAGAATCTTCTCTCCTCCCCTATTGATACCCCATTCTCCCTCACTAATGCTCAATTATAATTTTCGTTGTTACTTTTGTCATTAGAGTGTCGATTTTGTGCCTTTGATTACTTACTTTTTATGTCAACTAGTAACAGAGCCTCGTCGTCTCCAATGTTGTTGTTGTTGTTTTAAAAAAACATAAAAATCGTAAAAAAATAAAGCAACTCAATGGCGCCAAATAAGCTCACTCTAGTCGAGAAGCGTGCTACTCGATTAAAAGAAGACATGGCTACCCCCATTGAAATATTTGACATTCTCATCCAAAACCAATAAAACCCTAACCTTAACTAATAATTTTTTTTTGCCTCAACTGTCCACACCCAACATTCCCTGGACCATCCCCTCCTGCACAGACCTGGGAATCCCGCCGCTTACCCAAAATAATTCTTCCTTTACAACAGCTTCCACTAACCTTCCCGCCCTCTCGTAACCAGGACCAAAGCGATTCGGAGCTAGCCTAGGTACCCCGCCACTAACTTTCGACAACAAACCCAAGTCTGTCACAACCCCAAAACCACTTAATTATTCCCAACAGTACCGACCAACCCACTCGACTCATGCTAGCCCTAAAATCCCTCCCATCTAACACCACAACCTTTCCCTTTACCTCCCGAACCTGGATCCTCCACCCCCGGGCATGTCAAGCCCATTTGACCCTTTTTCACTCCTCCCAAATTCTAAAAATTATTTTTCACCCCAATTTATAAAAAAATTATGTTTTCACCCCCTTTGACTCTTGAGGCATAGTTCAAGATTATTTACAGCAAGTCTAAGATTGGATGATCCTGCCAATCATTCTCCCTCACTCATGCATCCAATCAATTCAAATCGAGAATAAAAAATCCCATCTCGAGACGCTTTCTTGATAGAAAGATATAAATGATGAAATTGGTTGGTGTATTTGGGATTTTTTTGACATTTTTGTTTAAGATGTTTGGGTGACCCAAACTCATTTTTGCGAGTTAGAGATGTTTGATTTGGGAGATTTTTTTAAAACTTAGGGATAATGATTTTGATGGATTTGGTTTAGTGGTTATCTCTCCCGAGATAAGGTGGTGATCTTGGGTGATGATATTAATGGTGGGTATGTGGACCCAATTTTTGAGGCATACGAGAAGGGTTTAGAGGATTTTTTTACATGGCTTAGTGCTGAGGAGGCTTATCACGGGACTCCGGGACTAAGTTCTTGTTGGTAGTCTATGTATGAATTTCGTGACTATTCTCCCGATACCTTTTGCTTGCCAATACGTCAGACGTTTTCGAGGACAATTCCCCTTCCAAGTGGGGACGCCGATTGATGGTTGCTTTGCCTCGTTGTCGTTGAGCTCCTGTGCTCGGGATGAGATTTTTCGTTTGGATTTGAGTGATGGAGATTAGAATAATGTTAGGGTTTATTTTAGTATTTTCTTGAATTTTTTAATTTCATTATATTTTCCCTTTTATTAGTTATTTAGAATTTTATTTACATTTTTAGTTATAGCAAGGGTTGAGAGGGAATCTTCTAGAACTTTCCATTAGTTAATGCTATCATAGATCAGTGGTCATGAAAACTCATCTCTTCACTACTCATACTCGGCTAGTAGCTTCTAAAAGGTTATAATTTAGCATGTGATGTAATTGGAGTTAGTCTTAGTCCATCTGACATCACATGGGCTAAGACCCTTTCAATCAATAAGAGCTTAGGATAAACCTTCTAGAATCTTCTCTCCTCCCTCATAAATACCCCCTTCCCCACATTAATGATGAATTCTAATTTTGGATAATACTTTTCTCTCTACAGTGTGACTCTTTTGTATCTTTGACGACTTTCATATTACATCATATATTACAAATATGCTAGTCACACAAATTAAACATAATTTTTAGTATGAAACAAATGGAAGGATTAATAATAGCTATATCAAAGTCTAAATATCGCAGTCGTTATCCAACATAACCTAATGGTGTGAAAAAAACTCCATAATAACTTAGGAATCCCCAACTATTGGGACCCATTAAACCAATAAGTTCCATAAACTAAAGTCTCAACATAAATAAAATAGCTAGAATGAAAAGGATATAATAGCCCACTTCTCTCAGAAAGTTTGAACAACTTCAGTTAATTAAACAATTGCTTCAAACTAACACCAAAGTTGGAGGTGCATTACGAAGACCTAAAAGGTTAGTCAATGAAATGAGTCAAGCCCAACAAGAAAGATTATTACGCAATCTAAAACAATAATGTAATTATAATTAAACTCATAACAATTTTTAAATCCTAATAACTCGTATACCTTGGTTACTATAATACCCCGCACATTCTGGCATCGACCGCCATGAAGACTAGGTCGGGTGATACTAAATTAAATATCATTCTTAGCGATAGATATGAGACATTTAATAATTCATACCACAAGATAATAATTAAATTTGACCCAATAATAATTAACCATTTATGTAATAATAAATCCAGTACCATGCTAATCTCTAAAATAATTCAGCTCCAAATAAATATAAATCTGAATAAAATAATCCAACTGTGAATATCTGAAGAAAATCGTAAACAACTGTGGAACCGATTGACCCACCAAATCCATAATAAGAGTCTTATGATAATGCGATGGAATAGAAATAAAATCCTAAACAATTATAGCATCTAAAATAAATAAGTCTCCAACTGCACCTCCAAAATATCTTCAATCACTCTTATAAAGCTACTACAACGCTATACCTGAAATGTTAGTCAATGCAATGGGTCAGAGTCCACCGCATGAATACAAGATACTTTTCGCAATTAGGGTCTGTGAACCCAAACGTAATCATTATACATAATAAATACCATAATAGAATATTTTAATTTAAACGAGATAGCTATTAACGTGCAAATAAACATAAACTACTACTATCTACCGTATAACTGATCCACCCTAAAGTGTAAGTACAACTATTTCATTAGCATTATTATTTAAAGTCTTATTGTTATCCTTACTTGTTAATTTAATTAACCAATTGTTTTAATTCACGCGACACATGGCCAGTCGACCTCTTTTTTTTATCTTGCACGCACTCTTGGCATGCTTAAAGTTCAGCACATCACACCCATTTCCCTCACTATAGGCAGTCATCCCATATTCTGTCAGTTCTGCACATACTCATGAGATTCCAAGTATGACACGTCACAATAGTCAGTCGGTCCATTTAACTATCTGCCCACACATACTCGTGACATCAACACACACCCACGTCGCTATAGCCAGTCGACCCGTTTAACTGTGTGTATTGCACATACTCGTGCCGCAAATCGATTTTAATACCTGTTTATTATCTTAGGCATCAATTCTCAATTTCTTATTATTTTATTTTAACCCCACCTTATTATAGAGCATAAAACCCCATGCCTAGAGGTATCCGAAACACTGATGCATCCTACCCTATCATATAGGATTAATCTCTAACATAAATCTCTTCATAGTATCACGCTTAGGCAATCCTAATCGAGGGAACGACACCCAAAATCAGCCTCACCCCGGAATATCCCATCCGTAAAATCCACACTAACTAGTCCCATACCTAGAAAGTGTTAACCGCAACTGAGAATACCCACTAGTCCCATACCTTGCAAGTACTCCTAAAATTAAGGTGAGATCATACTACCCAAAATCTCGTCGTTCCCGAGGTGATGCATATATTTATCACAATAATTTGCACATTCTAATTTATCAACAATTACACAAGTTTCTCATGCGATCAAAATTTACTTTAATTTAATTCGTTCAATACGTCGTCGTAATTAACACAATTTATTTTATTCAACAATTTTAATTTTATCATCATGCTAGTTTATGAAGTACACAATAATAATTTACTTTGATCATTCCTACATAATTTTATATGATTGCACAAGCCCCTTTTTAATTTAAATAACGCGACTATGGTTTCAACATGCAAATCTACCCCCATATTAACCAAAAATTCAATCTCTATCATAAACACACAAAGGTTACAAGTCTTAATTCATATTGATATTTTTCACGAAAACAATGTCAAATTAGATTGCACTTTCCCTAATTAAGTATGCTAATTTATTTTAAAAAAAACATGTGAATTAATATTTAGGCAACATTTAAAACGCATAATACTAAAGAGAGAGAATAAATGTTCTCATGCCTGCTAAAGAGTCTATTGAAAATTCTGATAGGACGGTTGCGTTCATCTCAAAAAATTAAGAAAGATTCGTTCTTGAACGATCTTGAAAAAATGCCTTTTAAGCCTTCAAAACTAGGGTTGAATCTTCTCTTAAATGGGGCTAGGGTTTTATGGGAGGAAGAAGATGAAATTATAGAGGACTACTGCTCTTAGGATTTATAAAAATGTGTTTTAAAAATCCTAACCCCGAATTATGTTTATATATAAAAAGAAAGTTTTCATTAACTTAAACTCTAAGAAAGCCGCGAATTGCAGACACATGACTTGCCGAATCGATTAGCCCTACATGCCGAATAGATTCGGTCGACCTGAACAACCTAGTTTCACCAAAGTCTTTATAGAAATGGTTAAAGTACCAAATTTAATTTTGATTAAAATCCTACTTTCCATAAATAAAATGCAACATTTTAAATTACTGAAAATAATAAATTCAAAAATTTTATTTTTTCGAATTCCGAATTATTTTAATTTATTACCGGTTTAAAGTTACGAGGTGTTACAATTACTCTTACTAGATAATTCAAACTATTTATATAAAATAATATATCTCATTATACACACATGAATCAATTATCGATGCCGCATAAATTATGTTGCATTATCGTACCTCGGCTAACGACGCTATATAAATCTCCTCACTGCTTCCCATACACTCAAACATGGGACCGCTGATGCCGACACAAAATATTATTATTACCACAATGTGACACCTAAATAAACTATCCATTGTCACATCCAATCCACACACACACATGTAACACTCATGCTAATGTGATGCCCACATTAAAACCTCCATCGTAGTTAAAGCACATAAGTATTAATAGGATACCTTACATTACATGTTCCACGATGATGTGCACATGGAATAGTACTCGCGCTCCCATACTAATCATCCTGAGTAAATTATCTCTAATTACCTAGAGGTTATCTTTATGTTAAAATATGTTTAGCTTTATTCTCAATCCCCAAACAATAGTTTATTAACTTTACTCATTCAATCCATTCTATTATGATTACACTCTAATAAATGTTAATACCAAAATCTCAATTAAAAGAAGAAATTATCAAATATTATGTCACAATTATCAACTATCACTGCGATGAAAATAATTGAATGAATTAACATCTTTGATGAGTAAATTACATTTCCCACCACTTCCATCGCTTAAATTTTATATTCAGTATTCCATTTTATACATGCTTCATAATAATCCAATAACATTTTTAATCAACTACTAAATTAACTTGAGAAAATTTCACACGTGCCACATAAATCAATTTCTCCAATTTCAGTACTATATAATTTCATTGCTATATTTTCCATCATTCTCATTTCAAGATGTAAGGTGGCACTAGAGCATGCTCATTATTTTAATTTTACTAATTTATAAGAATAAATTCTTGCCTAAATTGTTTAAATGTTCATTTTTTGAGAATTTTATCAACTAAGAAATATATTCATCTACATGTGATTTTACACATAATTCCTATTTTTAATTCATTATTTTGAAGGGATTTTTTGACTTACCCCCTGTAATAATGTCATATCTTGACATAAACTCTAAAAGATGAAAAATTAAACATAACCCCCTAAAACGTGATAGACGCTAATCTGTGTTAAAGAGTTCCATTAATATGTTTGACTTAATCCCTTGCTATATACTGAACGAAAATGCCTTCTTTTTTCTGGGGAGTTATGTCCAAATATGACACTAATTCAGGTATTAAGTAAAAAAGAGGCCCTTTTAATATATATATACTGTAAGTGTTTTTTTAATTGTGTATATTTAAAAAAAAAAAAATTTAACAGTTGTATGTGCTTTTAACTATTTTAAATGTTGTTTAAAATGGACATGCTTAAAAAAATATTTTTGACTATTTTCTTAGTAAACAATCAATATATATATATATATATATATATATATATATATATATATATATATATATATATATATATATATATATATATATATATTATGTGCTTAACCGTTGCATATATAAAAATAAATGAGAAAAACCTAGAGAACAATGCTCTGCGGTGAAGCACCAAACCCTACGTTATTCTTCTTCTGATCCCTATGTTTCACGTGTTTCCTCTGATTCTTTTTGTTTTCTTCTGATCATTTAACGTCCATTACGTATGACCGTCGGATTTTATGTGATCCCGACGTAGCTGCTAGTAAAGATTCTATCCACATGCAATCTCGTAAGGGAAATGATAAGTTGCATGGGAGTATCTTATTGGATGAAGTTTCTAAACAATCTTATGCTAATGCGATGAAGAAAACTATTTAAGATGATGATGTATCCACTAGCAACATACACGTGACCTACTTGACTGGTAGTCTTATGATGATTGAAGTCTTAGGAGAAAATGAATACCAAAAATACATTCAAGAGAATAAATCATGTCTCACTGGTAGAATCATTTTATTAAAAGGATAAACTATATGGAAGATGAAAGATCTAAAATCTCTACTATCAAGCCTGACGGTTTGCTCCTCTTGGGAAAGGTTTATTTGAAATGCAATTTCATTATAAAGAACTCAATAATCAAATTTGGGAACGAGGTATGTTTGTCTTTGGATCCAGATGTTTTAAATTAATGCATTGGACTCCTGATTTTAAACCATCAAACCTTAGGATTGTTATACGCGTGTACAGGAAAACTAAGAAAATAATAAAATTGGAATGACTTATCTAGAAGCTGAGGTGTGTGCTAGACACACAATCCTAAGACAGAAATATCGCCCGCATTTTGTTGAGGGATACCTCGAGCCTCAGATATCCGTCCCCAGGATTCAATAACATATATCATCCAATAGAAACACTCAACGGAGAACTCTAAAACCACAATTATATTGCCCAGAAATCGGAATACGAAAGAAAATGTTTTTTAGAGAGAGAGAGGAAAATTTGAATTACAATATGGGATTTCTGTTTAGAACAAGAGGTTGCTTTTTAAAAGCTTCCTCCAAGATGTAGACACTACAGAATAATAGGTCATTGAGTCACGGAATGTCGGATTGTTAGAAAGCTTCAGGTGGAGAAAAATGATACTATCCCTGGAGAAAAACATAGGGGCAGATCCAGGACTCGAGCTCTAGATGTCAAGGATGTTTGGAAGCCTATGGAATTTAAGGAAAAGGCTAATTTTGAGGTGGGTACTATTTCCAAGGTTGTTGAATCAAATCCATCTTCTAAGGATATTCCAAATATGGAGTCGATTCCCATTGAAGTCCTTAATTCTGCAAACATGGAACCTATTATAAATGATGATAACACAATTACTAAATTAATCAATGATTCTCATAGTCATTTGGTTGATAACCCCATCATAAATAAATCTTAAAATCAGGATGCTAATGAAGAGACTTTGGGTGGTTCTTATGTCTAGTCTTTCATGGAAGAGTCGTGGGCAAATCTAGTTAAAGGAAACGCTGCCCAAATTGATATTGATGTTGGTCGACTCTTAATGACTAATATGGACTCTGCAGTGGCTTATATTTTGCAACATGCTACTAAGAGATCGATTAATTCTTCTCCAAATCAAAGAACTCCTCTAAGTACATCCTCAAACTAAGAATCAGAAGGATTCCAAGTTGTTTTATCCAAATCTACGAAGAGGAAACAAAAGTATATAACATCTATAGAGAAGATAAATGATTCTGGTGAGGCAGGTTATTTTTCGAGGAGTGTTCATACTCCTAAATGATAGTTCTATATTGCAATGTCAGAGGTATTGCCATTTCCCCAACTAAATTGGCTATCAAATATCTATACTTTTAGCATAAATTAAATTTCTTATGTATTTATGAACCTATGACTTCTTTTGATTCTATTTCTCACCATTTTTGGAGCTCTGCAGGTATGAAACTTGTTACTACTAAGGCTAAAGGAAACATGATTCATAATATCTAGATTTTTTTTCTCTCTTCAAACATTCCATCCTTCTGTTATTTATAATGATTCTCAACAAACCACCATTTCTTCTATTTCTGATCCAAATCAGTTTATTTTCTACTTCATATGTGCTTCTATTGATTACACTATAAGGAGACGACATTGGGATTCTCTTCTACAGTTCAAAATTCTCATCATGCGCCATGGGCTATGATTGGAGTATTCAACTCGGTTCTTGTCTCATATGAATGCAAGGATCATAGGATGCCATCTAATAGCACTTGCGAGGAATTTAAAGATTTTATTGATTCTTCAATCCTTATTCAAATTATGTAAGAGCAAGATTATTATTTGTTCATCATATTTTTAAATTTGTCATATTCCGTTACACCTTCATCATCATGTAGGTTCTCAAGAGCTTCAAATGAGGGCAAGTTAGTGACTGAATGAAATAACTAAAGATCGAAAGAGTTGAGAGCATCACTTCAGTCATTTGAGAAGGTATATGGTTTTGATTATGTGTAAACATTTTATTAAGGGGTTATTTTTGTAAAATGTTTGAGAACTAATTTTAAAATAATTTTCAAAGAAAAAATTATTTTCATTTTTTAAGTCAATGGAATGACTTTAAGTCTTTTTTTGAATGAGATTTACAGTTCGTTCAAACTATCTTCAAATGAACATTAAATGAGATTTTTTTGTAAGCAGAAATAATATCGTTCTAACGAGATTTGTTGTTCATTCAAATGAGGTTTACTTCGGTTCGAACAAGTTAGCCATTTCGTTCGAACGAGGTTCCTTAAAATTGTGCCACCTCAAAAATTGTGTTTTCTATATAAAAGGGCATTAGATGAGTTTTAAAGAGGACTTTTAGCAAAAATATTTTTCCATACATATTCAAAAGGTTTCCAAACCCTGGTTTGTTTTAAAACATTTTTTTTTCAATCCAAACCTCTTGGATGATTTGTTGATCACTTTATAAAACTACGAAGAACGTAATCCATGTTTATATCCCTACGGAGTTAATTATTCACTGCTGAAGATAGAAATACAGGTTCCTAAGGATGATCGGTGGACATTGAGGTAAATAGAGCATGATGTTGAGCATTGTTGGATATGCATCACTATTTGTTGATAATAAGAATTAAAGATGCAACTGCGTCACTCATTGAATTCAAGTTCTATAAGTCTGTTAGTGTCGTTCTATAATACCTAATTGTAATAGTGCTGAAATATTGGTTTTGCCCGAAAGGGATTTTTTCTCATCTCCGGTCTTCTTGTTTTATGGGTTGTTTGTTTGTTTCGATTTAGTTTCTATATTTTACATGCTTACATTCACTTAATTTATCAGATAAAATTTGGACTAAATAAAATTTGGTTTGTGTGTGTGACCTAATTTATGATTTTTACATTTAACTGGACCAACCTATCGTTTTTTGTTTTATCAAATTGGTATCAGAGCTCGTTTCTACAAGTTATTTAAATGAATCCTGATGGTTATATGCATAAATCTTGTAACAATCCGCTTTTATTTGATGGCTCAAATTATGCTTATTGGAAGGCTCGAATGAGACCATCTCTGAAGTCGATTGACGAGCGGATCTGGCTTTCTATTGAAAGGGAGTGGACTTATCCCACAGTGACTAATGAAATTTCCATTAGTCTCAAGTCAGTCGCAATTTGGGATTTAGATGGCTTTAGATAGAGTAACTTTAACTCTCGAGGCTTAAAAGCTATTATTGGTGATGTTACACCCGATGACTTTCATCAAATCATGAAGTGTATTATGTCTGTTGATGTAAAAAATTAGATCGCTCTAATTATTCAATCACTGATAAATAAAATGAGACAAAGATTTTTAAAGTGGTTCAGCCTTATAAGAATGGCCTACGTCCACTGTTATGTTATTGCTGAGTATTTGGGAATTCTTGATTACAAGTTCTATCAAGAAATTCCGGTCCCTTTGAATGAGGGTGATACAATGTATTTATAGCCTTGAGGCTATCATCTGAAAGGGTGATACATTAAATGATATACATATGAAAGGGTAATACATTTAATGCCCTTAAGCGTGTGAGTAAATGGTAAGCATTTAATGAACCAGTTGAACTGTTGGTTATCTGGCAATCAATGCTGTGGCTGAGATACAGCTCGGACCGTCTGAGTGGCTCGGACCGCCTGAGCTTCCTGGTATTCAAGTGTTCCTCGGAGAGGTCTGTTCCTCGGAGCATGTGAGTTCCTCTGAGAGGTCTGTTCCTCGGATCGTGTGATAATCTCGGAAATGCTTGTTGTTGCCATGTAGATAGCCACGTGTCTTCGTATGATTGGTCCACGTCAGTAGATTAAATTTGGTATAAAAAATGTCTAAGGAAGCTTGGGATATTTTTGAACTCACTCATAAGGGTACCAATGTTGTCAAAGTTTATAAACTTTAAAACCTCACCGCACAATTTTATATTATTATCATGCTTAAATCTGAAACTTTTGATGAATTTTATGCACATTTGTCTGATAATGTGAACTCTAGTTTTAATTTGGGTGAGCAAATTTTGAAACGAGGGTAGTTAAGAAAATTCTAAGGTCTCCCCCGTCTCGTTTTAATTCGAAAATCACGATTTGTAACTCTTTGAAAAATTCTAGTCATGCTTAGGCTAGAAGAGCTCCTAGGGGATCTTCAAACTTAGGAAATAAACGTGTTCCCCAAAACACGATAAAAAAAGGGAAAATGAATGGCTTTAGAGGAGGTTTCTGACTCCGATTTTGAATTCAATCTAAATGATCTTACCCCATTTGCTAAAAAATTCAAAAAGTTTCTTAATTTAAAAAATCAAAATTCTTCCGAAGTGGAAAATAAAAGTTTAAAGAAAGATAATATATTTAAAGTGAGGAAGGAAGTTTTTAAGAATTATCAATGGAAAGCTAGAGGATAGAACGCTAAGAAAGATGATTTGCAGAGATGAAATGAGTGTGAGGGGAAAGGTCATAAAGCTCACGAGTGTCCCAATAGGCTTAAGAGACAGGGAAAGGCAAAGCTATATATAATGACACTTTAAGCGACAGTTATGTTAAGTCGGTGGATTTCGATGATGAATTACCGCATGAAAATAACTTCACCAAGTTCATGGATAGTCACGTTAGCACTTCAAGTACATCTCACACTGATAAGGACGTGTCTAAACATGATGGCGAGAGTGGGGGAGAACGTGGCCTCCAATATACTTACTCTCAACTTTACACCGAGTCTTTAAAAATCAAAATCAAAAATAAAAAATTGACTATTAGGGTGTTTTCTTTAGAGAAGGAGTTGAAGGTTTTAGAAAGAGTAAGACCTCGATTACGATCTATTTGAGTGAGAAATTAATTTCGGTGGGTACGAAAAAGAATGACTTGACCAATAAAATAGCTAGTCTTACGAGAGATCTTCGAGCATCGTTGAACTCATGAGAAACTTGAAGCCATGTTTCCAACTCGAGAAAGATCTCAAACGTGTGTGGGAGGTCAAAATTACTTTAGAGGACACAACTAATAAGGTTGAAAATATGTTCCTAGGTCTCACGTTAGGTTTTAAAGAGAGACAAAGGATAGGTTATGATGGTGTATCCATTTTTAATATCTCACCCGAACCGGTTTCCAAGTTTGTTATGGATCCTTATAGGCCTCGACCAAACCCACCTTGGATAACTCATCCTAAGCGTCTTAACTGATGTCGACCCAAACCACTTTATGTTTGTACCCATTGCAACCAAAGAGGCCACTTTATGGAGTTTTGTTTTAAGCTGGGAAGAGTTTCTCACACACATACTCATAGATATTCTCCCACACACCTCCATAGAGACCTTTTGAGTCTTCGAGAGCAAGTGTTGTTTTTGGTTAATACTTCTCAATGTTTGATGGAGGAATTTCAAAGGATGTTTACTACTTTTGAGAACACTGCACGAAATAACGATTGAGGTCAAGAATTGTTTTTGGTATAGGGCGATTATCATATTGCTATCTTTTGTCCCCATTATTAGGTTGCATTCTAATTTATATTTTGAAAAATCCGAAAACATTTTCTTTTTTCAATTAGAAAAACTTTGAAAAAATTTCCGAACGATTTTTATTTTATCAAAATTTTCAAAAATTGAAAAAGATTTTTGCATTTTATTTTAGACCATATATAAATGCGCATTTAAGATGTTCGAATCACAATTATATTCCATCCATTCATGTGACTTACTCGTGGTGTTATGAGACTTGGCTTAGTTTCTTTTGTGTGCTTAAAAATGAATGTTTAGCATTGCGTTATTATTTATTGATTACTTCCTTTATGCCAGACTCTTTATATTCCCTTTATTGCACACATGCACGAACTTTTGAATATTATGCTTGCTTGTAATATGTCAAATATGATCTTCTCATCTCAATCGTTCTTAATAGCGAACCAAATTTACTAGGAACTAACAGTGCATGATGAAGCATCACTTAATTTTTTTTATCAGAAAATTAATTTATGTTTAAGCAATGGAAATGGGCCACGAAAGAAGTAGTATTCTTTGCAGTAAAGGTCACCATTGGGAAGATCCTCAAAGATAATTTCTACATATAGAACAAAATTGCCAAGGCCATCTTTTTGTTTCACTGATACATCATTAGCATGAGCAATATGATTACTTAAAACATTTGAGCGTTTATGCTTAAAATGTGAGATTTTTAGGGTATTATAAGTTGAAGATCAAAGGGATTGAAAAATAAAATTCCTTCAAAAATATTAATAGTTTGGCATTATTAATTTGAGAAGCATTAAAATTCATGAAATTGTGAGACCCCGCCCAATTAAACCTTGGGTGATCAAGCCTTAATTTAATTTAAACAGGTTTCTTAAATGGTTCATTCTTAGCATCGCTGTCGAAAACTTTTTAAGTTAATAACCACCTAAGTGAAATTGAGCGATTGCCAAATTTTATCTTTCTTAAGCAAAACAAATAATCCATACAAGCACACTACAAGTCTAGTAATAAAACAGTTTACATAAATAACTGTATGCAGGTAAAGTCTTGTCGAAAACCACGGCGAATAAAAGACAATTCAAAATTCAGAATCAGAATAACTGTAAGAGTAAAGATAGGACAACATGTCCCAACAAAGAATACTAAGACTGAGATCCTGCACTAGAACTGAAAAGGAGGAAGCGTCTAAATAATCTCCGCGACATCCACATGTGCTGCAGCTCCCAAATCCTTGGAATGAAATCATGCTGGGTGTCCCTGTGGCTGGGCACCTAAAAGGTTTTTAAAAATTTTACATAGCAAGAGTTAGTACTCAAAATATTTTGAAAATATTTTGCAAGCAGTTATCACAATTGAGTTATTGATTACACATATTAAGGATTTGCACACTCCCTTGAACTTCCTCACCTCTCTTCTATAGGGCATGTCTAATGAGGATACTTAGTTCACCTAGTTATACTACCCATAAGCGTAGGTAAATTATTTACTGCTTGTTGCCCTTATTCTTGTAATAATTACATCACGCTATTAATTATTACTAAGATATCTACAGTTCATCTCATTATCTACTATTCTCAGTTTGTAGATTATGCACATAGAATACATTTTATCACACAATCATGTATTGAATATTTGTTATCACAAACATATCCTTTTACTACACATAAAGGACTCTTGGTTCGGAATGATTCATCGACCCCAAGTGAGAGTTGGTTCGGAATTATCCATCGACCAAAACTATTTAAAAATATATATATATATATATATATATACACATATTCTGGTTCGGGACTCTTTCATCGCGACACCAGTTCAAGGTTTGGTTCGGCATTTCTCATCGACCCCAAACATATAATAACTTTATGCTAGTTCGGAATGTCTCATCGACCCTAACATAATTAATTTAGGTAAAATTCTCTTAACCCAAACTTTTATATAATTTAGTAGGTACAAACCCGACCCATCAAATCATACATGTACGTAATATATTTTACTTATATCCACCGTACTCATTAATTTACAATTTATTTCATTATTGCATTTATTCGAGTATTCACGCAACTCTAAGGGCCCTAGTTACCCCTCCCTTAATTCAGTAGTTAAGTTAACTTTAACCTACTGGTATTATTCCGGAATGTACTCTCACTCTTTTCATAGCTAAATCCTCACAATCCCAACATACGGCTATCAATCGTTCTCCCGTCGGTTCATTTCTCCAAAATTCCCACTAAATCATTTATGAAGAAATCTAATGGTACACCTACTGGTATTTATGAAATCTCCTCATAGGTAAAATATCATCACTAAGGTTCCCATCAAGCAACGGTAACTAAAAGGAAATTTTCACAGAATTTTCTAAAATCCAGACAGGGTCGATCGATCGATGGGATAAGGACGATCGATCAAGCAGTGACAGACCCAGTTCATCTTCTTCATGCGGGTTTCACCATTTTTATCTAACTATCTTCCATGATAATCCACCATATTTGCATCCAACAATTTCTAATCATTCCTACATGTTCTGGGATGATCACTAATGATTCAAAACAACAAAATCATTATAATTATTGGCCAAATTAACTAAAAATCCTAATAATATTCAAGAACCCTAAAAATACATTATTTACATCTTTCATCATAATCCCAGATTTTTAGTTCGATTTAATCCTCTAGTTTTCTATGATATCAGAATATTTGGAGATCCAAAAACGTTCTACATGCAATCCCTACCAATCATGGATCATAATTAATTGTCTTACTCCCAAAAATATCATAAAAACCATGTTCTTCATAAAGCTTAAATATGGGTATTATAACTCAATTTATTTTGCAAATAGCCACTTGCCTTATGATTTGTAGGGTCTGATTTCATGGTTGTTGTTGTTGGTTGATGATTTTGATCCTTCAATCCTCCTTCCCAACAAATTTGTGGTGAAATCTCCTTAGAATTTCCCCTTCCTTCCTTCCTTTTTTTGCCTTAGGAAATTGCCTCTCTCACTTCTCTAATGGTTATGGTGTATTTTCTATCTTTCTAACCCTAGCCTCAACTCTTATAATCTGATTTAGGGTTTCAAAATTCGTAGGTCTACTTACCCATAAATGTAAAGAGACCAAAACGCCCTCGAATGGTCCCGATTTAGCCCAAAAATGACCAGGCACTCAACTAGTACCCCCGGGTATACTATTTTGACTAATTCGACCGGGATCATCTGCGGACTCTAAATTATCGTTTGAGTCTCTTAAAATATTTTTCTAATCTCATCTTCATTATTTTTTTGTCTACGCGTGATACTCGTTTGAGATAACTCAGGTACGTCCATAAAATCCCTAGACTGTACATAATCAACATTCAAAATTTACTACTCACATTTAGTAAATTTTTTAATCGTCATATTAATCTTTATTTACATTTATATTACATTAAATTACTCTTCTCATGTAATTTAAATAAAACGTATGACATTAAATTACTCTACTCACGTAATTTAAATAAAACGTATTTTATCACATTAAATTACTCTACTCACGTAATTTAAATAAAATGTATGACATTAAATTACTCTACTCACATAATTTAAATAAAATATATTTTCCTAATTATGCAGAATTACGGGGTATTACAGACATTTTGTACGAGTTGAGTCAGTTTTACTTTGTTCAATTTTTTATATCAAAGGTTGAATTGAGTTCTTTCTTTAAGAGTATTTATTTGACTTCGTGAAGCATTGATACGTATGCCTATGTTGATTTTTTCGTGCATTGACTTAAAATAATTTTATTCCATTTCTATGATTCGAATATTTTTGTGCTACTCTATGGTGTGATGGTTTGTATTTATACTTATATGTATATTTATATACTAAAAAATTTTAAAAATTCCAAAAATAGTTTGTTGGTTTGCTGAACTCTCATCGCATATGCTTCATTGTTTACTAATTGTAATGATATTTCGTATTTGGATACTCGCGATGCTAACTTTTTAGGATTAAGTTCCAAGCCTTATTTTCTTTAAACTCCATGCGACATTTCTTTTGTTTAATGTGTGTAGGTCTTTCTAGCTTGAGCAACATGTATAAATTATCTTATGCACAAAGGCCTCGAGGTTTTTCAAGATTCACACTCCAGTTGTTCATCTGGTTCTGACTCTCTTAAAGGTTCGCTTGGTTCCTTTTTCGACAAGGTCCCTTGCTAGTGATCCATTCACATTAGTGAACTATGATGCAACTTCAACTTTATGCCTGCTTAACTTAAATTTATGTTTGCTTTAATTTAAGTGCTTTAACAAAAGTTACCTTTTCTTGTTGAATTACTCAATCTCCTTAATCAAGGGCACGTAAACTTACCATTGTAATGGAAACAATCTGACCACACGCGAGAGGAGGGAACATGCCCTGTCGATCTTGTTAATCATCTTCATCCGTAAAAATATATTGATGGAGCCAATCAAGCCTCAAGAATCAAAGGAAAAGATATAACTGATCAAGCTAGGGATAACTACCATGATAATTGAGTTCCATAGGACTCAATTATCCCTTCTTATAAATGTAAACCCGCCCCCAAGAAAAATGGGGATATAACTATGATCATTGGAGCTCTGTTAATTGAAGAGAATAACCTTAGACGAACCAGGTACATCTTGTTATTGCTTGCGTGCATAATTTATTTATTTTGTTCTACTAATCTGCATTGAATAATAACCAGTAGGATTTTACCACGTACAACCACAATAGTCGAAAAATAAAAGCCAATGATTAGAAATAAGAGGATCTAAACTTGTTAATTTGTTGAAATACAACATATTCTAATGGACTTTTTTTATGTTTCAAATATGTGAAAAACAAGTGCATGATATGGTTCACACACTTGAACTTTGGTGTCTTTACCATAATTATTTAAATATACACACGTGCATATGTTTAATTTTTTTAGTTTAATTACATATATCAATTGACGTTTCACGTGATACATTTTCAAATTAAGTTTTTATATAAATAAAATTTTATTTATTCATTTTAAGTATGTTGCATGTTCATGTGTGCTCCCTAATTACTAGTATGGAGAAACTGAGATTCTCATCAAGGTTATATCATATATTGATTTTTTTTGGTAGTCTAAGTGAGGACTATATGTGAAATAAAACTTAAGAAGATAATATAAAGATAATACATGTGAATATGATCAAACATATTGGTTTGATCCTAAATGAGAACTTAGGTCAATAACTCAAAAAGTGGAAGCATTAAAATCAATATTTTTTTACTTGAGTTCGTGGCTGGGAATTATTTTTTGGCTAATGACAGTGTTAGTGTATACCAAATTTTTTCAGTAATGTGTATATTAAATTTTGAAATGTCTACATGATTTTTTTGTAATTGTTTTAGAAAAAAATATGATTTATACATGAAATTCTTAAATATACATGAACTTTTATAATGTACATGTATAAATTTATAAATATTATAGCTTATAAGATATACATTAATGCGTAAAAAAGAAACTTCAGTATCCAAAAATATATGAGTACACTTGGGCTATAAAATAGTGTGATTAAGTGATTCATCATTGGCATGAAACATGTAGAATAATTAGTCTTGTCTTAAAACATGTTTAGTCTAAAGCGCCTTGCACGTATTTTTAGTACGTGAGTTGCCAAAATACCCTTTGTATGGTAGCTCGTTGATAACAAGTTGCAAAATGCATGTGATTTCAAGGACAAACTACGTGTCCAATATTGTTCTGGATTCAACAATCAGCTCAACTATGTAATGTAAACGATTATTTTTGTAATTTTTGGAAATCTTTAGGTTATATAAGATATTCTTATATACATAACTATTCTCACTTTTCAAATATCACGAGTCTTTTAGGATTCTTATTATTTTATTATTGAGAATTCAACCTTGCTTAACAAATTAATGATTGAAAACAATAATGTTACATGTTTTGTCGAGCATGGTGAACTGACTGCTACCATAGTGATATTTGCAACGTGTTCATACGAGGATTTGTTGAAAAAATATACGTGAAATGAAAAAAATTGAGATCAACATCATTTTATATGAGTTATAACATCTCTGGTAATCCATATTGTATGCTAAATGATGAGATTAATATGAGACACACACACACACACACACACACACACACACACTCGAATGGATTTAATAGGGTTGATATACCATTGAGGCTTGAAAGGCATGGCTCTGAGTTAAAATTCTAACGAACATTATAATTCATTTCATGATGAAATGCACTATGTCGAAATTGATAGGGATATGCAATCAAACGGTAATGCGTCGCAAAATGGGACATTAATGTCAGTTAGATGGACTAATTTAATTATAAGAGTTAGTTAGATACTTGAAGGCGGTACAATTCAATTCATAATGGTTTTGTGCAACTATGCTCTTGAAGTTGGTTTTAAATTTGATTATTTAAAGAATGAACATACCAGAGTGACTGGATGATGTTCAATGAAAGTCGATACTGTTTATAAATTAAGAATTCATGCTTCTATTGAACAACGTAATGTTTTTTTACAAGGACATTCAATGGTGATCATACGTGTGGTTATATTGCGCGCATCGGAAACAATCAGAGGGTAACATCGATGCTAATTTAATATTTGATTGTGGATAAAACACGTTCAAGACCTTTGACTAAACCTTGTGATTTATTTCAGGAGTTAAAGTCAAATTATGGAATACAAATGCCATGTTATTTTACTTGGTTGGATGTTAAAAAGGCAAGGGCTCAATTATTTAGTGATGCATTCCTTTCATTTGATTAATTTAGGTGGTACACTGATGCTGTTAGGACAATAAATCTTAGAAGAGTTGCTGACATAACTTGGAATTCGTCAACAAATAGATTCAAAAGTTTTTTTGTTTCGACATTAGTTTTAAATTTTATCGCCCAAGATATTTAGATGTTACATTTTTTAAAAGTAGATGTAAAGAAAATTTACTTGCAGCTGTAGCAAAGAATGGAAACCAAGGTATGATATGTTTTAGCATTTTGAAATTCATATTTTAGAGTTCTTTATGATGAAATTACACAATGTGATTTCGCATTTTGATTTTGTAGTGCGGAATGCTACATTATGAGAAATTACAATGCGAAATCTCAATGACATAGATTTTTATTTCCGAATTGCATTGCGAAGTTGAAACACGAAATGTCAAATTTAAAATTCAAGGAGGAAATATAATTGCAAAATATAGCATTGAGAATATAAAACTTCGAAATGGGAATATAATTGTGATGGAAAAAATTAATACTATGTTGCAATATGTAATTGATTTCAGTACAAATATATCAAATATTCTCACAAATGTATCATTTGTAGTTAAAGTCTTCCCTAGAGGAAGTTTCATTATTTTCCAATGATAAAGCTAATGTATGTCTGAGTTAGATTTCTTGTTCCATTCAATCTTCAGCGTGAAAATATGTGCATTTGTTGTTACAACAAATGTGAACAATTTTTGTTTCGTATGGACGTATTCAGAGAAAAAATGGCACATCGATTCCTATCTAAACACACCATATATTTTTAGCCCAATCACTCAGATTCGCTCATTTATGTTTGCGATCCCTTTAGCATTTCCTGTATCATTGATCTTATGATCGAATGTTCATATGATATCTTTGTACAAGTAGTAAAAACCTAACTTTTTGTGAGTCGTATAATTGAGACGAAGAATAAATTCAATAGTGTCACCATTTACTTGCTTGACAATTTTTGTGAATGGCTTCATATTGTTTAAATCATCATAATAGAATTAATTTTTTTTGCAGTTAAACATCACTAATTTGTATAGTTTACGTGGTCCATTATACCAGGTGTTTTATGCTACTTTTAACATACGATGAGAATGTGTGGAATTAGTGGGAAAATAATTTAACGAATTGAAGTTACACATGGACAAAAAAATGATTGACTAATTTCATAATGTGTATTTAATTATTTCTCACTCCGAAAAACATTATTTCTCATTACGAAATATATCATTTCGCATTGCGAAATAGAAAACTTCTCACTGTGAAATAAGTGACATTTTATTTAATTTGGGCTATTTGCATATATTCTCGTCCTTGCATTTGTTGTAGTTGCTAAAGATAAGGAAACATGATTGACTAAATGAAGTTACACATGGACAAAAAACATGATTGACTAATTTCATAATGCGAATTTAATCGTTTCTCACTCCGAAATGTATTGTTTTTCACTGATAAATATATCATTTCGCATTGCAAAATAGATAATTTCCCGTTGTAACATGAATGGTATTTTATTTAATTTGGGTTATTTGCAGGTATGTACGTCCTTGCATTTGCTGTAGTCGCTAAAGATACGGAAAACTGGACATAGTTCTTAAATCAACTTCATTGTGTTGTTATTTATTAATGAGAGTTGACTTTCATTTCTAATCATAATTATAGGTCGAGAAAATCTTTGATTAAATTTTCCCTATGAGTCACCATTCTTACTCTGTGCACCATCTCAAGGGAAATTTAAAGAATTTGTTTAGTGGTGGTCATCAATACTCTAAAACTCCTCGTAAAATAGTTATTAGCAGGTTCAAATTTGTAGCTTATATGAATAAAGTGGAGGTATTTTAGAAGAGTATGGATGATTTAAGAAAGTATGGTGGTGAGAGGATAAAAAAATTTCTGGATGATTGTGATCTAAAACACTGGGCACATGTAAAGTTCACTAGTAAATAGTATAAAGAGATGTATTCAAGTGTGGCCGAATATTTTTATTCGTGAATTAATGATTCTCATCATTTATCAGTTACTAGAATGATTTATCGTATAAGAATGAAGATGGTGAATATGAAGTTCAGATGGAACAAAAAATCAAGAACTTAGCCCGATGTATTATGTCCTGACATGGAAAAGAGGTTGCAACTAAGTATATAAGAAGGTCATATTTGGAGTGTATTCCAGTCCACATATGGAATATATGAGGTGGTTTGTCCTACTTATTTCTTGGAATCCAACATTGACGATAAGACATGATTGTATTGGAAGTGGTAAATACAGGGATTTTTGTGTGCTCGTTCTTCCACAGTGAAGCTAAAAAGTGCAAAAATTACTACATTTATATGAACCGATATTTCTTCCCCAAAACTTTCAGAAATTCTGATAAAGATTACATTGATCCAATACCAACTATTAATAGACCATAATTTAAGTTAAATGATGCGCACAACATACCATCAAATACAAATAAACTACAAGGTCGTTTAAGAGAGAAGAGGATTACATTAAAATGAGAGGCTAAAAGGTTGAAGTCGTAGTTGTAAAAAATTTGCATCTCATAATAGTAGAACATGTAAGGAGGAAATAATTAAGGGTGAAATATGCTCTAATAATTAAGGGGAAATGTGCTCTAATAAAAATTGTGTTGATTGATTTCAAATAATTGTTCACGTTTTAAATTTTGCACTAAGATCGTACGATATGTATATGATATTATACTAGTGAAAAGGAGATGTTTTGATTTTATACAAGAAGTTCCTTCCGAGAATCACCACCCCGACAAAGTCAAAGGAGGAAATGACTAGGGTAAAATCGTTTTAAATCACCTTCTGAAATGCCTAAGTTTCTAAACTAGTATTTAGACCTTATTTTATGTCTTCCATCTCTTGTCTCTATTGACTAAAAATGCCTTCAGTTTTATTCAATTTTTTTTATCAAGGTGCTAACAATTGTTTTTACGATATTAGATCTCCCACATAGCCATTACGTACAACCAGTAGTGATGTGTTAGCAACTATTATTAAAACAACACCTCCAAAGGACGTTGAAGAAATTCTGAAAAGTCCTTTGAACCTACTTCGTAATGAAAATACATTTATAACTGGAAGAATGTGTATTGGAATTCAACGTAACCAGACCCAACTTCTTTGGCCCTTTCAAGGAAGATATTGGTTTCACGATATTAGTTTTCTCTTTTGCCTCTTGCAGGTTGGTAAAGCTCAAAAGGAACTACTTATATTGTAACGTCCAAACCCAAATTTATGGCTTACTCATGGTCAACCCGATCTGACCCGAAAGTTAGGTGTGAAGTGCAATGAGATAACTAAATAATGCTGCTAGTCCAGTTTTATTTAACTAAAATTTCACTTGCATAGCATGTGATTATAATTTATATCAAGCTACATGTTGGACCCGTGGGAAACGTCTCTGGAATTCAAACATTCGGAGCTACTAACGGAAAATACAAAATACTTACTTGTGCAATGCTCTTAAAATACGAAATCTCATTCAACTTGTGGTAACAAAGAAAAGGTAATGAGCCGAATGCCCAGTGAAAAATACAACAATGCAACACAAAATCGAACGACAGGAAAGAGACTTTATAACGTACTACTTACGTGCACATGCAAATACATTATACTTATGCATATAAATATAGTAATGCATCAATCCTTTTATTCCAAAACATTACTTGATTTGATTAAATCACATTAATCAATAAAAGACCCCTCATTTACCCCTTTTTACTTTAATTAACATTTATTTCCCGAGTTAATACACTTGGTTAAATACTTAAACAAAACTAGCATCTAGCCCGTGCAATATACGGGCGTAAATGTATAATGCGAATATTTTTGACCGAAATTATATTGTTTCATTATATATAAATGACATATGTATTCAAAGCGTATTGATAGACCCAAAATAATTGTGTAAAATTTTATCCCCCATCAATTTATTGTATTTTCGAAATCCCAAAACATAATGAATATTCAATTAAAATTTTAAAAATGACTTCAGCATTCCTAGCGTTATTTTGCTCATTAAATCCCTGATGTCGATTCCTTCGCTCCTGTAAATTAAAGAAATTTTATTTTAAAAGATAAAGATAGTTTAGATATTAAATTTATATTTTAATATCGATTTATGTATGTTACAGTATTTATTGAAGTTTACCTTGTTGAATTAAGTCTCTTGATAGCCCTGTTGTTGTTTTCATCCTCGACTTCTTTCATTCCTAAAGAGTGAGACTTCAAATGTTGTGCGATATGAATTTTTGTTTATCCATGTCTAACTTTTTTAGAGCAGACTCACTTTCATTAGTTGAAATGTTGTTGTCCTGTAATATGCCAAAAGTGAAAAATATTCTAGAGTTATCACGTTTGAATCAAGAATCTAAATATCAATTTTTGTATAAAAATGAAGCTGAAAATGCAATAATTTTTCAATGAAGTTGAGATATTATATATAACAATTAGGATGAAGACAAACAAATACAAATATTTTAGGTTGACTTTGTTGAGCAAGTGATCTGAATGAATCAACTAGGCCCATGGAAGTGAAGCAGGTTAAACACAACATTTTTTTGATGAAGTCGATATATCATATATAACTTATAATACCTTGTCCCGGTAATTCAATTAGATTTTGTAAAGGTTGTAATGGAGTAAGGTCTGATGATAATTTATTAGGAATTGGGGGTTAAAAATTGAAGGAAAAAATAAAGAATATAAGGAAGGTTCGCTCTGAAGGCATTGGCCTGTCGTTAGAAGCTATCTGGGGCTCTTGCGCGAAGGTCCCGAAAAGAAGACCTTCAATAAAGATCCTACTACATTATAGTTCCATGTCGCGTGAAGGTAGCGCGGAGCCAAACTTCGAACGAGGTGATGTCACTCGAAATAAACTATCCCTGTCGATTGTGTGACATTAATGGTAGGCAGTGCTAGAAATTATTTGAATATGATCATCAAGTAAGCGGAGATTCGAAGTCGATTGTGTGACGTTCATGGTTAGCGAGATGGTGAGCGTTAGAGCATGTCAAATGTTGATTAATTAGTGACAAACCTGTATCGAGGCATGAAGGGTGACTTAGTTTTGAGAACTTCGATTATTTTTTCATGGAGAATTCCTATGGCTTAGAATAAAAGTTGGTGAACCCCATAAGCTGAAAGATTAACGTATCGAGAATTTTGAGGACAAATTCCCATGGAGGGAAGTTTGTAATACCCTGTCCTAGTAATTCTGTTAGATTTTGTAAACGTTGTAATGGTGTAACGTCTGATGAGAATTTATTAGGAATTGTTGGTCAAAATTTAAAGAAAAAATAAAGAATATAAAGAAGGGTCATTTTAATGACATTGGACTGTCATTATAGCCGAGATGGGGATCTCGCGTGAAGGGAGCGGGAATGTCACGAGAAGCAGACCTTCGAACGAGATCCCACTGCATTATAGTCCCATTTTGCGTGAACGTCCCGCGAAGCCAAACTTCGAACGAGGTGAAAATGTTGCTCGAATGAGATAGGCATGTCATTCAAATGATGTACCCCGAGAAGTTTTAATCAAGTTGCCCCTGCGCACTGTCCCTTTTCTAACCTTTGATTTGGTTTGCTATCAAGCCCAGATTAGCACAGATTGGACAAAACGGGACTTTTAGGTCTTTAAGAGGGTTTTATAAGGCTTGTTTGAGGCATTTGTTGGAAGAAAATGCAAGAAGAGAGAGAGGTGGGAAATGTGGTCTTCCACTTCAAGGGGGGCTTTTTCCCAATATTTTACCACCATAAAACACCATTTTCTTAATGTATTGCACCATATTTGAACCATATACACCCATTTCCACCATTGTTAAGGTAAAGCTACAAATTTGTAAGGTGGTGTTGGGAGTTTTTGGAGAAGATGAAGATGGAACTTCCATGGAGTTTGAAGTGGGTTTTTCTTGGAAGCTTGAATGGAGCACAAATGGAGCATTTAAGAGAACACATTTGGTAATCCTCTTGAGGCCACCTTTGGAGGTGGGGGATGTTGTTCCTTCACCAACACTCTTGCCACCATTTGGAGCCTTTGGAGGTGGAAAAACCTTACTCTTAGTACTAAGACTCTATTTTATAAATTTGTAGTCTTGTAGTTAGATTAGATGAGTATGGTGCATTTAATTAAATGATGAAATTGATGTGTAAATAATAATAAACATTTTTACGGAATAAAAATATTAGTAAAATGTTATTTTGTTGATAATAAATAATGGATAAATATTTCAAAGCATTGAAATATTAAAAGTTGATATTTTGAAAAATGGTGTAATTTCTAGAAAGATTGATGTTAAACATAAGGGTAATATTGTTTTAAAGTTTCTTGCAAAAATGAAGATTTTAAGAAAAATGGGCATTTGTAGAGTTTGAAGAAATTAAATGTCTTTTATGCCTTGAAAGTGTATTTTTGCAAGCATGATGAATTTCTAGAATAAAAAATATATTTGAACCGTTTATTAGGATTTTAAGGGTTAAACTCCATCCTCTCGTGCATATAAACTTGTAGTATTTGTACGATGAATGTATAAATAAGTTTTAAGAAGATGTAGCTGGATATAAACATGGAATGAAGAAAAGTATAAATTCTAGTCTTCAAGTGTGTGAAGATAGGATTAAAGGTATAATGAATATAAGGTTGTAAGGCTAGATATGCTGATAAAAAGAAATGGTATTTTCTTATAAAAGTAGTCTTCAAACGTAATTAGATTTCTTGAATAAAGAAAGTAAAGAAATGACTAGTTTGGAAAATTGATAATAAAAGGTTGAATAAGTTATAATGGTTAAGCCTTAGAAAGTTGGGGTGTATAACTTAATAATGTTGTGAAGGATTCACACTTGTGAAATTGGAAAGGAAATAACAAAATGAAGATATTTCTATTTAAGAAGAATATTACTCCAAGGTTAAAAAGGTGTTAAGGTATTAAAACACTTAAAAAGTTAGTATAGTTAACTTAATAGTGTTTTGAGAAAATTAACACTTGTAGAAATGGAGTAAAAGGGAAACAAATGGGTAAAATGGTAATTTTACTTATAGTGAAATATTTGTATGAAATAAAAATATTGAAAAAGGTGTTACAAAAATTGGTGCTAAATGAATATGATTTTTTGAATAAAATCAAGGTTAAAGTGTAAAGGACATAAAATGGTAAATTTTAAAGTGTAACACAAATTGGGGGTAACCTCGAACTTTGGCTTCGACCTGGTAAAAAGGAAAGGTGGAATAATGTGAACATTTGTAAAATATTAAAACACATTAAAAGGAACTCGAATGACACCGAAAAAATTGAGAAGGGCCCGGATCCATGGGCTGAAAGATCCAAAAGAACTTGTCAGAGCATATGGTGCGCATAGCGGGCGGTGTGTAGGCCATTGAAGTATGCAGTTATTGAAAGATTTCGAGAAAAGATAAAGTAATAAGTAACATGCCAAGAAATGGGTTGTGTGATGAAATGTGTTAATAAAACATAACTTAAATGAATTAATAAATGTTCTGGTAAAGGTGAAATGGACAAGTAAATGTCTAAATTGATTAATGTCCATAAGGTAAGGAAAATGGCACAGTGAGTGGATAAAGTGTGGTCAAGCAACCTAAGTGGTTAAATCCATAATTAACACAATAATCTGTTGTAAAAGGTTTTCAAATGCTAAGTGAGTATTTTGTAACATGGTAAACGCGTGTGGTGAAAGGGTAATTTTCAATGAAAATACTAATGTGGATTGGCTAAAATGAAAAAGATAATTTCGGTAAAGAAATGGTTTTTGATTGAACCAAGTGTAATTGTTTCAAGTATTTAACCGTGTGTGTTAAATAAGGTGATAAATGTCAAAATGAGAAAATGAAGTCTTTTATACGATTAAGGCAAGTTAATCTGGATAAATAAGGTATCAGGAATTAAACGGTTTCATGCATTAAGTATATGTATATGTATATGTATATGTATATGTATATGTATATGTATATGTATATGTATATGTATATGTATATGTATATGTATATGTATATGTATATGTATATGTATATGTATATGTATATGTATATGTATATGTATATGTATACATAGAGAGGCCCTCTCCTGTAAGGACTCCTTATGTTGCAAACTCCGGTACATAACATTTTTTTTAAATAGTAAAAAAATGATTTTTTTATGAAACTTCATGGATATGATCTCCATGGTGGGAATATCATCCCCAATTTTTTTTCATCAAAAAATTCAATAAAAAGACCGTCGAGATGAAGTGATATGTAAAAAAATGGTATAAATATGCATTTTTTACCATTGAAATGTTGGCAATCATCACACCCACTTTTTGATTGAATTTTTTGATAAAACTTCATGGATATGATCTCGATAGTGAGAAGATCATATCCATGAAGTTTTATAAAAAAATTCAATCAATAAAGTGGCCGACCCCGACCCAATATTTTAACGGTTGAAAATGCATATTTATATCATTTTTTTACATATCACCTCATCTCAACAGTTTTTTGTTGAATTTTTTGCCGAAAAAAATTAGAGATGATATTATCACCATGGAGATCATATCCATGAAGTTTCATCAAAAAATTCATTTTTTTACTATTTTAAAAAAATGGTGTGTACCGGGGTCTGCATTATAAGGAGTCCTTACAGGAGACTTTCTGTATATATATATATACATATATATACAATATATATAAGGTAATTGTGTGTCCATGTATGTGTAACGCGTTAGAGTCTTCTTCTTGTCGTTCGATTCTATATTGCAATTGTATATTTCCTAGTGAGCATTTGGCTCACACCCTCGCTTTGTTATGACAGGTTGGGAGCGGTTTCATATTTTGAGAGCGTTGTACAGGTAAATACCTTTTTGTTATTATGTTAGTAGCTCTGTATGCTTGGAATTTTGAGTGCACCTATGGGTCCTTCACGTAGTTTAATTTGAATTGGAATCGCAAGCTAAACAAGTAAAATGTTAATTAAAATAAAACTAGACTAGCAACACTATATAGGGTGTTTCATTGCACTTCACAACTAACGCTCGGGTTGGACCGGGTTAACAATGGGTAACCCATAAATTCGCTCCAGGGCATTACATAACTGTTGGGATGAAGAAAAATAAAAAAATCATGTCAATTAAGCGATATTGTACTATTTGGTTTAAGTGAATGTATAATCTTGGGATTTGTGGAGTTGTATGCTTTGTAGTATCATGAAAAAAATATTGTTGCCAGAAATAAAAAATAGTCAAGAGTTATCACGTTTGAATTTGAGTATCTAAATATCATTTTTGGTATGCAATAATTTTTCAATGAAATTGAGATATCGTATATAAGAGTTACGATGAAGGCAAACAACTATTTTAGGTTGACTTTGTCCAGTAGGTTATCCGAATGAATCAGCTTGGCTTAAGTAAGTGAAGCTAACTAAACAATAATTTTTTTTATGAAATCGATATATCACATATAATAGTTAGGATGAATAAAAAATGAAATTTTATGTTGATGAAGTGACATTGTACTGTTTAGTGGAATCGAATGTTTAACAATAGGCTTTGTTGAGTTGTATGTTTTGAACCCGTGTTTCAATTTATGCCCAATTTGAGATTTAAAAGGTAGCCTATCAATAGTTACTCTTATAATCACGTTATACACTTTTTGTCTTCGAGAAGGGGAACCAAATGAAGGTGATAGTTGTGACATCCCGCCTAATAAAATACCGAGTGATCAGTCCTATATCAAATTAAAACAAGATCACAGTTGGTTCATTATTAGCATCACTATTGAAAACCTTTTTAAAACTTACTAACCACCTAGTATTCTAAAAAGTCGGTGCCAAATTTTAACTTTTTATTTAAATGAGACAATAACATGCGAAAATACATATACACCTTTCATAACAACTGAATCAAATCAAATCAAATCAACTGAATAAATAATTAAACTATTTGCCGAATAAACCATAGGCCACTAAAGTAAATAGTCCAATAACAATCATTCAACAACTGAATAAATAAGTCTGAAAATTGTATTGGCAAGTCTGGGCGACAAGCCCTAAGTAAAACTGAAACTGATAGATGATTCCTACTCTAGGAAATAATGAACGATGCGTCTAATCCAAGCTCCTGCTAGCATTTAAAAGTGCCGCAGCTATGTGTCCCTGGAATAGAATATCAAGTCTGGCAACCCTGTGGCTGGACACCTAAAAGGCTTTGAAAATAGTTTTATAGCAAGGGTTAGAACCCAAAACATTTTGAAAATATTTAGCAAGTGAATTAACTGCAGTAATTAAAATACATGAATACGCTTTATATTTAAGTTAGTGTTGCACTCTCTTAAGGACATACTCACCCCTCCACAAATGTGCACACCTAACGGTTTCCTTAACCCCGTCCAACTAGTCCTGGTACAATCTCCCCTTGCCATTCTACTATAAACCGAGTATTATTATTCATGGGTTATAAGTTATCCCCCACACTAGCTTAATAAACTCCCTTAATATAATATCATATAATTGTGACACAAGTTATATAAGTAAATACAATTTCTCACCTATGTATTTAATGTCGTATATAATCTTTCTCCCATCATATACGTAAAATTATAATACAAAAATCCCAAGCTTGTCTTCCATAAATTATCCTTTTTAAATAAACTATATAACAGTCTCACTAGTTATATAAAATACATCCATTCTCGCAACATGTATTTAATACCCGTATATAATTTTCTATAATATTATAGACGTAATTATACCACAACATCCACACATGTGTCATATGTATATCCATCCTTCTGAGTATAACCTCGCCGAATGATTTCCTCTAAAGTGATATTATACCATGTGTGCTCACTTAACCTAGTTACCTCAAGTCAGACTCTCTCGCGAACTTGGTGTGACAACCCGCCTACTAAAATAATAGGTGGCCAGCCCAATACTCCAATAATTACAGGAATCATAGATGGTCCATTCTTAGCATCACTGTCGATTAAAATAATAGTATGAGATAACCACCAATCATTTTAGAAAACGGATTGTCATATACAAAAAAATTTACAAGTAAAAGAGAAACACTTAGACAATCCCATTTGTAAAAACGGTGGGTATCAAAAATCGATGAATAAAGTATGACAATACAATAAATAATCACCGAATAAGCTGTCGGTGCACAGACCAATACAAATAGTACATTAAGTATTACAATCAATATTTACAATATAATAAATGAGTGCAATACCTTGGGCAAACACGCCCGAATAAAAGTATTGAACATAACTAGAGTACAATAGAGGGGAGCGTCTACTACAAGTATCCTACAACATCCGCAATATGCCGTAGCTACAAGACAACTGGAAATGGAAATGTAAACACGGGTGTCCATGCGGAAGAGCACCTGTAACGGCAAAGAATATGCAGAAACAAGGAAATATAGAAACCGGTCAGGGCCGGGTTTGATATGATTACCATGTGACTAAAATGCATGGCAGGTAAGTGCGTAAATCTCTCGCAGATAACAATAATATTCCTTACCTCTCGATCTAGCAGCAACCTAACGCAATATCGTGAGATGTTCTAGTTAACCCTAAGTACTAAGGGCTAACTTTTCCCCATTCTCAACGCTATGCCCTATTCGTGTGTGGGGTGTCTCGCAAAGAGAAATCCAAACAAGGAACCCCCCCGATACACTACTACTTAGGCAAGGTTGATCGTCGAGATCCATTAGACCCTAAGCAAGAAAATAAGAAATAAATAAATGTGTGTGCATAAGTGTGTGAGGTCACAACTACAGCTACTCAAGAAAATAAAAACATAAACCCATCCATCATCTAACGGCACAATTGCTAATTCTTTATTTAGAAATATACATATATGGTAAATTCATTTTATCAAATGTTTACCAATTAATCTCATTTCAAAACCTTCTTTACCGAATTTTATTTCCTTTCTTCTATCCAGGAAAAATACATAATTTAAAGCAAGTTTTATTATCATAAAAATGCTTTACTTTCATATTATATCATCCATTTTCCTTCTTTCATCCGGAAAATGTATTTAACATCCCATTTCCCTTCTTATATCCGGGAAATGTAAATTAAAGCCATTTTATTATCATAAAATGCTTTAATACCCAATAATGTCCCACATTATTGAATCATAGCAATATATATATATATATATATATATATATATATATATATATATATATATATATATATATATATATAACGCAATCTAAGACCGCCCGTCCGGGTTTCCCCACTGTGCGCGCCCCTAAATGGCTATCATCTTCCAGGGCCTCCAAGACAACCTGGGATCCTATCGAAACGTCGGGAAGCGACCATGTGCCTGCGGGATAGTCAAGACCACACCCGGAATCTCCTAACCAGCGCAGAAAAATATATAACAAACGCTCACATGGCCTAGGGACTATATCCACCCTGCATCATTAGGCAGGGGGCTTCACCACAACGCGCGCGACTTCCCTTATGATAGCGATTTAGAGAGGTGTGTATCCATAAATTATCATTTGTGAAAAACATTACTTTTTCCATTTTTGAAAACTCATATTTTACATTTCCAAAAATCATTCACTTAGCCATTAAGCACCAAGTTTTAGAAGGTGCATTATATTCTTATTAAGTCATATTTTATTAATGACCTAAGACCCCAAAGTGCCACTAACCTCAAAATAGCCTCAAATAGTTTATATAATTCATAACCCTCAAAGTGAGTCTCCATAATGGAGTGTCTCTCAAAAGCTCAACCTTAATATTTTAAACTTCAAATATATCTTTAGGTTAACCTCCTATATCAATTGGACATTAACCTATTCCAAACTAGTCCTCGGGTAAACCTAAATCTCCATTCTTAGCCTAGGACATTAGTCTACCCAATACCACCCTCTAGGACTCCCCATTACTTCCCAAAGGAAGGTTCCTAAGCCTCGAACCTAAAAGAAAAGGGCTAAAACAAAATTTGAGAAACCTCACCTTTTTAGAAGAGGTCGATCGATCGACCTCTGGCCGTCGATCGATCGAAGGCTTCGATCGATCGATCCTCCAGGTTCGATTGATCGATCCTGGCGGACAGCTTCTTCTCCGAGAAGCTGTTTCGGCCATTAACGAGCCATCCAAGCTTCTACACGCTATTTCACCCAACCACAACAACAAATACTACTATAAAATCATTCCTACATATCAAATGACTAATTATTTCTCTTCAAATCAAATTAAAACATAAGATTTAGGATTAAACACCCAAAATCACCCAAAACCCACTTATGGTTAAAACCTCACAAAACTTAACTACACATGCAGATTTATCACATTAAATCAATATCTAGAAAGTAAGAAACTTGCCTCGAGGTTCGTAGTCTCTGAACACCTCCGGTAGCGACGGATTCCGGCCCAACTCTTCCATCTCTCTCTTTCTCTCTACTTTCTCTTCTCTCTCTCTCTCTCCTTTGTCTTCTCTCACACAAATGAAGAAAAAGAAAGGGGGTGGGGGATTTATAAGGGTCAAAATATAAACCCCCACTCCTAATTGCTAATACACCACTAAAATGACTCGTAACCACTTAATTGAGTCATAACCCCCTTAAAATGCCTAAATCTCAAAAATTACAACTGGGCACTTATTTCGACTATCTCGACTATTCTAAAAACAACCGCACCCCCTATTTTGGCATTCGGGAAAGTGTGAACTATTTTTACGTTCCAATTCCATTTTAATTCATTAATTATATCCAAATTTAACTATAGGTCATAACCGTCGTTTTACATATAACGACGCAAAATACACAATATAACACTATTTACCTTCTCATAACGGTAAATAGTCAAAACATAGTAAATATTATCCCTAAGTCTCACGGGAAATAATATTTACTCCAACATTCCTATTTTATAAAATTAGCCCATCAGCCAAAATAGCATAAAATAGTCGCTCGAAAACCTGGGTTGTTACATACTCCCCCCCTTAAAGGGGAATTTTGCCCTCAAAATTCAGGCGCAACGCATAACCATATAAAGGGTATACTATAATAAAAACCGTGCTATTATACTAGAAAACCCCCGAATAGAAATGTCCCCATAGGACTCAGACTAAGGTCACCACTAACGATCTCAGTCCGCATCATCATGCTATAACATAGCGCCAAATCGTTCCGCAGGAACTTTCGATCCTACCCTTCTACTACGGGAGGAGATACCCACACAAGCTCGGCACTAATTGCCTTACTTTCCGAAACGCGTCACACCCTTACTAGGGAATAACTACACTATCTTACAATCGCTAACCCCAACACTACTAACTTCTATTCGCGTTGGCGTAACCCTCGAAAGTCTACTTGCTTACTGAGCCCAATCTAAGGGAAGGTTCCCGGACCACTCCCGGTCCCAGGAATATACTATTCGCTGCTTCCATTCCAACGAGTAGACAAGGCATATTACCATCTATACTAGGCTACGCACGGCCTATCGTTTATCGAAAACGATCCGAACTATTGCACGGCAGTTCGATCCATAAAAACTACTAATCCGATCTCTCCTTTAAATCAAATCCACCCCTCCACTTACGGGTGGTAGGATATACCCCATATCCCAACGGTTCCCCATTTCTCCCTGGAGACTTTACCTGTACCTTGACACGAATGTCTCGTCTCGGTTCACTACCGTTACTAGAAACTGCATACAGATCTAAAACTCCTGCTAAGAAGAGTTGGACGTACACCTCCCGCTTAGTCCGCCCATTTCCATTGAGCAAGTAGCGATTGATCAAATGATCCACATTTTCCTCAACTAGAATCATGACCGTTACATTATCGACAATTCGATAAAATGTCCACGGATATACCCATCCTCGTTCCACACTATTCTCTACATACTAGTAGGTGAAAGGGTCAATCACGGACCTGAACGCTCTTAGAATAGCATCCCCTTGGTGAAGCTCACTCCACTTGGCATTCCATGCCACGAATAAACTTTACGAAGGTTTCTACTCGGCGCCTCTACTACTCCCGTTCGCATTGCCTTAGCGAAAGGGAATATCCTATCGATAGTCCTTCACGATCACAAACTTGTTATTCGTGAAAGGACTCTAAATTCCTACCCAGGAGAAATGCCTCTAAGTCTTTAAGGCAAAGACTACCGCCATGAACTTTAAATCAAGCGTGGGATGACACTTCTTAAAAATGTGAGACACACGAACAATAGGTCCATGTTCCCATATTAGCACATCCCGTTCCTGGCAAAGACTCGTTCGTTAAATCCACTCTCGATCATAACATCACGAGTGCAGGAGAAAAGTCAGCTTATACTTCAACTCCTCCAACGGTAGGTTACCCATGTAACCCTCTAACTACGAGAGGCCTCACCACTAATGGCCTAACATTCTAATAAGATCGAAATCCCATACTTCTCGTCTAGGGACCGAATCCTACTTAGAGTTAACCCACAACTTATTGTGGTCAACTCCCAACCATCTTCCTAAACTAACGCCGCATGCCCTAAGGGCCTAGCATCCTAAGAATCCTAAGGTCAATCTATCTATCCTAACCTAGTCGTATAAGTATAATACTAAATATCCCTAGTGTCCAAGACCTTTCCCGACTTCCGACATTAGCTCGGTTTCATGCGTGGGACGTCTCGCCGAAGCGAAATCCAAACAAGGAACCCTCCCGTTACACTACTACCTTGCATTGTCAGTCGTCGAGAAGTAACGGTCGAAGACACATGATCGGGATCGACGGAATCCTAATTCGAAATTCTACTACCACATATATACGTCTACGTCCTACCATAACAATCGACTGAGGCATTTACTTTCAGTAAGATGCCACCACTACTCTACTCCAAGATACACATATACCTCTACACAAATGGCCTTCTCATTAAGGCATAACCATAAGTCCCTATCGGACTTCCATAATCTTAGTCTTCCCCCACGTTAGTCAGAGGAAAACTATCATAGTGCTCATATATCGCACATGAACTTAGCCCTTAATCACTTATATACGTGATTCTTGGCTAAACCTTCCAACCCAGCACTTAACCCACAGAAAAGAAAAGAAAGAAGAAAAGAACAGAAAAGAAAATGCACATCTCTCCACTCCCAACGTCGTTAAGGTTCATGCGTGGAGCGTCTCGCCGAAGCGAAATCCAAACAAGGAACCCCTCCACACAGTCACCCTAACTAGCCGGTCATGGAGATAAGGAAATAGCATACACAAGCAAAGCAAACAAAATAAAAACAAAAATAAATAAAGGAAACTATCTACATACCGTAAACCACCTCTATAAAGTCTCAACCCGTATCCAGGAGAGATGTTATAGGTCCACTAGTCCTCCTCCTAGAACTAGAACTAGGATAGCCTCGCAATTTATTCGCTTGCTACCACACCCACCAATCTAAGGATATCTCTACTCGTATAATATATAATACAAGTAGCACGTACCACATATATCACCACTCGCCCCATAACGAGTGAGAAGGAAAATACAGAATTCCCCTATCATGGAAGCCATATAAATATACTTACTATATATATAAAAAAATGTACCGATACCATCACAAGCTCGATATACGCACCCGAATCTAGGGCTAACACCAAACTACTCCCATCTTACCTAAGGAATGCACTACTTGCACCCTAGTTAGAAAGTCCCACCAACATACTAGCCAACCTCCTTGACTACTACCAATAGTTGACACGACATTCTAGTCTTACCCGAACTAAACTACTTCCATCAATGACTCAACTAGGAGCCCTATTCTTGCCGGTTATCTTCAATCGACAAGATCAGAACGCATAGTTCCCTTGACTTCTTCAGCAAGGAAGACATTCTGCCAACCTCCCCGACCTTAGCTCCACGAGCCTTCCCCGGGTGGATGTCCACCAGTGGGGTCTCATGAACACTACTTCTCCAAAAGTGTTTCCAACACTTACTTACGAGCCTAGCATTTCCACTGAGAGGCTCTCTCTATGGGCAAAAACATTTTGCCCCACCATAACGAGGCGACTATCATATCCGCCACTTCAACCTTACTCCAAAGGGTGAAAGGTTTTCCTCAAATCCTCACACCTGAGAACTCCTATACCCAACTCTAGGCCAAAACTATCGGGCCTTACGTTCTCACCGAACGAGGTTACACTTCCTCTATCCAACCGAACTTTCAACAAGTGGTCCTAATAAAGAATCTCTCAACTCCGAATTGACATTGCTCGGAGTCCCAAGCATAGTACCACTCTTTACCGGCAGCGGTACTTGGGAAAACTATTTTCACTGTACTTAGTAGTCACGGCAGCATTATAAAATAATTCTACAAAGGGAGAGACCTCCAAAGCGGTCCTTATTCCCGACCACAGCCTACAGCTTATAGTAATCCCAGCCTACGACGCCTTCACAATGGACTTCCTCAACGCCCTTCATCTAACGACTTACAAGCCTCACACGAACGCGCAGAAGATCTTCGGGGTTCTCATACCATAGCAGGAGAACGAAATCTCACAAGAGAATTCAATGACCTTATTCCTAAGGCTCTACATCAAATAGAGAGAAACGCAGAAGACGTAAAACATCCGTACAGATTCCTAAGGACTCTAGAACCTAATGCTCTGATACCATCTGTGATAACCCGCCTACTAAAATAATAGGTGGCCAGCCCAATACTCCAATAATTACAGGAATCATAGATGGTCCATTCTTAGCATCACTGTCGATTAAAATAATAGTA
Organism: Sambucus nigra; assembly: GCA_949130495.1. NCBI lineage: Eukaryota > Viridiplantae > Streptophyta > Magnoliopsida > Dipsacales > Adoxaceae > Sambucus > Sambucus nigra. Next base: position 343,897,979 of record OX422219.1, on the reverse strand, counting down.
TGAGATAACCACCAATCATTTTAGAAAACGGATTGTCATATACAAAAAAATTTACAAGTAAAAGAGAAACACTTAGACAATCCCATTTGTAAAAACGGTGGGTATCAAAAATCGATGAATAAAGTATGACAATACAATAAATAATCACCGAATAAGCTGTCGGTGCACAGACCAATACAAATAGTACATTAAGTATTACAATCAATATTTACAATATAATAAATGAGTGCAATACCTTGGGCAAACACGCCCGAATAAAAGTATTGAACATAACTAAAGTACAATAGAGGGGAGCGTCTACTACAAGTATCCTACAACATCCGCAATATGCCGTAGCTACAAGACAATTGGAAATGGAAATGTAAACACGGGTGTCCATGCGGAAGAGCACCTGTAACGGCAAAGAATATGCAGAAACAAGGAAATATAGAAACCGGTCAGGGCCGGGTTTGATATGATTACCATGTGACTAAAATGCATGGCAGGTAAGTGCGTAAATCTCTCGCAGATAACAATAATATTCCTTACCTCTCGATCTAGCAGCAACCTAACGCAATATCGTGAGATGTTCTAGTTAACCCTAAGTACTAAGGGCTAACTTTTCCCCATTCTCAACATTATGCCCTATTCGTGCGTGGGGTGTCTCGCAAAGCGAAATCCAAACAAGGAACCCCCCCGATACACTACTACTTAGGAAAGGTTGATCGTCGAGATCCATTAGACCCTAAGCAAGAAAATAAGAAATAAATAAATGTGTGTGCATAAGTGTGGGAGGTCACAACTACAGCTACTCAAGAAAATAAAAACATAAACCCATCCATCATCTAACGGCACAATTCCTAATTCTTTATTTAGAAATATACATATATGGTAAATTCATTTTATCAAATGTTTACCAATTAATCTCATTTCAAAACCTTCATTACCGAATTTTATTTCCTTTCTTCTATCCAGGAAAAATACATAATTTAAAGCAAGTTTTATTATCATAAAAATGCTTTACTTTCATATTATATCATCCATTTTCCTTCTTTCATCCGGAAAATGTATTTAACATCCCATTTCCCTTCTTATATCCGGGAAATGTAAATTAAAGCCATTTTATTATCATAAAATGCTTTAATACCCAATAATGTCCCACATTATTGAATTATATATATATATATATATATATATATATATATATAACGCAATCTAAGACCGCCCGTCCGGGTTTCCCCACTGTGCGCGCCCCTAAATGGCTATCATCTTCCAGGGCCTCCAAGACAACCTGGGATCCTATCGAAACGTCGGGAAGTGACCATGTGCCTGCGGGATAGTCAAGACCACACCCGGAATCTCCTAACCAGCGCAGAAAAATATATAACAAACGCTCACATGGCCTAGGGACTATATCCACCCTGCATCATTAGGCAGGGGGCTTCACCACAACGCGCGCGACTTCCCTTATGATAGCGATTTAGAGAGGTGTGTATCCATAAATTATCATTTGTGAAAAACATTACTTTTTCCATTTTTGAAAACTCATATTTTACATTTCCAAAAATCATTCACTTAGCCATTAAGCACCAAGTTTTAGAAGGTGCATTATATTCTTATTAAGTCATATTTTATTAATGACCTAAGACCCCAAAGTGCCACTAACCTCAAAATAGCCTCAAATAGTTTATATAATTCATAACCCTCAAAGTGAGTCTCCATAATGGAGTGTCTCTCAAAAGCTCAACCTTAATATTTTAAACTTCAAATATATCTTTAGGTTAACCTCCTATATCAATTGGACATTAACCTATTCCAAACTAGTCCTTGGGTAAACCTAAATCTCCATTCTTAGCCTAGGACATTAGTCTACCCAATACCACCCTCTAGGACTCCCCATTACTTCCCAAAGGAAGGTTCCTAAGCCTCGAACCTGAAAGAAAAGGGCTAAAACAAAATTTGAGAAACCTCACCTTTTCAGAAGAGGTCGATCGATCGACCTCTGGCCGTCGATCGATCGAAGGCTTCGATCGATCGATCCTCCAGGTTCGATCGATCGATCCTGGCGGACAGCTTCTTCTCCGAGAAGCTGTTTCGGCCATTAACGAGCCATCCAAGCTTCTACACGCTATTTCACCCAACCACAACAACAAATACTACTATAAAATCATTCCTACATATCAAATGACTAATTATTTCTCTTCAAATCAAATTAAAACATAAGATTTAGGATTAAACACCCAAAATCACCCAAAACCCACTTATGGTTAAAACCTCACAAAACTTAACTACACATGCAGATTTATCACATTAAATCAATATCTAGCAAGTAAGAAACTTGCCTCGAGGTTCGTAGTCTTTGAACACCTCCGGTAGCGACGGATTCCGGCCCAACTCTTCCATCTCTCTCTTTCTCTCTACTTTCTCTTCTCTCTCTCTCTCTCCTTTGGCTTCTCTCACACAAATGAAGAAAAAGAAAGGGGGTGGGGGATTTATAAGGGTCAAAATATAAACCCCCACTCCTAATTGCTAATACACCACTAAAATGACTCGTAACCACTTAATTGAGTCATAACCCCCTTAAAATGCCTAAATCTCAAAAATTACAACTGGGCACTTATTTCAACTATCTCGACTATTCTAAAAACAACCGCACCCCCTATTTTGGCATTCGGGAAAGTGTGAACTATTTTTACGTTCCAATTCCATTTTAATTCATTAATTATACCCAAATTTAACTATAGGTCATAACCGTCGTTTTACATATAACGACGCAAAATACACAATATAACACTATTTACCTTCTCATAACGGTAAATAGTCAAAACATAGTAAATATTATCCCTAAGCCTCACGGGAAATAATATTTACTCCAACATTCCTATTTTATAAAATTAGCCCATCAGGCAAAATAGCATAAAATAGTCGCTCGAAAACCTGGGTTGTTACACTTGGCCAAAAACATAAACGTTGGAGGAAGTCATATTTCCTACCTGAAAGTGAGATAAGCCCCTCACCCATATAACGGACGCTATGACTTGGGGATATACTCGCCCTACTCCTCAAGCTCGGGGATTCACCCACATCGCGCAACCTCCCTTAATTGCACTAGAGTACACAAATTTAATTAAATATCTATCCACTGATATTTATAAGCACATAATATATATACTATCACACACCGTATATATAATATAAATTCTGACTTTACCGTGTACTGAAATTCGTAACACTATCCTGTATATTCCCGAGTCTATGGTCCGACTCTAATTTAATTAATTTGCACATTAATTAATTTATTACTTTCATGAGTCTATGATCCGACTGTAATTTAATTAATTAGTTTAATGCAGCGTCGTTCCATTACATTACTCGGACATTTCTCTCAGTCCGAGCTTAACTGCTTAAGGCTTTCTTTTCCAAAAATATACCCACTATGTGTCTCCCGATTCACACACTCCTAATCCTAATTAAATTCCCTTATAATTGTTAGGAAAGAGGTTCCCGATTCACCCACGGATACCTACCCCTGTTGGAGGGCTTCCTCAGGGCTGTGTGGTTAGGCGCACGATCGTGGGTTCGATCCCCCGTAGGGTTTACCAGTATTTAAGCGGGGCTCGTGTGTGAGGTGGACATGCGCAGTGCCCCCCTGTTTATCTTGCACGAGGGAGTCCAAAGGGCTCGTTCGTGTGGTGGTTCAGGGTTATCAAAAAAAAATATTTAATTTTTATCTATTAAATATATTGGAAGGAAATCTAACCCAAAATTTTAACCCATATAAATCCCAAGCCCAACTGCCGGAAATCCTTAAGGTCGATCGATCGAACGGGATGTTGTCTTCTTCGATCTTATGTTTTCCTCCATTAACGAATTCCAAGCTTTTAAATCTCTAATTTTTCAGCCTTAATTTATCATTGCATAATATATTCACATCTAAAACAGATCATGTTCATCCTCTAACCATTTTAACATAATCGATTCCTAGGAAATATCATCAATTTTAAAAACGGGTTTTTACCTTATCATCAAATTCATTAACCCAAAATCGATTTCACAATCCCAATCAATTCATATCTACTAATGGTTTTCTGATATAATTCAAATTCCAATCAACACTGAATACTTTTATAACATCAATTGAACCATTAAATCACACAACCTGTTCAATTTCATAACAACCCAATTTCATGCAATAACCCTCCCAAAAACAAATTTCGGCTTACACCCACCATAATATGAATTGTTTATTACATATTTAAGAATCACAACAGTTAACCACTTACCTGGAATTATTCGTAGAGTCTGATACATTGGTGTAGTGAATGTTTTGATGATGAAAACGCACTTTGTCCCCTCGATTTGTCTCTAAAAGATCCCCAATTTACTCTTGATTTGTTTCCTTTATCCCTCTCTCAAACCCTAGGTTTAGAGTTGTTTTAACTGCCGTCCAACACTCTCTCCATTAGGTTTAAATTTCCAAATCACGTTTTTAGTCACATGGGCCTAATTAAAATGGCCCAAATCCCCCCGTGTGGGCCGACTATGCCCAAAAATGCCCCAAGAACCGATAACTACCTCCGGGTACTTTTTTCTGACTATCTCGACCGATCCGGACTCAACCGCGTACTCAGAATTGTCATTCGAAATACTTTATAACATTTCCCAATTTCGACCTAAAAAATGCGACACAATAATTTGAACAATTAAACTTAAAGTCGCTAAAAATTAAAATAATTCTTCCCACTACAATAAATTCTCCAAATCATAATTTTCTCCAATTTAAATAACTTTATTTCTCACAAAATAAAAAAAATTCTAAATCCTCAAAATTACGAGGTGTTACAATAGTATTTTGGGAGAAATGACGAGATGTTTAGTTAAACAGTAGGTATATCATTTTTGCCGATTGATTTTTTAAATGTGGAAATATAGATAAAGGGATTTATATCATTCAATGAAATATTTCTTTAAATATGATAATGAACTGAAATGTAGCTAAAGGTTAGAGTTATATGATTTGAACATGCGTCTGAATTTATTCCCAATTTGAGATTTAAAAGGCAGCATGTCAATAGTAATTGTCGTAATCACGTTATACACTTTGTTTCTGAGAAGGCTAGCCGAATGAAGCTGATATTATTTTGGAAGAACTGAATAGATGTTAAGTTAATCCGTATGTGTATAGCTTTATCATTTTTATGAATGCATTTTTTAAATACGGAAGTATAGCTAAAGGGATTTATATATTCTAAAAAATAGTGCTTTTAATATGTTCTAATTGTACCAAATTATTATCATTGTCGTGATGAATATGTAAATCCCGTACTAAAATAATTCCCTACAGTGTATGTTGCTCACGTATGCAATGAATTGTCTATAATTCTTAGTGGATGGCTAATATGGTTTTACTGATTTTGTTATACGAAAATGCACTGGCAAATGAAAGAATTTTTAATATATTGCAAACCTACGAACAAATGTTATGGATGCATACAAAAGGCACACATCTACCACGTTGGCCGATGGAATAGGTGAGCCTATTGAAGCAACTAGGCTTATGGAAACTGGATGTGTATAGCTTTATCATTTTGACTAGGGGTGGCAATTTTGTGAACGAAACAATAACAAGATACGAAACGAATTGAAATAGACACAAAATTGACACGGTCTTTCGTGTTTGGGTCTGGATTTTTGGACCCGCCATCGGGTCATGTCGTATTTGTGTCTAATTTTTGCTTCGAAATTGACCCGATAAGGACTCGATAGTGACACAATAGTGACCCAATTAAGGAAACGATATATACCCTATGTAGACCCACTATTGACCCCATTTAGACCCATTATCAACCCAATATTTAGATCCACTATTTTTTTTAATTCCTCACTAACTGATATAATCGGGTCTAATCATGTTGTGTTGGGTCGGGTCAAATCATGTCCAATCGAATCATATTTACTTATCGTGTCGTGTCATGTTTTTAACGTGTCGTGTTTGGGTCTACTGGTTTCTTGTCGTGTCGGGTCGTGTGAAAACATACCCTGTTGACCTGTTTTGCCATCCCTAATTTTGATCGATGGATTTTGTAAACATGAAAATATCAAAAAAGAGATTTATATAACGTGACAAATAGTACTACGAATCTGGTTAACGACTGAAATGAAACCTCTAAGTGAATTGTTTATCCCCCTCAGTTTCTTTTATATACTTTGGGTAAATGAACTTTATTCAGGTGCTGCTTATATTCTAAGTGTAAACAAATGGTAACATTGTTGCGATGAATTTGTAAATCCCAAACTAAATCAAACCTCAACAGTCTACGTTGTTCACATATACAATGAAGTTCTTATAATACTTAATGGACATCTAGCATTATTTTATTCAATTAGTATTATGAAAATGCACTGTCAAACGAAATAAATTTTTATACATTGCAAAGATACAAACGAATATTATGGATACATACAAAAGGCAGAAGTCTACCATTCCAATAACGTATTGAAAGAAGCCAAATCGGTGGAAAACTTGAGAAATCTATCAATTGAAAAACATATTTGACATTTCAAAATATTTGGAAAATTCGACAAACATGTCAAAAATTAAACATATCCTTCTAAAAATAACAAAAATGAAAAAAACAATACAAAGTAGAATATAAAATCTTATAATAGAATAGAAAAACTTATTTTCACAGAGGAAATTAGGCTTTGGGATACGTAAGAAAATATATGTATGTTGGATAAGCAGAGAGATAAAAGAATAGTTTTATAAACTCTCTCTCTCTCTCTATATATATATATATATATATGTGTGTGTGTGTGTGTGTGTGTGTGTGTGTGTGTGAATCTTTCATCTTTTTGTTATTTTTGCTAAAAGAAGATAATTTGATTAAGAGTAGACATGATAAGAATTATTTTCTCACTGGCTTAAAAACAAAAATGCAATTAAGAAACATGTTTATAAAAAATTGTCATTATTTATACATGTAGCAGATGTTTTATCTTTTGCATAATTCAAGGAAATTTTGATAATATATAGTCTTTTTTAAACTATAAACAACACCTGTTTTAGAATCAATCACTTTGGACTCTAACATTTGATTTTTTTTCTTAATTGTGAATATTGACATCTAACGCGACATCTCAAGATAGAACTTTAGTGTCCATATCGCATCCTAAATACAAACAACAACAGTAATAACATAATTGTTTTGTGTATCGTCTCTAGATACCATCAATATCGATAATTTTTTTAACTCGTAACTATAAGATCAACATGGTATAATATTTCCCAAACTATTGCCAAGAATATAGTAAGACAAAGCAGGGGAGCGTTATGGGTTCAAAGTTTAGGTAGATATCAGTGATTGAGACATACTATTGGCCAAAATTATAGTACACTAATATATTTACACAAAAAAAAGGTAATATATATATATATATTGAATAAATAGTCCAACTAAATTTTCTGCATTAATCTTTCTACATTTTTGTCCAGCCTACTACCCAAATTGTACTTACACAAAACAGGCGATTGAGATGGTTTTACAATTTAGGTATATAAAGGCGATCGAGACAACCTAATGCCCAAAATAAGAGTGCTACAATATATTTATATAAGTAGAGAGAGAGAGAGCCCGAGGGCGGGACCTCCTGTAAGGACTCCTTATGGTGTAGACTCCGGTACATACCGTTTTTTAAAAAAAGTAAAAAAATTAATTTTTTGATGAAACTTCATGGATATGATCTCCACGGTGAAAAGACCATCTTCAATTTTTTTCATAAAAAAATTCAATAAAAAACCCGTTGAGATGAGATGATATGTAACAAAATGGTATAAATATGCATTTTCAACCGTTGAAATTTTGGCGATCATCTCACCCACTTTTTGATTGAATTTTTTAATGAAACTTCATGGAAATGATCTCGATAGTGAGAAGATCAATCTAGTGGCTGGCGTAGACCCAAAATTTTAACGGTCGAAAATGCTTATTTATTCCATTCTTTTGACATATTTCCTCATCTCAATGGTTTTTTATTGAATTTTTTGATTAAAAAAATTGGAGGTGATCTACTCATCGTGGAGATTATATCCATGAAGTTTCATAAAAAAAATCATTTTTTTACTATTTTTAAAAAATGGTATGTACCGGGTATGCACCATAAGGAGTTCTTTCATGATACTTTTTGTGTGTATATATATAGTCAAACTACATTCTCTGAATTAATCTTTCTATATCGTTGTCCAAAAGCACAAACTGCCCATACTTCCCAAAATATACTTATACAAAACAGGGGAGCGACATGGGTTTAAATATTAGGTAGATAGAGGCGATCATGGCAACCCACTGCCCAAAATTAGAGTGAATCTCTTGCTTAGGTTTAAGGAACTAAGTAACATATGCCAAGTATTCGATTTCCTTAAGCAAATAGGTTTAGAATTTTCGAATCTTTAGTGGTCTAACCATGTGGGAATTCTTAAATCAAAGGGACATGTTCCAATCACTTAATGCATTATGATAGGGTAATATGAATTTGGCAAGACAATAAATTAAAAATAAATAAACAAACGGTAAGAAATTCTTTACTTGCCCATTTTAATTGCAGGCAAAAAAAATTATACACCAATAAATACTCAAATAAGAAATATCGCAAAGACAAAATTCTCCAGTATGGTCAATCAATTACATACTCTAGGGATAATATTATGAGTTTTTTCATGATCTATTTAGTAATTTTTCATAGATTACTTGATCCCATCCTAACCATATTCATTTAATCTGACCTACAACGTTTCATATTGCCCTAAAACTTAAGATATGCTTAATATTCTATTGTCACATATAACGTATATTTTTTTATGTTAAAAACCATTTTGTTCCGGGAAAGTGCACTTCCTTTTTTAAAATATGAATATACAATCATTTAGTCCATTTTATAAGTTTTTCAGTACACACGTATGAAAATTGTTTTCAAAACAATTATTCTTAAAATGTAGACATAGCAAAAATGTTATTACGAACGAAGGTACGAAGTTCTCATTACAATGGAAATGGATTACATGCAAAATATCATCAAATATTGTCCTCATGTTTACAAAGTGATATTATTTGAAATTTATGATATATTCTCATATTCATATTCTATATCTTTTGTTTAAAAAAAGGGAAAGGGGGAAAGAACAATGAGAAAATGATTTTTTTTAAATAAAATCAAAGAAAAGGATCGTACCGTATCTGGCCTGAGATGTCCAACTTATTATAGATTTGCTAAAGAATGAGGTTGAATCGTTCGTAGAGACGGCCTTCTATAGTGAAATAATAATAATAAAAAGTTCAATTCATAAATTGTATTTAAAATTTGACCAAAAAAACATTCAAATATATATATATATATATATATGCACAACAATATTAAAAAAAATTAACATGTAAATTTAGTTAAACATATGTGCCAAACAAATCCTCATATAACCTCAAAGCTTTTAAATTGTAAATCTAGATTGCCATTGAAATTTATCAAAGACACAATTGAAAAATATCATTTTCTTGAATAATAGAAAGCGTTAAAACATGGCATGATTTTGATAGAAGAAAATCAAAACCAAAGCATAATGTGATACCCCGTAATTTTTAATAATTTTAAAATGGGATTAATTAGGATTAATTGTGAGATATTTAAAAATTAATCTAGATTCAAATATTACTCGAGAATAAAGTAATATGTGATATAAGTTGAATATTACCTAGTGACTAAAAGTAATATATGATCATGACTTTACATGATTCAATAAAAATTGTCGCGAGTGATGAATACAACAATTTCGGGAATTAAGTCGGGACGCGCGTGTGAGACATGTCGGAACTAAAATTAAATGAATTCAAAGTAAAATATTTGTATTTCATCCAAATGGTTTTTTTGACTGCTCCAAAGTTTTCAAAAGTGTTTAAATAGTCAAAAATGTCTACTTGGGGCTTTGATTTGGGTCTCGGGACACTTTGGAGCCGAATAGACACCCTGGAGGGGTATTTTGGTCAATTTACATGGGAGGTGAATAGTAACCACAAAAATGCATGATTATTTATAAGTCTAAGGCTGGTAAGGATAAATGTTCATTTCACCAAAACTTTAGAGTGAGAGACTTAGAGGAGAGTAAGAGTTTTTTCTGGAAAGCGAAGGGCCAGCCCTAGGAAACCAAGGGACAAGGTCATCCACCACCACCACCAGAAATGGTATTGTAGGCAGATTGATTAGGCAGATCGATGCTAAGAATCTCATCATGCTTAGCAGTATGTATATTAATCAGATGTGTTTGGGAGTTCCCCCCAAACACTTCAGCAAATACTATTTCACAAAATCTTAATAATGAAATTGAGTCCCCAATGAAGTGGTCAAGGGAACTCTAGAGGACAACTTATGTTTCTTCAATATTCTTAATTGTTTTATTTTCTTGTATACTACTATTAGCATACCCTACTGTTCAAAGTACGTTGATTCATTTATTTCAAGTTTTAAATATTAGCTTCAGAGAGGATAAAATTGTAAAAGAATAAAGGCATAGGCAGTGAACGTAGTACCAAATGTTCGTTATATGATAGGTGGAGAATATTTGTTACTATAATTGTTATTAAATGTAGCAGTGACATCGATGAACCAAGCAGTAACATCTACAGCTACTTATTGACATAATGGAGTCACAACAAATCCAAATTTAGTAGATGTTATCTCCATTTTAATAGAAGAAGGAGAAATTTCGCTTATATTGAGCACTGTCATCCTCAAACAGTTGGAGGCTGATGTTATAGAACCGAAATCTGATCGAATACAGCAAAAAAAAAAGAAACCAATGGGAATAAAGCAGTCCACATTGACCCTATAAACCCAACTTTGAATGCTCATAAACCAGTTGAGTATTCCAACACAATAAGTACAGATATGACCAATGGGAAACTACAGGTTACATTGATTTATATAAAACTATAATAGCATATTTCTTAAGTTAATTTAGTAAAGTTATTATTAATTGCAGCCAGAAATTATAGACTGAATTCATATTAATCAAGCTAGACTTCATGGAATGTTGGTTGGGATTTATTTCTTCATTTAAGGATTTTTAAAAACTAAGGTGAAGAAGATCAAGCTTTCATTTCTTTCTTTATTTGTCCATACAATAAATAAAACGTGGAGTATATAAGATTACAGAGTGATCTCAAACCAGGGGAAAACTGATGCAGTATTGAATTTGTCCAAGGTATGCCCAGACCCAGGTCTAACAAAGCTTCATATGTTGCGATTCGCCTCAAATCGGGTAAAGCTCCTTCATTAATGCCTATGCCTTGCGGGGGTAGGCGGCAGGCTGAAGCATGGCTTAGGCTCACCTCATTAAACATTTCGGATAAAGTACAAAATTTTAATGAATGTGATTCGTCACATTTACGTTACAATAGTTGTTTATGACCTATGATGGATTTTGTCTACTATCATCTAGTCAATGACACATAATTTTACCAAATCCTGTATAAGAAAAACTCTCTCAATTATTTGGCTTAGGACAAGGAGGTGAATGGCTATTCTAGCCCATAAAACACCAGTGGTAGACCTTTCTTTTTCGTTTGTGGGAACATAAAACAATCTTATATGGATCAGTTTTTCGTCAATTGGTTTCCAATTGGTCCTAAATACTATTAGATAGGGAATGCAAGAAATTTGTACTTCGTTTCAGTCCCCTAGTACCAGTAACATATCCTTGGAGTTAACTACTATATTGATAGTTCACCTATAGGCCGGAGATCCATCTTAAAATTAGGACTGCAAGAAGAATGAATTTAATTTAGGGAAGGTCTATAATTTTATTCTGAAATTTTCAAGTAGATTAGTATCTTTATTCTTTTTCCTATCAACCTATAAATATTTCAAAGTCAATACAACAACAACAATAAAACCTAATTATAGATTGATGACATGTTAAATGCATGGCATTAAAGACATGAATATGTATGTTTAGGTTAAAAAAATATAATGAAAATATTTTGAAAAATGTGGGTTAAAAAACATATATTCGACTAATATAAAAATAAATTATGAATGAATACGTAAGTTCTTGCATCAAAGTCATTTTAAAATTAGTGGTCCCAAAATTCCACTCACTCAGTACCAATTTCTACAAAAAAGCCCACCAAATAATGAGTCATCAGAGCCTTTGATTCTTTTAGTTCATAGGTTGTTTCATTCATCATGATATCAAAAAGTTAAATATGTATATTGCAATGACTTAATTTTGTTTATCCAAACAATTATGTTATTCGTTAGTTTATAAAGATTTGGGTATCTACTTGGTTCTACTCTGTAATTTATTATACATGCGTACTTTGTGTTTCATATGATTCAATTGATATGATGTAATTTGTTTCCTAACTCTTTAATTTTTTTTCTTTTCCATGACAAAGAAAAAAAGAAGCTACAAATTAGAAATTATAAAACGTATGCAAATTTTTTAGCCCATCTACATATTTCTTCAATTGGTTTCACAATGGCTAGTAAATTAAATAAAAAAATGATAAGTAAATTCGCAATCATACATTAATCAATTGCAATTACCTCATAAATAAAATTGAGATTCCTTCACTATGAAATTGAAAGTCCAAGCTTCTACAAGAAATATTGACAATATCCTACAAAAATTCAGACGAAATATATTACCATCTCGAATATAAATTATACGAAATAGTTTCAATATGGTATTAAGTACTTCACATACCACATAAACAAAAGTGAAATTCCTTCACTCTCAGATTCACAATTCGAGCGTGTACCACCAATGTTGAAATATCCTACAAGATTTCAATTAACAATTACTTACGAAAGAGTGAAATGATAATAATTTCTTACGAACTAGCAAATTACATTCCTACTACTGTTAACATACTTGTAAAGAGTAAGAACATCGTATTATATAAGAATGACAATAAACCCAAAAAGTAAATAGTTGTCTTAGTGCCATCAATTAATGTATGCAGTAGTGAACTTTCACCTTACGAAAAAAATAAATTGTTTCATGAGTGAAATTTTTGTAATTAGAAATTATATAAGACTGACAATATATCATAAATTTAAGTACTTGTCTCATCTAAAGTACCGAAATATTGAACTTCCACCATGTGAAAATAATAAAAAAAAATTATTACCATGAGTGAAATTTCCGTAATTAGAAATTATATAAGAATGACAATAAACCATTAATTAAGTACTTGTCTTAGTGCCATCAACTATTGTAGTACTGAACTTTCACCTTACGAAACTAATAAAAAAAATTATCATGGGTGAAATTTTCGTAATTAGAAGAAAATCACGAAAAATAAGCACAATCTTTAGTACTGAAAAAGTTTATATCAGAATGCATAATTTTCAAATCATTAACATTTAAAATAGTAGGCATATGTAAATGTATATAATTGTTTTAAAATTAACATTTAATTTAGAGTATGTAATAAGTACACATCTCTAAAAACATGAAAAAAATGAAAATGGGAGACAAAATTCTTCCTAATCTATATAATTATAATTATAAAATTTATGTAATTGTCTTTATCTTCAAATGAGAGAAAAATTCTTCAATGAGATATATATAATTATAAAATTTATGTAATTTTCTTCATCTTCAAATTAATAAATGCATACTTTGCTGACATAATAAAAAATTATAGACGAAATTAGGAGTATTAACCTTGATTTTGGCAGAAGAAATGACAGCAACGAAGCAAAGAAATTATGGACTTTCAATTAAATAGTTGTTTGAGCTTCCATTTGTAAAGATAAATTTCTAGGGTTGGAAAATGAATGTATTTTAATGTTTGATATGCGTGAATGAATTGGAGAGAGATAGGATGAATGAATGTGAGTAAATTGGAGAATGAAATTTGAGGCAACTGAATCTGGATTTCTAGGGTTGGAACATGAATGTATTTGGTTGCTTGGTATGTGTGAATGAATATGAGAAATATGGGATGCAATGAACCTGAGTATTTCATGGGAGCTAATGAATGGGGGAGAGATATATTGACTATTATTAAGGGTATAATAAGAATTTTAAATTTAATGAGGGTAGCTTAGTCTTCTAACCATCTAAGAGGATGTTCCCTCTTTTCAGGTAGTAGAGATATATATCACCAGGTGCCCAGCATCAAGGACACCCGACTTAGAGGATGGATATTTTGACGTGTTTCCAGAGATGCAGTTTTGGACTAGATGATCTCAGTTCATTGATTCTTATCCTTGTAGTTCTTGGTTCATTTAAGGCATGTTTCCCAGGATATAGTTATCTCATTTCAGTTCCGGATATTGTATTCGTTTTATATTAATATTGTTATTATCATTTTGTTTTGGATAGTGTTAGTGAGATATTCCAACGGGAGAGTTTATTCCAGTTACATTTAAATTTGTTTAATTTTAATTCAATTGTGTTGGGGTGTCACTTTTTTTTATTTCAGTATGGTGGTATGGATTTAATTAAAATAAAAAATAGAAAAGTTTTTACACTTAGCTTAATTAATTAATAGTTGAATTAATAAGAAATTATTTTTTTGACAGTGATGCTGAGAATGAACCAACTAGATATTCTGATTTAATTTAATAAAGGGTTGATCACCCGATATTTAATTAGGTGGTGTGTCACAGGTGGTATCAAAGCATCCGGTTCTAGTGTCCTTAGGATCTGTACATTTTACTATGCTTTCTTCTTAGCGTCCTTTGATATAGAGCCCTATCATTAGGATTGTTGTATTCATAATTGCACATTTACGACTTCAGCTATTTTTGCTATATTTTAAATGCTGATAAAATAACTCTCCCTTGTTTCAAATGCCTTATAGACGTGCACGGCGAGCCCTTAGAGCAACACAGACAGACCCACAACCCGCTCCAGCCCAGGGTACTATGAACGCAACCATTGTTGCTCAAGTCGTTAATGTTACCTTAGTGGTTGTCCAGCAAGCATCGCCACCGGCACACGCAGTGCCACCGGCACTAGCGCTGGCTTTTCCCACCGCTTGGGAGCTTGTCAGGGATGCCTTCCAAAAGGTACACCCACCAGAATTTCAAGGAGGTGTCGATATTGTGATTGCTAGCCATTGGAAGAAATACATCTAGCGACATCTGCGTATGTATAAGTGTACGGAGGTTCGAAAGCAGATCTTGGCGACATTTAATTTGGTTGGAGTAGCTCAATAGTGGTGGGAGTCCACTACCGCAGCAGAGGAGAGGGATACGATAACTATTCCGGACTTATGGGTGCGGTTTTACAGCAAATTCTTTCCTTATCTCTTCAGGCCGAAATGAGGAGGAAACTTTTGGACCTCACCCAGGAGGGGAAATCAGTTGCCGAGTATGAAGAATAATTCACTAGGCTGACCAATCTGGTACCAGGAGAAGTGACCACTGAAGAGAAGAGAATTCAGATGTTCATGGATGGTCTTAATCGGAGGATTCGCCAACATCTTTTGGGTAATCTTTCATTATAGACCTATGGAGATGTATTGAATGCAGTGTTACTTCACTACCAAGATCATCGCCTTCGTGTTAAGGGAAGAAAGCGGGGGATTGTGTCCGGTCAGCAAGGTAACAATGGGGGAGGTAGTGGCAGTGGAACATCATAAGTCCAGGGGCAGTAGAGGCCGGGAGAGAAGAATTTCTAGTCGGGGGATTATTCTAAGCGACTTAGATCGGGAGGCTTTCGATTTGGGCAGGGAGGTAATAGGCAGGGGCATCAGGGGAAGCAAGGCCACCAGGGCCAACATCACATTCATCAGGGCCAGCAGGTCCAAGGGAGAGGTGGAAATAGTCAGCGGAGCCGAGGTCAATAGGGTCATAATGGGGGACAATTTGTCGGTAGATTCTTTACATGTGGTAATACTGGCCATAAGAAGTAGGATTGCCCAGATAAGGGCAAGATACCCCATCAGCAGGGTGCTCTTCAGGATCCGTAAAGGCCTATGTTTCCAGTTGCCCTTTCAACACCGGCAGAGGTACCATCCTTACCTGCCATTGCTCCCATCGCCCCACCATAGCAGGGGCAGTTACAGTATGGGCGCGTGTACAACGTCCAGCCGGTAGCAGTTCCGTACCCACCACCCGCAGTTGAGGGTATGTTTTCTATCTCTGGGGCTATAGGACGTATTTTTTTTATACAAGGGCTTCACATTCTTTTATAGCCACTAGATTTGCATGGGCCACGGGGTTGTTAGACACAGTTAGCAGTACTATTACTTATATAGACTCACCGATGGGTAGTGGGACGCCTATTTTCTTTATATGCCAGGGTGTGAGTATAAATATTGGGAGTCTGATTTTACCAGCTAATATGCCTGTGTTAGACATGTCCGCATATGATGTTATTATTGGGATGGATTGGCTTGTTTCTTATAGAGCCACGATTCATTGCTTTAGTAGGAGCATTATATTTGCTATCCGAGGTCAGGAGATGTTTTTAGTGGCGATGCCTCGCCTCGAGGGAGGATCGTCCACTTATTTGTATTTCATAGAGGATGAGACCTCTATGGGAGTTGTGATTCCCCTTGATTCGACTCCTGTTGTTAAGGAATTTGCATATGTGTTTCAAGACATACCAGGGTTACCGCCGAGTAGGGAGATTGAGTTTGTGATTGACTTATCACTGGGCACTCGATCGATAGCTCATGCCCCCTGTTGTATGGCTCCTGTAGAGATGTGGGAGTTGAGGGATCAGATCGAGCAGTTTCTGGGACATGGCTTCATTCATAAGGGTACCACACCCTGGGGTGCCCCAGTCTTGTTTGTGAATAAGAAGGATGGATCTCTACGTTTGTGTATGGATTATAGGGAACTTAATAAACTCATAATCTGAAATAAGTATCCATTACCCCACATCGATGATTTGTTTGAACAACTGAGAGGAGCAACGTATTTCTCAAATATTGACTTGAGGTCCGAGTATCACCAGTTGAGGATCAGGGAGCAAGATGTGTCAAATATTTCTATTCTGACAAGATATGGATCTTATTAGTGCTTGGTTATCCCATTCGGGTTAACCAATACGTGATAATATTCATAGATTTAATGAATAGGGTGTTCAAAGAGTTCCTAGATCAGTTTGTCATTATTTTCAGAGATGACATCCTGGTTTATTCTCGTACCAAAGAGGAACATGTCGATCATTTGAGAAGGGTCCTACAGACATTACGGGTGCATCAGTTGTATGCCAAGTATGAAAATTGTTGATTTTAGCTCCAGGGAGGTGCAGTTTTTGGGGCATATAGTGTCAAAAAAGGGTTTAGAAGTGGATCCTAGCAAAGTATCAGCAGTGAGGGAGTGGGGACAACCCACGACACTGACTGAAGTTCATAATCTCTTGGGATTAGCTGGTTACTACAGACGGTTTATCAAGGACTTTCAAAGATTGCAAGTCCGATGACAAATCTAACCCGTAAAAGCATAAAGTTTGTTTGGGATGATGCATGTCAGTTGGATTTTAATGAATTGAAGGATAAGTTAACTTCAACACCCCTACTAGCACTGCCCAGGCCAGGAGTGGAGTACCCAGTATACACAGACGCATCGCTATAGGGATTTAGTGGGGTGCTACAGTAGGAAGATCAGGCTATTTCTTATGCCGCTAGGAAGCTTAAGCCTCATGAGAAGAACTACATTACCCACGACTTAGAACTTGCAACAGTCGTATTTGCCCTTCGAATATGGAGATAATATTTTTGGGGTGAAAATTTTCGTTTATTCATGGATCATAAGTCATTACAGTATTTGTTCACACAGAGAGAGTTGAATATGCGACAGCGCAGGTGGCTTGAATTCGTGAAAGATTATCAGTTTTAGATACACCATCACCCAGGGAAGTCTAACGTGGTAGCAGACGCGTGTAGTCATAGGCTTGAGGGTGACTAACCGCGGCATGGAAGGCTAAATGGAAGGAACTGGTCCATCAGGATGTCGTTGCTAGGTCATTTATGTCAGTTATGACCGTTACTCCTCAGATTGTGATGCGGGTAGTACAGGCTCAGGCAGTGGATCCGTTTGTCAAGAAAAAATTTGATAACTTTTCACCGAGGGAGCAGAGTCTTACTCAGTGAGTTCAGAGGGAGGTTTGCGCTTTAACGGTAGACTGATTATTTCGGAAGGGGAAGAGTTACGGCACGCAGTGATGTCAGAGTCGCATGTATATCGATTTGCGATACATCCCAGTGGGGACGAGATATACCAATACATGCGGTGATAGTATTAGTGGAGTGGGATGAAGAGGGATATTGTTGAGTTTGTCTCTAAGTGTGCTACGTGTCAGTTAGTGAAGGTGGATCATCAGAAGCCAACCGCGTTGCTTTGGCCGCTAAAGATTCCAACGTGGAAATAAGAGAGAATTTCCATGGATTTTATCACTAGGTTGCTGCTACTCAGATGGGTCACGATTCCATATGGGTGATTGTGGATCGTTTGACTAAAGAAGCTCATTTCTTGCCAGTTCGGACTGATTTTTCGATGGGGCCGTATGCACAGCTCTTTATAGCCGAGATAGTGAGGTTACATGGGGTATCGCTTGATATTGTGTCCGATCGGGACAAGATCTTTGTCTCCAGATTTTGGGAGAGTTTTCACGAGGCCATGGGTGCAGAGGTGCGACTGAGTACGGACTATCACCCGCATACGGATGGCCAGACCGAGCATACTAACTAGATGGTAGAGGATATGTTACGCATGTGTATTCAGGATATTTAAAGGAGTTGGGAACAGTATCTTCCACTGGTGGAATTTACCTATAATAATTCCTATCAGTTCACCATTGGAAGGGACCCATTTGAGGCATTATATGGTAGACCCTGTCTCTCTCCTGTGTGTTGGTTAGGGGTGGGGGACAAAAGTTACTTGGGCCGAAAATGATTCAGGACACGTTTTCCAGGATTAAAATGATGAGGAGTCGCATTAGGGTAGCCCAAGATAGACAGAAGAGCTACGCCGATGCCAAGCGGTTCTTTAGGGAGTTTAATGTGGGGGACCAGGTGTTATTGTGCGTATCTCCTATAAAAGGAGTCATGAGATTCAGGAAGAAAGGAAAATTGGCTTCGAGATATGTGAGACCGTTTCTTATTATTGAGAGGGTCGGACCTGTCGCGTATCGACTTGGACTATCGGAGCACTTGCATCGTATACATGAAGTGTTTCATATTTATTTGCTGAGGTGGTATCTCTGAGATGAGTACGCTCACACTCATATTGCGTTGGAGGAAGTTAATTTGCATCCAGAATGTTCTTAGGAGGAGAAACCAGTGGAGATCTTAGACCGCAGTGAGAAACGTTTGCAATCGAAAGTAGTTCCTCTTGTGCGTGATCAATGGCCACACCATAATATGGAGGAGTCTACTTGGGAGTGCGAGGATGATATGCATGAAAGATACCTGAAGTTATTCCTACCAAGTATGCCTTTTTTTGAATTTTTGGGCGAAATTCCGTTATTAGGGGAAAGTATGTAACACCCAGTAATTTTTTAAAATTTTAAAATTGGATTAATTAGGATTAATTATGAGATATTTAAAAATTAATCCGGATTCAAATATTACTCGAAAATGAAGTAATATGTGATATAAGTTGAATTTTACTTAGTGATTAAAAGTAATATATGATTACGACTTTACATAATTTAATAAAAATTATCGCGAGTGATGAATACGATAATTTCGGGAATTAAGTCGGGACGCGCGTGTGAGATGTGTCAGAACTAAAATTAAATGAATTCAAAGTAAAATATTTGTATGTCATCCAAATGGTTGTTTTGACTGATCCAAAGTATCTAGAAGCGTTTAAATAGTCGAAAGTATCTACTTGGGGCTTTGATTTGGGTCTGAGAGCACTTTGGAACCGAATAGACACCCCGGAGGGGTATTTTGGTCAATTTACATGGGAGGTGAATAGTAACCAGGAAAATGCATGATTATTTAGAAGTCTAAGGCTGGTAAGGATGCATGTTCATTTCACTAAAACTTTAGAGTGAGAGATGTAGAGGAGAGTAAGAGTTTTTCTAGAAAGGGAAGGGCCACCCCTAGGAAACCAAGGGCGAAGGTCATCCACCACCACCACCATGTAACAACCCGAGGTCTTGGAGACAATGATTTAATTATTTTGAGAGAAATAAATATTATTTTATTTGGAGATTGATTTAAATTGGCAATTGAGGTCAAAATTTAAAGTCGTTAGAAAGTGCTTCGAATGGCGATTCTGAAGGTACCATTGTTTCCGGAAGGGTCGAGAAAGTCGAAATGACTGTACTTGGGGTCTATTTAGGTTCAGAAATAATTTAGGACCGTTTGACTCGAATTAAAGTTACCGAGTCATTTAAAGTGTGTATAATCATTTAAAGATGTGTACATTTGGGAGAAAGGCTTATTAAGCCTACGGGAGATTTATTTCTCCAAAGAGAGAAAGAGAAATAGAAAGAGAGAAGAAGAAAAAAGAAGAGAAAGAAGGAGAAAAGAGAGAGAAAGAGGATTTTCCGGCCAATACGCGATCTCAAGGAGGATTCAGATCCTACGAACCCAAGGCAAGTGATTAAACTTGCTAAATAATTGATGTGCACCATTTATTGCGTGATTTGTGGATGGAATTTATGGGTTTTAGGTTTAGTTTATCAAAACCTAACTTTTGGGAAAATCTTAGATTTGTTATGTAGAAAATGAATTTGAGGTTAGAAATCAATTAAAATGTGTTATTGGATAAATAACAATGATGTATATGTGATTGGGTTGATGCAAAATGGTTGGAAGATGATATAATTGATTTTTGGGAATTTTGGGTTTTGAGGAAAATAGCCCATTTCGTTACTTGCTACACTTACCGAATCGATTCGTCCCTTCCGAATCGATTCGGTCTGTTGCGGAAACCTCAGGTCTTTAGGGCCGAATCGATTCACCCCTTGCGAATCGATTCGGTATGTAGCAGACTCTCTGGTCCATTGGACCGAATCGATTCGACGAGCCGAATCGATTCGCTTTTGGGGCCGAATCGATTCGAAAAGAGGGGAATTTTAGAGATGTTTTTCTATGAAGAATTTCATCCCGTTTTATTTGAGATTATCAATTGGGAACCTCTATAGGAGTTATTTGGAGTATGTTTTGGAGACTTTTAGAGAGTTTCCCTTATAAGAAATTATTGGAGTCATATGGACTTAATTTGAAGAATACCTATTAGAGATTTTGGGTAAAATCTAAGTGGGGAAGCCCACTACTATTGTGAGTTGTATTTGGAGATAATACTTAAATTCATATGAAATAATGAGACTAACTTAAAGATATTGGATCTTAGGATCAAATACCAAATGGGATAACTTTAAAGGTTCATAAAATGAATTGAACCTTATTATGAATGGAGAATTATAAATGCTACTTGATGTGCATACGGATATAAAAATATCCTCAACGATGATTGATTCGGGAGATATCTCACACAAATGAGAAATGCTAATTGAGGTGCATTAGGATAAAGAATATCCTTAACTTAATAGAATCAAGAGACAATTCATAATTCAAAGCGACATGCGAGCTTCAAGAGAGAAATAGTATAGTTTATACTAAGTGGGGAAGATATGTGAGAATTGACGATTAGTATATCAAGAAGGAAATATACTAAACGATGACATTAATTCTATTGCGCCTAAGAGCGTATAATAAATATGAAAATGATGTGGCAGGTATACCTTATATGATGGTATATCTACATATAGTTAAGCATACCCCCTCCTTGCTATCATTGGGAAGTTTCATGCGTTGAGGGTGAGCACCCTGACTCGATGAGTAGTGTGTAGATATTCCCTAGGTCATAGTCGTCCATGTGAGTATTATATGATATACATTATTTATTTTGGGGGTGAAAAGTCGTGGGTATGTGTCGTTCTCACCTGCCGGTTAGGAGCTATAACCGCTTCTCGGGACGTTGTGTGCGTCAGTTGATCACGAGGTGGGTGTCGTTGAACCCCACCTGGTGGCCCCAGTTTGCTACGAGGTATGGACAACTGGAAGATGATAGCATGTGAGCCTGCGTCCTCGAGTTATAGCTCGGTTCAATGGTTATTAATTGTGCTTGTATTTGGGTATCGAGGTCATAATGGACCACAACGACCTACATTGCCAGGATTAGTGTATCGGGGGGTTCCTTGTTTGGATTTCGCCTCAGCGAGACGTCCCACGCACGAATCGCAGTGTAATGTTGAGAATTGGGAATATTAATTAATTAAAATGGAGTAATAATAATTTGGGTTACATGCATCATGCATTGAGGGCATAATGAATCTCGAGGATCAATGATGTCAGGAGTAGTGTAACGGGGGGTTCCTTGTTTGAATTTCACCTCGGCGTGACGTCCCACGCACGAAACGCAGTGCCGTATTGAGAATCGGGAGAAATTTAGTCCTTAACACTTGATGTTAATAACTCATATATAATTATATATTTATGTTTACATGCCAAAAGAGGGCATAACTAGAATATATGAAATTATAGTAAGAGAATGTTGATGTATTGTGATGATGTGGTTATGAAGATGATTATGCAACTTAATATGTTCAATAAATGAACAAATATAAAGAGAACTATAACATTAAAGTTAAAGTATATGATTTAAAGAATAGAGATAAGTGTAGATTGTGAGATAGGTTAGATGATTGTAATTTAAATAATTCATTTGGGTTTAAGTTAGAATCCTTTTACCTAAATAGAATTGGGCATTCATTTGGAGATCACGTTCATACGTTTAGTTGCGCGCTTTAGTTGAGAGGTGAGGGAAATTATTATGGAGAGTTAGATTCCACCTTAATCATGTAATAACGCATTTATAATTTTATGCATTTTAATGCACTTGCTATAAAATGTTTTCAACTCAGGCTCTGACCCGTTTATATTTTCTCCCTCCATGTGTATATATTGTATTACCTTAGGTGTTCCTCTGCAAGGACGCCATTGATGTTAATCCATCCAGCGTATCCGTGGAGTTGTGGTAGTAGCGGACTGTTGCGGCACTTTGCTTTAGTCGATTCCTATCTTGGTATATCTAGATTAGGATTCAGTTGTATATTGAATGTATATTCAAGTGTTGAAGATTACCACATTTATATTTCCCTCCTCAGATTATTTTATTGTCTGTTACCCGACAACATATTCGGGTATTTCATCGTAGATTTTATTGTACGTTGTATTGCACTCTTTCATACTATTGGAGTTTGCACTTATCACTCATCAAAGTTAGATGTGTATTGTTGGTTATGGTTGCATAGTTGGTTTTGTTGTTGTTGTTAAATAAAAGTTTTAAATTTTTGACAATCCACTTTTAATGATTTCGGGTATTTAGCCTTATATTATTTAGTATTGTCAGTTGATGTTGAGACTGTGCCATCTGAGATACCTGATTTAATGTAGTATAGGGCTGGACACCCGTTATTATTTGGAGTGGGTTGTCACAGATGGTATCAGAGCATCAGGTTTTAGTGTCTTTAGGATCTGTGCGGGTTACTACGATCTTCCGTAAGCATTCTTGATGTAGAGCCTTATTGTTAGGACGATTGCATTCTTACATCCACATTTCTTCTGCGATATAAAAATATTAAAAGGCGTTCTGATACAATTGTTCTTGTTTCAGATGCCACCGAAGGGAGGTCGTTTAGTCAGGGCAAATAAAGGGGCTGAAAATGTGCAAGCCCAAATGCCTCAAAGTAACATGACTACAGATGAAGTTGCAAACATTGTGGCACAAGCAGTAACTGCTGCTATTTCTACGATGGCGCAGCAATTTTCCGTTTGAGCAGCCCAACCCCTCTTAGGATTGTCTTTATGGGAGAGAGTGAAGGAAGATTTCAGTAAGGGGCATCCTCCCGAGTTTGTAGGGGGAGTTGATGCAATGGCTGCAAGTCAATGGAAGAATAGTATGCAGAGGCACCTTCGTATGGTTGAGTGTAGTGAGGTGCAGAAGTAATTTTTAGCCACCTTTAAGTTATCGGGTGCATCTCTTCAATGGTGGGAGTCTGTCACCACATCGGAACAGAGAGATACTTTACCTATAACAAAATTTTGGTAATTTTTTATCGAGGATATTTTCCTTCCCCTACTAGGGATATAAAGATTTTTCAGGGTAATAGAACGGTGGCAGAATATGGGGAGATTTTTCTAGATGGACGAAGTTAGTACCTGATGAGGTAAATACGGAAGAGAAGCGTATATCGAAGTTTGTTCGAGGATTAGATTGGAAAATCCGTCAACATTTATTAGAGAGTCCTACATTAGTGACTTTCGTCGAGATAGTGAATGCGACACTACTTAAGTGTCATGAATATCGTCTTCGTTCGCAAGAGGTTAAGAACTTTGGAGATTCAAGTTCATCAAGTAAGTTTGGCAAAGAGAGTGCCAGTAATGCGAGTGGGCAGAAAGGATTTGTGGGTAGATGTTTCTTTTGTAAAGAAATAGGTCATAGAAAGAAAAATTGTCCTAAAAGAGGTAAAGGACCACATTTTGATGAAGTTTTGGAAGTAAAACCCCTACATCAGATTCGAGGTCATTTTAGACCAGAGGACTACGTGTGGGAGCCCATTGATGAGGAAGGGCAAACGGATTAGAGATGGGTAATGTAAGTTATTTTCCTTTATGAATAGGATAATTACTATATGAAGTTTTGGGAATATCGTATGAGAGATATTTATGAAAGGGTAGTGCTATAACCTTATTGTGTATGTAATGACCCTAAGGGGAATTTTGAGCAAGTTAGGCTCTTATGTTATTATCTTTTGCAAGACTAGATAGTTTTGTGATGTGCTCAAAGAGAGCTATAAACCTTGTGGTGAATGTAAGAATGGTTATGGTGTGATAAGTAGTAATGATAAAGCTACTTCTTTTATATAATCATGTTAGACTCATATAATTGTTGTATTCCAGATATGGATGGGCCTTATAAATGGCAATATATTAAATTGATGTAAGATGTTATTTCTGTTAAGAGTTTAAAGATTGTGGATTGTTGGGACGTAGGAAAGTTTAGCTCATAATTATGCTAATTTTTGTGAGCTACATATTGTTATATGTATGATGATTGTTAAGATCTAATGTTGGACATAAGGAATTTTATATGAAGATTGTATTATATAAACCGTTTTCAAAATAAAACTTTTTATCGGCCTTTGGGCCATTTCAAAATGATTTTCATAAAATTATTTCTTTCAAACTCTAGTCCGGATTTAACAAACTCTCAATCCCGGACGTCGCTACATAGTAGTGTATTGGGAGGGTTCCTTGTTTGGATTTCGCTTTTGCGAGACGTCCCCCGCAAAAAAATGGCGAATGTCAAGAATTGAGAGGAGTTATTTCTTTAGACCATTCAAAATTTTTACACCATTAATATGTTAATACTATTTATATCTATGGAATTATGGAATTTTGGAGGCAAATGAAGCCTCATTATGATTGGTACGAGCGATAGCACGAATAAAGGGTGTATGGGCGCCCTAGTTGTGGAAATTGGTTTTATAAAACTTAAAACATAATGAATTAAAATAAATTCGTTGTGGGAAGTTAAAAGTTTGGATATAGGATTAGCAAGGATGGGTGTAGTAGAACTAGTTGAGCTTTGGAGGATTAGGCTTAGCTAAAATTTTGAGGACGAAATTTTTGTAAGTGAGGAAGTTTGTAACAACCCGAGGTCTTGGAGACGATGATTTATTTATTTTGAGAGAAATAAATATTATTTTATTTGGAGATTTATTTAAATTGGCAATTGAGTTCAAAATTTGAAGTCATTAGAAAGTTATTCGAATGGAGATTCTGAAGGTACCATTGTTTCCGGAAGGGTCGAGAAAGTCGAAATGACTGTACTTGGGGTCTATTTAGGTTCTGAAATAATTTAGGACCGTTTGACTCGAATTAAAGTTACCGAGTCATTTAAAGTGTGTATTATCATTTAAATATGTGTACATTTGGGAGAAAGGCATATTAAGCCTACGGGGGATTTATTTCTCCAAAGAGAGAAAGAGAAATATAAATAAAGAAAGAGAGAAGAAGAAAGAAGAAGAGAAATAAGGAGAAAAGAGAGAGAAATGTGACACCCCGCCTAATAAAATACCGGGTGATCAGTCCTACACCACATTAAAACAGGAATCCCAGTTGGATCATCCTTAGCATCACTGTCGAAAACTTTTTAAAACTTACTAACCACCTAGTATTCCAAAAGCTGGTGCCAATTTTAACTTTTTAATTAAACAAAACAGTACATGCGGAAATAAATATAAACCATTCACATAACTGAATAAAACTCAACTGAAATAATTAATTTCACAACATGCCGAATAAACCATCGACCACCAAAGTAAAATAATTCAATACAATATTCAACATCGGAATGAAACAAATCTGAAAACTGAACTGAAGGTCTGGGCGACATGCCCTAAATAAAACTGGAACTGATGAGTAATTCCTACTCTAGGAATGAATGAATGATGCGTCTAATCCAAACTCCTGCTAGCATCCACATATGTCGTAGCTCCGTGTCCCTGGAATAGAATTTCAATCCTAGTGTCCCTGTGTCTGGACACCTAAAAGGTTTTGAAAAATAGTTTTATAGCAAGGGTTAGAACCCAAAACATTTTGAAAATATTTAGCAAGTGAATTAACTGCAGTAATTTAAAAATGCATGAATGCGCTTCATATATAAGTTAGTGTCGCACTCCCTTGTGGACATTCTCACCCCTCCACTATTGTGCACACCTAACGGTTACCTTAACCCCACCTAGTTGTACTACCCCATCCAACTAGTCCTGGTATAACCTTCCCTTGCCATACTACTCTAACCCGAGTATAATGATTCTTGAATTATAAGTTATCTCACAATTAACTTAATTAATTCCTCTTAAATAGTAGCATATAACCGTGTCACAAGTTATATAAAGTAAATACATCACACACTGTATTATTACCCGTATATAATATTTACTACCATTATATACGTACCTTTTCCACAATATCCACACATATAACATACGTATATCCATCCCTTCAAGTATACCCTCGCCGGATGATTCCCTCTAAAATGCTATCTCACTAGGTGTGCTCACAAAACCTAGTTCCCAAAGGTGGAATCGCTCACCAACTTGGCCCAAAATGTAAACGTAGTGGAGGCGGTCATATTCCCTCCCTGAAAGTGAGGTAAATCCCTCACCCATATATACCGGACGCTATGACCTGGGGATATACTCGCCCTACTCCTCAAGCTAGGGGATTCACCCACATCGCGCAACCTCCCTTGATAGCCTTAGAGTATATAAATTCAATAAATATCTAATCACTGATATTTAGTATCACACACAATAAATACACGTATATATATACTATCACTACACCGTATATATATATATATATATATATATATATAATATAAACCCCGGCTTTACCGTGTACTCAAAATCCCGTACCTTGCCTGTAATTTAATATCACACACAATATATACACGTACATATATATACTATCACTACACCGTATATATATAATATAAACCCCGACTTTACCGTGTACTCCAAGTCCCGTACACTGCCTGTAATTTTCCTGAGTCTGTGGCCCAACTCAACGTAATTAATTTTCTCACTTAATAATTTATCATCTTCCAGAGTCTACGGTCCGACTCTAATATATTCAACTCACATCTCAATTTATATAATACTTTCCCCGAGTCTATGGTCTGACTCCAATTAAATTAATTAACACACTTATTAATTTAATACCTCCCCGAGTCTATCGTCCGACTCTAATTAAATTAATTAACACACCTATTAATCTAATCCTCCCCGAGTCTACAATCCGACTCTAATTAAATTAATTATCACATTTATTAATTTAATAACTTGGTGTCACCCAACCATTATCCCCGGACTCACTTACTTGGCCCGTAACTTAATATTTCCCGAGTCTATGTTCCGACTCCAAATTAATTATTTTCTCTCAATAATTATTTTACTACTTTGATACCACTTAACCAATATCACCGGACTCGCTCACTCGGTCCATTCTACATCTCATAATTTCATTCTCACATTTTCACCCACAATGTGTCACACATTTATCTTCATAATTTCCCCAATTATTTTTACCTATAATTGTTAGCGCACCTGGACTCACCCACTTGGTCCATAATTAAATATTTCGCCTAAATTCCTTTAATAATGTAGTGTCACCCAATTACAATACCTGAATATCATTCCTCGACCCAATATCGAAAATTGAATTATTTCTCCAAATTCTTTCGTCTCCTGACATACCGTTCACCCCCTCCTAAATCCAATTATGTCACCCTATAATTGTTAAGGAAATATGTGTCCCATATAAATTTCTCACCAAATAAAATTAAGGAAATTAAAACTTAAATAAAACCTTCATTATAAACAACCTGGCTGAACTGTCCAAAATTTCCCATCGTCGATCGATCGATGGCCCCCGATCGATCGATCGATCCCTTTGTGACAGCTCTTCTTCCCCACGAAAATTTCCACCATTAACGAGATTTAAGGTTTCTTTTCCTCAAAAACCAACCTCAAATCATGAACTAAAAATATCATCTAAACCTTTTAACATCATTAACAGTATAAATCTTGACCCACTCAATAACACAAAATTTCTAGGGTACAATCCCAATTTCAAATTCAAATTTCATCCTTTTATATTCCGATTTTTCTCATTCAAACCAGATAATCATACTCAGAATTATATAGCACAACTAATTCTTCCCTTAATTTCCATTCAATGGTTCCATTAACAAAACCCCCTTTTTGTACCCATTTATCCCCAAAACAAATTTTAGTATACACATCACTAGAATATGAATCGAATATTACGCTTTAGGAGTAAAAATAGTTAACCACTTGCCTGTAAGTGTTCGTAGTGTCTGATCCGTTGTTGATGTCCCTTAATTCGGCTCCAATAACCTCCAATTTGCTTTTGCTAAGCTTTCCCCCAATTTTCCTCTCAAGACCTAGGCTTAGATTTGTGATGGCTGCTGATTTTCTAATCCCTCCCTTAGGTTAAAACTCTAAATCCCGTTTTTCTCCTAATGGGCTTAATTAAAGTGGCCCAACTCATCCCGTGTGGGCCCGACTATGCCCAAAAATACCCCGAGACCCAATTAATACTCCCGGGTACTCTTTTCTGACTATCTCGACCCATCCGGACTCAACCGCGCACTCAGAATTGACATCTGAATTATTTTATAAAAATTCTTATCTCACACCCAATTTAGTCTATACCGACTCCCGGCTGGGATAAGTGCATACCCCGTCATTAATACCTGAAATGACGTAATTATATTATTACTATTCACATAGTAAATAAATTTCCCTAAGTATTAACCATTCACTCCCCGATTAATAATTAAATATATATATATATTGCCATAATTAATTCAATTAAAATTACAACACACAAGTAATTTAAAATTCTTGAATTAATTAAATATTAAATGCACAAAAATACGGGGTGTTACAAGAAAGAGGATTTTCCGGCCACTACGCGATCTCAAGGCGGATTAAGACCCTACGAACCAGAGACAAGTGATTAAACTTGCTAAATAATTGTTGTTTACCATTTATTGCATGATTTGTGGATGGAATTTATGGGTTTTAGGTTTAGTTTATCAAAACCTAACTTTTGGGAAAATCTTAGATTTGCTATGTAGAAAATGAATTTGAGGTTAGAAATCAATTAAAATGTGTTCTTGGATAAATAAAAATGATGTGTATGTGATTGGGTTGATGCAAAATGGTTGGAAGATGATATAATTGATTTTTGGGAATTTTGGGTTTTGAGGAAAATAGCCCATTTCGTAGCTTGCTGCACTTACCGAATCGATTCGTCCCTTCCGAATCGATTCGGTCTGTTGCAGAAACCCCAGGTCTTTAGGGCCGAATCGATTCGCCCCATACGAATAGATTCGGTATGTAGCAGACTCTCAGGTCCATTGGACCGAATCGATTCGGATGGGCCGAATCGATTAGCTTTTGGGGCCGAATCGATTCGGAAATAGGGGAATTTTAGAGATGTTTTTCTAGGAAGAATTTCATCCCGTTTTGTTTGAGGTTATCAATTGGGAACCTCTATAGGAGTTATTTGGAGTATGTTTTGGAGACTTTTAGAGAGTTTCCCTTATAAGAAATTATTGGAGTCATATGGACTTAATTTGAAGAATACCTATTAGAGATTTTGGGTAAAATCTAAGTGGGGAAGCCCACTACTATTGTGAGTTCTATTTGGAGATAATAATTAAATTCATATGAAATAATGAGACTAACTTAAAGATATTGGATCTTAGGATCAAATCCTAAATGGGATAGCTTTAAAGGTTCATAAAATGAATTGAACCTTATTATGAATGGAGAATTATAAATGCTACTTGATGTGCATACGGATATAAAAATATCCTCAATGATGATTGATTCGGGAGATATCTCACACAAATGAGAAATGCTAATTGAGGTGCATTAGGATAAAGAATATCCTTAACTTAATAGAATCGAGAGAGAATTAATAATTCGAAGCGACATGCGAGCTCCAAGCGAGAAATAGTATAGTTTATACTAAGTGGGGAAGATGTGTGAGAATTGACGATTAGTATATCAAGAAGGAAATATACTAAACAATGACATTAATTCTATTACGCCTAAGAGCGTATAATAAATATGAAAATGATGTGGAAGGTATACCTTATATGATGTTATATCTTTATATTATGTGGTGATGTGTGTATACCTTATATGATGGTATATCTACATATAGTTAAGCATACCCCCTCCTTGCTGTCATTGGGAAGTTGCGTGCGTTGAGGGTGAGCACCCTGGCTCGATGAGCAGTGTGTAGATATTCCCCAGGTCATAGTCGTCCATGTGAGTATTATATGATATACATTATTTACTTTGGGTGTGAGAAGTCATGGGTATGTGTCGTTCTCACCTGCCGGTTAGGAGCTATGACCGCTTCTCGGGACGTTGTGTGTGTGAGTTGATCACGAGGTGGGTGTCGTTGAACCCCACCAGGTAGCCCCAGTTTGCTACGAGGTATGGGCAACTGGAAGATGATAGTATGTGAGCCTGCGTCCTCGAGTTATAGCTCGGTTGAATGGTTATTGATTGTGCTTGTATTTGGGTATCGAGGGCATAATGGACCTCAACGACCTACATTGCTAGGATTAGGGTATCGAGGGGTTCCTTGTTTGGATTTTGCCTCAGCGAGACGTCCCACGCATGAACTGCAGTGTAATGTTAGAAATTGGGGAGAAGTTAGTCCTTAATGCTCATATTTATATATATATCACCTATCCCGGCAATCGACAGTGCCAGGAGTAGTGTAACGGGGGGTCCCTTGTTTGGATTTCGCTTCGACGAGACGTCCCACGTATGAAACGCCGTGTACTGTTGAGAATTGGGAATATTAATTAATTAAAATGGAGTAATAATAATTTGGGTTACATGCATCATGCATTGAGGGCATAATTAATATTGAGGATCAATACTGTCAGGAGTAGTGTAACGGTGGGTTCCTTGTTTGGATTTCACCTCGGCGAGACGTTCCACGCACGAAACGCAGTGCCGTATTGAGAATCGGGAGAAGTTTATCTTTAGCACTTGATGTTAATAACTCATATATAATTATATATTTATGTTTACATGCCAAATGAGGGCATAACTAGAATATATGAAATTCTAGTAAGAGAATGTTGATGTATTGTGATGATGTGGTTATGAAGATGATTATGCAACCTAATATGTTCAATAAATGAACAAATATAAAGAGAACTATAACATTAAAGTTAAAGTATATGATTTAAAGAATAGAGATAAGTGTAGATTGGGAGATAGGTTAGATGATTGTAATTTAAATAATTCATTTGGGTTTAAGTTAGAATCCTTTTACCTAAATAGAATTGGGCATTCATTTGGAGATCACGTGCATACGTTTAGTTGCGCGCTTTAGTTGAGAGGTGAGGGAAATTATTATGGAGAGTTAGATTCCACCTTAATCATGTAATAACCCATATATAATTATTATGCATTTTACTGCACTTGCTATAAAATGTTTTCAACTCGGGCTCTGACCCGTTTATATTTTCTCCCTCCATGTGTATATTATGTATTACTTTAGGTGTTCCTCCGCAAGGACGCCATTGATGTTAATCCATCCAGCGTATCCGTGGAGTTGTGGCAGTAGCGGACTGTTGCGGCACTTTGCTTTAGTCGATTCCTATCTTTGTATATCTAGATTAGGATTCAGTTGTATATTGAATGTATATTCAAGTGTTGTAGATTAACACATTAATATTTCCTTCCTCAGATTATTGTATTGTCTGTTACCCGACAGCATATTCGGGTATTTCATTGTAGATTTTGTTGTACATTGTATTGTACTCTTTCATACTATTGGAGTTTGCACTTATCACTCATCAGAGTTAGATGTGTATTGTTGGTTATGGTTGCATAGTTGGTTTTGTTGTTGTTGTTAAATAAAAGTTTTAAATTTTTGACAATCCACTTTTAATGATTTCGGGTAGTTAGCCTTATATTATTTAGTATTGTCAGTTAATGTTGAGACTGTGCCATCTGAGATACCTGATTTAATGTACTATAGGGCTGGCCACCCGTTATTATTTTGAGCGGGTTGTCACACACCACCACCTCAACCGAAAGTTGGCTGGAAAAGAGGAGGACCATCAATACCCTATCATCCTCAAAGGTTCAAACCTACATATTATAGGTAAGTGGATTAATCTTTATAATTCTAACATGTATCATGTTCATATTAGGATAATTGTAGAATTCTGAATATTTACATGATTTAAAGATAAACTATGGTGTTTTTTAATTAGTCCCTTGAAATGAGAAACATATTGATTTAATCTGGGATGATCATATAATATTAGCTCAAAATGGGAATCATTTGATGAAGAGAATCTTGGTTTTATAGTTTGTTCTCGAAGAATATCATAATATAATAGTTTTTTGAAAA
Organism: Sambucus nigra; assembly: GCA_949130495.1. Lineage (NCBI taxonomy): Eukaryota > Viridiplantae > Streptophyta > Magnoliopsida > Dipsacales > Adoxaceae > Sambucus > Sambucus nigra. Next base: position 343,864,968 of record OX422219.1, on the reverse strand, counting down.
TTATGAAAAATGATGTTTTAATCCAATCTTCTTGAGGATTTAGGATTCTTTAATGATTGTAAATCATTTATATATATGGTCATGTCATATGGAATATATTATAAGGCATTTGGGACATTAAAACATATGAATTGAAGATGAAAAATGGTTAAACCCGTAGGTAAATATATGCAGAATCATGGCCATCCCCCATGGATTGATCGATCGACTTAAGAGTGTCGATCGATCGACTTAAGAATGTTGATCGATCGACTGGATCGATCGATCGACCCTTCCCTTTGATCGATCGACTCCTCCTGGATTTTTGAAAATTATTTCGTTATATGGTTTGATCAAATCCCATCTTGTATAAATCTGTTGTGGTGACTAATTGAACATTTTGGGACTTAAGGAAAATATGTAGGGTGTTAGGTAGAACCCGAAAAAATATTAATAGGTGTAATTAATCCTAGGAAACGGGATTAATGGGTTAAAATCGAATTAGTGAGTATTGAGGAATAAACCCAATTGAAATAATTAAATTTGGAAATTGTGATGACATGGACCAGTAGGGTGTAGATTTGTACCTACTGAAATAATATGAGAAATATTTGATAATCTTCGGGTGTTGAGAAAAACTCGAGAATATACTATAAGTAGTAAAGTCATAATCTATAAATAAGTAGGATATTCGAGATCTAAATACACTATGTAAGGGAATTGTTATGGGTTGTGCGTAGGCCCTAGAGAGAGAGAGAGAGAGAGTCTCTGGTGCGGACTCAACCGTGCGGACTTTCGTGCGGACTTTGTCCTTATCCCGAAAGTGGTCCCCTCGTGGTCCCAAAGACTTTTTGTTATTTTCTTTAATGGTCCCCTCTTATCTTATACTAAACCCCTATTTTAAGACTACATATTTAAAATATTTGTAGTTTAGACCCATAGTGGCATCAAGACCTTAAGGCTTTAGAATCTCACTGAATTCCGACCAAAACCCTAATTGTGGTATCAGAACCATAAGACGCACCTTTTAGACTTATAGTAAAAAGACTCTAATGTCCTTGGGATTTATCCCTCGCATTTACAAAGATATTTTTAGAACGAACCGAGACTACCATCCCATACCTATAACTGATTTAGACCCGGTAGGTTGCTTAACCTCACATATAGACGGTTGTTCACATACTGAATGCATCCTTCCAAACACGTATAGAGTAGACAAGTTACTGCTAGTGCTATTAATAGCATAATAGACCAAAATAAGTGTATACTCCTTATATTAAGACAATTAATAAAAGATACTCAAACCCTAGAAACAGAGATAAAAAATATCTCTAAAAGACTACTAGAAATAGATAACCAAATTCCAATAGACCTAGTACATGTTTTATAATAAATAAATATTAAGACTAATCATATAAAAGTCCTTAACAAAGACATTTTAGAAATTAAAACTCTAACTAAAAATCAAGACAGTGAGTTAATTAAACTTACTAAAGAACAAGCTAAGCGTATCCCTAGGATAGATAGTTATCTTCCTAATGGAGATAGTTAGATCAGACTAGAATGAGTTACCAAGAGACCTCTCTATTCAGACTTTACCAAATTTTTACCAAAGAATTTTAGAAAAGATAAATGATGATAGATTTTATTATAATATAAATAAAAATGAGATTTCCAACGCTGCTAAAGCAACTAGACTCGTATTAGAAAGATTAAATTTAATTTCTACATCCATAGCAGCTACCCAAGACTATAACAGTAGCTTTGTTAAAGACTTGCATTTAGATTTAAAAGCCAAGACAGAAGGATTAACCACCTTCTACACAGACTTTGTTAAATTCTAACAAAATTTAGCAAATTATCTTAATAATATGGAAAGTCATAACCTATCCAAGATGGATAGTATTATTAATGAACTTAGATTATAAATGGCCCAAGTAGAAGAAAAATATGAAGAAATTATAAAGAAAATTAAGGTCGTATATAATAAACCTTCTCAAGCAGAAATAAACTCTCCTTTTATTCAAACTAGTTTAGATAAAATAGAAAGGACTGTAGGATCTATAAAAGTTAGATCTATGCAACAACAAGAAAAAGATAATGAAGTAAAAGACTTTACTGCAAATGTTCCCAAATCCCTAGTTAATTCTCTAACTAGACATGGTGAAGAAATTTATGATAAAACAAGAAAAGAGAATAAGAATTTTAAAGATGAAATCCTTAATCAGAGAAAAAGATAAAAAGACAAAAATATTATTCAGATTTCTTAGAAAGAATTGAAAAAATACTTGAACAAAAACAGGTAACCACCTGTAAATTTAGAGAACCCCCTCCTATAAAAACTAGAGAAAGGAAGACCGTGGGTATAAGAATCATAAATGATGGATTAGACAAGACTAATAAGATATCTAGCTCTATCCCAAATATTGGACAGAGTAATTGTATGCTCGGAAGATTTAAGGATTCATCATCCAACGATAGAACATGGTGGAAGGAGAGAAATTTCACCAATACTCTTCAATGGAAGGAATGGGGTGAAGTCGACTGGAAGATTGTAGAATATTATATTCCTAATGGAGAACTTTCAGCCGTTAGATACATAGACTTGTTTAAAGAAGGTTCCACTCTTAAGGCTCCTAATTATAACATGACTTAACATTGTAGGAATCATGTGTTAGAGAAAACTTATACTGAGCTCCAAGTGTTTGACTCATAATGGCTTAAATCTAGAGGAACTAATAGGAAGTTCCAATTCCTAACCTTTGGACTCTTTCAAGCAAGAACCCAAGGAATACATAGACCTCAGAATAATATCAACATATTATGTTGTTTAGTAGATAATATATGGAAACATTTTGAGAAAAGCCTTATTGGGATAGCCCAATTAGAAACGTCAGACAACATAGGATACTTTAAGGTCATTTCGGCATTTACAGTAACCGTAAACACAGCCAAACATTTTAAGTTAATCTTATATGCTAGTGGCTATGAAGACTATATTATCCCAGACGCTAATATAGATATAGAATTCCAAAGCTATGTGAAGTTCTCCCAATTTCCTTATGAAGGAATGCAATCGGGAATTCCTAGCGGTAGACTTAATGAAGAAATTTTTGTTAGAAATAATGTTTCAGACTATAATCATACTTACAGTATTAGGAGTACGGGACCTATGAAAGAAAAAGCTAAGACCCTTTGGCAATTGCCAGAATTCCAAGAAACTAAGACTATACAAAATAAACCTCTGTTTATTAATCAAGACGATGTCACTGGAAATGTTTATATCTGGTTTGGCCCCCCTAAGATTGTCAATAAGAATATCCAGACTTAAGAAGTTAGATTTATGAATATTGGATAAGCCATAATCAATGATCCTTCAGAAGGAGAATGTAGTAGTAAGACTAGTTCTAGTTTACTAAGACAAGCCCCTGTAATTAGACCTAGAAGATCATTTGAACAAAAAGACTTAGTTAAAGAAAAAGCTAGGATCCAAAACTTTGGAAATGAACCCTCAGAATTAGACATGAAGACATTTAAAGATCACCTTAAGAAAAGTCATTCTGTTAGATTTCAAGAAAGAGAAAGATTTAATATGATAGCTCAAGATCGTATATTAAAATTAAAAGAATCTAAGAATACTAAGGAACTTCTTAGGAACTTAAGACTAATAGAAGAAGGATAAGAAAGACTAATGCCATCTACACAAGTAAATCCTAATAAATAAGAAATAGAAAGTAGTAGTAGGCTAGAAGATTCTCCTAGACTTTTTAGTAAACCAATAGGAATAAATATTCCTATATACTCTAGCACTTTAGTTAAGACTAAACCTGACTATATAAAAGACTTTCCAACTAGTGACAAGAGTTTTACTCCCGTTAAGACCATGGTACGTTAAGCCATAAATCCAGTAGGTATATACCTTAACCTAGACAATGTTCAAGATAGGAAGAAGGCCTTAGATGAATGGCGTAATCAGATGAACATGTGCTTTGCATCTAACGCACAGTAGGATGCAAGTTCATGTAAATAATACGCTAAGCAATCCATTAGAGGTATTACAAAATATTATTTAGATAGTTTAAGAAAGGCTACAGATGAAGACTCCTTAGCTAAGATTGATAAGATGAAAGAGAACTTAGAGGAAAGATCAATTGAAGAATATATTCAATTGTTCACGTCAAAATTTATTGGAGCTGGACATTTAGCTCAAATCAATGAACAAGACCTAGAAAAAACTAAGTTAGCCCTCCTTAGCATTTGCAAACTAGATAAGATAAATGAATATAGCAATAATTATGAGCAACTATATTATCAAATTAAAGAATTTGGAGAGATCTTAAAAGATGGATACTTTAGGAAGATACCAGCCATAGGACAAATCATAATTAATGAATATAGGAGTTGTTCAGGAGTAGCTGGAGTTAAGAATAACTCCCATGGTGAAAGAATCAATTTTTCCAAAAACTATATCGTATCTAAGAGACGTCATATGACTCAAGGAAAGTTAGTAGAAGAAACTTTCAAGTAGATCCCTCCAATCGAAGACGAAAGAGACATCGCTCCAATCCAATGGCGATGTGGTAGTAATCTAAGAAATTCAAAAAGAAATTTGAATGGAAATATAGGAAGTTTAAGACTAGACCTTTAGGATTTCCAAAGAAGTATAGATTTAGACCATCTACTACCTTTAGAGAAAAGAACTCTAAGACTAGAAAAAATAGATTTAACCAAAGAAGATATTTTAAGAACACTAGTAAGTATAAGAAGGTTCCTAATTATAGGAAAGAAAAAGAAGTATCTCAATCTAAGATTTCCATCAAAGAATGTTGGACTTGCGATAAAGAATGACACTTTGCTAAAGACTGCCCTAACAAGAAAGATAAAGAAGGAATTAAGATTATTAATACAATATTACACTATACAGATCAAGAAGAATTAGATATCCTATATGCTATATAAATATCATACACAAAAGATGATGATAATACTAGTATCTATAGTGCTTATACAGATAGTGATTCGGAAGACTATAATAGTGATACTAATGAGTATGAAGACTCTCAGGATACTTTAGATTTATATATGATGCAAGCTAATCAAGACGATTTAGATGATGAATATATAGACTTTGAAGAAGCTGGGTATAAATGTATATATTGAGCCCCTTTTTAAAGAAGATATGGACTGTCAGCAATCCCGAGTTACTAAAATATATGCCTAGATGTTACTTTGTTGAAAGACATTATTGCACATTTGAAATGAAATGTAGCGAGAAAGAATTTAGATGCGTAGAATTCTTTGAGATTATATAAACATAATTGTTTATGGTTTATGTTATTTGTCAATTACACTACCATGAAAACTGTTGGAGAACTAGATTCAGGGCAATTTATACTAGCTAGTATGATGCTCAAATAGACGTAGATATTAAAACATATTATCAAGACATTGATAGAAATATATCCAAAAGATTTCAAGAAAATAAAGACTTCAAAGGAAAGGGAATTTCCTACGAATTAGAAGGATACCATTCTGATAGTAGTTCAGAAGGCCTAATACCCTTAGATTTTATGGATAAACCTCATAAAGGAATATCTATTTTAGAAAAGAGCAATTTAGGAATTTATACTAAACCACATGCTTGTTTTGTAGAATTATCCGTTAAACACAAAGACTATCCTAAAATACTTTCATCTTTTATAGATACAGGACGCTCTCGGAGTATTTACAAGGCTAATGCCTTCCCTGGAGACTATTTTTTATAAATTACTCAAGAAATCTATCGTAAAGTGGCTAATGGAGATCCATTTACCTTATATTTCCAGACTATTCCTAATTATTTTAAATTAGGAAATCAGACCAACAAAACCATTAATCATCGATTTTGAATAATGGATCCCTGTCCTAGTTTCACAGGAAACATTATTTTAGGACAAGACTTTATTAGTAAATATCATCCTTACACCCAGTTTAATGATAAGATATTAATTAGTGATAAAGAGGAATTTAATATTAAAGTCCCTCCAATAGATCATAAGACTACCTTTGACCTTATGCAGGTCAAATCCAATTATAAACCCATAAAACATCAGAGTTCTTTAGCTAAGAATGATGGACCTAGACCTACAACCCAACAATAAGACTTAGAAATTACTAAACCCTTACAAAAATAATGTAAGTGTCTAGACCAAAAGTGTTATAAGCAAATAGCTCTTATACAACAAGACATTTTAGATCAATCCTAACACACCTTATTACAGGTTCAAGCTATATCCAAATAAAGGAAAATGGATATAGAGGTAGAAAAAGAAAAGATTAGGCAATTAGCAGAACCTACTTTAGGAGAAAATCCCATTGCTCAGTGGGATAAAGACCAAAGTTACTGTGAAATTATCCCTATTAACCCAGACACCACTATTAATGGTGGAACCTATAAGAAAGGATATTCACAAGAAGACAGGGAAGAATTTTAAAAAGACATAGATGAAATGCCTAAGTTAGGCATTATTAGAGAAAGTAAAAGTAGACATAATAGCCTTGCCTTATATGTTCAAAACGACTCTGAACGTAAAAGAGGAAAAAGACATATGATTATAGATTATAGACAATTAAATAAGAATTGTGAATTTCATTCTTATAAGATACCAGACAAGAATAATTTAATCAATTTGATTGAAGATAGAATTATATTCAGTAAGTTTGATTGCAAATCAGGCTTCTGGAAAATTAAGATGCACCCAGACAGTATTACTTGGATAGCCTTTATGTGCCCTAAGAAAAATACGAATAGCTAATAATTCCATTTGGATACTTGAACGCTCCTCAAGTATTCCAAAGAAGAATGGATAATATATTTAGACCTTATTCTGAATTTTGTCTTGTTTACAAAGATGACATTCTTGTAGCCAGTAAGACTAAGACATATCATGTAGACCATCTTAAAAAGATTATTTTAGAATTAAATAAACATGGTATTGTTATTTTCGAAAGGAAAATGCAATTATTTCAGACTGAGATAAACTTTGTGGGAATGAACATTAATAAAGGAAAATTATCCTTAGCATAACACATAACCAAAAATATTCTTGAGTTTCCAGATCAACTCAAAGATAGAAAATAATTACAATCATTTTTAGGATTGCTTAATTGTGCTGCAGGCTTTATTAAAGACTTTGCTTTAAAAAGACGGCGTAACATCCAAATTAAAAGGAACAGACAAAACTAATCCTTTTTATTGGACCAAAGATAATTTTAAAGTTATAAGACAAATTAAAGATGCAGTCAAGAACATTCCTTTACTTGAACTACCTAATGCAGAAGACCAGTTTAGAGTAGAAACAGATACTTCTGATAAACAATGGGGAGCAGTATACTTTGCCATTGATCATCAAATAAAAAAGAAGAAGCTTTGTAGATATAGTTCTGGAGCCTTTACAGACCCATAAATAAGATACACTGCCCATGAAAAAGAATTTTCAGCCATAGTAAGGGCAATAGAAAAATATATGCTTTTTCTTAGACCTAAACATTTTACTGTATATACTGACTCTTCTTCTGCAGTAAAATTCAGAGAATTAGACTTATCCAAATCAATGACTAATAGACTTATTAGATGCCAACAATTTTTTAATGGTTCTGACTTCTCTGTTATACATATTAAGGAAAGTAAAAATACCATTCCAGACATTATATCAAGAGAACCAATATTTTCTAACACTAATATGATTTCATGTTTTATGTTGCAAACAGAAGACCTAGAGAGCATGAGTTCCTATAGAACAAATAGACTGAACATAGAAGACGTTACAGACTATCTTAGACACGTAAGACCAAATGCTTGTGTAACACAAAGATAGACTCATATTCAAGATTCTCAAGAAAGAGCAATCCTAGAGAACTTTGATAATATCTTAGTTCCTCCTGGAAAATCTAGACATGAGATTATTTCTCAAAATAGACTCATCGAAAAAATGTATTTCTCCCTATATAGACCTGGTCAAAGATATTCTGGCTTGAGTAAATTTAGACGAGAATTTTTAGAAGATGAAAATACTCTCATAGACGCCCTTTGGTGGAATGTCAAAAATAGACTTTGGATAGAATTCAAGCAAAATCTAGTAGTTGTTGCTAGATTCATGAGACTCGAAAGACTTATAGTAACCCAGCTTAGTGGGACTGCTACTCCTAGACCACAAACGCAGACTTATGCTCAGACCCTTGGGGAATCCTCTAAAATTAGACCAACTGATAATTTTTATTATTAGAAAAAAGACGTTTAAGACTAAGATTTTTATACCGTTTGGTCATAATAATCTCCCATTAGCAGAAGACTTTCAAAAATAAACTAATAACATTATTAATCATTTTAATATGTTATTATCAGAAATAAATGGAGATGCTTTAATGATTAGAGGTTTCTTCAAAGACGTTCCAAAAATATATCTTTTTAGAAAATCAGATATGGCTCATATAACTTTTGCACACCACGGATTCATTGGACTCGTTCAGATAAAGGATATTGAAGGCACTATTGCTCTTGGAAAAATAGTCCACGAGTACATTAAAAAGGTAGAAGACTTTCTTCCCTTGTTTGCCAGGATATATCAAATTGCTTTAAGTTCCTGTAGAGGAATGAGAGTTAAGGGATTCAGACTCATTAGATTTTCCAATTATTCATTCGAAGATGTGGAAATTCTATTCGAGGACGAAACTAAAGACCTAACTGTTGATAAGTCCAAGCTCCAGATTGCTCAAGCTATGGAGACAATAGAAATTATGGAATTATTGACAGGCGAAGATAGATGGTACACATCCTACCATATAGAAGACCTAATAATCCAAGATGATGAGCCATTCAATGGAAGGCTCAAGAAAGAAGCCAAAGAAATGGTAGAAATAGCTTTGCCAGCTAGCCTTAGAATAGTGGGCCTCATTGATGAATTTTTTAATAATAATTCCCTTCTAGACCAAGATAAGGTAAAAGAAGACACGGACAGGACAAAGACGGGCCCCTCGTTAGCTGAAGAATTATTTAGGACAAAAGATGCCTTACTCTAGACTTATGAATTATTACAAGACGACAAGACTCATTTTAAAGACATTACACACTCCATCAGACAGCCTTGCTTTTCAAAAAGAAAAAGATGCCCCAATTATCACAAGACATCAAAAGCCTGTAGACCCATCAGATAAGATTACTAAAGACAAAGTTGCTTTAAAGACTTTAATAATTTATACCTTGCCACCGGATTACTTTTAGTAGCCGGTTACAAGTCGTTTGTAGTGGCCTTATGCTATAAAAGGGAGCGTCCAGTTTGGTTTTAGACACGAGTCGTAAGACTTACAGTATTAGATATTAGAAAGAGAGTGTATGCTTGTAGTGAGTAATATGTACATGAGTGAGTAAACCTCTCATAGTTAGGGGAGAGGGTAGAGTTGTATTTACTTATGCAATGCAATAAAAGTATTTCTTTTTCCAAAAATCTCTTATGTTGAGTTGTTATTATTTTCCAAATTGTCTCCAACTTTTTGTTCATAGAGGACTATTGTGTGGAACCTTGGTGTAGCACACAAGGTGTTATACTGTTAAACCGCCGTCAGGTGCCGATTTGTCGTGAGCCATGAGCTAGGTGGGCATTAGGCGTGAAGGCGTACAGGCAGGAAACGGGTACAATGCCAAAATAATGGATTGAGGTGTGACACATAAAAAAAGAGTTGCAGGAGGTCGAGACCGGAGACAAATAGTAACAAAGCTGAAGAAACGAAGGAAAGAAGATAAAGATATTGCAGACCAGAAGGAAGACCTAACTCAAACCAAACCCATAACTATTTTACATATTATTGTTTTAAAAAGAAACTTGCACGAGCCTACAAATCACTACAAACTTTTTAGAATTTATTAATCAAACAAGTTTAGACTTAACTAGAGAAATTCAAGATTGGACTCTTACAGAACCTAAAGATAAAGAACTTATAGAATCTGCTCTAACATACGCAGGTGGTATTTTCAAATATATAGACCAGGTTATTGAGTGGTTAGTACGTGAGATACCTAGAATAGAAATAATTAGAATAGGGATCCGTGATCTCTTTAGACAAAAATTAAGAACTGAAGATTTTGCAGAAGAATTGTCAAGACCTGAAAAATATAAAGAATATACTAGAATACTTAAAGACAGTATAGATGTATTAAAATTTATTAGACAAAAAAGGATTGAAGAAACTAATGCTATTTTAATTAGAGCCGGAGGAATCCTCCCTCTCCTTAAAAACGTATAAATAGCTGCCCCTAGAACATATTGTAGATATTTGTCATCCTATGGTGATAATAATTTAGACGAATTTATAAATAACGATATAATTGATATTTTTAATCAGATTTATAAAGAAACTAGACTAATAAACCCGCGATATCGTATAACGTATTTAAGACTAGAATATTTTCCATCAAAACCACTTGCAATTTTCAAACTCCTTGAGGAAAATATTTATATAGATAATTCCCGCTATTCAGAATTTCAATACGATAGTGACGGAAGAAGCCAGAGAAGTACCAGTTCTGAAACTTCTCTTAAACTCCCAGATTAATTAGATAAAGCTTAAAGACGCTAGAAGTTATTTGGGGTAAAAATTTATGTTCCCTAAAACTTAAAAGAAGACAAAAGAATATAAAAGACATTTTCGTACCAAAAGGTGGTCCTAAAAAGACAAAGTGGTCCCTAGTTAATCCTTGGATGGTAGTAGGTCCGTATACTAGGTCCGTATGAGAGCCAAACTCTCTCTCTCTCTCTCTCTCTCTCTCTCTCTCCTTATATATATATATATATATGGGGGGGATAATGTAACACCCCGTAATTCTGAGGACTTAGAATTTAATTATTTTCGGGAGAAATAGAACTTAATTAATTAGGAGAATTCAAATTTATGAATTGGAGAATTTATTTAAGTGGGAGGAATTATTTAAATTGGTGAATTGACATTTAATTAATTCGGAGCATCTTTGGATTTTTGCATGTGTCGCATTTTGAGGTTTAAATTAGAGATTATTATAAAGTATTTCAGATGTCAATTATGAGTGCACGGTTGAGTCCGGATAGGTCGAGATGTCGGAAAAGTGTACCCGGAGGTGGTAAATGGGTCACGGGGCATTTTTATGCATGACCGGGCTCATACGAGAGTATTTGGGTTACTTTAATTAAGCCCATAAGAGGAAAAACGGGATTAACAATTTATAACCTAAAAGTGGGGGTTGGGGGCAGCCATAACTCATTTTAGAATACCTAAATTTGTAGAGGGGAGAAAAGGGATAATTTGAGGAGCTTTTGGGGAGCCAATTTGGAGGAAGATTTTGGTACTTGTGTTGAACCTATCATCTTCATCAAAGGATTCAGACTGTACAAATTTACAAGGCAAGTGGTTAAATTGCTTCAATGTAAATTGGTGATATTCAATTCATATCATAGTAGGCGTTATACAAATAATTTTTGGATTGGGTAAATACAAATTGGGTTTTGATTTGGGGAAGTTAAGTATCAAGTTTTGGGGACTGTTATGATATGGGCTTATGAATTCTATGCGGTGAAGAAATTATAAGTTAATTAGAGAAATTTATTGATTGCAAGTTGTGGAACAATCATATGTATTCATATCTTTATTAACAATTGGAGATAGAAATTGGGAATTAAGATATTGGGACTTGTTTTGATTCGTAAGAATTACTGTAGAAATTCTGGATAAAAACCTTCACAAAATTTGTTCATGGCGATTATGTTCGCGCTACCCTCTAAAAAATGGCATTTTCTAACTTTCATTCTCTAATACGTTTTTTCCAAAATGGACCCAAAATTCCCCAAAATGGAATTTTAAAAATCTGGACAAATTGAGTAAATCAAAAACCACAGATTTATAATTGTGCAAACTTTATTGAGGAGAATTTTGAATAATTAATTGGGGATATTGTATTATGGACCAAGGGGGTGTCCGAATATTTTGGTTGAGTGTCACCATGATAATAGATTAATTAATGGGGGATTAATTAATTAAAGCTTATAGTTGGAATAATTTATTATAGGATGATATAATAAATTATTAAATATTATTTAATTAGGAGCGTTATCTTTATAATGGAATTTTGAGGAGTACGTTCTAAGAGATGGAAATTCAGGCCAGGTGAGCGAGTCTGGGTACATTGGTTGTGTGACACTAGGGAGATATTAAATTAATTAATGAGTATATTAATTAAAATAGAGTCGGACCATAGACTCGAAAAAATAATAAATTAATTAATGAGTATATTAATGAAAACAGAGTAGGACCATAGACTCGAAAAAATATTAAGTTAATTAATAGGCATATTAATTAAATTAGAGTTGGACCATAGACTCGGGGAGATATTAAATTAATTAATGGGTAAATTAATTAAATTAGAGTCGAACCATAGACTCAGGAATATGTTGGTTAGTGTTACGGACTTTGTACACGGTAAAGCTGGGATTAAAATATATATATATATCAATATATCAATACTGGCGGCAAAGTATTTATTTAGAATTATATGCTCTAGTGCTATCGGGGGAGGTTGCGCGATGTGGGTGAATCCCCTAGCTTGAGGAGTAGGGCGAGTTTATCCCCAGGTCATAGTGTCCAAATAGAGGTGGGCATCGAGATGATTGTCTTTACACTCGGAGGAATATGACCGCCTCGAATACGTTTATATTTTTATGTTCTGATTCGGCGGTGGCTAACTGTCTCCGAAATCCAGGTGGGACTGAGTAGACATGGGATGATAGCACTTTAGAGAATGCATCCGATGAGGTATTACTCGGAAAGATGGTTTTAATTATATTCAACATATGTGTGATTGTGGAGTATAGTTCTATGTATATAATGGAGTAGACAATTATATACGGGTAATTAAATACTTGAAGAGAATTTGTATTACTTATATAACTAGTGAATGTTATATGGCTTTTAAGAGAGGTTTTATTTATATTCAATATATGTATAATTGTGAAATATAGTTCTACGTATATAATGGAGTAGATAATTATATACTAGTAATTAAATACATGAAGAGAATTTGTATTACTTATATAACTAGTGAATGTTATATGGCTTTTAAGAAAATGATTAATTAAATTAATGTGATAAATAACTTACGAAGTCAAGATACAAATTACTCGAGTTAGAGTAGAGTTCAAGGAATTTCATGACATGGCTAGTTATACGGCGTAGTGTAACTAGGAGGGTCAGGAAGAAAGCGTTAGGTGTGCACTTTAGAGGAGGGGTGAGATGTATCTCAAGGGAGTGCGACACTAACTTAAATATGAAGAGCATTCATACATTTTAATTGTTGCATTTTAATTCACTTGCAAAATATTTTCAAAAGGACTTTGGGCTCTGACCCATACTTGCAAAAAAATTTCAAAACCTTTTAGGTATCCAGCCACAGGGATGCTAAACTTGAAGATCTGTTCCAGGGATGCGTAGCTTCAACAGGTGTGGGTGTTGCAAAATTTGGCCATAGACGCTTTAGTCATTTCGTTCCTAGAGTAGGATGCAACATGGTATTTCTTTCAGGCATGTTGCCCCAGCTATTTTCATTTCATTCGAATTTTGTACTGGTTACTATTCTTTGTGGGATTATATTAGTGGATGTTGGTTTTCTGCCGATGGTTTATTTGGCCGGTCATTTATTGATTTATTCAGTATTGCTTTAAATTCATGGTTTGTGTGAATGGTTCATATTGATATTTATATGGTTGTTATTTTTAAATAAAAAGATTAAAATTTTGACATCGGCTTTTGAATACTAGGTGGTTAGTAAGTTTTAAAAAGTTTTCGACAGTGATGCTAAGAATGAACCAAATGAGATTCTTGTTTTAATTTGATATAGGACTGATCACCCGGTATTTTATTGGGTGGGGTGTCACAGATGGTATGAGAGCATCAGGTTCTAGTGTCCTTAGGATCTGTATGGCTTTTTACATTTCAGCGTAGCACTCTTTGATGTAGAGCCTTATTGTAGGATTATTGTATCCCTTTACGTACATGCATTTATGTTCTCATGCGATTAAGTATAGTTGATGTGATTTATATACGAGTTCGGTTGGATTTTGTACACCGAACATTCTTGGGACGACCAACGAGGGTTGTAAGAGGATTACAGGAGGAGAGGCTCTACAGAAGACTTGGATTATTCTTGAAATGGTGATCGTGTTAGGTGTCACAATGATTGTGTTTCAGACAAGTGATGATAGAATAATCATTCAGGAGAGATAGTCTTCCAAATCATTGTTATAGATAACAGTGGTGCAATTTTAGACTTACCCAGCGTAGTCAGTATGGGATGGGGAAATTTGGAAGGACCCTTTTGGAAGGGCCGTCTATAAGGATTCGAGTGGAAAAGGGTGTGATAATCCAATGGAAGGAGATAACCCAAAGGAAATTGTGTAGGGTGGCATGGAGAAGCACCCAAGACTAAATTTTACGCAAAATTTTTGGCTCAACGGGGCGGTGTTGTAGTGGTGGGAGTTAGTCACGACAGTCATGGAGAGATACCATGAATAATAAGGAATTTAGGGTGAGGTTTGACCTCTAATCTTCTCATCGGCTGGTTAACCAGAGAGGCAAAGGATATTTCAATACTTATTTCGAAAATCAAGGGGCAGCAAAGTGGTCGGTTATGAAGGAGAGCTGACGTGGTTCGCAAACTTGGTACCCGACGAAGGGGTACGAAGAATCAAGAAGGTTGGTAAGTCAATGATGGACTCACGGATAATTTACAAGCATGGATGAGAAATTCGGTAAGGATGATTAGTGCTATAGTCATCAAGGTCGTATTGTTACGTTTTGCGATTAATACTTCTATGAGAAGGAAGCCAAGAGAGGTAGAGAATTTGACTGAAAGATAAGATCGAATTTAGCAGTACAAGTGAGGCATCAGCAGGGGGATACCCAATCAAGGAACCCATTTATATGATTTAGATCAGTGAAATTCCTATCGAGTGATGATGGATTCAATTAGGGTCGTCGAGGCCATCAACAAGTCCCATGGGGCCAGCGAAGCCAAAGGGACAACGGGGGTAGCAATCAGGGTAAAGTCTATCAACTACGCGAGAAGGGCAACCCCCACATGGCCAGTGGTGGGGAATTGACACAGGGAAGTGTCTTATGTGTGGAAAGTAGGACCACAATAATTGATTACGTCCACAGTGAGTCAGGGGATAGGAGCGGGATGCCCAACAGGGACAAGAGTTAGGAAGTTTTTTATTCGGTTTGGATGAGAATATTATATCCAGGAACCATTTGGGCCGCCAGTGTGTAGGCAAGTAGAAGTATGAGTTTTTATCCTCGAATAGATGGGAGGAATTTTGTGTGACATGAGTGGTCACAGTATTCTTGCTAACATTATATTCTCGTGGGAGACGAGTTCAGTGGATGTATTGTAGTGTTACTATGGTATATATATATTTACCGCGGGGTAATAGGGATCTCCTTAATCTTATCTGTAGTGGAGAAAGTGTGAACACTGAGAGGGTTTATTTTACAAGGGTAACTCATTTTGAGAGGTGTTATGGGAGTATGATTTTTCCTGGATACGGACTGGTTAGCGATGGGTAAGCGATGGTGGGCGGTTATAGCAAAACTATTGTATTCGCAATTCCAGGGTAGGATGCATATTCTTTTGCGATGACTCACCTGAAAGAGGGTCGCGCTAGCGTATATGTCATTCATTAAATAGACTCGAGAGGGTACACTGGTCTAGGGATTTTGGATCCAGGTGCGTAGGAACCTTTACGGATGTTATTCCAGGAATGTCGGGTTTACTGTGGATAGGAGAGATTTAGTTTATTGTTGTTTATACGCTGAGAACTTAGTGATAGTGATAGTGATAGCATCGTATCATGTAATGCCTTGAGAGACATCGGCATAGGTGATTTGATTTATGTGTCGGGAGACAAAATTTGTGATATCTTAGAGTGTGTTATGGACACACGCATTTCGATGATCGATAATGCTAGGAAATAGTGCATTGGAAAGCGTTCTTTTGAGCTTAGTTGCGGAATGTTATACGCATGGCCTTTAACAAACTTTGAAAGTAGCGAGACGTTGTGGGATGCAAGTGCATTGGTTTTAAATGTTAAATTATTGGATGTGTAGAGAAAACACTTTAAAATGAGAGATATTTTTATATAGGGCCAGTGGAGCCGGGGTGTGCCGTGACAGGAGCACGGAGAGAACTAATGTACCACAAGATAATAGGTGGGGTAGTATCGAGAAGAATTAAATTGCAAATTGTGGGGTAATCGAGAATACCTGTATTCATGCTGAGAGTGCGGAACTAAATTTAAGATAAGTATTGTTATGCACTAGACATTAACGATATTATCCTGTGATGTTTGCATTACTGGAGGGACTTCTACTTTTGAGAGTTATGAGGGTAAAGTGGGACATTTTCCAAGTTTTGGTTAGTGATGGGTTGGAGCTATAGTGGATAGTTATAGTAAGAATTAGTGTTCGCTGTACCAGGTATGGATTATTTTTGCTAGGTATCACTTAAGATAGGGCCTAGCTTATATATACGAGTATGTATGTTAAATGTGGCATGATAGGCTTATGATGATATGCTTATGTTGTTAATTAGATCCCGGGGAGTAGGGATGCTTACTAATGTGATTCAGGGTGGATAGACTTATTTACGAGTGGGGAGTTATAGCTCGGGAATAATTTTGCGCAAGGAAGCTAGTGATAGTAAAGGCGCGATATTTTTGTGTTGTCTTTTGTAGCATAAGAGTGGGCGTGTATACTTTTATGTCAAGAGACGGGTATTTGAGGGTACGTGCTATGGACTGGGGGCTGAATGGATCTCATCGACCAACAATGTTAGGTAGTAGTATATTGGGGGGTTCCTTGATTGGATTTCACATTGCGAGACATCCCACGCATGAATCTTAGCGCAACGTTGGAAGTGGGGAGATGTTTGGTCATTTGTACATAGGTTGGGTACCTCTGTTATTTTACATGTATGTAGTTATAATTGTAATTTGGAAGTTATATTACGGATTAAGGCTAGTATAGCCGAGTAACAATTGTGGGGTTAAGCACGGGTACAGGGTGTATGGGCACCTTGGTTAACTAAAGTTTTTTTAGCATAGTTCATGATCAGACGTGGGAGAGATAGGCGTAGCCCTCTTAGAGGGATGGAATTTTATAGATATTCATACCTTCGAACACTAAACTTATCTTAATTTCGAGGACGAAATTAATTTGTAAGGAGGGAAGTATGTAACACCCCGTAATTCTAATGACTTAGAATTTAATTATTTTCGAGAGAAATAGAACTTAATTAATTTGGAGAATTGAAATTTATGAATTGGAGAATTTATTTAAGTCAGAGGAATTATTTAAATTGGTGAATTGACATTTAATTAATTCGGAGCATCTTTGGATTTTTGCATGTGTCGCATTTTGAGCTTTAAATTAGATAATGTTATAAAGTATTTCAGATGTCAATTCTGAGTGCACGGTTGAGTTCGGATAGGTCGAGATAGTCAGAAAAGTGTACCCGGATGTGGTAAATGGGTCACAGAGTATTTTTATGCATGATCGGGCTCACACGGGAGTATTTGGGCTATTTTAATTGGCCCATAAGAGGAAAAACGGGATTAACACTTTATAACCTAAAAGTGAGAGTTGGAGGCAGCCATAACTCATTTTAGAATACCTAAATCTATAGAGGGGAGAAAATGGATAATTTGAGGAGCTTTGGGGGAGCCAATTTGGAAGAAGATTTGGGTGCTTGTGTTAAACCTATCATCTTCATCAATGGATTCAGACTCTACGAATTTACGAGGCAAGTGGTTAAATTGCCTCAATGTAAATTGGTGATATTCAGTTCATATCATAGTAGACATTATACAAATAATTTTTGGATTGGGTTAATACAAATTGGGTTTTGATTTGGAGAATTTACGAATCAAGTTTTAGGGATTGTTATGATAAGGTCTTATAAATTTTATGTTGTAGAGAAATTATAAGTTAATTAGAGAAATTTATTGATTGCAAGTTGGGGAACAATCGTATGTATTCATATCTTTATTATCAATTGCAGAACGAAATTGGGAATTAAGATATTGGGACTTGTTTTGATTCGTAAGAATTACTGTGTAAATTCTGGGTAAAAAGCTTCAAATTAACTGTTAATGGAGATTCTGTCCGCAATGCCCTATAGAAAATGGCGTTTTCTAACTTTCTTTTTCTAATAAGTTTTTTCCAAAACGACCCCAAAATTCCCCAAAATGAAATTTTAAAAATCTGAGCAGATTGAGTAAATTGAAAACCTCAGATTTATAATTGTGCAAACATTATTGAGGAGAATTTGGAATGATTAATTAGGGATATTGTATTATGGACCAAGGGAGTGTTCGAATATTTTGGTTGAGTGGTGCCGTGATAATAGATTAATTAATGGGGGATTAATTAACTAAAGATTATAGCTGGAATAATTTATTATAGGATGATATAATAAATTGTTAAATATTATTTAATTAGGAGCGTTATCTTTATAATGGAATTTTGAGGAGTACGTTCTAAGAGATAGAAATTCGGACCAGGTGAGCGAGTTCGGGTACATTGGTTGTGTGACACCAGGGAGATATTAATTAATTAATGAGTATATTAATTAAAATAGAGTCGGACCATAGACTCGGAAAAATAATAAATTAATTAATGAGTATATTAATTAAAATAGAGTAGGACCATAGACTTAATTAATGGCCATATTAATTAAAATAGAGTCGGACCATAGACTCAGGGAAATAATAAGTTAATTAATGGGATAATTAATTAAATTAGAGTTGGACCATAGGCTCGGGGAGATATTAAATTAATTAATGGGTAAATTAATTAAATTAGAGTCGGACCATAGACTTGGGAATATGTTGGCTAGTGTTACGGACTTTGTACACGGTAAAGCTGGGATTAAAAAAAATATATATATATATATATATATTGTGTGCTCATATATACTCGTGGCTAAGTATTCATTTAGAATTATATGCTCTAGTGCTATCAGGAGAGGTTGCGCAATGTGGATGAATACCCTAGCTTAAGGAGTAGGGCGAGTATATCCCCAGGTCATAACGTCCAAATAGAGGTGGGCATCGAGATGATTCTCTTCACACTCGGGGCAATATGACCGCCTCCAATACGTTTATATTTTTATGTTCTGATTCGACGGTGGCTATATATCTCGAAAATCCAGGTGGGACTGAGTAGAGCTGGGATGATAGCACTTTAGAGAATGCATCCGATGAGGTATTACTCGGAATGATGGTTTTAATTATATTCAACACATGAGTGATTGTGGAATATAGTTCTACGTATATAATAGAGTAGACAATTATATACGGGTAATTAAATACATGAAGAGAATTTGTATTACTTATATAACGAGTGAATGTTATATGGCTTTTAAGAGCGGTTTTATTTATATTCAACATATGTATAATTGTGGAATATAATTATACATATATAATGGAGTAGATAATTATATACGGGTGATTAAATACATGAAGAGAATTTGTATTACTTATATAACTAGTGAATGTTATATGGCTTTTAAGAAAATGATTAATTAAGTTAATGCGATAAATAACTTACGAAGTCAAGATACGAATTACTCGGGTTAGAGTATAGTTAAAGGAGTTTCATGACATGGCTAGTTATATAGGGTAGTGTAACAAGGAGGGTCGGGAAGAAAGAGTTAGGTATACACTTTAGAGGAGGGGTGAGATGTATCTCAAGGGAGTGCGACACTAACTTAAATATGAAGAGCATTCATATATTTTAATTGTTGCATTTTAATTCACTTGCAAAATATTTTCAAAAGGACTTTGGGCTCTGACCCATACTTGCAAAATATTTTCAAAACCTTTTAGGTATCCATCCACATGGATGCCAAACCTGAAGATCTATTCCAGGTATGCGCAACTACAACAGGTGTGGATGTTGTCGGATTTGGACATAGAAGCTTTAGTCATTTTATTCCTAGAGTAGGATGCAACTTGGTATTTCTTTCGGGCATATTGCCCGAGCTATTTTCATTTCAGTCGGATTTTGTACTGGTTACTATTCTTTGTGGGATTATATTAGTGGATGTTGGTTTTCTGCCGATGGTTTATTCGGCCGGTCATTTATTGATTTATTCAGTATTACTTTAGATTCATGGTTTGTATGAATGGTTCGTATTGATATTTATAAGGTTGTTGTTGTTAAATAAAAAGATTAAAATTTTGACATCAACTTTTGAATACTAGGTGGTTAGTAAGTTTTAAAAAGTTTTCGACAGTGATGCTAAGAATGAACCAAATGAGATTCCTGTTTTAATGTGATATAGGACTGATCACCCGATATTTTATTGGGCGGGTGTCACAGATAAATACCTATATTGTGATTTATTTTGTGTACCTACGCTACTTGCTATCGGGGTGGAGGTTTCGCGTTGTGAACGGTCTTATCCTGATTGGACCCATTTGGGGGGATTTAGATTCGTACACTAAGCATAGGACCTTGGACACGTGCTATCGGCGTGAATAATAGTTTCGACGGTTGAATGGGAGCGTAGGTATGTGCGTGACCCATTTGGCCGGGGAGTATGCTCGCCTCCAATATTTGTGTTATGATATTTATGGCTCGTGAGACACGCCGAACCAATTGTCCATTATGTAGTGAGTGAGGCACTAGGACATGATAACAGAGTATGCATGCACCGCATCTGTGTTTAGGGGTGCTTTATTTGTATATATATAATGTTGTGATGAAATATATATATACTATGATTTAATCTACTGTGTGACTTTGAGTAAATGTGAGAGATTAATGAAATCTGAATTTAATTATGTAAGTGAATACTTAGTTCGTATTAAAGAGAAGTGAACATGTGTAATTATCATACGTATTGTGGTAGAAATACGGGGAAATGAGATAAGGTAGAATCATAGTAACACCTATATTAAACTAGTAAATGGGAACTTTGCTAGGAGGATTTTGAGGTACGTTAGGTGTGCACTCTAGATGAGTGGTGAGGTTCTCAAGTGAGGGCTGAAAAACTAATATGAATATAATACTAGCTTAATTTGTAATTATTAAGCCCTTGCTATTTAAAACAAAAATCTTTTACAATCGGGCTCTGACCCGTTTACTTGCATATTCTCTTTTGTACTATATATATATATATATATATATATATATATCACCAGGTGCCCAGCATCAGGGACACCCGACTTAGAGGATGGATATTTTGACGTGTTTCTGGAGATGCAGTTTTGGACTAGATGATCTCAATTCATTGATTCTTATCCTTGTAGTTCTTGGTTCATTTAGGGCATGTCGCCCAGGATATAGTTATCTCATTTCAGTTCCGGATATTGTATTCGTTTTATATTAATACTGTTATTATAATTTTGTTTTGGATAGTGTTAGTGAGATATTCCAACTGGAGAGTTTATTCCAGTTACATTTAAATTTTTTTAATTTTAGTTCAATTGTGTTGGGGTATCATTTTCTTTATTTCAGTATGTTGGTATGGATTTAATTAATATAAAAATTAGAAAAGTTTTTACACTTAGCTTAATTAATTATTAGGTGAATTAATAAGAAATTATTTTTTTGACAGTGATGCTGAGAATGATCCAACTGTATATTCTGATTTAATTTAATAAAGGACTGATCACCCGGTATTTAATTAGGCGGGGTGTCACATATAATATATAAATTGTATCAAACTTATTTCATATGTGTAATATTGATGAAATATGTAAGCATACACAACTCTCACTTTAACATTTTATCAAACTTACGAGAAAATAAAGTTTCATGTATACTGTGGGTACCCGGAATTAGGATGATGGTCATAGACGAGTAGCCCAATGTTGGAGGCCCAAAGTCCAGATCCCCCATCTTCCAACTGATTACGATCCATTCTCTTCCCACGTTCCCATTAAGGGAGGTTTTAGGGAGAGATGGAAAAAGTGGGGGAGTCCAACACCTCCACTTACTAAAATGTACATGTATATATTGAACCCTAGGTCCGGGGCAAAGGCCAAGTTGTATTTTCTGTAACCACATACCGAAGTATATATAGAAATAACACTGACTGCACCACCATGGACGTAGGCACATCTTTGCTGAACCACGTACATCTTTTATTGTGTGATTGTCATTTTATATCCTTACTCTTGCTTAGTGATTGCCTTTTTCTTATCTATTAGTGTTTCATAATAATTGTCACCACAATTGGCGCCGTCTATAGGAAGCGTTTATCTTCCCTGAGAAAAGCCCACACCAAAAAAAGGAGTTTAAAATGTCTGGTCACAGTAGCAATGCTCCTCAGGCAGGAGATATTCAAGAACCACCTGTTCCTCGCAGGATTAGATCTGAAGTTAGACGTTCAGATCAGAGGGCTCGCTTAGAAAGGCCAGCCTCAGAAGAAAGCCAAGGACCAGCGAGGTCCACGCAGATATCCAAACTGATTGATGCATACGAGGCAAGGCTCCACGAGAAGAGGGAGTCTTCTCGCAGACACGAGGCTGAGAATGCTCTCCTGAAAAGAAGACTAGAAAGACTGGAGAGAGAGCTTCATCATGATACCAGGAGACGTCCATACCGCACTCCTAGTCCTCAGGCGAGAAAGTCTCGCAGCCGAGGAAGAAGTCCTAGGCGAGGATCCCAAAAGTTTGAGGGAGATGAATCAGACGACGACCTACGCGAGCAGCTACGAAAAGCTCGCCATTACCAGAGCCCTACTCGCACCAACGAGAACATACGAAATCTAGTCCGCAGGGAAATGGACCAACATCCTGCCCACCACGGTACCAGATCGACCCGAGAACTCGCTAGGCGAGCTCTTAAAACCCAAATGAAGTCACATTTCACGAGGGAAATTGAAGAAGAAGAAGAAGAAGAAGCCCCCAAGAAATTTTCCATTTCAAGGTTTAAGATTTATGACGGTAAGACTGATCCCATTGATCACGTCAGGCAGTACCGGCAGGCCATGACCCTCTGGAACCATCGGGACGCACAAATGTGCCGAATTTTTCCCTCAAGCCTGCATGACGTAGTGCATAAGTGGTTCGAAAGGCTCCCCCACAATCCATTAGCAGTTTCAAATCCTTGGCCGAGCTCTTTACGGCCCGATTCATTACTAGTAGCTCCCATCCCAAAAGGATGGATGCTTTACTGACAATGAAGAAAACGCCTCAAGAGACCCTTCGAGACTACGCAAAGAGGTACTGGGAGTTATTCAATGAGGTCGAGGATTTCTCGGAGCAAGTGGCAGTGGCCTCTTTTAAAATTTGGCTACCCAGCTCTTACCTTCTATACCAGTCCCTGACCAAAAAGGAGGCTATGACCATTGACGACCTAATGGCTCACATCGAGAAGTACGCTAAGGTAGAAGATGTTACTCGCCTTAGTACAGGGGAAAATGATCAAGCTAAACTCACTACCAAGGGCAGTCATAAAACTGAGAACCAGAAGAAAGGAGGAAAGAATGGGGGCAAAAATGGTTCTAAAAACGGAGGCAACAATGACGCGTCGAAAGCATTTCAGGCGGTCAACACCGTCTTCAAAGAACCAATTTACAAAATTCTCGCAAAGATTAAAGACGAGCCATTCATCAAGTGGCCCAGAAAGATGGGGAGAGATTCCACAAAGAGGAACAACGAGCTGAGATGCGCCTTTCACAAAGAAGGAGGACATAAGACTGAGCATTGCAAATCTCTTAAGTCCCACCTCGAGGAGCTAGCCTAGTCAGGGCATTTGAACGAGTTTGTGGATAAAAAGGCAGAGAAAGTGGCTGCTAATAGAGAGGCGAGACCTGATAACGTGCTCGAAGATGACGCAGGACATGAGTTCGCGATAATTCATGGGGCATCTGATGCCAAGCAGATCCAAGGAAATTCAGCTCGAATGGAGATAAAGAAACTTACAGCGGTGATGCAAGCTTTTCAGATCGATCCTGCAAAATCACAGTCAGGAAAGCATCGACGAGCAGATGACGTCAACTATAATAAGCATATTATTTTCATATATGAAGATCTGGTGGGAGTGAGAACCCCACATCACGATGCTCTGATCATTACCCTCAGGATAGCTAACTTTGACGTCGACAAGTTGCTCGTCGACCAAGGAAGCTCATCCGAAGTAATGTATCTCGACCTATTCCGAAAATTAAAGTTAAGCGTCGCCGACCTAAAGGAAGCTACTGTCCCTTTAGTTGGCTTCGCTGGAAAAATAACTATGCCCCTGGGAAAGATTGTACTACCAGTACGCGCGGGAAACGTCTCCAAGATGATTGATTTTTTGGTGGTGGACATCGACTCGCTATACCAAGCCATCCTCTGCAGGGGATGGCTCCATGCAATGAAAGCAGTCTCCTCTACCTATCATTAGAAACTCAAGTACGTAAATGAGCGAGGAGTAATGGAGATCCACGGCGATCAAGCGATGGCAAGAAGGTGCTTCATAGCAGTCATCCGACCAAGGCCAGAGAATAAGGTCGATCAGCCTAGCGAGAAAGTCGAAGAAGGTCTGACACCTTCTAAACAGTAATTAAAGTACGAAAGACCTCGAGTAGAGGAGACCAGGCTCCTCCCCTCCGAGCAGGTCATCGAGGACCTGGTAGAAGTTATGGTTGGATATGGTGACAGTAATAGAGTCTTCTTGATTAGATCATCTCTCACTGACCAGGAACAGAAGGAACTGACAACTCCGTTGAGACGCAACGTAGATGTTTTCGTATGGGAACCATACGAGCTGCTTGGAATTGATCCTAGTATGGCATGTCATCAGTTGCACGTCGATACCACCTTCAAACCAATCACGCAGAAGGCACGACGAACTGCACCAGAGAAGGCAAAAGCGGTGGAAAAAGAAGTTGAAAAACTACTGGATGCAGGATCCATACGGGAAGTACAATTCCCCAACTGGTTATCCAACCCAGTAGTAGTTCCAAAAAGCAACGGGAAGTGGAGAGTCTGCATCGATTTCACTGACCTCAATAGAGCATGCCCTAAAGACAGTTTCCCCTCCCAAAAATAAACCAACTGGTAGACGCCACTGCAGCTCACGAGCAAATGAGTTTCTGGACGCTTACTCAGGGTATCATCAAATCCCCTTATATGCCCCAGACCAAGACAAAATAGCATTCATCACGACAGTTGGATTATACTGCTACAAGGTAATGCCCTTTGGGCTCAAGAATGCAGGGGAAACCTATCAGCGGCTGGTCACCAAGATGTTCAAGAACCAGATGGGAAACACCATGGAGGTCTACATCGATGACATGCTCATTAAAAGCAAGAAGAAAGAAAACCACCTCTCAGACCAGTCAAACACCTTCGAAATCCTCAGGAATTATCGAATGAAACTTAACGCGAGCAAGTGTTCCTTCGGTGTCCAGTCAGGAAAATTTCTTGGATACTTGGTCAGTAAGAGAGGCATAGAGGCTAACCCAGACCAGATCGATGCAATTAATAGGGTTCAACCTCCTCGAATAATTCGGGACGTACAAAATCTCATTGGTATGCTCGCTGCCTTAAATCGCTTCATCTCTAAATCCTCCAAGAAATGCAAGCCTTTCTTCCAGCTTCTAAAGGGGAACAAAACGGTAGAGTGGAGCTCAGATTGCTCGCAGGCATTGGCTGAACTCAAAGCTTACTTAAGCTCTCCACCACTGCTCGTCATACCACGGCCAACAGATCCTTTGTACCTGTATCTCACCATTTCCCACCACACTGTCCGTTCTGCATTAATGTACGAGCTTGCACGAATCCAGCACCCTGTTTATTACACGAGCAAGACCCTACTAGACGCCGAGCAGAGGTACCTACCACTAGAAAATCTCGCATTTGCACTAGTAGTGGCTTCGAGGAAGCTGAAGCACTATTTCGAAGCCCGCACTATAATCGTCCTTACATCGCACCCCCTTAAAGAAATCCTGAGGAAAGCGGATTTATCGGGCAGACTCTCTAAATGGTCAGTCGAGCTCGGGCGATTTGACATCCAATTTCAACCAAGGAACGCAATCAAGGGGAAGATCCTTACTGATTTCATAGCCGAATTCACGGGTAAGGAACCTTTCAACCAACCTCAACCAGCAAGGCAAAAGGAGAACCACGCAACAGAGGAAACCTGGAAACTATTTGTTGATGGGGCCTCCAACTCAAAGGGGGTAGGGGTAGGCATTTTCCTCATTACCCCAGAGAATAAAATCCTTGAACAAGGAATTAGGCTTGGATTTGTAGCCTCCAACAACGAATCAGAATACGAAGCCTTAATAGCCGGCCTCCAGAAGACGCGCACTTTGGGGGCTAAGCATTTAAAGGTGTTCGGCGATTCCCAATTAGTCTCCAATCAGATAAGTGGAGACTACAATGCCAAAGATGAAAGAATGGCAGCTTACCTCGCCTTAGTAAAAAAACTAATGGCGAGCTTCGAAGAGATCAATATCCAGCAGTTTCCCAAAGGGCGGAATAGCCATGTTGACGCCCTAGCAGCCCTGAGTTCGACAGTCGACTCCGACCTAAAAAGAACCATCCGAATTGATTTCCTCACTCATCCGAGCAACAACCGTGACAGCAAGCCACCAGACTTGGAACAGGTACTCTAGGTGGGATCAGCTCCCAGCTGGATGGACCCCTTAAGGGACTATTTGAAGGATGGCACACTCCCGGATGACAAGAAGACCGCCGATCACTTATGAGTCAAAGCTACTCGCTTTCAGTTATCTTTATAGGGCAACTTGTATAAGAGATCCTTCTCCGGGCCCTACCTACAATGCGTTCACCCAGGAAATATCGAGCAAGGGCTACATGAGCTTCACGAAGGAGTCTGTGGAAACCATATCGAAGGAAGGTCTCTAGCTTTTCGAGCAATGGAGGAAGGCTATTGGTGGCCATATATGCAAAGGGACTCTGCGATGTATGTCCGCAAGTGCCTGAAATGTCAACTTCACGCTCCTATGTCCTACTAACCTGCTAGCGACCTAAAATCACTATCTATACCATGGACATTCTCCCAATGGGGAATTGACATCGTGGGACCATTTCCTACCGCCACCGGCAATTACAAATATCTGTTGGTTGCAACTGACTACTTCACCAAATGGATCGAGGCGGAACCCCTGGCGAACATCCGAAATGCAGATATGATAAGATTCATATGGAGAAATATAATCACTCATTTTGGCATCCCCAAAACCATCATCACTGATAATGGAACGCAGTTCGAGAGCGGCTCCTTTCAAAGTTTTTGCGACGAGCATGGAATCAGACACCATTTCAGTTCGGTGGCCTATCCTCAGAGCAATGGCCAAGCCGAGGCTTCCAACAAAACTGTGATCGACGGGTTAAAGAAGCGATTGGAATGAGCTAAAGGCCCATGGGTAAGTGAATTACCACATGTTCTATGGGCTTACCGAACCACTCCCCGACGAGCAACAGGGGAAACCTCATTTTCACTGACATATGGGATGGAAGCAGTCATCCTATTAGAAGCAGGCTTGCCAACTATAAGGTCCAGCCTTGTCGACCAAGGACATAATAATTCAGCATTGCTCGCCGAACTCGACCTAGCCGAGGAGCGTTAAGAGTTAGCCCTAGTAAAACTAGCGAGCTATCAGCAACAACTCGCGAGGCACTATAACAAGAAGGTTAACCCAAGGACATTCCAGCTGGGGACTATGTCCTAAGGAAAGTCCTAGGCAGTGCAGTGAAGCCATCGGACGGCAAGCTAGGGCCAAATTGGGAAGGACCCTTCAAGATAATAAGGGACAATCTGCAGGGCGCCTATCACTTAGAAACGATGGAAGGCAGAGAAATACCCCGAGCATGGAACACAACCAATCTCAAGAAATTTTATTTTTAGATCTTTCTTTTATTCTTGTGTCATATAACTGGAAGTTCATTTTCCTTGTCATTAATGAAAGTTATTTAACGATTGCATTCTGATAAGTAACAGATATATAAGCTTTATCGCACATCCTTTCCAAATGACAGGCACATTGATCATTACGCCATAGCAGGGAATTGTCCCTCCTCGGGTTGTCGTTATGAAACACGAAAGACCTCTTGACATTGCCCCTGGTAATATATGAAGCCCTACAGGAGATCCTTAGGCAATATGGCCAAATCTAAACTGGTCACCAAACCTTCTGTGGTTAAATAGAATCCTGATCGTATGGAACATCCAACACCAGGTGTGTCCTCGCTAATTGCCACACTTAGGCCTAAGGGAGTGTGACGACACGACCAAAAAGGTAAAGTGGTGCACAACGGTATCTCGATGTTATACTGGACTGAGAGGACACTTGCGTGATAATATAAACTTAGAAGATCACAAAGAAGTAAGAACTTGGAGAATATAATGCACTTGTTTAGTCGGCTAAATTAGCCCAAAACATAAATTTTATTAATCCACTATATTTACAACAATGGTGATACATGTTTAGTTGGCGAACTCGCCCAAAGCATTTACACTACAAAAGACACATAGGGTAACTACTAGCAAAATCCTAATGAGGATGAGGCCTCTGAGCAAGGTAATCAGCCACTTGGGCTCTTCGGCCATCGTCGGGATGAGGGGCCAACCCCTCATCAACTTCATTAGCATTTGACTCCAGCAGCTGCCAAGGAATGGCATCGATGGGTATCCACTGATCATCTCTTCGAAAGGTATTGGGCATCCGAGTGGAAGGGTAGATTTCATGGCGATACCAGAGCATTGAGTTCCTTGGAACTTGCATCTCCCTCAATGCACTCAACCACCCCCTGATGAAGGTGAGTTCCTCAAACTCTGTCAGCCTAGTTGGAGCATCTAGCCAACCCTGGTCGTAACCATCAGTTCATACTCGTCGAGGTCCTTTTTTAAACAAGTGACGCAACCGAGTAACATCCCTCTGGAGCCCAGCAGCTATCACATACGCTCGTTGAACATCATCACGAAGCTCCTTTATTTCTCTAGCTGAACCTCTGGTGTTTCTACGAGCTCGCGGAATGAATAGAAGAGAGGAACCCTGCAATGCAGGAGGGACATCACTTTGACCAACTCTATCTCGCGATGATGAACAACCTCGTAATACTACTGAGGCAGTGCCCGGTGCATGCTCCCTAAGTTGTGAGACCTCTCTCCTCAAAGACTTATTCTCCTCTTGAAGAACTTCCCCAACTTGATTGATCTCAGAAGCCTCTAATAGTTCGCTCTCAGCGCGTTAACCTCCTCTTGGACGGAGGCACCAATATCCTCCATCTCTTAGAGCCTGTCCTTTAGCTTGGCGATGAGCTCAGTTTGCTCTATAAAGCGCTTGTTCCTCAGTCGCAGAGATTTGCAGATCCTCAACGTGTGACGAACTTCAGAGCTTACATCGGTCCCAAGCATCCTTCCCAATTGAGAAGTGGCAGGAATATAATCATCAACATCAATTAATTACAAGCAATAAAAGGGCGAGGGAGATAAAAAGATAAATTAGTGCACTTGGAAAAAGAAGCGTTCTCATTAATAAGGGTTAAAAGTACATCAAGAAGCAAAGAGAAATTTTACAAACAGAAAAAGAAAAAAATACAAGGTAGTACTAGAAGTAAAAACTAACTAGCAACCTCAGGTTGCCCAGAAGTCGATGGCTGCTTCCCTTTATCAGCATCTGAAGGAGCACCGCCTTCAGCAGGGGTAACCTCTGTCGACACAGCAAGGGGAACGTCAGGAGAGATTGTCTGGGAGACGAGGTCAGCGGCTTCGATAGCAGGGGCAGGGACTTCATCCACAGTCGGCTTCGGACCCAGGTCATGCTCGTCGAAGAGAGGGGAGTCGATATTAACAGCAGCAGCCAAGAGGGCCTTGTTCTAGCCCTACTTGAAGTTCAGACGGCTAATATAGCCTATCTGAACATCAGCATCCTCGTATGTTGTAGCCCAACCAGAATTATATGAGTCTTCCTTGGCAGTGACCGCCTCAAACTCCTTCTTCTTCAGCTCCTCAGATAGCACTCTGTTCTCTTCCACAATAGCCAGCTTGCTCGAGCAAACCAGGTCGTAGGCTTGTCGCAGCTCTTTCAACTCTTTAACTGCTGCATCCTTCTACCGGTTGGCAGTAACAAGAGTCAGGTCGGATGATATTCGAGCAGCATCAACGAGTATAAAGCCAGCCTTCAAGGCTTTATTTTGTTCCTCCAGCTCACCATTTTTCTTCACCAGCTCATCGCGAGAACGATAGAGCACGGCGAAGTCGGTCACAAACTGCAGAAAGAAGAAGATATTAGAAGAAAGAAATGATGGAATTCATTAAAACATTAGAGAAAAGAAATAGTCTTACCAAAACTAGCCTCTGGCTAGCCTGTAGGGCCAGTTGATCAGACCCCAACGCCCCTTGGCGATAAGCAGGAAGAACTGCTCTCTCGAGAAGCACGAGGGCCAACTGAGGAAAAATTGAAACTGAAGCCCCCTCAGGCAGGGCAGACACCGGGACTAAGCCTTGCCTAGCCTTCGTCCTTGCCTCCATCTTCCTCCTCTCCTCCTATCTTCATCCATTCTTCTCCTCTCCTCTATCCTCTTCTTCTCATCCACCTTCTTTCTCTCCTCCTCCTTTTTTCTCTCTATCTCCCTTACTTGCTCTTCTTCTTTCCTCTTCTTCTCCTACTCCTGAGCAGAAGACCGAGAACCAGTAGCCACAGCCCCAGAGCTAGACTTCTGCTTCTTCGACCTCTAAGCGAGGAGCAAGTATCTTCATCATCATCATCATCCGGAATTAAATTCGTTCTTGGATGAACCATCTCCTCGCTCGAACTACTAGATGTGCTCGACGACTCTCGAGCTTCATAAACTTCCCCACAATCAGAGGAACTGCTACTGCTGGAGCTCCCTTCACCCAAATTGCTAATAGAACCACCTACGATATCGCCTTCAGAGATGCTCTCCTCCTCGTCTAACTAGATAGGATTGTGACACCCCGACTAATTAAATACCGGGTAGCTACTCCTTTATTAAATTAATTCAAAATGCCAAGTTGGCTCAGCTAATAGCATCACTGTCGAAAGCATTTTTTTTATTATTACTAACCACCTAGTATTTAAAAAGTAAGTTGCCAAAATTTAATTAAAGTCTGATTAACATGCAACAAGTGTAATGAAGAATAATAACACCATTCACCATAACGAAGTAAATAGAATAACCATCACATAATGTAAATAAGGTCTGGAGGAAAACTCCTCACTATAAATCCCACAACTGAAATAAGTAACGAAATACTGAATACTAAATCAATACATGACAAAGTCTGAAAAACTGAAATGGAAAGATGTCGCTAATAGAAATGGGCAACATGCCCTACAACTGATAAATACTGAATCAGGAATCCAAATGGTAGAAGCGTCTAAAAGCAAATCCCTGTAGCTTCCACAAATAGCTACAGCTCGTCACCTGAATGAGTATCCTATGCATGGTGTCCTTGTGACTGGGCACCTAAAATGGTTTTACAAGAAAAATAGATTTGAAAGCAAACGGGTCAGAGCCCGAATGTGGAGATATTTTAAAAACCTGCAAGTTCTTTAAAAACATTTAAAACATTAAATGTAAAGTACATGTAATGACGTGCACTCACATGATATTCTCACCTCTCGTCTAACTGTGCACTCCTAACGTAAGTACCCATCTAAAACGACACAAACCACTAGCTAAGTGACATCATATCTAGCTAGACTGTCATAGGTCCTACCCTTATTACTCGGTTCCATTAACATTATAACGATCTCAGTTAAATAGGTGCTTAACGTAAATTCAGGTTCTTATACAAAAGTAATACAACTCGTTATAGATTAGCCCTCTATGTTATTCCATAGTTACACACAATAACATATGAAAGTTCCCAGTTTATTAAGCGTATATTTTCCACAACATAAATATACAATATAAGCACCCCGAGACTAAGCTGCGGTGCACACATACTCTGCTATCCATCCCCGTACATCACGTACATAAGGATCACATATTCCGAATCTCTCAGGAATAGTTCAGATAACACAAATCACAAATAGTGGAGGCGAACACAGTCACATCACATGGGTCACGCACATACCTGCGCTCCCACGATCAGCAGACTTATTAACATCCCAATAAGTCCTTCTCTGAACTATGTTCATCGAGGTAACCAGTCTTAATCCGGGCAACACAAGGATTAGAGGGCCCTAAGCGAACGCAAACCTCCCGTGATAGCAAGTATGGTATGTATGTCATACACACAATTCATATACCAATACTAAGTAAGCACACATCTTAGTAATCCCGTAGTTTAATTGTAGTACTTATCGCATTCTCGTACCAACCTAATATATATACAACTTATATAATCCCGGTCCATATTTATACGCGCCATAATTTATTCTCACGTCGTAGTAGGCACTCACGTCTCGACTCAAATGTCGATTTGATTTGATCCACACGTATATAATTTACTCCTCGTTATAACCCAATTGTCTCAAGTATACTAATACACCATCAAAGAAACGTTATCTCCATCCTCGAACAAGTTTACGGGACTCCCAAAATCAAAACAGGCCAAAAAGGCCTAAACTGCCAGCTCGTTAGAAGTCTCGTTCGAACGAGGCTGTTCTAACGAGATTTCAGTTCGTTCGAACGAACTGTACCTTCTAACGAGGTCTCGTTCGAACGAAGTTATCGAACGAAATTCCCTTTCGTTAGAAGCGACTGGTCAACTCGTTAGAAGCTCGTTCGAACGAGCTCGTTAGAAGCTCGTTCGAACGAGCTCGTTCGAACGACCTGGAGAGGTCTTCTAACGAGGGACCAGTTTCGGCCCAGATTTTCTCCAATCTCGTTTTTTATCCATTTTAACACCTCAAACCTCTTCCAAAGTTCATCCCAACAACGTTTTAGGGTCTCTAATTCATCCTAAACATATTAAAGTCACCTCCTAACATGTTTTAAGGAATTAATTCGTCCTAAACATCATTAAATCACAAGTCTCTACACTTTTTCCCAATTTTTCAAGAACATGAACCCTAAAAGTTTTAGATCCTTAATTTATCCAATCAAATCCGTTTTTGTGTCTTACAAGATATATCAACATCATATTAGTCCTCTAAATATGATTCTACATGCAATCCTTTCATCAAAATTTAGTATTCTACTTCCAAACTCATGGGTTTTTCATTATCTTCCAAGAACAAACATAAATTTGAATTATCTAACATAGAAGGAACATTCTCTGAAATTAAATGGAATTAAATCACTTGCCTTGATTCGATCTCTGATTTTGATGACGATTTCCTCTCTCTTTCTGTAGAATTCCCTCTCTCTCTCTCTTTCTCCAAGCTTCTTCTCCAATGGCTATGGTGGCTAGGGTTTTCTTATGGAAAGTAATTAGAAACCTAATTCTAATAACCTACGTAACCTATTGGGTTAACATGGGTTGGTTAGTGGCTTAGTGGGTCAAACCCACATCAGATTTACTTCACTAATTTTCGGCACTTTTAATCTCCTAAAATAGAAAAAATTACCAAAATACCCTTTATATTGCCGGTATGGCCTAAAAATACCCCGGGACCCAAACTACACCCCCGGCTAGTGTTTTCTGACTATCTCGACCCTTCCGGACGCGTTGGCGCACTCAAAACGACCATACGGTTAATAGAATTTAAATTCACTTTTATAAATAAAATAATTATATCCTGACGCGACTGTCACACGCGTCCCAATAAAATGACCAAATTGTCGTATATCAATCTCACGACAAATTTCATAATTCAATATTCATATAACATCATATATACTCAGTATAGTCAAATACCAACTCACATCTCGTTAGTATTTTATCCGGATTAATTCTCAATTAATTCTCATTTAATTAATTAATCCCAAAAATAAATATAGCCAAAAATACGGGGTATTACATACTTCCCCCCTAATAACTGAATTTCGTCACGAAATTCGGAACTAGAAAGTACCTGCTAAAAACAACTCTGGATAACGTTCGCGCATCTCATCCTCGCGCTCCCATGTGGACTCCTCGACATTGTGATGTCGCTACTGAACACGCACTAACGGAACTATTTTTGACCGCAGCTTCCTCTCACTTCGGTCCAAAATAGCAATCGGCCCCTCATCGTAGGAGCTATCCGGCTGGAGATCGATGTCCTCCACAGCAATGTGAGAATGAGCCAAATTATCTCTAAGGTATTTCCTTAGCGAGGAAATATGAAACACATCGTGAATCCGATGCAAATGCTCCGGTAACCCAAGTCTATACGCAACCGGTCCGATCCGCTCAATAATAGGAAACGGCCCCACATATCTCGGTGCCAACTTCCCCTTCTTCCCGAAACGCATGATCCCCTTCATAGGAGATACTCTGAGCAAAACCTGGTCCCCCACTTGGAACTCCCTGAAAAATCTCTTCGCATCAGCATAACTCTTCTGCCTGTCTTGAGCTACCCGAATGAGACTGCGAATCAACTCAATCCTTGCCGAAGTATCCTGAATCACTTCCGGCCCAAGTAGTTTGTTGTCCCCCACCTCTAACCAACGTGCTGGGGAACGACAAGGCCTACCGTACAACGCCTCAAACGGAGCCATGCCAATAGTGAACTGATAGGAGTTGTTGTAAGCAAACTCCACCAGTGGAAGGTACTGCTCCCATCCACCCCCAAAGTCAATAATGCACATGCGTAGCATGTCCTCCAATATCTGATTTGTGCGCTCGGTTTTGCCCATCGGTCTGCGGATGATAAGCCGTACTCAATCGCAATTCCGTGCCCATGGCCTCCTGGAAACTCTCCCAAAACCTCGAAACAAATATCTTGTCTCTGTCAGACACGATATTTAGGGGCACACCGTGAAGTCCCACAACCTCTGAAATGAAGAGCTGGGCATACTGTCCCGCAGTGTAGTCAGTCCTTACGGGTAAAAAGTGAGCGACTTTGGATAACCTGTCCACAATTACCCAAACGGAGTCGTGACCCCTCTGCGACGTAGGCAACCCCGTGATAAAGTCCATGGATATGCTCTCCCACATCCACACCGGGACCTCCAACGGCTGTAGCAGTCCTGCCGGTCTATGATGATCCACTTTTACAAGCCGACAAGTGGCGCATTTCGAAACAAACTCAGCGATATCTCTCTTCATACCGCTCCACCAATACTGGCGTCTCATGTCTTGGTACATTTTGTCCCCTCCGGGATTTACCGCGAACCGTGAGCCGTGCGACTCTGCCATCACCTCGTGTCGCAATTCCTCCCCTTCCGGAACCACTAATCTCCCATTGAAGCGTAATCCCCCGTCTGAGCTAACGGTATAGGACTCGGCTCCCTCTTCTAGTAATCGAACTATCTGCTCTTGACAGAACGAGTCATTAGCCTGTGTCCGTACTACCTTCGTGACAATCTGCGGTGTAACGGTCATCACGGACATGAAAGATCGGGCCACTGCATCCTGGTGTCCCAACTCCTTCCACTTTGACTTCCACACCTCTGCCACCTCATCTGCTGGCCTACGGCTCAACGCGTCTGCTACCACGTTAGCCTTACCTGGGTGATACTGGATAACGAACTGGTAGTCGTTCACAAACTCAAGCCACCTACGCTGCCGCATATTCAACTCTTTCTGCGTGAACATGTATTGTAGGGACTTATGATCCGTGAACAGTTGGAACTTCTCCCCCAAAAGATAGTGCCTCCAAATCCGTAGGGCAAATACCACTGCCGGCAACTCCAAATCATGCGTGGGGTAATTCTTCTCGTGAGGCTTAAGCTTATGGGAAGCATAAGCTATGGCCTGTCTCTCCTGCTGTAATACACCTCCAAGCCTTTGCAAAGACGCATCGGTGTAAACCAAATACTCAACTCCCGGTCTCAGCAATGCTAACACAGGTGCTGAGGTCAATTTATCCTTCAATTCATCGAATGCCAACTGACAGGCATCACTCCAGATGAATGGCACACCCTTACGAGTCAGATGTGTCAAAGGACCCGCTATCTTCGAAAATCCCCGAATGAACCTCCTGTAGTATCCTGCTAGGCCCAAGAAACTACGAATTTCAATCGGTGTCGTGGGCTGTCCCCATTCCCTCACCGCGGATACCTTCCCCGAATCAACAGATATCCCCCGGTCAGAAATAATGTGTCCCAAAAACTGGACCTCTTTCAGCCAAAACCCGCACTTCTCATATTTTGCATACAGCTCGTTCTGACGCAGCGTCTGCAAAACCTGCCTCAAATGCTCGGCGTGCTCCTTCTCTGTCTGGGAGTAAACCAGAATATCATCAATGAAGACAATGAAAAACTGATCTAGGAAATCCCTGAACACTCTGTTCATCAAGTCCATAAACACTGCTGGAGCGTTGGTCAAACCAAAAGGCATAACCCGAAACTCGTAAGAACCATATCTCGACAAGAACGCAGTCTTCGAGACATCCTCCTCCCTGATACGCAACTGATGGTATCCCGATCTCAAATCAATCTTTGAGAAGAAAGAAGCTCCTCTCAACTGGTCGAATAAGTCATCGATTCGAGGCAACGGATACTTATTCCGTATCGTGACCTTATTCAACTCTCGGTAGTCCACACACAATCTCAGTGAACCGTCCCTCTTCTTCACAAACAAAACTGGAGCGCCCCAAGGTGAGGTACTCCTGCGAATAAAGCCCTGACCTAACAGCTGCTCTATCTGATCTCTTAGCTCTCGCATCTCTGCCGGAGCCATACGGTACGGTGCGCGTGCTATAGGCCTCGTATATGGCAATAGGTCTATAACAAAGTCTATCTCTTGACTGGGGGGTAAGCCTGGTATCTCCTGAAACACATTCGAATACTCCCTGACAACCGGGATCGAATCTAAAGGAATCACAACCTCCTTAGAGGTATCCTCCTCTATGTAATACAAATGAGCGATCGATCCTCCCTTTGGGCGAGGCATCGCCACTACGAACATCTCTTGCTCCGGAATGGCAAAAACAATGCTCCCACTGAAGCAATCAATCATGGCTCTATAATCAGCGAGCCAATCCATACCGATAATCACATCGTGAACATGCATATCTAATACCAACATGTCTGCAGGTAATACAAGACTACCAATCTCTACTCCCACTCCCCGGCATATAAAGAATATAAGTGACCCACTCCCCAATGGTGAGTCGACACACGTCACTGTGCTCTCTGCCGTAGCTAACAATCCTAAGGCTTTCGCAAAATGTGTAGCTATAAAACAATGTGTAGCCCCCGTATCAAATAATACCCGACCCATAGTGCCATGGATAGGAAACGTACCCTCAATCGCAGGCGGTGCCTGTGGAACTGCTGCCTGGTGGACGTTGTAGACACGTCCATACTGTAGCTTCCCCTGCTGAGCTAGGACTGCTGGAATGGGTGGCAATGCTTCCATCTGTGGCGGTGCGGGGAGAGCGGCGGGAAACATAGGCCTCTGCGGATCCTGGCGAGCACCCTGCTGCTGCTGAGGGGCCTTGCCCCTATCAGGACAATCCTGTCGTTTATGGCCAGTCTTGCCACAAACAAAACACTTCCCTGGGAAGTTCCCTCCTCTCTGCCCTTGCGGTCCCCGGCCCTGGTGGCCGTTACCGTTCCTCCCTTGGCCCTGCTGGCCCTGCTGGAACTGCTGTCCATACTGCCCCTGTTGGCCCTGAGGGCCGTTTGGACCCTGATGGCCCTGACGGAAACCTCCTTGTCCGTGGCTGTAATTTCCTGATCTGAACCTCTTCTGATCCCCCTGCTCACCCTGTCTCTGCCCCTGAACAGATTGTGCCCCACCGGCACCATGTCCTCCAGTCCTGCCCTGATGGCTAGACTCTCCCGATCTCTTGCTCTCAGTCATATGAAAGCGGTGATCCTGGCAGTGTAACAAATCATCGTTAACCACATCAGAATACGTGGCCAACGAAAGGTTCCCTAATAGATGCTGACGGATCCTCCATGTCAACCGATCGGTGAATTTCTCAATCTTCTTCTTCTCTGTTGGTATCTCATCCGAAACGATATTCAACAGATTTGTGAACTCGGCCTCATACTCGGCCACGGTCTTACCCTCTTGCTTCAGACTCATCAATTTCCTCCTCATTTCTGTATGTACAGCGGACGAAAAGTACTTGCGGTCAAACCGCACCCAGAAGTCCTGAATAGTGAGAGTATCCCTCTCCTCCACGGTGGTAATAGACTCCCACCACTGCAGAGCAGATCCAACTAGCTTGAAAGTAGCTAGCACCTTCTTCTGAACGTCCGTGCACTCATACATCCTCAAGTGCCTCTGCATATCCTTCCTCCACTGGCTCGAGACTACCACATCTGAGCTACCTGCAAACTCTGGCGGATGCGCTTTCTGAAAAGCGTCACGTACACGCTCCCAAGCAGACGGGAATGCATTTGCCTGTACTGGCGCGGCAACCGGCGCCTGAGGTGGTGCCTGCTGAACAACGGCAATTGCGGCATTTACCGCTTGGGCTACTATAGCTGCAACCTCAGCGGCATTCATCATGCCCTGAACTGGAGCGGGCTGGGGTTCGGGCGTTGCATCCCTGGGAACTCGTCGTGCACGTCGTGGAGGCATCTGAAATAAGAACAAAGTTTATAAGTTCGCTGTTTATAAACTTAAAATAGCTGAAGAACGAAGCATACACAAAAAGAGTACAAAAGTCCTAAAATATAGGGCTCTATATCAAAGAACTTAGCGAAAACATAATAGCCGTATAGATCCTAAAGGACACTAGAACCTGATGCTCTGATACCACCTGTGACACCCCGACTAATTAAATACCGGGTAGCTACTCCTTTATTAAATTAATTCAAAATGCCGAGTTGGCTCAGCTAATAGCATCACTGTCGAAAGCATTTTTTTTATTATTACTAACCACCTAGTATTTAAAAAGTAAGTTGCCAAATTTTAATTAAAGTCTGATTAACATGCAACAAGTGTAATGAAGAATAATAACACCATTCACCATAACGAAGTAAATAGAATAACCATCACATAATGTAAATAAGGTCTGGAGGAAAACTCCTCACTACAAATCCCACAACTGAAATAAGTAACGAAATACTGAATACTAAATCAATACATGACAAAGTCTGAAAAACTGAAATGGAAAGATGTCTCTAATAGAAATGGGCAACATGCCCTACAACTGATAAATACTGAATCAGGAATCCAAATGGTAGAAGCGTCTAAAAGCAATTCCCTGTAGCTTCCACAAACAGCTACAGCTCGTCACCTGAATGAGTATCCTATGCATGGTGTCCTTGTGGCTGGGCACCTAAAATGGTTATACAAGAAAATTAGATTTGAAAGCAAACGGGTCAGAGCCCGAATGTGGAGATATTTTAAAAACCTGCAAGTGCTTTAAAAACATTTAAAACATTAAATGTAAAGTACATGTTAGGACGTGCACTCACATGATATTCTCACCTCTCGTCTAACTGTGCACTCCTAACGTAAGTACCCATCTAAAACGACACAAACCACTAGCTAAGTGACATCATATCTAGCTAGACTGTCATAGGTCCTACCCTTATTACTCGGTTCCATTAACATTATAACGATCTCAGTTAAATAGGTGCTTAACGTAAATTCAGGTTCTTATACAAAAGTAATACAACTCGTTATAGATTAGCCCTCTATGTTATTCCATAGTTACACACAATACCATATGAAAGTTCCCAGTTTATTAAGCGTATATTTTCCACAACATAAATATACAATATAAGCACCCCGAGACTAAGCTGCGGTGCACACATACTCTGCTATCCATCCCGGTACATCACGTACATAAGGATCACATATTCCGAATCTCTCAGGAATAGTTCAGATAACACAAATCACAAATAGTTGAGGCGAACACAGTCACATCACATGGGTCATGCACATACCTGCGCTCCCACGATCAGCAGACTTATTAACATCCCAATAAGTCCTTCTCTGACCTATGTTCATCGAGGTAACCAGTCTAAATCCGGGCAACACAAGGATTAGAGGGCCCTAAGCGAACGCAAACCTCCCGTGATAGCAAGTATGGTAGGTATGTCATACACACAATTCATATACCAATACTAAGTAAGCACACATCTTAGTAATCCCGTAGTTTAATTGTAGTACTTATCGCATTCTCGTACCAACCTAATATATATACAACTTATATAATCCCGGTCCATATTTATACCCGCCATAATTTATTCTCACATCGTAGTAGGCACTCACCTCTCGACTCAAATGTCTATTTGATTTGATCCACACTTATATAATTTACTCCTCCTTATAACCCAATTGTCCCAAGTATACTAATACACCATCAAAGAAACGTTATCTCCATCCTCGAACAAGTTTACGGGACTCCCAAAATCAAAACAGGCCAAAAAGGCCTAAACTGCCAGCTCGTTAGAAGTCTCGTTCGAACGAGGTTGTTCGAACGAGATTTCAGTTCGTTCGAACGAACTGTACCTTCTAACGAGGTCTCGTTCGAACGAAGTTATCGAACGAAATTCCCTTTCGTTAGAAGCGACTGGTCAACTCGTTAGAAGCTCGTTCGAACGAGCTCATTCGAACGACCTGGAGAGGTCTTCTAACGAGGGACCAGTTTCGGCCCAGATTTTCTCCAATCTCGTTTTTCATCCATTTTAACACCTCAAACCTCTTCCAAAGTTCATCCCAACAACGTTTTAGGGTCTCTAATTCATCCTAAACATATTAAAGTCACCTCCTAACATGTTTTAAGGAATTAATTCATCCTAAACATCATTAAATCACAAGTCTCTACACTTTTCCCCAATTTTTCAAGAACATGAACCCTAAAAGTTTTAGATCCTTAATTTATCCAATCAAATCCGTTTTTGTGTCTTACAAGATATATCAACATCAGATTAGTCCTCTAAATATGATTCTACATGCAATCCTTTCATCAAAATTTAGTATTCTACTTCCAAACTCATGGGTTTTTCATTATCTTCCAAGAACAAACATAAATTTGAATTATCTAACATGGAAGGAACATTCTCTGAAATTAAATGGAATTAAGTCACTTGCCTTGATTCGATCTCTGATTTTGATGACGATTTCCTCTCTCTTTCTGCAGAATTCCCTCTCTCTCTCTTTCTCCAAGCTTCTTCTCCAATGGCTATGGTGGCTAGGGTTTTCTTATGGAAAGTAATTAGAAACCTAATTCTAATAACCTCCGTAACCTATTGGGTTAACATGGGTTGGTTAGTGGCTTAGTGGACCCACATCAGATTTACTTCACTAATTTTCGTCACTTTTAATCTCCTAAAATACAAAATCACCAAAATACCCTTTATATTGTCGGTATGGCCTAAAAATACCCCGGGACCCAAACTACACCCCCGGCTAGTGTTTTCTGACTATCTCGACCCTTCCGGACGCATTGGCGCACTCAAAACGACCATACAGTTAATAGAATTTAAATTCACTTTTATAAATAAAATAATTATATCCTGACGCGACTGTCACACGCGTCCCAATAAAATGACCAAATTGCCGTATATCAATCTCACGACAAATTTCATAATTCAATA
Source organism: Sambucus nigra (assembly GCA_949130495.1). Classification (NCBI taxonomy): domain Eukaryota; kingdom Viridiplantae; phylum Streptophyta; class Magnoliopsida; order Dipsacales; family Adoxaceae; genus Sambucus; species Sambucus nigra. The sequence goes on along the minus strand of OX422219.1, from coordinate 343,823,398 downwards.
TTCATATAACATCATATATACTCAGTATAGTCAAATACCAACTCACATCTCGTTAGTATTTTATCCGGATTAATTCCCAATTAATTCTCATTTAATTAATTAATCCCAAAAATAAATATAGCCAAAAATACGGGGTATTACAAGCATCCACAGTAGTCTCTTCAGAGGTATTAAACTTGGGGAACTGTCCACAGGCCTTGCTATAAAACTGGAGCCAGCGTTCTTGTATTCAAGCAGAAAAGCAGCAAACCGGGGATGCTCGCTGTCACCCAAAGGATCCCTAATATTCCAAGCTTTGACCAATTCAGAGAGATGAACCTCGCTGAGAGCAGGTTCCAATTCTTCGACCTCGTTAAAGAAAAGACATAGAAAAATCAGAAAGATCACAAGTTAACAAAAATTAAAAGAACAGAGCAAAGTCTACCTATGTATTCTTCCCAATAAAAGGGAACAGAGAACCTATCAGACATCGACCCTTCAAATTGGGGAGAAAACTGTCAGTTTCTAGCAAGGAAATCTTCTTGCCAGTAGTCCTTATGGGAATCAGGTATGTTTACCACCAATACCCTGTCAGGGCTCCTGGCTTTGAGGTAGAGGACACCAGAACTAGTTCGAGAAAAAGAATAGCAAAAATAGACCTCGACAAGACCTAATCTAGTGCCATACAACTGATTTATTCTATGGACTCCATTAATTATCTTCCACACGTTAGGCGAACACTGTGCAGGAACAATATTAAAGTAATCAAAAAAGTGCAAGAACAAATTGTTGGGAGGGAAAGTGGGTCCCCCTTGGGAAAGCAACAAAACATGGATCCAATGGGCATCCTCTACCTCCCTAACATTTCTAGGGGGAAGCGCAACACTCAATATCTACCCACTCTGGGATGTTATAAAACTTCCTAAATTCAGAGACCGACCTATTCCCAAACTTCGCCATTGAAAAACCCTAGAAAACTACAAATTCAAAGAGAAAGTGCAAAGAAAAGGCACAGGAGACTTACAAGATGGAAATTCGACTCGAACGATGAAGGATCACGAGCCCAAATAACAAGGAGGCAATGAGAATGAAGACTGAGAGAAGAAAGTACGACTCACTAGAGCTCACAGGGAAGGGAAGAACGCTGAGAAGATTGAAACGATGGACGAGAAATTACTGTTCTAGAAAAACTTTAAGTGTTACTAATCATAGTCCATAGACCACGAAGCGGGTGCCGCTAGAATCAGTTCTCCAACTTTTGAAGAGTTGCACGATATACGAAACAGCCATTATGGCAAATCATTTAAATTTATTGAGCCCAAAGCATGGCCCAACAAACTTAGGGGCAATTGTGGGTACCCGGAATTAGGATGATGGGCTTAGACGAGTAGCCCAATTTTGGATGCCCAAAGTCCAGATCCCCCATCTTCTAACTGATTACGATCCATTCTCTTCCCACGTTCCCATTAAAGGAGGTTTTAGGGAGAGATGGAAAATGTGGGGGAGTCCAACACCCCCACTTACTAAAATTTACATGTATATATTGAACCCTAGGTCCGGGGAAAAGGCCAAGTTGTATTTTCTGTAACCACTCGCCGGAGTATATATAGAAATAACACTGACTGCACCACCGTGGACGTAGGCACATCTTTGCTGAACCGCGTACATCTTTTGTTGTGTGATTATCATTTTATATTCCTTACTCTTGCTTGGTGATTGCCTTTTTCTTATCTATTTGTGTTCCATAATAATTGTCACCACATATACCTATAAACGTAAGGCTCAGTATTGTACGATAATGTACCAAACATACGGTTTAAAAACATTCACACACAGACAGAGATATGAACTTAAGGTTTGACCCCATTAAATGGGGGTCATAGAGAATTAGATGGGGGCCAAACATTAAATTACCTTAAAAGTAAAGGTGAAAATTTAAACTTGTTTTTCTACCAAGAAGTATAAAAAAAAGTAAAAATTGTCAATTGTCGATATCATTTTTTGGAGTAATGGAAACGGTGGAAACAAAACTTGATTTTTATGAAGCAAATAAAAAAGAGTATAATTTATAAATGATATCAAACTTATGAAAACACAAATTCTAAAATACATATTTCGCTAAAAAGTATACATACACTATTGCCACTTTGAACATTTTAGCAAACATATGAAAGAAAAAATATTCATATATATGAATAAACGTAAGGATAAGTATTAAATGAAAGTGTATCATACATACAAAGAAAAAATCACATCCTAGATATACTATTATGAGTTTTTTCATGATCTTTTTCAGTAATTTTTCATATACTATTTGATCCCATCCAAATCATATTCATTTAATCTGACCTACAACAATTCATATTGCCCCAAAAGTCGAGATATACCTAATATTCTATTGCTACATCTAATTTTTTTTATGTTAAAAGTCATTTTGTTCGTGGCAAATGATTTTTTCTAAAATTATAAATGTACAATCATTTAGTCCATTTTTTATGTTTCTAAGTATACGTGTACGAAAAATGTTGTCAAAACTATTGTTCTTATAACATAAACATGGCAAAAATGTTATTAAGAACAAAGGTACAAAGTTCTCATTACCATGGCAGTGCATTACATGCAAAATACCATCAAATATTGTCCTCATGTTTACAAAGTAATATTATTTTGAAATTTATGGTTTATTCTCAAATTATATTCTACGTCTTTTGATTAAAAAAGGAAAGGGGGAAAAATAATAAGAAAATGTCTTTTTAAAAATAAAAGCAAAGAAAAGGGTCGTACCTTATCTGACCTAAGATGTCCAACTTACAATATATTTTCAAAAGAATGAGGATGAAAACGTTCAGAGAGACTGCATTTTGAAGTGAAATAATCAAAAGAAAAGTTCAATTCATAAATTGTATTTATAATTTTGACCAAAAAAAATATTCAAACATAATTTTATGTATAACAATATTAAAAAAATTAAGTTGTAAATTTAGTTAAACATACGTGCGAAACAAATCCTTATATAACATCGAAGATTTTCAATTGTAAATCGAGGTTGCCCTTAAAATTTATCAAAGAAACAATTGAGAGATATTATTTTCTCGAATAATAGAAACCGTTAAAACATAGTATGATTTTGATAGAAGAAAATCAAAACAAAAGTATAACATATAAATTGTATTAAGCTTAGCTTATACGTATAATATTGACGAAATATGTATACATACACAATTGTCACTTTAACATTTTTTCAAACTCTATGAGAAAATAAAGTTTCATGTATACATATAAGCGTAAGGTACACTATTGTACGAAAATGTACCAAACAGACGGTTTAAACACACACACACACACACACACACACACACACACACACACACACACATATATATATATATATATATCAAATAAGAGAAGAACACATTTGCTAGTTGAACTTTTAGTTTTAAAAGTAACGGTTAAAATATAAACTTATTTATCTACCAAGAAGTATAAAAAAAAGTAAAAATCGTCAATTGTAGATATCATTTTCTGGAGTAATAGAACGGTGAAAACAAGGCTTGATTTTTATGAAGTAGATAAAAAAATATATATAATTTATATATTTTATCTAACTTATGAAAACAAAAATTCTAATATACATATTTTGCAAAAAAGTATACATACACTACTATCACTTTGAACAATTTATCGAACTTATGAAAGAAAAAATATTCATATATACATATAAGCATAAGGAAAAGTATCAAATGAAATTGTATCAAACTGACGAAAAACAATTCACATCCTAGCGATAATATTATTTGTTTTTTCATGATCTTTTTCAGTAATTTTTCATAGATTATTTGATCCCATCATAATCATATTCATTTAATGTGACCTATAAAGATTTGTATTACCCCAAAAGTCAACATATGCCTAATATTTTACTGTTACATCTAACGTTTTTTTTTATATTAAAAGCCATTTTGTTCATGGCAAGTGGATTTTTTTTAATTATGAATATACAAAAATTTAGTCCCTTTTTTAAGCTTTTGAGTACACATGTACGGATTTTTTTTGTCAAAACTATCGTTCTTGCAATGTAGATATGACAAAAATGTTATTAAGAACAAAGGTACAAAGTTCTCATTACAATGGCAATGGATTACATACAAAATATCATCAAATATTGTCCTTGTGTTTATAAAGTAATATTATTTTGAAATTTATGATTCATTCTCATATTCATATTATATATCTTTTGTTTAAAAAAACGAAAGGGAAAAAGAACAATGAGAAAATGTGTTTTTTAAATAAAAGAAAAGAAAAAGCTCGTACCTTACCTGACCTAAGATGTCCAACTTACAATATATTTTCAAAAGAATGAGGGTGAAAACGTTCATAGAGACTGCCTTTTGAAGTGAAATAATCAAAACAAAAGTTCAATTCATAAATTGTATTTAAAATTTGACCAAAAAAAATATTCAAACATACATTTATGCATAACGATATTAAAAAAATTAACTGGTAAATTTAGTTAAGCATATGTGCGAAATAAATCCTCATATAACATCGAAGCTTTTCAATTGTAAATCTAGGCTACCATTAAAATTTATCAAAGAAACAACTGAGAGAAATCATTGTCTTAAATAGTAGAAACCGTTAAAACATAGCATGATTTTGATAGAAGAAAATCAAAACCCAAGTATAATATATAAATTGTATCAAACTTAACTTATATGTGTAATATTGACGAAATATGTATACATACATAACTGTCACTTTAACAGTTTATCAAACCAATGAGAAAATAAAGTTTCACGTATACATATAAGCGTAAGGTACAATATTGTACGAAAATGTATCGTATAGACGGTTTAAAAACATTCACACACACACACACACACACACACACATATATATATATATATATATATATATATATGCCAAATAAGCGAAGAACACAATTTCTAGTTAAACATTTGATCTAAATCATGCCTATAAATATAATAAACAATCCAAATGAATGATATTCATTTTTTAGTAATAAAAGTAATGGTGAAGATTTAAACTTATTTTTCTACCAAGAAGTATAAAAAAGTAAAAATCGTCAATTGTTGAGATCATTTTCTGGAGTAATAGAAACGGTGAAAACAAAGTTTGATTTTTATAAAGCAAATAAAAAAAAGAGTATAATTTATAAATTTTATCAAACTTATGACAACATAATTCTAGTGTACATATTTCGCAAAAAAGTATACATACACTATTGTCACTTTGAATATTTTAGCAAACATATGGAAGAAAAAATATTCATATATACATATAAGCGTAAGAAAAGGTATTAAACAAAATTGTATCAAACTTACGAAAAATAATTTACGCACACACACACACACACACACACACATATATATATATATATAACACAGAAGCTGAAAATATAATTTATTTTCTAAGAGGAACTTTAAGAAAAAGTAAACTCTTGAATCGAATTACAATTAAAAAGGCTGGTGTTATTGGAAAAAATTAAAGGAAAAACATGTTCAGTTCAAACATAATTGTCTAAATAGGATAAACTTATATATATGAAAAATATCAATAAAAATTTATTTTCACTTCAACGGGTAATGGTAGACGAAAAAATTTCAATTCATTCCTAATTGGCTAAACATGATCTTTTTAGGAATATGAACAATATCAGTGAATAATTATTTTCTTCGACATTTTTCCATATACATTTATATGCACCAAGGCAAATATAAATTGTGACAAAATTTAAATAAAGGAAAATCCAATAGTTCATACATACAAAAATACTAATACTAAATGTTTAATATGAAATACATTATCTGATGTACCGACCAAAACCTTTTGGTCGAAATGGAAATTGAACTAAATCAAATCCTGTACATTTTCAAAATATCATTTTATACAGGATCATTAAGTAATTAATAACCTAAAAGCATTGGTGAAAGAAGGTTAAAAAATGAAATCAATGCATAGGATTGAAGTACCCGAATACGAATGTCGAAAATGAGTAACATGGGATGAAATTCTTCAAAATAAATAGTTTGGGCATAAAACTTTACATATTCCAATATAAAATATGTATGGGGCGGAAATGGATAGGAGCTGTGTAGATTTATGAAAATATTGGATCAGTGTGGAGGGGAGGGGAGATGAGATGAACAAAATGGGCAAGTTGAAGCATCAATTATAAGGACGTTATTTTCATAGTTCTTACTTTACATAGGATATGTCGTATACCGCTACACCCGTCAAGAAGTTCAAGTTCATACATTCAAGACGACGAATTCGGATTTCAAGCACACTTCAACATTTGCAAGACATGAGGTATAAATTTCATAAAATGCGTTTATGTTTCATAAAATGATTTACTTTTAAGTGTTGGGATATTTTCAAAACTATTTTTAACAAGCTGAGATATTTTTTCCAATGCAAAATTAATTTCTCAAGACTTGTAGGCAGAGTTTTAAAATAAAATTTTTGTCGCTCCAATCGTTCAAACGACTCCATCTAACGACATTAGATGTCTTTTGAAGGGTCTTTATGCATCGAGCGACAGCATACTATTTTGGTTTTCATTTGGTCGTTCCTTCTTGGATCTAATGACCTGCAGATGTCGTTCGAACGACCTGTCGACTCAAGGTTTTTATAAATACATGCGTTAGAATCCTTTTTCATTAAGACTTCTTTATACACGAGGTATTTTAATTATTCACTTTTAAAGGTTTTTATGTGTTTTGATTCACACCAAATCAATCCCAATCCTTTGTGAATATTTTGTGGACCCCAAAATACTTCTGTTGAAGTTTGATCTTATGGAGTGCCATCTCTACCACTGGATTGGTAGATCTTGAGGGAGTTGCTGGCTAACGACTGTGGTCACTTGGGAATACTCAAGGGTTCTGAAGAGAGTTGAGATTCTTATGGAGTCTTATGAGAGTCCATTGTTGATTTCTAGGTTGCGGTATAAGTGAGTTTGTTGCGGTAAATTCATTGCAAATTTCTGTAAGTGTGTTGTACGTTGCGATTTGCAAACATTTATAGAAATAAAGGTTTTGCCCTTTCGGGGAATTTTTCCTGAATTTGTTTGTCCAGTAATTTGTGATTATTTTTTATGGCATGATTATTCACATAAATGAATGATTAGGGTTTAAATAAAATTAGAATTAATTTGGAACAAAGATTAACTCTAATTAAATAAGTTTGAAATTAAAAATTTGTGAATCAAATTGATAATCGATATCACTGTATTTACAAATTGGTTCGAGTGATCATTTTTTTTCGTGAATTTTTTGTGATATCATTTTTTTAAAATATAATTTTTAAAAAATCGCATTTTTTCTGATGGAAAATTGATATAATCGGTTACCCGTCTTTGATGGCACAAATTATGCCTATTAAAAATCCCGCACGAGATCTTGTTTAAAGGCTATCGATGAGAGTGTCTGGTTAATATGTGAAAGAGGGTGGACTCCTCCCACAGTCCTCGTGAATAATGTCACTAATCCCAAACATGTGTCGGACTGGACTGAGGATGATTATAAATGGAGTAACTTTAATTCCTGTGGCCTCAGCACTATTTATGGAGCTGTCACACCTGATTAGTTCCTTCGTATTATGACTTTCACCACATCTAAAGAGGCATGGGATATCCTCCAATTAACACATGACGGTACCAATGCAGTTAAGGTATCTAAGTTACAAAATTTAACCACCCAATTTAAGATAATCACGATGTCTGAGTGTAGCATTTTGACGAGTTTTATGCAAGGTTGTCAGACATAGTTAACACGAGTTTTAATTGGGGTGAGAAAATTGACGAGGCGAGGGTTATTAAGAAGATTTTGAGGTCACTTCCATCCCGTTTTATTCCTAAGATTACTGTTTTAAATTCTCTGGGGATATTAGATACACTTAGGTTAGAAGAACTCATAGGAGACCTTCAAACTTGTGAGATCAACATATTTTTCAAAACCGTTAAGCCTAAGTATATAGGGTTTGAACTTAAGGCAAAATCTAGGAAGGGTGAGGAAGTGTCTAGGATGAGAGACAAGAAGAGAAGAAGAAGAAGAAGAAGAAGAAGAAGAAGAAGAAGATGATGAAGATGAAGAAGAAGAAGAAGAAGAAGAAGAAGAAGAAGAAGAAGAAGAAGAAGAAGAAAGAGCGAGTTTAGGAGTCTGAGCTTGAGGACGAGTTTAATTTTGATGACATGGACGTGTTTGTGAAATTCTTTAAAAAAATCTCAAAATTTCAAAAGAAAATTCTTCTAATAAAAGATTTTTTGTAAAAAATAAAAAGAAAGAAGAGGTTAATGAAAGCGGTGAGAAAGAGGAAGAGGATATATGTTTTGAGTGCGAGGGCAAAAGGCACAAAGCATTTGAGTGTCCCACTATGCAAAAGAGAAAGGGTAAGAAAGTTGTCATACCTACCACTCTTAGCGGGAGTGATCATGAGGTGAATGATTCTAGGTATGAGTCATAGCATTGTATTTATGTTGCCTTATGGCAAGTCACGTGAGCACACCTAGTTTATCCCATGATGATGAGGACACTTGTGCATGTGAGAGCCCTGACGATGATTTGAGTGTTTCTAGTGAGTGTGAGAGTCATGGTGAGTTTGAAAGTGAGGGTAAAAGTGAACTCCAAAAAGCGTTCAGAGATTTATATGCCGAGACCTTAAAGAAGAAGAAGTTAAATAAGGAGTTAGGTCTTAAGGTGTTATATTTGGATAGAGAGATATAAGTTTTAAGGGAGTTTGAGGTGTCGACGAGTCAACTCGAGAAGGTAAAGGTTTATTTGAGTGAACAGTTGATTGTCGTGGGTAGAAAAAATAGTGAACTTGAAGCCCGTGTGTCCCAACTCTAGAGAGATATCGAACGTGATTGAGAGGTCAAGGTCACTATATAAGATACATCAAACAAGGTTAGAAAGTTGTTCCTCGGTCCTGCTTTGGATAAGATTGAGAGACTGGGAATAGGTTATGACGGTGCATCTACTTCCCATGTTGCACTCGAGTCGGTTCCTGAGTTTATGATAGATCCATATGGCACTCAACCCAATCCACTTAAGAGTCTGCTACCCGATAGGAGAGTGCGTCCTAAATATTTTGAGATAGGTGTTCCTAGGCCCGTGTATGTTTATAAACACTGCAAGAAGATAGTACACCTTAGGTAATTCTATTTTAAATTGGGTAGTGTCATATATAGTTTTGCCACGTGTTTCCACATACGCACCCACACTTGATACTTTTCCTACTCCGGGAAATTACATGAGAAAGTTTGCACATGTTCGAGAGCAAGTTAAGTTTTTGGTCAAAAGTTCACATGATTTGATGGATATTTTTCATAGGGTGTCACCACCTTTGGAAAACACCTCCGCAACTAACGATTGAGGTTTAGACTTCTATGCTAACATAGGATGATTTCATGATGATATTTTATACCTATTGCTAATGCGTGCCGCTTTTGTATTTATCTTTTCCACTATTAATATATTTTTTGAAAAACCCAAAAAAATTCTATTTTTTGAGAAAAAATTGACAAAGCCAAAAAAGATTTTATTTTGATAATTTTTTTTAAAAACACAAAAATATTTTGGTATTTTGTTCTACACCGTTTGTGAATGGACATTTAGGGTGTCCAAGTCACAGCATCATTCCATACCCAAGTGACTATTTGATAGTGATTTAAGACGCATCAACATTTCATTTTGTGTTTTACAATGTTTGTGGTCATTGAGATGTTATTAGTTGTTACTTACTACATATTTGACTCATGATATCCATTATTGTACACGTGCATAGATTTATTTGATTATTGTGCCTGTCTATCACATATTGGTTGAAATATTTTCATCTCAATCATGTCTTTAAAACGAACCATATGCGATAAAACTTGACAATGAAATTATTGCACGTAAGAACCGTTGTCCGTGAGGAATTTGTTTAAAATTTGAAAAAATAATGACTGAATATAGGAAAGGGTGTAATACCCCGTATTTTTATGCTATATTAATTTGGGGATTTATTAAAGTTAATGTGAATGAATTATTTAATAAAAATTCGGAAATTAATTAAGTTATAATTATTAACGTGACGAGAGTTAGTAATTATGGGAAATTTGTTGAATATTACTAACGAGCAAAGTAATATATTATATTGGTTATATTGAATGTCATGAGTGAGTTAAATGACAATTTTGGAAATTTAAGTCGGAACGTGCTCGTGTCGCGTCGGGACTAAATTTTGATAAATAAAAAGTGAATATTTTATAAGTTGCCCGTATGGTCGTTTTGAGTGTGCCAACGCGTCCGGAAGGGTCGAGATAGTCAAAAAAGTGTACCCGGGGGTGTAGTTTGGGTCTCGGGGCATTTTTAGGCCTAATTAGTAACCCGGGAGGGCATTTTGGTCATTTTACATTTATGGGTAATTAAACCCACGAAAATTAGAGGGACTATATATGATATTGAGGTTGTCACTTAGGGTTAGAAAATTCAGAACCCCAGAACATACATTGGAGAAGAGAGGAGAGAGCTCTCAAGGCAATTCAAGGCCAAAAAGCCACCCGTTTGCACCGCCATCACCGCCAACGCGTAGATCGCGAGACGAGAACACAACCATACCAAAATCAGCCGTAAATCAGAATACCAAAAATCCCAGGCAAGTGTTTATCTTGCTATTTTCGTTGGTGCAATTTCCATATTAGTTTAGGAATGATTAGGGATGAAATATATGGAAGAAAACCCAAATTTTGATAGGAATTTGCATGTAGTAAAGACTTAAACCTTATTCTGGAAGTCTCTTGTGATGTAGAAAGATAACCCACGAAATTTTGTTGTAATTAAGAAAGAAATTCTGGGGTAAAACAGATTAGAACCATGATTTAGAGATTTTAGGGTTCTTGAAGTTGTGTATGAATTTTGGGTTGATAATTCATATTTAAATGATAGAAATACACATGCCTTACGTTAAAAACATCTGGTATATTGTTATAATGTTAGTAGTAGAATTTTTGGGACGTTTGGGTTTGGAAAATATATGGATTTGGATGAAGAAAAGTGGTAGAACCCGTAACTGCAATTCTGCAGAAATCGAAATACCTGCTTGATCGATCGATCGAGCCCAGAGCTTCGATCGATCGAAGGTTCGATCGATCGAGCCCCAAACCTCGATCGATCGACCCATCCTGGCAGACTCATGTTTCCCTTATTAATTATTTGAAATTCAATTTATCGTGAAATAATTCTTGAGTATTCTTAATAAAATGTTTTGGGAGATAGGAAAGACCAGTAGGACATATGAATAAGTGTTGGGAACTTTATTATAAGACGAGAATTTTGCTTTTGGGATAATTATATAATGAACGATGAAACTACGTATTTCAAGTGAGAGATTACGGCGAATAGCTACGATAGTGAATAGAGGTATACCTACTGAATTTTCTACTTGGAAGGATAGAGTCCACGAGTGTCACGTAATAAGTGAGAAAACTCTTCGAGTTAAGGTTAGAGATGAAACCTTATACGTAATACTAATAATGTGAAATTAAGGATAAATGTTATAATTATGGGTGACAAGAGGAACCTATATTAATATGATAAAAGTGGTATATTTATATGATTGCGTGTACATATATTATATACATGTGAAAAACATACCGCGCTACTTGTTATCCTTGAGGTTACCGCGCTGGGACAGTCTTATCTCGATGGGACCTTTATGGGGGATATTGACTTGTACCCTAGAAGATAGATATCCTTGGTACAGGCTATCGAATTGATAGTTCAGACGGTCCTAAGAGACGCGAGTATGTGCCATCCTCTTAGAGACTTGGAATCTATGCTTCGCCTCGATATTGTTTGTGTATGTGTTAATACAGTTCGAGAGTGATTCCGAATTTGTATTCCCCTTGATATGAGTGGTATGGGGTTTGGATAGTAGAAGTATGCACGCACCATAGTTTTATTTGGGGTGCTGTTATTTTATATATATTATACGAGTAGTTAATATATATATGAAATTCTGAAATCTAGAACTCCCTACTGTGATGTGTTATGTAGGAAATGGTTGATGACTCAAATGGTAAATACTTGTTTTGAGAAAGTATAATATGACACTGGAAAACTTTATTGATTTTATAAAGTTAAAATGGAGAACTTTGGTTACTAATTGAAATACCCTTTTCAAAAATGGAATCGTTAAATGTTGAATCTTACGAGTAATCTAAGATAAGTTAAATCATTGGGAAGATTAGTGCGATAAATGATAAGACAAACCGTCGGGAAGGTTAGTGCGATAGGTGTGCACATTAGAAGAGAGGTGAGGATTTCTCAAGAGAGTGTCGCACTAATATGTTGTTGCATTGGCTTGTATCAATTTAAATACTTGCTAAACGTATTTTAAATCAAACACACTTTCGGGATCTGACCCGTTTTTCTCTCTCTCTCTCTCTTGTATATATATGTATGTATTACAGGTGCCCAGCCACAGGGGCATCTTGCTTAGGATCTCTTGGAAGGAGCGCGCTGCAGCTTTGGTGGGAGTTGCAGGTCTCTTGATTAGACGACTTCGTTCATTCGGATCCACTCTTAGTACTTTCATTTAGTTGGGCATGTGTAGCTCTTTCCATTATTCCGTTGTTATTGGACATTTGTATTTCAGTTATTTCCAGTGTTGTTACTATGGGATTTATTCAGTTTGGATGTGTGACTTTAGATTTCGTATGTTGACATTCAATTTACGAATGTATTAAATTAATTGGACTATGTTGCAGAAATTTAATGTGGTGTGATTCTTACTTATTGAATGTTGTTAATAAAATAAATGATTTTCTTTAAATAAAAGTTGGAAAGTATGTATGAAAAATGGTTTTGACACTTAGCTTAATTATTTAGGGTGTTAAATTGGAAAATTTATTCTTATCGACAGTGATGCAGAGAATGAACCAACTGTTTACCTTGATTTAATTTACTAAAGGAGTGATCGCCCGGTATTTAATTAGGCGGGGTGTCACAGGTGGAATCAGAGCATCAGGTTCTAGTGTCCATAGGATCTGTACGACTTATTTTCGCTTTCAGCTTAACGTTATTGCTATTGAGCCCTATTTCTAGGATTGTTGTACTCTTGTTTTACGTTTAAGTCTTTAGCTATTTGAGATTTGATAATAACTATAGACTAATAAACTTCTTCACGTTTCAGATGCCTCCGAGACGTGCTCCGAAGGATAGGCGTGCCCAGGCCGAACAGCCAGCAGTTCCGGCACAAGGCACAATGAATGCAAATGAAGTAGCCGCCATTATTGCTCAGGCGGTGAATGCCGCACTAGCGGTGGTTCAGTAGGCTCCACCCAAGGTTCAGGAAGTGGCGCCAGTACCAGCACAGCTTCCATCTGTATGGGAGAGGGTTCGGGATGCTTTTCAAAAAGCGCATCCCCCTGAGTTCTCAAGTAGCTCCGATATTGTCACAGTTAGCCAATGGAAGAAAGACATCCAACGGCACCTCTGTATGTATGAGTGCACTGATGTGCAAAAGCAGTTATTGTCTTCCTTTAAGCTGGTGGGAGCCGCTTTGCAGTGGTGGGAGTCCACTACCACATTAGAGGAGAGGGACACAATCCCTATTCAGTCATTTTGGGAGCGGTTTGACCGCAAGTATTTTCCACCCGCCGTGCAGACTGAGATGATGCGGAGATTACTGAATCTGAAGCAGGAGAGTCTTACCGTAGCAGAGTATGAGGAGGAGTTCACGAGACTTCTCACCATTGTGCCAGAGGAGGCACCTACTGAGAGCAAAAAGATTTTGCTGTTTGTCGATGGGTTAGCTTGAAGGATCCGTCAGCACCTTATTGGGAATTTATCCCTCAGTAATTTCATTGATGTACTCAATGCCGCATTGCTACATTGCCACGATCACCGCTTCCATCTGCAGGGAAGCAAGAGAGCAGGAGAGTCCAGCCAGCAGGGCAGGACCGGGGGTAATAGTGCCAGTGGGGCACCATCTCATGGACAGACTCGTCAGCACGAGCAGAGTTCCCATCAGGGGGACCCTGCTAAGCGATTCCGTTCAGGTGATTCTAGGCAGGGATATGGGGGCTATAGGCAGGTCCAGCAGGGCCAGCCTAATCAGTAGGGCCAGCAGGGACAGCAACAGGGCCAGCAGCGTGCTAATCAGGGCCAACAGGGCCAGGGGCGAGGAGGTAACGGCCAGCAGGGTCGTGGTCAGCAGGGACAGAGGGGAGGCAACTTCAAGGGCCGATGTTTTGGATGTGGTAGACACGGCCATAGGCTCCAGGATTATCGGGAGGGAGATAGGGCCCCACAGCAGCAGGGTGCCCGTAATGAGCCACAGAGACCACTTTTTTCGGCTGCACTCCCAGCTCCAGCCCAGGTGCCAGCCCTACCAGCCGTTCCAGCAGCTCCAGTGCAGCAGGGGCAGTTACAATACGGACGTGTCTATAACGTCCACCAGGCACCACCCGCGATTGAGGGTATGTTTCCTATCCATGGTACTATGGGTCGGGTTTTGTTTGATACGAGGGCAACGCATTATTTTATAGCTACGCATTTTGCGAAGGCCTTAGGGTTGTTAGCCACAGCAGAGAGCACAGTGACGTGTGTGGACTCACCACTGGGGAGTGGGTCACTTATTTTCTTTATATGCCGAGGAGTGGGGGTAGAGATTGGTAGCTTGGTATTACCTGCAGACATGTTAGTCTTAGACATGCACGAGCATGATGTGATTATTGGTATGGATTGGCTCGCAGCTTATAGAGCCATGATTGATTGCTTCGGTGGGAGCATTGTTTTGGCCATTCCGGGGCAAGAGATGTTTGTAGTGGCGATGCCTCGCCCAGCGGGAGGCTCGACCGCTCATTTGTATTACATAGAGGAGGATACCTCTAAGGAGGTTGTGATTCCCTTAGATTCGATCCCAGTTGTCAGGGAGTATTCTGATGTGTTTCAGGAAATACCAGGCCTACCCCCCGTTCGAGAGATAGACTTTGTCATAGATTTATTTCCAGATACGAGACCTATAGCACGTGCCCCGTACCGTATGGCTCCGGCAGAGATGCGAGAGTTACGAGATTAAATAGAGCAGCTGTTAGGTCAGGGCTTCATTCGCAGGAGTACCTCACCTTGGGGCGCTCCAGTTTTGTTTGTGAAGAAGAGAGAGGGTTCACTGAGGTTATGTGTGGACTACCGGGAGCTGAACAAGGTCACGATACGGAATAAGTATCCGTTGCCTCGAATCGATGACCTGTTCGACCAGTTGAGGGGAGAAACTTTCTTTTCGAAGATAGATCTGAGGTCGGGGTACCATCAGCTACGTATTAGGGAGCAGGATGTTTCGAAGACTACTTTATTGACGAGATATGGGTCTTATGAGTTTCGGGTGATGCCGTTCGGACTCACAAATGCTCCAGCCGTTTTCATGGACTTGATGAACCGAGTATTCAGAGAGTTCTTGGATCAGTTTGTCATCGTTTTCATATATGACATTTTGATATATTCACACTCCGAGGAGGAGCATGCCGAGCACTTGAGGCAGGTTCTTCAGACTCTATGAGAGCATCAGTTGTATGCTAAGTACGAGAAGTGCGGATTCTGGTTGCGAGAGGTACAGTTCTTGGGGCATGTTATTTCTGAGCAGGGGATAACAGTTGACCCGAGTAAAGTATCAGCGGTGAGGGAGTGGGGACAGCCCACGACACCGACGGAAGTGCGTAGTTTCTTGGGGTTAGCTGGTTACTACTGGAGATTCATTCGGGGATTATCCAAAATAGCGGGTCATTTGACGAATCTGACTCGCAAGGGAGTACCATATATTTGGGATGACGCTTGTCAGTTGGCTTTCGACGAGCTGAAAGACAAGCTTACTTCAGCGCCAGTCCTTGATTTACCGAAGCCGGGTGCGGAGTACCTGGTTTACACCGATGCCTCTTTACGGGAACTTGGGGGAGTACTTCAGCAGGAAGAGAAGGCTATAGCTTTTGCCTCCCGTAAGCTTAAGCCGCATGAGAAGAATTACCCCACCCACGACCTGGAGTTAGCAGCGGTCGTCTTTGCATTGAGGATATGGAGACACTATTTGTTGGGAGAGAAATATTATTTGTTCACAGACCACAAGTCGTTGCAATACCTATTCACTCAGCGAGAGCTGAATATGCGTCAGCGCAGATGGCTAGAGTTTGTGAAGGACTACTAGTTCGATATACAGTATCATCCGGGGAAGGCCAACGTAGTTGCTGATGCGTTGAGTCGTAGACCGGTAGACGAAGTAGCAGACGTCTGGAAAGCAAAGTGGAAGGAGTTAGGCCACCAGGACACAATAGCCCGTTCCTTCATATCTGTTATGACAATCACACCCGAGATTGTTATGAGGGTAATACAGGCCCAGACCACAGACCCATTTTGCCAGGAGCAGATTGTACGACTTTTAGCCGAGGGTGCTGAGTCTTATTCTGTTAGTTCTGATGGGGGTTTGAGGTTTAATGGGAGATTGGTGGTTCCAGAAGGAGCAGAATTACGTCATGCAGTGATGACCCAGTCTCACGGGTCCCGATTTGCAGTACATCCTGGAGGAGATAAGATGTACCAGGATATGAGGAGGTAATACTGGTGGAGTGGGATGAAGAAGGACATTGCTGAGTTCGTGTCCAAGTGTTCTACCTGCCAGCTGGTGAAGGTGGACCATCAGAAACCGTCAGGATTGCTTCAGCCATTGGAAGTACCCGCGTGGAAGTGGGAGAGTATTTTCATGGATTTTATTACAGGGTTGCCTACATCACAGAGGGGCCACGATTCTATATGGGTGATTGTAGACCGTTTGACTAAGGTGGCTCATTTTCTGCCGGTGCTGACAGATTACACCATGGGTCAGTATGCTCAGTTGTTCATCGCTGAGATTATCAGATTACACGGGGTGCCCCTGAATATTGTGTCAGATAGGGACAAGATTTTCATGCCACGTTTTTGGGAAAGCTTTCAGGAGGCTATGGGTACTGAGTTGAGGTTGAGTTCAGCTTATCACCCACAGACAGATGGACAGATAGAGCGTACTAATCAGATGTTGGAGGATATACTACGCATGTGTATTCTTGATTTTGGAGGAGGTTGGGAGCCACATCTTCCACTGGTAGAGTTTGCTTATAATAACTCTTATCATTTCACGATTGGTATGGCTCCATTTGAGGCTTTGTATGGCAGGCCTTGTCGTTCCCCAGCTTGTTGGCTCGAAGTGGGGGATAACAAGTTGCTAGGACCAGAGGTGATTCAGGAGACCTCCACGAGGATTGAGATGATCAGGAATCGCATTCGAGTAGCCCAGGACAGGCAGAAGAGCTATGCCGATGTGAAACGGTTCTTCCGAGAGTTTAGTGTGGGGGACCAAGTGTTATTGCGTGTATCTCCTATGAAGGGAGTGATGAGGTTCGGGAAGAAGGGGAAGTTGGGTCCGAGGTACGTGGGACCATTTCCCATCATCGAGAGGATTGGGCCGATTGCATACAGGTTGGGACTGCCAGAACATTTACATCGCATCCACGATGTACTCCACATCTCGTCGTTGAGACGATATCTTCGGGATGATATGGCCCATACTCACATTGCGATAGATGAGATCGACTTACAGCCTGATAGATCTTACGAGGAGAGACCGGTGGCTATCCTAGACTATAGTGAGAGGATATTGAGGTCGAAGATAGTTCCACTTGTGCGGGTCCAGTGGGAGCATCATAATGTGGAGGAATCCACTTGGGAGCGTGAGGCAGATATACGCGAGAGATATCCAGAGTTATTTTTACCAGGTATGCCTTATTTTTCGAATTTCGGGACGAAATTCCGTTATTCGGGGGGAAGTATGTAATACCCCGTATTTTTATGCTATATTAATTTGGGGATTTATTAAAGTTAATGTGAATGAAATATTTAATAAAAATCCGAAAATTAATTATGTTATAATTATTAACGTGACGAGAGTTAGTAATTATGGGAAATTTGTTGAATATTACTAATGAGCAAAGTAATATATTATATTGGTTATATTGAATGTCATGAGTGAGTTAAATGACAATTTTGGAAATTTAAGTCGGAACGTGCTCGTGTCGCGTCGGGACTAAATTTTGATAAATAAAAAGTGAATATTTTATAAGTTGCCCGTATGGTCATTTTGAGTGCGCCAACGCGTCCGAAAGGGTCGAGATAGTCAGAAAAGTGTACCCGGGGGTGTAGTTTGGGTCTCGGGGCATTTTTAGGCCTAATTAGTAACCCGGGAGGGCATTTTGGTCATTTTACATTTATGGGTAATTAAACCCACGAAAATTAGAGGGACTATATCTGATATTGAGGTTGTCACTTAGGGTTAGAAAATTCAGAACCCCAGAACATCCATTGGAGAAGAGAGGAGAGAGCTCTCAAGGCAATTCAAGGCCAAAAAGCCACCCGTTTGCACCGCCGTCACCGCCAACACGTAGATCGCGAGACGAGGAACGCAACCATACCAAAATCAGTCGTAAATCAGAATACCAAAAATCCCAGGCAAGTGTTTATCTTGCTATTTTCGTTGGTGCAATTTCCATATTAGTTTAGGAATGATTAGGGATGAAATATATGGAAGAAAACCCAAATTTTGATAGGAATTTGCATGTAGTAAAGACTTAAACCTTATTCTGGAAGTCTCTTGTGATGTAGAAAGATAACCCACGAAATTTTGTTGTAATTAAGAAAGAAATTCTGGGGTAAAACAGATTAGAAACATGATTTAGAGATTTTAGGGTTCTTGAAGTTGTGTATGAATTTTGGGTTGATAATTCATATTTAAATGATAGAAATACACATGCCTTACGTTAAAAACATCTGGTATATTGTTATAATGTTAGTAGTAGAATTTTTGGGACGTTTGGGTTTGGAAAATATATGGATTTGGATGAAGAAAAGTGGTAGAACCCGTAACTGCAATTCTGCAGAAATCGAAATACCTGCTTGATCGATCGATCGAGCCCAGAGCTTCGATCGATCGAAGGTTCGATCGATCGAGCCCCAGACCTCGATCGATCGACCCATCCTGACAGACTCATGTTTCCCTTATTAATTATTTGAAATTCAATTTATCGTGAAATAATTCTTGAGTATTCTTAATAAAATGTTTTGGGAGATAGGAAAGACCAGTAGGACATATGAATAAGTGTTGGGAACTTTATTATAAGACGAGAATTTTGCTTTTGGGATAATTATATAATGAACGATGAAACTACGTATTTCAAGTGAGAGATTACGGCGAATAGCTACGATAGTGAATAGAGGTATACCTACTGAATTTTCTACTTGGAAGGATAGAGTCCACGAGTGTCACGTAATAAGTGAGAAAACTCTTCGAGTTAAGGTTAGAGATGAAACCTTATACGTAATACTAATAATGTGAAATTAAGGATAAATGTTATAATTATGGGTGACGAGAGGAACCTATATTAATATGATAAAAGTGGTATATTTATATGATTGCGTGTACATATATTATATACATGTGAAAAACATACCGCGCTACTTGTTATCCTTGAGGTTACCGCGCTGGGACAGTCTTATCTCGATGGGACCTTTATGGGGGATATTGACTTGTACCCTAGAAGATAGATATCCTTGGTACAGGCTATCGAATTGATAGTTCAGACGGTCCTAAGAGACGCGAGTATGTGCCATCCTCTTAGAGACTTGGAATCTATGCTTCGCCTCGATATTGTTTGTGTATGTGTTAATACAGTTCGAGAGTGATTCCGAATTTGTATTCCCCTTGATATGAGTGGTATGGGGTTTGGATAGTAGAAGTATGCACGCACCATAGTTTTATTTGGGGTGCTGTTATTTTATATATATTATACGAGTAGTTAATATATATATGAAATTCTGAAATCTAGAACAGCCTATTGTGATGTGTTATGTAGGACATGGTTGATGACTCAAATGGTAAATACTTGTTTTGAGAAAGTATAATATGACACTGGAAAACTTTATTGATTTTATAAAGTTAAAATGGAGAACTTTGGTTACTAATTGAAATACCCTTTTCAAAAATGGAATCGTTAAATGTTGAATCTTACTAGTAATCTAAGATAAGTTAAATCATTGGGAAGATTAGTGAGATAAATGATAAGACAAACCGTCGGGAAGGTTAGTGCGATAGGTGTGCACATTAGAAGAGAGGTGAGAATTTATCAAGAGAGTGTCGCCCTAATATGTTGTTGCATTGGCCTGTATCAATTTAAATACTTGCTAAACGTATTTTAAATCAAACACACTTTCGGGCTCTGACCCGTTTCTCTCTCTCTCTCTCTCTCTCTCTCTCTCTCTTGTATATATATGTATGTATTACAGATGCCCAGCCACAGGGGCGTCTTGCTTAGGATCCCTTGGAAGGAACGCGCTGCAGCTTAGGTGGGAGTTGCAGGTCTCTTGATTAGACGACTTCGTTCATTCGGATCCACTCTTAATACTTTCATTTAGTTGTGCATGTGTAGCTCTTTCCATTATTCCGTTGTTATTGGACATTTGTATTTCAGTTATTTCCAGTGTTGTTACTATGGGATTTATTCAGTTTGGATGTGTGACTTTAGATTTCGTATGTTGACATTCGATTTACGAATGTATTAAATTAATTGGACTATGTTGCAGAAATTTAATGTGGTGTGATTCTTACTTATTGAATGATGTTAATAAAATAAATGATTTTCTTTAAATAAAAGTTGGAAAGTATGTATGAAAAATGGTTTTGACACTTAGCTTAATTATTTAGGGTGTTAAATTGGAAAATTTATTTTTATCGACAGTGATGCAGAGAATGAACCAACTGTTTACCTTGATTTAATTTAATAATGGAGTGATCGCCCGGTATTTAATTAGGCGGGGTGTCACAAAGGGTTGCGCATTAATACTAATTTATGAAGAGCTCGAGAAAAAATTAAGGTAATAAAAAGATAAATATGCCAAAAAGGGGCCATTAGGATTTAGATCACCTCAATAGAAAAATAAAAGATTATTATCTATGAGGGTGTTTGGTTAGAAATAAAACAACGGGTTTGCACGTCTTGACAAAGTCTTTAAAAAGCATTACATAGTTTTAGACGTTATTGGTGTGAAAATCAGTCCTGACTTTGATGCGTTGATTAGAATTATTCGACGTCATTTAAATTTACATTTTGACACCTAAGGACGATTTTGAGTTCATTCGTGCACGTGTTATGTTTGACAATATTGATTTTCCTATTGAATTTTTTCACACTCATTCATTCTGTATCCACGATTTGGTTGTCTTAGTGTAAATTCATGGTGTGTATTGTTTGTGTAAATTTTCTTTGCATGAAATACTTGAAAAAACAAAAAGAGATTGTGAAGGTTTTTGAGTTTATCTGTGCATGAGTGTCATCGTTATATCTTTACTATGCTTATCGTGACACTCCGTGATTATTTTTTGTTTATTCTTTTCATTGTCTCTTTCGGACAAATAAAAAGGGGGAGAACGAATTATGCATTATGGAGGAGTCAGAGTTTGAATTATGGGGGAGATTTGAGATTTTCTTGTCTTAATTTTATTTATATTTATCTCATTTCAAACTCGATACGTCACGAAGGTATTTGTTTCCTATCTCACGTGTGGGTACAAATTTTGAGGATCTTCACTTTCCACACCCTGATGATGACAGAGAAACATTGGAGATTTGAAGATATCAAAGTTGAAGATTTTTGAAGAATTTGAAGACTTGCATTTTTAGTACCTTTTTGTCTTTTTGGTTGCATAAGAGGGTATTAGATTTGTATATGATTTTTTCTTGTTTTTATAATTCCCATGTTTTCATTTTGTGCCAACATAGACATAGGGGGATATTTGTATGGGTATCATTTCCATAGTCCGTACTTTACATGGGATATGTTGTATAATGCTACACCTGTCAAGAAGTTCGAGTTCATACATTCAAAATGACGAATCCGAATTTCAAGAAAATTTCAACATTTGCAAGACATGAAGTACAAATTTCATAAAACGTGTTTAAATTTTGTAAAATGATTTACTTTAAGTGTTGGGATATTTTCGAAACTGTTTTTAACAAGCTGATCGTTTTTTCTAAGGCAAAATTAATTTTTCAAGACCTATAAGCGAAGTTTTAAAATAATTTTTTTGGCGCTCCAGTAGTTCAAACGACAAGGCACTGTCGTTTAAACGACATACAAAGTCGTTCAATTGACTTCATCTAACGACATTAGATGTCATTTGAAGGGTCGTTTCTTTAATGCATTGAACGACAACATACTATTTTGGTTTTCATTTGGTTGTTCCTTCCTAGATCTAACGACATACGATGTTGTTCAAACGACCCGCCAACCCAAGATTTTTATAAATGCCAGCTTTAGAATACTTTTTCATTAAGACTTTTTAATACACGAGACTGCTTCCCCGCAGAATTTTTAGTCTTTATTTTTAAAGGTTTTTATGTGTTTTTATTCACACCAAATCAATCCTAATCCTCTGTGAATATTTTTGGGAACCTAAAATACTTCTGTTGAAGTTTGATCTTATGGAGTGCCATCTCTACTGCTGGATTCCTAGCTCTTAAGGGGGTTATTGGCTGACGACTACAGTCAGTTGGGAATACTCGAGGGTGTTTCTTACTGAAGAGAGATGCGGTTCATGTGGGGTCTTACTGAAGTCTATTGACGATTTCTAGGTTATGGTCTATGTTAATTTTCTGCGTTAAATTCATTACAGATTTCTGTAAGTGTATTGTACATTACGATTCGCCAATATTTATAGAAATAAAGGTTTTACCCTTTCGTTGGATTTTTCCTGAATTCGTTTATCCAGCAATTTGTGATTGTTTGTGATGGCATGATTATTCACATAGATGCATGATTTGGGTTTAAATAAAATTGGAATCAATTTGGATCAAAGATTGACTCTTATTAAATAAGTTTGAAATTAGAAATTTGTGAATCAAATTGATAATCGATATCACTGTATTTACATCTATGAGAGTATCTGTTCGGTTGTTAAGGTCGTCTGGTATTAGTATACAAATAATAACTCAACTTACTTTTAAAAGGCACTTATTACACTTAACACGAATAATTCAACCGCCTTTCAAATTGTATTTATTGTAATTAACACCTCTAATACTATCGTATTTGAGGTATAAGATCATCATTTGTTCAGAAAAAGTACTACTTTAACTGAAATTTCCCTAATACCCACGCCAACCCACTTTAGTATTTCTTTGGAAACCACCTTGTAAAATACGCACATTCAGTGTTAAAAAATATGTGTTTCCTTTATAAAGCCATCTACATCACACACTTGTGTTAGTTATGGATTTAAACCATCTTAGGTTACTTGATTACCCATTAACCACCTCACTTGTGACATTAACTCGTGCTTCACTTGGACTTAGTCATTTTCGTAATTCTTGTTCAAATCACCTTTTCAAACTGGAACGTTTATCAATTTCATTTCATAAAAGGTTGCCTTTCCTTATTTTCTTAGCACAACCAATTTACTTATCATGTTAATGTTCTCGCAAATGATTTTGGGTCTTTCACCCTGAGACTCCAAGTGCTTCTTATTTTTTTTTTTGTTCTTTCGAGTTTCCGTTATCACATGTTTTAACACTTTTTCATGTCCACGTTATTTAACTTTTACCGGCTGAAGCCAAAACCCTAAGGCTACACCCCACATTTATGTTATACTTTAGTAAATCACCATTTCATGTCCTTTATACATTTATGTTGACTTCATTCTGAAAATCACTCTCGTTGAGGACTATATTGTGTAACACCCTTTTTCAACATTTTTATATCATAATTTTTTTTTACTTTCCATAAAATTACCATTTTACTGTAACACCCCGTATTTTCTGAGAATTTAGAATTTAATGAATTCAAGTATCTTTTTTAATTACACTTGTGTCGTGATTTAATTGAATTATATATCATGTGTTTATTAAATATAGATCGGGAGATATTATGATTAATATTTATGGAATAAATTTACTAAGCGTTTAATAAATAACATGTGAAAACTATTATACGTCATAGCGAGTGATATCGACGGAATTATGTTACACCTCAATTGGGAGTCGCATATAGACTATATTAAGGTTGAGATAGGAAATTTATGTAGACTGACTCGGGTGGCGATTCTGAGGTCACAATTGATCCCAAATGGATCGAAACAGGTGGAATAGTATACCCGGGTGTAGTAATTAGGTCTCGGAGCGTTTTTAGACCAACCCATCACTATTTAAGAGCATTGTGGTCATTTGCAAGTTTAGGGTTGAGAGAACTCCGAATTTTGGAGTTATATATCAACCGTTTTGGGTTTAGAGGTTAGGGTTACAAACTTAAGAGAGAAGGGAGTCCATAGGAGAGGATAAAGGGTCTTCTTGGGCCATTCCACACCGTACTTCATCACCGACGTCATCAGAATCAAGGTCGGAGCAAGAAAAGAACAACTCGAACATCAAACAATGAAAATCATATCTACAAACAAAAGGCAAGTGTTTAAACTTGCAATTCTTTTGAAACACTTATAATACCCATGATAGTGTTGGGTTAAGATTGGATGAAGACGTGATTTTGGAATGTATTTGAAGGGTTTAATTCATGCTTTGTTGGGAATCATACTGGAATCTATCCTCCTGAGATTTATAATTCAAAATTTGATGTTTAAGACGCATAAAGATGGAATCTTATTAGGTTCTATGCCGAAGAATATGAATTTTGAATAACTTGGGGGTTGATAGATTAACACAAGATGATAATCTACTGGAATTTTTTAGGTTACTTTAAACTTACGCCATTTTAATTGTGCTTAGAATTATAGTACGAGCCATATATTTCAGGAACTATATAGGTCTTATCTTTCCAATGAGCTTTAAATGAGGTCATTTGAGTTATGTAGAGGGAGAAATCGCAATTTTACTACAAGGTGTTTAATTTGTTATAATAGTTACAACTCGATTTGGTTACCCAAAGTTCACCAGTTTCTCTTGTTTATTCCCAAAATTGTGACTTTTGATCAAGATACTTTTTGGGTTATGGTTTAAACTATGGGTAGGGACCTATCAAATTTCAGTAGACTATGGTAAGGTTAGGGCTTAGCCAAAGCAGAGGATTTAAGGCTTGAACCTTTTGGGCATAATGTGTAGTTGAAGAAATTTTGGGAATTAGAACGGGTTACAGGGATCTTGAGTAAAACCAAGTTATAAACCAGTAGGATAGAGATATCTTATCTACTGACTTTAATTAAGGGGTAACTAGGTGTGACACCCCGACTAATTAAATACCGGGTAGCTACTCCTTTTGTTCAAATTAATTCAAAGTGTCAAGTTGGTTCAGTTCATAGCATCACTGTCGAAAAATGTTTTTAACAATTACTAGCCACCTAATATTTAAAAAGTGAGTTGTCAATTTTAATTAAATCCGATTAACATACAATAAGTATTCAATTTTGAAATAATGGTATCACGACCACATTATGGTCACATTACAATAATAAAGGAATAACTAAATCTGGAAGAACACTCCTCGAAAATAATCCGAAATACTGAATACAAAGTTTGAATCATAAATTAATTACATCCAATACTGAAACGAAACTGAATAAATAAGATGTCTCTAAAAGAAATGGGGCGACATGCCCTACAGATGAGTAAATCTAAAATAGAGTCAAGATAGAAAGTGGAGGCGTCTACTGTCGAGGTCCTGTAACTTCCACAACAGCTACAGCACGTCACCGGAATGGAACTCCTACGCTTGGTGTCCTTGTGGCTGGGCACCTAAAAGGTTTTTACAAGAAAATAGATTTGAAAGCAAACGGGTCAGAGCCCGATTGTGAAAACAGTTTAAAATACAGCAAGTGTTTAATACCATTAAACAGTTAATATAAAATACATGATAGTGCGTGCACTCACATGAGTTCCTCACCTCTCAACTAACTGTGCACTCCTATAGTACCCGTACCCGTTCTAGGTATTCCCATATCTAACTAGTCCAAGACACAATCTAACATTACTATACGATTTCTGATTCAATTCCCGACATCGTAATTTAAACAGAGAGTTTTATTTTTCTTCTTAGTTCTCAAAATTAGTAATACTAATCACTAAGGATTTTCCATTTTTAACTCTACAAAAATGTTGCTATTATTCACACTTACATTTATACAAGACCGTTAATTTTAATTAATAGTATATTTTTCTCATCATAAATATATAATACTGGCACCCCGAGACTAAGCTGCGATGCACACATACTCTTCTATCGAATCTCAGTACATCACGTACATAAGGACCACGTATTCCGAATCTCTTAGGAATCGCTTCGACAAATAACAAACACACATAATGGAGGCGAACATAGTTCACATCACATGGGTCACGCACATACCTACGCTTCCGTGATCAGCAGACTTATTAACTCCGCAATAAGTCCTTCTCTGACCTATGTTCTCGAGGTACCAATCTAAATCCCCCCGTAGGCACACAAAGATTAGATGGCCCTGATCGAACGCCGACCTCCCGTGATAGCAAGTATGGTAGGTATGTTATACACAGATAATCACATATACTAAGCTTTCGCACATCTTAGATATCTCATAATATTAATAGAGGTATATTTTACACTCCTATACCGTCATTAGATGTGGCACGTTTACAAATCCCCGAATAATATACATTAAAAGTTGTCAACCCTTCTCACGTCGTAATTTTAGGTACTTATTTCCTAACTCATAAATGTCATCAGATTTACTACAAAATTCTAAGTTTTACTCCTCAACGTACTCAAATCTCACAACTATACCCACTGGTCAACCCGAAAAGGTTACCACTCAATTAAATAAGTCTACTGGAAGTTTGAAATAAAATCAGGCCTAAAAAGGCCATTCTGTCAACTCGTTAGAAATCTCGTTCGAACGAGGTTGTTCGAACGAGGGTCATTCGAACGAAGTCTTCGAACGAACTCTTTATAAGGGATACTGTCATCTCATTAGAAGCTCATTCGAACGAGGTCATTCGAACGACCTGGGCAGGTCTTCTAACGAGATGGCAGAATACGCCCATAAATTTTCCAACTCGTTTTTCTTCATTTTTCTCTTCTTTAAATCCATCCTAAGATCATCCCAATAACGTTTTAATGTTCATAAACTACTCTAAGTTCTCCTAGGTCACTTCTTAACATATTTTTGGGGTCAAATCCTCCTAATCAACATGCAATTATCATAAATCCCCAAATTTTACCCCAAACCCTATGAACATGAACCCAGAATTTTATTGTGCCTAATTACTCATCATAAATATGTTTTTAAATCATCAAAGTTAAGTTTTTGGATACCAAATTCTTCCATAGTCATTCTACATGCAATCTCTAACCCAACTTTAGAGTTTCTATAACAATTTCATTAGGTTTTCTTCAAAACTTTCAAGGTAAAAACAGTTTCTACACTAAACATGGAAGAAATATTCAATGAACTTAATAATATCAAATCACTTGCCTTAAATCCGATGTTGTGATTCGTTGTTGATGATCAAGGTTGGCTCTCTCTTCTTTCCGAACACAAATCCCTTTCAAAATGATGGTGTGGAGATGGTTTGGCTTAGATCATCCTTTAACCTCTCTTCTAACTTCTCTCAAAAACCTCCGTAGCCCACTCTCTCACTTTTAGATGATAATGGCCTTAGTGGAACTTTTATTAATATCTAAATTAACTCTCAAATTCGTGGGTTTTAATCACCTAATTTTTGAAATTACCAAATTACCCTTCTAGGTTGCCGGTTTGGCCTAAAAATGCCCCGGGACCCAAACTAAACTCCCGGCTAGTGTTTTCTGACTATTTTGAGCGTTCCGGATGCGTTGGCCCACTCAAAATGATCATTCGGTTGATAAAAATATAATTTAATTTTTAATTTAAATAAATTCATTCCTGACGCGATTCACACGCGTGTTCCAAACTAAATTTCCCAAATTATCGTATTTCTGCCTCGTGACAATTTAAATATTTTCAATACTCACATATTACCATATATACTCATAAATATTCAATTTTAACATCATAATCAAATACCAACTCACATCTCGCTAGTATTTATATCCGGATTAATTCCCAATTAATTCTCATTTAATTCAATCAATCCCTTAAATAAAAATCAATAAAATTACGGGGTATTACACTAGGACCTTTCGTGTAGTGCGCGATACTCAAAAATATGTATATGAGAGGTTATTATGGTAAATTGATAGTACGTTAAGAATTTTAGAGTTATATACTACCTACGAAATATATTATAGGTTATGTGTATACCTATACTAGCTATATTGATAGGTTGTGTGTATACCTATACTGGGCATGCTTATAGGTTGTGTGTGTGTGTATATATATATATATATATATATGTTGTGTGAATACCTATGATGTGATTTTCTATGTGTGTGAACATACCTACACTGCCTGCTATCTAGAGATTTCTGCGTAGAGGGCAAATCCACCTTGGTTATTCCAATGAGGTTTGGATTTGTGCCCCAAAACATGGGACTTAGGGCGGCTCATTATGTTCTGTGTATTAATGGGACTGGCAGATCATTTGGGTACGTTAGGTATGTGCGTTGCCAAAAGGCATAGAACCATGTTTGCCTCCATTGTGTGTTGATTGATTTTGGGATCGAGGAGGCATGCCGAACCAGTAGTCCTTGATTTGGTACGAGAGGTACATGAACTTGATAGCAGAGTATGCCCGCATAATGAGGGGACATTACGTGGATGCTATAGTTATATATATTATATGCGTGATAAATATATTCGAGTGTGATTTATTCTACTTACGTGCGATAGTAAAAGAGATAAATAGTGTATATCTAAAAGTAATATAAGTGTGGTGAAACTGAATTAATGGTGTTATAATAATGTGTGATTATTTTACTTGTGTGACAGTAGGAATATAGGTAATCTATATCTAAAATTGAATTAAGTATGTGAACCTTAATCAAAGTGATTCAATAATTATCTGTAGGAGATATTAGTTATTAATAGTACGCAGAGTATTGTATGGGAAGTACATGAGAGATAAACCATTTGTGGTTAGTTAGATACGGATGTCAAGTTAGGGTTGGTAGCATAGTTAGGTAGGACGCGTTAAGCATGCACAATAGATTAGAAGAACTCAAGGGAGTGTACACGGAACTAACATGTGTATCTAATAGCTGCTTTTAAATTGCAATTTAGATACTTGCTAAATATTTTTCAAAAGTTTTGGGCTCTAACCTGTATCAAATCTAATTTTTTTCAAAAACTTTTAAGTTTCTAGCCACAAGGATGCCAGACTTGATGATTCATTCTAGGGATGCGCAGCTGCAGCTTTTGTGACGTCACGTACAACTTGAGTGGACGCTTCGATTATTTCATTCCTGGATCAGGATTCGTGTTCAATATTTCATTTGGGCGTGTTGCCCCTTCATTTGACACATCCTTTAGTTTTTACCAGACGATGTATTTAGATTCAGTTTTATTTCAGTGGACTTATGGTTTGGACTTGATTGTGGGAACCGATGGTTTATTCAGTATTTGTTATTTATGTTTTTATCCTATGATGATTCAGACTTCCATTATTCATGTAAATGAATTGTATTAGTTTATTTCTGCATAGTACTATATGTTAGTGAAAGATAAATTTTGGCACCGGCTTAATTTAACATAGGTGGTTAGTATTTTAAAAAGTTTTCGACAGTGATTCTAAGAATGATCCAAATGAGATTCCTGTTTATTTTAATAAAGGATTGATCACCCGTTATTAAAGTAGGCGAGGTGTCACAGATGGTATCAGAGCATCAGTTCTAGAGTCCATAGGACCTGTGCGGCTTACTACGATTTCAGCGTTGCTTTTATTTAGTATAAATCCCAATACTTAGGATTGTTGTATCATAATGCGACTTATGTTCTCTTGTTATTAAGTATAGTTGATGCGAATCATATACAAATGCGGTTGAGCTTCGTACACCAACCAATATTGGATGACGAGCGAGGGTCGTTAGGAAGACTGTAGGAGGGGAGGCTCAACCGAAGACATAAAAGTATTATGGAAATGATAACCGCAATAGAATCACCACTGTTATTATTCGGGCAGTTAATGTCGGGATAACCGCTTGGGCGTAGAAATTTTCCACAAGTACCATAAATAGCAATCGGTGACACAACTTCAAACTCACCCAGTATAGTGGGGAAGGGAGAGAGTCGAAGAGGTTTTTGAAGGGCCATCGGCAAGAGTTCGGGGAAAGTGCAGAAGTGTGATAGGCCAATGGAAGAAGAATATCCTAAGATAATTATAGATGGTATAGTTCGATGACACTCTGGAATAAATGGTAGAATTTTTTTAACAATAGGAGCAGTGTTGTTGGATTGGGAGTCATTTAACCACCGATGAGAAGAGAGTTACCATTTTAATCGATTGTGAGACAGTATGTGCTTGTTTAGTAAGCTTCGTGCTAAATAAGGTGGTTACAAGGGAGAAATGATTCCTTAGGTTTAAAATGGACTCATGGGTAGAATACCCAAGCGTGGATGGTGAAATCTGGCTTGGATGACTGATCCTGATGTAGTCAAGGTCGTACTCTACAAGTTTACATGAATGGTGTTAGTGAGGCACCACAGGGGTACCCAATAGAGGAACCATTTAAATAATTCAAATTTATGAAAAATCCTACCAAGTGATGTGGATTCATTCGCGACCGTCAGAGCCAGTAGTGTGTTCCACATGGTCGATAGAGACAAGGGACCAACGAGGGTAGTAATCGGAGCTAAGGCTACCAGGTATGAGAGAAGGACAACCTGATATGGCCAGTGGGGCCAGAGAAAAGAGAATAACACAAAGAGGTGTATTATGTGTGAAGAGTAGGACCACATATATGGATCATGTCCGTAACGAGTTTGGGGACAGGAACGGGATGCCCAATAGGGGAAACATTTATAAAAAGTTTTTATATTGTCTTGGACGAGAGTGTTATGTCCAGGAAGTAGTTGGACTCCCTGTGCTATTTCCATTCGAAAGTGTGATCTTTATCCTAGGGTGAATGGGGTATGCTTTGTGTGACACGAGCAATTCACAGTATTTCGTAAGCACTAGAGTCGCGTGTGAGACAGGTTTAGTGGGTGTATCGTTCGTATTACTATTGTGTGCATATATTTTACCGTTTATTAGCACCTCTCTTTGGTTCTATCTGCAGGGAAGTGGATATAGTCATTGAGAGGATATGTTTTAGTGAATTTAATCATTTTATAGATGTGTTATGCGAGTATGATGTGTAATACCCCGCATTTTTATCGATATTTATTTATGGGATTAATTAAATTAAATGTGAATTAATTGAGAATTAATCCGGATAAAATACTAACGAGATGTGAGTTGGTATTTGATTATAATGTGTATATATGGCAATATATGAATATTAAAAATATTGAAATTGTCGCGAGGCTGAAATACGGCAATTTGGAAAATTTAATTGGGACGCGCGTGTCAGTCGCGTCGAGAATGAATTTATGAGATTTAAAGATAAATTATTTTTATTTTGACCAAATAGTCATTTTGAGTGCGCCAACGTGTCCGGAAGGGTCGAGATAGTCAAAAAACACTAGCCGGTGGTTTAATTTGGGTCCCGGGGCATTTTTAGGCCAACCGGCAACCCAAAAGGGTAGTTTGGTAATTTCGGAAATTTGGTAATTAAAACCCACGAAAATTAGACTTTAATTATAACTTATCATTAAACCCACTAACCCATTTTCAACCCTAATCTAAGTAGTGGGCTACGGGAGAAGTTAAGAAAATATAAAAACTTGCCAAAAACCAACCCCCACCTCCATTGTCATCTTGTGAGAAGAACTTGTAGAGAGAGAGAGAGAGAGGAATTCAACCATCTCCAACCAATAACAAATCTGAAGAACATAAGGCAAGTGATTTAGTTACAATTGATTCAATGAATGTGTTCTTCCATGTTTAGTGTAATTATCGAATTTTGTCTTGGAAGATTGATATGAACCCATGAATTTGAGGATTAAAACTATAAACCATGTTAGGAATTGCATGTAGACATATTCTGGATGAATTATGAATCCAAAATATAACCCTTGATGATCTAAAAACGAATTTAAGAAAAGAATTATTATTGTTCTTGAAAGAAATAGAAAACTAGGGTTCTTGATGAAGTTTTGATCCAAATAAAGCCCTTGGTTGATGATTTATTGGTTTTAGAACGTTAACAATGTTGTAGGATGGTTGTATGATTATATTATAACGTTACATTAGAGTTTCATGCATTATAATGGAATTTTGGGGCGAAACTTGGACTGCAAAACAAAGCAGTCCGTAGCATTACTGGTGCGCTCGATCGATCGACATTCATAGGTCGATCGATAGATCACCATCGATCGATCGAACATACAAGGTCGATCGATCGACCTTCCCAGAATGAGTAAAATCTTCCCATTTAAAATTTTAAGGATGTTAACCCTAGAAAATTATTGATGGAGACTTTGTGAGTATTCTTAGACTTAAGGAAGACCAGTAGGTATGATTGTGAAATCGGACCTTAATTAAGATTTTAATTTGGGATAGTTGTCTAAAATCCAATAAAGCTTGACGAGTGAGATAATATTAGGGTTAAAGGAGTAAATTCGAATGATTTGATGAAATGAGGTTGTGGCAGAAATAATGACCTTAAGAATAATGAAATTAAATGTGAAAATAATAGGAGACTTAGTAACCTCTTTGAGATAGGTTTTAAGTATAAGAAACTAGGATGTGAGATGTGTCGACAGTCTACATTATATATTATCGGAAGACTTAAAATGCATAAAATTGGAATAATGGTAAAGGGATGTAGAATATACATTTATTAATAGTAAGATATCTAAGACGTGTGAATGCTTAGTATATGACTTATGTGTATGACATACCTACCATATTTGCTATCACGGAGGTCGTCGTTCGTGTTGGGCCAACTAATCTTTGTGTGCCTACGGGGGGATTTAGATTGGTACCTTAAGAACATAATACTAGAATGACTTATTTGTGAGTTAATAAGTCAGCTGACTATGGAGCGTAGGTATGTACGTGACCCATGGATATGTTGAATTATGTTCGCCTCCATTTTTGTGTGTTATGCTTATTCTAACAATTCCTGAGAGATTCGGAATTTGTAATCCTTATGTACGTGATGTACCGGGATGAGATAGCAGAGTATGTGCACCGTAGCCTAGACTAGGGGTGCCTATAATGTATATTTATGATGTGAATAATATACAACTAATGTTCAATGAAATACTTAGTAAAGTAACGATGTGTATACTTGTGCTATTTTAATAGAAATTAAAATGAGAACTCCACATAATAAAAGGTTGTTATTAGGGAATTAAGGCACATACATGGTATACTTTAATGACATGAATAAACCCTTAAACCTAGAAAGTGAAGCCAGGTTTTGTATTAGACTAGTTAGTTAGAAGCATAACTAGCACGGGCTATGGATGCGTTAGGAGTGCACATTAGTTGAGAGGTGAGGAGCTCATGTGAGTGCACGTCCTAACATATATTTTGCATTCATTGTTTTAATGTTATTAAAGCACTTGCTGTTTTTAAAATACTCTCCACTTTTGGGCTCTAACCCGTTTGCTTTCAAATCTATTTTTTGTAAAAACCTTTTAGGTGCCCAGCCACAAGGACACCATGCATAGTATTTCCATTCAGGTGACGAGTTGTAGCTGCTGTGGAAGTTACAGGGCATTAATAGTAGACGCCTCCTTTTCTAGTCTTGACTCTATATTCAGTTTCATCATTTGTAGGCCATGTCGCCCATTTCTATTTAGAGACATTTCATATTTCAGTTATTCAGATTTTGGCATGTAATTAATTGAGGGTACACTGTTCTTTTGATTTCAGTTGTGGGATTGTTGTGAGGAATATTTCCTCCAGACTTATTATTATTTGTTGGTTATTCTATTGCTTCTTTATGGTGAATGGTTATGTTATTCTTTCATAATTCTTTTTTGCATGTTAATCAGATTTAATTTAAAATTTGACAACTTACTTTTTAAATACTAGGTGGTTAGTAATCATTAAATGTTTTCGACGGTGATGCTATTAACTGAACCAACTTGGCATTTTGAATTAATTTAATAAAGGAGTAGCTACCCGGTATTTAATTAGTCGGGGTGTCACATGATGTTATCCTGAGTATGGCTTGGTTAGCGATGGTTTGAGCGATGGTGGGTTGTTATAGCAAGACTATCGTGTTCGTTGTTCTATAGAAGGATGGGTTGTTTTACAAGGTATCACTTGAAAGAGGATCGAGACTGTATATATATTATATTTTATATGAGACTTTATAGAGTATAGTTGTCTCGCTACATTTGATCCAAGTATGTAGGGGTCGGTATATATGTGATTCAGGTTTATTGGGTTTACTTTCGAGTGGAGAGATTTAGCTCGTTATTCAATTAGCGCTGAAGACCAAGTGATATTGAGAGCATCGTAGTACGTTGCTCATATAATGTTGAAGAAGCAGACGATATACATTTGGGGGAAGGATATCGAGTATCCTGGTTATGTGCTTTGGGCCTACGGATCTCTATGACCGATAATGCGAGGTAGTAGTGTATCATGGGGGTTCCTTGTTCGGATTTCGCTTGAAAGACGTCCCACGCATGAACCTTAGTGTGCGTCGAGAATTGATAGATGTGTGGTCATTACGGAATGGTGTTAGTATTTAAGTTGTTGCACGTGTATGAGAATAAAACTACGGGTTAATAGTTATTTGATGATTTCAGACTAGTGGAATCGGGATGTATTTGTGCAAATTTTCACGGGATATAGGATGTGTGGGATCCCTAATTTGATGAACTTTTCAATATAGTCCGTGGAGACAACACGTGGAAATGTATGGGTTGAACAATGGGTATTTCACTGCAAGGTGACCGAAGCGAACTAGTCACTAGTTTGAATGGTAGTGCATAGACCATCGGGTTAAAGAGTACCATTATTAGTGACGTAATGAGAACATCATAAGGGTTTTGACTTTGGGAAGATATGGATTTTCGGGAGGTAGTATTCGGGGGTTTTAGTACCAAGTCTATCCGAATTTGGGGACGAAATTCCTTTACAAGGGGGAAGTATATAACACCCCGTATTTTCTGAGAATATAGAATTTAATGAATTCATGTATTTTTTTAAATTACACGTGTGTCGTAATTTAAATGAGTAATATATTATGTGTTTATTAAATATTGATAGGGAGAGATTATGATTAATATTTATGGAATAAATTTACTAAGTGTGTGGTAAATAACATGTGGTAATTATTATATGTCGCAGCGATTGATATTGACGGGAATACGTTACACCTTAACCAGGAGTCGCGTATAGACTATATTGAGGACGAGATAGAAAATTTATGCAGAATGACTCAGATGGAGATTTTAAGGCCACTATTGATCCCTAATGGGTTGAAATAGGTGGAATAATGTACCCGGGTGTATTAATTGGGTCCCGGAGCGTTTTTAGACCACCAAACACTATTTAAGGGCATTTTAGTCATTTGGGAGTTTAGGGTTGGGAGAATTACAAATTTGGGAGTTATATATATGCCTTTTTGGATGTAAAGTCTAGGGTTACAAACTTGAGAGAGAAGGGAGGTCATAGGAGAGGGAAAAGGGGGGCTTCTTGGGCCATTCCACACCGTTTTTCATCATCGATGCCACCGGAATCAAGATCGGAGCAAGAAAAGAACAACCCCAACAACAAACAATGAAAATAATAGCTACAAAGATAAGTCAAGTGTTTAAACTTACAATTCTTTTGAGCACTTAGAATACCCATGATAGTGTAGGGTTAAGATTGACGACGACGTGATTTTGGAATGTATTATGGGGTTTTGATTCATGCATTGTTAGGAATCATATTAGAATCTATCCTCCTGAGATTTATAATTCAAAATTTGATTTTTAAGATGTATAAAGATGGAATCTTGTTGGGTTCTTGGATGAAGAACATGAATCTTGAATAATTTAGGGTTTGATTGATGAACATAAGATGATAATCTTCTACCATAGTAATCTGCCAGAATTTTTGACATTATTTAAACGTACACCATTTTAATTGTGCATAGAATTTGAGTGCGAGCCATATATTTCTGGAAATATCCAGGTCTTAACTTTTCATGAGCTTTGAATGAGGTCATTTGGAGTTCTGTAGAGGGAGAAATCGTAATTTTACTACAAGGTGTTTAATCTGCCACAATAGTTACGACTCGATTAGGTTACCCAGAGTTCACGAATTTCTCTTGTTTATGCCCAAAATTGCGACTTTTGATCGAGATAGTTTTTAGGTTAAGGATTAAACTACAGGGAGGGACCTACTGAATTTCAGTAGACTATGGTAAGGTTCGGTCTTAGCCAAAGAAAATAATAAAAGGTTTGGACCTTTTGGGTATAATGTGTAGTTGAAGAAATTTTGAGAATTGGAACGGGTTACGGGGAGCTTAAGTAAACCCAAGTCATAAACTAGTAGGATAGAGATGTATTATCTACTGACATTAATTAAGGGGTAACTAGGACCTTTCATGGAGTGAGCGATACTCAAAAATATGTATATAGGAGGTCATTATGGTAATTGATAGTACGTTAAGTATTTGAGAGTTATATACTACGCACGAAATATATTATTGGTTATGGGTATACCTATATTGGCTATATTGATAAGTTGTGTGTATACATATATTGGGCATGCTTATAGGTTGCGTGTATACCTATGTTGGATATATATATATATATATATATATATATATAGGTTGTGTGAATACCTATGATGTGATTTGCTATGTGTGTGAACATACCAACGCTGCCTACTATCCAGAGGTTTTTGCTTAGAGGGCGAATCCACCTTGGTAATTACAACGAGGTCTGGATTTGTGCCCTAGAACATGGAGCTTAGGGCGGCTCAATATGTTTAGTGTATTAATGGGACTGGTAGGTCACTTGGGTATGTTAGGTATGTGCGTAGCCCAAGGCTTAGAAACATGTCCGCCTCCATCGTGTGTTGATTGATTTTGAGATCGAGGAGGAATGCCGAACCAATAGTCCTTGAGTTGGTACGAGAGGTAGATGGACTTTATAACAGAGTATGCCCGCATAACGAGGGGACATTACGTGGATGTTATAGTTGTATATAGATAAATAGTGTATATCTAAAAGTAAAGTAAGTATGATGAACCTTAATTAATGGTGTTATAATAATGTGTGATTATTCTACCCGTGTGAGAGTATGAAATTATATATAGTATATCTAAAAGTGATATAAGTATGGGAACCTTAATCAATGTGATTCAATAATAATATGCAGGAGATATTAGTTATTGATAGTACGATAGCGTATTGTATGGGTAGTACATGAGAGATAAACCTTTCGTGGTTAGTTTGATATGGATGTCTAGTTAGACTGGGTAGCATAGCTAGGTAGGATGCGTTAGGCGTGCATGTTAGATGAGGGGTGAAGAACTCAAGGGAGCGTACGTGGAACTAACATGCATATCTAATAACTGCTTTTAAATTGCAATTTATATATTTGCTATATGTTTTTCAAAAGTTTTGGGCTCTAACCCATATCAAATCTATTTTTTTTTAAAACCTTTAGGTGCCCAGTCACAGGGGATGCCAGACTTAATGATTCATTCCCGGGATGTGCAGCTGCAGCTTTTGTGGAGGCATACAGGACTTGAGTAGATGTTTCAGTTATTTCATTCCTAGATCAAAATTCATGTTCGGTAATTTATTTGGGCGTATTGCCCCATCAGTTGATACATTCTTTTGTTTTTATTAGACGATGTATTTAGATTCAGTTTTATTTCGGTAGACTTATGGTTTGGACTTAATTGTGGGATTTGATGGTTTATTCGGTATTTATTATTTATCTTTTTATCCTCTAATGATTCATACTTCCATTATCTGTGTAGATGTGTTGTATTAGTTTATTTCTGCATAGTACCGTATGTTCATGAAAAATAAAATTTGGCATCGGTTTAATTTAACATAGGTGGTTAGTATTTTAAAAAAAATTCGACAATGACTCTAAAAATGATCCAAATGAGATTCCTGTTTATTTTGATAAAGAACTGATCACTCGTGATTAAAGTAAGCAGGGTGTCACATTTACCCATTTATTTCGAAACTTGCCTTCTCCTCCATTTTCACAAGTGTCACTTTCCAAAAACATCATTAAGTTATAGACACTAACTTCTTGAGTGTTTCTAATCATTAACACTCATTTTACATCTTGGATTTAACACACTTTTCAAGTTGAAAATCTCTTTATCCCCTTACTTTCTCTATTAAAGAAATCATTTAATATATTCAAGACTACTTTACAAGAAAAAAAATCATTTTCCTTTGTTAACCCATGTAGTTTGGAAAATATACATTTATCACATTTTTTACACTTATTAACACACTTTAAGGGCTGAAATTTTTAATTTCTTTATTTCATGTTAAAATTCATTAAAACTTTCACTAAACTTATTTATATGCCCATCGTCAAAATACTACAAGTTTATATACATGGAAACATGGATTTTAAATTCAAAAATTCAAAATAATGAGTTTAACAAATGATTTATTCAAGAAATTTCATAATACTTATAAAAATATGCTTTTCAAGTCTAAAAAGACATTTGTTCTTCAAAAACATACTTAAATGTCTAGTTTTCACAAAATCTTCATTTTTGTCATAAAACTTTAAGATTTATACTAAAAATAGCCTTTAAATGCAAATATTCATTTTAAACATTTTCTTTCATAAAATGTTTAAGCACAAGGCTTCCTTGAAATTTTATCATCTTTTCTCAAACCATTTGCAAAACCATTTCTTAAATCTTCAAAAGTATTAAGAAATCATGAATAAAGACCTTGTAAACATGCAAATATTCTACTCTTATGAACTCTAGCATATTTAACTCATATATTGCAAAATAGAGAAACCTCAAACTCAACTAGAGCAGAGTTTTTCCCACATTAAGGGAAGCTTAAAAAATGGTGGATGAGATGTAAAAGATGATGGCAACCTCCCACCTCCTAAGGTGGCCATAAAATGGTTGTTTAGCTCCACTAAGGTTGCTCCTTTAAAGCTCCATGAAAACCCCCTTAAACTCCATGAACTTTTTCCTTAACTTCTCTCAAAAATCCCCAAAAACATCTCCAAAATCCATAACTTTACCCAACAATGGTGTAGATAGATAAGGATTAAATATGGTAGAAATGGATTAAAGTATTGTGATCTGGGGCTGAGGAATGGTGGTGCGAGGGTGACATAAAGTGATTGGGTGGTGATGGTGAGGCTCCAAGAACTAGAGAGAGAGTAATGCCATAAAATGGTCCAAATCTCACTTAAATACCCCAAAACCCTTAGGGGTTAAATTCCAAAAATGTCATAAAGCTTAATCCCGAGTTGGTGTGTTGTATGGGTGTAATACCCCATCCCCCGGTTTTAACCGTACTCATGAAATTTGGTGATTTAGTACGACTTAGAGTTGTTAAGATGGATCCCAGATCAAATTTTTCTAGCTTCGTAGCCTTCATACTTGTCGAATCGAAGTTTTCATAATTCGAAGTTTATTTTAAGAGATTTAGATGTCGTTCGAACAAAGGGCATTCTTGTTCGAACGAGGCATCTGACGACCCGAGATTTGTCCATTTCTCGATTTGTATTGAATTATCATTAGAACACCTCATTGGAAGTGTTGTTAGAATGAGTGATCAATCTCGTTTGAATGAGGCCCAGGGTCGTTTGAACGACCGGAGTTGATTTTGAAAAATCTCACCCTTTTAATGTTTTGTTACGACGTGGATTTTCGTACTTTATGATGTGTCAACTTCTCAGTGGCTAAGATCAGGTGAGGGGTAAAAGACTAGATTGCCCTTCGTTAAAAGGGTTGGGGTTTAACCCCTTTAGGGTTTTGAGAATATATAAATGAGTGTTAGCCTATTTTGGGCATTTTGGAGATCATATTTGTCTCATCATCCTTGGATTCGAATAATGCATCCAACTCTTGTTCCTGACAATGATTTTCTTCCCGATAACAGTTTTCAAGTCATTTTCAATAATGGGCAAGCCCTCATGCAATGTCACGGGTGGAGGCGCGGATTGTTGAAAATGAGAAGTTTGAAAATTATCATCGGAACAAGTATCAAAATCATTATCATTTGGAATTTTGAAAGCTCTTGCAATTCGTTACAACATTGTTATTATAAGGATTTATGGCCCAATATCTTAATGATCATTCTTAAAATACCCATAATCTATGGATTACCTAAAAACATAGGTTTAGGGGATTTTGATAATTATCAATGTGATTACCGAAAAATTAGAAGAAGACATGCTTACCCCAGAAATTTCTCAAGATAGAAAAATCCACAAAGTGATATGCGTCTGATAGATTCAAGCATTTATTGTCGCTCAAATAACATCAAACCCAATTAACCCTTAAAATTTCATTTATCTAAATTCTCCATTTTTACACACCTTAAAAAAACCCAAAATTTGGAATTATGATTCCTTCTATAAATCATCAAATTTCATATTCAATCAAGAGTAGGATTCATCTACATGTAATACCTATCATCATTTTCCATTTTCTCCATAAATATATATTTTTCTCTACATGTAAAACCTATAATTTTCATCATGATCATAGCCTCTACATGTTTATACTCAACTACATGCATTTTCCTAACCCTTATCTTTGATTTGAAAATCATTTTAAATCCCAAATTCATAAGTTAATCAATCCAAAAGAAATCCTATAATAACATGGATATTATAATCACTGAAATAGAGCAAAAATTACTTGCCTTATAAGTTGGTCTGAACCATTGGTGAAGATAATGTTAGAATATCCTCTTCCCTTTTTTTGAAGACTTTTCGGTGACTCTCTGGTGGTGGTGCAAGGTGTAGAGATGGTGGTTGTCCCCTTGGTTTGCCCCAGGTGACTCCTTATTTCCAAGCAACTCGTCCTCTTCTCAAGTTAACCTTTCATTTTCTCTATAAGGCTTTTCTTTTTCTCTCAAAATTCCTCACTTGTTTTTGGATGAAATGATCTTACGTAGAGTCTAAACTCACTTAAT
Source organism: Sambucus nigra (assembly GCA_949130495.1). Classification (NCBI taxonomy): domain Eukaryota; kingdom Viridiplantae; phylum Streptophyta; class Magnoliopsida; order Dipsacales; family Adoxaceae; genus Sambucus; species Sambucus nigra. Next base: position 343,782,235 of record OX422219.1, on the reverse strand, counting down.
ATAATAAGTCTCCAAGGCTAGCTAAAAGATAAAACGTGTATACTATTCAACTCCCAAGCAAAACGACTAAAGTGTCCTTTCGGGGTGTCCTTTCATCTTCTAATTAACCCGAGAGACAAATCAAACTCTCGGGTAGACGTTTTTTACTATTTCGACCCTTTCGGACACAACGGCGCACTCGAAACGACTATGAGGTTGATATAAAATAATCTTTATTTTTATTCATTTAAATTAGTCCCGACGCAACCTATAATCGCGCCCCGGCTTAATTTTCATTATTACCGTATTACTAACTCACGACAATATAAATAACATCTTATTCATATATTACTTATATATCACTAAGTAATATTCAAAATCATATATTATTTTAATCTCTAGTAATATTAAATCCGGATTAATCCCAATTAATTTTTCATAATTAATTCCAATTAATCCCCATTTATTTGGCCCATTAACTTTTAATTTCTCTCAACTTAAAAGTTATCAAATTGTGGGGTATTACCTACTTCCCCCCTTAGAACGGAATTTCATCCCAAAATTAAAAAATAACGCATATCTGGTAAGGAAAACTCAGAGTATTTATCTCACATTTCATGTAACCTCCGTCGTACAGCCCATACAGTACATTACCGAATACCCCTAATAATGAACACCTCTCTGATGTTATACTGAAAGCCTTACCATTTAAGTTTCAACTTAATTTTAAATATTCACTATCTAGCATTCTACTATTCGCACCTTAGTATATTAATCAATATTTAGATATACGATCTCATATCTCGATGATCGCACATGAGTAGGTTACTTGCGCAGTGTATATTTTACACACATCATAAACTATAAGTATCACTTATCTCGGATTTTCGCAATAGTACCCGTTCCCCCACCTTTAACTAACAAGCAGGAGAACACCAAGGATTTCTGTGCCATATTTCAATTTGCACCATGCACAAAAGTGAACTTATACGAGTTATTGTACTCAAACTCTACTAATGGAAGAGACTTCTCTCGTCCTCCCCTGAAATTCAAGGGTACACATATAATTTATTCCCCAGTACCCAATCACGACACAGTACCCATGGCCTTGTGAACTCTCTTCCAAAATCGTAAGACAAAGATCTTGTCCCAATAGGACACGATATCAAGCGGCACTCCACATATCCTCACCATCTCGATTATAAAGATATGCGCATAACTGTCTTGTAATATGACTAGTCTTAAGTGGCATAACGTGAGCTACTTCGATCAAACGATCCATTATTATCCATATAGGATCATAAACCCCTTCAAAGTAAAATTCCTGGGAATACTCTCCAACCACTACTTCGGAATCCTAATGGTTGAAGAAACCTCTACTGGTTTCAGATGATCCACCCTTTTTCAATAGCCAGGTGATCCATTGTACAAAGAATTTAGAAATATTTCTCTTCATTAGATACCAACACCACCGTCTTTTATAATTGACACATTTTATGTTCACCCGAATGTACCTCAAATCGTGATCTATGCGACTTTGCCACAGCGGGTGTCACAAATCCTTATTGCTCTAAAAAAAAAAAATCATGAAACGTAGGTCTCTGCCAAATCTTATGGAATAAACTTCGACTTCCCGGCTAAATGTTATCGAATTCACATGACAATTATAATCTACTGCCTTATATAATACTTTTAATTAACTAGGGCGCCCATACACCTTATATCTCACGCATTATTGCACAAATGAAATATACTATGCTTAGATAAATTCTCACGTACTCGGCATGCTGATATGGTAGGGATGTATTCAACCATCCAACTATCCATAACTTAATCACTCTTTCAGTGACATTATTATTCTATTCATAACGATATCAGAACTAGATGACTCTACCGGCCTAAAGTCATAATATAATTATCAACTTTACATTTTGTTCTCATATATATACAATAACCAAGGAACGAAACCCATGTACTATCGACCAAAATTCTCTCCAACTTCCGACATTTGAAGTTTCGTGCGTGAGATGTCTCGCAGAGCGAAATTCAAATAAGGAACCCCCCGATACACTACTACCTAACATAGTCGGCCGTTAAGATCCATACAACCCTTAGTCCATAATATGTACCTTCCACAATCTCCGTATGTTGGCATAAAAGTCTACTTATGTTAGTAAAGATATCATGAAACATGGCACGATCACTATCCCAAGGGCGCTATAGAAATGACGAGTTATATCTAGCTGCTCGATAAGGAACACAATGTACCCTAAGTCACATAAGTAAATAAATCTCTTCGCACTGGGATCACATATAACCAGACAACATACTTACTGAAGTCTATGATACCATGAAAAATTTCATTCATATATATATATATATAGGCCCAACTCTATTTCAAGTGGCGCGTCACAAAATTAATATTACTCAACTTTATTTCAGTTGGCGCCTCACAAAAGTAATATTACTCACTCGGAGTATCCAACACGATAGTCTTATCAATCAATCTACTAAGTTAAAGAGATAAAAATAGCGATATTACCCAAAATGAAGCGATCTTTGAAAAGTACAAGTTCAATGATTCTACAAAATATGTTAAAACCATGCATAACAAAAAAAGAAGAACTAAAACTTTAACTATTTACACTAGACAATAAGTAAAAACAAGAAAAACAACCTAATATGTACAACGTACAATTTGAACTTCTAACTAACTATGAACTAGAAGTTGAAATTTTTTAGGGTTCACCAAAAATACGATTTAACTTTGAGGGAAAATCACTGTCCTCATTTTCACGCATACCTTCCGAAATATAGGAACTTCGCTTGAACAACGGAAGGTATGTGTAAGGCAGAATAAATGAACCCTCACAAATTAAATTTTTTTGGGGATGATGGGGGTTTCGATTAGACGGGTGATGAATACACGTGGAATCCAAAAAAAATTGAATTTCCTCCCAAATATTTTGCAATTGGAATTGGAGATGGTGCACATAGAGGAAAAATTGCCTTCACAAAAAGCAACATGTAATACCTCGTAATTTTATGACTTTTAAATTGAGAGAAATTAAAAGTTAATGGGACAAATAAATGGGGAATAATTAGAATTAATTATGAAAAAATAATTGGGATTAATCCGGATTTAATATTACTAGAGATTAAAATAATATATGATTTTAAATATTACTTAGTGATATATAAGTAATATATGAATAAGATGTTATTTATATTGTCGTGAGTTAGTAATACGATAACAATGAAAATTAAGTTGGGACGTGTCAGGACTAATTTAAATGAATAAAAGGAAATATTATTTTACATCAACCTTATGGTCATTTCGAGTGCGCCGTTGCATTCGGAAGGGTTTAAATAGTCAGAAAAGTCTACCCGGGAGTTTGATTTGGGTCTTGGATCAATTAGAAGATGAAAGGAAATCCCGAAACAACACTTTAGTCATTTTGCTTGGGAGATGAATATTATACACGTTTTTGTCTTTTAGATAGCCTTGGAGACTTGTTATATTAAGTGAGTTTAGACTCTACGTAAGATTCATTTCATCTAAAAATAAGTGAGGAATTTTGAGAGAAAATGAAAGGTTAACTTAAGGAGAGGAAGAGTTGCTTGGAAATGAGGAGTCACCTAGGGCAAACCAAGGGAACAACCACCATCTCTACACCTTGCACCACCACCGTAGAGTCGCCGAAAAGTCGCCAAAAAAAGGGAAGTGGATTTTCTAACATTATCTTCACCAACGGTTCAGACCAACTTATAAGCCAAATGATTCTTGCTTTAATTTCCAGTGCTTATAATATCCATGTTAGAATAGGATTTCTTTCGGATTGATTAACTTATGAATTTGAGATTTAAAATGATTGACAAATCAAAGATAAGGGTTAGGCAAAGTCATGTAGTTGAGTATAAACATGTAGAGGCTATGATCACGATGAAAATTATAGGTTTTACATGTAGAGAAAAATATATGTTATTGAGGATATCAAAAATGATGATAGGAATTGCATGTAGAAAAATCCTACCCATGTTGAATATGAAATTTGATGATTTAGAAAAGGAATCATAATTCTAAATTCTGGATTTCTAAGGTGCATCAAAATGGAAAATTTAGATGAATGAAATTTTGAGGGTTAATTGGGTTTGATGTTAATTCTCATATAAACAAGGTGATTTTGATGTTTTTCCTTGTATTATAATTACTTATAATCATGTAGAAATGATGTTGAGTTATTTGGGATTCGTTAGAATATATTTCATGTGAGTTTGGGTGAAAGAAAATGGATCAAACGCATAAAAAATTGTTGAAAAATGACGAACATCGTATGATAATTTTAGGACTGTTTTAAGAGGAAATTGGCAATGTGGATGCAAGTTTTTGTATAAAATCATGTTCTGCACAACTTTACAGTTTTAAGTTTTTTCAAAATCGGAGCATAAAAGCCTCAAAATTCTAATTTTATATTTCAGGCAAAATGTACCTTTATAAAAAAAAGTTTGGAAAATGGTAATTTGGCCCAGATTTTATTAATTTTGGTACATTAACAAGGATCAAGGGACTTGGGTTAATGTTGGAAAATTATTTCGATTTGAGGATTAAATTTTTGTGAGAGATATCTACATAATTATATTACGATTTAGAGGAGAATAATCATTATATCAAGTACGGGTAATATTGATGATATATTTATGGGTACTTGGGTCGGATCAAATATTATGTGAGTGATAACTACATAATAAAATATATGATGATAATCATGATTACAAGTACGGGTAGTACGCAATAAATACAACGGGTACTTGGGATATGATGAATTCCTAATATGATATAGGTAGTGTAAGTACCTAATTTTATATAGGTATATGATAATGACTATTGATTGATGATTATGTGCATGACATACCTCGATTACTTGCTATCGGGGAGGTCTGCGCATGAGGGCAGTCACATCCTGATGAGCCTATATGGGGGATCGTTGACTTGTCTCTCGAGAACATAGGACTTAGGTCGATTACCATTAGTGAGAACAATGGTATAGAACGGTCATTTGGGTGCGTAGGTATGTGCGTAGCGCAAAGGCTTAGGACTATGTTCGCCTCCAATGCTTGTGTTTGATATTTGTGGTTCGAGGAATCTTTACCCAACCTATAGTCCCCTATACGGTAACGAGATGTATTGGGATATGATAGCAAATTAATGCATGCATCGCAATTGTGCCTTGGGGTGCCGTATTGTATATATATAAAATTATGTGAATATATATATATACTTACGACAATATCTTCTATGTGAATATAATAGAAGTGAAAGATAATGAAATCTGGAATTTAATTAAATATGATAATACTTAATTACGTTAAATACTTAAAAGGATTATCCATGTTGAGTCTAAATGGATATACATATAATATTATTACATGTATTACGAGGGAAATACGTGGGAATGAATTGGGTTATGGTTAGTGGATACACTGGGTTGAATTAGTTATCATGTGAACTGTAACTATGATGGATTAGAGGTACGTTAGGTGTGCACTCTAGATGAGAGGTGATAATCTCAAGAGAGAGAGTCCGATAATCTAACTTGTATATAATAATTGTTGAATATAACATTTATTCACTTGTTGTTTTACAAAACTATTTTTACTATCGGGCTCTGACACGTTTCCTTGCATATTTTCTTCTCTCTCTCATATCTTTTATTTTAGGTGTCCAACCACTGGAACGCCAGCTATAAGGGATTGGTTATTGACGTGTTGTGGATGCTATGTCGTTGCATATTTTGTATTAGACGCTTCATCTCCTTGATTCACATGTTGTAGCTATTTCATTTAGGGCATGTTGCCCAGGATCCGAGTTGTTTCACTTCCATTTCAGTGGTTGTAATCATTTATGTCATTAATGTGGATATCAGTTTTAATTGATAATAGTGAAATATTTTAACTAGAGAGTTAATCCAGTCATATTTATTCTTATTCAACTGTGGTTTGATGTTGTTTATTATTGCTCCGCTTTGAGGAATGGTTTTAATTAAATTAAATGGAAAAAGTTTTTGACACTAGCTTAATTAATTATTGGGTGAATTAATAACGATTTTTTTTTACAGTGATGCTAAGAATGAACCAACTGTATACTCTGATTTAATTGGGTATATGACTTATCACCCGTAATTTAATTAAGAGGGGTGCTATACAACGCAAGGGAGTAATCCTCATCGGTGAAAGAGTTAAACGTTTTAAAGTTTTGGACCGTTTCATAGGATACTTGTAACGGTTTGAAAATATAAAATAGAGATGGGGAGGAAATAAATTCAAACTGAAAAGATGACTGATCATCGCTAGAAAATTGAATTTCGAGCTAAATATTATCATTTTCAATGAAACTTTCTTCTTTGTCAACGAAAGAAGAAATCATTTCATTGCAAATGGACATTACGTCCATTTCCTCCTCGCTTTCATTCTCGATTATCCCAAGGGAAAATTTAAGAATGGTTTGTTCCAAAGTAGGCGAAGATTCTTGATTTGGTTCAAACATTCCTCAACTTCAAGAGTCTCGGAATAAAAAACGTCGCTGGATTCGAATAATGAATCCAAGTTTTGTTCCCAACAACGACTTTCTTCTCGATAACGGTTTTCAAGTTTCTCATTTTCAAGAATGCTTAAGCCCTCACGCAATGTCATGGGTGGAGGGGCGGATTCTTGAAAATGGAATGTTTGGAAACTATCCTCGGAACAATTATTAAAATCATTATCATAAGAATTTTGAAAGCTATTGCAATTCATTTCAACATTCTTATTATAAGGATTTTGAGGCCCGCAATCGTAAGGATTATTCTCAAAATACCCGTAATCGAAAACTTGCCTTTGGTAATACTCACCAAAAGATATAGATTTGGGGGGATTTTAAGAATTATCTATGCGATTACCAAAAAAATTAGAATAAGACATGCTTACCCCCAAAATAGCTCAAGATGGCTGTAACACCCCGCCCGCCCGGAGAGAGCGAACGGAGCGCTACTATCGATAAACTAAACTAATCCACAAATAACAAGGTATAGAGCATCTAAATCCCACAATAGAAAAGTAACCACTATTCTCATCTTCATATTAATACAACAAATCTCTCGAAATAATTACAACAATCTAACTATCTCGAAAATAAAATAAATCTCCAAATGCTCTATACATCAAAATAAATACAAGTCTTCTCATCTCTTGTATTAAAAATTCTTCCCAAATAATCCTTGCTAAAATCATCCCAATTGGTCCATAGCACTCAAATCCGTGCTCACCTGCCAACTAAGAAAAAGATAGGGAAGTACACAATACGACATGAATATGCTCAACAAAGATGTTAGCGATGAACAAAGCGCAACAATACGATTACGAATACTCAAATCAAATAATGCAGATCTCAATAGCATTTTATCAATAAATTTCTCAACAACACATTAACCGGAGTCACCAGGCCTCACCATACCGCGCCATACTTTATCACGTAGCCGGAAAAGGAGTCTTGGCGGGTGCCCAACATCAGTGCCATATTAAAATCTCATGACAGCGTGCTCAAAACAACATGAATAATACCTCATGAATGAAAATAATTCCAATAATTATTTTTCCAGATTTTCAAGAATTTAACAATTCAAAGTATGAGTTCAATTAACAAGAATTCAACGGAATAAACACTCGCGAGATTTCAGGAGCATATTGTGTAAAACCTCATACCTCAAAATCATCAAATGAATCATCTCATAATTCAGCCTCAAAATATAATCACACCATCACGTTCCTCTCGCGAAAATAATCAAATCTCGTTCTAGCCCAAGCTCGAGAAAACACCAAATAAGCATTCTAATCTAAGGCTGAAATCTTGAATAGGTTTGGTGCTATAGTTTATAGATGAAAGGGAGTAATTTTGGAGAGGTCTTCTGGTTGAAAAGTTTGAGAAAAAGAGATTTGAAAAATCAATCCACGAATTTGTTGATATATAAAGGATTAAGAGTTTGATTAAGAAAAGAGTTCTAATCAGATACAAACACTAAAAATTTTATTCCGGACGATCGGACCGTTGGAATCGCTTGAAATTTTAGTATGTTGTAGAAAACGGCGAGACAGGACTGCTGACAAAAATTCAGCTTGATCGGACGGTCGAATTTCTAAAAATATTATTTTTACAAGAAAGTTTTATGTTTTGAGGACTCTTAGAGAGTTTTATATTTTGAGGACTCTTCTAAATAATAAAAATTCAATTAAAACTCCATTTTAATTTCGATTCCGAAACCGTTTGAAATAATCATCTTTAAAAATAAAATCCAACATATTTGAGCAATAAAAATAATTTTCTCTCAAAATTTATTTTTCCTCTTTATTTCGAAAATACCCCAAAAATTACGCGGGTTGTTACAATGGCAAAATTCACAAAGTGATGTGTGTCTGATAGATTCAATCGTTTCTTTGCGCTCAAATATAGGAGTCCTATAAAACTAGCTAATAAAGAATACACATAGAAAGAAAAATATTACAAACTCCTAAAATAATTAATTTATAAAACAAAAACTCCCTGACAACGGCGCCATTTTGATCGAAAGGAAAAATCATGTGCTCGTGTATGGACACTGTCATTATATGGTTCGCCGTCTCAATAGAAAAAACACTAGACTATTAATACACTCTTTACAGGAGCACATCGGCCAGTACGGGTATCGAATCCATAGGGAATGTTGTTAGACTTCAATTGAATTATTATTTCGAGAATCAAAGTGTAAAAGATGAAAAATAAAACAAAAGAGAAAACTAGGCATCGAATTAAACTAAGATTAACAAAATGCGTAAAAAAATATATTGAGACTAATATCCCATACCTCGGATTAATTAATATAAATGGTTACATGGGAAGACAAGTCAATCGAGATTAAATCTCATTTTCACAATTAATTAAATATAGAGTTGTCACTCCCTAAATTGTCATGAAAGCTTAATTGATTTTGGAGTTAACAATTATCCTTGAGAATACACACGTAATGTTGTAAATACGACGCATACATAGTATACACCGTTAAATCTCCTAGGCATAAAATAAAAGAACAACCTAACCTAATTAAACTCATAAAACCCATCACCAAAACAGAGCAACCCATTAAATCAAGGTGAGTTCAATAAATCTCAACCTAAACTAAACTAGCTACAAAGCATAATGAATGACATGTATTTAAAGGAAAGCAATAAATAAAAAAGGTAAATTAAAGAAGGTAAATGAAAACAAGTAAATATAGCTTACAAAGCAAAAATAAATAACAATGGAAACTTACATTAAAAGTGGAAGAAGATAAATAGTGCCTTACAACCTCAAATTGGTGCAAACCTTAGCAGAGATAAACAACACCCAAAATACCCCCTCTCTAACCTAAAAATGTAAATAAAATCAAACTATAATTGTATATCTTATAGAAAATTCCAAAAGTAACTTATATAGTAAGTTGGTAAAAGACAAAAGGGAAAATAAAAGGAAAGGAAACAACAGACGAAATTTCTGAGGGCCCATTAATCAATATATCGGAACAAATCCATTTTCCTTCTTTCATTGCCTAAATTAGAAAATTCGGTCGACTGGGGTCTCAAGGTCAGTCTACCAGTGCTTTATTTTGAGGGGAATTTAGTCCATCATGAGGGGGGAAAGGTCTATCATGGAAATGGCTATAACTTCCTCATTCGGGATTGAAATGACGTGCCATTTGTGACTACGCGAGGCTAACTCAATGAACTACGCTCCCATTGAAATCCACTGAGCAGGAGATAAAGTATAACATGACTAAAATGTCCTTAAAGTTGCATCAGACAACTAAACTTCTTCGAAATGCAACCAATCCACACCCTAAGCATTCCCATACCTACAAAATCTAAATTATACCTCGCATAGCATATAAACATACATAATAGAGGTTTGTTGGTTAACGAGCAAAAATATAGGCATTAAGGAACACAAAAGTGCTAGAATGCATGATGATAACATGTGCGAGTATGCAATATTCGTTACATATCATTACACGTGTTCAAGCCGGTCCGACTTGAACATTAGGTGTGTAGTACAATGAGAAAACCTAAATAATATTGCTAGTTCAGTTTTATTTAATTTATATTTCATTGTTTTAACATGCTATTCCAATTTATATCAAGTTACGTGTAACACTCATGGAAGGCGTTCTCGAAATCCAAGCACTCAAAACTACTAACATAAAATAGAAGAACACTTACCTGTGTAATGCTCTCAGAGTACAGCGCGTACAATCTACCATGACTAAAAAAAGGGAATGAGCCGAATGCCTAGTGGTAAATATAACAACGCAACACATACTTAAACGATAGAAAATAGACTTTATAACGTACCACCTATGTGCACATGCAAATACTGCATAAATATACATATGCATATACATATACATATACATATACTAATGCATGAATCCGTTTATTCCAAAATGTTACTTGATTTGATTAAATCATATAAATCTTATAAAAGACCCCTATTTGACTCATTTTTACTTGACTTAACATTTATTTCCCAATTTAATGCAATCGGTTAAATACTTAAACAAAATACCATTTGTTTAGGAAAAGCAATTATTTTATTAAAATTTCCCCTATACTCACTCCGACGCACTTTAGTATTTCCTTGGAAACCACCTTTCTACAGACTACATATGCAAAATCCGTGTTAGAAAATACTAGTTTTCTTTTTAAAAATCACCCACAATGTACACTTGTGTTAATTATGGGTTATGTCATCATAAACTGAAGCTTTTAAAGTCTAACACGAGTGGTCAGGTGTTTTTACGGATTTTTCCCACAAAGGGGGTGATATGGTTTGGAAAGTAGGGAGGTTGGCACCTAGGGAAGTGGGGCCTTTCCCCGACATTGAGACGATAGAGCCAGTGGTGTAGAGGATCGTATTATTGGAGCAGTGTTATCGATTCACAATGGTTTTACGTATCACCATCAAGATGAGAGTGTAATAACGATGGAATATATCGACGTGAAACGATTTAAACAGATATGTCACTAATCTTGGGCCATAGCGAGTAGGCTTTCAGTCAGGATGGTACCACCACGGTTGTATAGTAGAAGCACCATAATGTTATCATGATTTGATTTGGAGTACGTGCGGGTAAATATTCGAAGTTTTTCATACCAGGCATATTCGAGGGAAAGTACGTAACACCCCATACTTTTTGGAATACATAAATTACACGTGTCACGGTAATTTAATTAAGTTGAAAAAAAACTAAAGTGAATAATTATTAATTAGGGAGAAATGGATTAATATTGATGTGTTGTTATATTTACTTGTGGGGTTAGTAAATGAAATTGCATTATTTTATGCTATATCGTAAGTGGGTAAAAGTGACGGCTTAACAAGATCTTATTCGGGATGTGCGTATCGGGTCGTTCTGGGAATAAGATGGTAAATTGATGATAGGTGACTAGGATGGTGATTTAGAGTGCACGGATGATCCGTGATGTGTCGAGATAGTCAGAATTAGGTACCTGGGGATTGTAATCGGGTTCCAGGGACTTTTTAAGCTATACAAAACCTGTACGAGGGTATTCGGGTCATTTTAATATTATTATGTAACCTAATTCGGTGTTAAGGGAAAATAAAAGGGTTTTAGAGAAGGGAGTCAACCATATATTATTCTAAGTCATTTTATCCTGAGATAGAGGCCAAAGGAGATGGAGAATTCAAGAGAAAATTTGAAAGCACCGTGCCAGGAGGAGATTAAACAATTACAAAGCTTGGATCATTGCGAATTGAGGATCTCAATAAGAAAGATTTTATTTCTACAATTTGATGCAAGTTTTTGACTTTCTTTGACAATATATGTCGTGTTTTAGTTCATATCATGTTTGGTGAAAAATCAATATGAACTTTTGGATGGGAATTATATGTCAAAATATGGGTTTGGGAAAGATTTCATGAAAATTAATTTGAGAAATACATTATATAAACTCTGAGATGAATCCTACATAAAGGTTAGAATTTTGATTTAAAAATATGAATTGGAATCATAATGGGAATATATGTGATGCTAATTGGTAAATATGGAAAAATAGTGAATTTTGATGTTAGAATTAAGATGTGAATTAATTTTGGAAAAACTTATGTTGGATTACATATTCAGATGGTTACTGGATCAATTGATAGGTGAGAACATGTATATTGATGATAATTAATGTTAGGGCTAATTCTAAGTATCGAAAGAGCAAATAGAGAGATCAAAAACAAAATTCAAAATAGGCAAAAATGAGAGGAAGAAAAAGAGTCGCGTTGGAGAGTTTTAGATCTTCTTTTTGAGTACTTTTGGAAGAGATTTGAGAAAAACTCAAAACACATACTTGGCGCATTTTTTATTTGTGTAGAATATAAATTTGAAGTCGGATTAGTGATTTGGATAATATTTGGATCCGATTTTTATACATTTTTAAAACAGACAGACAATTATGGATTTTGACTTTATTCTGTTGCCACGTCTTGTCTAGTTTGTTTGTTTGAATGGATTTGGGTGATTGGGCTGATTCCGAGATGGTTTAAGATGTCTGTAACAGATATTAGGACTTATGGAAAATTACTTAAAATATGATAAATTACCTTGGGATGGTTGGGATAAATCCAGGGTGAAATTTAGGGTGTTTAAAAAGCTTAACACTGAGGAAAAATAATATTGGATTTGTGATGAAAAATTCGCATAGACTTGGATAAGGGCTTTTGGGAATGGCTAAATGTCCAAGAGTATTATTATATGGGTGAATGAATTAAATAAGAGATTATTTATATATCTGGGAGTTGTGATTAGCCTCGGGAATAATATGCTAGTGCTACGAGTGACATGCACGGTTAGCCAGGTTTTTATGGATATATACAGGTATAAAAGCAGTATATATATATATATATATATATGTGTGTGTGTGTGTGTGTGTGTGTGTGTGTGTGTGTGTGATATTTATATGAAACATACCTATCATAACAGATATGCTATCGGTGGAGGTTGCGCACTGTGGGAAATTTTTCCTAGCGAATCCCAACAGTTGTAGTATCGGTCCTCTGGGTCATAGGTCAGTCACATGACCACCCTGTGTGTGAATTTAGAGTTTGGTAGGGGTAATGTGGTATGGTTGCACCCCACGGATGTATGACTATGACCGCCTCCAGGTCGTATTTATGTTTTGGGTTTGGTGGTGAGATTTCGATCCGATTGCCCAAGTAGAGGTGTGTATTCCTTGGAGCTTAATAGCATGCTAGTTCGCATCCTCGAGGTAATGCTTTGGGGATTGCGATTATACATATATAGTTGGTGATATATATATATATATATATATATATATATATATATATATATATATATATATATATATATACTTGATGTGATATGAAAATACATATATAATTGTGAAGAAAAATATATGCGGACATATGACACTAATGTGTGAACATTGAATTAATAACTAGTGAAGTTATGTGAAATGAATTGATAAGATTATAAATGAGATTTATAATGAATAAGCAGATGCGAAAGCTTAATGTGATGTTCAAGTTAAATAAAAGTATGCGTGGGGCATAAGGCAGCGTATGTGATTAAGATGAGCAGTGATACTAGTTAGGCCGAGTAGCGTAACTACGGTGTCTAAAATACATGTGTTAGGTGGGCGCATAGATAAGGGGAAGTGGTATCTCATGGGAGTGCGACACTGGTTTAAATATGAAAGAGTAGATGAAATATTTATTAATGTATTTTAAACACTTGAAAAATATTTTCAAAAGGTTTTGGGCTCTGACCCGTATCAAAATATTTTCAAAAACTTTTATGCGTCCAGCCACAGAACGCCAAACACGATTATCATTTCTATCTTATCGGAGTTGCATCAACTGTGGAGTGTTGCATGGATTGGTTAGTCATTTTCTATCTTTGAAATTCTAGATAGGAATCAGTTAGTTATTAACCAGACATGTCGTCCAATGTTAGTTTTTATTTCAGTTTTATTTAATTCAGCTTTATTGGATTATTGTAGTGGATTGTAAACCGATGGTTTATTCAGTTAGCGAATTTTATTTTATCCCAGTATTCAGATTTAGTTATGTGATTGTGTATTTTCTTATTCATCTGGAATAGTGTATGGTGAATGGTTTTATTTATGATAATTTAAGCAAATTTTAAAATTGACACATGGCTTGATTAAATAATAGGTGGTGAGTAATTAATTGGTTTTTCGACACTCATGCTAAGAATGAACCATTTGAGATTCTTGTTTTATTTTACTAGAGGGCTGACCACACGTTATTTTAATAAGCGGGGTGTTACATTTGGGTCTTTCACCCCAGGGCTCCGGCCCTTCTTAATTTTTTCGATTCTTTTGGGTTTTCTGTATCATGTGTTTTAACACATTTCTGTGTCAAAATTATTCTAATTTTACCGGCCAAAATCAAAACCCCCCAGAGCTACACCCTATATTTGTGTTATACATTAGAAAATCATCATTTCGTGTCCTTTACACATTTACGTTGATTTCATTCCGAAAATCCCTCCCGTTTAGTACTATCTTGTGTAACACCCATTTTCACCATTTTGATTTCATAATAATATTTCACTTTACATAAAATTACCATTTTACCCATTTGTTTCCAAACTCGTAGTCTCCTCCATTTTCACAAGTATTACTTTTCAAAAACATTATTAAGTTATACACACCAACTTCTTGAATATTTCTACTACGTAACACTCATTGTACACCTTCAAGTTAACACACTTTTCAAGTTGAAAATCTCTTTATCTCATTACTTTCTCTATTAAAGAAATCATTTGGCATTTTGAAGGCTACATTATAAAAAAAATACCATTTTTTTATTAACTCATGTAGTCTTGAAAACTTACACTTATCACATTTTTAACACTTATTAATCCACTTTATGGGCTGAAATTTTTATTTTCTTTATTTCAGGTTAAAACTCATTAAAACCTTCACCAACTTATTTATATGCTCATCATCAAAATACTATAAGTTTATATACATAAAAACATGGATTTTAAATTAAAAATCCAAAATAATGAGTTTAACACGTAATTTATTCAAGAAATTCCATAATACTTACAAAAATATGCTTTTCAAGCCTAAAAAACACTAGTTCTTCAAAAAACATACTTAAATGTCTAGTTTTCACAAAATCTTTATTTTTGCCATAACACTCCAAGATTTATACTAGAAATCGCCTTTTAATGCGAATATTCCTTTTAAAACATGTCATTTCATAAAAGCACAAGGCTTCCTTGAAATTTTATCATCTACCTCAAACCATTTGGACACCCATTTATTAAATCTTCAAGACTATTAAATAATCATGAATAAATACCACATAAACATGCAAAGATTCTACACTTATAAATTCTAGCATGTTTAACTCAAATATTGGAAAACAGAGAAACATCAAACTTAACAAGAGAGGAGTTTTCCCGCCTTAAGGGAAGCTTTAAAAATGGTGGATGAGATGTAGAAGAAGATGAAAACCTTCCACCTACTAAGGTGGCCATAAAGTGGTTGTCTAGCTCCACTGAGTTTGCTCCTTTAAAGCTCCATTAAAATCCCCTCTAAACTCCATGAACTTTTTTTTAACTTCTCTCAGAAATCCCCAACAACATCTCTAAAATCGATAACTCTTCCAAGCAATGGTGTATATGGGTTTTATAAGGCTTAAATATGGTGAAAAGGGATTAAAGTATGGTGATCTGAGGCTGAGGAGTGGTGGTGCTAGGGTGGTGAAAAGCGGTTGGGTGGTGGTGGTGAGGCTCCAAGAGCTAGAGATAGATAAATTCTCTAGAATGGGACAAAACTCACTTAAATAACCTAAAACACTTAGAGGTTAAATTTCAGAAAATCCCTAAAGCTTAATCCCGAGTTGATTTGTTGTTTAAGAGTGTGACACGTGTCAAATCCAATGGTCCAAATATTGACAACGTTTTCTTGTTCAAACGAGATTTAGATCTCGTTTGAATGAATACTACTCCCGTTCGAGCGAGGTTCTAACAAGAATCTAACAAGGGTAGAAAGGAAAATATGTGTTTTTCATTTGATGGTCATTTGAATGCATTTGGATGATGAAGCTTTCTCGTTCGAACGACCCAATATTTTGTTCGAACGACCCATATCCTTTTTCTCTGAATTAAATATAAGGCCATTTTAACCAAGTTAATTGCTCCAAGACCATAGTATCACTCAATTATAGCCCATTATCCATCTCACAAGACTTAAAACACAATTGAGTTACATCAACTCACCAAATTACATGGGATAGGTGTTATATATGTGATTTCTCTATCTTCACTCGTATGGAGATATTGGTTTCATAAGAATAGTTTTCTACTATGACCCTGTGAGATTCGAGGAGCTACAATGGAACTACTGTTATGAAGCCGACATCTTCATCGAAAACTGTACTAGTGAATGGATATAATGGTTTCATAAAAGTGGTTCATTCCAGGCATCACCAACCTGAAAGAGTCAAAGGAGAAAACTACAATTGTGAAACCAACGTATCTGTAACACCCCGAAATTTTGAGGATTTAGTATTTAATTATTTTTGGGAGAGATAAAAATATTTAAATTGGAGAAACTTAAATTATGATTTGGAGAATTTATTTGAGTGGGAAGAATTATTTATATTTGACGACTTTAAATCAAATTGTTCGAATTAATGTGTGTCGCATTTTGAGGTCGAAATTTAGAAATGTTATAAAGTATTTTGGATGACAATTCTAAGTGCGCGATTGAGTCCTAATGGGTTGAGATAATCAGAAAAGAGTACTCGGAGGTAGTAATCGGGTCTCGAGATATTTTTGGGCATAGTCGGGCCCACACGAGGTGATTTGGGCCATTTTAATTAGGCCCGTATGGCCTAAAACGGGATTAAGGGTTTTTAAACCTAATTGGGGAAGTGTTGAATGACAATTAACAATTCTAAACCTAGGGTTTGAGAGAGACACAGAGGAAACAAATCAAGAAGCAAATTAGGGATCTTTTTGGAGACAAATCGAGGGACAAAGTGAGTGTTCGTCATCAACACCTTCTCTACGCCAACGGATCAGACTCTACGAACAATTAGAGACAAATGGTTAATTGTTTTGATTTTTAAATTGATGATAATCAATTCATATTATGGGAGGTGTAAACCTAAATTCGTTTTTGGGTGGGCTATTGCATGAAATGGGTTTTTATAAATTTAATTGGTTGAGTGATTTGACAGTCCAATTGATGTTGTACAAGTATCCAGTATTGATTGACATTAGAACCATAATAGTAGTGTTATAGATGAATTTATTGAGATTGTGGGATCAGACTTGTGAATGATAATTGGGATTTTACCATAGGAATGTGTGTTCTCGAGTGGGTGAAGATTTGTGAAAATCATTGATGCTAAAAGGTTTAAACGATGATTAGAGATTCATAATAGATGTAAAAAGATGATGAATATGATGTATTGAGCCTGGAATTGGAGATAAAAAGACTTGAATTTTCGTCAATGGCTGAAACAGCAAGCCGGAGAAGACAAATACATGTTCGATCGATCGATCGACTCAGGGGATCGATCGATCGATGGTCCCAGAATTCTGGCAGATTCGCCAGTTTTATGTATAAAGGGAAATTTAATTTAGATTCCCCCCCTATTTTTTATGTCTTGATAAATTCATATGTAGCACATATTCCTTAGCAATTATAAGGTGATATAATTGGGTTAAGGAGGGTGATAATTGTATGCCATGAGATGAACGAATTTCAGGAAATAATTCATAAGTATTAATTTTGGACCGAGGAAAATGTTCGGGTACGTAGTTGAATGGTAATACATTGTTAAAGTAATTGAGGTGTGATTAATTAGTTATGGGGATAAATATAGAATCGGGTATTGACGATGGTACGGGCCAAGTGAGCGAGTCCGGGTAAAATGATTGGGCAACACCAAGTATTAAATTAATTGATGTGTTAATTAATTAAATTAGAGTCGGACTGTAAACTCGGGAGAGTGATAAATTTATTAATGAGATATTAATTAAATTAGAGTCGGACTGTAAACTCGGGAAAGTGATCAATTTATTAATGAGAAATTAATTAATTTAGAGTCGGATTATTTACTCGGGAATATATAGGCTAGTGGTACGGGTTTTTAGTAACACGATAAAATCGGGATTTATATTATATATATACGGTGTGGTGATAGTATATATATATATGTGTGTGTGTGTGTGTGTGTGTACTTTGTGTGTGCTATTAATTATCAGTGACTAGATAATTAATTAATTTATATACTCTAGTGCTATCAAGGGAGGTTGCGCGATGCAGGTGAATCCCCTAGCTTGCGGAGTAGGGTGAGTATATCCCTAGGTCATAGCGTCCGGTATATGGGTGAGGGTTTTATCCCACTTTCAGGGAAGGAATATGACCGCCTCCACTACGTTGATATTTTTGGCCAGGTTGATGAGCGATTCCAACTTAGGTAACTAGGTTATGTGAGCACACCTAGTGAGACAACACTTTAGAGGAAATCATCCGGTGAGGGTATACTCGGAGGGATGGATATACATATGATATATGTGTGGATGTTTAGTAAATGACGTATATAATGGTATTAAATATTATATGTGGTAAATAATACAATGTGTGATGTATATACTTTATATAACTTGTGTCATGATTATATGTTATGATTTAAAAGAAATTAATTAAGTTAATTGGTGAGATAACTTATAGTCCAGGAATTATTATACTCGGATTAGAGTAGTATGGAAAGGGGAGATTATTCGAGGACTAGTTAGACGGGGTAGTACAACTAGGTGGGGTTAAGGTAATCGTTAGGTGTGCACATTAGTGGAGGGGTGAGAATGTCCTCAAAAGAGTGCAACACTAACTTAAATATGGAGCTGTAAGGACATTTTTGTCCATTATCAATTTGTATGTCGTACGCCGTTACACCGTTGAAGAAATTCAAGATCGCATCTACAACAACGGATCCGAATATTAAAGTGTCTTCAACATCATAACCTCTGCGATAATGAACTTGGTAAAGTTTTGCTTTTAAGTTCCTTAAGCTTCATATTTAGTCTTGGGAAATTTTTATAAAATGTTTTTATAAAAAATAAGAAGTGAGTTTTTTTAAGCAAAATGAGGCTTTTAAAAGTTTTTTATTTTTCTGGAAAGTCGGACCGGTCTGCCTCCATACCGGACCGATTCGCTTTGCTCCAGTGAACCACGGACCGATTGCAAACCGAAGAAGCCTTTTTTAAAAAAGAACCGATCCGAGTTCGGACCGATCCGCCTCCAAGCTGGACCGGTCCGCCGGGATAAAATCGTACAATTCCGTGTGATGTTTATCCACCAGCTCATATTTCCTATATATATAGCTATTTCGGTGGTGTATTTCCTTAAGTCTTTGAGAAAACGTTTTTAAGAGTACAAACACAACAAGACTTCATTTTTTGATGTGTCAAACATCTTTTTGATTCACATACAAAAATCCTAATTACTTTATTAAATCTTTTGGAACCCTAGAATACAAGCTTTGTTATTGTTCAACCTTTGTGGAGAGATCTTTGCAATCGAGGGTTGCGTGTCATTGCTGAGTGAGTCTCTACAAAGTGTTATGGCTACGTGTCATTGAGGAGAGTTGCGGTTCTTCCTTTGTTGTTTGGGCTGCGAGTCCTTGGAGGGTGCTGCGAGTATTCTCTTGCTGAGTTCAAGACTGCGTGTCTTTGTGGGTTGGCTGCGCATTGATCCATTGCCGATTTCTCTATGTAATTGTAAGTTGCGATTTATATATTCATAGTGAAATAAAGGTTTTACCCGAAAGGGTTTTTTTCCTGAAATCTGTGTCTCGGCATATTTTTGTGTCACATGCTTTATTTATTTATGGGTTGACACACGCACCTTAAATGCATGTTTAGGGACTCTAATTAAATAAGGGGTACTTGAAAACTTGCGAATTTAATTTAATCATTATCACATAGTCGTACTTTTCAGGAGCACATTCATATATTTTAATTACTGCAGTTAATTCACTTGCTAAATATTTTCAAAATGTTTTGGGTTCTAACCCTTGCTATAAAACTATTTTCAAAACCTTTTAGGTTTCCAGCCACGGGGACGCCAGGATTGATATTATATTCTAGGGGCATGGAGCCGTGGCAGGTGTGGATGCTAGCAGGAGATTGGATTAGACGCATCGTTCATTCATTCCTAGAGTAGGAATCATCTATCCGTTTCAATTTCCTTAGGGCATGTTGCCCAGACTCTTCAGTTGCAGTTTTCAGTTGTATTTATTCTAGTGTGGGTTGATTGTTTTTGGACTATTTACTTTGGTGGCCGATGGTTTATTCGACAAATTGTTTAATTAATTATCCAGTTGATTTAATTTCAGTTGTGTGAATGATTTATATTTATTTTCGCATGTACTGTTTTGTTTAATTAAAAAGTTCAAATTTGGTACCATCTTTTGGAATACTATGTGGTTAGTAAGTTCTCAAAAGTTTTCGATAGTGATGCTAAGGATGAACCAACTGGGATTCCCATTTTAATTTGGTATAGGACTGATCACCCGATATTTTATTAGGCAGGGTGTCACAGTATCCATCTGAAATGCCAAAATTTCCCAAGTGGTATTTATGAACTTCCTCAATATGTTCAAGTTCTTATCCCGACTTCGTTTCCATATCCAGATAATCTTCCAAACTTCTAATAAGTTTAACCACTGCTGATAAGAAAAAAAAAGTTTAAACAGTATTAGGGTTTCTGTATTGATATTTTGTAGAGATGATGTATTCGAATACTGAATGAGAATGAGATTAATGTATATTTATAGAAAGACATGTGTAGAGAAGTGGACAACACAAAAGTCACTTCCTTTCATTATCTGACTTTTTAGATATTGAATCCACCTTTTTAGCTCATGCAAAGACCATTCATTAAATTTATTGAATATGTAGCCTTTCATAAGTACTCTCTGAAAAGTTGTGTTACTTCTCCTCTAAGTGCATTGAATCACATCCATCATTACGAAACATATAATTCCAATTACGAAGAAGATAATTCCAACACGTACATAAATTATATAAATATGTGCTATTTTTTTAGTCCTTACTAGAGGGAGCAAACAAATTTTTAATATTTAACAATACAAAATAAAGTTATAATAATTGTCAATATATAACAATACTTTCTGATTTACTCGAGCGAAGACTATTAAAATAACATATATTTAAGTTATTTATGCATCGAAAATAACATTTAAAACAATTATAGCTAATATGAGATGTTTCGCATTGAGAGTTCGCGTTGAAATTACTATAAAAAATCATTACCAATAGACAATATTTTCAACTAACATCATACATAAATTTTTCATTATTACTTTTCACACAAGCATTTCATTTTCCAAGGGGTGAGAATTCTTGAATCTGGTATGAGTAATGTCAAAAATATTCATAACTTATGACGATCTCTTCTTCTTATATCATTTAAATAAGTATTATTTCTTTCTAAATTGCATATAAAATGGCACATATGTTTGATCTCAATGATGAATTGATAATTAAGATATTTTCACTTTGGTCTATTATTGATATTTGTAAGGCACTTGCTAATTAAGACAATCATCACTATTACTTTGTTCTCGTTTTGACATTTCGCAATAGCATTTCGCAGTGTGATTTCGCATTGCGAAATCTCAGGGAAGTTAATATATGAAATCATTACCTATAGAGAAGTTTTTGAACTACCATCAATTTGTATATTATTCAAATTTACTTTTGACACAAGCCACACATTTTTCAAGGAGTGGGATATTATCTACTTCTATAAATTCTTAATAAATTTTTATTAACATGTCACTATCTCTTCCTCTTCAATAATTTAAATATATGTTTTCTCTTCTAAAATTACAGACAAAATGGCACACATGTTTGATCTTAATGATGAATATCCTATTGAGATAATTTCACTTTTGTCTATTACTGATATTTTGAAGGCACTTGTTGCTTCCAAAAAAAATCATGGCAATATGTTTACAAGATGATACACTTGATAAAATTTACATGGGAGATAAACCCATTAAATTTTTTGAAAATAGTAAATTATTGCAAAAATGGTATCACATTAGGCTTAACAAGCCTCTAAATAGCATCAACTACATTTATGGTACGTATAGGTTTATAGAAGTAGGAGTTGGTGAGATAGAATAGTCTTTACTCAAAGTGGAGATCTAAATGCTTTTGCAATATTTTATGTCCGCGTTGATTTACTTAAGGACAAGGAATTTAAAATAAAATATCGAGTGAGATTTTTTTAGAGGATTGGGCTTTTTGAAAAGAATTATTCTTATGTTTTGAAGTGATAGAAAGAAATTCAAGGTTCAATGACCGTTATGCTCGGTATGAATCTGTTTATAATGTATGTAATAATTTTAAAAGGATCTTCTCTAATGAAGAGTATAAACAATTAGATTATACTGACTGCAAAATTATTGCAATCCTTAGACGGATAATTTTTTTAAGTATGAGACTGAAATTATTATCTTAAAATATTTTATATTTTTTAGTTTAAAAAATGGTGCCCTGCACTGAATATGGTACAAGCAATGTCCATCTCGCATTATGAAATGTGGAATTTCGCAATGCAAAATACACTAATTTCTCAAAGCATACTCTAATATATACTTAGCACTGCAAAATTAACAAAATAACGCAGTGCGATATTATTATATTTATATTGTAATTTGTTTGTTCTTGTGCTATATGAATTCCTCCAGAAAAGACTATTACCACCAAATGAAAGAGATATGTATATTTTTAATGATTTGTCTTAAAAAAATATGTTGCAAAATAAATAAATGATAACAAAGACTATTAGATGAAAAGAAAAAAGATATATTAATAATGCAATTTTGTACAGGCATAAAATAAATAATTGTTATTTTTGCATTATTATATCACAATTACATTTGCAATCATATATCTCAACGTAGTTTCATCTGAAAATAATAAAATAATAAACAATACAACGGATCAGAACTTTGTTTGTTATTTGTTTGCAAAAGCACAAACAAAATTCACTTAGTCGTCTTTGTGCTAGATCGAATTCAAAATCATTTTTTTGCTTAATGATGGCATTTATATTTTTTTAGAATAAAAAAATCTGACATTCTACAGTAGATGAATACAATTTATAGCAAAATAAGGAATGTATAAAAAACTTATATTTCAATATACAAATGGAACAACTTGTTATTTGCATGAAGATAGTAATGATGATATTTTGTCGAAACGATAATGGAGAACTTTTTCATTTTTTGGAACGCTTCTTATTTTTAAAAATCCAATAAACGCGAGGCATAACTGTTTTGTTATGGTAACCGGTTATTATCGGTTCACACTTTCAAGTGCCATTTTGTAAGTCATATGTCGCGTGCTTTTCAAAGATATTTTAGTAAGGTACACGAGTAATATTTATGGAAAAGGGCCTTGAGACTAAACATGTTTTAATACGGGACTTTTAGATCCAAATGTTTCATGCCAAAGGGAGATCGTTGATCATCTCTATAAAATAAGGTGTTGCTATTGAGATCCAATAAATAACTCCATAATACTCACACTTGATAATAACTAACTAATACCACACCAAGACTCATAAGTACTACCTTACACCACTAAAGGTCACCCACATATTTAAATTTTTTATATTTTCCCTCGTCTCTCTCTCTCTCTCTCTCTCTCTCTCTCTCTCTCTCTCTCTGGTGTTACTCTTACAAACCCTAAATCTAAAAAACAACTAAACCCACACACTCAAAAACATCTCATGAACAACTTTTGGTTTTCACACAAAGGCATATACCTCAAATTATTATTATATATACCTCTAACTCTTGTTATAAATAATGTATGAAACCATAAACGATTTGAATACAACAAAACTAAACCCTAAGCAAAGTTATATAATGTATACAACTCTTGCACACCACAAAAGTAAACTTTAAACGATTTGAACACCACTAGAAATGTAACATTGGTCCCAACTCTTGTAATACATATTGTATAAAACCCTAAACGATTTGATCAATTGTTTTTGTAAATCTTAAACATCGGCATCCTGATCCTGAAATGCATTAGTACCACTCGTGTTTCTCATCCTGAATCAAATATCCATTCCTAAAATTAACCATGTTTAATTCGGGATGAAATTTATGATTGTCTTTGAGAGAACTAAACATATTGATAGTGATACTCATTTTTTTATCATTCTTTTTATACCGATAATAAAGAGCTTCTTATATTTTTAAAATTTCTCTGTCGACATAACGACAACAATTTTTTTATATTCCAATCATTGCCTATATAATGATTGAATGGGGGGAAATCGAGACTTATATCCTGACATAAACTCAGTATAACAATCATGTCATTCGTTACTCTGATGCTGACAATTGTGCATTCCTTTCGTTAGTTAAATACCAATGTTTTGTAGTTATTTCGTTAGTATAATCCCGACTAGTAACTCATTTTTGTATAGGTAAGTGTTTTTCCACACATTATTGGAAGAATAATTAGTAGCCTAATATATCCTATTTTTGTATCTAGATATGTGATTTTCCAACTATTATATGAATCACAGGTTAAATCATGGAACCTAAATTGATGAACATAAGGAGAAAGAAAGTGTCATTAACAGCTTCCGACAGGAAACAAAGGGTTGAATTGAATGATATTGTTAAGGGTGGAAACACACAATAGGAGGCTTCCATTCTAATGCATGCTAAAATAATACGTGAGGGGGGAAAACCTACGAATGTCTCCGATGCTAGTCGTGAAGATGGTGAATTTAAAACCGAGGCAGGGGCATCCAACAAGAGAGATTCAATCGCAGCCCTGCAAGATTATGGTGGGCCAAATGATCTTCGATTGTTGAAACACTTCATTAACCACGTGTATGAAATATGAACTAGTTCTCGAGTTAAAAACTTAACTTTATTTTGTAGTTTTACAACAAATTAAAATGACGTATCAATTACCCTCTTTGATGTTTCTTTTGTATCCGAACGTGGATCACTATTATGTGTGAAGCATTGGACTAAAATATATTACTGGCAAGTGGAGAAACTAAGTAAAGACGTACGAGATAGGGTTAAGAAGTTTGGGTTAATGGGGTTGATTCAGTACAGTCACCTCTATATAGATTATGCATTGATTTTTGCGTTCATCAAGAGATGGCATCCCGAGACAAATAATTTTCACATGCCCTTTGGAGAGATGACCATCACACATGATGGCATACTCCATATTTTGAAATGCCCTATCGTTGGAACGTCTCTGTGTGGGGACAATAGGGGAAGGAGTTACATCCCACCAAGGCCATAGAACTTTTAGTTGATTGCGAGTTACAACAGAAGAAGCTAAAGAAGAATTCCAGCCATCATATGCTGTGCGACTTAACTGGATTGTCGACACGTTTCAAGAGAAAATGAAAGTAAGCGATGCCCCGATAAATCAATTTGATTATTATGCCAGGGCATATTTGTTGTACATTATAGGTTGCATCGTCTTTACTGATAAGATGAAGAGCAAAATATCTGTCTATTATCTTCAACTATTGAAGAATTTGGATAAAGTTAAGGGGGGGGGGGAGGGGGGGAAGGAAATCCTATCCCACTTATACCGACAACTTGTATTAGGATCTAGGTCAGGGTGAAGTAGATGAGTGGGTGCCTTTCTCTTTAACGTGTACAAATGATTATATTAATCGAGGATATCTATAATTCTCTCTCTCTCTCTCTCTCTCTCTCTATATATATATATATATATATATATATATATATAATTGTAACGTTTCAAACAGTGACAATGGTATTTTTGAATTGTTCATGCAGTCGTGGATACGCGAACATTTTATCGGGCTTGGGGCATGCTTGAGTATGGAATTCAACAACATAATTCCAAGGATCGCTTGGTCGTCATTGCAATTTGTTTCGCAAAATAATGTGGTACCACAGTTGTATAGATACATGGAAAAACTTGATAACATATCCTCTAGTAATGTAAGTGCCTTGTATGTCATATTAATACTTTACTTATGTTCAAACTTTACTCATATTGAAAAATTTACACGTTTGTTGGGATCCGTTCCATGATGAAAGAGATGCATATCCATTTCGCAACGTATCAATTTATAATAGTATATTAATTTGCTTTGATGTGAGGGTACCTTACTACCTGAAGCGTGTGTTAAGGTAACTGGGGAGTGTTTAAGTCATTCTTAGGGACCCGATGACACTAATTATAGATAAGAAAGGAAATAAAGTTATTCATTATGATCTGAAGTTCAATAATCATAAGGTACCAATAGGACTAACATGACCATTTGCTTACAGCTAAATCCTGTTCAGTTTCGATGTTGCTCCTCTGGGATTCAACCGAGGATTAGATGATATTGTTCCTGAAAAACTCCCATCATATCATATAGAATCCTGCCAGTTGCTAATTCGAAACTGAAAAATCTTCATTGGTAATTTTATATTCGTATTATACTTGAATGTAAATTTGTATGTCAATATAATAAATCTCATTTTATGTTAATTCTATATTCAGTATGATCAAGTGCGGAAGGTGATGTAGTTTCTCTCTAAAAACATCTAAGATGGAGACAACGCTGATGTTGAAACCATACTTGAAAGAGATGTTGAAGCATTCGACATCCCTTCATCAATAACTAGATATGGAGTTTGACCACAAAAGAACAATGAAGATAAGAAGAAAAATAAAAATAATAATAAGAAGGTTTCCTAATATCGTGATAATGTTCCTAAATAGGGACTTTAGAAAAGAAAGAGGAAATGAACTTGTGTGGAGTTTGTCTGAACTTTGTATTGGGTTATGAACTAGTTGGTTTGATGTGAATCATCATTGCCATTTAGATTATTGTATAAACGTTACTATTTTGGGGGTACTCTGTATGAAATGGTTAGTTCGTCTTATCATTTAGTTATGTTATTGGTGAACAAGATTGTAATTATTTGTTAAATGTGAATCACCTCTTTGTTGGAATTTAGTTATTTCGTCGTGTTTTGAAATTTATAGTGTTTTAAAAAATGATTACATTATGAAATTAAATTTGGTTCATAGGCTGAATAGCAACTAAGAACACCACCGATCGGTCACGCATCCCCATTATTTTATAAAGGAATTGGTATATCAATAACGACTGGGTTTTTACCTTATGGTGTTTGAAGAAAAAATAAAGACATTGTGGTAATTTGAGTCAATCGTCATCTCCATCCCGATTGGGTTTTCACCCTGCGATTATATAAGAAGTGGGGTTTGTTTCATTACCACAACGACGATAATTAAAACCATTATTCAGGATAGTCATGACGGTCCTTGGGGCTCCTATTCGTTATTTGCATAACAAATGAAGGTACAAGAATATTTAAAAAAAAACTCCTAGCAAGGGCACTAAACCCGAACATTTTCACATATAGTCGTTATCTCCATGTCGATTGGGTTTTTACTTTGTGCTGTTTTGAATAACAAATAAAGGCATTGCAGTATTTTATACTAATTATCACATCCATCCCAAATGTATCCTTAAATTTCATTATACATATAATATTTATACAATTAATATTTATTTTAACCATATACATTTAATATTTATTCACACTACTTTGGTAATAACAACATAATTGTAAGAGGACACCCACTCGTATTGCATTACAAAATACATCCACTTGTTCAGTTATTGATTCATATTTTGTCGTGATTTACAAAATAACATTCACTCCCCAAAAATAAATCCACTTGAATACATCACAAAATAAAATTCCCTCCCAAAAAATACGCCACCAAATGTGAATTGTGTACAAAAAGTACATAGTTATCATACTTCCATTAGTTAAGATCAATTGGAGCATCACCAGTAGCTACGTTAGATGGGCAAAGATTTTCAAACTTTGCAATCCGTTCTGTGTTTTTATTAATCCATGCGCACACTTCGGCTAAGGCTTTGCTATGCTAATAATTTGCAGCCGGTGGCATTGGGTACCCATGTCTCATCTCCAAATTTACAAAATGACTATTACAAATAAGAGCCATTTTCATTGAATTTTTTTTGGTTTTTTTCTCAAAGGCAAGAATGTCAAACACTGTTTTAGAGATATAAAGCACATAAACACAATTATAAATTTGTGCTTTGAGATAACCACACTTGGGCATAAGTAACGAATACTTTTGAGGGCAAGGGTTACCGAAGTTGTTGAAACGTACAAGAATGGTATCATGAAACTCTGCCCCGAATATATATTCATTGAAGGGTTTGTGTTTTATCACCTCTTCCATCAAATCTGATCTTACACCCTTCCAAGCATCCGAATCACCTCCCTCTCTCGGTGAACCCGCTACGCACCTAAACCCACAATGACCGTCAACGTCGACATTATTTATCTCCTCAATAAAATCATAAATAAACTCGAGAATCTCCTTTGCATAATGCTAGTATGTGGTTATTTATTTAGGGCACCATGATATTGGGCCCATAAACTTCTTGTAGTCAATATTAGCTTTTCTCTACACTGCTGAGAGATTATCCTCGGCCCTCGCGTATTCAAACTTTTTCCTTTTACGGATGGTTTATGTCCCCTTGGTTCTCCCTTACCTTGCCTCACAAAAGGTTCATATAGCCTCGTGGTGGTCGGTGAAACAATATACTCAAGCTTTTGCAACAAAGCCTCCTTCTCATCCTCGATCAGTCTTGAAAATCGGTCTTTAAACAATATCATATTCGGTTCGTAATCAACCTCTTGGTACCTAATCAAGTTGGGAATCATTGTTAGCTTATACTCATGAACATCCAATTTGCCCCATGGTATTGGGCGACCCTCCAGTACATAAATTGTTAACTCATGAGCACATGGAAGACCATACACCGTCTGCAACACGTGGTCACCTGCATTCACATCAACACCACTAATATAAACTTTTTTCACCTCTTTCATTATCAAATAAATGCTAAATTGGGACACCTGCCCCACTAGCTCACTAAAGATCGGTATATTGTGAGAATGCTTGATTTTATGTAAGAAAGTCTCAAACTCTTTCTCGATATCCACTACTTTTAAACTTAATAGATTATCCATCCCCTCTCACATCGAGCCAAAGGCTAGCTATGAGTGCTCCAAGTGTTTCTTCAACTTTCCATGCGCACTTTCACAATGGTTGGTGGTTCGATTAGCGCACTGTTTAATTATATTAGTCCAAGTGAAGATAAAGCACGCCTTTAATGTAATCCATGTTTGAGTTATGTACTTAATGGTACTAGGATAATGAACCCAATCCACATTCATCAACGTCCAGGATTTGGAAACATCTTACTTGGTAGGCAATTCAACAAGATGGACCCATTCTCGAATGAACTTCTCGTAAACATCCTCATCCACCATCTCTCTCTTCGCATGGGATTCCATATTCCTCATAACATGAAATGTGCAAAACATGTATTTCCATAAGGGAACACATTTCATACATGCATTCATACATGAAAATTCACGATCGATAACGAACACATTCGAGATGGTAGTCGGATCAAACAATATCCCAATGCTAACCTGTAATTATCTACTTTCTCTTGAACTAGGAAGGACAATGTAATAGTGATATTACAACCGACCGAGGTCATCCCGACTATCTCAAAAAGTGGCATATTATAATGGTTGGTCTTATACGTACATTCCACTATAACATCGGAAGAAAAACATTCGGCTAGCTGGATGGACTTGGGATGGGCCCATAATAAGTCTTCAACTTTTCTAGTACTTTCATTATGCCTATACCAGTATACATAATGTTCATTAGGCAACAATTTCATCATATACTGCATTGCACTCCTACCCCCCCTCTCATTTGTCTTCAACTTTGCTTTAGCATTATAAATCATCTCCATGGTTGAGATATTAGATTGATGCCGTCATTTCAGTGTGGTTAAAATTGTAGTAGGTTTCACACTATTAAGAGACATCTCATCAATAATTTTTCTCCCTTCTGCGATTAAACGACCAACATATAGATGGCCTATAAGAATCTGGGGGAAGGAGTGGTTTTGGATACCATTAAAAACTTGAAGCATTCACTAACCATCGTCCAGAGGAACAACCTTCAACAAAAAAGGATAATTAAACTTATGTGTGGAAGAGTCTCTCTTATGTTTCTTCCCATCAGCATCTGGGATTCTTATGATCCATATACGCTCCTCTCCTCTCACAACCCAAGTGAATACGACCTTTCTGTGAAGTCAACGAGGCCTCTGACTTGATAGTTACAATAACCATTCATATCGATCTGCCTGGTTTTGAGCCCAATCGACCAACACGTGTTATGAAGCAAATATTTGAAAAACATACAAGTGGAAAATGAATCAATTTTTGAATAATAAGTGTATAATAAACCTTAGTTGCTTCACAAGCATGCAAGTGTATAATAAAACACACAATAATAAAGAACAAACTTGACCGGTGAAGAAATGCTCGCTGACATCAATATTAAGAGCAACCCTATCTTTCTTGTCTTCATTTCTTTCAACCATTCCATCGTAAAAAAACACCGAATTGAATTCCATTCGTGGATCCTGAAATATATTAACATTTGATTACATTAATAAGTTATAATGACAATAAATAAAAAATATGAATGAAGCATACAAGAATGTAGTAAAATAAGAATGCACTAAATATAACAGGTCATCCGAGATGACGATAACGAATGAAAGAATTTGAACTAAGGATGCAAATGGCGAATGACTACAAGATCATTCAGTACATAAATGCCAAATTAAAACTTGTTAAATTAACAAATGTTTTCGGTATATGTTGCACGAATAACCTTAAAAGAGATTCGGGTCCCATGTCGCGATTTATAAACTATATATTCGGGGTTTCGATGCCGAATGGTAACTTTTATATATATAAAAAAATTCAACAGGTATATAACGAGTTATATGGAATAGTTTTCACACGTAGATAACGAATGCAAAAGATAACCATTCGAGGCAAAGGTGCTGAATAAGAACTTTTTATTAAAAAAAATAAAGCTGATTCGGTATCGCGATACCGAAAATTTCTATCGTTATTAGTACCCCGATACCAAATGCAACAGTATTTGTTTTACCACCATTTTTCTTGAGCGAGTTTTATATTAACCAAACAACATAATAAATACAAAAACTTACGATAAACCGCTAGCGTTTGTATTGATATTTTGATAGGTTTTTATGACTTATATGAATTGATATGTTAAGAAAATATTAAAATGATTAGGGAGTATCAAAATGATCTAGTACCAAGGTATAAACTAATATTTTTTTTAAGTTTAATTTAGTATTTGTGTGAAATTATTGAATTATTTATTGGGCAAAGAAGGAGAGTGGTTTATTTACCCTGGGCTTGGTTGTTTTGTAGTAAAGCATAGAAACAACATGGATCCGGTGTGTTTAAAATAACCTTTATTGAAGGCATAGATTCATGCATTGGCTTTGCAGTCAAAAGGTGGAAAGAGAAAACGAAGAGAGACAGAGAGAGGGGGGGACATTTGGTGGCTGTCTGACCATCTGACTCTTTCACTAGGAAAAAACCCAATCACGTGTTCCAATGTGTATGACTTGAAAGAATCCCAACTCTCTTTCTCTAGCCGAAAGCGAACCCCACCCAACACCAATACACAACAAACAAACAAATCCCCAGCCACCGTCCTCTTCATTTCCGTAATCTAGGGTTCGTTTTGTCTAATTCTCTTTAACCTCAATTATTATTCTTCATGGAATTGGACAATTCAGCTCAAAATCAAAGCTCTCAGCTTCAGATTATTCATCCGATTCATGATATGGATGATTCTAAGCTCATCGCAGCTCCCGTGGTAATCGCCGAAGATATTGCTTTCATGGTGAACGGAAAACGGAAACGTGGTCGGCCGCCACGTGGACAAGCGAAACCCCAGCCGGTTAAGACTAAACAAGAAGAGGAAGATGTTTGCTTTATATGCTTTGATGGTGGGAGTCTGGTGTTGTGTGATCGCCGGTGAGGAGATTAACAATTCTTCTTTTTCTTTAATCCACTTTATGAAGCTAAATAGTGACTGAGTTAGTGTTTTTTATTTTTATTTTTTTTATAGGGGATGTCCAAAGGCGTACCACCCGTCTTGTGTTAAGCGGGACGAGGCATTTTTTCGGTCCAAGGCTAGGTGGAATTGCGGTATGTATGTTGATGTTAATGAATTCATTGGACATATTTTTTTTAGTTGTCAGCAAAATATTGCCATTTTGGAAGTTTACAACTTGAAGAGAACCGCCTTACACCTTTTCTTTTTTGGTCCAATTTAATTGATTTATGATTATTATGTTGTTGTAAGAATTTAGTTGTTTTCAAGGCTCGTAGTGGAGTTTTTGAAATCAATTGTTGTTGCAAGTATGAGGTATGTTTAATATCATGTGTGCTAATGAAGATTTAACCGTGACTGACGATATAACAAGTGCCAACTGACACAACATCAATTTGATGCTATACATGTGTTTATGGCATGCCCCCTGCCAAAAGGGTTGTGGAGGGATTTTGGGGTGGGGTTGGGTTGGGTTGGGGTGGGGTGGGGAGGGGATGAAGTAAACAAAGGAACAAAAAAAAAACACAAAATCAGAGATGATACATCCTCAGAAGACAGTCATTTAACGATTTGATTGCAATTCTGCAAAATGCATTTTCGCTAGGCTGGATTACGACATTGTTGACATGGCAAATGAAAGGTAGCCCACACTTGGATTCTGGAGCTTTATTCTTAGTTTTGCTTAAGAAGAAGACAGTGGCGGATTCGGAATTATAGTCCAACCGGGGCGAAATCGATTCAAATTTTCTTTTAACGACACTAATAAATAATCAACTCATAAAAACTAACAACCGATAAAACATAAATATTTAATATGCCAAAATTTCATATCCATTGATCCATACATAATCAGAAATTTCAGACTAGTTTAAACACAAATTTTCCATTTAAACCGAAATTTCAACACAATTTCAACACAAATTTCAAATTTTGTTGATTGACATATAAAAAAGATAAAAATTTGATACCTGTTTTATATTCACCGTGAGAGGTCCCGACGGTGAGGTTGAGAATTTGAGAGGTCCGACTGGTGAGGTTGAGAGCAGGGGCAGTTGAGCATTCAGATGTCCGGCTGTTGCAGATAGATAGGTCCAGTTGAGCAGGGAGGTTGAGCTGTCCGGTGAGGTTGAGAGGTCCGGCGGTGAGGTTGAGAGGTCCGGTTGAGCAGGGAGGGTCGGCCAGTGAGAGGAGATGAGGTGAAGCAGTAGCCGCTCGTGTTTGAAACGTTTACAGAATATGAGGTAGGGTTTACAAACTAAACAAACGTGCGTGTGTTTTGAAACGTTTAAGGGTTTTGCTTTTTATTAATTACACACTTACACCCGCATCTTTGTAAATAATAAGAGATAACCTTTAAGTTTGAATTTTTACCAAAACCATCCCCCACTTTTTTTTTTTAAATTTGAACTGGGGCGGCCGGCCCACCTCAGCCTATGGTGGGTCTGCCCCTGGAAGAAGAAACGGTTGTACCGTGTTGCTAATTCTTTCCACTTCCGTTGTTCAAGTATTTTTTTGTACCAATTGAGAAAGATTTATACTTGATATAATCTGGACAAGTTGTGGATGGGAATTTTTGTATGTGGCAAACTAAAAATTCCAAATTAAGTGAAATCCTTGGGGGACCTATTTCATCCAATAAAAGCCAAAGTATATTTACAGCACAAGGGCTGACAAATCTTAATACGGACTGACAGCCCAACATGAAGATATGCACCTAGTAGATTTAGGTTTACCTTAATGGGTTTGGGTCATTAATGAGTTGACCAACTAGCCACATTTAAACAAATGGTTGACACGAACTGGGCTATGTACACACGAACTGTGGTATACTCAAGGAATACATGATCACACCCATTTATATACATCTATTAACGAGTTGTGCATGAGTTAAACCAATTTTAATACTCCATAATTCAAAATTGACATGGCACGCCAGTTCATATGTATTGATAAGAAATGAAGACAGCACATAAATAATATGTAAATTTTTCATGATAAGAATGAGAAAGAGCTGATGATATATCATTAACATGCACTTTCACTTAAATAAAAAGCATCAACATTAACTTCTATCTGACACATAATATACAATATTAATTAATGTCCTTGACATCTTTCTCTTCGGTCTCTCTTATTTTTCCTAACAACCAAAATGATTATCAATATAAATTAGATTGCGGTGAGCTGCCTTTAATCTAAAGGATCTGACTCAACCTTTGTATGTTACGTGCATGACAGATATTTCTGTGGAAAAGTTGCCCATTAAATTATTCTCTTCATATATGTATGTGGGCCTATGAGTGTTGACTGTGTTGGGTCTCTAGTTGATATAGAAGAACATAAAGGCAGGAGATGGAAATCATCCTACCAACATCATGGGCACACAATTAATCTCTTAAAACAGCACTATATATAAAAGGATCATCAGTAGTAATAAACATTCGAAGGGTAATGTTTTTTACAACTGCATTTCCCGCTGCCACCCCATAGTTGGGCTTCTTATGCAGCGCCATTGTCAAAGAAATTAAATTTTTGCTTCAGTATTTAGTTTATAGATTCTTCCTTTTTTTGTTGTTCAGGTACCTTTTCCTTTTACCTGTTCTGAAATTTCCGTTTTCTGTTTTCTTTTGGACTTGTTTCCGTGAAGAATTTTCAACTGATGCATGAAAATCCTTTGACATGGTAAACGAACAAGTTCAAGTGAATGGAATCCTTGGAGTAATTTGTCTTGTATGTTATTGATGGTAATAGGGGTTGCCAAAAGGAGATTTTTTGTTACTGTTTACACATGAACAGTGCTAGTCGAAAGATTTTTTTTTAATAGTAATTATCTAGTTAAGATAGTATTTAAATAAGGTAGTATATTTATATTAGGATATTTATTTAGTTCCTTATGTTACTAGGTTTCTTTCTCTTCAAGGATGTTAAACCTATAAATAAAGGCATTAGGCTAGGGTTTTAATTTAATTTAATAGATTAAGAGTTTTAGTTGATTTCTTGTTTGAGAATATAGTGTATGTTGAAATCCCGCTGCATTTTACATCAAAGTGGTATCAGAGCCATTCGCTTTTGGTATTCACGTATTCATGTGTGTGTTTATCGAATTGTCCGTGTATTCGTAGATTTTTAGTCACCATGCCTTCGAAGACAAGGAAGATGACTATATTCGAAAAGGCCATGACCTCCAGGACGGAACGGATCAAGCTGCCGAAGCAGCCACAACCTAAGCCCTTACGAACAACCGCATCCTCGTCCAATAGCTCCTCTCATGGTTCTCCAGTCTATCGGCGACACAGCGGCTCCTCCCAATGGCCGCCGACATTGTCCCGTCTGTCGTGCAAGTAGGGGTGGCCATAGGCCCGCCCCAAAAAAATAGGGTTTGGCTAAGGTAAATAGGCCCGTGAAGCAGGCTTTGCAAAATTTTATAGACCCGACATTTTTCTGGGTGGGCTTGGGTACGTATTCTTAGGCTCGCTTGAGCCCGGCCAGACCCGAGACCCCGATATATATATATATATGTAGAGAGAGAGAGAGACAGGCTCCTGTGCACACTAAGTTTGCACACTAACTTTGCACATTACCTTTTAAAAGTGTGCAAACTTAGTGCTGGCGCACACCAATTTTTTTATGTGATATTTTAACATTTCAACGGACTCACATAAAAAAAATTAGCTCAAAAAAACTTTTTTTGCTATTTTTAAAAAATCGGTCAAACTTTCGCAGTTTTTAAAGGGCTTAAAAACTGCGAAAGTTTGACCGATTTTTTAAAAATAGCAAAAAAAGTTTTTTTGAGCTGATTTTTTTTATATGGGTTCCTTGAAATGTTAAAATATCACACAAAAAAAATTAACTCAAAAATATTTTTTTTACCACTTTTAAAAGGTAATGTGCAAAGTTAGTGTGCAAACTTAGTGTGCACAGGAGCCTGCCTCTCTCTCTCTCTCTATATATATATATATATATATATATATATATTAGTAGTTTAGTTTTGTTCCTTTAAGATTGAAAGTTATAAAAAAAATATAAATGAAGAACCTTTAAAAATATCAATTTTAGACTTTGTTTACTCTTTTAGTCTTAAGAGTACATTTAAAATAAATTTGCTAAACAATAAAATATGTCATAAATTTTCTAAAACATAAAATATAGGTAAAAAAAATATCTCTATCCGGGCCTCGACAACGGGCCTAGGCAGGAAGCTTTCGGATTTGGGCGGGCTTGGGATTACACAATGAGGCCCAACTCGGGCTTGGGCAGGCTTGGAATAGCTCAAATTTTTAATGGCTCGGCCTGAGCCCGACTGGCCCCGCCCAGGCCCAATCCACGTCCTTCCCGAAGTGCAAGTCCTAGGGGCCTGCCCATGACCTTTCGACGTTGCTGCCAACCAAAATAGACCCAACCGTGGCCTCGTCGAATGAAATCCAAGCCATGGTCCACCCCGATGTCGCAGACGTAGAATTTCTGGCCATATTTGAGGTTCAGGCAAAGGCAAAGCAACTTTTGAAATGTCTTGTCGTAGCTGTAAAAGTCGCAGGCAAGGCCCCTGATCTCTACAGTAATGTTTCAGCCTTTACCTTTCATCCTCCTCAATTTTTCACGCTTGAGAACGTCATGGTTAATAGGGAAATTATTGAAGATAATGAGCGAAAGACACTCAACTTAGGCCTTCTTGAACCGTGGCTTGTGGAAGAAGAGTCAAGCCCTAAACGTGTTGCCATTCCCATTAAGCCTATGGTGAAACAACAGGTAGTAGGAAAGGGTTTTATGCAAAGTGGGTGCCGAACGAAGAACAAGCAATATGTGCAAACAATTGGGACATATGCAGGTTGAATGCCCCAAGCAAGGAAAATTGGAGAGATCGGTGAAGTCGAAGGCTAAAACTACATCCAAACAACGATGCTACAAGCCAGGGGGCTCCCCAAGTCTTCTCCATCGTCAAGGGAAGTTTCAGGAGTGAAGAGCAGCGATGAGTCTTCCGGAGAGGAGGAGCATAGAAATCAGATTTGGATGGGCCGAGGAGAGGCATACAATTTTTCTATGCTTCTACGGGTTTTAGGGAAGTCTTCTAATAATGGGATACGCCTATACGTGCCGCAATTCGAAGGAAAAATTGATGGAGATACATGTGTGGACTGGATTGATGCTATGGAAAAGGCTTTTGAATTTAAAGATTTCCGTGGCGAGAAGGGTGTTTGATTTGCTGCTACAAAATTTACTAGCAATGCTCGTATATGGTGGAATTATTTATGCCATTTTTTTCGGGAGTCAGATAAGGCACGCATAAGATCATGGACGAAGATGATGAAGTATTTAAAAAGGGTTTTTATCTAGTTGGGCTATGAGCAGGATTTATTCATGCGCGCGCAAAATCATCGGCAAAACCTTTCGTCGGTGGGAGATTACATGGATGACTTCCACCTTCTCTACACTAGGGCTAATCTTCGGGAGAATGAGGACCAAAAAGTAAGTCGTTATATTAAGGGTTTCCAGATAAGATGAAGGAGGAATTGTTGTTGAGGGACATCCTGAATCTTGACAAAACCTTTGACTACGCAAAGAGGATTGAAACCCACCTTCGGGTTTAAGATGGGATCTCGCTTATCTCGCAATTTCCGTTGATATTAAGAATGATATGACATCGTTAAATACAACTTTCGAGTGCTATTCCTGTGGAGTGATTGGTCATAGGTTGTCGGAGTGTCCGAAGAAGAAGTCCGTCCTCATTACCGAAGGAGAACAAATTGAGATTGTAACAGAGGTTCAAGAGCAGCAAACCTTAATTATTCGGATCCATGTGCCATCGGAAATGGATGACATACCGCTTTGAAGCTCGAGAAGAGCTTTGTCGTAGGAGGAGGGAGTAATGGGAATAGGGGCTGCCAGAAAGAGATTTTCTGATGTGAACAGTGTCGTTACTTTTCACGTGTGAACAATGCCAGTTGGAAGATATTTTTTTTATAGTAATTATCTAGTATTAGTTGAGATATTATTTAAATAAGGTAGTAGATTTATATTAGGATATTTATTTAGTTTCCTTATAGAACTAGGTTTCTTCGTCTTCAAGGATGTTAAGCCTATAAATAAAGGCGTTAGGTTAGGGTATTAATTTAATATAATAGATTGAGAGTATAGTTGATTTCTTATTTGAGAATATTGTGTGTTGAAATCCCGCTGCGTTTTTCATAAATTATTTTCTCTTTTGGGCCATAGTTGCAATTCTTATGCCAGTGGTTGTTATATTCTCTGTCCTGATATTAATATGTTGTAGTTGTGAAAGATGGAACATGAATGACAAAGTAATAGTGTTCAATAGTTGGACAAATTTAGTCACGGTATCGCGATAGCTTTTTTCAAGAAATGCTATAGTGAAGTTGGATATCATTATAGTGCTTATGAATTATTTGAAATCGGAATTGCCAATGTGTGTATGAACGAAAGTTATGTTTGCTTGATCCTTAAGAAAAGCTATTCTTTAAGGATGAAATATATTAGGCTAACTGGCCTAGTTACTACCCCTTATAAACTAATGGCTAAAGGAACACAAGGGGATAGCCTAGTGGCAAGGGCTCCTATCTCACAACTTAGAGGTCTCAATAGTTTGAATCCTCTTGTGGCCATAATGTCTGTTGGTGTGTGCGAATTGGAGGGTCTAAACGTGAT
This sequence comes from Sambucus nigra, assembly GCA_949130495.1. Lineage (NCBI taxonomy): Eukaryota > Viridiplantae > Streptophyta > Magnoliopsida > Dipsacales > Adoxaceae > Sambucus > Sambucus nigra. The sequence goes on along the minus strand of OX422219.1, from coordinate 343,743,371 downwards.
ATCTTTGGAGATAAGTCAAAAACTAAAAAATAATTAACTAAACGTGCTTTCACTAGGACTAGGTGGAGCTTCGGGGATATGATTTCAAGGAATCAAGGGGCTTGTGCTACAGATTTAAAAATTCTTAACCTTGAGGTGGTAGAGGAATATCGGACTAAGAAAAAGAAGGTATGGTGTTCAAAATTGACTTTGAAATAGTTTATGATCATGTGGATTGGGGTTTTCTAGAATGGGTTCTCGAAAGGAAAAGGTTTTTTCGAGAGGTGGAGAAGATGGATGAGAGTATGCATCGAGTTGGCCAACCGCTCGATTTTCTTAAATGGTATGCCAATACTTTTGTGGTTGAATACATTGTTTCTTTAGTGTATGTGGGGAGTGATTACACCTTTGATAATTTGCTAATACTACTAATATTTTTTGCAGGATATTGGGCTTAAAATAAACTTAGGAAAAAGTGTGCTTACCCGTATAAATTCGGCGGTGGAGTGGTTAAAAATAAGGCTAGATTGGTGGATTTTGAAGTGGGGAATTGGTCTATGAGTTATCTAAGCCTCCCATTGGGGGGAAAATCTCTTAAGTTGGAATATTGAACAAAAGTTGTCTTTTTAAGGGGGTAGAATAACCCTCATTCGAGAGGTCTTAATAGCTTATCCATTGAGAAAAGATGATGTAATATTTTTGGGATGGCCTTGAAAAAGAAAGAAAAAATATCCTTTTTTAAAAGACAGAGATCATGGAGGGTCAAGCGTAGGCAATTTGATATTAAAAATGATTTTTTGGGTAAATGGTTGTGGTGCTTCCCTTTAGCAAAAGAATCCCATTGGGACTCCATAATTAAGTGTATTTATGGGTTCTTTGGGACTCTGATATAACTAAGAGGGGAACTCTCAGAAGCCCATGAAACTTCTATTTTGAAAGTCCATAATTGATAACTTGGATGTATTGAAGACTGGGGAGGGGGGATGCTCTTTTTTTACTTTTTGGGAGGATGTTAAAGGGGAGATCATTCTTTTACACATATATTTCCTTTGTTATAACAAATAAAATCCAATAAATAAACTATAACGACGGTCTTTTCACTTAATAATGAATCCTGTGTGAAAGAAATGAGCAATTTATTTCTCTGTTTAATTGTGTTTGAGGGGTGACTTGTTTCCTGGGAGAGATGTTAGAGATTGGAAGTTGAGAATGGAGGGTTATCTAGCAAAAGTTTATTTACAAATCTTTAATCTACTTCTTTTGCACTCGGGGACGTCCATTTTAACTTTTTGATAAGGCTTGGATATGACCCGATTCATTATTTGAAATTTGAGGGTTCAGAGATACCTAAAAGTGACCATTTCATTATTTAGGCTCTATTATCTAAAGAAATGGAGATATTAATTATTATATCACGCATAGGATTAAAGCCGGTTGGGTCAAGTGGAGAAGTGCTACCGACATATTATGTGATTAGCGTATTCTTGTGACGTAGAAAGTTCTATAAGATGACCATTAGACCAATCCTGTTGTATGAGACAAAGTATTGGGAAATCAAGAAATAAAAATAAAATGTGCAGAAAATGAGCGTGTGGCAGGGATGTGAATGTTAAGAGCTTAAGATGGATGCATCGTAATTCAAAAGAAAAAGTAAAAAATGAACATATTCGTGAAAAAGTGAAGTAGCTCCCACTGAAGATTAATGGAGTGAAAATCGCACGAGGACACATCAAAACGTAGACAAATAAGTGCCATTGTAAAAATGAGTGATATAGTTAACATTGATGCTACACTAGGAGTAGTTGTAGGGCTAAACTGACTAGTGAGCTATTGATAAAATGACATGATGTCATATATTTTAACCGAGAAAATTACTTTGAATTGATTAAATGGAATAATATGATTCATGTAGCAAATCCCAAATAACTGAAAAAATGCTTTGTTGAGTTGGGTTGTATGTTGTTTATGACAAGTGCCCTCGCCCAAGCTAAAGTTGGCCTCGGTTCACCCAAGCTAAAGTTGGCCTCGGTTCAAGACATGGGAGCAGCCTCTCCATATTAGGGTTAAGGCCATCCAACATCTCAGATCCTGCAGTTAAGCGGGAGCCTTGTGCATTGGGTACGATCATGTCACTATCTCGTATCCGTATTCATGTAACATAGGTTAAGGTCCCTTTGAAAGTACAAATGTTATCTTGGCTTGTGGCACATGAGAAGGTGAACATTTGTCACTTGATTCAAAGTAGAAGACCAAACTCATATTTATTCCCCATCTTTTAAAAAGTTAACTATTTGCTTGTTGTAAAATAGTGTCCTCTGTTTGGAGCGAAATTTAATGAGTTTGGTATTGTTGGAGCTACCTTGAAAAACACGAGACTTAATTCTTGTGGAGTTGTTATTGCATGGGAATTTGTATAGGAGGAAGGTACACCCCCTTTGTCCCTCGACTTACTATATATGCTACAAATTCTCTCTATGCGATTTCTTAGGCAAGTCGAGGTACAATGGAGTCTTTTATTTAAAAGATCCTTCATTATTATTTTTCATGACAACATTTTTGATAGAACTTATCCACCTTTTGAGGATGTTGTGGCCCTTTGTTTTATGTCGGGTCGTCCTTAACACCTCTCTCTCTCTCTCTCTCTCTATATATATATATATATATATATATATATATATATATACTACTCCCTCTGTCCCAAATTATTAGTCGTCGTATGAAAGTCAAACATTTTAAAAAAAGTTTTTGTTTTCCAAATTTATCCTCCTAAAAATGCTGAATACCTTTGAATGCATGACATGTATTCGGATTATTATCCTCTTATGGATATTGTTCGGCGGATGGGTAACTTTGTAATCTCACCTAATTTAATATACTATTTTTAGAAACACGACTATTAATTTAAGACAGAGAGTATATATATATATATATATATATATATATATATGAAAATAGGTATTTTACATATTCATTGTCGAATTCGCCGTTAGCAACTATAAGATTTTTGTGATGTGATGGATTACCCAATTGAGAGCCGAATAACTGTATATATACTATAGCATTACAATTCTAGAATGTTTCAGCGATTATAAATCTAAGACCCAAAACACGAAGGGCCTAATACAAAAGGAAAAATACTAAAGTAACATGAAAGCCAACACTCCGCCTCAAGCCGGAGTGAAGATATCATGATGTTTGTTTCGAGAGGGACTCCGATCTTGAACAAAACAAGTACACCAAAAACACGAAGAAAAATGTGGAATAAAATGCTATCGGAGGGCACTGAAGATGCCCCCCCCCCCCCCCCCCCCCACACACACACAAACACACACCCACAAAAAAAATTAGTTGGTATACGATTTATGATAAAAGGCAGCGGTAAGGACGACAAATGCCAATATGATTTGGGCACCTTGATACCACTCAACAAGCATCGAACTACTTCTACTAGGTGGCATTTTTTCGTTCCGCTACTCCATCTTGTTTGGGCGGTATATGGGCAAGTGAGTTGATGCAAGATCCCTTTTTGACTAAGTTGAGAACGAAACGCATTAGAAACATACTCACACCCATTATCGGATCGGTTATTATGAACCACCGTTTTAAATTGAGTTTTAATCATTTGAGAAATTGAATAAACAATGGGAGATCTTGAGATTTCCTTTAAGGAGATACATCCAAGTACACTGAGTATAGTCATCAATAAATGTCACATAATAACGATGACCATAACAAGAGATGACCCCTACATACCAAAATGAATCAAATAAAGAATACTAGGAGCTCGACTCATACGTGGTATTAAGTAGTGGTAGTATGCTTAGAGAGCTCACAGACTTCACATAAGAATTTTTTGTCCTTGCATGCTTTAGAAAGAAAATGGAATAACAAACATTAGTACTAGAAAATGATGCGCTCTAGACGAGCATACCACAAATGCACGGTCCGGAGGGAAACATCATAAGAAATGGAATCCGGCAAGATGGAAGCACCGAGACCAAATGTTGGAGGTTGCGGAGGTGGAGGATCCCTGAAATTGTACAACTGTTGCGCTCATAGCCCTTGCGAATAATTCTCCTTGAACTCAAGTGTTGCAAGAGTTAATGAGTAGGAACAATAGCACAATTGAGATGTTTGGAAAGTTGCCTAATGGATATAAGATTAAAAGAAAAATTTGGGCGATGCAATAATTGAGGAAATAATAATATCGGGAGACAAACGCACATCCCCTTGCTATGAATACGCGTACGGGAGAGGTCTGCATTACGAACACGAACATACTGACAATTGGAAATAGTGGGTGAGGAAATAATGATGACTCTCCAGTCCTTCGAAATTCAGAATTCAAATGACTTTGTAACCGCAACATGAAAAGTAGAGGGAGAACTTGAAGTAATAGTTAAACTAAGAGAAGAACTGCCAATAATTGGGAGCCCAATAATTGTATTTATACTAAAATATTACAATTCTAGAAGGTTATAGAGACTACAAAGCTAAGACTATACAACTAAGGCCCAAAACATGGAGGGCCAATTTATAAAGAAAAATACTAAAATAGCATGAAATCCAACAATATGTTGATGTTTTCCTCAATGTTTCGTTACTTTTGATTTCAGTTTAGTTGAACTCTTTTGTAATTTGTTTTCATTTTTTCCTTTTAAAGTAGTTATCATGAATATGACTATTCCTATTACTTATCAAAACCCCAAACCCATTTGACGTTCATCTTTTTTCTTCTAATTAGTTATTTTGACAATCCTTCTCCCACTGTCTCTCATTTTTTTTTTCTTTTTCTGTCAAATCATTGCCTCTCATTTTCACTTCTAATCGATGGACACAATATTCTCCAAGACTTTTAAATAGTTTACAATTCTTACTTATATGTTACCGTATATTTCATTGGAAGAAGAATTCTCATTTAATTGAAGTCTATCTTATGCCTGCCGTTTAGAAAAAAAATCTTCCAATCCTATTCTAATCGCCCCTTGTCGGGAAAGTTACTATGCCAGGGGAATTAATGAGATGGCCATTGTAGTACTTGTGTTTCTCTACCTTAACAATGACCAGACTTAGTTAAATATTAAACAGATTTTCTTTGCTTAATTTGTGTGAAAAAAGTGGAAGGATATTACAGGGCAATGCTTAGTTGGCTCAGCTTAGGTCATTCACAAAAATCCCGCTTGTTACGATTAGTTTCTTAATTATTCTAATGAGGATAGTTAATCATTTTAATTATATTTGAAAGATCTTACCAGTTAGAACTTCTTTTCTCTTTCTTAAAACAAACACAAATTACTTAATTGTATTAGGATTAGTCATAAATGTAACTTTTGACTATGACAAAAATTACCTACTAATATATAAGATACCAGAGAGGGAAATGAGTGGTTTCAGGTTCGTTCTTGCAAACTGAAATAGAGGTTGGTATTTAAGTAAGTAGATGATCAATTTTGTATGTGTTAACTATGATGCCCTATTAAAGTATATGCGAAAACTCCTATTAAGTTTAATTATGGTGTTTGCATGCTATATTGATAGAGTTGAGAATTTCTTTTAAAAAAGTAAAATCCGTGCACACTTGTTCAATTCTAATTATTATTCCTTTCTGAGATGCAATTGCTTTAAAAGCAATTATATACATACATACATACATACATATATATATATATATATATATATATATATATATATGTATATATAAAATTCAATAACATTGTGAGATCACGATAAAGTTGGAAGAGAAAAGATGACAAGGACTTTCATGCCTTGTTGATATAGTAACTTAAACTTTTATTAGTTTCATTTATGTTTGAGAGAGTTAACGAGAGATCCTAATTATGCCTTATTTAATTCACCATCTCAGCATAATAAAATGACTAATTATCCCCAAAATTCGATATTGCCCGTTAAGGAGTGTCTAAATCAATTTTTTGTATTTCCAAACATTTAAAATCCATAACTTCATATTTACATATCCAATTTTTGTAAAATTTGCACTTTGAAAATTCCTCTTCAAGATCTATCAAACAAGATCCATATTGAATATTTAATTCCGTAAAATTTGTAAAATTTTTTGAAACAGATAAATTCACTGTTTGAGTGATTTTAATATCGCTTAACCTTAATGTCAAATTCCAAACAGTAAAAGTCATAGTTCATTGTTCCAAAAATTTCTAAAGTTGAAATTATCCAGTCACAAGTTGTCTGCAAAAATTTTAAAAATATATACAATATTTTAATTTTTATTGTTTGTAACTAAAAAATTATCTGTTTTAAGTAACATCAAAATAAAATATGTAAATTACTTGTTTCAAGTCAACAATTAATCTATTGAAAAAGTTATTAAAATTCTATGAACAACTAAATTATGAATTTATCTTTTTTGTGTTTTCAACTTCAAAACTCTCAAAAAGATATCTACATATCCATTTTTTTTATAAAATTGTTATTTTTTGCAAAATATTTATGTAAAATCCACCAAACAATAATAATTTTGAGTAATACGTTAATAAAGAAATCAAAGAAAAAATATAAATTATTTGTTTCAATAAAAATTCCATTTTGTCTGGTGTTCCTCCATCTTCTCCGGCTTCGGCGACGTTGGTGTGGACCAATAAATGTAAGAAAAGGAAAGAGAGACAACCGAAGAGAGAGAGAGAAAGACGGATAAAGATAGTGAGAGATGAGGAGAGAGGCAAGAGAGAGAAGAAGTTGCTCCGGCAGGGCGGCTCAGGCGGTGGTGGAGGTGGAGCTGTTAGAGAAGAAGTTGTTTTTAGAGAGAGAGTGAGTGAGTTTATAATAGGTATGGGTGAGGGATACAATTGTCTAATTATGTGTACCTTTTCAAGCAAAAGGACTTGGTGCATTAAAGAAAATTCAATAGGTTTTTATGCACCTTTGACCAAGTAAATGAGGGTAACCCATAATTATGCCATTAATTTTTTCGACATTCATGTATTTTCTATTTTTTCTTTCTTTTTCGCTGTTTCACTATTCATGTATGCATGGAAACACTTTCGAGCCATCAATATTGTTAATATTATTACCAAATAAAATCAGTTTGTTCATATCTAAATCAACTTTATCATTATTACACTAATGAACTTAACATATTTCTTATTGAAGTCATGTGCAACACTCAGTTTCCATTTTTCAATGTAATTTATATTGTTGTTGTCATTATACTTTTTAATGCAATATAATTTTAATAATAAATTATTTGATTATAAACTTTTATATTTTGTATTAAATTCACTTTTTTATATAGGGTTTCTTACTTTAATGTGAATTCTTTTTTCAATATGACTTTTGACACAATATTAGCTTCTTTTTAAAAATAACCCCATTATTTACTTGGAACTTTTTCTTATTTAAGTCTCAAATGGACATATGAATTCCTTTTTTAAACATGATTTCTTTGAATGCCTTTTAAATACACCATTTAATTATATATAATTTTAGATAAAACCTTCTTTATTAAGCTGGCAACTCTTAAATTTAAGTCTTAAATTCACATCTAAATTTTTCCTTAAGTAAGGCTCCTTGGTTAATTTTGGGATTGTTTGTTTTTGGCTCGTTAAGTCTGAATCTAACCCCCCTCTCTCTCTCTCTCTCTCTCTATATATATATATATATATATATATATATATATATAGGGAGGCCTCCTCCTGTAAAGACTCCTTATGGTGCAGATTCCGGTACATACCATTTTTTTTAAAATAGTAAAAAAATGAATTTTTTGATGAAACTTCATGGATTTGATCTCCACGGCGAGAAGATCATCTTCAATTTTTTTCGTCAAAAAATTCAATAAAAAAACCGTTGAGATGAGGTGATATGTAAAAAAAATGGTATAAATATGCATTTTTGACCGTTAAAATGTTGGCGATCATTTCACCCACTTTTTGATTGAATTTTTTGATGAAACTTCATGGATATGATCTCGACAGTGATCATATCCATAAAGTTTCATTAATAAATTCAATCAATAAATTGGCTGGCGCCAACCCAACATTTCAACGGTTGAAAATGAATATTTATACCATTTTTTAACATATCAACTCATCTCAACGGTTTTTTTATTGAATTTTTGATGAAAAAATTGGAGATGATCTTCTAACCGTGGACATCATATCCATGAAGTTTCATTAAAAATTTCATTTTTTTACTATTTTAAAAAAATGGTATGTACCAGGGTCTGCACCATAAGGAGTCCTTACAGGGACTTTCTGTATATATATGTAATCACAGGGACTTTCTGTATATATATGTATATATATATATGTAATCACAGGTTAGCAGTATTTTCTCCTCGTAACGGTTAAGAGGTAGAAGAGTTTCGAAAGTTGAAATTGAATCTGAGACTAAATACATTTATTTAGAGGTTTTATTCCAGCAAAAAACATAGAAAAAATAAATCAAGATTTATATTTTAAACTTCCATCCAGATAAAAGCGTGCGCGCGCACACATACACACTTAGTGTGAGTTCCTTTCAAATAAGACTTGTTTAATACCAATTTTCTTTTAAAAAGTATGCCTTTATATAATAAAAAAAATTTAAAATAATTTTCTTAAGAGAGTATCTATTGTAATATATAATTAGGTGCCCCTCTCTTTCAATAGAGGGCAAATATGCCCCTTTAGAATTAAGTCACAAATTCAGGTATTGATTACTTATTTAATAGGATTCCTCAAATTTATATGAGTTTCTTCATGTGTGAATTCCATTTTAATCAGGTGTCCTTAATTTAATGTGAATATCCATTATTTGCTTGTACTTATTTACTTCTGCATATCCATTATCAACACGAGCTATGATCCTAAGGTTGCTTGATCCGTTAATACCTTGGTGTTTCCGTGAATTTCAGGTTGGCACATATGCAGTGTATGCCAGAAGTCTGCCCATTATATGTGCTATACTTGTACATATTCCTTGTGCAAGGCGTGCACTAAAGATGCTGATTACGTGTGTGTGAGAGGAGACAAAGGCTTTTGTATGACGTGCATGAGAACTGTCATGCTGATTGAAAATAATGAACAAGGAAACAAAGAAAAGGTATGCCCAGTTTCTTTAACCCATCGTCCCGTCTTTTTTATAATTGCTTCCAATAAATATGCTTTTCTCCAGCATGGGTCTAGCAAGGTATTTATCATCTGGGATGAACTCAAGCTTATCTCAAGGTCTTTCTACATTGGTGAATTCTCGTACCTACATTCCAGATTTGGTCACTTTGGTTTAGCTTTGTGTGGTGGACCCATGGTCCAAAGACATGGTTTTGGTATAGGAATTGCTAGACTAGTTTTCTTGGTTTCGTATCAGTTTCAGACAAGACAAAATGATACATTATTTAGAGACGTTTGTGTGGGATCCTATTATAGAACGAAACTTAAAGATGCTGAAATTGGGCAATTTGCTTCCTTGCTCAATTCGATCGGAGTTGATATGCGTGAGTGGGAAAGGGATGTTAGAGGATGAATTTGGGTGGAGACGGCTTCTCTTGCAAATCATTCTTCAACAATTCACAACCTCATTCCCATAATGACACATTTGATACTTTTAAGTTTAATTAAACAGTCGACATACCTTCCACAGTACAAGTATTCTCTTGGTTTATGGCTCACAGGAAGGTGACTACTTGTGATTTGATCCATAAAATATGATGATATTGCAAATATAACACCTCCTGCCGCGGACCTGGAGAACATAGGGTGCGGCCCAACAAGACATAAGGCGCGGCCTTACAGAAGCACCGCGGCCTTGTAGGAACACGGAATGGCCCTTCCCTAGCCAAGGGCGCGGCCCTCCTATAGCCAATGGCCGCGGCACGACTGGTTGCCTTGTAGGCTACGTCACTCTCCACTACAGCAACTCCAGACCACGTGCTCATGGCACGTGACAACTCATATTCCTCTTATAAATAGAGGACCACACCTCGAAATAAGGGGGGGGGGGATGGGATTGATTTCCTCTCCTAGGGAATTACTGTCTACAACACCCGACGAAGCCTTGCACAACTCTCTCCATACAACCACAGCCTACGACTCGGGGGCTACTCACCTACATCGTGGTCTGACTTTCGGCACACCCGGAACTGCGACAGCCATGTATTCTCCTTTATTCTCATACTTGTACGCCTCTTTAGGCATGTTATACTGTACAATACAACGTATATAATGAGAACGGAGCAACACAGTGGTCGTAGGCCTATTTTAAGGGCTGAACCACTCTATATCTTGTCTTCTCTCTATTTACTTGCTTTATCTATTTATTCTACACTTCATACTTGACTTGTTGGCACGAGATCTACCTAGGTCCTATGTACGATTTCTCGTATCATCATATGACGTAAACTACTCGTCAATGGCTAAAAAGAAATACCAAACCCTAATTTTAGAGAGAGAATCAAAAGTTGTCTTATATTTCAAGAATGAGAAAAGTAAGTATAAATGAGATTATATGGGGTATTTATATGGGAAGGATTACTTGCTAGTCAAGTAATTAGCTAAAATGACTAAAATGACCAACTAACAAAAGAATGCCTAATTAATCCCAAACATGTTTGGAGACTAATTGAGTAAAGAAAAGGTCTAAAAAGAACTAAAAATAGAAAATAGAAGATAAAAAAAAAAATAAAAAAAACTTAACAACGGATTCCCATCACTCTCCCCGGCTTCGAAAAGCTCATCCTCGAGCGTAGGATATGAACGACCAAGAAGCAAGACAACCATCAAAGAGATCTCCACTATAAATAAGAGCCGTACTCGGACACGTCCTTTGTACCGGCTTGCAATCAATCCAGGGAGAATAGGATCACCATCCAAATATTGTCGATCAACAAATCTTGGCCCGAAATTCCCGTGATGAACCCCTTCAATGCTACGCCGCAAAAAATATGCCCCAAACGTATGTCAAATGTCACCAAAAATGGGTCCACACACCTGCCATCAATCACATCACCCAAGATCACCACCTCTTCCCTGGTAGAGACAACCATCGATCCATCCTCATCAAAATCATCATCCCCATGCTCAAAGATTGGGAAGAAATCTCCCAAATCAAATATTTCCGGCTCGTGAAAGTGCGTGCGAGTCACCCAACCATCCTCGACAAAAATGTCAAAAAAATCCCCAATACATAACCCAATTTCATCATTTTGATCTTTCTTGCAATCAACCGGCTTGGGAGGGGAGTTTTTATCGTTGATTTGACCCGATTGGGTGAATGAGGGAGGAAGAATGATTGGGTGAAGCAACCAATTTTAAACAAGCTGCCGATAATCTTGAATTGAGCTTCGGGAGTTAATTGGGGCGGAAACGTAATTTTTTTTGATGTTTGGGGTTTGAAAAATTGGTGGGTTGGAGGGTTCAAGGTGGTGGTGGAGGAATTTTGTAGGGTTTGAGGCTAGGTTTGTACATTGTGGGTTGGTTTGTAAAAAGATAAGTGAAACCCTATAAGTGGGTTGTCTTAGATCTTGAACGGAGGGTTTATGGAATGGATTTGGGTTTTGGAGGAAATTAGGGTTCAACATTTGGGTTTTCGGGGTGGTGGGTTTTATGGTGATGAGGCGGAAGTGAGAGTCAACGTTCTTGATGAGATCTTGAATGTTTTTTCTCCATTCTTGATCGCCTTTCTTCAATTTTTGAATCCCCCACTGTCGTTGTTTGGATTTCTTTAGAGTCATCGAGAGAGTAGCGTACGATTTTGATAATCTACACACACCGATACACACTTAACACCAATATTTGGAGCGGGTATACACACTAACACCAATATTTGGAGCGAGACCCGCTCTGATACCAATTTGACGTAAACTACACGTCAATGGCTAAAAAGAAATATCAAACCCTAATTTTAGAGAGAGAATCAAAAGTTGTCTTATATTTCATGAATGAAAAAAGTAAGTACAAATGAGATTACATGTGGTATTTATATGGGAAGGATTATTTGCTAATCAAGTAATTAGCTAAAGTGACCAACTAAAAACAAAAGAATGCCTAATTAGTCCCAAACATGCTTGGATAATTAAGGAAAGAAAAGGTTTAAAAAGAACTAAAAATAGAAAATAAAAAATAAAAAAAATAAATAAAAGAAAAATAACAACAAATTCCCATAAAAAATACCAAGGTTGGTTTCTCTCTCCATATTGGTGTCATGTGTTGCAATTAAAATGGGAGCATGGATCATACGTTGGTTCATTGCAATATCACGTCGTTCATTTGGAGGAAACTGATGCTCCCTAGGCATACGAACACTATGCTCACTTTGGAATTTGTGCGTCATGGTGGGAAGAAATGCAGGATACATCTGGAGATGAATTGCTAGCTTTTTTTTGTAATATTTGGATTGGGAGGAGTTCTAGAATTTTTTGAGAAGAAAGCAGAAAAAATGCTGGTTGTGGAAAATGAAATTTGTTACATCTCTTGCGCATCGGCTTCTCCATGCTTTGAAGAGATTCATTTCTCTTATTTATCCTCATCTTGAAGTTGCATATGAGTTTCTATTTTTCTTCCTTTTTAGCTATTCTTGCAGCTTGTGTTCAGCAGTGTTATGGCTGTTTATGAGGTCATTTATGTATTTGTGTGCACGGGCTGGTCTAGGTCTTTAGTTTTGACTGTTTGCATGCTTGCAGTTGTGATCTCAGTTGTTTGTTTGTTCTCAGGTAGTGGACATCCTGTGCACCTCTTATTCCTATTAATGAAATTTGTTTATGATAGCAAATAAATTTAAAACTAAATAATAGGACTTGGCGACTCGGCTTGGCATGGCATGGCAAGACAAATTCACAATATTCCTGCTGCTTTGGTATCAAATTCAGCGAGAAAAAGCTGAAGGAGGTTGATTTTGCTAATACACACGTTGGTATAGGGTAACAGTTTCGGATCGTAGAAACCGAAACTAAGTCGTGCCGGTCGGGTCGGTTCGATTTCAGCCTTTACTTTGAACCATGGCGAAACCTAAGTTTGATTATGCGGATATGTTTTAGTTTCTTTTTTGCAAGTAAAGTCACTCGAGCTAGAAATTGAGGGGGTCATTGGATCTCTTTAACCCCTGTGCCTACCAAATTGATATTATCCAAATTGGTAGGGAGAAGGGCCAGTCAAGCTTTTTTGCGTCTTCTTAGGTGCTTGTAGGACCTTGTCCTTGCCTGTAATGGGCTCTTAAGTTAAAAGTACCCTTTATTTCATTGATCAAACTGACACCAAAGTCGAGACACAATGACCTGACAAGATAAATAACGCGACAGTTTGCGGACAAATACTGTTGTTGTCACGTGACACCCGTACAGTTATTAGGACAGGAGAAAGAAAAATGTGAGGCATGTAGAGTCCCTATATCTAGCTGCTTATGGCTTTGGCGATTTCCATTGAAACCTAATGTTTGGTGTAAAATTATCAAAAGCAAATATGCTGTAAGCCTGGTCAATGCCACCTAGAGAAGATGAGCAATAAGCTAAATCTCTAATTAAAAAGGAATTAAGTGGTCTTTACTCAAAATGGGCACATTATATATAGGAAGAGGGTAATATTTCCCACATAAACTAACCAACTAGGAATGTTCTAGCAGTAGGTGATTTCATGGGTGACACCACAATAATAGTGACGTAGGCTAACCTTCTGCATTCCTAAAATATATTCTCTAATCTTAAAGGGGAAAAAATTAAAAGATTACCCATATTATGTAAATCACTCTCCCCCACTCCTGAACTCAAGAAGACTCGCTAACTGCCTCGGGATGGATGATGTGGATGTAGTGTCTGGTGCTGGTACTGGACAGGTGGGTCCTCAAGCTTGCCATCCCCCAAATCCTCCTCAGTGTCATGGGAACAACGTTCTTTTTCTTTTTTGGTCACTTGGCCACTCTATGCTCAAACTGGAGTCTGTAGAAGTGGTGGGTCCAGTGATTGGTGCGGTGAGGGGGTAAACTGTGCGAGGGGGTAGACCTTGTCGTCGCCCCTCTATAACAGTCACGAGGGGTGCTTTGCCTTTGGTGGGTTAGTTTTGTTTCTGTAGCAGAGATTTTGGGGCTTTGTCATTTTCGACTTGGGTGGGTATAATTGGGTTTGGAGGACACTGTTAGTAGGTGGCAGCGGAAGGGTTGATGGGCTTTGAGGTTGGGCTTGTAAACCGTGGGTGTTGCCTTGATGGTTGGGGGGTGGCATGCCTGGATGATGACAGTTGGTGTCGGATGTTGAGCGAGTGGGTCTGTCGGTTTGACCCAGCAGATGTATGAGTGGAAGTTAGGCAATGGAAGGAAAGGTATTTTTGTGTGTGTGTGTTGGGGGGGAGGGGGGGGGAGAAGGGGGGTCGGTGCTGGTGGGGATGAGCTTTTGATCTCGGCTACTAGGTGATTCATGATATCCTCAATGGATGATACTCATTGCTCCAGTTGCATTGCTAAATGTTCTTTGGAGGGGTGAGGGATGCCATGGACGATGGCGGTTGGTGTGGATGTTGAGCGAGTGGGTCTGGCGGGTTGACCCAGCAGAGTTATGAGTGGAAGTTAGGCGATGGAAGGAGAGGTAGTTGGGGAAGGGGGGGGGGGGGGGGGGGAGATGGTGAGCAGGGATGGCAATTCGGGTTAATCGTGTCATTTCTTGGTCGCGTTGATTTTTACTTGAGTATAAGTTTTGGGTAATCTTAAATCTATATAAGTTAATCGTGTCATGTTCGGGTCATTTCGGGTTATTACCGTAAATGGGTTATCGTGTCAAAAATTGCCAACTCTAGGAGGGAGGGTCTGTGCTGCTGGTGGTGAACTTTTGATCCAGGCTACTAGGTGATTCTTGGTCTCCTTTATGGATGAAACTCATTGCTCCATTTGCATGGCTAAATGTTCTTTGGAGCTATTGGAGTGTTGTACAGATTTTGAAACGTTTGAGCGAACCCGCTCCAATACTGATTAACGGAAGAGAATAAAAATAAAAAACTTATTAAGTGTGCTTTACCTGAAATGGGCTACACTATATATAAGCAGAGGTTGAGGGGAATATTCCCCAATATTGTAACCAACCAAGGAATGTTCTAACATTATATGATGTTGTGGGTTACACTGCAATAACGTAAGCCATGACGTCACTGAGAAGCTTCTACATGCCTACTAACTGAAAGATATTATAATCTTAGGGGAATGGAATGTGGATCCCTTGGTGAGATAATTACAAAATTACCCCCTATTATTTACCTCAAAATATGGGATCCATTGTAAGGGTGTAAGGTGTAGGACGGGAATGTTTTTGAAAGCTCGTTGGAGAGCATCTTTAAAGGACTTAATGAAGTTTTATAAAATTTGTGGCGGGAAATGGGGAAATTTCGCTTCTAGGAAGATATTTGAACCTCTCCTGTGAGTTTTGCACTTCACCTACAGCTTTATAGGTTGTCCAGATCTGCAAATAAACCAATATCTTGTTTCCTGGAATCCCGGGAGTAGCCACGGTCTTAAAATCTTAATTTCATCTGCAGTCTCAATAAGCAAGAAACTATCGATTTATATCTCTAATTCTTGACGACGCTCTCTTGAAGCCTTCATTTGACGAACGAGCCTCTTTTTTTTTTTTTTTTAATGCTTTAAAATTGAATTTCCCATGAATCGTAAACAGCAATCCGTGTTTTTGATCCCATCTAAAGTGATGTTTTTTGTATGGTCGCTAGCTTACGGAAAGATTAACACGAAGAAATGAGACAAAGGAGAAAGATCGAAAAGCATGTTTGTCACCCCATATATCAGCCAAAGTTTTAACTTTTAATTTTGAAACATCTTGTCACCTCTCCTGATCTATTATTATATTCTCTTGATAAATCTTGTTTCTTATATAAAAAGGTATATACGAGGCCAGAGAACACAGGTGAAAACAGATTTAACTTGACTTATACTTGATTAGGGTGATCGGATTATGATTGATATTTTAAAGTGTATTTCATTAACTTTACAATCCCACAATACCTCATCTTGTCTCATTTGTAACTTGTGCAGGTTCAAGTAGATTTTGATGACAAGAGTAGCTGGGAATATCTCTTCAAGGTATACTGGATTTACTTAAAAGGGAAGCTTTCTTTGACTTTGACCGAACTCGCTCAAGCTAAAAATCCCTGGAAAGCAGCTGCTACAACAATGGGTTGCAAGGGTTTGTCACCTGCTGTGCATTGTGGCACCAATGATGGCAAAAGATCTATTACAAATAGCTTTTCTCAATGTCTCAAGACTAAAAGAATGAAGACGGAGGAACAGCTAAAGATACCCAACAAAGACTCCCTAGTTACGGAAAAACAAGATAGTGACAATGACAAATCTTTGATTGGGCACACAGAATGGGCAACTAAAGAGCTGTTGGAGTTTGTTGCACACATGAAGAATGGAGATACATCTGTACTATCTCAGTTTGATGTCCAGGCACTTCTACTGGAGTATATAAAGATAAACAATCTTCGCGATCCTCATCGAAAAAGTCAAATCATATGCGACTCAAGGCTCAAAAATATGTTTTACAAACCCCGCGTGGGCCACTTTGAAATGCTAAAGCTTCTCGAGTATCATTTTTACATAAAAGAGGAACCACGAAAAGATGTTTTTATTAGAGGCGGGGTTGTTGATGCTGTTGCAAGCCAGGTGGAGGCTGATGGGAATAATGATAACTTACTGCTAAAGAGTAAAGATAAGAAACGTAAAACTCGTAGAAAAGGTGAAGAGCGGGCCCCACAGACTAATCTGGAGGAATATGCTGCAATTGATGTTCACAATATTAATCTAATTTACTTGCGGCGGAATCTGATGGAGAGTCTTATTGATGATAGTGAAAAGTTTCATGAGAAGGTAGTTGGCTCAATTGTCCGGATAAGAATATCTAGTGGTGATCAGAAGCAAGATATGTACAGACTTGTCCAAGTTGTAGGTACAGTTTCAATACCTTTGCAGTTGAGGAACATTTATCTTTTGCTCCCAAAATTTAAGTCAAAACCGACTTTATCACCCAATTTTTTTGGTTATTATTGGATTTTGACCCCCATTTTTATGGTTCTGTCAGTTGACAATTGAAAATCATTACTAATAACCAAAATATTTACCGTTTAGCCCCCACTGTTTATATATATTTAGACTTTAGGCCCTCTGTTTTATAAATAAATGCTTAATTATACATGATAAGGGATATTTTGGTCACTATTATGATCCGTAACTGTCAATTGAGGGAACAGTAACAAATCGGGCCCAAAATCCAATAACTAAAAACTTTGGGGACTAAAATCTACTTTTGGACTTAACTTTGAGGGTCGAAAACCAGATGTTTCTGATTTGAACTTTTTCTATTTTGTTTAAACTGTAAATCAGACATAATCTGAAATGGTTTTAAGTGTTAATATTTTTCATATAGGTACAACTAAGGTGGCTGCTCCATATAAAATTGGCAATAGGACATCAGACGTCACGCTGAAAGTATTAAACTTAGACAAGAAAGAGGATATATCAATTGATGCAATTTCAAATCAAGATTTCTCTGAGGTGATAAAATACGCTACTGTAGTCGCAATTCCCTTTTTATGGTTGCATATTTGTTTGACTTTCAACGGCAATTAGACAACTAATATTTGCATTGGGAAATTTATCAATAAAATCGAATATTAAACTTCCAGTTGTATGAATATTTTATTTGTTCTTATGATATATATTGTACAAAATCTTGCCACGGCCATTATTTATTTGGTATCTTTTGACCTTAAGGCCCTGTTGGTTCGAGGTGGCATAATTTTCACCTGGGTAAAACTAATATGGTGAAAAGTATTTCACCATATATGAAGATAGAAATTGATGTGTAAGAAAGGTCATGAGGGCTTAATTGTATAATGTCTATTTTGTATTCATGTGTCATGTTAGCTTATGTCCCTATTTTATTTCCTTGGAGTGCCTCAAGTCTTTGCACATTTTTTAGGTAATCGTAACTAGCAAGATGCCTTTACCATATAAATAAGGTCTATAACCATTGCAGTATTACTTTAGAGAGATGAATAAATGAGAGAAACCTATGAATCATGGATGCGGGTGCGAGTGCGACACGGTGAGGGTGCGACGATTCGAAAATTCTCAAAAAAAGATACGGGCTCGGGGATAAATAAAATAATTATATAAAATATATTTTGTTATTCTTCAATTAATAAGATAAGTCTTTTTGTTATAATGATTTTTCAATCACCAACCAAAATAATGTCTTAATTTCCAACTGTCATAAATTATGCAACATTACATAACAAAAGCATTGATATTCAATTAGCCATTCATTATAACGGCAAGATAATACAATGATTGAAGATAAAAGTATTGTCATTTTTTACTAACCACTACAAAACGAAGAGGGTTGATATTTAAAAAAAACAAACATATTACTAAAACACAGGTAACTCATTTTAACTACCTGCATAAATAAAAGTCTCGTTTTTAAAATGCACACAATATCCTTAAAAAAGGGGAAATAACCACTGTAAAGTATTATTAATAAAAACAAGGGACTCTAGTACCAATGTTATATTATATATAGTCTTCTCAATTTTTATAAGGATTTTGAATCTAGAAAGTAAAAAGTAGAAACCAATATAGTAAGAACTACCTCAGGCCACTAAAACCAATTAACCATTAAACTAAAGCTTATTTAACAACGCCATACACACTAGAATATACAACCAAAGGCTGAAACAAGTCGTAACTGTTAGAGAGAGAGAGAGAGAGAGAGAGAGAATAGGATGATGGGAGATGTAAAAGGTACCATTTCTATGGAACTCTTTGACTTGAGGTACTCAATTAGCATTCAATTTTTGTACTATTTAATCATTAAACCATTAACATTTAAAAAAAATAAAGGTCAAGACTGGTTTTAAAATAAAAAATCAGAACGGTGAAAATTTTGGATTCTTTACGAATCCCAGTAGGACGTGCTGAATCCTAGACGGAAATAATTTTTTTAATTTTTCGATTGTCCTTGGAAGCGAATCGGTGCTGAATCGGTGCTGAATCAGGACTGCACCCGACTCCTGTGTGATTCGGACTAGTAAACCCTTTTAAAGAATCCGTGCTTCATAGAGAGAAACGAATGTATGGGCAACATAAATTACACACACTTAGGAATTATCAAAAATATCTCTCAACTCCTTCTCATTCATATATATATATATATATATTAGTGTCTTCCCAAATGGGGAACATTCTACATAGGGTACAATAGAATAATGGTGAGAGCAATGGGCATTAACCATGACATTACTATACCTACCTAACCTTAGAAAGGGGTGGCAATTCTGGTTAGTCGTGTCATTTTTGGGTTGTGTTGCTTTCGGTTTAAGTGTAAGTCTTGAATACTCTTAAATCTAAAGAAGCTAATCGTCTCATCTTTGAGTAATATCACTGTAAATGGGATATCGTGTTCAAAATTGCCAACCCTTAGAATATAATAATTTAAAGGAATATTCCTTTATTTTAAAAATAAAGCACTAAAAATTAAAATAAAAAATACAATTAATTTCCCTGCCCCCCCGTATATATGATGCTCCCCCACTTAAATAAGCTCACCTCGAGCTGGAAGGGAAGAAAAGGGGACTGGAGTTGAAGCTGTACAAATAGCACCACACTCACTCACTTGAAAAGGGAGCCTTCCACGATACCGAGTGACATATCCGCGAGCAAAAACTCTGAATACGGGCTGACACCTGGTCAAACCAAAGTTGCCAAAAAAAACGTCTACCAGGAAGTTTACCACCTTGGGGAAGAAAACCTGAATCGCTGGAGGAGGAAGAGCACACCATCCCCTGACTGCAGCATTCTCAAGCTAAAACTTCAACACAATGTGTCGAATAGTCAATGTTGTACGAAACTCAGTTGTGTCCCAAATCGGGGCAACATATTTGGGCAAAAAAACGAGGAGATAGGTCGACGAGCCATCATCACTTCTTACTATCCCGAAAGAGTGGGAAGAAGCCACCATTGCAAAAATATTATACATATCTGTAGTGAAAGTGAGTCCCAGCGGTCGTTCGCAAAAATAACAAAGAAATCGCCGCTACTGAACTCCGTCTCCCTCCTCTCCAAAAAATGGAATGAAAGTCTATGATGTCGAACAACTCAGCATCGCGAAATTTCAACAAAAGGGCCACCTTGTTGCACTCTTCAACCCGTAAACAATACTCGTATTGGGCTAGTGTGATAACGTTAAACCAGTATCCCATTGCCTCTTTGTATTGATAAAAGCGCTGACCTTCCAGTAGCTAGACCTTTCCCTCAACTTCCCGTAGAGCCTTTTGGTAGTATGCTTGAACTTCATATATTCATCATCGAGTTCCTTAATGTAGCCCAAATGACTGTAGCTGCCAAATTAGATGCATGAGAGGAAATTTGGCAATCAGAACAGGGGTTGGGAAGCAAGAATTGCTGTTTTGGGAATTTTCAAATGTTCTTGAAGTAATTTTTGGAAAGTTAGGGAGGACTACGTAATTGTGCTGATAAGGAGCGTGTGTGCGGGAGGTGAGGGTCGATAATATCATGGATGCTTTGAAAATTTAGAAGTTGATTGGAAATGGGGAGGGTTTGAAGTGAATGATGAGGAACTGAAAGTAGGTCGGCACATACAAAACCTATAAGTAAGGCTTTTGGGAAGGTCCAGATTTTGAAAAGCTTTGGTAGGACTCCCACCAAGGTTGCCACCTTTGACCGATGCCGACAAGGTTTGTCGGAGGTTAAGGAAGGCCAAGGATGTGTTTGTGGCTTCAAATGGGTTCGCGATCAAGGATTTGTGGAGGCATGTCACGATTGTGGCTCAAGACCACCTTCAATCGATTGACGGTGGTCTGCTAAGGTTGCACCCGAGGGCGTTGTCGCGACAATTAGTGGAAATTGGGCATCGCTACCTGAATTCTCAATCTTTGAACACCATTTAGGTGTTGGTATCCCAAGAGTACCACCGATTTGATGTGTACGAAGCAAATTACACACATTTTAGGAATAATCAAAGATAACTATCAACTTCTTCTCATAGATTCATCTATAAAAATGTAGTAGTGTCTTCCCAAATGGTGGAAACACTCTATATATAGGGTAGAAGAGAATAATGTAGAGCCTTGCGATGATGTCGCATGTAATGGGTATCAACCATAGCTATTTAGCTTATTCCGAAGAAATATTCCCTTTTTAAAATAATGAATTACTAAATATAAAAATATAAGTATTGATTTAATTTCCCTGAGCCCCGCGTATACATGAGAAACCTATATGAAAAACCCTTATTTCTGAGACGTATTGGTTTCCGCTGCATTTACGTCAAAGTGGTTTTTATAGCGATGTTCGCTCCTAATGTGTCTGTTGAAGTTATTTTAAAGCCATGGATATGTCTGAGAAAAATTGGTGGACCACTTCTCCGAACCATGCCCATCACAACCTCTATCTCCGCTCCCTAACCCTCCAGGTTCGTTGTTCAACCACAAAACAACCACCATACCCCTTCTCATCTAGATTTGAACCCCAAGAATCATCAACCCCTCTCTAACCCTCAAATTTGCTGCAAACCACCAAACTCCGTCAAACTCCGTCATATCTGAACCCTTTATGACCTCGTTAGATTTTAGTGACAACCACCAACACACGACAACCCTCGCTGGAGGTCACTTATACGTGAACACCCCCAATTTGGCACCGCCACAACCGTAGTTGTCAAAGTCTTGCCTAGGTGTAAGCCGCACCTATAGAGCCTAGGCGAGGCAACTTCAAAAAGGCACGCGCCTAGGGGCATCGAGGCACAAAAATGCGCAAGCCTAGGTGCGCCGGTTAAAGATGCCTTATTTCATTTTTTTAATTTTCTTTTTCTCTATGTTTTTTCCCTTCTTTGCTTCATTGCCCTCTTCATTTTTTCCCCTTCTTCTTCATGCTATTTTTCTTTCGCTCTTTTTCATTCCGTATTTTACTTTCTGGTCATCATTCTTTTGTTTTATTTTTTTATTTTCACCTTTTGTTTTTGTTTTTATATTTTCATATTTTGTTAATTTCCTGCCATTCTCTTTTCCCTTTTTGATACTCTCTGTGTTGTGGAGAAAATTGAAAGAAAAATATTTCTGGCCTTGTCATGATTTTTGGCCACCTTTTGTGCTTAAAAAAGAGTATAAAACAATGGGCAAAATGACTCTATAAGTCTTTTTGAAAATTGAATTAATTGACTGATTTTTTACACTAATTTGTTGGTTCTTTAGTTTTGTCTCATACTCGTACTTGTTGGCGGTGGTTGTCTTTTTATTTCTTTTAAGACTCGCTCGTGTCGGATATTCTCAAGTTTATTATTATGTTAATATAATTGTTATATTTTGAATCTAATTTTTTATATATAATTTGTTTTGACTATAAATCATCTTTATAAGTTTTATATTTAAATATATGAGTGATTAACCCTTGGCACCTTGGTGCGCCTTGTTCCGCAATAAATTACAATGTTATTTATTCATCTTGGATTATGCATTAAATAAATGATGTATATCTAATATAAATTATTATTGATGGTATGATATAAAAGCATTATTATGTATGTAATATATAAATACAATATGTTTTTTGTATTTTTTTTGTAAAAGTACGCCTTGCAATGTTACCTGGTACGTGGGTTGCTCTTGTACGCAGTACAAAAACGGGGTACGTTGTTTTGGCTGGTACGCGGTAAGGTGGGGGTAGGCTTAGTTGTTTCACCAAACATGATTTTAGTGTTAAAACAACACTAACAAGAGTTCACTAAGAATGTATGTAGTGTATGATCTCTACATTCTACATTATATTAATAATAAATACGAATCATTATCGTATTTTATTAGTTACAAGTCATTTTTCTTCTCATTTATTATGTTATTGGAGTCAAAAGTTTCATTATTATCAATAATAGCTTAAGTCATCAATGTTAAAATTGACAAGAGATCCGGATCGTAATAAACCTGGTTCTTCCGGCACAAACTTGTTATTGTATTAGCTTTGGTGCGCCTTGCGCCTAAAACGACTATGGAAACAACAAAGGGGCATGTTAAATCCAGGTTCTTCCGGCACAAACCTCCCCAAATTGAACCCAACGTCAATCTCCAGGTTGAACATCTCACCGTCATCATCGACGCTTGGCGATCATCGCTAACATCCGACGACTCTGATCAGGCCCTAAGATGGCAAAATGATGTTGACAATGGAACCGCAATTTCGAGGATCTTCTTCGAACTCCTCTCACCGGCCCTCCAACTGACGAACAACACCAGTCCCAAACAAAGATCATTGTAATAGAAGCGAGCCTCGTCTAAGTCACTACTGGCCTAGACCCCGATCGAACTCTAGCTGCCCCTTTGTCACAACAAACCCTAATGAGGGATTCTGAGGTTGTTGCCCCAATTTCTGAAGTAAATCCCAAATTACTGCCCCTTTTTTCGTGACTTATTTTACCCAGACTCTTGACTTCTAAATATTTACACAAACACCTGCTGAAACTTTTATCCCGTAACTTTATGCCGATAATTACCCCTGCTCCTCCAAAAGTTCCCAAACAACTTCTGGAATTAACATTTCAGCACCCGCACTTCTAATAGTTTCGAAGCACACCCTTATCTTCCTCATATTTTCACTATACCCCCAAACCTTCTAAAATTCCTGAAATTTATCCTAACTTCCTTGGGGTAGCCCACCACCTACCCTGCATCCTATTTGGAATCCATCCACGATGGTTTGGACCATGTTGAAACAACCGAGGAAGAATATGGGGATCTCGAAGCTACCTATCTGGAATCTTTGCAGGAGATCATGGAGATGGTTGAACAAATTGAAAGTTCGCGCTTTTCCTTGTACAACGAGGCCATTGGGTATTAGTTAGGACTCATCACTCATTCCTGGTATAAGGAATGTCGCTTGCAATTTAAGTATTGTGATAGGGATGCACATTATTGGAGAATGGAGACCAAGCCACATTGGGCTGTGTATCGTGCTTCCAATGAGGCCTCGGCCAGAGGTCAATCCTTAGGTGAATTATTTCAAACTACTGCTTAACTTCCTCTATCGTGACTCCTATCGACGTTCCGTGTGAGTTAGTGGTTGCTGATGCCCACCCTGAGTATTATATCGAAGATTTCTTCGACATCTTCGTTGTGGATCATTGGATTTCCTTGTTCAGAGAGGATGTAGAGTCCCATCTTCAGGGAAGAAGAGATCAGTTTCATTATCGGAGTTTTCTTTGAAATTTTGTTGAGGATGGTTGGGAGACCCGTACTAGTTTTGAGGGGGTGGGGTCGTACAATGTTGATGACTTCTTCCAATTCTTTGAGAACGAAGATGATTTTGCTGAGGTTGGTTTTTCGGATTATTATTCTGATATTGATCCGTTGCCGAAGTGAATGTGACTGATCATAGGTATGTGGACTTGTATGGGATGGGTTTGAGGCACATTCAGAGATTGAATTTCAACGCTTAGCCTGGGGGATGCTCATCAAGGGTGACTAGGCCCTTGTTTGGCATTGTTTGCCCTGTCCTAGAAGTTGATGTGTTGGTTTCCGTTATGGAAAACTCTTGGGCCAAGTTTGTGTTCTTCGGCTATGGTTGGGCTTTATTACTACTCTCCCTTGTTTGTCTATTTACTAGGGCATTTTCATGGAAGACTTCCCTTCTCAATGGGTGAGAGCAGGGCTGTTTGTATGACTCTGATTATGATCACACTTCCCTCTTCCACACTCGGGTCAGGCTTTTCTTAGTGGAGGGAAGTGTTGAGAAGAGTGACGCGTACGAGAGGCCATGAGGGCTTAATTATATTATGTTATTTTTTTTTATCTACGTGCCTTGTTAAGTTATTTCCCTATTTTAGTTAGGTGTTTGAGGGTAATATTCCCTTGAATCTTCTTATAGTGCCTTCTTTAGTATTTTTACCATTTTTCGGTTGTCTTGGCTAGCATGATATCATTACCCTATAAATAATGCTTATGGACAACCCTTGTAGTTACTTATTACTTTAGAGAGATGAATGAACGAGAGAAACCCTTATTTCTGAAATGTTGTTCTTGGATTGATTCCCGTTGCGTTTATATCAAAAAAATTATTCATATAAAATTGTAAATAATTGTACAGGCTATATATGGTTTTGGACAGGATATCAAGATAGAAGGATCTTGCCCAAAATATACTGCAAGTGTGAGATTACACTAGGTTTATTTGTAATTATTTCACTGTACCTGTAATTAAATGACCCATGTGGATGAAAGCTTGGCACTTGATGATTGTATATTGACTAGAAAATCACATGCTTCCTTTATATATATGTAATCAGATGTAAAATTGTTCTCTATTTTGATATACTATGATTTTCAGGAAGAGTGCAGACGTTTACGGCAGAGTATAAGATGCGGGCTTGTAAAACAGTTGACTGTAGTAAGTGCGCATGTTTAATGTTTCTTTTATATTTTTCATCCCAACGAGTATTTGTCTCTTTTCGCTAAGGTATATGATGGGTTGTAGGGCGAGATACTACAGAAAGCAATGGCACTTCAGACAGTAAAGCTCAATGATGTAAGTATCTTAGCATGCAATTGTAATGTGCACATGACACCTTTAAGCAGCGTTCTAAAATCCTCTCCCAGGCGCTTAGGCGGCGATCTCTTGTCCCGCTTAGACCCAAAAACCACCCAACCCCTAGTTGGAGTCCCATTGGCCGATTTATGCCTAATGCCTATTAGAACATCGCACATTTCAGTCTTGTCCAAATTTCAGCCTGGCTTAAATTCTTGTGTCGGCTTGCCATTTTTTAACTGAAATAACCCCTATATATATTTTTTTAAGATCTTACTAAATTATGTTATTGTGATAGTTGTACATAACCAATTCCTGGTTTATTACTTTCAAATATTTTACCATCTTAAGCATGCACAAACTTTTCTCTTTATGACTTGTGTGAAATATTTACTTAATAAGCTGTTGTACATTTTTAATAAATATTTCCTGTAGTGTTATATTAAAAAAATAAAAACCGCCTAGGCTCTACAAGTTCCCTAGCCGCCGCCGGACTTATGACACTACCTTTAAGATCAGAGATTTTTTATTTTTCCAATGATGTTTGCAATCTTGGAATAATTTAAAGGGTAAAAATGAAGAAAAACAAAACAACTAAAACTTAGCTCTAATGGAAAATTTCGCCCTACATTTAGCAAAACATAGGGGAAATTGCAAACAAATGGAATACTTCAAGATGCTGTTTTTGCAAAACTAATATATTAGGAAGGTATACAACTATTGTGATAGTTCAGGGGTTTCTTGCAATTTACCTCAATTAATATGCTGTCATGGTTGTTGGTGTGGATTCCCTAAGTTTTGTTTGTAAAGTTGCTCTACTGCTGTCCATAATGCCTTCTCTTTCCTTATTTATTTATTTATTGTAGTGGCTGGAAACAGAGATATTGCGGCTCACTCATCTACGTGATCGAGCAAGTGAAAAGGGGCGTAAAAAGGAATATCCTTCGTTAGTAGAGTGTATTTTGATATTTTGGTATCTTACACAGGAGTTATTGTCTGTCAAATAGGTGAAGTAAATGCTCAACCCTAAAAAAAAAAGGTCGTACCCAATGCACAAGGCTCCCGCTTAACTGCAGGGTCTGAGTGAGGTGGATGTCGACTGGCCTTACCGTCATATATGGAGAGGCTGCTCCCATGTCTCGAACCCGAGACCAACCGTAGCTTAGGTGAGGGCACTTGCTATCGCACCCTAAGCTTGTGTATATATATTTGGAGAAGAGATTGAAATATTAAGTTGATTTTATGACCTTAAAATTGGTATTAGATCATGTATTAGGTAAGTTTTTTTTGACACTGGAGGTGATCCAAACGAGCAATCATATTTATAGTAAGTCAAAATTCATCTAATGCATGATCTGATAAACAAGTTGTAATTAGGTAGTTGGTTCAGGTGATTTCCTCTCTTGACCTGTTATATTCAGGTTATGCTCAATGCGATCTATTTCGCCTCATTGTCTGGCAAGATAAACTGATGATTTTTTCGGTCATCATTAGTTTATGGCCCAGCAAATGATTAGGATGCTTTTTAATTGGGCTACAACTAGTCTTTTCTTTTAACTGGCACTCAAAAACCTTCCTAGATTTTTTTCCCCCTTTTCCTTTTATTTTTCTAATACAAACTGGGAAATGAAATATAAACATAATAGTACCAATAAATGTCATGAATAAGGATAATTAGAGAGTTATTTAATTTAATTGCTGTTTTTTTTGCAGTTAGGATTAGATTCATTATATATTTTATTCGTATTTTAGTCTCTCTTGTTAGATATTAATTTGTTAGGATTAGGACTCTAGCCAATAGTATTATAAATAAGGCCTTTGGCTGTTATCCTTGACTTATTAATAAGTTTTTAAACTTGGGATTGGGAGAATTTATTAATTTAGTGTTGCATAAAAAAAAATATAGAGGTTATTTTCGATACTTAACAATTTGATTGTCTCTAACACGGTGAAAGAAGTTAGTATAAAGTCCTTGGAATTTCTTGACAATCTCACGCTTAGAGAATGTGTAGAGAAATTACAGCTTCTGAAGACACCAGAGGAACGCCAGAGCAGACTACGTGAGATTCCAGAAGTACATTCAGATCCAAATATGGATCCTAATTATCAATCCGACGAAGATGCTGGAGAAAGTAATGATAAAAAACAAGGTTTGTCGCATTGCCTTGTACATTCTGATTTTGATTCAATCAATACAGTGCTTTTGTTTAGTTTGCCTGGAATAGATTTGTTTTTCTTCGAAAAAATTTCCATGGAAAATGCTTTTTTCCAGTATTCTTCATTTTTTGTCCGTGTGATTACAGTGATGGAAAATGACGTGTTTATATGGCTAAAAGCAAGTTCTTTTTCTCTAGGAAAACAACTTTTAAACTTGGGGGAGGTGGGAAACCTTTGACATGGAAATGAGAAAAATAGGCCTCACCAAGTTGTATCTAGAAAAAAACTTCCATGGAAAATATGTGATAAGGAGTGTATGCCCGTTTGGACTTGTTCGTCAATTATGTATTCTTAGCATTTTTATTTCTTATTGTTAGTAAGGGTAGTCTAGTCTTTAGTCACCCTAGCTTATAAAAGGTGCTCCCCCTAGCAATGTAATTCACTACTTTACTTTAGATAATGAGTATATGAGATTGGTAGAAATGTTTTGCGAGTTGTCGTCGTGATTACGGTTCCGTCTTAGTTTACAGTACACACACTAGCAAAAGTTGGAATGACCATTTTCTGTCATTTACCACGGAAAACGTGTACACACCCTTATATTTCATTTACTTCTTTCTGTGATTTTACCAATTTATCTGGTGAGTGGTGCTGGTGAAACTTTGCAGATGAATATCCAAAACCAAGATATTCTGCATATTGTGGAAAAGTAAGCAAGCCAATCTCTCCACGAGGGAGAGGTGGGACCCCAAATGATACCGCTAACAAGGCACGGAAGATTTCAACTACCTTCGTGTTCCCTGATAAAGAAGTGGGTCCTACAAAGGCTGAGAGAGTAAATGAGGGCAAAGATGAACACAATTTGAAGGTGAAAAATGAGGAGGGTTCCACCGCATCTCTCTCTAAGCCGAACATTCCATCGGCTAACGATTGTGAAACGGACAAATTGTGGCACTACAGGGATCCAAATGGAAGAATTCAAGGACCGTTTTCTATGGTTCAGCTTCAAAAGTGGAGTACAACTGGATACTTTCCACCTGATATGAGGATATGGGGTAGTAGGCAAGAGGACTCTGTACTTTTGACTGATGCATTGAACGGGCAGTTACTGTATAACATCTCCTTACCGTCTCAGGAAGTTGGAGGTGGCTCTGTTAATGAAAAAGATCATAATATCGAAAGATTGAACTCTAATTCAAATCATGGAAATCGGGATTCACATGAAACCACAGTGTTTCAAACTACAGGTGGACATGATAATGAAAACCAATCTAACACACAGGGTTCTTCAGGCCAATCTTCGGGACAAAACTGGAAACCTTTACTGGTATTTTTTTCTTTCAAACAGTTTTTGTTTTATGAATTTTTACTTTTTACTTTTTAACTACAATTCTGGGGTATAATGTTAAAAAGAAAAAATAACTTTGAGCTATGCAGCATTTGCAAGAAATCCTCTAAATTTTTTTTATCAAAAGAAACTCTTGAGCTATGCAATTTGTTTCAGTGACCCCCTTCCGGGGACTCTTAGCAGAATCTCCAACAACTTATGTAGTTTAGGGAGGTTTTTTGTAAAAATTCCTAGCTCAGGGGAGTCTTTTGCACAATACCTTTTTAAAAATAAATTCTAGGGTAAAGTTCAAAAAGACCCTTTTGAGCCTTGCGGTTCCAGTTAACCATTTTTTACTGCAAAAACCCTCCCTGTACTATGCATTTCATTGCAAAGACCCTTACGTATTGCTATACAACATTGTTTTTTATCGCTAAAAAGTTCCCATAGCAACAAAATGCATAGTCTAGGGAAACTTTTACCATGATAGTTTAAGGGTTGTTCCCTGCAAAAATGGCACAACTCAAGGGTTCTTTCTGCACTTGCACCTAAATTCTGAACTCCAATTTTACTTATGTAACCAAGTCAACTGATTCATCTTAACAGAATGGTGAGGCGGATATCCCAGACCTGCATAGTCCTACACCAACGATGACAAGCTGTGGGAGATCGGAAGGTCAGGAAACTGAAAACAAGCAGCCCATGTCTTCCATTATTCCTGTTCAAGATTCAGATATTACAGATCTGCCTAGTCCCACACCAAAAACAAGCACTGAAGACCAAAAAGAACTAGCTGCCGACAACAAGCTATCTGTGCCTTCGAATTTCCCTGCTCAAGATTCAAACCCTAGCTGGAGCAGTGCTTCTAGTCTTGTACTTGGTGGGGCCCAACTTCCCGACATAGCCGACGAATGGGGTGGTTACTCCCCCACCCCACCAAAACCTTGTGCCGAGGAATGGGACTCAGGCCCCACCTCCGTCTCTTCACCGAAGCCGCACGATTCCACAAGTGATGATCGTGTGGCAACTCCGACTTCGACAAGTAATCAACTTACTCATTCTTTTGAACTGATTGAGTTTAGCACTTTAGCTGAGGAATCCGTTTCGGATTTATTAGCCGAAGTTGATGCAATGGAGTCCCAAGGTGGATTGGCCTCACCCACTTCAGTAATGAATTGTGGTGGTGATGATTTTATTTACGGCCCTAAAGACGATTGTTTTAGTTCGATCGAAGAGTTTAGCTCTACACCTGATCCAGGAAAAAGTGATGCTTTGAGCTCTACACAATCCACTATTACAGATGAACCGGTTGGGTCATCTCAGACTGATTTTTTTGAGAGGTCCAATGGATTTACAAACTTGGGCTGGGGAGATGCTACTATGAGTCATCATGGTGCTTTGAGTCGGAATGTAGGGTGGGAGGGCCAGCAGAACTACGATTGGGGCGGGCAGAGATTTACGGGTCTAAAGGATCGGGATTTCAACCAGGACAGTAATTCTGGATTTACCAAGGGTAATAAGGGTTTATTAAGTAAGCAGCCATTCGGTGGTGGTGTTGAAGGGGGTTATTCGAGGCCGCCACCCAAGGGGCGAGTTTGTAAATTTTACGAGAGTGGGCATTGCAAGAAGGGAGCATTTTGTAGTTATCTGCATCAATGAAGGTGCGGTTTCACAGCTCTTCTTTGCTTTTAATATTTCTGTCATTTGACTTTTGGCCCCCAAAGTTAAGATTGAAACAGACTTTTAGCCCCCAAAGTTTCTAGTTATTAGACTTTGCCCCCCCCGCATTCGACTTTTCCGTTTGTTGATGGCAACAGATCAATAGCAAATGACTAAAATATCTGCAGTTTACTCCCTACAATTTTATACATGATTAGATTCTAGACACTCCTTTTTTTTTTTTTATGTAATTAGATAGTGATTGGGGATATTTTGGTCATTACTATGATTTGTTGCAGTTGAAATATGAAACCGTAAAAAATAGGGGCCGAACTCCAATAATTGAAAATTTTGAGGGATTGTGTGTTTCAGCCCAAAGTTTGGAAGGCAAAGGCTAAATGTCCCTTAATTTTTCTGTACAATCATTGTTTAGAGGAGGCTTGTTCTACGTGTAGCTATGTTTAATTTAACTGAAGAATTCAGTTATTCAATCACATAAATTCCTTATCATGGTCACTACATGAGGGAATGTTACTCATCTCAAATGGTGCAAAAGCACGTGTACTGGGCTATAAGACATTTATCTGCAAGTAATAATATGATTATGAAGTCTGGGGTGAGGGTGCTTTCACATGCTTACAATGAACTTTTCCACTTCAATTTATTTATTGGTTAAAAAGACGTTCTCGCTTGTTATGGAGAGTACAATATAAGCATGAGAGGTGCACTTCTTGTTTTTTCTTGTGTTGAGAAGAGAGTGCAATTTTCTTGCCTCATGTTCATCTTTGTGCGGGTAGGTCACTTGAAAAGAAATTAAAATAATATTCTTTTGATGAGAAAATACTGAGCTATATTATACTCCGTATTGAAGAAACAAGATTTTGTTACATAATGTAAACATCGCCATTTATTACAGCCCCAAAGGGTGTGATTGTCCTTCAGAGCTCATTTAGTCGGTATGTAAAACAATTCGCTCAGTTAGTGTTGGATCATTTGGGCCATTCCAATGGACCTCGCATGGTAATGTTCGTCAATATATGTTCTGCTGGTAATACGCAAATTGTAATTTTACGTCAGTTCCTGCATTATGGTTAGATTTTTGATTTGCGCATAATTGACAAAATTAAAAATCTGACGTCAAGTTTTGGCGTGTTCATTTTGCATTACCATATTTTTTCTTCGAGTAGTTTTACATGGGCTCTCAATTGAGACTCAGTGGGTGAGGCTCGTTTCCGTGTCGTACCTCTATTGGCACGTGTCCGGGTCAACACCAATGTGGTCCAAACAGGAGCCAATATAGGTACGACACGTCAGCGAGTTGCATCCATTGAGTCCCAAATGAGAGTCGGCTTAAAATTGTTTTTTTCGTGTTTTTGGGTTGATATAAGTAGAAGTTCATTTTTCTTTTCTTTTTTTGGTCATTTATCATTTACCCCCCCACTAGTTTGTTTAGTTTGACCTTGACCCCCATTCTGGATAGACACTAGGGATGGCAATTCGTGTTTTTGGGTTGTGTTTCGGACACGACACGACACGACAAGAGTTTTTTTCGAACACTCGTGTCTTTTTTAGTTGACACGAACACAACCCAAATAGAACACGACGCGAATAACACGATTCCTTAAATTTTACACTAAATTAAATATAAATAGACACGATAATCCGAATAAAGACACTATTAACATGACAAGACACGATAATACTGCTCATAATTTTGACACGAAAATGACACGACACGACTTCGTGTTAAAAAGTACGTATACGACAGGCCGTGTTAATTTCGGATCAATTTCGTGTCGTGTCATGTTATCGTGCCGTGTCTAAAATTGTCACCCCTAATAGACACGGTCAGGTCAACATAGTTAGTTGACAGTTAGATGTTACTTATTTCTTTTTTTAAAACCCAAATCAATCCCTAAAATTAACAAAATAACAAGTAGACTTTGACCCTCATTTATATATATATATATATATATATATATATATATATATATATATAGAGAGAGAGAGAGAGAGAGAGAGAGAGAGAGAGAGAGAGAGAGACTCAAACATACTAGGTTTGCATATTGATTTTTTTAAAATAGTAAAAAAAATATTTTTGAGTTGAATTTTTTATATGGTATTTAAACATTTTAGTGGAACCATATAAAAAAAATCAACTCAAAATATTTTTTTTTGCTATTTTTAAAAAATCGGTCAGACTTTCACACCTTTTAAAGCACTTTAAAAACTATGAAAGTTTGATCGATTTTTAAAAATAGCAATAAAAGTTATTTTGAGCTGATTTTTTTATATGGATCCCTTGAAATGTTTAAATATCACATAAAAAAATTCAATTAAATTTTTTTAAATATTTTATTAAAATATGTTTGCGTCAGCAAGT
This sequence comes from Sambucus nigra, assembly GCA_949130495.1. NCBI lineage: Eukaryota > Viridiplantae > Streptophyta > Magnoliopsida > Dipsacales > Adoxaceae > Sambucus > Sambucus nigra. The sequence goes on along the minus strand of OX422219.1, from coordinate 343,710,336 downwards.
ATGTGAACTTGGTATGTATGAGAGTCTCTCTCTCTCTCTCTCTCTCTCCATATATATATATATATATATATATATATATATATATATATATACATATAACTGTTTTAAAAAATCTGCCTAGGCTCCGCTTAGGTACGCCTAGGGTTGAGGCTTGGGAGAAACGCTCCGACTTACGCTTTTTACGCCTTATTCTTGGTAAAATTCTTAATGCGCACTTTTTTCTAAAAATAACAATGCTTTAATGAAACGATATCGCTTTTAAATTTGTTTTTTTACAAACCTGACCATTATCTCATCCAAAATAATCAAATAGTATTTTAATTTGCCTATAATCAGACATATTTTTATGATATGTACAATTTTAGTATTTTAATAGGCTTCTTATGATTAAAATATATTAAGAAGGCTTAAACGCATTTTCACGTCTTTTTACGGTTAAGGCCCCCCTAGACTTCTAAGGCTTAAGGCTTGACCTCCATGTCTCGATCATGCCTTGCGTTTTTTAGAACCTTGATATATATATATATATATATATATATATATATATATATATATATATATAGAGAGAGAGAGAGAGAGAGAGAGAGAGAGAGGACCTCTGTTTGCATACCGCTGGCGCGGATCAAAGTAAATCGGTCAAATTTACTTTGATATAATTGGCTTTGTACCATCGTTATCCAGCCTACCTCCACCCCAAACTAATAGTTGCTATATTGAAAAACAATGATTTTTAAGGAGAGACACAGTCAATGGTCAAGATTGTGACCCGTTCATTATCATGTAATTTGATTCACTGACTACATTTAAAAAAAATAAAGTGGACTATTTTAAAGCTCCATTAACAATGTAGTACGCATCACAATTTTAATCCATGTAAGAAATGAATCAATATCTATGAAAAGAACATTAAAATCAACCTGTCAATTTAGACCCAACTAATGACGATATGTTAAAAGTAATCGAAATTTATATAACCAGTTATATAAAAACAAAATAATTTCATTACATGCTCAAACTTATGTGAGAAAAGATCATAAACAACAATATTTGCTTTGACGAGATTTGTACATCCAAGCAAAATTTATACAACCAGTGATATAAAAAAAAAAATTCATTACATGCTCAAACTTATGTGAGAAAAGGCCTTAAAAAGATCTGTACATCTAAGCAAATCACAGTAGCTGTCATTACTTTTTGATTGAACCGGATTTTATTGTAAAAACCTTGCGTTAACTTAATCGAACAATAAATTGAATGAACCGATAAACTGGAGCAATATATCACAATTATTATGTGAATTATAGAAATGCAAAATGTAAAGATATAAAAAAATTACCTTTGAACGCAACCCTTCTTGATGAACCTTTTGTTTTCACTGTGACTATTGTGCATGCCATAAAAATGGTCCTTTTTTGTTTTCATTTAAAGTTGATTATTCTTGACTTCTATCATACCACAAACTAACGGAGCATGCACAAACTAACGGAGCATGCAGACAAAATATGAAGTACAAGAAGAAGTAAAATGTATAAATTGAAATAAAATAAGAACTTGACCCTCTTTGTTTTTCATGTCCATGAAAATATGAATAAAACAAACAATAATCCACAAATATTAACCTACCCCTACTGTCATCAAATCGCCATTCACATGTACCCAACATTGTTGTATACAACAATTATTGTATTAATGTGAAGACAGTCCCCAAAATCGAGGGTTCAGGTTGGAACAAATGAGGGATTTGAAAACAACCCCAAAAATCATTGTATTAATCTGAAGAAACTAAAAGAACACATATCAGAGAAACAACGTGAATGAAAGGGCCAGTCAATATTTACTCGAACGTTCCGTCGCTAAAAATCCCCAACGTGAATGCCTCAATCTCCGATGCCTTAAAACGCCGAAGCGAGGGCGTCCTCGGCCTCGATTCTTTCAACGACTATTACGATTCGGAATATTCTTGTAAAACGATGGACAACCGTATATATGTTAAATCTGCAAAACGATGGACCTGTAAAACGATGGGCAGTCCTATGGTTGTGAACGACAACTGATTTCTTTAAAAAAAATGGTGAGAGAGGAAGATAATCATGGAAGTACCTGTTGAGGCGACATGGCTCCCTATGGTGAAAATGGATGAAACATGCGTTGGCGTTGGTGAAAAGGGGGAGAGAGGGGGAGGCGACAGGGCTCTCTTTGGCTGGCATCTGGGTTTTCTGGCATCCGAAGTGGGGGGTAGTTGAGGAGTAGAAAACACAGGTGTAGAAAACCACCAACCACTAATTTTTCATGGCATCCGAAGGAGTAGAAAACGATGGACGTCTTTTATCGAGCCTCGTGCTCTAATAAATGTGAGTTGTGTAACTGACATCTTGAACAAAGTGAGACAACACGCGTACCTCCGAGGAATTACATGTTATACGTCTCACCTTAGTTAGTCCTCACATTTAATCTCAACCGTGAGTTAGCTTTGACAACCATGAGATACAAACCCTTAAGATTTAATTTGAGCCGTGAGTTAGCTTGGACAAAAAAACCCTCATCCTTTATTTTATATATATATATATATATATATATAAGCTAAGTACATTTTGCATTTAATCCACCTTATTTTTTTATTTTGCAAAAAGTCCCTTGTCTGTTTTTTCGTTTAAAGTTTAGGATAAGAGATAGATTGTTTGCGAGTGTTTTATGTGATGATAGACTTTTTGGAACAAAATAAGAAAGCTCGGACTGAACGTTAGTTAAAAAAATTATTGAGGGACTTTTTGTCGAATGACCCTAGGACTTCCCATCATTTAAAAGTAAATTTTTAAAAAAATTGTTAACAATGGGTGTGACAACTTTAAAAGTAAATTGCCAAAATATTATGTTTGAGGTAATTTTTGCTGCATAGATGCATTTTTTTTTTACCTTTTTAACCTTAGAAAAAATTAAACCCGAAAATGGAACTTTATAGTGGTTCGGCATTAGGCACCTGAAGAAGATGATTTTCAGGGTGATTATCTCGAATCAAAGTTAATTTTTTTTATAAAGAAAATTTTTCATTCGGGATGATTATGCCAAATGAAATGCATGTTCGGGGTTTATTCGAGATGATTATGTCGAATGTAATATATATATATATATATATATATATATATATATATAGCCAGGTTCCTCTGAACATTAAGTTTGCACATAATTTTTTTAAAATAGTAAAAAAAATATTTTTGAGCCAATTTTTTGTGTGTAATATTTAAACATTTAAAGGATCTCATATAAAAAAATTCAGCTCAAAAAAGGTTTTTTGCTATTTTTAAAAAATCGGCCAATCTTTCGCTGCTTTTACGCACTTTTTTTTGATAACCTTGAACCTCCACACGAACGAGCTATTTAGACTCCCTCGTGCAAGCAAAACAGGGGGGACACCGCGCATGACCCACCTCACACACGAGCCCCGCTTAAATACTGGCATACCCTGCAGGAAATCGAACCCAGTACCGTGCGTCTCACCACACAGTCCTGAGTAAGCCCTTACCGCTGGGACGAGCCAGGGTGGGTCTTTTAAGCACTTTAAAAGCTGCGAAAGTTTGATTGATTTTTTAAAAATTGAAAAAAAAAAATTTTGAGCTGAAATTTTTTATATTAGTCCGTTGAAATGTTTGAATATCACATAAAAAAATCAAGTCAATTTTTTTTTAATATTTTAAAAAATTGGTCGGCGCCAGCACGTGTGCATATATATATATATATAGGGTGCAAGCGCTCCCCAAATTCTGGAAACACTTCAATTTTTTGTTAATCGACAACATTACCGTTTATCCCATACAAGACCCATTTCACTTCCTTTTCTTCTGCCCAGTTCACCACCATTTCATTTCTTCCTTTTAATATATATATATTTTTTTAACTTAAATGGATTTACCTTTGTTTAGAGTTAATTATAATTGCAAGTTATTTTTAGTTTGTTTTTTGAATTTGGGTTTTTGACACTTTTTCTAGGAATAGTCTACCTTTTTTTATTTATATTTTTTATTTTATGTTTTTAAAAGTCACTTGTTTATTTTTGTTGAATTTTTTTGGGAAAATATTTTAGGATTAAGGTTTTAAGTTTTTTTCTTTCCTTTCGGGTTTAGGTTTATTTAAGATTTATTTATTTATTTCAGGTTTAGAATGTATGGTTTAGTTTTTTCTTAATTAAAACGCAACACGTATAAAATTATATGTACAGGCGGTTCGACCACCTATACATACCGCTGGTGCGGATCATTTTATTTAATATTTTGGTTCGCGCCAAGAGTATATATAATTGGTTGGATCCCCTATATATATTGCTGACGCATACCATTTTTTTTAAAATAGTAAAAAGATTAATTTTGACATAGTAAAAAATGGTCTGCGACAGTGGTATGAAAAATACGACTTCATGCCACGTCGCGTTTTATTTGGATCGTGATCGTATTAGTTAAAAAATAATATTCATAATCGCAATGTGTAATCTTTAAATTAGTTTGTGTTTAAGTATAAAAAATAGAATTTTGTGTCTTGTCTTGTTGTATTTTAACACATATAATTTTAACATAAAGCTCATGATTTCGACACATTATGAACGACACGTTGACTAATGCGATAAAATTATTAGATAAAATGATCCGCGCCAGCGGCATGTATAAGTTACAACATGAATTTTTTAAATGAATTTTATGTCACGACACAAAATTGTATTTTTATATGTTATAGTAACCAAGTAAAACATGACACAACATGATTTTTTTTAATGAACACGAACCACATAAAACGAGAGATGATGATAAATCATATTTTTTACTTGACATGAGCACAAACCAATTAAAACGTAACTAAAAGCAAAATATTTTTTGTTAACTTAACAAGAACACGAAGCAAATATATTGTGACATGACTTGATTTTTTTTGTACCTAATACGAATAATTTTTTTTTATATAACATGAGCACGACCTTATTAAAATACGACATGACACGAGATATTTTTTTTTTATAAGACAAACACAAGCTAATTAAAATGTAAAACGTTGTAATTGTATTTTTTTTACCTCACTGGAAACACTAATTAATTCAAACACGATACAATTTTTTTGTTTTACCTAACATGTACATGACTCAATTAAAACATGACAAAATGTGTTGTTTCATGTTTTAATTAGATAATGTTCGTATTATATAAGAAAACAATCATGCTTTATCATATTTTAAAAAAATTGGGTTTGTATTGGATAAAAATAATTATTTTTATAACTTTAAAAAATATATATTTTTCTTCACGGTAAGCAAATTGAAGGCAAAGATGAAAAAGAACTTGTGTTGTGCACTCGTTAAAATTTAACACGGGTTACATTTTAACACGTGCACGACACAACATGGGTTTTAATTATAGCACGAGCATAAAACGACGCAAGTAATGATTTTAACACGACTAATAATTTTAACAGGAGAACTATACGACACGAAATATATTTTATATTTAAAATAGATACTTAAATATACGTAAATATTTAAAATTTATTTTTCAAATTTTATTAAAAATTTAGTATTATTTTCGGATAAAATATACGGTTTAAATGTTTTTTTTAGAAGTAACACTTTTTTTTTTAAAACATTTTTTTAACAAAAGAGTCCTTTTTAATAAAAACAATGGTTTTTTTAACAAAAGTTTATGAAAAAATGGTTAATAGTAATTTTTTATGTGTCTCAAGTTTATAGTAAATTTTACTTTTTATTTATGTGTATAATTTTGAGGTAGGAAAATGTTTATTCTTTTGTATGAGAGAGAATGATGGAAAGAATTTACTTATATTTGAAAAGAAAATGGAGTGTGGAAGAACATTGTTAGAGTGTGGATAGCGGCACCCTATATATATATATATTGTTAAAAAGTCTCATTCGGGATAATTATATTGAATAAAACGCATATACTCAGGGTAATTTTATCAAATGATGCTTGAATCCAATTTTTCATACCATATTTGATTCGGGATAATTATGACGAATGTTGGGTCTTTACTCGGGATCGGGATACCGAACCATTGTGTTATTCGCTAGGGTTTTGTACACTAGGGTTTATTGATTATGTGGTGTTTTCTCAACATATGAGGGGTACTAAACGTTCTTTGCATAAAAAAATAACACTTTATTGTTGTTCAACATGTTTTTCAAGGGTTTAACATGTTTTTAATAATGAATAATATATCAAATAATGTTTATTATATATGTTTTGATGACTATAATCTTGCTTGTATGGTGTTGGATGATGATTTGATGAAGATATTTGAAGCTTTAGAGTTTTAAACAATGGAATTAATTTGTAGTTGAAGTTGAGAGGATTTGAAGTTGAAATGTTGAGAAATTAAGATATTTAAATGTGTAGAGAGAAGGATGGAAAGTGGGTAAAATAATTTTTTACACTTTAAATATGTGCTGGCTCTCAATGTGAAATTTTGAAGTAAAAATTAGATTAAAGTAGTATTTTATAGTAAAAGTAAGCTTGTGATATTTGAGAGTTATTTTTGAGCTGTCCTTGTCACCCCTCTTTTTTAAAGGCCTTCTTTTGATCCTATCTGCCCGAAATGAGTTTAATTGGAAGCACTTATTTACAATCAACAACGTTTATTTTCTTCAAATCACATAAAAAAGCAACTGTCATATGGATTCATCATCAATGATATGTTATATGTGTTATGTTTTTTTTCTTTTTCGTTTTAAAATAAACTTTATAATTAGTTTATAGTATAAATTTTCTCTTAACATTTTTAAAAGTGATTTTTTTATAATACAAGAGTATTGTATAAATCTTTTATAGTAAATAGGAAGTTTGGGGAATTTTTTATGTATTTTTTATAAAATAATAATTTTAGCAGTCACTTATTTTAATTTGAAATGATTGAATTTTGTATACTTTTTATAATTTGTAATGTCAAATTATTGATATAATTGACAAATTGAAAAAAATATTAGTGTGGTCCTTAGACAAAATAGGTGGGTTGGACTCATTTGTCAATAATCTAGGAGTTAAATTAATATTTTTTAATGAAACTTTATTTTTTGAATTCGATCAATAAATAATTGTTGGTGTTGTACCATTTAATTTATGATAGTTCTTAAAAATAAAATGATTTCAATTAATTACTAAAATTGAAATCAATTTTAAAAAAAATATGATTTTCGAAATATAAAAGTTATCATAATATGAATTGGAAGATATTAGTCTTATTAACAATTTCAGATTTTATTAATGTAGGACTGTTTAAAATTAAAAATCAGGGTCATTTAGCCTCTAGCTCCATTGATTTGTCCGCTGTTAGCTAAAGGTATGAAATGAACAGTTTATGTGATATTTGAAAGTCAATAGTCAAACTTAACAATTATAGTCCAAAATGGGGGTCAACCATATATAATGAAAAATAGTGGATACTTAAGTGCAAATCACACAAATGAGTGGAGGTAAAAGAGTTTTTAATTACAATGAATATATTTTTAATATACATTTATAAAAATAATGTAGTCGAAACTATATTTACAAGAATATTCCACTAACAGAATTCGCCGTTGGGAACCACGAATTCGAGGTTAAATTCATGTTTGGGAACCTCAAAATACAATGGATTAGTTGGTTGTAATACCCCGTAATTTTATTGATTTTTATTTAAGGGATTAATTTAATTAAATGAGAATTAATTGGGAATTAATCCGGATGTAAATATTAGCGAGATGTGAGTTGGTATTTGATTATGATGTTAAAATTGAATATTTCATGAGTATTGAAAATATTAAAGTTGTCGCGAGGCTGAAATACAACAATTTGGAAAATTAAGTTGGGACGGGCGTGTCAGTCGCGTCAGAAATGAATTTAATTAGATTAAAAAAAAAGTGAATTATATTTTTATCAACCGAATGGTCATTTTGAGTGCGCCAACGTGTTCGGAAGGGTCGAAATAGTCAGAAAACACGAGCCGGGAGTTTAGTTTGGGTCCCGGGGCACTTTTAGGCCAAACCGGCAACCTAGAGGGGTATTTTGGTAATTTTAAAAATTGAGAAATTAAAACCCACGAATTTTAGAGGTTAATTATATATTATTTGGAAGACCACTAAGGCCATTACGAGCAAAAGATAAGAGAGTGGGCTACGAGAGTTTTGAGAGAAGTTGGAGAGAGGTTACAAGAGGCAAACCAAAGCCATCACCCATCACCACCATTCTGGAAAGGATTTGTGACCGAAAAGAGGAGAGAATCAACCTTAAAACACCGACAACAAATCTGAAAAACGAATCTAAGGCAAGTGATTTGATATTTTTAAGTGTATTGAATATTTCTTCCATGTGTAGTGTAGAAAACTGTTTATGTCTTGAAAATTTTGATGAAGAACACTCAATGGAATTATTGTGAAACTTGTGATTTTGGGGTAGGAATTTGCATGTAGAATGATTATGGACGAATTCAATATACAAAACATAACTTTTGATGATCTGAAAACGGATTAATAAGGAGTCTTTTTATGAAATTAAATTATGGGGGTTCATAGGGTTTGGGACAAGAATTGGGGATTTATGACTTTGGCATGTTAATTTGTAAGATTTGACCCCAAAAGTATGTAAATGAATGATCTAGGGTGACTAAAAATAGTTTACAAACATTAAAACGTAACTTGGATAGTCTTAGGGTGGATTTAGAGAAGAGAAGAATGAAGAAAAAACGAATTTGGAGATTTCTGGGCGAAGTCTGCCATCTCGTTAGAAGACCTGCCCAGGTCGTTCGAACGATCTCGTTTGAATGAGACTTCTAACGAGATGACAATACCCCTTCTAACGAGTTGGTAGTTCATTCGAAGCCATTCGTTCGAACGACACTCGTTCGAACAACCTCGTTTGAACGAGATTTCTAACGAGTTGACAGAATGGCCTTTTAGGCCTGATTTTATTTCGAACCTCCAGAAGACTTATATAATTGAGTCTAATCCTTCCCTTGTTGATTTGTGAATATAATTGTGAGATTGGAAGTACGTCGAGGATTAAAACTTAGAGTTTTGTAGTAAACCTGATGATGTCTATGGGTTAGGATATAAATATCTAAAACTTCGACGTGAGGAGAGTTGATAACTACAATGCATATAAATCGGGGACTTGTAAAAGGGTAACATTAAATGACGGTATAAGAATGAGAAATATACCTCTATTAATACTATGGGATATCGAAGATGTGTGGATGCTCGGTATATGTAGTTATTTGTGTATAACATACCTACCATATTTGCTATCACGGGAGGTCGGCGTTCGATCAGGGCCATCTAATCTTTGTGTGCCTACGGGGGGAATTAGATTGGTACCTCGAGGACATAGGTCAGAGAAGGACTTATTGAGAAGTTAATAAATCTGCTGATCATGGGAGCGTAGGTATGTGCGTGACCCATGTGATGTGAACTATGTTCGCCTCCATTTTGTGTGATTGTTGTTTATTGAAAACGATTCTTGAGATATTCGGAATACGTGGTCCTTATGTATGTGATGTACCGGAATTGGATAGCAGAGTATGTGTGCACCGCAGCTTAGACTCGGGGTGCCAGTATTGTATATTTATGACGAGAATAATATACTGCTAATTGAAATGAATTTGTCTTAAATAAATGTAAGTGTGAAAAATAGTAACATTTTAGTAGAGTTAAAAATGGAAATCGCTCGTGATTAGCATTACTAACATTGGGAACTAAGAAGAAAAGTAAAACTCTCTGTTTAAATTAAGGTGCCGGATAATAAATCATGAATCGTATAGTAAGGTTAGATTGTGTATTGGACTAGTTAGATATGAGAATATTTAGAACGGGTACGTGTACGATAGGAGTGCACAATTAGTTGAGAGGTGAGGAACTCATGTGAGTGCACGCACTATCATGTACTTTATATTCACTGTTTAATTATAGTAAACCACTTGCTGTATTTTAAACTGTTTTCACAATCGGGCTTTGACCCGTTTACTTTCAAATCTATTTTTGTAAAAACCTTTTTAGGTGCCCAACCACAAGGACACCAAGCATGGGAGTTCTATTCCCGTGACGTGCTGTAACTGCTGTGGAAGTTACAAGACCTCAATAGTAGACGCCTCCACTTTATATCTTGACTCTATTTCAGATTCATTCATCTGTAGGGCATGTCGCCCCTTTCCTTTCAGAGACATCTTATTTACTCAGTTTTTATTTTATATTTTGGGTTGTAATTAAATTAATGATTCAGGCTTGTATTTATTTATTTCAGTATTGGAATTGTTGTGAGGTGTACTCCTCCAAATTTAGTTTATTACATCGTTATTTATTTGCGACTGTGATGTGATTGTGGTATCAGTATTTCATAATTTAAATGGATGTCATGTTAATCGGATTTAATTAAAATTGACAACTCACTTTTTAAATATTAGGTGGCTAGTAATTATTAAAATGTTTTCGACAGTGATGCTATGAACTGAACCAACTTGGCATTTTGTATTAATTTGAATAAAGGAGTAGCTACCCGGTATTTAATTAGTCGGGGTGTCACAGATGGTATCAGAGCATCAAGTTCTAGTGTCCTTAGGATCTGTACGACTTGTTATGTTTTCGCTGAGCTTTCTTTGATATAGAGCCCTATATTTTAGGATTGTTGTACTCTATTGTGTATGTTTCGCTCTTCAGCTATTTTGAGATAATAACTGCGAACTTATAAGACTTTACTCTCATTTCAGATGCCTCCACGACGTGCACAACGAGTTCCCAGGGATGCTTAGCCTGAGCCTCAGCCTGCACCAATCCAGGGTACCATGAATGCCGCAGAGGTTGCTGCTATTGTAGCCCAAACGGTAAATGCCGCCCTCGCAGTTGTGCAACAGACACCACCCCAGGCGCCGACAGCAGCGCCTGTTCAGGCTCATGCATTCCCGTCTGCTTGGGAACGTCTTCGTGATGCTTTTCAGAAAGCACACCCTCCGGAGTTTGCAGGTAGCTCCGATGTTGTTTTGTCCAGTTAGTGGAAGAAGGATATTCAAAGACATTTGAGGATGTATGAGTGCACGGAGGTACAGAAGCAGATACTGGCTACTTTTAAGCTAGTAGGATCAGCGTTGCAGTGGTGGGAGTCCATTACCACCCCGGAGGAGAGAGATGCCCTTTCAATACAAGAGTTCTGGGTGCGGTTCGACCGCAAATATTTTCCATCAGTCATTCACACTGAAATGAGGAGGAAGTTAATGAACCTCAAGCAGGAGGGGAGGACCGTGGCTGAGTATGAGGCCGAATTCACTAATCTCTTGAACATCGTTCCTGATGAGATTCCAACCAAGGAGAAGAAGATTCAGAAGTTCATGGATGGGTTGACTTGGAGGATCCGTCAGCACTTGTTGGGTAATCTCTCGTTGGCCACTTATTCCGATGTGGTTAACGCATCACTGCTTCACTGCCAGGACCACCGCTTTCACATGTCAGAGAGTAAGCGATCAAGAGAGTCCAGTGATCAGGGCAGGACAGGGGGAAATGGTGCCAGAGGGGCACAATCTGCTCAGGGTCAGCATAGGCAGGGAGATCAGGGTTCCCAGCAAGAGGATTTTAAGAGATGAAGATCTGGGGGTTTCAGAATTGGTCAGGGAGGTTTTCGTCAGGGCCAACAGGGTCAGTACGGCCAACAGGGCCAACAGTAATAGTTTCATCAGGGCCAGAACGGCCAGGGGAGGAATGACAACGACCACCAGGGTCGTGGGCATCAGGGTCAGAGAGTGGGGAATTTTCAAGGGAAATGCTTCATTTGTGGCAAGATTGGCCATATGCGCCAGGAGTGCCCTGATAGGGGCCGGGCCCCACAACAGCAGCAACAGGGTGCTCGACATGAGCCCCAGAGACCTATGTTTCCCTCCGCCCTCCCAGCAGCACCACAGATGACAGCTTTGCCACCCATCCCAGCAGTCCCAGTCCAGCAGGGACAACTTCAGTATGGATGAGTTTATCAACTCCAGCATGCAGCAGTCCCACAGGATCCACCTGCTATTGAGGGTATGTTCTCTATTCAGGGGACTATGGGGCGTATTTTATTTGATACGGGGGCCACACACTATTTTATTGCCACGAGATTTGCACGCACTTTGGAGTTGTTAGACATTGCGGAGAGCACGATTACTTGCGTAGATTCACCGTTGAGTAGGGGTTCCGTGATTTCCCTTATTTGTAGAGGTGTGGGTATAGAGATAGGGAGATTTACTCTACCCGCTGATATGCTAGTATTAGAGATGACTGAGTACGATGCGATTGTTGGTATGGATTGGCTAGTTGCGTACCGAGCCATGATTGATTATTTCAGGAGTATCATTTTTGCCATTCCTGGGCAAGAGATGTTTTTAATGGCGATGCCTCACCCCGAGGGAGGATCATCCACTCGTACTATATAGAGGAGGAGACCTCTAAGGAAGTGGTGATACCACTTGATTCGATTCCAGTCGTTAGGGAGTTTGCTGACGTATTTCAGGATATACCTGGATTACCTCCTAGTAGAGAGATAGATTTTGTTATCGATTTGACGCCGGGCACTCGGTCAATTACCCGTGCACCTTACCGTATGGCTCCAGCGGAGATGAGAGAGCTAAGGGATCAGATAGAGCAGTTGTTGGGTCAGGGTTCATTCGAAGGAGTAATTCGCCGTGGGGTGCCCCTGTGTTGTTCGTAAAGAAGAGGGATGGATCGTTGAGATTATGTGTAGATTACCGGGAGTTGAATAAAGTCACGATACGGAATAAGTATCCGTTGCCCCGAATCGATGACTTATTTGACCAGTTGAGAGGAGCTTGCTTATTCTTAAAGATTGATTTACGATTGGGATACCATCAGTTGAGTGTCAGGGAACATGACGTCTCGAAGACTGCTTTCTTGATGAGATATGGTTCTTACGAGTTTCGAGTTATGCCTTTTGGCTTGAAAAACACTCCAGCCATGTTTATGGACTTAATGAATAGGGTATTCAGAGAGTTCCTAGACCAGTTCGTCATTGTCTTTATTGATGACATTCTGGTTTACTCCCAGACAGAAGAGGAGCACGCCGAGCATTTGAGGCAGGTTTTGCAGACGCTACGTCAGAACGCGCTATATGCAAAGTACGAGAAATGTGGATTTTGGCTGAAGGAAGTTCAGTTTTTGGGGCATATCATTTCAGACCGAGGGATATCAGTTGATCCGGGGAAGGTATCCGCGATGAGGGAGTGGGGACAGCCCACGACACCGACTGAGATCCGTAGTTTCTTGGGCCTAGCAGGATACTATAGGAGGTTTATTCGGGGTTTCTCAAAGATAGCGGTTCCTTTGACACATCTGACTCGCAAAGGTGTGCTATCCATCTGGAGCAATTCCTGTCAGTTGGCATTTGATGAGTTGAAGGACAAGTTGACCTCAGCGCCTGTGTTAGCATTGCCCATACCAGGAGTTGAGTATTTAGTCTACACCGATGTGTCCTTACAAGGACTTGGAGGTGTGCTGCAACAGGAGACTCAGGCCATAGCTTATGCTTCCCGTAAGCTTAAGCCTCACGAGAGGAATTACCCCACACACGACTTGGAGTTAGCGGCAGTCGTATTTGCTCTTCAGATTTGGAGACACTATCTCCTGGGGGAGAAATTACGGTTGTTCACAGACCACAAGTCTCTAAAATACCTCTTCACGTAGAAGGAGATGAATATGCGTCAACGTCGGTGGCTTGAGTTTGTGAAGGATTATCAGTTCGATATCCAATATCACCCAGGGAAGGCTAACGTGGTAGCAGACGCGTTGATCCATAGGCCATTAGATGAGGTGGTCGAGGTGTGGAAAGCTAAGTGGAGGGATTTAACACCCCGACTAATTAAATATCGGGTAGCTACTCCTTTATTAAATTAATTCAAAATGTCAAGTTGGTTCAGTTAATAGCATCACTGTCGAAAACATTTAACGATTACTAACCACCTAGTATTTAAAAAGTAAGATGTCAAATAAAATATTAAATCTGATTAACATGCGATAAATGAAATTAAAAATAACATCACCATACACCATATAGTCGTAATGGAATAACCAACAATTAATAATAAATCTGGAGGAAATACTCCTCACAACAATCCCACAACTGAAATAATAACACAAGTCTGAATCCTGAATTAAGTACAAACCAAAGTCTGAATAACGGAAATATAAAATGTTTCTAATAGAAATGGGCGACATGCCCTACAACGATAAAACTGAATATGGAGTCAAGACTAGAAAAGAGGCGTCTACTGTCAAGGCCCTGTAACTTCCACAACAGCTATAGCTCGTCACCTGAATGGAAATACTATGCATGGTGTCCTTGTGGCTGTGCACCTAAAAGGTTTTTACAAAAAAAAAATAGATTTGAAAGCAAACGGGTCAGAGCCCGAAAGTGGAGAGTATTTTAAAAACAGCAAGTTCTTTAATAACATTTTAAAATAATAATTGCAAAATTACATGTTAGGACGTGCTCTCACATGAAATACTCACCTCTCGTCTAACTGTGCACTCCTAACGTTCCTGTACCCATTCATGTATTTCTCATATCTATCTAGTTCAAAAGAGTTTCTATAACTTCTACTCAGTTCACGTTTTAATTCCAACCTTAACAATTAAATAGAGAGTTCTACTTTAATTCTCGAATTCCCAATTATTAACAAAACCATTTATATATAGATGTCCATTTTTTTATCTTTTCATAACGTTACAATAACTATACTCACAATTAGACATAACAAATTCCTTTTCATTTAACCGTATATTATTCACATCATAAATATACAATACAAGCACCCCGAGGCTAAGCTGTGGTGCACACATACTCTGCTATCCATCCCGGTACATCACGTACATAAGGATTACAAATTCCGAATCTCTCACGAATTGTTGGAATAAACACCACACACAAAAATGGAGGCGAACATTATTCAACATATCCATGGTCACGTACATACCTACGCTCCATAGTCAGCTGACTTATTAACTCACAAATAAGTCGTTCTCTTGAACTATGTCCTCGAGGTACCAATCTAAATCCGGGCAACACAAAGATTAGATGGCCCTAAACGAACGTAAACCTCCCGTGATAGCAAGTATGGTAGGTATGTCATACACATAAAGTCATATACTAAGCATTCACACATCTTAGATAACTCAATATTAATAAAGGTATACTCTACATCCTTATACCATTATTCCAATTTTATATATTTTAAGCCTTCCGATAATAAAAATTTAAAATGTCGACACGCCTCACGTCGTAGTTTCTTATACTTAAAACCTATCTCAAGGGGATTATTAAGTATCCTATTATTCCCACCTATAACGTCATTATTTTTAAGGTCCTTACTTCTGCCCCCAAACCTCATTTCATCAATTTATTCAAATTTACTCTTTTAACCCAAATGTTACCTCTCATCGAATTTCAGTAGAATTAGAATAATTCCTCAAATGGATTCTAATTAAGGTCTAAATTTTATAATCATACCTACTGGTCTTCCTCAAGTTTAGGGATATTCATGAAGTCTCCAATGATAATTTTCTAAGGGTTAACATCATTAGAATTTAAATAGGGAAAACTTTACTCATTCTGGGAAGGTCGATCAATCGACCTTTACCTTCGATCGATCGATGGTGGTCGATCGATCGACTGATGAATGTCGATCGATCGAACGCACCAGGTATGACTACGGACTGCTTCGTTTTGCAATTTTCAAACCATCCCAAAACTCCATTATAGTGCATGAAACTCTAATCTAACGTTATAATATCATCATACAATCACCCTACAGTATTGTTAACGTTCTAAAACCAATAATTCATCAACCAAGGGCTTTAATTGGATCAAAACTTCATCACGAACCCTAGTTTTCTATTTCTTTCAAGAACAATATAAAATCTCTTCTTTAATCCGTTTTTAGATCATCAAGGGTTATAATTTGAATTCATAATTCGTCCAGAATGTTTCTACATGCAGTCCCTAACATAGTTCATAGTTTTAACCTTCGAATTCATGGGTCTATATCAATCTTCCAAGATAAATTCGATAATTTCCCTAAACATGGAAAAGCATAACATTAAATCAATTGCAATTAAATCCCTTGCCTTATGTTCCAGATTCGTTGTTGGTTGAAGATGGTTGATATCCCCTCTCTCTCTCTGCAGAATTCTCCTCTCTCTCTCTCTCTCTCTCTCTCTCTCTCAATTTCTTCTCGAAAGATGACAACAATGGAGGTGGAGGTTTATTTTTGAACTTTTAACTTCTTCCAATTTCTTCCAATAACTCCCGTAGCCCATTAAGTCATTTAGTGTTGTTAGTGGGTTTAGTGGATAAAGAATGAGTCAGATTTTTCTTCTAATTTTCGTGGGTTTTAATTACCAAATTTTCGAAATTACCAAAATGCCCTTTTTGTCACCGGTATGGCCCAATAATATCCCGGGACCCAAACTAAACCCCCGGCTAGTGTTTTCTGACTATTCCGACCCTTCCGGACTCGTTAGCGCACTCAAAATGACCATTCGGTTAATAAAAATAAAATTCACTTTTTAATTAAAATAATTACATACCTGACGCGACTGTCACGCGCGTCCCAACAAAATTTTCCAAATTACCGTATTTCAGTCTCACGACAAATTCAATATTCAATATTCATATATTGCCATATATACACATTATAATCAAATACCAACTCACATGTCGTTAGTATTTTATCTAGATTAATTCCCAATTAATTCACATTTAATTTAATTAATCCCATAAATAAATATCGATAAAAATGCGGGGTATTACATACTTCCCCCCTAATAACAGAATTTCGTCCCGAAATTCGGGACTAAAAAGTACCTGGTAAAAAAACCTCTGGACAACGTTCTCGCATCTCATCTTCGCGCTCCCGTGTGGACTCCTTGACATTATGATGTCGCCACTGAACACGCACTAACGGAACTATCTTTGACCGCAGTTTCCGATCACTTCGGTCCAAAATAGCAATCGGCCCCTCCTCGTAGGAGCTATCAGGCTGGAGATCGATGTCCTCCAAAGCAATGAGAGAATGAGCCAAATCGTCTCTAAGGTATTTCCTTAGCGAGGAAATATGAAACACATCATGAATCCGATGCAAAAGCTCCAGTAACCCAAGTCTATATGCAACAGACCCAATCCGCTCGATGATAGGGATTGGCCCCACATATATCGGTGCCAATTTCCCCTTCTTCCCAAATCGCATAATCCCCTTCATAGGAGATACTCTGAGTAAAACTTGGTCCCCCACTTGGAACTCCCTGAAGAACCTCTTCGCATCAGCATAGCTATTCTGCCGATCCTGAGCTACCCGAATGCGATCCCGTATCAATTTTATCCTCGCCGAAGTATCCTGAATCACTTCCGGCCCAAGTAGTTTGTTTTCCCCCACCTCCAACCAACATGATGGGGAACGACAAGGTCTACCGTACAACGCCTCAAATGGAGCCATGCCAATGGTGAACTGGTAGGAGTTGTTGTAAGCAAACTCCACCAGTGGAAGATACTGCTCCCATCCACCCTCAAAATCAATGATGCACATACGAAACATGTCTTCCAACATCTGATTTGTACGCTCGTGAAGTCTCACTATTTTTGCAATAAAAAGTTGGGTATACTGTCCCGTAGTGTAGTCTGTCCTTACGGGTAGAAAATGAGCAACTTTTGGTCAACCTGTCCACAATTACCCAAATGGAGTCGTGAACTCTCTGTGACGTAGGCAACCCCGTGATAAAATCCATGGATATGCTCTCCCACATCCACATCGGGACCTCTAATGGCTGTAGAAGTCCTGCCGGTCTCTAATGATCCACTTTTACCAGCTGACAAGTGGCACATTTAGAAACAAACACGGCAATATCTCTCTTCATCCCGCTCCACCAATACTGACGTCTCATGTCTTGGTACATTTTTGTCCCCACCGGGATGTACCGCGAACCGTGAGCCGTGCGACTCTGCCATCACCTCGTGTCGCAATTCCTCCCCTTCCGGAACTACCAGTCTCCCATTGAAGCGTAATCCCCCGTCTGAGCTAACGGTATAAGACTCGGCTCCCTCTGCTAATAATCGAACTATCTGCTCCTGACAGAACGGGTCATCTGCTTGTGCCTTTACCACTCTCGTGACAATCTGCGGTGTAACAGTCATTACCGACATGAATGATCGGGCCACAGCATCCTGGTGTCCCAACTCCTTCCACTTAGCCTTCCACACCCCTGCCACTTCATCTACTGGCCTACGGCTCAACGCGTCTGCTACCACGTTAGCCTTCCCCGGGTGATATTGGATATCAAACTGATAATCCTTCACAAACTCAAGCCACCTTCGCAGCCGCATATTCAACTCCTTCTGCGTGAATAGGTACTGTAGGGACTTTTGGTCCGTGAATAATCGAAACTTCTCTCCCAAAAGGTAATGTCTCCAAATCCGAAGGGCAAATACCACTGCCGCTAACTCCAAGTCATGGGTGGGGTAATTTTCTCGTGAGGCTTAAGCTTACGGGAAACATAAGCTATGGCCTGACTCTCCTGCTGCAATACACCTCCAAGTCCTTGTAAGGACGCATCGGTGTAAACTAGATACTCAACTCCCGGTCTTGGCAATGCTAACACAGGTGCTGAGGTCAACTTGTCCTTCAACTCATCGAATGCCAGCTGACAGGCATCACTCCAGATGAATGGCATACCCTTACGAGTCAGATGTGTCATGGGACCTGCTATCTTTGAAAATCCCCGAATGAACCTCCTGTAGTATCCTGCTAGTCCCAAGAAACAACGGATCTCAGTCGGTGTCGTGGGCTGTCCCCACTCCCTCACCGCGGATACCTTCCCTGGATCAACAGATATCCCCCGGTCGGAAATAACATGCCCCAAAAACTGAACCTCCTTCAGCCAAAACCCATACTTCTCATATTTTGCATACAGCTCGTTCTGACGTAGCGTCTGCAAAACCTGCCTCAAATGCTCGGCGTGCTCCTCCTCTGTCTGGGAGTAAACCAAAATATCATCAATGAAGACAATGACGAACTGATCTAGGAACTCTCTGAACACCCTATTCATCAAGTCCATAAACACGGCTGGAGCATTGGTCAAACCAAAAGGCATAACCTGAAACTCGTAGGACCCATATCTCGTTAAGAAAGCAGTCTTCGAGACGTCCTCCTCCCTTATACGCAACTGATGGTATCCCGATCTCAAATCAATCTTTGAGAAGAAAGAAGTTCCTCTTAGCTGGTCGAATAAGTCATCGATTCGAGGAAACGGATACTTATTCCGTATCGTGACCTTATTCAACTCCCGGTAATCTACACACAACCTCAACGATCCATCCCTTTTCTTCACGAACAACACAGGGGCACGCCACGGCGAAGTACTCCTCCGTATAAAACCCTGACCCAACAACTGCTCAATTTGATCCCGTAACTCTCTCATCTCAGCTGGAGCCATACGGTAAGGTGCGCGGGCAATAGGCCGAGTGCCCGACGTTAAATCAATCACAAAATCTATCTCTCTACTCGGAGGTAGTCCAGGTATATCCTGAAATACATTGGCGAACTCACTAACAACGGGTATCGAATCAAGTGGTATCACCACTTCCTTAGAGGTCTCCTCCTCTATATGGTACAAATGAGTGGACGATCCTCCCTCAGGGCGAGGCATCGCTACTAAAAACATCTCCTGCCCGGGAACGACAAAGATAATACTCCTACTGAAACAGTCAATTATGGCTCGGTACGCAACTAGCCAATCCATACCAATAATGGCATCATACTCGGTCATCTCTAACACTAACCTATCCGCAGGTAATACCAAACTACCAATCTCTACCCCCACTTCCCGGCATATAAAAATGAATCGTTCCCCAGTGGTGAGTCTACCTACGCTACAGTGCTCAATACTGTGGTTAATAACCCTAAGGTTTTTGCATAATATGTAGTTATAAAACAATGCGTTGTCCCCGTAACAAACAAAATTTGACCCAAAGTCCCATGGATAGGAAAACATACCCCAAATCGCGGGTGGTGCCTGTGGGGCGGCTGCCTGGCGGACAGTATAGGTTTGACTGTACTGTAACTGCCCCTATTGCACTGGAGCTACTGGAAAGGTTGGTAGGGTTGGTACCTGAGCTGGTGCTGGGAGAGAGACTGTAAAAAGTGGCCCCTGAGGATCATTACGGGCTCCCTGCTGCTGCTGCTGTGGGACCTTGTCCTTATTAGGACAATCCTAGCGTTTATGGCCATGCGTGCCACACACAAAACATCGGCCTCTGAAGTTACTCCCCCTCTGACCCTGCTGCTGTCGGGGTCGGTCTTGCTGACTTGGGACTTTATTCCTCTTTCGAAACTGCTTCATTTCATTACGGTGTTGACTAACCTCGCTTTTTCCCTGGTCTTGCTGGCCTTGAGGGGAAATTTACGGAAAAACTATATCAGTGTGAGGACAATCCATCCACTTGTGACCCGGTTGTATACATTTGTAGCAGAGTCTCGAAATTCTTCGCTGGTCAGATTGTAGTTTATCCCCAGTCTGATTCGGACAAGATTTACGTTTATGATCATCCATCCCACAACCGAAACACCTCTTTGTGGTTTCATTCTGAACTTGACTTCGTTGACCCTGACACTTTTGCCCCCGTACATAAATCTCGTTACTTCTGGAACTTACTCGATCTTGATTGTTTTGTTGTCGCAGATTCGGTGCCTTCGCACAAATTTCAACGTTAGTCACGTGCATTTGGTTAACCTCTCTAGAGCTTTTACCTCCCTTAAGTTGTATGTTGCGTTCTTGGTATTGTAGAACTGCAGTGGTAACTGCTTGTGCCACGATACCTGCTAACTCGGCGGTTGATATTCTCTCTGGGGATACCGGAGGTGTGAGTCGATCTTGCTCGTTGACTCCCCTAACCGTTTTAGCTAGTTCTTCTTGACGATCCATCTGAAAATTTAAGTAATTTGGATGAGTTCATCATTCAAATAAACAAATCGCAGAAGTACGAATTTCCAAAGTATAGAGATAAACACAACATTCCTAGGATTAGGGCTCTATATCAAAGGAAGCTCAGCGGAAACATAATAAGCCGTACAAATCCTAAAGAACACTAGAACCTGATGCTCTGATACCACCTTTAACACCCCGACTAATTAAATACCGGGTAGCTACTCCTTTATTAAATTAATTCAAAATGTCAAGTTGGTTCAGTTAATAGCATCACTGTCGAAAACATTTAATGATTACTAACCACCTAGTATTTAAAAAGTAAGATGTCAAATAAAATATTAAATCTGATTAACATGCGATAAATGAAATGTAAAATAACATCACCATACACCATATAGTCGTAATGGAATAACCAACAATTAATAATAAATCTGGAGGAAATACTCCTCACAACAATCCCACAACTGAAATAATAACACGAGTCTGAATCCTGAATTAAGTACAAACCAAAGTCTGAATAACGGAAATATAAAATGTTTCTAATAGAAATGGGCGACATGCTCTACAACGATAAAACTGAATATGGAGTTAAGACTAGAAAAGAGGCATCTACTGTCAAGGCCCTGTAACTTCCACAACAGCTACAGCTCGTCACCTGAATGGAAATACTATGCATGGTGTCCTTGTGGCTGGGCACCTAAAAGGTTTTTACAAAAAAAAAAATAGATTTGAAAGCAAACGGGTCAAAGACCGAAAGTGGAGAGTATTTTAAAAACAGCAAGTGCTTTAATAACATTTAAAACAATAATTGCAAAATTACATGTTAGGACGTGCTCTCACATGAAATACTCACCTCTCGTCTAACTGTGCACTCCTAACGTTCTTGTACCCATTCATGTGTTTCTCATATCTATCTAGTTCAAAAGAGTTTCTATAACTTCTACTCAGTTCACGTTTTAATTCCAACCTTAACAATTAAATAGAGAGTTCTACTTTAATTGTCGGATTCCCAATTATTAACAAAACCATTTATTTATAGATGTCCATTTTTTTATCTTTTCATAACGTTACAATAACTATACTCACAATTAGACATAACAAATTCCTTTTCATTTAACCGTATATTATTCACATCATAAATATACAATACAAGCACCCCGAGGCTAAGCTGTGGTGCACACATACTCTGCTATCCATCCCGGTACATCACGTATATAAGGATTACAAATTCCGAATCTCTCAGGAATTGTTGGAATAAACACCACACACAAAAATGGAGGCGAACATAATTCAACATATCCATGGTCACGTACATACCTACGCTCCATAGTCAGCTGACTTATTAACTCACAAATAAGTCGTTCTCTTGAACTATGTCCTCGAGGTACCAATCTAAATCCGGGCAACACAAAGATTAGATGGCTCTAAACGAACGTAAACCTCCCGTGATAGCAAGTATGGTAGGTATGTCATACACATAAAGTCATATACTAAGCATTCACACATCTTAGATAACTCAATATTAATAAAGGTATACTCTACATCCTTATACCATTATTCCAATTTTATATATTTTAAGCCTTCCGATAATAAAAATTTAAAATGTCGACACGCCTCACGTCGTAGTTTCTTATACTTAAAACCTATCTCAAGGGGATTATTAAGTATCCTATTATTCCCACCTATAACGTCATTATTTTTAAGGTCCTTACTTCTGCCCCAAAACCTCATTTCATCAATTTATTCAAATTTACTCTTTTAACCCAAATGTTACCTCTCATCGAATTTCAGTAGAATTAGAATAATTCCTCAAATGGATTCTAATTAAGGTCCAAATTTTATAATCATACCTAATGGTCTTCCTCAAGTTTAGGGATATTCATGAAGTCTCCAATGATAATTTTCTAAGGGTTAACATCATTAGAATTTAAATAGGGAAAACTTTACTCATTCTGGGAAGGTCGATCGATCGACCTTTACCTTCGATCGATCGATGGTGGTCGATTGATCGACTGATGAATGTCGATCGATCGAACGCACCAGGTATGGCTACGGACTGCTTCGTTTTGCAGTTTTCAAACCATCCCAAAACTCCATTATAGTGCATGAAACTCTAATCTAACGTTATAATATCATCATACAATCACCCTACAGTATTGTTAACGTTCTAAAACCAATAATTCATCAACCAAGGGCTTTAATTGAATCAAAACTTCATCAAGAACCCTAGTTTTCTATTTCTTTCAAGAACAATATAAAATCTCTTCTTTAATCCGTTTTTAGATCATCAAGGGTTATAATTTGAATTCATAATTCGTCCAAAATGTTTCTACATGCAGTCCCTAACATAGTTCATAGTTTTAACCTTCAAATTCATGGGTTTATATCAATCTTCCAAGATAAATTCGATAATTTCCCTAAACATGGAAAAGCATAACATTGAATCAATTGCAATTAAATCACTTGCCTTATGTTCCAGATTCGTTGTTGATTGAAGATGGTTGATATCCACTCTCTCTCTCTGCAGAATTCTCCTCTCTCTCTCTCTCTCTCTCTCTCTCTCTCTCTCTCTCTCAATTTCTTCTCCAAAGATGACAACAATGGAGGTGGAGGTTTATTTTTGAACTTTTAACTTCTTCCAATTTCTTCCAATAACTCCCGTAGCCCATTAAGTCATTTAGTGTTGTTAGTGGGCTTAGTGGATAAAGAATGAGTCAAATTTTTCTTCTAATTTTCGTGGGTTTTAATTCCCAAATTTTCGAAATTACCAAAACGCCCTTTTTGTCACCGGTATGGCCCAATAATGCCCCGGGACCCAAACTAAACCCCCGGCTAGTGTTTTCTGACTATTCCGACCCTTCCGGACTCGTTGGCGCACTCAAAATGACCATTCGGTTAATAAAAATAAAATTCACTTTTTAATTAAAATAATTACATACCTGACGCGACTGTCACGCGCGTCCCAATAAAATTTCCCAAATTGCCGTATTTCAGTCTGACGACAAATTCAATATTCAATATTCATATATTTCCATATATACACATTATAATCAAATACCAACTCACATCTCGTTAGTATTTTATCTAGATTAATTCCCAATTAATTCACATTTAATTTTATTAATCCCATAAATAAATATCGATAAAAATGCGGGGTATTACAAGGGAGTTGGGACACCATGATGCAGTGGCCTGATCGTTCATGTCTGTGATGACTATTACACCTCAGATTGTTACGAGAGTGGTAAAGGCCCAGGCAAATGACTCGTTCTGTCAGGAACAGATAGTTCGATTATTAGCAGAGGGAGCCGAGTCCTATACCGTTAGCTCAGATGGGGGATTACGCTTCAATGGGAGACTGGTCGTTCCGAAAGGGGAAGACTTGCGACACCAGGTAATGACAGAGTCGCACGAATCACGGTTCGCGGTACACCCTGGTGGGGATAAAATGTACCAAGACATGAGACGACAGTACTGGTGGAGCGGGATGATGAGAGATATCGCCGTGTTCGTTTCTAAATGCGCCACTTGTCAGCTAGTAAAGGTGGATCATCAGAAACTGGCAGGACTTCTACAGCCCTTAGAGGTTCCGATGTGGGTATGGGAGAGCATATCCATGGACTTTATCACGGGGTTACCTACGTTACAGAGGGGTCACGACTCCATATGGGTAATTGTGGATAGGTTGACCAAAGTTGCTCATTTTTTGCCCGTGAGGACAGACTACACCATGGGACAGTATGCCCAGATTTTCATTTCGGAGATAGTGAGACTTCACGGGGTGCCTCTAAATATCGTGTCTGATCGAGACAAGATATTTGTTTCACGATTTTGGGAGAGTTTTTAGGAGGCCATGGGCACGGAGTTGCGGCTTAGTACGGCTTATCACCCACAGACTGATGGACAAACGGAGCGAACAAATCAGATGTTGGAGGACATGTTGCGTATGTGCATCCTAGACTTTGGAGGTGGTTGGGAGCAGTACGTTCCACTGGTGGAGTTTGCTTATAATAACTCCTACCAGTTCACCATTGGCATGGCTCCATTTGAGGCGTTGTATGGTAGACCTTGTTGTTCCCCAGCATATTGGTTAGAGGTGGGGGGATAACAAACTCCTTGGGCTGGAAGTGATTCAGGACACTTCGGCAAGGATAGAGATGATACGGAACTGTATTCAGGTAGCTCAGGACCGGCAGAAGAGCTATGATGATGCCAAGAGGTTCTTCAGAGAATTCAAGGTGGGGGACCAGGTGTTACTCAGAGTATCTCCCATGAAGGGGATTATGCATTTTGAGAAGAAGGGGAAACTGGCACCAAGATACGTGGTGCCATTTCCTAATATCGAACGGATTGGACCAGTTGCTTATAGACTCGGGTTACCGGAGCACTTGCATAGGATTCATGATGTGTTCTATATTTTCTCGTTAAGGAAATATCTTAGGGAAGATTTGGCCCATACTCACATTGCTTTAGAGGACATCGATCTTCAGCCTGATAGTTCCTACGAGGAGGGGCCGATCGCTATTCTGGACCACAACGAGAGGAAACTCAGGTCGAAGATAGTACCATTAGTACGTGTACAGTGGCGGCATCATAATGCCGAGGAGTCCACATGGGAGCGCAAGGATGATATACGCGAACGTTATCCAGAGTTATTTTTACTAGGTACTCTTTAGTTCCTAATTTCAGGACGAAATTCTATTATTAAGAGGGAAGTATGTAATACCCCGTAATTTTATTGATTTTTATTTAAGGGATTAATTAAATTAAATGAGAATTAATTGGGAATTAATCCGGATGTAAATACTAGCGAGATGTGAGTTGGTATTTGATTATGATATTAAAATTGAATATTTCATGAGTATTGAAAATATTAAAGTTGTCGCCAGCCTGAAATACGATAATTTGAAAAATTAAGTTGGGACGCGCGTGTCAGTCGCGTCAGGAATGAATTTAAATAGATTAAAAAAAAGTGAATTATATTTTTATCAACCGAATGGTCATTTTGAGTGAGCCAACGTGTCCGGAAGGTTCGAAATTGTCAAAAAATACTAGCCGAGGGTTTAGTTTGGGTCCCGGAACACTTTTAGGCCAAACCGGCAACCTAAAGAGGTATTTTGGTAATTTTAATAATTGAGAAATTAAAACCCACGAATTTTAGAGGTTAATTATATATTATTTGGAAGACCACTAAGGCCATTACCAGCAAAAGACAAGAGAGTGGGCTACGGGAGTTTTGAGAGAAATTGGAGAGAGGTTACAAGAGCCAAACCAAAACCATCACCCATCACCACCATTCTGGAAAGGATTTGTGACCGGAAAGAGGAGAGAATCAACCTTGAAACACCGACAACAAATCTGAAAAACGAATCTAAGGCAAGTGATTTGATATTTTTAAGTGCATTGAATATTTCTTCCATGTGTAGTGTAGAAAACTGTTTATGTCTTGGAAATTTTGATGAAGAACACCCAATGGAATTATTGTGAAACTTGTGGTTTTGGGGTAGGAATTTGCATGTAGAATGATTATGGACGAATTCAATATACAAAACATAACTTTTGATGATCTGAAAACGGATTAATAAGGAGTCTTTTTATGAAATTAAATTCTGGGTTCAAGTTTGAGAACGTCGTGTAATATCGATTTAAATTAAATTCGCAAGTTTCCCAGAACCCTTATTTAATTAGCGTCTACTTTTAAACCAAATAAAATCAACCCTTAAACATGCATCTAAATCAACCCATCAAATATAAAGCATGCGACACAAAGTTAAGGAAAAATCCCCGAAGGGCAAAACCTTTTATTTCTAGAACTTTAAAGAATTTACAAGACCCATTGACTTACATACAACCTGATAATCGCCCACAAGTGTAACGCACGGTGTCTTCGGTAAACCTTCAAAGCAACGGCTAGAAACAGTGTGACACAGAAATACCCGCAGGTGTCGGTTCCTATGTCGACGGCTGGAATTTTCCCTTTTCAGGAGGGCAGCAATGAAGAAGAGAACGACTTCTCCACAAGGGTTGAACAAACTCAAACTTGTGTTCTTGGGTTACCAAAAAGATTCACAAAGGATTGGCAATTGTGTGAATCAAAACATGAGTCTTGGGACTAAAAAATATGAAGACTAGAGTAATTTGGACTCTCAAAAACGTCTTCTAAAGTCTTGCAAAACAACTCCCCCGAAGTTGGTATTTATAGGAAAAAATATGAAGAGTCCCATGTTCTTAAAACTCTAAAATTCTATCCAGCGTACAAAAAAAACAGCATTCTTTAAGGAATTTTCTCTATCTTCAAAAGGTCATAACTCCTTCACCGTAGCTCGGATTGAGGTTCCGTTTTTTCCAGTATCTTCGTTGCGGCGAGCTCTTCAACTTTATAGTTGACCAGACCTATGAACTATGGATGTAAAATTACTAAAATGCCCTTGAACTCTCCTATCGTGCCTTTTTTCACTGTTTTGACTTCCCTTGCGTACCACTTGCATTAAGTCCCTAAAATCTTGGACCGTGAAGTCGTTGAGGCAGATGTGGGACATATTAATGGAGATGTTGAATGCTTGATTCCCAGAATTCGGATTGAGGCCGTCGAGTGACATCTTGAGGTGACGTGCCAAATGTAGCGGCGTACGTCATACATAAATGTAACATGTTGGACATGAGAAAAATGTCCTTACAAATCTCCCCCTATGTCTATGCCGGTACATACATAAAAAATCCGAATTATCAAATATGAAATTGCCTATACAAATCTACGCTCCCATGAACCCAAAACTGGAAAAGGTAAAAATGAATAGTCTTCATCGTTTGTTCTTCAAATCTTCAGGAATCTCAAATCTTTTCTCATTAGGGTGTGAAATTCAGAGATCATCAATGTAGTACCTACACACATGAGATAAAGAAAAAAAATACCAAGTGACGTATTGAGTTTGAAATGAGATAAGCATAGATACCAATATATGATAAGCATAAGTCAAATCTCAAAACTCCCCCAAAATTCAAACTCCCCCATAAAATGATAATTCTTTCTCCCCCTTTTTATGATGTCCCCAAATAGACAAATAAGAAGAATGAATCAAAAAAGCAAAATCGGGGTGTCACGGTATACAAAAAAATACACAAACTATTTTTGATTTTTTTTTTCAAAAAAAAATCTGATACCATTTGAAAAAAATATGTAAAACATGATACAAAAAAAAATCACACCATAGATTTAAACTCAAACAACCAAGTCATGGGAACGGAATGTATGGGTGTGAACACATTCGATAGGTAAATCAACTCAATCAATCATATGTGCACGATGCATATATGTACCCCTAACGAATGAGCATCAAAAGTATCCTTAGGTGTAAAAAAAAATTTGTTGAATTTAGATGACATCGTCTTATGCAAATCAACAAATCAAAGTCAAAGTGATTTCCACACCAATAACGTCCAAAACTATGTAGCGCATTTTCAAGCATTTCAAGGACGTGCAAACCCGTTTTAAATTCTCCAACCAAACTCCCTCATATATATATATTCTTTTAGAGGTAATCTAAATTCTCAAACTTTGGAGAATTGGTGCAAAAACCTAAATGGCCCATAATTGGCATGAATTTTTTTTTTATTGCCTTTAAATTTTTTCGGGCTCTTTTAACCTCTTTGGACCTCGGATAATAAAATTACTTAATTTTTTAGGTCCTTTTTAACGGTGGCTTAGTATTCGCAAAGGTAAAATGAACCTTTCGCAGCCCTTCCCCGTTTTTAAAGAAAGCACACAAACTCACAAAATGGTTTTTATATGCACAATTTCCTTATAAAAAATTATCGCGCTTGGTTCGTTTTAAGGACAGGATTGAAGTGAAAAAACCCAACCAACATGTGATAAGACAAGCACAATAATCAAACAAATCCGTGCATGTGTACAATAAAGAAAACATGAGTCAAACATGTAGGAAGTAACACTTAATTACCTCTTAATGACTCCAAATATTATAAAGCACATGGATGAATTGACCTATTGTCTCAAAACACTATCAAATAGTCACATGAAAATGGAATGATGTTGTGACTTGGTCATCCAAAGTGTTCATCCATAACCGGTGCAAACAAAAAATAAAAATCTTTTTGGATTTTTCAAAATTTTTCAAAAAAAAATATATACAAAAAGTACATGTCACAACGCTAGCAAAAATATATCAAAAAGCATAACTAGCGTATGACAAACATGCAAACACAATCATCTATATGATATGGCAAGAGAAGAATCATGTGCAAGCAAACGGGAATCAACTTGTCTAAAATCTAGTTCCTCCAAAAGTGATTTCCTAACCCAAATGGATGAAACACGTCGACAAGGGGTTTTGGGAACCAACAAAATACTAGACTTCGAATTCCTAGGACCTCTTCCAAGATCAAAATAAAATCGCCTAAGGTGACCATTCCTACCACAATATGAGCATGTGTAAACGGGTGGGATGACACCGAAAGTGTGATCTTTTCTAGCGTCCTTGGAATTAGTTGACCCTCTAAAACAAATAATGGTTTTGGCTTTAGCATTAGAAGCATGAGAACACGATGAGCCATTACCATCACTATCAAACCTACTTGAGTCTGTCAAATCATTTTTTAACTTCAAAATTTTTGACTCAAGCAAAGAATTAGACTCTTCCAAATTAAGGGACGCCTTCTTCAAATTATCAATTAAACTTAACAGTTTATCACGCTCCCCCTCAATTAAAACAAACTTATTCCTAAGAGTCTTTTCGCGTGCCGTAAAATCATCGATTAATTTTTTATCCTCGACGGCACAAACGGGAACCCTAGAATTTTTTAAGTCCTCCAATTCCTTCTCTAAAACTAGGACTCTCTCATCACTCTTCTTTTTGGCAATTTTCAAAGAATCAAAATCAGTACACAAATTACCAAAGTGCTCACGACAAATATCACTTTGAGTTTGAAACTCTTGCAAATATTCAATCTTACTTTTAAAGAGAGAATTTTCTTTTTCCAAAACTTTAATTCTTTTGCAAAGTTTCAAATTCAAACTTTTTAATTTTTCAGCACGGTCGTGAAAATTTTCAAAAATAGGCTCCTCATTAAATGGGCGTTCTATTGAAAAATTGCGATTTTTCATAAAACTGATTTTAAAAAAAATCAATATCACACAATTTTTGCGGAAAATAGGAATACGCGATAAATTTGCGCAACCTGCTCTGATACCAATTTGAGAACGTCGTGTAATATCGATTTAAATTAAATTCGCAAGTTTTCAAGAACCCTTATTTAATTAGCGTCTACTTTTAAACCAAATAAAATCAATCCTTAAACATGCATCTAAATCAACCCATCAAATATAAAGCATGCGACACAAAGTTAAGGAAAAATCCCCGAAGGGCAAAACCTTTTATTTCTAGAACTTTAAAGAATTTACAAGACCCATTGACTTACATACAACCTGATAATCGCCCACAAGTGTAACGCACGGTGTCTTCGGTAAACCTTCAAAGCAACGGCTAGAAACAGTGTGACACAGAAATACCCGCAGGTGTCGGTTCCTATGTCGACGGCTGGAATTTTCCCTTTTCAGGAGGGCAGCAATGAAGAAGAGAACGACTTCTCCACAAGGGTTGAACAAACTCAAACTTGTGTTCTTGGGTTACCAAAAAGATTCACAAAGGATTGACAATTGTGTGAATCAAAACATGAGTCTTGGGACTAAAAAATATGAAGACTAGAGTAATTTGGACTCTCAAAAACGTCTTCTAAAGTCTTGCAAAACAACTCCCCCGAAGTTGGTATTTATAGGAAAAAATATGAAGAGTCCCATGTTCTTAAAACTCTAAAATTCTATCCAGCGTACAAAAAAAACAGCATTCTTTAAGAAATTTTCTCTATCTTCAAAAGGTCATAACTCCTTCACCGTAGCTCGGATTGAGGTTCCGTTTTTTCCAGTATCTTCGTTGCGGCGAGCTCTTCAACTTTATAGTTGACCAGACCTATGAACTATGGATGTAAAATTACTAAAATGCCCTTGAACTCTCCTATCGTGCCTTTTTTCACTGTTTTGACTTCCCTTGCGTACCACTTGCATTAAGTCCCTAAAATCTTGGACCGTGAAGTCGTTGAGGCAGATGTGGGACATATTAATGGAGATGTTGAATGCTTGATTCCCGGAATTCGGATTGAGGCCGTCGAGTGACATCTTGAGGTGACGTGCCAAATGTAGCGGCGTACGAGATACATAAATGTAACATGTTGGACATGAGAAAAATGTCCTTACAAAGTTCATAGGGTTTGGGACAAGAATTGGGAATTTATGTAGGGTGGAAAAAAAAAAGACCGACCCGAATGGACCGAACCGGATCGAACCGAAAATTAAGGCTATTTTGAAACCGGTCCGAAAATCGGTTCACAAAAACTAAAAACCGATTAAACCGGTCCGGTCCGCGGTCCACTATATTAAAAGACCGATTTGGACCGGACCGAACCGATTCCCATATATATATAATAAAAATAATGTTATTGTGTTTCTTATGTATAGTTTTTGAATTAATGTATATAACTTATGAATTTAATTTGGAACATTTTATATATGTATAGACATTTTTTTAATTTGGGTTAAAAAAACCCATGTAAATATCACTTGGAGTTTAGAGTATTATTTTTTTGTATATATATTTGTGAGAAAAATAGATAAAAACATTCATAAAATGTACATATATATAAAATAGGGTCAGGACCGAATTTTACCTCGGATCGGACCGAAAAAAGCCTGGACCGATTAGTAGGTTAACCGAATTAATCGGTCCGGTCTCGGTCCAAAAAAATTGAGGACCGAATATTCGGTCCGGTCCAAAAAATAGGCAAAACCCGGACCGGACCGGACCGTGCCCACCCCTAGATTTATGACTTTGGCATGTTAATTTGTAAGATTGGACCCCAAAAGTATGTAAAGGAATGATATAAGGTGACTAAAAATAGTTTACACACATTAAAACGTAACTTGGATGGTCTTAGGGTGGATTTAGAGAAGAGAAGAATGAAGAAAAAACGAATTTGGAGATTTCTGGGCGAAGTCTGCCATCTCGTTAGAAGACCTGTCCAGGTCGTTCGAACGACCTCGTTCGAACGAGACTTCTAACGAGATGATAGTACCCCTTCTAACGAGTTGGTAGTTTGTTCGAAGCCATTCGTTAGAACGACACTCGTTCGAACGAGATTTCTAACGAGTTGACAGAATGGCCTTTTAGGCCTAATTTTATTTCGAACCTCCAGAAGACTTATATAATTGAGTGTAATCCTTCCCTTGTTGATTTGTGAATATAATTGTGAGATTGGAAGTACGTCGAGGATTAAAACTTAGAGCTTTGTAGTAAACCTCATGATGTCTATGGGTTAGGATATAAATATCTAAAACTTCGACGTGAGGAGAGTTGGTAACTTTAATGCATATAAATCGGGAACTTGTAAAAGGGTAACATTAAATGACGGTATAAGAATGAGAAATATACCTCTATTAATACTATGGGATATCGAAGATGTGTGGATGCTCGGTATATGTAGTTATTTGTGTATAACATACCTACCATACTTGCTATCACGGGAGGTCGGCGTTCGATCAGGGCCATCGAATCTTTGTGTGCCTACGGGGGGAATTAGATTGGTACCTCGAGGACATAGGTCAGAGAAGGACTTATTGAGAAGTTAATAAGTCTGCTGATCATGGAAGCGTAGGTATGTGTTTGATCCATGTGATGTGAACTATGTTCGCCTCCATTTTGTGTGATTGTTGTTTATTGAAAATGATTCGTGAGAGATTCGGAATACGTAGTCCTTATGTACGTGATGTACCGGGATTAGATAGCAGAGTATGTGTGCACCGTAGCTTAGTCTCGGGGTGCCAGTATTGTATATTTATGATGAGAATAATATACTTCTAATTGAAATGAATTGTCATGAATAGATGTAAGTGTGAAAAATAGTAACATTTTAGTAGAGTTAAAAATGGAAATCGCTCGTGATTAACATTACTAACATTGAGAACTAAGAAGAAAAGTAAAACCCTCTGCTTAAATTAAGGTGACGGATAATAAATCATGAATCGTATAGTAAAGTTAGATTGTGTATTGGACTAGTTAGATATGAGAATATCTAGAACGGGTACGATAGGAGTGCACAATTAGTTGAGAGGTGAGGAACTCATGTGAGTGCACGTACCATCATGTACTTTATATTCACTGTTAAATTATATTAAACCACTTGCTGTATTTTAAAATGTTTTCACAATCGGGCTCTGACCCGTTTTCTTTCAAATCTATTTTTGTAAAAACCTTTTTAGGTGCCCAGCCACAAGGACACCAAGCATAGGAGTTCTATTCCCGTGACGTGCTGTAGCTGCTGTGGAAGTTACAGGACCTCAATAGTAGATGCCTCCACTTTATATCTTGACTCTATTTCAGATTCATTCATCTGTAGGGCATGTCGCCCCTTTCCTTTCAGAGACATCTTATTTACTCAGTTTTTATTTTATATTTTGGGTTGTAATTAAATTAATGATTCAGGCTTGTATTTGTTTATTTCAGTATTCGGAATGTTGTGAGGTGTACTCCTCCAAATTTAGTTTATTACATCGTTATTTATTTGCGACTGTGATGTGGTTGTGGTATCAGTATTTCATAATTTAAATGGATGTCATGTTAATCGGATTTAATTAAAATTGACAACTCACTTTTTAAATATTAGGTGGCTAGTAATTATTAAAATGTTTTCTACAGTGATGCTATGAACTGAACC
This sequence comes from Sambucus nigra, assembly GCA_949130495.1. Taxonomy (NCBI): domain Eukaryota; kingdom Viridiplantae; phylum Streptophyta; class Magnoliopsida; order Dipsacales; family Adoxaceae; genus Sambucus; species Sambucus nigra. The sequence continues at coordinate 343,676,591 of OX422219.1, read as the reverse complement.
AACTTGGCATTTTGTATTAATTTGAATAAAGGAGTAGTTACCTGCTATTTAATTAGTCGGGGTGTCACATTGGTCTAATTAAAACTAACAAAATCATTAATTAAATTGAATTCACAGTTAGGAATTGCGAATTCGGTATAACTAATGAATTCATATTTCCTAACTACAAATGCACTTTAATTTTTGAAAAAGTAAATATGCAATTCCCAAGTGCGTATTCACTTAACCTAAAATCAACCCTTCGTCTTTACATATCAGTTTATCTGTTCTCCAAAAAATAAAAAAAACTCTGGCAATTTCTCCATTTCGGCGACTAATCACTCCATTTTTGGCATCCCAATCCTCAAACTCCATCAATTAGTTTAGTTTAAATTTTTGTTGTTTATTCTTTTTAAATATGCAAATGGCGCGGAATGTTGATATACATTTACAAAATTATACTTATGGTTTGAGTGTTGAATGTTGAATTTCATATAAAAATTATATTAATTATTTTACCTTTATGTATATACCCGAATGTAATCATAGGCTTATCAAGTTTACATACCAAGTTTACATACTTGTTTTTTAACAGAGTAAAAAATTATTTTTGAGTTGAGTTTTTTTGTGTCGTATTTAAACATTTCAAGGAACCACAATAAAAAATCAGTTCAACATAATTTTTTTTGCTAATTTAAAAAATTCGGTCAAACTTTCACACTTTTAAAACACTCCCCAATGGTTACCACCAACCCTTGCTTTGCAAGTGGTTGGGGGTTCAAGTCTCACCTGCTCACCCTCTCCCTCCCCAAGGCTTGAACTTAAAAAAAAAACCTGTGAAAGTTTGACCAATTTTTTTAAAATAGCAAAAAAGTTATTTTGAGCTGATTTTTTTTATACGAGTCCCTTGAAATGTTTAAATATCACATAAAAAATTCAACTCAAAAATATATTTTTTTAATATTTAAAAAAATAGGTTTGCACCAGCAAGTATGTATACTTGATATGTATGATACTCTGCCTATATATATAGGTTTATTTGGATTTATGTTTATTTATATATGCACTGTGGAATGAATGTTGATGTACATCTTTGAAATTATACATGTGGTTTGAATGTGAGTGTTGATTTTTATGTATTTCTTCGAGTGTACATTCCCAAATGTAAACTACATGTTAATTATTAGTTATAATTAGAATACCAATTATTGAACTTGTGTTGTCATTTTCAATATTAAATATTCTTGCACCCGTTTAATTTGTATTGTTCATAGACTATTTAACGAATCCATTATGTTTAATATTTAGAAAGTGGAATTTGTTAGTTATGAAATTTGATTGGAATTAGGCATCATTATAATGAAAATTGTAAAGAACCTAATATTAGACAAAATTTGAAAAGTTAGATAATTGAAACATTTTGAGATTAAACCATACTTAAATTTAAATTTAACTACGGCTAACCCGTGCATAAAGGCACGCCTAAATGCGTTTAAAAAGTTTAACACATGCCTGTAATAAGCTTGCGTCAAAATGTTTGTGCCTATGACACCATCCAAGTTTGCTTTTAGAAAAATTTAATATTCATACATGTGTAAAAGACCTTAATTTTTATTATTTTATTTAATATATGTTGATTTCGCTACAAACTGTACCAATAATTCAGATGAAAAATAGGAACATTAAAAAATTCTCCCATACTCCATACAATAATAAGACACAACATTCTTAGGCAAAGAACGAGGAAGCTGTAAAGGCGCAATGAATTTGAGATTAAAAAGTATGAAAGCCCTCACATTTGTACAATCTCCACGTTAAGAATAAACCACATATACATATACATAGCGGGACTTATAAAATAACTAGTCAAGGCAAACCCCGACATGAAGATAACTGTCTTCATTGTGTATATCAGGGAACACACTGACTACACGAATCCTCATGTAAAAGCTTAGAATGTGAAAAAGAAGGGAAATTATAGCACAATTCGGGGATTGGGATTTGTCGTATAAAGAACTCCCCTAGTTCATGGCTACAATTTAACAATATAATCAAGCTACCGTCATTTAGGTTGTGGTTGCCCCACAACCTAACGGTAAAGAGGTGTTTAACAAACTTTTTTTTTTGTATTTGAGGCTTCTAAAGATGGATTTGTTCACTGTCTGCCTGTAACTAATGTTCGCAACACCAAACTATATGGTAAATATTAAGGGAAGATGTTGATTGCCATTATCTTAGACAATAACGAGTAGGAATTTCCACTAGCATTCATATAGTTGACGAGCAGGATACCAATAGCTAGAGTTGGTTCCTATACCACGTAAAAACTCAAATTATAATGGTGCGACAACATATGAGCTTGATATTTGATCGACATTTAGGAATCAGGCCTACTGTTAGGAGTGACAATTCGAGTTACTCGTGTCATTTTCGTATCGCCTTGATTTTTATCCGAGTATAAGTTTTGGGTACTCTTAAATCTATACAACACTACACCAAACTGGGCGAATAGTCACGAAAAAAGGGGTCACGACCCATAGCCGTGACCATACCCAAAATAGGCGTGACGAAGTCCATGATGTGGCGTGGTAATGACTCATCTCGCATATAGTCATAGATAATCGCCGTGACTCATGTGAGTCATGGATATAAGCCGTGATCGAACTGTGACCATTATGGCCCCAAGTTTCCTTCCAAATCTAGTCTCGGATAGGGTCACGGACTTAGACCGTGACAATAAACCAAAGCCACATTGATAGAGTCACGACTTTTGATTGTGACCATTCTGGGAACTGAGTCGTGGCTTTTGTCAATGAAGCAGTTATTATTTACACGCTGAACTGTTAAAAATTATTTTTGTCACGACCCTTAGCCGTGAGGAGTGTCTTTATACTTAATACCTAGGCGAACTATTTCATTTCCCTCACAAAAACCCTAAACCCTCTAAATTTTCGGCTCTCGTGCGATTTTGTGCTCTCAATCCATATTTTTCAATCTCCATCTCTCTTTCAATCTCTAAGGTAATATTTCAATCTCAATCTATTTTCGTGTGTGTATGTATGTGTGTATTTGTGTGTTTGTGTATTTCAGTGTGTATTTCAGTGTATGTATATGTGTACGTATGTGTGTATATGTATGCGCGTGTGTGTATTTCAGTGTGTATATGTGTGTATGTGTGTGTGTGTGTGCATTGATGCTAATGTTTGTTTAGGTTTGGGGCTGAAATATAAAAAAATGTGTGTCCTTTAATATTGATGCTAAAAAAATATATATATATATATATGACTAATGTTGGTTTATGTTTGGAAACAAAATATATGACTAATGTTGGTTTAAGTTTAATATTGATGCTAAATCCGAGATTATTTTAGGGGTAATGTTTGTAAGGGATTAATTTTATTACTAATGTTTGTAGGGGTTGATTTAACGACTAATGTCTGTAAGGGTTAATTTTAGGGTTGATGTTACGATTGATTTTAGGGATTGTTGTCTTAAATGGAAAAAGTAGGTATTCAAAACCTATTTAATTAACAGTGAGATACACACACATATACGGGATTCACTCATGGTAGATACACACATACACATACACGGGATTTAAAACATAATAAATCAGTGTTCCCATGACTGATTTTAGATGGTGGAGTTCGATTTTATTGAGGAGAGTGAGGGGAAGTAAGGCTTGTTGTGAAACTATAATTTGATTCCACGCTCTCCTTCTCAAATGCCATATTGTTGGGGGGAATTTCCATTGTAAAGCGAAGACTTAATATGAGCGAGAAAGTAACCGTTGTGTGAAGGAAATCAAAAGGTTAGGTCACAAAGATTTTCACGACCTGGGTCGTACCGTTCTCTGCTTCAATTACAAGCTATGTTAATTTCATGATTATTCGACCCGAAGTGACTCCACAATCGCATTCATATATCTTTACATGTGTATGAGTGTATATCTTTGTATGTGTTTCTGTGTGTATGTGTGTATTTCTGTGCTTATGTGTGCACAAGATTCACGCCCTCGTACATAATAACTAGTTAATGATTCATTAGAGCCATTATTTATAGGAATCATAATCACGCCGTTGTTCATTTTTCTTAGGAAAAATGAGTCACGGTGCTAATAAATGGCAACAAGAGTGGGAAAGGTTACAATTGTACCACACTCGTACATCATTCATTAATGAGCTTCATTCAGTGGGTACTCCGATTTATTGGTATGGGAATAGAAAGATCGAATAATTTAACTACCTTGTAAACCGTGAAGCTCATCTCCAGCAAGAGTACTTGTTGGATCGTATTCTGTTTCCCTACCAGAATGCTGGGATGGAAGCTATACAATATATATTTCGCGTAAATAATACCAATACAACACTGAAATTTTTTACGCTGTTAGAGAAGGCAGAAAAAAATTCACCCTTTATGTATAAAATTACGTACAAAGAGCTTTACTGTGATGTTTCGCGACACATGCACGTCAAACTCAATCTTTCCAATAGGATGAAAATGATGAGATTTCGAGTTCATATCGCTGATATCTATGCATTGATTATTGACACGCTTCCTCCCAATTGGCCACGTGCAAAAATTCATAAGTTTTTAATAACAAATCCCGACTGGATGGAGATCAGATACATTGAACTTTTATTAAAGTCTTACCATGAAAAGGTAGATTATAATATATGGTCAAATAATTATTTTTGTTAGTTATAATTTCATATTGAAATTTGAAATTATGCATCTATTATTATAGATACACATTGAACTTTTATTATTTTTGTAGATAATGTCGGGCGGTAATAGAAACAACGCTCCAACTAAGGACGTGACACCAACACAAGGAGAATTATCATCAACAATTGGTGATCAATACTCAACTACACCAGCGGTTCACTCCCTTACTCCGAGTTGCAATAGGCAAGGTACTCCCATTAATCCAATAGACGCGCCCAATACTCCTGCAACTGCTAGGTTAGTTTAGAAGAAGCCCATTGGGTTCTATCTATTGGAAAATAACCCCACAGGGGATAAGAATCATGTTCAACAATTTAAATCCCAGTGTTTGTCCTTGGCAAAAATGAATGTAGGAGTGGGAGGAGCTGACAATTGGAACCTCAAAGGTAAATCTATTAAAGATGACATTTACGAGCAACTCAACAAATGATTTTTATTTTCGGCAAACTCAAAAAATAAGGTTCTTTATCAGGTTTCTGAACAACTCCGAACATATCCCGATAAACCTAAGGAAAAAGCATTTCCCTAAGGGAGTATCGAGCTCCGGCATTTTGTTGCTCAAAGATAAAGTCCCTTTGAACGTTGAGATGACAATCGGTCAATGGAATGATTTTCTGGAAAATGAGGCGAAGGACTTAAAAATCTACAAAGGGAGAAAAACAAGCAGAATAGGGCCAAAAAAACTGATGTCCACCGGCTTGGCTCAAAATCTTAAGAAGATTTGAAGAACGAGTGGTCGACCAAAACAAAAGGCCACCCAGATGTAGGAAAGACACCGAATAGGGCCAACTTGTACGTGCATGCAAGACAAGGCAAAGATAATAAATTCCCTCCTCACTTGGCTAAGACTCTAGAATCAATAGAGTCTATTAGTAGTCAGTCAACTTCAATCCCGTTCGACGACATTGACAATGATGCCCTCGCACAAACCTCGGGGAAGGACCATAGAGGGAGGACAAGAGGTTTGGGGTCGCAAATGTTAAAAATAAGATTCAAACACTCCGCACCTCTTGTGGACGAGCTTTCTTCTGTCAATAAGCATTTCTCGTCCAACGATGAACATCATTTTAGGACTAAAGGGGATATAATGAGGCTTCGAAATGAGTTGGGAGGTGTAAATGATAAAATTTCACAGATTGTGTCCCTTTTAACCGGTCGTATGCCCCTATAGCCCCCAATGCATCCCGGTTACCCCTTACCTCCTCAAAATTTTCCACCTTCTCCATTCCCCTCATAGATGTCGGTTCTTCCTTCAACATTCCCTTCACAGATGTCGATTTCTCCTTCAATTTCCCATTCTCGGCGCCTCAGCATGCCACAGGTCTTGGATCATCGTCAATAACCCACACTGATTATGGTAAGAAATACTATATAAAGGACGTGAGAGATAAATTTTTCGTTAGGGTGTGCATGCTCATCTCCACTCATGTAGGTACCTTAGTACATAATTGGCCTTTGCAGGAGGGTGAGTGTCAGATCCTGGTTGATAACGTATTTGACGGTTGCGAAGAGACTCCAGTGTACGTCGAGAGTGGAGAAGGGAATTTGTTGAGAAATTATTTAAACTCCTTTACCACTTGGTTAGTTTATCGTTTACTGAAGTACTAGTTGTAGTAATATTTTTTTTATGTTGTAATAATATCAGTAGATAATTTTATTTAATTTGAGTTGAAGTGGTTGTGTAGTATCTTTGATTGGTGTTTTCTTTGTATTTTTGTTATTGCATAGTTTGATTGATTGGTGCGTTGTTGACACTATATTTATGCAACATGATATTTATTTTATCATGTTAACACCGGACTGCAATTTGAAGATTATTAAATGGATTTTCCACAATAAAAAGAGTGGATGGGGGAGACTGACCTAATAACTAATAGTTATATTAAAGACGTTCAAGAATTTATTCTCTACGCTTTTAAGAACCTTAAAAGTGAGAAAATTCTGTGTCCGTGCACCCATTGTATCAACGAAAAATATAAATCTTAAAAGATGTCGAGTTACATTTAATACAATGGGGAATTTTTTAAAATTATAACAAATGGACATACCATGGTGAAAAACATGTACCTTATGTTCCCGAAGAATTACCGTAGCCGATCGCATAACAGAACATTAAGGAGTGGAAGTGTAAATGATTCACCAACACATCGTCCATTGATCGACCTAATTGACGATGCTTACGGAGTCCACCACGACCAGAATCACCAACATATGAGAAAAATAATGCGAACAATGAACAATTTAATACTGAACTACCTGCAGACCAAGAATATATACGGTTGAAATCCGATGCGGCTAAACCGTTGTATAAATATTACGATGAAGATCACTCAGTATTACATGCATTGATTGGTTTGCATAATTTGAAAAGTTATTTTGGTTTGTCTGGGAACAGTGTAACCGATATTCTTAAGTGGGCTAAAGATATTCTCCCAAAGAAGAACACGTTACCAGACAATTATCCTACCATGAAGAAGAGCTTGAAGGGTTTAAAATTGAAATAAAAATCTATTCATGCATGCAAGTATGGTTGCATATTGTACCGCAACGAGTATGGAGAGAAGGATGAATGTCCAGTATGCGATGAGCCTATGTATGTCGTTTGTGAGAAGGGAAAGGATAAACCTACAAAATATCAAAAGTGCTAGCAAGTCCCATAAAATGTTTTGAAGTACTTTCCACTTAGGCCACGGTTAAAATGGTTTTTCACTATACCGCGGATAACAGAGGTTTCTAACGCATGACTCCATGAATTTGCAAAGGAACCATGCAACGCTCGTTTTGCAATATCAACCGATGGGTTTAACAATTTTGGTAATTTAAGTACTAGTCAGAGTTATTGGCTAGTTCTCATGGCGCCTTTAAGTCTCCCTCCGACTCTGTGCATGGGAAAGGATTTCATATTGTTATCTTTATTGATACCTGGGCTGAAGGCTCCAAGTGATGATATTGATATATAATTAGCCCCATTAATCAAAGAACTTAAATAGTTGTGGGATAAAGGGGTGACGATGTTCGACTCTCACAAGGGTGAATAGTTCACACTTAAAGCAATGGTAATGTGAGCGATCCATGACCTTCCTGCGTATGGGACCTTGTATGTTGTAATGTTCATTGTTATTATGGATGTATTGTATGTGGGGAGGAAACTAAAGCTAGTTGGCGATGACATAGTAGTAAGATGAGTTACATGGGTCATTATAGATTTCTGTCGATCAGTCACCGTTTCAGGAATGATAAGTCTAACTTTTATCCTATTGGTCAGGATCCCCGAATACAACCTGCTCATCTTTTTGGTCAGTTGATCGAGGAGATGGTGGCGACTGCGACTTCTGGGAATAAGTACGTAGGCAAACACCCCAATTTTGTAAACCTGAAGCGTAAAGCAAAGGGGAACCTAACGACCCTACTAAAGTAAGACCATGGTCTAGGAGATCAATATTTTTGATTTTACGCATTGGAAGGATCATCGTGTAAGGAATGTAATTGATGTGAAGCACACAGAGAAGAATTTTGTAGAACATCTGATAGGAACATGTTTGGGTGGATCTCATTCCAAAGATGGGGAGAGGACCCGTCGAGATCTACAAGATTTGAAGATAAAGAAGAAACTCTGGTTAAAAACGATCCTTCAACATGAAGAATTTCTCCCCCTCCGTCTGCTTTCACTTTGACTACTAGCGAGAAGAAGATCCTCATAGACAGGTTGTTCAACTTGAAGACTCCAACGGGTTATTCTAGTAATTTACGTAGGGTAGTAAGTTACCAAGCAAATGACTTAAAACAGTGCAAGTCTCACGACTGGCATGTAATCATCCAATTAATCTCTCTATTATTTCGGGATTGCTTCTTTGAACACAAAGATTTCTGTCGAGAAATTATGCAAATTAGTTTGTGTTTTACCCTACTTTGTGCAAAAATGGTAAACAGATGGAACATTAAAGCAACAAAATCAACTTTAGCTGAGGCAGTTTGTGTATCAGAGAAATATTTTCCTCCGTCGTTCTTTGATATCAGCATCCACTTGCTTGTGCATTTATGCGATGAAGATTTATTATGTGGTCCCGTTTGGTATCATTTTATGTATCCTTTTGAGCTCTTGATGAAAACCTTCAAATATTATGTAAAGAATACACAGTATATTGGAGGGTCAATTGTTGAAGAATACATAACTGTGGAATCATCGTTATACGCTAGGGAATATATGCCAAAACAAGAGGTTAGGAGGTTCAATCCTCGTGGAGGAGGTGTGATTGAGGAACCTGACGAGTTTGAGGACGAATTATCGTTTGGGAACCCTAAAGAGGTGAAACTCACAAATATACAATACGAGCAAGTAACTCGTTATGTCTTCGAATCGCAAGATGAAGTCGAAGACCGGAGAGAGTAAGTATCTACTGAATTCTTCTTCTTTGATTGTATGTATTTTATATTTTATAATCTAAACTCTATAATTTACTCGTAGGATGTATGGGAACAAAATTTTCGAAAATCAAAGGAGAAATTGCACGATAGCTGATTTTAGGGCATGAGTATCAGAAGAGGTGAATTTCACATCTTATGTGTGCGGTTATTTATTCGTATGTGATAAAAACAGACTCTAATACAAATTCATTAATAAATGCAACTTCTAAAAAGAGTTGATGTCTCTTCCAAGCTTCACGCCTAGAAAAGGCCCTAGTTTTCGTGCGAAAGAGTTTAAGAAATTTCGCAGCAACGGTTTTAATTTCATTTCATATCCATATGAGGAAAAGCTTTTGACGCAGAATAGAAAAATATCAATTTCAGCCATGACCACCTGTATCGCTAGCATAAGCGATAAAAATTCAAAGCATACGACGCTAACCTATTATGGGATAATCCAACAAATCCTAGTTATTGATTACTTTGATTTCACAGAAACCGTATTCTATTGTGATTGGGTAAAGGTGGAGGATACTACGAATGGCTGCATAGATGATCCCAACTCCAAACTTATTATGGTAGATTCATCAAAGCTGAAGAGTAAAGATCACATAGTCGACGACCCTTTTATTTATTCCTTTCAGAACGTAAAGAAGGTATTCTACTCGAAGTGCATAAACGATGGAAATTGGTCTATTATTGTGTATGCACTAAAAGGTATGAATACTGAGTGGATACATTAAAGGCTCTAAAAGAGTTCCAGTCAGCTCTTGATGACAACCCTAATTTGAAGGATCTTTTAGTTAATTTAGAGGAAGATTGAGTATTAAAATATTATGTTATCCTTGTAAATCTTATTTGTATCCTATTGTGATATTGACAATGTATTAGCGCTTTACTTTGATGTATGAATGTTTAGTTACTTTTACTAATGTTTAATATGATATTCTTTGATGTATAAATGTTTAGCTACTTTTACGAATGTTTAATATAATTTATGTAATTTAACTTTCGATAATATGTTATGCTCAGTCGAATGTTTAGTTACTTTCACAAGACGCTCGGTTTGAGGACAGAGACATTTGAGTTTCTGATTGATCAAATTGATATGCTTTATCTTTTAAATCTTTTAGCTGTTGGATAATTATTGGTTGTTGGCTTGTTATTGGATAGTATGTTAGAAAGAGTACGAGATAATAATTGATTTTGTTTAGTTTGGCTGTTGGATAATTATTGGTTGTTGGCTTATTGTTGGATAGTATGTTAGAAGGTGTACGGGATAATAATTGGTTTTGTTTGGTTTGGCTGTTGGATAATTATTGGTTGTTGACTTATTATTGGATAGTATGTTAGAAGGAGTACGGGATAATTATTGGTAGTTGGCTTGTTATTGGTGTTTGGCTGTTGGATAATCACGGGACTCCCGGCTTGAGAACACAAACTATCTAGACTTAGGCTTAAAAACATCATAGTTTTAAACCTAATTCTATAAATTTTCAAATTATCATCATATTCTCAAACCGAGGGTCCCGTGACCACGTGGTCGGTTCCCTCCAAGCTACGTTAGACCCGTACGCGGTGATCGCGCCCCTAAAGGGGCCGTTTAAGGAGTGCTCTGTATTTTCACCCTTTAATGGTATGTTTTTAAGCCTAAGTGTAGATATTTTAAAATTATTGTCATATTCTCAAACTGGGGGTCCAGTGACCACGCGACCGGTTTGTAACACCCCGCCAGCTCGGGGAGAGCGAACGGAGCGCTACTATCGATAAAACTAAACTAATCCACAAATAACAAGGTATAGAGCATCTAAATCCCACAATAAAACAAGAAACCACTATTCTCATCTTCAAATTAATACAACAAATCTCTCGAAATAATTACAACAATTATCTATCTCGAAAATAAAATAAATCTCCAAATGCTCTATACATCAAAATAAATACAAGTCTTCTCATCTCTTGTATTAAAAATTGTTCCCAAATAATCCTCGCTAAAATCATCCCAATTGGTCCATAGCACTCAAATCCGTGCTCACCTGCCAACTAAGAAAAAGATGGGGAAGTACACAATACGACAGGAATATGCTCAACAAAGATGTTAGCGATGAACAAAGCGCAACAATACGACTACGAATACTCAAATCAAATAATGAAAATCTCAATAGCATTTTATCAATAAATTTCTCAACAACACATTAACCGGAGTCACCAGGCCTCACCATACCGTGCCATACTTTATCAAGTAGTCGGAAAAGGAGTCTTGGCGGGTGCCCAACATCAGTGCCATATTAAAATCTCATGACAGCGTGCTCAAAACAACATGAATAATACCTTATGAATGAAAATAATTCCAACAATTATTTTTCCAGATTTCCAAGAATTTAACAATTCAAAGTATGAGTTCAATTAACAAGAATTCAACGGAATAAACACTCGCGAGATTTAGGAGCATATTGTGTAAAACCCCATACCTCAAAATCATCAAATGAATCATCGCATAATTCAGCCTCAAAATCTAATCACACCATCACGTTCCTCTCGCGAAAATAATCAAATCTCGTTCTAGCCCAAACTCGAGAAAACACCAAATAAGCTTTCTAATCTAAGGTTGAAATCTTGAATGGGTTTGGGGCTATGGTTTGTAGATGAAAGGGAGTAATTTTGGAGAGGTCTACTGGTTGAAAAGTTTGAGAAAAAGTGATTTGAAAAGCCAAGCCACAAATTTGTTGATATATAAATGATTAAGTGTTTGATTAAGAAAAGAGTTCTAATCAGATACAAACACTAAAATTTTTATTTCGGACGATCGGATCGTTGGAATCGCTTGGAATTTTAGTATGTTGTAGCGAACGGCGAGACAGGACTTCTGACAAAAAGTCAGCTTGATCGGACGGTCGGTTTTCTAAAAATATTATTTTTACTAGAGAGTTTTATGTTTTGAGGACTCTTAGAGAGTTTTATATTTTGAGGACTCTTCTTTATAATAAAAATTCAATTAAATCTCCATTTTAATTCCGATTTCGAAACCGTTTGAAATTCTCGCCTTTAAAAATAATAACCAACATATTTGAGCAATAAAATTAATTTTATCTCTAAATTTATTTTTTTCTCTTAATTTCGAAAATACCCCAAAAATTACGCAGGTTGTTACACGGTTCCTGCAAGTTGAATTGGTCCCGTGCGAGGTGTACTCGCCTCTCACGGTGCCACTTGGGAGGTGTTTTATTTTTTTACCCTCTAACGGCATGTTTTAAGCCATAGTTTATATATTTTTAAATTATCGTCATATTACGCTATCGCTTCCTACGCGTTACATTGATCTCATGGGGGGGTTTGCGCCTCTCCCGGAGCCATTTAGAGGGTACGTAGTAACCGATCGCGTAGCACATACCAAATTTCAGAATATCCACACTTACGCCTGAAAACATGCTGTTAGAGGGTGAAACCAAGCTCCCTCCAAACGTCCCCATGAGCGGCGCCAACACCTCCCACAGAACCAACGTAGCTCATAGTAACCGACCACGTGGCCACGAGACCCACAATTTGAGATCACTGGCTAAATTTCAGAATATCCACACTTAGGCCTAAAAACATGCCGTTAGAGGGAGAAAACATGAACCACCCCTCAAACGGTCCCGTGAGCTGCCATTAACACCTCCCATGGGACTAACGTAGCTCATAGTAACCGATCGTGTGGCCACGGGACCCATGATTTGAGAGCACGAGCCAAATTTTAGAATATCCACACTTAGGCCTGAAAACGTGTTGTCAGAGGGTGAAAACACAAAGCACCGAATTGATTATAGAAACATGCACTACACCAAGTACCGAAAATGATCATGGACCTGGCCTACAATCGTGACCACAGTAAAAAATGGGCATGGCTAAATCCATGACTCTGTGTGGTCATGGGTCGTCTTGTGTGGTCACGACTCTAAACCCTGACTCCTTTGTGTCACGGATTTAGACCCTGACCCACCCGTGACCATTATGGCGCCAAGTTTCCCTCCAATTCTGGTCAGAGAAGGAGTTACGGCCCTTATCCGTGATCACAAACCTCGTTACATAAGGATATAGTCATGGATTAATTTCGTGACCAGTTAATTATCTAAGTCATGACTTTGGGCCTTGACCATGGCCTTATTTCCACGCTGACGTGTAAAAAATAATGGGGTCATGTCATATGATCATAACCCTAAGCCGTGACCATGGTCTTTATACTTAAAAAATGCAGAACAATTTTTCATTTCCCTGGAAAACTTCTAAACCCTTATTTTCCCTCCCTGTCGTCGACGTTTTCAAGCTCTCTACTTCTCTCTCTCTCTCAGTCTCAATCTCAAAGGTACATATGTGTGTGTGCATATTTCTCTCTGTTGTATACTTTAAATACGTGTGTGTATTTGTGTGTGTATACGCCCGTGTATATGTGTGTGTGTATATACTTGTGTGTATTGTGTATATGTATGTAGCTGTGTATACATTGTCATTGTGTGTATTGTGTATATGTACGTAGATTTGTATACTGTAAATGTGTATGCATGTGTGTATTATAGAAAAAAATACGACTAATGTTGGTTTAAGTTTCAAACTAGGGCAACATTTAATTTAATGGATATTGTTGGTTTAAGTTTCAAACTAGGGAAAATTTTAATTTAATGGATATTGTTCGTTTAAGTTTGGGGCTGAAATATAAAAATATACATCGCCATTAATATTGATGCTAAATTTGGGATTAATTTTAAGGGCTTTCTAAAATTAAGTCCACAAAATGCATAATATATTAATTGTAGGGGTAATGTTTGTAAAGGTTAATTTTATGGTTGATTTTAGGGATTGTTTGCTTAAATGACAAAAGTAGGTATTCAAAACCTAATAAATTAATGGTTGATGATTAATTAGAGCCATAATTTATAGGAATCATATTTCACGCCCTCGTACATGATAACTCATTAATGATTAATTAGAGCCATTATTTATAGGAATTGTAATCACGCGCTCGTTCATTTTTGTTAGGAAAAATGAGTCACGGTGCTAATAAATGGCAACAAGAGTGGGAAAGGTTGTAATTAGACCGCACGCGTACATATTTCATTAATGAGCCTCATAAAATGAGTACTCCGATTTATTGGTATGGTAATAGGAAGATCGAACAATTTAACTACCTTGTAAACCATGGAGTTCATCTCCACCAAAAGTACTTATTCGATCGTATTCTGTTTTCCCTGCCACAATGTTGGGATGAAGATGTACAATATATATATCGCGTACATAATCCCGAGAGACCACTGACCTTGCTTACGTTGCTAGATAAGGCAGAAAAAAATTCACCCATTATGGATAGAATTACGTACAAAGAGCATTAACGAAGACTGTGATGTCTCACAACATATGCATGTCAAAATCAATCTTGCCAATAGGCTGAAGAGGATGACATTTCGAGTTCATATCGCTGACATCTATGCATCCATTATAGATATGCTTCCTCCTAATTGGCCACATGCAAAAATCCATAGGTTTTTAAAAACAAATCCAGAATGGATGGAGATCAAACACATTGAACTTTTGTTAAAGTCTTACCATGAACAGGTAGATTATAATATATAGGCAAAAATTTTATTTTGTTAGTTATATTTTCATATTGAAATTTTAAATTATGCATCTATTATTATAGATACACATTTAACTTTTATTATTTTTGTAGATAATGTCGGGCGGTAATGGAAGAAACGCTCTAACCAATAACTTGACACAACCACAAGGAGAATTATCATCACCAATTGGTGAGCAATACTCAACTCCATAAAATTTTCACTCCCCTATTCTAAATTCTGTTCACTCCCCTACTCTGAGTTGTGGGAGGCAGGGTACTCCCACTAATCCAACAGACATGCCCAACGCTCTTGAAACTGCCGGGTCAGTTGAGAAGAAGTCCATTGGGTTCTCTTTATTGGGAAATAACCCCACGAGGGATAAGAATCACGTTCAACAGTTTAAAGCCCAGTATTTTTCCTTGGTAAAAATGAATGTGGGAGTGGGAGGAGCTAATAATTGGGACCTCGTAGATAAATATATTAAAGACGACATCTACGATCAACTCAGCAAACGGTTTTCATTTTCCCCCAACTCAAAAAATAAGATGATTTCTCGGGTTGCTAAATAACTCCGAATATATTGGAGAAACTTTAGGCATAAGCATTTTCCTAAGGGAGCATCGAGCTTTGATATTTTGGCGCTCAAAGACAAAGTCCCTTCGAACGTTAAGACGTCAGTCTCTCAATGGAATGATTTTTTTTGAAAATGAGGCGAAGGACTCCAAAATGCTGCAAAGGGTGAAAAATAAGCAGAATAGGGCAAAAAAACTGATGTCCATCGGCTTGGATCAAATTCTTCTAAAGATTTGAAGAACGAGTGGTCGACTGTTATGAAAGGCCACCCAGATGAAGGAAAGACACCGAATAGGACCAACTTGTACGTGCATGCTAGACAAGACAAAGATAACAAATTCCCTCCTCACTTGGAAAAGACTCTAGAATCAATAGATTCTAGCAGTAGTCAGTTAACTTCAATCTCATTCGACGACATTAATAATGATGCCCTCGCACAAACCTTGGGGAAGGACAAGAGCTTTGGATATGTTAAAAATAAGATTCAAAACACTCCGAACCTATCGTGAACGAGCTTTCTTATGTCAATTGGCATTTCTCGTCCAACGATGAACATCATTTTAGGACTGAAGGGGATATATTGGGGTTTCAAAATGAATTGGGAGGTGTGAATGATAAACTTGCACAGATTGGGTCTCTTTTAACCGGTCATATTCCCCTGCAGCCCCCAATGCATCCCAGTTTACCTCCACAGATGCCAGGGATACCTCAAAATTTTCCTCGTTCTCCATTCCCCCCACAGATTTTGGTTCCTCCTTCAACATTCCCTTCCTCAGCGCCTCAGCATGGCACAGATCTTGGATCATCGGCAACAACCCATGGTGACTATGGCGAGAAATATTATATACAGGACCTGAGGGCTAAGTTTGTCGTTGGGATTTGCACGCTCATGTCCACTGTCGTAGGAACTTTAGTACATAATCGACCTTTGCAGTAGGGTGAGTGTCAGATTGTGGTTCATACAGTATATATGGGTTGTGCAACTGTTCCAGCACACGTCTACAGTGGTGAAGGGAATTTTTAAAAAAATTATGTAGACTCTGTTACCACTTGGCTACTTTATCGCTTGATGAAGATGTAGTAATATTTTTCTTATTTTGTAATAATATCAGTAGACAAATTTATTTAATTTGAGTTTAAGTGGTTGTGTAGTATCATTGATTGGTGTGTTCTTATAGTTAAGTTATTGCATAGTCTGATTGATGGGTGCGTTGTTGACTATATTAGTGCATTGCTTTGATACTATATTTGTGCTTTACTATGCAACATGATATTTATTTTATCATGTTAACACAGGAATATAATTTGAAGATTTTTAAATGGATTTTCCATAATAAAAAGAGTGGATGGGGGAGACTGGCCGAATAGCTGATTGTTATGTTAAAGGCGTTCAAGAATTTATTAGATACGCTTTTAAGAACCTTAAAAGTGAGAAGATTCCGTGTCCGTGCACCCATTATAGAAACGAAAAATGTAAATTTGTAGAAGATGTTGAGTTACATTTAATAATGTGGGGAATTTGTCAAGATTATAACAAGTGGACATACCATGGTGAAAAACATGTACTTTATGTTCCCGAAGAATTATCGGTAATCGACCATGTAAGATAACACCAATGAGTGTAAGTGGTAAATGATTCGGCAATACATCGTCCTTTGACCGACCTAATTGACGATGCATACACAGTCCACCACGACCAAAACCACCAACATATGGAGATAGATAATGCGCATAATGAAGAGTTTGATACTGAACTACCAAGATATCGAGAATACATATGGTTGAAAGCCGATGCGGCTAGACCATTGTATAAAGATTGCGATGAAGATTATTTGGTATTATATGCAATGATTGGTTTGCAGAATTTAAAGAGTCAATTTGTCTTGTCTGGGAATAGCGTAATCAGAATTATTAAGTGGGTTAAAGAAATTCTCCCAAAAGGGAACACGTTACCAGAGAATTGTCCTACCATAAAGAAGAGCTTGAAAGGTTTGAGATTGAAATACAAATATATTCATGCATGCAACTAGGATTGCATATTGTATCGCAATGAATACGGAGAGAATGATGAATGTCCGGTATGCGGTGAGCCTGGATATGTCATTTGTGAGAAGGTAAATGACAAACCTACAAAATATCAAAAGAGTTCGGAAGTCCCATAAAAGATTTTGAAGTATTTTTCACTTGGGTCACGGTTAAAATGATTTTTTAGTGTACCGTGGATAGCGGAGGCCATGACATGGCACGCTCAATGCGAGGTGGGTAGGAATTTGATGCGTCATCCGGTTGATTCACCCGTCTGGCAAATTTCAAATGCATGACACCATGAATTTAAAAAAGAACCATGCAACGTTCATCTTGCAATCTCACCTGATGGGTTTAATCCTTTCGATAATTTAAGTACTAGTCAAAGTTATTGGCCAGTTCTCATGACGCCTTTAAGTCTCCCTCCGACACTGTGCATGAGAAACGAGTTCACATTTTTATCTTTATTGATACCCGAGCGGAAGGCTCCGGGCAATGATATTAATATATTCTTAGCCCCATTAATTAATGAAATTAAAAAGTTATGGATGATCTACGAACTTCCTGCTTATGGGGACCTTGCCCGATTATAATGTTCATCGTTATTATGGATGTCCCATATGTAGGGAGGAAACTAAAGCCATTTGTCTACAACATAGTAGTAAGATGAGTTACACGTGTCATCGTAGATTTCTGCCGACCAGTCACCCTTTCAGGAATGACAAATCTAACTTTTATCCTATTGGTCACGCGTGTTGGATGCAACCTGTTTGACTTTCTAGTCAGGAGATGGGGGAGAATGTGGCAACTACGACTGAGAAAAATAGGTACGTAGGCAAACACCCCATGTTTGTAAACCTGAAGCGTAAAGTAAGGGGAGATCCTAACGACCCTTTTAAAATAAAACCATAGTCAAGGCAATGAATATTTTTTGATTTGTTGCATTGGAAAGATCATCGTGTAAGGCATGTAATTGATGTGATGCACGCAAAGAAGAATATTGTAGAACATCTGATAGGAACATGTCTGGGTGGATCTCATTCCAAAGATGGAGAGCGGGCTCGCTGAGATCTACAAGATATTAAGCTAAAGAAGAAACTCTGGTTAAAAAATGATCCCACAACAGGAAGAATTTCTACCCCTCCGACTGTTTTCACTTTGAGTACTAGTGAGAAGAAGATCCTCTTAGACACGTTGTTCAACTCGAAAACTCCAACTGGTTATTTTGGTAATTTACATAGGGTCATAAACTATAAAGCAAATTACTTAAAAGAGTGCAAGTCTCACGACTGGCATGTAATCATCCAGTTAATCCCTCTATTATTTCAGCATTGCTTCTCTGAACACAAAGATCTTTGTCGAGTAATTATGCAAATCAATTTGTGTTTTACCCTAGTTTGCGCAAAAGTGGTAAACAA
Source organism: Sambucus nigra (assembly GCA_949130495.1). NCBI lineage: Eukaryota > Viridiplantae > Streptophyta > Magnoliopsida > Dipsacales > Adoxaceae > Sambucus > Sambucus nigra. The sequence goes on along the minus strand of OX422219.1, from coordinate 343,657,873 downwards.
AAGGCACATTTGAGCTGCAAAATTAACTTTAGCCGAGATAATTTATGTATTAGAGAAATATTTTCCTGCGTCGTTCTTCGATATCAACTCCACTTGCTTATGCATTTAACCGATGAAGCTTTATTATGTGGTCCCGTTAGGTATCGTTAGATGTATCCTTTTGAGCGCTTGATGAAAAACTTCAAAGATTACGTAAAGAATACACGATATATTGGAGGATCAATTGCTGAAGAATACGTAACTGTGGAATCATCGTTATACGCTAGGGAATATATGTCAGAACAAGAGGTGAGGAGGTTCAATCCTCATGGAGGAGGTGTGATCGAGGAACCTGGCGAGTTTGAGAAAGAATTACCATTTGGGAACCCTAATGAGGTGAAACTCACAAATATACAATACACGCAAGCAACTCGTTATGTCTTCGAATCGCAAGATGAAGTCGAAGAATGGAGAGAGTGAATATCTATCGAATTCTTCTTCTTTGATTATATATATTTTATATTTTAAGATCTAAACTCTACAAATTACCCATGGGAAGTACGAGAATGCAATTGCCCAAAATCAAAGGATAAATTGCACGAAACTTATTTTAGGGCTTGGGTATCAAAAGAGGTAAATTTCACATCTTATTTGTGCGATTATTTATTCGTGTGTGATAAAAACATGCCCTAATACAAATTCATTAATAAATGCAGCTTCTAAAAAGAGGTGATGTCTCTTCCAGGCTTGCACGTCTAGTAAAAGGCCCAAATTTTCATGCGAAAGTGTTTAAGAAATTCTGCAGCAATGGTATTAATTTCATTTCATATCCATATGAGAAAAAACTTTTGACGCAAAATAGTGGAATATCAATTTATGCCTTGACCACCTGTATCGCGAGGAGAAACGATAAAAATCCAAAGAATACGATGCTAACCTATTTTGGGATAGTCCAACGAATCGTAGAACTTGATTACTTAGATTTCAAAGAAACTGTATTCTATTGTGATTGGGTAAAGGTGGAGGATACTACGATTACTAGAAAAGTTGATCCTGACTCCAAACTTATTACGGTAGATTTATCAAAGTTGAAGAGTAAATATCGCATACTCGACTAACATTTTATTTGTGCCTTTCAGAACATAAAGAAATTATTCTACTCGAAGTGCATAAATAATGGCAATTAGTCTATTGTTGTACATGCACCAAAGGGTATGACTACTGAAGTGGATGCATTAAAGGCTCCAAAAGAGTTTCAGTCAGCTCTTGATGACAACCCTAATTTGAAGGATCTTTTTGTTGATTTAGAGGAAGATTGAGTATCAAAATATTATGTTAACCTTATCAATCTTATTTGTATCCTATTTTGATATTGACATTGTATTAGCGCTTTAATTTGACGTATGAATATTTAGTTACTTTTACGAATGTTTAATATGATTTATGTAAGTTAACTTTTGATAATACATTATGCTTAGTCGAATATTTAGTAACTTTCACAAGATGCTCGGTTTGAGAATAGAGTCATTTGAGTTTGTGATTCGATCAAATTGACCAAGCTCAATTTCCACGTGTTCCTATACATATACAGTTGTTGATCAACTTCATTGATGCAGTGTTCATAAAATAAAGTTAAATTAACTTGATTTAATAAAGATTGTATTAAAGAAACTAGTCAACAAATGTACATGTAAAAGAATACGTTGGGGGCTCCAGCATCAATTTGGTCCAATCACACATTCAGAAGACTCTATTTAATGGCCGTCTTGGATCACATGAATTATGTACTCTTTACTTTAACTGAAGTAGTTATATAATTGATACGCATTATCTTTTAAATTTTTTAGATGATAGAAAGAGTATGGGATAATTATTGGTTTTGTTTGGTTTGGCTGTTGGATAATTATTGATTACTAGCTTATTGTTGGATAGTATGTTATAAGGAGTATGGGATAATGCTTTGGGTTTTCACCCTCTAACGACATGTTTTTAAACCTAATTCTAGATATTTTCAAATTATCATCATATTCTCAAATCAGAGGTCCCTTGACCACGTGGTCAGTTCTTGTGAGTTACGTTGGTCCAGTGCAAGGTGTTAAAACTTCTTTAGGGGTTGTAGGGTGGGCGTTAAGGGGTTTCCCCTCTGAAGGTACGTTTTCAAGTCTAAGTGTGAATTTTCTCAAATTATCATCCTATTCTCAAACCGGGGGTCCCGTGACCACGCGATCGGTTCCTGCGAGTTACATTGGTCCCGTACGCTGTGATCACTCCCCTAAAGGGGATGCTTGGGGGCGCTACGGGGTTTCGCCCTCTGACGGAAAGTTTTCAAGACTAAGTGTGGCTTTTCTCAAATTATCATTAGTTTCTCATACCAGGGGTACCGTGACCACGCGATTGGTTCCTGCGAGTTACATTGATCCCGTGCGAGGTGTTTGCACCTCTCACAAGGGTTTGGGAGGTTCTTTTGGTTTTCTCCCTCAAAAGGTATGTTTGGTAAGAAAATATGCCTTTTCTGGCCTGGCCAAATGTAGCGTGTTGTAGAGCTCATTAAAATTATTCTGGAAAGGAGTCCCGGATAATATGATGCATTTTTCCATTTGGAGTTTGATAGAGTATTCCAAATACGACTCCTCTCATTACGAGGAGTGTGGCCTTCATCAAGAACCACCAATATAGGACAATCTAGGGAACTCAAAGGTGGCCTCATAGGGAACTCAACTTATGCTCAGGAGATAAAGGATGGGGAAGCATTTTCTACCGAGCTGGCTCGATAATAACCCTAACGTTTTGAACAATTTGTAGTATCATCCCAGCCCCACCATTATGAACAAAAAAGGTGGACTCACAGAAAGATTAAGAGCTTGACAACCCTCATTGAGGGTTGTCAAGCTTTTAATCTTCACGTGAGTCCACCTTGTAATGTTGAGTTCCCTGAACCTTAAAATTAATCCCTTACAAACATTATCGCTCACTCTATTCAACAAAATAACTCCACCATCTAAAATCAATAATGTGAACACTTGCTATGGTTGTAAAAATCCAGGGATTCACTCGTGGGAGACTACGTGGCTCTGCTGGTCCAAAGGCTATCCAGAAAAAACTCCAAAGACTGTTCAAAGCACGGTTCTAGTGTCCTTAGGATATGTGCTTGAGCTTTTTACGTCATGCATTGCGTCCTTGGACACTAGAACCGTGCTCTGAACAGTCTTTGGAGTTTTGTCCAGACAGTCTTTGGACCAACGAAGCCACGTAGTCTCCCATGAGTGAATCCCTGGCTTTTTACAACTATAGCAATTGTTACCATTATTGATTTTAGATGGTGGAGTTCGATTTTGTTGAGTCAAGTGAGCGGTAATGTTTGTAAGGGATTAATTTCAGGGTGCAAGGATCTCAACATTACAAGGTGGACTCACAGGAAGATTAACAGCTTGACAACCCTCAATGAGGGTTGTCAAGCTCTTAATCTTTCTGTGAGGCCACCTCTTTTGTTCATAACGGTGGGGCCGGGATGATTCTACAAATTGTTCAAAACATTGGGGTTATTATCAAGCCAGCTCAATAGAAACTGCTTCCCCATCCTTTGTCTCCTGAGTATATGTTGAGTTCCCTATGAAGCCACCTTTGAGTTCCCTGGATTGTCCTATATTGGTGGTTCTTGATGAAGTTCACACTCCCTGTAATGAGAGGAGTCGTATTTGGAATACTCTATCAAACTCCAAACGAAAAAACACATCATATTATCCGGTACTCCTTTCCAGAATAATTTTAATGAGCTCTACAACACGCTGCATTTGGCAAGACTAGAAAAGGCATATTTTCTTACCAAACGTGACTTTTGAGGGAGAAAACCAAAAGCACCTCCCAAACGGCCTCGTAAGAGGTGCAAACACATCGCACGGGATCAATGTAACTCGAAGGAACCGATCGCGTGGTCATGACACCCCTGGTATGAGAAACTGAAGATAATTTGAGAAAATCCACACTTAGGCTTGAAAACGTGCAGTTAGAGGGCGAAACCCCTTAGTGCCCCCCAAGTATCCCCTTTAGGGAAGCGGTCACCCCGTACGGGACCAATGTAACTCGCAGGAACCGATCGCGTGGTCTCGGGACCCTCGGGTTGATAATATGACGATAATTTGAGAAAATACACACTTAGTCTTGAAAATGTGCCGTTAGAGGGGAAACCCTTTAACGCCCTCTAAATGGACCTTTTAGGGGAGCGATCACCGCGCACGGGTCCACTGTAGCTAGTAGGAGCCGATCGCATGGTCACGGGACCCCCTGTCTGAGGGCACGACCCAAAACAGAGAATATCTACACTTAGGCTTGAAAACATACCGTCGGGGGGTGAAACCACGCAACGCCGTTGTTTTCTGTCTCGCCGCGACTATACAAACAAACCTAAGTTACTACTACACTCAACTGGTGAGTATAGTGGTAAGTCGGGTATCGAAAATCCACACGGACGAGATGCTAGAATTTAAGTGATTTAATATTCCAAAATAAAAATGTAAAAGATGATTACAAACTAAAAAGTAAAAGATGCATAAAAGGGAAATGTTAATCTAGGCAAGGGAAATGAAACTAGATTATGAAAGCGAGTAAAACTATATGTTGCGTCGAATATCCCTCACTCATGCTAATTTGTATAAAATGGTTCTCGTTTCGATAGTTAATTGAACCAAGGGTTGTCACGCACTTAAATCCGCATAAAAGCCTAATATGATTTTGGGGTCAACAAATATCCCAAAAATTGCGCACAAAAGGTCGTAAGCACGGTACATACATGATATGCCCCATCAAATCTCCTAGGCGCAATAACTAGGACAACGCACCCGAAATAAACCCGTAAACACTATCACCAAGCAAAGCAACGCGTTAACTCGAGTGAGTTCCATTCAAACACAACCTAATTTAAATTACCTAGAAAGCATCGAAAAAAGCGGTAAATAAACGTGGTAAAGTTACACTTGAAAGCAATAAATGAAAACATGTGAATTTAATTAACAAATCATGTAAATTATCTAGAAAGCAAGAAATGAAGGAAATAAAAACTATATAAATGGTAGGGAAGATGAATAGTGTAACTTATAACCCAATTGGGTGTCAAACCAAGAAGAATAAAAGCCAAACTCTTCAAATCCCACAAACCCTAAGCTAAAAACTAACCTAAAACTATCTAAAATTGTCCACCTCTGTTTATTACATCAAAAATGCTTTATATAGTAAGTTGGAATTAAATTAGAAAAGAAAAGAGAAAAGAAAATAAATGCCAAAATATCTGCAGAAAACAAGGGATCTATCGATCGACAAAAATGGTCGATCGATCGATCAAGAAAAAATTTTGACTGTACAGAAGGATCGATCGATCGACCAAAAGGGTCGATCGATCGATCAATCAGGGGTGAGCCAAGCAGCAACACACTGCATTCCTTTTCTTCCTTTTCTCCTCCTCTTTTGATTTCCTTGTTTTTCCCTTCGCTAAAATTATCGTAACTTCTTCATACGGACTCGGAATCGCGCACCGTTCACGGCCACGCGAAGCTCCGTGAAATTTAGGTCCAGGTACCCAAGCTATGAAAAGACTAATATGCCATTGAACGTGCGATTGCGTACGGAACTTCACCGGAATGTGTCTGAACTTCATACTTAGCATCCAATTACCTATAAAAGCTCAATTAACCCCTGCAAAATATGTTAACGTAGAAATCTGAGGTTATCTGGTTAACGAGCCTAAATATAGGGAATAAGATACCCGATGGGGCTAAAATTCATCCGTTCGGAGGATGAAATATGCAATATTTGCGTATCATTAGTAATCTTATAGTTATAATTTGTTTGCTTTGTTTTTTGAAGATCTGGGGTTTATGCTTTGTTTTTTGCAAAAATTATTGGTTATGTAGTATGGTCTAAATTTTGGTATTCTCTCACTTTTCTATCTTGAATTTGAAATGGTGCATATACCATGTTTGGTTAAATACCTGAGAGAAGAATGAAAGCATATACTTTCAAATGTAATTGTTATGTCATCCATACATTTTTATTAATAGATTTTAATGAGAGATGTGAAAAATTTATGGTAGGCATGACAACTAGATAAATATTATGGTGAATGTATATCTTTAAGCCACATATAAGTTTCATTCAATTTTATTCAAATAACTTTTTTTCAAAGTTTACATACCAGTTTATTGTTCGCATGTATGTGATCCTTTTTTCCTTTTTATTTTTTTCTTATCCATGTCATCCTTATAATTTGCACATAAAAATTTTACCATCTATTAATTAGATTTGCAAGAGATGATGTTGAAAACATGCTATAAATAGTTTTTTTTCCATTGATACTAAATTGATTGAGCTCCTCCAAACAAATGGCAAAGGAACTTGCATATATGCTATGAGTTACTACCTATTTTATTTGGATATCATATTCTCATAAGAATTTTCTTACTAAACTTTTTATGTAGAATTTATAATTAAATTTGGATCAAGTTATTTATTACGATGGAATATCATTACAGGTAATTTGCAGACAACTAATTTTATGACGTACTACCATTTTGATCTGAAAAAATTAATTTTTATTGGCTATTAAAGTGACGTATTCATGTTTCCATGTTTAATAAGGATATTTTTAATATTTCTTCGATTATAATTTATTCAATTAATTGTAATAATTTGTACCGATGAGGAGATTTGTCAAGTTCACCATTGAGAAGGCGATGTATTTACGGTCATCGAGTACACATTGAGACACCAAAATTTCATTACCTTACCTGTTCACCAATCTCTCTTTCAATTCTCTTTCTAATTGGTTAGTAAGATTTCTAATTTAATGTTTGTATTTTGGAGTTTGTTATATAATGACAATAATATTTTTGGATACATTGCACAATGTACACTTTGTATTTGTGTCTGTGGTTAAAATTTTGGTAAAAATAATTTTCATACAATATTTTGATTTATGTTCATACTTTACTTGATTTAAAACAAAAGCTACAAAACACCCGCACCTCGCGCGGGACTAAAATCTAGTGTTAGTAAATACAATGTCATAAAGAATCATTACTTTAGGGATTATGGTTGATTGGATCATTACTTTAAGGATTATGGTTTATTCAAGCATGTTGATAATTTCTTGGATTTTTGTTGGTACCTCACTCTCATCAAACGCGCTGCTATGTAATGAATGCATCCAAGATATATGTCCTAACACATCGTCCATTTTGGAGTGTAATGGATTTATTGTGGCTGGGTTTTATTGTTTCAGGAGTTTGAATATATGTTGCCCGATAATAATATATAATAGAAACATGGACGATTTGACTAGGCATAGATTAAAAAACAAAACATGCAGCTGTAGCTCAGATTCTCTGCAATAAGAACTTCAACATAACTAACTTTGTAGCATTAATCGACAGACAAGTAACATGACAAACCCATGTGCATCCACAATTTAAAACGCAATATGTAAATAGTGAGTTAATGAAATTACAATATAAACAGATATATAACAACATAAACACCATTGCAACTTGTAGGTTAAAATGCATTTAATAGCGATTGTTTAGTGTAACTAAGGTTCTAAAAAATGCGAAGCTTGATCGAGGCGTGGAAGCCAAGCCTTAAGCCTTAGAAGCCTAGGCGGGCCCTAGGCGTAAAAAGGCGTGAAAAGGCATTTATGACTTTTAATATATTTTGATATTTTTGAACTATAACAAGACTATTAAAAATACTAAAATGGTACATACCTTAAAATATGTCTGAATATTTGCAAATTAAAATACTATTTTTTTAAAATACTAAAAAAAACTCGCGTTTTTCACGCCTTACCCCCTAAAACATGCATTTTTCACGCATTATCCCTAAAAAATGCCTTTTCCCAAAAAACGTTGAACATCGTTGACCGCGCCTTAATACACGCCACGCCTTACCCCCCCAAAATGAGCATTTTTCACGCCTTAGCCCAAAAAATTTTGACCATCGTTGACCGCACCTTAATACACTCCTTGTCCCGAGACTTGGCGTTTGTAAAAAGATCACGCCTAGGGTCATTTTTTAAAACACAGAGTATAACTGCCCTTTCCATGGAAATCACCATGTATTGATAGCGAACCATTCAAAGTTGGATTGCATGCTATCCGCACTACAATCATCTACGGTTAACTACACTAAATTTAGCTTCAAAATGATTATAACCACTCGAGTGTATGTGCATTTCTTTGCCCAGGTGCAAAAACACCCCAATTTTCATCAAACACCTACCCCAAAAATTTATTAAACAGTTTTTTGTTGACATGCTGCGGTAATTGATCCATTATAAGAAATAAGTTAAGATAATATGCAATGAGCATATAGTATGTGTTGAACAAGTGCCAAATGTACATATATAACAGATTTGTCCACGGGCACCGCTGGACATTAAAACCAAGGTGCTCCAAGGGATGCCTTGGATTTGGCTTATTATGAATTAAATTATACTCACTGGGATTATTCATTAACTATGATTGACAACGTTCGGTGAAACGACTTGATCGTTGTATAAGAAATCTGCTACCGATTATATGTCGCAACTCCTTGGGTAGTGAGTTAATAAACTTTGTAAAAGATAGATGATAATGGGAGTTTCTAAGGGAATCACAAAAATTTCTTCAAAATACCACAAGGTTTTAGAATATGATTTTTGCTAAGGGCCACCACTAAATATATATATTTTTTAACACAACTAAAACACATAATACCACTACACTCCAAATTCTTACTTTCTCTCTCTATCCACTACACTCCAAACTCTCTCTTTCTCATATTCTCTTCACCCAAAAAAATTGTCTCCATTAATATATCCTATCATCTTCAACAACATCTTTAACAACATTATTAAAGTTTTGGTCCCCACACATAATTATTAAAGTTTTTTCCCCCACCAACCATCTTCAACAACATTATTAAATATCTAGGGTTTGTTCTTTAAATATTTGAATACTAATGGATATCCCACCATTATACAATGACAACACCTCAAAAACAAATGACAACTCTACAAATCCCATTGCTGAGGTAAAATTAGGGTCCCATTACTTATATTTTTGCTTTTTCATAAGGGTTGCACATTAAAAAAAATGCAGCAAACGTACAGTTAGTTCGGGATCAGGTCCCCGATTTCATGGAAGAAATTCAGGATAAACCTCCCGAACCAACTGTATATTTTTTTTGATCGAAATAGGTACATTCGTTATGATCATGCTGAACCTGATGTACATATTCAGCATAATTACCCCTAATGTTTATCCTTATTTTTCTATATTTATCCCAAACCACTTTAACATTATTTGTTAGGATCACCCCAAAATAATGAAACATATTCGGTATATTCATGCCGAATAGAATTCAAAGACAATGTAATTCGAAGACATAATGTAATTCAAGTTTCGTAACAAGTTTGGTTCCAAGGTAATTTAAAGATATAATGTAATTAACATTTAATTCAACTACATTGCAAGATTGTTATGAAATCGTATCATGTTGTGTTTCAAACTGTTAATAATTATGTTATGAAGTATGTTATCAATGTAATTCAAACATACATTGTGATTATGTTATCAAGTATATTGCAAACTAGTTCTTAATATTGTTATTCAAGTTCATTGATTGTGAGTACTAATAATATTTTTACTTATGTAGGATGCTTTCACGAATTTCAATGAGCTGTTATTTGATCAGGCTTTAGCGAACATCGAAATACCCCAAATCACGGAAGGTGGTGTGGTGTTAGTAGATGTTAGTGCGACGTTCTTTACGGAACATGTATTATATTGTCTATTATTGATATGATATTTTTATATATTGTAATTAGGTTGTACTAATTCATTATATTCTTAATTCTTAGGTATTTCCCACCCGACAAGAGTTAGTTGATTGGGCTCAAGAGCACGACCGGTCTGTTAAAACAGTGATAGTCATAACCAAGTCCAATGCATCTTTTGCAACGCGTAAGGGACATCTACACATTGGTTATGAGAGGGGAGGTGAGTACCGTGATCATCACGGGAAGAATGCTGGGAACAAAGGTAGGAATAGGGACACAGTCACTCGGAAGTGCAACTGTCCATTTTTGTCTAAGGGCATTCCGATGGACAATGGACAGTGGATGTTGTCTGTCGTTACCGGCGTTCACAATCACCCATTGCCAGAAACCTTAGTTGGACATGCATATACGGGTAAACTTACTTCGGTGAAAAAAATTTATTGAAGAAATGTCCTTGAGCGGTGTAAAGCCGACCTCCATTCTAATGATGATTAAAAGTCGTAATGTTAGTAATGTTTCGACCATGAAAACAACATACAATGCCAAAGGGAAGTTGAGGATCTCAGAAAAAGAGGGTAGAACGACGATGCAACAGTTAATGAAGTTGCTTGGAGATAAAAATTACGTGTATTGGTATAGAACGAATGAGTCTACCATTGATGTAGAAGACATTTTTGGGCGCATCCAAACTCAATCCAACTAGCCAAGTGTTTTTCGTCCGTTGTCATTATTGACTGCACATATAAGACCAATCGATACAAGATGCCTTTGTTCGAGATGGTTGGAATAACGTCGTGCGGTAGGACTTTCAATATTGACTTTGCCATTTTAGCAACGAAGAAGATGGAGAACTATCGGTGGGCGTTGGGACGTTTGAAATCCCTATTCGACCCGTTTGCATGTCCCACAGTTTTCATCACAGATCGAGAGTATGTGTGCATGAACGCATTGCGAGTTGTGTTCCTCAAGGCGAGAACTATCGTTTGCACCTTCCACGTTCATCGCAATGTGGAGCTCCATGCTAGGAAAGAGATCAAAGATGAGGATACATTGAAGAAGTTCATGAGGGATTAGATGCATTTTGTTGAATCACCCACCAAGAGTGATTTTAACGAAGAGTGGATGATTTTTCACTGTGATTGGTATGAGTTCCTGAACACGCTTCATTACATAGATTGTACATGGTACAATCTAAGGGAGAGCTTCGTTCATGCATGGACAAATATGATTAGGCACCGTGGCAACCGAACAACTAACCGTTATGAAGGAGCACATGGTAAGTTGAAGAGGCACTTGGAGAGTTCTCAACTTCCTTTTGACAAGGTTTTTTTTTGACATGAACAACTATATTGGGTTGCAAGAGACGAAGATCGTGAGGCAGTTTGAGTATTCTTTGCAAAAAATAAAGCACTCGCACAATATTCCGATTTTGAGAAAGCTCATAGGCCGGGTTTCTCATTATGCTATTGACCTAATTCTTGAGGAGATGAAGACTTGTGATATCGTTGGCATGGATGTTAAATCGTGCCTACACTTGGTACGCAAGATCTATGATCTACCATGCGCTCATGAATTAGTCCTCTATCGTATGGAGGGAAGGGCAATACTATAGAGCGACGTTGATGCACATTGGCACAAATTAACAATGGTGCCCAAAGTAGCTAATTACGATATGGTTGACTACGAGCCAATAATGATACTTTTTAAACAACGGAGGGAACGGTCAATTATTGATGAGCAAAGGGCCATGTTACAAAAACTGAAGGACATCGGATGCCCCACAACTGCTAGGTTATTTGATCCATCCATGCAAACGCATTGCAAGGGTCGCCCGAGAGGTCAAAAACCAACTGCTAAAGAGCTAAAGCATGATAATTCAACTAAAAGGGATCCCTTGGGCTTCGAACTTGCTAGGCAATCAACAATAAATGAACACCTTGCGGTTCAAAGGCTTAAGAAGAAATTAATTTTATGGAGTTCACATGCCCAACCCTATAGTGCCCGAACTACTCCCTCGCATATAAACAATATATCAATGAGATACCATTTTTTTTATAAAGATTGTGTAGAAGATATCATTGAGGTTGAAGCTGACAGAAATTATGGGTTTAGATGCATTTCTAAATGCCTCAGATTTGGCCCTGATGGATGGAGACAGGTGAGATCGAACTTGATTAAAGAAGTCACGACAAATACTGAATTCTATGCACATTATTTTGGTGACTGGTTTCCAAACACTATTTTACATATGTTGGACGATTATTCTGGCCCATGTATGCCCAAGTCATGGATGATCATGCCCGAGTGCGTCTATATTTTGGCGAAAACTTACAAGTGCATGTACGTCCTTATTTTGAAGAGATAGTGTCTCACATTTCTACCAGTGAGACATGAATGAATCGTGCATCCTTTATTCATAGAGATTGCTCATGTATGGGAGAATCACTTTGTAGGTTTGAAGTTGAAGTACGTTGTCCAATTCCCCCGGTAGCAAGTCACTGACATTGTTGGTCATTGCCAGAAGCAAAATCGTGGATTGATAAATATGCACAACAAGTATCGGAGTTCCAGTAAATCTGCCCAAATGATGTAGCAACCAACGATGAGCCTATCCATATCGACTTGTTTGGTGTATGAAACGTTTTTGTATGGTGTGAACGAACTTGTATGATATGATTTTTGAAACAAAGTTGTATGATATTCGAATTTAGTTGTATAATTTTTTGAGATTAATTAATGAAGTTGTATTTTTTGATTTGGTGTGTAATTTGTTGAGATTAATTTTTTTCATTAATGATAATTAAAGAACCATAGTTTAGTTGTATAATTTGTTGATATTGAAACAAATATGTATGAATCATATATGAAATGGTTCGCTATATACATACCGAAATATGGTGGATATTTCGGTATATACATGCCGAATGGAACTCATTAGCCAATCCAAATAGGAATTTGTTAGGGTTGTATATAGCGAACCAACTTGAACCATAACTGATTCGCTATATATACGCCAAAATATGGTGGTTAATTCACTATATACATGCCGAATGGACCTTATTAGCCAATCCAAATAGGATTCTATTAGGGATGTATATAGCGAACCAACTTTCACAATAATTGGTTCGCTATATACATGCTAAAATATGGTGTTAATTCGGTATATACATGCCGAATGGACCTCATGTTCCATTATATCTCAGATTTTGATACACAATCAACAAATTAATTTCAAAGTATGAGGGATGCTTATACACAACCTACAAATTAATTTCAGAGTAATACACAACCAACAAATTAATTTCAAATTCACCCACAAATAAGGGATGTTTATACATAGCCAACAAATTAATTTCAAATTCACCAACAAATAAGGGATGTTTATACAACCAACAAATTAATTTCAAATTCACCAAAAAATATTATCATTCAACCAAAAATTAATACAACCCAAAAATATTATCATTAAACCAAGAATTAAACGATATCTAGCCTATTTCTTTTTTCTAACTTTATGCAACCCCTCAGATACTTTATCTTTACCCTTAGTTTTGGTGTTTCTTTTCTTCTCCACCCGTTCCTCAATGACAACCGACCTACCTACCCCGATGGTCGCAGCTAGGATATCGTAGGCTTTCACATCGCGTGCAATTAATATGGCCGGATCAATTGCAATTCCATCATCAATATTGTTCTTAATCAAGTCCATAGCCTTACGGACCTCGTCCGCCTATGAAACAATCAATAACACCGTGGGATTAGATAAGTCAAAAAAGGGTATTATAATCACATATAGTAGCGGATGAAGTTTAGACAAAAAACTTACCAATGACGTATGTTGTTGTTTCAAGTTGGGAATCTTCGGATTTTGAACTCTAGGAAGGGATTTGGAAATGAACCAAGCCATATAATCATTGCTGCAATCCCAGGGGCTAGAACCGACACATACCTAGATTTATCGAATAAGAGGTGGTCTTGCCAGTTTTCTTGGTACCATTTTTGCATATCGAATTTAACTTTGTACCGAGCCACCTTGTCTCCCCTATCATCCTTCAGGGGTGTCATTGGGTCACACGATATGATTTGTAGCCATCCCATTTGTCTAAGGCATCTTTCAGGGTAATAGGGCTCCCCCACCTCAAAACAAATCATAATCTCGCTATACCATGAAGATTCATGGAAGGGATAAGCAACCCTAGAATCTCGATAGGGTTCCCAAATGACCTACAAATAAAACGTTACCAATAGTCATATCAAAACATAATTTGATGTCAGAAAATATAAAACGTTACCAAAATTAACTCACATCACCAATAGTCATATCATCGAATTGCTCTAAAAAATTGATTAAGTTTGTAAATGCATTTTTCTGAGAGGCGGACTGCAATGACCAACGTGCGATCCTTGACTTAGTTTCATCAAACTCCATATCAACGCATCCGCTAACCCCTGTAAAATGCTCATATATCCATGACTGCAAAGCAAACACACATTACAAGTTTATTAAAAAAAGCAGGATATTGATAAACATACATAAACAAAATATGATGTGTGTTATTGGTTACCTGTATGAGAGAGAGGCAACCGCTCATTTTTCGGACACCTGAACGTGAGGTAAGTCCCAACTGCCAATAGACATGCGCTAAGATGCCCATACCCCATGATAGTTTCCCCACCTTCTTCAAGTCTCTAAGAACATGAAGGTATACCATAGAGATCTTGTTCTTAGTCTTGTCGGGGAAAACTATGCACCCGATAATGTATAGCAAGTAGGCTCTGGCACAATAGTCTTTATCTTCACTCGATGCGTTGGTGTCTGAAGCCCTAATACGCTTGACACACTTGAGTCTATATTGTATAAGTGTTCATCTAGTTTGGAAATTGTGACAAAATTATGTCTAACCTAGAAACCAAAGAACCTCAGAGCTTGCATTACTATTTCATCTTTTATTGAAGAGACCTAGATTTAATTACCAACACTCACACACAGTAGAATGATTCATTTACATGTCATGTTGCATATTAGTGTGTGTATATATGTTGAGTGTTTTTAAATCCCTAAATTTGATTTTTAAATATTTTTTGGGATTTTTTAAAACATTTTAAAATAAGGTTTTATTAATAAAACTTGGTTTTAAAAGGTTATGGGGTAAATATGCTATTTTAGAAATATTATTTTAACTCTCTAAAGTTGGTTTGGGTAGAAACCAAAAGCAGCAGAGACTTCAAGGTTTACTTTGTAATTATTTTGATGCGTTTTATCTCGTGTTATTGACCAACATTTGTCACCCTCTGATTGGTGAGAAGTGTGTTTCTTTGAAGAGAGTAAAACTATGCCTGCTTTCAACCCTTGGATCATATGTAATCAACGATCTGCATGTCTTCTATCATAATCCCTGTGATTACCTTTTGAACCAATCAGAAGCGTTTTAAACACCGCTTATCGTATGCCCTTGGATCTTAGTCAATCCATCTTGACTCTATCTGGACCCTTGATTTTGGCCCTCGATCTCGAACCTTCTCAGCCTCCTATAAAAGGAGCCCTTTACTCAGCTTTCTGAGACTTTTGTTATTTCGTCATTTGAGAGAAATAAAAAGGGAGAGAGAGAGAAAGAGAAACCAGAAGAGAGAGGAAGAGTTAGAAACCCTAACCCTAACCCTAAATCGTCTACGCAGTTCAAACAAAATACAAACCTTCAAACCTCTATACTTTACCAAACACAACCTTGAGTGTTTGGGTGTTTTTGAGAGATGATTTGAGAGTTGGTTTGTTGCTGTAACCTCTTCTTATTTGGATCTTGTTTTCAACTTAATCATTTTCTTAGATCTGTTGTTCTAGTATATTGAAACTTTCAGATTTAAGTTTTTCATGATATATTACACTTAGTTTGCATGTTTGTTTCTTATCTTGAGAAATATTTTGTTGATTCGTTTTCTGTAAATGTTTTTAACTTTGAAATCAACAAAAATGTTTTATGTTTCTAGTTCTCTTGAAACAAGACCTTAGACCTAGTTTGGAATAACACTTGGAGGTTTTCAATCTCGAAAAACTTTTCTAAACTCTGAGATTGATTAAGACCTTGACTGTCTTCTAAGCAAGGTATCCGTGGATTATGAGATTGTTTAAAAGGTAAAAAAGGTTAAGTTTTGTGAGAAGAGAGAAAAAGAAAACTCACAGCATATAGACTTATTTGTAATTTGCTAGGACTGTTTGTACATGATAAGTGTGTGTGTGTGCATGCATTTGTTAGAAAGCACCTCCACAAACACTTTCACACTACAACACGAAAAGTGTTGGTAATAAGATCTTGAGATAAAGAGTCGACGTAAAGATCTTGAACAAATTGGAGTTAACAAACTGAGAGGACAACATCAACAATCAGAACTACAGAGAAGTTATAAGGACACCAGAGGGTACATTTCTAAACTTATATAGGTCTGATTTGTCTGCATGTTTGTTATATTGTTTGTAACTGTTAAATTTGTTTATAGTGGATTTTTGTTTTACTCCGAAAAGGAGTCGTGGATGTTTCCTCAATTGGTGAGGTTTTACCACGTAAAAATATTGTACTTAATCTTCCTACATCTTCTCATCTCATTCTTGGTTGTGCTGGGTTTTAAAGTTTGTTTAAAACTGTTTTATAAACTTGTTAGTAAAATCTTGAATAGATCTCGTACATACTGTTTTGTTAAACACATCTTGTGTTCAAATAGTTTTGGTTTTTCAAGAAAAGAGTTTCTCAAAAAAACATATCGGAGTTACTTAAATAGTTTATTTTTAGTAAACGACTTTAGTAACAGAATTTCAATTGGTATCAGAGCGGGATATACTTCTTTTAAAGAGATCCTGTGTTTCTGAAATTGTTTTCTGAAAATCAAATATGGACGAGAAAAATGAAAGATTTGGTAACTTGACCAGACCTCCTATCTTTGATGGAACCAATTTTGCTTACTGGAAAGTAAGAATGGTTACTTTCATTCAAGGAACTCTGGGAGATGATGTGTGGGATATTGTTGAAAATGGTTACATTTTTCCTACAAAACCAGCCACTGAAGGAAGTAATGGGAGGGTTAAGAAAGTTTTAAGTGAGTTCACACAAGAAGAGAAACAAGTTTCTCGAAATAATAACAAAGGAAATAATGCTATATTTATGTCTATAAATGAACATGAAGGTGACACTAGAGTTAAAGATGCTAAAACTCAAATGCTCATTCAACAGTATAATTCCTTAATTATGTCTGAGACTGAGTCATTTGATGACTTCTATATGAACCTGACTGATATTGTGACTAAACTGCATGCTAATGGGATAACTTATGACAGACAAGAAATTGTGTCTAAAATTCTGAGATCATTACCACAGAAATTTGATAACAAAAGATATGCTATTGAGAAAATGTGTGATATTAATCTCACTCCTGAACTACTCAGTAGTAAGTTAAGAACTGTGGAAATGGAACTGGAATTTAAGAAACAATTAACCCAGTCCCATAGGAAACATACTAGTTCCAATCTAAGCTTCTCTTCTAAATTGATTAAGCCTGAGTTTAATACTTCCAATGATGATTCTGATGAGGAATGCGATATAGAGATTTTGGACAATCAGATTGCCTTAATGTCAAAACAGTTTAAGAAAATCATTAAATTTGGAAACAACATGGCAAATAAACAAGGCAAGTATAATTATCCAACTCCTTTCAATCACAGACCTCATGAGAAAAATCATAAGGACTCTCACACTAGACCTAACAGAGACCTTAAGAAGACTGAATGCTATAGATGTGGTAAACTAGGACACATTGCACAAGACTGTAGAGTTAACTTGAACACTCAAAACAAAAACACTAGGGCCAACATTTGCAAGACATGGGATGATTCAAGTGAATCTGAAAATGAGGAACTTGAGTCATCTGATGTTTTTGACCCTTGCATGTCTTTCTTTGCCAAGATTATCTATAATGATGATATGCCTGTGTTTGTTAATGAGGATGAATATAGTAATTCTACTTTTGATGTTTCGAACACTGCTGTTACTGGTTTAGATGCTTTGATTACTGAGAATATTGTTACTTGTTCTTCGGGGTGTGTGAGTCAAAGAGAAAGCGATAATGACGATGTCAATAGGTGTGTGAGTACAAAGAATGATTCCCTAGGGGTCACTTCACACACTACACTTAGTGACTCGGACAATGAAGACCTCCCAGATATTCACACTCTCTATGCTAAAACTCTCAAGAAAAGCACTAGACTAGAAAAAATTGTGAAAGATCTCACTAAGAAGTTAGAAGATCTAAGCCTAATGGTTAAACTAAATGCTGAAGAGTATACTACCCAATGTTTGACTCATAAAAGCGAAATCAGAATGTTTGATGAAAAACTCAGAAATTTAAATGAAACAAATGAAACTCTGGAGAAAAATTACAAAGGGACATTTTTAGAATTGGAACAAACTAAAGAAAAGACAGCAACTGTTTTCAAAAAAATTACAAAATTTGAAAATAATTAAAAATGTTTTGATGAATTTGTTGCTGAATCAAAAACCAATTCTGATGATCGAACTGGAATAGGGTTTTGCCCCAATTTGAAAACACAAACAAAATCTTTTGAACCTATCAAGTTTGTGTCAGGAGGCAAAAGACCTATTGAAACATGTCCAGACTTTCATTCTCTAAAAACTGAGTTTGATTCAAAACATCAAAATTCTAACATTGGGGAATCAAGTTGCTCTAAACATGAAAGTTCACCTAAGGCTAAATACGTCTGCCCCTCTATTAGGAAGAGTGAGTCTGCATTCAAGACTGTCACACCTAGGAATAAAGCTCAACCTCAAAACTTCTGAAAACCTTTGTTTAGACACTTTCCTAAGGAGACCCCAATCTTGAGCAATCTTTATTGCTCTTACTATGATATATACGGTCACTCTTTTGATAGTTGCTATGCTAGGAGACTAATTACACCTTTCTATAGTTCTCCTATTTATCAGAACTTTAACTATTCTAGAAGGAACTGAAACAATTATGTACTTCCTAGACAACCTGATAAAAACTCTAATTATAGAAAGAGAAAGACCAAACCTAAGAGAACATTTCCTAGAAGGAATCCTAAGCACTTTCCTAAACCAAATGCTCATTTTTTTCATAAAACTCAAAATCATGCGCAAAACATTTTTCAACAAAAATCTAATGCTCGCAAATTTTATCAATTGAGAGATAATATGCGCAAAATTAAAACTAGAGCAATATGGGTTAGAAAAGATGATCTATTGCCTCAGATGAAGTGTAACATAGTTGTTACTGCTTTAAAAGCTGAACACACATCATCTGGTTGGTATTTAGACTCTGGATGTTCTAAGCACATTACTGGGGATGAAACTAAACTTTTAAACAAAACAAACTTTGCTGGTGGTAAAGTCATTTTTGGTGATGGAGTTTCATCTCAAATCATAGGCAAAGGAACTCTCCAAGAAAATGGACTTCCTGTTCTAGAAAATGTCCTTTTAGTTAAAGGTCTTAAGGCAAATCTACTTAGCATATCGCAATTTTGTGACTCAGATCATATTGTTACCTTTTCAAATAACAATTGCAAAATTTTAAATGATAAAAGTGAATGCATAATTACAGGATTCAGAACTCCTGACAATTGCTATACCGTCATGAATAAATCTGAAATCTGTAATGTTTCCAGAATGGATGACAACGAGATATGGTATAAAAGAATGGGTCATATAAATTACGATAACCTTAGTAGACTTACCTCTCAGGAAATAGTTAGAGGAATTCCTAAAATCAAACCCATTCCTAACATAGTCTGTGGTTCCTGTCAGGAAGGTAAAATTGTTAAGGCACCTCATAAGAAAGTTAATGATATTCTTACCTCAAATCCCTTGGAGCTCATCCATATGGACCTAATGGGTCCCTCCCAAACTGTTAGTCTTTGTGGACACAGTTATATTTTAGTTATGGTTGATGACTTCACCAGATTTGCTTAGGTAGCCTTTTTAAAATAAAAGTCTGACACTTTTCAAACTTTCTTAAAAATTCTTCTCCGGGTTGAAAATGAAAAGGACACTCAAGTAAATAGAATCCGTAGTGACAGAGGTGGTGAATTCAAAGACACTGGTATTATTGAATACTGTGACTATAATGGTTACAAACATGAATTCGGTGCTCCTAAGACTCCTCAACAAAGTGGAATTGCCGAAAGAAAGAATCGTACCCTTCAAGAGATGGCACGTGTTATGTTACATGCCAAGAATTTACCTAAGTATTTTTGGGTAGAATCTATTCGTATTGCTTGTCACATCATAAATAGGGTCTATCTTAGAAAGAATTCCAAACAAACTCCTTACGAACTTTGGTACAAGAAAAAGCCCAATCTTAAGTACCTTAGAACTTTTGGTAGTACTTGTTATGTATGCAAAGATAGGGAACACTTATCCAAATTTGGGAGCCGAGGTGATAAAGCTATATTTTTAGGATACTCACCTAACAGTAGAGCCTATCGAGTGTATAATCTTTGCATTAAAACCTTGATGGAATCCATAAATGTAATTGTGAGTGACACTACTATAGAGAGTAAGACTGGTGAATCAACTATTGAGGAAGAGCCTACAAATAATTTAGAAAATAACACTCCTGAAATAGATGATTCATTACCAATTGAGACACCTGAAGTACCTAACTGGGTTTCTAAAGATCATCCCATAAATAACGTAGTTGGTAACCCTAGTGAGCCAGTACGTACAAGATCCCAACTAAGAAACTATGCACATTATGCATGTTTTGTTTCCCTAGTGGAACCAACGAATGTAAATGAGGCATTGAATGACTCTCACTGGATTTCTGCTATGAAGGAAGAACTTCTTCAATTTTTCATTCATGATGTTTGGTATCTTGTTCCTCGTCCTGATCACAAAAAGGTTATTGGCACGCGTTGGATTTTTAAAAATAAGTCTGATAAAAATGGGATAATCATTAGAAATAAAGCTAGATTAGTTGCTCAAGGATACTCTCAAATTGAAGGAATAGATTTTAACGAGATCTTTGCACCTGTTACTCGTTTAGAATCTGTTCGTCTGCTCTTTGCGATAGCCTGCCACATGCATTTTACACTTTACCAAATGGATGTCAAATCTACACTCCTTAATGAAATATTGATTGAGGAGACCTATGTAGAAAAACCTAAAGGGTTCATTGACCTTCAATATCCAAATCATGTATTTCGTCTAAAAAAGGCTCTGTATGGCCTTAAACAAGCACCTAGAGCTTGGTATGAGCGTCTTTCCAGTTTCCTATTAGATAAAGGTTTCAAAAGAGGTGGAAATGATCAAACTCTTTTTGTCAAACATTTTGACAAACACATTATTATTGCTCAAGTTTATGTTGACGATATTATCTTTGGATCAACTTCTCCCTCAGAAGTCAAATCCTTCTCTGAAACTATGCATAAGGAATTTCAAATGTCTCTTATGGGGGAGTTTACAATTCTTCTTAGACCTCCAAGTCAAACAAAATTCAGAAGGATTATTTGTATTGCAATCCAAGTACGCTTTAGAGATAGTAAAGAAATTTGGCCTCGAGAGTGCTAAAGATGCTAAAACACCCATGAGTACTACGTTAAAACTTTCTAAAGATGAAAATGGAAAATCCGTAGATCCTACTCTATATCGTAGTATGATAGGAACCTTACTATATCTTATTGCCTCGCGTCCTGATATTATGTATGCTGTGTGTGTATGTGCTCGTTATCAAAATAACCCTAAAGAGAGCCATTTGAATGCTGTTAAACGTATCATTAAATATATAAAAGGCACTCTAAATCTAGGAATTTGGTACACTAATGACACACCAAGCACTATAATTGAGTACACTAATGCTGACTGGGCTGGGTGTACTGATGATAGTAAAAGCACTTCAAGAGCATGTTATTATGTAGGTAATAACTTGGTAGGATGGAGTAGTAAGAAACAAAACTGCACATCACTCTCGACAGCCGAATCTGAATACATAGTCGCTGGCAGCTGTTGTGCTCAATTATTGTGGCTTAAACAAATGCTAAGTGATTATGGTATTCAATAAAACCAATTGCATCTCTATTATGATAATCAAAGTGCGATTAATATTTCTAAAAACCCTGTTCAACACTCGCGAACAAAGCACATAAAAATTAGACATCACTTTATACGTGAATTGGTTGAAACTAAGGAATTAGAAATCAATTATCTTCCTAATGATTTGCAACTCGCAGATATGTTCACCAAACCTCTTGATGATAATAGATTCATTTCCTTGCGTAAATTTATTGGTATGGTTTGTGCTGAGTAATACCTTTGTTGATTATCCAAGTTTTTTTTTCACTTTGTCCATTTGAGACAAAATGGGGGAGAAATTTGAGTCTCTAATGATTGTTTATATATGCTAAAAAGCTTGATCTTAGTGTATTGCAGGTTTCTGTACAGTCATACTCAACTGATGTAATAGGGTATTCAATTGTTAATAGTTGAGTTATGTACTTTTGCTTTCTAGGATTTGGGTAGATAGAATCTTTATAGGAATAGGTTTTTCTTATTCTTTTTGTTGCCCTATGAGTCCTAGTTGACTCAAAATAGATTTTGTCTCATATTTCCAAAGGGGGAGATTGAAGCCCTTATACTCTTGACTCACTTGAGTCTATATTGTATAAGTGTTCATCTAGTTTGGAAATTGTGACAAAATTATGTCTAACCTAGAAACCAAAGAACCTCAGAGCTTGCATTACTATTTCATATTTGATTGAAGAGACCTAGATTTAATTACCAACACTCACACACAGTAGAATGATTCATTTACATGTCATGTTGCATATTAGTGTGTCTATATATGTTGAGTGTTTTTAAATCCCTAAATTTGATTTTTAAATATTTTTGGGATTTTTTAAAACATTTTAAAATAAGGTTTTATTAATAAAACTTGGTTTTAAAAGGTTATGGGGTAAATATGCTATTTTAGAAATATTGTTTTAACTCTCTAAAGTTGGTTTGGGTAGAAACCAAAAGCGGCAGAGACTTCAGGGTTTACATTGTAATTATTTTGACGCGCGTTTTATCTCGTGTTATTGACAAACATTTGTCACCCTCTGATTAGTGAGAAGTGTGTTTCTTTGAAGAGAGTAAAACTACGCCTGCTTTCAACCCTTGGATCATATGTAATCAACGATCTGCATGTCTTCTATCATAATCCCCGTGATTACCTTTTGAACTAATCAGAAGCGTTTTAACAACCGCTTATCGTATGCCCTTGGATCTTAGTCAATCCATCTTGACTCTATCTGGACCCTTGATTTTGGCCCTCGATCTCAAACCTTCTCAGCCTCCTTTAAAAGGAGCCCTTTACTCAGCTTTTCTGAGACTTTTGTTATTTCGTCGTTTGAGAGAAAATAAAAAGGGAGAGAGAGAGAGAGAAACCAGAAGAGAGAGGAAGAGTTAGAAACCCTAACCCTAACCCTAAATCGTCTACGCAGTTCAAACAAAATACAAACCTTCAAACCTCTATACTTTACCAAACACAACCTTGAGTGTTTGAGTGTTTTTGAGAGATGATTTGAGAGTTGGTTTGTTGCTGTAACCTCTTATTCTTTGGATCTTGTTTCTAACTTAATCATTTTCTTAGATCTGTTGTTCTAGTATATTGAAACTTTAAGATCTAAGTTTTTCATGATATATTACACGTAGTTTGCATGTTTATTTCTCATCTTGAGAAATATTTTGTTAATTCGTTTTCTGTAAATGTTTTTAACTTCGAAATCAACAAAAATGTTTTATGTTTCTAGTTCTCTTGAAACAAGACCTTAGACCTAGTTTGGAATCACACTTGGAGGTTTTCAGTCTCGAAAAACTTTTCTAAACTCTGAGATTGATTAAGACCTTGACTGTCTTCTAAGCAAGGTATCCGTGGATTCTGGGATTGTTTTAAAGGTCAAAAAGGTTAAGTTTTATGAGAAGAGAGAAAAAGAAAACTCACAGCATATATACTTATTTGTAATTTTCTAGGACTGTTTGTACATGATAAGTGTGTGTGTGTGCATGCATGTGTTAGAAAGCACCTCCACAAACACTTTCACACTACAACACGAAAAGTGTTGGTAATAAGATCTTGAGATAAAGAGTCGACGTAAAGAGTTTGAACAAATTGGAGTTAACAAACTGAGAGGACAACATCAACAATCAGAAGTGCAGAGAAGTTATAAGGACACCAGAGGGTACATTTCTAAACTTATATAGGTCTGAGTTGTATGCATGTTTGTTATATAGTTTGTAACTGTTAAATTTGTTTATAGTGGATTTTTGTTTTACTCCGTAGAGGGAGTCGTGGATGTTTCCTCAATTGCTGAGGTTTTACCACGTAAAAATCTTGTACTTAATCTTCCTACATCTTCTCATCTCATTCTTGGTTGTGCTGGGTTTTAAAGTTTGTTTAAAACTATTTTATAAACTTGTTAGTAAAATCTTGAATAGATATCGTACATACTGTTTTGTTAAACACATCTTGTGTTCAAATAGTTTAGGTTTTTCAAGAAAAGAGTTTCTCAAAAAAACAGATCGGAGTTACTTAAATAGTTTATTTTTAATAAACGGCTTTAGTAATAAACGACTTTGGTTTTTCAGTGTCACGCGACCTCTCCTTGAAATTTGCAGTGAGTCAATTCAAATGTACTACCGCACGCTCCCCACATTCATCCAATGCAACTTCCTTAGTCACTCCTAATAACTCTACCACCAGGTCCACAAGTGGCGGGATCGCTACATCCTCCTCATTCTCCTCAACTTCGGGCTGCAGGTTATACAAAGGTGATCTGACGAGAGGAACACCCAAGATCGTCGATAGGTTATCGAGGGTGATTGTCATCTCTCCAAAGGACATATTGTTGTCAATTTTATAAAATACCTCAAGTGCACAGACTATTATAGAATAGCGAGTGTAAGTACGGGTCGAACCCACATAAATTTGTCAATTTTTCATTCAAATTAATTGTGACTGTCCAACTAGACTAAATAGGATAGAGAATGATTATGAACTAAACTAAATTAAAGCACCTACGATAAATGAGAGTAACACAAGATATTTTTAAACAATTAGGAAATAATTAGGATTCGGGGTCCATTTATCACGTAACTAATATTGGACACTAATTTAATGTTGTCATTCCCTTTTTATAACTCAAGTTAAACCGACTCTCGCCGCATTTAATTCGAAAAATATGACGGTTATGATCAAAATATTTTTAACGCCTCTAATAGACGGCTAAAATCTCTATTTCCTTAGAAAATACAAGTTTTAAAATTCGCAAATGTTTTTAAGCATGGACTATCAAAACAATCAAAGTGCAAGCATAATCCATCAAAAATTAGTATCTTTAAATTTCAAAACTTGATTGACAAAACAATTTTGAAGTTTTTAAAACATACTCTCGTGTCGTTTTAAAATGAATACCGAATCTTTAATAACAATTAAAACAAGTAGGGAATAAATAATGATAAAATTAATGTGACAATATTAACTAACTATGACAGACTCCACCCTACTCCTGATATAAGAATAAAGCTATCATAATGAAAGAGAAATTACAATAATGAGTAGAGATCTTCATTAATAAACAAAACTTACAATTGTTCTCTCACAACAATCTTTAATCCTCTAAAAAAATGATAAAAACTTGGCCCTCAAATTGATTACAATCACTCAAAGTTGCTCCCCGAAATTCCTCTCTAATTGTCTCTGAAATTATGAGCCCAAGGGTCCTTTTTATAGGACAAGTGGTGAGGTATTTGAGTTGTGTTGGGACTCTTTCTGATTGGCCTAATGGTGTTGGTAGAAATCTCTCCACCTCTTTAATCTTTGGATTGTGATAAGGGACGAAATTTTCCTCCACTCGAAAACTCTTATCTTTTCCTGATGAACGTGCATGCCGAGTTTCGTCCAAATCGGAGAATAAAAATTTCTAACTTTTTTTAACAACTTTTTTCGAACGACCATAAAAATCAGCTTTTTGGCGCCTTTTTTGAATTGATCATCAATTTGCACCAAATTCCATCATTACCTTCAAAAATTTCAATAGGCAACTTTTTTCACAAATTAGCACAAGAATATTATAAAATTATCGAAGTGCCCATTTTTGACTTAAAATTGCCATTTTCAATATGAATTCAATCATACTCGCATTTTTCCTCTTTTTAATAAAATAGTCCTAAGAAATTATTAAATACACTAAAATGGGACTAACAAAGTATAAATTTGGGTATAAAATATACAAAATAATGCACTCATCAAATACCCCCAAACCTAAACTTTGCTAGTCCTCGAGCAAAACTAAAAATTAAAATCTAACTCACTTTCGTAGGAATCACGATTGCGCTTAGCCTGTGCAACAAGCCGTTTAACCCCTAGGTTACCCTAGTGGACGAGTTTTGTGTCGTGAGGGTTTGTAGTGAATATATCCACAGAATTCAAAAAACTTGACTAAATACAAAATACTCAATAGTAATATAACCAAGTTTGAATGCAAACTTCATAAATATAGTAGAACTTCACTTTTCAATCTCAACTTATTGTGTGCGTGAGCATAGCCAATATAACCGTCCATTTCAAAATATTTGATCGTTACATTTCTTATCCGAAAGTTCGTTTTGATTTCAAAATCTCACGGGATGCACTCACAATCGAACACTCGGAAATGGGTTATTTTCTCTCGGTATATGTGAATAAAAGAGTAAATTTATATGAACAAATTTTACATATACATGATCAAAAACGGATTTTTTTTATAATGGATGAATACGATCTCATGAATGAAAAATCGATCACATGTTGAAAACATTGAATCGCACAATAGATCCTATTCATCTTCTCTCCACACTATAATTAACTTCCCTTAAGATCGATTAGGACTTTCTTTGTTTGTATTGTAAGCTCGAATTTCGCTAGAAAGAATTTCTTTTTTGGAGTTCAAAATTTCTGAGAATATAGAGGTTTTTCGGTATTTTGACTTTCAGGCACTTTTTCTCACCTCCATTTTTCTTTTCTCTTTCCTTTTTCTTTTCAACTCACATTTTTCATCATCTTTTTTCTTTCTTTCTTTGTTCCCCTTTTTTCTGACACATCATTGTTTTGCAAACTTTTTTTTTTCAATCGTAATTTTACCCTAGTATTCTCAGAAAATGGGTATGAATTCTTTTTATGAGCTTCAAACTCCCAGCTGGAGTTAGGTAGGATACTGGATTTTTAACAAAATACATATTTTATTTTTGGCTCAAATGGGCTTGCAACGGAATAATGTAAGAAGGTTGGATTTTAGGCTTAATTTTGGGCTTTCAAACGATGGCCTAATCTCATTTCTCAAGTTTCGTTCAGTTAATTTGTCTCAAGATGACTTACCAAGACTTCTAGTGCTTTAAAATTCACATTTTATCCTTTTGTTTTCAGTAATCGAACAAAACAAAGAATTTGAGATCATCAACGAATTTATCACTGAAGAAAAGTTTGAGCTATTTTAACTCGAATTGATTTAAATCTCTCGAAAACGATGAATGGCACAATATCTTACCGGGCAAAAATCTCCACATTTATTCGTTAAGCATGTTAACTTTCGCCTCAATATCCATTTTCGATCATATTATTCGGCTAATGTGTAAAAATTTCCTAAGTTGAGAGATCGATGAATTAATTCTATATTAAGAAATCGTTTCAAAACTCAATTATATTGAAAATCTTTTTGAATTTTTGAAAATTTTTCTGATTTTTTTTTCCAAAAATATCATCCTTACCCCCAAACCTAAATTTTACATCGTCCTCAATGTACGCTCAAATAAAAATATGGGCAAAGAAAATAATGTAAAGAAGTAAAATGATGATACATGTTAACTAAAAAATAACAAAAAGAAAAAAAATACACAAATAATATACAAACACATGACAATTACCATCCTCACCATAAATTAATAATCGAAATAGTTGTGGGTCATTCCAATTAATAAACTTTATAGAACTAAGTACCAAAATATCATAAATTTGAGAGCATGACAGTACAAAATAAATTTTAATCTTAAAACTATGGTCATAATGATGAGCGCCGACATCATCAATAATAAAAAAATTTGAATCACATGAATCATATGTCGATTCATCACATGGTGGTAATAAATTGCAATAAGGATCCAAATATTTATTATCCCTTTTTCAAAAATAGTCACGTAAAATTGGGGATGCATACTCCACTGCTAAATGTGAGATTTTATGAAAAGCATGGGAAGAACATGTATCACTGGGTGATACACTTTCTTTATAAAAAACAGGAGGACCGTCATAAATACTTGAAGTATCAGTAAAATTGGATGACTAATCCTCAAATAAATTTTTCCACGTATAAAAAGAAGCAGCATTTTGCTCAATTAAATTAGGAGAAAAATCTTGACAAACATCCGAATCATCACAAGTATTACACGTGTCAAGATTGTCAATTTTTTTCTCCTCACAGAATTGATTATCCCCAATTAATTCATGATTATTTTTAGAAATAGCATCATTATACCGTTTGTTCACCTCTCTCCAATTGATACACTTTGGTGGACCGATAGTAATTACAGGGGTTGAAGTCTCATTCATACATTCTTTAATTTTTAAAATGACGACTAGCCCATATGAATTAAATTCAAATACGTAGTCATCTAGATTTACAGTATTTTGTAAAAATATGTCCAAAGGATCCATTGAGGAATATGAGAAAGATGACGGGATAACAATATGAAGATCACCCATTGCAATTTACAACACATGAATTTATTTATTTATTTTGGATGGCTCTTACTCTATGACAAGGGAGAATTTAAAAGACGACCAATTACGGTTGTCTCCTCAAATTCTGATTTAACCTCCAGGTAGGTGGTCGGTATGAAGACTCATTAAAAACCACCAATCCTAGACAAGGTGAAACGGAATCGATTTGACAAGTTCGCGTTGGAGTAGCTTTTAATTCTAGCCTCGTTAAGAGTTCTTTTTTTTTTTGTATGAATTTTTTACTAAAAAAATTGCAAAAAGTAATACAATCTAGTCCGAAAGTCACAACGTTTTAAAAAAAAATGTCAAATCCCCGGCAACGCCGCCAAAAATTTATTGTCAATTTTATAAAATACCGCATGTGCACGGACTATTATAGAATAACGAGTGTAAGTACGGGTCGAACCCACAGAGATTTATCAATTTTTCATTCAAATTAATTATGACTGTCCAACTAGACTAAATGGGATAGATAATGATTTTGAACTACACTAAATAAAAGCAACTACGATAAATGAGAGTAACACGAGATATTTGTAAACAATTAGGAAATAATTAGAATTCGGGGTCCATTTATCACGTAACTAATATTGCACACTAATTTAATTTTGTCATTCCCTTTTTAGAACTCAAGTTAAACCGACTCTTGCCGCATTTAATTCTGAAAATATGACGGTTATGATCAAAATATTTTTAACGCCTCTAATAGACGGCTAAAATCCCTATTTCCTTAGAAAATACAAGTTTTAAAATTCGCAAATATTTTTAAGCATGGACTATCAAAACAATCAAAGTGCAAGCATAATCCATCAAAAATTACTATCTTTAAATTTCAAAACTTGATTGACAAAACAATTTAGAAGGTTTTAAAACATACTCTCGTGTCGTTTTAAAATGAATACCGAATCTTTAATAACAATTAAAACAAGTAGGGAATAAATAATGATAAAATTAATGTGACAATATTATCTAACTATGACAAACTCCACCCTACTCCTAATATAAGAATAAAGCTATCATAATGAAAGAGAAATTACAATAATGAGTAGAGATCTTCATTAATAAACAAAACTTACAATTGTTCTCTCACAACAATCTTTAATCCTCTAAAAAAATGATAAAAACTTGGCCCTCAAATTGATTACAATCACTCAAAGTTGCTCCCCGAAATTCCTCTCTAATTGTCTCTGAAATTATGAGCCCAAGGGTCCTTTTTATAGGACAAGTGGTGAGGTATTTGAGTTGTGTTGGGACTCTTTCTGATTGGCCTAATGGTGTTGGTAGAAATCTCTCCACCTCTTTAATCTTTGGATTGTGATAAGGGAAGAAATTTTCCTCCACTCGAAAACTCTTATCTTTTCCTGATGAACGTGCATGCCGAGTTTCGTCCAAATCGGAGAATAAAAATTTCTAACTTTTTTTAACAACTTTTTTCGAACGACCGTAAAAATCAGCTTTTTGGCGCCTTTTTTGAATTGATCATCAATTTGCACCAAATTCCATCATTACCTTCAAAAATTTCAATAGGCAACTTTTTTCACAAATTAGCACAAGAATATTATAAAATTATCGAAGTGCCCATTTTTGACTTAAAATTGCCATTTTCAATATGAATTCAATCATACTCGCATTTTTCCTCTTTTTAATAAAATAGTCCTAAGAAATTATTAAATACACTAAAATGGGACTAACAAAGTATAAATTTGGGTATAAAATATACAAAATAATGCACTCATCAAATACCCCCAAACCTAAACTTTGCTAATCCTCGAGCAAAACTAAAAATTAAAATCTAACTCACTTTCGTAGGAATCACGATTGCGCTTAGCCTGTGCAACAAGCCGTTTAACCCCTAGGTTACCCTAGTGGACGAGTTTTGTGTCGTGAGGGTTTGTAGTGAATATACCCACAGAATTCAAAAAACTTGACTAAATACAAAATACTCAATAGTAATATAACCAAGTTTGAATGCAAACTTCATAAATATAGTAGAACTTCACTTTTCAATCTCAACTTATTGTGTGCGTGAGCATAGCCAATATAACCGTCCATTTCAAAATATTTGATCGTTACATTTCTTATCTGAAAGTTCGTTTTGATTTCAAAATCTCACGGGATGCACTCACAATCGAACACTCGGAAATGGGTTATTTTCTCTCGGTATATGTGAATAAAAGAGTAAATTTATATGAACAAATTTTACATATACATGATCAAAAACGGATTTTTTTTATAATGGATGAATACGATCTCATGAATGGAAAATCGATTACATGTTGAAAACATTGAATCGCACAATAGATCCTATTCATATTCTCTCCACACTATAACTAACTTCCCTTGAGATCGATTAGGACTTTCTTTGGTTGTATTGTAGGCTCGGGTTTCGCTAGAAAGAATTTTTTTTTTTGGAGTTCAAAATTTCTTAGAATATAGAGGTTTTTCGGTATTTTGACTTTCAGGCACTTTTTCTCACCTCCATTTTTCTTTTCTCTTTCCTTTTTCTTTTCAACTCACATTTTTCATCATCTTTTTTCTTTCTTTCTTTGTTCCCCTTTTTTCTGACACATCATTGTTTTGCAAACTTTTTTTTTTCAATCGTAATTTTACCCTAGTATTCTCAGAAAATGGGTATGAATTCTTTTTATGAGCTTCAAACTCCCAGCTGGAGTTAGGTAGGATACTGGATTTTTAACAAAATACATATTTTATTTTTGGCTCAAATGGGCTTGCAACGGAATAATGTAAGAAGGTTGGATTTTAGGCTTAATTTTGGGCTTTCAAACGATGGCCTAAAAATTTGAGGATGGAATTAAATAAACCAACATCTCGTGTTTCTACACTTAATGATAGTGATTCGAAAGAAGAAGTTTTCGTTGCTTCTAGGCGAGAGTTTTCCACCCGTGTGACTAGTTATAAAAGTGAGGTGAGTGAGGACGACATAAGTGAGGATGAGCGTGACTTGCAAACTGCATTCAATAAACTTTATGTTGAATCTTTGAAAATAAAGAAAGAAAATTTGAAATTGAAAGCCCATTTGCAAGAGCGTGCCTTAAAAATGATAATGATATTTTAGTTGAAGAACTTAGGGCACGAGAGAAAATTTTGAGAGAGAAGCTTGGATATGTCGAGGGTGAGAGAGATTATCTTCGAGGAGTGATGGAAGCTATGAAAAAGGAGCTTCTTGAGTATGAGGATTCTAGGCGCCTACTTGAATCTAGGATAAGTGAACTTGAGAAAAGTTTGAGAGATTCGAGTAAGGTGAAATTTGATTTGGAGTCTCGGTCCAAAAAGTTAGATAAGATTTTAGGTACTGTCCAATTAAAAAGGATAGAGGTGGGATTTGTTTTGAAAAACATTTTTCACCCATTCCCACATGTGTAAGAGAGCCTCCTAGGATTGTTAAGAAAGAGGCACCAAAGTTTGTTAGGAAAGATCCCCCTAGGAACATCGTGAGAGAACCTCCTAGGATCATTAGGAGAGGACCACCTAGGAAAATTCAAAAAGTGACACATAGGAATTTGAGGAGAGCACCACTTATGAATTCGAGGAGAAGGCCACCTTTAGGTAACACTAACCTCTCTATTTACACTTGCACACATTGCGGTAGGCAAGGCCATCTTAGGCATTTATGTTATAAACTTTTGAATAGACCTATGAAGTTTAAAAACAGAGTCACACTGATTCCTAAAACCCCCTCACCTCGTTACACATCGATTTGGGTTACGAAATCGGATTTAGAGGCTTATGGTCTTTTTGTTCATGACTCGCGGTTACTTGCACGTGATTCACCACATGTTAGGAGCTTTGGTTGATTCCATAGGTTTTTGTCATACACTAGTTGTGCGTCTTGATATACTTTTGCTAGTGTTATGAATCTCTTTGTAGTAGCACACATTGACTTATTTATTAAGTTTGTTATTTAGCTACTATTTTGACACTGTTTTGGATCTGTTAGCTCCTTCCAGGTATTATTTTCTGGAAAATTGTTTCTCTGGGTAGAACTGCTTGATCACGTGGGATTTTTGGGAATTTATGTTTCTCGTTCGAACGAGAAGGCTGATCGTTCGAGTGACAGCATCTGATGTTGTTCTAATGACAAATCACATCGTTTTAGCGACCTGGTTGTATTTGACCATTCCGTTTGCAATACCATGTGTTCATTGGTTACATTATTTGGTATTGTTAGGTTGATTCTGACAGTTTATATGCATCTACTCTTAATATTCATGCTTAATTGATAACACCACATATTTTTGTTTAATCACACCTGCTTTGACTGATGATCCATTTGTGCGATTTCAATTTGCTAGCATAGGATGACTTTTATGTTGTTATAATATGCCTATTGCTAGTTCTACTACTTTTGTCATATACTTTTTGAAAAAATAAAAAGATTTTCGATTTTAAAAATTTTGAAAAATCCAAAAAATGTTTTGTATTTCATTTGCTCCTTATCTGAATGCACACTTAGGATGACCAAGTCACAACTTCATTCCATATCCATGTGACTGTTTGATAGTGTTTTGAGATGATATCTCGTGTCATTCATGTGCTTTACAAAGTTTGGAGTCTTTGAGATGATATAGTGTTTCTCCCTACATGTTTGACTCACTTTGTCCTTTATTGCACACATGGACAGATTTGTTTGACGTTCGTTCTTGTTAAATCACATGTTGGTTACTTGTTTTCATCTCAATTTTGTCTATTAAAACGAACCAAATGCGATAAAACAAGATAATAAAAGGTGTGCATGTTTTTATCGTTTGACGTAAGTTTGTGTGAATTATATAAACGGTGAAGGGCTACAAAAGGTACACATTTATCCTTTGCGATTAAGACTCCGTTTAAATTGGACCTAAAGAATTGAGGAATTTTAATTATCCAGGGTCCAAAGAGATTTAAAAGAGCTCGAAAAATATTGACTGGCAATAAAAGGAAATATATGTCAATAATGGGCCATTAGGTTTAATCACCAATTCTCTAATGTTTTAGAATTTAGATCACCTCTAAAAGAAAATATATATGAGGGAGTTTGGTTGGTAAATTAAAACGGCTTTGTACGTCCTTAAAAATTCTTGAAAAGGCATGAAATCATTTTGGACGTTATTGGTGTAAAAATCATGTTGACTTTGATTTGTTGATTTTGATTTAAGACGATGTCATCTAAATTCAACAATTTTACACCAAAGGACTATTTTTAATATTCATTCGTTAGGAGTACACTCACGCATCTTGCACATATGATATGATTGAGTTGATTTTCCTATCGAATTTATTCACACCCATTCATTCCGTTTCCATGATTTGTTCGTCTTAGTAAAAATTCATGGTGTGTGATTTTTTTCTAATATTTTTTGTTATTTTATAAAAATTTGCAAAATTTAAAACTAGTTTGTTTGATTTGTTTCACGTGTCACCCCATTTTTCAATGACTTAATTTATTCGTTTCCTGTCTATTTCGGACAAATAAAAAGGGGAGAACGAATTATGATATTATGGGGGAGTTTTAAGTATGGGGGAGATTTGATTGTTACTTTAATTTAATATATGTTTCTTAATCATTTCAAACTCGATACGTCACGTGGTTTTTTCTTTGTCTCACGTATGTAGGTACCATTGAAGATTTTTTAATTGCACACCCTAATGAGAAAAGCTTGGAGATTTGAAAAGTTGATTGTTGAAGACATGTTTGAAAATTGTAAAGACTTGTTCATTTTTATCTTTCCATTTTATTTTCCGGGAGGGTAGATTTGTATAGAACATTTTTTTTGATAATTCAAATAGTTTTTATTGTATACCTGCATAGACATAGGGGGGAGATTTGTAAGGACATAGTCTGTCACATTCAGTATGTCTTATACCACTACAAGTTTGTCGAGGAATTGAAAAGCGCAAATCTACATAGACGATCCGAATTTCAAGTCATCTTCAATAATCATACCCAACAAGGATGACTTTGGTCAAGTTCCATTTACAATTTGCATAAAAAGTGTTGGGACATTTTTATGAAATAAAAACTAGTTTTTAATTGTTTTTAAATGATTTTGAATCATAAAACATTTTGGATAAACACTCCTGATCCCGTAAACAGTTTTGTTTTTAAAGGATTCCAAGGTTTTAATATTTTAAAGTTATTTAAGGGGGATCAGTGACTGCCGTTCAATACTTTCTTTTATTTGTTTTTGGGTTTTTTATGAAAAATAAAGTACGTGAAATATACTAATGAAAGTGTAGATGTTAATATGGATGAACTAGAATGAAACTAGATTATGAATCTAAGGTAACTTATATAAAATAATAAATTAAAAGAGAGGGAGAAAGAATTGCACCTTTCTTGGAACTTGAACTTGGATCTTGGATGAACTCCTTTGAATGTTGATGAGAGAGAAGGAAATTTGCCAAATTAGGTGTGAAAAGGATGGGAATTAAGGCTTGAATGAGATTTCTCATATAGAACTTCATTGACTTCGAGAGAATGTTGCTGAGATCACTGATGCTGATGGATTTTTGATCTCTCTAGCAACAAGGTCATGTCCCTTATTTATAGGGTCAGGGGGTGCCGATCGACAGTCCACCCTTGACATTGTGCCGATAGGCAGGGTTCAGGACCTGTCAATTGGCAGTCTCGTGCGAACTTTTTTGGAAAAATAACTATAGAGAATAAACCCTTGATCCGAATTATGCACGGGGAATACCTTTAGAAAGGTATTTTACAGGCCTTCGAGAGTCCTTTGGACTGATCCCGGGTTCAGGAGTTTACTTTAGGTCAAATATAGCTCGAAAGCGCATATCAATCCTTTGGATAGGAGATCGTCGGACGCAAACGGATCGTTCGTCTGTATGGCAAGTCAGAATTGGGCACAGGGTGGATCGTTGGAAAGGTTAGGATATGTACTTCAAATTCAAAAGAGTTTCACTCGGTTTGGAAATTTGATCATAGTCAACCAGAGACCGAAAGCTCCCGATGACCTCTTGGAGTAAAAGGAATCGTTTGTCTGTACCGTAGGTCAGAATCGTGCATGGGGTAGATTTTTAGAAAGTGTATTCAATTCCCTTAAGATATTCATTCAGTCTCATTAGAGATGAAGAGTTGACTGGTCAAACAAAGTCTGGGAGCGCCCGGTGACCTTCAAATCGATTTTTGGGGGAAAACTGATCGTTCGTCCGAACGGTTATGCTGTTTCGTGTATGGGGAAAAATCGTTAAAAAGGGGTTTTAGTGCACTTCAAATATTCAAAGATCTTTCACTCTGATGGTGGAGTTGATTGGGGTCAATTGGGGCTCGGGAGAGCCCAATGGTCTCTAGATCGATACTCGGAGTGCAACCTAGATTTGCGGTGAAAGGGGGAAGTGTTAGGAGTCTAATGAGAGACTTAAGGGATCCTAGAATGTGGTGTCTATAGATCCCCTCGATGGGTGAGCTTGGAACAAGTTATGGCCATCGAATAGACACCACATAATGGAAGGAGGTCAGTTCTGCAGACCTAAGGGATGTGGATGAACGATTCAGAGGGTCGAGGTCAATTCTGACCTAAAAGAGGTGACGACCAAGGGCTAAGGCCAATTATGACCTAAAAGAGGTGATGAATGAGGACCGAGGTCAATTATGACCTAACTAAGGTGACGATCCAAGACCAAGGTCAATTCAGACCTAAGAGAGGTGACGATCGAGGACCGAGGTCAATTCTGACCTAACTAAGGTGACGATCCAAGATCGAGGTCAATTCAGACCTAAAAGCGGTGACGATCGAGGACTTAAATTAATTCTGACCTAACTAAGCTGACGATCCAAGACCGAGGTCAATTATGACCTAAGAGAGGTGACGATCGAGGATCGAGGTCAATTATGACCTAACTAAGGTGACGATCCAAGATCGAGGTCAATTTTGACCTAAGAGAGGTGAAGAACGAGGATCGAGGTCAATTCTAACCTAACTAAGGTGACGATCCAAGACCGAGGTCAATTCTAACCTAAAAGAGATGATGATCGAGGGTCGAGGTCAATTCTGACCTAAAAGAGGTGACGAGCAAGGGTTGAGGATAATTCTGACCTAAGAGAGGTGACGACCAAGGATCGAGGTCAATTCTTACCTAACTAAGGTGACGATCCAAGATTGAGGCCAATTCTGACCTAAAAGAGGTGACAATAGAGGATCGAGGTCAATTCTGACCTAACTAAGGTGACGATCCAAGACTGAGGTCAATTATGACCTAAGAGAGTCGACGACCGAGTAAGGAGGCTAATTCTTACCTAATAGAGGTGACGATCGAGGACCGAGGTCAATTCTCACCTAACTAAGGTGCCGATCCAAGATTGAGGTCAATACTGACCTAAGAGAGGTGACGACCGAGGATCGAGGTCAATTCTTACCTAACTAAGGTGACAATCCAAGAACGAGGCCAATTCTGACCTAAGAGAGGTGTACTTTCCTTCAAGAAATTCGGGGGTTACGATGGGGATAAAGATTGGATTCTAGGTTCCGCTGGGGAATAGTGAATGAGCTGGGGAAAATTTAGAGCCTCCCTTGGAGACATTGTTGGGGAGAATGATTCTCTAGAATTTCGCAAGGAAAAAAGGTGCTAAAATGTATTTGGAATTTTTTGGGAATTATTTGGTATTTTTTCGGAATTTTTGTACGAAATTTTAAGGGGTGTGCCGACCGACATGGGTGTGGGTGTGCCAATCGGCATTAGCACAGACTTTTGGGGTTCCTCGAGCAGGTGAAAGTATTAGTGCCGATTGATGGGTGGAGAGGACTGTCGATCGGCATGACCCTTAGCCTCCTATAAAAAGGGGGGTTAGTTCTCCTCATTTTACACAACCTTCCGACTTCTTTTCTTCTGCCATAAACCTCTGCAAATTGTCCTATTATTCGAAATGGCTGACTTCTCAAGTAGTGCGATGCATATGGCGTGGCTTAATATCAATGACTGGGCGGGGTTGGAGTGGAGGGCTAGGGTACCCCTCGCATTGGGTAGCAAAAACTCCTTCGAATCGTTTGAGCCTATGACGGATGATCAGAATCTTCTGTGCAAGCCTTCATGTCATCTCTCTTCAAGGGTGGAGAACCCTGGTGGCTATGTAAGTATTTCATGACTCTTGGTATTCCTTTCTTCTTTTCTTGACGAGATTGCTTTATTTCCTGAATCTGATAAGGATTTTATTCATTTCTTAACAATCTGACGTCTCCATGTTGACTATTCATGCTCGCGGTACGACGAGGCTTAAGGATGTTCGGGAGAATCTTCCTGTTGTGGTGCTCTAGATGGTATCCTTTGTGATTTTTATGAGGCTAGCATCGGCACTGGATGAGACGCCCCGCTCCACTGCGATTCTATGTGCTTTGGGAGAGAGGTTGTGGGACACTACCCACACCTTCCATGTTGGCTTCAAGGAGATAACGATGACTCCTATTGACATTTAGCAACTGCTGGGGCTAGACTATGAAGGTGCTTATATTGAGGTGGATAGGATGCTGCAGGTGACGCCGGAGGCGGTGACTGCGGCTCTTGGTGATGTGGAGAGGGTGGATTCTGGAGATTCCATCTGCCTGTCTTCTTTGAGGGAGCTTTTGCTGAGGAGGAGGATTAATGAGAATGACGGGTAACAAGTGCGTCAAATGGCCTGTATATTTATCTTACTAGTATTGGAAGGTTTTCTGGTGGCGAAGAGTGACGACGCCATCCATTTATAGTTTCTGCCATTTCTGAGGATGTTTTCGAACATCTTCCTTTATGATTGGGGGAGCTTGACTTTGGAAACCTTTACTATTCTTTGGATGTATTCAGTCAAAGCTGCCGGCCGACTTTTACTGGGGCCACGTATCTTCTGGAGGTATTCTTTATTTTGCACATTTTCCTTTCATGCATTTCCTTTTGTTTTCTTGAATGCTGATCTTTGTCCTTTGCAGACGCAGTTCTACGAGGTGATTGGGTTAAACACCCAACTGATTTCTCTAAAGGATGACTCCGTTGGGGACTTTTATCGGATGTTCTGATGGCAGAGGTACAATCGACAGTCGAAGAAGAATCTTTCTCTAGAGTGTTCTTTTCCTTTGAATGTCCTAACGAGCGAGCAGGTAAGCATTCTTTTGTCCTTGAGAGTGTTCTTTTCCTTTGATGCGATCTTATTAATACTGATCCTTCACTTTTTCTGGGGATTTGTAGGTGACTTTTTATCCCTGGGGGACGGCTATTCAGAACATCGGGGTGACTGGGGGATATGCGCAGATGCGACACTTGCTGGCGCATGAGTTCAACCACTCTTGGTATCTTAGGGAGAGGGTAGTCCATCAGATTGTGGAGGATGAGGTTGCGGTGCCGCCGGTGAGGCCCCCTATGTTCATGAGACATGTGCGGTAGATGTCTGATGATGCTCGGGTGACTGCGATGATGGGAGAGACATAATCCTTATATACTGACATAGCGGTGATGTATCGTTACGAGTTGGCTGATGCCCCTAGTATTTATGGTATGATGCCTCTCCTTAGAGTGGGCTCGATTCGGCATGTGGGTTCTTCTCATAGCGTAGGTGGTGCGGCTACGTCAGCGGCGACGGCGATGACTTCAGGGCCTTCTTTCGTGCAGCTACATTCCCCTAGTTACAACCTTCGACGAGCTGATAGGGTATCCATGCATTTGCAGCATCGCCCTCATGCTATGGACACGGAGGAGTTGGGTCTGACTGAGGAGGTCCTTCAGCCTGCGGTACGTCTTTCTTTATTTCCTTGATTTTTTTCTCTCTCCTCATGCTTGACTGATTTGATATTTTATATCCTTCCTTACATCATATCAGTGTTTTGACCACTTGGTTGAAGGACATCAGGGACTGGATATCCTCGGTGACTGCTCACATTTGTGAGGCATTCCGATTCCTTCTTTCTTGGTGTCGTCTGCCTCATTTGGGGAAGGATCGAGCTCTGGTAGTGGGGGCACATCATCTCACCGCAGGGGGAAAAGGGCACGCCCTAGGGATGGGGGATCCAATAGAGAGAGAAGAGAGAGAGAGAGAGAGAGAGAGAGAGAGAGAAATTGGGTTCGGTTGAGTCCCGTTATTTCTTCAGTTTTTTCCTACAAAATGTTAATGTAACACAGCAAAATATATGCAAATGAAGAATGGAATTTTTTGTTAATTTTCTTGTTTAGTGATTAATGCACGTGCTCTTTTTACTTTGCCGCTGAGGCCTTAAAAGTGATTTTATTTAAATGAGATTAGTAAAAGCATAATTATAAAGGAAATTCAAAATTTCCTTAAGATAAAAATTATTTTTGTTGAGTTTTTTGATTTTGGCAAAAGAGGAAAAAGGGAAGTTTCCCAAAATAGAGGGTTGCTGATCGGCATGACCCATGTCCTGTCTATCGGCATGTCAGTCCAGTCTAATCAATCCAAGGCTTTGATTGCACTTTCTTCAATTGCTTGGTACTTGGTAGGGCTAGTTTCACTCCGATTTCCACAGGGTTCCTTGTATTGTCTTGGGCATTCCCAAGTATAAAAGGGGGTGTGGATGGGGATTTCCTCCTCACACCTTCACCTTCTTTTTTTCCACATTCTTACTTGCTTAATATCTCTTAGTATTGCAATATGTCTCTCCGTGGTAGCATCGAGTTTGTTATCTACCTCGAAGCCTTGGAAGAAATGTGTTCTTATAATGTTGGTTATGACGCCTTTCACATGCGGCGAGTCTCTTTATGGCGCAACCGGCCCATTGAGTGGAACATGTTGATGGAGGCTATTGAGTTTTGGTATCCTGAGGATCATGTCTTCCATTTCGGGTTACATGAGATTTGTCCTACCTACGAGGAATTTTTTTCCATGCTGGGGATAAATCTCAGCGTTGCCCCGGTGTTGCCCGAGTTTTCTCGTTCTCCTAGGGAATTATTGGCCGGCCTTCTTCATATTTCGCCTTCGGTGGCCAGGTTCGTGCATTCACAGGGCATGGGTGATGCTGAATATGTCGGGCCGTCATCCTAGGCATTGTTTCAAAAGTTTTGTTGGTGACCGGAGAGACGCTAGTGGACCCCCAACTGGCTGCTATTATTTCTTGGATGTCGTACCATTGCAATCCTGCGACGATGATACTGGTGGAGATATTTAATGACATGGATGCCTGACGAGAGGGTCGTTCTGACTTTCTGAGGGGTAGACCTTTGATGTTGTTTATGTGGCTGTCGGAGAGGTTTTGTATGGCGGTCCCACCTGAGTATCCCTAGCCGGCGATTCCAAACTTCTTCTCGTGCTATTTCATTAGTGTGGGCATTGACATTGAGAGTTGGGGGAACTGGTTTATAGAGCATGGGGGGTGAGGCCTATGGTGGTCCGTGCCTTGGTGGGGGGAGCTGTTGCCCATTCTGGAGCTTGGAGATTACCAGTACGTCATAATGGTTGGCCTTAGGCATACCTCTTTTTACTTTCCCTGGCGGCTACTGCGCCAATATGGTTGGCAGCAAATTGTGCCAATCGCAGGCACCAAACTTCTTTCCTGTAGAAGAGCTGACAGAGCGTATGCGCATGCGGCTTGGTTCCCTATGGGAGAATCTTCGTCCGTCGACCCATCCTTCTAAGTCTACTTGGC
The DNA here is from genome assembly GCA_949130495.1 of Sambucus nigra. Classification (NCBI taxonomy): domain Eukaryota; kingdom Viridiplantae; phylum Streptophyta; class Magnoliopsida; order Dipsacales; family Adoxaceae; genus Sambucus; species Sambucus nigra. The sequence goes on along the minus strand of OX422219.1, from coordinate 343,616,707 downwards.
GAGTCTGGCATGTCTCTGGGGACTACATGGAGTGGTTGTGGAAGAAGGTAGTATCCAGGATAATGGTTATGGAGATGGGTTAAAGGTGGTTTGCCATATCTGACACCATGGAGGGGGCGTTGTGGTCTACCCCAAGATAGTTCGGGCTTATCGCTCCATGGAGCGTCTGCGATACTCCATTCATGTAAGGGAGGCTTAGGGAGTCCAAGATGCAGGTGATGATGGTGCTGGTTCCTCGGGCAGCTATGGGTAGGGTTTTGTGAAACTTTTTGTGTTGTTTTTGTGTTTTCTGGGAATAATTGGAATGATTTTTAGGGGTAGCGGGTCTTGTTATTATCTGGTTTTTTGGCTAGGGAATTCGTTTGACTCTTTACGCCAATGTAATCGTACGAAAAATTTCAGATAATGAAATAAATAAGTTTTTAATCATCTAGTTATGCCCTTTAATGAATTTTTTCATTTTGAATTATCAATACCAATCGCTAAGGCATACATAATCCTTTTGTTCATGTATATGTTAAAAATGAACTGTCATTCTTGGGGACAAGAAAAGAATAGCATTTTGAGAAAAAGAAGGGGGTCGGGCTCATATGAAGAGAATGAGCTACCTACATACCTCTGAGGGTTTTGAAAAATTTTGAAATTCATTTAAAAAAATAGTTTTAGAGGATCATGCCCATGTAGTTCTAGGTAGGGGAAATGAAGATTTTTTTTAGAATAAAAGGGAGATGAGAAAAGTCGTAGCGCACCAAGATATTGGACTAGGGGTAGAATTTCTTGAGACGGTCCAGGTTGACTGGGCGCGCCATTTCCTCCCCGTCGAGGTCGGTGAGCACAACGGCGCCACCCAACAGGATCTTCTACACAATGTAGGGGTCGCTCCAATTAGGCTTAAATTTCCCTCCGAGGTCCCAAATGGGCTCTGCTATTTCCTTGAGGGCTAATTCCCCCTCTCAAACACCGCGGTCCTTAACTCTCTTATTGAATGATCGCGCTATACGGCGATGGTATCCTTTTATGTGATATATAGATTTTAATCTTTTCTCGTCTAGGAGGGTCAGCTCGTCAAGACAACTTTGGTACCAGTCTTCTTGGCTGACCTTGCTTTCAAATATGATGCGCAACGAGGGTATTTTTATCTCCATGGGTAGGACTGCTTCCATACCGTAGACTAGAGAGTAAGGGGTAGCCCTAGTAGAGGTTCAAACTGAAGTGAGGTATCCCCAGAGGGCGTAAGGAATCCTGTCATCCCAATCTCGATAACTCTCGGTCATTTTGCTGATAATGGCTTTGAGATTTTTATTGGCTGCTTCAACCACTCCGTTGATTTGAGGCTGGTATGGAGAGGATTTATGTCTTTGAATCCCTTACTCGTCGACCACTTCCGTAACCTTTGCCTCAAAATTTAACCCATTGTCTGATACCTGCTTGTGTGGGACCCCATATCGGCAAATGATGTTTTTCTTGATGAATTTGGCCACTTTCTTAGCATTCAAAACTTCGTATGACTCGTCTTTGACCCATTTAGTGAAGTTGTCAATGGCGACTAGGATGAACTCATGCCCATTGGATGCCTTAGGTGTAACTTTCCCTATGATGCCGATGCCCCATGTGGAAAACGTCTAGGGAGAAGTCATGTTGTACAGTTCTCGCAGAGGCAGATGTTGTAAGTTGGAGAACTGTTGGCATTTGAGACATCTTTGCATGTAGGCTATGCAATCCTATACCATAGTATCCCTATCGGATGATCTTTTGGGCGAGAATATGGCCATTCAGGTTCGTATTCCCCGCTAGGGGTTTTCTTGCATCATTTCCTCAATGACAATCCCTGCGATGCATTATAAATGGGTTCCATCGAAGTTTCTCTTAAATAGTTCTTTATCACAGATAATGTACTGGGCGGACAGTCTACGGAGAGTTGCTCGATGTTTCTTGTTGGTTCCTTGGGGATACCTACCGTGTTTGAGGAGGAGCTAAATATCATAGTACCTGCAGTCGGATATTTCGAATTCTTCCTCTGTGCAGAGCTCGATATAGTAGCAGTGGGTTGGTTTATCTTGTTTTTGGATATGAAAGGAAGCCATGGTTATTCCGTCGGGCATGTCAATCATGGAGGCTAAGGTGGTAAGGGCGTCAGCCAGGTTGTTCTTTGCTCGGGGCAGGTAGTGAAACGTGATTTCTTAGAATTAGGAAGCCAGTTCTTCAAGGTGGGCATGAAAGGGTAAGATTTTCTCATCCTTGACTTTCCATTTCCTGAGTACTTGACTGATGATGAGGGTTGAAACCCCGTAGACATCGAGTTATCGAATTCCTTTCTTGAGGGAAACTTTGAGGCATATTATGCACGCCTCATATTCAGTCATGTTGTTAGTGCAGGAGAAATCCAATTTGATGGAAATAGGAGTGTGGGAGTCATCAGGGTCAATTAGGAGAATCCCAATGCCATACCCCTTTTTGTTGGCAGCGCCATCAAAGAACATTTACCATCAAAGATCTTTGTGGGAGGCACAAAGGATATTCTCATCTGGGAAATTAGAAATCCAGACATCGGCCTCTTCCATAGGGTAGTTAGTAAGGTTGTCATAGATGGCTCTTCCTTTCATGGCTTTCTGTATGACATAGGTGATATCAAACTCCACTAGAAGCATCAACCAATGGGCCATTCGACTGGATAGGGAGGGATTCTCGAGTAGGTATTTGATAGGATCCATTCTGGATACGAGTCTGATGGTGACGACGATCATGTAGTGTCGTAACTTTTGGGTAACCCAGACAAGAGAGACACATGTTTTTTCCGAGGCGATGTAGTTAACTTCGTAATTGATTAATTTCTAACTAGAATAGTATATGTCTTTCTCCTTGTGGGCTTCTTTAAGGTACTGGGCTAGCAGAGCCCTAGCTGCAGGATCGGTCACGGTTAGGTATAGGAGTACGGGAAGACCAGGCTGTGGTGGCATGAGCACTGGAGGTCGGGTTAGGTATTGCTTAACTCGATCGAAGGCTTTTTGGTAAGCTTCATTCTAGACCTTGGTTTAATCCTTTCGAAGGAGTTTGAAGATGGGTTCACAAATATAAGTTAATTGGCTGATGAATCGACTGATGTACTATAATTTCCTAAGGAATCCTCGGACTTCTTTCTCTATTCGGGGAGGTGGTATCTCAAGTATGGATTTCAGTTTAGCAGGATCTTCTTCTATCCCCTTCTCATTGACCATAAATCCCAATATTTTCCCTTTGTTGACGCTGAAGATACATTTTTGTGGGTTAAGACGCATTTGATACTTTCGCAATCGTTCAAAGAATTTTCAGAGAGCGGGAACATGACCTTATACAGTCTTGGACTTGATGATCATTTCATCTACATAGACCTTGACTTCCTTGTGTATCAGGTCATGTAGAATGGTTATGGAAGCCCTTTGGTAGGTAGCCCCTACATTTTTTAGACCAAATGGCATGACTGTATAGCAAAAGGTTCCCTAAGGGGTGATGAATGTTGTTTTCTCTTGATGATTAGGGTGCATCTTGATCTGGTTATATCCAGTAAATCCATAAATGAACGACTAAAGAGCGTGACTGGCTGTGTTGTCCATGATCATATCGACGTTGGGTAGCGAGAAATCATCCTTCGGAGAGGCTTTGTTCAAGTCTTGATAGTCGACACACATGGGGACCTTTCCTCCTAATTTCGACACATGTAGGATATTGGCTAGACATGTGGGATATTAAATTACACGAATGAAGCCCACGTTCAGTTGCTTGTCTACTTCTTCTTTTACTTTGAGTGACAATTCGATGCGGAGCTTTCGCAGCTTCTGTTTGACTGGTTTACATTTCAGGAGCGTCGGAATCTCATGTTGTGGTATTTCAGGGTTAATGTCGAGCATATCATCGTAGGACCAGTCGAAGACATTCACGAACTATTTTAGTAGCTCTTTGAGTTACGTGCGCTCGTGCTCATTAAGGGTACCCCTTATCCTAATCTCACGCATTTGGTTACTAGAACTGAGATTAATAACAACAGTTTCATCTTCCTTAACTTGAACGCTGTTATGTTACTTATTATTAACCTTATTTAAATCAGTTAATAATTATTCATTTATAAAGTCATCATCATCAGGAGTTTTATTAGGATCAACACAATTAATGTCAGGCACAGCAAGATACTCAAAATCTTCATTTATTTCATTGATAGAAAAAATAGCATTGAGAACCTCATCAAAGGAAGTATCGATTGCATCAGAGTGAGAGGAAACAACTAAATGGGAAAGGGGATAGACATTAGTGTTAGGTTAAATATCAACAGGTGGAACAGGTGCAGCATGCCAGTTGAGAAGAGGTGTATCAGCATCTTTAATGAGGTAGGATGGATTGGATGATGTAGTCCCTGAGTGGATCATGCAGAGTTCCAGTCCCAATATCTGTAAGTTGAAAGAGTCCTTAGAATCGTTGTCCTCAGAATCCTCGACATCAGTTATGGTTTCCTCAGTGAGTGATTGCACACAGTGTTTGGAACTTTTAGCTCACGGGTAGCTGTCTTGAAAAAAGATCTCCATTCCTAGTTTCATTATTTTGTCTATAAGGTCATACCAAGGTTCAGGGAAGTCGCAGAAGGGGAAATCTTCACCCTCTTTGATGAATCTTCCATTTAGGTAATATCCTAAGATTCGAACTATTTCTTCAGTCGAGGCTGATGGATCAATTTGATTTCTTCTTTTGATGGTTGATAACCCAAGCCACAGGGAGGGAAGGCATCCTTTAACATAATAAGTTCAATTATCCCTTGTTTCCTTTGCCCTAGCCCCAGTCTGGGCATGAAGTGCATATTCTTGAACATTTATATTATATTGACATTTCCATGAGGATTATATTCTAGACAAACCCTATCTTTGAAGTCGTCCCCTGCTTGAAGTAGGAGTGGTTCGACCTGGAAGCCTGATAGCAGCATATCGTTCACCCCGTGTTATATCTTGAGTACCAGATTACTGGTGCTTGCATTCTTGATATTGTCACTGCCTCCTAAGATGGTGATAACTTGTCTATTGGTAAAGAATTTCAATTTCTGATGAAGGGAAGAAGATAGACCTTTGATGTTGTAGAGCCATGGTCATTCGAGTAGCAGGTTGAAACATGATGGGATATCGATGACTTGGAATTCAACAACAAGATTTATAGGGCTAGCCCGTATTGCAAGCTTGATAGATCCCATTACTTCTCGGCGGATGTTGTCGTAGGCATGCATGATATCAGAGGTTAGAGAAAGGTCTCTCACTTTCAGTCCCAAACAATTTAGGGTTCTTAACGGGTAAACATTCAGAGTTGATCCGTTGTCGACAAGTGAGAGGGGGATAATTTTCCCCATGACTTCGACAGAGATATTGAGAACATGATTATGGTTGGGACCATTCTTAGGGATTTCCTCTTTAGGAAAATGAGAGCATTCGAGTAGAGGTCAAGGATCCAACTAGGTTCACTACTTCTTCTGATGTGGTTGAGGGAGGAACTGTGGGTCCTGTAAGTAGCTTGATTAGGGAATTTTAGTTCAGTTGGGAAGCCATGAAAAGTCCCCATAGAGTGATGTTAGCTTGAGTTTTCTTCAGTTGATCAAGGACCTTGATTTCTTCAAGTGTCATTCCTGGCATAGGGATATTCTTAACACTTTTCCCTTTATCGCTTTGTAAGCTCGGATTCTGGTAATGTCTCCCCGACCTAGTCATGTGGTTCACGGAAGAGGGAAAAAATAGAAACCTATTTCTTCATCGATGTCGGGTTACTTAGCTACCTAGTTGATCTCCCCTAGTAGCTCCTCGAATGATATCATTCTGCATAGGTTGGCTATCAGACTAGTCTTTCTAGAATCTGGCTCTTCATCTGAGTCTTCAAAATCATCCCCCCATCCGGTGGCAATGATATTGTCTTTCCATGCAAAGTCTATACACTCTACCACTTCTATGGCCTTTTCGTATAATTCCTCCCATTCGATGGATAAATGCAAGACAGGGGGAACCAGTTGCCCTTGTAATTTCAAAGCGTCGAGCAGCTCAGATATGCTACAAATATCACCAGTTTATTGAAACAAATCTACCATGATCTGGACTAAGTCATCTAGACTGACTTCGTCGGTTGGCACTACCCAGTTGTCTAATTCTCTGGCCCATTTTTGAGTTTTTATGAATAACCCACTAAATCTCTGACAGCCGATGGTCATCTGGGAGGGCAATTTCAGCCCGAACTCTAGGAGTTGGTTCAACACATCTGATAATTCCATGTCTTTACCTCCAGAACGGGTGCGGACAACGATGCAGGCTTTGGTGAGGAGTGATAAGGTTTGATTGGAAAGGTTGGTAGGGTGTAAGAGGAAATATGGGCATATTTGGAGAGGTTTAAGAGAGTATACGTGTATGACTGGTGATTTACTTGGTATGATTTCGGTAGATGGGTCGAGTTCTGAGTCTTATTCTAGAAAGATGGCATTTGTATGACTTGGGAGTGGATTATGGGTAATGTTTGGTTTAGGATTAGCTGGTGGGGCGATGTCAATCAGGCTTTGGATTATGTTTCGGAGATGGAAATATTGGTCGGTGGTATATCTAGCAGTTTGGTGATAGTCACAATAGGCATCAGGTTTGAAATTCTTTGGAAGCGGGTTTGGTAATGGACGAGGGTCCAAGTGTTTGATCAAGTTTTGGTTCAAGAGAGCCTGTAGACTTTAGAGAGAGGAGCGTGAAGCTTGGTATATTCTTTTTAGACTGGGTTTGGGCAACTTTCTAGTGCCTATGAAGTGGTAGGCTGAGAGATATTGTTGATAGTAGAGGTTGCGGTGCTAGCAGGCTTTTAGAACTTTTTAGGAGAAAACTTTCCTATTTTTTTTTCGGTTTAACTTTTGTCTTGGCAAGACCTTCTTCGATTTCTACTCCTGCTTCTCAGAAGGCTTGAAAGTGAGGGTAATACTGTCCTCCCATGGTTACTCGGACATGGGGTAAAAAGTTCTTCTTCAAAATGCTGACTTGTTCTTCTTCAGAAGGCCGATTGGTTATGGTAGCTGCTTTTTCTCTCCATCTTGCTATAAAGTTGTTGACTTATTCCCCAGGATTGTTCTTAAGTAGCTCTAAGTCATGGAGGGTGATCTCTAGATCCTTGTTATACTTGTACTGTGACATGAACTCATGGGCAACATCTTGCTAACTGTAGATTCTGGATTCTTCAAGGGATATGAATCAATGGAGGGCGCTATACTTTAAAGTCTACTGGAAAATTTGAGACATTATATCTTCGAAAGCCCCTAGGAGTGTCATGGCTCGGTGATAACTACGGAGATGAACGATCGGGGGTCCACTACCTTCAAACTTCTCGATATTGGGCATCTTGAATTTTTTTGGTAACCTGGCTTTAGGATAGGGAGACATGTGGGTGTAATCCATGTAGTTCCCAGAGATTCTGGCTTGGTCAAATTTCTTAGTTAGCATCTTAAGGTCTTCCTTGACCTTGTTCAGTTCTTCCTCTTTTGGATCAACAATTACAGGTAAATTAACCCTAGTCTGAGCAAGGTTTGGCATAGGAAGCTGGGCTGGTGGCGGCCCATTAGCAGGGGGAGCCTGTGGGGCATGATGGTATTCTTCAGGAACCCAGATAGGCTCGGGTGCAGGTGAACCCATGGCGCAAGGGAAAATGACCTCAGGATCCTCGGGGATAGGGACACAGTTTCTTTGCAGCTCATGAACTTCGATTTGGAGGTTGTTAATTTTGGCGGTGAGCTGAACCAGAATCGTCAACAAATCCGGTTCTACATTCGGTACTTGATATGCGTTCTCCATGGAAGGCGGGTGAGTCTCAAACTCGGAGGAAGTAAAGGGACTAATATAACTTCGGGGTGGTTTGACTGAAGACCGAAGTCAATAAGGAGCCAGACCAAGGGTATGTGATCGACCTGAGAAAGAATGGAATTTATTTTTTTGAAAAAGAAAAAGGGAGACTTTTATTTTTAGAAAAGGAGGAAGATATATTTTTTTTTATTTTTTTTACATAAAAAAAGATGAGAATGAAAATGTTTTTGCCGTTTTTAATAAAAAGTGGAAAAATGTTTTTGGAAGCTTTTTGGGTAAAAGAAAGGGGAAGAGACTAGAGCTAGGTCTCAGCATGATTATTATGTTTATTAGGTTCCTACTTGTATTAAATTCTCCTAAATGCAAACAGAAATGCCAGACGGGACCCGAGCTTGGAAAAGTTAGGTTCGCAACATATATAAAGCTATGGTTGGACTAGTAACCAAGCTCATGGGTAGGGTCCCATTTTAAAATTGCACAAAAATTTGGGCAGCAAGCTGACCCGGAATTTCGAAAGAGTTTCGGGTCGAAACTGACAATCTAACATGTGTGTCCTAGGCTTGACACCTATATGAGGGTATGAAGTTTGGTTGGGTGAATTGGAAAGGGTTACCCCCTTTGGCGTGACTTTCACAATATATGTCTTTCTTTGAGGGCAATCGGTACATGTGGACACGCCATTTGATATACCTGAGTGTACGTGAATTGCCTCATTATATACCTCGTGGGGTGGCATGTGTGAGAGAGAATTCGATTTACTCGACATATGTGAACGAGTTCCCTGTGATATACCTCCCGTCATGACTTCGGTCAAGCGATACGATGTGGGGGAATCGTTCGATATACATCGAAGGTACTTGGCCAATAGAAGGTGAGAGTCATATCACTTAGGCTAACTGCGCCCTGCTGAACCAGTTGCCATCACGAAGTGGCTCTCCAGTTACGGGACAAAATTTTTGTCAATAACAATGCCCTTTGGTGATGTCATGTGAATCATGCATGATTCTCTTATTAGTATTCTATGCTGAGAGTATCTTTCTTAATCATGCCAAACATGGAGCAAAGTACAAGTACCAAAAGTATACTAAGCATGGATAAGTGATGTGTGACTATCTACACGTGAGTGTATGATAAGTGAGCATGGAGAATCTTCTACAAGTGTGTGAATATCAGCATAAGCATGAGGTACACATGAATAAAATGGGAACATACAAGAAAATAAAACACCCATGTGAATAGAGTCTATCCCTCTTTGATATTCCCAAGTATAACCTCGGCCCAGAGATACCTACCTCGGCCAAGATGATGGCCGAGACATTGATCGACCCTGAGGGGCAGGGGCCCACGATATCATCCCTCGGCCAGACCTACCTCAGCCCAGGCCGACACTACCCTATACGCGTCCATCAACCCTACGTCTGGAATATCAACCTCGGCTAGTAGTAGGCCGAGGTGACAAGGAGCCCTAATCTTCATGGAACTAATCCTACCTCGGCCTTGCCGAGGTGACGAGAAGCTTTAATCAGAATGTATATGCCCAACCTCGGCTAGGGCGGACCTAGCATAATGTCTCGGCTGAGATCAGGCCGAGACTCCTCATGACATTACCCGGATTGAACGGACCAAGCCTTTACAGCTCGGCCTCTCCCAGGCCGAGGTCATTCACCAACATGACTGCCGAGTATCTGTTGACATTTGGATAAGGATACCTGGGCACAAATCAGTTGTAACAAGATTATTCTCCACATGGGGGAGAATATTTCATCATCATTGCTTACATGTGACAGTGAAAGATGGCATTCCCACATTGGTGAGGATACCACACACATGCTCATTGCATGCATGGGGGGTACAGTGCGCCCCCTAGGCACTATATATAGGGATCATCCCCTACCTTGCAAAAGGATCCTGCTATTGAAACCCTAGCTAAAACTCTGTCTAAAGATACAGTAGAGAGAGAGAGAGCTTGAGTGAATTGTACCCATGGCCATTAGTGCCTTTGTTCAGTGATACTATTCACACACTCATAGTGGACGTAGGCCAGATTGGCTGAACCACTCATATTCCGGTGTTGATTCCTCATATCCTCACCTCCTCTTATCTCTATATATAGCTGTGCCACAATTGTTATACTTATATTGAGCTTGGAAACATCAGACCTGGTGGTGCTAATTCTTAGCATCATCATTTTGGCGCCGTCTGTGGGAATCGAGAGGCTATCTCTTCCTCTTTTTCTGCTTTACCTCACCGGAGACTCTGGTGGTGAACCAGGAACCACCCCTTGTGTGGAGCTATTTCACCATTGAAAGAGGTCCTTTAAGGTATTAAGCTCACTTGCTGTTCAAGCTCTTTATTATTAACACATGGCACCAGAACTACCACCGCCGCCCGGAGGCGGAGGGGCTAGCTCCAGTCAGGCTCCTCCCCAGTCCGAAATAGCGGAGGTGGAAGTAGCTTTGAAATCTTTAGCTGCAACACAACAAGCCATGAAGGAGCAATTTGCCCAGCTCAGCCAAACCATAATGATGAGGCCACCTGGAGTCTCCCCGGACATGATAACTTCGGCGGCAGTTCAACCCCATCTTGATTCCAGGGGACCACCCCAGGCGCCCATGAAGGACCAACCTGCACCCCAGCGGAGGAGGGACGTTGCTGACCCTAGGCGCTTGCGCCTGGGGAGGCAGGGAAACCCTTGCCCAGAGGACAGGTATGACGACCTAGAAGCTGAAGAGGCCCCGGAAGACTGCTGGGAGCCGTATGAGGTGTCAGATAACACCGTACGACCCCTTAGGCAGAGCCAAGGATGTGTCGGTCGAAGAAGAGACGAGGCCCAACAAAGAGGGTCGGCCTTTGATAGGCAGAGTCAAGGATGTGTCGGCCGGGGAAGAGATGAGGCCCAACAGAGAGGATCTGCCTTTAACAGGTTGAGCAGAGGGTCGGCCTTTGAGAGGTTGGGCCCAGTCAATGACCTGAGGCAGAGGCTATCGAGGTCAAGAAGCGCGGCAGGCTCTCAAAGAGGGAATAGGCAGGATCGGCCAGATCAAGGCCGACCCTTGGAGAGAAGAGCCAGGGAGCAGGAAGAGGTCAATAGTCAGCGTGTCGTGGCTGGGGAACCCTCTGTCCATCGTAGGGAGGTGGCAGGGGATAACCTCGGCCTAGCTGAAGAGAGGAGACCCTGGAATGACTCAATCTAACGTCTCGAGGAGAAGATAGGGGACCTCATAAAGAGAAGGGACCCATTACAGAGGGGCTACTCGGAGGGCTCCCCGTTTATAGCTAGGATAGTGGGGTTCCCAACCCCAGCTAAGTTCAAGCCTCCTACAGTGACACCTAAGTATGATGGCAGCACTAACCCAGTGCACCATATCGATATGTATCAATCGGCGGCAGATATTTACTCAATACCCGATGAGATGAAGTGCAGGGCCTTCTCAAGAACCTTGACAGGGGCAGCGCACAGCTGGTTCACCTCTCTTCCGAAGAACTCGATCGAGAACTTCAAAGGCCTAGCAGAGCAATTCATCCACAACTTCTGCTTTGGGGTAAGACCACAGAAGAAGACTACCCACCTCCTATATGTCAAACAGGCTAAGGGAGAAAGCCTAAGAGACTATATAACAAGATTTAACAAGGAGAAGCTGGAGGTAGAGGATTACGAGGAGAGCATAGACATGACTGCCCTGATAGGAGGGCTCCAGAAGGGGAAGTTATTGTGGAAGCTGGCGGAAGACCCCCCAAGTCTATGGCAGAGCTGTTGTCCACCGCAGGGAAAGTGATGAATGCGGAAGAGGCAATGGCCGCCAAATATGAGGAGGAGAACCGTGGTAGCACTGGTAGGTCCCATGGTAAGAAAGAGGGGAAGAAGAGGTCAGCAGATGACAAGTTCACTCATTACACTCCTCTGACTGTGAGCTGTGAACACATCCTTATTGAGATCAAGACTGACCGGGCTCTGAGGTGGCCAGAGAAATTAAAGGCCCCACCACATAAGAGGAATAAAAACCTCTGGTGTGAGTTCCATCAGGATCACGGCCATGTTACAGATAAATGCTTTGCTCTGAAGGATGAGATTGAGAAGATGTTGAAATTCGGGAAGCTAAGAAAGTATGTGGATGGCAAGGCCCCAAAGGGTGGAAGAGAAGACCCTAGGAAGAGAAGAGATGACAGGTGCCGTGGCGATGTCCCGGCTACAAGGCATGATGATTCGGAGGGTGATGATGGAGATGACTCGGATCTCCCACCTAAGGATGACAACACCCCAGTGAAGAGGGTAGGGATGATCTCCTTTGGTATTAGCACCATATGTGGGGGATTCGTAGGAGGTGGATCTGAGGTAGCCGACAGGAAAGCTCATGTAGCGGAGGCCAAGTCAGTGGTCAAACCTGAGGTTGTGAATCTAACGTCTTCTGACGCAGTGCAGAAGAGGAAGAAGGTGGACATGGACACCCTCGTAGTGGGATTCTCCAGACTCAACTTCAAGGGCATCTTAGCTCCCCATGATGACCCTTTAGTCATAAAAACAAGGGTCCATGGGTGCGATGTAGGGAGAATCCTCATAGATGAGGGAAGTTCAGCAGATGTGATGTTCTGGCCTTGTTTCAAGAGCTTGGGTCTTAGCAGGGCAAGGCTGGTACCCTACCATCACCCATTGATAGGCTTCAGTGCTGAGAAGGAACACCCATTGGGCATGTATGAAATGGATGTGCGGATGGGAGATGAGTGGCCTAAGAGACTGACCAAGAAGATAAACTTTTTTGTTATGGACGAAAATGTCTTCTCGGCCTATAACCTCATCATCGGAAGAGTGGCCCTCAGAGAGTTTGAAGCCCTGCCGTCAACGGTCCACCAGATGCTAAAATTCCCTACTCCTTATGGGGTAGGGGAAGTGCAAGGGGACCAGACCACGTCGCGAGAGTGTTATTTCAACTCGGCCGAAGAGCAAGAGGCCCATAAGAGAGAAACCTCCACTTACAGCATTGACACTCTTGATCCCAGAGATGAAACAAAATTAAAGAAGGGCGATCCCGCAGAAGAGGTAGAATCCATCGTCCTCAATGAGGACGAGCCAGAAAAAACCGTCCAGGTCGGCAAAGCCCTGGAGCAAGGGATCAAGGAAGAGCTGATAGACTTCCTTAGGAGGAGGCAGAGCGTCTTCGCGTGGAGTCATGCAGACATGCCTGGCATCAACCCTGAGATCATGACCCACAAGCTCAACGTGGATGGAGATGCTAGGCCTATTAAACAGAGGTGAAGGATCTACTCCAGAGAGAAGTATGAGGTCATCCGGGAAGAGGTGAAGAAGCTGGAAGAGGCCGAGTTCATAAGAGAGGTTACTTATCCAGAGTGGCTCTCAAATACAGTCATCGTGCCTAAGGCCAATGGAAAGTGGCGGATGTGTGTAGATTTCACAGACCTGAATAGGTCTTGCCCGAAGGACAGCTATCCCTTACCCAGGATAGACCAGATGGTGGATGCAACGGCAGGGCACGAACTTATGAGTTTCATGGATGCTTATTCAGGCTATAACCAAATCTTCATGGATACCGAAGACTCTGAGAAGACAGCCTTCATTACTGACAAGGGGACGTACTGTTACAAGGTGATGCCCTTTGGTCTGTAAATGCCGGGGCAACGTATCAACGTCTTGTCAATAAGATGTTCGAGGAGCAGATAGGTAAGACCATGGAGGTGTATGTGGACGATATGCTAACGAAGAGCCTAAAAGCATGTACTCACGTAGCGGACCTTGAGAAGACCTTTGATGTCATGGACTCCTACAGAATGAAGCTCAACCCGGCAAAATGTGTCTTTGGGGTAGGAGCCGGGAAGTTCATGGGGTTCATCGTTAATCAGAGGGGGATTGAAGCAAACCCAGAGAAAATCAAGGCGTTACTCGACATGAAGACTCCTAGGAGTATCAAGGATGTTCAGAGACTCACTGGAAGGGTGGCGGCCCTGAATAGGTTTGTTTCCAGAGCCACGAACAAGTGTCTTCCGTTCTTTAAAGTTCTGAGAAAGGCCTTCCAGTGGGACGAAGAGTGTGAAAAAGCCTTTGATCAATTGAAGTACTACTTGGGGTCTCCCTTGCTGCTGTCCCGGCCCATCGCAGGGGAGAGGTTGTTTGTGTACCTAGCAGTCTCCGAATCAGCCATTAGTGCGGCCATCATGCGGGAAGAGGATGGGATTCAGAGACCTGTGTACTTCAATAGTAAGGCCCTTCAGGGGTCTGAACAAAACTATCCCCGCATGGAGAAGTTGGCTTATGCCCTGATACACGCCTCTAAGAAGATGAAGCCTTACTTTCAAGCTCACTCCATGGTAGTCCTCACCGACTCACCACTACGGCAGGTTCTGCACAAGCCTGAGAAGTCCGGAAGATTGATGACCTGGGCCATCGAGCTAGGGGAGTATGATCTTACCTACCAGCCCAGGACAGCCATCAAAGGGGCAGGCCCTGGCAGACTTTGTCGTAGAATTCACTTGGGAAGAGGTCGAGATAGAGAAGGGCTTGGATGGCGACGAAGAGACGAACCGAAGTGTCTTCCGAGATTAGGAAGAGACTACCTCGTACGTCTTTCGAGGCCGAGAAGAGGTTGCCCCAGGTAAAACTCGGAGAAGAGTAGAAGAAAATGAAGAGGATCGGTACCTCTTCGAAAAGGGGGTTATGAGAGGGGGGTCTTCTCGTTAGGTGCAGACGTATGGAGCCTCTTCGTTGATGGCTCTTCTTGTGATGGTGGAAGCGGCGTGGGGCTAGTACTCTCAGCGCCAGATGGCGCCAACATTGAGTACGCCTTGAGATTCAACTTCCAGGCCTCCAACAACGAGTCTGAGTATGAGGCCATGATAGCAGGTCTCTTATTGGCAACCACTCTTCGGGTAAAGCGACTCCTGTTTCATAGCGACTCAAGATTGGTTGTCAATCAAGTGCTGGGGGCATACGAGGCCAAAGATGAAAGGATGGCCAAATACCTGAAGAAGGTAAGAGGGTTGCTAGAGTATTTTGAAGAAGTAAAGCTGAAGAGAGTACCTCGGCTGAGCAACAACCACGCCGATGCGTTGGCAAGACTGGCCTCGGTAATGAAGACAGACTTGGGAAGAACCATCCCAATTGAAGTCTTAGGAAAGGCAAGTATTAAGGAGGATGAGGTATGTAACCCTTGTCACAATGTAAACCTGGGAGACTCGTGGATTGACCCGCTTGTCAGATAACTAAAAGAGGGGGAGCTACCTGAGTCCAGGATGGAAAGAAGAAAGTTGAGATATAGGGATGCAAAGTTCTCATTGGTAGGAGACGTCTTGTATAAAAAGGGATTTCTACTGCCTCTCCTCAGATGTGTGCACCCTGCGGAAGTGCCCCAGGTCTTAAGGGAGGTTCATGAGGGTTCTTGCTCTAGCCACATTGGGGGAAGACCCTTAGCCAAGAGGATCATCACTCAGGGATACTGGTGGCCTACCCTGTCTAAGGACGCTACAGATTATGTGAAGAGGTGCGACAAATGTCAAAGGTTCGCCACCATCCCTCACCAACCTCATCAGCCTATGACGTCGATCTCTTCTCCATGGCCATTTGCGGTATGGGGAATTGACTTGGTAGGACCTTTACCAAGAGCAGTCAACAACTATAGATTCTTGATAGTTGCCATTGACTACTTTTCAAAATGGGTAGAGGCAGAGCCGATGATAACCATTACAGAACAGAAGACCTTCCAGTTCATCTGGAAGAACATCATATGTAGATATGGCCTCCCGAACACGCTCATCTCGGACAACGGGACCCAGTTCAAGAATGCCTCCTTGGAGAAGTATTGACAAAGTGTGGGGATCTGACAGTTCTTCTCATCTCCTGGTCGACCTCAAGCAAATGGCTAGATCGAGGTCACGAACAAAACCATCTTGGATGGAATCAAGAAGAGGTTAGAAGACGCGAAGGGGAGATGGGTAGAAGAGGTCTACGCCGTGCTATGGTCTTACAGAACTACGGCAAGGACACCCACAGGAGAAACCCCATTCATGCTGGCACATGGTTCAGAGGCAGTCATACCAACGGAGGTAGGACTGCCAACTCATCGGATTCAGACCTACGATCCCGACAGCAATGGGGAGAAGAGAAGGCTAGACCTGGATCTCATCGAAGCAAGAAGGGAAGACGCAGAGGTCAGAAAAGCAGCCTATCAGCAGAGGGCAGCAAGATTCTATAATCTAAGGGTGAAGTCAAGACCCATTGCGGTGGGAGATCTAGTGCTTAAGAAGACCCTACAGAAGACAAACAAGCTACACCCGAACTGGCATGGCCCCTACAAAGTAACGGAAGAGGTTGTGCCTGGCACGTATAGGCTAGAGAACCTAGAGGGAGAACCTTTCACCAACCCATGGAATGCTGATCACCTGAAGAGATATTTCATATGATGTTGCATAGGATTTGTAATTTGTAATTGTACCATCTTATCAAGAAGAGGTTATTAATAAAGATCAATTTCCATGTCAAGTTCTTGTTTTGCTCTTTAAACCAAAAATTTATTATGAGGGTAACCTCTTAGGTAATGACCTCAGACCATCATAACATCACTCGGTGGTGACAAGGTCTGAGCTCAGACACCAGGGTTAGATTACCTCAGACCCTTAACATCAATAATTTGGTGATATTTATTATGAGGCTAACCTCTTAGGTAATGACCTCAGACCCTCATAACATCACTCGGTGGTGACAAGGTCTGAGCTCAGATACCTGGGTTAGATTACCTCAGACCCTTAACATCATTAATTTGGTGATATTTATTATGAGGCTAACCTCTTAGGTAATGACCTCAGACCCTCATAACATCACTCGGTGGTGACAAGGTATGAGCTCAGACACCTGGGTTAGATTACCTCAGACCCTTAACATCATTAATTTGGTGATATTTATTATGAGGCTAACCTCTTAGGTAATGACCTCAGACCCGCATAACATCACTCGGTGGTGACGAGGTCTGAGCTCAGACACCTGGGTTAGATTACCTCAGACCCTTAACACCATTAATTTGGTGATATTTACTATGAGGCTAACCTCTTAGTTAATGACCTCAGACCCTCATAACATCACTCGGTGGTGACAAGGTATGAGCTCAGACACCTGGGTTAGATTACCTCAGACCCTTAACATCATTAATTTGGTGATATTTATTATGAGGCTAACCTCTTAGGTAATGACCTCAGACCCTCATAACATCACTCGGTGGTGACAAGATCTGAACTCAGATACCTGGGTTATATTACCTCAGACCCTTAACATCATTAATTTGGTGATATTTATTATGAGGCTAACCTCTTAGGTAATGACCTCAGACCCTCATAACATCACTCGGTGGTGACAAGGTCTGATCTCAGACACCTGGGTTAGATTACCTCAGACCCTTAACATCATTAATTTGGTGATATTTATTATGAGGCTAACCTCTTAGGTAATGACCTCAGACCCTCATAACATCACTCGGTGGTGACAAGGTCTGAGCTCAGATACCTGGGTTAGATTACCTCAGACCCTTAACATCATTAATTTGGTGATATTTATTATGAGGCTAACCTCTTAGGTAATGACCTCAGACCCTCATAACATCACTCGGTGGTGACAAGGTATGAGCTCAGACACCTGGGTTAGATTACCTCAGACCCTTAACATCATTAATTTGGTGATATTTATTATGAGGCTAACCTCTTAGGTAATGACCTCAGACCCTCATAACATCACTCGGTGGTGACGAGGTCTGAGCTCAGACACCTGGGTTAGATTACCTCAGACCCTTAACATCATTAATTTGGTGATATTTATTATGAGGCTAACCTCTTAGTTAATGACCTCAGACCCTCATAACATCACTCGATGGTGGCAAGGTATGAGCTTAGACACCTGGGTTAGATTACCTCAGACCCTTAACATCATTAATTTGGTGATATTTATTATGAGGCTAACCTCTTAGGTAATGACCTCAGACCCTCATAACATCACTCGGTGGTGACAAGATCTGAACTCAGATACCTGGGTTAGATTACCTCAGACCCTTAACATCATTAATTTGGTGATGTTTATTATGAGGCTAACCTCTTAGGTAATGACCTCAGACCCTCATAACATCACTCGGTGGTGACAAGGTATGAGCTCAGACACCTGGGTTAGATTACCTCAAACCTTTAACATCATTAATTTGGTGATATTTATTATGAGGCTAACCTCTTAGGTAATGAACTCAGACCCTCATAACATCACTCGGTGGTGACGAGGTCTGAGCTCAGACACCTGGGTTAGATTACCTCAGACCCTTAACATCATTAATTTGGTGATATTTATTATGAGGCTCACCTCTTAGGTAATGACCTCAGACCCTCATAACATTACTCGGTGGTGACAAGGTCTGATCTCAGATACCTGGGTTAGATTACCTCAGACCCTTAACATCATTAATTTGGTGATATTTATTATGAGGCTAACCTCTTAGGTAATGACCTCAGACCCTCATAACATCACTCGGTGGTGACAAGGTCTGAGCTCAGATACCTGGGTTAGATTACCTCAGACCCTTAACATCATTAATTTGGTGATATTTATTATGAGGCTAACCTCTTAGGTAATGACCTCAGACCCTCATAACATCACTCGGTGGTGACGAGGTCTGAGCTCAGACACCTGGGTTAGATTACCTCAGACCCTTAACATCATTAATTTGGTGATATTTATTATGAGGCTAACCTCTTAGGTAATGACCTCAGACCCTCATAACATCACTCAGTGGTGACAAGGTCTGAGCTCAGATACCTGGGTTAGATTACCTTAGACCCTTAACATCATTAATTTGGTGATATTTATTATGAGGCTAACCTCTTAGGTAATGACCTCAGACCCTCATAACATCACTCGGTGGTGACGAGGTCTGAGCTCAGACACCTGGGTTAGATTACCTCAGACCCTTAACATCATTAATTTGGTGATGGTGATGACCACATCATATTAAGTAATGACTTCAGAGATCATATAGCATTCAAATACATTCAGAGGTCAAGATAAAGGAGGAAATTGGCATTCAATAAAAGAAGAGATTACATAACACTCAGATGTCTAATAAATTACAAGTTCAGAATTACAAGTCAAAAAATAAAAAATACAAGGCCAAGTTAAACATCTGAAGGAGGAACATTTGAAGTCTCGGCTGGGTTGACCTTTTTAGCATTGGTCACCTCAGCCACATCATCGACAGGGTCAGTTCCTCCGAGATCAGTCCCTTCCAGAGTAGCAGTCTGACCAGGGGCAGCAGCCTCGTCTTCTATCTCTTACAGGGCCTGGGCAAACTGAGGGTCGGCGAAGCCGAGGCCCAAAAAGTCAGAGGCTTTTATAGTGCCAACCTCCTTCTCCCTGACCTCAGCCCATTTGGTGGTGGCTTTGATACCTCTTTCGAGGTATTCAAAACCAAAACCTACAAACTCCTCAGAGACTTTGTAATCAGCAATTATTTTCTCTGAGGCATCTGCAAGGGCGGCCTTCACAGCAGCACTGACCTTCCTCTGCAGGGCATCGTCCTTATCCTGCAGGGACTTGGCGTGGCTTTGGACGAGTGCAGAGATATTTTTTTCCAGACCCTGGGCCTTATTTTCAGAGTTCTGGGCCTTGGTCTCGGCATTCTGTAACTCTGACCTCAGACGGTCAACCTCGGCCTTCAGTGTGCTCTCAACCTTCTCAGCCTCCTGCCCCTTCTGAATGAGAGGCAGCTTCCTCATGGCCCAGTTAGATAGCTGGTACATGGCAGTGGCACCCTGCGCAGACAATGAAGAGTTTAGATGGGGGTAACATCAGACGTTGCACTTGAAAAATTATGGACAAAAGGAACAAGTCATACCTGGGCGACCCTGTGGAGGCCGAACTCAACAAGCATGGAAGTGTCCATGGCCCTGTAAAAATGCTTGTCAGCCTCAGTCATCATGTTGGCAAGGGCGTCCATGGCCTGTCGGCTGTGGCCGACCACGCTATCAGAAAGTTTCAGCTAGTCCAGACGAGCCGACAAGGTGTCGGCTGTGATAGGGATCGCAGCATCTGAAGTCTTCCTTTGCCTGGAGGTCGGCCTCTGATCCTCAGAGGCCGGGAGCTCAGGGGACCTCTTCTTGGACTTAGATGTTGAAGGAGCTGGAGGAGGAGCGTTCAAACCAGTCCTCTTTGCAAGTCTAGCTAAACTCGGAGCTGCCATCTCCCACAACTCGTCCGGGACACCTGGAGGTCTCTCTGCAAAAGTGAAAAGATAAGAGTCAGAAATCAAACATGAATGATTAGAGGTTAGACTTGAAACAAAAAAAAATCCTTACCAAAGTCAACAAGGGGGCTTCCACCTAGGCTCGTCCCCGAGAGATAGTGACGGGTCAGCAGATGTTCGAACTTTACGAACAGACCATGTGCCCCTTGGTCTTGCAGGGCCTTCATCTTTTTTCCGTTCTGAAGACTTAGGCCAGGATCAGCCCTAGCAGACATGGTGACCTTACCCCATCTGAGGGGTACCCTCGGCTCAAAGATGGAAGAGGGAACAGATGAGCCAAATTCCCATGGCCCTGAAGCAAAAAAATACTGGGGTTTCCAATTGTGGTTTGAGGTCTGAGTTACCAGGAGCATCTTCTTCTCAGGCCTCCGAGATACGAAGTGATAGTAGCTCGGATGATTTTTGGCCGAGGTAAGGACGTAACAACCATCAAAGGCCTGAACCGGGAGGTCAGAGTGGTGGAATGCCCTCCACAAGACGATGGCCCCTATAATAACTCTCCAAGCATTGGGAGAGAGCTGTGAGGGGGCCAAGTTGATGAAGGAAAGAATGGACCTAATGACAGGGTGAATGGGTAGACGAAACCCTAACTTAAACATCTGCTCATACAAGCAGATTTCTCCATCTCGGCCGTGGTAGGCCCTCTCTTCCCTCAGAGGAATTTGATTGAGGGACTGATGGAGTATAAGTATCTGAAGTGCAATAGATCCACCTCAGTGACTGTGCTCTCATACTCGTCCGCCTCAGAGGTATGAACTTCACTTTCACCATAATCATCATCGTCATCAACCTCAACGTCGGCTGGAGCCGACGTGGACGTGTGACCAGGGAACCTCTGAGCAAACTCGGCCCCGGTAACGGCCGACAGAGGGATAGCATCTAGAATGGGAGGCACAACCAAACTTGGCTCAAGAAGTTCAACCTCTGAAGAAGAGCTTGAGGTACTTGTGCCATTTTGGGACGAGACGCGACTAGAGACCTCGGCCTGGTCATGGTCCTGACCAGTCTGAGGTGTGAAGTCCATGGCTTCTTGGAAAGAGTCCACAAACATGGGGTCAGAGGTAGAAGACTCAGATTCAGACATCGGCAATCGGTTAGCAGAGACGTCTGTTTGATAAAAATTCTCAGGAGGATCAGGGTATACCACCTTAAGAGGTGGGGGAAAGAGGGGTCTGACAGGAAATTCCTGTGACCTACGAGCTTCTTCCTGAGCTCTCTCTATTTGCCTAATTTTCTCTAAAGTCTTCTCTCTAAGAGAAGGGAAGTCCTCAAGAAGCTTGTACAGGGGTCTGAGCATCAGAGGACGACCCAAGACTTGGAGTGACCCTAAACTTAAGAAAAACTCCTAAAGCTAAAAACACGATGGGCTTGTAAAGTAAAGGGGTTTGAAGATCAAACTAAGAAATTTGAAGTAAACACAGGTCACCTAAATTGATGAAGCTCGCCGAAAAACTCAAATGAACCACCGGAAAACCCAAAAACCTCGCCGGAAAATTCAAACCAAATGCTAAAAATAAAGGAAATGGAAGGGGAGAGGTACTTGAAGATGAGTGGATGGACGAAATGAAGAGATTCCACAAGAAATCTAGGAGAAACCTTCTGCAGAAAGGGCGCTGGGTTGAAAATGCTTTAAAGAGAGAAATTGCAAGAAGTAGCGTGCGCGGGAAAGAAAAGAGAAAGAAGAAATAAAAAGAAAGGGTTAACCCCTTAAATACTTGGGCACGCTTCCCAAGGCCCATCATTGCCTTGGGAAACCCATGGGACAGTTGACAGCGCACGCAAGACAGGTGGGCAAGCCTTAGCCTGTGACAGGTGTCACGCAGGTGTTAACCTTGGGACGAACAGGCCTCGGAAGTAAAGCAATCCCCTAGCCACTTGCTCTCGCATGTGACTAAGGGCTGAGGGGTGATTGATATGCCCAAGTATAGCCTCGGCCTAGAGATACCTACCTCGGCCAAGATGATGGCCGAGACATTGATCGACCCTGAGGGGCAGGGGCCCACGATATCATCCCTCGGCCAGACCTACCTCGGCCCAGGCCGACACTACCCTATACGCTTCCATCAACCCTACGTCTGGAATAGCAACCTCGGCTAGTAGTAGGCCGAGGTGACAAGGAGCCCTAATCTTCATGGAACTAATCCTACCTCGGACTTGGCCTAGGTGACGAGAATCTTTAATCATAATGTATATGCCCAACCTCGGCTAGGACCGACCTAGCATAATGTCTCGGCTGAGATCAGGCCGAGACTCCTCATGACATTACTCGGATTGAACGGACCAAGCCTTTACAGCTCGGCCTCTCCCAGGCCGAGGTCATTCACCAACATGACTGCCGAGTATCTGTTGACATTTGGATAAGGATACCTGGGCATAAATCAGTTGTAACAAGATTATTCTCCACATGGGGGAGAATATTTCATCATCATTGCTTACATGTGACAGTGACAAATGGCATTCCCACATTGGTGAGGATACCACACACATGCTCATTGCATGCATGGGGGGTACAGTGCGCCCCCTAGGCACTATATATAGGGATCATCCCCTACCTTGCAAAAGGATCCTGCTATTGAAACCCTAGCTAAAACTCTGTCTAAAGATACAGTAGAGAGAGAGAGAGAGCTTGAGTGAATTGTACCCATGGCCATTAGTGCCTTTGTTCAGTGATACTATTCACACACTCACAGTGGACGTAGGCCAGATTGGCTGAACCACTCATATTCCGGTGTTGATTCCTCATATCCTCACCTCCTCTTATCTCTATATATAGCTGTGCCACCATTGTTATACTTATATTGAGCTTGGAAACATCACACCTGGTGGTGCTAATTCTTAGCATCATCACTCTTAAAAAAGGTCCCCATCGGAGTCGCCACTATGGCTGTCCCGGTTGACGCAGCGTTCGTTCCGGGGGGAAAAAAGGAGAAAGAGGATTCCCCTGAGGAAGAAACTGCGTCACGGTCTCGCACCGTTCTCTTCTAAAAGGGGGCTTTGGTCGTCGTTGGTGTGGGGTGAAATGTAAAGAGATAGATTCTCCAGTCTATTTTGCTCAAAACAGGCAAAAGAATATGTTGCCATCTCAAGAGCGCAGCATCAAGGACAACACTGATGCATGCGAAATGAATAGATCGGAGGTCCGGGGTCTAAGTTATGGAATGGGAAGGTGTTAGGCGCCGATTCCACCCTTTCGATCTCTAATGGGCAAATGTTAATATTTTCCTTTTTATCCCCGTGAAGTGTATGCATGTGTTTATATAATGGAGATTGGAATCGCTCGACCCATACCATGGAAAAGATAGGGTGAGGTCATCTGTAGGAATATTCTCAAAATAGTAATAAATGTAGAAGATAGAATATGAGTGTTCATCGTGATATTGATCGTTATTGAGAAACGATAATATATGTGGGATGAGGTGTGAACAAATATGTTACATATATGTATGATGATAAAAATTAGGGATTTGAGAAATGATGGAGATGAGAGAAAATTGGACTCGAGTCTCAGATTTTAATCCGAGATGCCTTTGTAGCCTATAAAGGCATCAAAGTCCCGTAGTTCGAATGTAGAATAGGGTGTGGGGTTTATCCCATAGATTCGAATGGAATTTTATTAGGTGTGTGCGTGTAGAAAATTTGTTTCTAGTTTTGGAAAAAGTGGGGTGGATAATTCCGTTCGGAATTTACGGGTATAACGCTCTTTTGTTTATTTGTGGCTTTTTTTATAAAAAAATAAAGTATGTGGAATATACTAATAAAAGTGTAGATGTTAATATGTATGAACTAGAATGAAACTAGATTATGAATCTAAGGTAACTTATATAAAATAAGAAATTAAAAGAAAGGGAGAAAGAATTGCACCTTTCTTGGAGCTTGAACTTTGGTATTGGATGAACTCCTTTGAATGTTGATTAGAGAGAAGGATATTTGCCAAATTAGGTGTGAAAAGGATGGGGATTTAGGCTTAAATGAGATTTCTCATATAGAACTTCGTTGACTTCGAGAGAATGTTGCTGAGATCATTAATGTTGATGGCTTTATGCTCTCTCCAGCAATGAGGTCATGTCCCTTATTTATAGGGTCAGGGGGTGAAAATTGGCGTACCCCAGGGGGTGCCTATCAGCAGGCCAGCCTTGATACTATGCCGATAGCCAGGGTTCAGGACCTGCCAATTGGCAGTCTCATGCGGACTTTTCTAGAATAATGACTGTAGAGCAAAAATCGTTGATCCAAATTGTGCATGTGGCATACCATTAGAAATGTATTTTAGAGGCCTTCGAGAGTCCTTAGGATCGCTCCCAGGTCCAAGATTTGACTTTGGGTCAAATGTGGCTCGGAAGTGCATGTCGATCCTTTGGACTGGAGATCGTTGGATGCAAATGGATCGTTCGTCCGCATGGTAAGTCAGAATCGCGTACAGGGTGGATCTTTGGAAAGGTTAGGAGATGTAATCCACCATTCTAAAGAGTTTCACTAAGTTTGGAAAGTTGACCTTGATCAACCAGGGCCCGGAAGCGCCCGATGACCTCTCGGAGTAAAACGAATCGTTCGTCCGTACTATAGGTCAGAATTGCGTACGTGGCGGATCGTTAGAAAGGGTATTCAGTGCCCTTCAGAGATTCATTTAGTCTCATTCGAGATGAAGAGTTGAATTTGGTCAAACGGAGTCTGGGATCCCCCGGTGGCCTCTGGATTAATTTTCGGGCAAAAATTGATCGTTCGTCCGAATGGTTATGCTATTTCAGGCATGGGGCAGATCGTTAGAAGGGGGTTTTAGTGCCCTTAGAAGATTCAAAGAGATTTTGCTCTTATGGTGGAGTTTATTGGGGTCAATTCGGGGCCTGGGAGCACCCCATGGTCTCTAAATCCGTACTCGAAGTGAGACCTAGGTTTACGGTGGAAGGGGGAAGTGCTAGGAGTCTAAGGAGAGACTTAGGGGGTCCTAGAATGTGGTGTCTACAGTCTCCAATAACAAAAATACAAAAGAAATGATAGATCTGGCATGAAATCTGGTGACACCTACATCCTAATGTAGATCTACAATAAAAGGATGAATGATAGCAACACTATCAGTTAAGGTTGTGGAGCGGGTGACCTCGATACTGAAATGTTACATCCACAATGCTAACAACAATTATAAATAGAATAAAAGCATAATGAAAGTTATAAGAAGTCATAACTATACATCTGCCTATATCTTATTAACATATTTTATTATTTACCCACCCTGAAATCCTAATATCATGTGCATCTACGATCCCAATTGCCAAGTAACCCCATGGTCATGTTTTCTTATACACATTTGAAAATAACACATTGAAATTCAAGATGACATTAATGTAATCAAGTCAAGTAGTATCAATCAATTAATATAGTCTTAGTGTATAAGGATCACATTAGTGAATGAAGTAGAAAATGCCAATATATAATGCCTTCGGGGATCACTCGCGCATACTAAGTATAGTCTTAGGTCGTCTCGAACTTAAGACCTCATCAAGGTAAGGAATAAATCACCACATTTATCCATCCATAATATAACTTACCATAACCAAGGTTATATAAAAGAAATATCCCCGTAATCCCTCTCGGATAAAGGTCCTTAAATGTGTGACTTATGGGTAAAATTAACGAAGACGTCTCATCTACTCACTGAGGTACCTAATAGTCTGAGTCATACGTGCACCTTTCAAATGGAATTCCACCTTAGTAAGTTCGCCCCGAGTAATCACGCATGGTATGCATCACATAAAGAACACGCCAATTTATAACCATTTCAACCACAAAATACGAGTACTAAACTACATTCATCCACTTTAATTGTAATTAAAACCAATTAAAGAATTCATATGTTATATCACATGTAATTTATCCAATTCATACTATAAACAATGATAATATGCATTGATTTAGGCCAGGAGTTATCCTAAAACAATTCTTAATTAACATTTAATTAAAAAAAAGTGCAATTGTCTAAAGGCACCGGTTAACCATAAGTATAACCTAGGGTCAGTCAACTGAGTGCTTCAGCGTTTGAAGATTTTCCCCTTACGGGATTTGTCTTCTCAAACCCAACCAAATTCAATTCAGTCATTCATTAGACATCAGAAAACATTCGTATATAATTGATAAAACATATAACCAATGTAAATTCTTATAAAAGGTGATTGGAACCCAATTATAACATTAAAATCCTAATATAAGTTCTAGAACCCAATTAAATGCATATTTTCTCTTGAGAACCCTAACATTTCAATTTTTAACCATTTTATCTCAATTTTCTAAATATATTAGAATAGATCATAAGTTTTTGAATGAATTGTATATACAAATCAGTACCTAATCAAAACACAACAATTGTTAGGAAGTGTAAGGATATGAATTTATAAATGTCCGTTTAGAATCTAGAAAATTTTCTAAGTGTCCTAGATTACAGTAAGTATGTCTTATACCGCTACATTCAACATGTCAATAGATCATCCATATCGACCTCGATCTGAATCCAAAGCTTCACGCACCCATCATCTTCATACGTACGTAATGCAACATCATCGATCAACGTGCAACATGCATCTTGAACATTCCCACTTCTCCACTCGTAATTATGGTTAAATGTTTAATTTTGAGTTTTTAATGTTTTCGTATTTGTTTAGGAGTTTTTAGTAAAATGTTTTTATAGAAAAATTTGGGGTTTCAAAGTTAAAATTAATTTCTAAAAAGTAGAAGGTGAACTTTGAAAATGACGCTTCAGTTATTCTGGTGACTAAGCCATGTGATAAGTCGTGAATATTGCATTTAGTACCCTTTATTCTTGTGCATTCTATCATTCTCATGTCCATTAATTTCTATATTTAAGCTCATATATTTAATAACCTTTGTTCTATATGTTTATAGGTTTTATGAGGTATATTTTAGCTTTTGTAAGTATTATGGATGCTTAGTGTGAAGTTGGATGCGTTTCGGGATTGTTTCGTCGCTAAAGGAACCTTGAAGGCAAACTCATTATTTTTTTATGGAATGAATTTACCAACATGTTTTTCATCAAATTATCTTTTCTTGTCCATTGACCGTGCGTCATTCTGACTCCGTATGTGGAAGTTATGGCCGTTTTCGGAAGATTTTGATGTTTTCTTCTACTTCAAGGACATTTTGGTAATTTCATACTGCATAATTTGGAGGATTTCAAAACCTAATCATGTAGATAATTGAATTAGTTTCGCGTCGGTTCCGACCACGCTTCATTTCGATTCTGTATGAGGGAGTTACAGTCGTTTTTGTGCGACACGTCAAAATTGGATCGGAGAGAAAAGTGGGTTGTCAACAGCCCAAGGCAAAATTCCAACATGCAGTCGATCGGTCCAAACATGAGGTCGACCGGTCCCATCGGATTTGGACAAAAAATGACTTATTTTGGGTTTTTTGACTTCCTTTTGTTGGGGGTTTGTTTTGCGGTATTAATAGAATGTTGTAGGGTTTTATTTAAAAGGAATAATTCATTTAGGTTAGTTTTTAGGTGATATTTTTTAGAGATTCTCTCTCCTAGGGTTCCATCCCATTTTGTATCTAAGTTGCTACTATTCATTTTCTTCCTCTTTAATACAGCTTCCATTGTTTATTTCTTGTGTTGTTAACTAGTTTACAAGCTTTGATAATTAGTTTTACTTATTTTAATTTACTTCCTTGCTTTAAATACATGTCTTTCACCATGCTTTCTAGCTAATTTAATCTAGGTTGTGTCGGATTGAACTCACCTAGGGTTGATTTGTTTTTTTTACTTTGGTGATGGAGTTTTACGTGTTTATTTCAATTATGTTGTCCTAGTTATTATGCCTAGGAGATTTAACAGGGTATATCATGTATGCTCCGTATTTACGACCTTTCGTGCACAATTTCCAAGGTATTTGCTGACGCCAAAATCGTATTAGTCCTTTATGCGAATTTAGGGGTGTGAAAACTCTTGATTTAATTAATTGACGAAATGAGACGCAATCTTAATAATCCATGAACCCCATGCAACCATTTTATACTAATTAATTCGGGGTGACGGATATCGGACGCATCCTATAGTTTTTATTCCTTTTTTTTATTCTAGTTTAAATACACTCATGCTTAGTTTATCTTTTATTTCTTTTTAGTTAGAAAATTATCTTTTACACTTTTATTTTAGGAGTATTAAATCCATTAAATTCTAGTAACTCGTCTCTGTGAATTTTTCGATACCCAGACTTGACCGTTGTACTCTCTTTTGAGTGTAGTCATAAGTTTAGGTTTTTTTATTAAGGCGGTGAACAGAAAATGATGATCGGCCGTTGACACACGCTGTTTTTCACCCTTAATCAAAATGGCGTCGTTGCCGGGGATGTTTTGCTTTGAATCTTAATTTGGTTTAGTGCTTTGATCCCGACAACCAGCTTAATCAAAATGGCATCGTTTCCGGGGATGAGTTTGTTTTAGAATTTATTTGATTTAGTATTTCGTAGTATTTTTTTTCTATTTGTATTTTTAGCTAACCTTTTCGCAAGACTTTTACATTTGAGCGCTAAGAAACGCTTGAATTTTTTGCGCGCGCATCACTTCGTGGAATTTTCCACTTCGTGCCATCTTTGGGGTAAGCATGGCTTATTCTAATCCATTCGGTAATCATTATGATAATTCTCAAAATCCTCGTACACCTATGACTTTTGGTTAATACTTAGAGACCCAAAAAATTGCAAATTCAAAAATGACTTTGGGCGAGTATTACAAAAGTCAAGCTTTTGAGTGTATGTATTTTGAGGACGATGATAACGATTTTTGGGCCTCTAATTCCTTATAATAGGAATTTTGAAATAAATGGCAATAGCTTTTAAAATTCTTATAATAATGAGTTTGAGTATAGTCCCGATGGTAATTTTCAAAGTTCTCATTTTTAAGAATTTGCGCCTCGGCCTATGACTTTTGGCGAGGGTTTGCGCATGCTTGAAAATGAGAAAATTGAAAATCGTTATCGGGAAGAAAATAGTTGTTGGGAGCATGAGTTGGATTTATAATTTGAATCTGACGACGATTTTTCTTCCGATACTTTTGAAGTCGAGGAATGTTTTGAACCAAATGAGGTTTTTGTGCCTACTTTGGAACAAACCATTGCTGACTTTTTCCATTGCATAATAGATAATTAAAGTGAGGATGAAATGGAAGTAATATCCATTTGCAATAAAATGATTTTTTCTTTGGCCCCTAAAGAAGAATATTTCATTGAAAATGATCTTATTTCCTTTGAAACTCAATCTTCAAGCGATGAGGACTCATCTCTTGAGTTTGAATTTCTGTCCTCCCCATTTTCACTCTCCGTTATCACACCATCACAAGTACCCGATGATTCGATTTTAAATTTAAAGTGTTAAACCTTTTCACCGATGAGGAGTACTTACTCGAGTCGCCTTCTATGAAGGAATCTTTGCCTCCATGTGTGCTACCTCCCATTCCAATTGAAAAATACTTGGGAGATAATTCAATTTTTCTTGGCCCCCATGTGTATTTGTCACCCGTCTTATCCAAATCCCCCATCTTCCCGCCAAAAATTTTAATTGGGGATGGTTCATTTGTTACGCCTTACACATGCCTTCCGTTTTTCAGACGAAATTATTATTTTCGGGGAGGCATGCATGAGAGGGAGGGTCCGTTGTGGATCTTTCAAAGACAAATCGTATTTTGTGTGGACCCTCAAAAATTTCAACTTCTAGTGTATATTTAGTTAGGAGTCTAAATGGTAGGTTATACATAATTATTTTATTTTCTTTTTACTTATAGTCTAGTGAATTAGTTAAAAAAATTATTCTTTCTTTTTGCTATGCTTGTTACTAACATGTTTTGTAGAATCTTTGGAATCGTACTTTTCGGAAATTGCTCCATTGCGGGTAATATCGCTATTTTCCTCTCCTTAACTTGGTTCTTCATTTACATTGAGGACAATGTCAGGTTTTAAGTTAGGGGGTGTGGGATATTCTATCCATTCATTGGTAGCTCCTTTGATTTGATTATATGTTATTTCCAAGCATTCTTTTCTTGTAAAAAATTAAAATTTTCAAATTGATTTTCTTTCTTTTTTCTCCTTTTTTACGCATTTTTCCTAAATTTTTGATGATAAATTTCAATAATTGCCCGATCCGATAGACAACTCAATGATGCATGTTCTCGATCTTAGAAGTTATTAGACTTTAGTCCTCAATCATTGATATTATGAATAACTTCATGAATTAAACTTTATCCCATGAGCACATGCGCTTTTCTTGCTTTATTGATTTGGTTTAAAATTTTTATAACACTGTAATCTTTTGTTGCATTGTATATACTTACACCGAGTAAGTTTTGTACCTTTCCTCGTTTGTGAGAGTATATACTATTGTTTCCTCTTTGAAAACGTTGAATTCGTCAGTAATCTCACTATTCTTTCATTTGATCGTTCATTAATTGCGTTCATTCATGAAATGTGCTACTTGAGCATGATTTTCATATAATGTTTTTAACTTGAGAATTGTATAAACTTTATGAAATGATCATATACCATCTTTGTTATATCACCCATATTAGCCTTTACCTCACCTTATATGCTTACCCTCGTCAACCCCTTTGAGCCTAAATATTAGCCTTTCATTTCATTACCCAAAATCCTATAACCAACACCAGAATGGATTTTTAAACCATGCATACCTTTGTTTGTAATATTACTTGGGATTGAATGATGTTATTGTCTTGTGGTTGCAATTTAGGCATGTGAGAGTGTGAAAAGTAAAGAAAACAAAGAAGTGAAAAAGAGAAAGTACAAAACAAAAGAAAACAAAAGAAAAAAAAGAATACATAAGAAAAAGAAGAAGAGAAAAAGAAAGAGAAATTTGTATATGTTGTGTATGTAGTTCAATAAACTTTGATTGCTCTCCAATTGTTATATTTAATGCTTGATTATGGAACTTGTTTTCCATTTTCGTCATTTCCCGCATTCTTTCCATTATCCCAATTTTTCATCTCCGAACACTTAGAATTCGTATATACATATCCTTCGTTTTGTACCCTTAACCCCAAACCTACATTACAACCCTATACAAGTCCTATGTGATCTTAGGGTGAATTTAATTCAAAAGTCATAATAATTGCGATAATTTATGAAAATACATTTCGCCCCCTTTAATGAGCGGTATCTTTCATTGAGATTGAACATTTTTTCATTTTATATATAGCGTTATTCATTTATATATAGCGTTCTTCATTTACATTTACATATAGCGTTCTTCATTTACATTTAGCGTTCTTCATTTATGACATGTGTGCGGCCTAGTTTCCATTAACATTTACTCTTTATGCCCACATGTCCCGTGTATTACCTCCCATTTCGTGGTGATTTCATTTGTTGAGCGTAATACCTGGTGAGGATTGACTTATATGTACACTTTAATGTCTATTATCCGATTTATTTAAGTTTTTGCCAATCACACTTTGCATGTGCTTGCTATCCTCTCACATTTTAAGGTTTCAATTCTACGAAGTTCATTCTACAATGTTAATAATACGGACTTTTGTGTAAATTTATTCACTGTACTAATAATGTGTATGGAATATTTTTCATATTTTTTGGCTTGTCACATGTTGTGATTGGGCATATTTTGAGGAAACTACTTGATGTTTGTGGGTTTTATCCCTGAAAACCCTCACGAGACGACCCTCGTCCACTAGGGTAACCTAGGGGTTTAAGTGCTTATTGCATATGCTAAATGCAATCTTGTTCCCTACGAAAGTGGATCTTTATATATATATATATATATATATATATATATATATATATATATATATATATATATATATATATATATATATATATTTATATTCTGGTTGGTCTACCTCTTTTTCTCTTTTTCATTCATCTTTATTGCCGGGGACTAGCACTGTGTAAAATAGGGGGTGTGATAAGTCGTGGATAATGCATTCAGTACCCTTTATTCTTGAACATTATAGCATTCTCGTGTTGATTAATTCCTATATTTAAGCTCATATATTGAATAACCTTTGTTCTATATGTTTTATGAGGTATATTTGAGCTTTTGTAGGTATTCTGGATGCATAGTGTGAAGTTGCATGCATTTCGGGATTGTTTCATCGTAAAAGGAACCTTCAAGGGAAATTTGGTCTTTTCAAACTCACTATTTTTTATGGAATGAAGTTACCAACATGTTTTTCATCAAATTATCTTTCCGTGGCCATTGACCGTGCGTCATTCTAACTCCGTATGTGGAAGTTATGACCGTTTCCAAAAGATTTTGATGTTTTCTTCTACTTTAAGGGCATTTTGGTAATTTCATACTGCATGATTTGGAGGGTTTGTAGAGAATTGAATTAGCTTCGCATCGGTTCCGACCACACATCATTTCGATTCTTTATGAGGGAGTTATAGTCATTTTCGTACAACACGTCAAAATTGGATCAGAGAGAAAAGTGGGTTGTCAACAGGCCAAGGCAAAATTCCAACATGCGGTCGACCGGTCCAAATATGAGGTCTATCGGTCCCATCAGATTTGGACGGAAAAATCACTTATTTTGGGTTTTTTAACTTGGTTTTATTGGGGGTTTGTTTTTGGGTTATTAATAGAATGTTGTAGGGTTTTATTTAAAAGGGATAATTCATTTAGGTTAGTTTTAAGGTGATATTTTTTAGAGCTTCTCTCTCCTAGGGTTCCATCCCATTTTGTATGTAAGTTGCTACTATTCATCTTCTTTCTCTTTAATAAAGCTTCCATTGTTTATTTCTTGTGTTGTTAACTAGTTTACAAGCTTTGATAATTAGTTTTACTTGTTTTAATTTACTTCCTTGCTTTAAATACATGTCTTTCACCATGCTTTCTTGCTAATTTAATCTAGGTTGTGTTGGATTGAACTCACCTAGGGTTGATTTGGTTGTTTTGCTTTAGTGATGGAGTTTTACGTGTCTATTTCAATTGCATTGTCCTAGTTATTACGCCTAGGAGATTTAACGGGGTATATCATGTATTCTCTGTATTTACGACCTTTCGTGCGTAATTTTTGCGGTATTTGTTGACGCCAAAATCATATTAGTCTTTTACGCAAATTTAGGGGTGTGACAACTCTTGATTTAATTAATTCACGAAATGAGACGCAATCTTAATAATCCGTGAACCCATTCAACCATTTTATGCTAATTAACTCGGGGTGATGGATATCTGACGCATCCTGTAGTTTTTTTTCCTTTTTTTATACTAGTTTAAATACACTCATGCTTAGTTTATGTTTTCTTTCTTTTTAGTTAGAAAATTATCTTTTACACTTTTATTTTAGGAGTATTAAATCCATTAAATTCTAGCAACTCATCTCTATGGATTTTTCGATACCCGGACTTGGCCGCTATACTCCCTTTCGGAGTGTAGTCATAAGTTTAGGTTTTTTCCTTAAGGCGATGAATAGAAAACAACGATCAACATTTGACGCGCGCTACTTTTCCCCCTCAATCACCATGTCGTTCAAACGACAGGCTGATGTCGTTCAAACAACCATATCAAACGACATTTCATATCGCTCGATAGGTCTCTTGAAGCTCGCTTGAAGTTTTTCATCGAACGAACCTGTATTATTTTACTGTTTTAACTTTGTTAGAAGTCTCCTGTGAAGGAAGATCAAACGACATTTAAAGTCGTTCAAGCGACACCCCTTTGTCATTTGAATGAGCGCGCCGACTCTATTTTATTATAAATACCTGCTTTCTGCATTCAGTTTTTTTCAAGTCTTTACAACTCCGTTTTCAGCAGAAATAACTGCAATTTTAAGACTTTGTTTTTAGAGTTTTAAACCTATTTTGATTCACCAAATTTTCCCAAAAATATATGTGAATCGTTTTAAACCCTAGTTACTCATATTACTCATCTGGAGTACTCTTGTGGATAAGAAGGTTGTTTCTCTATTGCTGACTATTGGAGCTATTGTAGGATCTCTTATCGACGACAACGAACCGACGCCTGCATGTATTCGTGTGTCAACCTATATTTCTCTTGATTTTTAATTTGTTACACAATATAGTGAAATAAAAAGGTTTTTCCCCTTCAAAAATTTGCCCTCAAATATTTTATTGTGTGCATGCTTGGTTTTATGTAATTAGTCAATCACAATTGTTTGCAAGAGTTAGGGTTTTAATTAATAATTGAGCATAAAATTGGAATTTAATTAAACAATTTGGTTCGTTGATTGTTGGCTCACTCTTAAATTGGTATCGGAACCTATAACACAATTATAAGGTGTAATTTTTTTGCAAATTTTTTTCTGTATATCAATTTTTTTGTTTAAAAATTGATTTTTGAAAAAGCTCAAATTCAATGAAAAACTTGTATAATTGGGTGCCAATTTTCGACGGGTCAAACTATGAACTTTGGAAAGCCCGTATGAAATCCCATTGATGAACGTGTTTGGTTTGTATGTTAAAGAGGGTGGACTCCTCCCTCTGTGACCACTAATAATGTCACAAATCTTAAACAAGTGACTGACTGGACTAAGGAAGAATTTAAATGGAGCACCTATAACTCATGTGGGCTAAGTACAATTTTTGAAGCCGTCACACCTGACGAGTTTTGACGCATCATGAGGT
Organism: Sambucus nigra; assembly: GCA_949130495.1. Classification (NCBI taxonomy): domain Eukaryota; kingdom Viridiplantae; phylum Streptophyta; class Magnoliopsida; order Dipsacales; family Adoxaceae; genus Sambucus; species Sambucus nigra. The sequence goes on along the minus strand of OX422219.1, from coordinate 343,582,001 downwards.
ATAACACATCAAAAGATGCGTGGGAGGTTCTTCAACTTACCCATGAAGGCACTAATGCAGTTAAAGAATCTAAATTGAGAAATTTAACTACTCAATTTAAAACAATCTCCATGCTTGAATCTGAATGTTTTGATGAATTCTATGCACGCTTATCTGATATTTTTAACACTTGTTTCAATCTTTGTGAACATATTCGTGATGCTAGAGTAGTTAAAAATATTTTGAGATCATTGCCTAAGCGTTTTATCCCTAAAGTCACTGTGCTAAATTCTATAGGAAATTTGAGCAATCTCAAATTAGAAGAATTGGTAGGAGACCTACAAACTTATGAAATTGACATGTTTCCTAATACAATAAAATCAAAAGATACAGGGGTAGCACTTAAAGCCCAAGCTAGAAAAAGTGAGGGGTCAGCAAGAAAGAGGGTTGAGTCGAATAATAGAAAAGAGGAAGAGACGTTAGATTCGGAGTTTGATTTTGATTTAGATGATTTGTCTTTGTTTGCAAAAAAATTCAAGAAATTTCTCAAATTAAAGAAAAATGGCAATTTCAAAGATAAAAAGAATTTTGAGAAAAATATTTAAAAAGAAAAATAATAAAGATAAAAAGGACGCGCCTAAAAAGACGAAGAGAGATGTTATGAGTGTGATTGTAGAGGTCATAAGGCTTTTGAGTGTCCAATTAGGTTGAAATATCAAGGCAAAGCTAAAGCTGTTTTAAATGCTTCCTTTGGTGACGACAGTGAGGTCGAGTCGGTGGATTCTGGAGACGAGTTATCGTATGAATGTAACTTCTGCGCATTTTTGGCTAGTCATGTGAGTACTGACAGTGCGCCTCACGATGATGAGGATGCTACTTCACAGGGACACTTCGACAGTGAAAGCGATGTGAGTAAGGGGGAGGATGCTACAAGTGAAAGCGAGAGTGATCTTCGACGCGCTTATGCCTATTTATATGATGATTCATTTAAAACTAAAAAGTGTAATATAGTGTTAGCACTTAGGATCATCGCCTTAGAAAAAAGTTTTGGGAGAGACGAGAGAGATTCCTCCGTTCGCACTTCCTTGAGAGAGAGAGAGAGAGATTGTTGAGAGAGAGAGAGAGAGAGAGTTTGTTTAGAGAGAGAGGGCCAGTTTAGAAATGGATAAAGACCGTTTAGAGAGAGAGAGAGAGAGAGAGAGTTGTTTTGAGAAATAGAAAGGGAACTTTACCAAGCAAGTGGCTAGTCTTACGAATGAGCTTCATTCCTCCGTGGAGGCTCCGAAGAAACTTGAAGCCCTGGTAGCCCAACTCACTCATAACCTTGAGAGAGCCCGAGAGGTCAAGGTAAAGATAGAGGACAGATCAGGAATGATGGAAAAAATATTCCTCGCCCCTACTTTAGGGTTTGGTGAAAGGCATATAATAGGTTTTGATGGTGCTTTCACGTCTCATGTGACATCGGAACTAATGCTTGAGTTTACTACGAATCCATATGGCTATAATCCAAAACCCCAAAGAAGAGTTCGCCAAGAAAAGCAAACCAAGTTCAGCCTAAGACTGTGTATTTTTGTACCTACTGTAAAATAAAAGGCCAGCTTAGGGAGTTTATCTATAGTTTGGATCAGACACGACGTACATTTTCTCCACCATGTGCCGCTAGAAATTTTTTGAGTTTTAGCGAGCAGGTTGAGTTTCTAGTCACCACATCTCAGAGTTTAATAGTGGATACCTCCAAAATCCCAAATAGAACCAACAATGACAAGGGAAAACAAAGTGTTACCACCTCTTGGGTACCTATGCACGACACAAAAGCCCTTGTTGTTCATGTTGATCTTAAAGCACATGATACCTCATTATGGTATTTTGATAGTGGTTGCTCCAGCACATGACTAGTGATGTTTCATTTTTTACCTACCTAGATGATTGTAAGAAGGAAACGTCATTTTTAGATTCGGGAGCAAGTCTAGCATAGTAGGACGAGGTACAATAGAGATACCAAGATTTCCTGAGCTAGAGAATATTTTGTATGCCAAAGGTTTGAAAGTGAACCTTCTCAACACTAGCTAGCTATGCAACACTGACTTTGCTGTAAAGTTTTATCGAAATGAGTGTAATGTTTATGATCGAGCTGATAAACTTCTATTCCAAGGGGTGAGGAGTGAAGATAATTGTTATGGGATTATGCCCAAGTCCTCATTCGTCTGCAATAGCGCCACGATCACCCTAATGGATATGTGGCATCAATGTCTAGGTTACGTGAATTTTTTAGATTTAGAAAGACTAACTAAAAAGGACCTAGTACGTGGCTTGCCGCCACTTGGAAAGTTGACTTCCGTTGTTTATAGACCCTGTCAGTTTAGAAAGCAAGTATGTAGCTCCCACAGAAAGTTGAATTCCATTACCACTTCACGAGTGCTGGTGTTAATACACATGGATCATATGGGTCCTACTCATACTAAGAGTTTAGGCGGTAAGAGGGATATCCTCGTGATGGTAGATGATTTCTCTCTTTACTCAATAGTTGGTTTTCAGAGAGAAAAATTCGATTTTGTGGAATTTCTTACAACGAAGTTTCGTGTCCTGTAAAATCAATACGGTGTCACTATGAATAGAATGCGTAATGATAATGCACTGAATTTGAGAAAGCTAAAATTTACTATGATAGCCTCAGGATCAAACCTGAGTTTTCAGTCATGAATTCTCCTCAGTAAAATGGGATTATTAAGAGGAAGAATCAAATGATTCAAGAGATGGATAGATCTATGCTTATAGGTTGTAGAGTTTCCAGGATATTTTGGGAAGAGGCGGTGTCTACCGTATGCCATATGGTGAATAGGGTTTACCTTCGTCCACACACACTTCAGATGACTTATGAATTATGGACTGGAAAGAAGCCCAACCTTTCATATTTTTGTGTTTTGAGGAGCAAATACTACATCCTATGGGATAAAGAGCAATAAGGAAAGTTAGACTCCTGGAGCGATGAGGGAATATTTTTAAGTTACTCATCATCGAGTAGAGCATATCGATTTTTTAATCTAAGTAGCTCTAAGGTTATGGAGTTAACGTCACGGTGCAAAATGATGAACCACCGGTGTTTGTTGATTCTAACCTTTTGTGTGAAGATGACACATTTCCTACCGATGATCCCATCATCCCTCACACACCCAGGGTGGACCCTACTCCTGACTTAGGGACACACCTACTTGGGTTTGCAAGAGTTATGATCCTACTAACATTCTAGTTGATCCCACCTTACGAGTCAAGACTCATGCTCAGCTAGATAACGCCGTTATCTTTGTGTGCTACACGTCTAAAGTCGAGCTTAAGAATGTCAAGGAAGCACTTAAGGATGCACACTGGATATCTGCTATGCAGGATGAGTTACTTCAGTTTAGAAATAATGATGTTTGGAATTTTATCACCTGGACTAGTGAGAAGAATGTGATTAGTACCAAGAGGATCTTCAATAATAAGATTGATGAGAATGGTACCACTATTCGAAACAAGGCTAGGTAGGTCGCTCAAGTCTACATATAGATAGATGGTGTAGACTTTAAAGAGACAATTGCTCCTGTTGCAAGGCTTGAGTCCGTCCGTTTACTACTCGCTATCACATGTCATTTTTGCTTCAAGTTATACCCGATGGATGTCAAGAGTGCCTTTCTAAATGGCATTCTACTAGAGTAAGTTTGTGTGGAATAACCAAAAGGGTTTGAATACCCAAGCACCCTTATCACATCTATTTTATGAGAAAATTCCTGTATGGTTTGAAGAAAGCACCTTGTGCTTGGTATGAGAGGCTTACTTCCTATCTCTCAACCCATGCCTTCATGAGAGGGGGAGTTGATAAGATGTTATTTGTTAAGAGAGGAGGTGGTGCGATTTTGGTTGCCCAGGTCTATGTGGATGACATAGTCTTTGGATCCACATGCTCCCGACATGCTCATGATTTATAGAAGGAGATGAAGAGTGAGTTTGAGATGAGCACGGTTGGTGAGATTACATTCTTTCTTGGTCTCCAGGTTTGTTAACTAGAGGATGGCATCTTCATCTCCCAATCTAAGTTTTACTAAAGACCTAGGGAAGAAATTTGGTTTAGAATTCGCTAAGCATGCATGTACCCCGATGAGTACCTCAACAAATCTTGACAAGGACACTTCAAGTAAGGACGTAAAGCAAACCTTGTATAGGAGTATGATAGGTAGTCTTCTTTACTTGACCTCCAATCATCCCGACATAGCCTTTAGTGTTAAAGTCTCTGTGCGATATCAGGCATCCCCAAAAGTGTCGCACTTACTCGCTCTTAAATGTATTATCAAATACGTGAGTGGGGCTCTCTCATTTGGCATTTGGTATTCCTTTGATACTGATGAACGTTTATCCGCCTATTCGGATGCCGATTGGGCTGGGGATGCAGATGGGTGGAGGAGCACTTATGGTGGGTATTTGTTCTTTGATTCTGCTCTTGTCTCTTAGTTAAGCAAGACTCAAAACTCCATCTCTTTATTCACTACATAGGCTGAGTGCATAGCCGCCGGGAGTTGTTTCACGCAACTTCTGTGGATAAAGAAGATGCTGGAGGATTATGGGATTTCACAGGTAACCATGACTATTTTCTTTGATGACACGTGTGCGATACACATATCCCGTAATCCAGTCCAGCATTCGTGTATAAAACACATTAGGATACGCGAGCACTTTATATGTGAGTTATTACAAGAGAAGTTCATTGTAATACCCCTTACTTTTGAGTGTTTTTTTATATTAAATTACGTGGTGCATGTGTGATTTAATATAATTGAGAATTAAAACGAGAATTTAACATGGATATTAATTTGTGTAGAATAGTTAATATTTATGGTAATTGTATATTTACTAGTGTGATAAGGTAAATATAATTATATTGCATGTTATTATGTCATATGTGAGTATTAGCGACGGGTATTGGTTATTTCTCAACTGGGTTATATGTGTGTGTGAATTATATGAGGTTGGAGAGGATTTTAGTTAGGAGTCTCGGATGATAATTTGGAGTGCACGGTTGATCTCGAAAGGGCCGAGATAGTCAAAAGGACTGCCCGGGGGTTTTAAATTAGGTTTTAGGGTCTTTTTGGCTAGTTTGACTCGAATTGGGGAATACGAGTCATTTTAGGTGTGTATTATCATTTAAAGCTGGGAAAAATTAAGATAAGGGTTATTAGGCTCGTGAGAGTGTAAGCCAATCTCAATTTGATAAAGACGTAACCCCCCAAATAAAAACCCTAGAGAAAGGAAGAGAAAGAGAAGAGAATCTTGAGATTCTCCGATGAAATCCGAAACTTTGAGGAGGATTCAGATTCTACATCTTTGAGGCAAGTGATTAAACTTGCTAAATGATCTATGTGTGTGAATTATTTCATAAATTGTTGGTGAATTAGTTGATTTTGAGCATTTATGATTAAACCCGAGAATTGTTGATTAAATCTTACATTTGATGTGGTGTATATGGGTTTGTTGATGAAAATGGTTAGGATTCATATATGGGTAGAATTATGATATTAGAAACCATGGTTGATTCGGAAGATGATGGAGTATATCGATGGATTTTGTCACGGGATTACCGACGTCGCAATGTAGTCATGATTACATTTAGGTTATCGTGGATCATTTGACTAAGGCATTACACTTTTTAACTATGAGGACGGATTTCACAACGGCACAGTATGCCCATCTTTTTATCGCTGAGATAGTGAGGTTACATGTAATGCGATTAATATTAAGTCCGACTGAGATAAGATCTTTGTGTCCCGTTTTTGGCAGAGTTTCCAGGAAGAAATGGGGACTGAATTGAGGTTGAGTATGGCATATCATTTGCAGATGGATGGGAAGACTGAGAGGGTTAATCAAGTGTTAGAAGATATGCTCAGAATGTGTACTCTTGATTTTGGGGGAATAAATACCTTTCGCTGGTAGAATTCGCATATAAAAATTCTTACCAGTTCACCATAAGTATGGTGCCTTATGAGGCATTATATGGTCCCCTGTGTCATTCACCCGCATGTTGGTTAGAAGTCGGGGATAGTAAACTTCTTGGACCGGAGGTAATCCAAGACACTTTGATGAAAATTAAACTTGTTCAAAATAGCATACGGGTTGCATAAGATCGACAAAGAAGTTATAACAATGAGGATCGTAGGCATTTGGAGTTAGAAGTGGGAAACCAAGTGTTGTTAAGGGTATCCCCTATGAAAGGTGTGATGCGATTTGGTAAGAAAGGCAAACTTGTACCAAGGTATGTAGGGCGTCTTCTAATTATTGAGCGAATAGGTCTTGTGGCATATAGACTTGCTTTGTAAGAACACTTACAGAGAATCCATGATGTATTTAACGTCTCATCATTGAAGAAATATAGAAGACGTGAGAAGGCATATTGGCATATTCCATTGGAAGAAATTGAACTGTAACCTAATATCTCGTATGAAGAACAACCGGTTGCCATTTTAAATGGTAGTGAGCATAGACTACGATCGAAGGTAGTGTCTTTGGTTCGAGTCCAATGAGGGAACCACAACGTCGATGAATCCACGTGGGAATGAGAGGACAATATGCGAGCCAAATATCCTTACCTCTTTCCATAAGGTACGCCTAAATTTTGAGGACGAAATTCCTCTGTAAGGGGGGGAGTATGTAATACCCCTTACTTTTGAGTATTTTTTTATATTAAATTACCTGGTGCGTGTGTGATTTAATATAATTGAGAATTAAAATAAGAATTTAACATGGATATTAATTTGTGTAAAATAGTTAATATTTATGGTAATTGTATATTTACTAGTGTGATAAGGTAAATACAATTATATTTCATGCTATTACGTCATATGTGAGTATTAGCGGCGGGTATTGGTTATTTCTCAATCGGGTTATATATGTGTGTGAATTATATGAGGTTGAACATGATTTTAGTTAGGAGTCTCGAATGATAATTTGGAGTGCACGGTTGATCTCGGAAGGGCCGAGATAGTCAAAATGATTGTCCGGGGGTTTTAAATTAGGTTCCAAGGTCTTTTTTGCTAGTTTGACTCGAATTGGGGTATACGAGTCATTTTAAGTGTGTATTATTATTTAAAGCTGGGAAAAATTAAGATAAGGGTTATTAGGCTCGTGATAGTGTAAGCCAATCTCAATTTGATAAATAAGTAAACCCACCAAAGAAAAACCCTAGAGAAAGGAAGAGAAAGAGAAGAGAATCTTGAGATTCTCCGATGAAATCCACAACTTTGAAGAGGATTCAGATTCTACATCTTTGAGGCAAGTGATCAAACTTGCTAAATGATCTATGTGTGTGAATTATTTCATAAATTGTTGGTGAATTAGTTAATTTTGAGCATTTATGATTAAACCCTAGAATTGTTAATTAAATCTTCCATTTGATGTGGTGTACATGGGTTTGTTGATGAAAATGGTTGGGATTCATATATGGGCAGACTTATGATGTTAGAAACCATGGTTAATTGGGAAGATGATGAAGTAGAGATGGATTTTGGTGTAAAGTTCTCGTAGCCTATGCATAAGGGCAAAATTGTGGCTTGCTGTAGTCACTGAATAGATTCGGTGCCTTCCGAATCGATTCGGGGGGAAACAGAAGCATCAGGTCTTGGGAAATGAATCGATTAGCCCTTATGCCAATCAATTCAGCCTTTGTATAAGTATCATGTACCTTTGATCGAATTGATTTTCAATTTGGAGAATCGATTCGTTACTGAGGTGAATCAATTCATCCTAGTGCGAATCGATTTGAAAATCTTGCTGTTTTGAGAGGTTTTCCTAGAATGTGTTTAACTTCTTTCTACTTGGGTGTAGTGATTGGGAACCCTCTAAAATAATAAGATAAACATGTTTATGAGTTAAAAAGGTGGGATAATGTTATGACATGATGGTTGGGGAGACATCGGGTCAATTATGGAGGCATATTCGTGAGTTTGTTATGCCGATTTCTTTTGTAAATTCTCCTAGTGATAAGAATTTTCTTAAGGATGGATACGGGCTAGTTAAGAGAGGTCGTGTGTACTATGAGGTGTTGATTTGGTGACTATTTATATCATATGTTTGATTGATGATCAATGTTCAAGTGAGTGATTGAATAATAAAGTAAATGGGAATAAATGGGAATAATAAAGTGTGCCAAAAACAGGATTCTGGCACGGTTTAAAACTGTGCCAGATCAAATATGGCACGATTTTGAACTGTGCCAGAATCAAATGTTCCAAAATGGGACTTTTTTTCTGACACGGCTCAAAAGTGTGCCAGATTCATCCAAACAGGAACACTTCTGGCACACTTTTAAACCGTGCCAGAATTTGATATTTCGGACACACTTTTGGCACAATTTTTAACTATGCCAGATTCAGGACAGTTTTAAAAAATTTGGCACCGTTCAAAACCATGCCAAAATATGATACACTTTTGCCACGGTTTTGAACTGTGCCAAATTTTTTATTTAAAAAAAATATTTGAAAGCACAAAATTCATAAATTAATAATATTGCGCGTTATTAATAAACTAATGTACATAAAAACTTCAAAATATTACAAGTAACATCTCACAGGCCCAAAAAAAATTGGGCAGAGTTTCCTCTATTTTCTGGAAATTCCAAAACCTGTTAATACAAAACCTGCCTAACATAAAGCCCGCACGGCCACAAAATATAACAATTAACTTACAAAAGCCCTCATGGCCATAAAAGTCAATAATAAAACAACAAAAGACCGTACGGTCATAACACAAAAAAATGGAATCATTAATAAACCCTTTGTTGTAAACCATTGAGTTCTTTGTGTGTTCCACGTGAATAAAAGCCAACGATAAACTGTTATCCTGCAAAAAAAGTAGAATACAAAAAAGATACTATATTAGTAACCCAATAATTAACAAAAAAAAATACTCAAAACAAAAAAAATACATATATGAGTGGAATTTAAGTGTTGATTTTTGCAAATTATCGTCCTATTCACAAACCGAGAGACCCGGGACTATGCTGTCAGTTCCTAAAAGTTACATTGGTCCCGTGCGAGGTGTTCGTGCCTCCTACGGGGTCGATTGGGGGTTGGTTTGGGTTTTCACCCTTTAATGGCCTGTTTTTAACTCTAAGTGTGATTTTTGCAAATTATCGTCATACTCTCAAAACGGGAGACCCGGGACAACGCGATCAGTTCCTACAAGTTACATTGGTCTCGTGCGAGGTGTGCGTGCCTCCTACGGGGTCGTTTGGTGGCCGTTTTGGGTTTTTACCCTTTAACAACATGTTTGTAACTAAGTGTGATTTTTACAAATTATCATCATACTCTCAAACCGGGAGACCCGGGACTACGATGCCAGTTCCTACAAGTTACATTGGTCCCGTGCAAGGTGTTCATGCCTCCTACGGGGTCGTTTGGGGGATGGTTTGGGTTTTCACCCTTTAACGGCATGTTTTTAAGTCTAAGTGTGATTTTTGCAAATTATCGTCATACTCTCATACTGGGAGACCCGGGACTACGCGGTCAGTTCCTACAAGTTACATTGGTCCCGTGCGAGGTGTTCGTGCCTTCTACGGGGTCGTTTGGGGGCCGATTTGGATTTTCACCCACTAACTGCAGGTTTTTAACTAAGTGTGATTTTTGCAAATTATCGTCATACTCTCAAACCAGGAGACTCGGGACTACGCGGTCAGTTCCTAAAAGTTACATTGGTCCCGTGCGAGGTGTTCGTGCCTCCTACGGGGTTGTTTGGAGGCCGGTTTGGGTTTTCACCCTTTAACGGCTTATTTTTAAGTTAAAGTGTTAATTTTTGCAAATTATCATCATATTCTCAAAGCGGGAGACCTGGGACTACGCGGTCAGTTCCAAGAAGTTACATTGGTCCCGTGCGACGTGTTCGTGCCTCCTACGGGGTCGATTGGGGGCCGGTTTTGATTTTCACCCTTTAACGGCTTATTTTTAAGTATAAGTGTCGATTTTTGCAAATTATCGTCCTATTCACAAATTGGGAGACCCGGGACTACGCGATCAGTTCCAAAAAGTTACATTGGTCCCGTGCGAGGTGTCCTTGCCTCCTACGGGGTCGATTAGCGGCCGGTTTGGGTTTTCACCCTTTAACGGCCTATTTTCAACTCTAAGTGTGATTTTTTCAAATTATCATCATAATCTCAAATCGGGAGACCCGGGACTACGCGGTCAGTTCCTACAAGTTGCATTGGTCCCGTGCGAGGTGTTCGTGCCTCCTACGGGTTCGTTCGGGGGCCGGTTTGGGTTTTCACCCTTTAACGGCATGTTTGTAACTAAGTGTGATTTTTACAAATTATCGTCATACTCTCAAACCGAGAGACCCGGGACTACGCGATCTTTTCCTACAAGTTACATTGGTCCCGTGCGAGGAGTTCGTGCCTCCTACGGGGTCGTTTGGGGGCTGATTTGGGTTTTCACACTTTAACGGCATGTTTTTAAGTTTAAATGTTGATTTTTGCAAATTATCATCCTATTCACAAACCGGGAGACCCGGGACTACGCTGTCACTTCCTACAAGTTACATTGGTCCCGTGCGAGGTGTTCGTGCCTCGTACGGGGTCGATTGGGGGCCGGTTTGGGTTTTCACCCTTTAACGGCCTATTTTTAACTCTAAGTGTGATTTCTAAAAATTATCATCATACTCTCAAATCGGGAGACCCGGGACTACGCGATCAGTTCCTACAAGTTACATTGGTCCCGTGCGAGGTGTTCGTGCCTCGTACGGGGTCGATTGGGGGCCGGTTTAGGTTTTCACCATTTAGTGACCTATTTTTAACTCTAAGTGTGATTTTTCCAAATTATCGTCATACTCTCAAACCGAGAGACCCGGGACTGAGCGGTCAGTTCCTACAAGTTACATTGGTCCCGTGCGAGGTGTTCATGCCTCCTACGGGGTCGTTTGGGGGCTGGTTTGGGTTTTCACCCTTTAACGATTTGTTTTTAAGTTTAAGTGTTGATTTTTGCAAATTATCGTCATATTCTTAAACTGGGAGACCCGGGACTACGCGGTCAGTTCCAGGAAGTTACATTGGTCCCGTGCAAGGTGTTCGTGCCTCCTACGGGGTCGATTGGGGGCCGATTTTGATTTTCACCCTTTAACGGCCTATTTTTAACTCTAAGTGTGATTTTTGCAAATTATAATCATACTCTCAAACCGGGAGACCCGGGACTACACGGTCAGTTCCTACAAGTTACATTGGTCTCGTGCGAGGTGTGCGTGCCTCCTACGGGGTCGTTTGGGGGCCGATTTGGGTTTTTACCCTTTAACGACATGTGTTGTAACTAAGTGTGATTTTTACAAATTATCGTCATACTCTCAAACCAGGAGACCCGGGACTACGCGGTGTGTTCCTACAAGTTACATTGGTCCCGTGCGAGGTGTTCGTGCCTCCTACGGGGTCGTTTGGGGGCTTATTTGGGTTTTCACCCTTTAACGGCATGTTTTTAAGTCTAAGTTTGATTTTTGCAAATTATCGTCATACTCTTAAATCGGGAGACCCGGGACTATGCGGTCAGTTCCTACAAGTTACATTGGTCCCGTGTGAGGTGTTCGTGCCTCCTACGGGGTCGTTTGGGGGCCGATTTGGGTTTTCACCCTCTAACGGCATGTTTTTAACTAAGTGTGATTTTTGCAAATTATCGTCATACTCTCAAACCAGGAGACTCGGGACTACGCGGTCAGTTCCTACAAGTTACATTGGTCCCGTGCGAGGTGTTTGTGCCTCCTACGGGGTCGATTGGGGTCCAATTTGGGTTTTCACCCTTTAACGACTAGTTTTTAACTCTAAGTGTGATTTTTCCAAATTATCGTCATACTCTCTAACCGGGAGAGTCAGGACTACGCGGTCAGTTCCAAGAAGTTACATTGGTCCCGTGCGAGGTGTTCGTGCCTCCTACGGGGTCGTTTGGGGTTGGTTTGGGTTTTCACCCTTTAACGACTTGTTTTTAAGTTTAAGTGTTGATTTTTGCAAATTATCATCCTATTCACAAACCGGGAGACCCGGGACTACGCGGTCAGTTCCAACAAGTTACATTAGTCCCGTGCGAGGTGTCCGTGCCTCCTACGGGGTCGATTGGCGGCCGGTTTGGGTTTTCACCCTTTAACGGCTTATTTTAACTCTAAGTGTGATTTTTGCAAATTATCATCATACTCTCAAACCGGGAGACCGAGGACTACGCGGTCAGTTCCTATAAGTTACATAGGTCCCGTGCGAGGTGTTCGTGCCTCCTACGGGTTCGTTTGCGGGCCGGTTTGGGTTTTCACCCTTTAACTGCATGTTTGTAACTAAGTGTAATTTTTACAAATTATCGTCATACTCTCAAACCGGGAGACCCGGGACTACGTGATCTTTTCCTACAAGTTACATTAGTTCCGTGTGAGGTGTTCGTACCTCCTACGGGGTCGTTTGGGGGCTGGTTTGGGTTTTCACCCTTTAACGGCATGTTTTTAAGTTTAAATGTTGATTTTTGCAATTTATCGTCCTATTCACAAACCGGGAGACCCAAGACTACTCGGTCAGTTCCTATAAGTTACATTGGTCCCGTGCAAGGTGTCCGTGCCTCGTACGGGGTCGATTGGGGGCCGGTTTGGGTTTTCACCCTTTAACGGCCTATTTTTAACTCTAAGTGTGATTTCTGAAAATTATCATCATACTCTCAAACCGGGAGACCCGGGACTACGCGATCAGTTCCTACAAGTTACATTGGTCCCGTGCAAGGTGTTCGTGCCTCGTACGGGGTCGATTGGGGGCCGATTTAGGTTTTCACCATTTAGCGACCTGTTTTTAACTCTAAGTGTGATTTTTCCAAATTATCGTCATACTCTCAAACCGGGAGACCCGGGACTGTGCGGTGAGTTCCTACAAGTTACATTGGTCCCGTGCGAGGTGTTCGTGCCTCTTACTCGGGACTACGTTTATTGATTTTAGAAAATTTTGACATAGTTTCGTTTGTTTATTCATTAAATCCAACTTGTTTTAACATATGAAATAAACTCAACAGTAGCAACAAATTTCAAAACCAAACCACCAGCAAATCCCTTCCACCAATTTAACTAAATAAGCTCATAAAGTAAGCCATTTTACGTTTGGCTACTTGTCGCTATTTCAGACCATTTTTCTATTTAATGCTACTACAACTTTTATGAGAATTTGAGACTTTGAGACTAACCTGAATTCATTTGCATTTTGATAGCCACCCGATGAACTCTTCATGCCATGACTTCTTGAAAGTATCCCATTTTGGTCCAAAAATGTCTGCAAATTCTCAAATCTTCTATTCTGAGCGGCATCTAGTTGTTCATGAGATGATATATTATCTTTCAAGTTTTTCAGCTCTTCATTATGAGACCGAGACTGTGTTGTGACTGTTGAAGTGTCAGAAGACTTATATTAGACGGTTTGTCTTATAAATTACAAAATGGATAGAAGGGGGAAAGAACTCAAACATACATGTGTATCCTTGTACTTATCATTCATCAAATCACCCTTTCTCTTACTCCAATGAGATGTCTTGAAGAATTCCACGATGCTAGGTTTCACATCAGTTTCATGCTCCTGAATTGAAAATCAATGAATGAAAGAATATAACCATACTAGTTGATGATGCGGGTAAAACATGTCTAATATGCACAATGTCAAGAATATTATTGCGACATATAAATTTAAATCAAGTTTAGCAAGGGTAAAATCAACCTGAACAAGGGAAGTAACATGTGAGGACAGGAATATAAGTGATTGAACAATATAATAGATACATTTCAGCAACAGTGGAAGAATCGGAATAGTTTTTTTCAAGATAATCCCCCTTTCTCTCTTTATCAATGACAGACTAACAGAGAAGAAAAGTAGTCAATACAATAAGTCAAAAAAACATCAAGATTGCACTAAACACTTCACCTTGAATTGCAGTTATACAAGCGTCAGCACCAAATTTTTTTCCACTAAACACTTCACCTTGAATTGTAGCTTATGTTAGTATTAATTAAAAGCATAATCAACAAATTTTGCAAAAGACAAACGCGCAAATTAAAAATAAACATACCTAAGCAAATAACCTTCGTCATTCCCTAAAAATAAACATACCTAAGTAAATACGATATCCATATGAACAACCCAAAAGCCATTCCCTAAAATGGCATTTAATTCAAAAAAAAAAAATATGAAGACAAAAGCACACATCTTATAATGAATACAATCAAGACTTTATAATATTGCAAACACTCAAGGAACACATTTTGACATTATAACTACATACATTTGTTATCCATTATTAGCCCAGTAGATCACAATAAAACTTTTAATGTATTATAATACTTTTTAAATAAAAAAAGAGCCGTAAGGACAACATATCAAGCAATCCAAATGTATGTATCAACCAGAGTACCACCAAAACAACCACATATCTGCCAAACTAAGAATCAATAATTTCACAGACACTAATTTAAGCTGAAACTAACTTTGATTACCAATTAATATAAACGATCCACATATAAAAACTTATACAAATACATGTAGGCATCTACATTTTACATTCGTATACGTATGTGTATAATATGTATGTGGTTGGGAAATTTCAAGAGAGGTAAGATTAAATAGAGTAAAAGATTGATTAAGGAACACTTGAAAAAATCTACACTGATTATGCTATCAAATACAAAGCGTAGACTGTAAATGGATACAAATTAAACCAAACCAATGTAGATGTTTTGTTTTCGTTCTCATTAAAGGCATTCAGATGGATGGGGTTTGTGATATTTTCGTTCTCTTCTCGTTGAAGATCAGTTCTATATGCAAGAAGTAAAGAGAGAGAATGAGGTTACCTGAGCCGGAGAGAGAGAGCTGAACGGAGCTGCGCTGATGGAGAGATCATCGGCCGAAGAGAGAGAGAGAGAGCTGATCGGCCAGAGAGAGAGAGATGAACATAGAGGTTAAACAGAGAGAGGGGTGAGCGGGGCGAGCGGGAAGTTAGAGGGGGGAATTTTTTGGGGGGGATTTTATATTTTAGTGAAGTGTGCTTAATTTTGGCATACTTTAAAACAGTGCCAAATTTTGGCACTGTTTTAAGGTGTGCCAAATTATCTTTAAACCGTGCCAAAATCTGGCACAGTTTTAAACTGTGCTAGATTTTTAATATCGGGGTGTGCCAAAATGCTGTTTTTGGTGTGGTGTAATGTGTGGTATATACATGTAGCTGAGATTATTAAATATATACATTCGGATATGAGATTGTTTGTAGATATGATGTGTATATAGATCTTGAGTGATATATATATATATATATATATGATGTGTTACATACCCCTCTAGTGTTATCATGGGAAGTTACGCGGTGTGGGTTATATATGATGTGTTACATACCCCTTTAGTTCTATCATGCGAAGTTACGCGGTGTGGGTGAGGCTCCTAGCTTGAGGAGAAGGAAGCATATAGTCCACAGGTCATAGTATCCATTTATCTATTAAGTGGCATTTATCAGGGGTAAGACGTCTTGGGAATGATTCGTCTTATTTCCAGTGAGGAACTATGGTCGTTTCCCTTACGTTTGTGATATGGATCTTTACCAGAGCGGTGTGAAAATCCGACCGCTGGTAACCCAAGATGGTATGTGAGTAATTCCCTCGAAGATGATAGTATTGTAGAGACTGCATCCAGTGGGCTAATTCTCTAAGGGATGGTTAGTATAAATATATTATGTGTGTTATGTATGTGTACTTGGTAGTAATGATTTATCATGTATGCTAGCGAAACTAATATCATACAGACTTGAAGATAATGTGTTATATCTTATACTTATAACTAGAGGAAGTTATTAAGAAATGAACTAGTATATAATCATTGAGAAATTAAATGGTTATGTTATGGGTAAGCTAAATACGCGAGTGGGGTTAATGCATAGGCTTGAAAGTGAGTTATCCCTGGATGAGTTGGGCAAGTTAAGTATGAGTTGGGCAAGTTAATTTAGATTAAAATGCATACGTTTAGGTGCACGCTATAGTTGAGGGGTGAGTATGAGTCTCAAGAGAGGGCTGCACCAATTTAAATTATGGAATCATGCATTCATAATTATTATGCATTTTAATTCACTTGCTATAAAATATTTTCAATCGGGCGCTCACCCGTATCTATCTTCTCTTGTTCTTTTCTTTTATTATATCTTTTAGATGTTCCTCCACATGGACGCCAAGGTTGAGTTTCATTCCTAAGTCTATGGAGCTGCAACATGTGTGGGGTTTTGCAGGATTTTGATATAGTCACATCTCCTTTTTATATATCTAGTTAAGGACCGACATTTGTAAATCAGGTGTGTATACACAAGCGTTGTTTGATGTATTCCTTTTACCTTTCAGTACTTGATATTGTATTGTCTGTTTCTCGATAGCTTATTCGGGTATACTATTTTGTTGTACATGTTGTATATTATTATGATCATGTTCGGTTGTTGTGTATGGCTTTGAATGTTCTCTATGTATTAAAAAAAAACTTTTGGCATCCGCTTTATTTTAGTTTTGGGTGGTTAGTTGTGTCATTAATCTTTACAACAGTTGATGCTAAGAATGTGCCATTTGAGATTCCTGTTTTATTTTAGTAGAGGGTTGGCCACCCGTTATTTTAATAAGCGGGATGTCACAGTCGTATCCTTGAGTTTTGTTTCTACCAACCTCCAGTTAACCGATATTTTCACGAAGCCTTTAGACGCCCTTAGATTCGAGAGTCTTAGGAAGTTTTTAGGAATTTTCACACTTGACTGAGGGGTGGTTACCATGTCAAGAATAAGATGCATTTTTTTCATGTTCACATCATATTACTCCTATTTCTAGATTGTATCATTTATATCATTTTTGTAGTATTTTTTATTTTTTTCCTATTTTTAGAAAAATACAAAAGGATTTTCTATTTTTTTTTAAATTGAAAAATCCAAAAACATTTTATTTTTGTTAAAAATTTTGAAAAAGCCAAAAAGATTTACTCTTTATAAAAAAATTTTAATAACACAGAAAGACTTTTGTATTTTGTTTACACCGTTTATGGATGTACATTTAAGGTAGCCATTGTCAAAACTTCATTTCCATATTCCACGTGACTGTTTGATAGTGATTTGAGATGCTACATCATTTCATCCATGTGCTTTATAATGTATGGAGTCGATGTGATTAGTGATATCTTTATATATGTTTGGCTCCTTATCTCCTTTATTGCACACGTGCATGGTTTTATTTGAATATTGTACTTGTTTATCACAGGTTGGTTTTAGTGTTTCCTTCTCAATTTTATCTATACAACGAACCAAATGCGATAAAACGAGAACAATAATGGTTGTGCATGCAAAAATTATTTACCGTGAGGATTTAAATTGCATAAATGAAAAAAATGTTGAGTGTTCGCGAAAAAGGGATGTAAGTGAATAATAATCATGTCGTAAAAGCCACCGTTTAAAAGATCCCAAGAAAAAATTAAGACAATAAAAATCACCATATGCCAAAAAGAGGGCCAATAAGATTTCTCTAGAATGAGAAAAATAGACGCCTCAAAAAAACTTGAAAAAAAAATGAATATAAATTTGAGGGAGTTTGGTTAGATTTAACAGCTTTGCACTTTCTTAAAAATCTCGAAAAAGCGTTACAGAGTTTTGGACGTTATTGGTGTGAAAGCTTTGATCTTTTATTTGATGGTTAGATTGAGTCAATTCTTATAATTCCACAATTTTTACACCCAAGTAAGATGTTGAGTTCATTCGTAAGGAATATCCAAAATTTATTATGCACATATATTATGTTTGTTTGCATTGATTTTCCAATCAAATTTGTTCACACCCCTACATTTGTGCTATCACCGACTTGGTTATTTTCGTGTTCTTTTATGGTGTGATTCGTTGTTGTATAATTTTTTGTGAGAAATTTTTTGAAAAATTCAAAAAGAGAAAGTTTCTTACCTTGTGACATTCTCCATATGCATTTCTTTGTGTTCTTCATATTTGTCTATTTGGTGACATCTTTAAAAGGGGGAGAACGAGTTATGGCGGAGTTGTTTTGATTTCATGTGGATGTTTGAACTGATAATGAGTTGCTTGAGTTTAATTGATATTGATTTTTGCTTATCATTATTTGCCAAATAACTTTTGCGCATCACGGGTATTAGTTCTTGTCTATGTGTGTAGGAACAAAATTGAGGATCATTTTTACACACCCTGATGATGACAAAGAAATATTGAAAAGTCGAAGAATAAAAAATATTGAAGATTTTTTGAAGACATGTCATTTAGTATTTTCAGTTTTGGGGTTTGTGGGGATATTAAATTATATGTCATTAGTTTTGAGTTTGATGAGCATAATTCGAATAGTTTTTATGTATATATAGGCATAGACATAGGGGGAGATTTGTAAGGATATGATTTTATAAATGTTCATTCAGAATCTAGGAAATTTTTTAAGTGTCCTAGATCACTGCAAGTATGTCTTACACCGCTACGTTCGGCACGTCAACACGATCATCCATGTCGACCTCGATCTGAATCTGAAGCTTCACGCACACATCATCTTCATGCGTGCGTAGTGCAATATCATCGAGCAACGTGCAATGTGCGCCTTCAACATTCCCACTACTCCACTCCCAATTATCGTAAAATGTTTAATTCTTAGTTTTTAATGTTTCCGTATTTATTTGGGAATTTTTTATAAAATGTTTTTATCAAAAAAATCGAGTTTTCTAAGTTAAAATTAATTTGTAAAAAGCAGAAGACAAGTTTAGAAAATGACGCTTCATTCGTTCAAGCGATTAAGACATATCGTTCAAACTATAGGGTGATGTCGTTCAAATGACTATATCAAACGACATTACATATCGCTCGATAGGTCGCTTAAAGTTTTTCATCGAACGAACCCGTACTGTTTTAACTTTGTTTGAAGTCTCGTGCGAAGAAAGATCAAACGAAATTTAAAGTCATTCGAGTGACATCCCTTTGTCGTTCGAACGAGAACATCGACTCTATTTTATCATAAATACCTGCTTTCTATATTCAGTTTTTTTCAAGTCTTTACAACACCGTTTTCAGTAAGAACAGCTGCGATTTTAAGACTTCTTTTTTAGAGTTTTAAACCTCTTTTGATTCACCAAATTGTCCCAAATATATATGTGAATCGTTTTAAACCCTAGTTACTCATATTACTCATCTTTAGTACTCTTGTGGATAAGAAGGTTATTTCTCTATTGCTGACTATTGGAGCTTTTGCGAGAATTCTTATCAATGACAACGAACCGAGGCTTGCGGGTATTCATGTCTCAATCTATATATCTTTGTATTTGTAAGTTGTTACACAATATAGTGAAATAAAAAGGTTTTGCCTCTTGTGGGATTTTCCCTCAAATTTGTGATTGTGAGCATGCTTGCTTTTATATAATTGGTCAATCATAATTATTTGCAAAATTTAGGGTTATAATTAATAATTGGGCATAAAATTGAAATTTATTTAAACAAGTTAGTTCATTGATTGTTGGCACACTCTCGGGAAGATTCAATCAAAATAATGTTAAATCAATCCTAATTTCTTCCAAATTGTGTTAATTACGAAATTACTTGAGTAAATCATAAAAATTATATTTTAATTACTCAATTATGGTTTTGATTCAAATGAATAGGCATAATTTACAACAAATTTAATTATACAAGAAGTCAAATTAAACTTACCTCTAATTTTGTATAACTAGCGCTCAAATCTCTAAAATATTCGGTCTTCCTTTTAGCCTTGTTCTCTCCAAACTTTTAGATCCCTAATTTGTGTTTTGTATTCAAATAATCCTCCTAATGGTTCAATACTAACTATTAAAAGCTATAACAACCCCCAATTTCTCACGTAAAGACTAGTCAGACTCAGTACACCGAAGATGGGGCTTATCAATAATTTATACCATTCTCAGCATTGAAGAAATAAAAATTCCTTTCTTCTATGTCAAAATCCATCATAAATAAAAATATTTGAATAAAATTGATTTAACACATGAATAATAAAAACTGAATCATCATACCATGTCCATAATGTAAAGCTAAGTACAACTGCTATAAATAAAATCTTGGGCTTATGCCCGTACAAATCCCATTATGAAATCAAATGACCAAATGATGAAATACAACCTATACTAGAATCGATGGAGCGAAATCCACTGCGTCCAATACAATTGCAAGTCTGATCCATCGCCAGTTTTGCTATTCCTGTCATTTAGAATACCTAGGGGAAAAATATTTATAATTTGGGTCATATCCCTAGAGATGTAAGAATTCTTCACCAGTAAATATGCAAATTGTTACTAACTCATACTTCACGTCTCTCCATCGACTCTCACATGTAAAGAGTGCCTCACCTCTCATCTAGAAGCAGTCCTACTCGTATCCTCAATCAAAATGTCAATTGTAACTTCCATTATTTAATATATCATGTAAACAATAATCCATCGAACTATGCGATAACTAAAAGTGGTCACTCATGTCTGACACCCCAATCCCCGAATAGATTTCATAATAATGACTACACAATTTACATAAACTTCATGCATATTCTTACATCATAATGTCCTATAACCCTGGTCTATCTCTTTAGAGCATTTAATGATTTAATTCATACTCCTTGTTATCTATCCCGTTAGACTATAAGTTTCATTCTCTTAGATTACCAAATTATTATTCTCATTAATAATTGTCTACCACGTTATTCATTCTCTTTAATTATTGTCTATATTCTTAGATTGGTCAATTATTATTCTCATTAATAATTTCCTGTTGCCTTATTCATTAGGACTCATCTTCGTCCTTAATTAACCTGTCATTATATTAGCCCGACTTTATTATCATTAAGCATTGTCTACATATTTAGACTAAGAGGGTGCATTCCCATACAAAGCACACCCCACTGTGTAACTAGATAAGTATATATATATATATATATATATATGACACACAAGGGCATCTACCATTGGTGTATCATTTGTACTCTATCCGTAAGTTCGGAGTAATCCCTTACCCTAAGAGAACATCACAAAACATACATAAGTTGGGGGCGGTCCCTACGCAGGATACATGTTCACGGCCCTTACCCAATGGTGACATAGGCTGGTCAGATTCAACCCCTACCTCTCGTAGGTGGAACCTCTACGTAGTACCTATATGACCTACACAATCTCTAAGCCCATCTGTGTAGGCGTGTGGTACCTGGTCCGAACGCACAAACCCCCAAGCCGATAGGACGACCCACGGACATTGGTATGTCCGCACAAAAATAATATAATACATATTATTATCCAATTTGTATACATAGTTACTCTTTAACTACCTTTATCCAAGGAAACCTCAATCCATTTAAAATATAGCCTTCTTGGCTTAACTATAACATTTTAGTCAATTATTCCATAACTCATTTTAAGTCGTTATCCTATGATTTCTTCCTGATTAAATATTAAGTCCCATACATTTCCTTTTAGACTTAAATCACATTTGCTTCATAATTTATTTCTCTTCAAATATATAGGTACAGTTATTCCCAACTAACCTTTCCAAAACATTATAGGTGTGGTTATTCCCAAACCAACCTTCACTACACCAAAACTGGGCTAATGGTCATGGACTTTATCCCTGGCCAGGAAGGGTGGGTCGCAAATTTTATCTTTGACCAATTTCGGTGGTCATGACCAAAATCCTTTACCCAGAGTCTGGTCACGAATCCCTCATAGTCACAGATGTGGTCATGACCCATAGCCCTGACCCTAATTGTATATGCGGTCACGGCCCAAATCCGTGACCACATCAAGATTAAAGACAAGCTGGTCATGGACTTTCACCGTGACCAGTTCTCTGTGCCATCCATATTTATCATGGCTTAAGACCGTGACCAGATCTCTGTGCCATCCATATTTTCACGGCTAAAGTCCATGACCAAACTTAATGTATATTTGATAGTTTCACGGCTCAAATCCATGATTATCCTTGTTGTGCATAAAATATTGTCACGACTTTGGGTCGTGACTATACTTACTGTGTATAACATATAATTACTGCTTTAGGCCATGACCAGTTTTAATAATAAAAAAAAATCCTCAAATCGGGAGGCTAATCAGTCAGTTGCTGCAAGTTGTGGCCATCCCCAATCCTCGCATAGGGGGAGAGATAGAGAGAGAGAGAGATGGGTGTCATATCCGTGGTAAGAGGATCCTGGTCCTGCACATCCCTCTCGGGAGCACTTCGGCCGGTGTCGACGATGTGTGAGGTGAAAAATGTAGAGAGATGGAGTCGCCAGTCTATTTTACTCAAAATAGACAAAAGAAGGTGGAACCATCCCGAAGGACAGCATCCAAAGACATACTGATACATACGAGACCAATAAAGGTTCGAAGGCTAAGTTACGAAATGGGAAGGTGTTAGGCACCCATTCCGCCCTTGCGGTCTCTCATATATTGTTGTTATTTTCCTTTATTTCCCCGTGATATATGTGCATGTGTATATGTAGTGGAGATAGGAATCATCGACTTGTATCATGGAAGAGATAAAGCGAGTCATCCATAGGAATGTTCCTAAAAGTAATATTATAAAATAGGATTTACACGAGTATCCTCGCGTTGATCGTTATAATGGAATGATGACGCATACGGAATAATACGCCACTAAGAACAAATATATGTATATGTAAACATATAGAATCTAAGAGAATTAAGTTAAAGAATATAGAAAAATTAAAAAAGGAAAGAATAGGAATCGAGTCTCGAGTTTTACCCCGAGACGCCTACGTAGCCTATAGAGGGATCAAAGTCCACGTAGTTCGTATGCAAAACGAGGGGTGGGATTTGTAAAGATATTTTTGTCCATTATCAATTTGTATGTCGTACGCCGTTACACCATTGAAGAAACTCAAGATCGCATCTACATCAACGGATCCGAATATCAAAACGTATTCAACATCATAGCCTCTGCGAGAATGAACTTGGTAAAGTTTTGTTTTACGTTCCTTAAAGCTCATACTTAGTATTGGGAAATTTTTATAAAACGTTTTTTTTATAAAAATTAGAAGTAAGTTTTTCCAAGCAAAATGAGGCTTTTAAAAGTTTTTTAGTTTTCTGGGAAGCCGGACCGATCCGCCTCTATACCGGACCGATCCACCTCCGGACCGATCCGCCCTCTACCCGGACCGATCCTCCTTGCTTTGTCCAGTAGACCACGGACCGATTGCGAACCGAAGAAGCCAAAATTTAAAAGAACCGATCCGGGGTCGGACCGATCCGCCCCCAAGCCGGACCGGTCCGCCTGGGATAAGTTCGAACAGTTCCGTGAGATTTTATTCCACCAGCTTATTTTTCCTATATATATACCTAGTTCGGTGGTGTATTTTTCAAGTCTTTGAGAAAACGTCTTTAAGAGTTAAAACACAACAAGACTTCAATTTTTGATGTGCCAAACATCTTTTTGATTCACACACAAAAATCCCAATTACTTTTGTGAATCTTTTGGAACCCTAGAACACAATCCTTGTATTTGTTCAACCCTTGTGGAGAAGCCGTCTTTCTTTTTCATTGCTGCCCTCCTGGAAAGGGAAAATTCCAGCCGACAAATTTGTGGAGAAGCCGTTTCTCTTCTTTATTGTAGCCCTCCTGGAAAGGGATATTTCCAGTCGCCGACTACAGAATTTGACACCTGAGGGTAATTCTTAGTCACTTGTATTTTCATTGTAATCCGAAATTGTACTGTTACAATATTATAATGAAAATAAATGGTTTTCCCCCTTTGGGGGATTTTTCCTCACAAGCATGTGTTTGATTTTTCCTGAAAGTGTTTGTTTTATCCTGCATGCTTTATTTTATTAGATAAATCATCTAGATGCATGATTTAGGGTTTAACTAAAATTTGGGATTAATTAAAATTGGATTTTATTTGAGAAGTCGCAATATTTTCGTTGTAGCTACTCCCTCAGGATTTATCCCATAAATCCAACCGGGGACTTCTCTTATATGTGTGTGTGTGTAAAAAAAAGTTTTTTATATTTGGGAAAAGTGTGAGAATTCCCGTTTGGAATTTATGAGCAAACCCTATTTTTCTTGTTTTTTTTGGTTTTATTTATATGAAAATAAGAGATGTTCAATAATACTAAACAAAAATTATATTAGGATATGTGAGATGAAGAGAATAAAAGTGCTAAGAAATAAAATAAATTAATTCGAATTTAGAAGAATTTGAAGAAATAGTTGAGAAAGTTGGACCTTCTTGAAGATCTTGAATGTTAGAGAGCAGCGTTTGCACTTGGATGATAATGAAGGGTAGTTAATTCACCAAGTTTGCTGAAAAAGATGATGAAAAGTGAGGGTTGGAAAGGGATTGGGATGTAGAAATCACGCTGACTTCGAGAGAGGTTTTCTGAGTTCGCTAAGAGTGATGGATCTCAGATCTTGGGTCTTTTTTGCAATGAGTTCAGGCCCTCCTTTTTATAGGCCCAGGGCATTTCCGATCAGCATAGACCTGGTCCTTCCAATTGGAAGGTGTTTTTAGGCACACTGGCGATATGCATGATTTGGAACCTATCGTTTGGCAGTCTCTTTAAGGTTCCTTCAAAAAAATGGTCGTAAAACGCAAACCGTTGATCCAAATTGTGCACGGGGTGAACCGATGGAAAGTTATTTTAGATACCTTCGAAATTCCTTGGGACTGCTCCCGAGTCCTAGAGTTTTCCTTGGGATAAATGTGGCTTGGAAACGCTCATCGGTCCTTTGGACGGGGGATCCTCAGACACAAATGGATCGTTCGCCCGTATCGTAAGTCAGAATCGCGTATGAGGTAGACCGTTGGTAAGGTTAGGATATTTACTTCGAGATTCCAAAGAGTTTGACCCAATTTGGGGAGTTGACTTTGTTTAACTGGGGCCTCGAAGTGTTCAGTGACCTTTCGAAGTAAAACAGATCGTTTGTACGTACCGTAAGTCAGAATCGTGCACAGGGTGGACCGTTGGAAAGGGGTTTCCCTTTTAAGATTCATTCAGTCTCAATCAAACTAAAGAGTTGACTATGGTTAAACGAAGCCCGGGAGCGTCCGGTGGCCTCTTGATCAAGTTTTGGGGGAGAACGGGTCGTTAGTCATAATCGTAAGTCAGAATCACGCACGGGGTGGACCGTTGGAAAGGGGTTTCAGTGCCCTTTGAAGATTCATTCAGTATTAGTCGAGCTGAAGAGTTTAAATTTTCATCAAATGGAGCCTGGAAGTGCCCGATGGCCTCTAGGTCAGTACCCCGGTATGACTTAGGTTTGTAGTGACAAAGGGAGGTGCTAGGGATTTAAGGAGAGGTTTAGGGGCTACTATAATGGTGTGTCTACAGATCCCTTCGATTAATGAGTTTGGAATAAACGATAGCCGTCGAATAGACACTATATGATGCCTTTGAAAGAGGATGACCAATTCAGAGGGTCGAGGCCGATTCTTAGGACTTGGGGATAAGGATGATCGATTTAGAGGGTCGAGGCCGATTCTGAGGACCTACGGGGGAATACTGGGGATGGTTTGAAGGAAGTGACGATCAAATATTTAGGTCAATTTCGAGGACCTAAAGCAATGTCGGGGTTAACTAATTATGTGGGTCGAGATGCTAGTGGAGAACTCTGTCCGGGAAATTACCTCTTGATTTTGATTTGAGCTGGGGAACTAATTGTTGGGGGAACTTTCATATCTTCTTAAGGCTTTGCAAAGGAATAGCCAATTTGGTGCTATAAATTCCACTGGGGAAGTGATTAGGTGGTCCAGGGTTTGTATGTTTTGCTCGGGGAAATTTGAGACTTTTAGGGAATAAGAGATAACCTAGGGTTTAGGATACTTTAGGGGTCCTCTGGGGACGTTGCCGGGGGGAGATTCACTTGACTTTTGAGAGTTTCGCTGGGGAAATAGGGGTTCTGCTTGAGGGGGTGTGAAATTTTCTTAATGAAAGTGTTTTAAATCCTCCCTGGGATTTTTAGGAATTTTTTGAGGATTTTTAGGGTTTTTTGGTATTTTTTGGGAGTTTTTGTACGAAAATTAAAGGGGGTGTCGGCCAGCATGGTGTGGAGGGTGGCATTCGGCAGTGGCATGGACTTTTGGACTGCCTCGAGAAGGTAAAAGGTCAGTGTCGATTGGTAGGTCTGGGGTCAGTGCCTATCGGCATGACCCTTGGCTTCCTATAAAAAGGGGCGGGTTCCCCTCATTTTTAACATCTTCTTGCCTTCTCTCTCTCTCTCTGCGATTTTCTTCTACGAATATTTCTAACATTCCGCAACCTAAAAAATTGTCACTTTTTTTAGCACTACGTCACACCGGGAGTGGTTGGTTGTTGATGACTGGGCGAATATGGAGTGGAGGGCCAGGGAGCCTCTTGCCTTGGGGAGTGAGAACTCTTTTGATGCATTCGAGCCAGCTGTGGATGAGTGGACTTTACTGCAGGAGTCGTCGCGTCATCGTTCTTCTCGGGTGGTGAACCCTGGTGGTTATGTAAGTACGAAATGGCTTTTGGCATTCTCTTTTGGTGATTTCCTTTTTTCTTTTTTTTTTGGATTTTGACAAGGCTTTTTATTTGGTAGTCTGATGTTTCTTTGTCGACTATGCGTGTCCGCGGGATGACGGGGCGTAAGGATGTCTGGGAGCACCTTCCACCTTTAGTGCATTGGGTAGTATCATCAGCAGGCTTTAGGAGGTTAGCGTATGTTTTGGATGAGACGCCTCGTTCGACGGTGGTCTTATGCTCTCTGGGGGAGAGGTGGTGGGACACTACCCACACCTTCCATTTTGGATTTGGGGAGATAACTGTGACTCCCATAGATGTGCAGCAACTACTGAGGCTAGATTGTGATGAAGAGTAAATAGAGGTGGATCGTTCCTTGCGAATGAGGCCGGAGGCGGTGCGGGTGGCATTAGGTGATGTAGGGAGGATAGTATCTGGGGACTCTATCCATCTATCCCTGCTGAGGAATATTTTGCTGGGTAGGGTGATTGATGTGGAGGATGGGCTGCAGGTGAGGCAGATGGACCGGATATTTATTTTGTTGATGTTGGGGGGATTTTTGGTGGCATCGAGCGGTGAAGTTGTCCACTTATGGTCTTTACCGTACTTGAGGATGTTTTCAAACATCCCTCTCTATGATCGGGGGAGCCTGATTTTAGCGACCCTTTATTTTTCTCTGGATGCATTTAGCCTGTGCTGCCGGTAGTCTTTCACTGGAGCCACGTATCTTCTTGAGGTATTCTTTAGTTTGCGCATTGCCTTTTTATGCATTTGCATTTTCCTTGTGCGTCTCTTTTTTATTGTGGATTCTTGTCTTTGGCTAAAGTGGTTCTATGAGGTCATTGGGTGTAATACCCAGCTAATTGCTTTGAAGGACGATACTGTTGGGGACTTTTGCCGGTTGTATCGATGGCGCAAGGCCAATTGGCAGTCGAGGAAGTCCCTTTCTATGGAAGCGGTATGTCAGGTCTTGAATGGCCTGACCAGTGATAGGGTAAGACTTTTATCTTCTTCAGTCTTGGTCTTTGTGTGCTCTGATTCCATATTGACTTGTATCTGTTGGGAATTTTTCAGGTGACCTTTTATCCTTGGGGATGGTTGTTCAGGACACGGGGTTGACTGGGGTGAATGCGCAGATGAGGCGTTTGCTGGCGCATGAGTTTGGCCACTCCTGGTATCTCGGGGAGAGGGTGGTCCGACAGATTGCTGAGGAGGAGGTGGTGGTGCCACCTGCGAGGCCCCCAATGTCTATGAGGCGAGAGCGTATGCTGCCAGAGGATGCGAGGATCCCGACGATGATTGGAGAATCCTATCTGTTGTATACCGACACAGTTGTGTCGTACAATTATATGAACTTTATGACGAGTTATCTGATGGTGCCCATCCTAATGACGCACTGCCTTTCCCTCCTGTGGGTTCGAGTCAGCCAGTGGGGTCCTCCCACAGCGGTGGTGGTCCATCGACATCTGTGGTGGCGAATTCGGAGGTTCCCTTTGTGCCGTTGCATACCCCTTCATACAACATTCGGCGGACTGATGGAGGGATGGTGCTTATGTTGCATCGTCCTCATGCGATGGACCCGGGGGAGTTGGGCTTGACAGAGGAGTTTCTTTGTCCTTTGGTATACCTTTTTGTTCTTCTCTTTTCCTTTTTTTTTGGTTTCTTTTGATCTTATCTGGTTGATACTGATTCTGCCTTTTCTTGTAGCAAGTGCGGGTGTCCACCTCTTGGCTGAGGGACACTAGGGACTGGATATCTTCAGCGACGGCCCATATTTGGGATGAGGTTCCTTCTCCTTTTTGCTTGGTCTCGTCTGCCTCATTCGGGGAGGAGGTAGGTTCGGGTAGCGGTGGTGCATCATCTCGCCGCAGGGGAAAGAGAGCGCATCGCAGGGATGGAAGCTCTTAAGAGGGAAGGGCAGGTGGGAGAGAGAAGGAAAGGGTAGGTGAGAGAGAATACGGGTTCGGGCTGAGTCCCATTATTTTTCTGCTTTTCTTTATTTCCTGCAAAATCGATGTAACATAGAAAAAATATCTATGCAATGCAATGGAGTTTTTTTTATTATCTTCTATTAGTAATGAATGAATGCATGCATATGCATTTTTTCTTTACTGCTGAGACCGTAAAAAGAAATATTTTTTAGAATTTTGAAAGAAGGTTTTATTCATAATGAGAAATTACATAAATATGGAAAGGGATTTTGAAATTCTGTTGAGAATATCAATTTATTTTCACTACAAAACATAGGGGTTGCCGATCGGCAAGCCCCTTGTCCTGCCTATCAGTAGGTCAGTCCAATCTAATCAATCAAGGCTTTTATTAGTATTCTCTTAAGCCTTTGTTACCTTATGAGGCAGGATTCCCTCTGATTTCTGTAAGGGTTGTGTCTTTTATGAGGGTTTTTAAGTATAAAAACGGGTAAGGGTGGAGTGTTTTCATCACACCTTCACATTATAACTTTCTTATTCTGTGAGATGGCTCTCCCTGGTAGTGTTGATTTTGCCAATTACCTCGATATTTTGGAGGCGATGTGCTCCTACAACGTCGACTACGATGCTTTGAACATGCGTCGAGTCTCTTTATGGCATAATCGGTCCATAAAGTGGAACATGCTGATGGCAGTGGTACAATTTTGGTACCCCAAAGACCATGTATTCCGCTTTGGCTTGGAAGAAGTCTGCCTGACTTATGAGGAATTTTTTTCCATGTTGGGGGTAAATCCTAGTGTGGCGACTGCTATGCCTGAGTTTTCCCGGTCTTCTCGGGAGCTGTTGGCTGGACTCTCCACATCTCGCCTTCGGAAGGCAGACCTTTGGTTACTGGAGGAATGATTTCCCTTCCGACGGTGTTGCGGTCTGTGCATTTGCAGGAGTTGGTGATGTTGGATACGCTAGAGCCGTCGTTATGGGCTTGGTTTTAAAATTATTGCTGGTGACTAAGGAACTGCTGGTAGACCCACAACTTACAGCAATTACTTCATGGATGTCATACTGTTGCAATCTTACGACGGTGATACTGGATGAGACTTTGAATGGCCTGGAAGCTTGGTGAGAATGTCGTTCTAACTTTCTGAGGGGTGGCCCTGTGATGTTGTTCATGTGGTTGTCTGAAAAACTCTGCTTGGTGACTCTTCGGGAATACCCTTTGTCGGTTGTACCCAACTTCTTATCATGCTATTTCATCAGTGTTGGCCTGCATATTTAGAGCTAGGAGAACTGGTTTGTGGAGCATGGGGCTCTAAATCTGCACTGGTCAGTGCCTTGGTGGGGACAGTTGCTGCCTATTCTGGAGCTGGGGAATACCCGTACGTCCGACTGGTTGGTCTCAAATAGACCTGTTTCTATTTCCCTTGGTGTCTTCTTTGCCAATTTGGCTGGGAGTAGGTCATGCCACCTTGGACACTAGACTTCTTTTGGTAGACGATCTAACAGGGCGTCTGTGCATGCGACTTGGCTCTTTATGTGAGAGTCAGCATCCATTGACCCGTCCCTCTCAGTCTGTTAGGAGAGTTTGGCACATCCCTGGGGATTATATGAAGTGGTTGTGGAGAAGAGTAGTTAGCAAGATATTGGTAGTGGAGACCGGGCAAAGGTGGCTTGCCTTATCTGATACCATGGAGGGAGGTGTGGTAGTTTTCCAAGGCTGGTTCGAGCTTATCGATCCATGGAGCATCTGTGGCACTCTATTCAGGTAGGGGAAGCTTGGGGACCCCAGGATGTAGATGATGATGAAGCGTGCTCCTCTGGTAGCTGTGGGTAGGACTCTTGGGGAGTTTATTTTGTAATGGGGAATAAGTTTGGGAATTTATTTGGCTTTTTAGTAAGGTAGGGGGAGGGAGTTATTCGTTTCTTTTCTTCTGTAATTGCACTGTAACTTCTTATTAGTGAAATAAACTAGTTTTTGATCATCCAGCTGTGACTTTTGATGAATTTTGTATTTTGAATTATCTATATTGATCGCTAAGGCATGCATAATCCTTTTGTTCAAGTATATGTTAGAGTGAACTGTCGTTCTCGGAGGTAAGAAAAGAATAGTTTTTTTTGTGAAAAAAGAAAGGGCCGTGCTCATATGGGATGCATGAGATGACTACGTACCTCTGGGGATTTTGAAAAGTTTTAATTTTTCTGAAAGAAAATGGTTTTGTAGAGGATCAGGCCCACGTAGTTCTGGGTAGAGGGAAATGAAGAATTTTTTTTTTAGAATAGAAGGGAGATGAGAAGAGTCGTAGCACGCCGAGATTTCAGACTAGGGGTAAAACTTCTTGAGACATTCTAGGTTGACTGGACGAGCCATCTCTTCTCCATCTAGGTCGGTGAGCATGGCAGCACCGCCGGACAAGATTTTCTTCACGATGTATGGGCCGCTCCAATTGGGCTTGAATTTCCCTCATGGGTCCTAGATGGACTCTACTATTTCTTTGAGGGATAAACCCCCTTCTCGGACATCGCGGTCCTTGACTCTCTTATTAAATGAGCGCGCTATTCGGCGATGGTACCATTGTATATGATACAACGCTTTCAGTCTCCTTTCGTCCGAGAGTGACAGATCATCGAGACAGCTTTGATGCTAGTCCTCCTCACTTACTTGTCTTTCGAGCATGACATGAAGTGAAGGGATTTGTAGCTCCATGGGTAGGACTACTTCCATGCCATAGACTAGAGAGTAAGGGGTAGCCCTAGTAGAGGTTCGTATTGAGGTTCGGTAGCCCTAGAGGGCGTAAGGGATTCGATCGACCCAATCTCGATAGCTTTTGGTCATCTTACTAATGATGGCTTTGAGGTTTTTGTTGGCTGCTTCGACCTCACCATTGGTCTGAGGTCGGTAGGGAGAAGATTTGTGTCTTTGAATCCCATACTCATTGACCACTTTTGTGACTTCTGACTCAAAATGAAACCCGTTATCTGACACTAGTTCGTGCGGGACCCCATATCGGCAGATGATGTTCTTCTTGATGAATTTGTCCACTTTCTTGGCATTCAGAACTACGTATGACTCAGCTTTGACCCATTTGGTGAAGTAATCAATGGCAACTGGGATGAATTCATGCCTGTTGGAAGCCTTTGGTGTAACATTCCTTATGATATCGATACCCCAGGTGGAGAATGTCCAGGGAGAAGTCATGTTATACAATTCTCATGGAGGCAGGTGTTGAGGGCTAGAAAACTATTGGCGTTTGAGGCATCTCCGGACATAGGCGGTGCAATCCTGAATCATGGTGGTCCAGTAGTAGCCTTATCGAATGATCTTCTTGGCAAGCATGTGACCATTCATATGGGGCCCTCATTCCTCGCTATGGATTTTCTGCGTTACCTCTTCAATGTCAGCCCCTGCGATGCAATGTAGATGGGTTCCATCAAAGTTTTTTATTAACAGTGCTTTGTGACAGATGATGTACTAGGCGAACAGTCTTCAGAGGGTTTCTTGGTCTTTCTTGTTAGAACCCTCGAGATATCTACTATGCTTGAGGAGGTGCCAGATATCATAGTACCAATAATTGGCTAGCTCAGGATCTTCTTTGGTGATGAGCTCAATCTGGTAGCAGTGGTTTGGTTTGTCTTTCTTTTGTACAAGGAATGGGGCCATTGTTATTCCTTCGACCATGTTGACTATGGAGGCCAAGCTAGCAAGTGCATCATCTAGGTCATTCTTTGCTCGAGGTAAGTAGTGGAAGGTGATATCTTGGAATTGGTAGGCTAATTCTTCTAAGTAGGCATGGAAGGGTTGGAGTTTCTCGTCCTTGACTTTCCATTTTCTAAGCACTTGACCGATGATGAGGGCAGAATCCCTATAGACATCTAGGCATTGAATACCTTTCCTGAGAGCAACTTTGAGGCCTACCGTACATACCTCGTATTCAGTCATGTTATTAGTGCAGGGAAAATAAAATTTGATAGCGATAGGAGTGTGGGAGTCATCTGGGGCGATCAGAAGTATCCAAATGCCATATCCCTTTTTATTGACAGTTCCGTCAAAGAACATTTGCCATTGAAAGTTGTCTTGAGTAGCGCGGAGGATGTTTTCATCTGGGAATTCGGAGATCCAGACATCAGCTTCTTCCATGGGGTAATCAGCGAGGTAGTCAGAGATGGCTCTTCTTTTCACGGCTTTCTACGTGACGTACACGATATCAAACTCGGCTAGGAGCATCTACCATCGGGCCATTCAGCTGGATAAGGCGGGTTTCTCAAGCAGGTACTTGATGGGGTCCATTCGGGATACAAGTTTGATGGGGAAGGCGAGCATGTAGTGTCAGAACTTTTGGGTAACCCAGACAAGCGCAACACGTGCCTTTTCCAAAGTAGTGTAGTTGACTTCGCACCCAGTCAATTTTTGACTGGCGTAATAAATGGCTCTTTCTTTGCGGGAATCTTCAAGGTATTGGGCTTGCAAAGCCCCAGCTGCAGTGTAAGTTATGGTTAGGTATAGGAGCAAGGGGAGACCAGGTTATGGTGGCATGAGTACCGGAGGTTGGGTCAGATATTATTTGATTCGGTCAAAATATTCTTGGTAGGCCTCATTCCAGACCTTTGTTGAATCCTTTCGGAGGAGTTTGAAAATAGGTTCACAAATAGAAGTTTTTTGGTTGATGAACCGACTGATGTATTGAAATTTCCCAAGGAAACCACGGACTTCTTTCTCCATTCAGAGAGGTGGCATCTCAAGTATGGCTTTCAGTTTAGCAGGATCTGCTTCTATCCCCTTTTCACTAACCATGAATCCCAAGAGTTTTTCCTTTGTAACACCAAAGACACATTTTTGTGGATTGAGTCTCATCTGATACCATCGCAGTTGTTCGAAGAACTTTTGGAGAGTGGGAACATGACCTTATCTAGTTTTGGATTTGATAATCATATCATCCACATAAACCTCGACTTCTTTATGAATCAGATCGTGCAGGATGGTTGTGGTAGCCCTCTGGTAGGTAGCCCCAACATTCTTGAGACCAAATGGCATAGCAGTGTAGCAAAAGGTTCCCCATGGCATGATGAAAGTGATTTTTTGTTGGTGATCTGGATGTATTTTGATTTGGTTGTATCCGGCAAACCCGTCGATGAATGACTTAAGAGCATGACTGGCTGTGTTGTCCACGATTATATCGATATTGGGTAACGGATAATCATCCTTTTGAGAGGCTTTGTTCAAGTCCCGATAGTCTACACACATCCGAACTTTCTCTTCTGATTTCGGCATAGGCACTATGTTGGCTAGCCATGTGGGATATTCGATCACACGAATAAAGCCCACGTTCAGCTATTTGACCACTTCTTCTTTGACTTTGAGCGACCATTCGGTGCAAAGCTTTCTGAACTTTTGTTTAACCGACTTATAATCTGGAAGAATGGGGTTCTCATGTTGATCTATTTTAGGATCAATGTCGATCATATCGTTATAAGACCATGCGAAGAAATCCATGAATTGCTTTAGTAATGCTTCGAGTTGTGTGCGCTCATGCTCGTCAAGGGTAGACCCTATCATAATCTCACGCAGTTGGCTACTAGAACCGAGGTTAATAATAACAGTTTCTTCTTCATTAACTTGAACGCGATTATGTTATTTGTTATTAACCTTATTTAGATCAGTTAAGAATTGTTCATTTTCAAAATCATCATCATCAAAAGTTTGATTAGAATCTAAACAATTAATTTAAGTCACAACAAGATACTCAAAATCTTCACTTTCATTGATAGGAAAAAGAGCATTGAGAACCTAATCAGAGGAGGCCTCGATTACATTAGAGCAAGGATGGACAACAGAAGAAGAGATAGGGTAAACATTGGGGTTAGGTAGGATTTTAACAGGTAGAACTGGCACAACATGCCAGTTGAGGAGAGATATATCAGTAGCTTTAATCAGGTGAGATGGATCCAGTGATGTAGTGCTTGAATGAACCATGCAGAGTGTCAGCCCCAGTGTCTATAAGTCAAACGAATCCTCGGAGTCATTTCCTTCAGAATCTGCGATATCTTTGATAAGTGGTTATACATGGTGTTGGGAACTTTTGGCCCATGGGTAGCTATCTGGTAAAAAGATCTCCATTCCAGGCTTCATCTTTTTGTTTGTATGGTCATACCATGGTTCCGAAAAATCACAAAAGGGGAAGTCTTCTCCCTCTTTCATGAATTATCCATTCAAGGAGTCACCTAGGATAGTTTGAATGCAGTCTAGTCTTCTCTTTGGTCGAGACTGGCGGATCATTCTTAGCTCTTGTTCTGATGGTTGATACCCCAAACCACAGGGAGGGAAATATTTTTTCAGTTCAATGGGCTCAATTATCGCTTGTTGTATTTGTCTTAGCCCCAGTCCGGGCATGAAGTGCATGTTTTTCAACATCTTAATCACATTGACATTCCATGAGGGTTGTGTTTTGGACAAACCCTTTCTTTTAAATCGTCCCCTATCGGGAGTAGAAGTGGCTCAACTCGAAATCCTGATAGGAGCATATCATTTTACCCTTATTGTATCTCAAGGATTGGACTGCTGGTACTTGCACTCTCGGCATTGTCGTCGTCGCCCAAAATGGTGATGACTCATCGATCGGCGAAGAACTTCAATTTCTGATGGAGCGAGGAAGACACGCCCTTGATACTATAGAGCCAAGGTCATCCGAGCAACAGGTTAAAATAAGCTGGGATGTCAATAACTTGGAATTCCACGACAGGGTTTATTGGGCCAGACCCTATTATAAGTTTTATGGATCCCATCACCTCCCGGTGGGTATTATCGTAGGCACGTACCGTAGCGGAGGTTGGAGAGAGGACACTTTCCTTCAGTCCTAAGCATTTGAAGGTTCTTAATGGGCAGACATTCAAGGAGAATCCATTATCGACAAAAAATAATGGTACGATATTCCTCATAACTTCGACGGAGATGTTGAGTGCATGATTGTTGTTTGGCCCAATTCTGGGGATTTCTTCTTCGAAAAAGGATAGCATTCGGGTAGAGGTCAAGGATCCGATTAAATTTATCGCTTCTTCTGGTGTGGTAGAAGGAGGAACTGTGGGTCCAGTGAGCAACTTGATCAAAGCATTTCTATGCAATTGGGAAGACATGAAAAGGCCCATAGAGTGATATTGGCTTGAGTTTTCTTCAGTTGATCGAGGATCTTGCTTTCTTAGAGGGTCATCTCTGGCATGGGAAGGTTTTCAATGCCCTTTCCTTTATCACTGGCTAGTGGTAATCTTGGGATCTGGTAATGTCTTCCTGATCTGGTTATGTGATTTACTGAAAAAGGGAAGAAAATGAGCCCTGTTTCTTCATCAATCTCGGGTTGTTCTGCCACTTTGTTTATTTCTCCAAGGAGTTTTTCAAATGATATCACCCCACACATGTCGGCTGTCAGGCCAGTTTTATTGGAACCTTGCTCTTCATTTGAATCTTCAAATTCTTCCCCCCATCCGGTGGCAATAATTTTATCTTTCTATGTAAAGTCAATGCATTCCACAACTTCAATGTCTTTTTCGTACAGGTCCTCCCATTCTGCGGGGAGATGTAAGGGTGAAGGGACCAGGTGTCCTTATAGCTTCAGAGTATCAAGTAACTAGGTCATACAGTAAATTTTATTGGTTTGCCAGAATAATTTTGCTATGATCTGGGCAATGTCATCTAGGCTAACTTCATCGGTCGGTACTACCCAATTGTCTGACTCTCGAGCCCATTTCCGTGCTTCCAAGAATAACGTACTGAACCTCTGGAAATCAATGATCATCTGTGAGGGCAATTTCAACCCAAACTCTAGGAGTTGGTTTAACACTTATGCTAATTCCATACTTCCATTTTCAGAACGGGTACGGACAGCGATGCATGCTCTGGTAAGGAGTGACAGTGCCTGATCAGCAAGGCTAATAGGGTGTAGGAGTAAATATGGGTAAGTTTAGAGAGATTTGGGAGAGTATATGGGCGTGATTTGAGTTGAGGGATCAAATTCTGGGTTCATTTCTAGGAAGATAACATTGGCATGATTTGGGAGTAGGTTGTGAGTAGTGTTTGGCTTAGGATTTGCTGGTGGGGGCAATGGTACCCCGGTCAATTAGACCTTGGATTATGTTGCGGAGGTGAAAGCATTGGTCGGTGGTATGGCCAGCAGTCTGGTGAAAGGCGTAGTGGGCATCTTCCTTGAAGTTTTTTGGAAGTGGATTTGGCAATGGACGGGGGTCTAGGGGTTTGATAAGGTTTCGGCTTAACCGGGCTTGATAAACTTTGGAGGGGGATCATGGAGCTCAGTGTATTACTTTCAGACGGGGACAGGGTGGCTTTCTGGTGCCCACGAGATGATTGTTTGAGAGATGTTGTTGATGGTTGAGACTGCAGCACTGACAGGTTTATCATATTTTCTGGGAGTGCATTGTCCGGACACTTTCTTTAGTTCAACTTCTATTTTAGCAAGACCCTCCTCGATTTCTACTTTAGATTCTCTGAGATCTAGAAAGTGGGGATAGTATTGTCTTCCCATTATTGCTCGAACATGGGGTAAGCAACTCTTCTTCACTATGTTGACTTTTTCTTCTTCGGATGGCCGATTGGTCATGATGGCTGCTTTTTCCCTCCATCGGGGTATAAAGTTAGTGACTGATTCCCCAGAGTTCTGTTTCAGAAGTTTTAAATCACGACGGGTGACCTCAAGATCTTCATTATATTTGTACGGCGACATGAATTCTCGGGATACATCTTCCCAGCTATGGATTCTGGACTCCTTGAGAGATAAAAACCATCGGAGGGAACTATCCTTCAAAGTTTACTGAAATAATTGGGCCATCACTTCTTCAAAAGCCCCTAGGAGAGTCATAGAACGGTGATAACTACGAAGATGAATAATCAGGGGTCCACTTCCTCTGAATTTCTCGATATTTGGCATCTTAAACTTCTCGAGTAACCTCGCCTTAGGATAAGGGGACATGTGGGTGTAGTCTATGTAATTTCTAGAGATTCTGACTTGGTTGAACTTCTTAGTTAGCATCTTGAGATCGTCTTTGACCTTGTTTAGCTCTTCCTCTTTTTGGATCAATGATCATAGGCAAGTTATCCCCAGGATGGGGAAGGTTTGGCATAGGAAGCTGGGCAAGCGGCGACCCATTAGCAGAAGGGGCACGTGGAGCGTGTTGATACTCTTCGGGATCCCAGATAGGCTCAGGTGGACCCATATCACAAGGTAATAGAGCCTCAGGCTCTTAAGGAATAGAAATCTGGTTTCTTTGCATCTCTTGAACCTCAGTCTGGAGGTTGTCAATCTTGGACACGAGCTGAGTTAAGACTGCCGTCAGATCTCGATGCACAACTGGTACTTGATCTGTGTTCTCCATGGAAAGTGTATGGATTCTGAACTCGGAAGAAGTAGCAGGGGAATAGACGAAACTTCGGGGGTGATTTGACTAAATATCGAAGCCAATAAGGATTCAGGCCAAGGACATGCAATCGACCTGAGAAGGCGTAAAATGGGATTTATTTTTGAGAAAAAGAATGAAAATATTTTTTTTTGACATTTTCTTTTTCTTTTTGAGGTTGAAAGATAAAATATTTTTGGATTTTTGATAAAGAGAGGAGAAATGTTTTTGGATTTTTGATAAAGAAGGGAGAAATATTTTTGGAAGACGGGCCTCAGCATGATTATTATGATTATTATGTTCTCACTAATATTAAATTGTCCTAAATGCAATGTGAAATGTCGGACGGGACCCAAGCCTGGAAAATTTGGGTTTGTAACATATACAAAGCTATGGTTGGACTTGTGACAGGCTCATGGGAAGGGTCCCATTTGAAGAATGCGTAAAAATTTAGGCGGCAGGCCTACCCGAAATTTCGGCAGAGTTTTGGGTCAAAATCGGTAATCTAACATGTGTGTCCTAGGATTGACACCTATATGTGGGTATGCAGTTGGTTGGGTGAATTGGAAAGGGTTCCCCCCTTTGGCATGACTTCCACAATATACGTCTTTGCTTTTGATGGCAATCGGTACGTGTGGACAAGCCATTTGATATACCTGAGTGTACGTGAATTGCCTCACTATATACCTCATGGGGACGGTACGTATGAGAGCAAATTCGATATACTCGGCGTACGTGAATGAGTTCCCTACGATATACCTCCCGTCATGACTTCGGTCAAGCGGTACGATGCGGGGGAATCGTTCGATATACGTCGAAGGTACTTAGCTAATGGAAGGTGAGACTCACATCACTTAGGCTAACTGCACCCTGTCGGACAGCGCCCATCACGAAGTGACCATCCAATTACTGGAAAAAATTTGGTAAATCACAATGCTCTTTGGTGATGTCGTGTGAATCATGCATGATTATCTTATTGGTATCTTATGATGAGAGAATCTTTCTTGATCATGCCAAATAGGGATCAAAGTACAAGTACCAATGGTATACCAAGTATGGATGGGTGATGGGTGATGCGTATAACATGTGGACGTATGTGATCCAAGGTGCACATGGTGAAAAGTATACATGGAGAATTTTCTACAAGTGTGTGAATAGAAGCATAAGCATGAGGTACACATGAATAATAAAAGGGGAACATGCAAAATAGAGAAATATATAAGAAAATAAAATAGCCATGTAAATAGAGTCTAGCCCTTATGAATAAAATTTCCCCGGTGGAGTCTCCACTGTGTCCATCCCCGATCCTCGCGGAGGGAGAGAGAGAGAGATGGGTGTCATCTCCATGGTGAGAGGATCCTGGTCCTACGTATCCCTCTCAGGAGCGCTTCGGCCGGCGTCGGCGACGTGTGAGATGAAAAATGTAGAGAGATGGAGTCGCCAGTCTATTTTACTCAAAACAGACAAAAGAAGGTGGATCCATCCCGAAGGACAACATCGAAATACATACTGATACATACGAAATCAAAAATGATTCGAAAAGGGTTCGGAGGCTAAGTTACGAAATGGGAAGGTGTTAGGCACCCATTCCGCCCTTGCGGTCTCTCATGGATTGTTGTTATTTTTCTTTATTTCCCCGTGATATGTGTGCATGTGTATATATAGTGGAGATAAGAATCATCGACTAGTATCATGGAAGAGATAAATAAAGTCATCCATAGGAATGTTCCTAAAAGTAATATTATAAAATAAGATTTACTCGATTATCCTCGCGTTGATCATTATAATGGAACGATAACGCATGCGGAATAATACACCACTAAGAACAAATATATGTATATGTAAACATATAGAATCTAAGAGAATTATGTTAATGAATATAGAAAAATAAAAAAAGGAAAGAATAGGACTCGAGTCTCGGGTTTTACCCCGAGATGCCTACGTAGCCTATAGAGGCATCAAAGTCCACATAGATCCTATGAAAAATGAGGGATGGGATTTATCCCATAAATCCAATCGGGGACTTCTCTTATACGTGTGTGTGTGTGTGTGTGTGTGTGTGTGTGTAAAAAAGTGTTTTATTTATGGGAAAAGTGTGAGAAAAGTGTGAGAATTCTCGTTTGGAATTTATGAGCATACCCGCTTTTTCTTTCTTTTTTTTTTGTTTTATTTATATGAAAACAAGAGTTGTGCAATAATACTAAATAAAAATTATATTAGGATATGTAAGATGGAGAGAATAAAAGTGCTAAGTAATAAAATAAGTTAATGCGAATTTAGAAGAATTTGAAGAGAGAATTGGGAAAGTTTGACCTTCTTGAAGATCTTGAACTTTATCTTGAATGTTAGAGAGTAGCCCTTGCACTTAGATTATAATTAAGGGTAGTTAATTCACCAAGTTTGGTGAAAAAGATGATGAAAAGTGAGGGTTGGAAAGGGATTGGGATGTAGAAATCACGCTGACTTCGAGAGAGGTTTTCTGAGTTCGCTAAGAGTGATGGATCTCAGATCTTGGGTCTTTTTTGCAATGAGTTCAGGCCCTCCTTTTTATAGGCCCAGGGCATTGCCGATCAGCATAGGCCTGGTCCTGCCAATTGGAAGGTGTTTTTAGGCACACAGGCGATATGCATGATTTGGAACCTACCGTTTGGCAGTCTCTTTAAGGTTCCTTCGAAAAAATGGTCGTAAAACGCAAACCGTTGATCCGAATTGTGCACGGGGTGAACCGATGGAAAGGTATTTCAGATACCTTCGAAATTCCTTGGGACTGCTCATGGGTCCGGGAGTTGTCTTTGGGATAAATGTGGCATGGAAATGCTCGTCGATCCTTTGGACGGGGGATCGTCGGACGCAAACGGATCGTTCGTCCGTATGGTAAGTCAGAATCGCGCACGAGGTGGACCATTGGAAATATTAGGAGATTTACTTTGACATTCTAAAGAGTTTAACCCGGTTGGGGGAGTTAACTTTGGTCAATCGGGGCCTGGGAGTGTTCGCTGACCTTTCGGAGTAAAATAGATCATTCTCCCGTACCGTAAGTCAGAATCACGCACGGGGTGGACCATTGGAAAGGGGTTTTAGTGAAATTTGAAGATTCAATCAGTCTTGGTTGAGCTGAAGAGTTGACTTTGGTCAAACGGAGCCTGGGAGAGTCTGGTGGCCTCTTGATCAAGTTTCGAGGGAGAACGGGTCGTTCGTCTGCATCGTAAGTCAGAATCGCGCACGGAGCAAACCATTGCAAAGGGGTTTCATCACCCTTTGAAGATTCATTCAGTCTTAGTCAAGCTGAAGAGTTTGAATTTTGGTCAAACGGAGCTTGGGAGTACCCGATGGACTCTAGGTCAGTACCTGGGGTATGTCTTAGGTTTATTGTGATGAAGGGAGGTACTAGGGACCTAAGGAGAGATTTATGGGGTGCTAAATGGGGTGTCTACACAAGTGCTCCTTGGGTGACCTCGAGAAGGTCCTGTGCTCTCAAATTGGGAGTTCCATGCTCTCAAATCGAGGGGTTCCATGACCATACGGCCACGGACCCATGTAGGCATTCTAAAATATGGGTCGTGCTCTCTAACCGGGGATCCCATGGCCACGCAGTCGGCTCGTACGGGTTACGTTGGTCCCGTACGAGGTGTTAGAACTACTC
Organism: Sambucus nigra; assembly: GCA_949130495.1. Lineage (NCBI taxonomy): Eukaryota > Viridiplantae > Streptophyta > Magnoliopsida > Dipsacales > Adoxaceae > Sambucus > Sambucus nigra. Next base: position 343,540,550 of record OX422219.1, on the reverse strand, counting down.
ATGGGGCCGTTTGGGGGGCCTTAAGGGGTTTCACCCCCCGACGGCACCTTTTTAAGCCTAAGTGTGGATATTCTCGATTATGGGCCGTGCTCTCAAATCGAGGGTCCCGTGGCCAGGCAGTCGATTCATGCGGGCTACATTGGTTCCATGCAAGGTATTAGCACCGCTCACGGGGCTATTTCGGGGCATAAGGGGTTTTGCCCCCGATGACACCTTTTCAAGCCTAAGTGCAGATATTCTCTGTTATGGGTCGTGCTCTCAAACCGGGGGTGTTGTGGCCACACGGTCAGCTCGTACGGGATACGTTGGTCCCATGCGAGGTGTTAGCGTCGCTCATGGGGCCGTTTGGGGGCGCTAAGGGGTTTCGCCCCCCGACGGCACCTTTTCAAGCCTAAGTGTGGATATTCTCTGTTATGGGTCGTGCTCTCAAACCAGGGCTCCCATGACCATGAGGTCGGCTCGTGCGGGCTACGTTGGTCCCGTACGAAGTGTTGGCATCGCTCACGGGGCCGTTTGGAGGCGCTAAGGGGTTTCTCCCCCCGACAATAACTTTTCAAGCCTAAGCGTGGATATTTTCTGTTATGGGTTATACTCTCAAATTGGGGGTCCCGTGGCAATGCGATCGGCTCGTGCGGGCTACGTTGGTCCCTTGCGAGGTGTTGGGGCCACTAATGGGGACGTTTGGGGGGATCTATGGGGTTTCGCCCCCCGACGGCACCTTTTCAAGCCTAAGTGTGAATATTCTCTGTTATGGGTCATGCTCTCAAACCGAGGGTCCTATGGCCATGCAATCGGCTCGTGCGAGCTATGTTGGTCCCGTGCGAGGTGTTGGCACCGCTTATGGGGCCTTTTAGGGGGCCACTAAGGGGTTTCTTTCTCCAATGACACCTTTTCAAGCCTAAGTGAATATATTCATTGTTATGGGTCGTGCTATCAAACCGGGGTCCCGTGGCAACCTGGTCGGCTCGTGCAGGCAACGTTGGTCCCGTGCGAGGTTTTGGCTCTAATGAATCATCAACCGTTAATTCATTATGTTTTGAATACCCACGTTTGTCATTTAACCCAACAATCCTTAAAATTAACCCTTATGTTTAGTATATTTTTAATGGTCCAGTATTTTTTTAATGGAGAGGTATTTTTTTATATTTCAGCCCCAAACTTAAACCAGCAATATCCATAAAATTAAAATTTTCCCTAGTTTCAAAATTAAACCAACAATATCCCTTAAATTAAAATTTTCCCTAGTTTGAAATTTGAACCAACATTAATCATATATATGTATTTTTTTTAGAATACAGGCACAATACACAATGATAATTTATACACACCTACGTACACAATACACATACGTATGCACACATATAGAAATACACACACGTATATATACACACACAGAAATACACACACACACAATGAAATAAATAACAAGGGTTTGGAAATACACACACAAAATGAAATAATTAATAAGGGTTTGAGATTATATACACACATATACACACATGTATACACACACACAAAGAAATACACATGTATACACATAAAAATACACACATGTATACACACACACACACACACACACACACACATACACACAGAAATACATGCACACAGTGAAATAAATAACGATGAAATAATTAGGGTTTGGATTACCTTTGAGATTGAGAGAATAAGAGAGCTTGAGACTGAAGGAAATGAAATCGCCGGAGAGAGGGAGGGAAGTCGCTGGGGAGAGGGACGGAAAAGTGTTTAGAAGTTTTTGAGGGAAATAAAAACCTGTTCTGTGTTTTTTAAGTATAAAGACCATGGTCACGGCTTAGGGTCGTGACCCCTTTATTTTTAACACGTCAGCATGGAAACAAGACCATGGTCACGGTCAAAAGTCATGACTTAATCCTCAGAATGGTCATGATCCTAAGCTGTGACTATAGTGGTGTGTATTTAGTCCCCTGGTCACGGTCATAAGCCGTGACCCCATCCATGACCACACTTGGCGGGAAACTTGGCGCCAAAATGGTCACAACTGGATCACGGTTGTGAGTCTTGACCCATGCGAGTCACGATTAATGGTCGTGATCACCTACAAGTCGATCCATGACCACACTGGGTCTTGGAATTGGTCACGCTCATTTTTCATGTAGTCACGACTTTGGGCTGTGACCAAGCGATCACGACTTTTGGCCGTGACCCCATTTTCGTGACCATTTTCGGTTTTTGGTGTAGTGCTTACCAACACGATTGTATGTATAGTTATTCCCAAACTAACCTTACCAACACGGTTATGGGTATAATTATCCCTAATTACCCTTACTAATACATTTATTAACCTTAGTATGTTATCCTTTTGACCCGTACTTAAATCATTCCAGATTATTAATAATTATTCGCTTCTTGTTACCTTTCCAATAAGGTTTATATATACATATATAAGGAGTCAACTAATGTGAATAAGGATTATATATACATATATAAGGAATCCTCTAATATGGATAAGTAGTGTCACCCCAAACTATTATCACAATCGACGTTAACCATTTAGACTTATCCCACTAGGCTTAAGATACATTACTACTTATTATTCTTACACGATAAAAATTTGAGGGAGATAACCATTAATTATAGTCTCAAGCATTTGACTTATCTCGAATAAGTGTTTCTTTTTATTTAAACTCTCCCCGAATTAATTATAATATTTTCATCGTATCCTTAGGGTCTTATCCTCTATGTGCCCCTACCAAAATTTCTCAAATCATCAAGGTACATCCCGACCTTTTAATATATTTATTTCATATAACTTTATTCAAGAAGCTCACGTAATTCATCTTGTTCATATAGTTAACTTGTACTTTAAGTTATAGTCATATCACAAACCCATCCTAGTTTAATTACGTATATAAGTTCATATAAATATCATTAATATCATGGAATAAGTCTCTATCCCTCACTTGAATAAAAATGGTTTCGTACACCTTTTCGTAGAAAAATCATAACTAATTCAAAAAAATACACGGTCGGCGGCCACGCGATCATAACAAATTTATTTATAAAATGGTATTTCGAATCAATTCGGTAGGATATTTAATCGATTTGGTTTGTCCAGTAAGTCGAGAGCGAGTCTTTCCAAGATAGTTTTTTTTTCCAGAAATTTCTAAGTTTACCAAACATTGTTTTCATCATTCAATAACCTCAAATAAGATATGGGTATGTGTTTTAACATGAAATGGAAACATTCCAAACATTAATTGTTCTTTAAATCATCCTTAAACATCAACAATTAAATCAAGAATTTTCAAGAAACTTAGAGCATACAAGTCTCATCTCATCTTCAACCTACCATATGTTCCTTACAATAAATCTCCAATTTAAGTCACATGAATACATATTTAATTACATATCTAAGCATGGATCATATGATTATCATCAATTTCTACACAATTCAAAAGTTCTTTATAAATATTCATTCCCAACACATAGACCTATCAATGGGTCGTGTCAAGTCATGTTCGTGTCATTTTTTATCGAGTTCGGGTCTTATTGGGTTCATGTCTAAACGGTTGACTTTTTTATCGTATGAAAAAATCATATCCAAACCCGACCCATTATGTTATCGTGTCGTGTCGTGTTCACTCGTTAATACCCATTAAGATAATAAATTATTTTTAATTGTATAGAAGGTGACATATTAACTCATTTTTTAACCCAAATAGACTCGTTAATTCATTGACATAACTAAATCTCTCATTTAGTAAAATTCATTATGGTTAAATTAATATTATGCTACATAAATTATTTATAAGTTCAAAAAGTATATATTATATAATTAAATTAATTTCATAACATTTTTTATCGAGTATTAACGGGTGAAGGAGGTCAACCCTAACCCGACCCGTTAACTATCGTGTCTTATCAGGTTGGCACTGATATGACCCAAACCCATTAAGGGTCCACCCATTAACTTATAACTTCGTGTCGATTCGTATCGTGTTATCGTGTCATGCCTTATTTTGCCAGGTCTACCAACACATGATTAAACCTTATTCTAAGCATGGTATCAACATTAATATAAGATTAGTACAATTTGAATAACAATGGCAAGAGAATCCTTGCCTGAAATTTGGTAGAAGAGCCTCTCTTCCTCCTTTTAAGGTGTCCTTCCTCTTCCTCTTGGGTGGTTATGTCTAGGGTTCTTGGATGTAACTCTCAAATGAGTGGGTTAACTCTAATTAAATAAGGTTAGTCTTCAATTCTCGAGTTGGGCTTTAGGCCACAACTTTGGACCCCCAAATGAACCCAAATACATAATCTAATTGCACGATAACTACCCATCTCATATATATATATATATATATATATATATATATATACCTCGGGGCTATCCCTAAGGGTCTAAAATTCTCGAACTAGCCCGTAATACCTCTCAAAGTGTAACCCGAATATTTTTACCCAAAATATACATTTTAAATTGTGACGTGACACGTGCAAATACTTTTTATTTAAAATAAAATCCCTTTTGATTTATTCCAAATCATTAAAGTCCAACTCTAAAAATTTATAAATAATACTGAGTCTAATTACTCACAACCGTGATTAATTAATTTCACCTAATTAAATTAATCCCTATTAAATTTTATTTTATTCCAAAAATACGGGGGATTACATTCTCCCCCCTTATGACGGAATTTCGCCCTCGGAATTCAAAGTAGCATAAAGTCATATTTTATTTTGCACTATTAAATTATCTTTATACCCAATTAGTCCATACTCATATCCTATGAGATAAAAGAAAAGGCTCATCTGTGCCTTTCATAATGTAACTGGGGCACCCATATATTTCACATTACATGCATGCATACACGTACCATTAACAAATATGAATTACACATATACATCTAATTTGTACCATTCACACTAAGCATAACCATACATCAATTATACCACCACATATGTATATGCAACGAGAAAATAATAATCTTAGCATTCAACTTCTCTCAACTCCCGACTTTTGCCAATTTCATGCGTGGGACGTCTCGCAAGCGAAATCCAAACAAGGAACCCTCACGATACACTATTGCACAGCTTAGTCAGGTATTAAGATCAATCGGTCCAAGACAAAAAAGGAAATAAAATAACCATTTACGTTAATCATGAAATTTCAATATTTATTATTTTCCAAGTCAACCACTTATCTCGTTAAAAGAGTTACACCAAACTCCTTTAGGGTCGACCGAACCTACCATGCCCAATATCTCAATTTCCATAACCTAGGAATGACGTTCTTCTCCTGTATTTAAGTTGTAGAGGACTTAGTCATTTCTAAGTATCTAAAGGCATACCCATTCTAATTAGGTCTACCATTACTACTTTAATGATAACGTCACTATACCACATTACGCACGATCGTATACAATCTCAATAATCAAAGCTATCACTATCCTCACTTCTACTTTGTTTCTTATACTTGCTAAGGCAATAATTTCCCAAATAATACCATTACGTTATCCCACAAACACTTCCTCCACATAAAAGGTCATTATTCCAACCTGAGCATAACCCAATTTATCCCATAATTTCGAGTTTATTCACATGCATCTACCTCTTTGAGTTATTAAAAATTTTAAATCACCCTCACCTGTTGCTTCCCTAAGCATACTCAAATTTCTAAAGGTCCTTGCAGGGCCTAATTTCCCATTGAAATTCATTGTTTCAAAACTAGGCTCACCCATAAAAAAAATCTCATAATAATCCTCACGACTACGATGAACACCAATTTTTTTTAACCAATCCTATCTTTCAGACATGACCACAACTCATACCAGTCCACATATATTTAACATATTCCCAAGTAATGATGAATTCATTCCAAGAAAAAATATCATTCTCCTACATAGCTAACCAATAGGCCTAAAATAAACATAAGTCTCTCAGTATACATGTCTATGTATCCCCGCACCAACAAAACAATGTTCCTTCTCACCCACGGTGGTCAATGTACAACACTCTCCCAAATGAACCAAAATACAAAATCTAATTAGCCTGATAACTACCAATATATATATATATATATATATATATATATATATCGAGGCCATCCCTGAGGGTCTAAAATGCCATAACGAGCCCGTAATACCTTTCAAAGTGTATCCCAGATATTTTTACCCAAAATATACATTTTAAATTGTGACGTGACACATGTAAATACTTTTTATTTAAAATAAAATCTCTTTTGATTTATTCCAAATCATTAAAGTCCAATTCTAAAAATTTATAAATAATGCTGAGTCTAATTACTCACAACCTTGATTAATTAATTTCACCTAATTAAATTACTCCCTATTAAATTTTATTTTATTCCAAAAATATGGGGTATTACAAAAGCCTACTTGGTCTTGGGCCTAATTTAGGGTTTTAATTAGATAATCCCAAAATGCCTCACTTTAAAGGGTCTTAACCCTCATAATCCATTATCCTCATAACAAGTAATAGAAAATAACACATATCCAATTATTAGCACCATTAGTCATATTTTTATTTAGTCATAATCAATATATTTAATAATGTTTTTTACTGACTCTAAAGTCTAAACTTTATTTATATATGAATAATTAAGTTATGACATTACATGTCACTAATGCACCCGTAATATTTTATTTATTATATTAGGAAAATACAATGTATTACACCTAATGTCATTCCATCTACTGTCGATAGGAATGTTGAAGTGGTAGAAGCTTCGCTTTCACTTTTTTATGCCCGTGGAGAGTCGTTAAATGACGAGACAGTGAATGCTGGTAGTGGTTGTTTGAGGGAACTAGATTCAATGCTCTTATCGACATGATTTCCTTACCATACTAATAAGGTTATCGCATATATGTATTTGGATATAATAACTACATATATGAAATTTGTTCAGGAGAATGCTCAATATATACATTTGGTTCTTCTTACCTTTCTTGATGAGATAGGTATACACTATCCAAATGTGAATGTGGGATGAAGGGCAAGATATATTTTCACAAGGTTGTGAAATTGCTTAAACCAAAGCTTATGCCTTTCATAGAGACAATCTTACATGTACTTCTTCCCTTCATGGAGATATATGGTTTTTTTACTTTATCTCCTGATATAATTACATAGTTAAACTAACCCCTCAAATTCTCAAAATTATACTTATACCTTGCATGCATATATTGCTTAATATACAAGAGGGTTGATGCATGCACGTGCATGAGGTGGGAACTTAAAAAGTCTATTTTTTAACTTCTAGGGGTGAATCTAATTGTGCAATTTTGTCAGAGGCATAGAAAAAAAAACTATCATTCTTATCCGATTATTGGGGCTAATAGATTCACCACTGCCTTAAATAATTTTTTCAAAGTCTACAAAATATAGTGTCTTGATTTACACGTATAATTCTTGCATTAAAAGAGCTTCCTAGATTTGAAGATGCCAGCCATATTTTTAGGTAATTCCTTAGTTTCATGAATTTCACTGGACACAAAGTGGAAGTAAAGTAGTTGACATTCTGTATGAGGCTACTGTGTCTTTTACATGACTTACCATATACACTATATATGCAATTAACTTATTAATCAGAAAGGAATATGTACCACTAGAAAAGCAATCTGATTAAGTTTGTGACAAAAGTTGTCAAAAATGTATATTAGAATACTACAATCCCGACTTTACATGAATCATACCATTAAGTTTCTCATAATACCATTTTTGTAGAATATCCATGTATAAATAAAATATAGAAAAATGCATGCTTAAGTATGCGTATAAGTGTAATAGTCCCAAGATGTTAGAAAATGTCTTATAATAGTCCTAAGAATTAATATGCGCTTGATATTACATTTTTAGTTAGGTGGATAAAGTCATTTTTTATGTTGTATTACTGTTTCTATTTTAGTTTGATTCATAAAGTAATTTTTTATGGAGTTGCAGAAATTATGTATTTTAGTGAGATGGTGTCAGGTAAAAAAAAATGTTCTTTTTAGCATTTAACTTATGAGTTGATTGAAGGAAATGGGATCTTCATCTGAAGGAATTGGATAATAGTTGCTATTACAAAACAAGAAAGTTTGAGAGAAAAGAATAATGAAGAGAGAAAGGAGAATTAAGTTGTATTATAAAATGAGACTTGAGTATTACAAGTAAAATGGCATCCTTTATATAGGACCCTGAACATGAACAGACTAACGAACTAATCCAACAAACTCAACTTACTATTCTAATACTCCCCTCAAGTTGAAAATTATATGCAATATAATTTCAACTTGGAAATACAACAAGAAGAGGAAAAAAAATGAAATGTAAATCTACATTTGCTTCCCCTTAAGCTGAATCGTTTCAAGGTATAAGAACCAATGAACTCGTCGAATGGAAGATGAATGGCAGGGGATGAATACCACAGCTGCCTAAAATCTGGTGGTTAAACACCATTAAACCATATGACAATATGCTGATAGCATAAAGAGAAGAACTGGAACGACGAGCTACCAGCAACATCATCTACAACAAGATGAGAAAACCACTCATGGGCATACAAAAAGAACTAGGTTCTAAGGAAATCTGCAGGGCAATACACCAAGAATCTGCAGTGCTCAATCATCCATAGTCAATAAGAGAGGCTGCAGCATTGTGCTAACAGCAAAAACAGCCAACAAAGGGTGAGAAAAATAAGATCTAATATCTTAGTATCACTGTTCTAAAAAACCCGCCTAGGTTCCGCCTAGGCACGCCTAGGCTTAAGGCTTGGGAGAAACGCCTCGCCTTACGCTTTTCACGCCTTATTCTTGGTAAAACCCTTAAGGCACACTTTTTTATAAAAACAACAATGTTTTAGTGAAACGATGTCGCCTTTTAAAGAATTTGTTTACAAACCGGACCATTATCTCATCCAAAATAATCAAATAGTATTTTAATTTGCATATATTCAGACATATTTTTATGATATGTGTAATTTTTGTATTTTAATAGCCTTGTTATGGTTAAAAAATATTAAAATATATTAAGAAGGCCTAAACGCCTTTTCACGTTTTTTCACGCCTAGGCCCGCCTAGGCTTCTAAGGCTTAAGGCTTGGCCTCCACGCCTCAATCACGCCCCGCGTTTTTTAGAACCTTGCTTAGTATATGAATCTGAATTGAAAACCAACACCAAAACCATCTTCAGTCAAGCCGAAATCAAGACTCGGTCCAAGAGAAGACAACAACACTAAACATCATCAGCAACCATTGATCGTCGGGGAGACCCAGATAGGCTCAAACAGAGCAACATCAGGCCAAGCAAAGGATAAGCCATCGCAAGGCAAACACGGCAATGGAGAAACCCCATAAAGAAATTCACACCACAGGAAGAAAAAAAATTCTACCAGCAGTCCACGATCTCAGAAGAGACCCATCGGAGACGGCGCACAAAACTAAACTCAATAATCTCAGAAGCGAGAAATCCCAAAAGTCACAAACTTTAACACCATCACAAACGTTGAAGAAGACAGGATCATTTTCTCACCATAAGGCACCAACCAAGAACCAGAGCCGATGTTGAGAACAACCTGACTCAATAGACACCAACCAAGAGCCAGAGGCCCCTATTCTGAAATATGAGATGGGAGGTTTTGAAGAAGGAAACCACCAACTGAATGGGCCTCTAACCATGCTAAGTCTGACATAAAGCAAGAGAGCAAAGACAGGGACTAGGAAGGGGAGTGGATCCATAATGTAAGGACATATTTTATAGGTCCATTATGAATTTATTATGTCTTATACCGCTACACCATTGAAGAGCATTCAAGAACATTCAAGCATCAAAGACGGATCCGAATATCAAGTTCTTCATCAAAAAGACTCCGCGAAGTTTACTTTGGTAAGGTTTAGTTTTAATTCCTTAGCATTTCACTTAAAGTGTTGGGATATTTTTATCAAATATTTTTCAAAAGATTTTGTTCTCGGACACCTTTTCGTAGAAAAATCATAACTAGTTCATAAAAAATCATAAAAATACGAAACTGGCAGCCACGCATTCGTATCAAAATTTTCTACAAGTTCGCGTGGAATCTTATTTGATAGGTCATTCGAACGACCTGCTTTTGTCATTCAAACGAAATAGACATCTCGTGAGATGTCGTTCGAGCGACACGTGTCCTTCATTCGTGCGACATGCTTATCTCGTTCTAACGAGCTTGTATTTCGAGGTGGCACATTTTTATTATAAATACTCATTAAATGGTTCCGTTTTTCTTAAGAAGTCACAGCATTTTGACGAACAGAAAAACTGCGAAAGCAGAATTCTTTTAGGGTTTAATCCCTTTTTGGTTTTCAATTCACAAAACTCCCATATGCTTTAGTGAATTGTTTTGGTTTTCAAGAACACTTTGCTTTTGTTCATCTTTCGTAGAGTGCGTCTCTATATCGTATGGTTGCGTGTCATTGAGGATCTTGTTGCGTGAAGATTCTTTGTTGAATATTGAGTTGCGAGTCCTTGGAGGGTTGCTGTGTGTAATCTCTTGTTGAGTTCAAGACTGCGAGTCTTTGTGGGTTGGCTGCGCGTTGATCCATTGAAGATTTCTCTATGTAATTGTAAGTTGCGATTTATAAATTCATAGTGAAATAAAGGTTTTACCCGAAAGGTTTTTTTTCCTAAAATCTGTGTCTCAGCATATTTATTGTGTCGCGTGCTTTATATTTATTTGTGGGTTGACACACGCACTTTAGATGCTTTTTTAGGAGATGAATTGAATAAGGTTTGATTGGAAACTTACGAGTTAGTTTTAATCGGTATCACACGTTTTACAAATTGGTATCAGAGCTAGTTAGACTAATTTATCGCATATTCCTATTTTCCGCAAAATCGTGTGATATTGATTTTTTTAAAATCAGTTTTGTGAAAAATCGCAATCTTTCCTATGGAGCACTTATATAATCAGATGCCTATTTTTTATGGGTCTAATTATGCCTATTGTAAAGCTCGCATGAAATCTCGTTTAAAATCCATTAACGAGCGTGTTTAGTACCTTTACGAAAAATGGGTGGACTCCTCCCATGGTCACTGTTGATAATATCACATCTTTAAAACCTGTGTCAGCCTGGACTGAAGATGATCATAAAATGTCTAAATTTAATTCACGTGGTTTGAGTGCTATTTTTGGAGCTATCACTCCTGATGAGTTTTGTCGAATTATGATGCGCACCACGTCTAAAGAGACATGGGATGTTTTGAAATTGACACATGAGGGTACGAACGCGGTTAAAGAATCAAAATTACAAAAGTTGGCCACCCAATTTGAGACTATCACCATGTCTAAGTCTGAATGCTTTGATGATTTTTATGCACGTTTGTCGGACATTGTTAACACATATTTTAATTTAGGTGAGGTGATTGATAACATGCGTGTCGTTAAAAAGATTTTAAGATATCTTCCAAAACGCTTTATTCCTAAAGTCACTGTTTTGAACTCTTTGGAAAATTTGAAATCACTTAAGTTGCAAGAACTTGTAGGAGATCTTCAAACCTATGAGATTGACATGTTTCCCAAAACCATTAAGGCTAAGGATAGTGGCATTGCTTTAAATACTCATTGTAAGAAAAAGAAAGAAAAAGATTGTGAGTCCGACTCTGAGGGAGACTTTGATTTTAATGATTTGGCCTTATTTGCGAAAAATTTTAAAAAATTTCTCAACATGAACAAAAATAATTCTTCCAATAAAAAGAGATTTTTTGAGAAAATTAAAAATAAATAAAAGGCCAAAGAAAGCGATGGGAGAAAAAAGGAGAATGACTCCGATGAGGAGTGTGAGGAAGATTTTGAGAACGTGAATTGTTTTGAATGTGGGGGTAAGGGGCATAAGTCGTTTGAGTGTCCTATGTGGCTTAGAAAGAAAGGGAAGAAAGTAGCCATATCTGCCACCCTTAGTGATAGTGAGGGTGATGAGGGAGATGAGTCTGATAAAGGTTTAGCACATGGGATGGTTGTCACTTTTTCTAGTCGTGTGAGCACATCCACTTTGTCTCACGAGAGTGCACACGAGAGCGATGATAGTGATTTGTGTTCTTCGAGTGAGGGAGATAGCGAGAGTGAAAGTGGAGATGAAAGTGAGCTCCAAAAATCCTTTAGAGATTTGTACACCGAGACCTTGAAAACAAAGATATATAATAGATATTTAGGTCGTCGAGTTTTATATTTGGAGAGAGAGAAGGAGGTTTTAAGAAAGGAGAAGTGTGATTTGACCAACACGTTGTCTAGTCTGATGACACGTGTATCCCAACTCGAGAGTGATCTCGAACGTGCCAGGGAGGTCAAAGTCAATTTTGAGAACGCACCTAAGAAGGTTGAGAAGGTGGTTCTTAAGGGTAAAGGTGAGAAGTTAGGAATAAGTCATGATGGTGCTCTACTTCCCAATTAGCACCCGAGTTGGTTCCCACTTTAGTGTTAGATTCACGTGAGTATCACCCTCAGCCACCTAGGCATACCATTCCTATTAGGAGAGTGCGTCCTAGAGTTTTTGAGAGAGGTGTTCCTAGGCCTATTTATGTTTGTTCACATTACAAGAGGAAAGGTCACCTTAAGAAATTTTGTTTTAAGCTGGGTTATGTGTCACGTTTTGCTTCTACACGTGTTTCTGACACACATGCACCCTCACATGATACTTTACATGTTCCCGGATACTAAATGAGAGAGTTTGCACATTTAGTTGAGCAAATTAAGTTTTTGATCAAAACTTCACAAGATTTTATGGAGGTTTTTCATAAGTTGGCACCACCTTTGAAAAATCCCTCCGCTCCTAACGATTGAGGTTTGACTTGTTTACTAGCATAGGATGATTTTCATGATGTCATTATTTGTCTATTGCTAGTATGTATCATTTTTGTATAGAATTTTGTTTTTGAAAAATACAAAAAGATCATATTTTGATAAAATTTTTGAAAAATCCAAAAAGATTTTTGTTTTTTTTGTTTGCATCGTTTATGGATGAACACTTAGGATGATCGAGTCACAATATCATTTCATTTTTTTATGTGACTATTTGATAGAGTTTTGAGACAATATACCATGTCATCTTTGTGCTTTATAATGTTTGGAGTCATTAAGATGTAATTAAGTGTTACTTCCTACATGTTTGACTCATGATTTCCTTTATTGCACACATGCACGGAATTGTTTGATTATTGCACTTATCTATCACATGTTGGTTGAGTGTTTCCATCTCAATTCTGTCTATACAACGAACCAAATGCGATAAAACAAGACAATAAAAAGTTGTGCATATAAAAACCGTTTGGTGAGGTTTTGTTTGAAAATGGTGAAGGGTTGCGAAAGGTTTTCATTTATCCTTTGCGATTAAGCCATCGTTTAATTGGACCTAAAAAATAGAGGAATTTTTTTATCCGGGGTCCAAAGAGGTTTAAAAGAGCCCGAAAAAATTTAAAGCAATAAAAATAAATTCATTCCAAAAATGGGCCATTTAGGCTTTTGCACCAATTATCCAAAGTTTGAGAATTTAGTTTATATACCTCTAAAAGAAAATATTTTTGAGGGAGTTTGGTTGGAGAATTTAAACGGGTTTGCACGTCCTTGAAAATCTTGAAAAAGCGCTAAATAGTTTTGGACGTTATTGGTGTGGAAATCACTTTGACTTTGATTTGTTTATTTGTATAAGACGATGTCATTTAAATTCAACAAATTTTTACACCTAAGGATATCTTTGATGTTCATTCGTTAGGAGTACACGTATGCATCGTGCACATATGATTGATTGAGTTTATTTTCCTATCGAATGTGTTCACACCCATACATTCCGTTTCCATGACTTGGTTGCTTGAGTTTAAATCCATGGTGTGATTTTTTGGTATCTTATTTTTGTATGAAAAAATTAAAAAATCAAAAATAGTTTGTGAAAACTTTTTGAGATACTCCTTTGCATGCGCGTAGCTTGATTCTGGTTTGCTATGCATTTTATCGTGACACTCCATGTTTTGATTGTTTCTTCTTATCTGTCTATTTGGGGACATCATAAAAAGGGGGAGAAAGAATTATCATGTTATGGGGTTAGTTTTTGCATTATGGGAGAGATTTGATTATTAATGCTTTATTCTTATATAATTTCAAACTCGATGCATCACGAAGGTTTTTGCTTTATCTCATGTGTGTAGGTACAAAGATTGAAGATCATGATATTGCACACCCTGATGAGAAAAGCTTTGAGATTTGACGAAGATGATTGAAGAACATTTTTGAGGTCTTGCAAATTTATTTATGGGAGGGTAGATTTGTATAGGCATTTTGATTTTTGATAATTCGGATTTTTTATGTATGTACCGGCATAGACATAGGGGGAGATTTGTAAGGACATATTTTATAGGTCCGTTATAAATTTATTATGTCTTATACCGCTACAGCGTCGAAGAGCATTCAAGAACATTCAAGCATAAAAAACGGATCCGAATATCAAGTTCTTCATCAAAAAGACTCCGCGAAGTTTACTTTGGTAAGGTTGAGTTTTAATTCCTTAGCATTTCACGTAAAGTGTTGGGACATTTTTATCAAATATTTTTCTAAAGATTTTGTTCTTGGACACCTTTCCGTAGAAAAATCATAACTAATTCATAAAAAATCAGAAAAATACGAAACTGGCGGCCACACGTTCGTATCGAAATTATCTACAAGCTCGCATGGAATCTCGTTTGATAGGTCGTTCGAATGACCTGTTTTTGTAATTCAAACGACATAGACATCTCGTGAGAAGTCGTTCGAGCGACACGTGTCCTTTGTTTGAGCGACATGTTTATCTCGTTCGAATGAGCTCGTATTGTGAGGCGGCGCATTTTTATTATAAATATTCATTAAATGGTTCCGTTTTTCTTAAGAAGTCACAGCGTTTTGACGAACAAAAAAACTGCGAAAGCATAATTCTTTTAGGCTTGTTCTTTTAGGGTTTAATCCCTTTTTGGTTTTCAATTCACAAAACTCCCATATGCTTTAGTGAATTGTTTTGGTTTTCAAGAATACTTTGCTTTTGCTCATCTTTCGTGGAGTGGGTCTCTACTAGGGGTGGACAAAAAAAAGACCGACCCGAATGGACCGATTGGACCGGACCGAACCAAAAATTAAGGCTATTTTGAAACCGGTCCGAAAATCGGTTCAGAAAAACTAAAAACCGATTAAACCGGTCCGGTCCGCGGTCCACTATATTAAAAGACCGATTTGGGTCGGACCGAACCAATTCCCATATATATATAATAAAAATAATGTTATTGTGTTTCTTATGTATAGTTTTTGAATTAATGTATATAACTTATGAATTTAATTTGGAACATTTTATATATGTATAGACATTTTTTTAATTTGGGTTAAAAAAATCATGTAAATATCACTTGGAGTTTCGAGTATTATTTTTTTGTATATATATTTGTGAGAAAAATAGATAAAAACATTCATAAAATGTACGTATATATAAAATAGGGTCAGGACCGAATTTTACCCAGGACCGGACTGAAAAAAGCCTGGACCGAATTAGTAGGTTAACCGAATTAATCGGTCCAGTCTCGGTCCAAAAAAATTGAGGACCGAATATTTGGTCCGGTCCAAAAAATAGGCAAAACCCGAATCGGACCGGACCGTGCCCACCCCTAGTCTCTACACCGTATGGCTGCATGTCATTGCGGATCTTGCTGCATGAAGATTCTTTACTGAAGATTGGGCTGCGAGTCCTTGGAGGGTGTTGCGTGTATTCTCTTGTTGAGTTCAAGACTGCGAGTCTTTGTGGGTTGGTTGCGCGTTGATCCATTGCAGATTTCTCTATGTAGTTGTAAGTTGCGATTTATGAATTCATAGTGAAATAAAGGTTTTACTCAAAAGGGGTCACTTTCATGTTTTTTCCTGAAATCTGTGTCTCAGCATATTTATTGTGTCGCATGCTTTATATTTATTTGTGGGTTGACACACGCACTTTAGATGCTTGTTTAGGGGCTGAATTGAATAAGGTTTGATTGGAAACTTGCGAGTTAATTTTAATCGGTATCACGCGTTTTACACATAAGAAGAGGGCTTGAGAAGTATCGGAGTAGGGAAGGTAATGGCGGCAGGTGGAAATGTCTTACAACATAACCCTAGAGAGAGAATCTCTCAACCCATCAAATAAAGGACCCATGATGAGATTTTATTTTGAAGAAAACGGAGAAAAATCTCCGATTGAAATTTCTAAAATCCATGAGAAAAATGAGCCATCCTTTATTATAGATTGAAAGAAATAATGAAATCAAATAATAGGGATAAAAATGGAATATTTTTTAATGTTCTCATACCATATTACAAAACAAAAAAGTTTGAGAGAAAAGAATGCAGGAGAGAGAAAAGAGAATTGAGTTGTACTATAAAATGAGGCTTGAGTAGTAAAATGACATCCTTTTTATAGGACCCTAAACATGAAGAGACTAATCCAACAAACTCAACTTACTATTCTAATAGTTGCTTCACAAATTATTTAACTTATTATATGTATTTCTGCGGTTAATAAGTGAAGCCATGAGATTGATTACAAACCGATCATCTATGTCCATCCGAATATTTCCATCTGGTTAGACGATGCTCCCCAGTCTGTTCTTGAGGTTATGATGGAGGTTGCTAATAAAGTTGTCTTTGAATTGCATCCTACAAAAAAATCACCAAAAAATCTATGTCTGCATTATTGTTTACCAGTGTACAATCAAATACGCAATGTAAGGTAATTTGGGAATATTAATTATTGCATGTTAGTTCAGATTCTATATATAAATATATTTATTTGAGAAGTTAGTAGTCTCTTTGTATCTTGTCAGGAAGATCCATTTGAACATCATGATCCGTATATGGGGAGTTGTGACCAGACGTTCAAGATTCTTTCCCTAGTTGCAGCAAGTAAAGTATGATTGCAGCAAATGTGGTATGGTTTTAGAACCATTTTTTCAAAACTCGTATGCAAAAGTGAAGGTTGGTTCTTGCCAAGAGTACCAGTAAAAAGAATCGTTCACTGTCAAGATTGAGCGAGTGAATATTCTTATATTATCCTTTTTGGTGAAATAAATTTGTGAAACGAATATCTGACTACATTCCCATTCCTCATAACATACGTTGTATAAAAATTATCAGAAACTTACTCTCCAAGAGAGCCCAGGCATTGTCCGTGTTGGTCGGCTTCCAAGATACAAGGAAGTGATACTACTGGATGATCTGATTGATTATGCCCGTCCCGGAAAAAAGATTGTATAGCTCTCACCTTTTGGATTTGCATGCATTCTTGTTAAATTTTAAGGATGATTTGACTTAAGTACGTCACTAATGGTTTTATATGGATAATTGTTCTTTTAGGCATTGGTACTTTTTTGCCTCTAAATATCACCTTCAGTAGTCTTAAATTTACATTCAACTATAAAACTTCTACAAAAAAATACAAATGTAAAAAATATTTAAGATAGTATTGAACGTTTAATTTTGACCATTAGCGACTAATTAATAATAGTCTATGATATTGGCATTTTTTGTTCCATTTGACAATATCAGGAGGTCACGGGCAGGGGCGTAGCCATGTAGTGGGCTAGGGCGGGCTCAAGCCCGGGTCATTTTAAAAAAAAAAAAAATAGTGTAAATTTTAAGGTCCAATACATCACAGCCCACCCAATAAATAAAAAAGTTAGTCCGCCCAAACAATCAAACCTCAATGATCCACTTCAAAAAAAAAAAAACCTATATGAATCATTATTTTGGGCATTATTTTGCGCCTATATTTTTTAATTAACATTATTTTTCATTATTTTTAAGTAAATACTCAAAAATAACCTCAAAAAAATTCGACTCGAGGGCTCCCGCCCCCGAACCCCCGAAAATCAGTGTTAAGTCAGCCCACCCGGATATAAATTCCTGGTTACGCCCCTGGTCACGGGCATTTACACCAACAACTTTGACTTGTCATTAAGCACAAAGAATGGGTTTCCTGTCTTTACCACTGTGATTGAAGAAAATATGTTACGAAAAAGCAAGAACTCTTTTCGATTTACAAACTTACCAGGAGGATAAAAGAGAAATAGAAAAGTTATCCAAAGATCCCCGAATTGGAGAAAAGGTGTGGCAACTAGCTCCTCCTACATCAAGGAAAAAGCTCACCAGAAGAGTTTAATGGACTAGAGTTCTTTATTAACAAAAAATTATTGGACTTAATTGATACATCATAAAAAAATCTCACCTAGAAAAGTTTGGCCTCAATATTTGATGTTGAGATATTATTTATCCAAAATATTTATGCGAAATGTACAAATTCTATGATGACGAGGTACTCAATTGATAGAAATTGTATATCCTCGAATAAAACTACATTTGATTTTTTTTGCAAGGTGGCTTCTCTACTCTAGGAATGTTCATCCGTATGCGTTAGATATATTTGAACTTTGGGATTGGGCCCTTAGATTTCATGATTTCTTTTTCATTTACTCTAAGTTAATTATGTGCAAACGCATTGCAGATCGACAAAGGGCAACTATACTCTACAATACTCCACCATACATAAACTTTCTTTTGGTATTGACTAACGTATTGACTTGCTCATATTATGAAATTGGGATGATCTAAGTTGTTATATTTTGTTTTGAGTTGATGATCGTGAGAACTTCTTCAACTGCAAAACGTGCGATATGCATTCACTACCTTAATGTCTTTTGTATCAGTAAAACTAGAGAACTCATCTATTACACTACACCAAAATGGGCAAATTGTCACCTTTCAGCCGGCCAGCCTTGTCAAGGTCATTGACCGTGACAAAAAAACACGCGTTTTATGTCACGGTCATTGACCTTGACACGACCGTGATAACTAATTGTCACGGTCATTGACCGTGACAAGGCCGTGACAAATTTACTTGTCACGGACTTGTCACGGTCAATGACCTTGACACGACCGTGACAACTTTTCCAGCAAAAACCCTTTCCCCCTTCTTTTTTCCCTCCCACCGTTCCCTCCCTCTCTCTCTCTCGATCGACGCTGCTCTCTCTCTCTCTACTTTCAGGTCCAATTTCTCTCTCTCTCTCTCTCTTCCATTTATATATATTTGTGTGTATATTTATGTGTGTATGTGTATATATATATGTGTGTATGTGTGTGCGTGTGTGTGGGATGGGACGGGGTGGGGCAGGGTGGGGGAGGGGGTGGTGGAGGGGGGCAGGGGGTGGGATGGGGTGGGGTGCGGTGTGTGTGTGTGTGTGTGGTGGTGTGTTTTGGGGGAGAGGGTGGTGGAGGGGGGGAGGGGTGGTGGAGGGGGCAGGGGGTGGGGTGGGGTGGGGTGTGTGTGTGTGTGTGGTGGTGTGTGGTGGGGGAGGGGGTGGTGGAGGGCGCAGGGGGTGGGGTGGGGTGGGGTGCAGTGTGTGTGTGTGTGTGTGAGGTGTGTTTTGGGGGAGGGGGTGGTGGAGGGTGGGGTGTGTGTGTGTGTGTGGTGGGGGAGGGGGTGGTGGAGGGGGGCAGGGGGTGTGGTGGGGTGGGGTGTGTGTGTGTGTGTGGTGGTGTGTGGTGGGGGAGGGGGTGGTGGAGGGGGGCAGGGGGTGGGGTGTGTGTGGTGTTGTATTTGAAGGAAATAAAAGCATGAATTAAGCATTTTTAACACTAATATGCAAGTTGAATCAATAAACACGCAAACAATTATACACCCTAGCAAGAACACATAAACACCATAAATCACTAATGAAAAAACAAAAGGATGATTCATACCTATAAGTTATTAGATGGATATTTGAAATTCTTTGGGGGGAGAAATAAGGTTTTGTAATGCTAGAACTTAAGGAAGTCTCGAGATTTTGGGGAGAGTATGGGAGAAACGTTGTAAAAATGATGGGGAGGGGTAACTTAAGAGAGTCAAATTTAATGACTTAAAGGCGCATGTTGATTCGATTCAAATTCGAATCATTTCACTTTGTCCCATCTTTCTTACTTCCTTGGTTTGAATCAATTCGAAAAAGGCCCAAATATATTCGGCACCTGTTAGATTTGGCACTGCTTTTTATTTTGGTAAAAATGGGAGGATTCATGGGATTTTGGGTTTGACCTACTCTATAATGCTTGTAACTGACCCAAAATCAATTCCCATTACAAATTTTTAACCCTAATGAATGTTTGTGGTTGTTCGGCATAAAAATCAGGCCTGGGAAAACCAAAACAACTCCATATGAGATTTCCCATGTTTAATCAAGAACATCCTTAGACTTGTAGGGGGTGGGGTGGGGTGGGGTGTGTGTGTGTGTGTGGTGGTGTGTGGTGGGGGAGGGGGTGGTGGAGGGGGGCAGGGGGTGGGGTGGGGTGGGGTGGGTGTGTGGTGGTGTGTGGTGGTGTGTGGTGGGGGAGGGGGTGGTGGAGGGGGGCAGGGGGTGGGGTGGGGTGGGGTGGGGTGTGTGTGTGTGTGTGTGTGTGTGGTGTGTGGTGGGGGAGGGATAATTCACGGGCTTTAGCTAAACTAGGGTTTTATAGAGTTTCGCTCCTACTACTTGGGCAATGACTATACTAGGGACCAAAGATAAATAAATAAACTGGATTCAAAGTAAATACTAGTAAATACTAGGACTCTTTAAATATTTGGAAAAAACATAATATTACAAAATTGAAACGAAATGGTATTGACGGAACTTACACATACGTTATAATATAGATGGAACATTTTTTTATCTGTACTATTAATTCAATTAATTCAATTAGGTAAAACGAAATGTGTACTATTAACATTTTTTTTTTATCTGTACTAATAACATTTTTTTTAAAGCAAAAATGTCTCCTTCAGATGTTAAGGCGAAGATGATGATGCTGTTTATGATGATGTCGCGTGGTTCGGTGGTAGCGGAGGCGACGAGGGCTCCTCCGCCGCTAGGCTCCCCAAATATGGAAAATTTGGGATTACCGTCGAAAACAAGTCGGAGCTTTTAGCGAGATCCCTCGAGCTGCTAAAGACGGTCATCGGCCCGGGGTTTATGACTTGGAAGGAGCTGCCGTATGAGCTCAAGTTAGGTGTTTGGGCGGCACTACAGGTAATATTTATATGAATATTTCAATTTATATTTATATTTATATTTATTCGCAACTAACATTGTATTTGTTGGACAGGAACAATTCAACTTGGATCCAAAGCTACGCGATTCCGTCTTGGAGCAGTTGAGGGAGCAACACAAGACGTGGAAGAAAAATATGCGGACACGGTACTTTGGAAAAACATGAGAGTCCATTTTACAATGGCGCGGATCCGTACCGCCCAAGTAGCCGATCTCATTGGCACAATGGCAAAAGTTCATTGACAATGAGAGCGAGGATCGACAATTGGCATCTCGCCAATCGGGGAGGGAAAATCGGGCTAAAAAGACGGACGTGCACTACTCCGGCCGGACCTCTTACGCTGAGGTGGAGCATAGGATGCAGGTAAGATTTAATTTATCTATAACTACAGAAATATATTATTGGATATTATTTTACTTTACGGGGCCGATACTAATTTTACTTTACTCTATTTTATTTCAGGGGGTAGGGAGTGGGCCAGGGGGTAAGCCACATAGGCTCGATACTTATGTGGCTCTTCGGACGAAGAAGGAGAAGGACAAGGAGGTGTCCCCGAGCGTCGCGGCCACGATTGTAAGTAATCCGACAGTTTAATTATTGTTAATTACGTTATAATTTTTTAGTTTACTTATTTTACTAATCATGTGCTTTTTGTCGTTTCAGGCAAAGCTTAAGGAAGTGCAAGCGTCGCAGTCTGATGCCGACAAGGCATCTTTGTCCACAGATGCACTCAGCCAAGTGCTTGGCTCTGATCGCAAAGGGAGGAAAAGGGGAGTGAGCTCGCGGGTGGCCAAATCTAGGATCATCGGATCGGAGATGAGCGACACCGGGTTGTCTCGAACGGTGGATTCACACGACGCGAAGCTGTCCCGTTTGGAGGCGACGGTCCAAGATATGTACGCATTCATGAAGTGTACGTTGGGTGGAGACCGTAAAGGGAAAGGGAAAGGGAAAGGGAAGGATAAGGCGGTGGAGGAGGAGGTGCGGGAGGACGAGGCGCAGGATGACGAGGATGTGGACCTCGCTGCTTCATCACCGACACGTTCGTACTTCGACGATCTACTTCCCTATTTGACGCCCTCCAACAGACCATTATCGACAATTGGTTGGCCGAGCGTGTTCATATTGGATGTATTTGATGGCCAGCGGCTAGGGCGGGGGTTGAGGGACCCGAATATCGTCGAGGGTGGAATAGTCCATGAACGTGTGCTTCAAGAGATGGAGTCCAGGGTGCTCGTCACGCATGTCAAACCCGGGAAGGAGAATTCCCTATTGTGGTTGCGCGAACAATGCGGCACGACATATATTAGTGGGTGCGTCAATTCGTATGTCGTGTGGCCTACTCACCTCCTCAGTTTTATCCAAGTGTAGTAACATTATTTTTAAGTTTGTCCATTTTAATTAAATTTGGATTATATCGTCATGTATAGTGTTTTTACTTTGAATATTTGGATTATATCGTCATGAATATATATTTGCATTATCTTTAGTTTGTATTGGATATATGATGTTTGGAACAGGTACAACGTTGCTATAACAGGTACAAATATACTGTTGGGCAGTGGCGGTGGCCATACTGCCCAGCAGATTTTTTTTAAATTCTGCCCAGAATTGTCACGGTCATTGACCGTGACAAGTCCGCAACAAAAGTTGTCACGGACGTGTCACGGTCAATGACCGTGACAATTGGGGTCGCGGTTATGTCACGGTTATAAACCGTGACAAACGTGTCACGGTCACTGACCTTGACACGACCGTGACACAAAACGCAAGTTTTTTGTCAAGGTCAATGACCGTGACACGACCGTGACAAAAAAAGTTGTCTCGCCTCGAAATGTCACGGTCATTGACCTTGACAAGGTGAATTTGTCAAGGTCAATGACCTTGACAAATGGGCAGATTTGGTGTAGTGTTAAAAAATATGGACGCTTCTAATGAAGTGTATCCATGTTGGAGAAACATTACAAAAGGACACTTCTTGATTCTTTAGGAAATGTATAATGTATTGTAGGATTATCTTTGAAGTTTTCATGATTTTGTATGCCGAGTTAACCGCAAAGACACCTGCTTCGAAGTGTTTGGAGTGTCTTTGTTAGTTCGTAGAGGTAGGTCTCTAGGGATGCCTTTATTTGCTTACCGAAATGCTAGTTAAGAGGTGGATCATTTCAAAATTAAACTTTGGATAGGTGCAATGTATGAAAGTGTTTGAAATTCTTCACCTCTCCATACCCGACAGTTGAACATATCATGAAGTATTTCTTGTGTTATAATGTCTTTGTAATTATTAAGTAAACGAATTCCACTTCTTTTTATCAAATTGTTCTTGCCTACGACGTTTTTTTACAAATTCTCACAATTGGCACCAGTTCCTCATCATTACATACCTTCAGGTAGTTTTTTGCTGATTAGGTTATGTAAATGCCTCCTTGTTCATGAACTATTTATTACCCAAATAAAATAGGAATATATCGACCAAATTGCTTATATCAAACATTTTGAATACGGTAACTAGAGTTTTAATGGTCATATGTTAACTTGTAGAGTTTTAGATATAGTTTATGTTCTTAGCCATTTTTATTGGTTGCCATATGTGAGGGTGGTGGGATGTGGTTGATAATCCTTTTTAACATTATAATTTTTGTAATGGCTCATAACACTTACAAAAGGAACATTTTTTCCTTACATATTACTATTTGTAAGTGTTTTGAACCGTTACAAAAAAAAGACATTTTTTCATTTGCAAGTGTTTAGAACTGTTACAAAACAAAAATGCTTACTGAATTTTGCAATGGTTATGGACCGTTGCAAATTCAAAAATTGCAAAGGTTTTGAACAATTGAAAATTTTTCATTTGTAAGTATTGAAAACCGATACAATTTTTTCGTAACGGTTATCCCTAACGTACATTCGTTTGGAATAAATCGTTGCAAATACCGTTTTGCTACAATTTTGAACCATTGCAAAAATTTTGCAACGCACTAATTTGCAAAGGTTTTGAAACGTTGCAAATGTAAACACTTGCAATTTTCCTATTTTGGTGTAGTGTTACGAACTTGATCATATTGAAAATAAATCAATATTAGAGGCAATGTTGGCATACAATGCAATATATCCAATTGCAAATTGAATATAAAATTACCAATGAAGATTTTTTAATTTCGGATTGGCGTTTGGAAGGATTCAGGGCGATAGTGTGACACCTCGACTAATCAAATACTGGGTAGCTACTCGTTTATTCAAATTAATACAAAATGTCAAGTTGGTTCAGTTCATAGCATCACTGTCGAAAATATATATTTTTTTTAAACAATTACTAGCCACCTAATATTTAAAAAGTGAGTTGTCAAATTTTATTTAAATTAGATTAACGTGCAACCAATTAAATTATTAACTAATGATACCACAATCACATCACAGTCACAACAGAATATAAATGGAATAATAAATGAGTCTGGAGTAATACTCCTCTGAATAATTCAAATACTGAATGAAACCAAATACAAGTCTGAATAATTAAATAACTCCAAAACTTAAATGAAACTGATTATGATAAAGCAGTCTCTAAAAGAAAAGGGGTTGCAATGCCCTAACAGATGAATGAATCTAAAATAGAATCAATGCAGAATGTGGAGGCGTCTATTATCAAGGTCATGTAACTTCCACAG
The DNA here is from genome assembly GCA_949130495.1 of Sambucus nigra. Lineage (NCBI taxonomy): Eukaryota > Viridiplantae > Streptophyta > Magnoliopsida > Dipsacales > Adoxaceae > Sambucus > Sambucus nigra. The sequence continues at coordinate 343,515,837 of OX422219.1, read as the reverse complement.
CAGCTACAGCACGTCAAAGGAATAGAACTCCTAAGCTTGGCGTCCCTGTGGCTGGGCACCTAAAAGGTTGTACAAGAAAATAGATTCGAAAGAAAACGGGTCAGGGCCCGATGTGAAAACAGTTTAAAATATAGGTAGTGTTTAATTGCATTAAACAGTGAATATTAAATACATGTTAGTTATATGCTCTCACATGAGTGTCTCACCTCTCAGCTAATGTGCACGTCTAACGTATAAATCTAACCCTTACTAATTATGCCGTTAATTAACTAGTCTATACCACTTCCTGTCCTCACATTATAATATAGGGGTTTATTCAAGACATTCTAATATAACCTGCGTGTATCTCACCTTTTTATTTCTCAGATTAATTTATAACAATTATTATCGAAAATTTTCATTTTTAACCTTACTCCAAACGTTTCAAGTATTCACATTCACACTTTAACATAGAGTCTGTTATAATTACAAGTATATTAATCTCAACATAAATATACAATTAGGGCACCCCTAGGCTAAGTTACGGTGCACACATACTCATCTATCGAATCCCGGTACATCCGTACATAAGGACTACGAGTTCCGAATCTCTCAAGAACCGTTTCAATAAGCAAAATCACACATATTGGAGGCGAACGTAGTTCACATATCCATGGGTCACGCACATACCTACGCTCCCATGGTCAGTTGACTTATTAACTCACAAATAAATCATTCACAGCCCTATGTCCTTAAGGTACCAATCTAAATCCCTCCATAGGCACACAAAGATAAGATGGGCCTGTTTCGAAAGCCGACCTCCCGTGATAGCAAGTATGGTAGATATGTCATACACATATAAATCCATATGCTAAGCATTCACACAACTTAGATAATTTATAATATTATTAAAGGTATGTTCTCAATCCTTATACCGTTACTCCAATTAGTACATTTTTCTACTTCCGGATAATTATATAATGTAGTCCACCGCCACATCTCACGTCGTAGTTTCAAGAATTTAAAACCTAACCCAAAAAGGTTACTAAGTCTCCTATGATTCCCCACACTTTAATCCAACACTCTCAAGGTCCATATTTCTGCCACTAACTTTATATTATCGACTATATAGATTTAACTCATTCAATTGCGGTCTTTAATAGTACCTCACTCGTCGAACCTTAATAGGTTTAACTTAAATCCCAAATTTAATTTTTAATAACAATTCGGGTCTCATATATACGCCTACTGGTCTTCCTTAAATCCAAAAGTGTTCACAAGGTCCCCACCAATCACTCTCTAGGATCGAAATTGTTAAAATTCAACAAGGGGAAAAACATATCAATTTTTGGGGAGGTCGATTGGTCGACCTTGAATGTCGATCGATCGATGGTGGTCGATCGATCGACCTATGAATGTCGATCGATCGATCGCACCAGGTGAGGCTACGAACTGCTTCGTTTTTCAGTCCCAGATTTGTCCCAAAATTTCGTTACAAGGTATAAAATTCTAAACTAAGGATATAGGATCATTACACAACCTAAATACATTATTTTTAATGTTTCAAAACTATTAAATCATCAACAATTAGCCTTATATGGATCAAATCTTCATAAAAACCCAAGTTTCCTATTTTCTTCAAGAACCATGATATTTCTCTTCTTTAATCCATTTTTAATTCATCAAGGGTTATGTTTTGATTATTGAATTTCGTCCAGAACTAACCTACATGCAATTCCTATCCAAGATTTAGAGTTCTACTGTCGCGCCCCGAATTAATTAAGTTAAACTCATCCTTTTTAATTAGAGATAAATTGCCTTAAACAATGCTTTAATTTAAATCTCTAAGGACAATAGCATAAGATTTTTTTTTCAAAGGTATGTGTAGATGAAAACATAATTGTCTTTACTTATAACTTATAAGTACTACATAACTTTACATAAGCAAGATCCTTAGTTTAATAATTACACAAAAGGAATCTTGATATTCAAACCATACTAATTATCCGTCACTCTTCCGTTTTAAGGTCCTAACTTGGCAGTGAACTCCAAATTATAAGCATACCTGAAACAAAACATTATAGAAGTGTAAGCTATAAAGGCTTAGTGAATGACCGCATACCACACATATAACCAATTTGAATAACCATTTTTATTTTTGTTCAAATGCTATAACCCAACAGGAATTGTGAAACTCTCGCAAGCCTGAACCCGACACAGTCCAATTAACCCACCACAGTTATTAGGGATCACCACATCCCTTTATTAGGCCCGAGTACACAAACCTTTAAGTTGGATTAACAGGACCACCACATCCTGTAGGACCCACCACAGTCCTTAACATTAGATAAAGGACTCACTAGTCCATATCATTATATAACATCGCTTAACATTTTTAATCATATGCATATGTTTCATACATACAACATCACTCCCATAAACATTTTAACCCATGTGTTTAACTACACATTTCCATATGAAATTATAAGCATTTCTATTTCATAAGGAAGGTCACTCACCGTGAATTTAGTGCTAAGATTAATACTAACTACTTCCTTGGTATGATAGTATTAGCTGCTTCCCCACCTAACAAGTCAATGTCGTTAGTATTTGAATACACCGATTAACATCAAACCCGATAATACATCACATCATTTGGTCAATCAGAAATAACTAAGGAGTAATTAAATATGACACTTCACATATCTATAACACCGAATTAATTAGGGTTCTAACACAATTTACAGATTTAAATTATGAATTTGCTAGACAAAGTTATGCCTATTTTATTACAACCTTTTCCAAATCGTTTCTCCAGAAAAATAACAACATAACTTCAACTTCCTAAAATTTTCATAATTTTTATACAATATAACTTTGCATGATATTCCACCCAATATCAATAAACATATTGAATAATACAAAATTAATGTTTCATAATTTTTAGGGCTCATTTTCTATGTCGAGCAAAACGTCAAATACCTGGTATGCATTCTTGCTACTTTAGGGCAGATTTTAAACCAAAACTTTAAACTATCACCAAGGGTTCATTCCTTAGTATTGTTACACAATTTTCGGATATGTTATACATGTATGAGTATATTTTACTCTCCAACTTGAATCACTTAATTACAATAAGTATTCCATGATTTATGCCATTTTTAGTATAACTAGGTCAAAATACAACATTAAGGCATAACTTAACATTTTTAAGCATACATAACCTTGACCTTGAGTATAATTCATGGAAACATATAATAAACACGTTTTAGCAGAAATATACATCATAATCATTAATTTTCTAAATCAAAATGATTTACGAAAAGATGATGTAAATTTAGGACTTTAAAGTATGCATTTACGATCCTAGCTCCAGTTTTAACTTATGTTCTTAACCCATCCTTGTTCCAACACAATTCAGCAATATGGGTGTCATTAAAATATATATCCAAATCAAAAATAAAAACATGATAAGTATAGAACTCATCCATGTGACCAACTTTAATAAAGATGTAATTACCTTACGAGGATTCCTTGATTTATAGAAAATTTCCAAAGATTTATTTCTTAACTTTCTTCTCTTTCTCTCTCTTTAGGAAAAAATCTTGTTCATGGATGTATTTGATGAACAAGGGGGTTGTTTTATAAAGTTTAAGTCGGTCAAACCATCACCCACACTTTAACCAATCAAAAAATAGCACATGGTGTGCTAATAAGACAATTGTCACTTAAGGGATGGACATATTTACCCTTGTTTCGTACTTTCGGTATAACTTCTTGTACAGGCCTCCGTTTAACCCACCGTTTGTTGTGTTATAATATTAATTCATATATATACAATTTTCATAATTTATGTTTTCCCAAAATCATAAACTAATACGCCTAATTTGGGCTTCGAACAGGAAATTAGCAATTTATCAAAAATCTCAAAATTTTCACATTTGGCAACCAAACATTGCCGATTTCGCATCAACACCCTTATTTACTTTTATAAGCATAATCATGTATTAAAACTATAATTTATGATGCATTTAACCAAATAAATAATCATAGGTTCTAAACATGGTATCCCCGATCATAAGCTCAATTAGCACCTAATGTAAACAACACATATCTCACATGAGCATGCATCCCCTAAACATGATAATTAACATATTTAACACACATAACCAATTTATAACTTATAACTCCTAAGTTATAATTAATCATGTAACCTTCCTAATCATATTTTAGGGCCTTACAATTCTACCCCTCTTATAAAAATTTCGTCCTCGAAATTTAACGCATAAGAAACTTACCAAATAGATGAGGGTATTGCTTCTTCATGTTATCCTCCCCTTCCCTGGTGGCATACTCTACATTCTGACTTCTCCACATCACTTTAACTAGTGAAATGGTTTTACTACACAACACTTGCTCCTTTCGATCTACAATAGTAATGGGTTCCTCCATGTAGGTTAAGTCATCTTAAAGCTCTATTGATTGTGAAATAAACACATGTGTAGGATCGGGCACATACTTACGTAACATGGATATATGAAAAACATAGTGTATCCGAGATAGTTCTAGTGGTAATGCCAACTTATAAGCTACATCTCCAACCCGTTTTACTATCTCATAAGGGCCAATGTACCTGGGACTTAACTTTCCCTTCTTCCCAAATCTCATAACCCCTCTCCAAGGAGAAACACATAGGAATACTCGATCACTTTCCTCAAATTTCAATTCTTTCCTTCGGTTGTCTGCATAACTTTTCTATCTACTTTGCGCCACCTTTAAGTGATTATGGATAAGATTGATCTTTTCAGTAGTCTGCTGTACAATTTCTGGCCCAAGTAGTTTTCGTTCTCCTACTTCAGTCCAACACACTGGAGTTCTGCATTTTCTCCCATACAAAGCTTCATAAGGAGCCATCTCAATACTCGAATGATAGCTTTTATTATAAGCAAACTCTATTAGTGGCGAGTGTTCATCCCAACTACCCTTGAACTCCAATACACAAATTAGTAACATATCTTTGAGTGTCTGGATAATTCTTTCTCACTACCCATCAGTCTGAGTGTGAAAAGCTGTATTAAATTTCAATTTAGTCCCCAAAGCTTGTTGTAAACTAGGCCAAAAGTGAGAAATGAACTTAGGATCTCGATCAGAAATAATAGAAACTGGTGCACCATGCAATCTAATAATCTCATCCACATATATTTTTCCATATCTATCCATGGAGTAAGTAACTTTAACAGGAAGAAAATGTGCAAACTTAGTCAACCTATCAACGACAACCCAAATAGAATCAAACCCTCGGGATGATTTTGGTAAACCTACAACAAAATCTGTAGTAACATGTTCCCATTTCCACTCAGGAATAGGCAATGGTTGTAGTAAACCACTTGGCTTCTGATGCTCTGCCTTCACCTGTTGGCAAACTAAACATCTAGCAATAAAATCTGCAATGTCGTGTTTCATTCCCGACCACCAATAACATTGTTTTAAATCTCTATACAGTTTCGTGCTCCCTAGATGCATAGCATATAAAGAACAGTGCGCTTCCTCTAAAATCGTTCTTCTTAAATCAGGCACATTAGGTGCACACAAATGATTACCGTACATAATAATGTCATCATCCCGAGTAGAAAATTCATTTTTTTTACCCTTTTTCATATTATCTCTAACTTTTTCCATTTCTGCATCTCCTGTCTGTGCTTGTTTTATCCAGTCAATCAACGTGGGTCTAACATTTAAATGTGCTACTATTCTGTAAGACTCATTCAAAGTTAATTCCACCCCCATTAAAGCTAACTCTCTCAGCAGTTCAACTCGAATACAATGAATACAAGATACTATGCCTCGAGATTTTCTGCTCAAAGCATCGGCAACAGCATTAGCTTTACCCGAATGGTGATGTATCGTGCAATCATAATCTTTTATAAGTTACATCCACCTTCTTTGCCCCAAGTTCAAGTCTTTTTGAGTAAACAAGTATTTTAAGCTTTGATGGTCAGTAAAAATTTCACAACTTACACCATATAAGTAATGTCTCTAGATCTTTAATGCAAAAACTACTGCAGCTAACTCAAGATCATGAGTAGGGTAGTTACGTTCATGTATCTTTAACTATCGAGAAGCAAAAGCAATTACATTTCCATGTTGCATTAATACACATCCAAGTCCTTGATACGAAGCATCACTATAAATAACTAAATCTTCTGTACTTGTTGGGATAGTCAATATTGGAGCTGATGTCAACTTACCCTTTAAATTTTCAAAGCTCTTATCACAATCATCACTCCACACAAACTTGTTCTCCGTTCTGGTAAGTTTAGTCAATGGCAATGCAATAGAAGAAAACCCCGGTATAAACCTTCTGTAATAGCCCGCCAATCCTAAAAAGCTACGTACCTCTGTCACACTAGTTGGTCTTTCCTAATTCATTATTGCTTCTACCTTCTTGGGATCAACACAAATACCATCAGCAGAAATAACATGCCCCAAAAATACTACCCTATCTAACCAAAAGTCACATTTAGAAAATGTAGCCTACAACTGCTTTTCTCATAGGGTCTGTAAAATAACACGCAGGTGGTGTTCATGCTCATCCCTAGTACGAGAATATATCAAAATATCATCAATAAAGACAATAACAAAAGAATCCACGTATGGGTGAAATATACGGTTCATCAAATCCATGAATACAGCTGGTACATTTTACAACCCAAATGGCATGACAAGGAATTCATAATGTCCATACCAGGAATGAAAAGCAGTTTTAGAAATATCACAGTCTCTTACTTTCAATTGATGATATATGGATCTGAGATCGATCTTGGAAAACACCTTGGCTCCATGTAACTGATCAAAAAAGTCATTAATTCGGGGTAGTGGGTATTTGTTACGGATAGTCACCTTATTCAATTAACGATAATCGATGCACAACCTCATGGTTCCATCTTTCTTCTTCACAAATAATATTGGGGCTCCCCATGGTGATACACTAAGTCTTATAAAACCACGATCTAATAAATATTGCAAATGTATCTTTAGATTTTTTAATTCTGCAGGTGTCATACGATATGGTGCAATAGATATTGGTGCAGTTCCTGGTACCAACTCAATCAAAAATTCCACCTCACGGTCTGGTGCTAACCCTGGGAGTTCTTCTGGGAAGACATCTGCAAACTCATTAACTACTGGTATATCTGATAGTTTTCCATCCTCTTATCTTGAGTCCACCACATGAGCAAGATAACCCTCACATCCTTTCTTTAGAAGTTCATAACATTTTGTAGCAGAAATCAAACATGTTGGAGTGATATTTCGTTCCCCAGTAAATTTAAATTCAGGTTCACCCGGTAATCGAAACACTACCTCCTTTTTAAAGCAATCTAAACATACATGATATGAGGCTAACTAATCCATACCCAGTATCACATCAAAGTCACGCATATCGAGAGGTAATAAGTCAATTAGTAATTCTTTTTCACCCACTCCTACCACACACTCCCTATATACCCTCTCAATAAAAACCAACCCCCCCACTGGAGTACCAATAGCTAAACCAGAATCTAATGATGATAATGGTTTATTAAGATGAAACAGATAAAGCAAAGACACAAAAGAATGTGTAGAACCAGGATCTATCAACACATAAACATCTTTATCACCAATAGGAAGTGTACATGTCACTATGTTAGGCATAGCTTGTGCATCTTGTTGTGTCAGTGCAAACACTCTGCCTTGGCCTTGGTTTTAAGACACGCCTCCTCTACCTCCCCTGTGTACTTTCGATGTAGAAATCCTATCTCCTACTGCCACACTCCCAACTGAAGTTGTAGCTCCCATCGTTGGACAATTCTTTCGTAATTGCCCCGGTTGATGATAATGGAAACATAAAAGTGTCGTCTCAGCTATTGTACACTCCCGAGACATGTGCCCTTGACCACCACATCTATAACAAAATATGGCCCTCGATCCCATCACAGATGCATTTTCTGACCGATTCATCCCAGTCCTTCCACCTCGAGCTTGAAATCTTCCATGTGCATTTCTATTATTTTTAAATTCTTGGCCCTTAGGCACTCCTCGTGCTACACTCTGAGTTGAGGTTCCCGCCTCCCATCCATATGATCTTATACAATCATGTCTAGCTTTCTTCGAGTGTTCAACTTGCATTTCTTTTATTAACTTTTCTGACACCATGGCCCTATCCACCAAGTCCACATAATTTGTGATCTTTATATTATCAACCATGCTTTTTATATCTACACTCACCCCGGTTTGAAACTGATCACATTTACTTTCTTCCGTCCTCACCAAGTCAGGTGCAAATCTAGATAAGGATATAAATAAAGCTTCATACTCTGCCATGTTCGATTCCCCTATTTCAACGTGATAAATTCTTCCTCTTTCTCTTTCCTATAAAGCCTTGGAAAATATTTTTCAAAGAACACCTTTACAAACCTCTCCCATGTAATTTGTGGAGGATTTATTGGCACCACTCCCCCTATTGTAGTAAGTAATCTTTCTGTTGCGTCCCACCATAACTTTGTATCATCCTTTAACCTAAAGGTTTCTAATAAAACCTTTTGTTCATCTCGCACTTCCATCACCTTGAATATTGTTTCCATCTTTCTAATCCACCCCGCTGCCACTAACGGATCAGTAGTCCCAGTAAATGCTGGCAGATTTAACTTCATGAACCTCTCATGCAATTTATCCCTATCCCCACCATGTTCTCCACCTCTTTCTTGTTCCACCAATTGTGCCACAGCATGTAATATTCTTCCCACATCATCAACAGGTTGTTGTTGCACCTCTGGTTCATCCACTTCAATAGGTCTATGTCCTTGCTGACTATTAGGTACATAGGATGCCTCACCCTCTGCTCTATCATGCGGCTCATGTGGATCCATCACTCACTGCAATATAATTAACTTAAACAAAATATAATAACAACAGTTTAATATTAACATTGTCAGTCAAAATCCAGACGCATATCAAACTCACTTTCTAGTGTCCACTGCCAATCAAGACTCTCACACCCTGTCCAGAACCTAATAACCATGCTCTGATACTAAGTTGTCGCGCCCCGAATTAATTAAATTAAACTCATCCTTTTTAATTAGAGATAAATTGCCTTAAACAATGCTTTAATTTAAATCTCTAAGGAAAATAGCATAAGATTTTTTTTTTCAAAGGTATGTGTAGATGAAAACATAACTCCCTTTACTTATAACTTATAAGTACTACATAAATTTACATAACCAAGATCCTTAGTTTAATAATTACACAAAAGGAATCTTGATATTCAAACCATACTAATTATCCGTCACTCCCCCGTTTTAAGGTGCTAACTTGGCAGTGAACTCCAAATTATAAGCATACCTGAAACAAAACTTTATAGAAGTGTAAGCTATAAAGGCTTAGTGAATGATCACATACCACACATATAACCAATTTGAATAGACATTTTTATTTTTGTTCTAATTCTATAACCCAACAGGAATTGTGAAACTCTCGCAAGCCTGAACCCGCCACAGTCCAATTAATCGACCACAGTTATTAGGGACCACCACATCCCTTTATTAGGCCCGAGTACACAAACCTTTGAGTTGGATTAACAGGACCACCACATCCCGTAGGACCCACCACAGTCCTTAACATTAGATAAAGGACTCACCAGTCCATATCATTATATAACATCGCTTAACATTTTTAATCATATGCATATGTTTCATAAATACAACATCACTCCCATAAACATTTTAACCCAATTGTTTAACTACACATTTCCATATTAAATTATAAGCATTTCTATTTCATAAGGAAGGTCACTCACCTTGGATTTAGTGCTAAGATTAATACCAACTACTTCCTTGGTATGGTAGTATTAGTTGCTTCCCCGCCTAACAAGTCAATGTCGTTAGTATTTGAATACACCGATTAACATCAAACCCGATAATACATCACATCATTTGGTCAATCAGAAATAACTAAGGAGTAATTAAATATGACACCTCACATATCTATAACACCGAATTAATTAGGGTTCTAACACAATTTACAGAATTAAATTATGAATTTCTAGACAAAGTTATGCCTATTTTATTACAACCTTTTCCAAATCGTTTCTCAAGAAAAACAGCAACACAACTTCAACTTCCTGGAATTTTCATAATTTTTATACAATATAAATTTGCATGATATTCCACCCAACATCAGTAAACATATTTAATAATACAAAATTAATGTTTCATAATTTTTAGGGCTCATTTTCTATGTCGAGCAAAACGTCAAACACCTGGTATGCATTCTTGCTACTTTAGGGCAGATTTTAAACTAAAACTTCAAACTATCACCAAGGGTTCATTCCTTGGTATTTTTACACAATTTTTGGATATGTTATACATGTATGTGTATATTTTACTCTCCAACTTGAATCACTTAATTCCAATAAGTATTCCATGATTTATGCCATTTTTAGTATAACTAGGTCAAAATACAATATTTAGGCATAACTTAACATTTTTAAGCATACATAACCTTGACCTTGAGTATAATTCATGGAAACATATAATAAACATGTTTTAGCAGAAATATACATAATAATACTTAATTTTCTAAATCAAAATGCTTTACGAAAAGATGATGTAAATTTAGGACTTTAAAGTATTCATTTACGATCATAGCTCCAGTTTTAACTTATGTTCTTAACCCATCCTTGTTCCAACACAATTCAGCAATATGGGTATCATTAAAATATATATCCAAATCAAAAATAAAAACATGATAAGTATAGAAATCATCCATGTGACCAACTTTAATAAAGATGTAATTACCTTACGAGGATTCCTTGATTTATAAAAAATTTCCAAAGATTTATTCCTTAACTTTCTTCTCTTTCTCTCTCTTTAGGCAAAAATCTTGTTCATGGCTGCATTTGCTGAACAAAGGGGTTGTTTTATAAAGTTTAAGTCGGCAAAACCATCCCCCACCCTTTAACCAATCAAAAAATAGCACATGGTGTGCTAATAAGACAATTGTCACTTAAGGGATGGACATATTTACCCTTGTTTCGTACTTTCGGTATAACTTCTTGTACAAGCCTCCGTTTAGCCCACCGTTTGTTGTGTTATAATATTAATTCATATATATACAACTTTCATAATTTATTTTTTCCCAAAATCATAAACTAATACGCCTAATTTGGGCTTCGAACGGGAAAATAGCAATTTACCGAAAATCTCAAAACTTTCACATTTGGCAACCAAACATTGCCAATTTCGTATCAACACCCTTATTTACTTTTATAAACATAATCATGCATTAAAAACATAATTTATGATGCATTTAACCAAATAACTAATCATATGTTCTAAACATAGTATCCCCGATCATAAGCTCAATTAGCACTTAATGTAAACAACACATATCTCACATGAGCATGCATCCCCTAAACATGATAATTAACATGTTTAACACACATAACCAATTTATAACTTATAACTCCTAAGTTATAATTAATCATGTAATTAACCTTCCTAATCATGTTTTAGGGCCTTACATCTACACCAAAATTCATGAGTTTTCATCATCTTCTAAGGCTATTAACAATTCCTACACTAACATGGAAGAAGTATTCGCTAAAAATTAATGGAATCAAATAACTTGCCTTAAAATTGATGTTCGGATCCGTTGATGATGTCCAAGGGCTGGTTATTTCCTTATTTCCGGTCACAATTTCGTCGAAAGTAGTGGTGGTGGATGGTGGTTACGCTTTGGAGACCTGCTGTAACTTCTCCTCTATCTCACGAAGCCCACTATTTGCTTTTTGGCTGATAATGGCCCAATGGCCTTCCCAATAATAATTAAATAAACCCTAAAATTCGTGGGTCTTATTTCCTTACATTTTAAAGTAACTAAAATACCCTCCCTGGCCTAAAAATATCTCAGGACCCAAACTAAACCCCCGACTAGTGTTTTTGACTATCTCGACCCCTCCGGACACGTTGGCGCACTCAAAATGACCATACGATTGATAAAATTATAATTTAATTTTTGGTCTAATTAAATTGATTTCTGATGCGACTGACACGCGCGTCCCAACTTAATTTTTCCCACTGTCGTATTTATAACTCGCGGCAATTTTAATAATTTTCATAGTCATATATTACCATATATACTCAGTAATACTCAATATTATCATCATAATCAAATACCAACTGCTAGTATTTAAATCTGGATTAATTTCCAATTAATTCCCATTATATTTAATTAATCCCATTAAATAAAAATCAATAAAATTACGAGGTATTACATACTTCCCCCCTAATAACAGAATTTCGTCCCAAAATTTGGAAATAAAGTATACCTGGCAAAAATAACCTGGATAACGCTCACGCATCTCGTCCTCACATTCCCATGTGGACTCCACGGCATTATGATGCCACTACTGAACACGTACTAACGGTACTATCTTTGACCTCAGTTTCCTCTCGATGTGGTCCAGAATCGCAATCAGACCCTCCTCATAGGAACTATCAGGCTGTAGATCGATGTCCTCTAAAGCAATGTGGGTATGGGCTAAATCATCCCTAAGATATCTCCTTAGTGAGGAAATATGGAACACGTCATGGATCCTATACAAGTGTTTCGGTAACCCAAGTCTATACGCAATAGGCCCAATTCACTCGATGATAGGAAATGGCCCCACATAGCTAGGTGTTAATTTACCCTTCTTCCCAAAATGCATAATCCCCTTCATAGGAGACACTCTGAGAAGCACCTGGTCCCCCACCTTGATTCTCTGAAGAACCACTTAGCATCGGCATAACTCTTCTGTCGGTCCTAAGCTACCTGAATTCGGCTTCGTATCATCTCTATCCTCGTCGAAGTATCCTGAATCACCTCCACTCAAGGAGTTTGTTATCCCCCACCTCCAGTCAACATGTTGGGGAACGACAAGGTCGACCGAACAATGCTTCGAATGGAGCCATGCCAATAGTGAACTGGTAAGAGTTATTATAGGCAAACTCCACCAGTGGAAGATACTGCTCCTAACCCCCTCCAAAGTCTAGGATGCACATACACAACATATCTTCCAACATCTGATTCGTCCGCTCGGTCTGCCCATCTGTCTACGGGTGATATGTTGTAATTAGACGCAACTCCGTACCCATTACTTCCTGGAAGCTCTCCCAAAATTATGAAACAAATATCTTGTCTCTGTCAGACACGATATCGAGAGGCACCCCATGGAGTCTCACTATCTCCGCTATGAAAATATGGGCATACTGTCTCATAGTGTAGTCTGTCCGGGCTGGCAAAAAATGAGCAACTTTGGTCAACCGATCCACGATTATCCATATGGAATCGTGACCCCTCTGCGATGTAGGTTACCCCATGATAATGTTCATGGAAATGCTCTCCTATTTCCACATAGGAACCTCTAATGGCTATAGAAGTCCTGCCAGTCTCTGATGGTCCATTTTTACCAACTGAAAAGTGACACATTTAGAAAGGAACTCGGCAGTGTCTCTCTTCATCCCGCTCTACCAGTATTATCGCCTCATATCCTGGTACATCTTATCCCCACCAGGATGTATCGCGAACCGCGAACCGTGCGACTCTGTCATTACCTCGTGTCGCAAATCTTCCCCCTCAGGAACAACCAATCTTCCATTGAAGCGTAAGCCCCCATATGAACTAACGGTATAAGACTCAGACCCCTCTGATAGTAATCGTACTATCTGCTCTTGATAGAACGAGTCTGCTGCCTAGGCCCGTATCACTCTCGTAACGATCTAGGGCGTAACTTTCATCACCGACATGAATGATCGGGCCACTGCGTCTTGGTGTCCCAATTCCTTCCACTTTGCTTTTCACACTTCGGCCACCTGACCTACTAGCCTACGGCTCAACGCGTCTGCTACCACGTTAGCCTTCCCTGGGTGGTATTGGATATCGAACTGATAATCCTTCACGAACTCAAGCCACCTACGTTGACGTATATTTAGTTCCTTCTGCGTGAAGAGGTACTGTAGGGACTTGTGGTCTGTGAATAAACGGAATTTCTCCCCAGGAGATAATGTCTCCAGATCCGAATAGAAAATACGACTGCCGCTAACTCCAAGTCGTGGGTGGGGTAATTCTTCTTGTGAGACTTAAGCTTACGGGAAGCATAAGCTATAGCCTGACTCTCCTGTTGCAGTACACTCCCAAGTCCTAGTACGGATGCATCGGTGTAGACTAGATACTGAACTCCCGGTCTAGGCAATGCTAACACTGGTGCTGAGGTCAACTTGTCCTTCAACTCGTCGATTTCCAACTGGCAGGCATCGCTCCAGATAAATGGCACACCCTTGCGAGTCAGATGTGTCAAAGGACCTGCTATCTTTGAGAACCCCCGAATAAATCTCTTGTAGTATCCTGCTAGGCCCAAGAAACTATGTATCTCAGTCGGTGTCTTGGGTTGTCCCCACTCCCTCACCGCTGATACCTTCCCCGGATCAACAGATATTACCCTGTTGAAAGTGATATGCCCCCAAAACTAAACCTCCTTCAGCCAAAATCCACACTTCTTATACTTTTCATATAACTCGTTCTGACGCAGCGTCTACAGAACGTGCCTCAAGTGCTCGGCATGTTCCTCCTCTGTCTGGGAGTAAACCAGAATGTCATCAATGAAGACAATGATGAACTGGTCTATGAACTCTCTGAACACCCTATTCATCAAGTCCATAAACACGGCTGGGGCGTTGGTTAGGCCAAAAGGCATAACCCTAAACTCATAGGAACCATATCTCGTCAAGAAGGCAGTCTTCAAGACATCCTACACCTTAATTCGCAACTGATGGTATCTCAGTCTCAAGTCAATCTTTGAGAAGAAGGAAGCTCCTCTCAACTGGTTGAATAAGTCATCGATTCGGTGTAGTGGATACTTATTTCGTATCATGACTTTATTCAACTCCCGATAATCTACACACAACCTCAAAGATCCATCCCTCTTCTTAACGAACAGTACAGGAGCATCCCATGGTGAAGTTCTCCTACGGATAAAACCCTGACCCAATAGCTTCTCTATCTGATCATGTAGCTCCCTCATCTCCGCTGGAGCCATACGGTAAGGTGCGCGGGCTATCGGTCGAGTGCCCAGCGTTAAATCGATAACAAAATTTATCTCTCTACTAGGAGGTAATCCCAGAATATCCTGGAATACGTCAACGAACTCCTTCACAACTGGAATCGAATCAAGTGGTATCACCACTTACCTAGAGGTCTCTTCCTCTACATAGTATAAGTGAGTGGACGATCCTCCCTCAGGACGAGGCATCTCCACTAGGAACATCTTCTGCCCGAGTATGGCAAAAATAATACTCGTACTGAAACAGTCAATCATGGATCGATACGCAACTAGCCAATCCATACCGATAATCGCATCGTAGACGGTCATATCTAACACTAACATATCAGCAGGTAAGGTAAACCTCCCGATCTCTACACCCATACCTCTACATATAAGGGAAATCACATAACCCCTACTCAACGGCGAATCTACGCAAGTGGTAGTGCTCTACACAGTATCTAACAACCCCATAGTGCGTGCAAATCTCATGGCAATGAAACAGTGTGTGGACTCCGTGTCAAATAAAATATGCCCCATAGTCCCCTGAATAGAAAACATACCCTCAATAGCGGGTGGATCCTGTGGGACTACGGCCTGTTGGAGCTGATAAACCCGCCCGTACTGAAGTTGTCCCTGCTGAACTGGGACTGCTGGGATGAGTGGTAAAGCTGGCATCTGCGGTGGTGCTGGGAGGGTGGCAGGAAATATAGGTCTCTGGGGCTCATGTCGAGCACCCTACTACTGCTGTTGTGGGGCCCTGCCCCTTTCAGGACACTCCTGGAGTTTGTGGCCAATCTTGCCACAAATAAAACATTTCCTCGCAAAGTTCCCCCCTCTCTGACCCTGCTATCCACGGCCCTGATGGCCGCTACCATTCCTACCCTGATCATATTGGCCCTGCTAAAACTGCTGATGTTGGCTATGCTGGCCCTGATGGCTGTGCTGACCCTGCTGGCCATGCCGAAAACCTCCTTGATCATTTCTGAAATCTCCAGATCTAAATCTCTTAGAATCCCCCTACTTGGAACTCTGATCTTCCTGCCTGTGCTGACCCTGAGCTTATTGTGCCCCGCTGGCACCATTCGCCTCTGTCCTGCCCTGATGGCTAGACTCTCCTGCTCGCTTACCCTCTGACAAGTGAAAGCGGTGGTCCTGGCAGGGAAGCAATGCTCCGTTAACCACATCAGAATAAGTGGCCAACGAGAGATTACCTAGCAAGTGCTGACAAATCCTCCATGTCAACCCATCGATGAACTTTTGGATATTTTTCTCTTCAGTCGAAATTTCATCGGGAACGATGTTCAGAAGATTTATGAACTCGGACTCATACTCAGCCACTGTCTTCCCCTCCTGCTTAAGGTTCATTTATTTTCTCCTAATCTTGGTATGAACTACTAAGGGAAAATACTTGCGGTCGAACCGCACCCAGAACTCCTGAATAGTAAGAACATCTCTCTCCTCCGCGGTGGTAATAGACTCCCACCACTACAACGCTGGTCCTACCAGCTTAAAAGTAGCCAGTATCTGCCTCTGTACATCCGTACACTCGTACATCCTCAAGTGTCTTTGGATGTCCTTCTTCCAATGACTGGACACGACGACGTCGGAGCTACCTACAAACTCTGGAGGGTGTGCCTTCTGAAAGGCATCTCGGACCCATTCCCAAGCAGACGGGAATGCATGAGCCTGGACTGGGGCTACCACAGGTGCCTGAGGTAGAGCCTGTTGCACAACTGCTAAAGCGTCATTTACTTCCTGGGCTACAATGGCGAAAACTCCTGCAGCGTTCATAGAATCCTGAACTGGTGCAGGTTGTGGTTCGGGCTGGGCAGCCCTGGGAACTTTCTGTGCACGTCGTGGAGGCTTCTAAAATGAGAAAGAAATCTTATAAGTCCACAGTTAATAACTCAAAATAGCTGAAGAGCGCAAGACAAACAAAAGAGTACAACAATCCTAAAATATAGGGCTCTATATCAAAGGACATTATGTGAAAACATAACAAGCCGTACAGATCCTAAGGACACTAGAATCTGATGCACTGATACCACCTGTGACACCCCGACTAATTAAATACTGGTTAGCTACTCCTTTATTCAAATTAATACAAAATTTCAAGTTGGTTAAGTTCATAGCATCACTGTCAAAAACATTTTTTTTAAACAATTACTAGCCACCTAATATTTAAAAAGTGATTTGTCAAATTTTATTTAAATTAGATTAACGTGCAACCAATTAATTTATTTACTAATGATACCAGAATCACATCACAGTCACAATAAAATATAAATGGAATAATAAATGAGTCTGGAGTAACACTCCTCTGAATAATCCAAATACTGAATGAAAACCAAATACAAGTCTGAATAATTAAATAACTCCAGAACTGAAATGAAACTGAGTATGATAAAGCAGTCTCTAAAAGAAAAGGGGGCTACAATGCCCTAACAGATGAATAAATCTAAAATAGAATCAATGCAAAATGTGGAGGCATCTATTATCGAGGTCATGTAACTTCCACAGCAGCTACATCACGTCAAAGGAATGGAACTCCTAAGCTTGGCGTCCCTGTGGCTGGGCACCTAAAAGGTTTACAAGAAAATAGATTCGAAAGCAAACGAGTCAGAGCCCGATGTGAAAACAGTTTAAAATATAGCAAGTCTTTAATTGTATTAAACAATGAATATTAAATACATGTTAGTTATGTGATCTCACATGAGTTTCTCACCTCTCAGTTAATGTGCACGTCTAACGTATAAATCTAACCCTTACTAATTATCCCGTTAATTAACTAGTCTGTACCACTTTCTGTCCTCACATTATAATATAGGGGTTTATTCAAGACATTCTAATATAACCTGCGTGTATCTCACATTTTTATTTCTCAAATTAATTTATAATAATTATTATAGGAAATTCTCATTTTTAACTTTACTCCAAACGTCTCAAGTATTCACATTCACGCTTTAACAAAGAGTCTGTTATAATTACAAGTATATTAATCTCAACATAAATATACAAATAGGGCACCCCTAGGCTAAGTTGCGGTGCACACATACTCTGCTATCGAATCCCGGTACATCACGTACATAAGGACTACGAGTTTCGAATCTCTCAAGAACCGTTTCAATAAGCAAAATCACACATATTGGAGGCGAACATAGTTCACATATCCATAGGTCACGCACATACCTACGCTCCCATGGTCAAATAACTTATTAACTCACAAATAAATCATTCACAACCCTATGTACTTAAGGTACCAATCTAAATCCCCCCATAGGCACACAAATATTAGATGGACCGGTTCCGAAAGCCGACCTCCCGTGATAGCAAGTATGGTAGATATGTCATACACATATAAATCCATATACTAAGCATTCACACAACTTAGATAATTTATAATATTATTAAAGGTATGTTCTCAATCCCCATACCATTACTCCAATTAGTACATTTTTATACTTTCGGATAATTATACAATATAGTCCACTGACACATCTCACGTCGTAGTTTCAAGTACTTAAAACCTAACCCAAAAAGGTTACTAAGTCTCCTATTATTCCCTACACTTTAATCCAACACTCTTAAGGTCCATATTTCTGCCACTAACCTTATATTATCAACTATATAGATTTAACTCATTCAATTGCAGTCTTTAATAGTACCTCACTCGTCGAACCTTATTAGGTTTAACTTAAATCCCAAATTTAATTTTTAATAACAATCCGGGTCTCATATATACGCCTACTGGTCTTCCTTAAATCTAAAAGTGTTCACAAGGTCCCCACCAATCCCTCTCTAGGATTGAAACTGTTAAAATTCAACAAAGGAAAAAAACATAACAATTTCTGGGGAGGTCGATCGATCGACCTATGAATGTCGATCGATCAATCGCACCAGATGAGGCTACGGACTGCTTCGTTTTTCAGTCCCAGATTTGTCCCAAAACTTCATTACAAGGTATGAAATTCTAATCTAAGGATATAGGATCATTACACAACCTAAATACATTATTTTTAACGTTCCAAAACTATTAAATCATCAACAATTAGCCTTATATGGATCAAATCTTCATAAAAACCCTAGTTTCCTATTTTCTTCAAGAACCATGATATTTTTCTTCTTTAATCCACTTTTAATTCATCAAGGGTTATGTTTTGATTACTGAATTTTGTCCAAAACTAACCTACATGCAATTCCTATCCAAGATTTAGAGTTCGACACCAAAATTCATGAGTTTTCATCATCTTCCAAGGCTATTAACAATTCCTACATTAACATGGAAGAAGTATTCGCTGAAAATTAATGGAATCAAATCACTTGCCTTAATATTGATGTTCAGATCCGTAGATGATGTCCAAGGGTTGGTTATTTCCTTCTTTCCGGTCAAAATTTCGTCGAAAGTGGTGGTGGTGGGTGGTGGTTATGGTTTGAAGACCTTCTGTAACTTATCCTCTATCTCCCATAGCCCACTATTTGATTTTTGGCTGATAATGGCCCTAATGGCCTTCCCAATAATAATTAAATAAACCCTAAAATTCGTGGGTCTTATTTCCTTACATTTTAAAGTGACTAAAATACCCTCCCGGTTTGCCGATTTGGCCTAAAAATGCCCCGGGACTCAAACTAAACCCTCGGCTAGTGTTTTCTGACTATCTCAACCCCTACGAACATGTTGGTGCACTCAAAATGACCATATAGTTGATAAAATTATAATTTACTTTTTGGTCTAATTAAATTGATTTCTAACGCGACTGACACGCGCGTCCCAACTTAATTTTTCCCACTGTCGTATTTATAACTCGCGGCAATTTTAATAATTTCCATAGTCATATATTACCATATATACTCACTAATACTCAATATTATCATCTTAATCAAATACCAACTCACGTCTCGCTAGTATTTAAATCTGGATTAATTTCCACTATATTTAATTAATCCCATTAAATAAAAATCAATAAAATTCCGGGGTGTTACAGATAGGATAGGAATAATACAGAAACTATTTCATGTAATCTTCGATTAAATCCCATGGAAGAGACACCAATACTGAATGGGAATTAGCTGCAATTAAATGGTCTTACCAATTCTCTTGGTACCATTTTTTATTATCGAATTCACGTTATATCGTGAAACCTTATTTCCTATCTTATCCATGCGACCCCATCATTATCCAAATTCTTCAAGAGTTGCAGATAATAGACAAAAAAATTATCTTTTGTCTCGTTAGGAAAGACGATGCGACCTATCACGTACAACTAATATGCCCTGATATAATAATTTAACTCATTTATTAGGGTTAATAGAACAGTGGATTTTATCTGATACATCTAGGAACTAAAGTTAAGTTTTGTACTTGAGAACCGATCCATATTGCATACGCAATATGGTTAGTGAAGTGTTTTACCAACCAAATATCATTTGAGCCACCGTAATCTTATGGGACGTCTATTAGCTCACCCTTGTTCAATTGCCTTGACTCAATTTCAAAGCCCCCTTCACCACTACTAGCCATGAGGACATTCATTGCTTCTCCCTCCTCCTACATCGTGCTCGCCTCCTAGACATTTAGAGTAGAAGCCTCCTCCAATACAATACTAGTATCAGGTAGGCTTGTCCCCTTAACTAAGGCATTTAATTATGCCCTTAATTTCCTCTCAGAAGCTGTTATTGTCCCCCCATTTCCCCTTAAAATAACATATATGGTAAGATACTAAATAACATACAAATCGAGATTCAAACAAAAAAAGCTAATGAACAGTTTAGGGATCAAAATGACGAATTAAAATATTTCAATATTTAATCTATGTCGGCATAAAAATGTCGATTACAAAGTCATTAGCCGGGCTAAAGGCATCGAGTGCTCCCTTAACAAGTCAGTGTCATTATACCGATTGAGCTCTTTATAATTAATTTAACTTTCTTTATATTCGTAGTTAGGATGATAATTCATGTCAGATATTCGTTATAAATAAGACAAGTCTTATGGAATAAAATTATGCCTTATATCCCAAATGCCTCGGGGTATTTAAAATTATGTTTTGACTCAGGATGAGTATCTCGAGTCATACATGTCATTCTCGGTATTGGGCCCCGATATTACATACCGTCAAATATTTCAATTCTTCACGGGAAATATTTTATATTCTAGCCTTAAGTTGGCATTTTTTTTACAAGATTTCATATGATTATATTGTGGTTATTCTTTTTAATAGGGTAGTAATGAAGTGATTTAATATAAAAGAACGTTTGAATCAATAAGGGGCTTAATACCCCAGTTGCATGTGTGATATACAACAAAACTTATGTGTATATACCATAATGTGAGAGATTTGATGGGTTATTCTTGATTTGGGTTGGGGTTGCATTGTTATTGGGTTTGAAAGAGTTTTAAAAAAGAATGTCGTAGCTAGATAGAGAGAGTTGGAGGGAAAGCGAAAGAAAAATCACATTTAAATATATGATATCCTATGGTGGTATAATGTCGTAGACATTTGGTTTAGTGTGATGTTACTAAATTATTAAAGAGTGTGGATATTATGAAGTAAGAAAGTGTAAGCCCACGCATTGTGCGGGTAAATGGCAATGCATGGAAAATAAGTAAAAAAAAAATATATGAATTGAAGAATTAGATAAATTAAATATTTTTTCACCACCATCTTTGATACATCTCTTCAAACAATACATAAACAATGTAAAGATAAAATTACTATAAAACACATAAAATAGATATCAAAGAAAAAAGATAAAAGTGGTTGAATTCTTAATAAGTAATTAATGAATTTATCTTTGCTACTAAAGTGTAATTCAAAAGTAATCTTACATTGCAAATTTTTAATATCGAGTTGGATATATATACTTCATTTAAATGAGATGTTAGAACTGCAATTTTTATCCATTGGCTTTATGTGAAGATGAAAATAGAAAACATAATCTTCTTGCAAATAATTAGAGTCATACTTCAATCACAATAATAATTTAATTTAAGCATAAAATTTATTTATTTATGTAAAATAAAATTAGTGAATAATTGAACAGACTAACATGGTAGATAATTGGGTGGCATTATTATAAATTACCTTTTAGACAGAAAATACTAACATTATCGTTGTACATATTTTGCCACAAACAAAAATTTAGAGGAAAGAGAAATAAAACAGCAACTAGTCATTAAATGCAACCCTTTAAAATATCCAAAAAAATACCAAATACAACCATGTAGCTTCCAAAACGTAAAACTCAACTCACCCACAGAAGGAAAAAATATCACACATACTCAATAAGCTACATCTAACCCATATCCAAAAAATTTACTATTTTTTTAGTAAATTATGTATCATTTGATGGATTGCATCTTGTTTGTACATTATTGTAGCTTCACTCATTTGCGATGAAAAAGTTTGTTACTGCCCCATCATCGTGACTCTAGAAAGTATCGCTTTTCCAACGCAACCTGTCCGGAACTATGTAAAAGCTTTTGAAGAAATGGATAGGGGAGTGAGAACAAACATGACCCATGCGAATTTTGGCTACACCACTCACTGAGTCTGCTTTTTGCCAAATCGCTGATCAGCTCTAGGTCCTCAGTCCGAGAACTCTGGGTTTGGGTATCACCGATTCATACGATGCGTCACCTTGGAGATAGAATTTTATACCCAATATGTTTTCCTTTGGGATTTAGATTCTCTGTCGCTATTCCCACTGAGTAAGTCTCTGGGTTCTAACTCGATAAGCGAGACGGTTCCAGTCGGGGGAGTGGGGGCTCAATTTATAGAGTACCGATGAGAGAGGAGGCCGACTCTTGGAATTTTAGAGAAGAGAAGAGACACACTTAATTTCATAGCTTATGCGGGATTCAAAATTAATTAGGGGCTTATGAAAAAAAGGTTAATTGATATTCTCATTCATAGTGTCACGTGGAAGGATATATGAGAAGAAGTTTTAACTCCAATATAGAGTTTTATAGAATTTACTAGCAAGCAACTCGCGCGATGTAGGGGCATATTAAAATATTTTGTAAAAATATATAAATAAATAAAAATAAATAACCAACTTTGAAAAAAGTTGTATATTAAAACTATTTATTGGCAAAAAAATAAATTGAAATTTTAACTATGTAATGGTATACATTAATTTGTAATAATATAACAAATTATTATAAACCTCCATTTTATCTTGAGTTATATGTGTGTGAGTAAAAAAAGAGAGAATATGGAAAGAAAAGTCCACACAGTTACCTTGTGAACCCCAAATCACCAACCAAAATGAAAACATAAACTCAAATACAAGGCCAATGAAAAATGATATCTTATTAGACATCAAACCCGAAAAAGAAAATAGAAAAAATTAGGTTGGAAATTGAAAATTGAAAAAAAAATCCCAAAGATAAAAACGATTGAACTTAAAAATGGAAAACAAATTAGAATTGAAAATACGATATATATTCAAGAATAAAATATTGGAATAAAAATTAACCACCATCACCCACCAAAATGATATTACATCCCAACACACTTACCCAACGAAAAAACAAATGAAATCAGAAATTGAAACCCAAAAAAGAACAACACAACAAATGAAATCAATAATATATTAAAGGTTTTATATCACATATTACTAATCAGATCTCAAAATAGAAATGTGTGTTTAATAACTGGAACAGAGTCAAAGACTTTTGATCATTAGATTGACATTTGTCTAATCCTTCATAAAGCTTATCTTTAGATAAACTTAGTTAACTACCACAAATTTTTCCAAATATTGGATAATACAAAATTGATCACAAAAAAGAAAAATATAAATAAATTAGAATCTTAGAATTCTTTTTTTATAAACATCTCAAATACCAAATTATTACACTAAACAATGATACAATTTACTAAAAAAACTAAAATTGTGAACATCAAGAACTGAAATTGAAAATAAAATAACTAACTAAATGATACATATATGATTACAATAAAATCTTTTTTCCATCAACAGAATCCATCTGAGGGATCAGAAGAAAATATAATCGATGATAGTAGAGATGAGGTCTTTCATAGGAATCAACAGTCTAAATTTTTTGCAGCACAGCTACTTCATCACAGTTTTTTCTCTTCAATCTCATCTCATCTCAAAGTCCTTGGCACACTATCACTAATACTTCACAAATAAACAATCATCCTATCACAAACCTTATTAACCGCCAGTTGAGTTTCGTTTCTGAAAATTGAATTTCCATTCATTGACGGAAAAAGGCTTTAGTGATTTATCAATTTTATGGGATGAGGGGAAACGGGGAAGAGAGAGTAGAAGAAACAACACATGCACATGAAAAGACCCTAAATAGATCTCAAATTTGGGTAAAACGACTTCAACCCTTCGTCCTCCCTTATCTCTTTTAACAAATTCATAACTATGTCTTGTAAGAAGATAAACACATGTACAATAATGTAAATAAATAAACTATCTGGGAACATTTCATAATTATGTCATTGGGTTTATATACTACTCTAACGTAATAACCCTTATTTTTGAGAAATTTATTTTATATTAATTTGCCATGATAGGTAATTATAAAAAATATTGGATAATGGAGTAAATATTATTTTAAGCGAGTTAAAAGATAATATTTACTAAATTTTTCATATTTACGATTATGTGAATGTAAATAGCATTATGTTATGATTCATGGTGTCGCTGTGCTTTAAACGGCATTTATGGTTTAAATGAAGTTGGAACTTAAAATGATTTATATTATTCCGGACGCCAATTTAGAGGGCGCGATTAGTCCCAAAATAGTCAAGATAGTCAAAATATGTGCCATATTGTATTTTTGGGTTCCGGGCACTTTTGACAGGTTATGAATTAATTATGTAGTTACAAGTCATTTTAATGGTGTATAAACATTTAAAGATGGGAATTTATACTTAAGGCACGATTTAAGTCTTCCAACCCTTTTATCACTCTTATATGTTCCTAAATCTAGAGAGAAAGAGAATTTGGGGAAAGGAAGAGAAAGAAGAAGAGAAGAAGAAATCGGGGTTTGATCTTGCTTCTACCGAAAAGGAATTCGAGATTTCAGCTTAAGGCAAGTTTCTTACTTGCTAGTATATGATTTAATGTGAATAATTGGTTGTGATGGTTGTGCAATTGGAGAATTAGAACAAATAGTAGGTTTTGTTAAATATTGATGTTTAACCCTTGGATCTTGTTGTTTTTATGATTTAAGTTGGTCATGAGAGTTTGTTGTGGTGTAGAGAGGTTGTGGTTGTGTTGTTAGTTGTTGAGACTGAAGGAAGAGTAATAATAAGAGTTTAGATTTTGGATTTAACCTTGTAGTAGAAGAGAAAATTATGGGTCTACTAAGCGCGGTCAACCGCGGTCCCAAGATCGGTCGACCGAGCCTTCCAAAATGAGCTTCTTGCATTCTTTTCTAGGCAAAACCCTTCAGGCGCGGTCGATCACGGTCCCATAACCGGTCGATCGGTCCCCTGTATTTCACTCTAAAATGATTAGTTTCTTCTAGCTTCTTTAGTTTAAGATAGGGACTTAGGAACCTTCTTTAATGGAGTAAAAATAGAGTACTAGAATCGAGTAGTAAGGTATCAAAGAACCTAAGTTAGAAATGAGATTCGGGGCTTAGTTCGGGAATCACTTTAGTTAGTTAAATTAGAGGAAGATAAATGATTCTGTTATAGAATGAACTAGTCTAGACCTAAGAAGAGTTGGAGTGAGTTACTATAAACTTCTAGAATTGTGTTAAAGAATATAATACATGAGGGGTTTTAGAAGGAATGTAAATTAAGGGAGATTTATGATGGGAATAATTAAACATTGAGGTTTATAAAGATGACATTAAATGCTTATGGCTCCGGATAAAATGAAATGCATACTTAAACAGGGAAATAACTTATGAATGATAAATGTGCATATACACACCTCTCTAAATGCTATCATAGGAGAAGTTACGCGTCGAGGTGAAGTCCCATGGCTAGTGAATGCAGGGTGAATATAATCCTCGGCCATAGGATCGATTATTATTTATTGTGTGATTATTGTTCGAAGTGAGGTAATTTCGGGTGTGGTTATGACTCATTGTCGAAGGTACATGGATGCTTCCCGATGTCATGCGATGTAGGATGCCCAGGTTGTCTTGGTGATAGGCCCTGAAAGATGATAGCTATTTAGGGGCGCGTCCAGTGGGGAAACCCGCAAGGACGGTCTTAGAATAGTTATATGTGATGTAATATAACTATTCTTATTAAAGTGGAATCTTATTGACTATACGACACTTTATGAAATAAATTGCTTTGAATACGTTTCCTAATGAGAAAAGGAACGGTGAAATGAATTGTGTATAAAAGGAAATGGAACCTCATTAAGTATTATATTATAAATTTTCTCCTGCATAATTGAATTATGATCATTGTCATTATATTGCGTTAGGTTATGCTTCTAGATTGAGTAATTAGATTTCTTATCATTACTTATGGTGAACGAAACAAGCTTATTCTTGATGATTTAACTGTTCTTAACTGTCATGCACTTTATTCACATGGTGATTATATTAAACCGAGCCCTGACCCGTTTATATCTCTTTGTTTTGCATGAATCTATTATTCTCCCAGGTGCTCCGCTGCAAGGATGCCCGTATTGACTTTTCTATTTCAGTGTCCTGGAGCTATAACACTTTGTGGTTGTTATGGGATATTTGATATAGACACTTCCATATTTTTGTATTCTAGTTATGATCGGATATACATTCGGGAATGTTGCCCAAGTTTTGCACTTGTATTATGTTTGGGATATTGTACTTTAATTTTTGGTGTAACCTAATTGTTTATGTCTGTTAACCGACAGCTTATTCAGTTGTTTTGTTGTATGGATGTTAAACGACTATCTATCTTTATTTGTATCCACCTTCTTTTCACTTGGACTGTTTAAATGCTTTCTTTAACTTACTAAATAAATTTTGACAATCCGTTTTCTAATAATGGGTGGTTATCTCGTATATTTATGATATTACTGTGATGCTAAGAATGGACCATCTATGATTCCTGTAATTATTAGAGTAAAGGGCTAGCCATCTCTTATTTTAATAAGCGGGGTGTCACAAATGGTATCAGAGCATCAGGTTCTAGAGTCTTTAGGATCTATGCGGACTTGTCACGTTCTACCGTAGCATTCTTTGATATAGCCTAAATGTTAGGACTATTTTTTTTCCTATGTTTGCGATCTTCTGCAAAATAAGTTATTCTTAATAGTATTCTAATTCAGTTGTTTCTTCGTCTCTGATGCCGCCTAAGAGAGGTCGCCCTGCAAGAAGAAATAGAGTCGTAGAAGATGACGTAGGTCCTCCACCGCCACAGCAAGGAACTATAAATGCCATTGAGGTAGCCAATATTGTGTCCCAGACGATCAATGTGGTGATGACTGCCGTCGTTTATAAATTTCCCTAAGCCCGACAGCCGATGGCTCAAGAGGTATAAGTCCCTGCGAGACCTTCGTCGTGGGAAAGAGTCCGAGAATCCTTCTTAAAGGGTCATCCCCCAGAATTTCAGGGTGATTCCGATGTGATAGTAGTTAACCAATGGAAAACGGATATGCAATGCCATCTTCGCTTGATAGATTGCAATGAGTAATGGAAGCAAATCCTTGCTACTTTTAAGCTAGTTGGAGAAGCCTTGCATTCGTGGGATTCGATGACCACGCCAGAGCAAAGAGATACTACGACTATCACTGAATTTTGGGTTTTGTATGATCAAAAATATTTTCCTCCGACAGTCCAAAGGGAAATGAGGAGAAAGCTTCAAGATGTAGTTCAAGGTGAACGTTCGGTGACAGAGTTTGAGGAGGAATTCACTCGTTTGTCTAGTTTTGTACCGGATGAGGTAACTCCGGAGGAGAGGAGAATATCAAAGTTAATTGGAGGCTTACATTGGAGGATATGGCAACATTTGCTGGGCAATCCAGTTTTATAAACTTTCGGGAATATGATGAACGCCGCATTACTCCATTGTCAAGATGATCGGTTGCATGTGAAGGGAAGTAAGAAAGTTTCAGTTGTGGGGCTAGCAAGTAATCCAGGAGGCAATGGTACAGAAGGAGGAGCACTACCCTTGTCCCAACTATCGGGAGGTAAGCAAAAGGAGAGGGACACCTAGCAAGGGGATTTATCCAAAAGACAGCATTTCGGTGGATTTAATTTCGGTGGCAGTAATTTCAGGCATGGTCAAGGTGCCCAGCAATAGCAGCAGGCTGGTCGGGGTAACAATGGGGGTCGAGACCAATCGGGATAAGGCTTTGGGCAATTCAGAAATAATAGGGGCCATAATCAGGAGAATATGGCGGGTCGTTGTTTTCAATATGGGGAGTCAGGTCATTATAAGAAGGCATGTCCGAAGTTGATTGGAGGATAGTTTCCTAGAGTTCCACAGCATCAGCAGGCATAACTACCGCCACTAGTGCCTAATCCAGTCTCCCCTCCACAATAGGGAAAACTATAGTATGGGCGTGTTTACCACATACAGGATGCTATACTTCCTGCCGCGCCGCCAGCTATCGAGGATAAGTTTCCCATTCATGGGCATATGGGTCGTGTATTGTTTGATACAGGTGCAACACACTCATTTATTTCTAGAAGTTTTGCTCAGTCTACGGAGTTAATTAAATCTTCATAAAGTACTTTCACTAGTGTCGAATCTTCTATGGGTGATGGTTCACTTATTTTCTTTGTCTGTAAACAAGTAGAAATAAATCTTGGTAACTTATTTTTTGAGGCCGATTTGCTTGTCCATGACATAGTCGGGTATGATGTAATCCTGGGTATGGATTGGCTAGTGAAGTACAGTGCGATAGTAATTTGTTATGGGAAGAGTATAATTTTTTCCATTCCGGGTTAAGAGATGTTTTTAGTGGCTATGCCTCGTTCTGAGGGAGGTTACAGCACTTATTTATATTGTATGGCGGAGGAGACTTCTCAGGATGTAGTCGTTTCCTTAGATTCAATTTCGATTGTTAGAGACTTAGAAGATGTTTTTTGGGAAATACAGGGTTTACCTCCAAGTAGGGAGATTGAGTTTGTGATTTATTTAGCATCGGGAACACGATCGATTGCTAGAGCTCCGTACCGTATGGCTCCTATTGAGATGAGGGAGTTAAGAGATCAGATCCAGAAGTTGTTAGAGTAGGGATTTATTAGGCGTAGTACGTCATCGTGGGGAGCTCCTGTATTATTTGTGAAGAAAAGAGATGGTTCGATCCGGTTGTGTATTGATAATCGGGAGTTGAATAAAGTTACCATCAGGAACAAATACCCGCTACCTCGGATTGATGATTTGTTCTATCAACTTAGGGGAGCGTCGTACTTCTCTATAATAGATTTGAGGACTGGGTATCACTAGCTGCGGATACAAGAACAGGATGTGTCCAAAACTGCGTTCTTGACTAGATATGGGTCCTATGAATTTTTGGTTATGCCCTTCGGGCTAACCAATGCTCCTCCAGTGTTTATGGACCTTATGGATAGAGTGTTTAGAGACTTCCTGGATCAGTTTATTATCGTGTTTATTGATGACATCCTAGTGTATTCTCAAACGAAAGTTGGTCATGTTAAGCATTTACGGTTGGTCCTGCAGACGTTGAAGGATCATCAATTGTATACTAAGTTTGAGAAGTGTGGTTTTTGTCTATAGGAAGTACAGTTTTTGGGCCACATTGTTACCATTGAAGGTATTTTGATAGACCCGAGTAAATTTTTTGCAGTGAGGGAATGGGGTCAGCCCACGACACCTACCGAGATTCGCAGTTTTCTGGGTTTGGCTGGCTATTACCGCAGATTTATCAAGGGTTTTTCTAAAATTTCTATCCCTTTGATAAATTTAACTCGAAAGGGGGTGAGGTTTGTTTGGGATGATTCTTGTCAGCTAGCTTTTGATGAGCTGAAAGATAAGTTGACTTCTGCTCCAGTACTTGCGTTACCGAGGCCGGGGTTGGAATACTTGGTCTTTACGGACGCATCTCTGCAAGGGTTGGGAGGTGTGCCACATCAAGAGCATCGGGATATTGCCTATGCTTCTCACAAACTAAAGCCCCATGAGAAGAATTATCCGGTTCATGATTTGGAACTTGCTGCCGTGATTTTTGCCTTGAAGATTTGGAGACATTACCTCATAGGGAAGAAATTTAGTCTTTTCACGGACCACAAATCGTTGCAATATTTATTTTCACAGAAGGATTTAAATATACGACAACGTCGATGGTTAGAGTTTGTGAAGGATTACCAATTTGATATTCATTACCACCCGGGTAAGGCTAATGTAGTGGCGGATGCGTTGAGTCAAAAACTCGGGGGGGGGGGGGGGGAGTTGGCACTGGTATGGAAGGCTAAATGGAAGGAACTTAGCCAAGAGGACGCTGTGGCAAGGGAGTTTATATCGGTGTTGACCGTTACACCTACGATAGTAGCAAGGGTTGTTCAAGCTCGAGGAAGGGATAAAAGTTATCGGGACCGTATACACCAATTGTTAATCGAGGGAGCGGAATCCTACTTTAAAAGTTCTGAGGGTGGACTACGTTTCCACGGGAGACTTGTTGTCCCGAACGAAGGGGATTTAAGACGGGCCGTAATGACAGAATCTCATGGGTCCAAATTTGCAGTGCATCATGGTGGGGACAAAATGTACCAAGACATGCGTTGTCAATATTGGTGGGCAGGTATGAAACGGGACATTTCTGAATTTGTTTTCCAATGTACCACTTGTCAATTGGTGAAGGTAGATCATCAATGACCGGCGGGATTGTTACAACCCTTGGAAATACCGGTATGGAAGTGGGAAAGTATATCGATGGATTTTATCACGGGGTTTCCAATGTCACAAAGAGATCATGATTCCATTTGGGTGATCGTCGATCGCTTAACTAAGTCGACACATTTCTTATCGGTACGTACAGACTATAATACTGCTCGTTATGCTCGGCTATTTATTGCGAAGATTGTTAGGCTCCACGGGGTGCCCATTAATATAGTCTCTGATCGAGATAAAAATTTTGTTTCCCATTTTTGGCAAAGTTTCCAAGAAGCTATGGGAACTGAATTGAAGTTGAGTACCTCCTATCACCCTCAAACAGATGGGAAGACGGAAATAGTCAACCAAATGGTGGAGGATATGCTAAGAATGTGTGTGCTTGATTTCAAAGGAGGTTGGGAACATATCTTCCCTTGGTCGAATTTGCTTATAATAATTCGTACCAATTCACAATCGGGATGGCACCCTATGAGGCATTATATGGTCGACCGTGTAGATCACCTACTTGTTGGTTGGAAGTAGGGGATAATAAGTTTATTGGACCTGAATGATCCAGGATACTTCTTCGAAGATTGAACTTATTCGCAATCGCATCCGAATCGCTCAAGATCGTCAAAAGAGTTATGCCGATGCTAATAGAAGGCTTGTGGATTTAGAGGTTGGAGAGCAAGTTTTGGTGCGAGTATCACCAATGAATGGTATAAAGCGATTTGGGAAGAAAGGAAAGCTTGCGCCGCATTACGTAGGCCCTTTTCCTATTATTGCTAAAGTAGGCTCAGTATCTTATCAACTCGCCTTACCGGAGCACTTACAAGAGATTCATGATGTGTTTCATGTTTCATCCTTGAAAAAGTACGAGAGTTGTGAAGGAGCTCACTGGCACATTACTTTGGATGATATCGAATTGCAACCCGATATTTCATATGAGGAACAACCAGTTGCAATCTTAGAACACGGGGAGCGTAGCCTAAGATCTAGAGTGCTACCCTTAGTTCGGGTTCAATGGGGACATCACAATGTCGAGGAGTCAATGTGGGAGCGTGAGGAAGATATGCGAGAAAAGTATCCACATCTATTTTTGCAAGGTACGCCTAATTTTGAGGGCAAAATTCCCTTATAAGGGGGGAGTATGTAATAACCCTTATTTTTGACCAATTTATTTTATATTAATTTTTCATGAGAGGTAATTATATAAAATATTGGATAATGGAGTAAATATTATTTTAAGTGAGTTAAAAGATAATATTTACTAGATTTTGCATATTTACAGTTATGTGAATGTAAATAACATTATGTTACGATTTATGGTGTCGTTGTGCTTTAAACGGCATTTATGGTTTAAATAAAGTTGGAACTTGAAATCATTTATATTATTCTAGATGCCAATTTAAAGGGCGCGGTTAGTCCCGAAATAGTCGAGATAGTCAAAATATGTGCTATATTGTATTTTTGGGTTCCGGGCACTTTTGACAGGTTATAACTTAATTATGTAGTTACTAGTCATTTTAATGGTGTATAAACATTTAAATATGGGAATTTATACTTAAGGCACGATTTAAGTCTTCCAACCCTTATCCCTCTTATATGTTCCTAAATCTAGAGAGAAAGAGAGAGAAAGAGAATTTGGGGAAAGGAAGAGAAAGAAGAAGAGAAGAAGAAATTGGGGTTTGATCTCGCTTCTACCGGAAAGGAATTCGAGATTTCAGCTTAAGGCAAGTTTCTTAGTTTCTAGTATATGATTTAATGTGAATAATTTATTGTGATGGTTGAGTAATTGGATAATTAGAACAAATAGTAGGTTTTATTAAATATTGATATTTAATCCTTGGATCTTTTTGTTTTTATGATTTAAGTTGGTCATGAGAGTTTGTTGTGGTGTAGAAAGGTTGTGGTTGTGTTGTTAGTTATTGAGAATGAAGTAAGCGTAATAATGAGGAGTTTAGGTTTTGTATTTAACCTTGTAGAAGAAGAGAAAATTGTGGGTCTGCTAAGAGCGGTCGACCGCAGTCCTTCAGGTGAAGGCCTACTGCTTTCGTATACAAGTATAAAATCAAAGCGCGGTTGACCGCGGTCCCAGGGCCGGTCGACCGGTACTTCTAAAATGAGCTTTTTGCATTCCTTTCTAGGCAAAACCCTTGAGGCACGGTCGACCGCGCTCCCATGACCGGTCGACTGGTCCCCTATTTTTCACTCTGAAATGCTTCGTTTCTTCTAGCTTCTTTAGTTTAAGATAGGGACTAAGGAACCTTCTTGAATGAAGTAAAAATAGAGTACTAGAGTCGAGTAGTAAGGTATCTAAGAACCTAAGTTAGAAATGAGAGTCGGGGTTTTGTTCGGGAATCACTTTAGTTAGTTAAATTAGAGGAAGATAAATGATTTTGTTATAGAATGAACTAGTCTAGACCTAAGAAGAGTTGGAGTGAGTTACTGTAAACTTCTAGAATTGTTTTGAAGAATATCATAGATGAGGGGTTTTAGAAGGAATGTAAATTAAGGGAGATTTATGATGGGAATAATTAAACATTGAGGTTTATAATGATGACATTAAACGTTTATGGCTCCGGATAAAATGAAATGCATACTTAAACAGGGAAATAACTTGTGAATGATAAATGTGCATATACACACCTCTCTAAATTCTATCATAGGAGAAGTTACGCGTCGAGGTGAAGTCCCCTGGCTAGTGAATGCAGGGTGAATATAGTCCTCGGCCTTAGGACCGGTTATTATTTATTGTGTGATTATTGTTCGAAGTGAGGTAATTCTGGGTGTGGTTATGACTCACTGTCGAAGGTATATGGTCGCTTCCCAATGTCATGCGATGTAGGATGCCCAGGTTGTCTTGGTGATAGGCCTTTGGAAGATTATAGCTATTCAGGGGCGCGTCCAGTGAGGAAACCCGGAAGGACGGTCTTAGAATCGTTATATGTGGTGTAATATAACTATTCTTATTAAAGTGGAATCTTATTGATTATACGACACTTTATGAAATAAATTGCTTTGAATATGTTTCCTAATGAGAAAAGGAACGGCAAAATGAATTGTGTATGAAAGGAAATGGAACCTAATTAAGATTTATATTATAAATTTTCTCCTGCATAATTGAATTGGAATCATTGTCATTATATTGCATTAGGTTATGCTTCTAGATTGAGTAATTAGATTTCTTATCGTTACTTATGGTGAACGAAACAAGCTTATTCTTGATGATTTAACCGTTCATAACTGTCATGCACTTTATTCACATGGTGATCATATCAAACCGGGCCCAGACCCATTTATATCTCCTTGTTTTGCATGAATCTATTATTCGCCCAGGTGCTCCGCCGCAAGGACGCCCGTATTGGCTTTTTTATTCTAGTGTCCTGGAGCTGTAACACTTTGCGAATGTTGTGGGATATTTGATATAGACGCTTCCATCTTTTTGTATTCTAGTTATGATCGGTTATATATTCGGGCGTGTTGTCCAAGTTTTGCACTTGTATTATGTTTGGGATATTGTACTTTAATTTTCGGTGTAACCTAGTTGTTTATGTCTGTTAACCGACAGCTTATTCGGTTGTTTTGTTGTATGGATGTTAAACGACTATCTATCCTTATTTGTATCCACCTTCTTTTCACTTGGACTGTTTAAATGCTTTCTTTAACTTACTAAATAAATTTTGACAATACGTTTTCTAATAATGGGTGGTTATCTCGTATATTTATGATATTACTATGATGCTAATAATGGACCATCTATGATTCATGTAATTATTGGAGTGTCACATCTAATTCTTGTTATATTAAAAGTCTAGCAAAAATTTAATTGATCAGATTTATCCATAATTTTCTGACAAAAAATTAATTAAAAAATAAGGAAGATAAAACCCAATAGAAAAGAAGAGCATAATGATGATGGATGAGTTGGAAGGGTGGGTGAGAAGAGGTTTATAAAAAACGAAGAATAAGGCGGGAATGAAAGGGCAAGAGAAAAGGAGATGGATGGGAAAAGACAAAAGAATGGGAAAGGAGGCTTAAATCGTTTGAAATAGTTCAAATAAGAGAATTGAATGGAGGTAGGGTGTTCGCGGTCCGGTCCAGTCCGATTTTTAGGATTTTTAAGGACCGGACCAACTAAACCGGTCCTAAAAAAAGATGGACCAAGACCGGACCGATTGTATCGGTCACCCGACCCTTGTCGGTCCGATTTTTTATAGGTTCGGTTCGATCTAACTTGTCGGTCCTAATCTTATTAAATTTAGATCAAATTATTATCTACTACCTACAATATTTAGACAAATCATTATCTACAATTATTATCTACAACTACAATATACAAGGTAAACTATTATCTATACAGAACCATACAATATACAGACCCATAACAATATACACAAATCTATAACAATATATACAGAACTATACAAGAGCCATTAGAATATATACAAAAACTATTATCTTTGTACTATACCAGCTGCGATGAGGGGAGGAGATGAAAGCGCAGCGCACCATTAAGAGCATGGATCACGTTCTGAGCACACGAGCAGTTCAAGATTTACTCGAGCAGTGGACCCTCTACAGCTGAGGTCATCTCCAATCTGTCATTTGAGGTTCTTATCCAGTCAAGCACCACCAGTAGGTGATGTATATGCCTGCTACTGAGAATGCGTTGGATGGTTTTTCTATTTACGTTAGCAAACCCATATGGAAATCTGTCGAGGACCATCAGCAATGTCGTCGAAGTAAGGCAACCTTTTTACAACAAAACATAATTGGCGCCGGTCATCTCCGACCATATGTGACCTCCAGTATGCCCTAACTGGTTGACCTTCCACAAACAGAGTAGACCGGCAATAGAACTGAATCGCCCCAGTTGAATCAGAGATAGCTCCGGACCACCATTAGTGGTCGTCTTACCACTATACAGGAAACCCCACAGTAAATTCTGCAGCGATGGCAGTGGCGAGGCAACGCCAGCAACGAAAGAACAGGAATGGCAAGATGTATTGAAGAAACTGATGGCAGCGGAGAGAGAGACAAGAGATGAGAGAAATGAAGAAAAACGGCGTGGGTCACAAATGAAGAAAAGAAGGAAATGATAGGTTTAGTTTAGGGCAACAAAGACTCTTAGGCATTTTTCTTATTTACAATCGTACCATCCCTCTTTATTTAAGTTAATTTATATATAAAAATATAATAAAAATATATATTAATATGAACAACCGGTCCGGGTCGGTCCAAACAGGTTATTTAATGTGGCGGACCGAGGACCGGATCGACTAGACCGGTCTGGAAAAAAAAACCTAGACCGGACCGATGATAAAAAAAATCGGTAAAAATAGGTCGGTTCGGTCCCGTTCAATCCGTCGGTCCAATCGATTTTTTGAACACCCCTAAATGGAGGAGAGAGAGCATATAAATGAATTGAAGACATGAGCCCTACGTGGACACCTAGTACAATAAGGTGACTTAACTATAGCCTTTTGTTTTATAGTTATAACTAATTTTTATCCCACGCGATACGTAGGTAATTCAAAAAAGGAAAACTAAATTCCATCTCTACTATTGCACGTGCAAACTCATGCTTAAAAAAAGAGAAGATAACAACACATAAAATGCTTCATAAATATTAAATAAAATTTAATAATTATAAAGCTAGAATATGCAACTACAAAATAGCATTATGGTTATCAATCTATCTTTTAATTAACCACTCAAAATCTTAATTTGGATTAGTAGCAATGAAAGATCCCATCTTTGCAACCAACCAAGTAAATATAAATTATAATGTATTCGACATTGTAGTTCTAATAAAGATAATACAAAATTTCCACCTTATCCGCATACTAAAACCTTCCAATTAAAAACTACAATATTTATTCCCATTAAGTATATGGGTAGCCAATTGCGCACACTTTCCATTAGCATAGTTGAACCTGCGGCAAAGCAATTAATCAATCCATCAATCAAATTTTAAAGGCAAGATGAACTGAAAACTTTATAACACTTCACTGGTTTAATGCCACGAAGCAATGAGGCGCCAAATTCAACTACTTGGAAGAGCAATAGTGAAGCAACTTATATAATGTGTTAATAAAACCATGACTATGGTTCAGTAATCTAAGCCAAGTAAATCACCACTGTACTTCATCAGATATGTTATTAAGTACAAGGAGGTGTTATGTAAATCACTTAAACATATACTAAAAGTTATCTGGTAAAAATTATAAATCTACCTGTTGGATAACAGCTGTCAAGACAGCAGTTATCTTTTAAGTTGCAAAACAAAGTTGGCTCTCTCCGTGTCCCACATCGGTGGGAGTATTAATTTGTGTTGTGTATATTTACAATTTTTTGGGAACAAAGGTTCAGCCCTTTGGGCATTCAAGTTTTTGTGGGTATGTGGGGCAGACCCAATGGGCCAAGTCACACACGCGCGCGCGCGCCGCCGCCGTCCGTCCGGCCCGGCCCGTGCCCGTGTCCGGGTCCGGGTCCTGGGTCTTGGGCTTGGGCTCATTAAGAATTAATTTTTTGGACAAATAAATTAACGTATTTTGGGCTTTAAAAATTATTTTTTTTAACGGTAATTAATTCCGAAAATTAAAACGTGGTTTACTCCGTGTTGATTTATTCAACCGAGTTGCCCACTATGTCCATATTTTTCTCCACGTTGTTTACCAACGTCTCTTTTACTTTTGCCCCATAAAAGAGGTTGTAGCCTCCGTTTCTAAACACAGTTTTTACAACACAGTTTCCTCTACAGTTCTGAAAAAAAAAATTTCCTTCTCTCAGAATATTTTTTCCAGAGTAATTAATCTCGTTCCTGTACAGATTAATTATAGATTCGAGCAATTAATACAGAATGGGTTTATACAGACCGGATTGATACCTGTGCTTTATCAATCCGTAATTTAACTTTGGAGGCTGTTTTATCCTGGGGGTGACGGGGCTTCGACTGTCAGCACACTTTGGGCAGAGCCGCGAAATACCTTAAAGAGAGCGACCTAGTCCGCGACTCAGCCGTGTTCTTCGCTGTCCAGTTTCCGGAATTCTTATATAATTATTCTGCCCCAGAATTATTTGCTCCAATTGGGTAATTTCGTTCCTGAATTTAATTCTGCATTTAATTGTTTAATTGCTGCTACAACAATTTTAAGGTATTCTTATTCTGCCATGGACGAAAATAATACCAGTAACCTAAATAAGCCTTTCAAATATGAAGGCACTCATTTTAAACGTTGGAGCAAAAAACTGCTATTTTATTTAACTACGAAAAAAGTCGCATCATGTGTCCAATTTGACAAACCCGTAGTAAATAATCCACCTACTGTTGAGGAAAGCAAAACAATTCGAAATTGGGAGGAAAATGATTTTTTGTGCAAGAACTATATTCTGAATGCTCTAAGTGATGAACTTTATGACTATTATGCCAATTATAAAACTGCGAAAGATGTTTGGGACGCACTTTTTAAAAAATATGACACGGAGGAGGCGGGTGCTAAAAAATATGCCGTCAGCCGTTATTTGAAATTTCAAATGACGGATGACAAATCTGTTGTTGCTCAAACCCATGATTTGCAAATGATTGCCCATGAAATTATTTCCGAGGGCATGGCTTTAGATGAGCAATTTCAGGTGGCTGTAATTATTGATAAATTGCCTCCACTGTTCAAAGAGTTTAAAAATATTTTGAGGCATAAGTCTAAAGAATTCTCACTAGAGTCATTAATTACTAAATTGAGAATTGAGGAGGAATCCCGAAAACAGGACTATAAAGATGAAATTCTTGTTGTGTCTAACAACAAAAATCAGAAAAAGAACCACACTCCAGTTGTTTTAAAGGCAAACGGAAAAAATATGAAAAATCAGAAAAAGAGCCACAACCAGAATTTTAAAAATCAGACTCAGACTCAGAATAAGTATAAGAACCCTGGAAATGGACAGTCTAGCAACTCGGGACAGTTTCTCTGTTTCAAGTGTGGCAAGCCTGGCCATATGGCTCGCAAATGTCGCAATGTGCCACAAGCACAAGCGAATTTGACCGAAGAGGACCTATGTGCTATGATTTCAGAAATCAACATGGTTAGCGGTGCCGAAGGGTGGTGGTTGGATACTGGCGCTTCTCGCCATATCTGTTATGACCGTAGTCTGTTTAAGACTTATTCTGAGACTGCAGATAAGAAGGTGTTGTTGGGTGATTCTCACTCCACTGAGGTTGCTGGTACTGGAAATGTGGAATTGAAATTCACTTCGGGAAAGACTATTATCCTCAAAGATGTTCTTCACACTCCCGAGATAAGGAAAAATTTGGTTTCGGGCTATCTTCTCAACAAAGCTGGCTTTACTCAAACTATTGGTGCTGATTTATTTACTTTGACCAAAAATGGAATTTTTGTAGGCAAGGGTTATGCCACTGATGGGATGTTTAAATTGAATGTTGATGCAATGAATAAAATTTCTCCTTCTGCTTATATTGCTTGTTCATTTAATATTTGGCATGCTAGGCTTTGTCATGTTAATAAACGACTTGTTAAAAATATGAGCACTTTAGGATTAATTCCCGAATTATCATTAAATGATTTTGAAAAATGTGAATGGTGTAGTCAAGCAAAAATCACTAAGACACCACATAAATCTGTTTTTAGAGAATCTGAACCACTTGATTTAATTCATTCGGATATTTGTGAATTGGATGGTGTCACAACTAGAAATGGCAAACGTTATTTTATAACTTTTATTGATGATTGTTCCGATTATTCATTTGTGTATTTAATGAAAAATAAAAGTGAAGCGTTTGACATGTTTAAAATTTTCCTTAATGAAATTGAAAATCAATTTAATCGGAAAATAAAAAGGTTACGTAGTGATAGAGGCACCGAATATGATTCTGGACCATTTATTGAATTTTATAAAACTCACGGTATTATTCACGAAAAAACTGCCCCTTATTCGCCCGAAATGAACGGTAAAGCCGAAAGAAAAAATAGGACATTAACTGAATTAGTAGTGGCTATTTTATTAAATTCCGGGGCTGCCTCACATTGGTGGGGTGAAATAATTTTGACTGTGTGTCA
The DNA here is from genome assembly GCA_949130495.1 of Sambucus nigra. Classification (NCBI taxonomy): domain Eukaryota; kingdom Viridiplantae; phylum Streptophyta; class Magnoliopsida; order Dipsacales; family Adoxaceae; genus Sambucus; species Sambucus nigra. The sequence goes on along the minus strand of OX422219.1, from coordinate 343,475,890 downwards.
CGTGCTTAATAGAATTCCTAAGACTAAAATGAAAATATCTCCTTATGAAATTTGGAAAAATATTAAGCCTAACGTGTCATACTTTAGAACGTGGGGGTGCTTAGCCTATGTACGTATACCCGACCCTAAAAGGTCTAAATTGGCAAGTAGAGCATATGAGTGTGCTTTTATAGGCTATGCTATTAATAGCAAAGCATACCGATTTTATGACTTGAAAAATCAAGTAATTATTGAATCAAATGACGCCGATTTTTATGAAGATAAATTTCCTTTTAAATTGAGGAATAGTGGGGGCGAGTCATCCACTAATATTTCTTTAAATAAAAATAAAGAAAATAATGAATCCATTTTAGAAATTCGAAAAAGTAAAAGGGCTCGTGTAGAAAAAGATTTTGGTCCCGACTTTTATGCTTACACCTTAGAGGAGGATCCTAACACTATTCAAGAAGCCTTATCTTCTTTAGATGCCGATTTATGGCAAGAGGCTATTAATGATGAAATGGATTCTTTGGAAACAAATAAAACTTGGCATTTAGTGGACCTTCCTCCTGGATGTAAAACAATTGGCTGTAAATGGATTCTTAAAAAGAAATTAAAACCTGATGGCACTGTTGAAAAATATAAGGCACGTCTTGTTGCTAAAGGTTTTAGACAAAGAGAAAATGTAGACTTTTTTGACACATTTTCACCCGTGACTAGAATAACGTCTATACGTGTACTATTCGCTATAGCTGCCTTAAATGATTTAATTGTACACCAAATGGATGTTAAAACTGCATTTTTAAATGGAGAATTAGAAGAAGAGATTTATATGGATCAACCTGAAGGTTTTATTGTACACGGTCAAGAAAATAAAGTATGTAAATTAGATAAATCTCTTTATGGACTCAAACAGGCACCTAAACAATGGCATGATAAATTTGATAGCCTAGTCATCTCTAATGGGTTTAAAATTAATGAAAGTGACAAATGCATTTATTATAAATATGTTGAGAACATTTGCACTATCATATGTCTTTATGTTGATGACTTGCTTATATTTGGTTCTAATATTCATGCCGTAGAAAATGTTAAATCATTATTATGTGCCAACTTTGATATGAAGGATTTGGGTGAAGCTAGTGTAATATTAGGAATTAATATTACTAGGTCAGAAAATGGACTTTCTTTGGATCAATCTCATTACATTGAGAAAGTTCTAAAGAAATATAATTACTTTGACTGTAAACCTACTAGTACTCCATTTGACCCTAGTGTAAAATTATTTAAGAACACTGGCGACAGTGTAAACCAAAATGCTTATGCAAGCATTATTGGTAGCTTACGTTATGCTACAGATTGTACTAGACCTGACATAGCTTATGCTGTGGGAGTACTATGTAGATTTACTAGTAGACCTAGTATGGAGCATTGGCATGCTATTGAGAGGGTCATGCGGTACCTTAAAAGGACGATGAACCTCGGATTACACTATAATAAGCATCCCGCTGTCCTTGAAGGATTTAGTGATGCTGATTGGAACACCCTATCTGATGATTCTAAGGCTACTAGTGGATATATATTTAGCATCGCTGGTGGTGCAGTTTCTTGGAAATCTAAGAAACAAACTATTTTGGCTCAATCCACTATGGAGTCTGAGATGATAGCGCTAGCTGCTGCTAGTGAAGAGGCAGGTTGGTTAAGAAACCTCCTGTCAGATATCCCATTATGGGAAAGACCGATTCCAGCCGTTTTGATTCATTGTGATAGTACCGCGGCTATTGCAAAAGTTGAGAACCGTTATTATAACGGTAAGAAACGACAAATACGTCGTAAGCACAGTACTGTTAGAGAATTTATCTCTACGGGTGCTGTGAGGGTGGATCATATACGGTCTGAACAGAACTTAGCTGATCCTTTGACGAAAGGACTAGCTAGGGAAAAGGTGTGGAACACCACGAAAGGGATGGGACTAAAGCCCTTGGATAAATGAGTCATTTGTGATGGTAACCCAACATATAGACTGGAGATCCCAAGAAATATGTTCAAAGGGTAATAACAAGTCACAAGTGATATGGGTTGAATCATGCGATTATTAATTAAAATAGAACGGGGTTTTACTCCGAGTCCATCCCTAAGGAGCATGATATCCTGAAGCGAGTTAAGGATGAGTTATGATAACTCTTAATGAGATCTATAACTTTATTTTGAGTGGGGTACTTAGCTACAGGAGTATTCTTGATAGACTCACCTATGTGAATGTGGAAGTGTGGCCGCTTCCTATGGATATTTTGGGCAAATTCCTAAAGCGTTCACTATACTGGGATAGAAGCACATGGCCGTAACGTGCTAGCTATTAGACTTACACCCAAGTAGGGTTGTGTGTGGGATGTTGTCAGAGATAGAGTTCAAAACTACGGTTACTCTAGTATATTCTGAATCATCTTTACTACGTAAAGGTTCAAGTCGAAAGACACCTTTGCTTATGCACAATTCTATAGATTATTGCTCGATAAAATGTTTTCAAGTTTTGCAAGTGGGGGATTGTTGGATAACAGCTGTCAAGACAGCAGTTATCTTTTAAGTTGCAAAACAAAGTTGGCTCTCTCCGTGTCCCACATCGGTGGGAGTATTAATTTGTGTTGTGTATATTTACAATTTTTTGGGAACAAAGGTTCAGCCCTTTGGGCATTCAAGTTTTTGTGGGTATGTGGGGCAGACCCAATGGGCCAAGTCACACACGCGCGCGCGCGCCGCCGCCGTCCGTCCGGCCCGGCCCGTGCCCGTGTCCGGGTCCGGGTCCTGGGTCTTGGGCTTGGGCTCATTAAGAATTAATTTTTTGGACAAATAAATTAACGTATTTTGGGCTTTAAAAATTATTTTTTTTAACGGTAATTAATTCCGAAAATTAAAACGTGGTTTACTCCGTGTTGATTTATTCAACCGAGTTGCCCACTATGTCCATATTTTTCTCCACGTTGTTTACCAACGTCTCTTTTACTTTTGCCCCATAAAAGAGGTTGTAGCCTCCGTTTCTAAACACAGTTTTTACAACACAGTTTCCTCTACAGTTCTGAAAAAAAAAATTTCCTTCTCTCAGAATATTTTTTCCAGAGTAATTAATCTCGTTCCTGTACAGATTAATTATAGATTCGAGCAATTAATACAGAATGGGTTTATACAGACCGGATTGATACCTGTGCTTTATCAATCCGTAATTTAACTTTGGAGGCTGTTTTATCCTGGGGGTGACGGGGCTTCGACTGTCAGCACACTTTGGGCAGAGCCGCGAAATACCTTAAAGAGAGCGACCTAGTCCGCGACTCAGCCGTGTTCTTCGCTGTCCAGTTTCCGGAATTCTTATATAATTATTCTGCCTCAGAATTATTTGCTCCAATTGGGTAATTTCGTTCCTGAATTTAATTCTGCATTTAATTGTTTAATTGCTGCTACAACAATTTTAAGGTATTCTTATTCTGCCATGGACGAAAATAATACCAGTAACCTAAATAAGCCTTTCAAATATGAAGGCACTCATTTTAAACGTTGGAGCAAAAAACTGCTATTTTATTTAACTACGAAAAAAGTCGCATCATGTGTCCAATTTGACAAACCCGTAGTAAATAATCCACCTACTGTTGAGGAAAGCAAAACAATTCGAAATTGGGAGGAAAATGATTTTTTGTGCAAGAACTATATTCTGAATGCTCTAAGTGATGAACTTTATGACTATTATGCCAATTATAAAACTGCGAAAGATGTTTGGGACGCACTTTTTAAAAAATATGACACGGAGGAGGCGGGTGCTAAAAAATATGCCGTCAGCCGTTATTTGAAATTTCAAATGACGGATGACAAATCTGTTGTTGCTCAAACCCATGATTTGCAAATGATTGCCCATGAAATTATTTCCGAGGGCATGGCTTTAGATGAGCAATTTCAGGTGGCTGTAATTATTGATAAATTGCCTCCACTGTTCAAAGAGTTTAAAAATATTTTGAGGCATAAGTCTAAAGAATTCTCACTAGAGTCATTAATTACTAAATTGAGAATTGAGGAGGAATCCCGAAAACAGGACTATAAAGATGAAATTCTTGTTGTGTCTAACAACAAAAATCAGAAAAAGAACCACACTCCAGTTGTTTTAAAGGCAAACGGAAAAAATATGAAAAATCAGAAAAAGAGCCACAACCAGAATTTTAAAAATCAGACTCAGACTCAGAATAAGTATAAGAACCCTGGAAATGGACAGTCTAGCAACTCGGGACAGTTTCTCTGTTTCAAGTGTGGCAAGCCTGGCCATATGGCTCGCAAATGTCGCAATGTGCCACAAGCACAAGCGAATTTGACCGAAGAGGACCTATGTGCTATGATTTCAGAAATCAACATGGTTAGCGGTGCCGAAGGGTGGTGGTTGGATACTGGCGCTTCTCGCCATATCTGTTATGACCGTAGTCTGTTTAAGACTTATTCTGAGACTGCAGATAAGAAGGTGTTGTTGGGTGATTCTCACTCCACTGAGGTTGCTGGTACTGGAAATGTGGAATTGAAATTCACTTCGGGAAAGACTATTATCCTCAAAGATGTTCTTCACACTCCCGAGATAAGGAAAAATTTGGTTTCGGGCTATCTTCTCAACAAAGCTGGCTTTACTCAAACTATTGGTGCTGATTTATTTACTTTGACCAAAAATGGAATTTTTGTAGGCAAGGGTTATGCCACTGATGGGATGTTTAAATTGAATGTTGATGCAATGAATAAAATTTCTCCTTCTGCTTATATTGCTTGTTCATTTAATATTTGGCATGCTAGGCTTTGTCATGTTAATAAACGACTTGTTAAAAATATGAGCACTTTAGGATTAATTCCCGAATTATCATTAAATGATTTTGAAAAATGTGAATGGTGTAGTCAAGCAAAAATCACTAAGACACCACATAAATCTGTTTTTAGAGAATCTGAACCACTTGATTTAATTCATTCGGATATTTGTGAATTGGATGGTGTCACAACTAGAAATGGCAAACGTTATTTTATAACTTTTATTGATGATTGTTCCGATTATTCATTTGTGTATTTAATGAAAAATAAAAGTGAAGCGTTTGACATGTTTAAAATTTTCCTTAATGAAATTGAAAATCAATTTAATCGAAAAATAAAAAGGTTACGTAGTGATAGAGGCACCGAATATGATTCTGGACCATTTATTGAATTTTATAAAACTCACGGTATTATTCACGAAAAAACTGCCCCTTATTCGCCCGAAATGAACGGTAAAGCCGAAAGAAAAAATAGGACATTAACTGAATTAGTAGTGGCTATTTTATTAAATTCCGGGGCTGCCTCACATTGGTGGGGTGAAATAATTTTGACTGTGTGTCACGTGCTTAATAGAATTCCTAAGACTAAAATGAAAATATCTCCTTATGAAATTTGGAAAAATATTAAGCCTAACGTGTCATACTTTAGAACGTGGGGGTGCTTAGCCTATGTACGTATACCCGACCCTAAAAGGTCTAAATTGGCAAGTAGAGCATATGAGTGTGCTTTTATAGGCTATGCTATTAATAGCAAAGCATACCGATTTTATGACTTGAAAAATCAAGTAATTATTGAATCAAATGACGCCGATTTTTATGAAGATAAATTTCCTTTTAAATTGAGGAATAGTGGGGGCGAGTCATCCACTAATATTTCTTTAAATAAAAATAAAGAAAATAATGAATCCATTTTAGAAATTCGAAAAAGTAAAAGGGCTCGTGTAGAAAAAGATTTTGGTCCCGACTTTTATGCTTACACCTTAGAGGAGGATCCTAACACTATTCAAGAAGCCTTATCTTCTTTAGATGCCGATTTATGGCAAGAGGCTATTAATGATGAAATGGATTCTTTGGAAACAAATAAAACTTGGCATTTAGTGGACCTTCCTCCTGGATGTAAAACAATTGGCTGTAAATGGATTCTTAAAAAGAAATTAAAACCTGATGGCACTGTTGAAAAATATAAGGCACGTCTTGTTGCTAAAGGTTTTAGACAAAGAGAAAATGTAGACTTTTTTGACACATTTTCACCCGTGACTAGAATAACGTCTATACGTGTACTATTCGCTATAGCTGCCTTAAATGATTTAATTGTACACCAAATGGATGTTAAAACTGCATTTTTAAATGGAGAATTAGAAGAAGAGATTTATATGGATCAACCTGAAGGTTTTATTGTACACGGTCAAGAAAATAAAGTATGTAAATTAGATAAATCTCTTTATGGACTCAAACAGGCACCTAAACAATGGCATGATAAATTTGATAGCCTAGTCATCTCTAATGGGTTTAAAATTAATGAAAGTGACAAATGCATTTATTATAAATATGTTGAGAACATTTGCACTATCATATGTCTTTATGTTGATGACTTGCTTATATTTGGTTCTAATATTCATGCCGTAGAAAATGTTAAATCATTATTATGTGCCAACTTTGATATGAAGGATTTGGGTGAAGCTAGTGTAATATTAGGAATTAATATTACTAGGTCAGAAAATGGACTTTCTTTGGATCAATCTCATTACATTGAGAAAGTTCTAAAGAAATATAATTACTTTGACTGTAAACCTACTAGTACTCCATTTGACCCTAGTGTAAAATTATTTAAGAACACTGGCGACAGTGTAAACCAAAATGCTTATGCAAGCATTATTGGTAGCTTACGTTATGCTACAGATTGTACTAGACCTGACATAGCTTATGCTGTGGGAGTACTATGTAGATTTACTAGTAGACCTAGTATGGAGCATTGGCATGCTATTGAGAGGGTCATGCGGTACCTTAAAAGGACGATGAACCTCGGATTACACTATAATAAGCATCCCGCTGTCCTTGAAGGATTTAGTGATGCTGATTGGAACACCCTATCTGATGATTCTAAGGCTACTAGTGGATATATATTTAGCATCGCTGGTGGTGCAGTTTCTTGGAAATCTAAGAAACAAACTATTTTGGCTCAATCCACTATGGAGTCTGAGATGATAGCGCTAGCTGCTGCTAGTGAAGAGGCAGGTTGGTTAAGAAACCTCCTGTCAGATATCCCATTATGGGAAAGACCGATTCCAGCCGTTTTGATTCATTGTGATAGTACCGCGGCTATTGCAAAAGTTGAGAACCGTTATTATAACGGTAAGAAACGACAAATACGTCGTAAGCACAGTACTGTTAGAGAATTTATCTCTACGGGTGCTGTGAGGGTGGATCATATACGGTCTGAACAGAACTTAGCTGATCCTTTGACGAAAGGACTAGCTAGGGAAAAGGTGTGGAACACCACGAAAGGGATGGGACTAAAGCCCTTGGATAAATGAGTCATTTGTGATGGTAACCCAACATATAGACTGGAGATCCCAAGAAATATGTTCAAAGGGTAATAACAAGTCACAAGTGATATGGGTTGAATCATGCGATTATTAATTAAAATAGAACGGGGTTTTACTCCGAGTCCATCCCTAAGGAGCATGATATCCTGAAGCGAGTTAAGGATGAGTTATGATAACTCTTAATGAGATCTATAACTTTATTTTGAGTGGGGTACTTAGCTACAGGAGTATTCTTGATAGACTCACCTATGTGAATGTGGAAGTGTGGCCGCTTCCTATGGATATTTTGGGCAAATTCCTAAAGCGTTCACTATACTGGGATAGAAGCACATGGCCGTAACGTGCTAGCTATTAGACTTACACCCAAGTAGGGTTGTGTGTGGGATGTTGTCAGAGATAGAGTTCAAAACTACGGTTACTCTAGTATATTCTGAATCATCTTTACTACGTAAAGGTTCAAGTCGAAAGACACCTTTGCTTATGCACAATTCTATAGATTATTGCTCGATAAAATGTTTTCAAGTTTTGCAAGTGGGGGATTGTTGGATAACAGCTGTCAAGACAGCAGTTATCTTTTAAGTTGCAAAACAAAGTTGGCTCTCTCCGTGTCCCACATCGGTGGGAGTATTAATTTGTGTTGTGTATATTTACAATTTTTTGGGAACAAAGGTTCAGCCCTTTGGGCATTCAAGTTTTTGTGGGTATGTGGGGCAGACCCAATGGGCCAAGTCACACACGCGCGCGCGCGCCGCCGCCGTCCGTCCGGCCCGGCCCGTGCCCGTGTCCGGGTCCGGGTCCTGGGTCTTGGGCTTGGGCTCATTAAGAATTAATTTTTTGGACAAATAAATTAACGTATTTTGGGCTTTAAAAATTATTTTTTTTAACGGTAATTAATTCCGAAAATTAAAACGTGGTTTACTCCGTGTTGATTTATTCAACCGAGTTGCCCACTATGTCCATATTTTTCTCCACGTTGTTTACCAACGTCTCTTTTACTTTTGCCCCATAAAAGAGGTTGTAGCCTCCGTTTCTAAACACAGTTTTTACAACACAGTTTCCTCTACAGTTCTGAAAAAAAAAATTTCCTTCTCTCAGAATATTTTTTCCAGAGTAATTAATCTCGTTCCTGTACAGATTAATTATAGATTCGAGCAATTAATACAGAATGGGTTTATACAGACCGGATTGATACCTGTGCTTTATCAATCCGTAATTTAACTTTGGAGGCTGTTTTATCCTGGGGGTGACGGGGCTTCGACTGTCAGCACACTTTGGGCAGAGCCGCGAAATACCTTAAAGAGAGCGACCTAGTCCGCGACTCAGCCGTGTTCTTCGCTGTCCAGTTTCCGGAATTCTTATATAATTATTCTGCCCCAGAATTATTTGCTCCAATTGGGTAATTTCGTTCCTGAATTTAATTCTGCATTTAATTGTTTAATTGCTGCTACAACAATTTTAAGGTATTCTTATTCTGCCATGGACGAAAATAATACCAGTAACCTAAATAAGCCTTTCAAATATGAAGGCACTCATTTTAAACGTTGGAGCAAAAAACTGCTATTTTATTTAACTACGAAAAAAGTCGCATCATGTGTCCAATTTGACAAACCCGTAGTAAATAATCCACCTACTGTTGAGGAAAGCAAAACAATTCGAAATTGGGAGGAAAATGATTTTTTGTGCAAGAACTATATTCTGAATGCTCTAAGTGATGAACTTTATGACTATTATGCCAATTATAAAACTGCGAAAGATGTTTGGGACGCACTTTTTAAAAAATATGACACGGAGGAGGCGGGTGCTAAAAAATATGCCGTCAGCCGTTATTTGAAATTTCAAATGACGGATGACAAATCTGTTGTTGCTCAAACCCATGATTTGCAAATGATTGCCCATGAAATTATTTCCGAGGGCATGGCTTTAGATGAGCAATTTCAGGTGGCTGTAATTATTGATAAATTGCCTCCACTGTTCAAAGAGTTTAAAAATATTTTGAGGCATAAGTCTAAAGAATTCTCACTAGAGTCATTAATTACTAAATTGAGAATTGAGGAGGAATCCCGAAAACAGGACTATAAAGATGAAATTCTTGTTGTGTCTAACAACAAAAATCAGAAAAAGAACCACACTCCAGTTGTTTTAAAGGCAAACGGAAAAAATATGAAAAATCAGAAAAAGAGCCACAACCAGAATTTTAAAAATCAGACTCAGACTCAGAATAAGTATAAGAACCCTGGAAATGGACAGTCTAGCAACTCGGGACAGTTTCTCTGTTTCAAGTGTGGCAAGCCTGGCCATATGGCTCGCAAATGTCGCAATGTGCCACAAGCACAAGCGAATTTGACCGAAGAGGACCTATGTGCTATGATTTCAGAAATCAACATGGTTAGCGGTGCCGAAGGGTGGTGGTTGGATACTGGCGCTTCTCGCCATATCTGTTATGACCGTAGTCTGTTTAAGACTTATTCTGAGACTGCAGATAAGAAGGTGTTGTTGGGTGATTCTCACTCCACTGAGGTTGCTGGTACTGGAAATGTGGAATTGAAATTCACTTCGGGAAAGACTATTATCCTCAAAGATGTTCTTCACACTCCCGAGATAAGGAAAAATTTGGTTTCGGGCTATCTTCTCAACAAAGCTGGCTTTACTCAAACTATTGGTGCTGATTTATTTACTTTGACCAAAAATGGAATTTTTGTAGGCAAGGGTTATGCCACTGATGGGATGTTTAAATTGAATGTTGATGCAATGAATAAAATTTCTCCTTCTGCTTATATTGCTTGTTCATTTAATATTTGGCATGCTAGGCTTTGTCATGTTAATAAACGACTTGTTAAAAATATGAGCACTTTAGGATTAATTCCCGAATTATCATTAAATGATTTTGAAAAATGTGAATGGTGTAGTCAAGCAAAAATCACTAAGACACCACATAAATCTGTTTTTAGAGAATCTGAACCACTTGATTTAATTCATTCGGATATTTGTGAATTGGATGGTGTCACAACTAGAAATGGCAAACGTTATTTTATAACTTTTATTGATGATTGTTCCGATTATTCATTTGTGTATTTAATGAAAAATAAAAGTGAAGCGTTTGACATGTTTAAAATTTTCCTTAATGAAATTGAAAATCAATTTAATCGGAAAATAAAAAGGTTACGTAGTGATAGAGGCACCGAATATGATTCTGGACCATTTATTGAATTTTATAAAACCCACGGTATTATTCACGAAAAAACTGCCCCTTATTCGCCCGAAATGAACGGTAAAGCCGAAAGAAAAAATAGGACATTAACTGAATTAGTAGTGGCTATTTTATTAAATTCCGGGGCTGCCTCACATTGGTGGGGTGAAATAATTTTGACTGTGTGTCACGTGCTTAATAGAATTCCTAAGACTAAAATGAAAATATCTCCTTATGAAATTTGGAAAAATATTAAGCCTAACGTGTCATACTTTAGAACGTGGGGGTGCTTAGCCTATGTACGTATACCCGACCCTAAAAGGTCTAAATTGGCAAGTAGAGCATATGAGTGTGCTTTTATAGGCTATGCTATTAATAGCAAAGCATACCGATTTTATGACTTGAAAAATCAAGTAATTATTGAATCAAATGACGCCGATTTTTATGAAGATAAATTTCCTTTTAAATTGAGGAATAGTGGGGGCGAGTCATCCACTAATATTTCTTTAAATAAAAATAAAGAAAATAATGAATCCATTTTAGAAATTCGAAAAAGTAAAAGGGCTCGTGTAGAAAAAGATTTTGGTCCCGACTTTTATGCTTACACCTTAGAGGAGGATCCTAACACTATTCAAGAAGCCTTATCTTCTTTAGATGCCGATTTATGGCAAGAGGCTATTAATGATGAAATGGATTCTTTGGAAACAAATAAAACTTGGCATTTAGTGGACCTTCCTCCTGGATGTAAAACAATTGGCTGTAAATGGATTCTTAAAAAGAAATTAAAACCTGATGGCACTGTTGAAAAATATAAGGCACGTCTTGTTGCTAAAGGTTTTAGACAAAGAGAAAATGTAGACTTTTTTGACACATTTTCACCCGTGACTAGAATAACGTCTATACGTGTACTATTCGCTATAGCTGCCTTAAATGATTTAATTGTACACCAAATGGATGTTAAAACTGCATTTTTAAATGGAGAATTAGAAGAAGAGATTTATATGGATCAACCTGAAGGTTTTATTGTACACGGTCAAGAAAATAAAGTATGTAAATTAGATAAATCTCTTTATGGACTCAAACAGGCACCTAAACAATGGCATGATAAATTTGATAGCCTAGTCATCTCTAATGGGTTTAAAATTAATGAAAGTGACAAATGCATTTATTATAAATATGTTGAGAACATTTGCACTATCATATGTCTTTATGTTGATGACTTGCTTATATTTGGTTCTAATATTCATGCCGTAGAAAATGTTAAATCATTATTATGTGCCAACTTTGATATGAAGGATTTGGGTGAAGCTAGTGTAATATTAGGAATTAATATTACTAGGTCAGAAAATGGACTTTCTTTGGATCAATCTCATTACATTGAGAAAGTTCTAAAGAAATATAATTACTTTGACTGTAAACCTACTAGTACTCCATTTGACCCTAGTGTAAAATTATTTAAGAACACTGGCGACAGTGTAAACCAAAATGCTTATGCAAGCATTATTGGTAGCTTACGTTATGCTACAGATTGTACTAGACCTGACATAGCTTATGCTGTGGGAGTACTATGTAGATTTACTAGTAGACCTAGTATGGAGCATTGGCATGCTATTGAGAGGGTCATGCGGTACCTTAAAAGGACGATGAACCTCGGATTACACTATAATAAGCATCCCGCTGTCCTTGAAGGATTTAGTGATGCTGATTGGAACACCCTATCTGATGATTCTAAGGCTACTAGTGGATATATATTTAGCATCGCTGGTGGTGCAGTTTCTTGGAAATCTAAGAAACAAACTATTTTGGCTCAATCCACTATGGAGTCTGAGATGATAGCGCTAGCTGCTGCTAGTGAAGAGGCAGGTTGGTTAAGAAACCTCCTGTCAGATATCCCATTATGGGAAAGACCGATTCCAGCCGTTTTGATTCATTGTGATAGTACCGCGGCTATTGCAAAAGTTGAGAACCGTTATTATAACGGTAAGAAACGACAAATACGTCGTAAGCACAGTACTGTTAGAGAATTTATCTCTACGGGTGCTGTGAGGGTGGATCATATACGGTCTGAACAGAACTTAGCTGATCCTTTGACGAAAGGACTAGCTAGGGAAAAGGTGTGGAACACCACGAAAGGGATGGGACTAAAGCCCTTGGATAAATGAGTCATTTGTGATGGTAACCCAACATATAGACTGGAGATCCCAAGAAATATGTTCAAAGGGTAATAACAAGTCACAAGTGATATGGGTTGAATCATGCGATTATTAATTAAAATAGAACGGGGTTTTACTCCGAGTCCATCCCTAAGGAGCATGATATCCTGAAGCGAGTTAAGGATGAGTTATGATAACTCTTAATGAGATCTATAACTTTATTTTGAGTGGGGTACTTAGCTACAGGAGTATTCTTGATAGACTCACCTATGTGAATGTGGAAGTGTGGCCGCTTCCTATGGATATTTTGGGCAAATTCCTAAAGCGTTCACTATACTGGGATAGAAGCACATGGCCGTAACGTGCTAGCTATTAGACTTACACCCAAGTAGGGTTGTGTGTGGGATGTTGTCAGAGATAGAGTTCAAAACTACGGTTACTCTAGTATATTCTGAATCATCTTTACTACGTAAAGGTTCAAGTCGAAAGACACCTTTGCTTATGCACAATTCTATAGATTATTGCTCGATAAAATGTTTTCAAGTTTTGCAAGTGGGGGATTGTTGGATAACAGCTGTCAAGACAGCAGTTATCTTTTAAGTTGCAAAACAAAGTTGGCTCTCTCCGTGTCCCACATCGGTGGGAGTATTAATTTGTGTTGTGTATATTTACAATTTTTTGGGAACAAAGGTTCAGCCCTTTGGGCATTCAAGTTTTTGTGGGTATGTGGGGCAGACCCAATGGGCCAAGTCACACACGCGCGCGCGCGCCGCCGCCGTCCGTCCGGCCCGGCCCGTGCCCGTGTCCGGGTCCGGGTCCTGGGTCTTGGGCTTGGGCTCATTAAGAATTAATTTTTTGGACAAATAAATTAACGTATTTTGGGCTTTAAAAATTATTTTTTTTAACGGTAATTAATTCCGAAAATTAAAACGTGGTTTACTCCGTGTTGATTTATTCAACCGAGTTGCCCACTATGTCCATATTTTTCTCCACGTTGTTTACCAACGTCTCTTTTACTTTTGCCCCATAAAAGAGGTTGTAGCCTCCGTTTCTAAACACAGTTTTTACAACACAGTTTCCTCTACAGTTCTGAAAAAAAAAATTTCCTTCTCTCAGAATATTTTTTCCAGAGTAATTAATCTCGTTCCTGTACAGATTAATTATAGATTCGAGCAATTAATACAGAATGGGTTTATACAGACCGGATTGATACCTGTGCTTTATCAATCCGTAATTTAACTTTGGAGGCTGTTTTATCCTGGGGGTGACGGGGCTTCGACTGTCAGCACACTTTGGGCAGAGCCGCGAAATACCTTAAAGAGAGCGACCTAGTCCGCGACTCAGCCGTGTTCTTCGCTGTCCAGTTTCCGGAATTCTTATATAATTATTCTGCCCCAGAATTATTTGCTCCAATTGGGTAATTTCGTTCCTGAATTTAATTCTGCATTTAATTGTTTAATTGCTGCTACAACAATTTTAAGGTATTCTTATTCTGCCATGGACGAAAATAATACCAGTAACCTAAATAAGCCTTTCAAATATGAAGGCACTCATTTTAAACGTTGGAGCAAAAAACTGCTATTTTATTTAACTACGAAAAAAGTCGCATCATGTGTCCAATTTGACAAACCCGTAGTAAATAATCCACCTACTGTTGAGGAAAGCAAAACAATTCGAAATTGGGAGGAAAATGATTTTTTGTGCAAGAACTATATTCTGAATGCTCTAAGTGATGAACTTTATGACTATTATGCCAATTATAAAACTGCGAAAGATGTTTGGGACGCACTTTTTAAAAAATATGACACGGAGGAGGCGGGTGCTAAAAAATATGCCGTCAGCCGTTATTTGAAATTTCAAATGACGGATGACAAATCTGTTGTTGCTCAAACCCATGATTTGCAAATGATTGCCCATGAAATTATTTCCGAGGGCATGGCTTTAGATGAGCAATTTCAGGTGGCTGTAATTATTGATAAATTGCCTCCACTGTTCAAAGAGTTTAAAAATATTTTGAGGCATAAGTCTAAAGAATTCTCACTAGAGTCATTAATTACTAAATTGAGAATTGAGGAGGAATCCCGAAAACAGGACTATAAAGATGAAATTCTTGTTGTGTCTAACAACAAAAATCAGAAAAAGAACCACACTCCAGTTGTTTTAAAGGCAAACGGAAAAAATATGAAAAATCAGAAAAAGAGCCACAACCAGAATTTTAAAAATCAGACTCAGACTCAGAATAAGTATAAGAACCCTGGAAATGGACAGTCTAGCAACTCGGGACAGTTTCTCTGTTTCAAGTGTGGCAAGCCTGGCCATATGGCTCGCAAATGTCGCAATGTGCCACAAGCACAAGCGAATTTGACCGAAGAGGACCTATGTGCTATGATTTCAGAAATCAACATGGTTAGCGGTGCCGAAGGGTGGTGGTTGGATACTGGCGCTTCTCGCCATATCTGTTATGACCGTAGTCTGTTTAAGACTTATTCTGAGACTGCAGATAAGAAGGTGTTGTTGGGTGATTCTCACTCCACTGAGGTTGCTGGTACTGGAAATGTGGAATTGAAATTCACTTCGGGAAAGACTATTATCCTCAAAGATGTTCTTCACACTCCCGAGATAAGGAAAAATTTGGTTTCGGGCTATCTTCTCAACAAAGCTGGCTTTACTCAAACTATTGGTGCTGATTTATTTACTTTGACCAAAAATGGAATTTTTGTAGGCAAGGGTTATGCCACTGATGGGATGTTTAAATTGAATGTTGATGCAATGAATAAAATTTCTCCTTCTGCTTATATTGCTTGTTCATTTAATATTTGGCATGCTAGGCTTTGTCATGTTAATAAACGACTTGTTAAAAATATGAGCACTTTAGGATTAATTCCCGAATTATCATTAAATGATTTTGAAAAATGTGAATGGTGTAGTCAAGCAAAAATCACTAAGACACCACATAAATCTGTTTTTAGAGAATCTGAACCACTTGATTTAATTCATTCGGATATTTGTGAATTGGATGGTGTCACAACTAGAAATGGCAAACGTTATTTTATAACTTTTATTGATGATTGTTCCGATTATTCATTTGTGTATTTAATGAAAAATAAAAGTGAAGCGTTTGACATGTTTAAAATTTTCCTTAATGAAATTGAAAATCAATTTAATCGGAAAATAAAAAGGTTACGTAGTGATAGAGGCACCGAATATGATTCTGGACCATTTATTGAATTTTATAAAACCCACGGTATTATTCACGAAAAAACTGCCCCTTATTCGCCCGAAATGAACGGTAAAGCCGAAAGAAAAAATAGGACATTAACTGAATTAGTAGTGGCTATTTTATTAAATTCCGGGGCTGCCTCACATTGGTGGGGTGAAATAATTTTGACTGTGTGTCACGTGCTTAATAGAATTCCTAAGACTAAAATGAAAATATCTCCTTATGAAATTTGGAAAAATATTAAGCCTAACGTGTCATACTTTAGAACGTGGGGGTGCTTAGCCTATGTACGTATACCCGACCCTAAAAGGTCTAAATTGGCAAGTAGAGCATATGAGTGTGCTTTTATAGGCTATGCTATTAATAGCAAAGCATACCGATTTTATGACTTGAAAAATCAAGTAATTATTGAATCAAATGACGCCGATTTTTATGAAGATAAATTTCCTTTTAAATTGAGGAATAGTGGGGGCGAGTCATCCACTAATATTTCTTTAAATAAAAATAAAGAAAATAATGAATCCATTTTAGAAATTCGAAAAAGTAAAAGGGCTCGTGTAGAAAAAGATTTTGGTCCCGACTTTTATGCTTACACCTTAGAGGAGGATCCTAACACTATTCAAGAAGCCTTATCTTCTTTAGATGCCGATTTATGGCAAGAGGCTATTAATGATGAAATGGATTCTTTGGAAACAAATAAAACTTGGCATTTAGTGGACCTTCCTCCTGGATGTAAAACAATTGGCTGTAAATGGATTCTTAAAAAGAAATTAAAACCTGATGGCACTGTTGAAAAATATAAGGCACGTCTTGTTGCTAAAGGTTTTAGACAAAGAGAAAATGTAGACTTTTTTGACACATTTTCACCCGTGACTAGAATAACGTCTATACGTGTACTATTCGCTATAGCTGCCTTAAATGATTTAATTGTACACCAAATGGATGTTAAAACTGCATTTTTAAATGGAGAATTAGAAGAAGAGATTTATATGGATCAACCTGAAGGTTTTATTGTACACGGTCAAGAAAATAAAGTATGTAAATTAGATAAATCTCTTTATGGACTCAAACAGGCACCTAAACAATGGCATGATAAATTTGATAGCCTAGTCATCTCTAATGGGTTTAAAATTAATGAAAGTGACAAATGCATTTATTATAAATATGTTGAGAACATTTTCACTATCATATGTCTTTATGTTGATGACTTGCTTATATTTGGTTCTAATATTCATGCCGTAGAAAATGTTAAATCATTATTATGTGCCAACTTTGATATGAAGGATTTGGGTGAAGCTAGTGTAATATTAGGAATTAATATTACTAGGTCAGAAAATGGACTTTCTTTGGATCAATCTCATTACATTGAGAAAGTTCTAAAGAAATATAATTACTTTGACTGTAAACCTACTAGTACTCCATTTGACCCTAGTGTAAAATTATTTAAGAACACTGGCGACAGTGTAAACCAAAATGCTTATGCAAGCATTATTGGTAGCTTACGTTATGCTACAGATTGTACTAGACCTGACATAGCTTATGCTGTGGGAGTACTATGTAGATTTACTAGTAGACCTAGTATGGAGCATTGGCATGCTATTGAGAGGGTCATGCGGTACCTTAAAAGGACGATGAACCTCGGATTACACTATAATAAGCATCCCGCTGTCCTTGAAGGATTTAGTGATGCTGATTGGAACACCCTATCTGATGATTCTAAGGCTACTAGTGGATATATATTTAGCATCGCTGGTGGTGCAGTTTCTTGGAAATCTAAGAAACAAACTATTTTGGCTCAATCCACTATGGAGTCTGAGATGATAGCGCTAGCTGCTGCTAGTGAAGAGGCAGGTTGGTTAAGAAACCTCCTGTCAGATATCCCATTATGGGAAAGACCGATTCCAGCCGTTTTGATTCATTGTGATAGTACCGCGGCTATTGCAAAAGTTGAGAACCGTTATTATAACGGTAAGAAACGACAAATACGTCGTAAGCACAGTACTGTTAGAGAATTTATCTCTACGGGTGCTGTGAGGGTGGATCATATACGGTCTGAACAGAACTTAGCTGATCCTTTGACGAAAGGACTAGCTAGGGAAAAGGTGTGGAACACCACGAAAGGGATGGGACTAAAGCCCTTGGATAAATGAGTCATTTGTGATGGTAACCCAACATATAGACTGGAGATCCCAAGAAATATGTTCAAAGGGTAATAACAAGTCACAAGTGATATGGGTTGAATCATGCGATTATTAATTAAAATAGAACGGGGTTTTACTCCGAGTCCATCCCTAAGGAGCATGATATCCTGAAGCGAGTTAAGGATGAGTTATGATAACTCTTAATGAGATCTATAACTTTATTTTGAGTGGGGTACTTAGCTACAGGAGTATTCTTGATAGACTCACCTATGTGAATGTGGAAGTGTGGCCGCTTCCTATGGATATTTTGGGCAAATTCCTAAAGCGTTCACTATACTGGGATAGAAGCACATGGCCGTAACGTGCTAGCTATTAGACTTACACCCAAGTAGGGTTGTGTGTGGGATGTTGTCAGAGATAGAGTTCAAAACTACGGTTACTCTAGTATATTCTGAATCATCTTTACTACGTAAAGGTTCAAGTCGAAAGACACCTTTGCTTATGCACAATTCTATAGATTATTGCTCGATAAAATGTTTTCAAGTTTTGCAAGTGGGGGATTGTTGGATAACAGCTGTCAAGACAGCAGTTATCTTTTAAGTTGCAAAACAAAGTTGGCTCTCTCCGTGTCCCACATCGGTGGGAGTATTAATTTGTGTTGTGTATATTTACAATTTTTTGGGAACAAAGGTTCAGCCCTTTGGGCATTCAAGTTTTTGTGGGTATGTGGGGCAGACCCAATGGGCCAAGTCACACACGCGCGCGCGCGCCGCCGCCGTCCGTCCGGCCCGGCCCGTGCCCGTGTCCGGGTCCGGGTCCTGGGTCTTGGGCTTGGGCTCATTAAGAATTAATTTTTTGGACAAATAAATTAACGTATTTTGGGCTTTAAAAATTATTTTTTTTAACGGTAATTAATTCCGAAAATTAAAACGTGGTTTACTCCGTGTTGATTTATTCAACCGAGTTGCCCACTATGTCCATATTTTTCTCCACGTTGTTTACCAACGTCTCTTTTACTTTTGCCCCATAAAAGAGGTTGTAGCCTCCGTTTCTAAACACAGTTTTTACAACACAGTTTCCTCTACAGTTCTGAAAAAAAAAATTTCCTTCTCTCAGAATATTTTTTCCAGAGTAATTAATCTCGTTCCTGTACAGATTAATTATAGATTCGAGCAATTAATACAAAATGGGTTTATACAGACCGGATTGATACCTGTGCTTTATCAATCCGTAATTTAACTTTGGAGGCTGTTTTATCCTGGGGGTGACGGGGCTTCGACTGTCAGCACACTTTGGGCAGAGCCGCGAAATACCTTAAAGAGAGCGACCTAGTCCGCGACTCAGCCGTGTTCTTCGCTGTCCAGTTTCCGGAATTCTTATATAATTATTCTGCCCCAGAATTATTTGCTCCAATTGGGTAATTTCGTTCCTGAATTTAATTCTGCATTTAATTGTTTAATTGCTGCTACAACAATTTTAAGGTATTCTTATTCTGCCATGGACGAAAATAATACCAGTAACCTAAATAAGCCTTTCAAATATGAAGGCACTCATTTTAAACGTTGGAGCAAAAAACTGCTATTTTATTTAACTACGAAAAAAGTCGCATCATGTGTCCAATTTGACAAACCCGTAGTAAATAATCCACCTACTGTTGAGGAAAGCAAAACAATTCGAAATTGGGAGGAAAATGATTTTTTGTGCAAGAACTATATTCTGAATGCTCTAAGTGATGAACTTTATGACTATTATGCCAATTATAAAACTGCGAAAGATGTTTGGGACGCACTTTTTAAAAAATATGACACGGAGGAGGCGGGTGCTAAAAAATATGCCGTCAGCCGTTATTTGAAATTTCAAATGACGGATGACAAATCTGTTGTTGCTCAAACCCATGATTTGCAAATGATTGCCCATGAAATTATTTCCGAGGGCATGGCTTTAGATGAGCAATTTCAGGTGGCTGTAATTATTGATAAATTGCCTCCACTGTTCAAAGAGTTTAAAAATATTTTGAGGCATAAGTCTAAAGAATTCTCACTAGAGTCATTAATTACTAAATTGAGAATTGAGGAGGAATCCCGAAAACAGGACTATAAAGATGAAATTCTTGTTGTGTCTAACAACAAAAATCAGAAAAAGAACCACACTCCAGTTGTTTTAAAGGCAAACGGAAAAAATATGAAAAATCAGAAAAAGAGCCACAACCAGAATTTTAAAAATCAGACTCAGACTCAGAATAAGTATAAGAACCCTGGAAATGGACAGTCTAGCAACTCGGGACAGTTTCTCTGTTTCAAGTGTGGCAAGCCTGGCCATATGGCTCGCAAATGTCGCAATGTGCCACAAGCACAAGCGAATTTGACCGAAGAGGACCTATGTGCTATGATTTCAGAAATCAACATGGTTAGCGGTGCCGAAGGGTGGTGGTTGGATACTGGCGCTTCTCGCCATATCTGTTATGACCGTAGTCTGTTTAAGACTTATTCTGAGACTGCAGATAAGAAGGTGTTGTTGGGTGATTCTCACTCCACTGAGGTTGCTGGTACTGGAAATGTGGAATTGAAATTCACTTCGGGAAAGACTATTATCCTCAAAGATGTTCTTCACACTCCCGAGATAAGGAAAAATTTGGTTTCGGGCTATCTTCTCAACAAAGCTGGCTTTACTCAAACTATTGGTGCTGATTTATTTACTTTGACCAAAAATGGAATTTTTGTAGGCAAGGGTTATGCCACTGATGGGATGTTTAAATTGAATGTTGATGCAATGAATAAAATTTCTCCTTCTGCTTATATTGCTTGTTCATTTAATATTTGGCATGCTAGGCTTTGTCATGTTAATAAACGACTTGTTAAAAATATGAGCACTTTAGGATTAATTCCCGAATTATCATTAAATGATTTTGAAAAATGTGAATGGTGTAGTCAAGCAAAAATCACTAAGACACCACATAAATCTGTTTTTAGAGAATCTGAACCACTTGATTTAATTCATTCGGATATTTGTGAATTGGATGGTGTTGATACCAAAATTAATATGCTGATGTGGACGAATAGTATGAAGACACGTGTCGATCTACGTAGCACAATAACAGCGAGGAAGATCATTCACTGAACAACCATGGTCGGTACCGAGCAACGAGAATTCACCGAGGAGCTCTATCATGCCGAGGAACTCCATCCGAGGAACTCTTTCATCCCGAGATACTCTAAGTACTCCGAGGAACTCTTGATCAACGAGCAACTAAGGCGGTCCGAACTGCACCTCGGCCGTGTCATCAATTATCAGACGGACAACTGTTCAACTATTCATTAGATTCTTGACGCACACGCCGCATTAAATGTATTACCCATTCATATGTATATCATTTAATGTATTGGACCTTTCATGTACAGCCTTGAGGCTATAAATACCTTGTATCAATCCCATTCAAAGGGACCGGAATTTCTTGAGAGAACTTGTAATCAAGAATTCCACAAACACTCAGCAATAACATAACAGTGGACGTAGGCTTTATTCCTAGCCGAACCACTTTAAAAATCTTTGTCTTATTTATTTATCTGTGATTGAAGAATTAGAGTGATCTAGTTTTTTACATCAACAGATTGGCGCCGTCTGTGGGAAACGACTGTTGTTATCGTTTTTCATAAAAATCATTTGTCACCAATGGCAGATAATCCAGAATCCAGTAATCGAAATGCTGGAAATACTGGAAATCTTCCAAATCCATCTGCATCTCCAGATCTGGCCGGAATTATGACGAATCTGGCTCAAGGACAAACCGCCATGCAAGAATCTATGAGGCAACTCCTTCAAACTCTTCAAGGCGGTGTACCTACTTATTCAGGGCAAAGGACTGGTCATGGGCAATCCCGATCCAGACGTACTGGGTCATATCGCAATGGAGAATCCAATGATTCTTCTTATCAACCTGGGCGAACTTCATCAATACGGGCTACGGATACAGATCAACATATCTCTCTTTCTCCTGAGAGAACTAGCGCTTTAGAAAGATTAAGCAGGGTGTCTCCTTTCAGTCGGTTAGGACCAAGGAGGAACATGAGTCCACCTAGGGCTCCATCAGGAAGTTTTCGACCACCACCAGGTTCGAGAGAAAGATCTGCACAATCACGACCAATTACTCGTTGAGATAAATCTCAGGAAGCTACGTCAGAGCATTCAGTTGCTCGGACTAAACGGCCCGAGGAAGGGAATGAAGCATGGAAAGGTTCCATTCAACGATTGGAGGATAGACTGGGAGAAATGGCTAAGGCGAGGAACCCCTTACAGAGAACTTTTGTTCAAGGGACACCTTTTGTGCAGGCCATTGTGGATTTCCCCACACCGTCGAAATTCAAAGCACCTGTAGTAACCCCCAAGTACGATGGAAAGACAGATCCCGTACTTCATATAGAACAGTACCAAGCTGCTGCAGATATCTATGCTGTCCCCGACGAGATGAGATGTAGAGCATTCTCGGGAACTCTTACCGGATCTGCACAGATATGGTACAATAATCTTCCTCGGGGTAAGATTTCAACTTTTGTTCAGTTAGCCGAGCTGTTTATTGGTAATTTTTGTTTTGGAGCAAAACCAGTAAAGCGAGTAGCGCACTTATTAAGTGTTAGACAAAAATCAGGAGAAAGTACTAGAGATTACATAACTCGTTTCAATAACGAGAAGTTGGAAGTCATAGATTATGAAGAAAAGACAGCAATCACTGCTTTGATGAGTGGTTTGTTGCCTAACAAGCTATACTATACTCTGGCCAAAGATCCGCCTAAAAATATGTCGGAATTGATGGCAAAGGCGGCCAAAATCATGAATGCCGAGGAAGCTATGACTGCGAAGAAGAATATGGATAAAGAAGTTAAAGTGGAGGTCGACAACTCTAAGAAGAAAGATCAGAAAGGTAATGGTGGTGACAAATATTCCAGGAATAACAGGATAAAGTTGGAAGCCCTAAAGAAGTATGATAATTATACTCCATTGAGAATGGGTATTAATCATGTTTTAGAAGAAATCAGGAATAACGAGGAAATCAAATGGCCAGAGAAACTGAAGTCAGATCCAGACATGAGGAATAAGACCAAATATTGCGAGTTTCACAAAGATCATGGCCATATGACCAAAAATTGTATAGCCCTTCAGAACGAGATTGAAACACTCATTCGAAGAGGAAAATTATCAAAGTATGTAGATCGCAGAAGTGAAAGGAGGAATGATGATAGAACTAGAGAGAGATCTAGATCTCCGCGTCGTGCAGAGGAGAAAAAGAGGAGGGCCCATGAAGAGGATCCAGATGATGACCCCGATCTTCCCAAGAAGCCAAGAAAACCTGAACGAGAGGTATTTTCCATACGTTTTGGATCATTTCATTGTAACGTTATTACAGGGGGAGATGCAGGAGGAGGAGACCTTACTGCATAAAGAAAAGCTTATCTCGGAGAGGCTCAAGCTTGCTCATATATTCAGCGAATAAACCTGGCCGAGGATGATCGTCCGAGGAAGACCCCTTCTTGGTTTTGCTGGCGAGAAAGTTTTTCCACTTGGGACGATCAAGTTGGATATATTCATTGGAACCTGGCCTGTTTGTCGAACAGAAAGAATACGATTCTTTGTGATGGATAAGAATGTGCAGTCAGCCTACAACATCATCATGGGAAGAGTTGGATTGAAGAAGTTCGAAGCCGTTCCTTCTACAGTACATCAATGTTTGAAATTCCCAACAAATTTTGGAGTTGGAGTGGTGAAAGGTGATCAAAAAGTAGCTCGGGAATGCTATTATTCGTCGGCCGAGCAAGAAGAACTAGAAGGATCGATGAAAAAGACTACTACTTACCAGGTGGAGGAAGGTACAGAAATTGAAACTCTTGATCCCAGGGATGAATCTCAACTTGTAAAAGGACAGGTGATGGAATCTACAGAAAATGTTATTTTGGACGACGAACATCCTGAACGAATCACCCAGATAGGTTCATCGTTGGATATGTCAATAAAAGAGGAGTTGATAACTTTCTTGAAGAATAGGAAAAATACTTTTGCTTGGAGTCATGAAGACATGCCAGGAATAGATCCAAACTTCTTATGTCACGAACTCAATGTGAATAAGGAGATTAAACCTGTAAAGCAGAGAAGAAGGGTGTTTAGTCCCGAGAAGAACCAGGCCATACAGGAGGAAGTCGAGAAACTCCAGAAAGCCCAATTCATTGAAGATGTAAAATATCCAGATTGGTTGGCTAATGTGGTGATGGTAAAGAAGAAAAACAACAAATGGAGAATGTGTGTCGATTTCACCGATCTCAATAAGGCATGCCCCAAGGATCATTTTCCATTGCCCAGAATTGATCAACTAGTGGATGCTACCTCGGGACACGAGCTACTCAGCTTCATGGATGTTTATTCTGGCTACAACCAGATCAAAATGAAACCTGAAGACAGGGAAAGTACTTCTTTTATTACCCCTAGGGGAACTTATTGTTATAATGTTATGCCTTTTGGTTTAAAAAATGCAGGTGCAACATATCAGCGGTTGATGAACAAGGTTTTTACTGAACAAATCAGCCGCAACATGGAGGTCTATGTCGATGACATGCTCACTAAAAGCAAGAAAGCTACTGATCATTTGATTGACTTGAGTCAAACTTTTGATCAATTGGATAAATACCAAATGAAGCTTAACCCGACGAAGTGCACCTTTGGAGTACGAGAAGGAATGTTCCTCGGATACATCGTCAATCAGCGAGGTATTGAGGCAAATCCAGATAAGATCAAAGCTCTTCTAGGGCTGCGATCTCCGACGACGAAGAAAGAAGTGCAGAGTCTTACCGGACGAGTTGCAGCGCTCAACAGATTTGTATCTCGAGCAACTGATAAATGCATACCATTCTTCAAAACACTTCGAAAAACCTTTGAATGGAATGAGGAATGTGAAAAAGCTTTTCAAGACTTGAAGAAATATTTGGGAACACCTCCACTGTTGTCCAGACCAATAACAGGAGAAAAGTTGTATTTGTATTTGGCAGTATCAGAGAACGCAGTCAGTTCAGCGTTGATCAGATTGGAGAATGGAGTCCAGAAGCCAATTTATTACACAAGTAAGGCTTTCCGAGGTGCAGAAATCAGGTACCCAAAGCTAGAAAAATTGGCATTGGCACTAATTGAAGCAAGCAGAAGAATGAGGCCATATTTCCAAGCCCATACCATCATTGTTTATACTGATATGCCATTGAGACAAGCCCTCCATAAGCCAGAAAAATCAGGGAGACTGATGTACTGGGCAGTAGAACTTGGTGAATATGATATTGTGTATGAGCCCAGATCATCATTGAAGGGGCAGGCTGTAGCAGATTTTATAGCAGAGTTCACATACCCTGATACCCCCGAGGAGCAAAAGATGCCTGCTGAGTTACCTGTGGACGATACAGGATCAACAGAAACATTTGCTGACCTACCTGTGGACGATACAGGATCAGCAGAAATAGGTCCAAACCAACCAAGGTTGGTAAAAGGACTTGTGGATGTAGAGAAATCATTATATTCAAACTCAGACCAGCCACGGTTGGTAAAAGAGTACGAGCAGATGACTGACGAGGAGCGAAAGATACCGGGGGATGATGGAAGAAAACAGCAGATATTTTATCGAGGAACTCTGACAGATAAGAAATTTGAAGACGAAATACCTACATGGAGATTATATGTAGATGGATCATCCTGCACAGCTGGTTGTGGAGCAGGAATTGTTTTGATCACCCCAGACGAGATGGACATGGAATATGCTTTGCGATTCCAATTCAAAGCCTCTAACAATGAAGCGGAGTATGAGGCCATGATAGCAGGTCTTAATCTAGCAAAGACTATGGAAGCACAACAGGTGATGGTATTCAGTGATTCTCAATTAATTGTGAATCAGATGATGGGAATATATGCGGTTAAAGGAGACTTAATGATCAAATATCATGCAAAGGTGATGAAATTGTTGACAGAATTTGATGCCATTCAATTGGTGAGAATACCGAGGATGGAGAATGTACAAGCAGATGCATTGGCCCGACTAGCATCAGCTACTCGTACCGAGATACGAAGAACCATACCGATTGAAGTATTAGAAGGTCGGAGCATAGATGAAGATCTGACAACGAATGTGATTACTCTTGATTTAGGACCATCTTGGATGGATCCAATCAGGAAATATGTTGAAGAGGGCGAATTGCCGGAGGACAAACTCGCTGCCAAGAAACTGAAGTATAAAGCTGCTCGGTATGTATTAACTAATGGTATTTTGTATAGACGAGGAATTATGGCAGGTTTGCAGAGATGTGTACATCCCACCGAGGTGAAAGAATTGATTGAAGAAATCCATGAAGGATCTTGTGGAGCTCATGTAGCAGGTCGAACACTTTTACAAAGAGTGATGACACAGGGATATTACTGGCCGACAATGAGGGCTGATTGTATAGCCTATGCCAAGAAATGTGACAAGTGCCAACGTTTTTCTTCCATCCGACGAACTCCACAAGCATTGCTAACACCAATAACTTCCCCTTGGCCATTTGCCATGTGGGGAATTGATTTGGTTGGACCACTGCCGATCACCCGAGGAAGATTCAAGTATCTCGTAGTTGCAGTGGACTATTTTACTAAGTGGGTGGAAGCTGAGCCTCTTATCAATATGACGTACGAGAAGGTATACCAGTTTATATGGAAGAATATCATTTGTCGATATGGTCTCCCTCATGCTTTCATCACAGATCATGGAACACAATTTGATAATGAAGAATTTGCTGCCTATTGTCATCAGTCGAACGTTTTGAAGTTTCATTCAGCACCAGGACATCCCCAAAGCAATGGACAGACTGAAGTGACGAACAGAACATTACTAAATGGGTTGAAAAAGAGGCTAAGTGAAGCTAAAGCAAATTGGATTAATGAGCTCCAATCAGTATTATGGGCCTACCGAACAACTCCCCGAGCAGCAACTGGAGAATCACCATATATGCTAGCATTTGGAAGTGAGGCTGTGATACCGGCCGAGTTGGGTCTCCCAACGCATAGAGTGCTGAATTTCAACTCTCCGATCAGTGATTTGATGAGAAGAATGGATTTGGACATGCTCGAAGAAGTAAGAGAAGAGGCAGCCATTAGGAATGCTGCTTATCAACAACGAACAGCTCTGTTCTACAACAAAAGGGTGAAGAAATGCGATTTGAAGGAGGGTGATTATGTGCTGAAGAAAGTCATTCAGAAACAGAATAAACTGGAAGCAAACTGGCATGGACCTTACCGAGTTACAGAGGTTGTTCGACCTGGAACCTACAGAATAGCAACTCTAGAAGGAGAAGAATTTCAGAATGCATGGAATGCTGAACACCTGCGAAAGTATTATCAGTAATGAAAAATGTAAAGTATTTCCTTCATTATGAATAAAACGAGGATGGTTCACCATTTTCTTTCTGTTGAAAGTTTTTCGGGGAATATTAGTGTTGAACACTACACTGCTGGACAAGAAGAAGACTGCTCTACGGAGTCATGCTCTACGGAGTCATGCTCTACGGAGTCAAGCTCTCCGGAGCGCTCTACGGAGCAAAAGTGCTATAAGTAGCCAACCTCCTTTGGTTAGGAGGATAAGCTCTCCGGAGCGCTCTACGGAGCAAAAGTGCTATAAGTAGCCAACCTCCTTTGGTTAGGAGGATAAGCTCTCCGGAGCGCTCTACGGAGCAAAAGTGCTATAAGTAGCCAACCTCCTTTGGTTAGGAGGATAAGCTCTCCGGAGCGCTCTACGGAGCAAAAGTGCTATAAGTAGCCAACCTCCTTTGGTTAGGAGGACATGCTCCAAGGAGCCAAAAAGTTCGAAAGAACCCTACTACTCCTTTGATTAGGAGGTGTAGACCAGCATGATCAACTACGGTTGGTAAGACTTTATATACTCTCGCATTACAGCTTATGTTTGTCGGGAGGTAACATTATTACAAAAAGTTCTTTAAAGAACAAAATATTCCAAACTGTACCAAGTATAGTTGGTCGGGGATAAAAACCCACTAATTGTAGTTGGTCGACGAAGATAAAAGTATTGACCTTAGTTGGTCGGACACATGTTTATATTTGAAAACTGTACCAAGTATAGTTGGTCGGGGATAAAAACCCACTAATTGTAGTTGGTCGACGAAGATAAAAGTATTGACCTTAGTTGGTCGGGCACATTTTAATATTTGAAATTGAACCAAGTATGGCTGGTCGGGGATAAAAACCCATCAACTGTGTTTGGTCGACAAACATTATTTATCCACCTTGGTTGGTTGGAAACAATTTTGAACAATTTATGCTTATTATAAATTCTAATTTGGTTGATGAACCATATAATTTGCAAACAGAAAAATAGCTATTGGCAAAACAGAAAATGAAACTCTTTCATTAAGATAAAAATGTATTACATGTTACATGTATGTGCTAACTATTACATTAAAGATTCCTACTCTATTGGTTTCTTTCCTTTGTCCTTTGAGACAGGTTCCTCGCCAGCAGGAGGATCCTCTAGACAAAGAGGAGAATTAATAAAGTTCATGTCCTTCAGCATTCTGACATTCATTATTGTAGGAGTATCCAACAGGTGCTCAGGACGAGATACTTCAACTTGAGAATGAAGGTTATAATCACCAAGATATTTAGAGATCAAACTCCGAGGAATGGAGCGAGCAGGAATCCATGCCATATCCAATTTATAGGGAGGAACAGGCAAGTCTAGCAATCCAGGAGCATGATAATCCCATAAATAATGACCTTGTTCCAATTTTAATACACCCAGGGCGTTCAACCATCCCTGCTTATAACCTTCGTTGTTAGCATTTTCAAGGCGATCATCCAAATGGTAAAGAGCTTCATTATAGCCTGCATTCCAGAACTCCCGAGGCTGTTTATGGAATTGGAAAGTTAATCTATCTGCTTGCTCGAGAAAGTTCTTGATAAGAGCATCTTTATTATTCAGATCAGACTTCATCACAGCCAATTGATCCTCTAAAGATAAATTTTTCTTAGATAAATCAGACAGAGCACGATCCTTAACATTCAGTTGGAATGCTTGAGTTTCCAGAGTAGATTGGGTGCGAGATTCTTCAACACTACGGCCAAGCACTCTTGATCGGCTCCGAGAAGCAACTGGAGAAATTTGCTCCTCGACGATTCTTCCTCGTCCCCGAGAACTCCTTCCTCGTCCCCGAGCAGTCACAGGAATAATAGACTTTTTCAAGTCATCCAACTCTTGCCTTAGTTTGGCGTTTTCAACCTCTAGAAACGAAAAACCTTCATCAGTAACTGGTACTAATGCATTGGAAGAGGAGGCAACGGATTCGTATTGAGCCAATCTTTTCTGCAGACTATTATTTTCTTGTTCCAGGATCTCGGCAATTTGTCGGCAGCCTTCAACTTCACCTTTTAGGGTCCTTTCCCTAATGTCATATGCAGCAATGATCTTTTTATGACCTGTATCAGAGGAAAGTTGTTGATATCTATTTTCATATTCCTCGTGTAATGAAGCCATCGATCTATTGTGCTGGCCTTGGAGATCCTTTAAGGAACAATGCAGCTCTTCAATCAATTCATAATAAGCGATATTGTTAGCTACAGCTCGGTCGAGTAAACTTTTCAAATACCGATAAGCCTCAGTCGCCTGCTCTGAAGCATCATGACCAAGAATGTCAGCAATTTCAGAAGAACTAAGGTCTGTATGACCAGCCCTATAGTATTGGTGACATTGCTGCATCAGCTCGGTATCATGAGAAGAGATTAGTTCCATTCTAGCAACAAACTAAAGACAAGAAAAAGACAACAATCAACAAAGAATCATCAATAACGGCGATGAGTAAAGAAGTATTTTATTAGATCATAAAAGGATTACAGTGTTCGATTACAAATAATAAAAGATAAGAATGATACCGAACAACTTCACACCTTTTCCTTGTCTCCCAAGACTTTCTCGGGAGGCTGGGACGAGGAGCTCGGTTGCTCGGTGATAACAACAGCTTGGTCGGCAGAAATCCTCTCAGCAGGAGGAGGCATAGAAGAAATGTCCTCAATGACAGAGGGTTGAGAAGCAGAGATTGGGACATCCACAGCTATGGAAGATTCATCTGATGCAGGTTCATCTTCTTCTTCTTCCTCAATTGGTGGAGGAGGACCAGGGAGATGCCTTTGGAATAGCTCAGAATTATCTTGGACTTTTAGCTCTTGCAGAGCAGCTACCCAACCATCATAGAAGTATTTCAACTCCCCATATTGGACTTGGGACGTCATTGCAGCTATCCCTCTCTCCCATCCTTTCTCCCAACCAACACTGAAATGTTTCTTGATAGCAACTTTTCTCCTCGATTTCTCCGAGGAAAGCTTCACCTCCAGTTCCTCTTTCTTAACCTTAATATCTCGCAGAGTAGATATTTCCTCTTCTGCCTTCTTCAATTTATCATCAGATTCCTGATGTTTAACTTCCAAATCTTTAATTTTCTCCTCCAAATTCTTGGAGGTTTCAGCCATCTTCATCTTATCAGCCTCAGCTGCAGCCAATTTTTTCTCCCAGACAGTTTTCTCCTCGACGTACTGCTGGCGAGATTCTTTCACAGATTGGGCTAAACCCAAGAGGGCATCGTCAACATCGGACGAGGAACTAGAAGCTTTAATAGCTTGATCTTTCTTCACGATGGTATTGAAACAATTCACCAGCTGAAAGATAAGAAAAACAATAGAGTCAACACAAATACAAGATTTCAGGAAAAAGAAAAGAAAGACTAAAGGTATGAGAAATTTACTGAAGAAAGATGGCGAGCAGCAAGGGATGTCAGTGTATCCCTAGGAATCTTTTCATCAACCCCGAGAACCTCGGGTATAACTGAGCTCGTTGAAGAGCTCGGAAGAATGATTTTTGAAATACTACTACCACCAGCGGGTAGAGAAGGTGCAGTCCCAGCAAGATTAACCGAGGATGATTTCCTCAATCTCTTCAAAGGACGATCAGTAGCATCAACCAAGGAAGAAGTCTTGGTCGGAGAGATGGCAATTACATCAGAAGCATCTTTCTTGCTCGGGGCCACCGGGGGCTTCTCGGCAATTTTGGAGGAACCAGCATCTACTTTTTTAGTCCCCTCCGGGACGTCAATTTTGCCTTTCTGGGCTCCAACAGCAGAAGAAGTGTCGCCAAATAGAGCAGGAGGAGCTCTTTTCTTGCCCATTCTCTGAGATAGGGGAATATGAGAATCTGAAGATGAACTTTCTGGTGTTGAGGCTGGTTCAACAGGGCGAGCAGTATAAGAGGTTGTGTAGCTCTTATACTGCAGCAAATATGATGCAGATCTAATGTGCTCGTCTGCAATCGTCTTATGCAAATTCCAGATAAGTTTTAAATGCTTGATATTCACTTCCGACTCTTTTGGAGTTTTTCTTTTACTATCAACTGCAAATAAATACATAAATCTCAGTCACACATTTTGTCAAACATGATGAATACGCAATTTCATAAGTAAAATAAAAATGAAAAAAATGAAAAATAAACCTATCCCATTGCCGTATGGGGGGCATCTGGGACCTTTGTATACTTCATTCCCAGATAAAGGCGCGTGTTGCCAATTTTTTATGACCAACCCATGCTCAAAATAATCTCTATTTGAATCAGGGAGGTTAACTACAAGGGCTCTATTTAAAAACCTAGTTTTTAAATAATAAATATTATCTAAAGTGGCCCATTTATAGCAGTACATGATTTCTGGGATCCCTATACGAGTCCCATGAGTTAGATTTAACTTGTGCACCCCGTTAATTATTCTCCATGAATTGGGGGCTATTTTTGCAGGAACAAGATCAAAATATTGACAAAACTCAAGACATAATGAGTTTGGGGGAAAAGAAAAACCACATTCAGCAATGAAAAGACTGGGGAACCAATGTCCCTCAGCCAATCGAAAGTAATCTAAAGGCTCAGAAAGAACCTCTAGAGTTACCCAAGAAGGAATGGAAAAGTCAGAACGAAATTTCTCAGCAGAATCAACAATATAAACCATATTGAATAAAAGAGATGCAGAAGAAAAGAAGAAGATCTTACAGAAAGAAAGGAGATATGTTGACAACGAACGGAAACAATGATGAACACACAAGAGAGAGGAAGAGAATAGAAAACTTGAATGCAGAAAAATGGAAAGTGTAGACGACGGTATGGTTACCAAAGGAGTTTAAATACTTTGCATTGGGAAGCGGTGAAAGAAATGATTACTAAAAAGAAACTATTGAACTTCCGGCGGCTAAAAAGACAAAAGTTGCACGAAGATCGAAGCGCTTGTAAAAGAGGCGGAAACTGCGAAATGAGAAGGAAATTTGAATACAATGCTCCTAAAACCCAGGAAGGTCATTTAATATTACCATATACCGAGAAAGAATGTCCCATACTCCTCAAAATTCGAAATATGAAACATTGGGGGCTTCTGTTGATACCAAAATTAATATGCTGATGTGGACGAATAGTATGAAGACACGTGTCGATCTACGTAGCACAATAACAGCGAGGAAGATCATTCACTGAACAACCATGGTCGGTACCGAGCAACGAGAATTCACCGAGGAGCTCTATCATGCCGAGGAACTCCATCCGAGGAACTCTTTCATCCCGAGATACTCTAAGTACTCCGAGGAACTCTTGATCAACGAGCAACTAAGGCGGTCCGAACTGCACCTCGGCCGTGTCATCAATTATCAGACGGACAACTGTTCAACTATTCATTAGATTCTTGACGCACACGCCGCATTAAATGTATTACCCATTCATATGTATATCATTTAATGTATTGGACCTTTCATGTACAGCCTTGAGGCTATAAATACCTTGTATCAATCCCATTCAAAGGGACCGGAATTTCTTGAGAGAACTTGTAATCAAGAATTCCACAAACACTCAGCAATAACATAACAGTGGACGTAGGCTTTATTCCTAGCCGAACCACTTTAAAAATCTTTGTCTTATTTATTTATCTGTGATTGAAGAATTAGAGTGATCTAGTTTTTTACATCAACAGATGGTGTCACAACTAGAAATGGCAAACGTTATTTTATAACTTTTATTGATGATTGTTCCGATTATTCATTTGTGTATTTAATGAAAAATAAAAGTGAAGCGTTTGACATGTTTAAAATTTTCCTTAATGAAATTGAAAATCAATTTAATCGGAAAATAAAAAGGTTACGTAGTGATAGAGGCACCGAATATGATTCTGGACCATTTATTGAATTTTATAAAACCCACGGTATTATTCACGAAAAAACTGCCCCTTATTCGCCCGAAATGAACGGTAAAGCCGAAAGAAAAAATAGGACATTAACTGAATTAGTAGTGGCTATTTTATTAAATTCCGGGGCTGCCTCACATTGGTGGGGTGAAATAATTTTGACTGTGTGTC
The DNA here is from genome assembly GCA_949130495.1 of Sambucus nigra. NCBI lineage: Eukaryota > Viridiplantae > Streptophyta > Magnoliopsida > Dipsacales > Adoxaceae > Sambucus > Sambucus nigra. The sequence goes on along the minus strand of OX422219.1, from coordinate 343,442,416 downwards.
ACGTGCTTAATAGAATTCCTAAGACTAAAATGAAAATATCTCCTTATGAAATTTGGAAAAATATTAAGCCTAACGTGTCATACTTTAGAACGTGGGGGTGCTTAGCCTATGTACGTATACCCGACCCTAAAAGGTCTAAATTGGCAAGTAGAGCATATGAGTGTGCTTTTATAGGCTATGCTATTAATAGCAAAGCATACCGATTTTATGACTTGAAAAATCAAGTAATTATTGAATCAAATGACGCCGATTTTTATGAAGATAAATTTCCTTTTAAATTGAGGAATAGTGGGGGCGAGTCATCCACTAATATTTCTTTAAATAAAAATAAAGAAAATAATGAATCCATTTTAGAAATTCGAAAAAGTAAAAGGGCTCGTGTAGAAAAAGATTTTGGTCCCGACTTTTATGCTTACACCTTAGAGGAGGATCCTAACACTATTCAAGAAGCCTTATCTTCTTTAGATGCCGATTTATGGCAAGAGGCTATTAATGATGAAATGGATTCTTTGGAAACAAATAAAACTTGGCATTTAGTGGACCTTCCTCCTGGATGTAAAACAATTGGCTGTAAATGGATTCTTAAAAAGAAATTAAAACCTGATGGCACTGTTGAAAAATATAAGGCACGTCTTGTTGCTAAAGGTTTTAGACAAAGAGAAAATGTAGACTTTTTTGACACATTTTCACCCGTGACTAGAATAACGTCTATACGTGTACTATTCGCTATAGCTGCCTTAAATGATTTAATTGTACACCAAATGGATGTTAAAACTGCATTTTTAAATGGAGAATTAGAAGAAGAGATTTATATGGATCAACCTGAAGGTTTTATTGTACACGGTCAAGAAAATAAAGTATGTAAATTAGATAAATCTCTTTATGGACTCAAACAGGCACCTAAACAATGGCATGATAAATTTGATAGCCTAGTCATCTCTAATGGGTTTAAAATTAATGAAAGTGACAAATGCATTTATTATAAATATGTTGAGAACATTTGCACTATCATATGTCTTTATGTTGATGACTTGCTTATATTTGGTTCTAATATTCATGCCGTAGAAAATGTTAAATCATTATTATGTGCCAACTTTGATATGAAGGATTTGGGTGAAGCTAGTGTAATATTAGGAATTAATATTACTAGGTCAGAAAATGGACTTTCTTTGGATCAATCTCATTACATTGAGAAAGTTCTAAAGAAATATAATTACTTTGACTGTAAACCTACTAGTACTCCATTTGACCCTAGTGTAAAATTATTTAAGAACACTGGCGACAGTGTAAACCAAAATGCTTATGCAAGCATTATTGGTAGCTTACGTTATGCTACAGATTGTACTAGACCTGACATAGCTTATGCTGTGGGAGTACTATGTAGATTTACTAGTAGACCTAGTATGGAGCATTGGCATGCTATTGAGAGGGTCATGCGGTACCTTAAAAGGACGATGAACCTCGGATTACACTATAATAAGCATCCCGCTGTCCTTGAAGGATTTAGTGATGCTGATTGGAACACCCTATCTGATGATTCTAAGGCTACTAGTGGATATATATTTAGCATCGCTGGTGGTGCAGTTTCTTGGAAATCTAAGAAACAAACTATTTTGGCTCAATCCACTATGGGGTCTGAGATGATAGCGCTAGCTGCTGCTAGTGAAGAGGCAGGTTGGTTAAGAAACCTCCTGTCAGATATCCCATTATGGGAAAGACCGATTCCAGCCGTTTTGATTCATTGTGATAGTACCGCGGCTATTGCAAAAGTTGAGAACCGTTATTATAACGGTAAGAAACGACAAATACGTCGTAAGCACAGTACTGTTAGAGAATTTATCTCTACGGGTGCTGTGAGGGTGGATCATATACGGTCTGAACAGAACTTAGCTGATCCTTTGACGAAAGGACTAGCTAGGGAAAAGGTGTGGAACACCACGAAAGGGATGGGACTAAAGCCCTTGGATAAATGAGTCATTTGTGATGGTAACCCAACATATAGACTGGAGATCCCAAGAAATATGTTCAAAGGGTAATAACAAGTCACAAGTGATATGGGTTGAATCATGCGATTATTAATTAAAATAGAACGGGGTTTTACTCCGAGTCCATCCCTAAGGAGCATGATATCCTGAAGCGAGTTAAGGATGAGTTATGATAACTCTTAATGAGATCTATAACTTTATTTTGAGTGGGGTACTTAGCTACAGGAGTATTCTTGATAGACTCACCTATGTGAATGTGGAAGTGTGGCCGCTTCCTATGGATATTTTGGGCAAATTCCTAAAGCGTTCACTATACTGGGATAGAAGCACATGGCCGTAACGTGCTAGCTATTAGACTTACACCCAAGTAGGGTTGTGTGTGGGATGTTGTCAGAGATAGAGTTCAAAACTACGGTTACTCTAGTATATTCTGAATCATCTTTACTACGTAAAGGTTCAAGTCGAAAGACACCTTTGCTTATGCACAATTCTATAGATTATTGCTCGATAAAATGTTTTCAAGTTTTGCAAGTGGGGGATTGTTGGATAACAGCTGTCAAGACAGCAGTTATCTTTTAAGTTGCAAAACAAAGTTGGCTCTCTCCGTGTCCCACATCGGTGGGAGTATTAATTTGTGTTGTGTATATTTACAATTTTTTGGGAACAAAGGTTCAGCCCTTTGGGCATTCAAGTTTTTGTGGGTATGTGGGGCAGACCCAATGGGCCAAGTCACACACGCGCGCGCGCGCCGCCGCCGTCCGTCCGGCCCGGCCCGTGCCCGTGTCCGGGTCCGGGTCCTGGGTCTTGGGCTTGGGCTCATTAAGAATTAATTTTTTGGACAAATAAATTAACGTATTTTGGGCTTTAAAAATTATTTTTTTTAACGGTAATTAATTCCGAAAATTAAAACGTGGTTTACTCCGTGTTGATTTATTCAACCGAGTTGCCCACTATGTCCATATTTTTCTCCACGTTGTTTACCAACGTCTCTTTTACTTTTGCCCCATAAAAGAGGTTGTAGCCTCCGTTTCTAAACACAGTTTTTACAACACAGTTTCCTCTACAGTTCTGAAAAAAAAAATTTCCTTCTCTCAGAATATTTTTTCCAGAGTAATTAATCTCGTTCCTGTACAGATTAATTATAGATTCGAGCAATTAATACAGAATGGGTTTATACAGACCGGATTGATACCTGTGCTTTATCAATCCGTAATTTAACTTTGGAGGCTGTTTTATCCTGGGGGTGACGGGGCTTCGACTGTCAGCACACTTTGGGCAGAGCCGCGAAATACCTTAAAGAGAGCGACCTAGTCCGCGACTCAGCCGTGTTCTTCGCTGTCCAGTTTCCGGAATTCTTATATAATTATTCTGCCCCAGAATTATTTGCTCCAATTGGGTAATTTCGTTCCTGAATTTAATTCTGCATTTAATTGTTTAATTGCTGCTACAACACTACCCAAATTATTTACTACTTTAGAGCCAAAAAAACTAAGAACTGTGTATAAAACGAATTAGATTATTTTAACAGTACAATGAAATTGAGTGGCAGGCACATTAAATAATTTCATGAACACATTTTTAATGGATCGTAACTTTAAATCTTGTTGGATCCTTACCTTTTCTCTTCCCCAATGTAGCCCAACGCATCCCTGTGTCCAAAATGATTAAGTAATGGCACTAAACTGTAACTTAAAAAATATCTAATATCACACTGAAAATTGAGAGAAATGTTTATGTAAATTTATAATCATAGCCCCTTAAAAAGCATGTCGTCAAAGAATCTTTACGGCAATTGGATTAGTTATCTTGTGCCTTGTAAAAAATTGTAAGAAAACTAAATACTAAAAAGAGGGTTAAATAGAAAAGTAAAATGATTTGGATTTAAGAAATAAAGTCTAATAAATTATTAAAATTATGTACAAATAAAATGTTTACTTTAACATAAGGGAGATACGAAAATATTAAAACCAATGAACAAACTGAAGAGTGAAAGACTGATAATAGTTCCACTTCAAGGGTACAAACTGCCATAATTCAAATAATAATAACTAAACACAATCATATTGTGAACCCCAAAATATTCAGTTCAAAGAAAAAAACAGAACGTACCTTTATCAATGATCATTGCCTTCATCTAATTACATTTACCAAATGGATCATGTTCCTTCTAAATTGACGAGGAACAACTAGGAACGAAGGCGAAAGATTATTCGAAGTAAAAAAAGAGAGCGGAAACGAAACTAAAACTGAAAAAATGGCCCTTATTATAGTTATTACATTTTGAAGTAGTGTCATATATATATATATATATATATATATATATATATATATATATATATATATATATATTATATAATATGGGACAATGGTGTTATGAATAGTAACTCATGCATGATAAACATGTATGGTAAACATGTATGGCATTTTATGTGTTGCATGCATACTTACATACATATATTATTATTTTTTATTAAAATATTTTTTTAAAAATAATATATTTTTTAAATATTTTTATTTTTATTTTTATTTTCTTTAAAAGTTTTTTTGTGAAAAAAAACGGGTTATTATGGATTCGGTTTTTATCACGGGGGGAAATTTATCGTCCTGCCCTCGGACACGGGCATCCGCTAGTATATATATATAGGGGAAAGGATCAAGTGAGGTCTTTGAGGAGCCTGAATGAGGACCATTTTTTTTAAATAGTAAAAAAAAAAAAATTGAGCTGATTTTTTTTTTATGATTTCTAAACATTTCAATAGGACCATAAAAAAAATAATCAACTCAAAATGAATTTTTTTGCTATTTTAAAAAAATCGGTCAAACTTTGTAAGCTTTTAAGTTGTTAAAAACTGACAAAGTTTGACCGATTTTTTTAAAATAGTAAAAAAAATCATTTTGAGTTGATTTTTTTTATATGGCTCTACTGAAATGTTTAAAAACTATATAAAAAAAATTAGTTCCAAAATATTTTTTTTACTATTTTATCAAAATTGGTCCGCGCCAACGGTATGCAAACAGAAGTCCTCATGAGATCCTCTCTCTCTCTCTCTCTCTCTCTCTCTCTCTCTCTCTCTATATATATATATATATATATATATATATATATATATATATATATATATATATATCGCAGATTGAAAGGTTAAACTGATAGAAAAATTGCGCAGGTTGACAAAATGAAATATATGATACAATAAGGTGTGAAGGTTAGATGCACAACCCAATGAAAAAAAGCGTTTTGCACCAAAGTTCAACACAACATAGAACACATTACATCTCTATATATTATAAAATGCTAAACAAGCATTTAATGACAGACTCTTCTAAGACTATCCACGTGGCACATTCGTATCTACTATATTCTCTAAAATGTTATACAAGCATTAAAGTCTACTCTTTGATTAGGATGTCCACGTGGAGTCATTCTCTCATTCGTGAACTTAAATCTCCTCAAAGCTGTCAATTACTCTCTTCCAACGTTAAATCAACCCTCCAAAGACTCACCGATTCTTACCCTTTCCTCTCCCCTATTTACCGCCTCAAAATAATGGATTGACCACTAATAAAGAACTAACTCTTTCTTCAAAGAAATGAAAAGCCTGCCTCAAAATATTTATGCCGATTTGGCATCTACGCCTCTCCCTATCCTCTTCACCATTTCACCTTACACTTCCCATATAAAAATCCCTTTACGGTTGGCTCTGATTATTGATTTTGAAGCTTGGGTATGCTCCAACTTTATCAGGTTTTCACTTATCAAATGAATTATAATAATAGGTATTCTATATCCACTGTCATATTGTTTTTTTTACTTGAAAGTTAAAATTCCATAGCCCGTGGTTCAATCCAAAGAACCCAATCACTCTTGATGTCTCTCCTCGGTCGTGGGAGAAGACTGTTTTCTCAGGCAGCCCAACAAATGATTTTATTGTCAACTCGATTATCAATCAGTTGTGGCAGGTGTTTAGGACAAGTCCAAAGATATTGGAGTTTATTTTATCAATCATGTTGTAGATCCCTAAGATTTGTATACAATAAATTTGCTCATGTGTTAAATTTTGTTTTGAAGCAGATTCGGTCTCACTTTGTTTTATGGCTTAGATGGTTACAAAGTTTTCCGCTATGCTCTGTACGTTTATAGAGAGCACATGACTACTTAAGCTCATGTGGCTTTCATAGTATTTTACTTCACCGGCTTACCCACATGCCTTGCTTCATTTGCCCCCATGGCTAGGTTGGTTTGTTTAGATGCAACTTGAATTTTGCAAAGCATCCTCATTTCAAGGAATCCATTTACCCTTTTATCGGTGTGTAGTTGACATCACAAAGACTTCAACTTCTACTATTCTGTATTTATCAAATTATGATGCAGTGGACCAATAGTTGTTTATCAATTAGAATATTTATTTATAAAAAAGTTAAAAAAAAAACAATTTTCATTTTTCTAAAAACAGTTTCTTCATAAAACCCTTAAAACTTATAAGGGGAAAAAATGAAAGATCCAACTCATTATGATGTCTCTCTCTCTCTATAATATTTTGCAAATAATATTGTGAGAACATGGTTTGTCCCAGAGGCGGATCCAGAAATTTATTTCGGATGAGGCATAAATCATTGCCGGGGGTTTAGGGGCGGGAGCCCCTGAAATTTTTTTTAGGTTACAAATTTTTTAGGGGTAAAAATTTGATTTTTTTTTTGGGTGAGGCACAACTCTAAATTTACAATTTTTGTAGGGTAAAATTTTCAATTTTGAGATTTAGGGTGGAGCACTTGCCCCACCTCCCTTCCACATAAATCCACCCCTGGTTTGTCCAGATCTGAAGACGAAAAACAAATCTAAACTACGAACACGTTATTCATAACAAGTTTGTATTGAAAGAGCCGATTTGTTAAGTTGAGTGTGTATATATAATTATTTACATTGATAAACATTACTACTTTTACAAAAACAACGTTTTAATATTTACATTATATATATATATATATATATATAACTCTTCCGAGCAACTTCAAATCGGGTTCTTCGGTGAATGATCAATCACTTTGTAGTTCGGATTGTTGAAGAACTTTTTTTTCTTATTTGGATGTGTATTATGAGTTTGTCCGTGTTTTTATGGTTTTCTTCGTTTTGCGGGTTGATCTCTTTTTCTCCCTCTCTTTGGGAGTTTGAATGTTTTGCAACTGTTTTTTTTCTTAAATTGAGTATTATTTAAAAAAGATAATGTTTTTTTTAATTCTTGGTTTGAATGTTATTTAAGTTTTACCAAGGTTTATAAGTTTTAGGATCTATTAGATTCGGGCTGAAATACTTTTATTCATGGTAAAAAGTAAAATGGGGAAATATTTTTTCATATATTTTAAGTTTTTTTTTTGGGGGGGGGGGGGGGGTTGAAATTGTGAATAAGTTTATACCCTATAATTATGTAACTTTAAACAAAAATAACGATCAAAATTTGACTCTAAAGGGGCGAAAATATACATTCACCATTTTACTTTTCATTGCGGTGAAGTTTGTATTATATTTTATGTTAAAAAATATACTCAACGCTTAGGTAAATGATCGTGATGGTGGCGGGTCACTAAATGTGAAACTGACGGCGGCAACAATTGTTATAGCAGGTCATTTTTATTATAATATTATATAATGATACAATTTTTTTATTATTTATTAGTACAAAGGTGCAAAATGACCATCACAATCGTCTACTCGCGCATCGCGCGGGTTTACACCTAGTTATTCATAAAAACGATTCTCTAAAACAAAAGAAACATAAAAGTAAATTAAAATAATTAAAATATGGTATAAAAATGAAAGAACCTCTAATGTCATCTAATAAGTTAATTTGGCAACCAGATTGCATTGACCAACACAATTTTAAATGACTATTGAATGTACGCACAAAGGGAAATGATGAAAAGTCAAAATTATATAGAATTTAAAAGAAAAACTCACAAAACGTGAATATAACACTTTATAAATATGACAATAAACTTTCTCCATTTTAATAATAAAAGAGTGATACCTGAGGCGCTCCAAAAAATATTATATGATGAAACAATAGGTTAGGTATGAGAACAACAACATGTCAGCTCTTAACATGTTTTACTATGTTGGTAATTGCAGATTCCACTTATTCAAAGACTTCCTAGTGTTTATAATGAACCCCATCAACCAAACATAAAGGTAAGCCTGATCTTTGCTTGACTATTGACGAAACTCACTATAAGGAACATGCATCAACTTTGGGAGAATATTATACATTTACCAAACTACACTAACATTCATGATCGTTCTATCATAACAACACCAAATCAATTAATGAAATTTGAGGAGTGGGTACGGTTTACACGGGTTTCCATATTCAGTCTAGCATTTCACCAATTACAAAGATAAAATTCTGATCTCACAAAGGAACTTAATGAAATATTCTGTTTTTGAATCTCTATATATAACATACTTATGTCCATGAAAACTCCACAATCCATATATAAAATGATAGCCACAATGTTATTTTTAATTTAAAGAAAACACTATGCATTATTATAAGTTGAACAAATCAAAGTAATCAACACGATATACCACATTAACATGAACTTATTTGTGACGCCCTGCCTGTTTCGATAACGGGTAATCAATCATTTACTAAAATAAAACAGGAATCTCATCTGGTTCATTCTTAGCATCAATGTCGAAAATATTTTTAATTACTAACCACCTATTAATTAAATAAGTCGATGCCAATTTTTTTTCATACAATAATATTAACCAATCCACAATAATCCCATACACAGTAATCAATATAAAATCAAACCACAATGTAAGTCTGAAGCAGAGATAAATAAATAAAGTCCCCAAATAAACCAGTGGGTAAAAATCCAGTACATCTAATCCAACTGACATACATAAATCTGAATGAAAATGGGCAACACGCCCAACCAATACTGGAATAGAGAACCTAATCTAGAATGTCAATAATAGAATCGGCTACTTAAAAATCCGATAAGCCACCACATCAATTGCATCGACGAAATTCCTGGAAGATGAATCATCCTTGGCGTCCCTATATCTCGACACCTATAAGTTTTGAAAATAGATTTGATACGGGTTAGAGCCCAAAACCTTTTGAAAAATATTTAGCAAGTGTATAAAATGCATAAATGAACATGTAAAGTCAATTTTCATATTTATAATCCAGTAACGCACTCTCATAAGTCACCCTTCACCCCTCAACTAAAGTGTGCACTTAACGTATGCATTTTAACCCACCTAGTTATACTAACTCGCCTAACTAACCTTGCCACTAACATCAATATTATACTACCCTGACCCAAGTATAATATTTACCCTTTGTTCATTAATTAGTTTTCACAACTTCTTAATTAATATCTCGTTAAATTATCACAATTTAAAACATAACTTTACTCCAGTTATATATTTCCACACTCACATTTATTTGTCTACACCCGTATATAACTATTCTCATCTTTATATACATAATAATTTCACAATCTCATTTATTAAGCTGTACCCATATATAATTTATTCACATCCTTATATACGTAAATATTTCACACAAATGTAATCACACACACACATACACACACACACACACAGATATATATATATATATATATATATATATATATATATATATATATATTATATATATATATATATATATATATAAACAAACTGATATCCCTCCGAGTCTTTACTCGTTGGATGTGAAATTGCTAACATGATATCAAGCTCCAGGGAGTCCACCACAACCTAGGCAACAGGATTGGAATATCACCAATGAAACCAAAAATAAAAATGAATATCGGTCATAGCCTTTAGTCTGTGGTCATAACCATACCACGTTATTCCACGAGACTCCAATCCTACTCAACATGGGCATGCACGTAACCTATGATCCTGGGGAACAAAACTATCTCTATTGAGATTCGCTAGAGTGACCTCCCACAGCGCGTAACCTCCACTGATAGCATATCCGCTAGGATGGGTATGTTTCACATAAATATCATACACAGAGATATTACTGTTTACACACAGAGAGAGAGAAATATCATATATGTAATTGTGTGTGTGTATATTTTCACATTATCCGACTAATCTGTGCCTATAGCCTGAGGCACTAGTCTAATTTCCCGAGTCTAATCCCAAATCTTATATAATTAAATTATTCTCTTAATTAAATAATTAACCTTACTTCTCATCACTGAATTCTGCCGGACTTTACCAACCAGCCCTAAAATTAATAATTGGAAATCACTTCATCCCATTACACATCCTACGACCTGAGTATTTTTTCTCCTAGATACCCTACGTATATAATTCGAGTTAATCCTCATCTACCCAAAATTTTCCTTACTGAACATAATCTCCAAAAGTATTAAAAATCATTAACTTAACCTCGATTTCATCATCTATGAATTCATATTAACAAAGGAAATATATCCATAAGATTTTGTAATCATCCAAAACAAAATTATTCCTAAGGTAAAATCCATCCCTAGTTTACCAACTAAAGATTTTGGCCTCATACACCCTTCTGTATAAAATTCACAACTTAAGTAAAAAAATTAGAAAAATACAAAATTTTCAGCCACGCATTTGTAATGAAAAGATCTACAATTCAATAACCTGGCTAAGTAGGAGAACCGAACCAGTTTGGCCAGAGGAATAACCGGTTCGCCTATGAAGTTCTATAACGTGGACCAACTATGATTTTAACACGAGTTTCACCAAAATTCCATCCAAAAATGCATCCAAACTTCATCCCAGAGTTATATATTGTTACCCCATAAATTATTAACATAAATGCATATATTTGAATGTCTCCAATCATCAAAAACTAAATTAAATCATGGCATTTTCATCATTCTTTGTCTAGCATCAATTATATCACAATTTCTAATGAAAATCCTAAATTCCCAATCAAGGTTTCATCTTTTGTATTCAAGATAGTGTCGTTTCATTCAAAATCAATATATACAACATTTATTCATAGTTTTCTTTAATTAATACAAATTTTAATGCCTGATTTTCCTTTAACAAGATTAAGAACTCTATATTATTCATCTTTCAAAAAATTCTCTTTTTCCATACAATCAAACTCATCCCAAAATCAAATCGTCAGATACCAATTTTGATATGAATATTACACTACACATATTCAAGATAGTAAGTTTATACACTTGCCTTAAATCGATGGTGTCATTCTGAATCTCTACGCGTCGGGTTGAAGAAGGCAAGAATTCTCCTCCACATCCTTCTTTAAATCAAGCCTTTGGATCTTTAAGATGTTCTTCCGCCCTCTTTTCTCATAAATGGCCTCTCTTGAGTTTTTGGTGTGTTATGGTTGCCTCCCTAACCCTAGCCTCCCTTTAATTAATCCAAATCCCGAAATTAATTAAATCCCTAGGTGTAAAATGACCCTAATGCTCTTATTTGAGTCCCGACTAGTCAAAAGTGCTCCCGATAACCAATCTCTACCCCCCCCCCCCCCCCCGGGTACTTGATTTTGACTATTTTGACCACTTCCGGAGCAACCTTACACTCAAAATAATCATACGAGTCACTAAACATAAATAACCTATATCAATCCAAAAATATCCCACATAGATACCCCAGTTGAGATACCATCAATTCACGTTGTTTCTACTTACGTACAACGCACTTACAATTGACTTAATTAAATTTACTTAATCACGCTAGTAAATTTACACATAAAAATTAATCATGTTCTCAATATTTAATATTTATTAATTTCATATTATTTTTCCATTTTAATTAAATTATGTCATACATGTAATTTATATGCTAAAAAAATACTCAAAATTACGGGGTATTACATACTTCCCCCTTACAAAGGAGTTTCCTCCTTGAAATTCGATTAAGTCTGCTACTCATAGCTTCTGATACCTCATCGCATGGCATCTTTACCTTCCCAAAGTTGGAAGCATTATTTTGTTCCTGCTACACCTCCACTAACGTACTATTCAACCTCATAGTCTATACATTATCGTTCAAAACTAGTGATTAATCCGCTCCAGTCACCTTACACTGACATACCATATTATTTCTCTTAACATTTCACCTTGGCGACTGAACAACATATTACACTTTTGCCAAAAATATTCCAATGTGATACTCTACCAGTTCTATCATTCTCTCTATTGGGGAAAAGTGCCAACTCCCCTATTTTTTTTCCTAATCACATTTCTCTCTTCGTGGGAGATATCCGCAATCAAACCTGACCACTCATATCAGACTTCAAAATCTTTGATTCGTTATGATGTAACTCTTGCGATAATTCTAGTCTGCACAAAGTAACTTCTGATTAGCCCCAAAATCTACAATGTATATTCCACGCATTCCCTAACACCTTAGTTACCCTTTCCATCTACTCCTTGGTCTTAGGCGATAGGCCTTGCTCAAAATGCAACTTCATCCCCATTATCTCATCCTAATCTACAACAACATTGTTCTTCACTATATATCGGTTCATTCCCTTTCTTCCATCAAACAGTGAGCACATTATCCAATAAAGTTACTCCCCCAAATTTTGCCATAATGCCATCTTGGTCAACAAATTCCACAACTGAAGGAAACGTGTACCCTTTTGTGATGTTGGTAACCCATTACTAACTCCATCAGTCTGCCTACTCATCCCATCATTGGATTTCTAAGTCTTGTAAAAATTTTGTTCGATCGTCTCTAACCAACCCCTTCTCATATATATTACTCCCTTATCTCTGGGTATGCCAAAAAGAAAATCACGATACATGCGCCTGCTCCACCATTTTGCCATTTGTGGGTCTTCCTCGTCTAGTAAAATTATCCTCCCATTTATGTGAAAGGCATCCTCAAAACTTAACTGAGCACGACTCAACTCAAAATCCTAAAACTGCTGGATCCTTTATTATCCATAGAAATCCCTCATCTGTATCTCTATTATCTTCCAACCCTTCTCAGTTGTGATAGTTCTACTTGTTGTGTATAACCGAACTATCTCCATCCTCAAATGAAGCTTATTCCATCTTAGTTTAACAACTGAACTTCTAACTGCCTCTTTGGCATACAGTTAAACATATTCATTATTCCATCCTCTTATCACGAATGGTACTAAAAACTAAAATACCTAGGGCGCCCATACATCCTATATCCTACCATAATTGCAAAGTTGTAAAAATGTACTAATAATATGCCCAACTTGGTCCCGCACAATCGACGTGGATACAAAATGAGGGTATACTCAGCCACCCTATCAATCGTAACATAATATTCACGATGTTTCCCCAACTGTCCACTAATGGTATAAATGTTACCCAGTGTTCCACACACAGCACTACCTGATCTCACTGGCCTTAAATCAAAAGATCTATTAGCTCAAAATACTATCCACATTCACGTGCAATAACTATAGTACTAATTCCATGCCCTATCTACCACATGTCTCCCACCTTCCAACCTTCATTAAGGTTCATGCATGGGATATCTCGCAAGCAAAATACAAATAAGGAACCCCTTTGATATACTATTGCTTAGCATTATCTGTTACTGAGATCCGTAAGCCCAAAGCATATAACCAGGACACCCAAAATCCTGTCCCCCAACATATAATTCTAATCATCCACTCTCACGTCACTAAAGGAGTATATAATACGGCGCTCTCACTAACACTAAGTCCCTAGCACTAAATAACTAATGAGATAAATCTCTCCGCTCAACAGTAAACCCGATATCCCCCAAAACGCATAAGTAAAGTCCCTACAAATCGGGATCGAAAAATAAAATTTCATTTATACTTCCAGTAGTCTCCTTTACAATAATATATATATATATATATATATATATATATATATATATATATATACAGGCTCGACCCTCTTTTAGGTGATACCTTACAAAACAATACGTCCTACCCTAGAACAATGAATACGATAGTCTTACTATAACAGTCCATCAATGCTCAAACATTCGTTAACCAGTTATTACCCAAGATAATAATATTATATTCCCTCATAACTCTCAAAGGGATAAAAACTATCACACAATATATGCATCATCTTAGTGTCCCTACCCGCTCCTTGTGGGTGGTATTCAAGAACCCCGCTACCCAACGGTAAATATATGCAAAATAATAAGGTTGATACTTCCCATCGCAAATTTTAGTGTCAATAATAATATATCGTGATGCACCCACATCACTCAATACTTACCCTATACTCATAAGGATAAAACAAAAAATTTACCTTCAATTGCTAACTACCTTGCCTGGTCAACGGGTTATCAAACGTTATTCTCCCGTCGAAACTGGCCTAAGAATTTTTGTAATGGTTATACCACTTGGATACCATCCTGTAGTTGCCCTCTGCCTCACTTTGGCCAATCCCTCTTCCTGTGGACTATCTCCCTACAAGAGAAACAACAACCAGAAAAATCTCCCTGCCTCTGGCCCAGTTACCCTGTCGACATCCCCATTCACTCGATCGGAATTCCCTTAATCTAAATCTCTTAAACGGGTCCCTATATTAATTATTCTCCCAGGTGGTGCCCCACTAACACTAATTAGATTCATTTTTTCTCTGTTAACTAGACTGCCCAATCTATTAGCTCCCTTCACTTAGAAGCGTTAATATTGCCCTTGTAAAATTATGACATTAACGACATCACCATAAGTCGTCCAGCCAAATTTATGCCTCAATACTGGCGTATTCTACCCATGAGTCCATCATCAACTCAAAGACCCTTTTTTATCCTCTGTATCAACCTCATCGGGTACGAAGTTTGCTAAACAAGCAAACTCTCCCTCATGTTCGATCGTTGTTTGACCCTCTTGCAATAAGTATTGAAATTTTCTTCACATCTCTATTTAAACAGCCGATGACAGGATTTACGATCAAAACGCACTCCAAATTCCTCTTTATTTATGGTATCTCTCCTCGGATATGGTGATTGACTCCCATCATTACAATGTTGCTCCTATAAGCTAAAAATTTCACCCGAAATATAATTGTGAGTGTCACTGTACTGCACCATATGTAATTGCCTTTGGATGATCTCCTTTTATTGGCCAGTCACACTTACGCACTTTCCCCGAACTCTTATGGATGACCCTTCTGAAAGGCCCCTCTGATTCTCTCCCTTATCAACTGCAGTGGGTGAGTCTGAATTTGCGCTACCATCTGCAATGGCGGTACTTGGAGACACCACTTCTCCCTATCAGTTATCACAGCGTCAATTGCATGAACAATAATAGTGGTGACTTCTATCGTGGTCATCGTTCCCAGAATACTCTATGGCTTCGACTGACCCAACCGAACTCATATATGATTCGCATCAACTATAGTCAA
Organism: Sambucus nigra; assembly: GCA_949130495.1. Classification (NCBI taxonomy): domain Eukaryota; kingdom Viridiplantae; phylum Streptophyta; class Magnoliopsida; order Dipsacales; family Adoxaceae; genus Sambucus; species Sambucus nigra. Next base: position 343,427,069 of record OX422219.1, on the reverse strand, counting down.
TAGCAAGAGCACATAAGTCACATTATGAATTGACAGTCCTAAGCATACGGATCTATATCAAAGAAAAGCAACATTGAAACCGTAGTAAGTCCACACAGATCCTAAGGACTGTAGAACCTGATGCTCTGATACCATCTGTGACACCCCTCCTATTTTAATAACGGGTGATTAGACCTTTACTAAAATAAAATATGAATCTCATCTGGTTCGTTCTTAGCATCACCGTCGAAATAATTTTTAATTACTAACCACCTATTAATTAAATAAGTCGAAGCCAATTTTTTCATATAATAATGTTAACCAATCCACAATAATCCCATACACAGTAATAATAATTCGAACCACAATGTAAGTCTGAAGCAAAGATAAATAAATAAAGTCCCCAAATAAATCATGGGGTAAAAATCCAATACATCCATTCCAACTAATTAACATAATCTGAAATACATAAATCTGAATGAAAATGGGCAACACATGTAACCAATGGTAGAATAGAGAACCTAATATATAATGTCAATAATAAAATCAACCACTTGAAGATCTTGTAAGCCTATGGTTGCATCTACGAAATCCTTCGAAGATGAATCATCCTTGGTGTCCCTATGGCTCGACACCTAAAAGTTTTGAAAATAAATTTGATACGGGTTAGAGCCCAAAACCTTTTGAATTTTTTTTAGCAAGTGTATAAAATGCATAAATGAATATGTAAAGTCAATTTTCATATTTATAAACCGGTAACGCATTGTCGCGAGTCACCCCTCACCGCTCATATAAAGTGCGCACCTAACGTATGCATTTTAACCCACCTATTTATACTAGCCCGCTTAACTAGCCTTGTAACTAACATTAATATTATACTACATTCGCATGAGTGTAATATCTACCCATTATTCATTATTTAGCTTTCATAACTTCTTAATTAATATCTCGTTAAATTATTACAACTTAAAGCATAAATTTAGTCAAGTTATTTATTTCCACAGTCACATTTATTTGTGCACACCCATATATAATTATTCTTATCTTTATATATGTAATTATTTCACATTCTCGTTTATCAAGCTGTATTCGTATATAATTATTCACATCCTTATATACTTAAATATTTCACACAAAGGTAAACACACACACACACACACACACACACACACACACACACACACACACACACATATATATATATATATATATATATATATATATATCACTATATACGTAAATCGCTACCCCTCTAAGTCTTTACTCGCTGGATGAGAAATCACTAGAATGATATCAAGCTTCAGGGAGTGCACCATAACTTGTGCAATCGGGTCAGAATCTCACCACCTAACCCAAAAATAAAAATAAATATCGGAGGCGGTGATGGCCTTAAGTCCATGGTCATAACCATACCACTTTATTCCATGGGACTCTAACCCTAGATAACATGGGCATGCATAGAACCTATGACTCTGGAGAACGGTACTATCTCTACTGAGATTCGCCAGAGTGACCTCCCATAGGGCACAACCTCCACCGATAGCATATCCGCTAAGATGGGTATGCATCACATAAATATCATACACATAGATATTATTATTCACATATATATAATGTCCCTATCAGTATATATATAGTTAGTTAGTTAGTTAGTTAGTTAGTTAGTTAGTTAGTTAGTTAGTGAATAGTGATGGTGAATAGTAATAGTGAATAGTTATGGTGAATAGTGATGGTGAATATAATAGTGAATAGTTATGGTGAATAGTGATAGTGCATATTAATAATAATTATTGAAAGAACGAACGATTGTAACAGTATAATTTTGACTAAGTTAATCCACAGCGCTACATACTATAGTGGTCCACCACTAATCAAGCCAACAACAACCAACATAATGGCAACAAACGACAAAGGCGCACGACTTAACACAAGAAAGAAATAACTAAGATTTATACTTAGACTAGTTTATAGAAACCACCAAGGATCCCTTAATTTGATATAATCATATATTAATAATAACTTTTTATCTAAGTTCTCAGAGTGGTTAACCCGAAAAGTTTAGAGAAAAGAAATAAATAATTAATCTGCTAGAATTGTATTAATATGTACAATATAACTATTATAAGTGGTAAATTGTTTTACAAGCCATAGAATACTTACAATAATTTATAAATAAACTGAAAACTATTGTAGCTAGCTATTACAAACTAGGTCGCCAAAAAGTTGGAAGCTGAGAGAGGGAACTTTAGACAGAGATGGAGATATTATTGGGGATGATCATAAATGGTTAGCTTTTAAGGGCTTTTATTAGGGGTGGCAATTCATGTGCGTCGTGTCGTGTTCGGGTCGTGTCATGTCGGGTTCGTGTCAAGTATTAGTCAACCCTAACCCGACCCATTTAACTAATCGTGTCAGATGAGAAAACACTAACCCGACCTATTTATTATCGTGTCGTGTTCGGATTGACCCGCATAACCCATTAAGTAAAATATAAAATAATTTTTTTCTTCTCTCTTAACCAATCATACCAATCACTACCCTACAATAACTTAAATTTATTTCAACTTCTTTCAACACATAAATAATTTATCATCCGATTCTCCATGAATTTTATAGAATGCCTATCAAGATATATAAATTATCTAATATATTCTCCATAAAATACAAGTTAAGCGGGTCTATTCGTGTCATTTTCGAGTTATACGTGTTTGACACTAACCCAACGCATTTATTATTCGTGTTGGCGGGTCGTGTCATATTCGGGTTCGTGTCAAGAAATCGTCAACCCTAACCCGCTAACTTTGTGTCGAGTTCGTGTCGGGTTATCGTGTCGTGTCAAAAATTTCCACCCCTAGCTTTTATACATATGTTTGAATGTGCAAATTACTTTTGTTGTCCTTGGATATTTTATAAAGTAAGGTTAAAAGAGTAAATTCTTCATGAATTATTTAAAGCAATTTTTGTACAGTAAAGGCTCGTGCTTCTTTTTCTTTCCACGCATTGATTTCAAACTTCGAAATTTCCGTCCATCTGTCATTGTCGTTTAATATTTTGTCCGTCATTTTGATTCTTCTACTGGTGAATCGTCACTACTGATGTTTTTGCTACTTTTTTCTATTGCTCTAATTGCTGCTCATAAAAAGTCTTTTGCTTATTTATCCTTCCATCATGTTTTCAATATTATGTCTTGTAACTGAATCGTCAGAATCTGAGTCTTCTTTTTTATAATTATTAATTTTTCAAAGAGAAAATTTTTCTTTTTCTATTGCTTCTTCAACATCATCGGAGTTAATAGATTTGTTAAAAAATTTAAAATATGTTGCATTACATCTTTATGGGATAAATACTTTAATATTAAAAGTTTCTTTTATCATTTGTACATAACTTAAAGACATTTCATTTATTATTCTATGTATTTTATATGTTTTTAATAATTCTTTTATTGCTTCTTGGTTTGTTAGATACTCTCTATCATTGTTATATCCAAAAAAGTGATTTTTTATTTTGTTGTGTCCGTGTTCAAGAATAATTGCATGCCTGTTATGAAGAATTTGCCCTTCATTTATCCATTCTGGTAGAACACTCTCTATAATTAATAATATTCTCCAGGGTGGTATAGCCATATGTCTATATTGTTCTACTATTGCATCTAGTAACCCTTTTGGAAGATTGTCATTAATTCATTCAAAAGGGGGTTCTATTAGTAAACTAGCCATTTATCCATATTCTAAAAGTGAACTTATAGTAACATTTATTTTTATTCTTCTATTGTTTATAAAAAAAATTATTGGGCCTAGTTATAATAAAATTTTCAAAGGTTTTATAGTCTATCTTTAAAAAATGGTATTGTCATGTTTATTTTGACAAAAAATATATATTTTTTCATATTTATATATACATCCTTTAGGGGAGGAATTAAATCGAAAATAATTTTGTATAGCTATCCAGTCGCTAATATCTTTTTCTCTAGCATACATAAATATTTTTTTCTGAAATTTCTTTTGGTAATAAATATTCTACTTTATTTCATAATAGGGAGCGATAATAGGTGTCAAAAGAAGATAAGAAATTACTATTATTATATAATAATACATGTTTTATCTTCTTTTATATCTCTTACTTCTTATTATTTAATATTTTATAATGTTTGATTAAAGTGTTATGATCATTTATTAACTTGTTATTGATTGTAGTAGGGGAGAAACATTTGACTTTTTCTTCTAAAGAATATACATAGTTATCTATGTTATAAAAGTAATTACTTAAATAATTCATATTATGTATAAAAGATCATTTATTGAATTCTCTGTTGAACCAAAGGTTGTTTAGGATCTTCTTTTGCTCTTTTGTGACCTGTTTATTGCTTCTAAACTTTTGGTTCTCATTAAGAACAGTAAATAACTGGTTAATATGTTTTGTTGCTTTTGAGGAAGAAGCCATTTCTCCTTTGTAGGAGTTCTGTAATAAATTAATCAGTGTTAGTAATTAATCTTGATAAAATATTAGCTAATTTATTATCCTTACCTTTAATGTGCTCAAATTGTGGTGTAAATCCTTTTCATGTAATACTATCAATAAAGCTTTATTAAAATATTTGACTATATTATCATAGTCAGTTCTTATTAAAAATTCTTTACGTATAAATAAATAAATAAAATCTATTGTATTGATTACTCTTAGTAATTCCAAGTCCATGGAGGGTATCCTACTTTGTGTTTCGCTAAAATTTCCTGAGTAATATTTACAAATAGTTTCTTCAATTTTGCTACTTTATTTATTTTGTCTTTGTAAAAGTATTCCTGCCCATCCTAATGTTGATGCATCTATTTGTATTATCTTGTAAATATTTTCTAAAGGTAATTCTATTGGTTGTCATTGAGTTACAATATCTTTAATTTTCTTTACTAATTCTATATCTTCTCTATTAAAATACTTCTCACCATTCTTTCCTAATTCAATATATAATGGTCCAACTAATTTTGACAAATTAAGAATAAAATTTCTACAGTAATTCAATATTCCTAAAAAGGCTTGTAACTTTTTTGTTTCTTTCATTTTATCTAGGAAGTCTAAGATTTTCTTTACAATATGTTCTTATAATTGTACTTTATCTCCTTTTATATATAAACATAAAAATTATATTTCTTCTTTTTCTATTTTAATCTTTTTACTACTAATTATTAGTCCTTGATTTATGAATTCTTTAAATAATATTTATAAATGTTTTTTATGTTCTTGTTATTAGTACTAAATACTAAAATATCATCAATATATACAATACAAAATTCTGAATGTTATTAGAATATTTTATCCACTTTATTTTTAAATATTTGTGGTGCATTTTTTATCCAAAAGGCATGACTAACCATTTAAAATGGCCTTCTCGCCATGAAAAAACTGTCCATTCTATTGATTTTTATATTTGTCAAAAATCAGATTTGCAGTCAAATTTTGAAAAATATTTTTTATCTTGTAATTTATTTATTAACTCTTATTTATTAGGTATTTTATAGCTATCATCATATGTATTATCATTCAATCTTTTATAGTTTATTATCATCCTTGCTTTTTCTCTTTTTATTACTGAATGATTTCTTACCATAAAAGTCGGGCTTCTGTGTCGTCTATTGCTTCTTCATATTACTCCTATATTTAATGCTTCTCTAATTTGAATGTTAAATTCTTTTTTATCTACTAATTCACATGCTATATCCCTTATTTTTATTGTTAAATCAGGGTTAATTATTCTCAATTTTGCTTCTAATTTATTTTTATTCCAGTGTTTTTGCGGGTTTTTGCCTATAATTTATGTTTGTTTAGCTAATCTAATTAAGTCTTTTAGTTCTAATTTTGTATTTAAAAATATTACTTTATTTAATTTTTCAAAATTTATTTTTTTTGACTGACTTTCTTATATTTGTTGTAGATATTCACATGAATATTCGTCGTCTAATTCTTTTATTTCATCTTGCTGTTGTTCAAGAATTTCATTTGTTGTTTCTAAGAGTACATTATTATTATAAACTACTGATTTTTTCTGTTTTTCAATATTATTACTTTGGTTATTAGGTAATATGTGTGTTTCTTTTTTAAAAAGTTGTAAACCTGATGGCGTATACATGAATCCTCCTATTAATGACAGAATAAATTTTAATCCTAAAATAAAAGGGTGATGACTTTTTACATTTGTTACCCAAGTTTCTGGTAAAATAAATTGTTCTTTATTTATATATATTGGTATATTTTATATACATTGAGTTATTGGTATTTCTTCTATGTTAAATTGGTGAATATGTACCTGATAATTTAATTCTTTTGAATGTTCTTTTAGTTTAAGTCTATATGAATTAAACTTTTTGTGGCTAATGTATCTAACAAAGCTCTTGTGTCTAGAATTTTGTCTGAAAACTTTATTTGAATAGGAAAGGTAATTAATGAATAATTATGTGTACTGTTTATTTGTTCTTGATATTTATCTATATTAATTTCTTTATGGCTATTAGTACGCAAACTTTTACTACAGGTTTTATACGTATACATTTCATTGAATCTTTTTAAGCACTTTATACATTTAGGTTTGTATAGATTAAATATAATAATTGCATATTCACAGTCTTTTATATTATAAAAAAGTTTAAATCTTCTAACTTTCTTTCTATATTTTCTATATTTTCTTCTTCAGATTCTATCGATTCTATACTGCATATACTAATATTGTCTATTTCTTCATCATATATACTTTATAGTTATATTGTCTCTTCTAAATAATCTTCAATATCATCTAGTTTATTTATTTTTTCCCGTATTTTTAATATATTATTATTTTTATATCTATATGGACAATTAGGTCTAATATGATTAGGGTCTCTACATATAAAGCATTGACAGTTTTTTGCTACTTTAGTTTCTTCCTTTTTTATTTTTTTATTTTCTTTATTGCGTATATTTAATCTCTTTTTTCTATACCATGGTATTTTGCGATTATAATTATTGTACTTATATTGATGGTATATTTTATTTCTATTATATGTTTTGTTGGGTCGAATTCTATATTTTTTATGCCTTTTATATTCTTTTGTATTTTTATGTCACTTATTATCTATTATCCTTTTTATTGTCACATTTGTATTGTGGTAAAAAATCTAATTGTTGACAAGTATAGTAATATTGCCTTTTGATTTCTTTTCCTTCTTTTAATTTTTTGCATTATGATTTTAGGGTATCATATACAGTTTTTTTCTTACTCCTAATGAGCAATTACGTGCTTCTCCTACTTTACTTTTCCAATTTTGCCATATTTTTTCACCAATGGTTCCTGATAGGGCTGTAAACGGGTCGGATTCGGACCGGATCAGGCCAACCCAAATTCGAATCCGCTTATGTTAAACGGATTCGGATCCAATCCGATTATCCGACGGATTATCCGTTAGGGTTCCGAATCCGAATCCGTTAAGAATTCGTTAATCCGATCTAATCCGATTATAATATTATAAATAACTATTATAAATTTCAAAATATAGTATTTGATGATGCCAGAATCAGCACCACCAGATAAGGTATTTTCAAGCTCAATCTAAGAACAACAATGGCAGCATAGTTATGTAGCAAGGTAAGAGAATGAGATGAGGGGAAGAGGAGAGAGCACCAGAATATGAGTGGTTCAGCCTAAATTGGCTTACATCCACTGTGTGTGTGTGAATAACCTCACTACAATAAGGCACTAATGGACATGGATACAATCTCTCAAGCTTTCTCTCTCTACTGTGTGCCTAGACAGGGTTTTATCTAGGGTTGATTATTTGGGGATCCTTTTGCAAGGTAGATGATGACCTCTATATATAGTACCTAGGGGGTGTAATGTACCCTTCATGCATGCAATGAGCATGTGTGTGGTTACCTCACCAATATGGGAGTGCCTTCTGTCACTGTCACATGTAGAGAATGATGTTGCAATACTCTCCCCACGTGTGGGGAATAATCTTGTTATAACTGATTTGTTTCCACGTGTCCTTATCTAAATGTCAGCAGGTGCTCGGCTATCGCGTGTTGTGTATGACCTCGGCCTTGGAGAGGCCGAGGTTGGTGAGTCTTGATACCTGTTCAGTCCGAGTATTCCATGGAGGTCTCGGCCTAATCCTAGCCGAGATAATGGGCAAGGTCGGCCTGAGACGAGATTGAACTGGTGGCTTGACGAGATTGCTGCTGGCTTGCTGCGAGCTCGGCCTACGTCTGGCCGAGTTTGCCATCCCAAGGTATCCGAGAATGTTGTCGATCCTTGTGACGTCCCTTGGAGAGGCTCATGGTAGTGTCAGCCTGGGTCGACCTTGATATGTCCGAGGGGTGATATCGCGTGTCCAAGACATGCCCAGCCTCGGTCATAATACCGGTCGAGGTTGATGTCTCTAGGCCGAGGTTACACTTGGGGCATATCAATCACTCCCCAGCCCTTAGTCATATGTGAGAGCGAGTGACTAGGGGATTACTACACCTCCGAGTCCTGTCTGTTACAAGCCAATACTTGCTTGACACTTGTCCAATGCTGAAACATGCTTGCTTGGTAGGCGTGTGCTGTCAGCCACCCTTTGGGACTCCCAAGGCAATGATAGGCCTTGGGAATCGTGCCTACTTATTTAAGGGTTTTGAACCCTCATTTCTTCTTTCTTCTTCACTTCCCTCTTCTGCGAACGCTTTCTCCCTCTAAAAAGGCATTTCGAACCAGAATCTACTACAGAGGTCTTTGTTGGTGGTTTTTTCTGAATTTTCATCACTTCCCCTTGTCGTTTCATTTCCAGGTATCTTCTCCCCTTCATTTTCTTTGCTTTTTCCTTCTGGTTTGCCTTTTCCAGCGAGTTTCTGAATTTTTCGACGAGTTTCTGAGTTTTTCGGCGACTTGTGTTTGCTTTGAATTTCTTAGTTTGATCCTTAGATTCCTTTGCTTTATCAACCAGTCTTGTTTGTAATTTTTGGAGTTTAGGAAAATCCCCAAGTGTAGTGTCGTCCTCTGATGCTCAGACCCTTATATCAGCTTCTTGAGGAGTTCCCCTCTCTTAGAGAGAAGACTTTAGAAAAGATTAGGCAAATAGAAAGAGCACAGGATGAGGTTCGTAGATCACAAGAGTTTCCCATTAGACCCATATTTCCACCACCTCTGAAGGTGATATATCCTGACCCCCCGGAGAACTTCTATCAGATAGAGGTTCCTGCTGATCCCATACCTATGTCTGAGTCTAAATCTTCTACCTGAGACCCCATGTCTGTGGATTCCTTTCAAGAGGCCATGGACTTCACACCTAGGCCTGATCAGGCCGAGGTCTCCAGTCGAGCCTCGTCCCATAATCACTCAAGCACCTCAGGGTCTTCCTCAGAGGTTGAGATTCTTGAGCCGAGTGTGGCCATTCCACCACCACTTAACGCCATCCCTCTGTCGGCTGTCACCGGGGCAGAGTTCGCTCAGAGGTTCCTGAGTAACCCATCAATGTCTGCTCTGGCCGACGTTGAGTTGGATGATGATGAGGTTGAGAGCGATGTCGACGTCTCTGAGGCGGCAAAGATCGAGAGTACAATTACTGAGGTAGACCTTCTCTGCTTCAGATATTTGTATTCTATCAACCCCTCAATAAAACTTAGGAGACCTCTGAGGGAAGAGAGGGCTTATTATGGACGAGACGGAGAGATCTGCCTGTACGAGTAGATGTTCAAGTTGGGGTTCCGTCTGCCCATTCACCCCATTATCAAGTACATCCTTTCTTATATTAATTTGGCCCCCTCTCAACTCTCTCTTAATGCCTAGAGAGTCCTAATAGGGGCCATAGTGTTATGGAAGGTTGTCCACCACTCAGACCTTCCTGTTCAGGTCTTCGTAGGTTGCTACGTCCCTTCCTCGACCAAAAATCATCCGAGCTACTACCATTTTGTATATCGAAAGCCTGAGAAGAAAATGCTTCAGGTGACTCAGACTTCCAACCATAATTGGAAACCTCGGTACTTCTTTGCTTCAGGGCCATGGGAGTTTGGCCCATGTGTTCCTTCATCTAATCTGGAGCAGAGGATGCCCCTGAGGTGGGGTAAGGTCACCATGTCTGCTAGGGCTGATCCTGGCCTAAGTCTATAAAACCTCCAGAAGGTGAAAGCCCTTCAAGATCAGGGGGTACATGGTCTATTTGTCAGGTTCGAACACTTGATGACTCCCCACTACCTCTCTGGGACAGGTCTAGGTGGAAGTCCCCTTGCCGAGCTTGGTAAGCATTTTTGTTTTTTAAGTTTAACCTCTGAGTTTACTCATATCTGCTTATCTAACTCAAATCTACTAACTTTTTGCAGAGCGACCAAAGGATATTCCAGACGAGCTTTGGGAGATGGCTGCACCAAGCTTGACGAGACTCGCTAAGAAAGCAGGCCTTAACGCTCTTGTGACACCCCGCCTAATTAAAATACCGGGCGATCACTCCTTTATTAAATTAATTCAAGGTGAACAGTTGGTTCATTCGCAGCATCACTGTCGAAAAATAAAACTTTTCCAATTTAAACACCCTAATTAATTAAGCTAAGTGTCAAAACCATTTAAACCCTTATTCTCATTTTATTAAATCCGGTTATAAAACCTTAAACCATTAACGTCTAAAGAGTCATACAATAAGTAGAAGAATAAAATGAACATTCAAGAGTTTACCCAACAACAGTAAATTCCAACATTAAAATACTAAGGAAAAACATCCTGACATTAATAATCCCGAAATAAAGATACTGAAATTAAAAGAATTACAATCTCTGACAATACCAACTAATTAATAGAAAGAGGGCGACACATGCCCCTGCTGGATAAAATTAAACTAGGAGTAGAATCAAATGGATGAAGTCGTCTAAACAACAGGCCTGCAACTCCCACCTAAGCTGCAGCTCGTTCCTGCCAAAGGACCCTATGCAAGACGCCCCTGTGGCTGGGCACCTGTAATATATACATATATATATACAAGAGAGAAAGAGAAAAGGAAACGGGTCAGATCCCGATAGTGTATATGATTTAAAAATTCGTTTAGCAAGTATTTAAATTGATTACAGGCCAATGCAACAACATATTAGTGCGACACTCTCTTGAGAAATTCTCACCTCTCTTCTAATGTGCACACCTATCGTACTAACCTTCCCAATGGTCTATCTCGTCATATACCACACTATCTTTCCCCAATGATTTAACTTATCTTAGGTTATTCGCAGGATTTACAACTGAACAACACAAGTATTCAAAACGTAAGATTTCAATTTGTAACCAAAGTTCTCCTTTTTACTTTATTAATCAATAAAGTTTTCCAGTGTCATATTATACTTTCTCAAAACAAGTATTTATAATTTGAGTCATCAACCATGTCCTACATATCAAATCACAGTAGGCAGTTCCAGATTTCAGAATTTCATATATATATTAACTACTCGTATAATATATATATCATAACAGTGTGACACCCCGACTAATTAAATACCGGGTAGCTACTCCTTTATTAAATTAATACAAAATGTCAAGTTGGTCCAGTTAATAGCATCACTGTCGAAAACATTTTTGATTACTAACCACCTAGTATTTAAAAAGTGAGTTGCCAAATTTTAAGTTAACTCTGATTAACATGCAATAAGAGGATAATGAAAGAATAACAAACATAATTCATTCACCATAACGAAGTAATGAAATAACCAACAAATATTAATAAATCCGGAGGAAAACTCCTCACAACAATCCCACAACTGAAATCAATAAAACAAAGTATCCTGAATTAATTACATGCCAAAAGCCTGAAAATCTGAAATAGGAAATAACACTAATGGAAATGGGCGACATGCCCTGCAACTGATGAATACTGAATATGGAGTCAAGATGAAAGAAGCGTCTACTAGCAAGGCCCTATAACTTCCACAAACAGCTACAGCTCGTCACCTGAATGAAAATCCTATGCATGGTGTCCTTGTGGCTGGGCACCTAAAATGGTTTTTACAAAAAGTAGATTTGAAAGCAAACGGGTCAGAGCCCGAAAGTGGAGGGTATTTAAAAAAGCAAGTGCTTTAATGACATTAAAACAATGAATGCAAAATACATGTTAGGACGTGCACTCACATGAAATGCTCACCTCTCGACTAATTGTGCACTCCTAACGTACCGTACCCATCTAAGTGACATACATATCTAACGAACCCGTAATAAGTTCTACCCCTTAATACTCGATTCTCATTAAGCATTCTAACGTTATCAACTAAAAAGAGGGCTTTCTTAAACTCGGATTTTCAATTATTAGTAATACAATTTATTACAGGTTATCCCTTTATAGTTACTCAAAGCGTTTTCGTATTTATACTCACAATACCAACATGAAAGTTCTCATTAATATAAGTGCATATCAGTCACGCCATAAATATACAATACAAGCACCCGAGACTAAGCTGCGGTGCACACATACTCTGCTATCCATCCCGGTACATCACGTACATAAGGATCACACATTCCGAATCTCTCAAGAATCGTTCTCAGATAATAGCAAATCACAAACAATGGAGGTGAACACAGTCACATCATATGGGTCACGCACATACCTACGCTCCCACGATCAGCAGACTTATTAACATCCCAATAAGTCCTTCTCTGACCTATGTTCTCGAGGTACCAATCTAAATCCGGGCAACACAAGGATTAGAGGGCCCTAAGCGAACGTAAACCTCCCGTGATAGCAAGTATGGTAGGTATGTCATACACAAAAGATCATATACATATACTAAGTATACACACATCTTAGTAATCACCGTAGTTTATTTGTGGTACACTTCTCATTCTCGTACCGACTTATAATGTTGCACAATTCATAAGTTCCCAGTTAATTCAATTATTTAAGCCGTCAATAATTCTCGCATCGTAATAGTCACTCACGTCCTATTCCAAAATTTCCATTCAATTCGAATCGCACTCCTATGTTTTACTCCTCAATATATCCCAAATGTCCCAACTATATCAATTTATCATCAAGGGAATGGTATCTCTACCATTAAACAAGGTTACGGGACACGCGAAATCAAAACAGGCCAAAAAGCCTAAACTATCAGCTCGTTAGAAGTCTCGTTCGAACGAGGATGTTCGAACGAGAGTTCGTTCGAACGAACTGGGCATCTAACGAGATCTCGTTCGAACGAAAGGCATCGAACAAACATCCCTCTCGTTAGAAGGCAAACTGTTAACTCGTTAGAAGCTCGTTCGAATGAGCTCGTTCGAACGACCTGGGCGGGTCTTCTAACGAGAGGCCAGTTTCGAGCCCAGATTTTCCTATTCTCGTTTTTCCAACTTTTCTTCACCTCTAATCACATTCAAACATCAATACAACAATTGTTCAAGGTTTTTACTCATTCCTAAACATACTTAGGTCACATAATAACATGTTTATGGGGTTAATTCATCCTAATCATCACCCAATTACCCAGTCTTTACATTTTTCCCCCAATCTCAAGAACAAGAACCCTAGAAATTTTTTTAAGATCATCAATGGTCATAATTAAATCCGTTTTTGTTTCATACAAGATATATTATCATCAGAATAATCACCTAAAAACAATTCTACATGCGATTCCACATCAAAATGTAAGTTTCTAATTCCAATTTAATGGGTTTTCATCAATCTCCCAAAAACAATGAAATTTTCAAAAATGTCTAAGCATGGAAGAAACATTCAATGCAATTAACGTAATTAAACCACTTGCCTCTGATATATCTCTGAATTTGATGTTGAATATTGAATTGTTCTCTCTCCCTCTACAGAATTTCTCCTCTCTCTCTCTCTACAACTTCTTCTCTAAAGATGACAATGGTGGCTAGAGGTTGTCTTAGGAAACCCTAAACCTATTTCCAATAACTCCCGTAGCCCATTAAGTCAATTAGTGTAGTTAGTGGGTTTAGTGGGTAAAGGTTAAGTCAGATTTTAATTCCTAATTTTCGTGGGTTTTAATTCCCAAAAATTCAAAATTACCAAACTACCCTTATACGTTGCCGGCATGACCTAAAAATGCCCCGGGTGCCAAACTAAACCCCCGGCTAGTGTTTTTTGACTATTTCGACCCTTCCGGACGAGTTGGCGCACTCAAAACGACCATACGATTAATAGAATTAAAATTCACTTTTTAATTAAATAATAATTTTCCTGACGCGACTGTCACACGCGTCTCAACAAAATTCCAAATTGCCGTATTACAAACTCACGACAAATTTAATGATTCAATATTCATATATATATATAGACATATATACTCATTAAAATCAAATACCAACTCGCATCTCGCTAGTATTTTTATCCGGATTAATTTCCAATTAATACACATTTAATTCAATTAATCCCATAAATAAATATCATGAAAATACGGGGTATTGCAAACAGCACCCCACATAAAAAACTATGGTGCGGGCATACTCTGCTATCCAATCCCCATATCAATCGCACTAAAGGGAATACAAGTTCGGAATCACTCTCGAACTGTATAAATACATACACAAACAATATTGAGGCGAAGCATAGATTCCAAGTCCAAGAGGTCAGTACATACCCTCACGTCTCTTAGGACCGTCCGACTATCGACCCGATAGCCCGTACCTAGGATTTCTATCTTCTAGGGTACGAGTCAATATCCCCCATAAGGCAACACAGGATAAGATCGTCCCAGCGCGGTAACCTCCGGGATAGCAAGTAGCGCGGGCATGATTTTCACAAGTATATAATATATGCATTCACAATCATATAAATATACCACTTTTATTATATCAATTTAGGTTTATCCCATAACCAATATTCACAACATTTATCCTTATTTTCCCATTATTATTTATCACGTATAATGGTTCGTTTCTCACTTTAATTCGAAGGGTTTACAAATTACTACGTAGCCCTCATGGACTCTATCCTTCCAAAGGTACAATTCAGTAGGTATTCATTTATGTTCCAACGTAACCCTCTTACGTGTCTCTCCCCTTTAATATATACATACATTGTCCCTTATGTAAAATATTCCAAAAATATAGATTTCGCCTTACATTAAAGGTCTCTTATTCTTTAATGAATCCTACTGGTCATCATTAACTCCCAAATCATTTTAGCAAGGATGTCTAAGGAGTTTTCTTCATTTCGAATCAATTCAACAATTCTAAAAGGGGAACTTAAGTCTGCCAGGAGGGGTCGATCGATCGAGGTCTGGGGCTCGATCAATCGAAGCTTTGGACTCGATCGATCGATCAAGCAGGTATGCGAAATCTGCAGTTTTGCATATACGGGTTTCATCTTCTAACCACAATAAATTCCATATTTCTCATACCCAAACGACCCAGAATTCATACTACTAATATCATATCATCATTTTAAGAATTCCCTACGTAAAGCATGTGGATTTCTATCACTAATAATGGATTAACAAGCCGAAATTCATTTAAATCTCAAGAACCCTAGAAAATCTCTTAATCATGGTTCTAATCTGTTTTCCCAGAATCTCCTTCTTGTATAACATCAAAATTTTGTGGTTTAATCCTCTACATCACAAAAGGTTTCCTGAATATCATTTAAGTCATCACTACATGCAATTTCCTATCTCAAATTCGGTTTTTCTTCCATACAATTCATCCTAATCATTCCTACACTAATATGAGTGATGCACCAACGAAAATAAGCAAGATAAACCCTTGCCTGGGATTTTCAGAAGTCTGGTTTGGTGCCGAAATTGGTGTGGTTGCGTTTTTCGTCTCGCGATCTACGCGTTGGTGGTGGTGGCGGTGCAAACGGATGGATTTCGGGCCTTGGATTGCTTTGGAAGCTCTCTCCTTCCCTCTCCTATGGCCGTCACTTGTCTTTGGTTGTTCTAACCCTAGAAGGCAACCTTAGACATCTTATATAACCCTTAAAATTTCGTGGGTTTAATTACCCAAAAATGCAAAATGACTAAAATACCCTCCCGGGGTACTAATTAAGCCTAAAATAACCCCGAGACTCAAACTAAACCCCCGGGTACACTTTTTTGACTATCTCGACCCTTTCGAACGCGTTGCCGCACTCGAAACGACCATACGAACAACTTATGAAATATTCATTTTTATAAATCAACATTTAGTCCCGACACGACACAGGCGCGTCCCGACTTAAATTTCCATAATTGTCATTTTATTCACACGTGACAATATTATAAAAATAAATCTCATATATTACTATACTCATCCAGTAATATTCAACAAATAACAAATTTCCAATAATTACTAACTCTCGTCACGCTAGTAAATATTTAAAACAACATTCCGGATTAAAATTAAATTAATTATCTCAATTAAATTTAATTAATCCCTAAATTTAAAAGCCATGAATATACGGGGTATTACATACTTCCCCCCTAATAACGGAATTTCGTCTCGAAATTCGGAAAATAAGGCCTATCAGGTAGAAAAATTCTGGATATCCTTTTCCGTACATAAACTAACTACACATTACGGCGCTCAATCACTATAGCCCTTTCTTCACAACAACATTGTTTTACATTCTCATTGGAGACACTTCACATTGTGCTCCCAACCGAGAACATTCGCATAAGTCACGCCTATACGTTATAAATTTCATTATCTCACTATCATTAGGAGGCAGCACCTCACTACATGACAAATACTCGGATTTATTCATATACGAAACTCCCATTCTGAGAAAATTATACGAACATTTGATCACTCTTGCTAGCCTAAAACAGTCGTGGAATTCTATCACAGTTATCGGATGTTCTCTCGACCGATCCAAAAACTCTGATTATCTACTCTCCTCTGAACATACGGGAGGAGAATAGTCGAGGTTCTTCCATAACAAAACCTTAATAAGCACCTTGCACGCGACAAACGGGTACGAGTGCTTCTACCGAGCATTCTTGAAATCATCGTACCAAGATTCAGAAATCTCCTTCATGTGGCTCCACTAATCTTTAATCACCGTGCGCCCATTCCCTGGCTACGGGTGATACATCCTAATTGAAACGAAACCTTATCTCCTCTAGTTTCTGAAATCCCATATCAAAGGTGGGATTCACCAATCTCATCCTGATTTAGAAATTTATACTGCGCCGGATCATGCACTGGCGCAATCCTTCCTTTCAAAGGAAGTCTGGGGAATACTAGTTAATATTGTAAACCAGCCTAAAGGAATATCAATCACTTCCTTCTCGACGGCTTAATTTACATGTTCGGGATGAACCTTTGATCTTGTTTTGAGGATGGCAACCCATCCAAGAACTGTACCGACTTTACCGACCTCTTCCAAATTCAGGAATTATAGCTAATAGAAAATTCTTTGGTTGATTCTCCTCTTTCAACCCAACTTTACCCATGGGCGGTGCATGTAGAGACTATCACTACGTCCCGCTAAACATCGATTCTTCCTTGAAATGTCTCACATTAAGTGACACGTAATACTCCCCTTCCTTCCTTGTAGTATGCCAAAAGTTCCACCCGTGCTCTTATCTCCACGAAGTGCACTTTTGGATCTCATATACCATACCAACATCATCACCCTTTGTGTGTGCAAGTCTCTCTCATACTTGCCTACTAACAACTCCACTCCGAGTGTTCTTCATAATCATTTAATTCTTCTCCATTCAAGGAATACTCTTCTTAAATGACTTCCCACAGTCTTCCAATTCAAATATGGGTGTGCAATTCTAATTACACACCTATGTATGGATTATCGCCCCTCATGTGACGTTTAATCCACTCTATCACTTCCACTTCGTTTAATTAGTCCCACAAACATATTTTCCACACGTCCATTGCTACGCCTCTTCATCTCGGACGAGTTTTAACATCAGTTAACCAGGATGTCTACACACCCTATAAGCCGGGCATACTAGCGTAAGCATCACATATGCTCCATACTAATAAACAAATTCTTTGTTTTCCCTGGTGCTTGCAGCGTGATTACAACACTTTAATCACCCTAAAAATCAAAATTTTAAATCTTCCTTATCATCGTTCCGCCCCCTTAACTCGTGGTGACAAAGAAAAACTTTCAATGCTTTCTTACCACACAACCGGCTCCAGTGGCTTTAAATCAAAATTCAACTTCCAACTTACATACATAATTACTTGATCCCATTTCGACCAGGGTACCGAACTCATGGAATAGTGACCAAACGTCTCCCTATTTCCAACCTTACGCTAAGTTTCATGCGTGGGATGTCTCGCAAAGCGAAATCCAAACAAGGAACCCCCCCGATACACTACTACCTAGCATTGTCGGTTATCGAAATCCGTTAGGTCCTTCGTCCATAGTATATACCCCTTTATTCCGTCCCTTGACAGAAAAGTTACAATTTCTCCCGTAATTATGCTTAACAAAGAACGTTTCACTAATTTCACTATTGTTCAGTATAGGTTGGTGGTAATAGCATTCCATAAACCTCTAATACATACAATCGGAATTCTCAAAATTCCTTTCCCTAATAATAGGGGTATAAATATTAACTCCCACATCTCTAAAGGATAAATATAGCAATGCACTCTTCCTATCAATAAGTCCGGAGTGCTAAACATAATAGTGAATCAAATATTTTCGCCCAACGGTAAATCCCAATACATACTGAATCATATTGGCAAAGTTTATACATACATTCGCATCGAATATCTCGAGCCCACTATCTCCTCCGAAGTCTCTAGGATAGATACTATAAGTGCGAGTCCAACCTTCTTACAAGTAAAGCCTCGCCAAAACAAAACGTGTTGCACTAATACAACCACTCCGATAGCCTTGAAATAAATGCCCACTATCGTATTAACTATTTCTATAACGTTTTAACAAAGATAATATCACACTCGTGTATCGCATCACTACAACGAGTAGCCTCAATAAAGTGCAAAACACTGTTAATATACACATTCATCCTCCGCGGATAGCCCTAAAGAAAAATCCTGCTACACTAGGGAAAAATATTCACATTTTAATAACGTTTATAATGATATGCATTAAGCTCATCTCACATGATAATCTAGCAAGGAACAAAATATAATGACTCGCTCGTGTCACATAAACACGCCTCATCCTCTGAGGATACAACTTATTCTTCTACTTTGTCAATCGTCTTGACTGCGCAAATGGTTTTCGGACGTAACACGTCTACTCATACCAAATAAAATTACTTTAATCGTGTCCTTTTACTAGGCACCGTATTCTTGTCCTTTTTCTCACTTTAGAACATATTATCGCAAGCGATCTCACTCCGCACAAAATACCTCAACACATAATCCCCTTACCACCTGTCCTACTAACCAGGTTAGGATTGTCCTTCTCTCGGACTTTAATAAACTCGATTTCTGTTAACCATCCCGGTTGATCCCTTACATTTTTAGGCCATAAAGATCCTGTTACTATCTATAATAGTACTTACTGAATTTACCATCACTTGCTAAGAATTCCATTATTCGAATCATTTAAATGGGTCCCCTGATGTATATCCACATCCCTTTATGGTGCTATATCACCACCCTCGTATTCAGTCTTATTCTCGACTAACTTCTTCGATTCCTTTAAGCTTCCCACACAAGGAGCATTATCATCTTTATTGACAAAATGCAACATTGCCAACCTCTGAATCAGCCGTCCATCAGAGTTTCCTCCTTGAGTATTATCAATTATTATTACTAGTTGGTCTCCCACTTGGAGTCGTTTCCTCCACTCTCATCTACATCTTTCGATACAAAATTTGCTAACGATTAGGATTCATATCCACAATTGGACTTCTGTCATGCCCTCCTGCGATGAGTTCAGAACCACGTTTGCTTCTCACCCTGAACAGTTGAGGAAGGAACATACGGTCAACACTGTACGTAAGGTTCTCCTATAGGCATAGCATTCCACTTATAAAATTGGTGGTTGACTCCAACCATTATAATTTCATCCCGAAAGCCAAGAAAATTTTCTCTAAATTTTCACTTTCAGTTTGCCACACTCCGTCCTATATCTAAACCTTTGGATACTTTACCTCCTTTGGTAAACACAAACAATTTACGCAAAATTTCCACTGACAGTCTCTACACATTTTTGTAATATGTTGGGTAAGTTTACCCTCGCACCTCATTTGACTATAACAGCATTTGGAAATCATTGATGCGCCTTAGTCGCCTTTCTAGTCTTGGCTTCTCGTGCCATAATGGAGGTGACCTCGACTACGGTCATCATCCTCGGATATATTTTATAATCTCAACTGAGCCCTGCCTCCTGATGTAAGCTTAACGGTCCTCTTCTGACATCCGTCATCGCTCGGCACACGCACATATCCGAACGAAATTAGAATTCACTAATGTATACACATTATAACAGGAGAACGAAGTCTCGTCAAAGGAATCGACAAACCTAAACATAGGGCTCTATATCAAACAAAGCAACGCTGAAAGCATAATAAGCCGTACAGATCCTAAGGACACTAGAACCTGATGCTCTGATACCACCTGTGACACCCCGCCTAATTAAATACCGGGCGATCCCTCCTTTATTTAATTAATTCAAGGTGAACAGTTGGTTCATTCTCAGCATCACTGTCGAAAAATAAAACTTTTCCAATTTAAACACCCTAATTAATTAAGCTAAGTGTCAAAACCATTTAAACCCTTATTCTCATTTTATTAAATCCGGTTATAAAACCTTAAACCATTAACGTCTAAAGAGTCATACAATAAGTAGAAGAATAAAATGAACATTCAAGAGTTTACCCAACAATAGTAAATCCCAACATTAAAATACTAAGGAAAAACATCCTGACATTAATAATCCCGAAATAAAGATACTGAAATTAAAAGAATTACAATCTCTGACAATACCAACTAATTAATAGAAAGAGGGCGACACATGCCCCTGCTGGATAAAATTAAACTAGGAGTAGAATCAAATGGATGAAGTCGTCTAAACAACAGGCCTGCAACTCCCACCTAAGCTGCAGCCCGTTCCTGCCAAAGGACCCTATGCAAGACGCCCTTGTGGCTGGGCACCTGTAATATATACATATATATATACAAGAGAGAAAGAGAAAAGGAAACAGGTCAGAGCCCGATAGTGTATATGATTTAAAAATTCATTTAGCAAGTATTTAAATTGATTACAGGCCAATGCAACAACATATTAGTGCGACACTCTCTTGAGAAATTCTCACCTCTCTTCTAATGTGCACACCTATCGCACTAACCTTCCCAACGGTCTATCTCATCATATACCACACTATCTTTCGCCAATGATTTAACTTATCTTAGGTTATTCGCAGGATTTACAACTGAACAACACAAGTATTTAAAACGTAAGATTTCAATTTGTAACCAAAGTTCTCCTTTTTACTTTATTAATCAATAAAGTTTTCAAGTGTCATATTATACTTTCTCAAAACAAGTATTTATAATTTGAGTCATCAACCATGTCCTACATATCAAATCACAGTAGGCAGTTCCAGATTTCAGAATTTCATATATATATTAGCTACTCGTATAATATATATATATCATAACAGCACCCCACATAAAAAACTATGGTGCGGGCATACTCTGCTATCCAATCCCCATATCAATCGCACAAAAGGGAATACAAGTTCGGAATCACTCTCGAACTGTATAAATACATACACAAACAATATTGAGGCGAAGCATAGATTCCAAGTCTAAGAGGTCAGTACATACCCTCACGTATCTTAGGACCGTCCGACTATCAATCCGATAGCCCGTACCTAGGATTTCTATCTTCTAGGGTACGAGTCAATATCCCCCGTAAGGCAACACAGGATAAGATCGTCCCAGCGCGGTAACTTCCGGGATAGCAAGTAGCGCGGGCATGATTTTCACAAGTATATAATATATGCATTCACAATCATATAAATATACCACTTTTATTATATCAATTTAGGTTTATCCCATAACCCATATTCACAACATTTATCCTTGTTTTCCCATTATTAGTTATCACGTATAATGGTTCGTTTCTCACTTTAATTCGAAGGGTTTCTCCAACTTACTACGTAGCCCTCATGGACTCTATCCTTCCAAAGGTACAATTCAGTAGGTATTCATTTATGTTCCAACGTAACCCTCTTACGTGTCTCTCCCCTTTAATATATACATACATTGTACCTTATGTAAAATATTCCAAAAATATAGATTTCGCCTTACATTAAAGGTCTCTTATTCATTAATGAATCCTACTAGTCATCATTAACTCCCAAATCATTTTAGCAAGGATGTCTAAGGAGTTTTCTTCATTTCGAATCAATTCAACAATTCTAAAAAGGGAACTTAAGTCTGCCAGGAGGGGTCGATCGATCGAGGTCTGGGGCTCGATCGATCGAACCTTCGATCGATCGAAACTTTGGACTCGATCGATCGATCAAGCAGGTATGCGAAATCTGCAGTTTTGCAGTTACGGGTTTCATCTTCTAACCTCAACAAATTCCATATTTCTCATACCCAAACGACCCAGAATTCATAATACTAATATCATATCATCATTTTAAGAATTCCCTACGTAAAGCATGTGGATTTCTATCACTAATCATGGATTAACAAACCGAAATTCATTTAAAACTCAAGAACCCTAGAAAATCTCTTAATCATGGTTCTAATCTGTTTTCCCAGAATCTCCTTCTTGTATAACATCAAAATTTTGTGGTTTAATCCTCTACATCATAAAAGGTTTCCTGAATATCATTTAAGTCATCACTACATGCAATTTCCTATCTCAAATTCGGTTTTTCTTCCATACAATTCATCCTAATCATCCTACATTAATATGAGTGATGCACCAATGAAAATAAGCAAGATAAACACTTGCCTGGGATTTTCAAAAGTCTGGTTTGGTGCCGAAATTGGTGTGGTTGCGTTCCCCGTCTCGCGATCTACGTGTTGGTGGTGGAGGCGGTGCAAACGGATGGATTTCGGGCCTTGGATTGCTTTGGAAGCTCTCTCCTTCCCTCTCCTATGGCCGTCACTTGTCTTTGGTTGTTCTAACCCTAGAAGACAACCTTAGACATATATAACCCTTGAAATCTCATGGGTTTAATTACCCAAAAATGCAAAATGACTAAAATGCCCTCCCGGGGTATTAATTAAGCCTAAAATAACCCCGAGACTCAAACTAAACCCCTGGGTACACTTTTCTGACTATCTCGACCCTTCTGAATGCGTTGGCGCACTCAAAACGACCATACGAACAACTTATGAAATATTCACTTTTATAAATCAACATTTAGTTCCGACACGACACTGGCGCGTCCCGACTTAAATTTTCATAATTGCCATTTTATTCACACGTGACAATATTATAAAAATAAATCTCATATATTACTATACTCATCCAGTAATATTCAACAAATAACAAATTTCCAATAATTACTAACTCTCGTCACGCTAGTAAATATTTAAAACAACATTCCGGATTAAAATTAAATTAATTATCTCAATTAAATTTAATTAATCCCTAAATTTAAAAGCCATGAAAATACGGGGTATTACAGCTCCTCCACCAGCTCCCTCTACCTTTAAGCCCCCAGCCGCAAAGAAGAGGGCTCCAGGGGGTCATGCCCTTGAGGATCAGAGGCCTAAGAAGAAGACTACCGACGCTGCCATCCCCATCTCTTCAGCTGACGCCCTGTCGGCTCGTCTGGATCAGTTGAAGTTAATCGACAGTGTAGTCAACCACAGCCTTCAGGCCCTGGATGTTGTCGGCTCTGTAATGACCGAGGCTGACAAACGCTTCTTCAGGTCTCTGGACACCCCATTGCTGGTTGAGTTCGGCCTTCACAGAGCCGTTCAGGTATGATTTGATCCTTCTTCAGAAATTCTTCTAAGTGTAACATCTGGTTTTTCTTTTTTTTAGCTTATTTATGATCACTAAATGTGCAGGGCTTAACAGCCATGCACCATTTGTCCAACTGGACCCTGAGGAAGCTGCCCCTCATCCAAAAGGGGTAAGAGGCCGAGAAAGTCCAGAGTACTCTGAATGAAGAGATCGAGTGCCTCAAGTCTGAGCTGAAGGACTCTGAGAAGAAGGTGAAGGGATTGGAGAAGGACATCTCCCAGCTCGGTAAGGATCATGCTGTCGCATTGAAGGCTAAGGACGACATTCTGCAGCAGAAAGTCAACTCAGTTGTCAGGGCCGCCCTTGATGATGCCTCTGAGAAGATAATTACTGACTACAAGGCCTCAGATGAGTTCATGGGCTTCGACTTTGAATACCTTAAAAGAGGTATCAAAGCCACTATTAAATGGGCAGACATCAGGGAGAGAGAGGCCGATACTTTGAAGGCCTCTGATTTCGTTGGTCTCGGCTTTGCTGATCCTCAATTTGCCCAAGCTCTTCAAGAGGTTGAGGAAAAGGCTGCCGCTCCTGCCGAGACTGCCACGTTGGAGTGCACCGAGGTTGGAGGGGCAGACCATTGTGATGATACGGCCGAGGTGACCAATCAAGCCGAGGATGTCAAAGTTCCCCCTTCAGACCCTTAGATGATTTTTTTTATCATTGTTTGTAACCCTTAGAATTTTTGTAATCGTTGAACATATTATTTTTGAATATATATATCAACCTCTGATGAGGACCATCTTCACTTTCTTTTCATTGAATGTCATGTGATGCTTTTCATTCTTAGTTCCATTGTTATGGTGTCTGCTAAAAATTAATTTGTAATCTGAGCTTTAACCTCTGAAGTCCTCTTTCTAAGCTTGTCTTTTTGTAATGGTCTTGTTTAAACTCAACCAATGGTCCTAAGCTCAGACCTCGTCACCACTGGATGGTGTTATGAGGGTCTGAGGTCATCACCTAAGATGTTATCCCCATAATAAATCCTCACCAAATTAATGATGTTATGTGTCTAAGGTCATCTAATTTATAGTGTCTGACCTCAGACCTCGTCACCACTGAATGGTGTTATGAAGGGCTGAGGCCATCACCTAAGATGTTATCCCCATAATAAATCTTCACTAAATTAATGATGTTATGTGTCTGAGGTCATCTAATTTATAGTGTCTGACCTCAGACCTCGTCACCACTGAATGGTGTTATGAAGGGCTGAGGTCATCACCTAAGATGTTATCCTCATGATAAATCTTCACCAAATTAATGATGTTATGTGTCTGAGGTCATCTAATTTATAGTGTCTGAGCTCAGACCTTGTCATCACTGAGTGATGTTATAAGGGTCTGAGGTCGTCACCTAAGATGATATCCCCATAATAAATCTTCACCAAATTAATGATGTTATGTGTCTGAGGTCATCTAATTTATAGTGTCTGACCTCAGACCTCATCACCACTGAATGGTGTTATGAAGGGCTGAGGTCATCACCTAAGATGTTATCCTCATTAATGAATCTCACCAAACTAATGATGTTATGGGTCTAAGGTCACCTTATTATGGTGTCTGACCTCAGACCTTGTCACCACTGAGTGATGTTATAAGGGTCTGAGGTCATCACCCAAGATGATATCCCTATAATAAATCTTCACCAAATTAATGATGTTATGTGTCTGAGGTTATCTAATTTATAGTGTCTGACCTCAGACCTCGTCACCACTGAATGGTGTTATGAAGGGCTGAGGTCATCACCTAAGATGTTATCCTCATTAATGAATCTCACTAAATTAATGATGTTAAGGGTCTGAGGTCATCTCATTTATAGTGTCTGACCTCAGACCTCGTCACCACTGAATGGTGTTATGAAGGGCTGAGGTCATCACCTAAGATGTTGGCCCCATAAATTAATCTCTAATCTAAGTATGAAGCAAGAACTGTCATGGGAACTGATCTTTATTAATAACCTCTTCATAATGAGATGGTACATTTACATAAAACTCTATGCAACAACATATGTAGTATCTCTTTAGGTGATCAGCATTCCATGGGTTGGTGAAAGGTTCTCCTTCTAGGTATTCTAGCCTGTAAGTGCCAGGCACAACCTCTTTTGTCACTTTGTAGGGGCCATGCCAGTTTGGGTGAAGCTTGTTTGCTTTCTGTAGGGTCTTCTTTAGCACTAGGTCTCCCACTGCAATGGGTCTTGACTTCACCCTCTGGTTGTAGAATTTCGCTGCCCTCTGTTGGTAGGCTGCTTGTCTGACCTCTGCGTCTTCTCTTCTTTCTTCGATAAGATCTAGGTCTAG
Source organism: Sambucus nigra (assembly GCA_949130495.1). NCBI lineage: Eukaryota > Viridiplantae > Streptophyta > Magnoliopsida > Dipsacales > Adoxaceae > Sambucus > Sambucus nigra. The sequence goes on along the minus strand of OX422219.1, from coordinate 343,400,942 downwards.
CCTCCTCTCTTACCCATTATTGTCAGGGCCATAAGTCTGAATCCTATGAGTTGGGAGCCCTACCTCCGTTGGTATGACGGCCTCTGAGCCAAATGCCAGCATGAACGGGGTTTCTCCTGTTGGTGTCCTTGTCGTGGTTTTGTAGGCCCATAACACGGCGTAGACCTCTTCAGCCCATCTTCCCTTTGCATACTCTAACCTATTCTTGATCCCATCCAGGATAGTTCTGTTTGTGACCTCGGTCTGGCCATTTGCCTGAGGTCAGCCAGGAGATGAGAAGAATTTCTTTATTCCTACTCTTAGGTAATATTTTTCTAAAGAGGAGTTCTTGAACTGGGTCCCATTGTCCGAGATGAGAGTGTTTGGGAGACCATATCTGCATATGATATTCCTCCAAATGAATTGGAAGGTTTTCTGCTCTGTGATTGTTATCATCGGCTCTGCCTTCACCCACTTTGAGAAGTTGTCAATGGAAACTATCAAGAATCTATTGCTGTTGACAGCTCTTGGCAAGGGTCCCACTAAGTTAATTCCCCATACCACAAATGGCCATGGAGAAGAGATTGATGTCATAGGCTGATGGGGTTGATGAGGGATAGTGGAGAACCTTTGACATTTGTCGTACCTCTTCACGTAGTCTGCAGCGTCCTTGGACAAGGTAGGCCAACAGTACCCCTGAGTGATGATCCTCTTGGCCAAGGGCCTTCCCCCTATGTGGCTAGAGCAAGAACCCTCATGGACTTCCTGTAAGACCCTGGAAACTTCTGTGGGATGCACGCACCTAAGGAGAGGCAATAGAAATCCCTTTTTATACAAGACGTCTCCTATCACCGAGAACTTGGCAGCTCTATGTATCAATTTTCTCGTCTCTAATTTGGACTCAGACAGCTCTCCCTCTTTTATGTATCTGACGAGCGGGTCGATCCATGAGTCTCCTAGGTTCAAATTATGACAAGGGTTACATACCTCTTCTTCCTCGATGGTTGCCTTTCCTAAGACCTCGATCGGAACGGTCCTTCTAACCTTTGTCTTCATTGCTGAAGCCAACCTTGCCAATGCATCAGCGTGGCTGTTACTTTGTCGAGGCACTCTCTTCAGTTTTGCCTCTTCAAAATATTTCAGCATCTTTCTCACTCTCTCTAGGTACTTCGCCATTCTTTCATTTTTGGCCTCATAGACTCCCAGCACTTGATTGACAACTAACCTTGAGTCGCTGTGGAGTAGGAGACGTCTTACGTGAAGAGTCTTTGCCAATAAGAGGCCTGCTATCATGGCCTCATACTCGGACTCGTTGTTTGAGGCCTGGAAGTAAAATCTCAAGGCGTATTCAATGTTGGTGCCATCTGTAGCCGAGAGTATTAGCCCCGCACCGCTTCCACTATCACAGGAAGAGCCATCAACGAAGAGGCTCCAGACGTCTGTATCTGATGAGAAGACCCCTTTTGTCATAACTCCTTACTTGAAGAGGTATCGATCCTCTTCGTTCTCTTCTATTTTGCTCTGAGATTTACCTGAGATAACCTCTTCCCGATCTCGGAAGATGTTTGGCTCCGTCTCTTCCGAGTTTTGAAAGACACTACAGTTTGTCTCTTCGGCGTCCTCTAGGCCTTTCTCTGTCTCGACCTCTTCCCAGGTGAATTCTGCAACAAAGTCCGTGAGGGCCTGCCCTTTGATGGTTGTCCTAGGCTGGTAGGTAAGATCGTATTCTCCTAATTCGATGGCCCAGGTCACCAATCTCCCGGACTTCTCAGGTTTATGCAGGACCTGCCTTAGTGGGTAGTCAGTGAGGACTACCATGGAGTGAGCTTGGAAGTAAGGCTTCATTTTTCTTAAGGTATGTATTAGGGCATAAGACAACTTTTCCATACGAGGATAATTTTTCTCAGACCCTTGAAGGGCCTTACTGTTGAAGTATACAGGCCTTTGGATCCCATCCTCTTCCCGTATGATGGCCGCACTGATGGCTGATTCAAAGACTACCAGATACACAAACAACCTTTCTCCTGCGATGGGCCGAGACAGCAATAAGGGAGACCCTAAGTAGGACTTGAGTTGGTTGAAGGCTTTTTCACACTCTTCGCCCCATTGGAAGGCCTTTCTTATAACTTTAAATAATGGGAGACACTTGTCCATCGCCCTAGAGATGAATCTGTTAAGCGCAGCCACTCTCCCCGTGAGTCATTGGACATCCTTGATACTGCTAGGAGTCTTCATGTCAAGCAACGCCTTAATTTTTTCAGGGTTCGCTTCGATCCCTCTCTGGTTGACGATGAATCCCAGGAACTTCCCGGCTCCTACTCCGAAGACACATTTCGTTGGGTTGAGTTTCATCTTGTATGAGTCCATCACATCGAAGGTCTTCTCAAGGTCTGCAACATGAGTGCAAGCTTTCAAGCTTTTTGTCAGCATATCATCTACATACACTTCCATGGTCTTCCCTATTTGCTCTTCGAACATCTTATTGATAAGACGTTGGTATATTGCCCCTGCATTTTTCAGATCGAAGGGCATCACTTTGTAGCAGTACGTCCCTTTATCGGTAATGAAAGTTGTCTTCTCTGAGTCTTCGTCATCCATAAAGATTTGGTTATAGCCTGAATACGCATCCATCAAGCTCATGAGCTCATGTCCTGCTGTAGCATCCACCATTTGATCTATCTGAGGTAAGGGGTAGCTGTCTTTTGGGCAAGATCTGTTTAGGTCAGTGAAATCGACACACATTCTCCACTTCCCATTGGCCTTTGGCACGATGATCGCATTTGATAGCCACTCCAGATAGGTAACTTCTCTTATAAACTTAGCCTCTTCTAACTTTTTCACCTTTTCACGGATGACGTTGTATTTTTCCCTGGAGTAGACTCTTCGTCTCTGCTTGATAGGCCTAGCATCTTTGGCTACGTTGAGCTTGTGACTCATCACCTTAGGATTGATGTCAGGCATGTATGCGTGACTCCATGCGAAGACACTCTGCCTCTTCCTGAGGAAGTTTATCAGCTCTTCCTTGATTTCAGGATTAAGGGCTTTGCCGACCTGGATGGTTTTTTCCGGCTCGTCCTCATTGAGGACGATGGATTCTACCTCTTCCGCGGCCTCTCCCTTCTTCAATTTTATTTCATCTCTTGGATCAAGAGTATCAATGCTATAAGTGGTGGTGGCCCTCTTATGGGATTCTCTCTCTTCGGCCGAGTTGAAGTAATATTCTCGCGCTGTGGTCTGGTCACCTTGCACTTCCCCTACTCCATAAGGAATCGGGAATTTTAGCATTTGATGGACCGTTGACGGCACAGCCTCGAACTCCTTAAGGGCCACCCTTCCTATGATGAGGTTATAGGCCGAGAAGACACTCTCGTCCATCACGGAGAAATTAATCCTCCTGGTCAACCTCTTAGGCCATTAGTCACCCATCCGTACGTCCATCTCATACATGCCCAAGGGGTGAACCTTTTTACCACTGAATCCTATCATGGGGTTGGTGATAGGGGATCAGTCTTGCTCTACTAAGGCCTAAGCTCTTGAATCAAGGCCAAAACATCACATCTGCCGAGCTCCCCCCATCCACGAGGATCCTCTGCACCTCATATCCATGCACCCTTGTCGTTATAACCAAAGGGTCATCATGGGGGGGTAAGAAACCTCTGCAGTTGAATCTGGAGAACCCAACTACGAGGGTGTTCATGTCTATTTTCTTCCTCTTCTGTACTGTATCGGAAGACGTTAGATTCACAACTTCAAGCTTGGCCACTGATTTGGCCTTGGCTACATGAGCCTTCCTATCATCTACTTTAGATCCACCACCTGCAAATCCTCTGCATATTGTGCCAACACCCAAAGAGATCATACCAACCCTCTTCATCGGGGTGTTTTCATCCTTTGGTGGGAGATCCGAATCATCTTCATCATGACCTTCTGAATCATCGTCTCTTCGGGCCGGGACGTTGTCACGGCATCTGTCATTCCTCCTTTTCTTATGGTCATCTCTTCCATTCTTAGGAGCCTTACCGTCTACATATTTTCTCAATTTCCCAGATTTTAACATCTTCTCAATCTCATCCTTCAAAGCGAAGCATCTATCTGTGACGTGACCATGATCTTGGCGGAACTCACACCATAGGTTTTTGTTCCTCTTATGTGGTGGGGCTTTTAGCTTCTCTGGCCACCTCAGAGCCCTGTCATTCTTAATCTCATTGAGGATGTGCTCACAGCTCACAGTCAGAGGAGTATAGTGAGCGAACTTGTCATCACCCGATCTCTTCTTCCCATATTTCTTGCTTTGGGACTTTCCACTGCCACCGCGGTTCTCATCCTCATACTTAGCGGCCATTGCCTCTTTCGCATTCATTACTTTCCCTGCGGTTGCCAGCAGCTTCGCCATAGACCTAGGGGGATCTTTCGCCAGTTTCCACAATAGCTTCCCCTTCTGAAGACCTCCTATAAGGGCGGTCATGGCTATGTTCTCTTCATAATCTTCGACCTCCAACTTTTCTTTGTTGAATCTTGCTATGTAGTCTCTTAGGCTCTCACCCTTGGCCTGCTTGACATACAGCAGGTGGGTAGTCTTCTTTTGAGGCCTCACCCCAAAGCAGAAGTTATGGATGAATCTCTCAGCCAAGCCTTTGAAGTTCTCAATTGAGTTCTTCGTAAGGGAGGTGAACCAACTGTGTGCAACCCCTGTTAAGGTCCCAGAGAAAGCTCTACACTTCATCTCATCGGGTATCGAGTGGATGTCTGCTGTCGATTGATACATCTCGATATGATGCACAAGGTTAGTGATGCCATCATACTTGGGAGATACCATAGGAGGCTTGAACTTAGCTGGGGTTGGGAACCCCACTATCCTAGCCACAAATGGGGAGCCCTCTGAGTAACCCCTTTGTAATGGGTCCCTACTTTTAATGAGGTCTCCTATCTTCTCCTCAATGCGTTGGATAGAATCATTCCATGGTCTTCGGCCATCGACTTGGCCGAGGTTATCCCCTGCCACCTCCCTGGGATGGACCGAGGGTTCCCCTGCCACGACACGTTGGTTGTTGACCTCTTCTTGCTCCCTGCCTCTTCTTTCACAGTGTCGGCCTTGGTCTGGCCGACCCTGCCTGTTCCCTCTCTGAGAGCCTGCTGCGCTCCTTGATCTCGACAATCTCTGTCTTAGGTCATTTATCGAGCCCAGTCTCTCGAAGGCCGGCCCTTTGCTCAACCTATCAAAGGCTGACCCTCTTTGTTGGGCCTCATCACCTCTTCGGCCGACACAACCTTGACTCTGCCTAAGAGGTCGTACTGTGTTATTCGACACCTCATACGGCTCCCAGCAGTCTTTCAGGGCTTCTTCAGCCTCTATATCATCATACCTGTCCTTTGGGCAAGGGTTTCCCTGCCTCCCCAGGTGCAAGCGCCTAGGATCAGCAACGTCCCTTCTCCGCGGGGGTGCAGGCTGGTCCTTCATTGGTGCCTGGGGTGGTCCCTTGGCGTCAGGATGAGGCTGAATTGCCACCGGAGTGATCATGTCCGGTGAGGCTCCAGGTGGCCTCCTCATAGTTGGGCTGAGCTGTGCAAATTGCTCCTGCATGGCTGCTTGTGTTACAGCTAAAGATCTCAAGGCTGCAGCTACCTTCGCCATTTCGGACTGGGGAGGCGCCTGACTGGAACTAGGCCCTCCACCCCCGGGCGACGAAAGAGGCGGTGGTAAGTCTGGTGCCATATGTTAATACTATAGAGCTTGAGTAGCAGATGAGCTTAGTACCTCACAGGACCTTTTCCAATGGTGGAACAGCTCCGCGCTAGGGGGACGCCTAGTTCACCACCAGAGTCTCCGATGAGGTTAAGCAGAAAAAGAGGAAGAGATAGCTTCTCGATTCCCACAGACGGAGCCAAAATGATGATTCCAGAATCAGCACCACCAGATAAGGTGTTTTCAAGCTCAATCTAAGAACAACAATGGCAGCATAGTTATGTAGCAAGGTAAGAGAATGAGATGAGGGGAAGAGGAGAGAGCACCAGAATATGAGTGGTTCAGCCTAAATTGGCCTACGTCCACTGTGTGTGTGTGTGTGTGAATAACCTCACTACAATAAGGCACTAATGGCCATGGATACAATCTCTCAAGCTTTCTCTCTCTACTGTGTCTAGACAGAGTTTTAGCTAGGGTTGATTATCTGGGGATCCTTTTGCAAGGTAGAGGATGACCTCTATATATAGTACCTAGGGGGTGTAATGTACCCTCCATGCATGCAATGAGCATGTGTGTGGTTACCTCACCAATATGGGAGTGCCATCTGTCACTGTCACATGTAGAGAATGATGATGCAATACTCTCCCCACGTGTGGGGAATAATCTTGTTATAACTGATTTGTGTCCACGTGTCCTTATCTAAATGTCAGCAGGTGCTCGGCTATCGCGTCTGGTGTATGACCTCGGCCTTGGAGAGGCCGAGGTTGGTGAGTCTTGATACCTGTACAGTCCGAGTATTCCATGGAGGTCTCGGCCTAATCCTAGCCGAGACAATGGGCAAGGTCGGCCTGAGACGAGATTGAACTGGTGGCTTGACGAGGTTGCTGCTAGCTTGCTGCGAGCTCAGCCTACGTCTGGCCGAGGTTGCCATACCAAGGTATCCGAGAATGCTGCCGATCCTTGTGACGTCCCTTGGAGAGGCTCATGGTAGTGTCGGCCTGGGCCGACCTTGATATGGCCGAGGGGTGATATCGCGTGTCCAAGACATGCCCAGCCTCGGCCATAATACCGCCCGAGGTTGATGTCTCTAGGCCGAGGTTACACTTGGGGCATATCATATATTATATATAACTATTATATTATATATTTCAAAAAAATATATTTAAATAACTATTATAAATAAATACAATATATATTAATATAAGACTACTATAAATAACTATTAAAATATGTATTTAAAATATTAATAAATTTCTAAATACAGTATATATATTAATTCAAAATATTATATATATAGATATATATTAATTGGATCGAATTATTAACGGATCGGATCATATGAATCCAAATCCACTCCATTTAATAATCGGGTAATCGGATAATCGAATTTCATGCGTGATCCAAATCCATGTAAACGGATCGGATTCGGATTTGAATTCGGATAAAATTTGATCCGTTGACAGGCCTAGTTCCTAATATTTTTTTGGATGTACTTATCTAATATTGTTGTATTTGTCGTTTTTCCTGTTTGTGTCTAGTATTTCATAATTTTTTTAGTATATTCTCCTATATATTCTATTCTACATATTTGTAATTGTTCTAAATTTTTTAATGATTCTGTTTGTTTTTCAGTTAGCCATAATAGTCTATTTTCACCCAAGAAATCTTTCTTAATTATATTTGTAAATTCTTCTACATTACAAGTATTTTTAAATGCTTTATAATCTTCATGTGTCTTAAGGGCCAAATACCAATTAGATACACTACCTTGTAATGTATTCTCAAAATATGTTTCGGTGTCGATTTTAATTTCAAAGTTTATTACTATACAGGTTCTATAACATTCTTTTTCCCAATTTTCTATTGTTGTCTCCCAATCTTGGGGATTTATATTATCTAAATTTAATATACTTCCACATTTACTTATAATATTATAATTTGTGTCAAATACATATTGATCTCTTATTTTTGGGAATGGTGCTACTTTTTTATTATTTTCATTTAATTATCTCTTTTGGCTTCTAATTTTTGATGTGTTGAATAATCATGTGTAGGTGTAGGGTTAGTTGTATTTGATGATTATGTTTCTATTTCTTCTGTTGGGTTTGTTTCTTCTATTATTTTTATAATTTATTCTTCTTTTATAAACTTATCTATTCCTAATGTTAGTATTTGTCTTTTATTATCTTCATTAGTTCTTTCTGCACAATATATAGATATTACCATTTCTTTAGCTTTTTTACTACCATATTTCCTTGTTAAGTCTTCTTCTGTCATATTATCACAATCTTTTAAAATTATATCATATATTTTTTTTTCTAAATAAATTATATAGGTATCTAATTTTTCTTCAACCATTAATACATTAATTCTATTGTTTCATTATTGTCTTCTATAGGATTATATTTACTAAACCTGATATTGCTTTCTACTAATGCCTTTTCGTCGATTTTGCTTTTTTCTGGCTATTTTCTTTCCTTTTTTGTTAACTGGGGTAATTTTCATTCAATTTCTTCATATATACTGCTATCTATCTTGTGTGCCTCAATCATGTCTACATATTTACTATGGAAAGATTTTAATATACAATCAAATTCTCCTTTAAAATTTATTTTATAATGATTAAATAATTTTCTCATAAATATAGAATATATTAAAAGATCATTATAGCTTCCTGCCATATTGTAGCCTCTTGTTCTTATTGTTATGTCTATATGTTTAATTCTCATATATCCATGGAGAAATTTGGTATACAACCTATTACAATTATATTCTTGACTAAATCTACTTATGCGCTAGCTATTTGTGCTTGTTTATGATTATCACATCCATCATCATATGAATATACTAATACTTTTGTTCCTGCTTCTAGTCTATTTAATCTTACAAGTCCTATTATTATTACTCCTAAATGCATAAATTCTAGATTTTTATTTTTTAATTTTTTTGAAGATTCTTTTGTTATTAAATCTAGTATTATTTCGTTGTTTACTGCGATTAATTTTCTTTAAGTGGTATGATTATAAATTTTACTATTATTAAAGTCTAATATGCTTTTATCATATAGTTGTTGACCTTTTTTTAAATTCTTTTTTCTACATATTTTTTAGTATCTTCTTCATTGTTATATATATTTTATATTCTATAAACTTCATTTCCCTTGTAGGATGCCATGTTTTGAGTAGAAAGGATTTAATTTTCTTGGAGTTACTTTTATGTTTACTTTAATTTCGTTAAACTTTTTTATTAATTCGCTTACCTCTAAATATTCTTTATTTTTTACTTTTGTATCTAATTATCTTCTATTCTCTTTAGCTTTTCTAAATTATTATGCATAAACTATAGTTTATCCTAATCTACTTTTTTCCAATAATATTTCTAATTCTAAATGAAATTCTCTAATTTTTTCTTCTGAAATTTTTATTATCCGACTGCTTATTGTCTCGTTTATATAATCTTTATTTTCTATATCTCGTTCAAATTATTTTTTCTGTTCTTTTACTATCTTGTATTGATTAAGAAGTTGTTTAATAAATTCCTTTTCAGTAATCATAGACTAGCATTCCACTCATTTCTTTAGATAATCGGTATTATTAATATCTAATTATATCTAATTAAGTTCGCTCTGATACCATTATATATATATATACACGACTAATCTATGCCTATTGCCCGAGGAACTCGTCTAATTGCCCGAGTCTAATCCCGACTCTTATTTAAATAAATTATTCTCTCAATTAAATAATTACCCTTACTTCTCATCACTGAATTCTACCGAACTTTCCCAACCAGCCCTAAAATTCATAATCAAAAATTACTTTATCCCGTTACACATCCTACGACCTAAGTATTTTATCTCCTAAATTCCCTACGTATATAATTCGGGTCAATCCTCATCTACCCGAAATTTCCCTTACAAAACATAATCTCCATAAGTATTAAAAATCATAAACTTAACCTCGATTTCATCAACTATGAATTCGTATTAACTAAGGGAATATATCTACAAGGTTTTGTAATCATCCAAAATATAATCATGCCTAAGGTAAAATTCATCCCTAGATTACCAACTAAAGATTTTGGTCTCGTCAACCCTGTCATATAAAATTCATAACCAATTCAAAAAAGACTCAGAAAAATACGAAACTAGTGGCCACACGTTCGTAACGTAAAGATCTTCCATTCCATGTACTGGCTAAGCAGGGGAACCGAACCATTTCGGCAAGGGGATGAACCGGTTTGCCCCTAGAATTTTGTAATATGGACCTCCTATGATTTTAATACGAGTGTGTCCAAATTTCAGCCCCAAAATGCATCCAAACTTCATCCCAAAGTTATATAATGTCACCCTATTAATTATTAACATGAATGCGTATATTTGATTGTCTAAAATCATCAAAAACTAAATTAAATCATGGGATTTTCCCATTCTTTGTCCAACATCAATTATATCACAATTTCTAATGAAAATACTAAATTCCTAATCTAGGTTTCATCTTTTCAATTCAAGGTAGTGTATTTTCATTCAAGATCAATATATACAACATTTTTTCATGGTTTTCTCTAATCAATAACAAATTTTAATTCTTAATTTTTCTTTAACAAAATTAAGAACTCCATATTATTCATCATCTAAAAATCCATTTTTTCCCATATAATCAAACCCATCCCAAAATCAAATTGTCTATCACCAATTTTGATAAGAATATTTCACTAAACATATTCAAGATAGCAAATGTATACACTTTCCTTAAATCGTTGGTATGATTCTGAATCTCTACGCGTCGGGTTGAAGAAGACAAGAATTCTCCTCTACGTCCTTCTCCAAATCAAGCCTTTGGATCTCTTGTGTATTCTTTCTCCCTCTTATCTCACAAATGTCCTTTCTTGAGTTTTTGATATGTTATGGTTGCCTCCCTAACCTTATCCTCCCTTTAATGAACCCAAATCCATAAATTAATTAAAATCGTAGGTGTAAAATGACCTTTATCCCCTTACTCAAGTCCCGACTAGTCTAAAATGCTCCCGGTAGCCAATCTCTACCCTTGGGTACTTGATTTTGACTATTTTTTAACACTTCCGAATCAACCGTACACTCGAAATAACCATCCAAGTCACTAAACATAAACATCCTATCTCAACCCGAAAATAGCCTACACAAGCCCCGATTAAGATACCGTCAATTCCCGCCATTTCTAATCATATACGACGCACTTACAATAAACTTAATTAATTTTACTCAATCATGCTAGTAAATTTACACATAAACATTAATCTTGTTCTCCATAATTAATATTTATTAATTTCACATTATTTTTCAATTTTAATTAAATTATGTCACACGTGTAATAAAAATGCTAAAAAATAAATTACTCAAAATTACGAGATATTACATTGTTATGATAAAAAATATACTATAAATCCTTTATAATAATCACTACACCAAAAAGGCCAAAATAGCATCCTTCACCGGGCCACCCTTGCCACTGTCAAAGACCGTGATAAAAAAAACATGCATTTTTTGTCATAGTCTTTGACCGTAACAAGTACATGACAACAATTGTCACAGAGTTATCACGGTCAAAGACCGTGAAAAGTTGAGTTATCACGGACGTTTCACGGTAAAAACTATAACAACCTAATTAATTGTCACGGCCTTTGACCGTGACACGTCTGTGATAAATCATATAACTTAAAAGCCCTAGCCATTATTTTTTCTTTCCCCTGTACTTTTCAGTTCCCTCGTTCTCTCTCTCTCTCTCTGTGTCTCTCTCTCTCTCTTGCGCGTGCACGCGCGTGTTTCATGCTCTCTCCCTCTCTCCCTCCCCCCTTTTATGTGTGTGTGTGTATGTGTGGGTTAGTGTGTGTGTATATGTGGGTCAGTGGGGGTGGAGGGGGCTAAGATTTGTGTGTGTGGGGGGGGGGGGGGGTCGGTGTGTGTGTTGGAAATTGAAACTGATATTTGAATTTGGTATTGAAATTGAAATCGGTATTTGAAATTAAAATTAAAATTTATATTGAATTTGTTATTTGAAATTGAAATTGGTCTTTAAAATTAAAATTGAAGTTGTTGTTGTTATTATAAATTCAAATTGTTATTATAAATTGAAATTGGTATTATAAATTAAAATTGATATTTGGTATTTGGTATATGATATTTGGTTTCTCTCTTTAATTGCAGCAACGGCGGCCCCTTTTTCTCTTCGTCACATATTCTTGCGACCTCCTTTCAGTGCATCTCTTTCTCTATATATATATATATATATCTTTCTATATATACACACACACACACACATACACACACAGATAGAGATTGTTAAATTGTTGAAATGTTTGGAATTCTTAAATTGTTGTTGATTGGTGGATTTGAACATTTAGATAGCCATTGAGTTGGTTGGCCCTTCGACCATACTATAAATTTTAAAAGTTTGTTATTAAATAATTAATAAAAGTGTGCATAGATACTAGCCTTATACTTCTTATGCGTATGCATTCAATAGCCCTTAGACTCGTTCGAGAGTCATTGCCCCTGTAACGAGATCTCTCGAATTGTCCCATTTGAACAATTTAGAACAGCATACTTTCTGTATAATAATATTTTTAGTGGCTTAAACTTGTTACTTTGGGGGAAGTTCTGCCGCCGTCTCATAATGTTCTCTGAGTAAATACTAGATGACGCGGTGTTAAGTGTTATTTCAATTGACAAATTGAAATAACACTTACATTTGTGAATTTATGTCATGTACTTGAAAAACTATGAGGATATGCTGTCGAATTTTCCTCAAATGGAAACAATGTTCATGAACTGCTAAGTATATTACAAAAATATTTGGTCTTGAATGGGATATGACCACTCACCCTTTAGAGGAGATGGAGGAAATATGCAGTCTTCAGTGTGTGTATTCTAAAATTAATATTTGTATATTGACATTGGTATTCTGAAGTTAAAATTTGTATATTGAAATTGGTAATTGGTATAAATTGATATATTGGGGTAATTGGCATCAATTGGTACTTGGTATAAATTGATTTATAGTGTATTTGCCCTTACAACTCTCTATTTCTCTAATTGCAACAGCAACGACCCCCTTTCCTCTTCCTTATATATATATAGGAAGATGCTCAATTGAGGTCCATAATAAGAAAAAACTAATACCTTTAGTAAAATTCTATTTTAGACCACAATACTTTTAGAAAAAAATTTAGCGTATCAGAGATTTAAAACTTTAGAAAGATTCTGACCCAATCCCATTTCTGGTATCAGAACCAAGACGCTTCTTTTCAACCTATAGCAAAAAGACTTTAATGCCCTTGGGATTTATTCCACACATTTATAAAGATATTTTTACAACCCATTGTGACACCCCGCCTAATTAAATACCGGGTGATCAGTCCTTTATTAAATTAAAATCAAGGTGAACGGTTGGTTCATTCTTAGCATCATTGTCGCAAAATAAAATTTCCAATTTAAACACCCTAAATAATTAAGCTAATTGTCAAAACAATTTTAAAACCTTATTTCCATTTTATTAAATCCGAATATGAAAACCTTTTTAAATAACCAACAATTTAAGAACTCTAACATATTAAAGATGGATAATAACACACAAGAATTAGATTCATCCATATAAACCAAACCAGTTTAAACTATAAATAAAACCATCCTGACAGTAATTAAATCCCAAAGAGTACCAACTAATGGAAATATAAAGGAACGTAAATCTTTGACAACAATCCAAACTGAATAAAGAAACGGGCGACACATGCCCTAACTAATAAGAACTAAAAATAGGAGTAGAATCAACGAGGTCATCTAAGCAATGGCCTGCAACTCCCACATAAGACGCAGCGCGTCCGATCCAAAGAACCTAAGCATGACGCCCTTGTGGCTGGGCACCTGTATTATATACATATATATACAAGAGAGAAGAAATAACAGGAAACGGGTTAGAGACCGAGTGTAAAATAGTTTAAAATTAGTTTAACAAGTATTTAAAATGCTTACCGGCTAATGTAATAACCATGTTACTATGCGACACTCTCTTGAGAATTTCTCACCTCTCATATAGTGTGCACGCCTACCGCACTATTAATCCCATAAGTTTATTTTAACTTAACTTCCCCCATAAGGTTTCATCCCATCATATATTATGGCTAATATGATTAATTCCTGAAAATCAAGCTTTCTCATATATCTTAGGTTATTTGAAATGACTTAGTGATGTCACAAAAATTTCTAAACACTTATAACAAAATTGGAGTAATTATTCATTACTTAACTACTTTTATACACAGTAGAAAGTTCTCCTACTTAAGGATATATATATATTAACCAATCATATAATATATGTATATATATGGCACCCCGCATAAAATCTATGGTGCTGGCATACTCTGCTATCAAGTCCCCGTATTACACATATTAAGGGAAATACTAGTTCGGAATCACTATCGAACTGTATTAACATAAAACACATACAAATGGGGGCGAAGCATAGTTTCAAGTCACTAAGAGGTCAGCACATACCCTCACATCTCTTAGGACCATCTGACTATCAATCCTATGTTCTAGAGTACGAGTCAATATCCCCCATAAAGGCCCAATCGAGATAAGACCGTCCCGACGCGGAAACCCCCGTGATGGCAAGTAGCCTGAGTATGATTTTTACAGATATATAATATATGAACAATCACACAGTCACACACACACACACATATATATATATATATATATATATATATATATATATATCCACATTTCTTAATTAGGTGCGCTCATAACCCATAATTATATTTATCCGCCCTTAGCACATTTTGCTTGATTATCTCGCATAACGGATTTGCCACTTTAATTCTCATATATATATAAGTTACTCCACACCTACTTCTCGTCTCTTGAAGTATTCTAACTCCCTAAGTATGATTTCAGTAGGCACTCTCACTTACCTTCTAGTCTAACTTCCTTACAAGTCTCGACCTTTTATTAAACGTACGCATGATTTCATATGTGTGAATAACTCCCCGTTAACCCTTATTTTCATCTTACATTAAATTCTCACTCAACGGAGTTTACCTATACCCTAATGGTCATATTTATATCCCATTATGCTCCAAAAATAATAATTAAGGGTTAATACGTATTTTAATCGGATTAAACCAACAGAAGAAAATATGCAGTTTTCCAGGAGGGATCGATCGATCGATGTTCTTGGGTCGATCGATCGATTAAGAAGTTATGACGAAAACTGCATTAACCCAGTTACGGGTTCGCCTCTACAACCTCAACCAAATCTCCATATATCATTCCCAAACTCCCAACAAACGTTACTACAAGTACTATATACCAGAACACATAATTTTCTATGTAAAATATGTTCTAATTCATCAATTACAATAATTTAATGGGTAAAATTTACCTGAACTTCAAAAACCCTAATTTTGTTCTTTTTCTTTCAATTCTTCCAATTCTTTTCCAGATTTCCTACTTCTAAATGCATACAAATTTGTGGTTTATCCTCTACATGCGATTTAGATGTCCGGAATATGATTACTTCTTCTTCAACATGTGATTTTAAGTCTCAAAACGATAGTTTCTTTCATGAAACAATTTCTAAACAAACCTAGACTAACATGATTGAGACATCAACTGAAAATAAAGAAAGATAGATACTTGCCTGGAAATTGAGTTTCTGATTTGTGGAAGAAAGTGGTAAGGTTGCTTTCTCCATCGCGCGATCTATGACTCGGTGGTGGTGGCGGTGCAAACAGTTGAGTTTTCGGCCTTGAATTGCTTGGGATGCTTTACCACTTCTTCTCTAATGGACGTTCTTTGATTTTGCTCTTGTTAATCCTAGAATACAACTCCTAAAGGTTGATATATCCTTGGAAAATTCGTGGGTTTAATTGCCAAAAAATATGAAATGTCCATAATACCCTCCCGGGATGCCAATTAGGCTTAAAAATGCCCTGAGACCCAAACTAAACCCTCAGGTACATTATTTTGACTATCTTAACCCTTCCGGACACATTGGTGCACTCGAAATGACCATACGGGAGACTTATAATTCATTCACTTTTAATACTAAAAAATTAATCCTAACACGACACGGGCGCGTCTCGATTTAACTTCCATAATTATCAAATTATACAATTATGATAATTTAGTAAATTCGATTATACAAATTACTTTATCCACTAAGTACTGTTTAACAAATTCCCAATAGTTACTAACTCTCATCACGCTAGTAAATATTTAAAATAATTTCTAGATTAATATTAAACTAATATCTCAATTTAAATTTAATAAATCCCCAAATTTAAAAGTCATAAAAATACGGGGTATTACACCCATACCCATAACTGATTTAGACCCAAAATGTTGCTTAACCTCACACATAGATGGTTGTTCACACACTGAACACATCCCAGCCAAACACAAAGATAATAGACAAGTTATTGCCCGTGCTATCAATAGCATAATAGACCAAAATAAATGTATACTCCTTATTTTAAGACAATTAATTAAAGACACTCAAACCCTAGAAACAGAGATAAAAAAGTATCTCTAAAAGAATACAAAAAATGGATAGCCAAATCCCAATAGACTTTGTACAAGTACTACAAGAAATAAATAATAAGACTAGTCATATAGAAGTCCTTAACAAAGACATTTTAGAAATTAAAACTTTGACAACAAGTCAAGAAAGTGAGTTAATTAAACTCATCAAGAATAAACTAAACTTATTCCCAGATTAGACAATTATCTATCTAATGGAAATAGTTAGATTAGACTGGAATGAGGTACCTAGAAACCTCTCCATTCAGACCTTAACATATTTTTACCAAAGAATTCTAGAAAAGATAAATGATGATAGATTTTATTATAAGGTAAATGAAAATGAGATTACTAATGCTGGTAAAGCATCAAGACCTATAGTTGAGAGATTAAATTTAATCTTAACATCAATAGAAGTTACTCAAGACTACATTAGTATCTTTGTTAAAGACTTACAATTAGATTTAAAGGCTAAGAGATAAGGATTAATCACCTTCTATACAGACTTTGTTAAATTCCAACAAAATTTAGCAAATTATCTTAACAATATAGAAAGCCATAATCTATCTAGAATGGATAGTATTGTTAATGAACTTAGACTAAATATGGCACAAGAAAAAGAAAAATATGAAGAAATTATTCAGGGAATTAAGGTTATATATAATAAACCTTCTCGGGTATAATTAGACTCTACATTTATTTTAACACATTTCGATAAAATAGAAAAAACTGTAGATACCGTAGAAGCTAAAATAACACAAGAATCTAGGCAACAACAAGAAAAAGATTATGAGGTAAAAGACTACATTACAAAAGTTGTTAATTCTCTAGTTAATAATCTTGCTTAACCATAATGAAGATATTAATAATAATGCAAGAAAAGAGAATAAGACCTTTAAAGAAGAAATCCTTAGTCAGATAAAGAGACAAAAATATTATTCAGACTCTTTAGAAAGAATTGAAAAAAGACTTGAAAAAAATAAGTAACCACTTGTAAATTTAGAGAATCTCCTTATACAGAAACTAAGGAAGTAAATACCATAGCTAGAAGAATCATAAATGTTGGATTAGACATTACTAGTAAGATAGCAAGCCCTATCCCAAATATTGGACATAATAATTTTATGCTCTAAAGACTTAAAGATTCATCCCCCAATGTTAGAACATAGTGGAAGGAGAGACATTTCATCAATCATCTCCAATGGAAAGAGTGGGGTAAAGTTGACTAAAAAATTATAGAAGACTCCATACATAATGGACAACTTCCAGCAGTTAGATACATTAATTTGTTCAAAGAAGGAGCCACAAGACTCCTAATTATAACTTGGCTTATCACTGTAGAAATCATGTTTGAGACAAGTCTTATACTGAGCTTTAAGTTTTTGACTTAGAGTGGTTAAGATCAAGAGGAACTGATAGGAAGTTCCAATTCCTAACCTTTAGACTCTTTCAAGCAAGAATCCAATGATTACATAGACCTCAAAATAATATCAACATATTATGTTGTTTAATAGATGAAAGATGGAAAGATTTTGAGAAAAGCCTTATTAGGATAGCCCAATTAGAAATGTCAGGCAATATATGATACTTTAATGTCATTCCGGCATTAACAGTAACCGTAGACACAGCCAAACATTTTAAGTTAATCTTATATACTAGTGTCTATGAAGACTATATTATCCTAGATGCTAATATAAATATAGAATTCTAAAGTTATTTGAAATTCTCCCAATTCCCCTATGAAGGAATGAAATTAGGAATTCCTAGCGGTAGACTAAATGAAGAAAGATTAGTTAGAACCAATAATTCAGACTACAATCATACTTACAGTATTAAGAATACTGGCCCTATGAAAGAGAAAGTTAAGACCCTTTAGCTATTGCCAGAATTTTAAGAAACTAAGACTGTACAGAATAAACCTTTATTTATTAATCAAGACGATGTCACTGGAAACGTAACTATCCAGTTTGGTCCCCCTAAGATTACTAATAAGAATATCCACACTTAAGAAATTAGATTTAGAAATATGGCAGAAGCCATAATCATTTATCCTTCAGAAGGAGAATGTGGTAGTAAAGTTATATCTAGCTTGTTAAGACAAGCTCCAGTAATTAGACCTAGAAGATCATTTAAATAAAAAGACTTAGTTAGATAAAAAGTCAGAATCCAAAACTTTGGATATGAACCCTCAGAATTAGACATGAAGACATTTAAAGAACATCCTAACTTAAGTCATTATGTTCGGTTCCAAGATAGATATTGTAAGGACATATTTTTAATAAGTCCATCACAATTAATTATGTCGTATACCGCTACAAGCCGTCGAAGAATTGAAGAAGTTTTCATCTACAAAAGACGAATCCGAATTATAAGTGGTCTTCAATATTCAAGCCCAACAATATGACATATGGTAAGATAATGTTTAAAAGTTTCATTTACATTTCATATTAAAGTGTTGGGATATTTTTTAACAAATATTTTTTTTAAGATTTTGTTCTCAGACACCTTTCCGTAGAAAAATCATAACTAATTCATAAAAAATCAGAAAAATACGAAACTGGCAGCCACGCGTTCATATCGAAATTTTCTAGGGGCTCGCGTGGAATCTCATTTGAACGACCTTCTTATGTCATTCAAACGACATAGACATCTCGTTTGAACGAGATAGCTATATCGTTCGAACGAGATCACTTTTTGGCTGACACGCTGCTATCTCTTTGATCGACTCAATCTTGTTATAAAAGGGATGTCAGGCCTTGATTTTGACGCAGAGAAGAGTTGTAAACCCTTAGAAACTTTTGTTTGGTTTATCTTCCATGACTCTCGATAACATTTATTTGGAGAATGGTTTCTTCTCCCATTTAAGGGTTCAAATAATTTTTGTTTTGTTTACAATTCACAACAAATCCTAATTACTTTTACGTGAGTTGTTTTGTGGAACCCAAGAACATATTTTGTTATTTGTTCATACTTTGTGGGGTGAGCTCTACAACCGACAGCTACGTGCTATTGTGGAGGGAGACCTTATAAAGTTCACTCTTGTGGAGAAGCCGTTTTTCTTCTTCATTGCTGCCCTCCTGGAAAGGGAAAATTCCAGCTGAGACATCGGAACCGACACCTGCGGGTATTTCGTATGTCGCACTTATTTCATTGTAATCCGTGTAAGCCGTTTTCTTACAAATTATAGTGAAATAAAAGGTTTTGCCCTTCGGGGATTTTTTCTTAATATTTGCGTCACATGCTTTATTTATTTATGGGTTGACACACGCAATTGTAGATGCATATTTAGGGGATGGATTAATTTGGTTTAAAAATAGAGACTAATTAAATGAGTGTGCCAAATTAGAAAATTACAAATTTAATCAATTATCACACAGTCACGCACTCTTCAAATTGGTATCAGAGCGGGTTACGCTAATTTATCGCGCGATCCTGTTTTTTCAAGGATTTATTTTTTGATACAATTTGACTTCTCACGTCGTCAAATTGGTATCAGAACGAATTGCGCTAATTTATTGCGTATTCCTATTTTTCGCAAAATTTGTGTGATATTGATTTTTTTAAAATCAGTTTTGTTAAAAATCGTAATTTTTCAATGGAACGCCCATTTAATGAGGAGCCTATTTTAGAAAAAATTCACGACCATGCTGAAAATTTAAAACTTTTGAATTTGAATCTTTGCAAAAGAATTAAAGTTTTGGAAAAAGAAAATTCTCGTTTTAAATCCGCAATGGATCTTTTGCAAATGGTTCAAAATCAAAGAGATTTTTATCGTGAAAAATTTGTTTCCTTAGACCATGACTTTTTTGCTTTAAAATTGTCCAAGAAGGAGAGTGATGAGAAGGTCTTATTTTTATAAAAGGAATTGGAGGACCTTAAAAATTCGATGGTTTGTGTTTGTGCCAAAGATGATAAAAATATTTTAGTCAATGAGTTTGTGGCACGTGAAGGGACTCTTAGGAAAAAGTTTGCTTTAATTAAGGGAGAGAGAGATACGCTTTTTGGAATTATTGAAAACTTGAAAAAGGCATCCCTTAATTTGGAAGAGTCTAATTATTTGCTTAAGTAAAAAATTTTGAAATTAAAAAATGATTTGGCAGACTCAAGTAGGTTTGATAGTGATGGTAATGGCTCATCGTGTTCTCATGCTTCCAATGCTAAAGTCAAAACCATTATTTATTTTAGAGGGTCAACTAATTCCAAGGATATTAGAAAGGGCCAACCCATAGGTGTCGTTCCACCCGTTTACACATGTTCATATTGTGGTAGGAAAGGTCACCTTAGGCGTTTTTGTTTTGATCTTGGAAAATGTCCTAGGAAGTTTATGTCTAGTGTTTCCATGATTCCCAAATCCTCTACACGGCGTTTCACACCTATTTGGGTTAGGAAATCACTTTTGGATACGCTAGATTTTAGACAAGTTGATTCTCGTTTTCTTGCACACGATTATTCTCTTGCCATATCATATAGATGATTGTGTTCGCATATTTTTCATACACTAGTTGTGATTTCATGATATATATTTGCTAGTGTGTTGACATGTACTTTTGTATATATTTTTTTGTTTTGAAAAATTTTGAAAAATACAAAGAGATTTTTGTTTTTATTTTGTTTGCACCTTTTATGGATAAACACTTAGGATGACCAACTCACAACATCATTCCATTTTTCATGTGACTATTTGATAGTGTTTTGAGACAATAGGTCAATTCATCCTTGTGCTTTATAATGTTTGGAGTCATTAAGATGTAATTAAGTGTTACTACCTACATGTTTGACTCATGATTTCCTTTATTGCACACGTACACGGATTTATTTGATTATTGTGCTTGTCTTATCACATGTTGGTTGGGTGTTTTCACTTCAATCCTGTCTTTAAAACGAACCAAGCGCAATAAATTTTGATAAGTAAATTATGCATATAAAAACCGTTTTGAGAGTTTGTGTGTTTTGTTTGAAAACGGGGAACGGCTGCGAAAGGTTCATTTTGCCTTTGCGAATACTAAGCCACTGTTAAATTGGACCTAAAAAATTGAGGAATTTTATTATCCAGAGTCCAAAGAGGTTTAAAAGAGCCCGAAAAAATTTAAAGGCAATAAAAAGAAATTCATGCCAATTATGGGCCATTTAGGTTTTTGCACCAATTCTCCAAAGTTTGAGAATTTAGATTACCTCTAAAAGGAAATATATATGAGGGTGTTTGGTTGGAGATTTCATAACGGGTTTGCAGGTCCTTGAAATTCTTGAAAAAGCGCTAAATAGTTTTGGACGTTATTGGTGTGGAAATCATTTGACTTTGATTTGTATAAGACGATGTCATTTAAATTCAATAAATTTTTACACCTATGGATTCTTTTGATGTTCATTCATTAGGGGTACACGTATGCATCGTGCACATATGATTGATTGAGTTTATTTACCTATCGAATGTGTTCACACCCATACATTCCATTTCCATGACTTGTTTGTTTTAGTTTAAATCCATGGTGTGATTTTTTTTGTTTTGTATCTCATTTTTGTATGAAAAATTGAAAATTCAAAAATAGTTTGTGAAATTTGTGAGATACTCCTTTGCATGCACGTAGTTTGATTCTGGTTTGCTATGCATCGTGACACTCCATGTTTTTTATTGTTTCTTCTTATCTGTCTATTTGGGGACATCATAAAAAGGGGGAGAAGGAATTATCATGTTATGGGGGAGTTTTTTGCATTATGAGCGAGATTTGATTTATTAATGCTTTATTCTTATATCATTTCAAACTCGGTGCGTCACGAAGGTTTTTTCTTTTTCTCATGTGTGTAGGTACAAAGATTGAAGATCATGATGTTGCACACCCTGATGAGAAAAGCTTTGTGAGTGTTGATGTTGAAGAAAAATTGAGAACTTGCAAATTTTACCTTTTCAGTTTTGGGATTCATGGGAGGGTAGATTTGTATAGGTATTTTGGTATTAGATAATTCAGATATTTTATGTATGTACCGGCATAGACATAGGGGGAGATTTGTAAGGACATATTTTTAATAAGTCCGTCACAATTAATTATGTCGTATACCGCTACAAGCCGTCGAAGAATTGAAGAAGTTTTCATCTACAAAAGACGAATCCGAATTACAAGTGGTCTTCAACATTCAAGCCCAACAATATGACATATGGTAAGATAATGTTTAAAAGTTTCATTTACATTTCATATTAAAGTGTTGGGATATTTTTTAACACATATTTTTTTTAAGATTTTGTTCTTGGACACCTTTCTGTAGAAAAATCATAACTAATTCATAAAAAATCAAAAAAATACGAAACTGGCGGCCACGCGTTCGTATCGAAATTTTCTAGGGGCTCGCGTGGAATCTCATTCGAAAAACCTTCTTATGTCATTCAAACTACATAGACATCTCCTTTGAACGAGATAGCTATGTCGTTCGAACGAGATCACTTTTTGGCTGACACGCTGCTATCTCTTTGATCGACTCAATCTTGTTATAAAAGGGATGTCAGGCCTTGATTTTAACGCGGAGAAGAGTTTTAAACCCTTAGAAACTTTTGTTTGGTTTATCTTCCATGACTCTCGATAACATTTATTTGGAGAATGGTTTCTTCTCCCATTTAAGGGTTCAAATAATTTTTGTTTTGTTTACAATTCACAACAAATTCCAATTACTTTTATGTGAGTTGTTTTGTGGAACCCAAGAACATATTTTGTTATTTGTTCATACTTTGTGGGGTGAGCTCTACAACCGACAGTTGCATGCTATTGTGGAGGGAGACCTTACAAAGTTCACTCTTGTGGAGAAGCCATTTGTCTTCTTCATTGTTGCCCTCCTGGAAAGGGAAAGTTCCACCCGAGACATCGGAACCGACACCTGCGGGTATTTCGTATGTCGCACTTATTTCATTGTAATCCGTGTAAGCCATTTTCTTACAAATTATAGTGAAATAAAAGGTTTTGCCCTTCGGGGATTTTTCCTTAATATTTGTGTCACATGCTTTATTTATTTATGGATTGACACACGCACTTGTAGATGCATATTTAGGGGATGGATTAATTTGGTTTAAAAATAGACACTAATTAAATAAGTGTGCCAAATTAAAAAATTGCGAATTTAATCAATTATCACACAGTCACGCACTCTTCAGATATAGATTTAATATGATATCCCAAGACCGTATATTAAAACTAAAAGAACTCCTTAGAAACCTAAGACTAATGGAAGAAGGAGAAGAGAGATTAATGCCAGCTACATAAGTAGGTCCTGATAAACAAGAAATAGAAACCAGATTAGGCTAAATGATGCTCCTAGACTCTTTAGTAGGCCAATAGGAATAAATATTCCTATTTACTCAAACACTTTGGTAAAAACCAAACCTGATTATATAAAAGACTTCCCAACAAGTGACAAGAGTTTTACTCTTATTAAGACTATGGAAAGTTAAGCCATAAATCCAATTGGGATATACCTTAATTTAGACAATGTCTAAGATAGGAAGAAAACCTTAGATAAATGGCGTAATCAAATTAATATATGATTTGCATATAATGAACAATATGATGCAAGTTCATGTAAATAATATGTTGAGCAATCCATTAGAGGTATTGCAAAATATTTTGAGACAGTCTAAGACAAGCTACAGATGCAGAATCCCTAGATAAGATTGACAAAATGAGAGAAAACCTAGAAGAAATATCAATTGAAGAATATATTCAACTATTTACTTCAGAATTCATTGCAGCTGAACATTTATCTCAAATCAATGAACAAGACTTAGTAAAAACTAAGTTAGCTCTTCTTAGTATCTGCAAACTACATAAGATCAATGAAAATAGCAATAATTATGAACAACTATATTACCAAATTAAAGAATTTGGAGAGACCGTAAAAGATGAATATTTTAGAAAGATACTAGCCATAGGACAAATCTTAATTAATGAATATAGGAATTAGCCAGGAGTAGCTAGAGTTAAGAATAACTCCCTTGGTGAAAGAATCAATTTTGCCAAAGACTATATCATATCTAAAAGACAACATATAACTCAAGGAAAGTTAATAGAAGAAACTTTCAAACAGATTCCTCCAATCAAAAATAAAAGAGACATTACTCCAATCTAATGGAGATGTGGTAGTGAATCTAAGAAATTCAAAAAGAAACTAGAATGGAAACAAAAGAAGTTTAAGGCTAGGCCTTTAGGTTTTCCAAAGAAATATAGAGTTAGACCATATACTACCTTTAGAGAAATTACTCAAAGACCAAGTGTGGTTATCCCGTGTGGAGTCGGGAGGAGGATCCCTCGAGAAGACTGCACCGTGGTCTTGTACCCCTCTTTGAAAGGTGCTTCGGTCGTCATTGGTGTGGGGGTAAATGTGAAGAGATGGAGTCGCCAGCCTATTTTGCACAAAACAGGCAAAAGAACATATTTCCACTTCGAGAGAGAGGCACCAAGGATAAACTAATGCATACAAAATGAATAATTCGAAGGTTCGAGGGCTAAGTTAAGGAATGGGAAGGTGTTAGGCACCCATCACGCCCTTTCGGTCTCTCATAGGCTAGTGTTATTATTGTCCTTTATATCCCCGTGAAGTACATGTGCGTGTTTATTTAATGGAGATCGGAATCATTCAACTCATAGCATGGACAAGGTAGAGTGAGGTTATACATAGAAATATTCCCAAAATAACATATATAGAAAATATGATTTGTGCGTTTATCACGATATTGATCGTAATTAGGAAACGACAATATGTGTTGGATGAAACGCAAACAAGTATATATATATATATATATATATGAAAATGGGAGATTTTAGAAAATTTGGGAATTTGGGAGATTGAGAAAATTGAAAAGTTAGACTCAAGTCTCAAATTTTAATCCGAGACGCCTATGTAGCGTATAAAGGAATAAATGTCCATGTAGTTCAAATGTAGCATAGATGTGGGGTTTATCCCATAGATTCGAACGGAATTTTATAAAACGTGTGTGTAAAAAATGTGTTTTTTAGTTTTGGAAAAAGTGTGATGGATAATTCCGTTCGGAATTTACGGGTATAACCCTCTTTTATTTGTTTTTGGGATTTTTATGGAAAATAAAGTATGTGCAATACACTAATAAAAGTGTAGATATTAATGTGTATGAACTAAAGTAAGAACTAAATTATGAATCTAATGTATATTATGCAAAAACAAGGAATTTAAAGAGAGATGGAAGGAATTGGACCTTCTTTAAAGCTTGATCTTTAATCTTGGATGAACTCCCTTGAGTGTTGATGAATGTTGATGAAAGAGAAGGATATTTTGCCAAATTGGGTATGAAAAGGACGGGAATTTAAGCTTGAATGGAACTTCACATGAGGCACTACACTGATTTCGAGGGAATGTAGCTGAGATCACTGATGTTGATGGATATGTTACGTGTGTCCTTGGGAGTGAGGTCATGGCCTATATTTATAGGGCCACAGAGGGTGGCGATCTACCTACCACGGGGATTGCCTATCGACAGGTGATCCTTGACACTGTACCGATAGGCAGGGATTTGGACCTGCCAATTGACAGTCTCGTGCAGATTCTTTTGGAAAAATGGTCGTAGAACACAAATCGTTGATTTTAATCGTGCACGGGGCATACCATTAAAAAGGTACTTCAGATACCTTCAAGAGTACTTAGGACTACTCCCAGGTCCGGGAGTTGACTTTGGATCAAATGTGGCTCGAAAGCGCACGTCAGTCTTCCGTACGGGAGATCATCGGATGGAAACGGATCGTTCGTCCTCATGGTAAGTCAGAATTGTGCATAGGGTAGATCGTTGGAAATTTTAGGAGATATACTTCGACATTCTAAAGAGTTTTGCTCGGTTCGAAAGGTTGACCTTGGTCAATCGAGGCCCAGAAGTGCCCGGGGACCTCTTAGAGTAAAACGAATCATTCGTTTGTACCGTAGGTCAGAATTGCGCATGAGGTGGTCCATTAGAAAGGATATTTAGTGACCTTCAAAGATTCATTTATTCTCATTCGAGTTGAAGAGGTGACGTTGGTCAAGCGGAGCCCGGGAGCGCCCAGTGGCCTCCGGATCAATTTTCGAGGGAAAACTGATCATTTGTCCGAACGTTTATGCTATTTTGCACACGGGGTGGACCATTGGAAAGGGGTTTCAGTACCCTTTAAAGATTAAAATAGATTTTTCTCTGATGGTGAAGTTGATTAGGGTCAATTCGGGGCTCGAGAGTGTCCGGTGGCCTCCGAATTGATTTAGTAATAAAATGATTTGTTTGTCCGAACTGTTATGCCAATTCATGCATGGGGTAGACCGTTGAAAATGGTATTCAGAGACCTTCAAATATTCAAAGAGATTTTTCTCTCATGATAGAGTTGATCAGAGTCAAACGGGGCCTGGGGCGCCCGATGGCCTCTAGATCGGGACTCGGAGTGCGACCTAGGGCTTGTAGCGAGATGGGGAGGTTCTAGGCACCTAAGGGGAGACTCGGGGAGGGGGGGGTTCTAAAATGTGGTGTTTATAAATTCCCTCGATAGGTTGAGCTTGGAATAAGTGATAGCTTAGAAACTATATGATAGAGGTCGGTTCTGTAGACCTAAGGGATGAGGATGGTCGATTCAGAGGGTCGAGCTCGATGCTGAGGACCTAAGGTGATGTTAGGGCAGCCGATTATGAGGAGCTAAAGGAGGTTATGAGTAGGGAGGTGACCAATTCTGCCGGTCAAAGCCAATTCTACATGCTTAAGAAGAAGCGATCGATTATGCGGGTCAAAACCAATTCTGCGAGCTTAAGTAAAAGTGACCAATTATGCGAGCTTAAGTAGAAGCGACCAATTCTGCGAGTCAAAGCCAGTTCTGCGGGCTTAAGGTAGAGATGACCAATTTTGCGGGTCAAATCCAATTCTAAGGGCTTAAGTAAAAGCGACCAATTCTGTGGGTCAAGCCAATTCTGCGAGCTTAAGGTAGAGATGACCAATTTTATGGGTCAAAGCCAATTATGCGGTCTTAAGTAGAGATGACCAATTCTTTGGGTCAAATCCAATTCTGAGGGCTTAAAACAGAAGCGACCAATTCTGAGGGTCGAAGCCAATTCTGTGGGCTTAAGGTAGAGATGACCAATTATGCGGGTCAAATCCAATTATGAGGGCTTAAGTAGAAGCGACCAATTCTGAGGGTCGAAGCCAATTTTGTGGGCTTAAGGTAGAGATGACCAATTCTACGGGTCAAAGACAATTCTGAGGGCTTAAGTAGAAGAGACCAATTCTGAGGGTCAAAGCCAGCTATGCGGACTTAAGTTAGGGTGACCAATTCTGAGTGTCGAAGCCAATTCTGAGGGTTTATTTGGGGTGACCAATTATGTGGGTCGAAGCCAATTCTGAAGGCTTAAGTAGAAGAGACCAATTCTGAGGGTCGAATCCAATTCTAAGGGCTTATTTCGGGTGACCAATTCTGCAGGTCAAAGCCAATTCTGCGGGCTTAAGTAGAGATGACCAATTCTGCGGATCAAAGCCAATTCTGCGGGCTTAAGATAAGGGCGACCAATTCTACGGGTCAAAGCCAATTCTGTGGGCTTATGTTTCCTTTGGGAAGTTTGGGGACTCCACCGGGGATGTGTAATCTTTCTCTGGAGATTTGGGGAAGCATTTGATTTTAGGTTCCGCTCGTGAAGAGGTAATGATGCGAGGGTTTTTTCAACTGGGGATTTTTTGGAATTTTGGAGTGTCCTCTGGAGACATTGCTGGGGAGAATTATTTTTTGGAATTCCGCCGGGATGTAAAAAAATGTTTTTCCTAGTGAAAAAGGTTCTAAAATTAATTTAGGAATTTTTCGGGATTTTCTGATATTTTTTTGGACTTTTTGTAAGAAACTTTAAACGGGGTGCCGACCAGCATAGATGGAGGGGTGCCAAACGACAGTGGCCCGATCTTTTTGGGTACCTCGAGCAGGAGGAGGGTCAATGACGATTGGTGGGTGGCAGGGAGATGTCGATCGGCATGCCCCTTGGCCTCCTATAAAAAGGGGGGAGGGGGTTTCCCTCATTTTTCACAGCTTTCTGACTTCCCTTCTTTTGTAATTAACTTCTTCAAATCATTCTAATGTGGCGAATTTTTCTAGCAGCGTTACTCACATGGCATGGATTAATGTCGGCGATTGGGCAGGGTTGGAGTGGAAGGCTAGGGTTCCCCTTGCACTGGGCAGCGAGAACTCATTCGACTCATTCAAGCCGGTGGTAGATGATCGAACTTTTCTGTGTGAGCCTTCACATCATCGTTGGCGGCTATGTAAGTATTGAATTTAGAGCTGGCAATTTTTGACCCGATAACCCGTTTATGGTAATAACCCGAAATGACCTGAACATGACCTGATTAGCTTGTACAGATTTAAGAGTACCCAAAACTTAAACTAAAATAAAAATCAACACGACCCAAAAATTACACGACTAACCCAAATTGCTTGAATGACCTTTGGTATTCTTTTCCTTTTTTCCTGATGAGATGGCTTTATTTCCTTAATTTGACAATGGTTTTCTTTATTTCTTTGACAGTTTGACGTCTCCATGTCGACTATACGTGCCCGAGGGACGACAGGGCTTAAGGATATTTGGGAGCACATTCCACTCGTGGTGCGTTAGATGGTGTCATTAGTCGGCTTCAGGAGGCTGGCGTCTGTTCTGAATGAGACTCCACATTCTACGGATGCTCTTTGTGCTCCAGGGGAGAGGTGGTGGGACACTACCCACACCTTCCATTTTGGCTTCGAGGAGATGATGGTGACTCCCAATGATGTACAGTAGCTGCTAGGGATGGATTGAGAGGGTACGCAGATTGAGGTGGATAGAACACAGAAGGTGACGGCAGCATTAGGTGATGTGGAGAGGGTGGTTTCTGATGACTCTCTTCGTTTGTCTTTGCTGAGGGAGTTGTTGTTGAGGAGGAGGATCAATGAGAGAGACGAACAGCAGGTGCATCAGATGTCCCACTTATTTATTCTGTTGGTGTTGGGAGGTTTTCTGGTGGCGACGAGTGGCGACGTCATCCACTTGTGGTTTTTGCCATTTTTGAAGGTGTTGTCGGACATCCTTCTTTATGACTGGGGGAGCATGACATTGGCGACCCTTTATTATTCTGTTGATGCATTCAGTCGATGCTGTCGGTAAACGTTTACCAAAGCCATGTATCTTCTTGAGGTATTCTTCATTTTTTGCATTTTTCTTTATGCATTAGCATTTTTCTTCTTGCGTTTTATTCTTGATTTCATAAATGTTAACCCTTTGTCCTTTGTAAACATGGTTCTATGAGGTAATTGGGTTTAACAACCAATTGATAACTGTGAATGATGAGTCTGTTGGGTATTTCTGTCGTATGTATTGGTGGCGAAAGTCCAATCGACAATCGAAGAAGTCCCTCTCTCTAGAGACGGTGCGTCAGGCTTTAAATGGCCTGACGAGCGAGCGGGTAAGCCTTCTTTTATCTTGATACTGTTCTTTTCTTTAATGATTTTTTATTGATATTGATCTTTTTCCTTTTCTAGGGATTTGCAGGCGACCTTTATCCTTGGGGGATGGCCATTCAGCACACTGGGTCGACTGTGATACATGCACAGATGCGGCGTCTACTGGCGCGTGAGTTTGGCTACTCTTGGTGCCTCGGGGAGAGAGTAGTCCAAAATATCATGGAGGATGAGGTTTCGGTGCCGCCGATTAATCCCTCTATGTTCATGAGGCGAGTGCGGGAGATATAAGAGGATTCCCGAGTGGTGGCGATGATGGGAGAGTTGTATTCATTGTATACCGACACAACGGTGATGTACGACTACATGGATTTCATATTGAGCTAGATGATGCCACCTAGCATATATGACATGATGCCTCTCCTCATGAGGGCTCGAGTCGGCAAGTGGGGTCCTCTCATAGTGCAGGTGGTACGATGAAATCAACAGCGACGACGACTTCAAAGGCTCCCTTTAAGCCGCAGCACTCGCTCGGTTATAAATTCGGTGAGCTGACGGATGTTCGGTGCATATGATGCATCATCCTAATGCGATGGACCCAGAGGAGTTGGGCTTGACAGAGGAGGTCCTTCGACCTGAGGTATACTTTTTGCCCCTTTGTCTTTTGATTTCCTAATTTCTTCCTTTGCCTCAGACTGACTGATTTTCTCTTTTTATTTTCTTTTGCAGCACATCCGAGTCTCCACCACTTGGCTGAGGGATATTAGGGATTGGATATCTTCAGCGACTGACCACATTAAGGATGCAATTCTGATTCCTTATTATCTGGTGTTGTCTGCCTTATCTGAGGAAGGGTCGAGCTCTAGAAGTGGTGGCACATCGTCTCACCGCCGCAGAGGGAAGAGGGAACGCCACAGGGAGAATGAGAGAGAGAGGGGGAGAGAGAGAGAGAGAGAGAGAGAGAGAGAGAGAGAGAGAGTTGGGTTAGGCTTGCATCCCATTGTATTTATGTTTTTCCTACAAGATATCAATGTAATACAGAAAAGAATATATGCAAATAAAAATAAAGTTTTTATTAATTTTTGTTTCAGTGATTAATGTTTATGCTCTTTTTACTTTGCTGCTGAGACCATAAAAATAATTTGAAAATTGATTTGAGAGGGATTTTATTTTAAAATTGGATAAGTAAAAGCATAAGGAAATTCGGAATCCCTTAAGATAAAAATTATTTTTATTGGGTTTTTTTATTTTTACAAAAGAGGAAAAAGGGGATTTCCCAAAAATAGGTAGTTGTCGATCGGCATGAGCCCTGTCCTGCCTATCGGCATATCGGTCTAGTCCAATCAACCCAAGGCTTTGATTGAACTTTCTTCAATTGCTTGGTACTTGGTGGGGTAAGTTTTCCTCCGATTTCTACGAGGTTTCTTGTCTTTGCTTGAGAGTTTTCAAGTATAAATAGGGGTGTGGATGGAGATTTTCTTCACACCTCCACATTATTTTCCTTTTACATCCTTCTTTGCTCACTTCCTTATTCTTTTGTGATATGGCTCTCCCTGGTAGTGTTGAGTTTGCGAACCATCTCGAAACCTTGGAAGCAATGTGTTCGTACAACTTTGACTATGACACTTTCAACATGCGATGAGTCTCTTTGTAGCCCAATCGTCCCATAAAGTAGAATATGATGATGGTAGCCATGGAATTCTAGTACGCCGAAGACCATATCTTTCACTTCGGGTTGGATGAAATTTGTCCTACCTACGAGGAATTTTCGTCCATATTGGGAATAAATCCCAACATTGTTGCGGCTTTGCCTGAGTTTTCCCTTTATCTTAGGGAATTATTGGCTATACTTCTCCATATCTCACCTTCGGCAGCCAGTACGTTGGTTATGAGAGGAATGCTTTCTCTTCTGGCGGTGCTGAGATTCATGCATTTGCGTGATGTCGATAATATTTGCCACGCTAGGGCCGCCATCCTGAGCCTGGTTTCAAAACTGTTGTTGGTAATTGGGGAAGTATTGGTGGATCCCCAATTTGCAACTATTATTTCTTGGATATCGTACCATCGCAATCCTACGACGATGATACTGGCGGAGACTTTGAATAGTCTGGATGCCTAGCGGGAAGGTTGTTCTGACTTTCTGAGAGGTAACCCCGTGATGTTATTTATGTGGTTGTCCGAGAGATTTCGTATGGTGGTCCCACCTGAGTATCTTTTGTCAGCGGTTCCAAACTTTTTCTCACACTATTTCACTAGTGTAGGCCTGGACATTGAGAGTTGGGGGAACTGGTTTGTAGAGAACGAGTCTCTAGGCTTTCACTGATTTGTGCCTTGGTGGGGGAGCTGCTGCTCATTCTGGAACTCGGGGAGTACCAATATGTCCAGTTAGTTGGCCTCAGGTAGACCTCTTTCTACTTTTCCTGGTGGCTGTTGCGCCAATTTGGTTGGGAGAAAATTGTGCCATGCGGACATTGAACTTCTTTCTTGTAGAGGACCTGGAAGAGAGTATGCGCACACGACATGGATCTCTGTGGGATAATCGTCGTCCATCGACACGTCCTTCTTAGTATGTGGGTAGAGTCTGGCACGTCTCCGAGGACTATATGAAGTGGTTGTGAAAGAAGGTAGTGGCTAAGATGCTGGTTGTGGATTGCGTAAAGGTGGTTTGCCATATCTGACACCATGGAGGGAGGTGTTGTGGTTTTCCCCAAGCTATTCTGGGCTTATCGCAGAATGGAGCGTCTGTGACACTCCATTCAGGAAGGGGAAGTTTGGGGACCCAGGATGCGGGTGATGATGGGGTTGGTTCTGCTGGCAGCTGCGAGTTGGATTTTATGAAGCTTTTGTAATGGGTGTGGTTATGTTTTGGGTTATTTTGGTTGTACTATGTGAGAATTTTAGGAGTAGTGGGGCTTGGTTTTTTAGTACGGTGGGTATAGGCTGGAAAGGGAAGTCGTTTGACTCCCTATGCCGATGTAATCGTACCTAAATTTTGAATAATGAAATAAATAAGTTTTTGACCATCTAGTTGTGCCTCTAGATGACTTTTTCATTTTGAATTATCTATACCGGTCACTAAGGCATACATAATCCTTTTGTTCATGTATATATTAAAATGAACTATCGTTCTTGAGGATAAGAAAAAAATAGCATTTTGTGTAAAAGAAGGGGGTCGTGCTCATGTAAACGGATGAGCTGCCTACGTACCTCAGAGGGTTTTGAAAAAAAAAATTGAAAAATATTTTTAGAGGATCATTCCCCACGTAGTTCTGATTAGGAGGCCCCACATAGTTCTAATTAGGGGGAAATGCAATTTTGGGCCACGCAGTTCTGATTAGAGGATCAGGCCCCGCGTAGTTTTGATGATTCCCCAGCGGAGTCGCCACTGTGGTTATCCCAGGCGGCGTCGGGGGGAGGATCCCTCGAGAAGACTCCATTACGGTCTCGCACCCCTCTTTGAAAAGTGCTTCGGACGTCGTTGGTGTGGGGGTAAATGTGAAGAGATGGAGTCGCCAACCTATTTTGCACAAAACAAGCAAAAGAACATGTTGCCACTTCGAGAGAGAGAGGCATTAAGGACAAACTGATTCATACGAAACCTATAGTTCGAAGATTCAGGGGCTAAGTTACAGAATGGGAAGGTGTTAGGCACCAATCCCGTCGTTCGGTCTCTCATGGGCTAGTATTATTATTTTCCTTTATATCCCCGTGAAGTGTGTGTGCATGTTTATATAATGGAGATCGAAATCATTCAACTCATACCATGGACAAGGTATAGTGAGGTCATTCATAGGAATGTTCCCAAAATGACATATATAGAAAATATGATTTGTGCATTCTCACGATATTGATCATTATTAGGAAACGACATTATGTGTTGAATGAAACGCAAACAAGTATGATTGATCTATATATATATATATATATATGAAAATGGGAGATTTTAGAAATTTTGGGAATTTGGGAGATTGAGAAATTTGGAAAGTTAGACTCGAGTCTCGAATTTTAATCTGAGACACCTACGTAGCCTATAAAAGCATCAATGTCGTCGTAGTTCTAATGTAGCATAGATGTGGGGTTTATCCCTAGATTCGAACGAAATTTTATTATACGTGTGTGTAGAAAATGTGTTTTTTAGTTTTGGAAAAAGTGTGATGGATAATTCCGTTCGAAATTTACGAGTATAACCCTGTTTTATTTATTTTTGGGATTTTTGTATAAAATAAAGTATTTGAAATATATTAATAAAAATGTAGATTTTAATGTGTATGAACTAATGTAAGAACTAGATTATGAATCTAATGTATATTATGCAAAAACAAGGAATTTAAAGAGAGGGGGAAGGAATTGGACCTTCTTTGAAGCTTGATCTTTGATCTTGGATGAAATACCTTGAGTGTTTCTAAATGTTGATGAAAGAGAAGGATATTTTGCCAAATTGGGTATGAAAAGGATGGGAATGTAAGCTTGAATGGAACTTCACATGAGTAATTACGCTGATTTCGAGGGAATGTAGCTGAGATCACCGATACTGATGGATCTGTTGTGCGTTTCCTTGGGAGTGAGGTCATGGCCAATATTTATAGGGCCAAAGGGGGTACCGATCGGACTACCTCATGAAGTGCCTATTGGCAGGTGATCCTTGACACTATGCCAATAGGCAGGGATCTGGACTTGCCAATTGGCAGTCTCGTGCAGATTCTTCTTTAAAAACGGTCGTAGAATGCAAATCGTTGATCTAAATCGCGCAAGGGGCATATCGTTAAAAAGGTACTTCAGAGACCTTCAAGAGTCCTTTGTACAGCTCCCGGGTCCGGGAGTTGACTTTAGGTCAAATGTGGCTCGAAAGCCCACGTCAGTCTTTCAGACAGTAGATCGTCGGATCGAAATGAATGATTTGTCGACATGGAAAGGTTAGGAGATATAGTTCGATATTCACAAGAGTTTTGCTCGATTTAGAAGATTAACCTTGGTCAAGCGGGTCCCGGAAGCGCCCGGGGACCTCTTGTAATAAAATGGATCGTTCATCCATACCGTAGGTCAGAATCGTGCATGAGGCAGACCATTGGAAAGGGTATTCAGTGCATTTTGGAGATTCATTCAGTCTCGTTGGAGCTGAAGAGTTGACTTTGGTCAAACATATCACGGGAGCGCCCGGTGTCCTCTGAATTAATTTTTAAGGGAAAACTAATCGTTTATCCGAACGGTTATGTTGTTTCGTGCATAGGGCAGACTGTTGAAAAGGGGTTTTAGTTCCCTTCTAATATTGAAAGAGATTTTTCTATGACGGTGAAGTTGATTGGGGCCAATTCGAGGTCGGGAGTGTCCGGTGGCCTCCGAATCAATTTTCAGTAGTAAAATGGTCCGTTCGTCCGAACCGTTATGTTGATTCGCACACGGGGCAGACCGTTGGAAAGGGTATTCAGAGCCCTTCAAAGATTCAAAGAGATTTTGCTCTCACAATAGAGTTGACCCGAGTCAAACAGGGCCCAGGGTGCCCGATTGCCTTTAGATCGGGACGCGGAGTGCGACCTAAGGTTTGCAGTAAGATGGGGAGTGCTAGGGACCTAAGGCGAGACTCAGAGGGGCCTAGAATGTGGTGTCTACACCAAGAAAAATAGATTTAACCAAAGATGATATTTTAAGAAGAACATTAGTAAGCATAAGAAAGATCATAATTATAGGAAGGAAAAAGAATTAGCTCAATCTAAGATAGCCATCAAAGACTGTTGGACTTGTGGCAAAAAAGTATACTTTGATAAAGATTGTCCTAACAAGAAAGATAAAAAAAAGTATTAAGATTATTAATACAATATTAGACTTTGCAGATCAAGAAGAATTAGACATTTTATATGCTATAGAAATATAAGACATAAAAAATGATGATAATACTAATATTTATAGTGCATACACAGACAGTGATTCTGAAGATTATAATACTGAAACTGTTGAGTATGAAGACTCCCATGAAACTTTAGATTTATACATGATGCAAATTAATCAATATGATCAAGATGATGAATATATAGACTTTGAAGAAGCTTGGTATAAATGTATATTTAGAACCTTTTTAATGAAAAGATGGACAGTTAGTAATCCTGAGTTACTAACATACATACCTAGATGGTACTTTAATGAAAAACATTATTGCACATTTGAAATGAAATGTAACAAGAAATACTTTAGATGTGTAGAATGATTTGAGACTATACAAGCATAATTACTTATGGTTTGTGTTATTTATCAATTACACTACCATGAAAACTTTTAGAGAACTAGGTTTAGAGCAATATATTCTACCTACTATGATGCTCAAATATTAAAACATATTATCAAGACATTGATAGAAATGTAGCCAAGATATTACAAGAAAGTGAAAACTTAAAAGGGAAGGGAATTTCCTATAATTTAGAAGATAACCGCTCTGATAATAGTTCAGAAGACCTAAGACCATTTGAATTTATAGATAAACCTCAAAAAGGAATATCTATTCCAGAAAAGAATAATTTAGGAATATATACTAAACCACATAGTTGTTTTGCGGAATTATTCATACAACATAAAGATTATCTTAAAAGACTTTCGGCTTTTATAGACACAGGATGCTCACAAAGTATTTATAAGGCCAATGCCTTTCCTGAAGATTATTTTCTAGACAGTAATCAAGAGATCTATGGTAAGATAGCTAATGAAGAACCATTTATCTTAGATTTTCAGACTATTCTTATTAATTTTAAATTAGGAAATCAGACTAACAAAACTGTTAATCATCAGTTTTGGATAATAAATCATTGTCCTAGTTTCATATGAAACATCATTTTAGGACAAGACTTTATTAGTAAATATCATCTTTATACTCAGTATAATGATAAGATATTACATAGTAACAAAAAAGAGTTTAATATTACTGACCCTTTAATCGATCACAAGACTGCTTTTGACCTTACGTATATTAAACCTAATTTTAAGCTAACAGACCATCAGAGTTATTCAGTTGAGCTTGGTGGACCTAGACATATAAACCAAAAAGAAGCCCTAGAAATAACTAAACCCTTACAAAAAGAATGTAAGTGTCCAAACCAAAAGTGTTATAAGCAAATAGCACTTATACAACAAGACATTTTAGACCAAACCCAACAAACCTTATTAAAGGTTTAAGCTATATCCAAAAAAAGAAAATGGATATAGAAGAGAAAAAGAAAAGATTAGGCAACTAGCAGAGCCTACTTTAGGAGAAAATCTCATTGCTAAGTGGGAGAAAGATCAAATTTATTGTAAAATCATTCCTATAAATCCAGATGCCACTATTAATGGTGGAACCTATAAGAAAGGATATTCATAAGAAGATAGAGAAGAATTAAAAAAAGACATAGATGAAATGCTTAAGGTCAACAGTATTAGAGAAAGAAAAAGTAGACATAATAGCCTTGCCTTCTATGTTCAAAATAAGTCTGAACGAAAGAGAGGAAAAAGACGTATGGTCATAGATTATAGAAACCTTAATAAGAATAGTGAGTTTGACTCCTATAAGATACCAGACAAGAATAGCCTAATTAATCTAATTGCAGACATAATTATATTCAGCAAGTTTGATTGTAAATCAGCAATCTGGCAAATAAATATGCATCCAGATAGTATCACTTGAACAACCTTTAGTGTGCCCTAAGGAAAATATAAATGGTTAGTTATGACATTTGGATACTTGAACGCTCCTCAAGTATTCCAAAAAATAATGGACAATACATTTAGACCTTATTCAGAATTTTGTCTTGTTTACATATATGATATTCTTGTAGCTATCAAGACTAAGATAGAACATGTAGACCATCTTAAGAAGATTATTTTAGAATTAGATAAACATGATATTGTTATTTCTGAAAACAAAATGCAAGTATTTCATACTAAAATAGATTTTGTGGGAATGCATATTAATAAGGGGAAAATATCCTTAGCAGAACACATAACTCAAAAGATTCTTGAGTTTCCAGACCAACTTAAAGATAAAAAATAATTACAATCATTTTTAGGATTGCTTAATAGTGTTCTAGACTTTATTAAAGACCTTGCTTCAAAAATACAAAGCTTAGCTTCCAAATTAAAAGGAACATACAAGACTAACCCTTTTAATTGGACTAAAGATGATGTTGAAGTTATAAGACAGATTAAAGAAGAAATCAAAAACATCCCTTTACTTGAACTGCCTAATGTTGAAGATCAATTCATAGTAGAAACAGATGCCTCCGATAAACAATAGGGAGCATTATACTTTGACATTGATCATCAGACTAAAAAGAAGAAACTTTGTAGATATAGTTTTGGGACAAATCCAGAAATAAAATATACCGCCCATGAAAAAGAAGTACTAGCAAAAGTAAGGGCTATAGAAAAATATATGTTTTTTCTTGGACCTAAATATTTCACAGTTTATACTGACTCTTCTTATGCAGTAAAATTCAGAGACTTAGAAGGACTAATAGACTTATTAGATGGCAATAATTGCTTAATGGTTATGACTTCTAGATTATATATATTAAGGGAAGTAAAAATACCATCCAGACATCATATCAAAAGCATCAATGTTTGCTAACAATAATATGATTTCATGTTTTAAGTTGCAAACAAAAGACTTAGACGTAATGAGTTCCTCTGAAACAAATAGACTAAGCGAATAAGACGTTGCAGATAATCTTAGACGTATAAGACCAAATGCTGGTGTAACGCAAAGACAGACTCATATTCAAGACTCTAAAAATCTTGGAGAACTTTGATGATATCCTAGTTCTTCCTAGAAAATCTAGACATTGAATTATTTCCCAGAATAAACTCATTGGGAAGATGTATTTTCCCCAATATATACCAGACCAAAGATATCCAGACTTGATAAAATTTAGATGAGAATTTTCACATTATGAGAATAATCTTATAGATGCCCTATGGTGGAATGTAAAGAATAGACTATTGTGACACCCCGCCTAATTAATCC
Organism: Sambucus nigra; assembly: GCA_949130495.1. NCBI lineage: Eukaryota > Viridiplantae > Streptophyta > Magnoliopsida > Dipsacales > Adoxaceae > Sambucus > Sambucus nigra. The sequence goes on along the minus strand of OX422219.1, from coordinate 343,362,312 downwards.
CGGGTGATCAGTCCTAAATCAAGTTAGAACAGGTTTCTCATTTGGTCCATTCTTAGCATCACTGTCGTTTTATTAATTTACTAACCACCTAAGTGAGAAAAATAGACTGGTGCCAATTTTTATCTTTCATTATTTAAATAAAACCCATGCAGACAATAAAAACTATAAATAATCACAGATAGCTGAATTTATCATCCACAAGTAAGAATATAATTGACCGAGTAAACCAACGGTCCAAATAATAAATCCCATAAAGACAAGAATAAAATCCCAACAAGTCTAAAAACAATTAAATGGAAAGTGAGCGACATGCTCGAATACTAATCACGAACTTCTACATTAAGAATGAAGAATGAGGCGTCTATCAAAACCCCGCAACATCCACATATGCTGCAACATCGGATTCCTGGAATATAGTCAAGGCTGGCGTCCCTCTGGCTGGACACCTAAAAGGTTTTAAAAAAAGTTTTTATAGCAAGGGTTAGTACCCAAAACATTTGAAAACATTTAACAAATGATTAACTTGCAGTAATAATAAATATGCATGCTCTTCATATTTTAGTTAGTGTCGCACTCTCTTGAGAACTTCCTTACCCCTCCTCTAATGTGCACCACTAACGCTTTAATTATCACCTAGTTATCTATCTCATGACTAGATAATTATTAAAGCCTCCTTGTACCCCCCTACTCTAATTTGAGTATAAAGTGATTATGATTTTTAAGTTATTAGTAACATCAACTTAATTAATCATTTCCCTTTTTGATTCATATAACTTCTCCACTCGTTATATATATACAACAACTCATGCTTGTATTTATTTAGCCCGTATATAATAATCACCTAATTATATACTTAGAAATATTGCAGCATTCACACACATACTGAAATACATAAAACACTACCATCCACCCGAGTAAAAGTACTCACCGGACATAATTTCTCTAAAGTGCTAGTACACTAGGTATATTCACATACCCTAGTTATCCAAGTTAGAATCGCTCACTAACTTGGTTTAGTATACGATTGGAGGCGGTCATATTCCTTCCCGGAAAGTGAGATGCCCCTCACCCCCTGTAACGGACGCTATGACCTGGGAATCTACTCGCCCTACTCCTCAAGCTAGGGGATTCATTCACTGCGCGTAACCTCCCCCTATAGCACTAGAGTATAATAATATCTAACCACTGATATTTTGGCATACACTATATATATATACTATCACATACCGTATATATATATATACATATATAAAAATGTTCCAGCTACACCGTGTACTAAACCCGTGACACAAGCCTATTCCATTTTTATTATGAGTTTGTTACCCAACTCAAATTATTAATTAATTTGCACATTAATAAAATTCAGTTACTTTTGATGTTGCCCTCACCATTTAATTGGACTCAATCTCATAGCCCGAATTAACTTCACCCGAGTCTAAATCCCGACTCTAAATTACTTAGTCCATTACTAAATAAAATAATTTACCTCGATGTCGCTCAACCAATTTAGACGTGTCACCCAAATTTCTACTCCCATCTCCTAATTAATTTCCCCACAATTAATCAGATTTAAATCATGCATTAATTTTTCTCAATAATTAATCACATAATAACTTTTATATAAATCTCTTTCTATATAAACAAAACTGGGCGAATTGTCAGTTTCTGCCGACCATCGATCGATCGACTTCATGGCGTCGATCGATCGATCGATCAGGTACTCGTCTTCTTCGCGAAGACAGCCAGCCATGGACGAAAATTTCAAGCCCTAATTTCCTTCTACACTAAAACTAAATCCCTTTTAGCATTTGTTCATATTAGGAAACTCATTAGGGATCTCCAGAACAGTCATCAACATTATTAATTCGTCCATAACTCCAATTTCTAAATTTGGGGAAAGTTTCATCATTAACCCTAAGCCCATTTATACCCCAAATATCATCATCAAATTCATTTCCAAATATTCAGATATCATTCTACCAGATATGCATTAACTCACAATTATCAGATTTTACAAGAATCACCACCCAATTTCGTAAATCAGAATTGTTGTTTTCAAAATCCCATGTTCATACCATTAACACCCAAAAACGAATTTCTACTTATTCACTACACATGAATATGAATTGAAAACAGGTTTAATGCTATTGCAAGTTATCCACTTGCCTTAAGGTTCGTAGAGTCTGGATTGGAGCTAAATCCCAAGGTTGAAGATGACCTTTGTTGGCTCTCTTTTGGTCCCCAATTGGCTTTGGCTGCTGTTAGGGTTTTCTAACCCTTAATTTGCTTTTTCTAATTAAGTTCAGCCACCCCCTTATTTCTTTTTATTAGATTAATTAACTAAATCCCGTTTTTTGACTAATGGGCCAAGCCCAAGTGACCCAAATGCCCCCGAGTGGGCCCGGCTATGTCTAAAAACGTCCCGTGACCCGTTTACTACCCCCAGGTACACTTTTCCGACTATCTCGGCCCATCCGGACTCAACTGTGCACTCAGAATTTGCATCCGAATTAATTTATAAAAATACTTATCCCCCACCCAATATAGTCTACACCGACTTCCGGATGTGATAAGTACATATCTCGTCATTAATACTCGAAACGACGAAATTACATTATTACTATACGCTCAGTAAATAATTTTCCCTAAATATTAACCATTTAATCCCAGATTAATATTTATATATTATTCTATCATAATTAATTCATTAAATTACAACACACTAGTAATTTAGAATTTTCGAATTAATTAAATTATAAATGTACCAAAAATACGGGGTGTTACATACTCCCCCCCTTATAAAGGAATTTCGTCCCCGAAATTAGATTGTACCTGCGTTGAAAAGCTCTGGATATTGTTCCCGCATATCCTCCTCTCGCTCCCAGGTAGACTCGTCAACATTGTGATGACCCCACTGTACTCTAACCAATGGAACAACCTTGGATCGTAATTTCCGCTCACTATGATCCAAAATAGCTACCGGCCTTTCCTCATACGAGATGTTTGGCTATAAGTCGATCTCCTCGAGTGGAATGTGCCAAAAGGATCTCTCGCTCCTTCGATATTTCTTCAGCGATGCCACATGGAATACATCGTGTATCCGCTGAAGATGTTCTGGTAACCCAAGCTTATACGCCACCGGTCCCACCCTCTCAATAATAGGGAAAGGTCCTACGTATCGCGGTGCTAACTTACCCTTCTTGCCGAACCTCATCACCCCCTTCATTGGGGATACCCGGACTAAAACCTGGTCCCCAACTTCTAGCTCCACATGTCGTCGAGAAGCGTCAGCATAACTCTTTTGCCTGTCCTGAGCTATCCGAATTCTTCCTCGAATCAGCTCTATCTTGGAAGATGTCTCTTGAACAATATCCGGCCCCAAGAGTTTGTTGTCCCCCACCTCTAACCAACAAACGGGTGAACGACAAGGTCTCCCGTACAGTGCCTCAAACGGTGCCATGCCAATCGTGAATTGGTAAGAGTTGTTATACGCAAACTCTACCAAAGGAAGATATTTCTCCCATCCTCCCCCGAAGTCCAAAATGCACATTCTGAGCATGTCTTCCAGCACCTGGTTAACTCTCTCAGTCTGTCCGTCCGTCTGTGGGTGATACGCTGTACTCAAGCGCAACTCCGTGCCCATTGCCTCCTGAAAGCTCCGCCAAAAGTGGGCGACAAAGATTTTGTCTCGGTCGGATACAATATTTATAGGGACCCCATGTAGCTTAATAATCTCTGCTATAAATAGCTGTGCATAACGCATCGTCTCGAAGTCTGTGCGTACCGATAAAAAGTGGGCCACCTTAGTCAACCGATCCACAATAACCCATATGGAGTCGTGACCCCTCTGCGATACAGGTAACCCTGTGATGAAGTCCATGGAGATGCTCTCCCACTTCCACACGGGAATTTCTAACGGCTGTAGCATCCCTGATGGTCTCTGATGGTCAACTTTCACAAGCTGACACGTGGCACATTTCGAAACAAACTCCGCTATGTCCCGTTTCATTCCTGCCCACCAATACTGCCTCCTCATATCTTGGTACATTTTATCCCCACCGGGATGTACCGCAAATTTCTAACCATGGGATTCTGTCATAACAGCGTGCTTCAAATCCTCATCCTCTGGCACCATTAACCTCCCATTAAAGCGTAGGCCTCCTTCTGAGCTAATCGAGTAACCCTCTGCTCCCTCAGCTAACAACTGGCCCACCCTATCCCGGCAAACCTGATCCTCAGCCTGAGCCTTCACGACTCGCATAATGATCTCGGGTGTGATGGATAAAGCTGACATGCAAGCCCTGGCTACGTCATCCTCATATCGAAGCTCTCTCCACTTCGCTTTCCATACCTCTGCTATCTCCCTAGTCGGCCTTCGGCTCAATGCGTCTGCTACCACATTGGCCTTACCAGGATGATACTGAATATCAAATTGGTAGTCCTTCACGAATTTTAGCCACCGCCTCTGCCTCATATTCAGATCCTTCTGTGTGAAGAGATACTGAAGTGACTTGTGATCCGTGAATAGAGTAAACTGCTCTCCTAGAAGATAATGCCTCCATATCCTCAAAGCAAAAACGACCGCTGCCAACTTTAGGTCGTGAGTGGGGTAATTCCTCTCGTGGGGCTTTAGCTTCCTGGAAGCATAAGCTATATCCCTTTCCTCCTGCTGGAGCACACCCCCAAGACCCCGTAAGGATGCGTCTGTGTAAACCCGATACTCTAGCCCTCCCTTTGGCAATGCCAGCACGGGTGAAGATGTCAACTTGTCCTTTATCTCGTCGAACGCTAATTGACAACTATCATCCCACTTGAAAGGTACCCCTTTCCGAGTCAGATTCGTCAGAGGTCCTGCAATTTTGGAGAATCCCTGAATGAATCGCCTGTAGTAATCGGCCAAACCCAGAAAACTGCGCACCTCGGTCGGTGTCGTGGGCTGTCCCCACTCCCTCACCGCTGACACCTTATCCGGATCCACTGCAATACCCTGATCTGACACAACGTGACCAAGGAACTGTACCTCCCGTAGCCAAAATCCACACTTCCCGAATTTGGCATAGAGCTGATGATCCCTCAATGTTTGTAAAACCATGCGCAGATGCTCTGCGTGCTCCTCCTCGGTACGCGAGTAGATTAGGATGTCATCAATGAACACGATGACAAACTGATCTAGGTACTCCCTAAAAACCCTGTTCATGAGGTCCATGAACACTGCCGGTGCATTGGTGAGCCCGAAGGGCATCACCCTGAACTCATACGATCCATACCGCGACAAGAAAGCGGTCTTAGGAACATCCTCCTCTCGGATACGCAGTTGATGGTACCCTGACCTCAAGTCGACTTTGGAGAAGTAAGACGCCTCTCTCAATTGGTCAAATAAATCATCAATCCGAGGCAACGGATACTTATTCCGTATCGTCACCTTGTTCAGCTCCCTATAATCCACGCACAAGCGGAGTGAACCATCTCGCTTCTTCACAAACAACACCAGCGCGCCCCACGACGATGTACTCTGCCGAATAAAACCCTGACCCAGTAGTTGCTAAATCTGCTCCCTCAATTCCCACATTTTTGAAGGGGCCATTCGGTAAGGTGCCCGAGCAATCGGCCTCGTCCCCGGCGCCAAATCGATAACAAATTCGATTTCTCTGCTGGGTGGTAATCCTGGTATCTCCTGGAATACATCCTCAAAGTCCCTCACTACAGGAATAGAGTCTAAAGGAACTACCACTTCCTGTGAGGTTTCCTCCTCAATGTAATATAGATGAGTGGTCGAGCCTCCCTCTGGGCGAGGCATCGCCACAACAAACATCTCTTGCCCCGGAATGGCAAAAATAATGCTCCCACCGAAGCAATCAATCATGGCTCTATAGTCAGCGAGCCAATCCATACCGATGATCACATCATGAACATGCATATCTAATACCAACATGTCCACAGGTAATACTAAACCGCCAATCTCTACTCCTACTCCCCGACATATAAAGAATATAAGCGACCCACTCCCCAAAGGTGAGTCGACACACGTAACAGTGCTCTCTGCGGTGGCTAACAACCCTAAAGCCTTCGCGAAATGTGTAGCTATCAAACAATGAGTAGCCCCCGTATCAAACAATACCCGACCCATAGTGCCATGGATGGAGAACGTACCCTCAATCGCGTGCGGCGCATGCTGTGCTGGAGGATTGGGAACGTCCCGAACGTTATACACACGTCCGTAGTGCATCTGCCCCTGCTGTTGTGGGGCGGGTGGGGCTGCTGCTGCTGGCGACATCTGACCCTGTTGCCCCTGCTCGGCACCCTGTTGCTGGCCTCTGCCCCTCTGCGGGCACTCCCTCTTGAAGTGTCCTGGCTGGCCACAGGAGAAACAGCGTTTCTGGTCGTCACCCTGTCGTTGGCCCTGCTGGCCCTGACGTTGCTGCCCCGGGTGGCCTCCCCCGTTGTTCCCTTGGCCCTGACGGCCCTGAGGAACCTGCTGTTGCTGATTAGGGCCTGGTTGCCCCTGTCTGAACCCCTGTCGTCCCGGTCGGAACCCACCAGGCTTAAACTTCTTAGCCTGATTCCCTTGCTGAATGATAACCTGCTGCTGTGTGCCACTTGCCTCACTACTAGTAACGGCCTTGCCCTGCTGGCTCGGCTCACCTGCCTTCTTGTTCCCCTTAGCATGGAAACGATGATCCTGGCAATGTACAAGTGCGGCATTAACGACATCTGTATAAGTCACTAATGCCGGGTTTCCAATCAAGTGCTGCCTAATTCTCCAAGCTAGACCATCCATGAACTTGGACTTCTTCCGCTCCTCATCGCTCACCTCGTTTGGCACAAAGTTTGCCAAACGGGTGAACTCCTCCTCATATTCTGCTACTGACCTGTCACCCTGTACCAACTCGCTGAATTTCTTTCTCATCTCAGACTCTACTGCTGGAGGGAAGTACTTGCGGTCAAACCGCACCCAGAATTCAGAAATCGGCATCAAATCCCGCTCCTCAGCGGTGGTTACGGACTCCCACCACTGTAAGGCTGCCCCCGACAGACGAAAGGTAGCCATCATCTGTTTCTGCACCTCTGTACCCTCTAACATGCGCAGATGGCGCTGAATGTTCTTCTTCCAGTCACAAGCCTCGACCACATTGGTGCTACCTCGAAACTCAGGTGGGTGACCCTTCTGAAAGGTCTCCCTCACTCGCTGCCAAGATGGTGGCCCTACTGGAGCCTGAACTGCTGGAGCCAATGGAGGCGGTGCCTGGGGCTGTGGAAAATGAGCTGCCATAGCTCGCATCGCTGTCTCGACCGCTTGAGCCACTATCACTGCCACCTGAGTGGTAGAAATTAACTCGGGTGGGGGTGGTTGTGGCGGTACCTGTGGCTCCTGGCGAGCCTCCCTCACCTCATCTCTAGCCTCAGCCCTTTCCGCTCTCTGTCTCTTTGGCGGCATCTGAAATAGATTGAATTGTATAAGTACACAATTTATATAAAAACTAATATCAGGAATACGATATCTCACAAGCGGAAAATATAATCAACAGTCCTAATAATAGGGCTCTATAACAACCGAACGCTACGCTGAAACGTAGAAAGCCGCACAGATCCTAAGGACTCTAGAACCTGATGCTCTAATACCATCTGTGACACCCCGCCTAATTAATCCCGGGTGATCAGTCCTAAATCAAGTTAGAACAGGTTTCTCATTTGGTCCATTCTTAGCATCACTGTCGTTTTATTAATTTACTAACCACCTAAGTGAGAAAAATAGACTGGTGCCAATTTTTATCTTTCATTATTTAAACAAAACCCATGCAGACAATAAAAACTATAAACAATCACAGATAGCTGAATTTATCATCCACAAGTAAGAATATAATTGACCGAGTAAACCAACGGTCCAAATAATAAATCCCATAAAGACAAGAATAAAATCCCAACAAGTCTAAAAACATTTAAATGGAAAGTGAGCGACATGCTCGAATACTAATCACGAACTTCTACATTAAGAATGAAGAATGAGGCGTCTATCAAAACCCCGCAACATCCACATATGCTGCAGCATCGGATTCCTGGAATATAGTCAAGGCTGGCGTCCCTCTGGCTGGACACCTAAAAGGTTTAAAAAAAAGTTTTTATAGCAAGGGTTAGTACCCAAAACATTTGAAAACATTTAACAAATGATTAACTTGCAGTAATAATAAATATGCATGCTCTTCATATTTTAGTTAGTGTCGCACTCTCTTGAGAACTTCCTTACCCCTCCTCTAATGTGCACCACTAACGCTTTAATTATCACCTAGTTATCTATCTCATGACTAGATAATTATTAAAGCCTCCTTGTACCCCCCTACTCTAATTTGAGTATAAAGTGATTATGATTTTTAAGTTATTAGTAACATCAACTTAATTAATCATTTCCCTTTTTGATTCATATAACTTCTCCACTCGTTATATATATACAACAACTCATGCTTGTATTTATTTAGCCCGTATATAATAATCACCTAATTATATACTTAGAAATATTACAGCATTCACACACATACTGAAATACATAAAACACTACCATCCACCCGAGTAAAAGTACTCACCGGACATAATTTCTCTAAAGTGCTAGTACACTAGGTATATTCACATACCCTAGTTATCCAAGTTAGAATCGCTCACTAACTTGGTTTAGTATACGATTGGAGGCGGTCATATTCCTTCCCGGAAAGTGAGATGCCCCTCACCCCCTGTAACGGACGCTATGACCTGGGAATCTACTCGCCCTACTCCTCAAGCTAGGGGATTCATCCACTGCGCGTAACCTCCCCCTATAGCACTAGAGTATAATAATATCTAACCACTGATATTTTGGCATACACTATATATATATACTATCACACACCGTATATATATATATATACATATATAAAAATGTTCCAGCTACACCGTGTACTAAACCCGTGACACAAGCCTATTCCATTTTTATTATGAGTTTGTTACCCAACTCAAATTATTAATTAATTTGCACATTAATAAAATTCAGTTACTTTTGATGTTGCCCTCACCATTTAATTGGACTCAATCTCATAGCCCGAATTAACTTCACCCGAGTCTAAATCCTGACTCTAAATTACTTAGTCCATTACTAAATAAAATAATTTACCTCGATGTCGCTCAACCAATTTAGACGTGTCACCCAAATTTCTACTCCCATCTCCTAATTAATTTCCCCACAATTAATCAGATTTAAATCATGCATTAATTTTTCTCAATAATTAATCACATAATAACTTTTATATAAATCTCTTTCTATATAAACAAAACTGGGCGAATTGTCAGTTTCTGCCAACCATCGATCGATCGACTTCATGGCGTCGATCGATCGATCGATCAGGTACTCGTCTTCTTCGCGAAGACAGCCAGCCATGGACGAAAATTTCAAGCCCTAATTTCCTTCTACACTAAAACTAAATCCCTTTTAGCATTTGTACATATTAGGAAACTCATTAGGGATCTCCAGAACAGTCATCAACATTTTTAATTCGTCCATAACTCCAATTTCTAAATTTGGGGAAAGTTTCATCATTAACCCTAAGCCCATTTATACCCCAAATCTCATCATCAAATTCGTTTCCAAATATTCAGATATCATTCTACCAGATATGCATTAACTCACAATTATCAGATTTTACAAGAATCACCACCCAATTTCGTAAATCGGAATTGTTGTTTTCAAAATCCCATGTTCATACCATTAACACACAAAAACGAATTTCTACTTATTCACTACACATGAATATGAATTGAAAACAGGTTTAATGCTATTGCAAGTTATCCACTTGCCTTAAGGTTCGTAGAGTCTGGATTGGAGCTAAATCCCAAGGTTGAAGATGACCTTTGTTGGCTCTCTTTTGGTCCGCAATTGGCTTTGGCTGCTGTTAGGGTTTCCTAACCCTTAATTTGCTTTTTCTAATTAAGTTCAGCCACCCCCTTATTTCTTTTTATTAGATTAATTAACTAAATCCCGTTTTTTGACTAATGGGCCAAGCCCAAGTGACCCAAATGCCCCCGAGTGGGCCCGGCTATGTCTAAAAACGTCCCGTGACCCGTTTACTACCCCCAGGTACACTTTTCCGACTATCTCGGCCCATCCGGACTCAACTGTACACTCAGAATTTGCATCCGAATTAATTTATAAAAATACTTATCCCCCACCCAATATAGTCTATACCGACTTCCGGATGTGATAAGTACATATCTCGTCATTAATACTCGAAACGACGAAATTACATTATTACTATACGCTCAGTAAATAATTTTCCCTAAATATTAACCATTCCATCCCAGATTAATATTTATATATTATTCTATCATAATTAATTCATTAAATTACAACACACTAGTAATTTAGAATTTCCGAATTAATTAAATTATAAATGTACCAAAAATACGGGGTGTTACAACTATGGGTAGAATTCAAGTAGAATATGGAAGTTATTGCCAGATTCATGAGATTAGAAAGACTTGCAGTTACTCAACTTAGTAGTATTGCTACTCCTAAACCTCAAACTCAAACGTATGCTCAAACTCTTAGAGAATCCTCACAAATTAAACCAGCTGATAATTTTTGTTACCAGAAAAAGACTTTTAAGACTAAGATTATTATACCGTTTGGTCATAATAATCTTCCAATTTCAAAAGACTGTCAGAAAGAAGCTAATAGTATTATTGAACATTTTAATATGTTATTATTTGAGATTGATGAAGATGCCTTAATGATTAGGAGTTTCTACAATGACGTTCAAAAAATTTATCTTTTCGAAAAAGCAGATATGGCTCAGATAACTTTAGCAGACCATGGGTTCATTGGACTCATCCAGATAAAGACTGTAGAAGACTCTATTGCTTTTGGGAAAATAGTTCATCAGTACATCAAGAAGGTAGAAGAATTTTTCCCTGTTTTCCAGGATCTACCAGATTACTCTGAGTTCTTGTAGAGGCATAAGAGTTGAAGGATTTAGACTCATTAGATTTTCCAATTATTTATTTGAAGACGTTGAGATTCTATCCAAAGATGGGACTAAAGACCTAACTGTTGATAAGTCCAAACTCCAGATTGCCCAAGCTATGGAAATGATAGAAATCATGGAGTTGTTACAAGTGAAGACAGGTGGTACACTGCATACCATAAAGAAGACCTCATTATCCTGTGACACCCCAACTAATTAAATACCGGGTAGCTACTCCTTTATTAAATTAATACAAAATGCCAAGTTGGTTCAGTTCGTAGCATCACTGTCGAAAACATTTTTAACAAATACTAGCCACCTAATATTTAAAAAGGGAGTTGCCAATTTTAATTAAATTCGAATAACATATAATAAGTAAAGTATGAAATGCTAACATAACCACCACAACATAGTCACAATAGAATAACCATCAAATAATAATGAGTCTGGAGGAATACTCCTCACAACAATTTGAATACTGAAATAAAAAATTTACCAAGTCTACATCACTAAATTAATTACAACCCAAAGTCTGAAATAAATGATAAGTAAAATGTCCCTAAAAGAAATGGGTCGACATAACCAACCAATGAGAAAATATGATAATGGAGTCAAGATCGAAAATGGAGGCATCTACTGTCAAGGTCCTGTAACTTCCACAGCAACTACAGCACGTCACCTGAATATAACTCCTATGCATGGTATCCTTGTGGCTGGGCACTTAAAAAGGTTTTTACAAAAAAATAGATTTGAAAGCAAACGGGTCAGAGCCCGATTGTGAAAATAATTTAAAATTTTTCAAGTGTCTAATATCATTAAACAGTGAATATAAAGTACATGATAGTGTGTGCACTCACTTGAGTTCCTCACCTCTCAAATAATTGTGCACTCCTATCGTTCCCGTACCCATTCTAGTCATTACCAAAACTAACTAGTCCGATACCCAAAATCTACATTACTATACGATATCCAATTCAATTCCCAATAACTTTTGTTTAACAGAGTGTTATAACTTGTTACACAATTTCCCATGTTAGTACTACTAATTACTAGAGATCTTCCATTTCACTTTACAAACTGTTGCTATTATTAATACTCACATTTATTCATGACAATTCATTTCAGTTAACCGTATATTATTCTCATCATAAATATACAATACTAGCACCCCGAGGCTAAGCTGCGATGCTCACATACTCTGCTATCAAATCCCGGTACATCACGTACATGAGGACCACGTATTTCGAATCTCTCAGGAAACGTTTCATTAACAACAATCACAAGCAATGGTGGCGAACATAGTTCACATCACATGGGTCACGCACATAACTACTCTCCCATGATCAGCAGACTTATTTACTTCTCAATAAGCCCTTCTCTGACCTATGTCCTCAAGGTACCAATCTAGATCCCCCCCGTAAGCACACAAAGATTAGATGGCCCTAAACGAACGCCAACCTCCCATGATAGCAAGTATGGTAGGTATGTTATACACAGATAACTTCATATACTAAGCATTCACACATCTTAGATATTTTAATATTTTATTAGAGGTATACTTCTCATTCTTACATCAACATTTAGTGTTATACAAATCACAAGTCCCCGGTTTATATGTATTTATGTTATCAACTCTTCTCACGTCGTAAATAGTTACTCGTTTCCCAATCCACAATTATCACCCGATTTACTACAAGATTCTAAGTTTTACTCTTCAATGTACCCCAATCTCCAAACTATACCCCCTAGTTAATAAGGGAAGGTTATCTCACCATTTAAACAAGTCTACGGGATACTAGAAATAAATTCAGGCCTAAAAGGCCATTCTGTCAACTCGTTAGAAATCTCGTTCGAACGAGGTCGTTCGAATGAGTTTCGTTCGAACAAAAGGCTTCGAATGAACTACCAACTCGTTAGAAGTTATACTATCATCTCGTTAGAAGTTCGTTCGAACGACCTGAGCAGATCTTCTAACGAGATGGCAGTTTCAGCCCAAAAATTCTCAAGTCCGATTTTCTCAATTCCTGTCTTCTCTAAATCCACCCTAAGACCATCCAAGTTATGTTCTAACATTTTTAAACCATTTCTAATCATTATATACCATCCCTTAACATATTTTAGAGGTCAAATCTTACAAATCATCATGAATTATTATAAATCTCCAAATATTTCCCCAAACCCTATGAACATGAACCCATAATTTTGTTATGCCCAATTACTCATCATAAATCCGTTTTTAAATCATCATAAATAGCTCTACGAATATTAAATCAGTCCATCATCATTCTACATGAAAATCCTAACCCAAATTCAAAGTTTCTCCATCAATTTCATGGGTTTTCTTCAAAGATTTCAATATAAGATAATTCCTACACTAAACATGGAAGACATATTCAATGCACTAAAAATATCAAATCACTTGCCTTAGATTGTTCTTCAGGATTGATGTTGGTGAATGAATGTTGATTCTCTCCTTTCTCTACGGATTTTCTCCCAAGGTTGAAGATAGTGGTTGGAGGTTTCTTTTTGGAACTCTTCAAACTCTCCTATAACTTTAGTAGCCCTCTAACTCATCTAATGCTTATAATGGGCTTAGTGGGTTCCTAAATAATATATAATTAATTCCTAAAATTCGTGGGTTTTAGTTCCTATATTTTTAAAATTACCAAAATACCCTTTTAAGTTGCCGGTATGGCCCAAAAATGCCCCGGGACCCAAACTAAACCCCCGGCTAGTGTTTTCTGACTATTTCGACCCTTCCGGACACGTTGGCGCACTCAAAATGAACATTTGGTTGATAAAAATAAAATTCAATTTTTAATTCAAATAATTTCATACCTGACGCGACTGAAACGCGCGTTCCAACTAAATTTCCCAAATTATCGTATTTCAGTCTCGCAACAATTTTAATATTTTCAATATTCATATATTACCATATGTACGCATCATAATCAAATACCAACTCACATCTCGTTAGTATTCATATCCGGATTAATTTCTAATTAATTCTCATTTAATTTAATTAATCCCATAATTAAAAATCAATAAATATACGGGGTATTACATACTTCCCCCCTAATAACAGAATTTCGTCCCGAAATTCGGAACTAAAGAGTACCTGGCAAAAACAACTCTGGATAATGCTCGTGCATCTCATCCTCGCGCTCCCATGTGGAATCCTCGGCATTATGATGCCGCCACTGAACACGTACTAACGGTACTATCTCCGACCTCAGTTTTCGCTCGCTGTGGTCCAGAATAGCAATCGGCCCCTCCTCATAGGAACTATCGGGCTGAAGATCGATGTCCTCCAAAGCAATGTGAGTATGGGCCAAATCAGCCCTAAGATATTTCCTTAGCGAGAAAATATGGAACACATCATGAATCCTATGCAATTGCTCCGGTAACCCCAGTCTATACGCAACTGGCCCAATCCGCTCGATGATAGGGAATGGCCCCACGTATCTTGGTGTCAGTTTCCCCTTCTTCCCAAAATGCATAATCCCCTTCATAGGAGATACTCTGAGTAAAACCTGGTCCCCCACTTTGAATTCTCTGAAGAACCTCTTCGCATTGGCATAGCTCTTCTGTCGGTCCTGAGCTACCCGAATTCGACTCCGTATCATCTTTATCCTTGTCGAAGTATCCTGAATCACTTTCGGCCCAAGAAGTTTGTTGTCCCCCACTTCTAACCAACATGTTGGGGAACGATAAGGTCTACCATACAACGCCTCAAATGGAGCCACACCAATGGTAAACTGATAGGAGTTGTTATAAGCAAACTCCACCAGTGGAAGGTACTGCTCCCATCCACCCCCAAAGTCTATGATGCACATACGCAACATGTCCTCCAATATCTGATTTGTTCGCTCGGTCTGCCCATCGGTCTGCGGGTGATAAGCCGTACTCAATCGCAATTCAGTGCCCATGGCCTCCTGGAAACTCTCCCAAAACTGTGAAACAAATATCTTGTCTCGGTCAGACACGATATTTAAAGGCACATCGTGAAGTCTCACTATTTTCGAAATGAAAATCGGGGCATACTGTCCCATAGTGTAGTCTGTCCTTATGAGTAGAAAATGAGCAACTTTGGTCAACCGGTCCATAATTACCCAAATGGAGTCGTGACCCCTCTATGACGTAGGTAACCCCGTGATAAAGTCCATGGATATGCTCTCCCATATCCATGTCGAAATCTCTAATGGTTGTAGAAGTCCTGTCGGTCTCTGATGATTCACCTTTACCAGCTCACAAGTGGCGCATTTAGACACAAACACGACAATATCTCTCTTCATCCCGCTCCACCAATACTGACGTCTCATGTCTTGGTACATCTTGTCCCCACCAGGGTGTACCGCGAACCGTGAGCCGTGTGACTCTACCATCACCTCGTGTCGCAAGTCTTTCCCTTTCGGAACAACTAGTCTCCTATTGAAGCATAATCCCCCGTCTGAGCTAACGGTATAGGACTCGGCTCCCTCTGCTAGTAATCGAACTATCTGCTCCTGACAGAACGAGTCATTTGCCTGGGCCTTTACCACTCTCATAACAATCTGCGGTGTAACAGCCATCAAAGACATAAACGATCGGGCTACTGCATCCTGGTGTCCCAACTCCTTCCATTTATCTTTCCACACCTCAGCCACTTCATTTACTGGCTTACGGCTCAACGCGTCTGCTACCACGTTAGCCTTCCCCGGGTGATATTGGATATCAAACTAATAATCCTTCACAAACTCAAGCCACCGTCTTTGACGCATATTCAACTCCTTCTGCGTAAAGAGGTACTGTAGAGACTTGTGGTCCGTGAACAATCGAAACTTCTCCCCAGAAGATAATGTCTCCAAATCCGAAGGGCAAATACAACTGGCGCTAACTCCAAGTCATGGGTGGGGTAATTCTTCTCATGAGGCTTAAGCTTACGGGAAGCGTAAGCTATGGCCTGACTCTCTTGCTGCAATACACCTCCAAGTCCTTGTAAGGACGCATCGATGTAGACTAGATACTCAACTCCCAGTCTCGACAATGCTAACACAGGTGCTGAGGTCAACTTGTCCTTCAACTCATCGAATGCCAACTGACAGGCATCGCTCCAGATGAATGGCACGCCCTTGCGAGTCAGATGTGTCAAAGGACCCACTATCTTTGAGAAACCCCGAATAAACCTCCTGTAGTATCCTTCTAAGCCCAAGAAACTACGGATCTCAGTCGGTGCCGTGGGTTGTCCCCACTCCCTCACCGCGGATACCTTCCCGGGATCAACAGATATCCCCCGATCTGAAATTATATGCCCCAAAAACTGAACCTCCTTCAGCCAAAACCCACACTTCTCATACTTTGCATAAAGCTCGTTCTGACGTAGCGTCTGCAAAACCCGTCTCAAATGCTCGGCGTGCTCCTCTTCTGTCTGGGAGTAAACCAGAATATGATCAATAAAGACAATGATGAACTGGTCTAGAAACTCTCTGAACACCCTATTCATTAAGTCCATAAACACGGCTGGAGCATTGGTCAAGCCAAAAGGCATAACCCGAAACTTGTAGGAACCATATCTCGTCAAGAAAGCAGTCTTCGAGACGTCTTGCTCCCTGATACGCAACTGATGGTATCCTGATCGCAAATCAATCTTTGAGAAGAATGAAGCTCCTCTCAGTTGGTCGAATAAGTCATCGATTCGGGGAAACGGATGCTTATTCCGTATCGTGACCTTATTCAACTCTCGGTAATCTACACACAACCTCAACGATCCATCCATCTTCTTTACGAACAACATAGGGGCACCCCACGGCAAAGTACTCCTCCGGATAAACCCCAGACCCAATAACTGCTCAATCTAATCCCGTAACTCTCTCATCTCTGCTGGAGCCATACGGTAAGGTACACGGGCAATAGGCCGAGTGCCCGGTGTCAAATCGATCATAAAATCTATCTCTCTACTCGGAGGTAGTCCAGGTATATTCTGAAATACATTAGCAAACTCACTAACAACGGGTATCGCATCGAGTGGTATCACCACTTCTTTAGAGGTCTCCTCCTCTATATAGTACAATTGAGTGGACGATCCTCCCTCGGGGAGAGGCATCGGCACTAAAAATATCTCCTGCCCGGGAATCGCAAAGATAATACTCCTGTTAAAACAGTCAATCATGGCTCGGTACGCAACTAGTCAATCCATACCAACAATTGCATCATACTCAGTCATCTCTAACACTAACATATCAGCGGGTAAAGTAAACCTCCCGATCTCTATACTTACACCTCTACAAATAAGCGAAATCATGGAACCCCTACTCAATGGTGAATCTACACAAGTAATCGTGCTCTCTGCGGTGTCTAATAACCCAATAGTGCGTGCAAATCTCATGGCAATGAAGAAATATGTGGCCCCCATATCAAATAAAATACGCCCCATAGTCCCCTGAATAGAGAACATACCCTCAATGGCCAGTGGATCCTGTGGGGCTGCGGCATTCTGGAGATGATACACTCTCCCATACTGAAGTTGTCCCTGCTGAACTGGGACTGCTGGAATGGGTGGTAGTGCTGCCATCTGTGGTGGTGCTGGGAGGGCGGCGGGAAACATAGGCCTCTGTGGCTCGTGTCGAGCACCCTGCTGCTGCTGCGGTGGGGCCCTGCCCCTGTCAGGACAATCCTGGCATTTGTGGCCAGTCTTGCCATAAACGAAAACTTCCCCGGGAAGTTTCCCCTTCGCTGTCCCTGCTGCCCCCGGCCCTGGTGGCCATTACCATTCCTCCCCTGGCCGTGCTGGCCCTACTGAAACTGCTGCTGCTGACCATTCTGACCCTTCTGGCCCTGATGGTCGTTCTGACCCTGATGGCCCTGTCTGAAACCTCCCTGACCACTCCTAAAACCTCCAGATCTGAATCTCTTATGATCCCCCTGTTGGGAACCCTGATCACCCTGCCTGTGCTGTCCCTGAGCAGATTGTGCCCCGCTGGCACCATTTCCCCGGGTCCTGCCCTGATGGCTGGACTCTCCTGATCTCTTGCTCTTAGACATGTGGAAGCGATGATCCTGGTAGTGTAGTAGTGCAGTGTTAACCACATCAGAATAAGTGGCCAACGAGAGATTCCCCAACAAGTGTTGACGGATCCTCCAAGTCAATCCATCCGTGAACTTCTGAATCTTCTTCTCCTCAGTCGGTATCTCATCGAGAACAATGTTCAAGAGATTAGTGAATTCGGCCTCATACTCGGCCACGATCCTCCCCTCCTGCTTGAGGTTCATCAATTTCCTCCTCATTTCAGTGTGAACAGCTGAAGAAAAATATTTGCGGTCGAACCGCACCCAGAACTCCTGAATAGAAAGGGCGTCCCTCTCCTCTGCGGTGGTAATGGACTCCCACCACTACAATGCAGATCCTACTAGCTTGAAAGTAGCCAGTATCTTCTTTTGAACATCTGTGCACTCGTACATCCTTAAGTGCCTCTGAATGTCCTTCCTCCACTGACTGGATACCACAACATCGGAGCTACCTGTAAACTCCGGAGGGTGTGCTTTCTGAAGAGCATCACGGACGCGTTCCCATGCAGATGGGAATGCATGAGCCTGAACTGGCGCAACTACCGATGCCTGGGGTGGTGCCTTCTGTACAACGGCTAGGGCGTCATTTACCGCTTGGGCTACAATAGCTGCAACCTCGATGGCATTCATAGTGCCCTGAACTGGTGCAGGCTTTGGCTCTGGCTGTGCATCCCTAGGAACTCGCTGCGCACGTCGTGGAGGCATCTGAAATGAGAGTAAAGTCTTATAAGTTCGCAGCTATTATCTCAAAATAGCTTAAGAGAGAAGCATACACAAAAGAATACAACAGTCCTAAAATATAGGGCTCTATATCAAAGAAAGCTCAGCGGAAACATAACAAGCCGTACAGATCCTAAGGACACTAGAACCTGATGCTCTGATACCACCTGTGACACCCCGACTAATTAAATACCGGGTAGCTACTACTTTATTAAATTAATACAAAATGCCAAGTTGGTTCAGTTCGTAGCATCACTGTCGAAAACGTTTTTAACAAATACTAGCCACCTAATATTTAAAAAGGGAGTTGCCAATTTTAATTAAATCCGATTAACATACAATAAGTAAAGTATGAAATGCTAACATAACCACCACATAATAGTCACAATATAATAACCATCAAATAAAAATGAGTCTGGAGGAATACTCCTCACAACAATTCGAATACTGAAATAAAAAATTTACCAAGTCTACATCACTAAATTAATTACAACCCAAAGTCTGAAATAAATGATAAGTAAAATGTCTCTAAAAGAAATGGGGCGACATGCCCAACCAATGAGAAAATATGATAATGGAGTCAAGATTGAAAATGGAGGCGTCTACTGTCAAGGTCATGTAACTTCCACAGCAGCTACAGCACGTCACCTGAATAGAACTCCTATGCATGGTGTCCTTGTGGCTGGGCACCTAAAAGGTTTTTACAAAAAAATAGATTTGAAAGCAAACGGGTCAGAGCCCGATTGTGAAAATAATTTAAAATTTTGCAAGTGTTTAATATCATTAAACAGTGAATATAAAGTATACGATAGTGTGTGCACTCACATGAGTTCCTCGCCTCTCAACTAATTGTGCACTCCTATCGTTCTCGTACCCATTCTAGTCATTACCATAACTAACTAGTCCGATACCCAAAATCTACATTACTATACGATATCCAATTCAATTCCCAACAACTTTTGTTTAACACAGTGTTATAACTTGTTACACAATTTTCCATGTTAGTACTACTACTTACTAGAGATCTTCCATTTCACTTTAAAAATTGTTGCTATTATTAATACTCACATTTATTCATGACAATTCATTTCAATCAACCGTATATTATTCTCATCATAAATATACAATACTAGCACCCCGAGGCTAAGCTGCGGTGCTCACATACTCTGCTATTAAATCCTGATACATCACGTACATAAGGACCACGTATTCCGAATCTCTCAGGAAACGTTTCATTAACAACAATCACAAGCAATGGAGGCGAACATAGTTAACATCACATGGGTCACGCACATACCTACGCTCCCATGATCAGTAGACTTATTTACTTCTCAATAAGCCCTTCTCTCACCTATGTCCTCGAGGTACCAATCTAGATTCCCCCCGTAGGCACACAAAGATTAGATGGCCCTAAACGAACGCCAACCTCCCATGATAGAAAGTACGGTAGGTATGTTATACACAGATAACTACATATACTAAGCATTCACACATCTTAGATATTTCAATATTTTATTAGAGGTATACTTCTCGTTCTTACATCAACATTTAGTGTTATACAAATCACAAGTCCCCGGTTTATATGTATTTATGTTATCAACTCTTCTCACGTCGTAAATAGTTACTCGTTTCCTAATCCACAATTGTCACCCGGTTTACTACAAGATTCTAAGTTTTACTCTTCAATATACCCCAATCTCCCAACTATACCCCCTAGTTAATAAGGGAAGGTTATCTCACCATTTAAACAAGTCTACGGGATACTAGAAATAAATTCGGGCCTAAAAGGCCATTCTGTCAACTCGTTAGAAATTTCGTTCGAACGAGGTCGTTCAAACGAGTTTCATTCGAACGAAAGGCTTCAAACGAACTACCAACTCATTAGAAGTTATACTGTCATCTCATTAGAAGTTCGTTCGAACGAGGTCGTTCGAACGACCTGGGCAGGTCTTCTAACGAGATGGCAGTTTCAGCCCAGAAATTCCCAAGTCCGATTTTCTCAATTCCTTTCTTCTATAAATCCACCCTAAGACCATCCAAGTTATGTTCTAATGTTTTTAAACCATTTCTAATCATTCTATATCATCCCTTAACATATTTTAGAGGTCAAATCTTACAAATCATCATGAAATTATTATAAATCTCCAAATATTTCCCCAAATCCTATGAACATGAACCCATAATTTTGTTATGCCCAATTAATCATCATAAATCCATTTTTAAATCATCATAAATAACTCTACGAATATTAAATCAGTCCATCATTCTACATGAAAATCCTAACCCAAATTCAAAGTTTCTCCATCAATTTCATGGGTTTTCTTCAAAGATTTCAATATAAGATAATTCCTACACTAAAAATGGAAGACATATTTGATGCACTAAAAATATCAAATCACTTGCCTTAGATTGTTCTTCAGGATTGATGTTGGTGAATTAATTTTGATTCTCTCCTTTCTCTACGGATTTTCTCCCAAGGTTGAAGATGGTGGTTGGAGGTTTCTTTTTGGAACTCTTTAAACTCTCCTATAACTCCCGTAGCCCTCTAACTCATCTAATGCTGATAATGGGCTTAGTGGGTTCCTAAATAATATATAATTAACTCCTAAAATTCGTGGGTTTTAATTCCTATATTTTTAAAATTACCAAAATAACCTTTTAAGTTGCCGGTATGGCCTAAAAATGCCCCGGGACCCAAACTAAACCCCCGGCTAGTGTTTTCTGACTATTTCGACCCTTCCGGACACGTTGGCTCGCTCAAAATGACCATTTGGTTTATAAAAATAAAATTCACCTTTTAATTCAAATAATTTCATACCTGACACGACTGCACGCGCGTCCCAACTAAAATTTTCAAAATGTCGTATTTCAGTCTCGCGACAATTTTACTGTTTTCAATATTTATATATTACCATATGTACGCATCATAATCAAATACAAACTCACATCTCGTTAGTATTCATATCCGGATTAATTTCCAATTAATTCTCATTTAATTTAATTAATCCCATAATTAAAAATCAATAAATATACGTGGTATTACTTATCCAAGTTGAAGAGTTATTCAATGGAAGGCTCAAGAAAAAATCAAAAGACATAACAAAGATAGTTTTTCCAGCTAGCCTTAGAATGGTAGGGCTTATTGATCATTCTTCAACAATAATGCCCTACCAGATAATGACAAGGCATAAGAAGACACGGACGAGATAGAGAAGGTCCCATCATTAGTTAAAGAGTTATTAAAAATGGAATATGCCATTATCTAGACCATCAATTATTTAGACCTTTTGAAAAAGCATGGATTCGTTGTAATCACTAGACGACAGAAGAATTGGCTTGTAAGCCACCAGACGGACTCATATTTCAAAAGAGAAACAGATTGAGGCAAAGATCTCCTAAATTATTAAAAGACGTTAAAATAACTTTATGTAAAGACTTTAATTATTGTAATTAGGGTTGTGTTTCGGCCAGATCGGATCGAAAAAGCATGTTTCGAAAAAAAATTTGAAAAAATCGGCAAAAAAATCGGCGTGCCGAATCCGATTTTTTTGGGAAATGTTTTTTTTTCGAATTCGGAATTTTCGGCGAAATTCGGCAAATTCGGAAAATTCGACAATTTTCCAGAAAAATACTTCAGAAAATAGTTCGAAAAATATTTCGTGGCAAAATTGGAAAATAGTTCGGATAATAATTCGGAAATTTGGATCGGAATAAATTTTGAAAATTCGGATCGGCAAAAATCGGAAATTCGGAATATAAAAAAATTCCGATTTTCGATCCGATTTTTTTTCGAAAAAATCAGAAATCGGAAAATCGTAAATCGGTAATAAAAAAATATTTTCAAAATCGAAAAAAAATCCGATCAAAATTCGAAAAATCGAAAAAAAAAACACAACCCTAATTGTAATGCTTTTCATCAGTTAGCTTTTTAGCCTTCGGTTGTCGGTAATTTGTAAGCTCCCTTATTCTATAAAAGGGACAGTTGGGTTGTATTATAGAGGGGGATATCTGAGAAAGAGATAGAGAGAAAATCAAGTTAGAAAGAGATCTCAGAGAGTAATATGTACATGAGTGAGTGAAAACCTCTCATAGTTAGGGGATAGGGGAGAGTTGTATTTACTTATGCTATGCAATAAAAGTATTTTCTTTTCCAAAAATCTCTTATGTTAAGTTTTTATTATTCTCTAAACGTCTCCAACTTTCAATTCATAGAGGACTAATGTGTGGAACTTCTGGCGTAGCACGTAGGTCTTATACTGTTGAATCGCCGTCAGGTGCCGATTTGCCGTGAGTCGTTAGCCAGATGGACATTAGGCGTTGTGGTGTATAGGCAGGAAATGGTTCCAACACCAAACTAGTGTATTGAGGTGCGATACATAAAAAGGGAATTGCAGGAGGCACGGACCGGAGAAGAGTAGTAAAAAAAACTGAAGAGAAGAAGGAAAAAAGATAAAGATATTGCAGACCAGAAGGAAGGTATAAAATCTAACCAAAATGCTAGCTATTTTACATATTATTATTATAATTTAAAGAAACTTGCATGAGCCTATAAATCACTACAGACTTTTTAATGTTTGTTAATCAAACAAATCTAAACTTAACAAGAGAAATTCAAGAGTGGACTCTTATAGACCCATCAGATAAAGTACTTATAAAAACTGCTTTAATATACGCAGGAGGTAATTATAAATATAGACCAAATTATTGAGTGGTTAGTACGTGCAATACCTAGAATAGAAATAAGTAGAACAGGGATCCGTGATCTCTTCAAATAAGAATTAAGAACTGAAGAATTCGCAGAAGAACTTTCAAGACTTAAAGAATACCAAGAATACACTAGAATACTTGAAGATACTACATACGTATTAAAATACATTAGACACCAAAGGTTAGCTGAAATAAAAACTAGTTTAATTAGAGCAGGAGGAATCCGTCATCTTCTTAAAAATGTAGAGATAGCTGCCCCTAGAACGTATCGTAAATTTTTATCATCCTATGGTGACGACGAATTAGACGAATTTATAGAAAGCAACCTAATTTATATTGTTAATCAAATATATAAAGAAACTAGATTGATAAAACCTCAGTACCGCATAAGGTATTTAAGACTAGAATATTTTTCTTAAAAACCTTTGGAAATCCCTAAATATCCAAAGAAAAATATTTATATAGATAATCCTCACTATTCCAAATTCTAGTACGATAGTGATGGTAGAAGCCTAACAAGTAGCCCTAAAGCTTCTACACTCAGGCTTCCAGATTATAATATATTTTAAGATAAGCTTAATAGACTTTAGAATCTATTGGGGTAGAAATTTATATTCCCAGAAATCTTAGAAAAAGACAATAGTATATAAAAGATGAAGTGGACCCAGATAATTTTTAAACGGTAACTAGTCCGCAAACTAGGTTCGTACGAGAGCCTGACTCTCTCTCTCTCTCTCTCTCTCTCTCTCTCTATATATATATATATATATATATATATATATATATATATATATATATATATATATGTTTGTGATCATAAATTGTTATAGAATACATGCATGCATGCACCCCAAAGCAAATGTTATATAATAAGTAATGGTACTGTAATATGATATAATGCTTTTTATATTCTCATGTTCACTTCGTAAGTTGTTGATTGCTAGATTTGAACATTTAGATGGCCATTGAGTTGGTTAGCCCTAGGCATTTCTAATACATTGCATTATTATTTAAATTGTTGTTTGGGATTCTTGAATTGTCGTTGACTGGTGGATTTGAACATTTAGATGGCCATTGAGTTAGTTGACCCTAGGCATTTCTAACATTTAGGGTTGTGATTCTACCGAATATAAATAAGATAGAAATGAAACATACTATAGATTTTAAAAGATTGTTGTTAAAAAAATTAATAATGCGGAATGAAACATAACTATGTATAAATCATCACTATAAACATTACTACTGAATAAATGAATATACACTTGTGTTTATTCTAATCCGTGAATATATGCTTCTTACCCATAATAGGTGATTGTTTATAGTAGTTGTGATATGATATCCTAAATAAAAAGAGTGGATGGGTGAGACAAATAGATTAGGGGATGTGTTTCGCATAGGTGCAAATGAACTTGTGAAATACGCAAAGAGATGTCGTAATGATGAAGAATTCTTATGTCCGTGTGTTAACTGTGAGAATGGTAAGGTGTTTAAGTGGAAAACAGTTGAACTACGTTTGTTAAGATGGGGTATGCAAGATAGTTATCGATTTTTGATTTTTTACGGGGAATCGAAAGTTCCTTTTGTTCCCGAGCAACCTT
This sequence comes from Sambucus nigra, assembly GCA_949130495.1. Lineage (NCBI taxonomy): Eukaryota > Viridiplantae > Streptophyta > Magnoliopsida > Dipsacales > Adoxaceae > Sambucus > Sambucus nigra. The sequence goes on along the minus strand of OX422219.1, from coordinate 343,337,261 downwards.
CACAACATCCTTCAACAAGTAGGATAAATGTACAAGGGAAGGAGGACAATATAGATCATAAAATGTTAGAGGATTTAACTGATGACGCGTATGGAGTTCATAAAGTGGAAAAAAGAGGTTCTTGACGATGTACTACGTTCAGGTGCTCGTGAAGATATCGGGATAAACCTCGACAATGACTACCAAAGTTTAAAATTTAAAGCGACCTAGCCATTGTACTATGGTTGTGACAACGATTACATAACTTTACATGCCGTGGTTGGTTTGCATAGTTTGAAGACCCAATATGGATTGTTTGACAATAATGTGAAGGGAATTTTGAATTGGGTGAAGGGTTTGCTACCCAAGCAGAATATGCTTCCAAATAGCTGTCTTACTATGAAGAACTGTTTGAAAGGTATGATAATGAAGTATAAATCAATTCATGCTTGTGTGTGTGACTGAATACTATGCCTAAAGGAGTATAAAAATCTTGATCGATGTCTGGTATGCAATGAACCTAGATATGTGCAATCTACTGGCAAGGAAGGCACAAGCTTAAAAGTGCCTCAAAAAGTATTGAAATATTTTTTCATTGGGCCTAGATTGAAGCAGTTTTTCACAGTTCCATGGATAGTGGAGGCAATGACTTGTCATGCTAGGGTAGAAGTAGGGGATAATATTATGTGTCATCCTATTAATTCTACATCTTGGACGAGGATGAATTATGGTTATCTCGATTTTGTTCGAGAACAGCGTAGTATTCATTTAGTAATATTGACAGATGATTTCAATCCATTTGGAAATCTAATCACTAATCAAAGTGTATGGCAAGTGATACTAGCACCACTAAACCTCCCTCCTTCACAGTGTATGAGACCTAAAGTTTTGATGTTGTCTTTATTGATACTTGGGCCAAGGCACCAAGTGAGGACATCGATGTCTACTTGGCTCCTTTGGTAGAAGAATTAAATGAGTTATGGGAAGAGGGCGTGCAATCATTTCACTCTTTTAAGAAAAGAAGAGTTTACGCTGAAAGCTATATTGTTGTGGAAAATTCAAAATTTTCCAGCTTATGGGACATTATCCGGTTATGTAGTTATGGTCATTTGGGGTGTCCTATTTGTGGAGAGGAAACTGAATCTCTACGTCTCATCGATAGCAGAAAAAATATATACTGTGACACCCCGCCCAATTAAATATAGGGTGATCAGTCCTCTACCAATTTAAAACAAGACATTCAGTTGGTTCATTCTCAGCATCACTGTCGAAAAACTTTTTAACATATTAATCTCCTAATATAAAATTAAGCTAGGTGTCAAAACATTTCCAATTTTAATAAAACCAAGTAAATCCATTTCTTTCCATCTTAAAATATAAACCATTCACCACACATAGGAATGTAAATAAATACTGAACATGAATCAAGTACTGCAATAAATAAGACTGAGTAAAACTCTCAGTTCAAAAGTCCAAACCATACAATAAACTGAATACAATATCTATAATGGAAGAACTAGAAGTGGGCGACACATGCCCTAAACAAGAAGTCTAGATGAGACTAAATGGAAAGGATAGATGTGTCTACTACAAGGACCTACAGCTTCCACAACAGCTGCAGCACGTCAAGCAATCCAAATCTCTAAATCTGATACTCCTGTGGCTGAGCACCTGATATAATACATATATATAGCAAAAGAGAGGAGATACAAGAAACGGGTCATAGCCCGATGTGTAAAAATGATTTAGCAAGTATTTAAAATTGGTTCTTAAAACAAGTCTTATACGTATGTTAGTTATCGAACTCTCACATGAGTTTCTCACCTCTCGTCTATTGTGCATGCCTAACGTGCATCTAATCTCCCCCTAGTTATACCTCCCAGTCTAACTAGTCAGAAACCATACTAATAATAACTATGCTCACTAGTAGTATTCCCGTATCGCCTATACAATACGCTATTCAGATAATTTATATCACATACTAAATTTCATTATTCACCGTTTGAATGGTTAAATATTTTATTCACTAAGATTATTTTACTTTTCATTTTCATTTTATCTACTAGTCTCACAAAGTAGAAAGTTACCCAAGTACACTCATACATATATATAGTCTCATCATCCATATATATTTACACTAATCTTGCACCCTTAGGTTAAGACCGCTTGGTACAATGTACAGAAAATCATGCATCCCCGGGTTAGCACCCATTAATGCACCTATCAATAATAATTCAGCATCCCACCCATTAGTGCGCCTAACAATAGAATATTGCGACCCCGAGTTAGCACCCATTAATGCACTTATCAATAATAATCTAGAATCCCCGGGTTATCACCCATTAGTGCGCCTAACAATAATCATCCTTGTACCCTCGGGTTATCACCCATTAGTACACTTAACAATAGAGTTTCTGCACCCCCGAGTTATCACTCATTAGTGCGCTTAACTATAAGGTTCTTGCACCCCCGGGTTATCACTCATTAGTGCTCTTAATAATAATCTCACATAATAGGCATACACACATCCTATTATAATTTATAGGTATTTTCTCCAACCTACATATATACTCCCTATAAGTATTTTAACCTCATTACTACGTATAGTATAAATAATTAGATTACTATCTCTCTCGTAATCTCCAAGGTACATTCTCTCTATACCGAAATAATTAAAGTATTAATTCCCACATACTTTTCCCAAAATTCCTTCTTATTTGAATTTACTATTTGGTAGTTTCTCTCACTCCAATAAATAAATAAACACCAAACTGGGCTTTAAGCAAATTCCTAGAAATTCACCCTGTGGTTTGAACCAGAATGACATGTGGTTTGAACCAGAAGACATGTCGTTTGAACCAGAAGACATGTCGTTCGAACCACTTCGCGCGAGATCCCCATCTCGTTTGAACCACTTCGTGCGAGATCGCGCGAGATTACACTGTTCGTCTTCTTCACCAAACTTCAGCGTTTTCACCATTTTTAAACCTACAAACCTCTAAGATTCAATTCCCAATACCCATCAACCCCTAACAGGTTACAGATCATTTCTATCATCCTAGGATCCTTAATTCGTCATTAATCATCATAATTACATAAAACCCCCAAATTAATTCACATGAACCCTAGTTTCCAAAATTTCAAATAAAGAACCTAATCAACCCAGATTCGTTCATCAATATATAATCAAATTTCGTGATTAATCCTCTACATACATGAATGAATTCCAACCACTAATTAAACCAATCCTTAATCATAATTTAAATCTTTAATTTTTACTCAATTAACATATAAATCATGATTAATTCCACCTAGACTAACAAGAGCATGATTATTGCTAAAAGAAAACAAGTAATAATCACTTGCCTCGAATATGATGGTCTGATCCGTTGGTGATGTTTGTATATACGCGTTCCTCTCTTCGCGATCTACGCGTTGGTGGTTACGGTTGTGCAAGGTGATGCCAAATGAGCCTTCTCTCTTGAAATTTGGTTCTCCCTCACACCCTCCATGGTCGTTCTAACTTCCTGTCACTTCTTAACCCTAATGGACTTTCCTTAGATGATATAATTAATCCCAATTTTCGTCCATTAGTTTAGCCCAAAAATCAAAATTACAAAACTACCCCTACGGGGTGCCGGTTAGGCCAAAAATTGCCTCAGGACCCAAACTAAACACCCGGGTATACTATTTTGACTATCTCGACCCTCCCGAACTCAATGGCGCACTCAAAATGACCATACGAGTTAATATAAATAATTTATCTTTTTATTTCATTCAATTAGTCCCGACACGACTCACACGTGTGTCTGACTTAAATTACCAAACTGTCGTATTTCTCACTTTCGATAATTTATCAAATACCATAATTCCATATTATATATCACACAGTGATATTTAATAGTTCACAACAATAAGTATTAACCCTTGGCACGCTAGTTAATAATTATTTTAATCCGAATTAATAACAAATTAATTTCTCACATTTTAATTTAATTAATCCAACAACAATAATTAATCGCATATTTATTCCCATAGTAATAATTAATCACATAATTATTTAAATTGTCTAAAATATGGGGTGTTACATATACCATTGTCATAGGAGGTTTTTACCTTCGATCATAGTTTTAGAATTGATAAAGGTTCCAATTTTTTTATTGGGCAGGGTTGAACATAGGTTACCTCTGAGAAAACTTTCAGGTTCAAAAATTGAAAGTAAATCTTCTAATTGTGGCCCTAATATGCCAGGTAAGAATCCTAAATTCAATAATGCCCATTATTGTAAGATGTGGGTCTTTGAAAAGATATTAATGCCAAGGGATTCATAACCCCTTATCAAGATGGAGATTATGGCCTCAGAACAATCACCAACCACAATAAGTACAAGTCGTAAGTCAGCACATTCAATATATAAAAATCAGGTATTAAATGTGTTTTTACAACATAAATGTTACAATAATACAATCAATTAGGGGGATCACATAGTTGACTTGGTTGGAGGGAGTAGGAATAAGCACCTTTAGTGAAATAAAGGCAAGGCAGTAACCTTAAACACAAATGGATGCTAAATAAAAACGTTAATGGAGTAAATGAGATTGGTCACACAAAAATTGTTCTCACAACAAACACTCTTGTATGGGAGTATTTTTGTAGCAGTTCTGGGCTAGAAAAGTGCGATCTTGGAATAGTATAACTTTGGGGTATTTGTAGGAGAGCAAGGTCATTCGAGTGACCTTGTCTATATTAAATGCGTCTGACCACTTTTGATGCCAGCAGTCCTATTACATTTAATGTCAAAGATATTGCATTAAATGCACAAGATATGATATTTTGGCGAAAACATTATTTGGACTCTTAGACCTGTGATAGCATTAATAAAGACATGATGTGCCAGCTATGGACTTACCATCCTAGGAATATTTTCACTCGAGTGCTATTTTATCGAGTTCCTGAAAGGTAGTTCATCGAATTGAAGGTTTCTCGATGGATGATTGCCCAACCAACTTGTGATCGGTATGTAAATGTTAAAGGTTGGCTTTTGGACAACTATTTAGGACTGGGGACCCTCGAGTGGGTTCCCTGAGATGGTATCTCGAGGGACTACTGATCCATGTTGTGTATAAACAAAAGTTTTGCCTAAGTTCCCTAAAGAGGTTGGTGACACACCCCAACCCAGTTACTTATAATTAAGTTTGAAAGTCAAAGTGAGTCAAACGATGATTAATTTAACCAAATCATAAACAAGAGTTTTAATTTCAGAGTCATCATTGTAAATCCATATATCTAAAAACCTTTTTACAACATCAGAGCAGTCACACTTATACAAACTTGCTTGAAGAAAAATTTAACTTAATTACATCATTTACATTTAAACAAAATGTTTGTTTCTCCCATTCCTGGCTAACCTAACCCGACTTCCTAGATCTGGCAGTGACATCGCGTTACCTGAAAAATGTGAACATAGGAACCATGAGCAAAATAGCCCAGTGAATGCATCACTACTATACTACTACATAAATTTAAATGCAATAAATCATGTCCATATAATTATGTATTAACTTATCCAGCTCATTCATAATGAATGACCAATTTTCCGAATCATGATTCACATATTCTGTCTAAGTAGACAATTCTCCCCCATTCTTGGTCGAGGAGTAACCCCGGTCTTTAATAGACAAATCTCCCCCATTACGGGTCGGGTAGTAACCTCCCATTTTGGCAAACCAAAATGAACAATTTCATATTCATTATATTTTGATCATATCAACAACATGCTACAAATATCTCTTTCCAGTGAGTACACTCACCTTGGTTGACAACTATGTATTCACGTTTCCTTCTGGTGGAGCTGAACTGGTTTGATTAGACCTTACACCTGTCAATTCAACTAAATCAGTACTGAACCTCAATCATAAATATTATCCTAACATAATTATGTAACTTTCTATGACTATACATCAACAACATAATTCCAATTAAGTCACATCCCATAAAACATAGGTAAAGGCAAAACAATGATATACATGTTGATAAAGTTACGGAAATTCAACCGTAGGAAATACCTTATGAGGAATTTATAACCAAATTCAAGTAAACATGAAATTATACTCCTCAATGTATATACACATGAAACATGTACTCAAAGTACCCTTTGTAAGGATGAAATACAAACATTCATTCAAGGGGTACCCAGTATGGCATGAAATTATTGTCTTACATACTTAACCATCCTATATTCCTAAATTGTACAAATACAGGGGTCCAACCTTATCAATATGAAAATATATATGAATATATTATCCAGTACAAGTGACGGTGTAATTTTTCAAGCTTCCTAGGGCAAGTTATGACCATTTCTCTACAACACAAGAAATCTGCCCTACAAGCTCCTCTATTGTTCCTTCGAATTCCCAGAATTTTCATAATTTTTCTACAGTATAACTTTCCATGATTTTTAACCCATTTTTATTACACATACTTAATAGTACATAATTAAAGTTTCATAATTTTTTGACTTCATTTGTTATCTCAAAAGCTCGACTAAACTTAGGGCATACCGAAATCAAGTATACAAACAGCAACCATATACCAACTTGAAATCATCATTACGGACTAACCACAAGGAGATAAATTCTCATTTTCGTCTATGATATGAATATATGAGTCTACTTTCATATCCAATTGTAATTTCTCAATTCCAGTAAGCACACAAAGAAATATGCAAGTTTGAATGCAAGGGGTTTCCATACAAAGCAATTTTAAGGGTTTCTACATTCAACTTAACATAAACTTGCATCTAACCATACATACATATAAAGGGCTAAAACTTTCGTAAACCTATGATGATTTATATCATATAAATCAGTAATATAAGATAAATGACAAGATTTGCAATTAGGATTACCTTCAGGACTTTTACATAATTTCCACGGATTTTTCTACACCTTTTCTCCTCACTTTTCCTTCCTAAACTCCCTAATTCTCTTTCCTCAAGGTGAAAACCTTTCATGGCTGATTTTGGCTGAAGGATAAAGATATTTCAAAGGTATAAGGTCGGCCAAGGCTGCCTCCCAAGCCAACCAATCAAATTAAACCATTTGGTTTAATAAAAGACAAATTACCACTTATAGGGAATGGACAACTTTGCCCTTTGTTCGTAAATTCGGTATAACTCTTTACTCAGGCATCCATTTGATGATCCGTTTGTTGTGTTACAACCCTAACTCACATGTATACAATCACATAGTTTTCACCTCAAGTCAACTGTAATGTTATAAGGGTCAAAACTAGTCTTAGACAGGAACATTTCTATCGAAAATAACAAAATTTTGTGTTCGTACATAACTCGACATTTCATGATTTATGAAAGTAGGATTAGACTAAACATAAGCATTTAATATTAAATATACTAATAACACATTCTTAATGTCACAGAAGGTAAGCATGATTTAAATATAATTTATCATAATTATATTCGGGTTGCCACAATTCACCGAACTTAGAAAATTTTGTCCCCGAAATTTAATATAAAAGTCACTTACCAAACAAATGGGGATACTGTTTCTTCATGCTATCCTCCGTTTCCCAAGTTGCTTCTTTAACTCCATGGCTCATCCACATAACTTTAACTAAGTGAATAACTTTATTCCTCAATACCTTCTCCTTACGATCAATAATTTCCAATGGTTCCTCGATGTACGACAAGTCTTCCTTCAGTTCAATTGGTTGAGTTTTCAACTGATGAGATGGATCCGCCAAATACTTACGAAGCATCGATACGTGAAACATATCATGCAAACGGGATAAATATGGAGGTAATTTTAATCTATATGCGAGGTTCCCAATTCTTTCTAACACCTCATATGGTCCAATGTATCTTGGACTTAGTTTCCCCATTTTCCCAAACCTCATGACGCCTTTTCATGGTGAAATACGTAGGAATACAAAATCCCCCTTTTGAAATTCCAATGGATGCTTCCTCTTATCTGCATAAATTTTCTGCCTGCTTTGCACTATCTTTATCCGTTCTCGAATCATTTTGATCTTTTCATTTGTCATATCTATCAATTTCGGACCCAAAATTTTCCTTTCACCCACTTCATCCCAACACAATGGTGTCCTACATCTCCTCCAATATAAATCTTCATAAGGAGCCATACCAATGGTGTACTGATAACTATTATTATACAAGAATTCCATCAATGGCAAATGATCATCCCAACTACCTTTAAAGTCAAATACACAAGCTCGTAACATGTCTTTTAATATTTGAATCGTCCTTTTAGATTTCCCATCGGTTTGTGGATAAAATGCAGTGCTGAACTTCAAACTTGTGCCCATGGCATTCTGTAAACGAGGCCAAAACTTAGAAGTGACTGTTGGATCTCTATCTGATACAATTAACACTGGTGCCCCATGTAAACGGATAATATCATCAACGTACATACGTGCATACTTGTCAACAGTGTAGGTGGTCTTAACTGGAAGAAAATGGGTTGACTTCGTCAATCGGTCTACAATCACCCAAATAGAATCATGCCCCTTTGGTGATCGGGGTAATCCTGTAACAAATTCCATCTTTATATGCTCCCACTTCCATTCCGGAATAGGCAATGACTGTAATAATCCCGCCAGCTTCTGATGCTCCGCCTTTACTTGATGGCATACTAAACATTTAGCTACGAACTCTGCAATCTCACATTTCATATTGTTCCACCAGTAATACTCTTTCAAATCTCTATACATTTTGGTACCTCCCGGATGCATAGAGTAAATAAAACTATGTGCCTCTTCTAATATATCCTTCTTTAAGGGTGGATCATTCGGTACACAAATTCTGTTTTTATAACACAACGATTCATCATTCTTAATTTCAAAGTCACTCTCTTTACCATCCAGGACATCTTGTTCTTCTTCTCAAGGAATGGATCACTGGTCTGTAAATTTCCTATGCGTTCGGCCAATAATCCTCCGCTTTTTGAAAACTTCAATTCAATCCCCATCGATGCCAAGTCAAGAATATTTCCAACACGGGCACACCGTATGCAACCAAGCATCCCTGATGATTTTTTACTCAAAGCATCTGCTACTACATTGGCCTTCCCAGGATGATGATGAATGGTATAGTCATAGTCTTTAATCAGCTCTATCTAACGCCTCTGTCTCAAATTCAGTTATTTCTGTGTAAACAAGTATTTCAAACTTTGATGATCTGTAAATATCTCATAAGTCTTTCCATATAAGTAATGTCTCCACAACTTTAAAGCAAAAACAATGGTTGCTAGCTCCAAATCATGTGTAGGGTAATTTTGTTCATGCGTCTTTAATTGTCTAGAAGCATATGCTATTACCTTCCCATTCTGCATAAGAACACATCCTAACCCCTGAAATGAAGCGTCTGTATAGATCACAAAAGACTCATTCCCACATGGAATAGTAAGTATAGGGGCTAAAACCAATCGATTCTTTAATTCTTTAAAACTCCTCTCACATTCTTCATCCCATACAAACTTCACTTCTTTACGAGTCAATTTTGCCAGTGGTAATGCTATTGCTGAAAATCCCTTAATGAATCTGCGATAGTAACCTGCCAATCCTAGGAATCTCCTAATTTCTGTCACATTCTTAGGACTTTCCCATTCAACAATTGCTTCCACTTTCTTTGGATCAACATAAATCCCATTTCCCGAGACCACGTGCACTAAAAACACAATTTTATTCAATTAAAACTCACACTTGCTGAATTCAGCAAATAATTTCTTCTCTCTTAAAATCCGCAATACAAGTCTCAGATGTTTCTCATGTTCCTCCATGCTACGCGAGTAAATTAACACATCGTCTATGAATACAATCACAAATGAATCAATAAAAGGGTGGAACACCCGGTTCATCAAATCCATAAAAACTGCTGGAACATTAGTTAATCCAAATGGCATCACCAAAAACTCATAGTTCCCATATCGAGTCCGAAAAGCTGTTTTGGAAATATCACTATCCTTTACCTTCAATTGGTGGTAACTCGATCTCAAATCAATCTTAGAAAATACTGTGGCCCCCTGTAATTGGTCAAACAAGTCATCGATACGAGGTAGAGGGTACTTATTTCTAATGGTCACCTTATTCAACTGTCGATAATCAATACATAATCGCATTGTCCCATCTTTCTTTTTCACAAATAATATTGGGGCTCCCCATGGCGAAACACTAGGCCGAATGAACCCTCTGCTTATCAGATCTTGTAATGGCACTTTCAATTCCTTCAACTCTGTTGGTGCCATTCTATAAGGAGCAAGGGAAATCGGACCAGTACCTGGAATTAATTCAATGGAAAACTCTACTTCCCTATCGGGTGGCAGTCCTGGCAATTCCTCTGAGAAGACATCAGAAAATTCTCTAACCACTGGTATATCTTCAACTTTAAGTGATTCCTTACTAACATCATCCACATACGCTAAATACCCCGTACAACCCGTACTCAATAACTTTCTGCTCTTTATTGCTGAGATAAGACAATTAGGGACAACATTCCTTTCCCCTGTAAACTGGAACTCGGGTTCACCAGGAAGATGAAATGTAACTTATTTTCGAAAATAATCAATGGAAGAATGATACGATGATAAGCAATCCATCCCCAATATAATATCAAAATCCCGAATGGCCAACGGTATCAAATCAACATAGAAATCTCGCTCACTCATTCGTAAGACACAATCTTTATAAACATGCTCAACTAGAATTACACTTTCCATTGGGGTAGAAATATATAAGGCACAATTGAGGAATGAACATGGTCTACCCAAATATGAAATAATATGTAATGCCACAAATGAATGCGTAGATCCAGGATCAATGAGTGCATATAGATCTTTGTATGCAATAAAAAGTTTACCTGTAACCACTTCAGGTGTAGCATGGGCATCTTGCAATGTCATCGAAAACACTCTTCCTCCTGCCTTCGATCCACTTGCTTGTCCTGTATCCCTTCCCCTGGTTGCATTCCCTGGAGATGATCCTTTATGAGGCCCCACACTACTAACTGAAACTGCTCTAGATAGTGTGGCCATCCCCGATCCCCGCCGCGGAGGGAGGAAGGGATCCTTCGGGTCCCGCGCGTCCCCTCTCGGGAGAGCGCTTCGGTCGGCGTCGATTTGTGAGGTGTGAAGATGTAGAGAGATTTAGAGTCGCCAGTCTATTTTACTCAAAACATACAAAAGAAAAAAGGGAAGCCACCCCGAAGGATGGCATCCAAAGACATACTGGTGCGTGCGAAACCAAATGATTCGAGAAGGGTTCGGAGGCTTAGTTACGAAATGGGAAGGTGTTAGCACCCATTCCGCCCTTTCGGTTTCTCATGGATATTTGTTATTTTCCTTTATATTTCCCCTTGTGATATGTGTGCATGTGTATATATAGAATGGAGGTAGGAATCCTCGACTTGTATCATAGAAAAGACAAAGCGAGTCATCCGTAGGAATGTGAGATTAGTGTAGAAAATAAGATTTACGTGATTACCCCTACGTTGACCATTATAAAGGAACGATAACGCATATGGAATAATACGTTACTAAGAACAAGTATATAGAATATAATGGAAAATGAGATAAAGAGATAAAGAGAAGATAGAAAATAAGAGAAAAGGTGAGAAAAGGACTCGAGTTTCGGGTTTTACCCCGAGACGCCTACGTAGCCTATAAAGGCATCAAAGTCCACGTAGTTCGCAAATAAAAAAGGGGTGGGGTTTAACCCATAAATCCAAATGAAGAAATCTCTTATTTGTAAGTGTGTGTGTGTGTGTGTGTGTGTGTGTGTGTAGAAAAAGTGTTTTAGTTGTGAGAAAAGTGTGAAAAAAGTGTGAGAATCCCTATTTGGAATTTATGAGCAAACCCTCTTTTTCTTGTTTTTTGGGTTTTTAGTTATATGAAAATAGGAGATGTGCATTAATACTAGATAAAAAGTATATTTATGATGTGTGAAATGAGATAATAAAAGTGCTAAGTAAGAAAACAAGTTATTGCAAATGTAAGAGAATTTAGGAGAGAGTTTGAGAAAGTTGGACCTTCTTGGAGACCTTGAGCTTGATCTTGAATGTTGAAAAGCAGCCCTTGCACTTGGATGATAATGGAGAGTGGTTAATTCATCAAGTTTGATGAAAGGGATGATGAAAAGTGGAAGTGAAAAAGGGATTTGAAAGTTGAAATCACGCTGCCTTCGAGAGAGGTTTCTGGGGGTTTGCTGAGAGTGATTTTCTTCTGATCTGAGCCCCCCTGCAAATGAGGTCAAGGCCTCCTTTTATAGCTCCAAGGGACTGCCGATCGACTTAGAGACCTTCCTGCCTGTCGGCAGGAAGGTGCCGATAGGCAGGTTCTGGGACCTACCGTTTGGCAGTGTGTTTCAGGCTTTTTCAGAAAATTGGTTGTCGAGGGAAAACTGTTGGTCAGAATCATGCACGGGGCATACCGTTGGAAAGTTATTTTAGATACCTTCGAAAGTCCTTTGGAATGCTCTCGAGTTCGGGAGTTGACTTTAGGTCAAATGTGGCTCAAAAGCGTTTGTCGGTCCGCTGGACGGGGAATCGTTCGGACGCAAATGGATCGTTCGTCCGCATGGTAAGTCCGAATCATGAACGGTATGGACCGTTGGAAAGTTTAGGAGGTGTACTTCGAAATTCCAAAGAGTTTGGCCCAGTTTGGGGAGCTGACTTTGGTCAACCGGTCCCGAGAAGCATTCGGTGACCTCTCGGAGTCAAACAGATCGTTCGTCCGCATGGTAAGTCAAAATCGTGCACGGGATGGACCATTGGAAAGGGTATTCAGTGCCCTTCGAATATTCATTCAGCCTCGGTGGAGCTGAAGAGTTGACTTGGGTCAAACAGAGCCTGGAAGCGCCCGGTGGCCTCTAGGTAGGGTTTCGGACGCAAACGGATAGTTCGTCCGCATGGCAAGTCAGAATTGTGCACAGGGTGGTCCGTTGGAAAGGGTATTAAGTGACCTTCGAAGATTCATTCAGTCTCGATCGAGATGAAGAGTTTTACTTTTGGGTCAAACTAAGCCGGGGAGTGCCCGATGGCTTTTAGGTCAGTACTTGGGACGTGACCAGGGTTTACAGTGATGAATGGAGGTACTAGGGACCTAAGGAGAGTTAGGGGATAACAGAATGAGGTGTCTACAGAGCCCCTCGATGGGTGAGTTTGGAATAAATGATAGCCGTCGATTAGACACCGCACGATGCTTCTGAGAGAGTGTGACCGATTCAGAGGGTCGAGGTCGATTCTGAGGACCTAAGGAAGCGAGGATGACCAATTCAGAGGGTCGAGGTCAATTCTGAGGACCTAAGAGTGGTGATGATCGAGGATCAAGGTCAATTCTGACCTAACTCAGGTGACGATCCAAGACCAGGGCCAATTCTGACCCAAGAGTGGTGACGACTGAGGATCGAGGTAAATTTTGACCTAACTCAGGTGACGATCCAAGACCAGGGCCAATTTTGACCCAAGAGTGGTGACGACCGAGGACCGAGGTCAATTCTGACCTAACTCAGGTGACGATCCAAGACCGGGGCCAATTCTGACCCAAGAGTGGTGACGACCGAGGACCGAGGTTAATTCTGACCTAACTCAGGTGACGATCCAAGATCGGGGTCAATTCTGACCCAAGAGTGGTGACGATCGAGGACCGAGGTCAATTCTGACCTAACTCAGGTGACGATCTAAGATCGGGGCCAATTCTGACCCAAGAGTGGTGACGACCGAGGACCGAGGTTAATTCTGACCTAACTTAGATAACAATCCAAGACCGGGGCCAATTCTGACCCAAGAGTGGTGACAACCGAGGACCGAGGTCAATTCTGGCCTAACTTAGATAACAATCCAAGACCGGGGCTAATTCTGACCTAAGAGTGGTGACGACCGATGACCGAGGTCAATTCTGACCTAACTCAGGTGACAATCCAAGACCGGGGCCAATTCTGACCCAAGAGTGGTGACGACCGAGGATCGAGGTCAATTTTAACCTAACTTAGGTGATGATCCAAGACCGGGGTCAATTTTGACCCAAGAGTGGTGACGACCGAGGATCGAGGTCAATTCTGACCTAACTTAGGTGACGATCTAAGACCGGGGCCAATTCTGACCCAAGAGTGATTGCATTTCCTTTGGGAAAAGAAAAGGGGTTCCACTGGGGAATAAGAATTGGATTTGAGGTTCCGCTGGGGAATAAGAATTGGATTTTAGGTTCCGCTGGGGAATAAGAATTGGATTTTAGGTTCCGCTGGGGAAGATTTGGATCGTCCTTTGGGAGATATCGCCTGGGGCGAGTGATTCTTCTTAATTCTGCTGGGAAAAATACCATTAGATATTGTTTCGCATCGGGTAGTCGATGGCTGGGGAGGCCTTTTGCCTTTGATTAGAGCGGAGGAGCTGATCGTTGGAGAGATAACCGGTTTGAGGTCGTAAACTCTGCTGAGGAGGTGATTAGGGGGTCAGGGCGCATCGCTCGAGAGGTCATTTGCTTGGATTTTGAGGGTTTCGTTAGGGAAAAAGAGGTTTCGCCTGAAGAAATGCGAAAATTTTCTTAATGAAAATGTTCAAAATCCATCCTGGGATTTTTAGGAATTTTTCGAGGATTTTTTGAGGCTTTCTGGCATTTTTTGGGAATTTATGTACGAGATTTTAAGGGGGGTGCCGGCCGACATAGACTGAGGGGTGCCATTCGGCAGTGGCACGGACTTTTGGGCTGCCTCGGGAAGGTGAGGAGATAGTGTCGATCGGTATGGCCTCCTATATAAAGGGGGTGAATCCCCTTTATTTTTCACAGCTTCTTGCCTTCTCTCTTTCTGCGATTTCTCTCTGCGAATTATTTTAACGTTCCGATCTTCAAGAAATGGCCGCCTTTGTGAGCACCGCTGTCCACCGGGAGTGGTTGACCGTTGATGACTGGGCGAATGTGGATTGGAGGGACAGGGTGCCCCTTGCTTTGGGGAATGAGAATGCCTTTGATGCATTCGAGCCGATTGCAGATGAGCGAACCTTGCTGCGAGAGCCGTCCTGTCATCGCTCTTCGAGAGTAATTCCCGGCGGTTATGTAAGTAACCTGACCTTTGGCATTCCTTTCCTTTTGGGTGATTTTTCCTTTTTCTTGACCTTTGACTGAATTTTTCCTTTTGCCAGTCGGATATTTCTTTGAAGAACATGCATGCCCGTGGGACGACGGGTCTTAAGGATGTTTGGGAGCATCTTCCACCCGTGGTGTGCTGGATGGTATCATCAGCGGGTTTTGGGAGGTTGGCGGCTGCGCTGGATGAGACGCCTCATTCGACAGCAGTTTTGTGTGCTTTGGGGGAGAGGTGGTGGGACACTACCCACACCTTTCATTTTGGCTTCGGGGAGATGATGGTGACTCCCATAGATGTGCAACAACTGTTGGGGCTGGATTGTGACAGGGAGAAGATAGAGGTGGATCTCTCCTTGCGGGTGAGGCCGGAGGCGGTATATGCGGCACTTGGTGATGTGAGGAGGATAGTTTATAGAGATTCCATCCGGCTGTCCTTGCTGAAAGATGTTTTGCTGAGCAGGGTGGTTGATGTGGAGGACGGGCTGCAAGTGAGGCAGATGGCCCCGTTATTCATCTTGTTGGTGTTGGGAGGTTTCATGGTGGCGTCAAGCGGCGACGTCGTCCATTTGTGATTTCTGCCATACTTGAGGATGTTTTCGAACATCCCTTTCTATGATTGGGGGAGTCTGACCTTGGCGACCCTTTACTCTTCTCTGGATGCATTCAGCCGGTGCTGCCGACAGACTTTTACTGGAGCCACGTATCTTCTTGAGGTATTCTTTATTTTGCACATTTTCATTTCATGCATTCGCATTTTCCTTTCATGCGTTCACATTTTCCTTATGCGTCTCTTTTTGCTTGTGAATTCAGACGTGGTTCCATGAGGTGATTGGGTGCAACACTGTGCTGATTGCTTTGAAGGACGACACCGTTGGGGACTTCTGTCGACTGTACCGATGGCGTAAGGCCAACCGGCAGTCGAAGGGATCTCTTTTCCTAGAGGCGGTGCGTCAAGTCTTGAATGACCTGACCAGTGGTCGGGTAAGGTCTTTTCCTTTTCAGTCTTGGTTTTTGCACCTTATGATCTTGTATCGACTCATGCTTATCTTGTGGATTTTTAACTGACCTTTTATCCTTGTGGGACATCTATTCAGGACACGGGGATGACTGGGCTGAACGTGCAGATGAGGCGCTTATTGGCGCATGAGTTCGGCCATTCCTGGTACCTCGGGGAGAGGGTGATTCGCCAGATCGCTCAGGAAGAGGTGGTGGTGCCACCTGCGCAGCCTCCTACGTCTATGAGGCAGGAACGACAGCTGTTGGAGGATGAGAGGATCACGACGATGATCGGCGAGTCCTATGCTTTGTATACCGATACGGCTGCGCCGTATGACTATATGGACTTTGTGACGAGTTGGTTGATGGCGCCCAGCATTCATGATGCCTTGCCCTTCCCTCTTGCTAGTTCGAGTCGGGCGGTGGGGTCTTCCCACAGTTGTGGTGGTCCATCGGCACCTGCGGCGGCGGCGACATCGGAGGTCCCTTTCGTTCGGCTGCACACTCCTTCGTACAACATCCGGCGGGCTGATGGAGGGATAGTGCCGATGTTGCACCGTCCCCTTGCGATGGATCCGGAGGAGCTGGGTTTGACAGAGGAGGTTCTTCGTCCTGTGGTAAACCTTTCGATCCTTTTCCTCTTTTTGATTTCTTTTGCTTGATACTGATTCTGCCCTTTCCTTGCAGCAAATCCGGGTGTCGACCACTTGGCTAAGAGGCATCAGGGATTGGATATCATCGGCGACTGCCCACATTCGGGATGCTGTCCCTGTTCCTTCTTGCTTGGTGTCGTCAGCCTCGTCCGGGGAACACTCTGGCTCGGGTAGTGGGGGCGCGTCGTCTCGCCGTAGGGGGAAGAGAGCGCATCGCAGGGGTGGAAGCTCTTGAGTGAGAGAGAGAGAGAGAGAGAGAGAGAGAGAGAATGTGGGTTCGGGCTGAGTCCCATTGTTTTTGGGTTTATTTTCTGCAAAATAATGTAACACAAAAAATAGATATATGCAATGCAATGTAATTTTTTTTTTACTATCTTTTATTTATGATGAATGAATGCATGCACATGCGCTTTTTACTTTGCTGCTGAGACCGTAAAAATGAATGTTTTTGGAATTTTTGAAGGAAAATCTTTATTAAAAAGGAGAACTATATAAGAAGAAAATGGATTCTTGAAATTATGTCAAGAATATCAATTTATTTGAGCTTTTTTTTTGTCAAAAGAGGAAAAAGGGAAATTTTCAAAAATAGGAGGGTTGCCGATTGGCAAGCACCCTGACCTGCCTATCGGCAGTTCAGTCCAGTTCCATCAATTGAAAGCTTTGAATGGTACCCTCTTCTGCCTTTGGTACCTTGTGGGGTAGGATTCCCTCCGATTTCTACAGGGATTATATCTTTTGTGAGAGTTCTCAAGTATAAAAGGGGGTGAGGGTGGAGTATTTTCATCACACCTTTGCATCCTTATCCACTTGCCTACTATTTCTTTGCCCTACAAGATGTCTCTCCCTAGTAGCCTCGAGTTTGTCAACTACCTCGAAGCCTTGGAAGTTATGTGTACTTATAATGTCGACTATGATGCTTTCAACATGCGTCGAGTCTCCTTGTGGCGTAATCGACCTTTTGAGTGGAATATGCTGATGGCGGCAGTACAATTTTGGTACACCGAAGACCACGTATTCCGCTTTGGGTTGGAAGAAGTTTGTCCTACCTAAGAGGAATTTTCCTCCATACTAGGTGTGAATCCCAGTATTGCTGCGGCTTTACCCGAATTTTCCCGCTCCCCTAGGGATTTGTTAGCCGGGCTTCTTCATATCTCACCCTCGGCGTCCAGGTCATTGGTTTCTGGAGGAATGATCTCCCTCCCGGTAGTGTTACAGTCCGTGCATTTACGAGAAGTAGGTGATGCTGGCTATACTGGAGCCGTTGTTCTGGGTCTGGTCTCAAAATTGATGTTGGTGACTGGGGAGATGCGAGTGGACCCACAACTTGCAGCCATTACTTCATGGATGTCATATCGTCGCAATCCTGCGGCGGTAATATTGGCGGAGACTCTGAATGGCCTGGATGCCTGGAGAGAAGGTCGTTCTGAATTTTTGAGGGGTAGTCCTGTGATGCTGTTCATGTGGTTGTCTGAAAGATTCCGCTTGTCAACTCCTCCAAAATATCCTTTGTCGACTGTACCCAACTTTTTTTCACGCTACTTCATCCGCATTGGCCTGTATGTTGAGAACTGGGAGAATGGGTTTGTGGAGAATGGGGCTTGTGGGATGTATTGATCAGTGCTTTGGTGGGGGCAGTTGCAGCCAGTTTTGGAGCTAGGAGAGTATTCATATGTGCGGCTGGTTGGTCTCAAACAAACCTCTTTTTATTTCCCTTGGCGGATTTTGCGCCAATTCGGCTGGTCGCAGGTCATGCCCCCTCGGATCTCAAATTTCTTTCCAGTAGAGGATTTGATTGAGCGCTTGCGTCTATTGCTTGGGTCTCTGTGGGAAAATCGGCAACCATCGACCCGTCCCTCTCAGTCTATCGGGAAGGTTTTCCATATCCTCAAAGAATATATGAGGTGGTTGTGGAGGAAAGTAGTCAACAAGATGTTGGCAGTAGAGACTGGTCAAAGATGGTTTGTTTTATCTGACTCCATGGAAGGGGGTGTTGTGGTCTTTTCAAAAATGGTTAAGGCTCATCGATCCATGGAATGTTTGCGGCACTCCATTCAGGCAGGAGAAACTTGGGGTCCTCAGGATGTAGATGATGAGGGTGCAGGCTCTTTTGGTAGCTGTGGATAAGATTACTGAGGAGTTTATTTATGTAACAGATGTGGGGGATTTTATCTGGTTTTTATGGTAGTGGGGGGAAGGGAGTTATCCGTTCCTTTTTCTTATATAATCTGTACTGTAGTTTCTTATTAATGAAATAAACAAGTTTATGATCATCCAGCTGTGCCTTTCGATGAATTTTGTATTTTGAATTATCTATACCGATTGCTAAGGCCTACATAATCCTTTTGTTCAAGTAGATGTTTAGAATGAACTTTCGTTCTCGGAGATAAGAAAAGAATATATTTTTGAGAAAAAGAAGGGGTCGTGCTCATGTGGGATGTATGAGCTGCCTACGTACCTCTGGGATTTTTTTGAAAAGTTTTAAAATAGTTTTATATAGAGGATCAGGCCCACGTAGTTCTGGGTAGAGGGAAATGAAGAGTTTTTTTTTTAAGAATAGAAGGGGGATGAGAAGAGTCGTAGCTCGCCGAGATTTCGGACTGGCGTAGAATTTCTTGAGATGGTCCAGATTGACTGGACGAGCCATCTCTTCCCCATTCAGGTCAGTGAGCATGGCGACACCGCCAAACAAGATCTTCTTCACAATGTAGGGGCCACTCCAATTGGGCTTGAATTTTCCTCTGGGGTCCCAGATGGGTTCTATTATCTCCTTGAGGGCTAAATCCCCCTCCTGAACACCACGGTCCTTGACTCTTTTGTTCAATGAACGCGCTATTCGACGATGGTATCCCTGTATGTGATAAATAGCTTTTAATCTTCTTTCATCCATAAGGGCTAGCTCATCAAAATGGCCTTGTCACCAGTCTTCTTCACTAACCTTACTTTCGAGCATGACGCTTAGCGAGGGTATTTCTAGCTCCATAGGTAGGACTGCCTCCATGTCGTAGACCAAGGAGTAAGGGGTAGCCCTAGTAGAGGTTCGGATTGAGGTTCGATAGCCCTAGAGGGCGTATGGGATCCGATCGGCCCAGTCTCTACAAATTTCGGCCATCTTCCTGATGATGGCTTTAAGGTTTTTATTGGCGGCCTCAATTGCACCATTGGTTTGAGGTCGGTAGGGAGAAGATTTGTGTCTCTGAATCCCATACTCGTTGATAACTTCTGTGACTTCTGCCTAGAAGTGAAAACCGTTATCTGACACTAGCTCGTGCGGGACTCCATATCGGCAGATGATATTTTTCTTGATGAATTTGGTCACCTTCTTGGCATTTAATATTGCGTATGACTCAGCTTCGACCCATTTGGTGAAGTAATCGATGGCAACCAGGATGAACTCATGCCCGTTTGACACTTTTGGCGTAACCTTCCCTATGATGTCGATACCCCAGGTGGAGAACGGCTAGGGAGAAGTCATGTTGTATAATTCCCGCGGAGGCAAGTGTTGAAGATTGGAGAACTATTGGCATTTAGGGCATCTCTGAACATAGGCGGTGTAATTTTGGGCCATGGTGGTCCAGTAGTAGCCCTGTCGGATGATCTTCTTGGCAAGCATGTGACCGTTTATGTGGGGCCCGCATTCCCCGCTGTGGATTTTCTGCATTATCTTTTCAATGTCAGCCCCTGCGATACAGTGCAAATGAGTTCCATCGAAATTCCTCTTGAGTAGTGCTTTATGACAGATGATGTACTGAGCGGCCAGCCTTCGGAGGGTAGCTCGGTCGTTCTTGTTGGAACCCTCGGGATACCTACCATGTTTGAGGAGGCACTATATATCATAGTACCAGCAATCGACTAGTTCGGGGTCTTCTGTGGAGACAAGATTAATATGGTAACAATGGGTCGGTTTGTCCTGCTTCTGAACTAGGAAGGGGGTCATTGTTATTCCCTCGGGCATGTCGATTATGGAGGCCAAAGTGGTGAGAGCATCGGATAGGTTGTTCTTTGCTCGGGGCAGGTAATGGAAGGTGATATCTCGAAATCGGGAGGCTAACTCCTCTAATTGGGCATGAAAGGGTTGGAGCTTTTCGTCCTTGACCTTCCACTTTCTGAGCACTTGACCGATGATGAAGGCAGAATCCCCATATACATCAAGGTATTGAATACCTTTCTTGAGAGTGACCTTGAGGCCCACTGTGCATGCCTCGTATTCTGTCATATTGTTGGTGCAAGGGAAATCAAATTTTATGGCGATGGGAGTGTGGGAGTCATCTGGGGCGACCAGAAGTATCCCAATGCCATATCCCTTTTTGTTGGCAGCGCCATCGAAGAACATTTTCCATCGAAGGCAATCTTGAGTGGTGCATAGGATATTTTCATTTGGGAATTCGGAGATCCAGACATCTGTTTCTTTTATAGGGTAGTCAGCGAGGTAGTCAGAGATAGCTCTTCCTTTAACGGATTTTTGTGTGATGTACACGATATCGAACTCGGTTAGGAGCATCAACCATCGGGCCATTCGGTTGGATAAGGCGGGTTTTTCGAGCAGGTACTTGATGGGATCCATTCGGGATACAAGCTTAATGGGGAAGGCGATCATGTAGTGTCGTAACTTTTGGGTGACCCAGACAAGCGCGATGCATGCTTTTTCAAAAGCAGTATAGTTGACCTCGTACCGGCCAATTTACGACTGGCATAATAGACGGCTCTTTCTTTGTGGGAGTCCTCAAGGTATTGGGCTAGCAAAGCCCCAGCTGCAATGTCGATTATGGTTAGGTATAGGAGCAAAGAGAGACCAGGTTGTGGTGGTATGAGAACTGGAGGTTGGGTCAGATATTGTTTAATTCGGTCAAAAGCTTATTGGCAGGCCTCGTTCCAAATCTTGGTTGAATCCTTTCGGAGGAGTTTGAAGATTAGTTCGCAGATGGAGGTTAGTTGGCTGATGAACCGGCTGATATATTGTAATTTCCCAAGAAATCCTCGGACTTCTTTCTCTGTTTGGGGTGGTGGAATCTCAAGTATGGCCTTCAGCTTGGCGGGATCTGCTTCTATCCCCTTCTCACTGACCATGAATCCTAAGAGTTTTCCCTTTGTAACGCCGAAGACGCATTTCTGTGGATTAAGTCGCATCTGATACCGTCGCAGTCGTTCGAAGAACTTTCGTAGAGCAGGAGCATGACCTTCTCTAGTTTTGGACTTGGTAATCATATCATCCACGTAAACCTTAACCTCTTTGTGAATCAGGTCATGCAGGATGGTTGTGGCAGCCCTTTGGTAGGTAGCCCTAGCATTCTTGAGACCGAATGGCATAACGGTGTAGCAAAAGGTTCCCCATGGGGTGATGAATGCGGTTTTCTATTGGTGGCCGGGGAGCATCTTGATTTGATTGTATCCAACAAACCCGTCGACGAATGACTTGAGAGCATGACTGGTTGTGTTGTCCATGATCATGTCGATATTGGGTGGCGGATAATCGTCCTTCGGAGAGGCTTTGTTTAAATCTCGGTAATCCACACACATTCGAACCTTTCCTTCTGATTTCGGTACAGGTACAATATTGGCTAGCCATGTGGGATATTTGATCACTCGAATGAAACCCACGTTCAACTGTTTGATCACTTCCTCCTTGACTTTGAGCGACCATTCGGTGAGGAGCTTTCTCAACTTTTGTTTAACTGGCTTGTAATCTGGGAGAGTGGGGATCTCATGCTGAGCTATTTCGGGATCAATACCGGGCATGTCGTCGTAGGACCATGCGAAGACATCCACGAACTCCTTTAGTAATTCTTCGAGTTGTGCGCGCTTATGCTCGTCAAGGGTGGCCCCTATCCTAATCTCGCGCAGTTGGCTACTAGAACCGAGATTAACAACAACAGTCTCTTCTTCATTAACTTGAACGCGGTTATGTTATTTTTTATTAACCTTATTTAAATCAGTTAAGAATTGTTCATTTGCAAAATCATCATCATCAAAAGTTTGATTAGAATTAAAACAATTAATGTAAGGCACAACAAGATACTCAAAATCTTCGTTTATTTCATTGATAGGAAAAACAGCATTGAGAACCTCATCAAAAGAGGTCTCGATTACATTCGAGCCAGGATAGACAACAGAAGAAGAAACGGGGTAAACATTGGGGTTAGAAGAGATTTCAAGAGGTAGAACTGGCGTAGCATGCCAGTTGAGGATAGGTGTATCAGCAGCTTTGATCAGATGAGAAGGGTCCATTGATGCAGTGCCTGAGTGAACCATGCAAAGTTCCAGCCCCAGTGTCTGCAAGTTGAAGGAATCTTTAAAATCGCTTTCCTCAGTCTCTTCGATATTTTTTATTAGCGTTTGTACGCGATGTGGGAAACTTTCGGCCCATGGGTAGCTATCTTGGAAGAAGATCTCCATTCCAGGCTTCATTTTCTTATTTGTATGGTCATACCACGGTTCTGGAAAGCCGTAAAAGGGGAAGTCTTCACCCTCTTTAATGAATCGTCCATTTAAAGAATCTCCCGAGATAGTTTGAACACAGTCTAACCCTTTCTTTGATCGAGACTGGCGGATCATTCTGAGCTCTTGTTCTGATGGTTGATATCCCAAGCCGCAAGGAGGGAAAGATTTCTTTAGTTCGATGGGCTCCAGTATCCCTTGTTGTCTTTGTCCTAGACCCATTTCGGGCATAAAGTGCATGTTTCTGAACATCTGAATCATATTGACTTTGCCATGAGGGTCGTATTCTGGACAAACCCTTTCTTTCAAATTATCCCCTACCGGGAGTAGAGGTGGCTCAACTCGAAATCCTGATAGGAGCATATCATTTGACCCATGCTGTATCTCGAGAATTGGACTGCTGGTGCCTGCACCCTCAGCGTTATCGTCGTCACCCAAGATGGTGATGACTCGCCCATCGGCGAATAACTTCAATTTCTGATGGAATGAGGAAGAGACACCCTTTATACTGTGGAGCCAGGGTCGTCCGAGCAACAGGTTGAAACAGGCTGGGATATCAATGACTTGGAATTTGACGACAGGGTTTACAGGACCAATCCCTATTGTAAGTTTTATGGATCCCATCACCTCCCGACGGGTATTATCGTAGGCGCGCACGGCAGCGGAGGTTGGAGCGAGGTCACTTTCTTTTAAGCCTAAACATTTGAAGGTTCTCAGTGGGCAGACATTCAAAGCGGATCCGTTATCAACGAGCAAAAATGGTACCACCTTCCCCATAACTTCAATGGAGATGTTGAGTGCATGATTGTGATTCGGCCCAATTTTGGGGATTTTCTTTTCAGAAAAGGACAGCATTCGGGTGGAGGTCAAGGACCCGACCAAATTTACCGCTTCTTCTGGTGTGGTAGAAGGAGGAACTATGGGTCCTATGAGCAACTTTATTAAAGTATTTATGTGCAGCTGGGAAGACATGAAAAGCCCCCATGGAGTGATGTTAGCTTGAGTTTTCTTCAGTTGATCAAGGATCTTGCTCTCCTCGATGGTCATTTCTGGCATAGGAAGGTTTTCAACGCCCTTCCCCTTGTCATTTACTGGTAGCGAGCTTGGAACTTGATAATGTCTCCCAGATCTGGTCATGTGATTTACTGAAGAAGGGAACAACTTAAATCCAGTTTCCTCGTCAATCTCAGGTTGTTCTGTCACCCTATCTATTTCTCCGAGGAGTTCTTCAAATGATATCATCCCACATATGTCGGCTACTGGGCCATTTCCTCCTGAAGCATGTTCTTCATTTGAAACTTCGAATTCTTCCCCCCATCCGGTGGTAACAATTTTATTTTCCCTCGTGAAATCAATGCATTCCATAACTTCAACGGCTTCCTCATATAGGTCTTCCCATTATGTGGGGATGTGTAAGGGTGAAGGGATCAGGCGCCCTTGTAGCTTCAAAGTGTCAAGTAACTCGGTGATACTGCAAATGTTGTTGGTTTTCCTGAATGCTTCTGGCATGATCTGGACAACATCATCTAAGCTGACTTCGTCGGTTGGTACCACCCACCTATCTGATTCTCGGGCCCATTTTCGTGCTTCCAAAAATAGTGCGTTGAACCTCTGATAGTTGATAATCATCTGTGAGGGCAATTTCAGCCCGAACTCTAGGAGTTGATTCAATACCTCTGACAATTCCATACTTCCACTTTCTGAACAGGTCCGGACAGTGATGCACGCTCTGGTAAGAAGTGATAGTGCCTGATCAGCGGGGCTAATAGGGTGTAGGAGGAAATATGGGCAAATTTGAAGAGGTTTAGGAGGGTATAAGGGTGTGAGTTGAATTGATGGATCGAAATTCAGGTTTTCTTCTAAGAAGATGGCATTGGTGTGATTTGGGAGTGGGTTATGAGTAGTGTTTGGCTTAGGATTGGCCGGTGGGGCGATGGTACCCCGATCGATGAGATCTTGGATTACGTTCTGAAGGTGAAAGCATTGGTCGGTGGTATGTCCAGCTGTTTGGTGAAAGGCGCAATGAGCATCGGCCTTGAAGTTTCTTGGGAGTGGGTTTGGTAACGGACGGGGATCCAAGGGTTTTATAAGGTTTCGGCTTAACAGGGCTTGGTAAACTTTGGAGAGGGGAGCATGAAGCTCAGTGTATTCCCTTCGGACGGGGCCAGGGCGACTTTCTGATGCCCATGATGTGGTTGGTTGAGAGATGTTGTTGATGGTTGAGACTGTAGCGTTGCAGGCTTGTCATACTTCCTAGGGGTGAACTGTCCGATTACCTTCTTCGGTTCAACTTCTGTTTTGGCAAGACCTTCCTCGATTTCTACTCTTGCTTCTCTGAGAGCTCGAAAGTGGGGGTAGTACTGTCCTCCCATGGTTGCTCGAACATGGGGCAAGAAATTCTTCTTCACTATGTTGACTTGTTCTTCCTCAAACGACCGATTGGTCATGGTAGCTGCTTTTTCCCTCTATCGGGCTATGAAGTTACTGACTGATTCTCCAGAGTTTTGTTTGAGCAGCTATAAATCACGGCGGGTGACCTCGAGCTCTTCGTTGTATTTATACTGCAATATGAATTCTTGGGCTACATCCTCCCAGCTACGGATTCTGGATTCCTCAAGAGATAAAAACTATCGGAGAGCACTGTCCTTCAAAGTTTGCTGAAATAGTTGGGCCATTACGTCTTCGGAAGCCCCTAGTAGAGTCATGGAATGATGATAACTGCGAAGATGAACAATTGGGGGACCACTCCCTCCGAACTTCTCGATGTTTGGCATCTTGAACTTCTCGGGTAACCTTGCTTTAGGATAAGGAGACATATGGGTGTAGTCCATGTAATTCCCAGAGATTCGAACCTGGTAGAACTTCTTAGTGAGCATCTTAAGATCTTCTTTGACTTTGTTCAACTCCTCCTCCTTTGTATCAGCGACCACAGGCAGGTTAGCCACAGGCTGGGCAATGTTTGGCATCCGAAGCTGGGCAGGCGGCGGCCCATTGGCAGGAGGAGCACGTGGAACGTGTTGATATTACTTCGGGACCCAGATGGGCTCGGGTGGACCCATAGCACGAGGGAACCGGGCCTCGGGCTCTTGAGGCATAGGAACTTGGTTTTGTTGCATTTCTCGAACCTCAGCTTGGAGGTTGTCAATCTTGGCCACGAGCTGAGCTAGGACTGTCGGCAGATCCGGTTGTATGACTTGTGGTTGATCTTCATTCTCCATGAAAGATGGATGGATTCCGGATTCGAAAGAAGTAGTAGAGGATCGAATAAAACTCCGAGGTGATTTGACTGAAGATCGAAGCCAATAAGGAGCCAGGCCAAAGGCATGCGATCGACCTGAGAAGGCGTAGGATAAGATTTATTTTTGAGAAAAAAGGGAAGAAACTATTTTTGGATTTTTGATAAAGAAGGGAGAAATATTTTTGGATTTTTAATAAAGAAGGAAGAAATGTTTTTAGATTTTTAATAAAGAAGGGAGAAATGTTTTTGGAGACGGAACTCAGCATGATTGTTATGATTATTATGTTCTCACTTGTATTTAATTCTCCTAAATGCAATGCCGGACGGAACCCGAGCCTGGAAAAATAGGGTTTTTAATATATTCAAGGCTACGGTTTGTACATGTAACCAGGCTCGCGGACAGGGTCCCGTTTTAAAAAATGCGCGAAAATTGGGAGGCAGGCCGACCCGGAATTTCAGCAGAGTTTCGGGTTGAAACTGGCAATCTAAAGTGCGTGTCCTAGGTTTGACACCTATATGCGGGTATGCAGTTGGTTGGGTGAATCGGCATGGGTTCCCCCCTTTGGCGTGACTTCCACGATATACGTCTTGCTCTTGCGGGCAATCGGTACGTGTGGACAAACCATTTGATATACCTGAGTGTACGTGAATTGCCTCATCATATACCTCGTGGGGACGGCACGTGTGAGAGCGAATTCGATATACTCGGCGTACGTGAACGAATTCCCTGCGATATACCTCCCGTCATGACTTCGGTCAAGCGGTACGATGCGGGGGAACCGTTCGATATACGTCGAAGGTACTTAGCCAATGGAAGGTGAGAGTCATATCGCTTAGGCTAACTGCGACCTGCCGGACCAGCGCCCATCACGAAGTGACCCTCCAGTTACTGGGTAAAATTTGGTAAATATCAATGCTCTTTGGTGATATCGTGTGAATCATGCATAATTCTCTTATTAGTATCTTATGATGATAATGCCTTTCTTGATTATGCCAAACAGGGAGCCAATGTACAAGTACCCCAAAAGGTACACCAAGCATGGATGGGTGATGCGTGCAACATGGGGATATACATGTGATCCTAGGTGCACGTGGTGTGAAGTTTAAATGGAGAATTTTCTACAAGTGTGTGAATATAAGCATAGGCATGGGATATACATGTGAGAAAAGGGGATAGGCAGATATGGGGGGGGGGGAACATAAACAAATATAGCATCCATGTAAATAGAATCAAACCCTCAAAATATAATAAAAAAAGTCCCCAGAAGAGTCGACACTGTGTCCATCCACGATCCCCGCCGCGGAGGGAGGAAGGGATCCTTCGGGTCTCGCGCGTCCCCTCTCGGGACAGCGCTTCGGCCGGCGTCGATTTGTGAGGTGTGAAGATGTAGAGAGATTTAGAGTCGCCAATCTATTTTACGGAAAACAGACAAAAGAAAAAAGGGAAGCCACCCCGAAGGATGGCATCCAAAGACATACTGGTGCGTGCGAAACCAAATGATTCGAGAAGGGTTCGGAGGCTTAGTTACGAAATGGGAAGGTGTTAGGCACCCATTCCGCCCTTTCGGTTTCTCATGGATATTTGCTATTTTCCTTTATATTTCCCCCCGTGATATGTGTGCATGTGTATATATAGAATGGAGGTAGGAATACTCGACTTGTATCATAGAAAAGACAAAGCGAGTCATCCGTAGGAATGTGAGATTAGTGTAGAAAATAAGATTTACGTGATTACCCCTACGTCGACCATTATAAAGGAACGATAACGCATATGGAATAATACGTTACTAAGAACAAGTATATAGAATATAATGGAAAATGAGATAAAGAGATAAAGAGAAGATAGAAAATAAGAGAAAAGGTGAGAAAAGGACCCGAGTTTCGGGTTTTACCACGAAACGCCTACGTAGCCTATAAAGGCATCAAAGTCCACGTAGTTCGCAAATAAACGAGGGGTGGGGTTTAACCCATAAATCCAAATGGATAAATCTCTTATTTGTAAGTGTGTGTGTGTGTGTGTGTGTGTGTAGAAAAAGTGTTTTAGTTGTGAGAAAAGTGTGAAAAAAGTGTGAGAAACCCTATGTGAAATTTATGAGCAAACCCTCTTTTTCTTGTTTTTTGGGTTTTTAGTTATATGAAAATAGGAGATGTGCAATAATACTAGATAAAAAGTATATTTATGATGTGTGGATGAGATAATAAAAGTGCTAAGTAAGAAAATAAGTGTCGATCGGCTTAGAGCCCTTCCTGCCTGCCGGCAGGAAGGTGCCGATAGGTAGGTTCTGGGACCTGCCGTTTGGCAGTGTGTTTCAAACTTTTTCAGAAAATTAGCCACCGAGGGTAAACCGTTGGTCAGAATCGTGCACGGGGCATAACGTTGGAAAGTTATTTCAGAGACCTTCGAAAGTGCTTTGGACCGCTCCCGAGTTTGGGAGTTGACTTTGGGTCAAATGTGGCTCGAAAGCGTTTGTTGGTCCGCTGGACGGGGAATCGTTCGGACGCAAATGGATCGTTCGTCCGCATGGTAAGTCCGAATCGCGCACGGTACGAACCATTGGAAAGTTTATGAGGTTTACTTCGATATTCCAAAGAGTTTGGCCCAGTTTGGGGAGTTGACTTTGGTCAACCGGGCCCGAGAAGCATTCGGTGACCTCTCGGAGTCAAACGGATCGTTCGTCCGCATGGTAAGTCAGAATTGCGCACGGGATGGACCGCTGGAAAGGGTATTTAGTGCCCTTAGAAGATTCATTTAGCCTCGGTCGAGATAAGGAGTTGACTGGGTCAAACAGAGCCTGGAAGCTCCCGGTGGCCTCCAGGTAGAGTTTCGGACGCAAACGGATCGTTCGTCCGCATGGTAAGTCGGAATCGCGCACGGGGCGATCCGTTGGAAAGGGTATTCAGTTACCTTAAAAGATTCATTCAGTCTCGGTCGAGATGAAGAGTTTGACTTTTGGGTCAAACTGAGCCGGGGGGTGCCCGATGGTTTTTAGGTCAGTACTCAGGACGTGACCAGGGTTTACAGTGATGAGTGGAGGTACTAGGGACCAAAGGAGAGTTAAGGGGTAACAGAATGAGGTGTCTACAGATAGCATAGGACAATTCTTTCTCAGATGGCCCTTCTGATGACAGTTAAAACATTCTATATTCTGTAACTTTGGGCAATTTCTTTTTATATGGCCTGATGTACCACAAAAGAAATAAACATTCGAATCTCCTTGCGCTGAAGCTCCTGAGCCTCTTCCACTACTAGCCTCACCCTTCTGCGAACCACCTCCCATACCTCTACCATGCTGAAATTTCTGCCCTCAAAGTCTTGAATATTCTGTATCACTACCTTTTTCATAACTTGGATTGAATCTGCTTCTCTTTACACCTCGTTCTCGATTCCCTCTTGCTTCATTCACGTCATTTTCTACCAACAGGGATTTATTCACCAAGGATGAATAATTAACAGTCTCTAAAGCTGACAACCTTGATTTAATAACTAACTCAAGTCCGTCAAGAAATCGGCTACACATGTCTTCCTCATTCCGGATAAACCTCGAAGCAAACCGAGATAAGGCTGTAAGTTTGGCTTCATATTCCCTAACAGTTATGCTTCCCTGATTCAACGGGAAATATTCTTTCTCCTTTTGTTTTCGATACATCAGAGGAAAATACTTATCATACAAGGCTTTAACAAAAGAATCCCATGAGATCACATTACCACCTCCTGGAGTAATAAACAAATGTTTGGTGGCATCCCACCAATATTTAGCTTCTCCTTTCAGCATGTATGTCGCCAAGATCACTCGTTGATTTTTAGGCATTCTCATCATCCCGAAAATAAGTTCGATCTCTTTAACCCATTCTTCTGCCTCTGCTGGATCAACTGCTCCTTCAAATGAGGCTGGGTTCATCTTAATAAATTTCTCATGTGAAGTACTCCTTTCTTCCCGGTGTATCACCTCCTCAGCCCTAGACAAGGCTTGTACCTCCAGTTGCCTGGTATGTTGTTCTTCCACATGAGCCATAAATCTAGCTTGTTGCTCTGCCATTAGAGTCATAGCACGCGCTATTTTTTGTATGTCTGTCAATTGTTCCTGCTCGGGTTCTACATTTCCATGAACAGGTTGCTCAATCTCCGCTTCTGCTGCCATATTTGAAGCCTCATATTCTATTCCCACATTCACATTCCCTCGTTCCATTCTCTTATATCTGAAATGAATAAAAGATATAACAACATGCAGATATACACATCTTTCCTAACATGATCGTTAGTATCAAATAAAATATATTTCTGACATTCACTGCCAAATCTAGACTCTTCTCACTCCAGAACCTCAAAAACCTAGGCTCTGATACCAAAAGCTGACACACCCCAACCCAGTTACTTATAATTAAGTTTAAAAGTCAAAGTGAGTCAAACCATGATTAATTTAACCAAATCATAAACAAGAGTTTTAATTTCAGAGTCATCATTGTAAATCCATATATCTGAAAACCTTTTTACAACATCAGAGTAGTCACACTTATACAAACTTTCTTGAAGGAAAATTTAACTTAATTACATCATTTACATTTAAACAAAATGCTTGTTTCTCCCATTCCTGGCTAACCCAACCCGACTTCCTAGATTTGGCAGTGACATCGCGTTACCTGAAAAATGTGAACATAGGAACCATGAGCAAAATAGCCCAGTGAATGCATCACTACTATACTACTACATAAATTTAAATACAATAAATCATGTCCATATAATTATGTATTAACTTATCCGGCTCATTCATAATGAATGACCAACTTTTCCGAATCATGATTCACATATCCTGTTTAAATAGACAATTCTCCCCCATTCCTGGTCGAGGAGTAACCCCTGTCTTTAATAGACAAATCTCCCCCATTTCGGGTCGGGGAGTAACCTCCCATTTCGGTAAACCAAAATGAATAATTTCATATTCATTATATTTTGATCATATCAATAACACGCTACAAATATCTCTTTCCAGTGAGTACACTCACCTTGGTTGACAACTATGTATTCACGTCTCCTTATGGTGGAGCTGAACTGGGTCGATTAGACCTTACACCTGTCAATCCAACTAAATAAGTACTGAACCTCAATCATAAATATTATCCTAACATAATTATATAACTTTCCATGACTATACATCAACAATATAATTCAATTTAAGTCACATTCCATAAAACATAGGTAAAGGCAAAACAATGATATACATGTTGATAAAGTTACGGACATTCAACCGTAGGAAATACCTTATGAGGAATTTATAACCAAATTCAAGTAAACATGAAATTATACTCCTCAATGTATATACACATGAAACATGTACTCAAAGTACCCTTTGTAAGGACGAAATACAAACATTCATTCAAGGGGTACCCAGTATGGCCTGAAATTATTGTCTTACATACTTAACCATCCTATATTCCTAAATTGTACAAATACAGGGGTCCAACCTTATCAATATGAAAACATATATGAATATATTATCCAGTACAAGTGACGGTGTAATTTTTCAAGCTTCCTAGGGCAAGTTATGTCCATTTCTCTACAACACAAGAAATATGCCCTTCAAGCTCCTCTATTGTTCCTTCGAATTCCCTGAATTTTCATAATTTTTCTACAATATAACTTTCCATGATTTTCAACCCATTTTTAGTAAACATACTTAATAGTACAGAATTAAAGTTTCATAATTTTTTGACTTCATTTGCTATCTCAAAAGCTCGACTAAACTTAGGGCATACCGAAATCAAGTATACAAACAGCAACCATGTACCAACTTGAAATCATCATTACGGCCTAACCACAAGGAAATAAATTCTCATTTTCGGATATGATATGAATATATGAGTCTACTTTCATATCCAATTAGAATTTCTCAATTCCAGTAAGCACGCAAAGATATATGCAAGTTTGAATGCCAGGGGTTTCAATACAAAGCAATTTTAAGGGTTTCTACATTCAACTTAACATAAACTTGCATCTAACCATACATACATATAAAGGGCTAAAACTTTCGTAAACCTATGATTATTTATATCATATAAATCAGTAATATAAGATAAATGACAAGATTTGCAATTAGGATTACCTTCGGGACTTTTACGTAATTTCCACGGATTTTTCTACACCTTTTCTCCTCACTTTTCCTTCCTAAACTCCCTAATTCTCTTTCCTCAAGGTGAAACCCTTTCATGGCTGATTTTGGCTGAAGGATAAATCTATTTCAAAGGTATAAGGTCGGCCAAGGCTGCCTCCCAAGCCAACCAATCAAATTATACCATTTGGTTTAATAAAAGACAAATTACCAGTTAAAGGGAATGGACAACTTTGCCCTTTGTTCGTAAATTCGGTATAACTCCTTACTCGGGCATCCATTTGATGATCCGTTTGTTGTGTTACAACCCTAACTCACATGTATACAATCATATAGTTTTCACCTCAAGTCAACTGTAATGTTATAAGGGTCAAAACTAGTCTTAGACAGGAACATTTCTATCGAAAATAACAAAATTTTGTGTTCGTACATAACTCGACATTTCATGATTTATGAAAGTAGGATTAGACTAAACATAAGCATTTGATATTAGATATACTAATAACACATTCTTCATATCACATAAGGTAAGCATGATTTAAATATAATTTATCATAATTATATTCGGGTTGTCACAGTTGGTCTCTTCCAACGTTGCCTTGCTCTAAATCCTCCAAACCAATTCCCTGCTAGTTACCTAAAATGAGGTTGTTCAACATATCATGTAAGCTTTCCCATGCCCTGCCAGATATGGTCCCTCGAGGGTACCGAGGAACCTCACAACATTACAAAGTTTACTTTATATTTATAAAGAAAGCAATATACAAGTACACCAAAGTTACTGTTACAAATTATGTTTTCCAAGTTTGTCAATTGGGCATTATCTTTATGGGGGATCCTTCGAGCAGCTTCAGTCTTGTGCGAGCGACCATTTGGATCCTTTCTATTTATTATTTTCTTTGCTTAATTAACATTAAGCTTGGATCTCCCCCTTCTTATAGATATTTGTTTAGTGATGAAGAAATATATGTACACAAAAATAAAATCAATATTGTATCTCGAATCACCTGCGTACATATGTTATTTACACCAGATTGTCAAAATAAATTGGGCTAAAATTGTATTGCATTAGAGATACTTTAAAATTCTTCTTCCTTGGATGATCTTATGCTTTGAATGACTTATAGTTCTTAATCCTTTAACTTGGGGAATTATAATGGTCTGAAATAAAATTTCCCCTAAAACCATTTATTTTCACAAGTGGATAAGGCCCAGAAGTTCATCAAAATGTCTTTTAAATTTTCCCAAAACTTCATCATTGTTGCGTCACTTTGTTTTAAATGCAATTGACATCCATTCCCCCAATCGTACACGTGTCAGTTGATGATCCATACGTGTAGCTCACGCGAGGTACTTGGGCCAACAAAATTTTCCTTGTGATGATTACATTTCCCCACACGCGCGTTTGCGTACCGGAGACGTCTTTGTTCCAAACGAGATGTGCCTTATAAAAGGGTTTCTTCTCATATTTATCTCCTTTAACCTTTTGGGTTTTGAGCGAAGTGTTTCTTTAGCAGCAAGAGCAAACAATATTCCTTTGTTTCCCAAATTACCTAAATCTTCTTCTTTTCTTCTCTTTGATTATTCTATTGACTTGACATGACACATGTTATTTAAGAGGTACCCTTTCGTTATGGGTGCCACCACTGGGGAAACTTCGTCTGAGATCGCTGACTGCCATCTTCAGTGGGCAAAATACCTTCGTGCCCCCTACTTTAGCACTGTAGATAAATTCTAAGAGTTTGTGAATGCATTTCTTGGTTATCTCGTTTCAAAGGGGGAATATTTAAATTTCTTTGCGAGTGAAGATGACGTGATTGAAAACTATGCATGCCTACCTGGTTTCACTGTTACCAGGTTAAGAATTGAGCAGGGAGAATATCCCTATTCTAATGTGGAATTTAAATCGGTTGGTGGGTCATGTAAAGGTTTGGGCACCTAAATAGATTACATTCATGGAAAATATACTGTAGATTTGCAGACTATTGGTTTGTCATGCACCAAGTGGTTTGGTAATATGACTCTTATTAAGAACAACAACACTTTGAGGGCACTAGTTTCTCGTTGGAGCCATCGGACTCATACTTTCTCTACTGCTTGGGGTGAGTTTACGATTACCTTAGATGATGTATGTGAACTATTTGGTCTAGAAGTTGCTGGCACTGACACTTATTTTAAGGAAGACCTCTCGAAGGATGAGGCTATTAATTGTAGGGAGCTGGAGGGTGTGATTAAGAAATGTATGAAGACTTACAACAAGTGTACCTGTTCAGAAATTCTTCGATACTTCTATTATATGTAAGACAGAGCGAGTGCCCTTGCTCGGGAGCAAGTAAAGAAGGGTCTGAAGGGCAAACATATGCTCGAGATGCCTCCTATTGGAGAAGGATGTGGGAGCATAGATGAGATTGTTGGGTATATCTGGATTATCGTATCGAGAATCTACCTACCTGGGAAGCATCATGACTGCCCGCGAAGGGATCTCATCCATCTTGCTGTTCTGCTTGCATCTAGGGTAAAAGTCCCTCTAGCTGCCATTACACTTTTTTACCTCTGTACTTGACTTGACAGGGTACAGACTGATTCTGCCAGGTCTCTTGGCATATTTGACATTTCAAACTATGTGAATCACATTCTTCTCACAACGTTCATATATGCCAGGTTCCCCGACTATGCCGCTGTTGATTTACTTCCTACTTCTCATGAAATCAAGGTTCCTCAAATTCTTTCTTGTAACCATAAACAGTCTATAAAATCTTTTCATTCATTCATTGACAATGTTAAATATTTTAATTTTTCCCTTAATCTGTAACTGACCAATTTTTTACCAATGCTTTCTTTCAAGGATGTTTCTCGACCAGTCTAAGCTGTCGAGCAATCTTTTACCCTTAATTTCCCTTATTCCAACGTTCTTTTGGTTCTTACTCCCTCTTACCTTCCTCTATGCACTGAATGGTCTAACTTCTATACATCATACTCACCCTATCGAGTAGCCATGCAGTTTGGCTTTGATAAGGGGGTGCCCCTTCTTAGCCATAATATTACTGAGAGACCTTCCAACTTTTTCCAAGACATGTGGGTATTTCCTCATCGAGATAATATATGTTTAATCTGGCTAATTACAAGGTTAATTGGTTATCCTCGTAAAACGTGTCTTAGGTAGTAGGTCTATTGTATACCTTAATAAGTTCTGGCCTAATACAGTTGGTCGTTTTCTTAAAGTTGTTGAGTAGGAACCCATTTATCCTATCATTGAACGTTTTGCCCCTTCTGAGTTAGGATTATGGACTTGTTCCATCAATCAAGCCCAGTTTCCTCGAAGTGATACTAACAATACCATGCTTCAGGAACTCCCTCATTTGGCACCTCCAAATGAAGCCATTCTAAAGAAAAAAAGAGGATCTTCTAGTTCTCAGTTAGTTGAGGAGGCTGTAGACCCACCTGCTACTTCTCGAGCTGTTGTTGAAGAGGAGACCCCTATTAATATCTCGAGCGTTATTGTGGCTAAAGCCAAAAGAGAACTCCCAGTAAGAAGAAAAAAGTTGTACAATCCAGCCCTTCGGAAGCGTCTCAATCCCAGTCTTCTACTGACTCGCAGCTGGTTAATCAATATACATAGCTACTTGACAGTTTGCTAAAATAATTTGATTAAGGATCTGCAGATGCACGGGCCATTTTGGACCAATAGATGGCAGAGAGAGGTATCTATATTACTCCCCCTATTATTGGCCAAAAAAGGGCTAGATCCAGCCCAAAGGTTCAACTTCCTCCTGAGGATATCGAATACGAGTTTCTCCCCGAAGAGGTTGAAGAAGTGGAAGAGGAGGAAGAAGAGGCTGAGGAAGAGGATTTCCCTTTAATTCGGTCATCGAAAAGGCTGCTTCGGATGTACTCTAATGAAAGCCTGGTTCCTTCCCTATGGATTACACTATTCTTTATGACTTTAGTGATGATCCAGATCATGATAAGTCTAAAATGATGCCTAGTTCTTGAGACCCTTCTTCCCAGCACTCTCCCAGTGGTGATCTCCATTCTCCATCCCTTCCTCGTGAGGAGAATGTTCCCTTAATCTTGGATCTAGTCCTTCTCTACCAGTTATTCCTCAGGAAAAATAATTATTGAGGTAGGACAAACAACAACTACTGGTCCCATTACTGTGGTGAGTATGCATTATTCCTTAATGTCTTCATTTATGTTTTGGCTCAATTATTTTTTTTCATGTGCTTATTCTTCTTTACTTTCCCTAGTATTTTCGCAGACTGCCCCTATCGAGGAAGTTGATGCCAATACTTGTAAGGACCTTGTAGCTGTTCCCCCCAAGGCCACTATTACTGAATAATTTTTGGTGGGTTTGTTTGGGCCCTCTATTTTGGAAGGAAGAGCATCCACCCCCTAGGAAGGACAAATTGGAGCTAAAGTTAAAGTAGTGGGGAAGACGATCATTGTTCCCGTTGAGATCCTAAGGTTGCTCGTGATCAAGTAACTGCTAGGGAATCTTTCCATAAGGAGGTACGTGTAATATCCCGTAATTCTAATGACTTTTAATATGAGACAAATTAAAAGTTAATGGGCTAAATAAATAGGGATTAATTACGAAAAATAATTGGAATTAATCCAGATTTAATATTACTAGCGATAAACGTAATATATGACTTTGAATATTACTTAGCGATATAAAAGTAATATGTGAAAATAATTATTATTATCGGGAGTTAAAAATACGGCAATAATGAAAATTAAGTCGCGCTTTTGAGTCCTGTCGAGACTCAAGTTGGGAAATAAAGTGCGATTTATTTTTGAAGTCATTTGTATGATTATTTCGAGTGCTCCATCGAGTCTGGAAGGGTCGAAATATATAGAAAAGTCTACCCATAGGTTTAATTTGGGTCTCGGGTCAATTTGGAAGATGAAAGGTCACCCCAAAGTGGCATTTTAGTCATTTTGCTTGGGAGATGAATAGTAATTCCGTTTTTTGTCTTTTAGATAGCCTTGGTGACTTGTTATATATGTGGGTTTAGACTCTACGTAATGTTCATTTTCATCACATCACTTGTCAGGACTTTTGAGAGAGAGTGAAAAGTCATCTAGAGAAAGTGAAAGGTTTTTTGTGGAGAGGAAGAGTCATCTAGTGGGAACCAAGGGACAACCACCATCTCTACACCTTGCACCACCACCAGAGGATCGTCTAAAAATCGCCAAAAAAAAGGGAAGAGGAAGTTCTAACATTATCTTCTCCAAACGTTCTACCTTACACTAAGAGGCAAGTGTAATTCTTGCTTTATTTTGGTGCTTATATTATCCATGTTAGAATAAGATTCTTATTAATCAATGGAACTTATGAATTTGGGATTTAAAATGATTGATAAATCAAGTTTCCTAGTTGGACAAATTCATGTAGTTGAAATATTTACATGTAGAAGCTATGGACATGGTGAAAATGATAGGTTTTACATGTAGAGGAGATATATGTTTATTGAGAAAATGAAAATGATGATATGTCATGCACGTAGATGAATACTACTCATGTTGAATCTGTAAATTGATGATTTAGATAAGAAATTATAAGTTCTAGATTCTCGGTTTATAGGAGTGTTAAAAATGGAGAATTTAGATAATTGACATTTTAAGGATTTAATGGGTTTGATGATAATACCCTTGTGAACATATGAATTTGATGTTTCTCTTATGTGAAAATCATCCTTAAACATGTTTAGATAATGTTGGAATATCTGGGTTTTTGTTAGAATAGAATCCATATGTATTTGGGTGTAAGAAACTAAGAAAAACGCAGAACTCTGGGGGTTGGTTTCGAACTGCTGAAAAGTCGTTCGAACGGCCTGGGGAACTCGTTCGAACGAGATTACCAACGATATTAATAATGAAATTTCTAACGAGAATTCAGAAGAAATGTCGTTCAAACGACATCATTCGAACGAACTCGTTCGAACGAGAATTCTGGGACTTCGAGCGAGATTTCAGAATTTCCCAGTTTAGCCCAGAAAAGTTTGGAAAATTATATTTTGGTCCTGGAGGAGACTTAAATAATTTTAGTACATTAACGTGGAGTGAGGGACTTGAGTTAATGTTGGAAAAATATATGATATTGAGGATTAAAATTATGTGAGAGATATCTATATAATTATTATACGATTTAGAGGAAAATAATCGTTATAACAAGTACGGGTAATATTGAGGATATATATATATATATATATATATATATATACGGGTACTTGGGTTGTATAAAAGATTATGTGAGTGATAATTACATAATAAAAATATGATGATAACCGTGAATGACAAGTACGGGTGGTATTCGAGAAATACGACTGATACTTGGGATAGGATGAATTCCTAATATGATATAGGTTGTGTGAGTACCTAATTTTATATAGGTTGATGTGTATACCTATTGTTTGTTTAATTTATGTGTATGACATACCTAGCCTACTTGCTATCGGCGGGAGGTTTACGCGTAGAGGGCAGCCATATCCAGATGAGCCTTAAGGGGGATTTTTGACTTGTTGCCTCAGAACATATGACTTAGGTTAGATTGCCATTAGTGAAAACAATGGTATTGAATGGTCCTTTGGGTGCGTAAGTATGTGAATAACCCAAAGGATTAGGACTATGTTCGCCTCCACTGCATGTGATTTGTTTATTATGGTCCGTGGGACATACCGAACCTATAGTCCCCTATACAGTGACGAGATGTACTGGGACATGATAGCAGAGTACACATGCACCGCTGAGCCTCTTGGTGCAGTTATATATATAATCGAGAAAATGTGTATTTATACTTTAGGAGGACCAGTAGGGTGGTATGCAAGGTTTGAGTAGTACGATTTTTATATGAAATTTAGCCGTGAGGTCACGAGGGTATAAAATGGGGTGACAATCACGTATATGTTAAATTAGGTCTTGTGAGAATTAAGGATGAGTTAGATTATTAGGATAGAGAGAGTAAACCTACTGATACTATAATTATCAA
This sequence comes from Sambucus nigra, assembly GCA_949130495.1. Taxonomy (NCBI): domain Eukaryota; kingdom Viridiplantae; phylum Streptophyta; class Magnoliopsida; order Dipsacales; family Adoxaceae; genus Sambucus; species Sambucus nigra. The sequence goes on along the minus strand of OX422219.1, from coordinate 343,297,758 downwards.
AATGATACACTTCGAGGGTTGAAAAGTACTTGGGAACTTGCGATGAAAAGGGAATATAAAATAATGAACTAATTATAGGTAAAATGTGGGTATTACGTGACGTGTATGGGTAAAACATGTTATGGATCGTGGGTGTACCTATTTGAATAATGTAAATATATATATGAGTATATGTATATATATTATATGAATATCTGTGTTTAATCATACCCGCGCTACTTGATATCACGGAGGTTTTTGCGCTGGGACAGTCTTATTCTAATGTGACCTTTACGGGGAATATTGACTCGTACCCTAGAACATAGGATCCTTAGTACAAGCTATCTCAGAATGATAGTCAGACAGTCCTAAGAGACGTGAGGGTATGTGCTGACCTCTTAGAGAATGGGAACTATGCTCCGCCTACAATATGTGTATTTTGTGTTAATACAGTTCGAGAGTGGATCCGAACTAGTATTTCCCTCATTTGTACGAGATATACAGGGACTTGATAGCAGAGTATGACCATATATTTTGTGTGAGGTGCCCTATTAGTATATATATATTATAAGTGATAAATGTATGTACCTGTGATTCATCTATTATGCTTATAAGTAGATAAAATTGAATAATCGATATTAAATAAATTAAGTGTTTGAGAACATAAGGTTGTATTGAGATGTACATAACTGGCTTGGTAAACTCATAAGAAAAGGTTATCATGTATAAAATTATAATTATGTGATCACATCAATTAGGATTGATGAGGGGAGATTGGGTTAGACTAGTTAACTAGGTTAGCTTTATCAAGATTAATTAAGTAGTACGTTAGGCGTGCACAATAGTTGAGAAGTGAGAATCCTCAAGTGAGTGTCGACGAACTAACACGTATGTAATATCAACTGGTAAGCATTTTATATACTTGCTAAACTAATTTTAAAGCTATTTTACACTCGGGCTCTGACCTGTTTCTTGTCATCTCCTCTTTCTCTTGTATATATATATATATATATATATTCCAGGTGCCCAGCCACAGGGGCGTCAGACTTAGATCTTTGGACGGTTGACGTGCTGCAGCTAGTGTGGGAGTTGCAGGTGTTTGCATTTAGACGACTTCATTCTTGTCATCTCAGTTATTCACTTAGTCATTTTAGATAGGGCATGTGTCGCCCATTTCTAGTTTCTATTTAGTTCAAAGAGACTTTTTACTATTCATTTATTTCATTATTCAGTTTTAGTTGAGATTGTTTTAATTATTACATTGTCCTTCGACTTGGGATATTTTACTTGGATTGATTATTTAGCCTGTTTATTCCACTTGGATGGTTTGGTATTCGATATTATTATATGTATTTACAACAATGGTTTTGTATATTAACTCATGACAATGGGACTTAATCTATAAAATTAAATGTTTTGACACTTGGCTTAATTATTTCTTAGGTGTTAAATAAAGAAAATTATTTTCGACAGTGATGCTAAGAATGATACAATTGGATACTTTGTTTTAATTTAATAAGGACTGATCACCCGATATTTAATTAGGCGGGGTGTCACAATTAACTTTATATTTACAAAGAATGCTAAATACAAGCACATCAAAGTTCCTATTACAAGTTGTATTTTTTAAGTTTGTCAACTGGGTTTGATCTTTGTAGGGGATCCTTCGAGCAACTTTAGTCTTGTGTGAGTGACTATTTGGATCCTCTCTGTTTATTATTGGCTTTGCTTAATCAACATTAATCCTAGACCTCCCTCTACAAGCATAAGAAGGCCCAAACTGGGAATGAAACTGAGACAAGAAAGGCATGGTCTAGGAGGTCAATTTTATTTGGCTTGCCTTATTAGAAAAATAACCCGGTGCGCCATGTATTGGATGTGATGCACGTGAAGAAGAACATCACTGAACATATTGTGGGCACATGCCTTGGGGGGAGTCATTCGAAGGGTGGAGAAAATGCACGAAAAGACCTTAAATCGTTGAAATTTAAGCCACAACTATGGTTGAAATAAGATGGTAGGGGAAAGACAATAATCCCCCCTGACGCGTTTACTTTGACGAGTGAGGAAATAAAGGTGCTTTTGGATACAATATATAATTTGAAGGTTCCATCTAATTTTTCATCCAACTTGCAAAGGATTATGAATTATGCTACCCATGATTTATATAAGTGTAAGTCCCGTGATTGGCATGCGATCATGCAATTGGTTCCTCTATTGTTTAAGCATTGTTTCTCCAAGCACTAGGATTTACGTAGGGCTATTATGCAAATTAACAACTGCTTCTCACTTTTATGTAAGAAGGTAGTCAATCGAGATCACATAGTGGCCGCAAAAGTAGTGGTGATCGAAGCGATTTATGTGTTGGAGAAGTACTTCCCCCCATTTTTTACATTAGTGTTAACTTATTGTTACACCTATGCGATGAGGCACTTCTTTACGGTCCAGTTAGATATGGGTGAATGTATCCATTTGAAAGATTGATTAAAATTTTCAAAGATTATGTCAAGAATACACCATACATTAAATGATCAATTGTAGATGAATACATCACCATGGAGTCATTAATCTATACTCGAGAATATATTCCTGACCCAAGAAGCGTGGATAACAGTGTTGAGTTCGTCGATGAGGGTGGTCAGGTGATGGGCAAGCGAGTGAAATTAATGAGTTTACAACATGAACAAGTAGCTCGTTATCTATTTGACACACATGAAGATGTCAAAAATGGAAAAATTAAGTTTATATTATTTTAACTTTTACATTATTTAAATTTTTATACACGATCAATTTTGTAATACGTTCGTCACGATCAATGCAGAAAATATGATGCGTGTGGGAACAATAAAAGACGAAGAACGATGGCACAATCAGACAGCGAATATAGGTTGTGGGTATCACGCGAGGTAATTATAATCTCCGCGAATATATGACAATAAATGTCACATTACAAGAAAGCATTAAAACTAACCTATTTAATTTATTTATAATCTCCGCTCTTAAAGACGGGTGATGAGAAATCAAAACTTGCTCTTCTAGCCACTGAACCCTTATTCTTGGCACACGAGTACAAAAAATATCGATTGAACGGTTACGTATTCAGTGTAAATGTTTATGAGAAAAATACAAATGTACAGAACTCGGGCATTTCATACAAGGCTATTATTTATTTTTGAGCGAGCACGAAAGATAAAAATGTCGGTGTCATTTGAAATATATTTGAATTGGACTATATAAGCTTCAAAGAGGTTGTGTTTTTCTATGATTGGGTAAGAGTCAAGGATAAAAATGCTTGTAAAGTTGATCCTGACACCAACTTAATCATGATTGACTTGCCCAAGTTGAAGAGCAACGAGCACGTGGCGATGAGCCATTTGTTTGTGCTTTTCAAAATGTCAAGAAAGTATTTTACTCAGAGTATATCAACAATGAGCCTTGGTCAATCGTCCTACACACCCCAAAGCATCTAACGAATAGTGTGGATGACTTGGGTGATCCTACAGAATATCAATCCATTTTAGATGATAACCCGAATTTGAAACAATTTTTAGATTTGAAATGAGTATTCCAATTATTTGAAATAATGCTTAGTTTGGTTTATGATATGGATTTGTATTCTTATAATGTCATTAACTTGTATTCTTCTAGTGCTTTGTTAATATCATATGACAGTTTAATGCTTTTATTCATTTGGATTTGATCAGTTCCAGTGGATTTGAATCAAAATTGGTGGGTTAGTTATTTGAATATGTTAATTTGGATCTTACTCAGTTTAACCATTAATTCTTCGTCCGTGACATGACCCGAATTTAAAACAAGTTTAAAATTTGTAATAAATATTCTATTTATTGAAACAATGCTTAATTTGGTTGATGATATGGATTAGTATTCTTATAATGTTGTTAACTTGTATTCGTCTAGTACCCTAATTCATTTGAATTTTAGTCAATTTAATGTTTTTATTCACTTGAATTTGATCATTTTATCATATACGTGTTTGTACTAATAATAACAATTTTTGCAGAAAATGGCTTCATCAAGGCATCACGGTAGGGGACGCGAGAAAGGCTTGTCTGCCACTAGGCCCCCTAAATGGGGCAAATTGGGGTCCATCGTCGAGAACAAGACGACCTTACTGGCTAGAGGCCTGGAGTTGCTCAAGTCGATCGTTGGTCCGGGGTATACGGATTGGAGGAAAGTGTCGCGGGAGCTCAAGATGGCCATCTGGGGGGCACTACAGGTAGTTACTCACTTTATTTTTATTTTGTATTTTTAGTTATATATATATATATATATTATTATATTTTATAGAATCAAATGCCAAAAAGTCCCTAAAATATTTTTTAATACACACTTAGTCCAAACCTTTTATTTTGTACTAAAATGTCCCTTATTCTCTTATCTTTAAAGGTTCGCGTCAACGGCATGGTAAAGTTTTTTTGACATGGTGAAGGACTTTTTGATTCAAAATAAAAACGCTTGGACTAAATGTGTATTAAAAAAAGTTCGAGGGACAATTTGGTGTATGCCCCTACTTTATAACTTAAATACAAATAACACTTACTTTATTTTTTATTTGTATTTGCTTGACAAGAACAATTAGGCATGTCTCCACATGTTCGCGACTCCACATTAGAACAATTGAGAGATCAATACAAGACTTGGGCAGGATCGGGAGTCCATATTGAGGGTCCGTGACACCGAATCGTCTAAGGATCCGATCTCATTAGCACAGTGGAAACAGTTTGTTGATAATGGGATCAAGGAGCGACAATTGACATCTCATCAATCGGAGATGGACAACCGGACGAAAAAGGTGGACATGCAATACTCCGGACGGATGTCTTACACCGAGGTAGAGCACATGATGGTAAGTTTTTATTTTTCTTTAATTTTAGTTTTATGTTATTCTAATTTAGCATTACTTTGCGTTACTTACTAATTCTGTATTATTTTATTTCTGGAGATGGGAGTGGCCTTGGGGGTATGCCACATAGGCTAGATGCCTATATGGCAATTCAGACAAAGAAGGGCAATGATAAAGAGGTGTCCCTGAGCGTGGCAGCCACGATTGTAAGTTATAACAATATCTTATAATTTTTTTAATTTTTTTTAATTATGTTATAATTTCTTTATTAACTTAACTAATCGTGTACTTTTTTTCGTTTCAGGCAAAGCTTAAGGAAGTGCATGACAAGCAGTCTGATGCAGACAAGGCATCTTTGGCTACGGACGCACTAAGTCAAGTGCTCGGGGCGGATCACAAGGGGAGGACTGAGGGGTGAGCTTTCGGGTGGGAAAGTCGAAGCTCACTAGAATTGAGACAAGCAACACCGAGTTGGATCGTATGGTGGATACCTATGGCGATAAGTTAGAAAGGTTGGAGGCGACGGTCCTTGATATGTTCGAGTTCATGAAGCGTCAGTTGGTATCCACCTCATGTAAGGGGAAGGGGAAGGAGGCAGACGAGGACACCACTACTCTATCTCTCTTACCCTCATCGTCGATACGCACCCAGTTGTCGCCTGTATATGATCCATTTCCCATCATGACCCCCGTCAAACGACCTACGTATACAATTGGTTGGCCGAGCGTGTATTTGATGAACATCTTTGGTGGCACACCGATAGCTAGGAGGTTGAGGGACCCGAACACACACCCGGGTAGTGTGGTTCAAGGAAGTGCCATGCAAGATATAAAAAAAGGGTCTCGTTATCCATATTATTCCCGGAAGAGAGAATGAACCTTCGTGGTTGGAATAACAATGCGACGTTCGATGAATTGATGGATAATTCATATGTAGTGTGACCTACCTTCCTCCTCCGAGCTGCTCAAGACCCTAGTCCTTGACATTATTTGTATTTATTTGTTTTGGATATTGAATATTAGATATTACTTGTATTTTTTTGATTTGTTATGGATATTTGTTGGATGGTTATGGTTATGGTTATGGATATTTGTATTTATTTGATTTGGTTATTGAATATAAGTGTTGCTTGATATATATGTTGTTTGGACAGGTTTAATATGCTGTAATATTTACAAATATACTGCTGGACAGTGGCAGTGGCCATCCTGCCCAACAGTTTTTTTATTTATTTTAAATTCTGCCTAGATTTGTCATGGACTTTGATCGTGGCAAGTCCGTGGAAAAGGAAACTTGTCATAGACTTATCACAGTCAAAGTTCGTGACACATTTTTACTTGTCACGAGCAAAGTTCATGACAAGTTAATTACTGTCACGGACTTTGACCGTGGCAAGTCCATGACAAATATCTTTGTTAGCCCCAAATTTGTCACGGTCTTTGACCATGACAAGTTTGCATTGTCACGGTTTTTGATCGTGATAAGGTGGCATTTTTAGTGTAGCGAATAGCAAAAATAACAATTTATCAAAATACAAAGAGTATGTCCACATCATATTAACAATTTCTATAATTGATTTCTTTAAAAAAAAATACATATTTGGATTTTATAGGGGTCTGAATATTGTAAAAGTTGAAAAATCTTTGTGTAGAATATATTTTTAGCAAATAGAATATTTAGTCAATGTTTATACCATTTAGAGAAAAAATCATTTTTAAATCTCTGTATTGCCATCAAACAATGATATTTCTTACATGGATATGTTGTTAATGGTTATAAGAGTATTGTTTCATCTTGATGCACTTTGAGTTAATCGATCAAGAAAAAGAACGACGTATGATTAATTTAGAATTTTAACTGACCAAAGCTCCAAATCCTCAAAATACAGACCAGATAAACACAAACAAATATCTTGATATATCCAATTTAAAGATAGATTAAATTTCTAACTTCAAAATATTAACGTGAGTAAGTACACAAATTCGGTGGGCACATACTTTGAAGCCCGTGTCTCATACATTGAAAAAGACTCGCTTCATAGCAATAATCGTAGCTCATTCGATCTGTATGTACAAAAGTACATGTGACACCCCGACTAATTAAATACCGGGTAGCTACTCCTTTATTAAATTAATTCAAAATGTCAAGTTGGTTCAGTTAGTAGCATCACTGTCGAAAACATTTTAATGATTACTAACCACCTGGTATTTAAAAAGCGAGTTGCCAATTTTAAATTAAATCTGATTAACATGAAGTAAGTGAAGAATAAAAGAATAACATAACCATACACAATAAAGTCCCAATAGTGAAATCAACAAGTATTAAAGAGTCTGGAGTAAATACTCCTCACAACAATCCCACAACTGAAATAATAAAACAAGTCTGAATCCTGAATTAATTACAATCCACAATCTGAATAACTGAAATGTAAAATGTCTCTAAAAGAAATGGGCGACATTCCCTACAAATGATGGAACTGAATATGGAGTCAAGACTAGAAAAGAGGCGTCTATTGTCAAGGCCCTGTAACTTCCACAACAGCTACAGCTCGTCACCTGAATATAATTCCTATGCATGGTGTCCTTGTGGCTGGGCACCTAAAAAGGTTTTTACAAAAATAGATTTGAAAGCAAACGGGTCAGAGCCCGAAAGTGGAGAGTATTTTAAAAACAGCAAGTGCTTTAATAACATTAAAGCAATGAATGCAAAATACATGTTAGGACGTGCTCTCACATGAAATACTCGCCTCTCGACTAATTGTGCACTCCTAACGTACCGTACCCATTCAAGTGATTCTCATATCTAACTAAACCGACATAAGTTCTAACCTTTGTACTCGATTCACAATATGAATTCCCAATGTTATCACTTGAATAGATAGCTTTACTTAAACTCGGATTCTCAATTATTAGCATTACCATTTACTGGAGGTTATTCCCTTATTTATCTTCTCAAGGAGTTACTATAAATTATTCTCATAATTAAACATGACAAGTCTGTTCATTTAACCGTATATCATTCACATCATAAATATACAATACAAGCACCCCGAGACTAAGCTACGATGCACACATACTCTGCTATCCATCCCGGTACATCACGTACATAAGGATCGCGCATTCCGAATCTCTCAGGAATCGTTCTCAGATAACAACAATCACAATCAATGGAGGCGAACACAGTCACATCACATGGGTCACGCACATACCTACGCTCCCACGATCAGCGATCTTATTAACTTCCCAATAAGTCCTTCTCTGACCTATGTCCTCGAGGTACCAATCTAAATCCGGGCACACAAAGATTAGATGGCACTAAGCGAACGTAAACCTCCCGTGATAGCAAGTATGGTAGGTATGTCATACACATAAAATCATATACATATACTAAGCATGCACACATCCTAGTAATTATCATAATTTATTAGTGGTATACTTCTCATTCTGATACCAACTTATAATGTTACGCAATTCACATATCCCCGGTTAATATTAACATTTAAATCGTCAATTATTCTCACATCGTAATTAGTCACTCACGTCCTAATCCACAATTTTCATTTGGTTCAAATCACACTTCTATGTTTTACTCCTCAATATATCCCAAATATCCCAACTATATCAATTAGTCATCAAGGGAATGTTATCTTTACAATTAAACCAGGTTACGGGACATTAGAAATCAAATCAGGCCAAAAAGGCCAATCTGTCAACTCTTTAGAAGTCTCGTTCGAACGAGGTCGTTCGAACGAGAGTTCATTTGAACGAAATGGGCATCTAACGAGATCTCGTTCGAACGAAAGGCATCGAACGAACATCCCACTCGTTAGAAGTCAAACTGTCAACTCGTTAGAAGCTCGTTCGAACGACCTGGGCAGGTCTTCTAACGAGGTGACAGTTTCGAGCCCAGAATTCCTAAATTCGTTTTTCCTCCAACTTTATCTTCTCAAAACTCATCCAAACATTATCCCAACAGTGTTTTAAGGTTCCTAATCATTCCTAAACATACTTAGGTCGTATTTTAACATATTTATGGGGTCAAGTCTCCCTAAACAACACCCAATTATCAAATCTCCCAATATTCCCCCAACCCTTATGAATATGAACCCTAAAAAATTAAAGTCATCAATATCCACAATTAAATCCGTTTTTGTAATATACAAGATGTATTTCTAACAATATAATCGTCCAAACATAATTCTACATGCAATCTCTTTATCAAAACATGAATTTATAACTCCAATTACATGGGTTTTTATAAGTCTCCCAATACAATGCAATTATATCAATTTCTAAGCATGGAAGAAGCATTCGCTTGAAATTAATGTAATTAAACCACTTGCCTTGGATTATTCTCTGAATTTGGTGTTGAATTGATGAAGGTTGTTCTCTCTCCTTTTCCCCCCAAGGTTAAAGGTTGAAGATGAAGGTTAAGGTTTTCTCTTTTGGGAACTTATCTTAACTTCTCATGAAACCCCCGTAGCCCTCTAATCAGTTAAGTGTTGGTAATGGGTTAGTGGGTAAAGACTAAATCAGATTTTAACTTCTAATTTTCGTGGGTTTTAATTCCCAAAATTCCGAAATTACCAAACTACCCTTTTGGGTTGCCGGTATGGCCTAAAAATGCCCCGGGACCCAAACTAAACCCCCGACTAGTGTTTTCTGACTATTTCGATCCTTCCGGACTCGTTGGCGCACTCAAAATGACCATACGGTTGATAAAAATAAAATTCACTTTTTAATTAAAATAATTACATTTCTGACGCGACTGTCACGTGCGTCCCAACTAAATTTTCCAAATTGTCGTATTTCAATCTCGTGACAATTTCAATATTTCCAATATTCATATACTGCCATATATACACATTATAATTAAATACCAACTCACATCTCGTTAGTATTATATCCGGATTAATTCTCAATTAATTCACATTTAATTTAATTAATCCCATAAATAAATATCCATAAAAGTACGGGGTATTACATACTTCCCCCCTAATAACAGAATTTCGTCCCGAAATTCGGATAAGTAAGGCACACCTGGAAAAATTAGGTATCCTCCAGTATTCAAAACAATTATAAAGAAAAGCCCAAATCACTAAAACCCTCGCTTCACAATAAGTCTGTTTAACATACTTGATACCCTATCAGAATAATCTTCGATAAATGCACCTCACGTTGTGCTCTTATTAAACCACATTCGAATAAGAATAGCCTATACATCATTAATCGCATTATTTTTATTAGTATTGTGAGTCCGCACCTCACTACTAACTCCCGCGTTTATCAAAACTCCAAACTCCCATCCTGGGATGAATCAATAACACATCTTACTACGCTTGTCCATTCCTTGAAATATCCCGACGTTGTGACTTTTACACAAGGGAAAACCGCTTCAGTCTGTTGGTGTCACACAAACCTTTGTAAGCACCTTGTCCACAATAAAATAGATACGGGTGGTTTCACCCAGCTCTACTATTAGATAATATTTTCTTCCCATTACCACAATGTACCTTGCTTACTAGTTTCTCGATTTGGAAATAAAAATATTGAAATGAATTCAACATTCTTTTATATAGCCCACCAGTCGCCAATCACCTTGCGCCTACACCTCAGGCCATAGGTGATACAACTTAGTCCAAGTGAAACGTATTTCCTCTACTTCTTGTTACCCCACGTTAAAGGTGGATTTCGGGGATCCCATCCCAGTTCTAAATAGTACTACGTCGAACCACGTACCGGCGTGTTCACTATCTAATAGTGTAAATCACCCCAAGTATATAACAATTTCTCTCCTTCTGGACAACATGTCCCACATAATCGAAGGAACTCATTACTTATCAATAATTTGGCTACCTCTCAAGAAAATTCTCCAACTTGACCCTCCCATTCTTGGAATCGTCGTCTTGATACAAAATTATTTGGTTGATCATCTAACCCCAACTGTTCTACTACTTACTATACCTCTTTCAATGTCGATATTCACATAAAATTTTCCCCGTTAAATGATACTTAATGATCTTACTCTCCCGACGAATACCAAAAGTTTGGACCTTTACACTTTTCACCACTTTGTGCATATCTGGACTTTATACTTGATTGACATTCTCACTCTATTTACTCTTGAGTCACCCTCAACATTCGGTTGATTGAAACTCTACTCCAAATTGCTCATAATAATTTATTCGCCTTCTCAAGAGATATACTTTTATTAAATGGCTTTTTACTGCCTTTTCTCCAAGTTTGAACGTGTTACACTGACTACACATGATATTCACTTACACCTTTCCTTATGACGTTTAATCTCATAAGTAATAATCTCACCCGTCTATGTTCCCTCTTCCTTTGATTTACACTTTAGCAAATCAAGATGTCTACGCCCCTTACAACCCAACCATACGGTTTTTAAACATTATATACGCTTCATACAAATCCCGAACTCTTTATTGTCACTGTAAATACAACGGTGCTATACCACTTGGGCGTTCTCAATCGCTTATGAATTAGAAATCCTAAATCCTCCTTATCCTCAATGCGTCCTTCAACACGCCGTGACAAAACCAACATTATTAATACTTATATCGTAATTTACTAACAACTGGCTCTAATGGCCGCACATCATAATTTACTCCTTGTAACTTCCCGTCATACTACGTACTTCCATAACGATAGAGGTATCCCAATCATGAACGAAGGGCCACACATTTCCTTACTACCAACCTTACGCTAAGTTTCATGCGTGGGGTGTCTCGCAAAGCGAAATCCAAACAAGGAACCCCCCCGATACACTACTACCTAACATTGTTGGTCATCGGAATCCGTTAAGCCCTGTCCATAATATGTACCCCTACACTCTTGTCTTTTAACAACAAAGTTTCATCTCAGTTCGCAATTATACATAAACAAAGAACTCCTTCTGAAAGACACTTTTCTCTTTACAGTGATGGAAGTCACATTTCATATACAACATGCGAGATATTTGAGACCCTCAAATTCCCGTCCCCAGACACACAACTATGAGTATAAATTTCCAAATCTCTAACGGGTGATAAAACAATGCACTCTTTTTGTTACGACCTCTCTATCGTTAATTATAAAAACCAACTAACTCTTTGTTGACTAGTACATCAATTACATACGACTCATAATAATGAAATCCCTACGCATACTGGGATTAAATATCCGAGACCATTATACTTTGAAATCACAACATATATATATATATATATATATATATATATATACACACACATATATGCACGAAAGTACAATTTCGAGCCCGGCCCTCTAACGAGATCTCGTTCGAACGAAAGGCATCGAACGAACATCCCACTCGTTAGAAGTCAAACTGTCAACTCGTTAGAATCTTGTTCGAACGAGCTCGTTCGAACGACCGGGGCAGGTCTTCTAACGAGGTGACAGTTTCGAGCCAAGAATTCCTAAATTCATTTTTCCTCCAACTTTCTCTTCTCAAAACTCATCCAAACATTATCCCAACAGTGTTTTAAGGTTCCTAATCATTCCTAAACATACTTAGGTCATATTTTAACATATTTATGGGGTCAAGTCTCCCTAAACAATACCCAATTATCAAATCTCCCAATATTCCCCCAACCCTTATGAATATGAACCCTAGAAAATTAAAGTCATCAATATCCACAATTAAATCCGTTTTTGTAATATACAAGATGTATTTCTAATAATATAATCGTCCAGGAAAAACGAATTTAGGAATTCTGGGCTCGAAACTGTCACCTCGTTAGATACCTGCCTAGGTCGTTCGAACGAGCTTCTAACGAGTTGACAGTTTGACTTCTAACGAGTGGGATGTTCGTTCGATGCCTTTCGTTCGAACGAGATCTCGTTAGATGCCCACTTCGTTCGAACGAACTCTCGTTCGAACGACCTCGTTCGAACAAGACTTCTAACGAGTTGACAGATTGGCCTTTTTGGCCTGATTTGATTTCTAATGTCCCGTAACCTGGTTTAATTGTAAAGATAACATTCCCTTGATGACTAATTGATATAGTTGGGATATTTGGGATATATTGAGGAGTAAAACATAGAAGTGTGATTTGAACCAAATGAAAATTGTGGATTAGGACGTGAGTGACTAATTACGATGTGAGAATAATTGACGATTTAAATGTTAATATTAACCGGGGATATGTGAATTGCGTAACATTATAAGTTGGTATCAGAATGAGAAGTATACCACTAATAAATTATGATAATTACTAGGATGTGTGCATGCTTAGTATATGTATATGATTTTATGTGTATGACATACCTACCATACTTGCTATCACGGGAGGTTTACGTTCGCTTAGTGCCATCTAATCTTTGTGTGCCCGGATTTAGATTGGTACCTCGAGGACATAGGTCAGAGAGGACTTATTGGGAAGTTAATAAGACCGCTGATCGTGGGAGCGTAGGTATGTGCGTAACCCATGTGATGTGACTGTGTTCGCCTCCATTGATTGTGATTGTTGTTATCTGAGAACGATTCCTGAGAGATTCGGAATGCGTGATCCTTATGTACGTGATGTACCGGGATGGATAGCAGAGTATATGTGCACCGTAGCTTAGTCTCGGGGTGCTTGTATTGTATATTTATGATGTGAATGATATACGGTTAAATGAACAGACTTGTCATGTTTAATTATGAGAATAATTTATAGTAACTCCTTGAGAAGATAAATAAGGGGATAACCTCCAGTAAATGGTAATGCTAATAATTGAGAATCCGAGTTTAAGTAAAGCTATCTATTCAAGTGATAACATTGGGAATTCATATTGTGAATCGAGTACAAAGGTTAGAACTTATGTCGGTTTAGTTAGATATGAGAATCACTTGAATGGGTACGGTACGTTAGGAGTGCACAATTAGTCGAGAGGTGAGTATTTCATGTGAGAGCACGTCCTAACATGTATTTTGCATTCATTGTTTTAATGTTATTAAAGCACTTGCTGTTTTTAAAATACTCTCCACTTTCGGGCTCTGACCCGTTTGCTTTCAAATCTATTTTTGTAAAAACCTTTTTAGGTGCCCACCCACAAGGACACCATGCATAGGAATTTTATTCAGGTGACGAGCTGTAGCTGTTGTGGAAGTTACAGGGCCTTGACAGTAGACGCCTCTTTTCTAGTCTTGACTCCATATTCAGTTCCATCATTTGTAGGGCATGTCGCCCATTTCTTTTAGAGACATTTTACATTTCAGTTATTCAGATTGTGGATTGTAATTAATTCAGGATTCAAACTTGTTTTATTATTTCAGTTGTGGGATTGTTGTGAGGAGTATTTCCTCCAGACTCTTTAATACTTGTTGATTTCACTATTGGGACTTTATTGTGTATGGTTATGTTATTCTTTTATTCTTCACTTACTTCATGTTAATCAGATTTAATTTAAAATTGGCAACTCGCTTTTTAAATACTAGGTGGTTAGTAATCATTAAAATGTTTTCGACAGTGATGCTACTAACTTAACCAACTTGGCATTTTGAATTAATTTAATAAAGGAGTAGCTACCCGGTATTTAATTAGTCGGGGTGTCACAGTACATATACAAATGCATTAAATAAATGTGTAGATATACTAACATAAAATCGACATAATATGAATGTGCATATTTTAACTATGACTTACAGACTTGCTACTTTCAAAATTTATATGCTGCATTAACAAAACTGAAGGTAGTAAATATTAAACTTAAACTAATTAGACTATTTATGTAGCTTCATAATGAAGATGTATAAATTCTAATGAATAGTTTAGCATTAAAGAATTCTATTGAGGTTGATACAATTTTATAAGGACTAATAAAGTGTGTGAGACCCACTCATGACTACGCTTAATATTTTCAGGACATAGAAAACCCTACTCTAGATACAAATAAGTACATTTAGAATACGAGCATAACTTTTATGGCATTCTTATCAATAGTAAAAAAAAATCTAATAAATTGGTTTTTTAAGACCTTGACACATAAGAATTCAAGCCTTTAGATATATCACTGTAAGTGATGAATCAAAATGGGTTGAACTATTAATGCCAACAATAAATTATTTAATTAATTAATGAATATGCGGGCTAGACTATTGTGATAGTCATTTTGCACGTTAAATTATCTACTATGTGTCATGGGAAATTAACCTAATTATTTTGGGAATATTAAAAAAACAGTATAATTATTTTAGGAAAAACTATTTAAATATTATGATATAATAATAGTTATGATGTCCATGAAAATATTATGAAAAACAACAAATGATAATTAAGTTAAGAAGGAAGGTGTAATTATTATAATCGCACCATCTATAATGAAGACATAATTGGTAACGTCCTTGTTGAGGACCTCAGACATGTCGTGGGAGGCTTTCTAAGCGCTTCACATACTGATCGGATTAGTTGTTAATAGGTTTGTATTTGTCATTGTTAGTTGAAAGTAATGGGGGCAAGGGAAAATAGATGATTGTGACTGTTATAGTAAGCATGAAAACCTGGTGAATCGAAATTTTTCGATTTCTTTATTTTTATATCCACCGATGTTTAGAGATGAACAAACGAATGTTTTGGGAAAATATAAATCGGTGCATTGAAACAATTAATTTAATTGAGGAGAGGAGGGATTGTGTGGGAAAGATAAAAAGAGCTAGAGGTAGGGGTGTTCAAAAAAACCGCCCGACCCGAAAATCGAACCGAACCGAAACCGCCAGTTTTTTTTAGCCCGGTTCGGCCTACGGTTTACGGATATAAAAAACCGACCATGTCGGTTCAGTTGTCGGTTTATACGTGGGAAAAACCGACTCAGACCGAACCGACCCGAAACCAATATATATATTAAAAAAAATCTAAATAACTTATATTTTTATATCCAAAAACCATTACCCACATTTAAAAACCGACCCAAACCGAAAACCGCCCCTAAAAAAACCGGCCTAAACATGAAACCGTCGAAAACCGACCCGAAACCGAATCAAACCGAAACCGCCGTGAATCGAAACCGACGGGTTTTTTCATAGTCGGTTCGATTTCGGTCTGACCTTTTTCAAAATCGAACCGATCGATTCGATTTGAATTAGGGTCCAAAACTGCCCCGAACCGACCCGTGAACACACCTAGCTAGAGGAGTGTGAAGACATAAACCAATAACCATGAGTGTCAAATAGTATATAATAATAGATAACGGATATATAAATATAAATATAAAAACATTGAGCGTCAAGATCACTAATAAAATAGGCCAATAACCGTCTGAGCTGGAAATTGAAAGAGTAAACCACCTCCAAACTATTACGATTGTAGTTTAACCATACATTTGTCTTTGAAAACCGTATTTAGAGGCAATACGATGTCGTCGCCGCCGTCGATGTTGTCGCCGATACAAAGATACGCGGCCGGGGCTCTATTCGGGTTGGCCCTACACCAGGCCCAAATTCATCAGACCCACCCGTTGGGATCACCGCCCGACGATGAGCCGACCGATGATCGGACCAGTAATAGTAGCAGTAGCGATTCGGTCTCCGAGGACCCTCAGCTTTGGGTCCACCATTCATCTGATCTTCTCCGACCCGTTTTCAGGTAAATTTATTCTATATACACACGAACACAAATACACTTAGGTCCGTTTGGCAACTCAATTCCAATGCATCCAATGCTTGGAATTGGTTCCAATTCCAATTCCAAGTCTTGGAATTTGATTGCCAAACCGGCCCTTAGGTTCTGTTTGGATGCGCGAAATTAGAATTGGAATTCGAATTCTATGGAATTGGAATTCAAGGAATTTTAATTCCATATCAATTGTTTGGTTCAAGTGTAGATTTCTTTTGGAATTCCAGTAGAATTCTAACTCCCTTGTTTGGATCAATTACAGAATTCTTTTGAAATTTTAGAACTATTAAAAGACTATACTTTTAATAAAGATTTTAATAGAAAAAAAGTGGAATCAAATCACATCACACTTTAACAAGAATTAATAATTGAAGTAGTATTAAAATAAGATAGATAGAAGTTCATCTATATTTAAGAGTTGGAAAGTAGAACTAGTTTGTAAGCAACATTACCATAATAAAAAAAAAGTCCACATAATAACATAACAAGTTAATACATATTATAATAATAAATTGTTATAATAATCACGTGCCAAGATGCATCAAAATCCATTGCCTCTTCAGCTCATTCTGAAAACCAGAAAAAGTATCAAACTTCCTTTGGTCATTCATCAAAAGATCAACTGCTTTCAAGACTTGTATTTCATCCAAATCTTGGTTTTATCGGGACGAAACCGCCCATAATTTGCCCAACAAAAAACTGTTCAGTTTTGTTCAATACGCTTGCGGGTCAGAAATGGGTTAGCCTATCTTCAGCTCGGTCTGTTTGCTGGTGATCTCCGGGTCACTTTCGGGTCATGAAGTAATTAACCTAATCTTTCTCTTAAGCCTGAAATGTAAAAACCAACAACACCGCTCCTCTCTTTTCTCTCTATCCTCCCTCGTCTTCACTCGCTCTCTCTCTCCAATCTAAAAGTTAAAAGGGTTTCCTCCTATTTGAGTTTCTTTACCATCCGAAGAAAAACCTTGAATATGTAGTATTTGGAAATTTTCAGTTTACTTTTGTTTACTAGATTTCAGCATGGCATTTTGTTTATTTTTATTATTTGAATATTTTCATGTACTTGAAATTATGACCCACAAGAAAAAGCGGGTCAACCCGAGCCACCTCGAGTTTGACCCGGCCTGACCTGGATTTGACCCGGCCCGCCCAAATTATTCTGACCGACCCGCTTTTGACCTGCCGAAATTTATCCATATCCATTTTTGACCCGTCCATAACCGCCCATTTGCCACTACTATCTTCCGCCTTCGAAACCTCATCCAATACCATTTGAGTTGTTGCCTTCGAAGGTTCGGAATTTAATAAGTGATCAAGTGACTCCGCCATTCGCCCCAAGACATTCGAAAGTACATCAGAACCGGAACGCTTTCTCTTCTTCGTGCGAGAAATAGATGAAGATGATGCATTGGTCATCCCTTGTTCATTTCGGACTCGAGATGTATGTGTGGCGTCGTCTTCAAGGGTCCTCTCATCACCCTCCAATGTATCTTCTAAATTGTTAGACTCTTCATTTTTTATCATTTCCATCTCATCTTCTAATGCTGTTCGAGCACCATCCCTATTAGCACGATCTTGAGCAAAAATAACACATAAACTATCCCAATTATCAATTGTAATTCTCCTTCGATATGGGACAGCTTAGGATGAGCTTGAAAATAAATTCAAT
Source organism: Sambucus nigra (assembly GCA_949130495.1). Classification (NCBI taxonomy): domain Eukaryota; kingdom Viridiplantae; phylum Streptophyta; class Magnoliopsida; order Dipsacales; family Adoxaceae; genus Sambucus; species Sambucus nigra. The sequence goes on along the minus strand of OX422219.1, from coordinate 343,279,629 downwards.
TTTAAATATTAAGATTAAAGAAAATTTCGTTAAAAGAACCACAACATATACAACAAAAGTAATGAGTATGTTACAATAAGACTTACTAGCACATATGCATTCCACACTCTTTCTTCAACATCAACTCTACCCTTATCATAGTTCCAAGAGAACCTCGAAGTTGATAGCATTTGACTTATAACATCATAATGCTTCTCCCAAGTCTTGAGGCGTGATTGGACCTTTTGCTTTGTCACGAAAATGTGATGTTCCTCCGTTATGATATTTATGGCACTAGTTCATGCCACTGGTTTCCATGCAAATTTTTCATCCAACTTGTTCCCTTAATTAATTTGATCTACAAAACAAGTGCATAATGTTTTATCCATCTCTGGGGTCCATGAGAAATAGCTTTTCCCCTTCTTACTCCCTTCTCTAACTTGAGGATCAGAATCCATTCCTTTACAACAATCAAATTTAAAATATATAAACCATACGCATTAATCAAGTACGCTAAAACCATACACATTAATCAAGTAAGCTAAAACCATACACATTAGTCTAGTAATTTTTTTATATTCCTCTTAAAAACATATCACGATAAATTTTTATGTTTTTAATTAATAAAAAATTAAAAAAAAAGGCCCCCTGAGATCTGTTTTTAATTAATAAAAAATAATAATTTTTAAGGAATTGGAATTAAAAGCAAATCATTATTATATAACATCATTATATACCATTTCTCAAAAAATTAAAAGCAGATAGCTACTATCTAACTGCAGGGTATCGTTTGTTTGTTTTTTTATATTCCTCTTAAAAAATATTCCAACAAACATTATAGTAGCTTTTGCCGGGAAGTAGTTTGATTATAGTTGCCGGAAAAGTAGTTGCCGGAAAGTAGTTTGATTTAATAAATCTAAGATCGGAAACAATCTAAGATCGAAAAGTAGTTGCCGAAAAACAACAAACAAACGATCTCCCATGTCCGGAAAGTAGCTTTTTCGAACAACAACAAACAAAAAGATCTCCCATGGCCGGAAAACGATCGGAAAATAGGTGCCGGAAAAACAACAAACAAACGATCGGAAAATAATCCCAACGACAAATGATCAGAAAACGATAAAAAAACTATCCCAACAAACGGATATAGTTGCTAGAAAAATGAGTTCTTACCTGAAAAAGACCAGTGAGAGGTGTAGTTGTCGGCATGAGAGTGTTGTCGGTGGAGAGTGTTACCGGAGAGAGTTGTTCGCCAGAGAGATTGCGCCAGTGTGAGAGTATCCGCCGGAGAGAGGAAATAGGTAGAGAGAAAAAAGGTTTTGTGTGTGTAGTTTGATTTTAGTGTGTGTCCGATCTGAATTTCAAATGGATTTGGATTTCAAAATCTCTACAAAATGAAATGGAATTAAGTTATGGAATTGGCCCTGAGAGAATTATAAATGAATGGGCTTTTTTAATGTACCAAACAAAAAAATTGGAATTGGGCCTCCCAATTCCAATTCCAAGGCTTGCCAAACACACCATTAATATTTTACTAGTAACCTATGCACATGTCATGTTAAATGTGAAATAATATTTGTCATACAAAAAATAAATGCAATAAATGGGGAATTAAAAAAATGGGGATACAGAAAACCAAATATACGAGGAGTATGATAGAGAGTATGATTAACATACCTATATCAGTTGTGATATAATTGTGGTGAATGTCTTGTTGGAAATTATTTTACTTTTAATAATAATTTTAATTGAATGAAGTTATTAAATTAATTTTGCTGACACAATGTTCGTGTCCATCCATGAATGGTTGTGATCATTCGAAAAGGACACAACTGTTCGTGAAAAATGGTGTCTGTTTATGAGTGGCTGTGACTATCCGCAAAGTAGACGACTATTCGTGAAAGGGTACGCCTTTTTATGAAAGGGATTTTACTTTTCTATAAATAGGACACCACTCCATTTTACAAACACCAAAAGAATAAATAAATTTCTAACCATTCTCTCTCCCTCCGACATTCTGTATTCGTAATCCTGTTCCTGTTTGAAGTACAAACATTTGTTGAGTTCGTTGGAGCCTTGACAGTTTGAAGTGCTGCTACCGTCGAGGACGAAAAATCCGTTATATCCTGGGAGACGATTGCTTACAACCTTGAGCACCTATTGAGGGAGCAAAATCGTCTTAAGTACACAATGTGAATTCGTTGGGCTCGGATTTTGTAATCAATTTTCAAGTCAGTATCGTTACTTTTGTTTAACATATTACTTGTAAGTTTCTTTCCTTACTATTAATAAATATTGTATAATTATTATTTACTTGTTTTATTCTGTTTTAAATTATTAAAAACAAATACTTTTATTTTCTAAAATAAATATCCGGAATAACAATCATAAGACGATTTCTTGTTTTGTTTTTGAATTTTTTTTAAGGAATAAATTTACATAACAAAATTAGTTTCATTTATTAGAATTTTCTGTTTTGTATGAACAAATTCTTTTATATACTAGTATTCTGTGTCGCATATATAATTTCAATATAAAATAATATTTGTTACTATTGTAATTGTGAAAAATACATACATTTTGTTTTTGTAATAGAATGGTTGCGTCTTCTAGTAATCTTGTTATCCCTACGGTTGGCACACCATTGGGGAAAAAATCTGAAAAATTCAATGGCATAGATTTTAAGCGTTGGCAATAGGAAATGAAATTTTATTTGATAACTTTGAATCTGGCTAAATTCCTTGATGAAGAATCTCCTACTCTTGATGAAAATGATACGAGTAAGGAGAAAGTCATTGCGGTTGATGCGTGGAAACACGCTGATTTCTTGTGTAGAAATTATGTTTTAAATGGACTTGACAATACACTTTATATTGTGTATTGTAATGCTAGATCAGCTAAAGAACTTTGGGAGTCTTTGGACACCAAATATAAAACCAAGGACGCCGGCACGAAGAAATTCATTGTCGGTCTTTTTTTGGATTATAAAATGGTGGATGTTAAAACTGTGATATCCCAAGTTAGAGAACTTCAAGTTATTCTTCACGATATTCATGCAAAGGGTATGTCTCTTAGCGAATCATTTCAATTGACGACATTTATTGAAAAATTGCCACATTCTTGGAAAGAATTCAAAAATTACTTAAAACATAAACGTAAAGAGATGAAACTTGAGGAATTAATTATTCGTTTGAGAATAGAAGAAGACACAACCGCAAATCTGAGAAAAGAAGTGGAGGAAATCAATCCTTCGAGTCTAAGGCTAATGTAGTGGAAGGCGGATCACAAACTAACAAAAAGAGAAAGCACAATGGAGAAGGTCAAAACGACGGATCTAAAAGTGCTAAGAAGTTCAAAGGCAAATGTTACAACTGTGGTAAACTCGAGCATCGCTCTAGGATTGTTGAAAGCCGAAGAACGCTAAGAAACAAAATGCTCAATCAAATGTGAGGGAAGTAGATGAGCTCTCTCAGCGGATGTCAATGACATCAACCTCTCTGCCGTGGTTTCCGAATGCAACTTCGTTGGCAACAACAAAGATTGGTGGGTTGACACTGGTGTTATGCGCCACATATGTGCCAACAAATGGATGTTTTTCTCTTACAACTTAGTTGAAAATGATGAACAAACTGTACATGAGAAACGCTTCAATTTCGAAGGTTGAAGGACATGGAAAGGTGGTGCTGAAGATGACAAGCGACAAAGAACTCACTTTTAACGATTGTGCTTCACGTGCCTGATATTCGAAATAATTTAATTTTTCGGATCTCTGCTAAACAAAAATGGTTTTAAGTTGGTATTTGTTTCGGACAAATTTGTCCTTATTAGAAATGATATGTATGTAGGCAAGGGCTATCTCAGTGATGGGCTCGTCAAAATGAATGTATGATTGTGGTACAAAAGAATAATAAGAAATCTGTTTCTTCTTACTTGCTTGAGTCCTTCAATATTTGGCATGAAAGATTAGGACATGTTAACTATGATACATTGCGTAGATTAATTTCTTTAAATTTGTTGCCTAAATGTGAATGGGATCCTAATCATAAATGGGAAGTATGTGTAGAATCAAAAATGGCAAGAGCACTCTTTCGTTCAGTCGAAAGAAGTATCGAACCTATGGATTTAATTCACACCAATATATGTGATTTGAAATTTGTACAAATTAGAGGTGGTAAAAAGTATTTCATTACTTTCATTGATGATTGCACTCGATATTGTTATGTATATTTGCTTCGAAGCAAAGATGAGGCAATTGAATCGTTTAAACTCTACAAGACTGAAGTTGAGAATCAACTTAGCTAAAAGATTAAGGCAATAAGAAGTGATAGAGGTGGTGAATATGAATCCCCTTTTGAACAATTTTTCTTGGAACATGAAATATTTTTTTTGGAACATGGAATCATTCACCAAACTACCGCTCCTTATTCACCTTAATCTAATGGTATTGCCGAACGCAAAGACATTGAAAGAAATGTTGAATGCTATGTTGATAAGTTTTCGGCTGCCATTGAACATGTGGGGGGAAGCGTTGCTTTCCGCCAACTATATTCTCAACAAAATGCCTCATAATAAAACCCACAGTATACCTTATGAACTATGGATTGGTCATTGACCTAACTATAAATATTTAAAAGTGTGTGGGTGTTTGGCAAAGGTAGCTGTACCTAAACCTAAAAGGTTAAGATCGGACCAAAGATCATTGATTGCATATTCATTGTTTATGCCAACAATAGTAGTGCATATCAGTTTCTTGTCCATAAATCTGATATTCCCGACGTGCATGTTAATACGATTATTGAATCTGGGGATGCTACATTTTTTGAAAATGTTTTTCCTTGTAACATGCAAAGTGAATCGAATTCACATAAATGAACTCATGATGCTACAACTAACAATTAAGAGATTATAAATAATAATGCTATAAATGAGAAAGAACCTGGGCGTAGTAAAAGGTCAAGGACGTCAACGTCATTTGGTCAAGATTTTTTAACATATTTATTAGAAAATGAGCCACAAACGTTTATGGAATTAATGTCCTTTCCCGAGAATTCTTATTGGAAAGAAGCTGTTCATAGTGAAATTGAATTCATACTACAAAACCACACATGGGAACTGGTGGATCCTCCACCTGGTAACCAAGCCATTAGGTTGCAAGTGGATCTTCAAACAAAAGATGAAAGCAGATGATTCAATAGAAAAATATAAAGCAAGGTTTGTAGCAGAAGGTTACAAATAAAGAGAAGGACTGAATTACTTTGATACTTATTCACCAGTTACAAGAATTACATCCATATGAATGCTAATAGCAATAACAACATTAAATGGACTCGAAATACATCAAATGGATGTAAAAACAACATTCTTGAATGGTGAATTAGACGAAGAGATATATATGGAACAACCCGAAGGGTGTATTGCTTCTGGACAAGAGAAGGTTTGTCGATTGGTCAAATCTCTTTATGGGTTGAAGCAAGCTCCCAAACAATGGCATGCTAAGTTTGACAAGGTTATGATGTCAAACAGATTCAAGATCAATGAGTGTCACAAATGTGTATATATCAAGAGCACTCAAAATGGGTACGTTGTAGTGTGTCTATACGTTTATGATATGCTTATAATTGGTAGCAATGATAACATAATTAAAGCTACCAAAAGAATGCTAACTAATAAGTTCGACATGAAGGACATGGGTGTTGCGGATGTTATTTTAGGAATTAAAATTTCTGAAACAGCTGATGGTTTAATTTTATCTCAAACACATTACTTTGAGAAATTACTTGATAAATTTAAGAAGTATAATATTATACCAACTAAAACACCGGTTGATGCTAACATTCTCCTCATCACAGACAACGGTGAAAGCATATTACAGCTAGAGTATTGTCGTATAATAGGAAGTCTCATGTATGTCATGAACTGCACCAGATCGGATATAGCCTACTCCGTAAGTAGACTAAGTCGTTATACGAGTAATCCAAGCAGTGATCATTGAAAAGTCATTGTTAGGGTTTTAGGGTATTTAAAACATACCAAAAACTTCGGACTGCACTACACTAAATATCTAGCTGTACTTGAAGGGTACACTGATGGCATCCAATTTTTTGATTTTTCCGATCCGATTTTTCCGAAACTATGCCGATCCGATTTTTCCGAATTTTTTACGATTTTTTCCGAAATATTTTCCGATTTCCAATTTTTTCAATTTTTTAAAACATTCTCATGTGTCCCACATCGGCTAGGAGAGGAAGAGAGGCTAAAAAAAGTCCTCTGTAAAAGGAGAATATCCCTCTATCCTCTACACAAATGAAAAAAATGGTTAAATCCTTATATATTTACATGTTGGGTTAAATCTTTTTTTTGATTTCTTTAAAATGAGAATTTCGAGTAATCGAAAATCCTATATTAATTTTTTTGAAATTTTGGAATTTCCAAAATTTCTGAATTTTTAGTATATTTTTTGAATTTCCGATTTTTTTTCGATTTTCCAATTTTTCCAAATTCTGACACTTTTTTGATTTTCCGAAAAAATTGGATAGGAAATTGGAACAAATATTTTATTTCCGAAAAAATTGGAATTTTTTTCCGAAGGGTCATTTTCCGATCCGATCCGGTCGAAACACAGCCCTAACTGATGCTAATTAGATATCTGATTCGAATTATAAGTCCACTAGTGGACATGTCTTTACTCTTAGTGGTGCAGCAGTGTCTTGGAAATCCTCAAAACAAACATGTATTGCCAGATTTACTATGAAATCTGAATTTATTGGTTTGGATAAAGTTGGAGAAGAAGCCGAATGGCTAAGAAACTTCTTAGAGGATATTTCAAACTGGGTTAAGCCTGTGTTTGCTATATGTGTACACCGTGATAACCAATCAGCAATTGGAAGGGCACATTATACCATGTATAATGGTAAATCTAGACATATTCGTCGTAGACACAATAACGTTAGGCAACTACTCTCTAGTGGAATTATCTCCATTGACTGTGCTAAGTCAAGAGATAACATCGCGGATACGGTTACCAAAGGTTTAACTAGAGAGGTAGTAGAAAGATTATCGAAGGGAATGGGCTTAAAGCCTATGAACTAACCAAGAGTCCCCATGGTGGCAACCCAACCTAGTTGACTGGAGATCCCAAGATCTAGGTTCAAAGGGACAACTGAACTGTGTATGACTCAATACGCACTGGGGAGATATATATATATACTCCAACCTATCCCTATGACGAGACAGTGCACAACTGCCGCGAGATTTAGGATAAGTTATACTTTTAATGACTTTTGTATCTTGATATGTTCAAGTAGGGTATTGTAGGATACTCTTCATCGAAGTCATCTATCTATGTGAGTGAGAATGGGCCGCTTCTATGAGAATTTGAGAAGGCAAAATGCTCTAAAAAACTCATTAACCAGGTGGTGTTCAAGGCCAAAACGAACACAAACGTGAAAATCAACAGTGTTCGAAGAGAACTGTGTGACTTTTGTTGTCTTGGTTTACAAAAACGGCTAACTGTTCAAGGCATTTTGCCCACTGATTAGCCATGTAAATCCGGTAGATACTCACTAGGGAAAGTTCAAAGTCTCTGATTACTTATCCCGATGCAATTTTCTTCTATTGTAATCGAACATGAATACATAACTTCTGTTGAAAGGTATACAAAGCCAAATTTTCATTAATGTTGGGGATTATTGGAAATTATTATACTTTAATAATAATTTTAATTGCATGAAAATTATTATTAAATTAGTTTTGTAGACACAATGGTTCGTGAAAGTTTGTGTCCATCCGTGAATAGTTGTGATCATTCGGAAAGGACGCAACTATTCGTGAAAAATGGTGTCTGATCGTGAGTGGGTGTGACTATTCATAAAGGACATGACTATTCGTGAAGGAGTATGTCTTTTCATGAAAGTTATCTACTTTTCCATAAATAAGACCTTACTCTTCATTCGATAAACAAGAGAAAAAAAAAATTCCTAACCATTCTTTCTCCCTCCTATATTCTGTATTAGTAATTCGTTGGGCTCGGATTCTTTTATCAATTTTCAAGTCAGTGTCGTTACTTTTGTTTAACGGATTACTTATAAGTTTCTTTCCTTACTATTAATAAATATTATATATTTATTATTTACTTGTTTTATTCAGTTTTAAATTATAGTTTATTTTTTTTTTCTAAAATAAATATCCTGAATAACATGTTTCACAACCAATGTGTTTGTTTGTCAGGAAATAAAAGGAAAAGTGAAAGAAAATAACTTTTCGGCACTTTTTGTTGCGTTTGGCTAGCAGGAAAGTTGTGGAAAAATGGTTTTCAATTTTTCTTGCATGAAAAACTTTTCCACAAAACATATCCTACCAAAGATTTAGGATTTTGTAGAAAAGTTCAAAGAAACTTAGTATTTTACCATGTAAATTATTATTACTATTATTCCTACTTTTATTATTATTATTATTATTATTATTATTATTATTATTATTATTATTATTATTATTATTATTATTATTGTTACAACTAGTACTAAAATATTTACCAATAACTATTCATAATAATACGCTATTTATTGATATTTTTATGAATTAAATGTTCATAATTTTTATTTCATATTTAGTAATTTTTGATTTAAATGGATGTTTATTATATAAATCATACATTTTGGTAATTGAAATAAGAAAATATATTATATTTTTATTTATTGTAAAGTTATAACTATGTGTGTATGTATATAATTTTTAATTTTTTAATTTTTTAATATATAATTTTCTTGCAATTCTCCTCCTGGTGACTAAACACACACAAGAAAGTAACTTTCTTTTTTTCCTTGACTTCATTTCACTTCTCCCGGGAATCATTTTCCAGCTTAACTTTCCTGACAAACAAACGAGAAAGGGATTTTCCTCCGTTTTCCCGCTTAACTTTCCTGACAAACAAACTGCAATTTTCCTTCGTTTGTTAGTCAGGAAAGTTAAGCGGGAAAATGATTCCCGGAAAAAGTGAAGTGAAGTAAGGAAAAGGAAAGTTACTTTCCTATGTGTGTTTGATTAATAGGAGGAAAATTACAAGAAAATTATAAATAAAATAATAAAAAATTATATACATACACACACATATATAGTTATAACTTTACAATAAAAAAAGTATAATATATTTTCTTATTTCAATTACCAAAAAGTATGATTTATATAATAAACATCCATTTCAATCAAACATTACTAAATATGAAATAAAAATTATGAACATTTATTTCGTAAAAATATCAATAAATAACGTATTATTATGAATAGTTATTGGTAAATATTTTAGTAGTTGTAGTAACAACAACAACAACAACAACAACAAGTTTCCTTGAACTTATCTGCAAAATCAAAGGTCTTTGGTAGGTTGTGTTTTGTGAGAAAGTTTTTCATGCATGAAAATTTGAGAACCATTATCTCACAACTTTTTTGCTAACCAAACACAATAAAAAGTGCAGAAAGGTTATTTTCTTCCACTTTTTCTTTCCTTTCCTGACAAACAAACGCACGAAATTAAATCAATCACCCATATAAAGTCTGTGATAGAAAAATATACAATGTAACATTGATAAAATGAATACAGTAACTTATATTTATTACATAAATTAAAACAGAGTAAAATATCACTGAGTTGACATCTACGATGGTGAATCAAAAAGTAGAATAATTTAACAAAAAATAGCAAAATAATAGCGTTATCTTATTGTTGAAAGGATTAAATGACTAATCAAAAGACAAATATATATATATATATATATAACATACCCTAAGAACATACCAATATTTTAAAATAGTAAAAAAATGAATTTTATTACCAAACTCGGTATAGATGATCTACATAGTAAGAAGATCATTTTAAAATTCAATCCGGAAGTAGGTAAGATGATGGAAAAAATTTGAATGGTCGGAAATGCAAACATATACCTACTTTTCATTTCACCCACTTCTGGGTTGAATTTTTTGATTATTTTTTTTGTAGATGATCTCCTCATCACGGAGATCATGTATATCAAATTTGATTGAAAAATATAATTTTTTACTATTTTTTAAAAATGGATATGTTCATAAATATGTTGCTAAGAGATATGTTAGAAAGCGTCACTGATAACACACACACACATATATATATAGAGAGAGAGGCTGGATCGTATACGTACCTAGTTTACGGACCGAGTTTACGGACCGCTACCATCCAAGAATTATCTAGGGACCGTTTTGTCTATTTAGGACCACCTTTTGGGACCGCGATGCCTTTTAACTTCTTCTAAGTTTTAGGGAATATCAATTTTTACCCCAATGATTTCTAAGGTCTTTTAAGTTTATTTTAACGCTTAATTAATCTGGAAGTCTAAGTGTGGAAGTTTCAGGGCTACTGCTACTTCTCAAGCTTCTTCCGTCACTATCGTACTGGAGTTCTGAATAGCGAGGATTATCTATATAAATAATTTCTTCAGGGAGTCTAGAAACTGAAAGAGGTTTTGATGGAAAATATTCTAGTCTTAAATACCTTATTCGGTATCGTGGGTTTATCTGTCTAGTTTCTTTATATATTTGATTAACAATATCAATTATATCGTTATCTATAAATTCGTCTAAATTATTATCACCATAAGATGACAAAAATCTACGGTATGTTCTAGGGGCAGCTGTCTCTCCGTTTTTAAGGAGAGGGCGGATTCCTCCGGCTCTAATTAAAGTAGCCTTTGTTTCAGCTAACCTTTTACGTCTAATAAATTTTAATACGTCTATATTGTCTTCAAGTATCCTAGTGTATTCTTGATATTTTTCAGGTCTTGATAGTTCTTCTGCAAAATCTTCAGTTCTTAATTTTTGTCTAAAGAGATCTCGGATCCCTGTTCTAATTATTTCTATTCTAGGTACTTCTCTTCCTAACCACTCAATGATCTGGTCTATGTATTTAAAAGTACCACCTGCATATACTAAAGCAGATTCTATAAGTTCTTTATCTTTAGGGTCTGTAAGAGTCCAGTCTTGAATTTCTCTAGTTAAGTCTAAGCTTGTTTAATTAACAAATTCTAAAAAGTCTTTAGTGATTTGTAAGCTCATATAAGATTCTTCTTAAAACAATAATATGTAAAATAGTTAAGGGTTTGGTTCGAGTTTATACCTTCCTTCTGGTCTGCAATATCTTTATCTTCTTCCCTTTGTCTCTTCAGCCTTGCTACTATTCTTCTCCGGTCTCGGCCTCCTACAACTCTCTCTTTATGTGTCGCACCTCAATCCACTACTTTGGCGGTTGACCCGTTTCCTGCCTGTACGCCTTCACGCCTAACGCCCACCTGGCTAACGGCTCACGGCTAATCGGCACCTGACGGCGGTTCACCAGTATAACACCTTGTGTGCTACACCAGAGGTTCCACACAATAGTCCTCTATGAACAGAAAGTTGGAGACAATTTGGAAAATAATAACAACTTAGCATAAGAGATTTCTGGAAAAGAAAATACTTATATTGCATTGCATAAGTAAATACAACTCTCCCCTCTCCCCTAACAATGAGAGGTTTACTCACTCATATACATATTACTCTCTACAAGCATACTCTCTCTAAAAGTCTAACAATCTCTCACTCTCTCACTCCTTCAACTGTTGTCTAAAACATAAATGGACGCTCCCTTTTATAGATCAAGGGCATTACAAAATGACTGGTAACCGGTTGCCAAAAGCAATCCGGTTGAAAGCATCAATTATTAAAGCAACATTGTCTTCAGAATCTTAACAGCTGGGTCTACAAGCTTTTATCGTCTTTTGATAATTTGGGGGGACCTCTTTCTTTATGAAAAGAAAGGCGTGCCAAGTCTTCATCATGAGTCTTGTCGTTTTGTAATAATGCAAGAGCATCAAACAAAGTCTTCGTCTTTTTCATCAGTCCGGTGGCCCATGTGGGGTAGGCATCCTTTTGCTTTATGGAAAGCATGGTCTAGGCAAACGATTCTTCTGTCTTTAATAATTCATCCACCACTGAGGGGCCCATCTTCGTCTCATCTGTGTCTTCTTCTTCCTTGTCTTGGTCTGGTAGGGCATTGTTGAAAAATTCATCAATGAGGCCTACAGTTCTAATGCTAGCTGGCAAAGCTATTTCTACCATTTCTTTGGATTCTTTCTTGAGCCTTCCATTGAATGGCTCATCAACTTGGATTATCAGGTCTTCTTTGTGGTAGGCAGTGTACCACCTGTCTTCTCCTGTTAATAACTCCATGATTTCTATGGTCTCCATGGCTTGAGCAATTTGGAGCTTGGACTTATCAACAATTAATTCTTTGGTATAGAATCTCAACGTCTTCGAATATATAACTGGAAAATCTAATAAGTCTAAATCCTTCAACTCTCATCCTCTACAGGAACTTGGAGCAATTTGGTAGATTCTGGCAAATAGAGGAAGGAAGTCTTCTACCTTCTTAATATACTCATGGATTATTTTTCCAAGAGCAACAGAGTCTTCAATGTCTTTTATCTGGACGAGTCCAATGAACCCGTGATCTGCAAGAGTTATATGAGCCATTTCCGATTTTCCAAAAAGATATATTTTTGGGACGTCTTTGAAGAAACCTTTAATTATTAAGGCATCTCCATTTATTTATGATAATAACATATTAAAATGATCAATAATGTTATTGGTTTCTTTTTTAAAGTCTTCTGTTAATGGAAGATTATTATGACCAAATGGTATAACAATCTTAGTCTTAAAAGTCTTTTTCTGATAACAGAAATCAGTAGGTCTAGTGTTGGAGGTTTCTCCAAGAGTCTGAGCATAAGTCTGAGTCTGAGGTCTAGGCGCAACAGTACCACTGAGCTGGGTAACTGCAAGTCTTTTGAGTCCTCATGAATCTGGCAATGGCTACCAAATTTTGTTTGAACTCGATCCATAGTCTATTCTTCACATTCCACCATATGGCGTCTATAAGAGTATTTTCGTCTTCTAAAAATTCTCGTCTAAATTTGATCAAGTCTTGGGTATCTTTGATCGGGTCTATATTGGGGAAAGTACATCTTCCCAATGAGTCTATTTTGAGAAATTATCTCGTCTAGATTTTTCAGGAGGAACTAAGATATCATCAAAGTTCTCTAGGATAGGTCTTTCTTGAGAGTCTTGAATATGCGTTGGTCTTTGCGTTATACCAACATTTGGTCTTACGCATCTAAGATAGTCTGCGACGTCTTCCCTGTTTAGTCTATTTGTTCCAGAGGAACTCATGTCTTCTAGGTCTTCTGTTTGCAACATAAAACATGAAATAATATTAGTGTTAGCAAACATTGGCTCTCTTGATATAATGTATGGAATGGTATTTTTACTTCCCTTAATATGTATAACAGAGAAGTCATAACCATTAAGCAATTGTTGCCATCTAATTAGTCTATTAGTTCTTGATTTGGACAAGTCTAAAGAGTCAGTATAAACAGTAAAATGTTTAGGTCTAAGAAACAACATATATTTTTCAATTGCCCTTATTATGGCTAAAACTTCTTTTTCATGGGCAGTGTATCTTGTTTCTGGGTCTGTAAAGGTTCCAAAACTATGTCTATAAAGTTTCTTCTTTTTTGTCTGATGATCAATGGCAAAGTATACTTCTCCCATTGTTTATCAGAGGCATCTGTTTCTACTATAAACTGGTCTTCTGCATTAGGCAGTTCAAGTAAAGAATTGTTCTTGACTGCATCTTTAATTTGTCTTATTACTTCAAAATCATCTTTAGTCCAATAAAAGGGATTGGTTTTGTCTGTTCCTTTTAATTTGGATGTTAAGCTTTGTCTTTTTGAAGCAAGGTCTTTAATAAAGTCTGCAGCACAATTAAGCAATCCTAAAAATGATTATAATTGTTTTCTATCTTTGAGTTGGTCTGGGAACTCAAGAATCTTCTTAGTTATGTATTCTGCCAAGGATAATATTCCTTTATTAATATGCATTCCCACAAAGTCTATCTCAGTCTGAAATAATTGCATTTTTCTTTCGGAGATAACAATACCATGTCTGTCTAATTCTAAACTAATCCTTTTAAGATGGTCTACATGCTCTGTCTCAGTCTTACTTGCTACAAGAATATCTTCTATGTAAACAAGGCAAAATTCTGAATAAGGTCTAAATATATTATCCATACTTCTTTGGAAAACTTGGGGAGCATTCAAGTATCCAAATGGCATTACTAACCACTCGTATTTTCCTTGGGGCACACTAAAGGCTGTCCAAGTAATACTGTCTGGATGCATCGTAATTTGCCAGAAGCCTGATTTGCAATCAAACTTACTGAATATAATTCTATCTTCAATTAAATTAATCAAATTATTTTTGTCTGGTATCTTATAAGAATCAAATTCACAATTCTTATTTAATTGTCTATAGTCTATAACCATGCGTCTTTTTCCTCTTTTACGTTCAGATTCATTTTGAACATAGAAGGCTAAACTATTATGTCTACTTTTACTTTCTCTAATAATGCCTAACTTAAGCATTTCATCTATGTCTTTCTTGAATTCTTCCCTATCCTCTTGTGAGTATCCTTTCCTATAGGTTCCACCATTAATAGTAGCGTCTGGGTTAATAGGAATGATTTCACAATAGCTTTGGTCTTTATCCCACTTAGCGATGGGATTTTCTCCTAAAGTAGGCTCAGCTAGTTGCCTAATCTTTTCTTTTTCTACTTCTATATCCATTTTCTTCTGTTTGGATATAGCTTGAACCTGTAATAAGGTCTGCTGGGCTTGATCTAAAATGTCTTGCTGTATAAGCGCTATTTGCTTATAACACTTTTGGTCTGGACACTTACACTCTTTTTGTAAGGGTTTAGTAATTTCTAAGGCTTCTTGTTGGGTTGTAGGTTTAGGTCCACCATGCTCAGCTGAAGAACTCTGATGTTTAATGGGTCTATAATTTGGTTTGACCTGCATAAGGTCAAAGACAGTCTTATGATCTATTAGAGGGGCTTTAATATTAAATTCCTCTTTATCACTGATTAATATCTTATCGTTATACTGAGTATAAGGATGATATTTACTAATAAAGTCTTGTCCTAAAATAATGTTTCCTGTGAAACTAGGACGAGGGTCCATTATCCAAAACCGATGATTAACGGTTTTGTTGGTCTGATTTCCTAATTTAAAATAAATAGGAATAGTCTGGAAATATAAGGTAAATGGATCTCCATTAGCCACTTTACCATAGATTTCTCGAGCACTTTCTAGAAAGTAGTCTTCAGGAAAGGCATTAGCCTTGCAAATACTCTGAGAGCACCCTGTATCCATAAAAGCTGAAAGTCTTTTAGGATAGTCTTTATGTTGAACAAATAATTCTACAAAACAAGCATGTGGTTTAGTAGAAATTCCTAAATTGTTCTTTTCTAAAATAGATATTCCTTTCTGAGGTTTATCTAAAGGTATTTGGTCTTCTGAACTACTATCAGAATGGTATTTAAAATCATAGGAAATTCCCTTTCCTTTTAAGTCTTCATTTTTTTGTAATCTTTTGGCTATATTTCTATCAATATCTTGATAATATGTTTTAATGTCTAAGTCTATTTGAGCGTCATACTGGCTAGTATAAATTGCTGTAAATCTAGTTCTCCAACAGTCTTCATGGTAGTGTAATTGACAAACAATACAAACCATAAATAATTCTGTTTCTATAGTCTCAAAGCATTCTACGCATATAAAGTCTTTTTTGCAACATTTCATTTCAAATGTGCAATAATGTCTTTCATCAAAGTAACATCTAGGTATATAGGTTAGTAACTCAGGATTACTGACTGTCCATCTTTTCTTTAAAAAGGGGCTTAATATACATTTATACCAAGCTTCTTCAAAGTCTATATATTCATTATCTAAATCTTCTTGATTAGTCTGCATTATATATAAATCTAGAGTATCCTGAGAGTCTTCATACTCATCCGTATCACTATTATAGTCTTCCGAGTCACTATCTGTATATACACTATAGATACTAGTATTATCATCGTCTTCTATGTCTGATATTTCTATAGCGTATAGGATATCTAATTCTTCTTGATCTGCATAGTCTAATATTGTATTAATAATCTTAATACTTTCTTTATCTTTCTTATTAGGGCAGTCTTTAGCAAAGTGTCCTTCTTTGCCGCAAGTCCAACATTCTTTGGTGGCAGTCTTAGATTGGGCTATATCTTTTTCTTTCCTATAATAAGGAACCTTCTTATGCTTACTAGTATTCTTCTTAAAGTATCTTCTTTGGTTAAATCTATTTTTCTTAGTCTTAGGATTCCTTTCCCTAAAGGTAGTAGATTGTCTAAATTTATTCTTCTTTGGCAATCCTAGAGGTCTAGTCTTAAACTTCCTATGTTTCCATTCTAATTTCTTTTTGAATTTCTTAGCTTCACTTCCACATCCCCATTGGATTGGAGCGATCTCTCTTTCGTCTTTGATTGGAGGGATCTGCTTGAAAGTTTCTTCTATCAACTTTCCTTGGGTTATATCACGTCTCTTAGATATGATATAGTCTTTGGCAAATTGATTCTTTCACCAAGGGAGTTGTTCTTAACTCCAGCTACGCCTGGCCAATTCCTATATTCATTAATTAAGATTTGTCCTATGGCTGGTATCTTTCTAAAGCATTCGTCTTTTAAGGTCTCTCCAAATTCTTTAATTTGGTAATATAGCTGTTCGTAATTATTGCTATATTCATTTATCTTATCTAATTTGCAAATGCTAAGGAGCGCTAACTTAGTTTTTGCTAGGTCTTGTTCATTGATCTGAGCTAGATGTCCAGCTCCAATGAATTCCGATGTAAACAATTGAATATATTCTTCAATTGATCTTTCTGCTGAGTTTTCTTTCATCTTCTCAACCTTAGCTAAGGAGTCTTCATCTGTAGCCTTTCTTAAACTAAGTAATCTTTTGCAATACCTCTAATGGATTGCTCAGCGTACTGCTTACATGGACTTGCATCCCATTGTTCATTAGATGCAAAACACATGTTCATCTGATTACGCCATTCGTCTAAGGCCTTCTTCCTATCTTGAACATTGTCTAGGTTAAGGTATATACCTACTGGATTTATGGCTTGGCTTGCCATAGTCTTAACAGGAGTAAAACTCTTGTCACTAGTTGGGAAGTCTTTTATATAATCGGGTTTAGTCTTTACTACGGTGTTCGAGTATATAGGAATATTTATTCCTATTGGTTTACTAAAAAGTCTAGGAGCATCTTCTAGCCTACTACTACTTCCTATCTCTTGTTTGCTAGGTTCTACTTGTGTAGCTGGCATTAATCTTTGTTCCCCTTCTTCTATTAGTCTTAGGTTTCTAAGAAGTTCTTTTGTATTCTTAGATTCTTTTAATTTTAATATGCGGTCTTGGGCTATCATATTAAATCTTTCTCTTTCTTGAAATCTAACAGAGTGACTTTTCTTAAGGTTATCTTTAAATGTCTTCATATCCAATTCTGAGGGTTCATGTCCAAAGTTTTGGATCCTAGCTTTTTCTTTAACTAAGTCTTTTTGTTCGAATGATCTTCTAGGTCTAATTATCGGAGCTTGTCTAAGTAAACTAGCACTAGTCTTACTACTACATTCTCCTTCTGAAGGATCATTGATTATGGCTTCTCCCATATTCCTAAATCTAATTTCTTCGGTCTGGATATTCTTATTGACAATCATGGGGGGACCAAACTGGATGGTAACATTTCCAGTGACGTCGTCTTGATTAATAAATAAGGGTTTATTTTGTATAGTCTTAGTTTCTTGAAATTCTGGCAATTGCCAGAGGGTCTTAGCTTTCTCTTTCATAGGTCCAGTATTCCTAATACTGTAAGTATGATTATAGTCTGAAACATTGGTTCTAACTAAGATTTCTTCATTAAGTCTACCGCTAGGAATTCCTGACTGCATTCCTTCATAAGGAAATTGGGAGAACTTCACATAGCTTTGAAATTCTATATTTATATTAGCGTCTGAAATTATATAGTCTTCATAGTCGCTAGCATATAAGATTAACTTAAAATGTTTGGCTGTGTCTACGGTTACTGTAAATGCCGGAATGACATTAAAGTATCCTATGTTGTCTGACATTTCTAATTGGGCTATCCCAATAAGGCTTTTCTCAAAGTCCTTCCATCTTTTGTCTACTAAACAACATAATATGTTAATATTATTTTGAGGTTTATGTAATCCCTGGATTCTTGCTTGAAAGAGTCCAAAGGTTAAGAATTGGAGCTTCCTATCAGTTCCTCTAGATCTAAACCATTCTGAGTCAAAAACTTGGAGCTCAGTATAGAATTTGTCTAACACATGATTTCTACAATGGTAGGTCATGTTATAATTGGGGGTCTTAGGAGTGGCACCTTCTTTAAACAAGTCTATGTATCTAACGGCTGGAAGTTGTCCATTATGAATGGAATCTTCAACAATCTTCCAGTCAACTTCACCCCACTCTTTCCATTGGAGGGGATTGGTGAAATTTCTTTCTTTCCACCATGTCCTAACATTGGAGGATGAATCCTTAAGTCTTTGGAGCATATGATTACTCTGTCAAATATTTGGGATAGAGCTGGCTATCTTATTAGTCTTATCTAATCCATCATTTATGATTTGTCTACCTATGGTATTTCTTTCTCTAGTTTCTATAGGAGGGGATTCTTTAAACTTACAGGTGGTTACCTGTTTTTGTTCAAGTCTTTTTTCAATTCTTTCTAAGAAGTCTGAATAATCTTTTTGTCTTTTTATCTGATTAAGGATTTCTTCTTTAAAATTCTTATTCTCTTTTCTAGTCTTTTAAGAAGTTTCTTCACTATGTCTAGCTAGAGAATTAACGATGGTTTTACCAACGTTAGTGATATAGTATTTTCTTCATTATCTTTTTCTAGTTGTTGCATAGTTCTAACTTCTATGGCTTCTACAGTCTTTTCAATTTTATCTAACCTAGTTAGAATAAAAGGAGAGTCTATTTCTGCCTGAGAAGGTTTATTATATACGGCCTTAATTCCGCTTATGATTTCTTCGTATTTTTCTTCTACTTTGGCCATGTCTAGTCTAAGTTCATTAATAATACTATCCATTTTGGATAGGTTATGGCTTTCCATATTATTAAGATAATTTGCTAAATTTAGTTGGAATTTAACAAAGTCTGTATAGAAAGTAGTTAATCCTTCTGTCTTAGTTTTTAAGTCTAAATGCAAGTCTTTAACAAAGCTACTGTTATAGTCTTGGGTAGCTGCTATGGATGTAGAAATTAAATTCAATCTTTCTAATATAAGTTTAGTTGCCTTAGCAGCGTTGGAAATCTCATTTTCATTTATCTTATAATAAAATCTATCATCATTTATCTTTTCTAAAATTCTTTGATAAAATTCGGATAAAGTCTGAATGGAGAGGTCTTTTGGTACCTCATTCCAGTTTGATCTAACTATCTCCATTAGGAAGATAATTATCTAGTCTGGGGATAAGCTTAGCTTGTTCTTTGGTAAGTTTAATTAACTCACTGTCTTGATTTTTAATTAAAGTTTTAATTTCTAAAAGGTCTTTGTTAAGGAATTCTATATGATTAGTCTTAATATTTATTTCTTGTAAAACATGAACTAAATCTATTGGGATTTGATTATCTATGTCTAATAATCTTTTAGAGATATTTTTTATCTCTGTTTCTAAGGTTTGAGTGTCTTTTATTAATTGTCTTAATATAAGCAGTATACACTTATTTTGGTCTATTATACTATTAATAGCACTAGCAGTAACTTGTCTACTGTCTGCGTGTTTGGCTGGGATATGTTCAATGTGTGAACAACCGTCTATGTGTGTGGTTAAACAACATTCTGAGTCAAAATCAGTTATGGGTATAGGTTGGTAGTCTGGGTTGGATCCAAAAATATCTTGGTAAATGCGAGGGATAAATCCCAAGGGCATTAAAGTCTTTTTAGTCTAAAAGGAACGTCTTATGGCTCTGATACCAGAATTTGGGTTTTGGTCGGAATTTGGTGAGGTTCTAAAATCTTTAAGGTCTTGATACCAATTTTGGGTCTAAATTATAAATTTTTTAATTATATAGTCTTAAACTAAGGTTTTAGTATAAGACAAGAGGGGGACCATATAGAGTAAATAACAAAAGTCTTTGGGACCACGAGGGGACCACTTTCGGGATAAGGACAAAGTCCGCACGGGAAGTCCGCACCTGATCCTATATATATATATATATATATGTACATGCGATTTTTTTCCAAACCGTAAACCTAATGACAAAATCAATAACTAAAAGCATATGAAAGTTTTGTAAAAGACAAAATAGTTGATAAAATATGATTTCAGTGTGAAAGTATTTGAATAAACTTTTTTTAGAATGCTGAATTACCTTTTATTAACCCACACACACATCGCATAGAATTCATTGCTTATGCGCGTGAGGTTTGACTTGATTCCTTCCATGGATGATTTCTGTGAGAAAAAAAAAGCTGTATTATTACCATGTGGAGAGAGAGAGAGAGAGGTAGCGAATTTTAGTTTTATTAATGGAGTGGTCATGTAAAGATCACAAAAAATACACAAACTTAATGGATAGAGACAAATGATTGCTAACTGTTTCAGTAATCAAAGTAGGTTGTGACTTATACGGGAGGGTGATGTGGGTGGTGTACACTCCTTGTACTGTGCATTAGTGGGAATTGTGCTTCACTCAGCCAATTAATTTAGAAAACGACATAGATTCCCCTACGGTTAAGGACCTTGAGTTGAAGTTACAGAGGGAATTATTGGGAAAAGAAATTGTGACGGAGCTTCAAAACAGATGTCTACCCTCGCTTTATATAATAGTATATATTTACTTCTCTCCAACATTAATTGGTGCCACATCAGTATGTACAAAAAAGTTTGTACAAATAGCATTTACCATTTTTATATATTCATATATGTATATGTTGGCTCGGATTAGATCATAGTATTGCTTTTGTTGCGTCTTTAGAATATACAGTGGTGGTGCACATGCGACGCGTGTGTAACATATGAAATAGTTTTAAAAAAATCAATTATATAGTAATATATTAAATAACTCAAAACAGTCTATGCAGTAGAATATAAATGAAATTAACACTCATACGAGTAGATGTTTGTTTGAAAAGTTTAACGTCAAAGTAAGTTGATAAAGATAACTTGAATTATATAATGTGCAACCTTATCATTATAAAATAATGTGCAACCTAATGTAACAAAGTCTTAGCCTAGATTACTATTAAACGAAAGTTTTAGCCCAGATATCATAAATATAAAAATGTAGTATTATGACATAATATATACCTGATACGCTTAAAAAGATGGCGGCTGTTTTTGGTCCCCCATACAAACTAAAGTCTGCAAAAGAAAATAAATGTAAAATTAATGACAATGAATCCAGATGGGAAGATCCATGCGAAAGGGAAAACCCTAGACTTTTGGGGGATTGTAAAAGAAAGGACAATTGATCATGCAGTGAAAGTAGATATCCGTTCGTAGATGGCATTATGATCAATTGTGGAATAATCTTCCAGTTCTTGTAAACGGGTCAAGAGCGGCAGCGTAAGAGTTTTAATCTCCGTGGGAACAGTTTTGATTTGAATGCGGCATGTATTTCGTAATCATCCTTCAATTTAAACAATGATATACTCAATTTCTTTCTCTGATTCATTGTAGGGTTACATGGGTAGCGAATTTTCCGGGGTCAGTTTCAAAAGCTGCATGGTGGTGGTTTTAGGTTGTATTTGGGGCGTAAATTGACATTATTATCCTTCTTTTAACTGCTTAAGAGGCTGAGAATATCATTAGAGGGGTAACTCGAGAAACATGAGGTTTGCGACGGAGCCTCGTGCCAAAGTGGGTCTTGGCTTTATAGATATAGATGGGTTTGAAATTACTAGTTGGTGCAAACGTGCTTTGCACGTGTAATCCATGTTTGAAACCTTTTTTTTTGGATGCTATCTTATTAAAAACATTTTGTAACATCGTTAATTTCTTTAACTTTATGTGCAATGAAATGTGACTCCTTTTAATCTCTATTATCGATACAAGTATAGAGTCTTGAATAGTACTTTGAAGCTTGTCGATTTATTATTTTGCACATTTGTAATAAAGTTGAGCAAAGGTATGTGTATAATTTGGTGTTCCATATTTGGTTTGTCAATTTGCATTCTTTGTATCTTATAGTACATAATAATAAGCTATTTCGTTAAATTAAGTTTAATTGCTAATTTTTTTTATTACTTTGCGTCATAATACCAATAATTTTTTAACGGAATTGAAACTAAGTAAATACCTATCCATCTTGATGTTTTAACACACATGATATGTAATTTGTATTTAGCAATCAACTTGAGATCATTATGTACATGAAATATTAGATCCTTCCCCCAATTCAATGTTGGTATCAAATCTTTTGTGCTTGTCTAGTTGAAAAAATGAAGAGTGGCGTTTGTTTGTGCGGTATAAATATAAACTTGTCTTCCCTGGGTACAAAATTATTTAGAACTACACATAACTAAATGCCAAGAATATAGAATATCAAAATTAAAAGATTGCACCTAAAAATGATGTGGTTTAGTAGTCTGAGATCAATTAGGCGAACCTTTGAGCCATGTATATTAGAAAGCATAACAGATACCTTCTCAAAATCACTTCCACTTGAGTCGTGGTCATTTACTGGAGAATCGGACTTGCATAGGAATACAAGGAGGCATTTCAGCAATTAAGATAGAAGTTTTTTGTGTGTGGCTTAAGTGAGAGAAGAACACGGGTAATTAACATATGATGTTACGTAAGTAATTACATATAGATTAACGAGTAACATAGTAAAAATAGTGAAATTTGGTCTTACATGCTTTTAGAAGTAGTATAGATTATTGGATAAATGTCCAACTTTATTTAATGTGGGACCCACTTATCATTTGGGGTTGTTCCGGGTTAGAATGTGTTCTTCTCCATGTAGATGTATGTTGTCTATTTGATCAAAACCATGAATTATTGAATTAGAAATTATTGTATAAGGTATCCACTTGTAACTTTGGTTGAAATATAATGGAAAAAGTTTTGTCCCACATAGAATGTTAATGAGAAATGGGTAGTGTTTTATATACACCAAAAATGGCTTAAGGGTTTGGAGCCTTTGGGGTTTTCCAAGCCTTTAAAGAAGGGGCGACTCACATGGTGTGGGATTGGCCTCGAATTCCCCTCACCCCGCCGCCGCCTACCTGCCTAACTTGGGCCTTGAACTTTTTCTTGACTTAAAAAGATCTTTTTGGGTCAAATTTTTATGAGGTTATTACTTGCAATTCTCTGTTGTGTTTTATTGAATGATGAATTACTGTATTAGGTACCCACTTGTAACGTTGGTCGAAATATAATAGAAAAAGTTTTGTCCCACATAGAATGTTAATTAGAAATGGGTATACGCCAAAACTGGCTTAAGGGTTTGGAGCCCTTGGGGTTTTCCAAGCCTTTAAAGAATGGGCGACGTACATGGTGTTGGATTAGCTTCGAATTCCCCTCGCCCCGCCTGCCTGCCTAACTTGGGCCTTGAACTTTGTCTCGACTTAAAAGCTATCTTTTTGGGTCAAATTTTTATGAGGTTTTCCTTGAAATTATGTGTTGTGTTTTATTTATAACAACTAATTAAACCACTACCTTTTTCATTTGTTTTGTCTATTGTTACAACCGCTTGAAAGCTTATTTATAAGCGTGTTGGAGTTCGTTTTTCAGTGTTGAAAATATTGGAGTCAATTCTTTCTTCCGCATTAGTGTCAGCTGTGTTCTTAAGAGAGAGAATTTTGCCATTTTTCTAGTTCGTTAATTCTTGCTATTTGGAGCGCTACTATTGTAAGAGAAAATTTTTATATCCCGGTAGATGACGCCAAGAGTTCGCGAAGCACCATAGCGGGTGAATATCGTCTTAAGAATATAATGTCTAACAGTTGCCTTAATCTGATCACTAGAGTCACTGTAAAATATTTCGATTCTTTAATTATATCCTTTGATTCTTTAATCATATCCTTTTGAAATTGGTCTATGTACCATTGTGTTTTTTTGTTTTGTGATTATTAGTTTATGATTTTTATACAATAAAATGTTTAGTACAATTACTTAAATTTAATAAATACATTTGCGCTAATATTTTTCTAACAAGATTTCTTGTGAGGAAAGACATGCGAAATCTTAAACAAAATAAAAATTACCCACTCCAATACATACAACTAGAATTGATCAACCCGTTGCTCAACACACCCATTAAAAATCCAACCCAACTCAAAACCCATTTACTTAATGGGTTAGGCTGGGTTGTTATTGGGTTACCCATAACCCAACCTAAATCACGTGCACTAACTCTCTATCATTAAAATGCTAAATTTTTTTCTTCTATCATGTTAATAATTTTTACCCCTAAAATTGTAAACCAAGTTCTCTCTCTAAATATAAATCCTTTTCTTTCTTTACAAATGTAATATCTTTTTCTTTCTCCCTCTAGACTAATTTCTCTGTCTAAAATGAGAGCCTTTTTATTGTTGGCATGTGTGAACATATTTAAAAAAAAGTATTTAAACTATATATAACAATCAACATAAATAAACAAACTAAAATTTATTGATAATAATGTAATAAAAAAAATAAAACAAATGACTTACGGAATTGGAATATTGAAAACAACAAATGCAAGGCACTTTTGATCAAGGATGTCCTTAAAGCAATTACGACTCTGTTAAACGGTCCATTGACTGATCGCCTCCGAGGATACAACGATCTTATGCGAAAGTAGCACTCCAATTTATGTTGCCAGGAACCAACTTTTGGTGATGAATTTTCTCTTTTTAATGCAGACACACACCACTGATTTTATGGTGACAGGCTCAAGATTTTGGATAATTGAGTCAAGGACGAAACTCAAGATATATACATATATTTATATATATATACATACATATATTTATATATATATACATACATATATTTATATATATACATACATATATTTATATAAAGGAAGTCGTGTTTGTTATGAACATATTCAAGTCTGTTCAGAATAAGTACATGTTCAGAATAGGCAAAAGTCAAACAATTACAACTCTTGAAAAAATACTAACAGGTGCATGTAACCTTTGTATAGGCACAACAAATTCATACAAATGCCAACCGAAAGAGTCAAAACAGTTGTCTGGAAAAACGGCCGAGTTGGACTAGCGTGATGATTCAGAAAATTGAAACCCATTTTGGTTATGGAAACCGGCTCATTTCGTTAGAATTTTTTAAATGAAAATAAATAAAACTTGGTACAAAAATATAAGGACGAGGCCCATGACTTGGGCACAGGTTAGGCCTAGACTGTTGGGCGATCCGTGTGTGGGCTTTTGGCTCAAACAATGAATCATGTAGGTACTCTCACCTCCAATGAGTTGAGATATTCCAAAGACACTAATTCCATAAGCCATTTTAGGAGTCTATCTATGTTGAATACAATCATTTTGTCAAACCACGCACTAGTTTGATCATCTCATTCACCTCTTAATGATTTTGAATATGTGAGTATACACAATACTCTTCTCGTGGAGAGGAACACATGGGATGTGAATCCGCTCAAAGTGATGTTTGGGTTCCACTTTTATTTGGGCCTAGAGTTAACCAAATTTGACTTGTTCAATACCCCTTTTACCACAATTATCTCTCTAACAAAGCTTCTTTCCGTAAATTGGAATTTAGAGAGAGAAAGTAAGTGGAATTTTGGATAAACAATATCTTATAGAGAGTAAGAGGTTAAAACTGTAGAGAGACGAAATGTAAGAGGTAAGAATTGGATGTTTTTGAGAAAAATATTAGAGAGAGGTTTACACTTTTGAGTAACCTTTTTCGTAGAGAGATGTCGGGATTTCATAGGGATGAATTTTCTTAGAAAGAAAAATGTAGTTTTAGAGAGAGATAGGTTGAGTAAGAAAATTTGGATGGGGAAAGAGGTATGGATTTAGAAAGAGTTTCTTTAGAGAGACCAAGAATTTATTTTTTATGATAAAAATGGGCCAAATGGGTGGCCCAGGCCTGACTCGACACAAGCTTGACCAAACCCATCTTAACTCGACTATCATATTGGGTGGGTTTAAGCCCGGGCCGTTAAACCTTCACTCATTAGTTACCGGCCAACAATCCCGTCAACCTGCTCATTTGCCACCTCTACATACAGGCCACTTGTCTATGTTTAATGTGTTGTTGTAGTTACTGGAATTGATGATACTTTTGATTTTGTTAGTTATCTGGCGATAAAAATTTTGGTTGGAGTTTTGAGTGTAATTGCATTAGTAAACAAGTCATGCCCAGTTTGATACTTTAATTTTCATATTTCTCGTGATTGGAGACCTCATAAAAATAAAAAATAAAAAGAAAAGGGATGATGTCGAGGTATCCTCCTACAACATGTTTTAACCAAAAAATTCACCTCTAAAAGATTTTCCGAAAGGATCGCGAGGCACTTGTAAAGGTGGTTTGTGGATCGTTTTGGAAAATCTTTTAATTTTTTTTGGGAAGTATGGGAATGAAGGTGAATATGACATTTTCTGAAAAGAAATACCTACTCCAATACAGATATTCATCTCTGTTTTAGGGTTTATTCTGAACTCCTTTTGTTTTTCTGGAGTTTTTGAATTAATAAAACATTCTATTCAAATTGTTGTTCAGATTTCTTGTTATCAGAATTCTGGCAAGAGAGATTAGATTAATGAATAATTTATACTGCATAGTAATTTGTTCAAGTTCTATTTCAATTTTGTCATGAACAGGTTTCTAGAAATCGATGATAATGCATGGGCTGGACTGGAGGAAACTGCTGGGTCTTCTACTGTAAACCATCATGTCGGAGCGGTATGTACCTTCATAAACTCAGCTCTCAGTTTCCTATCTATAGATTAAATGTTGTTGACACTATCAATGCCAAACCATTAGATTATATTTCCTTCGTTATAACTGTTGGGGTGTTTTTTTTATTACAAAGCTGTAAAGCAGAAGTTGGAAAAGAGTGAAAAAAGAGACGAGTTTCTTGGTGATACATCTCTTACATTTTTTAATTTATTTTATTGAATCGAATTCTATGAGGGTGGGTAGGAAATGTTTTCAAATTCAAAATAAGGAAAAGATGGAGCATGTGTCATAGTTAGGATTATTTTTCCAATAAAATATATTTGCAATCAAGCACCTCAAAAGTAAAAATGCTTCAAATTAAGTGTTTGCACAGGAAAAGTGCAATGCCAATAAACTCACCCTTAGATTTTAGTTGTATTGCAAATAAATAGCAATGACATTATGACAGGTTGTAGAATCAATAGATTCTACTGCTTTAAAACAAATGCCTTGCCACGGCACACATTAAATTGACCCGTAAAAGATTGATGGTTGGCCCTCCCTAACACCAATTGGTTTTAGGTGAGATGGTCCCTAACACCAATTGGTTTTAGATGAGATGGTTGCTTTAGATCCAACAAGTGAAAATATATTCTGACTAATGACCGTAGTTTTTCTAAATGTTATATTCTGATACTTCGCAGCTGTTTCAACTCATCCTTGGTTGCCTTGGTAATAAAGGATATGTTTTAGATCTTGATACACGTCATAAATGTGTTGTTGGCGCCAACATGTGTCTCATACAGTAACATGTGGATCCATTGAAAACATTGGGTATGTGATTGAATCAAGGAATTGTCACACACGTTACATATACAAAGACACAGTAATAACTATACATGTATAAAATATGTGATAATGTGTATCATACTATACATCCGTCATTGTAATTTCTCTCCCCCTCACATAACCTTTTTTAATTATACATATATGTTGCTTTACTTTTTAGATGATACTTCCCAGATACGATTGACCAAAGTATACAATTTACTTTTGTAAAATGATACATTACCACAAGTAAAATGGAAGTTCTTGTTAAAACATAAAAAATGAGGTAATTTTTGTAGCAAAGAAATTATGGTAAGATTAAGGGCAAATCAATTAAGAACTTTAGCACTACCATTAATGATGATTTATCCTCAACGGAGTAGTTTACAAAATAAGAAAATAAGAATTAAGAGATTTATTCTTATAACTAATTCATGTGCAATCATTATGAAAATGCTTACGATGGGTCATACTTTTAGATGAGGGCACATTTATTGTATAGTTACCGAGATTTCTACACCCCCTAAGCATGCAATCTGGATTGCAAGAAACCAAACATGGTGGATTTACTCTCCATATTTCTAATGGTAGCATTCCCAAATCTGCATTTACACTTTTGCCTAGTATTATAATAATGCAACTCTTAATGTCAAAAAAGGAAAAAAATGAGTGGTTGAGAGGGAGTTTTAGCCCAACAAATCGTTTCTCTCCTATCTTTTTTTTTGGCTGATGTCTTCGTGTCTCTCTTTCCTCTCTTTGTAGCAGCCTTATGGGGGATTTCTGGATTTTTCCACCCCTTTCTTCTTTTTCTGGGTTTTGTTTGACAAAAGGGTGTTTGGTGGGGTTAGGGTTTCGTGGTAGTGGTGGAACAGTAAGCAAAGAGGGTGGGGGTGGGGTGAAATAGTGATAGATGGAGTGGCGGTGAGGGGCAGAAGCGAGATGATTTCCGGCACCTCTGTTGGTGGAGTGCGGCGGTGGAGATTCATTGTTCGAGTCTAACCTGTCTTGATCTTCCGTGTGCCGTTGAAGTTGTCACGATTTTTGTTTACCTCCACAACATAGACGAGCTTTTGGATCTATAACATAACATGACAAATGACATGCAAGATTGAAGCCGCTAGGCAATATATGAGGGGTGGTCTAATAAAAAAGACAATTTTTATAATTACTTCAAATTAAATATAAAACTTAGCACTAATTTTAAACCGATTGTTGTGATAAAAAATTTACCAAATTTTATATTGTTCTAAAACATGTATTTAAGCGAGTACAAGAATAAAAAAAAGCAACAAACCACAACACGCCGATGTACGAGGAAAACCCACAACGGGAAAAACCTTGGAATGTCCAACCACGCAAATTCACTATGATAAGGTTTTACAAAAGTCGACAGATGCTTTACCCAACACTCGACGCTCTAGCAAGCCTTGACGCGTCTTCGATCTTTAACCTCTCCTCCACAGCGACAATACAATACAGGAATCAACCCACGCAAGTGCCATAACATGTGAGTCCACATGCCTTGGTATTCATTGATCCAGGCTCAGCAACCGTCAGCGGATATGCAACACGAACGCACCACTTCTTCACCGCAACACCACACCACGGAGTCTACCGTGTGTAAACAGCAAATCGAGTACGGAATTCACCACACGAAACCTTTTTCTATCAAGATGATGAGAGAACAAACTATGGTGCCCATAAATAAGATCTTAAAGCATATAAAGATTGAAACTTGGATCTTAAAGAGTTGGGTGAAACTAGGGTTGGGGAGCTTTGGGATATGTATAGGAAAATGATTTTCGCCAAAAGTCTCTTAAAAAGCAAATGCTTGAACCTCTTTATCTAGAATACATGTTTTTCGAGGCAACATGTTTTTTGAGAAATCTCATTCAAACGAAAACAAGGGTTCGTTCGAACGTAAACAAAATCTTGTTCGAACCAACACAAAACTCGTTCGAACGAACAACCAATGCCTTTCGAACCAGCGTCGAACGACATTTGTTATGCTAACAGAGGAATGTCGTTTGAAGGAACTGCTAAACTTGTTCGAATGAAACTTATAAAGTCATTTGAACGACTTAAAATAAAAATATTTTTTCTTATAAAATCTTTTAAGAACAACCCCAAACATTTTATAAAAAACAAACATCGAAAATAAAATTCCAAGGATCAAAATGTATATATGCATTCATACCCGAGAAATCTTCGAAAACACGAAGACTAAACGTGGCATGAAACATGACCCGATAATGCAATCTCGGAAGCTTTGCCGCTACGTCTTTAATCAAACACATCATAGGCTTCAAAGATTAACATACAAAGCCTAACCTATGACTCAATTTTTTTTTCCGGGAATTAAGACAATACATACAAATTTACTTAGTCGGAAATTTGTCCTTACAATTATCTCCCTTTGGCTATTCCGGAACAAAACACAATACAGAAACCTATGGCCCGTCAAGCTCTCTAAAAATCTCAATTCCCAAACCCCAAAGGAAAAAATGCAGGCTTGACAGGCACATACGCTGAGTAGCTTTGTTCGGTTGTAAACTTTATCGCATGTTGCAAACCTGCATACTTAAACACACCTTCAAATGCAAAGAGAATATATAAAGACTATAAATCTGCATATGAATAAACTCTTCTTATGTCTAATAATCCCTACCTAGGTAAGACGTTTTTCCTAAGATGAAGAGCTCCTCTTAATACTAAAGTAAAATATACCATTTTCCCCTGTTTTGTTCAGGAATATACCAAGTAAGAATGCATAATAACAATTTCTCCCCCCAAAACTGAGAACATATGATACCAATTGAAATTCAGGAAGAAAGAATAATATCATGCAATTATGTAAAGTGCAACAAAATACAACATGGTAATGCAAGCAAAATAATTCAAACAATGATCAATTAATACCAATATTGATGCAAATATGATACCAACTTGAATACACAATTAAGTATGAGATACCAATTTAAACAAGCAACAATATACCAAAATGATCATATAGCATGCCAATTTGATCCAAAGATAAAGCACATGTCAAACATGGATTAAATGCAAACGCAAAGAATCAAAACAAAACAATACCATATATATAAATATGCAAAATATACCAATGACACACTGGCACACACATATATATATATATAGGTATAAACACCACAAAAGAACACAAAACACGTAAACTTTACACACTAGCATAGTATTGATGTGTTTGAACACGTGGGATGGAATGAAGGGGCATGAACTAGATACAAATGAATTATGACCCAATCATTCAAAAATGTCCAAGGAGTTCTATTTGACTGCACAACTTTATCAATCTAAGATTTAGCCTCAAATGACAAATAAAGTGAACTCAATGAGCAAACAAGCACAATGCACACAAGCTTAGAATTTTGATGATTTTAAAAATCAATAGCGTTATGACATGATAAGCATAACTAAGATTCAATGTGCAAACCCATTGATCTTCAACTATAACACCCTCAAATGCTAAGCAAATATCATATATATTTTCACTAAATTCTTTTGAAGATACCATTTTTGAAAATCAATCAAACAAAAATGTCCTTTAATCTTTCTTTTTGCCTCTCATTTTTTAGGCTCTTGCCAACGGTGACTTTCCCGCGAAAGAGATTTGCTTCTTTCTTAGCCCTTTCCCGTGCACCCTCATATATTCAGTGCGCACGAACAACGGTTCTTACATGCACAAATCCCTTATAGTCAATAGATATGTAGATGACAAGATTGATGGGAAAACATCTCACTTAGCTCAAATATGACATGTGAAGTTAAAGTGCATAAGAGCTCATGCGTGTGTGGAGGCATATACAAATTGAATCCATTAAGCAAATCAAAGTCGAACAACTCCATGCAATCATGATTATGAACAATCTAAGCATTGGAAGTCATAATCAAATGTCCTAGCCACATGGAAGCATGGAATGAAGTGGATTCAAACACACCAATATTCCACACAAAATGTGTAAAATTAAATTACACATGAACAAATTTTTTTTTTTGAATTTTTAAACATTTTTCTAAATGATACCAATTAAAAAAAACAACTCAAAAGGCAAATAAAATCTTTTTGTATTTTGCAATAAAACCCAATAAATGAAAAATCAAAATACAAAAAAAAGGATAAACATCATACAACTAGCAAGCATATATATCATGAAATACAAAAGTTAGTGTATGAAAAAAATGCAAGAAATCACTCATAAGATATAGCATGTGAAGAATCGTGTGAAAGCATGCGAGAGTCAATATGCCTAACATTTAGCGCCTCCAAATCGAATATCCTAACCCACATAGGTGTAACGTGACGAATTTGAGTTTGGCGAACCTTTATGACACCAGCCTTAATCCTAGGATCTTTTTTAAGATCATATCAAAAACACCTAAGGTGACCTTTCCTACCGCAATGTGTGCAAATGTAGACATAAGGAATGTTACCTTTAGGTTGACCATTTCTAAGGAACCTAGCTTTGGCTGGCTCTCTCAAAAGCATGGTCTTGACTTTAATAGTGGAAGTATCCATATCATAGAAGTCAATCCCACACTTGTCATTTTTTATTCATACGGTGCCTAACATTTTATCCAACCTTTCTGACCTAGATTCAAATAAAATTTGACATGGCTTGAGTCTCTCAATCTCTCTTCTAGTTCCACTGTCCTAAACTCGAGTAAACGCTAGACTCTTTAAACTCAAGAAACTGCTTCTTCAAAATATCCATCAAACCTTGAAGGCTATATCTCTCACCCTTCTCGAGCTTCTCCTTAAGAGTCCTCTCACATGCCCTAAGGTCCTCAATCAATGTAGCATTATCATCACCTAGCTTCCAACTTCAAGTTTGTCCTTTTCAATTTCAACATTTTCGCATAGAACTCACGGAAGACAACTTGGAGTTCACTCTCCTCCTCCTCCTCCTCCTCTTCGTCTCCACTCTCTACCATCATTTTGGGAATCATAAACAATGGCCTCGGAAGTGTTATGCTCAGAATTGTCTTCATGGGAAGATTTTTCATTTGGGCTGTCATGACTAGCCATGAACGGGGTGTAGTTGCGCTCAATGGGGGAATTGGGTCCCCCTTTCGAATCACTATCGCTAAGTGTAGCAGTGTACACCTTCGGTTTCTTGTACTCCTTCCTTACTTTATGGCCATAACCCTCACATCTAAAGCATCTATTCGACTCATCCCTCTTAAAATTATCACTACGATTGTTAGAGAATTGATCGGCCTTGTTATACTTATTTTCCTCAAACTCCTTTGCATCTTTCGATTGTTTTTCAAAATCGAAATTTTTTCTAAACTTCTTTGCATGCATGACCTTATCATCAGAACGATGTCAATCTCATCATCCAAAACACGTGGTTCCTCCTTCCGGGCTTTCAAAGCAATACCCTTGTCTTTCTTCGACTTTTTGGAGGGAAACATGTCGAGCTCAAAAGTTTGAAGATCACCCACAAGCTCTTCGAGTTTCGTAGAGTCTAAAGTACCCTAGGAATTCAAAACTGTCACTTTTGAATTAAATCTTTCAGGCAAGGACCTTAGGATTTTTCTTGACTACACGGGTTTCGGGTATTTTCTCTCCGAAGTTAAAAAACGAGTTCACGATATCTGACACTCTAGCATAGAACTCATTGAAGGTTTCACTCACCTCTATTTTAATGGTTTCAAACTGAGTGGTGAGGTTTTGGAGTTTGGAAGCGTTACCATCACTAGTACTTTCATGGGTGAGTTGGAGTATTTCCCAAGCCTCTTTAGACGTTTCACATGTCATAATACACTGGAACTCCTGCGGTGTGACCGAATAAAACAGAGCATGTTATCCTCGAGAATTATAATTGGCTAACCTTTGCTTTTCCTTACTCCATGATTTAACGGGTTGGGGAATCCTATAATCATTAGCAAAGGATGGGGGTGGGGACTAACCATTAAGTACGGCTTGCCATACTTGCTTATCTAAAGCCTTGAGTGCTAATTAGACACATTAAACATCAGTGCCATGGAAACTGATCGACCCTCTGAATAAAAACCGCTAAAACTCATGCCTAAACACGGATCTAACACAAAAGCTTAGTGTTCCCGCTCTGATACCATTTTGAAGTCGCTAGGCAATATACGGGGCTAGTGTAATAAAAAAAACATTTTTTTTTTAACTTTTTCAAATTAAATATAAAACTTAAACAAGTTAACCCAAGTTAAAACGTAGCACCAATTTTAAACCGATTGTTTTGATAAAATATTTATCAAATTTTATCTTGTTCTAAAAGATGCATCTAGGTGAGTACAAGAATAAAATAAAGCAACAAACCACAACACCCCGATGTACGAGAAAAATTCACAACGAAAATACCTCGGACGGCCCAGCCACGTAAATTTACTATGATAAGGTTTCACAAAAGTCGACAGATGACTTACTCAACGACTCGACGCCCTCGCAAGCCTTGACGCGCCTTCGATCTTCAACCTCTCATCCATAGCGACAATGCAAGAATCAACCCACGCAAGTACCACAACGTGCGAGTCCACACACGCCTCGGTATCCACCGATCTAGGCTCAGCAACCGTCAACGGATATGGAACACGAACACACCTCTTCTTCACCGCAGCACCATACCACAGAGTCCACCGTGAGTATACAGCAAACTGAGTACGGAATCCACCGCACGAAACCTTTCTCTATCAAGATGATTATGAGAGGAACAAACTATGGTGCCCACAAATAAGATCTCAAAGCATATAAAAATTGAAACTTGAATCTTAAAGAGTTTGGGTGAAACTAGGGTTTGGGAGCTTTTGGATATGTATAGGAAAACGATTTCGCCAAAAGTCTCTTAAAAAACAGATGTCTAAACCCCATTATATAGAAAAAATGTTTTTCGAGGTGGGACTTTTTTCGAGAAATCTTGTTAGAACGAAAACAAGGGTTCGCTCGAACGAAAATACATTCTCGTTCGAACCAACACAACTCGTTCGAACGAACAACCAATCTCGTTCGAACCGGCTTCGAACGACATTTATTTTGCTAACAGAGAAATGTCGTTTGATGTTCGTTTGAAGTTTGTTTGAACGAACTGCTAAACTCATTCGAACGAAACCTATAAAGTCATTCAAAGGACTTAAAATAAAAATAATTTTTCTTTCAAAAGCAACCCCAAACATTTTTATAAAAAACAAACACCCAAAATAAAATTCCAAGGATCAAAATGTATATGTATTCATACCTAAGAGAACCTCGAAAACACGAAGATTAAACGTGACATGAAACATGACACGATAATGCAATCTCTAAAGCTTTGCTGCTACGTCTTCAATCAAACACGCCATAGGTTTGAAAGGTCAACATACAAAGCCAAACCTAAGACTCAAAATGTTTTGTCCGGAATTAAGCCAATACATACAAATTCACTCAATCGGAAATTTGTCCTTACAAGGATCAAACATGAAATTAGAATAAACTCCTCCTCTCTCTTTAAGTGATTAAAATGGGTGAGCAAGGGCCTTATCTAAAGGCTAAGTTGCCCTAGAAAGATAAAAAGACTATGAGGGGCACTGAAAGAATATTCGAATGAATATAACCCTTGACCTAACATACTTAAAATACTATCCTAAAATAAAGAAAATACAATAAAAGATAACAAAATAAAGGAGTACAATTTTGACATATTTCAATTAGGCCCCGTACTCCTCTGTTTGCACCAGTTGTCACACCGACTTATATTGTATCCAGGTTATAAATGATGTGCAAGGTTATGATATCCATAACATGTAAATATCCCGAGCTCCAACTTAGTCACCATGGGTAGATTTTGCGTAATGTAAAAAATATATGTTCTGTTTGATTTTCTTTCCTAAAGTTCTCTCAAGCCACCACTTTAAGGTGTTATACGTTAAGTCAAATAATGTACTTTATTTTCCCACTCACCCCTTCATGTGCAAACCTTGTTTGCACATGCAGAGTTAAGCTAAGGTTCAATGAGTGAAGAAAACATAAAGTGCAAACGACACTTACGGTTGTAAACGCGGTGGAAGACACATACAAATTAATTACACACACATGAACAAAACAATGAAATAGTAAGTCACCATTAATCTATGAAGCACGGACACTCTCTCGGAAGTCACGAGCCGGCTTTGACACGAGTCCGACACGTTGCCGACACTCTGGGACACATAAAAGGACACGCTGGGACACGTAAAAGGACAAGTTTTTTTTTTTTTTTTTTTTTTTTGAGTTTAAAAAAAAAAATTTAATTTTTTTTCTTATGTGATGGTGATTCTGCTTTATTTATGATTTTTAATGTTAAAGTGTGTTTGAATTTTATTATGTATTGTCCATTTTCTTAATTTCATGTTAAGAATGCTTTAGTATTGTATTTTATGGGAAAAATCTGTTTTATATATTTTATATTATACGTATCCTAGTTTTTCATATTTAAATATATATTTTATATTATACGTATCCTAGTTTTTTGAAAAATCACGTGTCGCGTGTCGTGTCGAAACACGTATTACATGTCGAGTCCATGCTTCATAGCCATTAGTTCTCTTTATATTCTCTCTCTAAAACATAATGATAATAATGAAAACTGGATAACTAGGGGTCCTTTTATGAGCACAAGGACCTAAAAAACTAAAATGCCCTAAATAATTAAATGAACAAAATAAATGACATAAGATAAATAATAAATGGGTACACTAATGTGTTACTCTCCCCTCTACGAAGCATCGCCATATCCTCCTGGAAATGGTCATAGAAGTCGCTGTCAACATGCTGCAACGTGGTCTCGGTAATTCATGAGTCATCGCTCCCAGGGCGTCCTAACCAACGTATCAGATAACGGACAAAGGGGCCCATAGGCGTCCTAGTCGTCTTCGAGTCCAAAATACCCTTAACACGGTCAGCATGCGAGCAAACTAGCTGCGTCGGATCAATAGGGAGGGGAATCGGGGGAACATATGAACCCCAAAACGGGGTCAAATCTGCCACACTAAATGTGGGATGCGTCCTAAAACGCTCAGGTAGGGCTAGCTCATATGAGCACGAAAATGACCAAATCAGCGCATCTGTAACTTGGTGGACTTGCCCACCCGCCGGTCGCGCTGAAGATATTCCATAACAAGATCCCCAGGTGGGAAAACAAGGGACCGACAATGAGAATCCGCCTGCTCATTGTAGGAAGCATACATACACTGTAAACGTGTCCGCACATCGTTATAAGTGGATAACATCTTGGCAGCAAAGTCAGCGACTGTTAGGCTCGCTGTCATAGTAGGGGAGTCTTGGCAAGGTCAACGGGTAATAAAGGAAAAGGCCTAAGAACAATTTGGAAAGGAGAAAGACTAATAGAACGATTGTCGAAATTGTTGAAAGCAAATTCCGTCTGAGTAGGAACCACCTCCTAAGTCTTAGGTGACTCACCGGCTAGCCTCGTAAAAGATCTCCCAAATTTCGATTGACCACCTCAGTCTAACCATCCGTCTGGGGGTGGAAACATGTGGAATGTTGAAGCGTGGTTTGCCACAATTTTCAAAAGAGTCCTAAAAAATTGTCCCGTAAAACGAACATCCCTATCAGACGTAATATTCCTCGATACCTAGTGTAAATGTACAATCTCGCTAAAGTAGAGTATGGCAACGTGTGATGCAATTAAAGCTCGCGAACACGAAATAAAATGGACCATCGTAAAAATCTGTTAACTACCACAAGCACAGAATCATGTCCCTTGGCCATCTTGGGCAACCCAACAACAAAGTCCATAGAATTATCAAACCATGGTCGATCAGGGATGGGCAGGGGAGTATACAAACCGACGTTAGTATGTTGACCCTTGGCCGTCTGACATGTATAGCAACTTTGAACATGATTGTTAACTTCTCTCCTCATAGTAGCCAGATTGAGTGGCCAGCTAGGCCCCCATCATGGATCTCTGTGATCTTCTCCCTCAGAGAAGAAGCAGGGATGCACAACGCAGTGCCACGATACAAATATTTATCCCGCAACAAGTAATCACCCTGAGCGCCATGCTGTCGCGCATAGGCCTCCATAATAGGTCCAAAAAAGGTGTCTGTCACATACAATATCTAAACAAAGCCAAAGACGGACCCTTGAATGGTGACTAGTTTATGTGATCTCTAACTCAAGGCATCGACAACCAGGTTCTCTATACCTGGTTGGTACTGTAGGTGAAAGGTAAACTGCTGTAAGCAATTAGTCCACTTAACGTGTCGATCGCTGACATTTTTATGAGAATTCATAAAATGGAGGACCTTGTGATCCGACTTAATGACAAACTCCTGAGGAATCAAATTGGGCTGCCAATGTTTGACATCTTGCACTACTGAGTAGAATTCCAAATCATAAGAAAAATATTTGACAACAAAACCAATAACTTTCTGGCTAAAGTACGCAACGGGGCGCCTGTTCTGAGAACTACACCAATTTTGGACTTACTATAGTAAGTCAACTCAAACAACTGGGTAAAGTCCGGCAGGGCTAGAATGGGGGCCGACATCATCTTAGACTTGATGAGCTGGAATGCCGCCTCAACCTCATCACTCCATACGAACTCAGACACGGACGCGCACATCAGCGCAATAATAAGAACCATCACCGAACTGAACCCCTGAATAAAGTGTCGATAAACACTGACCAACCCGTGAATACTGCGGACGTGGAAAGCAGTGGTCGGCCTAGGCCAGTCCCTAATAACCTGAATCTTTTTGCTGTTAGCACGTACTCCTTCCCTTGAAACTATATACTTAAGAAGGAAACCTTTGAACACTTCTTCAATTGGAGGTAAAAACTCTCACGTCGAAGAACCTCTAATATCTGTATAACATGGTCCCTGTGCTCCTCTCTGGCTCCGCTGTAGATTAGAATATCATCAAAATACAAAATACACCACGACAAACTTTCCTAAAAAGGGACGGAGGATCTGTGTCATAACACGCATGAATATAAACGGGCATTGGACAACCTGAAGGGCATGGCAGTCCACTCATACAATCCGTCCTTCGTCTTGAAGGCGGTCTTCCACTCATCTCAAGGTCTCATACGAATCTGATGGTACCCACTCTTCAAATTAAGCCTGAAAAACACTGTGGCTCCGTGAAGTTGATCAATCATATCCTTCAACCTCGGAATGGGGCAATGGTACTTGGCTGTGATTTTATTCACAGCGCGGCTGTCGACACACGTCCGCTAGCTACCATCCTTCTTCGGCGTTAGCAGGGCAGACACATTACAAGGGGACATACTCTCCCATACGAGACCACGATCGCATAACTCTGAAACCTGGCGTTGTAGCTCAACGTGCTCAGCAGGTGACATCCTATTGCGGGGAAGGTTGGGCAATTGAGCCCCCGAAACAAAATAAATCACATGCTGTATGTCCCTCAATGGTGGAAGGAATCGGGTGGGGTACACACATCCTGGAATAATGCTAAGACATCGCGAAGGGCCTCTAGAATACTGGTCGTCACGGAGCCCAAAGGGCTAACAAAGGCGTAATACAAGCCCTATTCTAGGGAATCGACAAGTAGAAGCTTCAAGGCCAGGGACATAAGTGGGCCGGGAAACTCGGGCTCCGGCATGGGGTCAAGGACCACTTTGCGGCCCTGATGCATAAATAAATAAGTATCAGCACGACCATCGTGTATACTAGCATGATTAAATTGCCAGAGTCGACCCAACAGAAGGTAGCACACGTCCATAGTTGTTTAAGGCCTACCAAGGTGCAAAGCTGATCGAAGCAAGGCACACTTTTACAAAAATAAAAAAAAACACATTTTATTTATATTACATATATAGTAGTGTTATTATATCATACCATCACTAATAATTTATATTAGATATACATCTTTGATTTAATGCATAATCTAATGAAAAAATAAAATTGTAATTAATTACGGAACAAGGCGCACCAAAGTGCCAAGGGTTGATCGCCCATATATTTAAATATAAAACTTATAAGATGATTTATGGTCAAAATAAATTCTATAAAAAAATTTGGATTCAATATATAAAAAATATATTAACATAATAATAAACTTGAGACTATCAAACAAGTGCAAGTCTTAAAAATAAATAAAAAGACAACCACCGCCAACAAGTACGAGTCTGAGAACAAAACTAATGCACCAACAAATGTGTGTAAACAATCAGTCAATTAATTCAATTTTCAAAAAGAAACATGGCGCCATTTTTCCCACCCTTTTCTAAGCATAAAAAATTCATGAAAAGGGACGAAATATATATATTTTTTTTCCAAATTTCTTCGCAACACACGAAACAGAGCATCAAAAAGGAAAAAGAGAAAGGCAGGAAAAAAACGGAAAAGATGAAGGAAAAAAGATGAGCAGAACCGTAAATTACGAAATGAAAAAGAGCGAAAGAAAAAGAGCATAAAGAAGAAATAAAAAAGACCTACAGAGGACAATGTAGTAAAGAAGGGAAAAAACCCAAAAAACAGAGAAAAGAAGTGAAAAAACAATTTTTTTTAGAATAAGACGACTTTAACTAGGCGAGCCTAGGCGCGCGCCTTGCGCCTTTTTGCTCCTTGAATCCCTGGGCGCGTGCCTCTTTAAAGTCGCCTCACCTAAGGCTAGGCAAGGCGTTATAGGTGCGCTTAGGCGCGCCTTTGACAACTATGCACATGTTCATATCAACAACCGTACACACAACCTCATCTGAATACAGTCCAAATGGTGAATAGTACTCGGCGTTGCCCTGCAGGATGCGCTTCGTCCTTGGATTCTAGCCAATCTTACACGGATTCTGGATAGGCTCGGCACGAAGGTCCAAGCGCTCCACCATCTCTCTAGAGACCAAATTAACACAAAGCCACCATTTTATGATTTTACACAACCTTCCCTTTGCAACACACTGCGTGTAGAACATGCTTATGCCGATGTGACTGATATGTCGGCGCCACAGATGAATTGGACACGAGGACAAATGGGAGGATGAGGGCCTGGTGTTTGGTGTTTAGTGGAGGGGATGGGCCTTGGGGCAACCATAGTGTGGAGGGGACGAGGTTTTTAGGCTTCCATAGTGTGGATAGCCATTGGGATCGGTTTGGGTGTGGGAGTGGAGTGTTGGCTATCTTGTTTAGTAAATGGAGTCGAGTTTGACAGTGGATTATGCGCCTATTGTAATGGTGGCGCGGGTGCTAGTGGGAACTGCTGGGTTGATGGGTTCGAGGCCTAACGAGTGACCCGTAAGTAGAAACAGGGCTTTCGTAGCTATTTCGGCTAGGGTTCCATTGGGTTGGGCTAAGGTTTTGAGGGCTAGGGTTGGGCGGGGAAAAATATGTGCGGGATTGGTTTTGGATCTCGACTGGAGCGACGGGGAGTCGTCGGGAGGCAGGTGGACCCCCCGATTATAAGTGAGGATGGGGGAAGTGCTTGTCGGCAAGGGTTTGCGGGTTTCAGTCATGATTGGTGCAGATCCGAGCGACGAGGCTAGGGTTTCAGCGGTGGGGATCTGGGTGGTGAGCATTAGGGCGATCGCCAGCCTCACATGGCTAGGCGCGACGTCTGCCTTGTTCCCCTCTTCCCGTCTACTGCTGCTAGCGGCGCCCATCCCACGGTCGTGGAGCCCTCTCCTTGTTCCAAAACCTTTCAACGGTGTAACACTCTAATACGAGTCCCAATCGTTAGCCATTAGGGTTCCAAGATCGACCTGACTCTGATACCACTTTTGATGTAAACGCAGTGGAAGACACATAAATTAATTACATGCACACATGAACAAAACAATGAAATAACAAGTGTACATTAATTCTCTCTTTAATCCCTCTCTAAAACATAATGATATTAATGAAAACTAGACAACCAGGGTTCTTTTTATAATCACAAGGACCCAAAAGACTAAAATGCCCTAAATAATTAAATGTACATAATAAATAACATAAAATAAATAATAAATGAGTACGCTCTTGCCTCACTTGCATAATGGATTAATTTAAGGTTATTTTGAGTTTTCTCCCCACTTTTATGACCAGTTTTGCTATAGACCCCCACTTTTTTTTAAATATTGAATACATCCGCATTCTTTTAACTCTCCGTTGAAACTGTTAGTCAATTGTGGTTTTGTTGGTG
The DNA here is from genome assembly GCA_949130495.1 of Sambucus nigra. NCBI lineage: Eukaryota > Viridiplantae > Streptophyta > Magnoliopsida > Dipsacales > Adoxaceae > Sambucus > Sambucus nigra. The sequence continues at coordinate 343,237,881 of OX422219.1, read as the reverse complement.
ACCAATTTTTTTTCATTTAAAAAAACACTCGCATATATTAAAATTTCAAAACGTCCGAAAATTAGAGTAATTTTGGATTTGAAAAATTCTGAACGACATATATTAAAAAAATTGGAATAATATAATTTTGAAAAAAATTAGAAAATATTCGAAAATTTAAGAAATTATTAAACCGATCTCGACTCTAAACTTTTTGTAAAATTTTTCAGATTTTCTCGATTCTCGGAAATTTTCAGAATAATATCAAAAATTTAGAATTTTTTGGAGGATTCAAAAAATGGATTCTGTTTCTGATCTGATTTGATTTTGGAATTTTTTCTCGATTTTGGAATGCTATGAAGCACGGACACGGATGCTGGTGTCGTGTCTGACACGACACGGACACGCTGACACAACAATTCTAAAAAAACTGGGACATGACATGGAAACGACATGGTGACATAAATATATTTTTATACTTGTACGTATATACTTTAATATACTTTGCATTCAAAAACAAAAAATAGTTGTGAAACTAATTTATTAAAATTAACATGGTCCAGTATTTCAGTATTTCATAATGACAGTTAAATCGTAATATAAAAACATGCATTTAAATTAGACTAGATAATAACTCCATACTTTTAACTGTTCTTCTCATTATTCACACACCCTTACATGATTTAATTTTACAAGATGACACTAGAATTCGTAGTGTTATTTAATTTTGGTACCCCGTCTTGTCTACGAAATGGCTGGGCCGTGTTTGTGAACCGTCTGCCTTTTGTTAAATGCCAAACAAGGCTGCCAAGCCACGCAGAGTGTCCATGGAGTGTTGTACGAGTGTTGGAGTGTCCGTCACGCGTACGTCACCTTTGAAGAAGTGTCCATACTTCTTAGTTGGATTGGTACGTTCTATTGTTGATTTTTGAGTTTTCGATTCTGATTTTCCTGGAAAAGATGGAATTGAATCTAATTCTACAAATTTTCCGAAATTTTCTGATTTTTTTTCTATTTTTTCAAAAAATATCCTCTATTTTATGATGTTTTTGAAATTATACTATTCCTCTTTTTTTAATATAGGCTGAGGATTTTTTTTATATAATTAAAAAATGAGAAAAAATGGTAAACAAATTGGAAAAATATTCTCAAAACAAATCAGTTCAGAATCGTAACTAGTTCTTCGAATTCTCTGGAAATTTCTGATTTTTTATTAGTTTTTTAAAATTTATGAGAATTAAAATAGTCAAGAAAATGTCCGAAAATTTTGAGATCGGAATCGATTTAATTGTTAATTTATGATTTTTAATTTTTTTTTCTAATATATATTATTTTTCACAGTTCTACTATTCCGATTTTTCTTGTATATGTTGTTTAAGATTTTTCTGAATATTTTTTTATTTATACCAAAATTATTTGATTTTATTTATTTATTTTTAATATATTCAATACTGAAATGAAAGAAACTGGTCAACATTAAAATGCCTGAGTAACTGTTTGGATGGAGAGTTCGCGAAATGGGAGTGTTTTGCAAATTTTTAAAAAAAGTTGGTCTTCATTACAAAACTGGTTTTAAAAGTGGGGCGAAAACTCAAAATAACCCTTAATTTAATGCAAACGGCAAAGTTTAACTCGAGAACTTTTAGACATTGTGCGCAACGATGTATGTCATACTGTAACAAATTCTTTTCTCTTCTTTTGAGTTGAGACCAAAATGATTATGTGCTTCTCTCTCTCTCCCTCCCTCCTTTTTATTGCGGGGTGGGTAGGAGATGAAATGGTGAAAATATGACTACACTTGGAAAGGCTTTCACACTACTACATATTGACATCTTTCATTAATTGTTGATATGCTTTGCTTTTCCAGTTATGACACTGTTCTATATGCCTCAGCACATGTGCTCCTGTAATTTATATGATTGATTTCCTTATTCTTATTATTAATAATTAATGTTTCTCATCTTATCACAGTTCTTAAGATTACTCTCAGAAGAAAGTGGTGATACTTCTTCAGAATCGAAAGATAAGGAACTTGCTTTGTCAAAAGCTGTTGATGCTATGGCGTCAAGCATCGAAACAACTCCTCGTGATTTTAAGGATAAAAAGGAGAAGCATCGTGAGTATGAGCAAGAGTGTCGCGAGAAGTTTTCCACTGCTGAGACACAATCAAAGTCTGAAGTGGAAAATAAGAAGCTTGAGAATCGGGAAGAGATAAATTGTACATCTAGCATTGAACATGCACATTTTGGGTCTGACAGTAAATTTGATGAAAAACCATTTGAAGAGGTAACAATGCTTGGTTACCAGAGGACAGTGACAGTTTTATATGAGCTTCTTTCAGCTTGTCTGGCTGATCTACCTGAAGATAAGAAGAAATCTACGCGACGAAGAAAGGGCTATGATGCTCGACATCGTGTGGCTCTGCGGTTGCTGGCAACCTGGTTCAATGTCAAGTGGATTAAAATGGTACGCTTGTCGATCTTGTCAATATTATTAAGGGAGATTAGCTGTTACAGATAATTTATCACACTTTTATTTATGTAACAAGGATGAGAGAGACGGAACACAAGGTAAAAAACTTTGGACCGCATCCTGTTTATTTACCTACTGGGGGCCTGACTTTGAATGTGTATATTTATAAGATGTCAGTTGTGATCTAGACATATCATTTAGCTACTCCCAGAATGTTGCTGGTAAATACAACAAAGATCAACAATATGATGCATGATTTTTTTCAAAATAAATCCCGGTTTCTACAAGACATCATGGATCTTTTATAAAAGACTGTCTGTACAATCATGAACTAAACAGGAGTCCATAGTATAACTACATGACAGTGAAGTTAAAGATATTTAGATCTTGAAAATTACCCTTCAGCTTCACTTCCTTTGAGATCTATTAGTGCAGTCCAATTGGGGGTACACCATAGGTAGAAGTGCAATTAGCTATCCTGAAGGAGCGTGTGAACTTCATGAGGGGATTCATTTTGTTTTCGATGGAAGAGGATTATAACTATTAAGGTATACTCATTAAGTGTGATATTAGCCATAGCAAAACAGTATTTTGGAGACTGAATAATATGTTAAACGTTAGGCGTAAATGGCGGTTATGTTAGATATGAACGATGACGCCAAATGTAAGCCAAATGACATGCGATGTAGATTCTAGATATAGACAGAAGCCAAAGATCTGGATGGAGTCGCTACAGATTACATGGAAACTGTAGATCCAAGGAATTTGGATCAAATAAAATTTGTAGATCGAAGCCAAAGCCTCATATAAATTTGTGACATGAAACTAAAGATCAGGATGGAGTCATCCTTAGTGCTGTTCGGGAACGGATAAGTTTTTGATGGGAATCCGTTGTATTTTCCTTTTATTTTCTACTTTTAGTTCTTTTTAGGTATTTTCTTTCCATAATTAGCCTCCAAGCATGTTTGAGACTAATTAGGCATTCTTTTATTTTTAGTTGGTCTTTTTAGTCATTTAACTAGTTACTTGATTAGCAAGTAATTCCTCTCATATGAATACGTCTTGTATTCTCATTTTTACTCATTCTTCAATTTTTGAAATATAAAAACTCCCTTATTTCTCTCTCTAGAAATCACATTGTCTTGATTTTTAGGTCATTGATGTGTAGTTCACGTCAAAATTGGTATCGGAGCTGGTGTCGCCCCAATCATTGGTGTTAATGTGTATCTGTGTATAGAGTATCTACAAATTGTGCACTACATTCTCAATGGCTCCGAAGAAGGCCACGCTAATTCAAGAGGAGATTAATCAAGAATTACACGAAAGTAATCAAGAGTTGAAAGAAAGTAATCAAGAATTGCAAGAAAATCAAGAATTGCAAGAAAACAATTCAAGAATGGAAGAAAAATTGGATAGAATAGAAGAACAAATGAAAATCGTAATTCAACTTCTTGCTAAATCTCAAAACCCTAACCCCTCCCATGAAACCCTAGTACCAAATCACCCTTAAGAAACAACTCGAAGGCTTAGAAAACGACCTGAATGCACCCCCATTTTTGAAACACTGAATTTTGGCTTAAATCAACCATCCGCCACTGTAAAAAAAAATCTCCACGGCTGATCTACCATTGCATTCTGCCAATCCAAAACCAGTTCAAGAACAACCGATATTTGTGCAGGAACCCGCCGACATGAATTGAAAGGCTGTTATGAACAGGAGGTCTCCTATCCCACCGGAACAGTTTTCCCCCACGAACGCCAGTCTGCAAAAATATGAAGGCCGACGGGTTTTACAGCCTTATGCTGCTGCAGACCCGGTCCTAGCAAACTGCCGACACCCTGATTACAGGGCTGAATCATTTCCGGCGCATCAAGAACTGTGTTCTTCCCTAGAACAGACCGGTAAATTTCTTATTGCTGCCATCCACGTCATTAATGAGCCAGACCACCCTTCCGGTGGTTGATCCCATCCTTTCACTCTTAAATTTTCCCCACCCCGGTATTTACCCCTCAAATCTCTACCAAAAACTACCACTAAGCCTTTTAAACCCTCATTTCTGCCCAACCAACACCAAAAAAAATCACACCTGCTGTCCCTATGGAAACCCTAGTGCAAGAATCTCATCGGGTTCATTCCGAACCACCCGACCTTAAAACCCGATCGGAACCCGGATCCCATTATCATTTTTCCCACCAAAATTTAAACCAAGAAACCCTAATTTTACCCAAGAATGTCCACCCACCTAAAAATTAACCCTACCCGAGTTGCCCAAAACCCCAAACGCAATTCCCCTCAACCATCCACCCAATCTCAACCCTATTCGGCCACCCGAACCACCAGACACATGATTTTGGTATTTTTGAGTACCAAAACATTGATCCCCGCCTACATCCTCACTCACCACAGTACATACCACCTCCCCCATCATTCCACCATGAACTCTCTCTACTTTATACCGATTCCTCTTCCTCCTTTGACATCGGGGATACTCACCGTAGCATCTTCGAGTGGATTCCCCCACACCCACTCGACGCCATCGCTTCATTTCACTACGAGACCATCAGTGCTTCTATTGTAGAGAACGTGGCCATTTAATTGACATGTGTCCCCACTATCAGCGTGGTCCCATGGCACCTTCCATGGTCCCGCATGATCATCCTCCTCGTCCACCACCTGCCCAGATGCCACCGGTCCTTATTAATTATGTTGCACTTGCGTCGAATGATACGATGGGTCTGAGAGCTCATCATGATGGAGACCCACTTTCATTAGCGCTCCAGTTACTTTCTTGGAGTTTCCATGGGGATATACGCATAGATGTTCCCTATGTTCGATGGAAGATTCTCCCCAGATGACATGGTTGATTGTTTGGCCACTATGGAGACAGTTTTTTGACTATAAGCAAATTCAGGGCCACTTATGTGTTCTCCTCGCCACCACCAAATTTCAGGGATTTGCCCGTGTTTGGTGGAATGATCTTTGTTAATGTAAGATAGCTGCAGGACTCCCTCCCATTCAGGACTGGATTGACCTCAAGGCCGCTTTTCAGTCCTCATTCATATCCCCGACGTACGAGCGTGACCTCTTTGCGCATATCCAGTCACTCCGATCGGATGTCTTCCGTAGTGGAGTACACGGAGCAGTTCCAGCTCCTTTGCACTATGGCTCGACTGTCCGAGACTGAGGATCAGCATCTCAACCGATATATTTTGGGGCTCCAACCACACATTCAACGTGATCTTGGGTTGAGAGAGATATCGACCTTTCTGAAGGCAGTAGAATATGCTACCAAGGTCGAGGCTTATCATGCAGCACCGACAGCTCCTCCAGCACCCCGACCCCCACCTACATTGAGTTCTGCTTCCCCTCCAGTATCGGCATCAACATCTCTTACCATTACTTCGTCGTGACACATTCTGGTTCCTCCACATTTCGGTGCTTTAATTGCGGTAACGTGGGACACCGAGTTTCAGAGTGCTCTCTTCCATGCCGTAGGGCCCTTTTAGCGATGGATTAGTCACCAGAGTATTTTGATGAGGCCGAGCATCCTCCTGGACGTGCATTGATTACAGTTTTGGATGACGACTCTGTCGGCCTTCCCCTTTGAGTTCATGGACGAACTCTTTTTGAGAGGAAGAGAGTGATCTAAAATCCGTTGTATTTTCCTTTTATTTTCTATTTTTAGTTCTTTTTAGGTATTTTCTTTCGTTAATTAGCTTTAAAGCATGTTTGGACTAATTAGGTATTCTTTTATTTTTAGTTAGTCCTTTTAGTCATTTTAGCTAGTGACGTAAACTACACGTCAATGGCCGAGAAAATAAACCAAACCCTAACTTTTAGATAGAGAATCAAGAGATTTCTTATATTTCAAATGGAGAATGTCCTCGAATGAGGAATACAAGGGGGTATTTAAAGGTGAGGAGTAGCTTAGGCTCTAAGCTAATATTCTAATCACGAAAATGTCCCAAAAAGCCTTTACTACTTCTTTCTCTAAAAACCAAGCAACAAATACTAAAAACAAAGACAACCGAATAAAGAAACTAAAAGAAAATAACAAAAATACAATAAAATGCGATAAAACCCTAAAAGGGGTCCATTTCCATCGGCTAGTTACTTGATTAGCAAGTAATTCCTCTCATATGAATAGCTCTTGTATTCTCATTTGTACTCATTTTTCAATTTTTGAAAATAAAAACTCTCTTGTTTTCTCACTAGAAATCACATCGTCTTGATTTTTAGGTCATTGACATGTAGTTCACATCAGTTTCACTAACTCCACCCAGTAGAGGTTTATGTTGAATTTTTTGTATTACAGAATTGTTTATATGAAATATCTGGGTGCCGATGACCAACATTGTCGCTACCTCTCTTACCCATCGCTGTTCCCCTTCCTCTTTCTTCGTGCTTGAGACCCACTTGTGAAATTTCAGTTTGTTCGGTGACATCTAACCGGTTTATTTGAAGTGTATAAGAGGTCATGAGGGATTAATTGTATTTTGTGTATTTTTATTTTTGTCTCTCTTTAGGGTGCTTCCCTATTTTGTAGTTAGTGTGTTAGGATGAGGTTGATATTCCTTGGAAATATCCATAGCGTGCCATCTTTAGCCTTTTCACTCTTTTTAGGTTATCTAGGCTAGGAAGATACATTTAGGCTATAAATAAGTCCTTTAGCTAACCATTGTAGTCACTTTACTATTGAGAATTTACGAACGAAAGAGAAACTGATCGCTCAAGTGCTTACCATTGTACCGATGTACCAAAAGTTATACCTGTTAGTAAATGCACTACTTTATTTCTTATACAAGAGATGAGTCTATTTCATGGAGTCCAAGCCTAGCGAGCCTTGACCCAGTCGGCTAGATTATTCTCCAGAATCATTCTATTCTCCCCACCTTAATAGGTTGCCACTCCTGCAACTCGAACCCATGACCTCGCTCAGATACCAAATGATGTAGCGTTGTATCAAAAGCTATAGCTGTAACAAAGGTGCTACATTATTCCCTCATACAACCCTTATACAAGAGGTGAGTGTGGGGTCCAAATGGAGCGAGTGTCAACCCATTGAGGTCTTAATATGGTCCTGCATTAGAACCTTTATTTCTAAATGTTGTTGTAGTATTTATTTCCAGGGGCGGCCCTGAGCATGTGCTAAGTGAGCGATCGCACAGGGCCTCCCGTTGATCCATTTTTATTACTTATATATTGAGCGCTCATTTTTTATATTAATACAGGTAAAAGGGGCCTATTTTACCATTTTTGCACGGGGGCCTTGTCAATTTTTATCAATCTCAGGACCGGCCCTGTTTATTTCCATGGTGCTTACATCATCATCATCATCATCATCATCATCATCATCATCATCATCATCATCAGTCAAAGAAAGAAAGAAATGGATTGGTTCCTTCTTAGTTTATCAATCTGATATTGCAATATGAAATAGATCACATCAAATCACATAATATATATATATATATATATATATATATATATATATATATATATATATATATATATAGAGAGAGAGAGAGAGAGAGAGAGAGAGAGAGAGAGAGAGAGGATCTCATGAGGTCCTTCAGTTTGAGGTCCATGAATGAGGTCCATTTTTTTAAAATAGTAAAAAAAAAAAATTGGGGCTGATTTTTTTTTTATGGTTTTTAAACATTTCAGTAAGGCTAGATAAAAAAAATCAACTCAAAATGAATTTTTTTACTATTTTAAAAAAATCGATCAAACTTTGTCAGTTTTTACTGACACAGTTTGACCGATTTTTTTAAAATAGCAAAACAATTCATTTTGAGCTGATTATTTTTTTATGGTCCTACTGAAATGTTTAAAAACCATAAAAAAAAAATCAGCCCAAAAATATTTTTTTTACTATTTTAAAAAAATGGACCTCATTCGGGGACCTCAAACTGGGACCACACTTGATCCTTTCCCCATATATATATATATATATGGTATATATTATAATTGTATATACACAAATATTAAATACTACACGAGGAGATATAATATTGCTATAAAGTGATGCATAAAGATATATTAGTGTTGCAGTGAAGACATTTTGTTGTTAGTCGAATTAGTGCGTGAGAGTCGTACTATATCTTCGATCATGTGTACGATTGTATAGAATATAAATGCGTATTCTAATATTTTGAGTAATATAACTTTGCAATTAGTTATAAGTTAATAATTCCTTGCAATTTCATGGATTTTGTTCAGTGTTATCTTTTTGTAGTTTAATATCTAAGTTTAATACATCTGTATCATGTTTTTTTAATATATCTGTGTACTTTAGTGTCCTTTGTCTACAATATCTTTGTAACTTATAGTTTTTGGTTATTTATCTCTGTAATTTAATGAATATTTTGTAAATATCTCTGTAATTTTTTTAAATGATCAATATTGGTCTTTTTCGTATTTGGCCTTTGATATTGATATGGGCCGAGGAAAGCATACATATCCAGTTCATATATAAAAGCATATGTATGATGATGTCAGATTACCTGTTGTGCTGATGGGGGGTTTTCCATACTATCTTGATGCATTCATTTAACTATCTAAGTGATAGCGTAATCTGTCACTAGTTTTTTCCCATTTTCCACTTTGAAAAGTTTAAATTACATGGACCTCTTATCTTGCTAGGCACCTTTGTTTTTAACATTCCGCTCGTCTCCCCTTTTGATTTGAAGTTTGTACATTAACTACTCCTCACTACCCATGAGGCAGGGATATGGAGTCTTACGAAAACAAAAAAAGATGAGAGGCAAGTGTTACATTCAAAACATGAAGAAAGGTATCTGTAATTATGCATAAAATTAGGGGAGGTTCGTGCAATTTACCCCAAAATAGGGAAAGAAATAAAAAAAATGCTCAATCAGTAGCCCAAGGCAATTGATTCTTTTCCGCCATTCTTGCGAGCCTATTCACTGTGTACTGATCTAATTGAGCATGTTCTTTGAAATTTTATAACCCTTTTTGACATCAAAAGCATATCCTATATTTTATTTCCTAAAACAATTCTGTTTGCAGGAAGCTGTAGAGACTATGGTTGCTTTCTCAGCAATGGCTTTATTGAAAGAAGAAGAGCTGAAGGAAGACGAAACCAAATCGTCAAAAAGCTCATGGGCAAAGTGGAAACGCGGAGGCATCATAGGTGCAGCTGCATTAACAGGAGGAACTTTAATGGCTATTACGGGTGGTATGATATCCAAGTTTTCCCAACTTTTTATAAATATTAGGGTGAAACTTTCACACTAATTGTAAAACTTCCCTGAACTGTTAGTTTTGCAATTTTTTTTTAACTATTCCTGTTCTTTGAAATTTCTCCTGGGTAACGACCGACGCATAAGGGGTGTTTGTAACTTTTTCATAGCTTAGGAGGTTATTTGCAACACTGGGGAGGTATTTGCAATCAAGCCCACAGTTGGGTTTTCTTTTTGTTTTTATTTTATTATTTAAAATATATTTTACATTTGGTTTTATTTCTTCCCAGACTAGTTTACAGTTCATGAATATGATGTATATGAAGGACAAGAGGAACATGGATATGAGTCGCATTGAAGAACAAGATTTTATTGTAGCTTTTGTTTACTTTATTAAGTTTAATTGTGAAAGTATAAATGGATATTCACTAAGACTATTCTAGAGTAGCTTTTAGGGGCATTTGGTATTTATTGCAATTAGGGTAGCACCAAGTCCCTTGGTCCCTATATATATATCCTCTTATGCTCTTCTTTTGTACTCAACTGGATATACTGAATGAGAATAAGAATGAGAGAGGGAGAGAATGGAAACCCTAATTTCCAGTTGTTGTTGTGCATGCCTGCGCCACTTTACATCTGACTTGTCAGCTTAAATTTTCTTCCACAGGTTTAGCTGCTCCAGCAATTGCTGCAGGATTCAGTGCTTTAGCGCCTACGCTGGGCACTCTTATCCCTGTGATTGGAGCAGGCGGGTTCGCTGCTGCTGCCACTGCAGCTGGAAGTGTTGCGGGGTCCGTTGCTGTGGCTGCATCATTTGGAGGTGAATACACAACTGTGATTCCCTTTTTGGCCCCGTTTGGTTCACAGTGATTTTTTTTTCACCTAGTTGTAAAGTGGAATGTTTTACCCATTCACATTTAAATTTTGGTCACTATTTTGTCCAAATCACATAATTGTAGCGTGTAAACTTATTTACAAATTTATACGAATAGATTTTTGATTTTCAATTTGTGAAAATACTTTTAACTTTTTAACTTTAACTAGGCGCCAAATTTTTTCATTATGCTGTTACATAGGAGGTTTCTTTTACTTTCATTTGACAGATTAAATTTATTCATTGATGGAACTAAGAAGCTAGTGGTTGTATACCATTTGTTGCTATCATCATAATTTTAAGAAATATTTGGACTGTGAACATTCTGGGGAAAGAAAGTAGTTTATTTTTCATGCTTGATGATCTTCAGTTAGACATTGTACTGATAATCGGGCGACCCAGCTGCGGGAGCTGGACTTACAGGAACAAAAATGGCTAGGAGAACCGGAAACGTTGATGAATTTGAGTTCAAAGCTATAGGGGAAAACCATAACCAAGGCGTGAGTTTTTTTAACTCTTTTTCCAATATCTATACTTTTCCCACCTTTGTTTTTGTTTCTTTGTTAAATCATTTGAACTTGATTACGGGGCAATATTGTATTTTTTAAGGATCGTGGAAGTCTTCTCACCTTTCAGTTTTCTTCTCTCTTTTTTTTTTTAATTCCCCATAGTCTCACATTTTTTCCCTTATATTTGTGTGTGAAAAATAAGGATTTATCCTCATTAAAACTTCTCCTATCAGCGGTTGGCAGTTGAGATCCTTGTTTCAGGTTTTGTTTTTGAGGAGGACGATTTTCAAAGGCCCTGGGTAGGACTTGATGATAACATGGAAAGGTAAACCACTCTCTTTTAACTTTTTCTAATGTTTGACACCTTGATGTTTAATTTATTCATGTCAAATCTTCTAGCCTTTACCTATGAGCTATTAATGCGGGTGATCTGAAAGCGACATACTTATCAGGGTTGTGAATATGCAATAGTAAAGAAAGCAGACTGAAAGTGACTTTTTCAGACATTTCTTCTCTTCTAATTGTGTGTGTTTGATTTTCAATTTTATTTTTATAAATTATTCTTGTGTTTTTAGCAAGAGTGAAAGATCTTTCAAAGATCTAATTAATTGGGTTGCCAAGCTTGGTGCAGCTTATGAGCAAAATAATGAAAAGTATTAGGACAATGATAATTCCATCACATTGTTTACTAATTGTATTTAAAGGGGTAGTATCTTATCTAACATGGTTCGCACATGCAAAAGAAAGACCAAAAATGACATCAATGAAAATAATGAGATATTTTACATTTAGGCGCTTGTTTGGTTCGAGTCTTAGGAAAGGAATTGAGATTCTGATGTAATAGTTCAGCCTTAGTCGCATCCCAAATCAAGGAAATTTTGGATTCTAGGAAAGATCGAATTAGTCGAGCAACGAGAGTAATGCTTGGGGAAGGGGAGAACCAAAACTAACATGGACTTCGACCGAAAGAAAGGGAAAACATAAAGGTGTGTGGTTTAATTGATGTATCTCTGTAGACAGAGTGCTGCTGATAGGGTGGAGAGAATATATGTGTCTGATGAGTTGACTACCAGAAAACAAAAAGAGGGAAAGAAAGAGACTTGAGACATGGTTTATTCAGTAGATTACTTTGACCTCCTTCTTTGGCTGAAGTACACACGCTCTCTGTTTGGACTTTGTGATGGAGAAAAAAGGGCGTCTTCGAAAATGGAAAAGGTGTATTAGGGGCTGCTTGAGTTCGATTAACTTTTCAGTTATTATTGATGGTATGCCAATACATAAGTTTAGAGGTTCAAGGGGTCTTAAGCAAGGTTACTCTCTGTACCTTTTTCTTTTTGTGTTGAGGGTCGATGTTTTGAGTCGTATTATGGATAAGGCGAAGGTTACATGTGCGGTGGGTATTAATGAGGTGGAGATGTCACACTTGCAATGTGCGGATGATACGATTTTCTTTTTGACATGGGATATTGATAAAGTCAATAACCTTGTGTATCACATGTTTGTAATTTTTGAGGTTTCGGGCTTAGAATGAATATTTTGAGAAGTAAGGTGGCAGGGATTAATATGGAAGAATCAGACTTTGTCTAGGAAGAATGGTTCTGTTGTGGAGAATTGGCTGTTATCTTATTGGGACTTACCTTTGGGAGGAACCCAAATGCCCTTAGGTTTAGGAACCCGATATTAGGTAAAATTAATTAGAGATTGGACGGGTGGAAGAAGGGGTGCTTTTAGAGAGGGGGAAGCTTAACATCAAAATCTTTGGTGCTTTAGAGAGGGGGGGGGGGAAGATTAACATCAATATCTTTTGTGCTTAATGTATTCCTACTTACCTTTTGTCAATATTCAAACTTCCAGTGAAAAGTGCAAAATTAATTTTAAAAAAACTAGAAACTTTATTTGGGAAGGGTGGGGTGAAGACAAAGCGAACATTTAATTTATTGGAAAGTGGTAACAAGACCTAAAAATAACGGGGGTTATGAATTGAGAACTTAATTCGTAGTAGAAAAGATTTATTAGCAACATGGTTATAAAGATTCCCTTTGTTGTAGTATTATTAGACAAACTTGTGGGATGAATTCAAATGGGTGGAATTCCAACATGGTACCTTGATAAGTCTTTGGAAGTTGATCTCTTTAGGCATCGAGCTTTTTCTCAAGTGTGTTTCTCTGGAAGTGGGTGATGGAAAGCTCATTCGGTTTTGGGGGGACTCATGGAGTGGGGAATTCTCTTTTCAAGCCATCTTCCCTTAGTTATATAACTCTCTTTGAATAAAAGTAAATCTATTGGTTCTTTAGCTTCTTTGGATTTTAAATCTCTTGTATCTTGGAATTCATTTTTTCATAGAATTTTGAATGAGGCTGAAATTTTAGAATTTATCTTTTGTTCATTGATGGCATCTATCTTCATCCAGGGGAAGGGACAAAAGGAAGTGGAGGTCGGATAATGTGTCTTTTTTATTCAAGTTGTATTTCCGATTCTTAATTCATGATTCTTTCGTCACGTTTTTTTGCACCTTCAAAAGTAGTAAGGGCAGCCGGAATCCCGCCAAAAAGTAAGGTGCTTACTTGGCTTGTAGCGCATGAGAAGGTAACACTCGTGACATGATTCAAAGGAGAAGGCACTTCACGGCTTATTTATCCGGATTGGTGTTGCCTTTGTAAGAAAAGTGGGGACAGTTTGAACCATATTATTCCATTGTCCGTTTTCTAACTTTTTACGGAGGAAGATCTTTGACTAGTTCCATATCGCGGGGTTTAGCCATTAAATCTTTAGAATTACTTCTTTGGGAGTTGGAAGATTTGGGGGGAAAAAAGAGAAGGTATCTAAAATTTTTTTTAGAACATTTGGAATGAACGCAACATTAGAATTTTTGACAAAAAGAAGAAAAAGAGTGGACTTGGGAGAGAGAAAAATATATAGTATCTCTTTGGGCTTCACAGTTAAAACCTTTTGAAGATACTCCCATGTAATGATTGTTTTGAGTTGGAGGGAAGTAGTCCTAGGCATAAAATTAGGCTACTGTTGAATAACCAGGAAGAGTAACGAAGGGGCAGGTTCTTTTGTTTAAAGGGAAGACATGGTTTGTTAATAGGGAAGACATGCCTGGGCAGGTTGTGGTGCTGAATCTCCTAGTTGCTGCTGCATATGCACGAGTCTTACTATTAAAGTATGAATTTCTTTCAGACGTAAGCTGCATCTTCTTGGCTACTTTTATCGTCTTATGTCTCTAGATTTTGCAGCATTTCTCCTTGTATATATAAGTTTGAAGACTGCTGGTTCTCCAGCTATTGTACTTTATTCATATTAATGAAATCAATATTGTCTCTGATAAAAATAACAGTCTCACATTGGGTGGGAGTTGACATAATATAGAAGATGATGTGAATCAAGGAGAGGCGTAATTGTCATTTTTATATTTCTGTTCTCCTTCATGTAATTTTTTCCTTTTGTTGTTTAAATAGTAGTTATCAGAGGTAGCTAGGGCAATTTAGGGTATTTTTTATATAAGACTGTGCTAGACCATCTGATATCATGGTGGAGACCATCCTTAGTGATGTCACCCATAACATCACATGGGTGCTAGCATATTCATTTAATGGGCCCTCTAGAACCTTTTCTCTACTAAGGCATTCAATTAATAGACATTTTGAGAGTTGTCTCTTTTGTTTGAGTGTTTTCTTAGGGTGCCATTGAGATCGTTTATGTCAATTGGTATCAGAGCTAATCGCTCCACCTCGTTGTCGTTTTGTAGGAAAAATCGTAAACAAAGGAACAATAATGCCAAGGATGAATGCCAAAATCGGGATCAAGCGTCGCACCGCTCGGCTTGAAGAGTCCGTAGACTCCATCTTGGACAAGCTGGAAAGTCTAACCACCGCTGTGTTAGCCACCCAACAACTACTGGATCCATCCGCTGAAACCAATCTGTCAGCTTCCACTATGGTTGCGATAGGGTATTTCACCGGATCACGACCAGTCCCACCTACTGGAGCCAACAGATGACCACCGCCGGCCTCCGTCTTTGGACATATGACATCGCAGTAGTTTCTAGGTGCTAGATTTGTCCAAATCTGATTGCGACCCACTCACGACTCTCCATAGAGGGAGGAGATCTACATTCGACAACATGTGAAGGCAAACGACCCATTTCTCTAGGACAACAAACCCTAGGCCTTCGCGACTGCACCATTGATTTCAAATCCAACGGATAATCTTAGTCCAAAAAGCTACTAACCCTCGCCTAGATACTTCGCGACACAACCCTACTTTATCGGAGCCCTACCCAACCACTGGAGACCCATTCCAACCTCTGCACAACGACCGTGTCCACCTGTATCACCCCATCAGACCATCCCATTGACCTAAACCACTCGCAGACTAGCCGCCATCCTCCGACGCTTATCTGGCTATAGGCAAAGCCCCTGTCTCAAGGCTTTTGCAGATTTTAAAGCACAACATGCATGGAGATATTCAGGTGGGCATGCTGAATTTTAAGGGGAAGATTCACCCTGATACATTTGTGGATTAGCTAGATTCTATTAAAAAAAATCTTTAAATACAAGAGCAATACGAGTAATAAATGTGTTCAAATTGTGTTAATTAGCTTATCGAACATGCAAAAGGTTTGGTGGATTGGTTTATGTAAGCCGATAATTGAAAGAAACCTGATGCGACATGGGCAAAAATGAAGTACATCCGCTATGCGTTTGTGCCGAAAACTTGCTCGAGTACAATTCATGCAGCAAAACCTCTGGCTTGTTATGGACAACATGGAGGAGTTTCATCTTCTATACAACCAAGATAATTTGAACGAATTGAAGAGCAGAAATTCAGCTGGTACATCAACACCTGCGCATCACATGTGTTGTATTTACGAGAGGTTAGTGTTGATGCGAATAATTGGTACGAGGAAGGGAATATAATTCACTAAGCTCAATCAATCAAATCACTAAGAAAATGAATCAACAATGCAGTTAAGATATATATGAACATGAATAGAAAATAAGAGAGTATGAGGGAGAAGAAAGGAGTGAGATGGTTTTACGTGAATTCGGTTTAATTAGGTGTAATAAGTCAGATTTGACTATCAGAGGGATGAATTTCTATAAGACAGTATAGTTGAGAAGGTGGTAGAGTATACGAGGAAAGTGGGTATTAATCAAGGAACCGAATTCAGCAACACGATGACATCTTTTTCCAGCGAAGATGACAGAGGTCCCAACAAGTAATTTTAAACGCTTCAAGTGCGGTGCTTTGGATGCAAGGTCTCCATTTTCCATAAGAAGAAGATGCATCAGGTGCTCATAACAGATGGAACAAAAGTGGCGGAAGTGGTTTGGGAAGTACTAATGATGATATTCTCGACTCGTGTGCATGTCACAGAAGGCCGAGATTTCCTGAAGGGGGGAGAGTGATGCAAGCGGATAAGATGAGGAGACAAAAGTGGGACGGTTGGTAAGAAGGAGGATAAGTGAGAGGAAGCAGAGTTGGTATATGACTTCTAATTAATTTTAGTATATATCTCCTATTAGGATCTCAGATGATAGCTTTATTGTTATCTCTTAGCTTTTAGTTCATGTTTATTTAGGTGTCTTTAGGAGTCTATGAACAAGGCCTCTTCATTGTAAGTCCTCATTTTTTTGTCCATTTCAAATTGTTGATATTGTGTTTTTGTAGACGCTTCCACTTAACATATGTCAGGAATAATTAAGGAATATATATATATATATATATATATATATAGTGTATAATCTCTTCATGATGGAAATGGGACCTATTTTAGGGTTTTATTTGTCATTTTATTTTCTTTTGTTTTATTATTTGTATTTTCATTTGTTTTGTTTTAGTAATGACATTTTTGTAATTAGGCCCTTTGCTTGGAGCCTAAGCTAAGCTAATCCTCCCCTTTAAATACACTTATGTAAACCTCATTTGAGACAGACTTGAATTTTGAAATAGAAAAGAGCATTTCTCTCTCTAAAGTGGTGTTTAGCTATTTGTAGGAGGCTTTTGCCGTGTAGTTTACGTCAAATTGGTATCGGAGCCGGTGTCGCTTCAGATTGGTGTTGGTGTATCGGTGTATTTTTATTATCAAAATCGTACACTACAATCAATGGCTCCAAGAAGATCCGAACAACTATACGAGGAGATTCAAAAACGAATGGGAGAGTGGGTACAATCACAATAACAAATCTATACCCATTTCCAAAACTTCAACTCTAACCTTAGAAATCCTTACCCACAACCCCTTCCCTACCCCCACCCTCTACACCAAACCCACCACCCCGAAAACCCAAATCTTGAACCCTAATTTCCCCCCAAATCCAAATTCATGCCATAAATCCTTCATTCAAGATCCAAGACAACCCAATTCTAGGGTTTCACCTAACATTTTACAATTCAATCCACAATTTACAAACCCTAGCCTCCAATCCTACAAAATTCCTCCACCACCAACTCGAATCCCCCAACATCAAAAAAATTACGTTTCCCCCTCGATTTACCCCCAAGGCTCAATTCAAGATTACTGGCGGTTAGTCCAAGATTGCT
Organism: Sambucus nigra; assembly: GCA_949130495.1. Taxonomy (NCBI): domain Eukaryota; kingdom Viridiplantae; phylum Streptophyta; class Magnoliopsida; order Dipsacales; family Adoxaceae; genus Sambucus; species Sambucus nigra. The sequence continues at coordinate 343,220,292 of OX422219.1, read as the reverse complement.
TGCTCCACCCGATCATTCTCCCTCACTCATACACCCAATTGGGTCAAATCAACGATAAAAAGTCCCCTCCCAAGCCGGTTGATTGTAAGAGAAAAAGAAACGACGAAATTGGGTTGTGTATTAGTGAGTTTTTTGATATTTTGTCGAGGATGTTTGGGTGACTCGCACACTCTTTCGCAAATCGGAATCATTTGATTTGTGCGACTTCTTCCTAATCTTTGGGCATGGGGATGACGATTTTGATGAGGTTGGATTGGTGTTTATCTCTCCCGGGGATGAGGTGGTGATGGTGGTGGGTATGTGGACCCATTTATGATAGCTTTTGATATACGCTCGGAGAATTTTTTTTTGTGGATTAGCATTAATGAGGTTCATCATGGGAATCTTGGGTCGCGATTTTGTTGGTCGGCCATGTTTGGATTGTGTTTGTTGGTCGGCCATGTTTGGATTGTGTTCCTATTCTCCCTGGATTTATTGCAAGCCGGTGCAATAGGCGTTTCCAAGGACGGCTCTTCTTCCTAGTGAGGAGCTCTTTAATGGTTGCGCTGCTTTCTTAGCGTTCATATCCTACATTCGAGGACGAGCTTTTCGAAGCCGGGGAGAGTGATGGAAATGGACCCTATTTTAGGATTTTATTAGTCATTTTTTTTTCTTTTGTATTTTCTTGTATTTTATTATTTGTATTTTCATTTATTTTGCTTTAGTATTTAAGCGTAAGGAGTAGTAATGACATTTTTGTAATTAGGGCCTTAGCTTGGAGCCTAAGCTACTCTTTCCCTTTAAATACCCCCATGTAAGCCTCATTTGAGGTAGACTTGAATTATGAAATAGAAAAGAGTGTTTCTCTCTCTAAAGTGGCCTTTAGATAATTTTAGGAGCCTTTTGACTGGTGGTTTACGTCACTTCAATATATTAATGTGATTATTGGTTGAGAAGTACTCTTTCATATTTACTTCTTTGTTCACAAAAGTGGCTTTATTACTAATAATAACTAACATAGCAAATGTCAAAATTGGGGATGCTACTTTTGAAGATCTAGAGCGCAGAGCCACTATATTTCAGGTTTTGTGATCATGGATCGCGCGGCGTAGGTGTGGTAGTGATGTAGTAACTATAGTACAAACCTAAATTTAACAAATTCTAGGGAGTGTTGAAGGGAGAAGGTATGAAAGAGGAAGAGTGGTAGATTGTTGTGATTTTTTCTTGGTTGTCACCGGAATGCAGGACTTTCAAAAACCTTCTTGCTGTTTTTAACAATTCTCTATCCTTTTGCCGTGCTATCTTTATCTCTCTCTACACGTGCATATAATTCTATACGTATTCATAATATGATAACATTAGCAATGGGGATTTTGGTAACATTTGTATAAATGGAAAATCACTGATGGGTCGGCGATAAACTTGGAATTAAGGTGCCGATGATGATTCAACAGTTCTAATTGTGGTTTTTAATGGTCGCAGTTTAAGGAGCGTGGCCACTTGTTGTGCTCATTTCGGACACATATGATAATACAAACACTTCTCGAACAATTTAGACTCGTGTCTACCACGTCATGAAGCAAAATTCTTAATTCAAAACACAGGTGACTTGTGTTCTTAAAATCACAGGCCTCGTCTACTCCCTGGACATTAGGAGGTTCTTTGTTGTCTCACCTAGGGCCAAAAATATGTATATTTGACTATTGTAATTGTATATACTATCATTGCTACATTGATTTGTCTACTTAGACTTTGTGTTCAATTATAAAATTTGAGCTAGTAGTTGATTTTTTGTAGTAATATACTTGACAAATAAAAATATAAACTGTCGAGAGGTTTTTGTTAGACCTATTGCTCAAATGATATCTGTGCAACTTTAGACTGATTTGTCATTTGCCTATACGCATGGAGTTGGAAGCTGTTTTTTTTAGAATTTAAAATCAGCCTATATGGCATGGCAAAAGAGTTTCAATCCTTGGAGTTTGTCTAGTAAGGCATTTTACTACACGGCAAATTAGGAGGTGGCTACTATGGCATGAATAGTGATTCACCTTTCATACTATTATGCAATTCTCTTCAAATTTTAAGAATGAAATGTGAGAGATGATTTTAAGCTAAAAATAAAGGGAACTAATTTAAGCGATAAAAATTGTAGAGAGAGGGTTTCAGTCTTTAGAGAATGTAGGTGGTGAGGGGGTGTGACTACTATAGATCAGGTGGCTCGGTGGTGTGTTGTTAGGAGGAGGTTGTTGGTGGTGGTGGTGGTGGTCGCAAGTGTTAATTGGAGAGGGCTTGGATTTAATGGTTCAGTTTTATTGTGGATGACGGAGTTAGGTGGTGGTAATATTGGTAAATTTCTTATTGTAATGGCGGACGATCTTAAAGAGAGATGGTATTTTTTTAAAGGTTTGTTATTTTCACATGAACTTGTTACGAAGAGTTGCTTGGAGAAATGAGTTCTTTGGAACAAAGAGATAAATTTGTGGTCTAATATGTTTGGTTTAGTGAGACAATTAATGTGGCAACTTATATTGATTACACTAAGGGTTTAAAAAACATATTATAATGGTAGTAAGGGTGTAAGGATAATTTAACATTGCATTGAGTTGTCTAAGGACTGAAGTGGCTGGTGATATTCTTTCATTTGATGCCATCAAAATCTGTTTATCTGTAGTATCTTGAGGTACAACCCTCTAAAGAAGCAAAACTCGTGGATCAATAGAAGAAGGATATATGTACCATCATTATAAACCTTAAAATACTTCTGGAAAGGGAACAAACTACTAGAACAGAACTTTGAAAAACTTTTGCATGATTCAAAGGGGGTTAGGCCCTATCAAAGAGTACCTAGGCCAAGGTACAATTGGACACAAGAATTATTTTATGCTCCAGTAAAAAATCTCAGGAGGACATGATCCGAACAAGGTAGCGTTTGAACTGCAAGTTTAGTACTCTTAATTGCCCTCTCATTGTAAGTATTCAAGGGAGGCACAACCAATTGTTACTCGAGCAACCCTTTGCTTGTTTGAGGTAGTCTTTTGTTAATGTAAAAGGTCTGACACCTTCCGTGAGTCAACTTGTCATTCAATTTAATATTTCGTATTATCTTTATTGCTTTATTATTTGTATAAACGAGGACGCCTTAACCACTACCTTATGTGCACTACTTTTTTATTAACAAAATTATGTTTTTATCAAGAATACATAAATGATAGTTATTATGTCTACATCATCCATATGGTCTGAAAGACAGGTCAGTCACCATATTTTGGCAGCTCTGTACATAGCGGAGACGTGGAGGTTCCTTCCCATTAAATTTGATGTATCTCGATTAGTGTCCAGGTGTGCCAAAAACCAATATATATACCTATCATATTATCATTTTACGTAATTCAATTGAGCGAATGCCTTTTGAGCCTTAGTTATTGCTCCCCAGTACCTAAGCATAATAATCAATTCTCTGCCGTTAATCACTAAAGGTTAGTTCTCAGCCGTTAATCACTAAAGGTCAGTTGGGATATATATTTCAAGTGTTCTTTCCCATAAATGGTGGAAACTTCTATTTTAGTTGAATGAATAGCATCTATTCTGGTGTTTAAACTCTGCCTACTCTCTTTTTTCGGTACCAGGATGCCTTACTCTCTCAATCTCTCTCTCAGCATCTTCAAGGGACCTTTCTTGGTACATGCCACTGCATCGATTCGAAAATGCTTCACAGTCCCATGTACCCCTCAGCAAGTTTTAAGTGCAATTGAATGAACACTACCCGCCTAACCTTTCTAATGGTTTGGCAATATGAGCGGAGTCTGTGGTCTACCACCACCAAAAGGAGGCCAGCATAATTTTCGGAATGATGATGAAAGCTTCCATATACGTGCAAGTTTATATATGCATGCATGAATATATGCATTCATGTATGTTGCTTTGCTTAAAACGGTATTTGATTTATACATTTTTTTGGTTCATTGGACTGGCTACACAAGTGGGTAGCCCTCCCTAGAGTTTTGGGGGATATAAGCATATGACCTCTCCATTAAAGTGTGAGTTCTGGCCACGGGGTTCTTCTTTTGGGGGGTTTCGGCTTAAGAGATCAAACTTATGGCACGACTCCTTATCCAAAGAGGGAAAATGTTTGAGCTACAAGCGCAAGGTACCATATTTTTGAGGGCTTGGGGGGTCTCATCCATAGTGATTTAATTGTTCACAATATTGCGTCAATATCCTATAAAGCTATACCAGAATACCCAAGTTTTCAAAAGCAGCAACTTAATTTTCGTCACATTGTTGGCTGGTGGTTGTGGGGTGCCATTTGTTAATGGGGGAAGAAAGGCTCCCCAAAGCCATAGGCTATTTTCGTGCACTGGAGTTTTTTTATGATGCAGCAAGGCTCAAGTAGAATTTCATAACATTATGAATCCTTTATTTTTGTAATGCGCCTCGTATGAATTAATTTTTATTTTAATATTTCTCATTTCATTTAGAGGTACATGTTAAGGGCTTATACGGCCCTGAATGAGTAATTATTTCTTTCATATCTCTTACGTCCCTAACATTTCTTTAGGTATGCACTGCAGTGGGAGTCTAAGAATCTGATTGCTGTAAGCACTGCAATTCAGGATTGGCTTACTTCACGTAAACGATTTCACCCTATCAACTAGTTAATGCAGTGGCACTTAAATAATAAAATTATATATTTTTAAGTGACAAGATAAGTGTATAATAGTTACATTGCCACAACTTGCTGCAGGATTGGCAATGGAATTGATGAAGCAGGGTGCCATGCTGACAGTGTTGAGCACACTTCTAGCAGCTTTGGCTTGGCCAGCAACATTACTCGCGCTGACTGATTTTATTGACAGCAAATGGACAATTGCTGTAGACAGGTTTCTCTTGTCACTTGACTCTAGGAAGAATGCTAGGTCGGGGGAGGGGAAAAACTGTCCTGTTCTATGTTGACACGTCTGATATCCAGCCGAACTAAAAAAAAAAAAAAAAAGAAAAAAAAAAGAACCTCTCGTGCGGACCATCTTTTAAATTAGTAAAAAGTTGAATTTTTCCAACCAAACTCGGTGGATATGATCTCCCTAGTCTGGAGATCATCCACACCAAAAAAAATCATTAAAAAATTCAAAATAATCCAATCTAACACCAAATATGAGATAGGATCAAATTATCCCATTATACCTCATAATCTGGCCCATCAAACACAGTTTTAGGAATTTTCCTATTGATATTTTGGCCTTTTGTAGATCTGACAAGGCGGGAATACTGCTTGCGGAAGTGTTACTGAAGGGACTGCAAGGGCAGAGGTAGACATGTCTATATAAGGACAACAACTTTGTGTTTCCCTATCATTTAAAGTTAACAGTTCATCAGATTCATTCCTCAATTACCCACAAAATTTTCAGACCTGTGACACTTGTAGGGTTCTCACTTGGAGCCCGAGTGATTTTCAAGTGTCTCCAGGTTTTGGCTGAAACTGAACGTAGTGGTAAGTGGGACCTGTCGCAAGGCATCATTCTTCTTCATGGTATTTTAGTTTGTTTGAATGATCCTATTGCATTCTTATCGTATATTGGCAGTCGGACTTGTAGAAAGAGTTGTTCTCCTTGGGGCTCCCATTCCATTTAAAGATGAAAATTGGGAAGCTGCCCGAAAGGTATTTTGTTTTATTTTTTCATTATATTTTCTCTGTTTTTTTAATCCCCAAGTAATCGTTGAGTTTATGTATTTAGAAGTAATCTTATGTTGTCTTGCAGGTTGTGGCTGGAAGATTTGTGAATGCTTATTCTACAAATGACTGGATGCTTGGAGTAGCTTTCCGTGCTAGGTACACGTTATATGCAAGTTCACTCAAATCAGAATGTAGTGATATGTATATATAACAAAATGTAGAAGCACTGTTTAGAGCTTCCGAAGAGCCCGCACCACTTCCTAATATTTCAAACTTGTGTTCCTTTCTATTTTACATGGACGTCCACACCTAATATTTACCCTAACCCTAGTCTAACCTAAATATTAACCCTAATCTCCCATCGCTATCACCATCACCACCATCTCTCTATCTGTGTGTGTGTGTGTGAAAATATCTATTCAAGTGTTTGTCTATATGTATATTGAAATAATCGCCATAGTAAAGAGGCCATCTACATAAAATTTCATCAAAAACTTGAACCGGAATGTGGGTGAGATGATTGTCAAAAAAATCAAATTCAGAAAATGCATCTATTTTCACCCGCTTTTCGGTTGAATTTTTTGATGAAATTTTTTATAGATGATCTTTCCACTATGTTGATCATTTCCACCAAGTTTGGTTGAAAAATATTTTTTTACTTTTTTACAAATTTGGTTCGTTTCAAAGGTTAAGGTACGCTTTAGAGTTGTATGGTATATATATATATATAGGGAGAGGTTCACAAGTGGACCAAAAGAATGGACTTTTTAATGGACCTTAACAAAAAACACATTAATTTTAATTTCTATAGTGTAATTGGTCCGCGCCAGCGGCACCCGAGACCACACCTTCACCCCACTACCCCACCGCTCCCCCCCCCCCCCCCCCCCAACCACCACCATCACCAAAGCAGCCCTTGTGGCAGCCCTTATGACAGCAGGGATGCCATGGGGGTGGGGGTGGGGGTGGGGGGTGGGGTGGGGTGGGTGGGGGGCGTGTGGGGGGGTGGGGGATCGGTCGACACGCGTATTTGGTGCCGCTGGCGCGGACCAATGACACTATAGGAATTAAAATTAATGTGTTATTATGTGTTTTTTGTTAAGGTCCATTAAAAAGTCCATTCTTTTGGTCCACTTGTGAACCTCTCCCTATATATATATATATATACACATATGCTTATATACACAATGGGAGGGGAGAATTTGGCGGGACAAAAGGGGGGAGGTTTCCACGGGGTCAATGGGGGAGGAGTCTAGGGAAAATTAATGTAAGCGCGCAGAAATACTCAATACAACAACAAATAGAAATAAATGTTTCTCTCTCATTCATTCAATCTTTGAGTCATGGTTCAAAGTCAAGGCCGATACCGCGACGATACGACCGAGTTGACTAGGTATCGGTGCCCACCGATCCGATTCCGAGTTACGAGTTGAGTTTTCAATTATTGATGTGAATCGGCCCTATATCGATAATTTCTTGGTAGTATCGGTGATATAGTTGTATAATCGACCTATTTCGACGATATCACAGTAGAATCGGCCCATATCGGCAATATCACGATGGAATCGGCCCATATCTGTGATATATCGGCCGAGATGGTATAAGCTACTAAGCATCAATCTCTCTCTCTCCAGTGTTATGTTGGTAAGCGTGATTTTTTTGGGGGTTTACGAAATGCTAATTATTTTTTTAATTTAGTGTGTTGTGTGTGGGTTATTTGGTGGTCGTGTGGGTTTAATTAAGGCGTTGTATGTGTCCAATGTTAATTTATAATATGTTATTATTTATAAATAAAACATAAATGTTATTCTTTTACAAACAAATATACAATTGTAATTATTGTAAAAATAATATTTGTATCCTCTAAACATTTGTAAAAATAATATTTGCATCCTTTATGTAAAAATAACATTTGCAATACAAGTAAAAAAAAATATTTGCATCCTCTTTGTAAAAAAATAACAATTCCATCAATTTAAAAAAAAAACATTTGCAACCCAACAACAACAACAAAATAACATTTACATTCCTTTTATAAAAAAATAACATTTGCATCATTTTTTGTGAGAAAATAACATTTGCATCCTCTTTGTAAAAAACGATTGTAAAAAAAGCTAGTGTTTTGTCAAAAGCACTATTTGTATCCTCTTTGTAAAAAAATAATAATACTAAAAAAGAAACATTTCTATCCTTTTTAGAAAAATATAACATACTTAAAAAACGTATTTGTATCCTCTTACTAAAAATAATACTAAAAATATAATAGTTGTATCCTCTTTGTAAAAAAAAAAAAATTATCCTCTTACTAAAAAAGTAACATTTGTTTTTCTTTGTAAAAACATAATGTTTGTATCCTCCGTGAAATAAAACATTGATTTATTATGGAACATTGAATCTGCCAAGTTCGCAACACGTCAATATAATCAATTGTACAATGTTATGCATATTAAAGTATAGTTTTAAATTTTTCTGATTGGTCCACATTGTTAATCGTATTTTTTTAAAATTTCCTAGATTTTTTTCGGAATTTTCTGCGCTCTCTAAATAGTGTATCTTTGCGTATCACCCGATACCGTGACCGATACCGCGACCGAGCTGAAAATCGAGTGGCCAATACCGGGACCGATACCGAGACTTTGAACCATGCTTTGAGTACATTGGTTGGCCAAAGGCCTTATTTATAGGCTCAGTTATATTGCCAGCTAAGATAATCTAAAAGGGTAAAAAGACTGAAGAAGGCACATTACGAATATTCCAAATGAATATTTGAGTAGGGATATAACCTAAAATAGACATGAGAATAATAATTTTACAATTAAACAAATTACAAATAAATACTCGAAACCTCTCGTAGGTGTCACTCTCCCTCACTTACAAAAGCTCGAGCTGTGCACGGAGGCAGGTAACTACAGCCGCACAAACCTGTGCTCACCCACTTGAGAGGGAAGTCATCCACAGAACTATCCAGTGTATGCTGGCTAGCGGAAGGGTGAGAACATGTGGTCTAAAATCCAATTCGTGGCCTGAGAATCCGAACTCGGTCTCGAACGTTGCCACAATGAGGATCAACACACCAATCCACCGAGAGGGGGGGGGGGGATTCCATAATCATGCAGGGTGAGCACTCAACAAAGATATCAAAGAAATCTTCAATATAATATTGGGTTTTTTGGACTTAACTCCCACTACTTAATGCGTTGTTTGACTTAACCCCAACTTTCATAATCGCTTTAGAAGATTTTTGTGATGTGATGATTTACCAATTAGGACCCAATAATTGTATTTATACTAAAAATATTACAATTCTAGAAGGAGGGTCTAATACAAAGGGAAAAATACTAAAATAACATGAAATCAAACACTCTCCCCCCGCTCAAGCTGGAGTGAAGATATCAATCAAGTCCAACTTGACAATGGAGGATCAAAGAAGATAGGGCTTAATGATTTGGTTAAAAAAACTTGCCATCTGATCCGAAGAAGAGACGAAAGCTGGAAGAATGATGCCATACCTCACCTTTTTTTGGATAAAATGAATATCAACCTCCATTTGCTTCTTCCTCTCATGAATCACGGAATCAGATGCAAGCATAATGACCGACTAATTATTTGCAAAATAACTCGGATGATTCTTTTTCCATAAAACCTAACTCCTCCAAAATCGACCGAAGCCATAAAGCTCACATTTCCCCATAGCCATCACATGGTACTCGACCTTGACTGAAGAACGTGAAACCACCTCCTGCTTTTTTCTCTTCCATGAAATTAGGTCAGAATCGTAGAATGTACAAAAGTCCAAGTGGAGCGTCTATTTGTTTTAGACACCGCATAGTCTCCATCAACATTAGAGACTTGTTCGACTCCCCGAGACTTAAAACAACTCAAGTCTTGGACATCACTTGAGATATCTCAAAATGTGGTAGACAACATCCAAGTGTGCGGTGTGTGGAGCATGCATAAACCGGCAAATCATACTCACGGGAAATGTCAAATTCGGCCTCGTGTTAGTCAAGTAAATAAGATGACTAACCAATCTCTGATAAACTACTGAAGGATCGGGGATCAAATCACCCGTCTCTGTCAAAAGCTTTAAGGTAGGATTCGTAGGGGTAGAAGACCGAGCAACCTCAATCCCAAGAAAATGACGGAGAGGACTTAAAAGTCTTTCACGTCAAACACCTTCCCTATATCCATCTTCACTGGAGCAATTCCATCGACATCATCACTCGTAATAATAATCTCATAAACACAAACCAACAAAATAATTCATCTTCCATCGGGGTGACGACGAATAAGATACATATGACTGGAATGTCACCGAATAAACCGCATGGATACAACAACCTCATTGAATTTGCTGAACCATGCCTAGGGTAATTGCTTAAGGCCATAAAGAGACTTTCGGAGATGATACACTTTCCTGGTATACTCCCCCCTAAGCACGAAAACTCGATGGAGGTTTCATATAGATGATCTTGGAGAGTTTCCTATGTAGAAAGGCATTCTTGACGTCTAACTGATGTAGAGGCCAAAAGTGAGAAGCCGCAAGAGAGATCAATAATCGAATGGAAGTAAGCTTGGCCACCGGGGCAAATGTAGCACCAAAATCCTTCACGAGTACTTGTGTAAATCCCTTAGCCACCAATCGTGCCTTATAGCGATCAATAGAGCCATCGGCTAAATATTTCACATTGCAGATTCATTTACAACTGTCTTCTCCTTGGGAGGTAGAGAAACATGATCCCATGTACTATTTTGGTAAAAACATCCATTTCCACTTTCATTGCCTCCACCCACATAGTAGTTTGGAGATCCTCAGCCACTGAGCGGGGAATGGAGATGTAGTCAAGTTGGCCCAAAAAACTCGATATGGACCTAAAACACTATCATAGGAAAGATGCTGAGAAATAGGATGATTAGAAATACCAACAAAACTATAGCAGGAAGGGGGGAGCCATATAGAAGAAGGATAACGAGAATGAAAATCAAAAGTTTGAGGTGATAAAGTGGAGGGAGTGCCCAAGTTCGGAGAAGGAGATGGCAGAGGCGGCCGAGGGCGACAAGAGTATACTTGTAAGGAGGGCTTAGAAAGTGCGGGTGGAGGAACCTCATCAAATAGCGGATTGGGGCGCGCAAGTGATGAAGCCTCGCCCTTAAGAGAAGGTGAGTCAATAATATCCTCAAGAGATAGGGAGAAGCCTGCAAAGTACTCACACCCTATAGAAAGGGACATTCTCTGGAAAAATAACATCAAAGGAGTGATAAATATGTTTTATTACCGAATCATAGCATCGATACCCCTTAAGGAAGAGTACCCCACACAAATGCACTGAATAGTTTTATGATCAAGTTTGGTCAAAAGGGACTACAATCATGAACAAAACTAGTACACCCAAACATGTGAAGAAGAATATGGAATAAAGTACTATCAGGTTGAAGGCACTAGAGAGGAACCTTACCCCTCAAAACTCGACTTGGAGGCACCTTTTACATTCCACCACCCCATTTTGTTCGGGTGTATATGGGCAAGTGAGTTATGCAAGATCCCATTTTGATTAAGTTGTGACCTAAACTATACTCACGTCCATTATCGGACAGGATATCACAAACCACTGTCTTAAATTGAGTTTTAATCATTTGGAGAAATTGAACACAAAGGGGGAGGGCTTCAAATTTCCTTTTAAAAAGATACACCAATAATAATAATTAATAAATGTCACATAATAGTGATGACAGTAATAGGGGATGACCCCAGCACATTAGAATGAATCAAATCAAGCATACGAAATCAAACATACGAGGAGCACGACTCATATGTGGTATATAACTAGTCTTAGTATAATTGAAGAGCTCACATACTTCACGTAAGAATTTTGTCTTTACACGCTTTTTAAATAGAAGGGAATAACAAACATAGGTAATGGAAATTTACATGCCCTAGGCAGCATGTCACAAGTGCAAGGTTTGGATGGAAACATTATAAGAAATGGAATCCGAAAAAATGGAAGCACTGAGACTAAAGGTGGGAGGTTAGGTGGTGGAGGTTCCTGAAAATAATACAACCTGTCGTGCTCAAAGCCCCTGCCAATAATCTCCTTAGAACTCAAATCTTGCTAGAGACGGTGGGTAGGAAATAACACAATATCACAATTGAGATGTATGACAAGTTGGTTAACGGTTAAGAGTTTAAAAGAAAAATTTAGGGCAATGCAAAACCGAGAAAAGAGTAATATCGGGAGACACATTTTTCCCTTGCTATGGATACATGTATTGGAGCCGTTCACAATACACACGTACTGACAAATAGGATCGATAGGTAAAGAAAGAAGAGATGACTCTCCTGTCATGTGATCAGTTGGTTCTGAAATCCAGAATCCAAGTGGGCTTCGCAACAGGAAAAGCGGAGGGGCACCTGAAGTAATGGTGGCACTGGCACGCAGAGAAGAATCGACAATCGACGGAGTAGTCGCATGAGGACAAGTGGTATTAACACCTCTGACTATGCTAGATGAACCGAATAGTCGTATCTGAGCAAATTTCAGTTTCAACGATGGGAGATGATGATAAACCATCTCCCGATCACCAAAACGAGATACATAAGAAAAATCGCACCCATTCATGAGGAGACTCGTAGCTAATTGAATTGGGGTACGTTTTGCTAATGAAGAAACATCTTTGCCAATACTCGAATCACTCATAATATCTCAAAATGTGCCCAAAATGGACCAAGCGACAATCTAAAATTCTTAAAGGGCATATTTGTACTAAAAAATGACAAGAACTCAACAACAATTATCGTAGAATCACCGAGAATTTGTTGGAGGTGCGCATATTATAAAACTACCGCTCAAATGGCAGAAAAACACGACAAAATATCCAAAAGAATGCTGCCAACAACCAGAGAGTCATAACCAAAAAAGACAACTCCTTACTTCATACCCCCTCCAACCTTTTAAGACAAAAATACCCTTAATTTGGAAACTTAAATATATCAAATCTTATTACCAAACACATATCTTCTCCGCCCAACAAACCCTAAATCTAACCTTATATATCCAAACACCCCTACAATCTGCAATTTCCCCACCGCTTCTATATTGCACGATCACAATAAACTACAGGTTCGCCAACACCGTTGTGGTCATCTCCAGCATAGTGGAAGGTGGAAGCCGAAACCTCCATACATCAATCTTTAACTCGACTACATCTCCGCCCATTCTTCTAAGCACTACCTTAACCACACCCGAATGAATCTCCACAGCATGAGCCGTAACATCGCCAACATCAACATCAACATCTCCATCTCCATCAATCTCCGCCACAAATACGAAACAATCAGATCTCTCCTCCCCCGAAACATCAACATCATATGGGAATTAAAGCTCGAGAACCTTGCTGAAGACGTGAGGGAACCTCCGTAGTTTCTTGGACGCATTTTGTCCGTCCATTAGGGTTACGTTTTGGTGTGAATTTATGTTACGCGTCATCGATAAAAGATGGACTTTCATGGTATGGATGATGAGAAGACGAATAATATCGGGGATAGGAGAATCAAAATCTTGAGGAGAATCCGATTGGGGCGGTTAGGTAGTGGAATTCACCACTTCTGCTAAAGAAGCCAACTCACGAAAAATTGCATTTTTCAGCTCACTTGTGAAACTTGTCCGATACAATCCAAGAACAACACTTCTCATCACACGTGGTTGGTAGAGAGAAAGGTGTTTGTATATAAGGTTAGATTTATGGTTTGTTGGGTGGGGTGAATATATGTGTTTGGTAATAGGATTTGAGATATTTGAGTTTTTAAATTGAGGGTATTTTTTTTCTTAAAAGGTTGCACGGGGTTATATCTAATATTGGATTAGCAAACTTTTAACGGAGTTAGGCTGTTGTTACAAAATGGGGGGTTATGTTAGAGATTATGAAAGTGTGGGTTGAGTCAATAACGCATTATGAAGTGAGAGTTAAGTTACAAAAAAAAACTTATCAGCAAACAACAACTTGTCTGGAACGTCGAAGAGCCACGTAAGGGATGGGGAGACATAACTCCATTTCTACCCCCATCAACCTCTTTTCTCTCAAGCCCCTTACTATTATCGGTGATCATGTTATTCAACCTAATTGTCCTATGAGAAAGGGGTGGGGAAACGACCGACAAACGGGGCAGCAGGGAGCGGCACGCCCAAGTGCTGACAGTTGGCGGCGGCCGCGGTGGAAACAAAAAAATCAGCCAACGCACTTGTCACCTAAATGTGATTTCCGTTCTTAAATAATGTGCCACCACGTCTCATTCCTCGAACTTTAGACAACACTTCCCATACTGGGAACGAGCGATGAGTGCGAACCGTTTTCCCCAGAAGAAGCGTGCTTTCAAGTTGTTCAACCATCTCCACAAAAAATTAGGAGAGATTCTCAATAAGAATCTTTATGCTCCACACAGCCCAGCGGACAGGTACGAGTCGAAGGGTGGGGCCAAGGAAGTTAGGGACAAAGGAGGGGTTAATTCGAGAGTTTGAGAAAACTTTGGAGCAAATTTAAAAAGTTTGGGGATGAAATGTAATTGTGGTAACTTGAAGGGAGGGTTGCATAATTTTCAAAAAGGTTGGGGGTGGGTATTCTCATAAATGGGTTGTGAACCTCAAATTTCAAATGGGTTTTTGTAAATATTTGAAAAATCAATGGAATGAGTAAAGTAGTACTCTCAAAGGAGTAGTTGAATTTGGGAATACCCTCCAAACTTAGGGCACAAGTCTCCACTTCTGTTTCCAAACATGGCACGAGTTCCTGGAGGCCAACAGAGGGTGATCCCATTCCGGCCGACCCTACTGAAGCTCTAGTAGGGTTCACGATTTTCCATCAATGAACTACGGAGGGGTGTCTTGCTGATGGCTGGCATTCACAGATCGCAGACTCCTGATCCAATTTGGCTGCTGCGAAGGTATATCTGGACTCCAAGTGGTGGTTGAGTGTTGGGATGCTTTGTTGGGGGTCGGCGAAGGGTAACATGATCTAGGGTTTAGTGGTGTTTTGGTTTGTTTCGTGGATTTTCAATTCTGGTTGTTGGTGAGTGTATTGGGGGTGGAGTAGGGGTAGTAACCTGTGGTCGGGGTGTCCACGTTGTTCGTAATACTGGAGGGGTTTGAATTCGCGAAGTAAGAGGTGGAAATAAGGGCGATGCCACTTTACCACGGGCAACGGGGCATGGTGTGGAGGAGTGATCCGCCAGTTCCTCCGAGCCATATACCACGGGCAATGGGGCATGGTGTGGAGGAGTGAGCCGCCAGTTCCTCCAAGCCTAGCTATGGCTCGACAACAATTAATTTGGAGACCACATCTAGAGAGCCGATTATAATTTGATGTAAGCGCAGTGGAAATACTCATTTATTCATTCTCAAGGAAAGTGAGGATAAATCAAGTACAATGGTTGGCCAAAGGCCTTAGATGAAATTGTTAGGAATAAATCCTTAGAACCTCTCGTTATACCAAAAAAAAAATGGACGATAAAGGGCCAAACACAGTTTTCACTCTTAACATCACATTGAAATATGTGTTTTCAGTGAAAAAAAAAATCATTTCTTTTCATTATGGTGAGTGGTGATATATTTTGGTGCCCTTAACAACCCGCTTTGTTTTTATTGGAACCATATGCTTGTGATTCTTTGATTTATTTAGTTAGGCCTTAACTTGATTTGTGATTACTGAGCGACCTTGAGCCCATCCTATCCTGTTGGTCCCAAGTAACATATGATCTGTGTATGAGGGCTACGAATCTATATATTAAGAGTGTACATACGGTTAACCGCAAACCCAAATCCTACCGTCCGCAATTACAATACTCCAGTTGCAAATTTGAGTTCAATCTATAGGGTTTAATTCTTGTTGATTTAGAAGATGGAGTTTGTTTTTTCTATAGGTGTCACAATAGTGACTGCTCTCTCAGATTTCATAGAAATGTATACTATATTATTGGAATTGTGGTGTTTGTTCTAGACCTGGGAAGGATGTTGAAATGATGACATAAGAAGATAAACACAAACTTTTACACTCAGCTGCTACTGCTCTCTGGCTCCGTGTGACGTAGTACGGATCTAGAGCACTTGTACAAGTATACATATTTTATATGTTGCATACTATGTAGATATATACATAACATATTTTTAGATTTTTCTTTTAGTGCATATTTTAAGAGAGTTGGAAATTGTTAACAATGACTTTCAAATATTAAGTGTGGGCGACTTCGTCATCTGCTCTGTCTCTCTCTCTCTCTCTCTCTCTCTCTCTCTCCCCCTATATATATGTGTGTGTGTGTGTGAAATGATTGTACAACAATGAAAGCTTGGTATCTCTTTGTATATATGTGAAACCTTGGAATGTACTTGGGCTGTTCTAGTCGATTTGTTTGTGTTGGTGTTCGAGGTTATTTGCCTCTATATATAAAAACTAATATAATCTCTTTTATAACACGATTTGTTGGCCGAAATACCCTTTAGAAATAGAGTTAATGTCAAAACAACCATTTTACAAAAAAATAAATTACATTCAAAAGATTTCTCAAATTTATACACTATTATATGATCGATTTGGGACCACTTGTAGGAATGATTTTCCTAATCTATCATATATTGTGGATCGATTTGGAAAATCTTTTGGGGGTATTTTTCGGAAAAAATGTGGTAGTGGAGTATCATTTTTGACATTTTGTATAAATAAAGATCTGTATTGTGACCTAAAGTGGTTATATTTGAACAGTCTCCTTACTCAAGGATTAGCTGGTATTCAACCAATTGATGTTCCTGGCATTGAGAATGTAAGTCTGTCCCACAATCAAAAATTTGTTTTCCTGGTTAATGTTCTTTTTCTGCATCTTTTTTTTAATTAACTTAATGAAATCTATTTTCCCCCGCTTCTACAGGTTGATGTAACAGAACTCATTGAAGGTCACTCTTCGTATCTGTGGGCAACGGGACAGATCCTAGAACAGCTTGAACTGGATACCTATTATCCTGTTTTCAATAAATCTTAGAATTGGATTCAGTTCATATGTTTTAGGAAGTTTGATGCGTTGCTCACGTATGGCATGTACCTAGGATTGCCGAATAAGGACGAGAGAGGACAATTTGGTTTATTAATTTTGCTTCTTTGATTTAGTGATGTATCTTTTCTTTTTTGAACAAGTTTCTTTCCTATTAATGTTCAACTTAAATTAGGTAAGTTTAATTAGGGTTTCTTAGGAGACTGTAAATAAATCCATTGGACTCCTTTTGTAATATTTTTTCTTTCATGAAAAATAAAGAATGGGTTAGAAGAGATCTCCAAATGTGACAAAAAAAACCTTTCGGGTTTTTGTGCGCGTGTTTGTGCTACTAATTTTGCATCTTGAGGAAAAAACTAAGTGTTTGTATGCTTTTCCATCTTCCGGAAAAAACTAAGGAGTTATTATATATTAGTACTGTTTCTTTGGTCAAACCTTATTTTAGTCCTATTGACTTTGATTTAACCTGTCAAGTCCTAATTTTAAAATATCTTTGGTTAAAATGTCTAAAGTGGTAACTCCTCACATATCATTGTAATCTTCTCTCTCTCTCTCTCTCTCTCTCTCTCTCTCTCTCTCTCTCTCTCTCTCGATTTGGCGTGTGTGTGAGTGCACACGATTTGTGTTAATATGTATGTGTGAGACTGTGTATATTCATATATGTGTGGGCGGGTGTGTATACATGTTTATTTTGAAAAGGATGTGTGTTGCCCTATAGGTCTAAATTTAATTAATTAATTTATAAGTTAAAACAAAATTTTAAAATATTATTAATTTGAACTAAAATTTAATTATCAAATAAATTAATTTAGTTCAAATTTCATGTGGTTGGTGATTAAACAAAGAAAGAAAAATATAAAATATTCACATAAAAGCACACCAAGATTTGCAGTGGAAATCCTTGCAGGGAAAAAAATAACTATTGCACTCAACCTACACAAAGTTCACTAGTACTGAATGAATTATTACAAGAATTATCAAGGACTCAAACACGATCTCCTTTGTGTTCTGCTCCTCTGTCTTTGGTCGTAATATTAATGGCCGCTTTAGTTTAGGAAACCAACCTCGTAGCCTCCAAGACCCATCGATTTCGGTTGTTGAACGATGACCACATGTAATCCTACGTGCTATCCTCTTCAATGTAAAAGATTACTGGTGATTTGTAAACCCGCGGTCTACTTTAATTGCATAGAGTTGACATGCTCTTAAAAGCAAAAGGGCTCTAGCAAAACATATTTAGGGTTTTGAAAAAATTAGGCTTCGTCAATTGAAATACGTGTCTATAGGTGTTTAAATAGTTTAACAGTGAGAGATACATATAAAAACATTTTCCAAGATGAAGACCCTTGCTTGAACTAGGGAGCCCTTGTTCGAATGAGAGCTTTCGACTAAGGGTCCTTCCATCGATAAAATCTTCGGTTGAGAGTCATTTTTTATGAACATTAAGCTCTTGTTCGAAATAGGCTTCGGTCGAGGGTTCCTCGTTTAAAATTGTCTTCAATCGAGGTGTTCAACATAAAAAAGGCTCTCGTTCAATACCATTTTGATAGAGAAATACCTCATTTGAGCGAGGTCTCTCAATAAAGACCCTTGACAAAATTTGTAATTTTTTTTAACCATTTACAAAAATGGATTTTATTAAAGTCCCGTCTTATCACTTCCAAGAAATTAAAATAAACTACAAAGGTTACATGACTTGAAAAATCGTCACCTTTACCAAATCTCCAGTATTAAATGAAGTTATCCGATACAGTTCAGTAATCTCTGCCACAATGCCTTTGTCTCTTTTCTTCAAGTGATGTAGCATTACAACTTACTAGACTCGATACAAAGATACAATGACTTAAAGGTTTGTTCCGAAATTAATCCAACACAAAACTAAATCTAAATGGAGTGTAAAACATGTTCTTACAAATCTCCCACTTTGACTATTTCATGGACAAAATCAAAAATGGAAAATATAAAAAAAATGTCTGGATAAAAAATTCCTATACATCAATATCCCTAATCTCAATCCCCGCGAGACTCTATAGAGATGTATGGCATCTCCGACCAACAGTATCAATATCACGAGCCATTTATATCCAGCATACTTAAATGCATACACTCATGAAGTACTAAAGATACAAGAGATGTTTATATAAATGATGGAATTGAAAAATGTAATATATGCACTAAACTGCTCCCCCTATATATATACTCCTCATGAATCCCAAAAATTCTCTCCATTTTTTTGTCTCGGAGAGACAAAGGAATAAATCAAAACGAAAGTCTATCATAAATCCATCAAATCAAGCAAATAAGATAATCAATTAAAACATGTGTTCAACGAGATAAGTAACAGATAAGCATGGGAATATAAAAATAATAACACGTATATCTATAAAAACCAACATACCTCAACATGACAAAAACAAACAAACAAACAAAAAACTAAACTAAACACAATTGAATATTAAAAGCAGGACGTCAAATTTATGAATTCCCACTCAAGTTGTCTAACGGAAAGAGGACTGAACTCGAAACCTGGACAAATATATAGGCCCCACTTATGTTATAAACGAACCCTTTGATGAAACAATTAGTTGAAAATAAATACATGCCAACCATACTAATAGAAAATTGAGTTGTTTATAGGTTCTTGTCGATTATGACCTAAAATAAACCGTTTACGTTAACAATTCAACAAGGCCAAAAAATCACATAACAAACGAAAATGTGCAAACACATTGATATTTAACTTGTAACTCCCTCAAACATGCACTTTTATAGTTTTCTTTAATTTATTGAGAGTATGCATTTGCATAAATGGTTCATTTTGTCTTTTCTCCATTAGTACATAAAACAAGTTTTTATTCCCAAGGTTGCTAAAACCCCTTTCGCTAGCACTCACCAAAGCTTTTCTCATCATTTTTAATCTTAGATCAAGCAACAGTTCCTAGAAGTACATCCCAAAAAACTTGCAAAGAAAATATGACCCAATTGAGTGAAAATAAGTGCATGTATTTTTTTAATCGAAATCGAAAATACACCCAAGTCAACTCGTGTACGTGTGTGCAATATAGAAATAACCATAACATAGTGAACATGAGTCGTTCTCATAAAACTTCATAGTAACGAATAAGAAATGTGTGTATAGGTTCGCAATACCCTCATAAGATTTTAATCCAAAAATAGAAAAATAGATAGCAAGATGTGTTCCACAAATTTTCAATCATCTCAACATTAGCTATCCACAAAAAAACACAAAACATAAAATCTTTTTGTATTTTTCAAACAAATATTTCTCAAAACAAAAATATTTTTAGTTTTTCTTAAATGAACCAGTAGAATTTTTTTTCTATTTTTTATTTCCCAAACCAAACAAACAAACAAAATGTGCGTAAAATACATATCTCGAAAGGATATCAATAAATGCATAGAAAAGTCATTATGTACCAAAACCTATACAAAAAGGCTCATAGTCAATGGTCAAAACCCCTATGGACTTCCTAAGGTTCTCATATCTAGTGCATAATAAATAGGTTTGGTGAGTATGTCTACAAACTAAGAATCAGTAGGAACAACTCAAAGTCACCACCCTCTCCTCAACGAGATCACACATAATTATATGGCTGGTCCAAGAATACTGAACATGATTACGATATAAGTTAATAGCGCTCATGTTATCACAATATATAATCATAGTATCCTGATCTATCCCATAATCTCGAAGCATCTACTTCACACAAAGAAGTTGAGTACAATAACTCCCGGCCATTATGTATTCAGCCTCCGCAATTAATAAAAGGGATCGAGTTGTGATTCTTTCTATGCTACGACCGTCGGAATCTCTAGTTCAATCGGGAAGTATGTTTAAAGTGAGGTGTTGGTATAAAAGGAATACTAAATTCTATGCTCAGGAGTCCCACTCATGTATTTAATAATCCTCTTCACTCCCTATTGATGTTATAAATTGTATTTAAACGGATCTTAATTATATTTACCAATTTTCTATCAATCAAGAAGTTAAGAGACATACAAAATATATATAAAAAAATAAGTAAAATAAGAAGTAAAGAGGTAAAGAGGAGACTGGGATTTATGTGATTCGATCCAATTTGGTGCCTACATCCACATGTTCTATGAGTTCTATTAGTTTAATTAACAATATCCATGGGAGATGCATTTTACAATAGCTCTCACTTAGCATCATAATAGTACTTGTATATCTCATACACCTAATGGGGCTATAGGTTTGTTATTTATACGTGAGGGAAAAGAGTTTGGTCCGTAGTACTCGTGTCTCACCTTTATAAAGTTAGGTGAGATCACACGTTCTCATGTTGCACGTTCTCTTATGTTGTCATCACTCAATCCCGTGGTCAACACTGTACGTGATAACAACATTATCTAACATAGTTTCCTTTTTAGTGCCATAGTCTTCCTCGGCTAGGCTGAGGTCGACCCCACCCCCTATCCTCTTGGAATTTTATAGTTTGAGGGTATTTGGCATGATTGATTTCCATGACAAGTGTCACTCCCTGATTCATTCGTATGTCATGCTATATTTAGGGTACGATAATTGCCCCTTAGACTTTTCCTACAAAGTAGGCCATGATATTAGTCTCTTGAAGGGTTGTTTCTTCTAGGGAGTTGCAATATGGATAAAGTGGGTGAAGTTTTCCTGCGAGGTTCGTGATCAGTTCGACTTCTTCACTTCAGATCGAGCCGAGTCATATTACTTATATAATTACTTTCATTTCTCTATTGCTCTAGAGAGAGAAAAGACGTGGGGATTGAATTTCTTCATTGGTCCATCATTTTCGAAAAGGAAGTTTTTAACCTTATGCAATCCAGTCGTCATTTTCCCTCTTTTCCCCTCTTTTATTGATTTCCAAGTACCTTTCTATCCAAACCATTCTCTTATTTCAATTTCCCAGGTCTTAGTTTATTGGTTAATTGAGAAAAGTTTTCAAATTTCTACCTTTGTTAACGTTTTGGTAAATTCAATTTGTGGCTTGGTGCTGTATTGCTATTAGTAGTGGCAAAACTATGGGTTGGGCCTAATGTGGGCGGACGAAATATGGGTTGGATTAAATATGAGTTAGGCAAATATGGGCGGGTGAAATATGGGCGAGTCAAATATGGGTGAGTCAAACCATTTTTTTCGCCCTAAATAAATATTACAATTCCAAATATATGTAAAAAAAATATAGTTTACTCTTTACTTTTAAAAATAGATATTGTATTTGATTCTTAGCTTTTAAAAATTGACTCTATATTGGATTCATAACTTTCAAATATGCATATTTGACTCAACTACTAAATATGGATCTCATATTTGATTCATAACTTTTAAAAATAGCTCCCATATTTAAATGGCCGAGCTAATATGAATTATTTTATTTTTTGGGCTCTATTTTGCCCCTACTAATTGCTATTGATAACTGGTTGACTGAAGTTTAGATTGCCATTGAGTTGATTGGCATAGAATTCAGGGTTAAACCTCTTCCTTTTCTATTGATAACGAGAGGGGACCTTTTGGGTTTCCTGTCTCCCAAACCCTATGAGTGATTGGTTAGGAGTGTTAAGGAGGTTACGTGGGGTTAATAGGAATATTTATTACCCAGTTCCTCTTTGACTTGTACCATTTTCTATAGTTGAACCACCATTCAAAAAGAGGACTTCCAAAAAAGAACCTTGGAAGTTAATTGGCTCTACCCCCTCCTCCAAACATTCAATACAATAGGCCATAATTCATGGCGTCTGATAGTTTGGATTCTGGTGTCCAGAGTGGCGTCCACCATTGGTGAGTCAACTAAGAAGATTTATATTCTTCTTCTACCAGCCCTCCTGTTGTGCTTGTGGTTCCAATAAAATCAAACGTGGACTCATCCGAGAGTTCCTACGACCTCGCTAAAACAATCGCACACAAGCCTTCAATTCCCTTATTTTTTATGAGAGGCTTTGTCACGGTGACAAAAAATAAGCATTATTTTTTAATCATAGCCCTTGACCATGACCAATCTGTACAAGGCCATGAAAAAACTGATTGCACCGTAACTCAAAATAAAATCCTTTCTCATCCATTTTTTCCTTTCTCCATTTTCCTCACTTCGTAAGGTATTATTTACACACACACACACATATATAGAGCGGATCTCATGAGGATCTCTGTTTGCATACCGCTGACGCGGACCAATTTTGATAAAATAGTAAAAAAAATATTTTTGAGCTAATTTTTTTTATATAGTTTTTAAACATTTCAGTAGGGTCATATAAAAAAAATCAACTCAAAATAAATTTTTTTACTATTTTAAAAAAATCGGTCAAACTTTGTCAGTTTTTAACAACTTAAAAACTGACAAAGTTTGACCGATTTTTTTAAAATAGTACAAAAATTCATTTTGAGCTGATTATATTTTATGGTCCTGTTGAAATGTTTAAAAATCATAAAAAAAAATCAACCCAAAAATATTTTTTTTACTATTTTAAAAAAATGGTACTCATTCAGGGTCCTCAAATTGGGACCTCACTTAATCCTTTCCGCATATATATATATATATACACATGATTCTGTGCACATTAAGTTTGTACATTATTTTTTTTTAAATAGTAAAAAATTATTTTTGAGTGGATTTTTTTTGTGTATATTTAAACATTTCAAGATATTTATATAAAAAAATCAGTTAATTTTTTTTTGCTATTTAAAAAAAACGGTCAAACTTTCGTTGTTTTTAAGCACTTTAAAAGGTGCGAAAGTTTAATCTATTTTTTAAAAATAGCAAAAAAAAAAATTTAAGTTGATGTTTTTTATATGGGTCCATTGAAATGTTTAAATATCACATAAAAAATCAACTCAAAAATATTTTTTTTAATATTTAAAAAAAATTGATGTGCGTCAACACATGTGCAAACTTAGTGTGCACATGAGCCTCGGCTCTCTCTCTCTGTATATATATATATATATACACTAGGGTATGCCCGTGCCTGAAGGCACACTGAACCAAACAAACTTCTTTAAAAAAATCACGACAATATTCGGGGAAAACTAACATTATAACATAATAAGTTAACTTTTTTAAATAAATGGATATAATTTCTTTTGTTTATTTGACTGTCCACCTGTTTAATGTACAAAAAACACTTCAACAAAAAATAGTGACTCATACGTCACCTATTTAGTAATGTTCTATAAAAACATCATGTACAAAACTTAATAATTCAAAAAAAACTTGGTAGGGATCCCTTTGTTTATAGGACAATTTGTCATGTTTAATGAAAATAAATACTAATAAATATTGTTGATACCAAAATTAATATGCTGATATGGACGAATAATATGAAGACACGTGTCATTTTACTTGGCACAAAAGCAACGAGGAAGTTGATTTCCCCGACCAACTCATGTTCGTTCCGAGCAACGAGGATACATCGAGGAACTTCAGCACTCCGAGGTACTCTAGCGCTCCGAGGAACTCCTGAGCAACGAGCAACCAAGGCGGTTCGAGCTGCACCTCGGTCGTAGCCTTAATTGCCAGATAATCAACAGTTCAACTATTCATTGAATGTTTATCATCTTGACGCACACGCTGCATTAAATGTATTACCATTTCATATGTATATCATTTAATGTATCAACCGTTTCATGTACAGCCTAAGGGCTATAAATACCTTGTATCACCCTCATTCAGGGGGATCGGAATTTCTGGAGAGAATCTGTACTCGAGAATTCCCAAACATTCAGCAATAACATAACAGTGGACGTAGGCCATTCATATAAGGCTGAACCACTTTAAAATCTTTGTCTCATTTTATTTATCTGTGATTGAATAATTAGAGCGATCTAATTTTTTACATCAACAGATTGGCGCCGTCTGTGGGAACGATTGTTACTATCGTTTTTCACCAAAAATCGTCCATCATCAATGGCGGATAATCCAGAATCTAGCAATCGAAACGCTGGAAATACTGGAAATCCCCAGAATCCGTCTGCACCTCCAGATCTAGCCGGGATTATGACGAATCTGGCTCAAGGACAAACCGCCATGCAAGAAACAATGAGGCAACTCATACAAACCCTTCATGGTGGTGCACCTGCACGTTCAGGACAACAAAGTGGTCAGAAGCAAACTTATTTACTTTCTTCACGATCCAGGCGTACTGAGTCACGTCATAATGAGGAGTCTGATGATTTCTCTTATCAACCTGGGCGAACTTCGTCAATAAGGGCTACAGATACTGATCAACATATCACCCTCTCTCCAGAAAGACCCAGTGCTTTAGAAAGACTGAGTAAGGTGTTTCCTTTCAGTCGATTAGGCCCTAGGAGGAATAGGAGTCCACCTAAGACCATGTCGAGGAGTTTTCGACAACCATCAGATCTAAGAGAAGGATCATCACAATCACGACCAGCTGCTCGTCAAGATAGATCTCAAGAAGCTACCTCAGAACGATCAATTGCTCGAACCAATAGGCCCGAGGAAGGAAATGAAGCGTGGAAAGGATCTCTCCAACGGTTGGAGGATAAATTGGGAGAAATGGCCAAAGCAAAGAACCCCCTACAACGAACTTTTGTTCGAGGAACACCTTTTGTACAGGCCATTGTGAATTTTCCTACACCGTCAAAGTTCAAAGCACCTGTAGTGACCCCCAAATATGATGGAAAGACAGATCCTGTTCTTCACATAGAGCAATATCAAGCTGCTGCCGACATCTATGTCGTCCCCGACGAGATGAGATGCAGAGCGTTCTCAGGAACTCTTACTGGAGCTGCCCAGATATGGTACAACAATCTTCCTAGGGGTAAGATTTCAACTTTCTTTCAGTTGGCCGAGCTGTTTATTGGCAATTTCTGTTTTGGAGCAAAGCCAGTAAAACGAGTAGCACACTTGTTAAGTGTTAGACAAAAATCTGGTGAGAGTACTAGAGATTATATAACTCGTTTCAATAACGAGAAGCTGGAAGTCATAGATTACGAAGAAAAGACAGCAATCACCGCCTTGATGAGTGGGTTGTTGCCTAATAAATTGTATTACACCTTGGCGAAAGATCCACCTAAAACTATGTCAGAGTTGATGGCAAAAGCGGCCAAAATCATGAATGCCGAGGAAGCTATGGCTGCAAAGAAGAATATGGATAAAGACACCAAGGTGGACGTCGACAAGTCTAAAAATAAAGAGCATAAGGGCAATGGCGGTGACAAACGTTCCAGAAATAATAAATCATCATGGGAAGTCCTGAAGAAATACGACAATTATACTCCTTTGAAAATGGGTATTCATCATGTCTTGGAAGAAATCAAGAACAACGAGGAGGTAAAATGGCCAAAGAAACTGAGGTCAGACCCTGATTCGAGGAGTAAGGATAAATATTGTGAGTTTCATAAAGATCATGGTCACATGACCAAAAATTGCATAGCTCTTCAGAACGAGATTGAAACACTCATCCGAAGAGGAAAGCTAGCAAAATATGTTGATCGGGGAGGTGAAAGAAAAAATAACGACCGAAGTAGAGAGAGGTCTAGATCTCCTCGTCGAGCAGAAGAGAAAAAGAAGAGAAACCATGAAGATGATCCAGATGATGACCCCGACCTTCCCAAGAAACCAAGACAGCTAGAACGAGCGGTATTTTCTATATGTTTTGGGTCATTTGATTGTAATGTCATTACAGGAGGAGATGCAGGAGGAGGAGACCTTACTGCAGAAAGAAAGGCTTACCTTGGAGAGGCTCAAGCTTGTTCATATATTCAGTGAATAAATCTGGCCGAGGACGATCGTCCGAGGAAGGTAAACAAAGAGAAGCTGGTCATTGGCTTTTCAAAAAACGACCTAGCAGGTGTTGTTTATCCTCACGACGATCCTCTGGTGATCAAAATGAGGATGAAGGAAATAGTGATTTCAAGGGTGTTGGTAGGCAATGGAAGTTCGGCAGACATCATGTACTATTCATGCTTTGATAGTTTGAATCTGAAATTATCTCAATTGGAACCGTATCACAGACCCCTCCTGGGTTTTGCTGGCGAGAAAGTTTTTCCACTTGGGACGATCAAGTTGGATATATTCATTGGAACTTGGCCTGCTTGTTGAACAGAAAGAATACGCTTCTTTGTGATGGATAAGAATGTGCAGTCAACTTACAACATCATCATGGGAAGAGTTGGTTTGAAGAAGTTTGACGCAGTTCCATCTACAGTGCATCAATGCTTAAAATTCCCAACAAACTTTGGAGTAGGAGTTGTGAAAGGTGATCAAAAAGTAGCTCGGGAATGCTATTATTCATCTGCCGAGCAAGAGGAGCTTGAGGAATCAAGGAAGAAGACTACTACTTACCAGGTGGAAGAAGATACAAAGATTGAAACTCTCGATCCCAGAGATGAATCCCAACTTATAAAAGGACAGGTGGTGGAATCTACAGAAAATGTTATTCTGGACGACGAGCACCCTGAAAGAGTAACCCATATAGGTTCATCGTTGGATGCTTCAATAAAACAGGAGTTGATAACTTTCTTGAGAAATAGGAAGAAAACTTTCGCATGGAGTCATGAGGACATGCCAGGAATAGATCCAAACTTCTTATGTCACGAGCTCAATGTAAATAAGGAGATCAAGCCTGTAAAGCAGAGAAGAAGGGTATTTAGCCCCGAGAAGAATCAAGCTATTCAAGAGGAGGTCGACAAGCTCCAGAAAGCTCAATTCATTGAAGATGTGAAATACTCGGACTGGTTGGCAAATGTGGTGATGGTAAAGAAGAAAAATAATAAATGGAGAATGTGTGTTGATTTCACTGATCTCAACAAGGCCTGCCCAAAGGACCACTTTTCATTACCCAGAATTGATCAGTTAGTGGATGATACCTCTGGGCACGAGCTGCTCAGCTTCATGGACGCTTATTCAGGCTACAACCAGATCAAGATGAAACCTGAAGACAGGGAGAGTACTTCTTTTATTACCCCTAGGGGTACTTATTGTTATAATGTTATGCCTTTTGGTTTGAAAAATGCAGGAGCGACATACCAGCGGCTGATGAACAAGGTTTTTGCCGAACAAATCAGTTGCAATATGGAAGTCTATGTCGATGATATGCTGACAAAAAGCAAGAAAGCTGCTGATCATCTAGTTGATTTAAGTCAGACTTTTGATCAACTGGATAAATATCAGATGAAGCTCAACCCGACGAAGTGCACATTTGGAGTACGAGAAGGAATGTTTCTCGGGTACATTGTCAACCAGCGAGGCATTGAAGCAAATCCAGAAAAGATCAAAGCTCTTTTAGGGTTGCGATCTCCAACAACAAAGAAAGAAGTGTAGAGTCTTACAGGACGAGTTGCAGCGCTCAACAGATTTGTATCTCGAGCAACAGATAGATGCTTACCATTCTTCAAAACACTTCGAAAAACTTTCGAGTGGAATGATGAATGTGAAAGAGCCTTTCAAGACTTGAAAAAATATCTGGGAACACCTCCACTGTTGTCAAGGCCAATAACGGGAGAGAAGTTGTACTTATACTTGGCAGTATCAGAGCATGCAGTCAGCTCCACATTGATCAGATTGGAGAATGGAGTCCAGAAGCCAATTTATTACACAAGTAAGGCTTTCCGAGGTGCAGAGATTAGGTACCCAAAGTTAGAAAAATTGGCGTTGGCATTAATTGAAGCAAGCAAAAGAATGAGGCCATATTTTCAAGCCCATACCATCGTCGTTTATACCGACATGCCATTGAGACAAGCCCTTCATAAGCCAGAAAAGTCAGGGAGACTGATGTACTGGGCAATAGAGCTCGGTGAATATGATATTATGTATGAACCCCGATCATCATTGAAAGGGCAAGCTGTAGCAGATTTTATAGCAGAGTTTACATATCCTGATACCCACGAGGAACAAAAAGTGCTCACTGATCAACCTGTGGATGTTACAGGATCAACAGACATAAGTCTAGACCAACTCCGGTTGGTAAAAGGGCTTGTGGATGTAGAAAGATCATCAAATTCAAACCCAGACCAACTCCGGTTGGTAAAAGGGCGAGAAGAGATGGTCGACGAGGAGCGAAAATTAACAGGGGAGGATGGAAGAGAACAACAGATATTTCACCGAGGAACTCTATTGGATAAGAAATTTGAACACGAGTTACCTACATGGAGATTGTATGTAGATGGGTCATCTTGCACAGCAGGTTGTGGAGCGGGGATTGTTTTGAAAACCCCAGACGAGATTGATATAGAATATGCCTTGCGATTTCAACTCAAAACCTCCAATAATGAGGCTGAGTATGAGGCCATGATAGCAGGTCTTAATTTAGCAAAGATTATGGAAGCACAACAAGTGATGGTATTCAGTGATTCCCAATTAATTGTGAATCAGGTGATGGGAACATATGCGGTTAAAGGAGAACTAATGGTCAAGTATCATGCAAAGGTGATGGAATTGTTGGCAGAATTTGATGCCATTCAGTTGATCAGAATACCCAGAATAGAAAATGCACAAGCAGACGCACTGGCCCGACTAGCATCAGCTACTCGTACCGAGCTGCGAAGAACGATACCAATTGAAGTACTGGAAAGTCGGAGCATAGATGAAAACCTGACGATGAATGTTATTACCCTTGATTTAGGACCATCTTGGATGGATCCCATCAGGGCATATATTGAAGAGGGAGAATTGCCAGAGGACAAGCTCGCGGCAAAGAAATTAAAGTTTAAAGCTGCTCGGTATGTACTAACTAATGGTGTTTTGTATAGACGAGGAATTATGGTAGGTTTGCAGAGATGCGTACACCCCTCCGAAGCGAAAGAATTGATTGAAGAGATCCATGAAGGGTCTTGTGGAGCACATGTGGCAGGTCGGACACTTTTGCAAAGAATGACGATGCAAGGATACTACTGGCCGACGATGAGGGCTGATTGTATAGCCTATGCTAAGAAATGTGACAAGTGCCAACGTTTTTCCTCCATCCGACGAACTCCACAAGATTTGTTGACACCCATAACTTCCCCTTGGCCATTTTCCATGTGGGGAATTGATTTGGTTGGACCATTGCCAACCACTCGAGGAAGATTCAAGTACCTCGTCGTCGCAGTAGATTATTTTACTAAGTGGGTAGAGGCTGAACCCCTTATCGATATGACGTACGAGAAGGTATACCAGTTTGTTTGGAAGAATATCATCCGTCGATATGGTCTCCCTCATGCCTTCATCACAGATCATGGAACACAATTCGACAACGAGGAGTTTGCTGCCTATTGTCAACAATCAAACATCCTGAAGACCCATTCAGCACCAGGTCATCCTCAAAGCAATGGGCAGACTGAGGTGACAAACAGAACACTACTAAATGGTTTGAAGAAGAAGCTAAGTGAAGCTAAAGCTAATTGGATTAATGAGCTACAATCAGTATTGTGGGCTTACCGAACAACTCCCCGAGCAGCGACTGGAGAATCACCATATATGCTAGCATTTGGAAGTGAGGCTGTAATACCTGCCGAGTTGGGTCTACCAACACACAGAATGTTGAATTTTAATTCCCCAATCAGTGACTTGATGAGAAGACTGGATTTGGATATGCTCGAGGAAGTTAGAGAAGAGGCAGCCATTAGGAATGCTGCTTACCAACAACGCACAGCTCTGTTCTACAACAAAAGGGTGAAGAAATGCGACTTAAAAGAAGGGAATTATGTGCTAAAGAAGGTCATTCAGAAGCACAATAAACTTGAAGCCAACTGGCATGGACCTTACCGAGTTACAGAAGTTGTTCGACCAGGAACTTACCGAATAGCAACTCTAGAAGGAGAGGAATTCAAGAATGCTTGGAATGCTGAACACCTTCGCAAGTATTATCAGTAATGTAAAATGTACAGCAGTTCCATCAACATGAATAAAACAATGATGTTCACAATTTTTTCTCTCTCTCCTTTGTTTGAAAGTTTTTTGGGGAATACTAGTGTAGTGTTGTACACTACGCTGTTCAACAGCAAAAAGAAGATGATAGTTTAGACCCATGACAAACTCCGGTTGGTAAAAGGGCGAGAACAAATTATACTCCTTTGGTTAGGAGGCGTACGCTTGCGTGATCAACTTCGGTTGGTAAAAGAGCTTGTGGACAAGATAGTTCGAAAGAACCTGATAGTTCGAGCGTGATCAACTTCGGTTGGTAAATTAGCGAGAATAAATTATACTCCTTTGGTTAGGAGGCGTACACTTGCGTGATCAACTTCGGTTGGTAAAAGAGCTTGTGGACAAGATAGTTCGTAAGAACCTGATAGTTCGAGCGTGATCAACTTCGGTTGGTAAAATAGCGAGAACAAATTATACTCCTTTGGTTAGGAGGCGTACACTTGTGTGATCAACTTCGATTGGTAAAAGAGCTTGTGGACAAGATAGTTCGAAAGAACCTGATAGTTCGAGCGTGATCAACTTCGGTTGGTAAAATAGCGAGAACAAATTATACTCCTTTGGTTAGGAGGCGTACACTTGCGTGATCAACTTCGGTTGGTAAAAGAGCTTGTGGACAAGATAGTTCGAAAGAACCTAATAGTTCAAACCCACGACCAACTTTGGATGGTAAAAGGGCGAGAACAACATTCTTAAAATGCCAATTTTGGCTGGTTAAGAAACAAAATATGCTCTCAAATGCCAACTTATGTTGGTCGGGAGGTAAGATTATTGCAAAAGTTCCTCGAAGAACAAAATATTCCAAACTGAACCAAGTATGGTTGGTCGGGGATAAAAACCCACTAACTGTAGTTGGTCGACGAGGAGAATTTATCGACCTTGGTTGGTCGGACACATTTTATGAAAAAGATAAAAATTTACCAAGTATGGTTAGTAGGGTATAAACTCTCACTAATTATAATTGGTCGACGAGCACAATTTAACAACCTTGGTTGGTTGGAAAACTTTAAACATTTTTATACTCATTACTTTATTATTAAGTGATCGAACAACATTTTTGATACTTGTAACTGTTTATTACTAAGTTGGTTGATGAACAGCACAAAATTGTTATCTTTTTAACAGATACATATGCACAGATGTAAAAGTGTTAGACAAGTACAAAAGAATAGCAATACAGATTTGCAAACAGAAAATGAAAGTCTTTCATTAAAATTCAAAATAAATTACAAGTTACATATGTTTGCTAACTATTACATTGAAAATCCTATTCTATTGGTTTTTTCCCTTCAACCTTCGATACAGGTTCCTTGCCAGCAGGAGGATCATTTAATGTTTGGGGAGAATTGATAAAATTCAAGTCCCTCAACATTCTGACATTCATTACTGAAGGAGTATCCAAGAGATGCTCGGGACGAGACAATTCAATCTGAGAATGAAGACTATAGTCACCAAGATATTTTGAAATTAAGCTCCGAGGAATAGCACGAGCTGGGATCCATTCCATGTCTAGTTTATAAGGCGGTACAGGCAAGTCTAGTAGCCCAGGAGCATGATAATCCCGTAAATAATGGCCCTGCTCTAGATTTAACACGCCCAGTGCGTTCAACCATCCCTGTTTATAACCTTCATTATTGGCATTTTCAAGGCGAGCATCCAAGTGACAAAGGGCTTCATTGTAGCCTGCCATCCAAAACTCACGAGGTTGTTTGTGGAATTGGAAAGTTATTCTCTCTAGTTGCTCGTGAAGGCTCCTGGCAAAAACATCTTTATTATTCAAAGCAGACTTCGTCGCAGTAAGTTGATCTTCCAAAGATAGATTTTTCTTGGACATTTCAGACAAAGCACGATCTTTCGCATTCAATTGGAACGCTTGAGTTTCCAAAGTAGACTGAGTGCGAGCTTCTTCAACATTACGGCTGAGAACTCTTGATTGACTCCGAGCAGGTGGAGAACTTTGCTCCTCGACAACATTTTGAACAGCTCTTCCTCGCCCACGAGACCCTCTTCCTCGTCCCCGAGCAGTAGTAGAGATACCAGATCTTCTCAGAGTATCCAATTCTTGCCTTAATTTGGCGTTTTCAACCTCTAAGAATGAGAATCCTTCATCGGTGACCGGTACCAAGGCAGTAGAGGATGAAGCTGCAGATTCATATTGTGCCAACTTCTTCTGCAAATTGTTGTTCTCTTGTTCCAGCATCTCAGCGATCTGTCTGCAGGCCTCAACTTCACCTTTTAGGGTTCTCTCCCTGACATCGTATCTAGCAATGATCTTTTTGTGGCCTGTCTCGGAAGAAAGCTGTTGATACCTATTCTCATACTCCTTGTGCAACAAGGTAGTTGATTCATTGTGCTGATTTTGAAGATCTTCTAAGGTACAATGAAGCTCCTCGATCAATTCATAGTAGGCCACATTATTGGCCACAGCTCGGTCAAGTAAAACTTTCAAGTACCGATAAGCCTCAATTGCCTGTTATGAGGCATCATGGCCAAGGATGTCAGCAATTTTTGATACACTTAGCTCTGTGTGACCAGCCTTATAGTATTCGTGACATTGCTGCATCAGTTCTGTATCATGGGCAGATAGCAATTCCATCCTGGCCATAAACTAATGAAGAGGAGACAACAGTCAACAAAAACAAATCATCAACAACTGAGAAGAACAAAGATGTATTTTATTAGATCATAAAAAGATTACATTGTTTGATTACAAATGATAACGAAAGATAGAAATGATACCGAACAACTTCACAGCTTTTCCTTGTCTCCCAAGACTTTCTCGGGAGGCTGGGACGAGGAGCTCGGTTGCTCGGTGGTAACAGCAGCTTGATCAGCAGGAGTTGAAATTTTCTCAGGAGGAGGAAGCATGGAAGAAATGTCCTCGTTGGCAGAAGGTAGAGAGGCAGGGACTTGATCACCCATGGCCATGGAAGATTCATCAGAGATAGCCTCATCCTCTTCTTCTTCTACAATTGGTGGGGGAGGACCAGGGAGGTGTAGCTGAAATAGCTCGGAGTCATCTTTGATCTTCAATTCCTGCAGGGCAGCTACCCAGCCATCTCGGAAGTATTTCAACTTCCCGTACTGTACTTGGGATGTCATCGCAGCAATCCCTTTGTCCCATCCTTTATCCCAGCCAGCGCTAAAGGATTTTTTAACTGCGAGCTTTCTTTTCAGTTTCTCCGAGGAGAGCTTCTCGGATAGAAGATCCTCGACAGTCTTTAACTTCGCATCCAATTATTCTTTTTGGCGCTTGACATCTCGCAGGACGGACAACTCTTCCTCTGCCTTTTTCAGCTTATCTTCAAGCTCTCCAAAGTTCTTGAGCTTGTCGTCATATTTTTTATGTTCGACCTCTAAACTTTTCACCTTATTCTCCAAACTCTTGGAGATCTCAACCAGCTTCACCTTCTCAGCTTCAACAATAGACAACTTTTTCTCCCAGTCAGCTTTGTCCTCATTATACTGCTGACGAGAATCCTTCAAGGATTGGGTCAAACCCAGCAGAGCATCCTCTACCCCCGGCGAGGAGCTGGAAGCTTTAATTGCTTCATCTTCTTCACGATGTTGTTAAAATAATTCACCAGCTAAACAAAGGAAAAAGTGACAGGTCAGTACAAAAATACAAGTATTCAAAGAAAGAAAGGAAATTCAGAGTGTGAGAAATTTACTGAAGCAAGGTGACGGGTAGCTAAGGATGTCAGCATATCCGTAGAAATCTTTTCATCAATTCCTTGGACCTCGGGTATGATCCAAGTTTTTACCGAGCTCATGGCAGAGCTCGGAGGAATGATGGTTGGAACACCAACACCACCAGCTGGTAGAGAGGAGATGGTTTCAGCCAGATTGACAGTTTCAGCCAAAGTGACTGAGGACGATTTCCTCAATCTCCTCAAAGGGACTTCAGCAGTTTCAACCAAGGAAGAGCTCTTGGTCGGAGAGATAGCAGTCATCTCCACAGGAGCAACCTTCTTGCTCGGAGCCACTGGGGGATTCTCGGTAGCTTTGGAAGGAGCAACATCCACCTTCTTAGTCCCCTCTGGGACATCAATTTTTCTTTTCTTGGCCTCAGCAGCAGAAGTAGTGTCATCAAATAGAGCAGGGGGAGCTCTTTTCCTGCCCATTCTTTGACTTAAAGGGATGTGAGAATCTGAAGAAGAATCCTCTAGAGTTGAGGCTGGCTCAACAGATCTAATCACAGGACGAACAGTATAAGAAGTCGTATAGCTCCTATACTGCAGCAAATATGATGCAGACCTGATGTGCTCGTCTGCAACGTTCTTATGCAAACCCCAGATAAGTTTCAGATGCTTAATATTAACCTCTGATTCTTTTGGAGTTTTTCTTTTACTATCAACTGCAAATAAATACATAATATCAGTCATACATTTTGTCAAATATGATAAAAGCATAATTTCATAAGTAAAGGAAAATGAGAATAAACCTATCCCATTGCCATATGGGGGGCATTTAGGACCCTGGTATACTGCATCTCCAACCAAGGGGGCATATTGCCAATTTTTAATAACCACCCCATGTTCAAAATAATCTCTATTTGCATCAGGGAGGTTAACTACAAGAGCCCTATTTAAAAACCTAGTTTTTAAGTAATAAACATTATCTAAAATAGCCCATCTATAGCAATACATAATCTCAGGAATCCCTATACGAGTCCCATGAGTTAGATTTAATTTATACACCCCATTAATTATTCTCCATGAATTGGGGGCTATTTTTGCAGGAACAACGTCAAAGTACTGACAGAACTCTAAGCATAAGGGGTTTGGCGGAAAAGAAAATCCACATTCAGCAATGAATAGACTGGGGAACCAATGTCCCTCAGCCAATCGAAAATAATCTAAAGGCTCAGAAAGAACCTCCAGAGTTACCCAGGAAGGAATGGAAAAATTGGAACGAAATTTCTCAACAGATTCCACAAGATAAACCATAGTGAATAAAAGAAATACAAAAGAAAAGAAGAGAATCTTACAGGAAAAAGGAAGAGCTGACAACTAGCGAAGGAAAAGATGAACGCACAAGAGAGAGAGAGAACAGAAAGCTTGAATGCAGAAAATTGGAAAAGGTAGAAGACGGTATGGTTACCTAAGAAGTTTAAATACTTTACCTTGGGAAGCTGCGAAGGAAATGATTACACAAAAGAAACTAATACTCCACCGGCGGCTAAAAGGACAAAAATGCACGAAGATCGAAGCACTCATAAAAATTCGAAAAAGGCGGATTCTGCGAATTTGGAAGGAAATTCAAATATGAAGAAAAGGCTCCTAAAACCCAGGAAAGTCATTTAATATCGCCATATACCGAGAAAGAATGTTTCATACTCCTCAAAGTTCGAAATATGAAACATTGGGGGCTTCTGTTTGTACCAAAATTAATATGATGATATGGACGAATAATATGAAGACACGTGTCAATCTACTTGGCACAAAAGCAACGAGGAAGTTCATTTCCCCGACCAACTCATGTTCTCTCCGAGCAACGAGGATACACCGAGGAACTTCAGCACTCCGAGGTACTCTAGCGCTCCGAGGAACTCCTGAGCAATGACCAACCAAGGCGGTCCGAGCTGCACCTCGGTCGTAGCATTAATTTCCAGATAATCAACAGTTCAACTATTCATTGAATGTTTATCATCTTGACGCACACGCTGCATTAAATGTATTATCATTTCATATGTATATTATTTAATGTATCAACCCTTTCATGTACAGCCTAAGGGCTATAAATACCTTGTATCATCCTCATTCAGGGGGATCGGAATTTTTGGAGAGAATCTGTACTCGAGAATTCCCAAACATTCAACAATAACATAACAGTGGACGTAGGCCATTCATATAAGGCTGAACCACTTTAAAATCTTTGTCTCATTTTATTTATCTGTGATTGAATAATTAGAGCGATCTAATTTTTTACATCAACAAATATATTATCACTTCATAATAGACATCGTATAAATAATTAAAAAGAACTTAATCCATCATGGATTATAATTAGCGCCACAACCAAATGAGTACAACATGCCCACTATTAAGGAGTACCAAAAGAAATTATGTCCTTGTGATGGACTAAACCTTTCTTTCAATATGATGGACTAAACTTTGATAAATAACTATGAGAAAAGTTACAACATATTCTAAAATATTAAACAAAGAATACAACATGCCCCCTATTAAGGAGTACCAAAGACTACGAAACCACCAACAGAACAGACCTTTTCCTTGCAAATTGCCCAGAAATGCAGTAAACGGAGCTCTGGTGATGCATTGCAGAAAATTGTGACACTTCCCTAGTAGAATCTAATGTAGACATAGAAATACAAATTGCTGAGTGAGCTCTAGTGAAGTAGCTGCAGCTTATGTCCTGTGCTGATAGGTGAGTGTCGATTCCAGCATATCCCAAAGTGATGTCTTTTTTTCATGTCGAAAAACAAAATAAACAAAAAAGTAAGCAATATAAATGCTAGTTGGCATCAACAACACTTCTTCAAGTGAAATCCTACTATAATAGAGATCTTTTAATCTAAAAAATAAAATATATAACACTAAATAATAGGCTCCTTCTCAATCTCACCCGTGCGGGGTTTGGTGAAGTGATTCAGTGTGAATCTGTGATTCGTAGTGAAATACATCAAGTTATAAAAAATAGTTAAATATGTCAAATCCCCCGTGCTCCAAATCTATTGATTTCAGTATCGTTGAGAGACGAACCTTGCGTGTATAGAACATGTTGATAATCTCATTTCTAATGATATGAAGAAAGAGAGTTTGCTCCTGGGGAGTGAGAGCTCCCTTTGAGAAGTGATTACATATGAGAAATGATTACATGATTACATGATTTGTAAGATTCCATCTGACATCCAAAGAGCTCCCTTTGAGAAGTAACTATTGCTGACCTTTGCAGCTACTACAACTGTTATACCTGCGACTGATACAACTGATTTGGCGGTATCCGAAATATGGTACATTTGGTCTACTATTCTAACAGCTTCAACCCCTGTAAATATCTTATCTGTGAGTCTAATTCTCTCGCTCAAATCAGCCAAATATTTCGATGTTCTATACACGCAATGGGGAAGGCCAATGCCTTTACTCTTTCTTGGCTGAATTGAGCGAGAGAATTGGACATAAAATCGATCATGAAAAGTTATAAAAAAAAGTAAAATAAAAACTTCCTAACATACCAGTGAGTATTTTAAAGTAAAGTAAAAAATACCAGTGTGTTCAGCTTCACGTTGAAATAACCACTGACACAATTAACATTCAATAAACTTAAAATAAAAATGCATAGATTTTAACGATTTATCCTGTCAACATAAAAATAAAATCCAGGGATTCCAAACATAAAGAATTATGTTTGGAACCATATATTGCAACTGAACAAAAATCACAACACGGGTACATTAGCTGAAAACCTTAAGATGGGATTCAAACCCAATAGTTGGTAATGACCTTGGAACCATATACTTGGTAAATAATAGTTGGTAAATGCGAATGTGAATCGATCTCTTCACAGCACCAAAGTCCTAGTATCTGTTTTGTCATAGTCAATGCCTCAATGCGAATGTGAATCGATAAAAAAACCTGCAAAAGAAAAAACATATCCAATTAGATCTATCCGAATAAATCAAGTTTAGATCTGAAATAAAGAAAAAACATGATTAGATCAAGAAAACTACAAAAGAAGACTAGAAATCTCGAGTTTTATACCTCAATGAGAATGTGAATCGATCAAGTAGCGGCTCATGAAAACTATTAATCTAATTTCTACTTAAAACTATATAATTAGGGACAAACTCGAAATATTTAAAACAACTTTTATTATACCTTTAGAACGAATCAGTGAAGAGGAGTTCCTGCTATCTGCCATACAAAGTAAACCTAGAACAGTCGAAAACAGATATTGACACTGCCTCATATTGAAATACAAAGCCAGAAGCTATGCAGATATTGATACTACCATCTTTCTCCATACTCCCATATTCTCCCTTACCCTCTATTCTTTGTGAAGCACATGTGACATTAGCTACAAATATAGGAAGCAAAAAGAGTCAAGGTTTGTTAGTTTGGGGTGCAAAAGCATAAAGAAACTTACACAAGGCATTGAAGATACCTTCTCTCGTGAGAGAATTACTACTTTAGCTGCTCAACACATTACATCAGTAAGT
Organism: Sambucus nigra; assembly: GCA_949130495.1. NCBI lineage: Eukaryota > Viridiplantae > Streptophyta > Magnoliopsida > Dipsacales > Adoxaceae > Sambucus > Sambucus nigra. The sequence continues at coordinate 343,181,560 of OX422219.1, read as the reverse complement.
ATCGTTACCCCGAGTCCTTTATTTTTTAGTACTATATTCATATATTGATTCAAAATTCTTCCTTTTTTCAGCTCGTGGCGTGTTTCAATAGTATTTTGAAGAAAGATGAAGCCATCAGGGCTTCCACTTCCTCGAGTGGGGTAGAAGAAGCTTTTACTGGATTAACCCAATCTTTGAAGGACTCTCGTCAGAAGTACGAGGAAGATAAAGATGCTTGGGAGAAGCAATTCAAGTCTGTTGAACTAAATAGAGATCAAGCTGTAACTGCCTCCAAAGAGTTGGAGAAGAAATTAAAGGATGTTGAACAACGTAAAGAGGAGCTTGAGATCAAGCTTAAATCTACTGAGGAAAATGTTGCTAAGCTATAAGATATTGAGTGACATACGACAGAGGTAGAAGAAAAACTGAAGTCTGCCGAAGAGCTCCTTAAGCAAAGGACCTCCTCAGAGAGAGCAAAAAGGAAAGTTGTTGTTAAAAAATCATTTAATGCTGGTTGGGATAAGGGTTGGAATAAGGGCTTGGCTGTTATGTCTTCTCAAATGGAGTATGCCAGTGTTAAATATTTTAGGGATGGATGGGTAGCAGCCTTGAAGAAACTGAAGGTTGCTGAAAATGATTTTTGTAGGAAATAAGGAGAAGGTGTAAAGTTATTCGGGTCTTTTGTTTCTTTGTTTTCCTAGATGTAACCCTGATCTGTGTTTTCTTTTATTATGATGAATAAAAATTTGAACTTTTGTTGTTCGTCTGGAATTTCTCTCTTACTTGCTCTATTCGCATCATTGTTGATTTTGTTTTTCATTTTGTCTTTGCTAGATTGTGGCCAAGATGGAACTCTTATCATCTCATGATATAGAGTTGATGAAGAAATGCAATGACTATTTCAAAGCTGGTCATGCAGACTTTACTGAGGCCCAAATAATTGACATCCTTGGGTCAGATGCCTCTGAACGAGCAATTGATGCTTACCCGTACTTGAAGTGTCTACTTGATCATTTTGTAGCCAACCATGTGGCTTACTACGAAATGATTAAATATCTTCAAGGAACGATCGAGAAACTTCAACAGCAGTACAAAGAATCTACTACACTTTTGCATCAAGGCTATGAGAAAAAGTACCAATAATTGAGTGCTGACAAGGGATATGACAAGTACATTTCACCTCATGAGAAAAAGGAGAGTGTTAAAGCTTGAAATTGAAGAACATAGACATATTGCCAAGCTGCTAGAGTAGGAGAACATCACTTTGTAGGAGGAAATAAAAGCGCTCAAATCTTCTGCCTCTTATTCTTTGGGAGCCCTGGTCCCCATTAATGTTGATGGTTTTTCATTTTTAGAGATAGAAAATGTTAACTTACGGGATGAGTTAGAAACTTTGAAATGAATTGGATCTTCCATACCTTCTCGTGGCAGAGCAAGGTCTTCTTCTCGTGGATGAGCAAGGGCTGGTCGGGTTACTATTGATGAAACGAGAACTCAGTTTACCTTAGAGAATTAAGTCGTTTAATTGATGGCGAAGAATCAGGCTTTGGCAGACATGTCTAAGAAGATTCAGAGTTTCACCAACTAACTCTCCAATCAGAGTTCTGCTCTAGAAAGTAAAGAAATTCTTGTGAAAAAGCTCTACGAGCAACTTGAGAGATTAACTTATCAATTTCACAAACAGCCCGGGGAATTTTGGATGGCTGGGTATAATGAAGCTCTGTATCATCTTGATGCTCGTTTGCAGCAACAACAAATGATATAAGCAGGGGTAGTTGAATGCCTTATGTGTTCTCAAACTGGATCAAGGTCATTTCTTGTGGGATTATTATGAACTTGGAGTTCTTGATTTACCTGTGCCTCCCTTCCAACTTGACCTTAATTGGATTCCAACCCATTCTATTCCTCAGATTTTGATCTCCAAGTGTCTCGGTGATTAAAGTCTTCATTCAAACTTTAAGATATCTCGTCCAGAGCACTTGCTTGATCGACCATCCATATTGAATGTCAGAATGCTGCGAGATATAAACATTATAAACTCCCCTTATGCATTAGATGATCCTCCAGTTGGGGAAGAACCTGTTTCAAAAGCTGAGGGAAAGAAACCCATCGAATAGGACATTTGTAATGGATCAAATTTCGTATCTTATGTAATCTACTTTTCTTTAATAAACAAAGATTTAGTCTTTTGCCATTTCATTTCCTTCGAAATAATTTGTAGATAATGTCTTTGTTATTCGTTGGTGAATATATATATATATATATATATATATATATATCCTGTTTTGTTTTTAGATAATGGAACTTGTTCCATTTGTTGTTTGATCATAGTGACTTGTCACTCTTTGGGCCTAAGCAATTGAATGATTTTCATCCCATGTTCCTGCTTAGCTGTAGTAATCTCGTCTGGATTACCTTGTTACCTAGACAGTGGGTGCCCCGGGAGGTCATCCATCTTCTTGCCTAGTTTGGCACCAACCAACCGGAGTTGGTGGTTATTGAATTACCGACCAACCGAAGTTGGTGATTTATGAATTATTGACCAACCAAAGTTGGTGGTTGAATTACCGACCAATCGGAGTTGGTAGTTAATGAATTACCGACCAATCGGAGTTGGTGGTTATTGAATTGCTGACCAATCGAAGTTGGTGGTTAATAAAATACCGACCAACCAAAGTTGGTGGTTGAATTGCCGACCAACCGGAGTTGGCGGTTGCTGCTCTGAATGTGTATAGCGTGTAGTGTGTAGCACTAATATTACAAAAAAAAATCAACAAAGGAGCAAATATGGGCGAAACATCCTTTTATTCATATTGAAAGAACTGTGTTACATGTGGACTTTAATTGCTGATAGTACTTACGCAAATTCTCTGCATTCCATGCGTTCTTGAACTCTTCTCCTTCCAAGGTTTCAATTCTGTATGTCCCAGGACGAACAACTTCAGTTACTCTATAAGGTCCATGCCAGTTGGCCTCCAGTTTGTTATGCTTTTGTATCACTTTTTTCAGCACGTAATCCCCTTCTTTCAAATCGCACTGCTTCACCCTTTTGTTGTAGAACAAGGTTGTTCGTTGTTGGTATGCAGCATTCCTGATGGCTGCTTCTTCCCTAACTTCTTCGAGCATATCCAATTCTAAACGCCTCATCAAGTCGCTTATAGGAGAATTAAAATTAAGCACCCTATGTGTAGGTAAACCCAAATCAGCAGGTATGGCAACCTCACTCCCAAATGTCAACATGTATGGAGACTCCCTAGTTTCTGTTCGCGGTGTTGTATGATAAGCCCACAACACAGAGTGTAGCTCGTTAATCCAGTTTCCTTTTGCATCATCCAATCGTTTTTTCAAACCATTTAGTAGGGTTCTGTTCGTCACTTCAGTTTTCCCGTTGCTCTAGGGATGGCCTGGCGCAGAGTGGATCTTTAGTACATTGGATTGATGACAATATGCAGCGAATTCCTTGTTGTCAAATTGGGTTCCATGATCAGTAATGAATGCGTGTGGGAGGTCGTATCTGCAAATAATACTCTTCCAAATAAACTGATAGACCTTGTCATATGTCATATCAATGAGAGGCTCAACTTTCACCCATTTGGTAAAATAATCCACAGCAACCACTAGGTATTTGAATCTTCCTTTGGTCGTTGGGAGTGGCCCGACCAAGTTTATTCCCCACATGGCGAATGGCCAAGGGGACATAATGGGTGTTAACAATGCTTGAGGGGTTCTTCGAATGGAAGAGAAACATTGGCATTTATCGCACTTCTTAGCGTAAGCAGCGCAGTCAGCTCTCATCGTTGGCCAGTAATACCCTTGTGTTGTTATCCTCTGCAAAAGTATCCGACCTGCTACATGAGCTCCACAGGATCCTTCGTGAACCTCTTCAATCAAGTCCTTAACTTCAGAGGGATGGACACATCTCTGGAGTGCTGTTGTAACTCCTCTTCTATACAAAATGCCACTGGTCAATACATAACGAGCATCTTTAAGCTTCAGTTTCTTGGCTGCGAGTTTATCAGTTGGCAAAGTCCCCTCTTCAATATAGGCCCTGATGGGGTCCATCCAAGATGGTCCCAAGTCGAGGGTAATGAATTTCATCATCAAATCTTCATTTATGCTCCTACAAGCCAGGATTTCTATTGGGATTGTTCTTCATAGCTCGGTGCGTGTTGCTGATGCTAGCCGAGCTAGGGCGTTGACTCTTGTATTCTCCAATCTCGGTATTCTGATCAACTAAACTGCGATAAAAGTCGAGATAACCTCCATAGCCTTTGCATGATACTTGACCATTAAATCTCCCTTTGCATGATTTTGGCTAAACTTAGACCTACGGTCATAGCCTCATATTCAGCTTCGTTATTGGAGGCTTTAAACTAATAATGTAGAGCATATTCTATATCAATCTCATCAGGACTGTTTAAAACAATTCTCACTCCACTTCCTGTGGCACATGAAGAGCCATCCACATACAGATTCCATACAGGTACTTCATTATCAAATTCTTGATCAGACAGAGTTCCTTAGTTGAATATTTGATGCTTCCTTTTGTCCTCCCCCGGCCCTTCTCGCTACTCATTGATTATCTTCTCTTGATCATCCACGAATGGAAGTTGGTCGAGTGTTAAATTCGATGATCCCGTAACATCCACGGGTTGGTCTGTATTAAGCTTCTGCTCTTCGGAGGTATCATCGTGAGTAAACTCTGCGATAAAATCCGCTACTGCCTGCCCTTTAAGTGACGACCTAGGCTCATAAACTATGTCATATTCACCAAGATCCACTATCTAGTACATCAATCTTCCTGATTTCTCTGGTTTATGCAGAGCTTGTCTTAATGGCATATTAGTATACACCACTATGGTATGGTCTTGGAAGTATGGCCTCATCCTTCTGCTCATTTCGATTAGTGCTAGAGCTAACTTTTCCAGTCTTGGATATTTGATCTCTGCTCCTCGGAAGGCCTTGCTGGTGTAGTAGACCAATTTTTGTACTCCATCCTCCATTCTTATTAACGCCGAACTAACTGCATTCTTTGAAAATTTCAGATATAAGTATAGTCTTGATCCCATCACTGGTTTAGATAACAATGGAGGTGTTCCCAGATATTTCTTCAACTCTTGAAAGGCCTCCTCACATTCATCATTCCACTCAAAAGTTTTTCGAAGTGTTTTAAAGAATGAGAGGCATCTGTCTATTGCTCGTGAAACAAATCTGTTAAGTGCTTCAACTCGCCCTGTGAGACTTTGCACTTCCTTCTTTGTAGTTGGAGATCGTAGCTCCAATAGGGCCTTGATCTCTTTAGGGTTCGCCTCGATACCTCATTGGTTAACAATATATCCGAGAAACATACCTTCTCGTACTCCAAATATGCATTTAGTGGGATTAAACTTCATTTGATATTTCTCTAATTGATTAAAAGTCTGACTTAGGTCAACCAAATGATCAGCAGCTTTCTTACTTTTCGTCAGCATGTCGTCGACATAAACCTCCATGTTATGACTGATTTTTTCTGCAAACACCTTATTCATTAGCCGTTGATATGTTGCACCTGCATTTTTAAGTCCGAAAGGCATAATATTATAGCAATAGGTCCTCGTTGGGGTGATAAACGAGGTAATTTCCCTATCATCAGGTTTTATTTTAATCTGGTTGTAACCAGAATAAGCATCCATGAAACTCAACAATTCATGCCCCGAGGTAGCGTCCACTAGTTGATCGATTCGGGGCAAAGGAAAATGATCCTTTGGGCATGCCTTAATAAGACCAGTGAAGTCCACACACATCCTCCACTTATTATTTTTCTTCTTGACCATCACCACATTTGCTACCAGTCAGGATACATAACATCCTTAATAAAAAAGGCTTTCTGTAGTTTTTCTACCTCTTCCTGTATAGCTTGATTCTTTTCAGGGCTGAACACCCTTTTTTACTTCTTTACATGTTTGATTTCCTTGTTCACGTTGAGTTCGTGACACAGGAAACTCGAGTCTATTCCTGGCATGTCTTCATGACTCCATGAAAAAGTCTATTTTCCGCGCCTTAGAAATGCTACCAGTTCCTATTTTAATGATACATCCAATGACGCGCCAATTTGGGTTGTTCGTTCTGGGTGTTCGTCGTCCAGAATGATATTTTCGATAGTTTCCATGACTTGGCCTTTCACGATCTGAGACTCGTCTCTAGGATCTAATGTTTCAATCTCTGCATCTTCTATTTCATCCACTTGATAGGTAGTAGTCTTCTTCCTGGATTCTTCTCATTCTTCCTGTTCGGCAGATGAATAGTAGCATTCCCGAGCTACTTTCTGGTCGCCTTTTACCACTCCCACTCCAAAGTTGGTTGGGAATTTTATACATTGATGTACAGTAGATGGTACTGCCTCGAACTTCTTCAGACCTACCCTTCCCATGATGATGTTGTAAGCTGATTGGACATTTTTATCCATTACAAAAAAGCATACTCTTTCTATTCGACAAGCAGGCCATGTACCAATAAGCATATCCAACTTGATCGTCCCAAGTGTAAAAACCTTTTCGCCAGTAAAACCGAGGAGGGGCCTATGATAGGGCTCCAACTGGGCTAACTTCATATTCAAACCATCAAAGCATGGGTAGAGCATGATGTCTGCAGAGCTACCATTGTCCACCAGTACCCGTGTAATCATCACTTCCTCCATTCTCATCTTGATTACCAATGGGTCATCATGAGGATATAGTACACCTGCCAAGTCATTCTTAGAGAAATCGATGACCAGTTTGTCCCTATTCACCTTCCTTAGGCGATCATCTTCAGCCAAGTTTATTCGCTGTATGTACGAGCAAGCTTGGGCCTCATTGAGGTAAGCTTTTCTCTCCGCGATTAGATCTCCACCTCCAACATCTTCACCTGTAATGACATTACATTCAAATGACCCAAAATGGATTGAAAATACCTCGTATTCTGGTTATCTTGGTCTTTTGGGGAGATCGGGGTCATCTTCTGGATCATCTTCGTGATCTCTCTTCTTGTCTTCTTTTGCTCGACGAGGAAGACTTAGATCTTTTCCTTCCTCGATCGCTGGTATTTCCACCATTTTGGCGGTCAACATACTTAGCCAATTTTACTCGCCTGATAAGTGCTTCAATTTCATTCTGAAGAGCTATGCAACGTTTGGTCATGTAGCCATGGTCTTTGTGGAATTCGCAATATTTGGACTTATCCCTTTTGTCAGGATTTGTCTTCATTTTCCCTGGACAGACTAACTCCTCGCTGTTTTTGATCTCCTCCAGAATGTGATTTATATCTACCTTCAAAGGAGTATAATTTCCATATTTCCTCATCTGCTCCAGCGCTTGCTTACCTTTCGACTGCTTGTTACCACCATTGTTCTTCTGATCCTTCTTCTCGGTTTTACCAGCCTCAACCTTAGTCTTCTTAGTGTCGATATTCTTTTTCGCAGCCATGGCTTCCTCAGTGTTCATGATCGTGGTTGCCTTTGCCATCAGTTCTGCCATAATCCTAGGCGGATCTTTGGCCAAAGTATAGTACAACTTATCTGGTAATAGTCTACTCATCATAGCAGTAATTGTTGTTTTCTCCTCGTAATCAATTACCTCAAGTTTCTCGTTATTGAAACGAGTAATGTAGTCCCTGGTACTTTCTTCTGTCTTTTGTCTAATGCTCAGTAATTGTGCCACCCGTTTAACTGATTTTGCTCCAAAACAGAAATTCCCTATGAAAAGCTCTGCCAGTTGAAGGAAAGTCGCAATCTTCTCCCGAGGAAGGTTGTTATACCATGTCTGAGCTGACCCGGTGAGAGTTCCCATAAATGCCCTGCATCTCATCTCATCTGGAACTTCATAGATATCGGCATCAGCTTGGTATTGTTCTATATGGAGGACATGATCAGTTTTTCCATCATATTTAGGTGTCACTATATGAGCTTTGAATTTTTATGGCGTGGGAAAATCCACGATTGCCTGTACGAATGGTGTCCCTTGTACAAAAGTTCTTTGTAGGGGATTCTTGGCCTTAGACATTTCCCCTAACCTGTCTTTCAACCTTTGAATAGAGCCTTTTCATGCATCGTTTCCCACCTCGGGCCTATTTGTTCGAGCAACTGATCGCGTTGAGTTTTCCTCTTGGCAGTTTTTATTACGGGCTGCTGGGCGTGATTGAGCAGAGCCTTCCCTTAGGTCGGATGGTCGTTGAGAGTTCCTCGACGCAATCCTAGGAGGACTTCTATTCCTCCTAGGGCCCAAACGATCAAAAGGAGAGACTCTACTCAACCTTTTTAGAGCATTAGTCCTTTCTGGAGTGAGAGTAACATTCCGTTGGGAATCTATAGCTCGTACTGATGAAGTTCGGCCTGGTTGATACGAAGGATCATTAGTTCTTTCAGTACGGTGTGAGCCAGTACGTCTAGATTGAGAGATCTACGGGAATAACGTTGGTCTAGTTCTTGAAGATGGCAAATGGGTATTTCTCTGAACACTTCGTTATCCTGATTGGGCCGGCACTCCACCTTGATCAGTTTGTATATGTTGATGCATAGTTTCTTGCATGGCCGTTTGCCCTAGGACTAAAGTGTACTTTAGGGTCAGCGGACCGGTTAATTTTTCTTCAAGATCGGATCGGTCCGATATTCAATTTTAAGCAGCTTCTAAATACGAACCCTTATGAACCGAAAAACGTTACCACAAACACACGATTGAAGATAATGGCAATGACTCACGATGATGGACACGTGAAATGCAGAATTCGAATTGAGGCCATCAAAATATAATCGTGCTGAGATGAGCCAATTGTAGCGGTATATGACATATATTCTAGAATCTAATATAACACAGATATGCCTAGATACTACCCTGGATATTTATACAACATGTCCTGATAAATCTCCCCCTATGTTTATATCGATACATACATAAAAAAAAAAATCTGAATTATGATCCCCCAACATAAAAGAACCAAATGTCATACAATGTAGTATTTCCAGTAAACCCAAAAATAGGAAAAACTCAATGGATGACTTCAACCATCTTCAAATATTCAAACTATCTTTATCCTCATCAAGGTGTGCAAATAGATTCCTCAATTTGATACCTACACACATGAGGTAAGAAACAAGTACCCGTGACGCGCAACAGTTTGAAATATAATGATAAGCAAAAATGAGTACATCAATTATGAGCAAGCATATCATTAAGAAAACAAACCATTCTCTCCCATAATGAAAGTAAATCATTCTCCCCCATAATTTGTTCTCCCCCCTTTTATGATGTCCCCAGATAGACAAAAAAAAGGACACAAATAAAAGCAAATGGAGAACCACTTTCTCTTCTTTATTTTTTTAAGTTTTTCTTTGCAGATTATACAACACATGATCACACCATGGAAAGCACACTAAGACAACTAAGTCAATGGAAGCGGAATGTAGGGGTGTGATCAAATTCGATAGGACAATCAATGCATATTAACATGACATATGTACACGATGGAATACCAAATGTTTCTAATGAATGTAATCCATCTCGTCCTTAGGTGTAAAAGAAGTGAATTTAACTAAAATTGACTTAACCAAATCTCCAAATTAAAGTCTAACATGATTTTCACACCAATAACACCCAAAACTATTTAATGCTTTCTCAAGACGTTTTTTAAAAAGTGCAAAACCGTTAACACAATTTCCAACCAATCTCCCTCATGGATATTAATGATCATATATATTTTTTCCTGTTTGAATGATCATATAAAACTAACTAGGTTGGCACAATTTTGTGGCTCTTTTAAATGACCTTTGTAAATTTTATTAGTGTCGTGCTTTGGAAGGTCCTTTTAAACGGAGGCATTTCTCGCAAAGATTATTATTCTTTCGCATCCCTCTTCCCATTTTTCACTCATCAAAATTTTATTAAACAAAGTCCTCATTGGAAACGGAATAGCATGCACCTCTTCAATTGTCGAGTTTTATCGCATTTTGTTCGTTGTATAGGTAGAATTGAGATGAAAACACTAACCAACATGGGATAAGACAAGCTTAATAATCTACCAGATTCGTACCCGAGTGCAATAAAGGAGATAAGGAGCTAAACATGTAGAAAGATATAGTAAACACATCTCAATAGAACCAAAACACTGTAAAGCACATGATGAAATGAAGTAGCATATCTAATCACTACCAAATTGTCACGTGAAAGATGGAGATGATGTGGTGACTTTGGTCATCCTAAATGAAGATGCAAACAAATTACAAAAATCTTTTTGACTTTTCATTTTTCTTAAAAAGAACCAAAAATATTTTTGAACTTTTCACATTTTCTTAAATAACTAAAAAGATTTTTGTATTTTTTAAAAAAAATAATGCAATATATAAAATGATACAAATGAGATAGTCTAGAAATTGGAATCAGATTATATAAACATGAAAAATGCATCCTACTCTAGACATGTAACTACCCCTTAGTTAACAGTGTGAATTCCTAAAGACTTCCTAAGACTCTCGAATCTAAGGGCATCTAAAGGCTTCATCATAATATCGGCTAACTGAAGGTCAGTAGACAGAAAACTCAAGGATACGACCTTTTCTTCTATAAGTTTACGAAGAAAGTGTTCGCATATCCTAATGTGCTTTGTGCGCAAGTGCTTGACAGGATTGCGGGATATGTGTATCGCGCTCGTGTTATCACAGGAAATGGTCATGGTGTCCTATGATATCCTATAATCCTCCAGCATCTGCTTCATCCACAGAAGTTGGATGCAATAACTCCCGGCTGCTATATATTCAGCCTCAGTAGTGGATAAAGAGATGGAGTTTTGCTTCTTACTAAATGAAGAGACAAGAGCGGAACCAAAATAGAAACACTCACCAGAAGGGCTCCTACATCCATCTGTATCCCTAGCCCAGTCGGAATCCGAATAGGTGGATAAATGGTAATTGGTATCAAATGAATACCAAATGCCAAAAGAAAGAGTTCCACTCACTTATTTGATAATACATTTTAGAGAGATTAAATGTGACTCTTTGGGGGACACATGATATCGTGTACAGACTCCAACACTAAAGGCGATGTCGAGACGACTAGCACTCAGGTAGAGAAGACTGCCTATTATACTCCGATACAAGGTTTGCTCAACGTACTTACCTAAAGTGTCCTTGCTAAGCTGTGTAGATGTACTCATGGGTGTACGTGCGTGCTTAGCGGAGTTCAAATCAAATTTCTTCACTATGTCTCTAGCACACTTAGATTGGGAGATGCACATCCCATCCTCTAGCTGATGAACCATAAGACCAAGAAAGAATGTAAGCTCACCTACCATGTTCATATCAAACTCACTCTTCATCTCCTCCTCAAAGCGGTGAGAATGCTAGGAGCACGTGGATCCAAATACTATGTCATCCACATAAACCTGGGTAACTAAAATAGCATCGCCGCCTCTCCTGACGAACGACGTCATATAAACTCCCTCTCTCTTAAAGCCGCAGGCTAAGAGATAGTAAGTAAGCCTCTCGTACCAAGCACGGGGTGCTTACTTCAAACCATACAAGGCTTTCTTCAGATAGTAAACGTGTTCAGGGTGCTTAAGGTCTTCAAACCATTTTGGTTGTTCCACGTAAACCTCCTCCTATAGATTTCCATTCAGAAAGGCACTCTTGACACCCATTTGGTATAACTTGAAGCGCAGATGACATGCGATGGCAAGTAGTAAACGGACGAACTCAAGCCTAGAAACAGGAGCAAATGTCTCATCAAATCTACACCCTCTATCTGTGTGTAGTCTTGAGCGACCAACCTAGCCTTGCTACGGATAATAGTACCATTTTCATCCATTTTATTCTTAAAAATTTACTTGGTGCCAATCACATTAGTCTTACTAGGTCGGGGGATAAGCTCCCAGACATCATTCTTTCTAAATTGAAGCAATCCATCCTGTATTACAGATATCCAGTGTTCATCCTTGACTGCTTCTTTGTGATTCTTGGGCTCGACTTTGGACGTATAGCAGACATGGCTAATAACATTCTCTAGCTGAGCACGAGTCTTGACCCCAAGGGTGGGATCTCCTAAAATGGCAGTAGGGTCATGACTCTTTCGAACCCAAGTAGGTGTGTCCCCTAAGATAGGAGTAGGGTCCACCCTGGGTGTGGGAGGCATAATGTGATCATCAATAGGAAGTGCGTCATACTCACACAAATATTTGGGGTCAACTAAAGCAGGAGGTCTGTCATCTTGCACGATGACATTAATTGACTCCATAACTTTGGAGATGCTTAGGTTAAAAATACAGTATACTCTACTATTCGACGAATATCCTAACTGTATTCTCTTATCGCTCTGGGAGTTGAACTTTTCTAATTTCTCTCTATCCCAGAGAATACAACATTTACTCCCAAAACACGAAAATATGCCAGGTTGGGCTTCTTTCTAGTCCATAATTCATAAGGTGTCTAAAGTGTGTGTGGATGCAAGTAAACCCTATTCACCGTATGGCACGTTGTAGACACCGCCTCTGCCCAGAATATCCTAGAAACTTTACGACCAAGAAGCATAGATCAAGCCATTTCCTTAATCGTCTGATTTATTCTCTCAATAATACCATTTTGCTGAGGTGTCTTTACAACCAAAAATTCATGCTTGATCCTTAGGCTATCACAGTAAAGATCTACTTTATGCTCCTTGTATTCAGTTCCGTTGTCACTATGCATTCTATTGATAGTGACACCGTGTTGGTTTTATAGGACAAGGCACTTGGTCATCAAAAACTCAATAGCTTCTGATTTTTCTCTCAAAAAACCTACGATAGAATATCTAGAGAAATCATCTACCATCGAGAGGATATACCTCTTACCACCCAAAATCTTTGTACAAGTAGGATCCATAAGATCCATGTGAATCAACTCAAGTACTCTAGAGGTGGTAATGGAGTTCAACTTCCCGTGGTGGTTACGTATTTGCTTTCCCAACTGATAGGGTCCACAAACTGTGGAAGTTGGTCTTCTAAGAGATGGTAAGCCACGTACTAGGTCCTTTTTAACAAGACGATCTAAATCTTGAAATTTCACATGACCTAGACGTTGATGCCACAGATCCATTTGAGTGATCGTGGTGCTGTTGTAGACAAATGAGCACTTAGGCACTATCCCATAGCAGTTATCTTTTGTCCTCACCCCTTGCAATACAAGTTTACCGACTTGATCATACACATTACAAGAATCCCGATCAAATTTAACTGCAAAGTCAGTGTCGCACAGCTGGCTGATGATGAGAAAGTTTGCCTTTAAACCTTTGACGTACAACACATTCTTTGGCTTAGAAAACCCTGGTATCTCTATATTACTTCGTCCTACAATGCTAGACCTGCTCCCATCACCAAAAGTGACTTTACCTTCTTTGCGATCCACTGAGGATGTAAAAAATGAGACGTCACCGGTCATGTGCCTAGAACACACACTATCAAATACCACTCTGAGGAATTTTGAGCTTTCAAAGCCACATGAGCAACAAGGACTTTGTTGCCATTCTTAAGTACTCAAGTGGAGGTAACCTTTTGTTTGCCCTTGTTATTGGCGGTTCTAGTCACAAAGTTGGTAGTATTCACAGACGGTCTAGACAACTGCTAGAATTCTCCCATTAAACTCTGGGAAGTTGTGACTAAAAAATCAATCCGCTCTGTCAATCTCGTGAGATTACTCGTGGGGTGTGATGGAGCATAAGTACGTCCTATTCGACCCAAACTATAGCACTACTCTCTCAAGTGACCTTTTTTCTTAAAATAAGTACAAAATTAAATAGTCTGAGGCCTACCTCGATTTTCTTTTATTGGCCGAACAACTTTCTTAGGTTTATGTGGATAACCATACGGATTTATCGTATACTCAGTAACTGGTCCAGGTGAAATTTGTGAAGTGGACGCACTATCACACCCAATTCCCGACCTCTCACCAAATCCCAAAGTAGGGGCGAGGAGCATCTTTCCCATCTTTCCAAATCTATCCTTAAATTGAACCTTGACCTCCCATGCTCTTTCAAGATCGTGAGTGAGATGGGCAATAAGGGCTTCAAGAATCTTCCGAACCTCTTCGGATGCATAGAGGTCTCTCACCAGATTAGCCACTTGCTTTGTCAAGTCCCCTTTGACTTTATCAAAACACTTCTCTCTCTCCAAAAAGGCTCTCTATCTTCACAAATCGACTCTGTCTCTCAAAGTGGTGTACAAGGAGGACTCACTCCCTCTTATCTCTCCTAACTCTTTCTCTAACACTGTAATTCTAAGAACTAAAACTTTATTACGCTTTTTGGTTTTAAAACAATTAGCATATAAATTAGCATAAGCACGACTAAGGTCACTCTCGCTCTCACTCCCCGCATCATCTCTCTCACTCTCACTGTCGAGGTCTCCATATGAAGAGGCATCCTCATCGTCGTGAGGTGAATTAGAATCTCTTTCATGGATAGCCATGAATGCGATGCTTCTTCTCTTGAATCCACCTACTAGACTTCGCTATCATCACTCAAGGTAGCATTTAGAATAACTTTGCATTTTTCTTTGGCTAGTCTATTCAGCCTCGTAGCACACTCAAAATCTCTATGACCTTTACCGTCACACTCATAGCATCTCTCTTCGTTTCTCTTAAGTGTGTCTTTCTTTTCTTTTTCAGAATTTTTATTTTTCTAAATTTTATTTTTATCATTAAACTTGCCACTACTTTTTAACTTGAGAAATTTCTTTAAATTCTTCGCAAACAAAGCCATATCATTTAAATCAAAGTTGAAATCGGAATCTGACGTACTTTCCTCACTCCATTTAGACGATTCTACCCTTCTCCTAGATGACTCGAAATTCTTTTTAGCTTGGGCTTTAAGTGCGATTCCTTTATCTTTTGCTTTAACAACTTTAGGAAACATGTCTATTTCATAGGTTTGAAGATCGCCAACTAATTCTTCTAATTTAAGGGAGTTCAAGTTTCCTAAAGAATTTAACACTGTGACTTTGGGGATGAAACGCTTAGGCAAGGAACGCAATATCTTTTTAACAACACTAGCATTAGGGATGTGTTCACCTAGGTTAAAACTAGTATTGACTATATCAGATAAACGAGCATAGAATTTGTCAAAGCATTCAAATTCCAACATGGTAATTATTTCAAACTGAGTTGATAAATTTTACAGTTTCGACTCTTTAACAGCATTAGTTCCTTCATGGGTAAGTTATAGAACGTCTCATGCTTCTTTAGATGTGGTACACGTCATTGTGCAACGAAACTTGTCAGGAGTGACGGATTCCGAAATGGAACTAAGTCCTTTAGAATTATACGTGGACCATTTAAATTCATCCTCTATCCATTGAGCCACAGATTTTAAAGTAGCGACGTTTTCAACAGTGACGGTGGGAGGTGTCCACCCATTTTCAACAAGAATCCACACACGTTCATCAATGGCTTTAAGGGAGGATTTCATACGGGCCTTCCAGTATGCATAGTTAGACCCGTCAAAAGCTGGAATTTTACTAAACGATTTTTCCATTTGAACAAACGCCTTTTCAAGAAATTATTTTTTTTAAATGATATTCATAAACAAACTTTGCAAAAAATTACACGGTGAAATTGTGTAATTGGCTCTGCTACCAATTTGAGAGTGCGCTTTTTGTTCAACTAGAAAAACCTATTTAATTAAGCCCAGTTTTTAATTAACCAATTTTAAATACACACCTATGTCATACGTTTAATGGTGATTGATTAATTAATAAGAACATTCAAATCATGCATTATTCAATCACACAAAGTAAATGAGGAAAAATCCCCGAAAGGGGGAAAACCTTTTTATTTCAATATGATTTGTAAACACTTACATACATAGAGAAATACAATTTGATAAACGAAGAACCTCAGGCACCGGTTCTTTATCATCGGTAAGAGCTTCCCGTAATACACTCCAAGGTCAGTAGTGTAAAGAACCCTTTCTCAACACAAGATGCACCACAGATGTGGATATAGCTGGGTTTAGCTTGATTCACATGTAATTATGAGTGTTTGTGAATCTCAAAGTGTTTGGGCTTGACAAAAGGTGAAGATTTGATATATTAGGTCTGATAAATGTTTCCTCAAAAGTCTTAAACGAAAACATCCCCGAAGATGGATTTTATAGGAACGTAAAGAATATGGATGCCGGATTTTTCTGAGGCTCATCGGATCGGTCCAGAAAGGATCATCAGATCGGTTCGCTATCCGAATCGGTTTGAGTTTACCTTTAATTGGATTGGTCCGATTGTTAAAACTTTGCAGTGAGTTTGGCAGAGCCGGATTGGTCCGGTATCCAAATTTAGACATTGTACCTTCAAGTCAGCGGATCGGTTCATTTTTCTTTAGGACCAGATCGGTCCAGTACTCAATTTTAAGCAGATTCTTAATAATAACCCTTATGAATCAAAAAATGTTACCACGAACACACGATTGAAGATAATATCAATTACTCACGATGATGGACTCGTGAAACGTAAAATTCGGATTGAGGCCGTCGAAATATGATCGTGCTGAGACGAGCCAACTGTAGCGGTATACGACATATATTCTAGAATCTAAGATAAAATAAAAATTCCTAGATACTACCATGGACATTTATAGAGCATGTCCTTACACTTAGATTTTTTACTAAGTATTGGGATACTTTTCAAAATGAGGCATTTTTCGAACTTAAAATGATTTTTGAAATACCTATTGGCGAACTTTAAAAATTTTATTTTTTGTTCCTATTGTTCAAACGACATGGTAATGTCGTTCAAATGACATGGTAACGTCGTTGAAACGAATTGATAATATAGTTAGATACGTCGTTCGAAGCCCTGATTAATTTTGGATCAAATGACAACACATTGTTTTGATTTTTTAAAGGTCATTTTTATGGTCGTTCAAACGACATCTTAATACCGTTCAAATGACATGCGTTGCCTCAATTATTTTTAGCCTATAAACACCTCTTTCATGAATCTTTTCAATTAAGATTGTTCATTTACACAAATTGCAGACTTCCTGTAATTAAGTTTTCACTTTTTAGGGCTCTAGACTTTTTTTATTCACACAAATACATCCCAATTACTTTTATGAATCATCTTTGGAACCTAAACACTTTTGTTATGAAGTTTATTCTTATGGAGTGTTGTCTCTATTGCTGGACTTGAACATACTCGAGGGTATTCACTACTGAAGGGGGAACTGCAGTCCTTGTGATTCTTGAGGGAGTCATTGCTGGTTTAAAGTTGCGGTCTTTGTCGGTTCTTGAGAGAATTCATTTTAGTTTTTCACTTGTAAGTTTGTAAGTTGCGATTTACATTTTATTAGTGAAATAAAGGTTTTGCCCTGTGGGAATTTTTCCTTGAAATTGTTTATTTATATGCTAATATGATTTACTCCTTTCAATCACATAGATGCGTGTTTAAGGATTAATAAAATATAAATTTGATTTGTTTGAGGTTGACATCGAGTTAAATAGGTTAACTCTATTGAAATATTTTGAAATCTCAAATTGCTATCACATTCCATTTTCTTAAATTGGTAACAGAGTAGGTTGCTCCAAATTATCGAGTGATCCTTTTTCCGTAAAAAAATTGTGATATTAATCGTTTTGAAAAATTGCAATTTTTTCGATGGATAACTTATATAATTGGATGTTTGTCTTTTATGGCACGAATTATGCCTATTGGAAAGCCCGCATGAGATCTTGTTTAAAAGCAATTGATGAAAGAGTTTATCTCGTATGTGAAAGAGGGTGGACTCCTCCCACTACCACCTTAGATAATGTGACTAATCCTAAACCTATGTCTAATTGGACTGAGGATGAATTTAAGTGGAGTATCTAAAACTTGCGAGGCCTTAGTGCTATTTCCGAAGCCGTCACCCTTGACGAGTTCTGATGTATTATGATGTGCATCATGTCAAAAGAGGTATGGGATATCCACCAATTGACACATGAGGGTACCAATGCGGTTAAGGAATCCAAATTGCAAAATTTAACCTCACACTTTGGGACTATCATTATGTTAGAGTATGAGTGTTTTGATGAGTTTTATGCTAGGATATCGGACATAGTTAACATGAGTTTTAATTTCATTGAGAAAATTGAGGAATCAAGAGTTGTTAAAAAGATTTTGAGGTCACTCCCATCCCGTTTTATTCCTAATGTCACTGTTTTTAAATTCATTGGGGATGTTAGATACACGTAGGTTAGAAGAACTCGTAAGAGACCTTCAGACTTATGAGATAGACATGTTTTCCAAAACTATTAAGCCTAAGGATAGAGGGACAACTTTAAATACTCAAGTTAAGAAAAAGAAAAAAGAGATAATTTGTGAGTCTGATTTTGATTCTGAAAGTGAGATTGATTTAGATGACTTGGACTTGTTTGCTAAAAATTTTAAAAAGTTTCTCAAATTTTCCAAAGAAAATTCTTCCAATAAAAAAATAGAAAGAAAAATGAGGCAAAGCATAGCGGTGAGAAAAAAGAAGACGTGAGATGTTATGAGTGAGAGGGAAAGATACAAAGCTTTTGAGCATCCCAATATGCTAAAGAGAAAGGGCAAGAAGATTGTTAATACAGACACGCTTAGCGATAATGAATCACGACATGAAAAGTGCATTGCTTTCATGGCTAATCACATGATCACATCTAGTTTGTCCCACTATAATGAGGACACTTGTCAACGTGAGAGCCGCGATGATATATCGAGTCATTCAAGTGATAATGAGTGTGAGAGTGAGATTGGAAGTGAGAGACAAAGGGATATCCAAAATGCGTTTAGAGATTTGTACAGTGAGACGTTGAAGACGAAAAAGAGTCAACTTGAAAAGGTGAGAGTTTTTTATGTGAGAAGTTAATCGTCTTAGGTTGGAAAAAGAATGAATTAACCGGCAGTGTGGCTAGTCTTACGGGAGATCTTCAATCTTCATTAGAGACTCATGAGAAACTTGAAGCCCGTGTATCCCAACTCGAGAGAGATCTCAAACGTGCCCGAGAGGTTAAGGTCACTATAGAAGACACATCTAAGAAGGTTGAAAATATGTTCCTCGGTCCCACTTTGGGTAATATTGAGAGACTAGGAATAGGTTATAACGGTGTGTCTACTCCATTGTTACACCCAAGATGATTTTCAAGCTTGTGATAGATCCATATGGCTCTCAACCTAACCCACCTAGGCATCTATTTCCCATATAAGAGCATATCCCAAACGTTTTAAGAGAGGTATTCCTAGGCCTGTTTATATTTGCTCCCATTACAAGAAGAGAGGACACCTTAGGGAATTTTGCTTTAAATTGGGTAATGTGTCTTATAGGTTTTATGCTACTACATGTGTTCCCACGCACACTCCCACACATGATACTTTGCATGCTCCTGCACATCACATGATTTTGAGCACTTTCTAGAGCAAGTTGAGTATTTAGTTTAGACTTAACAAGATTTGATGGATGTTTTTCATACGATGGACATTTAGGAAGACTAAGTCACAATATCATTCCATTATCCATGTGACTTTTTTATAGTGTTTTGAGACAATATATCATTTCATTTATGTGCTTTACAATGTTTGGAGTCATTGAGATGTGATTATAGATTACTTACTACATGTTTGACGCATGATTCACTTTAATGCACACATGCACGAATTTACTTGATTATTGTACGTGTATATCACATGTTAGTCAAAGTGTTTTTATCTTAATTTTGTCTTTAAAATGAACCAAATGCGATAGAACTTGATAATGAAAGTAGTGCATGTAAAAATTGTTACTCGTGAGGATTTGTTTAATATTGAAAAAATAATAAATGAACACGGAAAAGGGCTGTGAGAGGCAAGTGAACTCGTCGTGAAAGCCGTTATTTGAAAAGAGCTTGAGAAAAAATTAAGGCAATAAAAAGAAAATATACCCCAAAGTAAGGCCAATAGGAAATCTCTTCAAAGAGAATTTAGAACCTCAATAGGAAAATAACAACTATTAATATTATTATTATTATTATTTATGAGGGAGTTTGATTGGAAATCAATGGTTTTGCACGTCCTGACAAAGTCTTGAAAAAGCATTATATAGTTTTAGACGTTATTGGTATGAAAATTATTTTAGACTTTAATTTGTTGATTAGATTGAGTCGATATCATTTGAATTCAACATTTTTACACCTAAGGATGATTTCGAGTTCATTCGTTAGGAGTATCCATATTCATTGTGCACATATATTATGCTCGTTTGACTTGGTTTTCCTATCGAATTTGTTCACACCCATTCATTCCGTTTCCACGATTTTGTTATCTTGGTGTAAATTCATGGTGTGTGTTGTTTTTTGTAAATTATTTTATCTTGAAAACAATTTGAAATATCAAAAATAGTTTGTGGATCCTTCTGAGTTTATCCTTGACTGAGATTAATTGATATATGTTTATGAGAATTTCCTATGCTTTTGTGACACTCTGGTTTATTATTTTGTTTATTTTTTTCCTTGTCTATTTCGGACAAATAAAAAATGGGAGAACGAGTTATGAATTATGGGGGAGTGAGAGTTTGAATTATGGGGGAGACTTGATTTGATTTGATATTTGATTTATGTTTATCTCATTTCAAACTCAATACGTCATGAAGGTATTTGCTTTGTTTATTGTGTGTAGGAATTTAATGGAGTAGTTGAAAAGCACAAAAAAAGAAGAAGGTCAAAAGTAAGGAGAATTGAAGATTTGAAAGTTGAAGATTTTTTAAGACTTGAACATTTAGTATCTTTTCGCTTTTGGGTTCACGAGTGGGTATTATATTTGTATAGGATATTTGATTGATGATTCGGATATTTTCATTTTCTATCGGAGTAGACATAGGGGGATATTTGTAAGGACATATTTTTTCTAGTCCCTAGTTTACGTTAAGTATGTCGTATCCCGTTATAACCGTCAAAGCAATTCACATTCACACGTTCAAGAAAACTGATCCGAATATCATGCATCTTCAACATCTACGCAACATGAGGTATACTTTGGTATGAATTTTGTTTTGAGTTAGCTAGTGTGACACCACACTTATTTAAATACCGAGCCGTCAATCCTTTACAAAAATAAATCAGGAATCTCATATAGTTCATTCTTAGCATTACTGTCGAAAACATTTTAAAAGTTTACTAACCACCTAGTATTCAAAAAAGTCGGTGTCAAATTTTATCTTTTTATTACAATAACAACATGCGGAAACAAATACAATAACTAAACCATCCACTCAGTAATAAAAATATGAACCAATCACAAGATAAAAACTGAATAAAAATAATATCGAATAAACCATCGGTTCCCAATATAAACGTCCAACTAAAATATCTACTGAAACAAACTGAGTCCATAAATATAAAGTCTGATAAACTGAATAAAAGAAATAGCTGAAGGGGGGACATGCCTAAATGAAATAACTGAAATGCATCCTACTCTAGGAATGAAGTAACTGAATCGACTAAATCCAAATCCTGCAAGCATCCACAAGTGTTGCAACTATGTATCCCTAAAATAAATCATCAAGCTTAGCGTCCCTATGGCTGGACACCTAAAAGGTTTTAAAAATATTTTGCATACGGGTCAGAGACCAAGTAAAACCGTTTGAAAATATTTAGCAAGTATTTATCACAAATTTAAAAACAGTTATTCATTACACATGTTAGTTCAGTGTACACTCCATTGAGTTTCTTACCTCTCAACTAATGTTCACGCCTAACGTCTTCTACCTAACTATGCTACTCAATCGGACTACATCCCATCAATAACTAACTAACCACTAACATGTTTAGCTCTCTCGTACCGCCTAAACAAGACGCCACAATATACACTTCATTATCACTAAGTCTTTAGTTGATTTCTCTTTAACTTATTCGTACCGCCCGTACAGTACTCTATCAATCTAATTGATAATTAACATTTCCCTTATGTTATTATTAAATCAGAGTTAACATTTCCTATATGTTATCTTTCAAACCTTTTCATTAAGTTTCTCTACTTAAATTTTAATTTTAGATAAACGTTATCTATCTTTCCTAATATTTACACATTAGTAGATTTAGCCTTGTTTAGATATACACAATCTAGTCTCCCAACATTACTTTAGATATACACTATCTAGTCTCCCTACTATCACACAACAGTAATATATATATATATATATATATATATATATATATATGTGTGTGTATGTGTGTGTGTGTGTGTGTGTAATCTAGCATCTACCGGACTGGCCACCGCGATGCACACTTATGTACTCTGCTATCAAGTCCATGTACCTCTCATACCAAATTAAGGACTATCAGTTCGGATGTCATCCTCGAATCATAAATCAAATAAATACATATTAGAGGCGAACATAGTTCTAAGCCTTTGGGCTACCCACATACCAAACGTACCCAAATGACTTCCCAATACCTTTAATACACACACATAATGAGACGCCCTAGGTTCTATGTTTGGGGGCACTAATCGAGACCTCATTGGAATCTTCAACGTGGGATCGCCCTCTGCGCAAAACCTCCGTAATAGCAGGCAGCGTAGGTATGTTCACATATAAGAAAGCATATATTAGGTATACACACACCCTATCCATATGTATATTCAGTATAGGCATACATACAACTGATAACAATAACCCATATAAGTATACACTCAACCTATAATAATAACTCGTACATTGTATTTATCCCTCGAATACTTACCGTATCATTAATTCACAATATTAACTCACTATCGTATATTCTCGAGTATTATTCTCTACCCGAAGGGTCCATAGTTACTCCTTAAGGTAATTCAATAGTTATTACACTCATACCCTACTAGTCTATATCCTAGGATCGCTCGTAACCCCCTGTGACTCGTCCTCATTCCCTCAAGTTCATTACATTATAACTTGATCCCGATAAATTTTCACCTTAACTCCCTCATTAATAGCTAAGCCTCAACCCTACCAAGGCCTACTGCAATTCCTACTGTCCCCTGCATTAATTTGAGGATGTCCCAAAAGTCCCCCTCGTATTCATTCACAATTTCTAGGCTTAAATAGGGAAAACTGGCAATTATGGACACACCGAATCAATTCGCCCAAGAGGCCAAATCAATTCGCCTGTCGAATCGATTCCCCTCTCGGCCGAATTGATTCGAAAATTAGTAGGTTTCTTCTTCCTTTACGTAGTTATGTTTTTCACCATTAAAACTTTAACCCAACTTCATGAAACTTCATAAAACTCTCAACCAATATTACTAAATATCATTTAAGTGTATAGGGATGATTTTTAACGAAATTTTTACACTAAAACATTAATGATTCAATCCAAGAATCAAATTTTCTTCTAATAAACATAAAATCCTAGTTTCTCATGTTCTTCATCTCTTTTAATCAAGAACCCAGATTTCATTCGCACAATTCATCCATGTTCTTGTTAGCAACATAAAGGAATATCACTGCATGCAAATCCTACCCCAAAACATGTGGTTAAATCATCAAAACCTCAAGGTTTAGGTTAAATTATCAAACATAAGATCCTACACTACATGGGTATTATAACTCTTCAAAAACAAGCAAAATAAACACTTGCCTTTAATCAAGCAGATCTGATTTCGTTTGATGATGATGAATTTATTTGTCTTCCCTTTCAACCCACTCCCCAATGATGATAGTGGTGCAAGAACAAGGTTGAATTATTCAAGAACTCTCTCTTGAGCTTCAAAAATGGGTTCTCCTTCCTCTCTAATGACCTCTATTTATTTTCTGTATATCTAACTCCATCCTCTCTCAATTATATGCTGATAAAGGCTTTGGAAATTCGTAGATCTCTTTACCCTAGGTTACCAAATGACAAAAAGCCCTTAAACAGTACCAGTTTGGTCTAAACTCGCCCCTGGACCTAAACTTTATACTCGGGTATACTATTTTGAACCTTTCGAAAACATCTGTGAACTCTAAATCATTGTCCGAGTCACTCTATACTAATTTTTTATTTTTTACTTAAAAATACGGTATGCGTAAAATTAACAATAGACCGAATTAATTTAAATTCTAAATCACCGAATTAAATAAATTCTCAGAATTAAATAAATTTCGAATCACCAATTTAATTAAATTATATATCCTCAGAAATACGAGGTATTACACTTAGATTTTTTACTAAGCATTAGGATTCTTTTCTAAAATGTTTTATTTCAAAATGAGGCATTTTTCGGACTTAAAATGATTTTTAAAATACCTGTAGGCGGACTTTAAAATTTTTATTTTTCATTCTTGTCGTTCAAACGGCATGCTAATATCATTAGATACGTCGTTCAAATCCCTGAGCGATTTTGGATCAAACGATAGCACACTGTTTTAATTTTTGAAAGGTCATTTTTTTGGTCGTTCAAACGACATATTAATGTCCTTCAAACGACATGAGGAAGTCGATCGAACGACATGCGCCGTCTCAAATTTTTTTGTTATCCTATAAATACCTGTTTCGTGAAGCTTTTCAATTAAGATTATTCATTTACGCAAACTACAGACCTACTGCAATTAAGTCTTCACTTTTAGGTATGAAAACCTTGATCCACACAAATACATCCCAAGTACTTTTGTGAATCATCTTTGGAACCCAAACACTTCTGTCACGAAGTTTATTCTTGTCGAGTGTTGTCTCTACTGCTGGACTTGGGGATACTCGAGGGTATTCACTGCTGAAAGGGGACTACAGTTATTGTGATGCTCTAAGGAATCATTGCTGGTTCAAGGTTACGGTCTTTGTGGGTTCTTGCAAGAATATATTAGAGTGTTTTACTTATAAGTTTATAAGTTGGGATTTATATTTTATTAGTGAAATAAAGGTTTTTCCCTGCAGGGATTTTTCCTGAAATTCTTTGCTTACATGCTTATATGATTTGCATCTTTCAATCGCATAGATGCATGTTTAGGAATTAATAAAATTAGAATTTGGTTTGTTTGAGATTAACATCTAGTTAAATAAGTTAACTCTATTAAATATTGTAAAATCTCAAATTAGTATCACATCCCTCTTTCTTACTAATGCATTCTTGAAAATCTTGAATCCTACCTCCATTAGATCCTCTTATAATAATGCATCTACCACTTTCTCCTGGATTACCTTTACTTGAACCATATACATTAAGCTTTAATACATACCTTGGGGGGGGGGGGGGGGGGGGGGTGTAATAACCCTTACTTTTGAGTAATTGATTTTATATAAAAAAAATTGCCATGTGAGATAATTATATTAAATAATGGAAGTTAGATTAAATATTACTTTAAGTGAATTGAGAGATAATATTTACTGAGTTTTGCATATTTACCGTTGAGAGAAGGTATATAGCATCATGTTATGTTTTATTACGTCGTTGTGATTTAAGTGACAATTATGGCATATATTTCAATTGGATCATTATTAATGAATTAATATGACGTTGGAACATGAAATATTGTACGATATTCCGAATGCCAATTTTGAGGGTGCGGTTAGTCCTGAAATAGTCGAGATAGTCAAAATAAGTGCCATATTGTATTTTTAGAGTTCCGAGCACTTTTTACACGTTATGACTCAATTATGTAGTTACGAGTCATTTTAATGGTGAATTAACATTTAAAGATGAAAATTAATGTTAAGTGCCCGATTAATTCTTCCAACCCTCTTATTTCTCATTTATGTGTTTTAAACTTAGAGAGAAGAGAGAAAATGGGAAAAAAGAGAGAATTGGAGATTTGGAGCTGGAAATCATTGCTACGGGAACAGAATTCGAGATTACAAACTTGAGGCAAGTTTCTAACTTGCTAGTGTATGATTTAATGTGGATAAATTACATATATAGTTATGTTTTTGGGGTTTTAACCATTAATGGGTTTTTGATGATTTTAGTGTTTAAACCCTTAATCTTTTATTTAAATTTGATTTGAGTTGAAAATATTAGTTGGTTGTTGTGTAGGAACGAATTGGGTAAGTTATTAGTTGATGATGTTGAGATTGGGGGAAATTTAGGGTTCATAACCCGTAGACCCAAACTGGGCATTTCTGCCAGGCCGAATCAATTTGCCTCCTAAACGAATCGATTCGCCTATATGGGAGGCTACAGGTCTGAGGGGCCGAATCGATTCGGGTCAACCCGAATCGATTCGGGCTGAGATAGGAGGTTGGGTTTCTCAGCCAAATCGATTCACATTTGGGCGAATCGATTAGATACCAAAGCCGAATCGATTCGGCCCTAGGCGAATCGATTCGTAAACCTTGCTGTTTTAGAGTATTTTTCCAACTTAGTTTTTATCCCTTTTCTTTTAGGTTTAAGGCTTAGGAACCTTCCCTTGGGAAGTAATAAAGAGTATTAGGGGTTTATGTTAGGGAAATTAATACCTTAGATTAGTATGGGGGTAAAGTGAGCTTAATTCGGGTGCTATTCAATAGGCGTTAGCATTGTTTCATTTAGTGAGATAACTTCGAACTAAGGGAGAGTTAAGTGATATGGTTTAGGATTTTTGGGCGACTAGTACTGAGGAAAATTACCATTGATCGCTTATGGTATTACTTTGAAATCTTGGAGACTAGTGTGAGGATAATTGTACTTAGTGGCCTATATCATTAATAAAATATGACTTTGTGAATAAGAAATGCATATTTTATATTGGCACATAATTGTTTAGTATAAATTATTTTGAGAATGTAAAAAGTGAATGTTTTAATTGAGAAGGAAAACTTGTAAATGATAATTTGCATATACACACCTCTCTAAATCGCTATCATAAGGGAAGTTACGCGCATGAGGTGAAGTCCCCTGGCTAGTGAATGCAGGGTGAATATAGTCCTCGGCCATAGGACCGGTTATTATATATTGTGTGATTATTGTTCGAAGTGAGGTAATTTAGGGTGTGGTTATGACTCACTGTCAAAGGTATATGGCCATTTTCCAACGTCACACGATGTAGGCTGCCCAGGTTGTCTTGGTGATAGGCCCTGGAAGATGATAGCTATTTAGGGGGGCATCCAGTGGGGGTACCCGGAAGGATGGTCTTAGAATCGTTATATGATGTGACTATAACTATTCTTAATAAAGTGGAACTTGTAATGATGATAAATAATTTTGCGAGATAAACTGCTTTAAATATGTTTCCTAGAGACAAAAGGGAACTGTGAAGTTAAATGGTGTAAAACTGAATTGGTAAACCATTTTGTGAAATAAATTGATTTAAATATGTTTCCTAAAGAGAAAAAAGAACTGTGCTTTTAAGTTGTGTAAAACTGAAATGAAATCTAATTAAGTGAAACTTAGATATTCTTCTCATGCAAAAACGAATATTGTTCATTGTTATTGATAGTGCGCTAGGTTGTGCTTTTAGACTGAGAGGTGAGGAATCTTATCATTATTTGTGAGAGTGAGTTGAGTTTATGATTGATGATAAAATATTCATAATTGTCATCCATTTTAATCATATGGTGATCATATCAAATCGGGCCCTGACCCGTCTATATCTCCTTATTTTGTATGAATTTTATGTTCGCTCAGATGCTCTACCGCAAGGACGCACATATTGGCCTCTCCATCTGAGTTGTCCTGGAGCTATAACATTTTGCGGATGTTGTAGGATACTCATTGTAAACGCTTCTATTTCTTTGTACTCTAGCTATGATCAGTCTACATGTTCAGGCGTGTTACCCAAGTTTTGTACTTGTTTAATATATTATGATATTTAATTTTAATATTTGGTGTAACCTAATTGTATTGGTCTGTTAACCGACAGCTTATTCTGTTATTAAATTGTGCTTTATTGTTACCGTTATTCTTCTATTTTTATATCCACCTTTTTTTTCAAATTGGATTGTCTAATTGATCTTCTTTAAACTTTTAAATATAAATTTTAACAATTCGTTTTCTAATATAATTGGTGGTTATCTCGTATTATTATTTTAACGACAGTGATGCTAAGAATGGACCATCTGTGATTCCTATATTTATTGGAGTATCGGGTTGGCCACCTCTTATTTTAATGAGCGGATTGTCACAAATGGTATCCGAGCATCAGGTTCTAGTTTCCTTAGGAATATATACGGACGTACTACGCCTTCAGCATTGCTTTTGATTTTATGTAGAGCCTTAGGATTAAGATCGTTGATTTCTCTTATGAGATATCATTCTCCTACCATAATGTAAGATGTTAGTAAATCTTTTGCTCGATCGCTCGAGATTCGTGTGCTGATTGGAGATGGGCGACCAGGGAAGGCCGTTATGAGGACATTATTGGAGGTTTATCCCTCTGTGGCATTTTCTTAGATTGCTACAACGGCTACAAGGATATAGTAGCTATAATTCCCCAAGTACCCCTACAAGAAGAGAGTGGTACTAAACTTGGATTACTCGGTCAAGTTAAATTGGGAAAAAGGTTTGAAACGTTCTTAATAAGGATCATACGTTGAAGTTAAGTCATAAGGAGGCAGTGTAGATTTATTCAGTTGAAGTATAAGGCTCGGAAGCTTTGGCGTAGAGCGGGGTATAGGAATACCCAGATGTGAATATTTGAGGATTTTTTTTTCCACCGATTGGAGAAATGTTGAAAGGGTAGGAACGGGAGTCCCCATATTTGAAGGAGTAGGATGTTTCGCTCGTAGAGGAACCTTATGGATGGTTCTAACAACGAGTTCCTTTGATATTTTATAAATGAAAAGAACGTAGCTTTTCAAGTATTCCCAAGAGGATCGATCAGAGGCAGACAGTAAAGGAAGAGAAATATGGTTAAGGAAACCTTGCACCGAAGTAAGGTAGGTACAAGGAAGAAAGAGTCCTTCAATGAAATGATAGGCTCACTAGTAAATGTTGTCAATACTTATGAAGAAGTCGTGTTCATGAAACATCATTGGTGGACTTCCACCCAAGGAGATTCATTGTAATAAGTTAGTTGAAGCGGGTAGTATGTTTACCTTTGTTGAGGGAGTTAAGGGAACTACGAGGGGGATTGTCAGGATCGGGGCTATAGAGCCTGAAATGTTGAAAAACTTTAACATGGAGAGTGTGGCCAGAGATGGGAAATGATTGTGATGAGGAACGTAAAACTACATGTTTTAATATTGTCCGGTAGGAGCTAAAGGACAAGAGTATGGTGCCTAGATAAGGCATTAATTGAAGTAGTTTTTGGTATAGATAGAACAAGGGTATTGTATTTGGGAACTATGTGGAGCAGCCAGGGTAATTAGCAAGAATTTTATTGTGAGTATCACCTCAGTTAAGGGAAGTGTGTTTTTTGTGGCAAGATTTAGCCTTTATATTTTATTAACCTTAGATTCGGGTGTGTAATTCAAGCTTTGTGGCGGTATTGATATTAATATAGAGGTTATATCTATATATTTTCCGTGGTGATGAGATTATATTTTCTTGCATTCATTGTAAGTGGATGATGATACTTTAAAAATTTTGTTTGGATTGTACTACTCGTTCTGTTTGTGTTATACGAGTATAAAATATTCTGATTTGAGTTATATCAAACTTATAATTGTGAGACTATCATATATGTGGTTCCAGAGTGGAACTAGTTATTCTATAATATTTCTCCTGGATACGGGTTGAGACTTTATAGTGAAGATTAGAGGTATGTATGAACTGTTATTTTACTTATTTTATGCTACCATGTCTCCACGATCAACAAAGTTAAGTAGTAGTGTATCGGAGGGGTTCCTTGTTTGGATTTCTCTTGCGAGACACTCCACGCATGAACCTTAACGACGTTGGGAGTGAAGAGTTGTTACTTTATATTAGGATGTTGGTTTTGATGGTTTTAACCGAGAGTCATGTGATTGATTAAGGGCTAATAAAAATTAGATGTGCGGTGCAGAAGGACTGGAAATATTTCTCTCGCTGGGTATTTGTGGGAGAGACAAAGATAAGTAAGTCAGATTGAAGCTTATATCCAGGCCTTGATGAGAAAGCAATTTAAAAATATGTATATATATCTTTGGGTAAAAGGATTCGTAATACTTTCCAAACAGTAGGCGCCCAGATTAGTTAGATTTTTTTTTCATTTTGCTATAATGGTAGGATATAGAAGTAGAAATGCGTTAGTAGGGTTACGAGTTAAGATTTTTAGCCGTCCCGATTGGGTGCCTTAGGCCATTATATCTTGACGACCGGCGGTGCGAGGTAGTAGTGTAACGGGAGGGTTCCTTGTCTGGATTTCGCTTTGCAAGATGTCCCATGCATGAAACCGAGCGAATGTCGGAAATATAGAAAGGTCTTGGGCACTAAGGACATAGTTAGTCTAGTACTTATTTCGCGTGGGTAGGAAAACGCATTAACCTTAATATTATTAGGAACTAAGGAAAATGGGGCATGTGGCGTTGTTTTAAGAATGTCGTAGTGAGTTAACCATGAGAATATTAGTGGGCTAATTTTAATAAGGATTGGGTTTCCAGGAATAAGGAAAATAGAATCTTGAGTAACTAGGGCCACCAGCCCGAGAAGAAGGTGAGGCCCATCTCTAGAAAAACTGTTATGTCTATGACTTAGCTTTTGATGAGCTGAAGGACAAGTTGACTCCTACTCATAAATTAGCGTTGCCAAGTTTGGGAGTGGACTATTTGGTTATTATAGAGGCATCTCCGTAAGAGTGGGGCGGTGTGTTACTACAAGAACATGGGACCATTGCTTATATATCTTGTGGCTTGAACCACGCGAGGAAAACTATTCCATGCAAGATTAAGAGAATGCCGAAATAGTGTTCTCCTTAAAGATGTGGAGGCACTACCTCCTAGGAGGGGAATTAAGTCTTTTCACGAACCACAAATCGACGCAATGTTTGTTCTCGCAGAAAGATCAAATCGTGCGGTAAAATCGGTGGTTGGATTTCATAAAGGACTATCAATTGGACATTCATTATCACCCAGGAAAAGCAATTGTGATAGCGAATATACTGAGTAGAAAATCTGTGGGGGGAAACTAGCGAAGGCATGGAAAGCCAAGTGAAAGGAGCTTAACTCGGAAGATGTTGTTACCAGGGAGTTTATATCAGTTTTGACCGTTACGCCTACAATTAAGTTGAGAATTGTGGAAGAGCAAGGAAAGGACATTTCTGAGTTTGTCTCCCTATACACCACTCGTCAATTGGTGAATGTGGGCCACCGACAACAGATTGGATTGTTACAACCATTAGAAGTATTGGTGCGAGACTGGAAGAGTATGAAACCTGGATTACCGATGTTGTAAAGCGATCATGATTACGGATGGATGATAATATGGAGTGTATGAAACCTTATGGTGTACCTATCAATATAGTGTCGGATCGAGATAAGATTTTCGTATCCCATTTCTAAGGAAGAAAGCAATTGGTCAAAAACGGGGAGAATCAACGTATGTAGGAGAACCTACTTTCGATGTGCATATTTAACTTTTTGGTGGATGGGAGCCAAACATTCTTCTGGTCGAATTTGTAATACATTATGGGTATGGCACCGTAGGCGGCGTTTCATAGCAGGCCGCGTAGATCACCTGCTTGTTGGTTGAAAGTAGGAGACAATAAGCTTCTTGGACTTAAAATGATCCAAGACATCTTTTCAAAGATTGAGTTCATTAGAAACCTCTTAATAATTGCCCAGCATTATCAGAAGGGCTATGTCGATGCGAATAGAAGTCTTGTAAAATTTGAAATAGAGAATTAAATTTAATGCGGGCATTTTTTTATGAAGGGTATAACACGAATTATGATGAAAGATAAGTTTGTGCCGAGTTAGGTAGATTTTTCCCGTTGTTAATGGTAGGCCCGATAGTTTAAATAAGAAATAACCGGTTATAATTTTAGATCATGGAAAGTATAGACTAAGGTCGAAAGTGGTACCCTTGGACCAAGTCCCGTGAAGACACCACAATGCCAAGGAATTTACTTGGGAACGAGAGAATGATATTTGAAAATGTTCCCCCTGGTCTTTTTATGAGAATACGCCTGAATTTTGAAGGAAAAATTCCCTTATAAGGGGGGGGGGGGGGGGGTATGTAATAACCCTTACTTTTGAGTAATTGATTTTATATAAAAAAAATTGCCATGTGAGATAATTATATAAAATAATGGAAGTTAGAGTAAATATTACTTTAAGTGACTTGAGAGATAATATTTACTGAGTTTTGCATATTTACCGTTGAGAGAAGGTAAATATCATCATGTTATGTTTTATGGCGTCGTTGTGCTTTAAGCGACGGTTATGGCATATATTTCAATTGGATCATTATTAATGATTTAATATGACGTTGGAACATGAAATATTGTACGATATTCCGAATACCAATTTTGTGGATGCGGTTAGTCCTGAAATAGTCGAGACAGTCAAAATAAGTGCCATATTGTAATTTTGGAGTTCCGAGCACTTTTTACAGGTTATGACTCAATTATGTAGTTACGAGTCATTTTAATGGTTTATTAACATTTAAAGATGGTAATTAATGTTAAGTGTACGATTAAGTCTTCCAACCCTCTTATTTCTCATTTATGTGTTTTAAACTTAGGGAGAAGAGAGAGCTTGGGAGAACATGGGAGAAAAGAGAGAATTGGAGATTTGAAGCTGGAAATCATTGCTACGGGAAGAGAATTCGAGACTACAAACTTGAGGCAGGTTTCTAACTTGCCAGTGTATGATTAAATGTGGATAAATTGCATATGTAGATGTGTTTTTGGAGTTTTAACCATTAATGGGTTTTTGATGATTTTAGTGTTTAAAGCCTTAATCTTTGATTTAAATTTGATTTGAGTTGAAAATATTAGTTGGTTGTTGTGTAGGAACGAATTGGGTAACTTATTAGTTGATGATGTTGAGATTGGATGGAAGATTTGAGATTGGGGGAAATTTAGGGTTCATAACCCGTAGCCCCAAACTGGGCATTTCTGCCAGGCAGAATCGATTCGCCTATATAGGAGGCTAAAGGTCTGAGGGGCCTAATCGATTCGGGTCAGCCCGAATCAATTCGGGCTGAGACAGGAGATTGGGTTTCTCAGTCGAATCGATTCGTGTCTGGGCGAATTGATTCACTACCAGGGGCGAATCGATTCGGCTCTAGGCGAATCAATTCTGAAACCCTATTATTTTATAGGATTTTCCAACTTAGTTTTTAGCCCTTTTCTTTTAGGTTTAAGGCTTAGGAACCTTCCCTTGGGAAGTAATAAAGAGTATTAGGGGTTTATGTTGGGGAAATACCGTAGATTATTACGGGGGTAAAGTGGGCTTAATTCGGGGGTTATTCAATAGGCGTTAGCATTGTTTCATTTAGTGAGCTATCTTCGGACTAAGGGAGAGTTAAGTGATATGGTTTAGGATTTTTAGGCAACTAGTATTAAGGAAAATTACCATTGATGGCTTATAGTATTACTTTGAACTCTTGGAGACTATTGTGAGGATAATTGTACTTGGTGGCCTATATCATTAATAAAATATGACTTCGTGAATAAGAAATGCATATTTTATATTGGCACATAATTGTTTAGTATAAATGATTTTGAGAATGTAAAAAGTGAATGTTTTAAATGAGAAAAAAAACTTGTAAATGATATTTTCCATATACACACATCTCTAAATCGCTATCATAAGGGAAGTTACGCGCATGAGGTGAAGTCCCCTGGCTAGTGAATGCAGGGTGAATATAGTCCTTGGCCATTGGACCGGTTATTATATATTATGTGATTATTGTTCGAAGTGAGGTAATTTCGAGTGTGGTTATGACTCACTGTCAAAGGTATATGGCCGTTTCCCAACGTCAAGCGATGTAGGATGCCCAGGTTGTCTTGGTGATAGGCCCTGGAAGATGATAGGTATTTATGGGCGCATCCAGTGGGGGTACCCGAAAGGATGGTCTTAGAATCGTTATATGATGTGATTATAACTATTCTTAATAAAGTGGAACTTATAATGATCATAAAGCATTTTACGAGATAAATTGCTTTGAATATGTTTCCTAGAGAGAAAAGGGAACTGTGAAGTTAAATGGTGTAAAACTGAATTGGTAAAGCATTTTGTGAAATAAATTGCTTTAAATATGTTTCCTAAAGAGAAAAAGGAACTGTGCATTTAAGTTGTGTAAAACTGAAATGAAATCTAATTAAGTGAAACTTAGATATTTTTCTCATGCGAAAACGAATATTGTTCATTGTTATTGATAGTGCGCTAGGTTGTGCTTTTAGACTGAGAGGTGAGGGATCTTATCATTATTTGTGAGAGCGAGTTGAGTTTATGATTGATGATAAAATATTCATAACTGTCATGCATTTTATTCACATGGTGATCATATCAAATCGGGCCCTGACCCATCTATATCTCCTCGTTTTGCATAATTCTATGTTCTCCCAGGTGCTCCACCGTAAGGACGCACATATTGACCTCTCCATATCAGTTGTCCTGGAGCTATAACATTTTGTGGATGTTGTTGGATACTCGTTGTAAACGCTTCTATTTCGTTGTACTCTAGCTATGATCGGTGTACATGTTCAGGTGTGTTACCCAAGTTTTGTACTTGTTTACTATATTATGATATTTAATTTTAATATTCGGTGTAACCTAATTGTATTGGTCTGTTAACCGACATCTTATTCGATTATTAAATTGTGCTTTATTGTTACCGTTATTCGTCTATTTTTATATCCACCTTTTTTTCAAATTGGATTGTCTAATTGATCTTCTTTAAACTTTTAAATATAAATTTTAACAATTAGTTTTCTAATATAATTGGTGGTTATCTCGTATTATTATTTTAACGACAGTGATGCTAAGAATGGACCATCTATAATTCATGTATTTATTGAAACATCGGGCAGGCCACCTCTTATTTTAATTAGCGGGTTGTCACCCGGGGGGGGGGGGGGGAGAATCCATCTTGTGATTATGAAAATAGGTTGGTTTGGATAAACATTGATGCTAAATTTATGGAGAAAAACATAATAAATCTTTGCAATAGAGCTCTCAAACTTTAAAATACAAGTCTGGTCAGAAACCAAACCAAAAACATTGTTGATGATGACTTGACTTTGCATAGGAGTGTCTTCAAAATGGGCCTTGCACCTCGCTTTCCATAATTCCCACAAAACAGACATAGGAAGAATTTTAAGGAAAAATATTAAGTAATCTATATTAGTCTTTGACAACCACCAGGACATGAAAACATTGAAGCACCTTATACTCTTCACTCACTTGAGTCTACATTGTATAAGGGCTCATCTAGTTTGGATATATTGACAAAATTGTGTCCTTTCCTAGAATCCAAAAAGCCTCAGAAATTGTCTAAAATTCATTCCTCTTATTTGTCTAATCAAAGGTATATGTACCAACACTCACACACATTAGGATTAGATTCATATCTTGTATATTGCATATTATTGGTTGTGTGTGTGTTGTGTGTGTTAATTTCCCTAAAATTGATTTTTAATAATTTCTGAGGATTTTAAATGATTTTTAAAACACTTTTTATCTTAATTAATTGGATTTATAAAGTATTGGGGTCATTATGTAATTCTGGATTGTTGGTTTTATTGGTTGAAAGTTCACTTGGGTAGAAATCGAAAGCGCTGGAGACTACAAGGTGTCTTGGTAATTATTTCCAAAACACGCGTTTCAGCTTTAATTCTAGCCCTACACCTGTCGCTTATATATCGATTTGATGTGTGCTTCTTCCAAGAGACAATCCCTGTGATCAATCTCAACCATTGGATCGTGTTAATCAACGATCTGCCTGCGTTCTAATTCAATCCTGGTGAATTCCACTTAAACCAATCAGAAGCGTTTTAACTACCGCTTATCTCTAACCCTTGGATCAAAGTCAAACTGCCTAGACCAAATCGTAGCCCTTGTTTTTGAACCATCTTCTCGATCCTTCTCAGCCCACTATATAAGGAGGCTATCCCTCAGCCAGAAGAGACTTTTTTCACTTCGTCTATTTGAGTGACTAGAGAGAGAAGAGGGAGTAGAGAGAGAAGAGAGAAACCAGAGAGAGAGAGAGAGAGAGAGAGAGAGAGAGAGAGTTAGAAATCCTAACCCTAAAACGTCCTAACATCTTTCAAACCCTAACCTCTTTCAAAACCAGTATATTCCAAACACAACCTTGAGTGTTTGAGAATTTTGAGTGTTGATTTGTTAGTTGTTTGATGTTGTAACCCCTTCGTTCTCAGATCTTATTTTCAACTTAAACATTTGATTAGATCTGTGTTTCTACTTTTATAGAAATCTTAGATCTAGTCGTTGCATGATATATTACACATAGATTTGCATCTATAGTTTCTCATCTTGAGAAAACTTTTGTTGATTTGTTTCTGTAAATGTTTTCAACTTCAAAATCAATAAAAACATTTTATGTTTCTAGTTCTTTTGAAACAAAACCTTCGACCTAGTTGGAATCGCACTTGGTGATTTTCAATCTCAAAAATATTTTCAAAACCTGAGATTGATTAAGATCTTGAAACGTCTTTCGAGCAAGATAGCCGTGGATTTTGGGTTAATGTTAAAGGTCAAATAAGGTTCAAAGTTTCCTAAGAAGAGAGAAATAGAAAATCACAGCATATAAATCTTATATGTAATTTGATAGGACTGTTTGTATAAATTATCGTAAGTGTGTGCATGCATGTGTTAGAAAGCACCTTCACAAAAACTATCACCCTACCAAACTAAAAGTTTTGGTAATAAGATCCTGAAACAAGAGTCGGCGTAAAGAACTGGAACAAATTGGATGTTAGCAAACTGGAGAACAACATCAACAAACAGAACTGCAGAAAAGTTAGAAGGACTCCAGTGGGTACATTCCTAAACTTCTATAAGTCTGATTTGTGTGCATGTGTGTTATATAGTTTGTAACTATTATAATTTGTTTTAGTGGAATTTTTGGTTTACTCCGTAGAGGGAGTCGTGGATGTTTCCTTAGTTGGGTGAGGTTTTACCACGTTAAAAATATCTTGTCATTAATCTTTCTACATCTCCTCATCCCTTTCTGTTTAGTGTGATGAATTAAAAATGATTTTAGTTGTGTTTTTCAAAACTTGTTGATAAATCTTGAACAGATCTCGTGCATAATTTTTAAACACGTCTTGTAATTAAACTGATTTGATTTCTAGAAAAGAGTTTCTTCAAAAAACAGTTCGGAGTTACTTAAATAGTTTAATCTTGTATTAAACGGCTTTAGTAATAGTTTTTTAATTGGTATCAGATCTTTGGAAATCTTTTTAAAAGATCTTGTGTTTCTGAAATTGTTTTCTTAAAATCATAACAATGGGTGAGAAAAATGAAAGATGTTGTAACTTGACCAGACCCCCACTCTTTGATGGAAACAACTTTGCTTACTGGAAGGTAAGGATGGTTGCTTTTATACAAGGAACCTTGGGAGATGATGTCTGGGATATTGTTGAATATGGATACTCTTATCCTACTAAACCAGCCACTGAAGGAAGTAATGAGAGGGTTAAGAAAGCATTAAGTGAGTTCACACAAGAAGAGAAGCAGACTTATCGTAATAATAACAAAGGCAATAATGCTATCTTTATCTCCATAAATGAACATGAGTTCAAAAGGATCTCATCTTGTGCCACTTCTAAGGAATCTTAGGATACACTGATCACTGCACATGAGGGTGACACTAGAGTTAAGGCTGCTAAAACTCAAATGCTTGTTCAACAGCATAACTCACTAATTATGTCTGATTTTGAAACTTTCGATGATTTCTATATGATATTAACTGACATTGTGACCAAACTGCATGCTAATGGGATAACTTACGACATACATGAAATTGTATCTAAAATTCTAAGGTCATTACCACAAAAATTTGATAATAAAAGATATGTTATTGAGGAAATGTGTGATCAAAATCTCACTCCTGAATTACTCAATAGTAAACTTCCAACTGTGGAAATGGAATTAGAAATTAAGAAACAAATGACCTAGTCCCATAGGAAACAGACTAGTTCCAACTTGAGTTTTTCTTCTAAATTGATGAAACCTGAGTTTACTATTACGACTGATGATTCTGATGAGGAATGTGATATAGATAGTTTGGATAACCAAATTGCCTTGATGTCAAAACAATTTAAGAAAATTATCAAATTTAGAAATAAATTGGCAAACAGACAAGGCAAGCCAAATTATCCAAGTCAATCTAACTACAAACCTCATGAGAAAGGTCAAAACAAACATCACAAGGACATGAGACCCAACAAAGACTTCAATAACATTGAGTGTTTTAGATGTGGAAAACTAGGACACATAGCACAAGATTGTAGAGTGAAACTAAACACTGTTAATAAACATACTAGGGACAACATTTACAAAATATGGGATGATTCAAGTGATTCTAAGAATGAGGAACCTGAATCTTCTGATTGTTTTGAACCTTGCATATCTTTCTTTGCTAAGATAATATACAATGATGATATGCCTATGTATGAGAATGATGATAATAACTCTACACCTGCTGTTGTGAATCATGCTGCTACTGGTTTAGATGCTTTACTTTTTGAGAATATTGTTAGTTCAACCACGGGGTGTGTGAGTCAAAGGGAATGCCATAATGACAATGTCCATGGGTGCGTGAGTTCTAGAAATGAATCCTTAGGGGTCACTTCACACACTGCACTTAGTGACTCAGACACTGAAGACCTCCCAGACATTCACACACTTTATGCTAAAACTCTAAAGAAAAGCACTAGACTAGAAAAGATAGTGAAAGATCTCACTAAGAAATTAGAAGACCTAAGTCTGATGGTTAAACTAAACGCTGAAGAGTATACTACCCAATGTCTAACTCATGAAAATGAAGTTAAAATTTTTTATCAAAAGTTGAAGAATTTGATCGAAGAAAATGTAACTCTGGAGAAAAAATACAATAGGACATTATTAGAATTGGAACAATCTAAAGAAAAGACAGCAACAATTTTCAAAAAAATTGCTAAATTTGAAAATAACTCAAACTGTTTTGATGGATTTGTTGTTGATTCCAAAACCAATTCTGATGATCGAACTGGAATAGGATTTTGCCCCAATTTAAAGGCTCAAACCAAAACTTTTAAACCAATTAAGTTTGTGTCAGGAGGCAAAAGACCTGTAGAAACTTGTCCAGACTTTCATTCTCTTAAAAATGAGTTTGACAAACACCAATCTAAGTTTTATATTGGGGAAACAAGTAACTCTAAGTGTGAAATTCCATCTAAGACTAAATATGTCTGCCCCCTATTAGGAAGAGTGATTCGATCTTTCAAACTGTACTCCTTAGGAATAAGGTTCAACATCAAAATCTCATCAAGCCTATGTTTAAAGACTTTCCTAAGGAGATACCCTCTTCGAGCAATCTATATTGCTCATACTATAACTTGTATGGTGACTCTTTTGATGGTTGCTATTCTAGACGTTTAGTTAACCCTGCATATAATACCCCTGTGTACCAAAACTTTAACTACTCTAGAAGGAGTCGTAATAATTATGTTCTGCCTAGACAACCAGATAAAAAATCTAACTATAGGAAAAGAAAGACCAAACCTAAAAGCACATTTCCTAAAAGGATTCCTAAACACTTTCCTAAACCAAATGCTCATATGTCTCATAAAATTCAAAATAATGCGCAAAACATTTATCAACAAGAATTGAATGCTCGCAAATTTTATCAAATGAGAGCAAATAAGCGCAAAATGAAAACAAAATCTATTTGGGTTAGAAAAGATGATCTATTACCCTAGATGAAGTGTAACATTGTGATTACTGCTTTAAAAGCTGAACACACATCTTCTGGTTGGTATTTAGATTCTGGATGTTCAAAACACATGACTGGTGATGATACAAAACTTTTAAACAAAACCAGCTTTGCTAGAGGAAAAGTTATTTTTAGTGATGGTGTATCATCTCTAATCATTGGTAAAGGAACACTCCAAGAAGAAGGATTACCTGTGCTTGAAGATGTTCTTTTAGTAAAAGGTCTTTAGGCAAACCTACTTAGTATTTCGCAATTTTGTGACTCAAATCATACTATCACCTTCTCAAAGAATAATTGCAAAATTTTAAATGAAAAAGGTGAATGTATTATTACAGGACTCAGGACTCCGGACAATTGTTATACTGTTCAAAATAGTGTTGAGGTCTGTAACATTTCCTTAATGGATGACAATGAGATATGGCATAATCGTATGGGTCACATAAATTACAAAAATCTTAGTAGACTATCTTCTCAATAAATAGTTAGAGGTATTCCTAAGATCAAATTTATTTCTAATATTGTTTGTGGTTCATGTAAGGAAGGTAAAATTGTTAAAGCTCCTCATATGAAAGTCAAAGATATCCTAACCTCTAAATCTTTGGAGCTCATCCATATGGACCTCATGGGTCCTTCTCGAACTGTTAGTCTTTGTGGACACAGTTACATTCTAGTTATGGTCGATGGCTTCACCAAATTTACTTGGGTAGCTTTCTTAAAATAAAAGTCTGACAGATTCCAAACCTTTTTGAAGATTTTACTTTGAATTGAAAATGAGAAAGACTCTCAGGTAAATAGGATTCGTAGTGATAGAGGTGGAGAGTTCTTAGATACAGGTGTTGTAGAGTATTGTGACTACAATGGTTACAAACATGAATTTAGTGCTCCTAAGACTCCTGAATAAAACGGTATAGCTGAGAGAAAGAATCATACCCTTTAAGAGATGGCACGTGTTATGATTCATGCTAAGACTTTACCTAAGTATTTTTGGGTAGAAGCCATTCGTACTGCCTGTCACATTATTAATAGTGTCTATCTTAGAAAGAATTCTAAATAAACTCCTTACGAACTTTGGTATGGGAAGAAACCCAATCTTAAGTACCTTAGAACCTTTAATTGTACGAGTTATGTCTGTAAGGACAGAGAACACTTATCAAAATTTGAGACTTGAGAAGATAAAGCCATCTTTTTAGGATATTCTCCTAACAGTAGAGCTTACCGTGTTTGTAACCCTCGCACTAAGACCATAATGGAATCCATAAATGTAATTGTAAGTGACACTACTATAGAATCAGAAAATATTTTAGAAAATGACTCACCAGAAATAGATGATTCTTTACCAATTGAGACACCTGAAGTACCTAATTGGGTTGCTAAAGACCATCCCATAGACAACGTTGTTGGTAATCCTAGTGAACCTATGCGGACAAGATCTCAATTAAGAAAATATGCTCATTATGCATGTTTTATTTCCCTTGTGGAACCAATGAATGTCAATGATGCATTGAATGATTCTCATTGGATTTCTGCAATGCAGGATAAACTTCTTCAATTTGTCATTCATGATGTTTCGTATCTTGTACCTAAGCCTGATCACAAAAAGGTTATTGGCACACATTGGATATTTAAAAATAAATCTGATGAAAGTGGGATAGTCATTAAAAACAAAGACAGATTAGTTGCTCAAGGATACTCTCAAATAGAGGTAATAGATTTTAACGCGACTTTTGCTCCAGTTACTCGATTAGAATCTGTTTGTCTTCTCTTTACCATAGCTTGCTACTTACATTTTACGCTTTACCAAATGGATGTCAAATATGCCTTCCTTAATGGAATATTGACTGAGGAGACCTATGTAGAACAACCAAAAGGGTTTTTTTACCCTAAATATCCAAATTATGTCTTTCGTCTTAAAACGGATTTGTATGGCCTAAAACAAGCGCCAAGAGCCTTGTATGAGCGCCTTTCCAAATTTCTCTTAGACGAAGGGTTTAAGAGAGGTGAAAATGATCAAACCTTTTTTGTCAAACATTTTGACCAACATATCATTATAGCTCAAGTGTACGTAGACGATATCATCTTTGGATCAACTTCCCCTTCAGAAGTTAAATGCTTTTCTGAAATTATGCATAAAGAATTTCAAATGTCTCTCATGGGGGAGTTGCAATTTTTCTTAGGTCTTCAAGTCAAACAAAATTCAGAAGGATTATTTGTCTCGCAATCAAAATACGCATTAGAGATTATTAAAAAATTTGGTCTTGAAAGTGCAAAAGATGCTAAAACTCCCATGAGTACTACTATCAAACTATCTAAGGACGAAACAGGAAAATTCGTAGATCCCACCCTTTATCGTAGTATGAATGGAACCTTACTATATCTTACTGCCTCGCGTCCTGATATTATGTATGTTGTTTGTGTTTGTGCTCGTTACCAGAACAATCCTAAAGAGAGTCATTTAACTTATGTTAAAAGAATTATCAAGTACATAAAAGGCACTCTAAATTTAGGACTTTGGTACACCAATGATACTCCTAGCACTATAATAGGATACACCGATGTTGATTGGGCAGGGTGTACTGACGATAGTAAGAGCACATCAGGAGCGTGTTATTATATTGGTAATAATTTGGTAGGTTGGAGTAGTAAGAAACAAAACTGCACTTCATTATCCACTGCTGAATCTGAATACATAGCTGCTGGCAGTTGCTGTGCTCAACTTCTTTGGCTTAAGCAAATGCTAAGTGATTATGGTATTCAAGAAAAACAATTGCATCTCTATTGTGATAATCAAAGTACGATCAATATCTCTAAAAATCTTGTTCAACACTCGCGAACAAAACACATAAAAATAAGACATCACATTATTCACGAATTAGTTGAAACTAAGGAATTAGAAATTAATTATCTTCCTACTGATTTGCAACTAGCAGATATGTTTACCAAACCTTTGGATTATAATAGGTTTATTACCTTGCGTAAATCAATTGGAATGGTGTGTGCTGAATAATTTCTTGGTTTTCCATAATTTTTTCCCTTTGTCCATTTGAGACAAAATGGGGGAGAAATTTGAGTCTTATGCATTCAATTTTTTTCACATATTTCTAATATGCTTGATCTTAGAAATCATTTGCAGGATTCTGTACAGTTATTATCAATAGGGTATTGATTTGTATTTAGTTGAGTTATGTACTTTTCTTTTCTCGAAAATGGGTAGATAGAACT
Source organism: Sambucus nigra (assembly GCA_949130495.1). NCBI lineage: Eukaryota > Viridiplantae > Streptophyta > Magnoliopsida > Dipsacales > Adoxaceae > Sambucus > Sambucus nigra. The sequence goes on along the minus strand of OX422219.1, from coordinate 343,138,681 downwards.
TTTGTTTTTGAATAGGTTTTTTCTTCATTTCTTAATTGCCCTACGAGTCCTAGATGACTCAAAGAAGATTTTGTCTCATATTTCCAAAGGGGGATAATGAAGCACCTTATACTCTTGACTCACTTGAGTCTACATTGTATAAATGCTCATCTAGTTTGGAAATAGTGACAAAATTGTGTCCTTTCCTAGAATCCAAAAAGCCTAAGAAATTATCTAAAATTCATTCCTCCTATTTGTCTAATCAAAGGTATATGTACCAACACTTACACACATTAGAATTACATTCATATCTTGTATATTGCATATTATTGGTTGTGTGTGTGTTGTGTGTGTTAATTTTCCTAAAATTGATTTTTAATAATTTTTGGGAATTTTAAATGATTTTTAAAACACTTTTTATCTTAATAAATTGGATTTATAAAGTATTGGGGTCATTATGTAATTCTGGATTGTTGGTTTTATTGGTTGAAAGTTCACTTGGATAGAAACCGAAAGCGCTGGAGACTACAAGGTGTCTTGGTAATTATTTTCAAAACACGCGTTTCAGCTTTAATTCTAGCCCTAAACATGTTGCTTATATATAGATTTGATGTGTGCTTCTTACAAGAGACAATCCCTGTGATCAATCTCAACCATTGGATCGTGTTAATCAACGATCTGCCTGCATTCTAATTCAATCCTGGTGAATTCCTCTTAAACCAATTAGAAGCATTTTAACTACCACTTATCTCTAACCCTTGGATCAAAGTCAAACTGCCTAGACCAAATCGTAGCCCTTGATTTTGAACCATCTTCTCGATCCTTCTCAGCCCACTATATAAGGAGGCTATCCCTCAGCCAGAAGAGACTTTTTCCACTTCGTCTATTTGAGTGACTAGAGAGAGAAGAGAGAGTAGAGAGAGAAGAGAGAAACCAGAGAGAGAGAGAGAGAGTTAGAAACCCTAAAACGTCCTAACATATTTCAAACCCTAACCTCTTTCAAAACCAGTATATTCCAAACACAACCTTGAGTGTTTGAGAGTTTTGAGTGTTGATTTGTTAGTTATTTGATGTTGTAACCTCTTCGTTCTTAGATCTTATTTTCAACTTAAACATTTCATTAGATCTGTGTTTCTACTTTTATAGAAATCTTAGATCTAGTCGTTGCATGTTATATTACACATGGATCTGCATCTATAATTTCTCATCTTGAGAAAACTTTTGTTGATTTGTTTCTGTAAATGTTTTCAACTTCAAAATCAACAAAAATATTTTCTGTTTCTAGTTCTTTTGAAACAAAACCTTCGACCTAGTAGGAATCGCACTTGGTGATTTTCAATCTCAAAAATATTTTCAAAACCTGAGATTGATTAAGATCTTGAAACGTCTTCCGAGCAAGATAGCCGTGGATTCTGGGATAATATTAAAGGTCAAATAAGGTTCAAAGTTTCCTAAGAATAGAGAAATAGAAAATCACAGCATATAGATCATATATGTAATTTAATAGGACTGTTTGTATAAATCAGCGTGAGTGTGTTCATGCATGTGTTAGAAAGCACCTTCACAAACACTAGCACCCTACCACACTAAAAGTTTTGGTAATAAGATCTTGAAACAAGAGTCGACGTAAAGAACTGGAACAAATTGGATGTTAGCAAGCTGGAGAACAACATCAACAAACAGAGCTGTAGAAAAGTTAGAATAACGCCAGTGGGTACATTCCTAAATTTGTATAGGTCTGATTTGTGTGCATGTGTGTTATATAGTTTGTAACTGTTATAATTTGTTTTAGTGGGATTTTTTCTTTACTCCGTATAGGGAGTCGTGGATGTTTCCTCAGTTGGGTGAGGTTTTACCACGTTAAAAATATCTTGTCATTAATCTTTCTACATCTCCTCGTCCCTTTCTGTTTAGTGTGCTGAATTAAAAACGATTTTAGTTTTGTTTTTCAAAACTTGCTAATAAATCTTGAACAGATCTCGTGCATAATTTTTAAACACATCTTGTGATTAAACTGATTTGATTTCTAGAAAAGAGTTTCTTCAAAAAACAGTTCGGAGTTACTTAAATAGTTTAATCTTGTATTAAACGGCTTTAGTAACAGTTTTTCAATTATCATAAATGGAAGAGGCAGCGGGTGTAATACCAAAAAGATTGTTGAAGAATTTCCAAACTTCAGAAGTAATTAGGCCTTGAATGAACAGGTGGTGGGAAGTTTCTTCTTGCACATGGCAGCATTGACATCTAGAAACAATGGGGATATTGATATTTTTTATGTTAGTGTCTAAAGGGATGGCATTATACAGCAACTTCCAGCAGAATATAGATATCTTTGTAGGGACCTGAGTAGACCAATGATTTGAAGCAATAAAACTTTTAAGCTTAGGTGGAGAGAAGATCTGATAAGTAGAGTTTAAAGTAAATTTTCCAGAAGATGAAGGCTTCCAAATATGATCATTATCAATAATTGGGGAATTATCTTGAATCATATCATCAGCATGATTAATTCTCTTGAAAAACCACTGAACCATTTTGTGACACCTCGCTTAATTAAATACCGGTCGATCCGTCATTTATTAAATTAAAACAGGATTTCCATTTGGTTCATTCTTAGCATCACTGTCGAAAACCATATTAATTACTAATAACCTAATTAATTAATTAAACTGGTGTCAAATTTTGTCTTTCATTAAACAGATAAATATATACGGAATAAAAATAACTAAACCATGCACACGATCATTGAGTCTAAAACAATACTGAATAAATAACTGAAAGACTTGTCGAATCAGCCATCGGATAAAAATTCCGATCCAATATAATAATCCAACCAATAAAAAGATAATCCAAATACTGAGTCTGAAAGTAAATGGGAAACACGCACCAAATGAAATTGTAACTGAGATGAGATCCCTAATCTAGGAATGACGAAACGATGCGTCTAATCCAACTCCTACATTCATCCACATATGCCGCAGCTGCATATCCCTGGAATAGAATCTTAATTCTGGTATCCCCGTGGAAGGACATCTAAAAGGTTTTTTAAAATATTTACAGCAAGGGTTAGAACCCAAAAAAATTTGAAAATATTTAGCAAGTGATTAAGTTTGTAGTAATTAAAATGCATGAATGCTTTTCATATTTAAGCTAATGTCGCACTCACTTGAGATAATACTCACCCCTCAACTATTGTGCACACCTACTGCTTTTCTTATAACTCTCTAGCTACACTACCCTATCTAACTAGCCTTGTTATAAACGCTTACTGACACCTTACTTTAGCCCGAGTAATTTTCTAATGGTTTCTAAGTTATTTCTCACATTAACTTAATTTATCATCTTTAAATAACAATATAACAATTTCACCAGTTGTATAAAAAATACCATTTTCACTCCATGTATTTCACCCGTATATAAATATCTACTCTATTATATATGTGTAATTAAACTGCACATTCACACACATGTTGTATATAGTATCCATCCTCCCGAGTAATAACTCACCGGATGTTTTCTCTAAAGTGCTATCATCCCAGGTATACTCAATCTAACCCAGATACCACGAGACGGTTCACTCACACTGAATAATGTAATAAATAATAAGTGTAGAGAATGCGATCATAGTTCCCCGAGTGTGAGACTAAATCATACCCAAAGCGTCTCACCTCGAAAAGAATCACAGCATAAAATACTGGACGCTATAAGCTGGGGATTATACTCACCCTGCATTCCCTATCCAGGGGGTTCACCCACAACGTGCAACCTCCTATAATAGCACTAAAGGGGTATGTAATTAAAAAATATCTTACATTGATATTTAATGAGTACACAATAATATATATATATATATATATATATATATATATATATATATATATATATATATATATATATATATATATATATATATATATATATTAAACCTGGCTAACCCGTGCTTAACTCCCGTAGCACTAGCCTAAAATATTCGAGTCAAATTTTTGAATCTAAATTTAATTAATTCTACATTAACTAAATTACTATAGTGGTGCCACACAAATATAATAACCAAACTTTAAACCTTTTTAAAACTTATCACTTCCAAATTCCACAATTAAATTCCCCTTTTTATTTTTTCTTTCCCCTTTTATGTATTCGCATCTTTGTCTCTAAGTATAGGAAAGCATTGCATCACTGCTAATTCTATAATCCCCAAATAAAATCTCAGACCACATAAAAAAAAGGCGAATTGGGCAATATTCACCAGCGTCGTTCGAATGACCTGGTGGGTTTTTTCCCACTTCTTCCAACTTGTTCGTCCGCCATTAACAACCTACCAAGATTTTTCTAGAACGATTACTAGAAATATCAAATCCCCAAATACATCATTGACAAACTATGCAGGTCTGAAATTATACTACGAGTTCCAACCATTCACGGTTAAAAATCATCCCTAAATTCATAATTCGATTTACACGGAATTTATAAGACTTTCTTCCCATTTTTGATTTGACTAATAATAATTTTAAACTGAATAGATTTCTGGGTTTCAAATCACAAGTCTTAATTCCAACAGCAACATATGAATTATCATCTTCCTTAAGTATATAATTCACACGTACTACTCAATTAAATTAAAACCCAGTTTATATGTCAACCCACCCCAAAAATAGATTTTTACTACACATATTATGATATGAATCGAAAATTGAAATTTAAATTAAAAGTAAGTTAACCACTTGCCTACACTGGTTCATAGGGTCTGATTTCCTTTGGGGTAGACGGTGATTTGACAAAGAACGCACTTAATGTCCTTTGATTTAGCTCTCCAAAATCTCCCTACTTTCTCCCTATTTTCTTCTCTACAGAACTAGGGTTTTATTTTATAGTTGTGTCTGCCCCAAATTCTCTAACTTAGGTTGTATTTGCTAATCCCTAAATTAAGCTTATTGGCCAAACACCCCCATATGGGCCCGATTATGCCTAAAAATGCCCCGAGACCCATTTACTACCCTCAAGTACTCTTTTTCGATTATTTGGCCTATCCAAAATCAACCGTGCACTCAAAATTATAATCTAAACTACTTTATTAAAAGTCCCTATCTCGACGTCAATATAGTTTATCCCTGACTCCCAGTTGAGATAAAATAATACCACGTCATTATCACTCGTTATGGCGTAAATAAATTATTACCATTCTCTTAGTAATTACTTTTCATAAATGTTAACCATTAACTCTCTCGATTAATATTTTAAATAAACTCATAATAATTAATTCAATTAAATTACGACACATTGGTAATTTAAATTTGCCGAATTAATTAAATATAAAATGCTTAAAAATACGGGGTGTTACACATTTGAACTTGTTAAGGTCTTGTGTTTGCTCCTTATGAAATAAGCCCAAATACCATCTTACCTCCATGAAATTTCTGGGTGAAAAACATCACTAATAGAAGCCATGTCTCGAATTCCTAGACCACCCTCATCTGTAGCTCTATAAATTTCAGTCCAATTCACCCAGCATGCTTGAATCCTCCTAGCTCATTTGACCCGCAAAATAATATACTAAAGATCTTGATGATCTTTTAAAATATAACTTTAGTTGGTTTTAATGAGGCTAAGGTAAAAATGGGAAATGAGGTTAGGACATGTTTTATTAGAGTCAACCTACCAGCTGTTGACAGAAATCTAATTTTTCGCCCTTTGAGCTTGGCTCTAATCTTCTTCTTTCTTTATACATAGGACACCCTATATATTTTATAGGAAGAGATTTGAATGGCACGCCTATGCATTGGCTAATGGAGGAATTTTTGAAATAGAGACTTTTGGATTGATTGAAAGGATCTCTTTCTCCTATTTATAAGTTGGCCAGAGGCTTTCTTATATAAAGACAAGAATTTCATCAGGGCCTAGGCTTTTTTCCCACCATTAATAAATATAATGGTATCATATGCAAAACAAAGGTTAGTAATAAGAGGACTATTTAGGGTATGAGATAAAGGAGTAACTTTCTTAGACACTATAAGATGTTACAAGCCTCTGCACAAAACTTCAGCCATAAGAATAAAAAAAACAGGGTGAAATAGGATCTCTTTGCTTCAATCCTCTATGAGATGACAAGAATCCAACAGACCTTCCAATGACAATGATAGAAAACTAGCTTAAAGAAATAATTCTCCAAATAAAATCAATCAAGATTTCACAAAAACCAACTATTCTCAACACTTTAATTAGAAACATCCTTTCTTTAAATTACATGTTGATGTAGTTAATCACGTTCATAGTAAATGGAATAAAAATCTATGATTTAAAGGTTTAAAGGTTAAAACTCTAAGAAATTAATTAAGAGATGTAGATCTTAATTAAAATTTGATTAGAATCGATAATTGGTTTATGATGATTTTGTATAAATATATTAGATCTGAGTTTATAATGATGAGCATGTAGAACCATGATAGGATATTTGAAATAATAAAAACTCAAACTGGGTAAATTTTGGGTTTGATGAATTTAAGTTTGATTTAGAATCCTAGGGATTCGATGATGGATTTAGGGTTAATTCTATGCTATAATACTTTTAGGATGCTAGTAAAACGATGTAGGATGTTAATTTTATGTTTAAGGAGGCTTAAGACCTCCATTAGAGGGTTTTGGAGGAGAAAACCCGAGGAAGAAGACATCTGGTAGCCCAGCAAACCGAATCAATTCATTAAGGGAGCAAATCAGTTCGCTTGACTGAACCGATTCAGTCTGCCAAATGAAAAGGTTCACTTTTCTGGCCTATCCAATTTTTGTTTGTGTGTCATTTTGACCCGTTAAAGCTTGGGGGAATGAATGTAAGGAATTTTAGGGTAGAATGGGACTACTAGGAAAACCTTTACAGGGCTTGGTATGTGTGATAGGCCAACAAATAAATGGGTTCAAGTGAGGAGAACGGGGTATTCAAGTGAGTGAGCACTTAGATGTACAATCGAAAAGTTGGTTCGAACTTTGGGAATCTGTAGACTAGTACGTGGTCGGATTGCGTATAAGGTTAGGATTATATGTATGCGTATTGGGGGACTTGTGTGTGTGTGTGTGTGTGTATGTGTATGTGTGTGTGTGTGATTGCTATATGTTTATATTGAACATACTTACTCGGTAGTGCTATCGTTAGAAGGTTACGCATAGTGGGAAATCCACCCTCACATTGACCAGCAAGTGTTGGATTAATTTTTCAGATCATAGTATTATTGCATGACCACTATCCATGCGTGAGGATAAGTGTCAGTTTGAAGACTTTTTGGATGTGACGTGGTGTGTTCACAACCCCCAACCGTATGTTTATGATCGCCTCCAATGTATGTATTTTCGGTCAGGTTTGGTGGTGAGATTCATGCATGATGCCTCGAGCCTGATAGCACACGAGGGTTGTATCCGCGAGGTCCGAGCTCTGGGGATACGATTATACGTATATAGCGGGAGATATATATGTATGTTTATACAATATAATGTGTATATCAATGTATAGCACGAGTGTAGCTATGGTATTATATTATGTGAACATTTATCAATAGAATGTGTATTGCTACGATATTATTTACGAACGTATAAGTAGTGAGGAAAGTATTAACTTAGCTAATTGTGACTATTAGCGGGATTGGGCTTGGATAGCAATTATTGTCCTAGTTAGACTGGGTAGTTTAGTTAAGATAGTAAAATAAATGCTTTAGGTCCGCACTGTAGATGAGAAGTGAGGTTTTATCTCATGTGAGTGCGACTAGTTAATTAATTATGAAAGTAATAAACTACGGGTTTTATCGATTTAAAACATTTAATTACTTGCATGAGTACTTTGTAAGTAATCATACCGTCGTAATACATAATTATTGAAACCAATTTGTAGACATAACTACTACAATACATAATTAAAAAATTACGTCGTAATACATAATTACTTGCATTACGGGTTTTTTATTGTAGTAGTTAATTAATTATGTATTTTATTGTACTTGGCCACCAATTATTAAAATACATGAGTACCTCAAGTCATTTTAGATGTATCAAGCTTTTAACTTTGTAAGTAATCACCAAAAGTCTTCGGCTTTGGGGAACTTCGAGAATTAATATTGAGATACAAACACGAACCATTTTAATTATTGAAAACACTAGAGTAACGCATGCTTAACCGATGGCTCAAGCTGGTAATTATACAAAGTGGTATGTGACCACAAATTTAAGCATTCTTAAAGCTCAAACATCCAAGTCTATAAATCAAATTGAAGCAAAGAATTCAAATACAAATAAAAAAATATTACAAAATACTAAATGAATCACAATCTAAAACAAAACACTCTCCGACAATGATGACATTTTGATCGGGCAAAAATAGAGTGGTCGTGTAAAGACAAAGTTATTGATTGGATTCCCACTTAATGCAAAAAAAAAATCTAAACTATAACTACAATTATTTTATAAGTATAGTGGCGAGTTTAGGCATCGAATCCATAAATAATATTTATTAGAATTTAATTGATTTATTACTTATTGAATAAAAGTGTAAAAGGTGATGGTTTAGTTAAAACATTCTAAACTACTTTTATTCAAGACAATTAATGAAACTAGATTATATAATAAGAAAGGAAACAATAGGCTGAGAATTATATCCTTTAAAAGGATTAGTTAGCATAAATTATTACATGGAGATAAAAAAAACTATTAAAGATTGAAAACCTTTTTAGAAATCATTTAAACCTAGGGTTATCACCCCCCAAATCCTCACAAAAGCTTAAATAGGTTTTGGTCTCAACAACATGCTTGAAAGTATCATATAAAAGTAGCAAATATTGTGCATATATGATATACCCCATTAAAGCTCTAAATAAAACTTCAACTATTAAAAAATCCATCAAAACAATCCTAAAGCATCATATCATGGCAAAGAAACTAATTAACACATTTGTGTTCGATAATCTCAACCTAAAATAACTTAGCACGAAAGCATTCTAAATGACATGGAATGAAAGAAAACAATAAAGAACATAGTAAATTAATGAAAGAAATTGGTTAACAAAGTACTGAAACTATCTATGAAAGCTTGAATTAAATGAAATAGATGATGAATACTAATTTACAAACCCAAAGGAATAAACCCTAAGAGACAGAAGCTCCCAACTCAAAATATCTCCCCTAAACCAAATCTAGATAATGAAAACTCTCCCTACTAATGAAAAACCCACTTACTATTAATGGTGATTCGATTAAAATAAAAAAAAAGAAATCAAAAGGAAGAAAATTGCCAAATATCTAGAAAGATCGATCGATCGACCAAAGGGATTGATCGATCGATGCTTCTAAAACAAACCCACTCCCTCGAAGTCTTCACAAAATAATAAGGAATGATCGATCAACCAAGTGCGACAATCTATTAATGGATCCAAACCAAACCTCTTGCATATTGGTCTGCACTAAAATGGAGGAGGTTCGATCGATCGATGTGGCGTCGATCGATCGATGTTTTGTTTTGCAGCTCAATCTTGCTTCAAAAGAGGAAAAGTTAATTTTCTTAGAAACGAACATAACTTCATTGTTCGGACTCAAAACGATGCACGGTCAGAGGCCACACGAAAATAACTCAATGAACTACGTTCCCATGGAGTTCCACCAATCGGGGCATGAAGTATGAATTTATTAAAATGCTCATAGAGTTGCCTCTTGCGATAAAACTTTCTCAAAACGCAACCAGTCGATACGCTTTGCATTCAAACACCTATAAATGCTCAAATAAACCTTGCAAAGCAAATATATATATTGAAAACAAAGGTTAACCATTAAATGAGCATAAATATAGGATTTAACGGACATGATTATAATAGAATGTATACATATAAAGGGCACTAATATACAATATTCGTGACTAATCATCGGGCTCAATGGGCTAAGAGACTCACGGGTGTTTTAGAGAGGCTTACACTAAATAAAGGCACCACTTCTTAATTATAATAACTATCAAATAGTTCATTATTAGGTTCAACATTAGACTCTGCATTAAGTACGGAATTAGGATTAATATTTTATGATGCATTACATGACTCAACTTGACTAGGGATAACTAAAAGTGAAATAATGCCTTCTAAAAAAATAGTGGAAATCTTATATCTTGATAAAGGAATTATTGCTAAGTGCATTAATAAAATCTTATCAAAATTAATATCACCCCATCTACCATCATATGACTTACGAAATATTAGTGAGGAAATTTTAATATGTCCTAATGGCTTAACTACATTATTATTTTTCAACAACAAGACCAACCTAATTATGACACCCCGCCTAATTAAATACCGGGCGATCACTCCTATATCAAATTATAACAGAAGTCTCATATGGATCATTCTTAGCATCACTGTCGAAAACTAATTTAATTACTAATAACCTACTAGGCTGGCGTCAAAATTTTGCTCAACTACTCTTTTTAAACAACTACAAATAAAAACATCCACATAGTATATATGAATGAAACTGAAATGAAACAAAATAATCGAACACTCGGTTCAAATATGATACAACCAAATCGAATGTCGTACTAAAGGAATAAATAAATGAAATTGGGCCATTAGCCCGAATGTTTATACTGTACCTCCTATTTAGAGTACAAGGATAGAAGCGTCTATCGAGAACCTGCATGCATCCACAGCTGTTGCAGCAGACGTCTGACTCAAAAGAAGTGTCATCCAGGCATCCCTGTGTCTGGACACCTATATAATATATAAATATATAGCAAGAGAGGGAAAAGTAGATAAACGGGTCAGAGCCCGAGTTTTGAAAATATTTAGTAAGTGCATAAATGCTTTATTTTTTTAGAAAAAATAGATTTGTCTCATATTTAAATTTGGTATCGCAGTCCCATGGGATACCCCTCACCTCTCTTCTAATAGTGCACTCCTATCGCATCTAAACAAAATATCCTAGTCAAGTTACCCTACCTAACTAGTCTGTTACCCAATCTTCTAACAACCCTAGTTATCCCAAGTACTAAGGGCTAGACTTCTCCCCAGTCTCACCACTATGCCATGTTCATGCGTGGGGTGTCTTGCAAAGCAAAATCCAAACAAGGAACCCCCCCGATACACTACTATGCTGCAAGGTTGATCGTCGAAATCCATTAGACCCTCAGTACACAATGTATATACATACTATGTAAAGATATAAATAACATACTTACTCTAATATACATAACTCAACATACATCCGGATAATATATCCCGAACTGAGGTTTACTTTATATTCATCGTTTATATATGTAGCATAATACACTTCTGGACATATCTCCCAGAATGAGAATTCATTTACAAAATGTTTACCAATTTCATTTGTCATTTCAAAACTTTCTATTTCCCTTCTTCTATCCAGGAAATATATTTAAAGCAAGTTTTATTATCATAAAAATGCTTTTCAATTTCATAACATCCCATTTCCCTTCTTCCATCTAGGAAATGTATTTAACTTCCCATTTCCCTTCTTCCATCCAGGAAATGTATATAAAGCCATTTTATTATCATAAAATGCTTTAACCTCAATAATGTCCCGCATCATTGAGAATAGTTATATATCATATAACATTGCTAAGATCGCCCGTCCGGGTTTCCCCACTGTGCACGCCCCTAAATGGCTATCATCTTTCAGGCCTATCATCAAGACAACCTGGGATCCTAACGAAACGTTGGGAAGTGGCCATATGCCTGCAGGAGAGTCATAACCACACCCAGAATTACATCACCATCGTAGAAAAACATACAATAATCGCTCATATAGCCTAGGACTATATCCACCCTGCATTCATTAGCGAGGGGGCTTCACCTCACTCGCGCAACTTCCCTTATGATAGCGGTTTAGAGAGGTGTGTATACATAAATTATCATTTATGAAAATCATTTCTTTTCCATTTTGAGAACATTCATTTTTACATTCATAAAACCATTTGTACTTATTCATTAAGTACCAAATTTTAAACCATGCATTTCTTATTCTTATAGACATATATATTACCTTGTTATCATGTATAAGGATTATACTATATAATACACATCCGTATCATATTTTATATATACTTTAATCACATAGTATACATACTATATATTCCTCCTTGAATATATATATATAACTGGCCATAATTGCCAACCACATCTAGCGATGACCAATAATCCCAAAGATTATCTCAAAGAACCATAATCATGAATTCATATACGCATGATATTATACCCAAAGTATTTCCTTACTTTTATAAATAATAAATACCTTAATCATCTCTAAGGATTTACTCAACAGTAATCGATATAATTATGTTTCCTATACGCATAATTATATAGGACTAAATTCCCACTGAAATATCCTAGGGATTATCCTTTCCCCGATCAACCTTAAATTTAATAGGTCGTTGATTCCATTTCCATAACCCAAGGACTACATCTCGTCCATATAATCACTTAGAGGTCCCCACCCTAACTTAGGAACCCTAAATTCCCTTAATTGGAGGACTATATACTCCTAAAAGATCCCTTAGGTTATCCCATACTTGACCTCAAATCAATTAGAATTGGAATTCATCCCATCCAACTCACCCTAGGAAAATTGCCTAATTTACAAAAGGGGTCGATCGATCGACCCTTGGTCGTCGATCGATCGATGGCTCGATTGATCGATCCCCATGCTCGATCGATCGATCATAGTGGGCAGCTTCTATGAGAAGCTGTTTCGGCCATTAAAGCTTCTTCCAAGTAGGGGTGGACAAAAAAAAGACCGACTCGAATGGATCGATTGGACTGAACCGGACCGAACTGAAAATTAAGGCTATTTTGAAATCGGCCCGAAAATCGGTTCACAAAAACTAAAAACCGATTAAACCGGTCCGGTCCGGTCCGCGGTCCACTATATTAAAAGACCGATTTGGACCGGACCGAACCGATTCCAATATATATATAATAAAAATAATGTTATTGTGTCTCTTATGTATAGTTTTCGAATTAATGTATATAACTTATGAATTCAATTTGGAACATTTTATATATGTATATACATTTTTTTATTTGGGCTATAAAAACTCATGTAAATATCACTTGGAGTTTCGAGTATTATTTTTTTGTATATATATTTGTAAGAAAAATAAATAAAAACATTCATAAAATGTACATATATATAAAATAGGGTCAAGACCGAATTTTACCCCGGACCGGACCGAAAAAAGCCTGGACCGAATTAGTAGGTTAACCGAATTAATCGGTCCGGTCTCGATCCAAAAAAATTGCGGATCGAATATTCGGTCCAGTCCAAAAAATAGGCAAAACCCGGATCGGACCGGACCATGCCCACCCCTACTCCCAAGCTTTTATCTCCGCGTACAACGTCCTACAACCTCAACCAACAAAAAGTATATAAAATGGGTTCTAAATATCCTAGAACCCAAAACCAACAACAAATTTCGATTAAATCCTAAGTTTCTCCGATTTGAAAATTTTTGGGGTTATTTCGTTTTAACTCTCGAAAACCCGTTTTATCCACGAAAACCCAACCCAAAATCTTTAGGGTTTGTTAATACCCAACTATGATATGAGATTTATGCTCAAAAGTAAATAAAGTAAGTAAACACTTGCCTCATGGATAAAATCCGACGATCCCGAGTCGAGTCCGACTGAGTTTGGCCCGAAATCTCCCTTTTCTCTCCTCTTTTTTCCTTCCTCTCTCTCTTCTCTCTTTTATTTATCTTTTCTCCCCCTATCCCTCCTTATATAAGGAGAAAAGGGGTTTTAACCCTTAAAACCCAAAAATGACTCGTTTACTCAATTACAAGCCCGTTTAACTCTAAAATTTCTCGAAACTCAATTTCGATCATCGGACACTCTTTTTCGACTATCTCGGCCATTCTGAGACTCACGACGCAGTCAAAATTTCCATCCGAGGTACTTGACCGCAACTCACTATTTTAACCCAAGACATCTCACCGCGGGTTTTCTAATTAAAACCTTACTTCTTGTCGCTTTACTCAACGGCGACGTATAATTAAAATACTTTGACCTATTTAATCCCAAAAGTAAGTATTTCACCCATAAAAAATCATTAAATCCTTGAAAATCTCAAAAATCACTATTTCGAGAAATTCCTCGAATTTCCAATTTATACCCAATTATGGAATTTAATTATCTCCAAAAGGACGGGTTGTTACATACTTCCCCCCTTACAATGGAATTTCGTCCTCGAAATTCAGATATAACCTACACCACTAAACTAGGAATACAAATCCCACTACGTCTTAGTACCCCCAATAATCAAAAGGTGCTAACACATTGGTCCCTTACCTTATTCCACCTATGTCAAGGTGTACTCAAACCTACTAGCTTCACCTCAAGCTCATCCAAATTTCTGCCCGCTAACGCACAACAACAACGCGTTACTCCGATGGCTTCTCTTGCTGCCAATAAGAGAAACGAGTCTATAACAATCGCTTTACATCTCGCAAAGCTGATACTCTTATTACCAAGCGTCCGCTCGTCCACAGCAGGACAACTGATTTCCTTTAAAAAGGAAACTCCACTAAAACTTGACTATTTTCGTTAGTCTCGTCGCTTATCTTGGGCACATTACCTCTTATTGCCCCTCACACAATTGAAATATCGCGTACCTCTTACGACATATTCGTGACTGCCTCCCGGCATAAACTTCAACTTTATACACTAAGCCTTTTCTATTTTCAGGCAGTATATAAAACCAACTTACTAAGGTGCCCATACACCTTCTTACCCCGTGCACATCGGCATATCCATTGTGAACGTTCGACACGTAACACTCTCTCTAAACAAGGGTCTCCTTTCCTCGGTGTAATACTCACACATGGGTCCTCCCAATTCGCAAAATTTCCATTCTTCTCAAGGTTAACCAACCAATCTTATTGAGATTTACTCACGACTATCTCCTTACATCGGCGCCACTATCTGTACTAACTTATTAATGTGTTTCCAACACACATAAAACTAGTATTATCCTAAATGTCCCTAGCACCCAAGGCATCTCTCAACTTCCGACATGTGCTTGGTTTCATGCGTAGGACGTCTCGCAGAGAGAAATCCAGACAAGGAACCGTCCCGTTACACTACTCCCTCGCAACGTCGGTCGTCGAGATATACGGCCTAAGGCACATAAGCGGTACATCCTAAATCTTACATCACTAACCTATTAACGCATTTTTACTATTCTATCCTCACACCTAGACGAAAAGTAAGGTCTAACTAATCGATGCACCCACTCTCTACAAAAGTGTTACGAACATCATACCCAAAACATATTTCCTCCAGATTTGACTTTTCATTAAGGCCTGACTATAATCCTCAAATCAATTTCTCTAAGTCCTACTTCACCCATCCACTTGTGGTTTCCATAAACATACCATCATCAGATGGCTCAGAGTCTATAGTGTTCCATCCACACTATATGACTTATCAATAAAACCAACATCCTCGCATCCTATAACATATCTGCACTCCCGAAGCAGTTAAGGTTCATGCGCGGAGCGCCTCGCAAAGTGAAATCCAAACAAGGAACCCCTCCACACACTACTACTTAACTTTGTCGGTCATGGAGGTCCGTTATTTTCGAATATGCAATCGGGATAATCATATCCCCTCTTTCAACCAAATGTGGTCTGAACTCCCATTTCAATTTGGGAGTCATACCAATAAGCGCTCACATCACACTCAATCCTAGCACAAATACTAATGAGCTTAAACTCAAAGCTCAACAATTAACCCGACACACCTTAAATCACATCTAAAAGGTCGCCACATACTCAAATCATGATAATGAAACCCCTTCTCATCATATTTCCATCTATGCACATAATAAAGGCGAACTCAACCTGTATCCAGGTGAGATATCGCAACAACAACCCGTTCCTCCCTGGAACTGCGGACACGATAGTCTTGCCATCATTAGCCTGATATCGCTCCGAACAACCAATAACATTATATACTCATAATATTACCATACTCGTATAAACATATAAGACGAGTATCGTAAGCTAGATATATATGTATTTAAAATATCAACACTCGCCTCTACAGTGAATGAAGGAAAATATAAATCCGTTGCCGCAGAAAACACATAGGCCTACATGATATAATGTTATCGAGACCTCCACAAAACTCAAATTACACACAAGAGTCTAGTGCTAACGAAACACCGCGACTTTATCTAGCCACGCCAATCATGCCTCTTCCTTCTGAGGTGAAACTCCTAACAACAATTTCACCTTACATTATTCCCTCATCTTGGGTCACCCTGGCCCTTTTAAGGTTATCAGTATCTTGGACTCCACCGCTGGATCCTGACAATCACTTTACCAATTCCCTCTAACTTCTTCTTTGTTAGAAGGAGATTCCACTATCGACCTCAACAACGCCGTTTTAACAAATTCCCCGGGTGGATGTCCACCAATGGGGTCCTCGGACATACACATTCTTCAAACTACTCTTTATTCACTATCCGCCTCTGGCCGATCCTTAGGTGAATAATCCGAAACAACATTCTTTTTAATCCTGCTAAATCATAAGGACTCACGGTTAAAACTATTCGTAAGAATTCTTTCGAATCCTTAGCAATTGCCACAAGTAGAATGCCCTCTACTAAGGTCCTAGTCTCCACCTTCTCCAACAAAGCCATGCCTCCTGCTGCCATCCAAGCCCCGCACACGAATCTCAAACGAGCGCCCAAAAAGATTTACATAGTCTTATACTAGGGCAGGAGAATAAAATCTCGCAAGAGAAACCAACAATCCTAATCCCGAGGCTCTATATTAAATCGAGAGCAACGCTGAAAGCGTAGTACGTCCGCACAAATTCCTAAGGACACTAGAACCTGATGCTCTGATACCATCTGTGACACCCCGCCTAAAAAAAATACCAGACGATCACTCATATATCAAATTATAACAGGAGTCTCATATGGATCATTCTTAGCATCACGATCGAAAACCAATTTAATTACTAATAACCTATTAGGCTGGCGTCAAAATTTTACTTAACTACACTTTTTAAACAACTACAAATAAAAACATCCACACAGTATATATGAATGAAACTGAAATGCAATAAAATAATCGAACACTCGGTTCAAATATGATACAACCAAATCGAATGTCGTACTAAAGGAATAAATTTATTCAATTGGGCCATTGGCTCGAATGTTTATACAGTACCTCCTATCTAGAGTACAAGGATAGAAGCGTTTATCGAGAACCTGCATACATCCACAGCTGTTGCAGTAGACGTTTGACTAGAAAGAAGTGTCATCCAGGTGTCCCTGTGTCTGGACACCTATATAATATATATATATATATAGTAAGAGAGGGAAAAGTAGATAAACGGGTCAGAGCTTGAGTTTTGAAAATATTTAGCAAGTGCATAAATGCTTTATTTTTTTAGAAAGAATAGATTTGTCTCATATTTAAATTTGGTATCGCACTCCCATGAGATACCCCTCACCTCTCTTCTAATAGTGCACTCCTATCGCATCCTAACAAAATTCCCTAGTCAAGCTACCCTGCCTAACTAGTCTGTTACCCAATCTTCTAACAACCCTAGTTATCCCAAGTACTAAGGGCTAGACTTCTACCCATCTCAACACTATGCCATGTTCGTGCGTGGGGTGTCTCGCAAAGCAAAATACAAACAAGGAACCCCCCCCCCCCCGATACACTACTATCCGACAAGGTTGATCGTCGAGATCCATTAGACCCTCGGTAAACAATGTATATACATACTATGTAAAGATATATATAACATACTTACTCTAATATACATAACTCAACATACATCAGGATAATATCTCCCGGACTGAGGTTTACTTTTTATTCATCTTTTATATACGTATCATATTACACTTCCAGATATATCTCCCGGAATGAGAATTCATTTACAAAATGTTTACCAATTTTATTTTTCATTTCAAAACTTTCTATTTCCTTTCTTCTATACAGGAAATATATTTAAAGCAAGTTTTATTATCATAAAAATGTTTTTCCGTTTCATAACATCCCATTTCCCTTCTTCCATCCAGAAATGTATTTAACTTCCCATTTCCCTTCTTCCATCCAAGAAATGTATTTAAAGCCATTTTATTATCATAAAATACTTTAACCTCAATAATGCCCCACATCATTGAAAATAGTTATATATCATATAACGTTGCTAAGACAGCCCGTCTGGGTTTCCCCACTGTGCACGCCCCTAAATGGCTATCATCTTCCAGAGCCTATCATCAAGACAACTTGGGATCCTAACGAAAGGTCGGGAAGCGGCCATATGCCTGTGGGAGAGTCATAACCCACCCAGAATTACCTCACAATCGCAGAAAAAACATATAATAATCGCTCATATGGCCTAGGACTATATCCACCCTGCATTCATTAGCCAGGGGGATTCACCTCACGCGTGCAACTTCCCTTATGATAGCGATTTATGAGGTGTGTATACATAAATTATCATTTATGAAAATCATTTCTTTTCCATTTTGAAAACATTCATTTTTACATTCATAAAACCATTTGTACTTATTCATTAAGTACCAAGTTTTAAAGCATGCATTTCTTATTCTTATAAACATATATATATTACCTTGTTCTCATGCACCAGGAATATACTATATAATACACATACGTATCATATTTTATATATACTTTAATCACATAGTATACATACTATATATTCCTCCTTGAATATATATATAACTGGCCATAATTGCCAATCACATCTAGCGATTGTGACACCCCGACTAATTAAATATCGGGTAGCTACTCCTTTATTCAAATTAATACAAAATGTCAAGTTGGTTCAGTTCATAGCATCACTGTAGAAAAACATTTTAACAATTACTACCCACCTAATATTTAAAAAGTGAGTTGTCGATTTTAAATTAAATAAGATTAACATACAATCCATTTAAATTATGAAATGCTAATAGCATAATCACAACACAGTCACAATAGAATAACAGTCAATAACAGTGAATCTGGAGGAAAACTCCTCTAAATAATCTGAATACTGAATACAACCAAATACAAAGTCTGAATCACAAATTAATTAAATCCAAAACTGAAATAAATTGTATATATAAACTGTCTCTAAGAGAAAAGGGGCGACATGCCCTACAGATAAATAAGTCTGAAATGGAATCAAGGTAGAAAGTGGAGGCGTCTATAATCGAGGTCCTGTAACTTCCACAGCAGCTGCAGCACGTCACTGGAATGGAACTTCTAAGCTTGGTGTCCCCGTGGCTGGGCACCTAAAAGGTTTTTACAAAAAAAATAGATTTGAAAGCAAACGGGTCAGAGCCCTATTGTGAAAACAGTTTAAAATATAGCAAGTGTTTAATGTCATTAAACAGTGAATATAAAATACATGATAGTGCGTGCTCTCACATGAGTTCCTCACCTCTCAAGTAATTGTGCACGCCTATCTTACCCGTTCTAGTTATTCCACTATCTAACCAGACCAATCCGTAACCTGACTTTACTATACTATTCATGGTTTAATTCCCGACATCTTAATATAAACTGAGAGTTTTACTTTCATTCCTCAGGATTAGTTACAATAATTACTAAGAGTTTTCCCATTTTTAGCACTACAAGGATGTTACATTAATTCACACTTGTACTTATATAAATAGTCCATTTTAATATTTCAGTATATCAATCTCATCATAAATATACAATTATGGCACCCCTAGACTAAGCTGCGGTGCACACATACTCTGTTATCAAATCCCGATACATCACGTACATAAGGATCACGTATTCCGAATCTCTCAGGAATCGTTTCGATAAGTAACAATCACACATAATGGAGGCGAACATAGTTCACATCACATGGGTCACGCACATACCTACGCTCCCATGATTAGCAGACTTATTAACTCACCAATAAGTCATTCTCTGACCTATGTCCTCGAGGTACCAATCTAAATCTCCCCGTAGGCACACAAAGATTAGATGGCCTTGATCGAACGCCGACCTCCCGCGATAGCAAGTATGGTAGGTATGTTATACACAGATAACCATATATACTAAGCATTCACACATCTTAAATTTCTTATAATATTAATAGAGGTATATTTTACATTCCGATACCGTCATTAATGTAGTACGCTTACCAGTTTCAAAAATATACATTATAGATTATCAACTCCTCTCACGTCGCAAATTCCGGTTCTTATCCCTTAACCCCTAGAAGTCACCCGGTCCATTATATAATTCTAAGTTTTAATCCTCAATGTACTCCAAACTCACAACTATACCCACTAATCATAAGGGGAGAATAACACTCATTTAGATAGGCCTACGAAAAGTTTAAAACTAAAATCGGGCCTCAAAAGACCATTCTATGAACTCGTTAGAAGTCACTGAAATCTCGTTCGAACGAATGGTTTCGAACGAACTCTGAACTCATTAGAAGTGACACTAGAATCTCGTTAGAAGCTCATTCAAATGAGGTCGTTCGAACGACTTGGGTTGGTCTTCTAACGAGATGCCAGGAAACGACCAGAATTTTTTCCCATTACCTTTTTCACCAAATTCCTTTTTCCAATTCCATCCCAAGTTCATACTAACTATGTTTTTGTATTGGTAAACTATTCTAGGTCACCGTAAGTCATTTCTTAACATATTTTTGGGGTCAAATCTTATTAATTGACATGTAATCGCCATAAATTCCCAAATCTTGCACCAAACCCTATGAACATGAACCCATAATTTTGTTGCACCTAAATACTCATCATTAATCCATTTTTAAATCATCAAAGTTTAGTCTTTTGGGTACTAATTTCGTTCATAAACACTCTACATGCAATCCCTATCCAAATTTATGAGTTCCAAGACAAATACATTGAGTTTTCATCAAAATCTTCAAAGCATATCAAATCTCTACACTAAACATGGAGGAAATATTCATTGAAACTAATAACATCAAATCACTTGCCTTAGGTTTCATTCTTCAGATTTGTTGTCGGATATTATGCTGATTCTCTCCTCTTTCCGGTCACAATTCCTTCCAAAATGATGGTGATGGGAGATGGTTTGGTTTGGAACCTCTTTCTACTTCTCTCTAACTTCTCTCAAAAACCCTCGTAGCCCACTCTTTTGTTTTTGGCTGGTAATGGCCTTAGTGGCCTCTCTAATAATATTTAATTTAACTCTAAAATTCGTGGGTTTTAATTTCTCAATTTTTAAAATTACCAAAATACCCTTCTGGGTTGCCTGTTTGGCCAAAAAGTGCCCCGGGACCCAAACTAAACTCCCGACTAGAGTTTTCTGACTATTTAGACCCTTCTGGACACCTTGGCGCACTCAAAAAAACCTTCGGTTGATAAAAATATAATTTAATTTTTAATCAAATTAAATTCATTCTTGACACACGCGTCCCAACTAAATTTCCCAAATTGTCATATTTCTGCCTCGTGACAATTTTAATATTTTCAATACTCATATATTACCATATATTCTCAGTAGTATTTTATTTTAACATCATAATAAAATACCAACTCACATCTCGCTAGTATTTATTTTCGGGTTAATTTCCAAATTAATTCTCATTTAATTCAATTAACCCAATAAATAAAAATCATTAAAATTACGGGGTATTATATACTCCCCCCTAATAACAGAATTTCGTCCCGAAATTCGGAACTAAAGTATACCTGGTACAAATAACTCTGGATAGCGCTCCAGCATCTCATCCTCGTGCTCCCATGTGGAATCCTCGGCATTATGATGCCGCCACTGAACACGTACTAATGGTATTATCTTCGACCTCAGTTTCCTCTCGCTGTGGTCCAGAATGGCGATTGGCCCCTCCTCTTAGGAACGATCGGGTTGTAGATCGATGTCCTCCAAAGCAATATGGGTATGGGCCAAATCGTCCCTAAGATATCTCCTTAGCGAGGAGATATGGAACACGTCATGAATCCTATGCAAGTGCTCCGGTAACCCAAGCCTATACGCTACTGGCCCAATCCGCTCGATGATAGAAAACGGCCCCACATATCTTGGTGAAAGTTTACCCTTCTTCCCAAAATGCATAATCCCTTTCATCGGAGATACTCTGAGTAGCACCTGGTCTCCCACCTTGAACTCTCTGAAGAACCTCTTGGCATCAGCGTGGCTCTTCTGTCAGTCTTGAGCTACCCGAATACGGTTCCGTATCATCTCTATCCTTGTCGAAGTATCCTGAATCACTTTCGGCC
The DNA here is from genome assembly GCA_949130495.1 of Sambucus nigra. Taxonomy (NCBI): domain Eukaryota; kingdom Viridiplantae; phylum Streptophyta; class Magnoliopsida; order Dipsacales; family Adoxaceae; genus Sambucus; species Sambucus nigra. The sequence continues at coordinate 343,116,460 of OX422219.1, read as the reverse complement.
CAAGGAGTTTGTTGTCCCCCACCTCTAACCAACATGCTGGGTAACGGAAAGGTCTCCCATACAACGCCTCGAATGGAGCCATGCCAATGGCGAACTGGTAGGAGTTATTATAAGCAAACTCCACCAGTAAAATGTATTACTCCCAATCACCGCCAAAGTCTAGGATGCACATACGCAACATATCCTCCAACATCTGATTCGTCCTCTCGATTTTCCCATCTGTTATCGGGTGATACGCCGTACTCAGTCGCAACTCCGTACCCATGGCCTCCTAGAAACTCTCCCAAAATCATGAAATAAATATCTTATCTCGATTAGACACGATATTGAGAGGCACCCCGTGAAGTCTCACTATCTCCGCTATGAAAATTTGGGCATACTGTCCCGTAGTGTAATCTGTCCGTGCTGGATGAAAATGAGCAACTTTGGTCAACCGATCCACGATTACCCATATGGAATCGTGACCCCTCTGTGACGTGGGCAATCCCGTGATGAAATCCATGGAAATGCTCTCCCATTTTCACATAGGAACCTTTAACGGTTGTAGAAGTCCTGCTGATCTCTGATGATCCACTTTTACCAGTTGACAAGTGGCACATTTTGAAATAAACTCGGCAATATCTCTCTTCATCCCGCTCCACCAGTACTGTCATCTCATGACTTGGTACATCTTATCCCCGCCAGCATGAACTGCGAATCGCGAATCGTGCGACTCTGCCATTACGTCGTGTCGCAGGTCTTCCCCTTCTGGAATAACCAGTCTCTATTGAAGCGTAATCCCCCGTCTAAACTAACGGTATAGTACTCGGCTCCCTTTGCTAGTAATCGAACTATCTGCTCTTTACAGAACGAGTCTTTTACCTCGGCATGTATCACTCTCACAACAATCTGAGGCGTAACAGTCATCATAGACATGAATGATCAGGCCATTGCATCCTGGTGTCCCAACTCCTTCCACTTTGCTTTCCACACTTCGGCCACCTCACCTACTGGCTTACGGCTCAACGCGTCTGCTACCACGTTAGCCTTTACTGGGTGGTACTGGATATCGAACTGATAATCCTTCATGAACTCAAGCCACCGACGTTGACGCATATTAAGTTCCTTCTGTGTGAAGAGGTACTGTAGAGACTTGTGGTCTATGAACAATCGAAATTTCTCCCCCAGGAGATAATGTCTCCAAATTCGAAGAGCAAATACGACTTCCTCTAACTCCAAGTCGTGGGTGGGGTAATTATTTTCGTGAGGCTTAAGCTTACGGGAAGCATACGCTATAGCCTGACTCTCCTGTTGCAGTACACCTCCAAGTCCTTCTAGGGACGCATCGGTGTAGACTAGATACTGAACTCCCGGTCTGGGAAATGCAAACACAGGCACTAAGGTCAGCTTACCTTTCAACTCATCGAATGCCAATTGACAGGCATCGCTCCAGATGAATGGCACACCTTTGCGAGTCAGATGTGTCAAAGGACCTTCTATCTTAGAGAAACCCCGAATAAATCTCCTGTAGTATCCTGCCAAGCCCAAGAAACTACGGATCTCAATCAGTGTCGTGGGTTGTCCCCACTCCCTCACCGTCGATACCTTTCCCGGATCAACTGATATCCCTTTGTCTAAAATGATATGCCCCAAAAACTTTACCTCTTTTAGCCAAAACCCACACTTCTCATACTTCGCATATAGCTCGTTCTAACGCAGCGTCTACAAAACCTGTCTTAAATGCTCGGCATGCTTCTCCTCTGTCTGGGAGTAAACTAGAATGTCATCGATAAAGACGATGACGAACTGGTCTAGGAACTCTCTGAACACTCTATTCATCAAGTCTATAAACACGGATGGAGCGTTAGTTAGGCTAAAAGGCATAACCCGAAACTCATAGGAACCATATCTCGTCAAGAAAACAGTCTTCGAGATGTCCTGTTCCCTGATACGCAACTGATGGTATCCCTATCGCAAGTCAATCTTTGAGAAGAAAGAAGCTCCTCTCAACTGGTCGAATAAGTCATTGACTCGGGGCAACGGATACTTATTTCGTATCGTGACTTTATTCAACTCCCAATAATCTACACATAACCTTAACGATCCATCCCTCTTCTTTACGAATAACACAGGGGCACCCCATGGCGAAGTGCTCCTACGGATAAACCCCTGACCCAATAACTGCTTTATCTGATCCCTTAGCTCTCTCATCTCCGCTGGAGCCATACGGTAAGGTGCGCGGGGAATTGGCTGAGTGTCTGGCGTCAAATCGATAACAAAATCTATCTCTCTACTAGGAGGTAATCCAGGTATATCCTGAAATACATCAGCGAACTCACTAACAACGGGAATCGAATAGAGTGGTATTACCACTTCTTTAGAGGTCTCCTCCTCTATATAATACAAGTGTGTGGACGATCCTCCCTCAGAACGAGGCATCGCCACTAAGAACATCTCTTGTCCGGGAATGGCAAAAATAATACTCCTGCTGAAATAATCAATCATGGCTCGGTACACAATTAGCCAATCCATACCAACAATCGGATCGTGCTCGGTCATCTCCAATACTAACATATCAGCAGGTAAAGTAAACCTCCCAATATCTATACCCACACCTCTACAAATAATAGAAATCAAAGAACCCCTACTCAACGGTGAATCTATGCAAGTAATCGTGCTCTCTGCAGTGTCAAACAACCCCATAGTGCGTGCAAATCTCGTGGTTATGAAATAGTGTGTGGCCCCCGTATCAAATAAAATACGCCCCATAGTCCCCTGAATGGATAACATACCCTTAATAGTAGGTGAAACCTGTGGGACTGCGGCTCTTGGAGCTGATAAACTCGCCCGTACTGAAGGTGTCCCTGTTGGACTGGGACTGCTGGGATAGGTGGTAAAGCTGGCATCTGCGGTGGTGCTGGGAGGGTGGCGGGAAACATAGGCCTCTGAGGCTCATGTCGAGCACCCTGCTGCTGCTGATGTGGGGCTCTGCCCCTATCAGGACACTCCTGGCGTTTGTGGCCAATCTTGCCACAAGTAAAACATTACCCCGAAAAATTTCACCCTCTCTGACCCTACTACCCACGGCCCTGGTGACCGTTTCCATTCCTCCCCTGGATGTGCTGGCCCTATTGAAACTGCTGATTGTGTCCATGTTGTCCCTGCTGACCCTTATGGCCATGCTGGCCATGATGAAAACCTCCCTGTCCATTTCTGAAACCCCCAGATCTAAATCTCTTAGAATCCCCCTGCTGGGAACTCTGATCACCCTGCCTGTGCTGACCCTGAACTGATTGTGCCCCGTTTGCACCATTTACCCCTGTCATGCCCTGATGGCTAGACTCTCCTGATCGCTTACCCTCTAATAAATGAAAGTGGTGGTCCTGGCAGTGAAGTAGTGATGCGTTAACCACATCGGAATAAGTGTCCAACGAGAGATTTCCTAGTAAATGCTGACGGATCCTCCAAGTCAACCCATCTATGAACTTTTGTATCTTCTTCTCTTCTGTCGGAATCTCATCGGGGACGATGTTCAAGAGATTTGTGAACTCTTCCTCATATTCAGCCACTGTCTTCCCCTCCTGCCTGAGGTTCATCAACTTCCTCCTCATCTCGGTGTGAACGGTTGAGGGAAAATACTTGCGGTTGAACCGCACCCAGAACTCCTGAATAGAAAGAACATCTCTCTCCTCCGTGGTGGTAATGGACTCCCACCACTGTAATGCTGACCCTACCAGCTTAAAAGTAGCCAGTATCTATCTATGTACATCCGTACACTCGTACATCCTAAAGTACCTTTGGATGTCCTTCTTCCACTTACTGGACACAACGACGTCAGAGCTACCTGCAAACTTCATAGGGTGTGCTTTCTGAAAAGAATCACGTACATATTCTCAAGAAGATGGGAATGCATGAACCTGTACTGCCGCTACTACCGGCACTTGGGGTGGTGCCTGCTGCACAACTGCTAGGGAGGCATTTACCGCTTGGGCTACAATAACGGCAACCTCTATGGCATTCATAAATCCCTGAACTGGTGCAGGCTGTGGCTCGGGCTGAGCATCCCTGGGAACTCGTTGTGAACGTCATGGAGGCATCTGAAATGAGAGTAAAGTCTTATAAGTTCGCAGTTATTATCTCAAAATAGCTTAAGAGCGAAACATACACAATAGAGTACAATAATCCTATAATATAAGGCTCTACATCAAAGAACGCTTAGCGGAAACAAAATAAGCCGTACAAATCCTAAGGACACTAGAACCTGATGCTCTGATACCACCTGTGACACCCCGACTAATTAAATACTGGGTAGCTACTCCTTTATTAAAATTAATACAAAATGTCAAGTTGATTCAGTTCATAGAATCACTGTCGAAAAACATTTTAACAATTACTAACCACCTAATATTTAAAAAGTGAGTTGTCACTTTTAAATTAAATAAGATTAACATACAATCCATTTAAATTATGAAATGCTAATACCATAATCACAACACATTCACAATAGAATAACAATGGAATAACATTGAATATGGAGGAATACTCCTCTAAATAATCTGAATACTGAATACAATCAAATACAAAGTCTGAATCACAAATTAATTAAATCCAAACTGAAATAAACTGAATAAATAAACTATCTCTAAGAGAAAAGGGGCGACATGCCCTACAGATAAATAAGTCTGAAATGGAATCAAGGTAAAAAGTGGAGGCGTCTATAATCGAGGTCCTGTAACTTCCACAGCAGCTACAGCACGTCACTGGAACGGAACTTCTAAGCTTGGTGTCCTTGTGGCTGGGCACCTAAAAGGTTTTTACAAAAAAAATAGATTTGAAAGCAAACGGGTCAGAGCCCGATTGTGAAAACAGTTTATAATATAGTAAGTGTTTAATGTCATTAAACAGTGAATATAAAATACATGATAGTGCGTGCTCTCACATGAGTTCCTCATCTCTCAAGTAATTGTGCACGCCTATTGTACCCGTTCTAGTTATTCCACTATCTAACAAGACCAATCCATAACCTGACCTTACTATACTATTCATGGTTTAATTCCCGACATCTTAATATAAACTGAGAGTTTTACTTTCATTCCTCAGGATTAGTTACAATAATTACTAAGAGTTTTCCCATTTTTAGCACTACAAGGATGTTACATTAATTCACACTTGTACTTATATAAACAGTCCATTTTAATATTTCAGTATATCAATCTCATCATAAATATACAATTATGGCACCCCTAGACTAAGCTGCGGTGCACACATACTCTGCAATCAAATCCCGATACATCACGTACATAAGGATCACGTATTCTGAATCTCTCAGGAATCGTTTCGATAAGTAACAATCACACATAATGGAGGCGAACATAGTTCACATCACATGGGTCACGCACATACCTATGCTCCCATGATTAGCAGACTTATTAACTAACCAATAAGTCATTCTCTGACCTATGTCCTCGAGGTACCAATCTAAATCCTCCCGCAGGCACACAAAGATTAGATGGCCCAGATCCAACGCCGACCTCCCGTGATAGCAAGTATGGTAGGTATGTTATACACAGATAACCATATATACTAAGCATTCACACATCTTATATTTCTTATAATAATAATAGAGGTATATTTTACATTTCGATACCGTCATTAATGTAGTACGTTTACCAGTTCCAAAAATATACATTATAGATTATCAACTCCTCTAACGTCGCAAATTCCGGTACTTATCCCTTAACCCCTAAAAGTCACCCGGTCCATTATATAATTCTAAGTTTTAATCCTCAACGTACTCCAAACTCACAACTATACCCACTAATCACAAGGGAAGAATAACACTCATTTAGATAGGCCTATGGAAAGTTTAAAACTAAAATCGGGACTAAAAAGACCATTCTGTGAACTCGTTAGAAGTCACTGAAATCTCATTCGAACGACGTCGTTCGAATGAGTGTCATTCGAATGAATGGTTTCGAACGAACTCTGAACTCGTTATAAGTGACACTGTCATCTCGTTAGAAGCTCGTTCGAACGAGGTCATTCAAACAACCTGGGTTGGTCTTCTAATGAGATGGCAGGAAACACCCAGAATTTTTCCCCATTATGTTTTTCACTAAATTCCTTTTTCCAATTACATCCCAAGTTCATACTAACTATGTTTTTGTATTGGTAAACTATTATAGGTCACCCTAAGTCATTTTTTGACATATTTTTGGGGTCAAATCTTATTAATTAACATGTAATCGCCATAAATTCCCAAATCTTGTCCCAAACCCTATGAACATGAACCTAGAATTTTATTGCACCTAAATACTCATCATTAATCCGTTTTTAAATCATCAAAGTTTAGTCTTTTGGGTACTAATTTCGTTCATAAACACTCTACATGCAATCCCTATCCAAATTTATGAGTTCCAAGACAAATACATTGAGTTTTCATCAAAATCTTCAAAACATATCAAATCTCTACACTAAACATGGAGGAAATATTCATTGAAACTAATAACATCAAATCACTTGCCTTAGGTTTCGTTCTTCAGAATTGTTGTCGGATATTATGCTGATTCTCTCCTCTTTCCGGTCACAATTCCTTCCAAAATGATGGTGATGGGAGATGGTTTGGTTTGGAACCTCTTTCTACTTCTTTCTAACTTCTCTCAAAAACCCCCGTAGCCCACTCTTTTGTTTTTGGCTGGTAATGGCCTTAGTGGCCACTCTAATAATATTTAATTTAACTCTAAAATTCGTGTGTTTTAATTTCTCAATTTTTAAAATTACCAAAATACCCTTCTGGGTTGCCTGTTTGGCCTAAAAGTGCCCCGGGACCCAAACTAAACTCCCGGCTAGTGTTTTCTGACTATTTCGACCCTTCCGGACATGTTGGCGCACTCAAAATGACCATTCGGTTGATAAAAATATAATTTACTTTTTAATCAAATTAAATTCATTCCTGATGCGACTGACACACGCGTCCCAACTAAATTCCCGAATCGTCATATTTTTGCCTCGTGATAATTTTAACATTTTCAATACTCATATATTACCATATATTCTCAGTAGTATTTTATTTTAACATCATAATCAAATACCAACTCACGTCTCGCTAGTATTTATTTTCGGGTTAATTTCCAAATTAATTCTCATTTAATTCAATTAACCCAATAAATAAAAATCATTAAAATTACGGGGTATTACAGCGATGACCAATAATCCCAAAGATTCTCTCAAAGAATCATAATCATGCATTCATATACGCATGATACTATACCCAAAGTATTTCCTTGCTTTTATAAATAATAAATACCTTAATCATCTCTAAGGATTTACTCAATAGTAATCGATATAATTATGTTTCCTATACGCATAATTATATAGGCCTAAATGCCCACTGAAATATCCCAGGGATTATCCTTTCCCCGATCAACCTTAAATTCAATAAGTCGTTGATTCCATTTCCACAACCCAAGGACTACATCTCGTACATATAATCACTTAAAGGTCCTCACCCTAACTTAAGAACCCTAAACCTTTAAATTGTACAATTTCTCTATTTTTCTCGAAAATATAGTTTAAGGGTTATACATTTAAAACCCTCACCTTCCCCTCCTAAATTCCCTTAATTGGAGAACTATATACTCCTAAAAGATCCCTTAAGTTATCCCATACTTGACCTCAAATCAATTAGAATCCGAATTCATCCCATCCAACTCACCCTAGGAAAATTGCCTAACTTACAGAAGGGGTCGGTGGATCGACCCTTGGCCGTCTATTGATCGATGGCCCGATCGATCGATCCCCCATGCTCGATCGATCGATCACGGCGGGCAGCTTCTTCTCCGAGAAGCTGTTTCGACCATTAAATCTTCTCCCAAGCTTTTATCTCCACATCAAACGTCCTACAACCTCAACCAACAACATATAAGTATATAAAATGGGTTCTAAACATCCTAGAACCCAAAACCAACAACAAATTTTGATTAAATCCTAAGTTTATCCGATTAGAAAATTTTTGGGGTTATTTCCTTTTAACTCCCGAAAACCTGTTTTATCCACGAAAACCCAACCCAAATTCTTTAGGATTTGTTAATACCAAACTACGATATGAGATTTATGCTCAAAAGTAAATAAAGTAAGTAAACACTTACCTCATGGATAAAATTCAACGATCCCGAGTCGAGTCCAGCGGAGTTTGGCTCGAAATCTCCCTTTTCTCTCCTCTTTCTTCCTTCCTCTCTCTCTTCTCTCTTTTCTTTCTCTTTTCTCCCCCTCTCCCTCCTTGTATAAGGAGAAAGGGGGTTTTAACCCTTAAAATCCAAAAATGACTCGTTTACTTAATTACGAGCCCGTTTAACTCTAAAATTTCTCGAAACTCAAGTTCGACAATCGGACACTCTTTTTACTCAATCAGACACTCTTTTTCCGACTATCTCCGTCATTCCGAGACTCACGGCGCAGTCGAAATTTCCATCCGAGGTACTTGACCGCAACTCACTATTTTAACCCAAGACATCTCACCGCGGATTTTCTAATTAAAACCTTATTTTTTGTCGCTTTACTCAACGGCGATGTATAATTAAAATACTTCGACCTATTTAATCCCAAAAGTAAGTATTGCACCCATCAAAAATCATTAAATCCTTGAAAATCCCAAAAATTACTATTTCAAAAAATTCCTCAAATTTCCAATTTATACCCAATTATGGAATTTAATTATCTCCAAAAGGACGGGTTGTTACACTAATGTCGTAAAAATCAAACCTGTCCACCTTCCTCCAACACTCTTAATGTAACACCCTCCCTTGTGATTTTGGCCGTACCCGTACGAATCGATGACATTATGTGACCCAATTGAACTTTAGACTTTGTAAGGTAAATTATGGCTCAAATTTGGATAATATAATGGCCTCGGTGTAATTAATTGGATTTGAATGGCCTTATAGTTAATTTGGAGAAAAGTAAGGGTCGTTCAAACACGATCCCTATCTCATTGGAATGATGCTTCAAACGACCTTCCAATAAGATATACTTATTTAAAAAATCCACTCTAATTAGAACCTCGTTCGAAAGTCCATTTGAACAAAATGTAGTTCTCGTTGAAACGAGACCAAATTTGGTTCGAATGAGAATGCAAAAATTTGTTTTTGTAGGATCAGAAAAAGCTGTCAAATTCTTAACCATTGGATTAAATTAGAATCAAGCATCCATCACAGCATATTAATTCAAGGTTTGGGGTGTGGCCAACCCCATTTCTCCTCCTCGAGTCGGCGCTCACGCGCGCGGTGGAGAGAGAGAATGTCTTGCGCCCTTTTATAGGAACGCTTCGACCGTCATCGATGTGGGGTGATGTAAAGAGATAGAGTCGCCAGCCTATTTTGCACAAAATAGGCAAAAAAATGTTGTCGCCCGGAGATAACGGCATCAGAGACATACTGATGCTTGTGAAACCAGTTACGAAATAGGAAGGTGTTAGGCACCCACCCTGCCATATATTGTTATTATTCTCATTTAAAAACTCCATGAAGTGTGTGTGCATGTATATGTAAATGGAAAATGGAATTTCTCAGCTCACTTCATGGAAATTGGCGGAGTGAAATCATCCATAGGAGTGTTCCCAAAATAGTAATTAAAAATATAATATGTGTGCGCTTATCGGGATATCAATCATTATGGCGAAATGCATTGGATAAAGCACAACTAAGAATCATAAATACAATATATGGAGATAATATTTGAATTAAAAATACATGGAGGACTCGAGGCTCGAGTTTTGGCTCGAGATGCCTACGTAGCCTAAAAAGGTATCAAAGTCCACGTAGTTCGCATGCAATACGAGGGTAGGGTTTATTCCATAAATCCAACCAGCAATTTTATTTAGACGTGTGTGTATAAAAGGATATTTTGATTTGAAAAAAATGTGATGAAGAATCCCATTTGGAATTTATGAGTAAAGCCATCTTTTTCTTGTTTTTGATTTTTTTATAGAAAATAAGTTATGTGCGATAATACTAATAAAAATGTGAGATTATTAATATGTATAGACTAAAAAGGATGAAATTCTAGCATAAATATTAGACAACTAATACGAAAATAAGGAAATTTAAAAGAGAGAGAATAGGTTTGGACCTTCTTTAGAGACTTGAAGAATTATCATGATTGTTGAAGAGGTTTCCTTGTAAGTAGATGAGGAATGTATGAGGAAAGAGAATGGGATTATGCTAAATTAGGTGTGAAAGTGATGGAATTGAAGGGTGGGGAGAGGTTTCAAATAAGGAAACTTTGGTGACTTTAGAAAAATGTTATTGAGCTCACTGAAGTTGATATTTTGTAGTGCCTTTCAAAGTGAGCTCACGGTCTCCTTATATAGGGTCAAGGGGGTGTCGATCGGTATTGTCCTTATCCTGCCTATCGGTAAGCATCCCTAAGCACACTGTCGATAGGAAAGAAAACAGGTATACTATTCGGCAACCTCATGCAGATTTCTTAGAAAAATGGTCATAAAATGCAATTTCTAAGTTCGAATCGTGCATGGGGAATACTATTAGAAAGGGTATCTATAATCCTTGAAGAATCCATTGGGCTGCTCACGGGTTCAGGAGTTGACTTTAGTCAATGGGGCTCAAAAGTGCCCAACGACCCCATGGACAGGAAATTCTTGGAGGAAAATGGATCGTTCGTCCGAACCGTAAGGCCGATTTGTGCACGGGATGGACTGTCGGAAAGGGTATTCAGGGACCTTCAAAGATTTATTCAATCTTTTTGGTTTCGAGAGTTAACCTTGGTCAAACGGGGTTCAAAAGTGCTCGGCAACCCTTCGAAGTAAAACGGATCATTCGTTCGTACCATAAGGCTGATTCACATATGGGGTGGACAGTTGGAAAGGGTATTCAGTGCCCTTTAAGGATTCATTCAGTCGCATTTGAGCAGAAGAGTTGATGGGAGTCAAATGGAGTCCGAAAATGCCCGATGGCATTTGAATTAATTTTTGGGAGAAAATGGATCGTTCGTCTGAACGGTAAGGCTGATTCATGCATGGGGTGGATCATTGGATAGGGGATTCGGATCCCTTATAAGATTCACTAAGCTTTGGCTAAGGATATTAAGTTGATTAGGGTCAAAATGGACCCCGAGAGTGCCCAGTGACCTCCAAATCGATTTTCGATAGTAAAACAGATCGTTCATTTAAACCGTAAGGTCGATTCATGCATGGGGCAGACCATTGGAAAAGGAATTCAAAGTCATTCAAAGATTAATTGAGTTTTTTCTCTAATGAGAAAGTTTATCGGAATTAAACGGGGTTCGGGGGTACTCGATGGCCTCTAGATCGGTACTCAGAGTATAACATAGAGTTTTATGGTGAATGGTGAAGTGATAGGGACCTAAGGAGAGTCTTAGGAGGGACCTATAATGTGGTGTCTATATGGGGTATTTTAGGGATTTATCCCTTAGGGGTTTGGGAATATTTATAGGAAGTTTAAGCCATTTTCACCCCCATAATCAGATTTTATCTCTCTCTCTCTCTCTCTCTCTCTAGCTCTAGCTCTAGCTCTTAAGAGCTCCTCCACCAACAAACCCCACTCACTACCCTAGCACCACCACTCCTCCACCCTTAACCAACATACTTTAACCCTTTTCCACCACATTTAGGCCTAGAAAACCCACTTTCACAACATGTTCGGCAAGATATAAATTTATGGAGATGTTGTTGAGGATTTTTGGAGAAGAAAAGAATAAAAAAATATGGAGTTTGAAGGGGATTTTCATGAATATTTCAAGGATCAATATAGTGGAGCTTGACTACCTTTTTAAGGCCACCTTAGGAGGTGCGAGGTTGTCTTCATCTTTTTCCTCTTCTATCCATTTTTATAGCTTCATTGAGGTGGAAAACTCTACTTTTTAAGTTTAATAACTCTATTTCATTAGTATTGGGTCTTTTATATAGAGTTTTAAGAGTAGAATCCATGCATGTTGTAGAAGGTTATTTTTTCATGATTTATGTAGAATGGTTCTACAAATAGTTTCAAAATTTTGAGAAAATGATGTGTTTCAAGAATACTTGTTACAAACAATTTCTGAAATAAAATGTTTTAAAAGGATATTTATCTTGTTAAGATATATTTATGCATAAAATCATAATTTTTTTTGTAAAAGATGGAATTTTCATTAAGTTAGACATTTATTCAAGTTTTGAAGAACAAAATTGTCTTTTAGTCTTGAAAAGCATGCTTTTGCAAGTATTATGAAATTTCTTGAATAAATCATGTGTAAACTCATTTTTTTGAATTTTTGGACTTAAAATCCCTTTTCCCTTGTATATAAAGTTATAGTATTTTTATGATAAGCGTGTAAACAAGTTTAACAGAGGTTTTAATGAGTTTTAATGTAGAATGAAGAAAATAAAAATTTTATCCCTCAAAAGTGTAATAATAAATGTTGAAAGATAAATGTGTTTTCAAAACTAGCGTGTTAGTAAAGGAAAAATGGTGTTTTCTTGTAAAGTAGTCTTCAAAATGCCGAGTGATTTCTTTAATGAAGAGAGTAATAAAATAAAGAGATTTAAAACTTGAGAAGTGTTTTACCCCAAAGTGTTAAAGAAGTTTTAATGAGTTAAAAGTATTTAAGAAGTTAGTGTGTGTAACTTAACAATGTTTTTAAAAATATAACATTTGTGAAAATTAAGGAAAATGCAAGTTTGGAAATAAATGGGTAAAATAATAATTTTACGTAAAGTGAAACATTTTTATGAAATAAAAATATTGAAAAGGGCGTTACATTAAATGGTCCTAAATGGGAGTGATTTTCGAAATGAAATCGACGTATATGTGTAAAGGACAAGAAATGGTGATTTTTCATAGTGTAACATAAATATAGGGAAGTAATCCCCCGAGTTTTGTCTTTGGACAGTAAAAGTGAAACAATGTGAACATGAAAAAGTGTTGAAACATATGATAAAAGAAACTCGAAAGAACTAGTAAAGATTAAGAAGGGCCATAGCCCAGGGTGAAAGAACCAAATTAGTGGCCATATCATATGGTAGCATAGCCGGCGATGTGCAGACCGTTAAAATACGAGGTTATGTGGATAATTTCAAGAAATAGATAATGAGAAAAGGTGGAACATGATAAAGAAATTAGTTGTGCTTAGAAAATAAGAAAAGAAAACCTTTGTGAAATAAAATTGATAAATGTTCTTGTTTGAAAAGGGTATTTGGATAGGAAATATGAAAATGACTAAGTCCAAGTAAAGTGTGAGTTAATGACACAAGTTGAGTGGTTAATGAATAATAAAGCAACCTAAGATGGTTTTAACCCATAATTAACGCAAGTATGTGTTGTGAATAGTTTTTAAAAGAAAAATAATTATTTTGTAACAAGGAGTGTGCATGTGTTGGAAGGTGGTTTTCAAGGAAATACTAAAGTGGGTTTGGTGTGAGTAACAGGGAAATTTCAATAAAAGAAGTGTTTGTCCTAAACAAATGGTATTTTGTTTTAGTATTTAACCGAATGTGTTAAATTGAGAAAATGATCTAGTTAAATAATAGGGGGAAAGAAGGGTCCTTTACAAGATTAATGTGATTTAATCAAATCAAGTAACGTTTTTTAAATAAAAATGGATTCGTGCATTAGTATATGTATGTGTATATAATACATACGGTATTTGCATATGCACGTAAGTGTTACATTATAGAGCCTATTTTCTACCGTTTGATTTTATGTTGCATTGTTGTACTTCACACTAGGCATTCGTCTCATTACCTTTCCTTTATTACGAAAGGTTGTATATGATTTCTGTACTTTTAGAGTGTTATATAGGTAAGTATTCTTTATATTTTACGTTAGTATCTCTGTATGTTTGGATTCAAGGGACGCTTCATACGGGTTCCTCATGTAGCTTGATATAAATTGGAATTGCATGCAAAATAAGTGAAATATTAATTAAAAAAATTGGACTGCCAACATTATTTAGGTTGTCTCATTACACTTCACACCTAACATTCGGGTCAGACCGGGTTGACACGCGGTTAACCCATAAATCTGGGGGGTTGCATTACAAATGGTATCAGAGCACTAGATTTAAGGTTCCTTTCAGGAGTGACGTTATAAGGCTAGTAGTGGATCTTTGATGTCAGTCTTAGTTTTGGGTCGGTCATACTAGACGGGTGATGGTTTCGGTTCGTGTTCTCGACTATGGATTCAAGGAGATTAGCACGATGGGAAATTCCTTACCAAGTAGCAAGTGACGAAGTTAATTTCCATTAATTGTTCTTAACTCTTCTGATTTAGGCGTGTTAGTAACTTGCAAGTGTCTGCGTAGGCCATTAGTGGCAACACCATGTTCTCTAGTGTGAGGTGCTTTTGTGTTAACCTTGATATTAATAAAAGTAAATCACATCCCTTAATGTAAAGGTGTCATTTGTTTAAGTAAACTGTGGAGATTAGTGGTTGAATTAGCGTGACTAGATTAAAATGAATGAAAAAGAAACTTTTGATGAATTTTATGCTAGACTTTCTGATATTGTTAGTTCATCTTTTAACTTGGGAGAGAAAATACCTGAAGACCGTGTTGTAAAGAAAATTTTAAGGTCCCTACCCGATAGATTTATTCCAAAGGTGACCGTGTTAAATTCTTTACCCACTTTAGCCTCTACGAAATTAGAAGAGCTTGTAGGTGATTTACAAACCTATGAACTGGATATGTTTCCCTCTAAAACTGAAAAGAAAATCGAAAAGGGCGTTGCTTTAAAAGCCCAAAAATAGGTCAAACAAGTAGTAGAGAGCGATAGTGATAGTGACTCGGAAGACATGGCTTTATTTGCACTAAATTTAGAAAATTTCTCAAAATTAACAAAGATAAATTTAAAAATGATTTTAAGAAATTTGAATCTTCTAAACATGACAAGAACGAGAAGATGTCTAAAGGGGAGAAGATTCCCAAAGCCGAAAAGATCCCTAAACCTAGTAGTGAAAATTTAGATAGGGACGAGTCTAATAAGTGTTTTGGTTGTGAAGGTTATGGTCATAGGGCGTTTGAGTGCCCCACTAAACTAAGGAAAGAGGGTAAGCGACCCATTTCATATAATGCGACCCTTAGTGATAGTGATAAGGAAGAGAAGCCCGATTCCCCCACTAAGAAAAATTTTGTGGCTTTTATGGCTAGTCATGTGAGTGATAGTGAGAATTCATCGATTGATGAAACTTTAACACATGACACTTCCAAGGTCATTGTTTATGATTCTCTTATTTTTTATGATAGTGAGAGTGGAGAAGAAAGAGAGAGTGAAAATGAAGAAGAGGTTAATGTGAGTGAACTTCAAAATGCTTTTCAAGAACTTTATAAAGAATCTATTAAATTGAAAAGGGCTAATTTGAAGTTAGAAGCTAGTTTAAGAGAGAGTGTCAAAGTCGTTGATGAAAATGCCTTAATAAAAGACCTTAGGACACGTGAGAGGACTCTTCAAGAGAAGCTTGACTATGTAGAAGGCGAAAGAGATAGCCTTAAGGGTTTAATGGTATCCTTGAAAAAGGAGCTTCTTGCTTTTGAAGAGCGAAATTTTTTACTAGAATCTAACATTTTAGAATTGGAAAATAAATTAAAAGATTCTAGTAATGTCAAATTTGATTTGGAGTGTCGTTCGAAAAAACTAGATAAAATGTTAGGAACGGTCCAAATTAAAAATGACACTTGTGATTTAGGCTTCAATACTTGTAATGAATTTACTCCTAATGCCAAAACCAACGTTATAGGAGAATCTACTAGGAATGCATTTAAAGATCACTCCTTAGGTAAATCTTTTCGACATGGTTTTACTTGTACCCATTGTGGTCGAAAAGGTTATCTTAGGAAATTTTGTTTTGATCTTAAACGAATTCCTAGAAAACCCCATAGTAAAGTAACCACAGTAGTTAAAGTTCCAACACCCCAAGATAGTCATTCTTCATTAATTTGGGTTAGGAAATCCGACTTGGTTGCCTTGCAAAATAGGGTTTTTGATTCTCATTTACTTTCACATGCTTCCTCCCTTGCTAAATCTAAAGGATGAATGTGTTAGTATTTGCATACTTTAGCTTTTGTACTTCATGCTATATTCACATGCTAAATGTATGCTTGTTTAGTCATTTTCTAGACATTGCCTCATTTCATATCATATGCTAGAAACTATGACTTGTTTATCTTTTTGTATTATATTTTGTGGTTGTATTAATTGAAAAATATAAAAAGATTTTTGTTTATCATTTGTGTTTTATTTATTTCATTTAAGCTTAAGGAAAATACAAATAATTTTTTGTTTATTCTTTTGAGTATATATCTTTATTTTTAGTTAAAAATGTCAAAAACTCAAAAAGATTTTTTTGTGTGTATTTTGGTTTGACACACTTTAAGTGGCATATACTTGTGTTTGAATCCCATCTTTTACGCTCCCATGTGGCTAGAACTTTTGGTTTAGATTGTCAATCCTTAAAATGTTCTTTACCATATTTTATGGAGAAGTTGGATTTTGTGTTGTTTAAATGGATTATATTTCTATATGCCTCTTTTCACACATGCACGAGCTCTTTTGAAATCTTAATGTCACGTGTTATATTTGAGTTTTTTGAGGTGTTCTCCTACCAATCTAGTCATCTACATATCTATGACCTAGGAGGACTAGTGCATGTCAAAATCCGTTGCATGTGAGCTTTGTGAGATAAAAAATCATATATCTAAATGTGCACGGGGAAGGGCTTCGAAAGGACTAAGTGATCCTTTGCGATAGTAAGCCACCGTTTATTGGATCTAAAAGAAATACGTGATCCAAAGGCCTAAAAATAGAATATTTGACATTAAAAAGAAAACAATTACCAAGGCTTATGTTTGTTTGATATATTCATTCAAAAGAAAAAGAATATATATGCTTCTTGAGGGAGAATTGGATGGTATATCAACGGTTTGCACAATGTCCGTTTATCCTAGTTGTCTTTAATGTCATGACTCTATTTGGTTTGTAGAATCATCATCATGCTAGGCTTGTATGCATTGTGTATGTTTGTTCATTGAGTTCAATCTTCATATTGTCACATGAGGTTATATTTAAATGTGATAAAGTTTGCAATCAAATGAGAACTCCGTGAATGTTTATTAAGTGATTGGGTCTAAATTTAATCGTTACTAGTTCACACCCCAACACTTTCGTTTCCATATGACACATTTTTGCCATACGAGTGTGCAAACTTATTGTATTTTGTGTTATATGTGTGTTTATATCTATATATATATGCAAGTGCTTCATTGGTATCTTTCTAGTTTATATATATGATATTTGACTTGCCTTTATTGCCCATATGCTTTAATGTCCTAACACTTTAAGCTTCAACGTGTTTATTAGTTCTTTATCCTTTGCCTATTCCTGAACAAAAAGGGGGAGAAAATGATAGGGGGAGAAATGGTATCTAATCGTATTATTATTGTATCTTAGTTTGGGGGAGATTTATCTTAGGGATGCATTTGATGAGTTTGCTTAAGTGTGCAGGATTTATTCTAAAGCGGCATCTTTCAATGACAAAGCGTTTGATCCTTGGGTTGAGTCAAGTTTGGGTGGGTTATGTTTTGAGTCTAGTAGAGCTTGACGGCCCTTTAGGATTTTTGTTTGGTTTTTGTCTCGGAATAGCCAAAGGGGGAGATTTGTAAGGACACAAATTTCCAATTGAGTCCATATATAGTTTTGGCTCAATTCCGGACAAAAACATTTATTCATAGGATAGTATTTAATTGTAATATTCTCAAGCCTATGAAGTGTTTGTTGAAGACGTAGCGGCAAAGAGTATAAAGCCTCATCAAATATGCCGGTTTGTGTGCCTCGTTTCTACGTCATCAACCATAGTTCCATGCTCCCAAGGTATGAATGCAATATTATATATGTATATAAAGGAGCTTGGAACAAAGTTTATTGGGTGTTAGGTTTTGTAAAAACTGTGTTTTAATTTTCAGAAAGAATTAAATAAAACTTTAAAATAAGTTTATAAAGTTTTCTGGGCTAAAAACGAATTTTCCAAACTTTCTGGTTTTTCGTTCGATAGTGTCGTTCGAACGAGATTGTCGTTCGAAGGAAAATGTCGTTCGAACGAACCTGCCAACGAGTTCCCACCAAAGTATACTGGTCCGTCGTTCGAAATGTCGTTCGAACGAGATTATTCGTTCTAACGAGATTTCCAACGAGTTTCTAACGAGTTCAATCTGGAACGTCATTAGAAGTCTCGTTCGAACGAGATTTCGTTCGAACGAAAAGTCGTTCGAACGAGATGCCAGGCGGGAACAGTTTTTGGCAGTTTTTTGGCAGTTTTGCACCCACTTCCCCACTTGGTTTTTAACTAACTTTTTCAGACTTTATTATGTGCGGGAATAACATTTTCCAATCTAACTTTTCCATCCTAGTTTATCTCTTAGAGAGATTTTGAGAGTAAAAATTGTTTAGGAAAACGTTCATGTTTTGAGTGAGATTTTTAGAGAAAAATTTCCATCACTCTAGTGTTTACACCCAAATGAGTTTATTCCAAGTTCTTATATACTTATCAATTGCTTGGAGTTTGGCACCGGTTTTCTCTACACCGAATTGAAGAGAAGTTTTGGGTCTTGCTTCCACCACCCACAAATAAAGAAGAAGTGTTTCTATGTTAATTTACCCACACGGAGAAAGGCTCCGTGCTCGGGTGACGGTGACCATATAAAGTCCCATCGATGGATTCCGAGACCGCGGTGGTGTTCCAAGGTTATTCGCTAGGAAGAGGTTTCTACAAGAAGAAGCGTCGAGGCTTTAAAGGGATCGAGTCGTGCGTTGTAAGTCTATCTCTCTTGTACTTGTAATTCCGTATCTAGTGGATTTGTGGCTAGGGTCATCCGAGGTTGTTTCCCGTCTTGGGTTTTTCCTCGTACATCACGGCGTTGTGTGATTGGTTTATTTTATCTTGCTTAAATAACGTAGAACGCATGCGTAGGATAATTACAAGATAAAATTCGGTTTAAATCATCACACTTAATTTAATTTGGGGCTAAATTAAATTAAGTCATTTGCTAAAATTTGGTTTCGCCTAACTTTGCTAATATCGATAAATGTGACTTAGGCAAATTCTAGGACTTGGATTAATGAATTAATCGGTTTAAGTGAATATATTAATTGATTATTTTTATTGAACCATCATCTTCCTAACGCTTCCGCATCATCATCTCGAGTATTGTTATAAAAGTAAATTACAAGATTTTTCAAGTGACATAGGATTGGACCATAAGTAGTCGTCTATGATGTGGTTTTAGAGAATATAACATTACATTTGAGGAATTGGATCCCTTGCGATGTCGGTAGTTTGGACTTAAGGGCTATAGGTTACATACGACGTCCTATATCCTTCCAGAATCCTTATTAGCATCAGCTTGTGGTTTAATACGTAATATATGGTGTTAGACATTTGGAAGAAATTTTTTGGACCTTTTATCAGGTCTCAAGGAGAGGGTCATAGGCTAGGTTTGTGTCAAGGTTTTGAACGGAAGGGAAATAAGATTTTCATCTAAATATCGTAGCCCGTTTCAATTACTTAAGTGATGACTGAACGTGAAGTGGTTTCGGTATGAGTATATAACCTTAATAGAACCTCGTTAGTATTCGGCGAGAAGTAGCCTTTTATAATCCCTGTCTAGTACCCATTCTAAGTGGGATCCATTATAAAGGGGTTTCACTAATTTAATAAGGATATTATCTATTATATCCGACCTTTGAGATCAATTGCATATGGCATCTTTGGGAGTAGAAATCGACTTTTTGTGACACCTTAAGGTGTTCAATTACTATAGTTCGCCATGTGTGGAGACTTATAGGCTAGTATCATTGTGAGTATCTAATAGTCGTGGGATGGATATTGGGAAATCAGTAGAGCACCTACCATGAGAGTATCATAGATGATGAAATATTTTTAGGTTTTTGGTGACTTTTACATTGAGGTATAACGGGTGTCCTTAGGGAGCCAATCAAGTTTGGTGTTACGAAGTATAAGTACCCTAATGATGATTGTATTGAGAATCATTTGATGATCTCAGGTTATTAGTTAAGTTCAAAGGAGTCAAATCGTGTAGTCCTTAATGATGTCATGATTGAGGTCTTGCGAATTACCGTCTGGATCGGGTATCGAGGAATGGTTAAGGCATCGACATGTGCCATTAGTATAAGATTAAAAAAACTAGCAAGGAAAGGACTAGTTCTTGACATGTCTTTCAAAACCAGTACGAATTAGGAGGTGTAGACTTGTGTAGTACTTGTTATCCTTATAATGTTAATAACGATCGATGTAGACGTCACATAGATTCAGTTTGGGCAGAATTTAAAGATATGTGCGGTGATTACCTTATGTCATTAGAGGTTATAATAAGGTAAGTGTTTTGACTAGTTGGGCATTACCTAAAGAGACGTTTGGGACACAATCACTACACGATAAAATAGACAGTAACGTAGGTGTGTTAGCTTGGTCATAAAGTCTTGTTGACAGAGAATGAACAAGGTCGACATTAACAAAGATGTTTGCCATTCGTCGACTAGAGTGATTAATATTTATCAAGAATGAAAGGGGGAATCATTAGCCCAACGTTAACCTCACAAAGGATAATATTCCAGGTTTTATGTTTGTCTTGTGAAGGTAGATGGTTCATGATCCAATTCGTCACGATTGGTGACTCAATCTAGGGTGTATGTCTAGATTAGAATCTTATGAAAACACCTAGAAAGAGTCGTAGACTTCAAGAGTAAGGCGCAGGTTTGCCTTTTGTAAACCATAGTCCGCTGTGTGCGGATGGGATTCTCTCATAACGGGCTTTCGTTTATTTCGATTCTCTGTGTTATTTTAGTTTTGGTAGTCAAGGACTATTTTCTTTCAATTTCAGTGGTTTGGTATTATTCTATATTGAAAGTTCAGTCATGTTGCGGCTTGGCATAGTATGAGTGCGAATGGACTTAGTGTGGTCATTGCACCTCAATAACTGAGTGCGCTCTTATTTAAATTATCCATTTATTTTACACAAGTTTCTTATATGTGTGGCTACGCATTCTGCAGTACGATTTGTTCGTAATATCCAATTTCCTTAGGACTAACAATCTTATGGATTAGCCGGCATGACGATCAGCGTCTCTAGTTATAAAGAGCGGGATTATGATTTAAGGATATAGTAAAGTGTTAGAACTTGAGGAAACATAGCACATAGTGTTATTTTTCCATGATGAGTGGATTGGTGTAATACTCGGGCGAGTGATCCATAGTTGGACACCTAGAGTGGTCTTAAATTCATAGAAGGACCTTATGGAAGTACTGATTGGACGTACGGTTGGTGACCTAGTCAATATGTCACTTCTCGAAGTAAGTAACTAGCTACGAGAGGTCAGTGTCAAGTTTAACTGAATGTGTGTGGTCAGGATGACCTGAGAATTTGAGGAGACTCGAAATGTGTATCCCTGTGATTCGAAGTGGTTCTTGATGATGAATCAGATGTTAGTTATATTTTGGTTTGAACTTAGATAAGTGTCGATCACTAGGGAGTGCTACCCTTGTAGATATGCATAGTATGCCTTGGGTGATAGTAACAAAACCTTAGGATTTGATTGAGTGTGATCATCAGGTAAATGGAGACACGAGGACTGTTATGTGACTTTAATGGCTACCCTACTGGTGAGCATTAGAATATGTTGCATGTCGAGCTCTTTGGTGATAACCTTTTTTTGAAGGACGTGTGATGACTTCCTAGTAATTGCAAATTTCGATGACTTAGCCTTGAAAGATACCTATGGCTTAGAAAAAGAATTAATAATCACCATGAACTTGAGGAATTAATGTATTGGGAATTTCGAGGATGAAATTCCCCAAAGAGGGAAGAATGTAACACTCACCCCCGCGATTTTGACCATACCATTATGAATTGGTGACCTTATGTGACCTAATTGGGCTTTAGACTTTATAAAATGAATTGTGGGGCAAATTTAGGTAATATAGTGGCCTTAGTGCAATTGATTGGATTAGAATGGCCTTATATTTAATTTGGAGAAAAGTTAGGGTCGTTCGAATGAGACCTTTGGTCGATCGAACGAGATCCCAATCTCATTGGAACGATGCTTCATATGACCTTCTAACTATATATATTTGTTTAGAAATTGCACTCTCGTTAGAACCTCATTCGAAGTTCACTCGAACGAGATGTAGTTCTCGTTCTAACAAGACCAAATATCATTCGAATAAGAATGCAAAAATCAATTTTAGCAGGATAAAAAAATGTTGTCAAATTCCAGACCATTGGATTAAATGAGTGTCAAGCTCCCATCACAGCAAATCAATTCGAGGTTTGGGGCATTTTTGGGATTTATCCCTTAAGGGTTTTGGGATATTTATAGGAAGTTTAAGCCATTTTAACCGCATTTCAATCAAATTTTCTCTCTATAGCTTTTAAGAGCTCCTCCACCACCAATCACCATCCACCCCCCTAGCACCACCACTCATCCACCCTAAACCACCACACTTTAACCCTTTATCACCATATTTAAGCCTAGAAAACCCACTTTCACCACATGTTATTCAAGATATAAATTTATGGAGATGTTGTTGGCGATTTTTGGAAAAATAAAAGAACGAGAAATTATAGAATATGAAGGGAGTTTTCATGAAGCTTTCAAAGAACAAGATAGTGGTGCTTAGCAACCTTTTTAAGGCCACCTTAATAGGTGGGAGATTGCCATTATCATCTTCCTCTTCTATCCATATTTAGAGCAGTATTGAGGTGAAAAACTCTACTCTTTAAGTTTAAGAACTCTATTTCATTAGTATTTGATCTTGTATATAGAGTATTTCGAGTAGAATGCATCTATGTTGTAGAAAATTATTTTTTTCATGATTTATGTATAATGGTTTCAAAGTTTTGAGAAAATGATATATTTTAAGAAGACTTGGTATTAAACGTTTTATGAAATAAAATATTTTAAAATTATATTTATCCTGTTAAGATATATTTATACACAAAATCCTAAAGTTTTCTTCTAAAAGATACGATTTTCATGAAGTTAAATATATATTCAAGTTTTGAAGAACAAAAATATCTTTTAGTCTTGAAAAGCATATTTTTGCAAGTATCATGAAATTTCTTGAATAAATCATGTGTTGAACTTAATTCCTTTGATCTTTGGACTTAAAATCCCTTTTTTCCTTATATATAAACTTATAGTATTTTGATGATGAGCATATAAATAAGTTTAATAAAGGTTTTAATGAGTTATAATGTGAAATGGAGAAAAAAAAAGTTTCCTCCCCTAAAGTGTGTTAATAAATGTTGAAAGTGTGATAAGTGTATTTTCAAAACCAGTGTGTTAACAAAGGAAAAATTGTGTTTTCTTCTAAAGTAGTTTTCAAAATGCCAAGTGATTTATTTGATAAAGAAGTAATAAAATAAAAAGATTTTTAACTTGAAAAGTGTGTTGCTCCAAAGTGTTAATGAGTTAAAAGCATTTAAGCAGTTAGTGTATATAACTTAACAATATTTTTTGAAAGATAATACTCGTGAAACTGGAGAAAAATGTGCAAGTTTGGAAACAAATGGGTAAAATGATAATATTATGTAAAGTGGAATATTTTTTAAAATAAAAATGTTGAAAAGGGTGCTACACTAAATGGTCCTGATTGGGAGTGATTTTCGGAATGAAATCAACGTACATCTGTAAATGATAAGAAATGGTGATTTTCTATAGTGTAACACAAATATGGGGAAGAAGTCCTCGGGTTTTTGCTTCGGTGGGTAAAAGTGGAATAATGTGGATGGAAAAAAGTGTGAAAACATATGATAAAAGAAACTTAGAAGAATAAAAAAATATTAAGGTCTCGGAGCCATAGGGTAAAAGACCCAAATTAGTGGCCAGATCATATAGTAGCGTGACCCGCGGTGTGGAGCCCATTAAATTACGGGATTATGTGGTGAATCTTAAGAAATATATAATGAGGAAAAGTGGAACATGATAAGGAAATTAGTTATGCTAAGAAAATGAGAAAAGACAACCTTTAATAAATAAAATTGGTAAATGTTTACATTTGAAAAGGGTATTTGGACAACAAATATGAAAATGGTTAAGTCCAAGTAAAGCGTGAGTTAGTGACACAAGTGGAGTGGTTGATGGGTAATTAAGCAACCTAAGATAGTTTTAACCCATAATTAACACACAAGTGTGTGTTGTGAATAATTTTCAAAAGGAAAATAAGTATTTTCTAACACGAAGTGTGCGTGTGCTAAAAGGTGTTTTTTAAAGAAATACTAAAGTGGGTTTGGCATGAATAAAAGGGAAATTTCGATAAAAAGAAGTATTTTTCCTTAAAAAATGGTACTTTGTTTAAGTAATTAACCAAGTGTGTTAAATTAGAAAAATGATGCTAAGTTAAGTGATAAGGGGTAAAAAGGATCCTTTAAACGATTGATGTGATTTAATCAAATCAAGTAACATTTTTGAAATAAAAACGGATTCATGCATTAGTATACATACGTGTATATATACATACGTAATTTGTGTGTATACATAAGTGGTATGTTATAGAGTTTGTTTTCTTTTGTTCGATTCTATGTCTGATTATTCTTCCCACTCGGCATTTGGCTTATTCCTTTTCCTTTATTATGGTAGGTTGTACGTGATTCCGTACTTTAAGAGCGTTATACAAGTAAGTATTCCCTTTTATTTTACGTCAGTAGCTCTGTATGCTTGGATTCCGGGGACGATTCCCACGGATCCCACATGTAGCTTGATATAAATTGGAATTGCATTCTAAACAAGTGAAGTACTAAATAAATAAAATTACACTAGCAACATTATTTAGGTTGTCTAACCCATAATTTCGGGCTGGGGCGTTACACTTTATAGGGTTGATAGTAGTTTTGAACCTCCCATAATGATGGATTTGTACTGTGAAATATGTATCATTATTTTCTGCAAGAAGAAAAATATGAATTGTGAAAATGTGATATGTTGTAATTTCAAATTAAGAAGGTGAAACATGGTAATACATTCATGCATGCAATGATCAACCAAAAAAACATCTTTGATTCAAAACAACATCACGAATAAATCTTTTTTACATAAAAACATTAAAATATGGAAAAACAAACCATGAAAACATAACCAATAACCAAAAATAGGTCACAAATTATTAAGGAGATGATTGAACTAACCATATCTTGACTTTGGACAATCTAGAGTCCATAAATAGTGTACATCAGAACACATATTAGCAAAACCCTAAGTTAGTCACCCAAATTTGTAGAGGGAGAGTCCACTTGCTTTGATAGAGAGAAATGAAGGGTCTAAGGAATGATTAGGGTGAGCTGACATGAATTATAAAAGGCTCATATGACACTTTTATACACGTGACATTAAGATAAGTTGAATTTCGTTAGTTGCTCAAAAAACATATAGACGGAGGGTAGACATTTAGTTACTAAATCTACCTAAGCATTAGTTTTCGCAACTTCTGAAAGTAAAGATCTAGATTTTAAGCTAACTAAAACTTCATAGTTAAATTTGCATTTTTTCCTAATAATAATAATAAAAATAATTTGCATTTTTCCCATGGGATGTTATATGTCGCTTGTTCATCTGTTTGTCCACCTCTACCTTTTTTTGCTCTCCTTTTCCACCATAGCTCCTTACGTGTTCCTTATTTTTTCCTGTTTATTCCATCATTCTCTCTTTATCTCTATATTTTCATTCTCACCACCGATATAAGGGTCTTAATAAGACACTTCTTATTATTATTTTCATTCGACCACCCCTGTATTTCTCCCCCTCACACGTAGTGCCATAGACTTATCTTACTTCAGACTACAAATCACCATCGTCTTTCACATCAAAGAGGAAGGGAAGTATTCTTTATATTACTTCAGCCTACTACCCCCGGTCCTGCCCTGCTGGCCGGACTCTCCTGCTCTATTTCTTCCCTGCAGATGGAAGCGGTGATCCTGGCAATGTAGTAAAGCAGCATTGAGTACATCAGTGAAAGTACTCAGAGACAGATTCCCTATAAGGTGCTGACGGATCCTCCAAGCTAACCCATCCACAAACAGCATTATCTTCTTACCCTCGGTGGGTGCATCATCTGGCACTATGGTGAGAAGTCTCGTGTACTCCTCCTCATACTCGGTAACGGTAGAATTCTCCTGTTTCAAGTTCAGTAATTTCCACCTCATCTCAGTCTGCACGGCGGGTGGAAAGTACTTGCGATCAAACCACTCCCAGAATGACAGAATTGGGATCGTATCCCTCTCCTCCAAGGTGGTGGTGGACTCCCACCACTGCAAAGCGGCCCCCACCAGCTTAAAGTAAGCCAACAACTGTTTATGCACATCTGTGCACTCGTACATACGAAGATGCCGCTGGATATCTTTCTTCCATTGGCTGACGATGATGATATCTGAACTACCAGAGAACTCAGGGGGATGCGCCTTCTGAAAGGCATCCCTAACCCGCTCCCACGCAGATGGAAGCTGTGCAGATACTGGCACCACTGCCTGAATCTGGGGTGGAGCCTGCTGAACCACCGCTAGCGCGGCATTCACCGCCTGAGCAACAATAGCGGCTACCTCATTAGCATTCATCGTACCCTCTGCCGGAGCTGCTGGCTGCTCGGCTTGGGCACGCCTATCCTTTGGTGCACGTCTCGGAGGCATCTGAAACGTGAAGAAATTCATTAGTCTACAGTTATTATCAAATCTCAAATAGCTGAAGACGTAAACGTAAAAGCAGGAATACAACAATCCTAAAATAGGGCTCTATAGCAAAAATGTTAAGCTGAAAGCGAAATAAGCCGTACAGATCCTAAGGACACTAGAACTTGATGCTCTGATACCACCTGTGACACCCCGCCTAATTAAATACCGGGCGATCACTCCTTTATTAAATTAAATCAAGGTGAACAGTTGGTTCATTCTTAGCATCACTGTCGAAAAATAACTTTTCCAATTTAAACGTCCTAATTAATTAAGCTAAGTGTCAAAACCATTTTTAGACATTACTTTCCAAATTTTATTTTATAAACCAAGATTTAAATCTTTACAATAATTCAATAATAAAGAATTACACCACAATTATCCTAGAACATATAATCCAAATAAATTAAACATTCAACAACTAAATCCCAACATTAAAACTTAAAGTAAAACATCCAGACAGTAATGAATCCCAAAGTGACAATACTAGAAATAACTGAATCACAATGTCCAATAAAACAACTGAATAATGGAAAGGGCGACACATGCCCCACTAAATGAATATGCTAGGAGTGGAATCAAATAAATGAAGTCGTCTAAGCAAGAGGTCTGCAACTCCCACCTAAGTTGCAGCGCGTTCCTTCCAAAGGATCCTATGAAAGACGCCCCTGTGGCTGGGCACCTGTAATATATACATATAGATACAAGGGAGAAAGGAAAATAGAAACGAGTCAGAGCCCGATAGTGTAAATGATTTAAAATTTGTTTAGCAAGTATTTAAAATGTTTATAGGCCAATGCAACAACATATTAGTGCGGCACTCTCTTGAGAAATTCTCACCTCTCTTCTAATGTGCACGCCTATTGCACTAATCTTCCCAACGGATTATCTTACCTCATATCGCATTGAACTTCCCAGTGGTTTAACTTATCTTAGGTTGCTCATAAGATTTATAACTGAACAATATAATTGTTTAAGAGGAAAATTTCATTCAGTAACAAAGCTCTCATTTTAACTTTATTTATGAATAAAGTTTTCCAGTGTCATATTATACTTTTTCAAAACAAGTATTTCCAATTTGAGTCATTATACATGTGTTACTTACCATAACACAGTAGGCAGTTCCAAATTTCAGAATTTCATATATATATTAAATACTCGTATAATATATATATATATATATATATATATATATATATTCTAACAGCACCCCACATAAAAACTATGGTGCGGGCATACTCTGCTATCCAATCCCCGTATCACTCGTACTAAGGGAAATACAAATTCGAAATCACTCTCGAACTGTATTAACATATACACAAACAATATTAAAGCGAATCATAGATTCCAAGTCTCTAAGAGGATAGCACATGCCCCCACGTCTCTTAGGACCGTCTGAACTATCGATTCGATAGCCTGTACCAAGGATTTATATCTTCTAGGGTACGAGTCAATATCCCCCATAAAAATCCCATCGAGATAAGATTGTCCCAGCGCGGTAACCTCAGGGACAGCAAGTAGCGCGGGCACGATTTTCACACATAGATAGTATATGCATAAACACAGTCATATAACTATACTAATATTACCATATCAAATTAGGTACATCTAAAATCCCATAATTATGACATTTGTCCTTATTTCTCATTATTTAGTTCTCACGTATAACCGTTCATTTCTTACTTTAATTTGAGGGATCATTCCAACTTATTACGTAATACACATGGACTTTATCCTCCAAGTGTAGAATTCAGTAGGTACTCATCTAATTTCCAGCGTAACTATCTTACGCGTCTCTCCCCTTAATACATAATTTCATCGTCCCTTATATGTAAATATCCCAGCAATATAAATATCGCCTTACATTAAAGGTCTCTTAATCATTAATAAATCCTACTGGTCATCTTTATCTCCCAAAATATTTTAATAAGGGTGTCTAAGGAGTATTCTTCATTTAGAATTAATTCAACAATTTTAAAAGGGGAATTTAAGTCTGCCAGGAGGGGTCGATCGATCGATCTAAGCTCTTGGCTCGATCAATTGATCAAGCAGGTATGGCGAATTCAGCAGTTAACCAGTTACGGGTTCTAACACACAACCTCATCCAAATCCATATTTTTCATTCCCAATCACCCAAAAATTTGTACTACTAAGAGTATAAACCCATAACATACATCTCCTACGTAAAGCATGCAAATTTCCATTAATTACCCTGGATTAACAGGCCAAAATTCATGTAAATCTCAAGAACCCTAGAAATCTCTTTAACATGGTTCTAATCAGTCTTTTCCCAGGAATTCTACTCCTAATGCATCATAAATTCATGGTTAAGCCTCTACATATGAAGGGGTTTCCAAATTATCAATCAAATCATAACTACATGCGGTTTTCCTATCTCCATCATGGGTTTTCTTCTATAAAACTCATCTTAATCACCCTAGGATAACATGAATGATGCATTAACGAAAATAAGCAAGATAAATACTTGCCTGGGATTTTCAGAGTTCTGATTTGCGGACGATTTTGGTGTGGTTGTGTTGCCCGTCGTGCGATCTACGCGTTGGTGGTGGTGGCGGTGCAATCGGGTGACTTTTTGGCCTTGGATTGCTTGGAAAGCTTCCTCCTTCCCTCTCCTATGGTCGTTCTAAAGTTTTGAGTTATTTTAACCCTAGAAGGTAACCTTAGACATCTGATATAACCCTTGAAATTTCGTGGGTTTAATTACCCAAAAATGTGAAATGTACAAAATGCCCTCCCAGGGTACTAATTAAGCCTAAAAACGCCCCGAGACCCAAACTAAACCCCCGGGTACACTTTTCTGACTATCTCGACCCTTCCGGACACTTTGACGCACTCGAAATGACCATACAGGTGACTTATAATTTATTCACTTTTATTCATCAATATTTAGTCCCGACGCGACACGGGCGCGTCCCGACTCAAATTTCCAAAATTGTCATTTTATTCACTCGTGACATTTAATATAACCAATATTATATATTACTTTGCTCATTAGTAATATTCAACAAATTTCCCATAATTACTAACTCTCATCACGTTAATAATTATAACATAATTAATTTCTGGATTTATATTAAATAATTAATTCACATAAAAAATAATTAATTCACATTAAATTTAATAAATCCCCAAATTAATATAGCATAAAAATACGGGGTATTACATACTTCCCCCCTAATAACGGAATTTCGTCCCGAAATTTGAAATATAAGGCATACCTGGTAAAAATAAATCTGGCCAAGAATCCTCTACAAAGAACTTTTGTCCAAGGAACACCTTTTATATAGGCAATTGTGGATTTTCCCACCCCATTGAAGTTCAAAGAACCTGTTGTGACCCCTAAATATGATGAAAAAACTGACCCTGTCCTTCATATAGAACAATACCAAGCTGCTGTTGACATCTATGATGTGCCAGATGAGATGAGAGGCAGAGCATTCTCGGGAACTCTTACAGGATCTGCTCAAATATGGTACAATAATCTTCCTCGGGGTAAGATTTCAACTTTCTTTCAACTGGCCGAGCTCTTCATTGGAAACTTCTATTTTAGAGCAAAACCGGTTAAACGAGTAGCGCCCTTGTTAAGTGTTAGACAAAAGGCAGGTGAGAGCACCAGGGATTATATAACTCGTTTCAATAACGAGAAACTCGAAGTTATTGATTATGAGGAAAAGACAGCGATTACTGCTCTGATGAGTGGGTTGTTGCCTAACAAGTTGTACTACACTTTGGCCAAAGATCCACCCAGAACTATGTCAGAACTGATGGCAAAAGAGGCCAAGATCATGAATGCCGAGGAGGCTATGGCTGCAAAGAAGAATATGGATACCAAAGAGACCAAGGTGGAGGTTGATAAGGCCAAAAAGAAAGAGCATAGGAACAATGGTGGTGATAAGCACTCAAAAACAAAGCCATCATGGGAGGTATTAAAGAAATTTGAAAATTATACTCCTTTGAAGGTAGACATCAACCATGTTCTAGAAGAAATCAAGAACAGCGAGGAGTTAAACTGGCCGGAGAAAATAAAGTCAGACCCTGACAAGAGGAATAAGGCCAAATATTACGAGTTCCATAAAGATCATGGCCACACGACCAAGAATTGCATAGCTCTTAAGAATGAGATCGAGGCACTCATTAGACGAGGAAAACTAACAAAGTATGTTGATCGTAGAAATGAAAAAAGAAACAACTACCGAGAAAGATAGAGGTCTAGATCTCCTCGTCGAGTAGATGAGAATAATAAAAGATACCATGAAGATGATCCATAAGACGATCCCGATCTTCCCAAAAGACCAAGGCAGCCAGAACATGAGGTATTTTTAATACGTTTTGGATCATTTGATTGTAACGTTATTACTGGTGGAGATGCAGGAGGTGGAGACCTTATTGCAGAAAGAAAAGCTTACCTCAATGAGGCTCAAGCCTGTTCATATATTCAACGAATAAACTTGGCTGAAGATGATCGCCCGAGGAAGGTAAACAAGGAAAAATTGGTCATTGGTTTCTCCAAGAATGACCTCGCAGGTGTCCTGTATCCTCATGATGACCCGCTGGTGATCAAGATGAGGATGAAGGAAGTAATGATCTCAAGAGTACTAGTAGATAATGGTAGCTCGGCTGATATTATATTCTACGCGTGCTCGACAGCTTAAATCTAAAGTTGTCTCAGTTGGAGCCTTATCATAGGCCCCTCCTCGGTTTTACTGGTGAGAAAGTTTTTCCACTTGGGACGATCAAGTTGGATATGTTCATTGGTACATGGCCTGCTTGTCGAACAGAAAGAGTACGCTTCTTCGTGATGGATAAGAATGTTCAATCAGCCTACAATATCATCATGGGAAGGGTAGGATTAAAGAAATTCGAAGCAGTACCATCTACGGTACATTAATGCCTAAAATTTCCAACCAATTTTGGAGTAGGAGTTGTCAAGGGCGATCAAAAAGTAGCTCGGGAATGTTACTATTCATCTGCCGAGCAGGAGGAATTGGGGGAATCTAGGAAAAAGACTTCTACCTATCAGGTGGATGAGGGTGCAAAAATTGAAACATTGGATTCTAGAGACGAGTCGCAACTCCTGAAAGGTTAGGTGGTGGAAGCTACTAAAAACATCATTCTGGACGACGAGCACCCTGAACGAACAACTCAGATAGGTTCGTCGTTAGATGCCTCACTAAAATAGGAATTGATAGTTTTCTTAAAAAGCAGAAAATAAACTTTTACTTGGAGTCATGAGGATATGCCCGGAATAGACCCAAAATTTTTATGTCACGAGCTCAATGTGAATAAGGAGATCAAGCCAGTGAAGCAAAGAAGAAGAGTGTTCAGCCCCGAGAAGAACCAAGCTATACAGGAGGAGGTCGAGAAGCTCCAAAAAGCTTGCTTTATTGAAGATGTTAAATATCCAGACTGGTTAGCAAATGTAGTAATGGTGAAAAAGAAGAACAACAAATAGAGGATGTGTGTAAATTTCACCGACCTCAACAGGGCATGTCCAAAGGATCATTTTCCCTTACCCCGAATTGATCAATTAGTGGATGCTACCTCGGGACACGAGCTGCTGAGCTTCATGGATGCTTATTCTGGTTACAACCAGATTAAAATGAAACCTGAAGACAGGGAGATTACTTCTTTCATTACCCCTAGAGGAACTTATTGTTATAATGTTATGCCTTTTGGTTTGAAAAATGCAGGTGCAACATATCAGCGGCTGATGAACAAGGTGTTTACAGAGCAAATCAGTTGAAATATGGAAGTTTATGTTGATGATATGCTGACAAAGAGAAAGAGAGTTGTTGACCATCTAGTTGACTTAGGCCAGACCTTTGATCAATTAGATAAATATCAAATATAGTTGAACCCGACCAAGTGCATATTTGGAGTACGAGAAGGCATGTTTCTCGGGTATATTGTTAATCAACGAGGCATTAAAGCAAACCCTGAAAAGATCAAAACTATGTTAGGGCTGCGATCCCCAACAACGAAAAAGGAAGTACAAAGTCTTACAGGGCGAGTTTTGTATCGCAAGCAACTGATAGATGCCTCCCATTCTTCAAAATGCTCCGAAAGACTTTTGAATGGAATGAAGAATGCGAGAAAGCTTTTCAAGAATTGAAAAAATATTTGGGAGCACCTCCACTGTTGTCCAGACCAGTGATGGGAGAAAGGTTGTACTTGTATCTGGCAGTTTCAGAAAATGCAGTTAGCTCGACATTAATAAGAATAGAGGATGGAGTACAAAACTAATTTATTACACTAGTAAGGCCTTCCGAGGAGCAGAGATCAGATATCCAAAACTGGAAAAGTTAGCACTGGCGCTGATCGAAGCGAGTAGAATAATGAAGCCATACTTCCAGGCTCATACCATAGTTGTATATACCGATATGCCGTTGAGGCAAGCTCTTCATAAACCTGAAAAATCAGGGAGATTGATGTATTGGGCAATAGAACTTGGTGAATATGATATAATTTATGAGCCTAGATCGTCACTAAAAGGGCAAGCAGTAGCAGATTTTATAGTAGAGTTCACTTATCCTGATACCCCCGAGGAGCAAAAGCTGAACACCGACCAACCTGTGGATGTTACAGGATCATCAAATTTAAACCCCGATCAACTTAAGTTGGTCGTAGAGCAAGAGGAGAAGGTCGACGAGCAGCGAGGTGTGGTAGAAATGGAGATAAAGGAGCAATAAATATTCCATCGAGGAATTTTGTCCAATAAGACATTTGAGGACGAGATACCTATATGGAACCTGTATGTGGATGGCTCATCGTGCACCTCAGGTAGTGGAGTCGGGATTGTATTGAAAAGTCCAGACGAGGTCGATATAGAATATGCTATGCGCTTTCAATTTCAAGCTTCTAATAATGAGGCCGAATATGAAGCAATGATTGTAGGTCTTAGTCTGGCAAAAACCATAAATGCAGAGCAAATAATCGTATGCAGTAACTCACAGTTGATTCTAAACCAAATGCTCGATGTATATGCAGCAAAAGGAGATTTGATGATTAAATATCATGCAAAGGCGATGGAGTTGGTATCAAAATTTGTTACTGTTCAACTGGTCAAAATACCAAGAATGGAGAATGCAATAGCAAACGCTTTAGCTCGATTAGCATCGGCTACTCGTACCAAGCTACGAAGAATAATTCCAATTGAAGTTCTAGCTGGTCGGAGCATAGAAGAAGATCTGACGATAAAATTTATTACCCTTGATTTAGGGCCATCTTGGATGGATCCCATCAGGGCATATATTGAAGAGGGAGAATTACCGATTGACAAACTCACAGCCAAGAAATTAAAGTTTAAAGCTGCTCGTTATGTACTGACTAATGGTATTCTATACAGAGGAGGAATTATGGCAGGTTTGCAAAGATGTGTTCATCCTTCCGAGGTGAAAGACTTAATTGAAGAGGTCCATGAAGGGTCGTGTGGAGCCCATGTAGCAGGTCGGACGCTTTTGCAAAGAATAATGACGCAAGGATACTACTGGCCAACGATGAGGGCTGATTGTATAGCGTATGCCAAGAAATGTGACAAGTGTTAGCGCTTCTCCTCCATCCGAAGAACTCCCCAAGCATTGTTGACACCCATTACTTCCCCTTGGCCATTTTCCATGTGGGGAATTGACTTGGTCGGGCCACTTCCAATGACCAGAGGAAGATTTAAATATCTCGTCGTCGCAGTGGATTATTTTACTAAGTGGGTAGAAGCCGAGCCTCTTATCGACATGACGTACAAAAATTTGTACCAATTTATTTGGAAAAATATCATTTGTAGATATGGTCTTCCCCATGCATTTATCACCGACCATGGAACACAATTTGACAATGAGGAGTTCGATGTCTATTGTCATCAGTCAAATATCTTGAAGATCCACTCAGCACATGGCCATCCCCAAAGCAATGGACAAACTGAAGTGACAAACAGAATGCTGCTAAATGGCTTGAAGAAAAGACTGAATGACGCGAAAGCAAACTGGATTAAAGGGCTACATTCAGTACTGTGGGCTTATCGTACAACTCCCCGAGCAACAACAGGAGAATCTCCATACATGCTGTCATTTGGAAGTGAAGTTGTTATACCTGCCGAGTTGGGCCTCCCAACACACAGAGTACTGAATTTTAATTCCCCTGTCAGCGATTTGATGAGAAGGTTAGACTTGCACATGCTCGAGGAAGTTAGAGAAGAAGCAGCCATTAGGAATGTTGCTTACCAGCAATGAACAGCTTTGTTCTACAACAAGAGAGTGAAGAAATGCGACCTGAAAGAAGGGGACTATGTGCTGAAGAAAGTAATCCAAAAGCACAACAAACTAAAAGCGAATTGGCATGGACCTTACCGAGTTACAGAAATTGTTCGACCAGGAACCTACAGAATAGAAACTTTAGAAGGGGAGGAGTTTAGGAATGCATGGAATACGGAGCATTTGCGCAAATATTATCAGTGATAAAAATCCTCATGTAATGCAGTTTCTTCAGTATGAATAAAATATGAATGTTCTACCCAATTCTCTCCTCTTGTTGAAATTTTTTCGCGGAATACTAGTGCTACACACTACTCGGCAAAAATTCACCAACTCCGGTTGGTCGAGAATAAAAATATTTCCCAGAAATACCAATTCCGGTTGGTTGGGAAGAAAATCCACCAACTCCGATTGGTCGAGGATAAAAATATTTCCCAGAAATACCAACTTCGGTTGGTTGGGAAGAAAATCCACCAACTCCGATTGGTCGGGGATAAAAATATTTCCCAGAAATACCAACTCCGGTTGGTTGGGAAGAAAATTCACCAACTCCGGTTGGTCGGGGATAAAAATATTTCCAAGAAATACCAACCCTGGTTGGTTGGGAAGAAAATCCACCAACTCAAGTTGTCGGGAATAAAAATATTTCCCAGAAATACCAACCCCAGTTGGTTGGGAAGAAAATCCACCAACTCCAGTTGGTCAGGAATAAAAATATTTCCCAGAAATACCAACTTCGGTTGGTTGGGAAGAAAATCCACCAACTCCGGTTGGTCGGGGATAAAAATATTTCCCAGAAATACCAACTCCGGTTGGTTGGGAAGAAAATCCATCAACTCCGGTTGGTCGGGGATAAAAATATTTCCCAAAAATACCAACCTCGGTTGGTTGGGAAGAAAATCCACTAACTCCGGTTCGTCGGGAATAAAAATATTTCCCGAAAATACCAACTTCGATTGGTTGGGAAGAAAATCCACCAACTCTGGTTGGTCGGGGATAAAAATATTTCCCAGAAATACCAACTCCGGTTGGCTGGGAAGAAAACCACCAACTCCGGTTGGTCGAAAATAGTTGGTTTAACAAATGAAATACAGTTCAGGACTTAAAATTAAAAAGTGATAAATTTCTTGATACTACCTGTGACACCTCGCCTAATTAAATACCAGGCGATCACTCCTTTATTAAATTAAATCAAGGTGAACAGTTGGTCCATTCTTAGCATCACTGTCGAAAAATAAATTTTTCCAATTTAACACCCTAATTAATTAAGCTAAGTGTCAAAACCATGTTCATACATACTTTCCAAATTTTATTTAAAGAAAAATCATTTATTTTATTAACAACATTCAATAAGTAAGAATCACACCACATTAAATTCTGCAACATAATCCAATTAATTTAATACATTCGTCAATCGAATGTCAACATACGAAATCTAAAGTCACACATCCAAACTGAATAAATCCCATAGTAAAAATACTGGAAATAACTGAAATACAAATGTCCAATAACAACGGAATAATGGAAAGAGCTACACATGCCCACTAACACCCCGCCCGCCCGGGGAGAGCGAACGGAGCGCTAATGCGATAAAATAAATCCAAATCCACGAGTGACAAGGTATAGAGCATCTAAATCCCACAATAATATAAATCCACTAATCTCAATCTCTTCAATTACAACAAGTCTTTCGAATTAAAATTACAACTATCTAACTCGAATAAAAATATAAATCTCCAAAGCTCTATACATCAAAATAATACAAATCTTTCCCAAACAATCCTCGCTAAAATCAATCTCCATAGCGCCCCAAAATCCGCGCTAACCTGCCACTAAAAGAAAATATGGGGAAGTACAAAATACGACATGAATTATGCTCAACAAATATGGATTAGCAACGAATAAAACGTAACAACATGAGTACGAATATTCAAATCAAAATGCAAATCTCAAAGCATTTATCAATATAATTTCTCAACAACACTTTAACCGGGTCACCAGGCCTCACCACATCCGCATACGCTTTATCAAGACATAGCCCGGGAAACAGGAATCTCATGTTCAACCATCCTTTCTTATACCCCTCATTGTTCGACTGCTGGATCCGATCGTCAAGGTGATAAAGGGCTTCATTATAGCCAGCCATCCAGAACTCTCTAGGTTGTTTGTGGAACTGATAGGTTAATCTTTCTAGCTGCTCGTGAAGGTTTTTTACCAGATTCGTTTTATTCTCCAAGGCAGAATTTTGGGCAGCCAATTACTCGTCGAAGGCTTGGATCTTCTTAGACATCTCAGCCAATGCTTGGTTCTTTGCCTTTAGCTGAAAGGCCTGATTCTCCAAAGCTGATTGGGTTCTTTGCTCTTCAATAGTAAGATAAACAGCTCTTGCTCGTCCCCGAGAACCTCTTGCTCGTCCCCGAGCAGATGAAGAAGGCCCAATCCTCTTCAAGGTTTCTAATTCATCTCTCAGATTGGCATTTTCGACCTCTAAGAAATAGAATCCCTCGTCGTTCACAGGGACCAAAGCGTTTGAGGTAGAGACTGCAGACCTCAGCTGGGATACCTCTCCTCGCAGGTTATTGTTTTTCTGCTCCAGCAACTTTGCTATCTGCATGTGCTCTTCGACCACAGTTTTCAAAGTTCTCTCCCTCACATCATAAGCAGCAAATAACTTGTCATATCCCTTATCGGCATTTAGTTGCTGATACTTCTTCTCATATCCTTGGTGCAAGAGGGTTGTAGATTCCTTGTATTGTTATTGAAGCTCCTCGAGAGGGCCCTGGAGGTCTTCAATTATCTCATAATATGCTACATTATTAGCCACTGCCCGATTGAGCAGACACTTTAAGTACTGGTAGGCTTCGAATTCTTGCTCTGAAGCGTCTGGACCGAGGATATCAACAATCTGAGCTTCAGTCATATCTGTGTGACCAGCTTCAAAGTATTCATTGCATTGTCTCAACAGTTTTGTATCATGAGCAGATAATAATTCCATCCTGGCCATAAACTAGTAAAATGAAGAGATAGCAAGAATCAATAAGAGTGCAAACAGAGCAAGAAGAAGAGAATCAACATTATACATAGTCAAAATTTCAAATTTTATTACATCATAAAAGAGAAGTACATAGTTCAGAGTTACATTTAACAAAGAAAATAAAATAGAGAGAAAAGTCCAAATAACTCTACACCTTCTCCTTGTCTCCTAAAACTTTTTGGGCAGGCTGGGACGAAGAGGACAGTTGCTCGGATGGCACAGAAGGTTGCTCGGTGGGTGCTGGTAGCTGCTCGGTTGAAATAATGAATGGTTGAAGTTGCTCGCGGGAATACTGGACAATTGGGGGATGAGAAATTTGATCTCCCATCACCATAGAGGAATCCTCAGAGGCAGCTTCGTCTTCTTCTTATTCTTCAGGAGTTGGAGGGGGGCAGGGATGTGTCGCTAAAACAGGTCAGAATTTTCATCAACATTCATCTCTTTCAAAGTAGCGACCCAACTATCCCTAAAGTACTTAAGGCTACCATATTCCACTTGTGACATCATGGCAACCAGACCCTTATTCCATCCTTTGCCCTAGCCAGCGCTGGAGGATTTTTTAACAGCCAATTTTCTTTTCACCTTCTCCGAGGAAAGCTTCTTAGATAGAAGTTCCTCGACAGCTTTCAATTTATTTTCTGCCTCTTCCTTCTGACGACCAACGTCACGAAGTCTACTTAGTTCTTCCTCGACAGATTTGAGATTATTTTCAAACTCTCTAGCATGTTGGAGCTTCTCATAGAGCTCTTTATTTTTCTCTTCCAAGTCTTTTATTTTCTTCTCCAACCCCTTGGAGACTTCAACAGCCTGATCTTTTTCCTTCTCGGTGGAATTAAGTTGCTTCTCCCAAGCAGCCTTATCATCAATATACTTCTGACGAGAATCCTTTAAAGATTGCGTCAGACCTACAAAACCCTCCTCTACACCACCCGAGGAGATGGACGACTTGATGGCTTTGACTTTTTTCAGAATTGTATTGAAACAAGTTACCAACTGGAAAAAGAAAATAACTGTAAGTCAGTGCAAGGATATAACATTGAAAAATGAAAATTTGGATTAGCAATACTTACTGGGGCAATGTGCTGAGCTGCCAACGTGGTAACCCTATCCCGGGAAAGATTTTCTTCAATACCTTAGATCTCGGGGATGATCCAAGATTTCACCGAGCTCATGGCAGAGCTCGGAGCAACTAAAGTGGGAACACCACTTCCAGTAGTTGGAGGCTGAGAGATGGATTCAGCCAAATTGACCGAGGAGCTCTTCTTCAGCTTCCTCGGGGAACAGGAACAGATTTGACCAAGCATGGAATCTTGGTCGGGGATATGACTATAACCTCGCTTGGTGTAGTGACCTTACTCGGAGCCACTGGGGGCTTCTCGGTAACCTTCATAGTAGCAGCCAGAGGAGGTGCATCGATTTTTCTTGTCCCTTCCTCTGGGACATCATGCTTGCTTTTCTTTGCCTCTCCAGCAGTAGAGGCAGATTTTTCGAAGAGGGCAGGAGCTCTTCTTTTCTTCATTCTATCACTGAAAGGAATGTGTGATTCAGGAGAAGAATCTTCAGGAACTGGCACTAGTTCAATATGACTTATCACTGGACGAGCAGTAAAAGATGAGGTGTAACTCTTGTACTGCAGCAAATATGAAGCTGATCTGATATGCTCGTCGGCAACAGTTTGATGCAAACCCCAGATAAGTTTCAGATGTTTTAAATTAACTTTTGTCTCTTTTGGAGATTTTCCCTTGTTGTCAACTATAAATAAATGAAAATTAAAATATCAGTGACACATTTTATCAAACACAAAGAAAGCATAATTTCAAAAATAAAATAAAATAAAAACAACCTATCCCATTGCCGTAGGGAGGGCATCTAGGACCCTGGTACACATCATTTCCAGTAAGTGGAGGGTGTTGCCAATTTTTCATAACAACACCGTGCTCGAAGTAATACCTATTGGCATCTGGGATATTGACTACTAGAGCCCTATTTAAAAACCTAGTTTTTAAATGAAAAGTATTGTCACTAATATCCCATCTATAACAAAACATAATTTCTGGAATTCCTATACGGTTTCCATGAATCTGATTTAATCTATGAACTCCATTAACTATTCTCCATGTGTTGGGGTCTATTTTTGCAGGGACCACGTCAAAATATTGACAGAATTCCAGACACAAAAGGTTTGGGGGAAAGAAAAGCCACATTCAGCTACAAAGAGACTAGGGAACCAATGTCCCTCAGCCAAACGAAAATAATCTGAAGGTTCAGAAAGTTTCTCCAAAACAACCCATGAAGGAATAGAGAAATCAGAACAAAACTTATCAAGCGACTCAATAAGGTAAACCATGATGAATAAAGGAAATAAACGAGAAGGAAGAAGATCTTACAAAAAAAGGATGGATCTGTTGACAACGAACGATGAAAAGGATGAACGCACAAGAGAGAAATAAAATGGAAAACTCAAAGATACAGATTTGAAAAAGTAAAAGACGATAAGATTTTGTACAACGCTTAAATACCTTACCTTGGGAAAATGTAAAATAAATGATTACAAAGGGAGACGTTTACTCTACCGGCGGCTAAAAGGACAAAAGGGCGCGGAGATCGAAGCAGTTAGAAAAATTCGAAAAGTTTGATTCTATGAAGTCGAAAAGGAAAATAAATGCAAAGAAAACGCTCCTAAAATTCAGGATGACCATTTAATCCCGCCATATTTCGAGAAGTATGTTCCACACTCCTCAGTCTCGAATTGTGAAACATTGGGGGCTTCTGTTGATACCAAATTTAGTCTGCTGACATGGCTCAATTAAGTGGAGACACGTGGCAATCTACGTGGCAATAACAAACACTTATGAACAACACTTTGACTTCGAGGAACTCAATTTTCCCGACCAATTCAGATACTCCGAGCAGTAGGTGCTCTCCGAGGAACTTTACTACACCGAGCAACTCATGGATACCGAGATACTTTGGCGGTCTGAGAAGCTTAGGTGGTCCGAGCTGCACCTTGATCAGAGCATTTATTATCAGATAATTAAGAGGATTAAATGCGCATTAAATGCTGATTATTGTCATACAGATGTATATGCTTATTGGACAGCTATGTAGGATCCTTTCACATGTACAGCCTCAGGGCTATAAATACATTGTATCATCCTCATTGTAAAGGGACCCGAAATTTCTGGAGATAAATCCTATCTTGAGAATTCCCAAACAGTCAATAATAACAAAAACAGTGGACGTAGGCCATTCGTT
Source organism: Sambucus nigra (assembly GCA_949130495.1). Classification (NCBI taxonomy): domain Eukaryota; kingdom Viridiplantae; phylum Streptophyta; class Magnoliopsida; order Dipsacales; family Adoxaceae; genus Sambucus; species Sambucus nigra. The sequence continues at coordinate 343,075,195 of OX422219.1, read as the reverse complement.
CAAGGCTGAACCACTTTAAAATTTCTTTTGTCTTATTTATTTTATCTGTGATTAAATAATTAGAGATAATCTAATTTTTTACATCAACAGTTCTAATCAGTCTTTTCCCAGGAATTCTACTCCTAATGCATCATAAATTCGTGGTTAAGCCTCTACATATGAAGGGGTCTCCAGATTATCAATCAAATCATAACTCCATGCGGTTTTCCTATCTCCAACATGGGTTTTCTTTTATAAAACTCATCCTAATCACCCTAGGCTAACATGAATGATGGATTAATGAAAATAAGAAAGATAAATACTTGCCTGGGATTTTCAGAGTTATGATTTACGGACGATTTTGGTGTGGTTGCGTTCCCCGTCGCGCGATCTACGCGTTGATGGTGGTGGTGGCGGTGCAATCGGGTGACTTTTTGGCCTTGGATTGCTTGGAAAGCTTCCTCCTTCCCTCTCCTACGGCCGTTCTAAAGTTTTGAGTTGTTTTAAACATATAAGGTAACCTTAGACATCTGATATAACCCTTGAAATTTCGTGGGTTTAATTACCCAAAAATGCGAAATGTCCAAAATGCCCTCCCGGGGTACTAATTAAGCCTAAAAACTCCCCGAGACCCAAACAAAACCCCCGAGTACACTTTTCTGACTATCTCGACCCTTCTGAAAACTTATACGCACTCGAAATGACCATACGGGTACTTATAATTTATTCACTTTTATTCATCAATATTTAGTCCCGACGCGACACGGGCGCGTCCCGACTCAAATTTCCAAAATTGTCATTTTATTCACTCGTGACATTTAATATAACCAATATTATATATTACTTTGCTCATTAGTAACATTCAACAAATTTTCCATAATTACTAACTCTCATCACGTTAATAATTATAACATAATTAATTTCCGGATTTATATTAAATAATTAATTCACATAAAAAAATAATTAATTCACATTAAATTTAATAAATCCCCAAATTAATATAGCATAAAAATACGGGGTATTACAACAATGAAGTGGAAGACTGCATCGAGCAAGTCGTGGTGGCATCCTTCAATATTAGCCTGTTAAGCAATTTCATGCTCTACCAGTCCCTTACCAAGCGAGAATCCATCATAATGGACGACCTCGTAGATAGTATTGAAAAATATGCCAAGGTCGAAGATACGATGAACAAAGTTAGCTAAGATGGAGAGTGATAAAATTAGCCAAATAATGGGGATAAGGATGGGAAAATAAAAAATAAGGAAAAAAGTAGAATAGGAATATGAAAGGAGACAAGAAAAATGATCCCAAAAAGTCATTCAAGGAAGTCAACACAATGTTCTCCGAACTAATTAACATGATCAAGGGACGACAGTATTTCAAATGGCCTGAGAAGATGGTCAATAATCTGAAGAAGAGAATGTCGGCACTAAAATGTGTGTACCATAAAGATAACGGTCACAAGACCAAGAACTACAAGGCACTAAAGTCCCATATCGAGGAGCTAGTTTAGGCTGGTCACCTTAATGACTTTATGGAAAAGAAAGAAGGTACAACACAACCTGTGCACGACCAAAGACCATAAAACATTATAAAAATGATATGTGACATGAGTTTGTGGTAATCCATAGGGGCATAATACCAGAAAACATCTTAGACGAGCGTTTGGGCCATTAATCCGCAGTGATTCATGGAGCATCAAACCTAAGTCAAATCAAAGGGAACGCCTTGAGGATGAAGGTTAAGAAACTCACAGCAGTCATTGAAGCTTTTCAGATTGACCCATCTAAGCCTGTTTCAGGAAAATGTCGGTGATCAGAGAACATTGATTACATAAAGCACATCATTTTTACTGACAATGATATGGTCAGAGTGAGGACTCCTCACTATGACGCTCTTATCATCACTCTTAGAGTTTCTAATTAGGATGTGGACAAACTATAAATGGACTAAGGAAGCTCCTCAAAAGTTATGTACCTCAGAATGTTCAATCAGTTGAACTTGCAGGTAGAAGACCTGTAGGGAGCCACCATTCCATTAGTCAGATTTATAAGAAAAATGACCTTGCCCTAAGAAAGGTACTTCTCCTTGTCCGGGCTGGAGGGATATTCAATCTTATTGAGCTCCTTGTGGTGGATATAGACTCTCTATATAATGATATCCTAGACAAGGGTGGTTACACGCCATGATGGTTGTACCACCCACTTACCATCAGAAGATAAAGTCCATCACTCACAAATGAGTCATGGAGATACACGATAACCAAGCATTAGCAAAAAAATGCTTCATATTCGCCATCCGTCCTAAGCAGGAGAAGAAGAATGAAAAAGAAGTAGAGTAATAAGAGGTCTCAATGCCTTCTAAATAACGAAAAAATATAGGCGACCTCGTGTTGAGGAAATTAGGATTTCCCTTGTCGGTCGCGTAATGGAACCTCTATAAAAGGTAGTGTTTAATGATAATTAACCTCAAAAGAAGTTCCTGATCGAAAGTTCACTTACGGATGAAGATAATAGAATGTTGGTTATTTTCTTCAAAGACAACTAAGAGGTTTTTGTATGGAGGCCATATGACATATCGGGGATAGACCAGAAAGTGATGTGTCACAAACTCCACGTGAATCTACTACATCTACCAATGGTTCAAAAGGCATGACGAACTGCGCTCGAGAAGGCTAAAGTTATTGAGGAGAAAGTGGGGAAACTTTTGAAGGCATAGTACATAAAGTAAGTTCAATTCCTCAAGTGGCTGTTAAATCCCGGAGTCGTAAGGAAGAGCAAAGAGAAGTGGAGAGTCTGCATAGACTTAACTAATCTAAATCGTGCATGCTTGAAGGATAATTTTCCTTTACAAAAGATAGACCAGCTGGTCAATGCCACTGCTAACCATGAGTGTATGAGCTTCCTCAACGCCTACTATGGATACCACTAAAACCCTTTACTCACTCCCGACAAGGACAAGACCATGTTTATCATCACCTTAGGGCTATATTATTACAGGGTGATGCTGTTTGGATTGAAGAACGCTAGGGAAACCTAATAGAGGCTTGTGATGAAGTTGTATAGGGAACAATTAGGAGACACAATGGAGGTATATATTAATGATATACTTGTAAAGAGTAGGAGGAGGGGGGATCACTTTGAAGAATTGGTAAGAATTTTTAAAGTGCTTCGTTATTACATAATGAAGCTAAACGCGATGAAGTGCTCCTTTGGGGTGCAATCGGGAAAGTTCCTCAGATACTAATCAATCAGAGAGGTATCGGGGAAAGCCCCAACCAAATTAGGGTCATCAGAAAGGTGCATCCCCCCAAGACTATACGCGAGGTACAAAAGTTGACTGGCATGATAGCCACCCTCAATCTCTTCATCTTCAGGTCCACAGAGAAGTACAGATATTCATTGCAAGCACTTAAGAAAGAAAGAAAGAAAGAAAGAAAGAAAGAAAGAAAGAAAGAAAGAAAGAAAGAAAGAAAGGAAGTATAGAATGATGAATGCACCAGGTCACTTGAAGAAATAAAGAATTATCTGAGCAAACCACCACTTCTGACCATCCCAAACAATATATGCCCTTTATACTTCTATCTAGTGGTGTTCATTGGCGTTGTTAGCTTAGCCTTAGTTTGCAAGAAGAATGGGGGTTAGGCTCCAATTTATTATGCGAGAAAAACATTGTTCGGTGTTAAAAAGAGGTACCTACCATTATATAAGCTCACCTATGCACTAGTGATATCCTCCAGAAAGTTGAATCACTACTTTGAGGCATGCACCATCATCATTTTAAACTCCTTCCCTCTGAAAGCAATTCTCAAGTGGGCCGACCTATTTGGACAAATGTTTAAGTGTTTGATAGAACTCGGGAAGTTTAATATTCAATTTCAGTCTAGAACCTTGACCAAAGGGCAAGTCATAGCAGACTTCATCACCAAATTTTTCAACGATCAAGATCCATAAGAGACTGGAAACGGAAGTATGGATTTATCACACAACCAATCAAAGAGGGAGATAAATGGGTATTGTATGCTGATAGAGCCTTAAATTCTAAGGGGGGGGAGTGGGGATAGTATTGTATCCCTAAAAAAATAGTTATCGAATAAGTAATTAATTTAGGATTTGAAGCCTCTAACAATGAAGTTGAGTACGAAGCCTTGTTCGACGGGTTATAAAAGGCATTCTCCTTGGGAGACCGTCACCTTGATGTCTTTTATGACTAAAGTTTAATATCAAATCAAATATCGAAAGACTAAAGTTCCAGGGGCGAGTGCACGAATGCATACCTTGAGAAAACCCAACAGTTGGTCACCTAGTTTGTGCACGTACAAGTGCAACAGTTCCTAAGAGGGAATAATAGTCATACTAATGCACTGGTCACACTTGCTTCAGTCGTAAAGGGGGATATGAAATGGACAATTAAAGTGGAGTACCTCGACTAACCCAGTATCAATAAAGAGAAAGTTTTTTAGCAACTTATAGTCATCTATTAAACCCCGAGCTGGATGGATCTGATCATGCGTTATCTAATGGAAGATGCCCTGCCAGTTGATAAGAAAGAGGTGCATAATGTACAGGTGAAATTTGCTCATTTCCACTTGAGGGCATATAAGAAACTTTATCGGCGCTCTTTTTAAGGGTCTTAACTCCAATGCGTGCACCCATATGACCCTCTATGAGCTTCATGAAGGGATATATGAGAGTCATGCGAGGGGGTAGGTCGTTGGCATTTAGAGAATTGAAAAAAGGATTCTGGTGTCCATACATGTAAAAGGACACAATCTCCTATGTTCGAATATGCAAGAAATGTCAAATATTTTCATCATTGGGGCACCAACTGTCCAGTGACCTCAAATCCCTCACAAGCTCTCCGCTATTTGACTAATGGGGACTTGACATCATCAACCCATTGCCCCTCGTGTCTGGAAGTATGAAGTAATTATTGGTCATCACCAACTACTTCTCTAAATAGGTTGAAGGGGAACCCTTAATAAACATCGAAGATATCGATATGACCAAGTTCATATGGAGAAACATTATAACACTGTTTGATATTCCTCAAATCATCATCACAAATAACGGCACTCAATTTGAGAGCAACTTCTTCTAAAGCTTTTGCGACGATCATATTATTAGGCATTACCACAGTTCAATGGCATACCCCCAAGGCAATGGGAAGATATAAGTTTCCAACAAGATAGTACTTAACGGAATCAATAAGCGATTGGAAAAAATAAAGTGCGCTTAGGCCGACCAACTCCCCCATATTCTCTGGGCATTTTGAAAAACTCTCAGACGATTAGTGGGGAAGAAACCGTTCGCATTGGCTTACATAATGGAGGAACTAATCCCATTGGAAGCATGTTTACCGATCATGAAGTCCACCTTGGTCGATCAATATCTCAACAACGGAGCTATCAGAGAAAAACTTGACGTGACCGAAGAAAATAGAGAATTGGTCATTATAAAGCTTGCCTCTTACCAGCAGCAGTTGGCCAAGCAGTAAAACATGGGGGTCAAGGCGAGAAGATTTAAGGTCAAAGACTATGTCAATTTGTTCTCCCCCTTTTTGTCTGTAATAGACAAAGGAGTAGAAACTAGTTATGAATATTCAACATCGTAATAAGAAGCGAGGATATCATCACAAAGATAATCAAGTAAAGCACATGTAGTGATAATCTCAAAAGGCATATGCTCTCCACCTATTATTATTAAAACTTTTCAAAATTTTGCAAGTGTAAGTATAACAAGTACAAAAAGGTGCAAAAATATATAGTCACCATGGAATAACACTAAAATATCTTAATCGTGAAAACGAAATGTAATTGTGTGAATATTTTCCATAGATAAATCAACATAAACATTCATAACATAGGTGTACAAAGTCACGAGGCACTTTTAAAGAAAGAACTCAAAGTCTACCTTATGTGTAAAATTGTAAACTCAAATGAAACTGACTCTACTTATGCAATATGTCATGAACTTATATAATTCTCACACCAATAATGCCAAACTATTTAATGTTTTTCAAGAAAGTTCATTGTGCAAACCCATTGATCTTCTATTTTATAACTTCTTCAAAATCTCTCATATATAAGAATTCACTCTAAAATATTTTAAAGAAATCATAATGCTCATTTGTAGCAAAGTATCAATGAATTGAAACTAAATGGCCTTAATACTTCTATTTTTGTGTGCTGTTAATCTTTTTAGGCTCTTTTATACAAATGGTGGCTTTTAACGCGAAGAGTATTTTTCTCTTTTGTAGCCCCTTTCCATTGCTAACATTTATCAATATTTTTCCAAAAAACGAAATTCGGGCAATGGTTCTCGCATGCACAACTTATCTCTTTTTACATTTGGTTTGTTATTCAGAAAAATTGAGATGCGAACATCCTATTTGACATATGAAAAGTAAGTACAATATTCATAAAGTTCTTGCACATGTGCAATAAAGGTGACAAGGAGTCTAACATTTAGATAGTAATCACCAATAATCGACGTATTGATATCCGTGCATTATTAAGCACACTATCGAAACAAAGTCATGTATCAAAACACTATGAAAAAGACATGTGAATGGATGGAATATAAGGGTGATCTAAATATTGTAAATGTTCATCCATATACAGTGAAAAATCGAAAAGACACAAATCTTTGTCTTTTTAAATTTTTGTATCAAAAATATTTTTTTCACTTTTTTAACCTTTTTCTTTAAAAGCCAAAAATCTTTTTGAAATTTTCAAACATTTTTCAGAAAAACAAAACTCTTTTTGGATTTTTTTTAAATATATCAAAGAGAAAAACATATGAAAACAATGATAATACAACCTAGCAATAGGAATATAGGATATGAACATGATAAATATCCGACGCTAAATAAAGTACTCAAACTCAATCAATGGTGTAAATACCATTTTTTTTTTAAGATCCTCAAATCTAAGTGCATCTAAAGTTTTCGTGAAAATACCAGTTAATTAACGTTCGGTGATCACAAAGCTCAAGGACACGACCTTCTCCTAAACTAAATCACGTATAAATTGCTTACGTATCCTAACGTGCTTTGTGCGAGAATGTTGGACCAGATTACGGGATATATGAATTGCACTCGTATTATCATAAGAAATAGTCATTGTTCCTTATGAAATCCCATAGTCTTTTAACATTTGCTTCATCTATAAGAGTTGCATGCAACAACTCTCGACGGTAATATACTCAGCCTCCGTTGTAGACAAAGATATGGAGTTTTTCTTATTGCTCAACCAAGATATAAGAGCACTCCCAAAGTAAAAACTCCCACCCGAGGTACTCCTAATACCATGAACATTCCCGACCCAATCAGCATCGAATATGCAGACAAACAGTCATCGGTATTAAAGGAATACCAAATACCATAGGAAAGAGTACTACTCGTGTATTTGATGATGCGTTTAAGTAAAAACAAGTGAGACTTTTTTGGGGACGCTTGGTATCGCGCACAGACTCCATTGCTAAAGACAATGTCGCGGCAATTAAAGGTTAAGTAGAGAAGATTACTTATCATGATCCTATAAAGGGTTTGCTTTACGTCCCTGCCTAAAATGTCTTTGCTAAGCTTAGTTAGTGTAATCATAGGTGTGTGTGAGTGCTTATAAGAGCCTAAACCAAACTTCTTCACTAAGTTCCTATCATATTTGGATTGAGATATGAATATCCCATCGTCTAACTCACACACTTGGAGACCTGAGAAGAATGTAAGTTCACTAACCATGATCGCTCTTTATCTCCTCCTCAAAAGTGTGAGCATGTCGGGAGCACATGGATCCAAATACTATATCGTACATATAGACTTGAGCAACTAAGATAGCACTACTCTCTCTTCTCACAAATAATGTCTTATCCACTCCCCTCTTTTGAAGACATGATCTAAGAGATATAAAGTGAGCCTCTCGTACCAAGCACTAAGTGCTTATTTAAAACCCAGGGCCGGCCCCGATGTTTTAGGGGCCCGAGGCCAACCCTTGAATCGGGGGCCCCTTACATGATGAGAGATTTTTTTAATACTTACTTAAAAATATTCAGTATTCATAATGTAATAAAAAATTTATTAGCATTGCCTACATACTAGTAGGGGGACTAAACCATACCCAATGATAAAACACAATGTGATTTTTCTAATTTACCCGTCATGGCTAAATCCCTACAAATCACACTCTTATATCTAAAAACAAAACTAAAAATAAAATAAAGTAACCACAACAATGTATAATTTAATGTGAGGCCATCTCACATTTTTAGAAGCAAAATCGCCTATATGATATTGAGCGGACTTATACTTTCTAGGAGGCGTGACTATATTTTAACAATTAACATCGGATTAATAATGGACAAAGTTGAACAATAAAACATGGTTGGCGAATATCCAAATTAATCCAATCATTCTTTAAAAATTCACTCGAAAAAACACGTGTTTCATATGAAAAAAAACACTGAATTAAAATAAACAAATCTTAAAAGTAAAAATTAAATCAAATACTAAATATATATTTAATACGTTGGTATTTTTAAAATGTAAAAAGTAAATCGTGATACTAAATATATTCTGGTACACTAAATATTAATTTAAAAATTAAATTTAAACTAAATAAAATATAATAGTCAAAACACTTTCTATTATACTTAATCTAATAATTACATTAATGTGTGTGTGTGTGTGTGTGTGTGTGTGTGTGTGTGTGTGTGTGTGTATTAATTTTACTTATATATTTTAAGAACAATAAAACTTCTTATTTGATCACATCTAACGGTGGAGTGGAGCATTCATTATTTCTAGCCTTCATTATTTTTTTGATGTTTTGGTTCTACCTTTACTGTTTCTTATTTTGGTTTGGTGAAGTGAAGAATGAAGATGGAAGAGGTGAATATGAGGGTTTTATGGGTTAGTTTGGGTGGCCTTTAGGTTGCTATCTCAGGTATTTTTTTTTATTCTTTTTTTCACCTTAAACGATGTTGGCCTTCCAACTTCTGAGATGTTTTCCTTTCCCAAAACCAAACTTCCGAAATAATTTCTTCCCAAAAATCGAGCAGCAAAACAGTCACATATATATATATATATATATATATATATATATATATATAATTTGGGGGCCCTAAAAATCGTAAAAAATTGGGGGCCCGAGGCGGCGGCCTCTCCGGCCTTCCCTCCCGGCCGGCCCTGTTAAAACCACACAAGGCTTTCATAAGATAAAAGACGTGTCCCGTGTGCTTAGGATCTTCAAACCCTTTTGGTTATTTCGCTAAACTCCTTTCTTTAGAATGCCATTAAGAAAGTCCCTCTTGACATCCATCTTATATAATTTGGAGCGCAGATGGCATGCTATGGCGAGTAGTAAACGAACGAACTCAAGCTTAGAAAAAGGATAGAATGTCTCGTCAAAGTCTACACCCTCAATCTGTGTGTAGTCTTGAGTGACCAACCTAGCCTTATTGTGAACTATAGTACCATTCGCATCCATCTTATTTTTGTTAATCCACTTGGTACCTATCACATTTATCTCACCAGGTTGGGGGACTAACTTCCAGACATCATTCTTATGAAACTGAAGAAACTCATCTTGCATAGCGGATATCCAATGCTCATCCTTAAGTGATTCTTTCACATTTTTGGGCTCAACTAATGAGGTATAACAAATATAGCTCACCACATTCTCTAGTTGAGAACCAGTCTCGACACCTAGTGTAAGATCACCAAATATAGTGAAAGGTTCATGACTCTTTCGAACCTAAGAGGGTAAATCCTTTAAATCAAGAGTGGGGTCTACCGGGGTAGTATGAGGAAGGATGAGATCATCACCAGGGGGCATCATCCTCACACTGGGGTTTTAGAGCAATAGATGTCGACGGCTTGTCGTATCTAATCGTGACATTTATTGATTCTATAACCTTAGAGCTTGTCAGGTTAAACACTTTATAATCCCTACTCATTAATGAATAACCTAAAAATATCCCATCGTCGCTCTGGGAGTCGAACTTTTCTAATTTATCTATATCTCTTAAGATGTAGCAAGTACTCCCAAAGACACATAAATATGATAGGTTGGGCTTATTCCCTGTCCATGGCCCATATGGCGTATGTTGCATATGAGGATGAAAATATACCCTATTCATCGTATGACATGTGGTACTCACCGCCTCTCCGTAAAAAAGTTTAGGAACGTTTCTCCCAAGAAGCATGGATCTAGCCAAATCTTATACCATTTAGTTCTTCCTCTCAGCTATCCCATTTTATTGAGGAATACGAACGTCCAAAAACTCGTGTTTGATTATCACTCCATCACAATAGCTATTCACTTTGCCTTTTTTAAATTTAGTGTCGTCATCACTACGCATTTGATTAATAGTAACCTGTGTTAATTTCGTGGGATATGGCACTTGGTTGTTAGGAACTCAAACGCAACGGGCTTTTCTCAAAGAAATAACATGATAGAGTATCGATAAAAGTCATTGACCACCACAAGAATGTATCTCCGACCACCTAAACTGTCTGAGCAAGTAAGAACCATAAGATTCATGTGAATCAAATCTAAAACACATGTGGTGGTAATGGTATTTAACTTTCGATAGGGACTTCAAATTTATTTATTTTGCTGGCAAGGTCCACAAACCAAGGAAGTTGGTTTCCCAAAAGATGATAAGCCATGAATTATGTCCTTTTTAACTAATATCTCAAGATCTCTAAATTTCACATGACCTAGTCGTTCATACCAAAAGTCCATAGAGGAAACCGTAGTACTATTGCACACAAGGGATGAATTGGGGAAAATCCCATAATAATTATCTTCGGTCCTCACTCCTTGTAGTAAAAGTTCACCGGATGGATCATATACGTTACATTCGGACTGGTCAAACTTTATCGTAAAGTTTGTATCACACAGTTGAGTTATTCTAATTAAGTTCGCTTTTAACTCTTTTATGTACAACACATTGTCTAATTTAGGAAATTCAGGTATTTCAACATAATTACGTCCTAAAATCCTAGACCCACTCGCATATCCAAAAATGACGTCCTCTTCCTTGCGATCCTCAAGGTTGGTAAAAAATGATATGTCACCAATCATGTGCCTAGATTACCCACTATTAAAATACAATTGGGAAGTATTTTGAACATTTAGAGCAACGTGCACAACAAGAGCTTTGTCGTCTTGCTTAGGTACCTAAGTGGAGGTGACTTTTTGTTTGCCATTATCATTGTTGGCTCAAGTCGGAGCATTAAAAGTGTTCTAAAATGACATAGACATCCGTTGAAATTCTTCCATTAAGATTTGTAAAGTCTTGACTAGAAACTCAACTTGCTCTTTAAGACTAACAAAATCAATATAGCGGTGCGTAGGAGTTTGTATACGTCTAATTCTACCTAACTTATAGCAAAATTCTCTAAGGTGGCCTCTCCTTTTACAAAAAGTGTAAACATAAACTTGTTTGGGTTTACCTTGGTTCATTTTCTTAAGTTTTATGGTTTAGGTCAAAGCCTATAAGGATCTCCCACAAATTTAAGAACCGGTTCCGGCGTGGTATGGAAAGTGGATGCACCGTCATAACCTATTCCTTGCCTCTCCCTAAAGCCTAAAGTGGAACCTAGGGAAATATATCCAACCTTCTTCGACGTATCCTCTATAGTAACCTTGGCCTCCCAGACACGTTTGATATCTTTCTCAATTTGGGATACAAGGGCTTCAAGTTTCTTACGAGTCTCCACGAATACTTGAAGATCTCTCATAGTACAAGTAACTTTGTTGGTCAAGTCACTATTTTCCCTTTCAACTAAAAGACAATCCCTCCCAAAGAAATCCTCACTGAGGACTCTCTCTCTTTCTCTCTCTCTCAACTCCTCTAAAGCTAAAACTCTAATCGCTAAACCTTTGTTTGTTTCTTCATTTTAAAGGACTCAGCGTAAAGCTCGGTGTAATCATGTTGAAGGTCACTCTCACTCTCACTCAAAACATCATCTCCCTCATTCTCTTCAGAATTACTAAACTTACTGCCGAGGTCATCATATTTAGTAGCTTTCTTATCGACGTGAGGTGAACTAGATGTCCTAACATGAATAGTCATTAACACAATAAAGTTAAATCTATACGGTGATTCGTCCTCGGAATCCCTCGACTCGACATTGCTCTTACTAAGTATGGCATTAAAGGCATCTTTGCCTTTGCCTTGTCTCTCTAAACTCGTAGCACACTCGTGAGCTTTGTGACCTTTACCCTCGCACTCATAACATCTTTCTTCATCTTTTTTAGGGTTTTCTTTTCTTTATTTTTCAAAAAATTTCTTGCCAGATTTATATTTTTATATTTCTCAAAACATTTTTTTTGAAGTGTTTTCTTTTCCAAGTTTGAGAAACGTTTTAAATTTTTTTGCAAACATGGCCAAGTCATCCAAATCAAAATCATATTCAGAGTTAGAAGAAACCTCCTATTTCTTTCCAGGTTAAGCCTTTAAAGCAATTCCCTTTTCCTTAGATTTAAAAGTTTTGGGAAACATGTTCATCTCATAAGTCTGAAGGTCTCCTCCGAGTTCTTCTAACCTAAGCGTATCTAATATACACAAAGAATTAAGAACAATAACTTTAGTAATGAAATGGGCCAAAAGGGATCTCAAAATCTTATTTACAACCCTCGTTTCAGGAATTTTCTCACCCAAATTAAAACTAGAATTTACTATGTCTCACAAACATGCGTAAAACTCGTCAAATGACTCGGACTTTAACATGCTAATCGTTTCAAATTGTGTAATGAGATTTTACAACTTATAATTTTTCACAGTATTGGTACCATCGTGACTGAGCTGGAGGGTATCCCAAGCTTCTCTAAAAGGGGTGCACGTCATAATGCGACGAAACTCGTCAGGGGTGACGATTCAAGAAATATCGCTTAAGCCGCAAGAGTTATAACTACTCCATTTAAATTCATCCTCCATCCAAGAAGTGACAAGTTTAAGACTTTCGACATCGTCGTTAGTCACAGTGGGTGGTGTCTACCCTCTTTTACATACAATCCATACCCTTTCATCAATTGCTTTTAAACCAGACCTCATCCTAACTTTCCAATACGCATAATTTGACCCGTAAAAAATAGGAAGCCAGTTATACAAATTATCTATAAAATCCATTTTTTTTAAAGATCACCCAATTAAAAAATTCATATTGATTTTTTTTATAAAAAGGATCACACAATATTTTAATGCAACCTGCTCTGATACCAAGTTGAGAATGCGGGATTCTATGGAATGATTCATATACTAGGTTTCTCACTCACAAATTCCAATTTTAATAATTTTTTTTGTGATTAACAATTAATTGTTCATGTCATGAAATTGTCCAAATTAATTCTAATCAAGGTTCTAAAAAACGCGAGGCGTGGAGGCCAAGCCTTAGAACACTAGGCGGGCCTTAGGCGTAAAAAGGCGTGAGAAGGCGTTTAGGCCTTTTAATATACTTAGTATTTTTTTAATCATAACAAGGCTATTAAAATACTTAAATTGTACATATCATAAAAATGTGTCTAAATATTTGTAAATTAGAATACTATTTGATTATTTTGAACGAGATAATGGTCCGGTTTGTAAAAAAATTATTTAAAATGCGATATTATTTTACTAAAGCATTGTTGTTTTTAGAAAAAATACGCCTTTAGGGTTTTAACAAGAATAAGGCGTAAAAATCTTAAGGCGGGGCGTTTCTCCCAAGCCTCAAGCCTAGGCAGAGCCGAGGCGGGTTTTTTAGAACACTGATTCTAATCAATCACATACAATCAAAATACGCATGCAAATAAATTAAGGGAAAATCCTTAAAAAAGGGCAAAATCTTTATTCAGCACTATAGAGTAATTAACAGACACAGTCAACTTATAGACTACTTAAAATTACTAAGTATAATGCACAAAGTCTTTAACTTCTTTTACATAATACAACCCAGTCTGGAGTTGTCCATAAGAAGCGGTCTTCCCTCGGTATCCACCGATCAACATTCTTTTTCTTCTTCTTCTTCTTCTTCTTCTTCTTCTTCTTCTTCTTCTTCTTCTTCAATAGTGAAACTTTAGGTCCACTAGTCAGTAGTAGAGACTAACTCTATAAGGGGTTTATGCAAGGTGTATGGAAATTAAGGTTTCATAAATCTCATAAATCACATATGGGGATAAAAGATTTGTGAAAGTAAAAGTAGTTTTGGAAAACAAAAAAAGGGAAAAACTTTGGAACAGGTTTTGAAAAATCGTTTTTGCCATAGTTATCTAAAACAAAAAAGGTTTTTATATTAAAAATATGAATTTCGAGGCAACGGAGTCGTTTGAGCGAAAACAATAGTTTCGTTCTAACCACATAAATGTTCGTTCTAACGAAAGCCCGTTCTCGGTTGAATTGACTTCTAATGAGATTTGAACGATCAATCTCTATAAAGGCAAGGATATTTCATTTGAAGGTCATTTGATGATGGTTTCTACGAGACCAAAAAAGTCTTTTTATTTCGAATTCCTTTGTATAAAATGTCTCGATTTTTAAAAGCTAACATCCCAAAATATGATTCATAAAAGTTCATGAAAACCACAAATTTATACCTCTATAAAGTGTTGGTGATGAATCCATAAACGGATCTCGATTACTAATGTGTCTTCGAATGAACTTAGAGATATAGTGTTCGGTTTAAGATGTCGATTTATAGCGGGATACACCAAAACTATAAAATAAGCCTATGCTATGAGTAATTATAAAAACTTGCTCTTACAATCAATGGAAAATAAAGTAGAAAATACAACTTTTCCTAACATAATATCCTAAAAAGCCATTTTACCAACCTTTTCCTTCTCGGTCGCCTGCCCAACAATTGTCTGGTTTAGGTTAGCAGCTTACTCATTAGTTGTCTGAGCTTGATTGGTAGCTTTCTCTTCAATAATAACCTCATCGTCGTCATCCTCAACTTCCTAATCAAATTAAGAGGGGGACCTGAAAGATGTTCATGAAAGAGGTCTCATCCCCTAACTGTGCCTACCTTAGCCAGACCTTTATCCCATCCATACTTAAAAAGCACCTTTTTAAGATAGGAAATTTGCATTGTAACATTGGCAAAGGCCTTGTCCCAATCACAGGTAAAGGCGTATTCCTTAGCCTTCGTCACATTGGCTAAGACTTCCTCGACTTTAGCCTTAACCTCAGTTGCCTATATTTGGGCGAGGTCGGACATGACCTTTGCTTTTTTGGCATCCTTTTTGTTTTGCTCTGTGGCATTCACGGTAGCAGTAGAGTCATTAATATTCTTCTAGAGAGTGGCCTTTGCACTCTCCAAACTCTTGACTTTGTCGCCAAGCTTCTTTTTCTCGGTCGCCTAAGTCTCATTAGCATTACGAGCAGCCACACGAGACTTGTGTAACTCCTCAAATGTGACCTCGGCATCGTTGGAGGGCTCCTTCATCCAATAATTATTTTCCAGTAATTAATCATAGTCGTCCAAGAACTAAAAAATAAGAGGGCACATAAACATGAGAAAAGTACAAAAGGAAAATATATAGGAACAATAAGTAGGTGATGTGACACCCCGCCTAATTAAATACCGGGCGATCACTCCTTTATTAAATTAAATCAAGGTTAACAGTTGGTTCATTCTCAGCATCACTGTCGATAAAAATAAATTTTCCAATTTAACACCCTAAATAATTAAGCTAAGTGTCAAAAACATTTTTCATACAAACTTCCAAATTTTAATTAAAGAAAAAGATTTATTTATATAAAACAACATTTCTACAATTAAGAATCACACCACGATAAACCAAATAATATAATACATTCGTCAATCGAATGCCAACATATGAAAACTAAAATCACAAGTCCATACTGAATAAATCCCAAAGAAACAATACTGGAATGACTGAAATATAAATGTCCTAATCACAAATAAATAATGGAAAGGGCGACACGTGCCCAATAAATGAGAGTACTAGAAGTGGAGTCAATAAAAGAAGCCGTCTACTCAAGTGACCTGCAACTCCCACCTAAGCTGCAGCACGGTCCTCTCAAGGGATCCTAAGCAAGACGCCCCTCTGGCTGGGCACCTGAAAATATACATATATATATACAAGAGAGAGAGAGAAAAAGAAACGGGTCAGAGCCCGAAAGTGTGTTTGATTTTAAAATACGTTTAGCAAGTATTTAAAATGATACAGGCCAATGCAATAACATATTATCACGTCACTCTCTTGAGAAAATACTCACCTCTCTTCTAATGTGCACACCTATCGCACTAACCTTCCCCACGGTTACTTATCATTTAACGCACTAGTCTATCTAAAAGATTTAACTTAACTTAGATTACTCGCAAGATTTATAATTCACGATTTTATTTTAAAAGAAAGTTCCCAAACAGTAATCAAAGTCCTCCATTTTAACTTTATAAAATCCATAAAGTTTTACAGTGACATATTATACTTTTTCAAAACAAGTATTTAATAATTTGAGTCAACAACCATGTCCTACTTATCAAATCTCAGTAGACAGTTTCAAATATCATGATCTCATATATATATTAACTACTCGTATAATATATATATATAACAGCACCCCGAATAAAACTATGGTGCGTGCATACTCCACTATCCAAAGCCCCATATCACTCATATTAAGGGGAATACATTCGTAATCACTCTCGAATTGTATTAACATGAATACACAAACAATATTGAGGCGAAGCATAGATTCCAAGTCTCTAAGAGGGTGGCACATACCGGCGTCTCTTAGGACCGTCTGAACTATCACATCGATAGCCTGTACCAAGGACATCTATCTTCTAGGGTACAAGTCAATATCCCCCATAAAGGTCCCATCGAGATAAGACTTGTCCCAGCGCAGAAACCTCAGGGATAGCAAGTAGCGTGGGTATGATTTTCACATGTATATAATATATGTACACACAATCATATAAATATACCAATTTCATATTAATATAGGTTCTTCTCCTCACCCGTAATTATACCGTTTATTTTTAATTTCACATTTAAATAATTACGCATAAGGTTTCATTCCTAACCTTATCTCGAAGGGTTTTCTCACTTATTACCTAACACTCATGGATTATATCTTCCCAATTTCTGAAATTCAGTAAGTGACTTTATTAGATTCCAACGTAACTCTCTTACGCACCTCCCCCTTTAAATTCATAAATTTACCAACCTAAAGTAAATATCCCAAAAATACCATTTTCGATGAATCTTAAAGGTTCCAACATTTATTCATATACCCTATTGGTCCTCAATGTCTCCCAAATCGATTTATCACGAATGCCCAAGAATTATTTCACGATAATTTAATTTAACTAATTAAACAAGGAAAAAGAGTCTGCCAGGAGGGGTCGATCGATCGAAGCTTGGAGCTCGATCGATCGAACCTTCGATCGATCGATGCTCTATGTTCGATCGATCGATCAAGCAGGTCTGGGTAAAATTCTGCAGAATTGCAGTTACGGGTTCTACCACTATTCTTCATCAAATTCCATATTTTTCAACACTAATCGACCCACAAATTCTACTACTAACATAATAACATAATTCCAGATGTTTTTAACGTTCAGCATGCGTGTATTCATCATTAAACATGGTTAAACAACCCAAAATCTCATCTAATCATCAAGAACCCTAAAGTTTTCATAACTATGATCCAATTCAGTTTTTCTCCAGAATTTCTTCCTAATATAACATCAAAAGTTCGTGGGTAATACATCTATATCATCAAAAGTTTCCAGCATAAGGTTTTAATCTTCTCTACATGCAATTTCCTATCAAAATTTGGGGTTTTCTTACATGGATTACATTCCTAATTAATCCTAAACTAATATGAACATTGCACTAACGAAATACGCAAGTTAAACACTTGTCTGGGATTTTCAGAAGTCTGATTTCCTGTTGATTATGGTGTGGTTGCGTTCTCCTCCTCGCGATCTACGCGTTGGTGGTGACGGCGGTGCAAACGGTGGTGTTTCGGCCTTGAATCTCCTTGAAAGGTCTCTCCTCTCCTCTCCAATGGCCGTTCTAGGGTTCTGAATGTTCTAACCCTAAATGGCTAACCTAACCAGCTGATAAAGGCTGCTAAAATTCGTGGGTTTAATTACCCTATTTTGTAAAATGACCAAAATGCCCTCCCGGGTCACTAATTAGGCCTAAAAACACCCCGAGATCCAAACTAACCCCTCGGGTATACTTTTCTGACTATCTCGACCCTTCCGGACGCATTGGCGCACTCAAAACGACCATACGGACAACTTATAAAATATTCACTTTTTATTTAACAAAATCAGTCCCGACGTGACACGGGTACGTCCCGACTTAAATTTCCGAAATAGTCATTTAATTCACTTATGACTTTCAATATGACCAATATAATATATTACTATGCTCATCAGTAATATTCAACAAGTTTCCCATAATTACTAACTCTCGTCACGTTAATAATTATAACATAATTAATTTCCGGATTTTTATTAAATAAACCATTACATTAAATTTAATAAATCCCCAAATTAAATATAGCATAAAAATACGGGGTATTACAGGTGATCAACTTACAAGGGAAAGGTTGTGGTTGGAGCACTCCAACAACCTTGAATGAGGAAAAGCGGAGGCAACTGCCCTATCTTTCAAGAAAACCCCAAATCTAATCAGGTCCTTAGTTAAGTCGAGAATGATAACTATAGACTGGGCAACACGCTTGCCCTTATCAATAACTTTTTTCCCCATAAGCTCCAGTAGGGGAAGATGATCCTTCTTTTGACTATTCAAAAGAGGCTCATGGTCCTTAATGGTAGAGTCATCAAGGTTTATGGGGTGGGTGGAACCCCAATCATCACTTTTATTGCTCGTTAGACGAGCATGTTCCTTATTTTTACCCGATAGACGAATAGGAAGAGGAGATCTGGTACCAGGATGCAAAACACCAACATTGGCAGTAATCAAATTGGTGATTTTTCTCTTCGCTATATCATTTGGAGAAATAATAGAAGGGATTGAAGAAATGCCAAGTGGTTCAAAAATGGACAATGTGCCTTCATTTGTCAGATCATCCCTCTCTAAGTATTGAGGGAATGCGCTCTCCTCGGATTGTTCGGTCCTCTTTAAATAAGGAGAAGTGGAGGCCTCTGGGTCGTCCATGGTAATGGGGATGATCGACCTTTCCTCTGTTGGATTGCAACAAATGAAGTGGCAGTGCTCTTGTAATCGAGCAGGAATGTTACCGATCTTGGATGCCCAATAGCCCTAACTCTTTGCTAAATGGACTAAGCTCCCTGAAGATTAACAAAATTAACCTCGTTATCACGGGGATTTTTTTTCCTGTTCTTTACTGAAAAATAGAGAGAAAAGATTAAAGAATTAACATCAATTAAAGAAAAATCACAAAGCCAATAGAAATACTTTCTAACTTATTCCTTGCTTGTCCTGAGGGCATCTTGGCCCTTCATACGTCACACCCTAAAGAAAGAGGGAATATTGTCAATCTTTCACAATCAAACCAAGATCCTAATAATCCTTATTGGAATAAAGAAGGTTCATGAGCACTGCTCGATTAACCGCTCTCGTCCTCATATAATTGATATTTTCAGTATTTGTCACCCATTGGTAATAGTACATAATCTTAGTTATGCCGAGATAGGTCCCATATAATTCATTAATACGATTGACCCCATTAACAATCCTCTACGAGTTTTGGGCAACTTAGGCTGGGACCACTTCAAAATATTAGCAAAAATCTAAAAATAAACGATTTTGAAGGAAAGTGACCCCACACTCAACAATGAAGATTGAAGGCATCCAGTGGCCCAACAAGGTCACAAATGTCACAAGGAGCATCAATTAGTTATATAAATACCCATGGATGGATTCGATGTTTAAGTCTAAATTCTTTTAACTTGTTCTCATCAATAATGTACACTATCTTTAAAGATCACAAACTTAATGGAAGAACTAAGCAAAGAAATGCGGAATGATTAAATAAAGAGAAAGTTTTGAAGAAATTCTTACAAAGAAGCGAGGGAAGTGACAAGTTATCTTTATAAAGATTGAAGATTACAAGATTTTTAAATGAACTGTAAAATGGGCAAAATTGGTGAGAACCGTCACCTTGTAGTTACGAGTACCCTCACGATTCCCTAGAAAAATAATGATTACACGTGTATGTAACGATTGATGAAGCAACGGTTCACTGCCAGAAAGAAGAAAAAGGGTAATATTTTACCAGGTATCCCTAAAAGCATTTAACGGTCTAAATACTCTTCAGTTTTATGGATATTTATAAGACTGCCCTTCAAGAAAACCAACGAATATTCCAACACAACGATTAGCCCAATTTTCCAGTCGACTAAGACACAATCAGCCGACCAAGGCATAGAAAAGCCCAGCTACACTGAGCTTTGGGGGCAATTATGGGGACCAAAATTATAAAGGCACGTGACCTATACATGTTCAGTATAGGCCCATAAGTTCCTTGCGTATCAAGTTAATTGAGAATCCATGTCATGAAGGGCTCTCGCATGTATATCTCCTTTGATGGCTTGAAGATATAAAAAATAGATCCGAACTTTTAGGGATAACTTTAAATTGAGTTAATACTTTCTTAAGATCATTTACAAATATAACCCTGACTCTCTTGGGGAGAGGCATGTAAAATTGTAACGCCAAGCAATACTACAACTTCGTCGACCTGTTTTCTAAGTTTATATAAGAGAAATCCCAAACCCTGTGGACGTAGACACCTTGTCGAACCACGTATATTCATGTGTTGCATAATTTTTGTATCCTCCCTCTTGAGTGTTTTTCCTTATTTAGCTTATGTGGATTGAATACAAACATTATAGGAAATTACCACCTATACTATCTATCTATCTATCTATCTATCTATGTATCTTCAAGTGTTTGTATTATTAACATTGAACCCACATTTCATCTTTTTATATCAACATAATTTGACAGGTTTGGATGACTTCTCAGGTTTAACACATATTGCTTAGGTTTTATGGATCCAGATTTGTTTAATGGTGAAAATATTTAGATTTATCAATTTCTATGCCAATATGTTGTTTGTAAAAAAAGTCTCAAATAAGTAAATATATAGTTTGGTTCCTTTTATGTTTGGAATGCTACCTAGAAATATGTGTTCTGGTTTGATTATATGTTTATTAGTAGTTAGTACACGACCTTAAATTTTTTTCCTTTTCTATTGGAAAAATACAACTTTGTGAGAACATATCCATGTTGGGTTGTGAAATGGTAGTTTGAAGCAAAGTCATCAAATGAGTGATAAAATGACAATTTGATATAAATTCTCCTTCCAAAAGCAAAATAGAAGACCTGTTCCAGTTACATAGAGTGAATCTCTCTACCTAGAGTTGTGAACCCCCTATCTATTAATTATAAGAGAAAGATGCA
Source organism: Sambucus nigra (assembly GCA_949130495.1). Lineage (NCBI taxonomy): Eukaryota > Viridiplantae > Streptophyta > Magnoliopsida > Dipsacales > Adoxaceae > Sambucus > Sambucus nigra. The sequence goes on along the minus strand of OX422219.1, from coordinate 343,053,792 downwards.
TCAATTCTGAGATCCGTCATGAAAGAACTTCCAAAAAATAACATACAACATTCCTCCACTCTTTCGACGGAGGAAGAGGAAGCATTCATAAAAAGCAACAAAAAGAAGAAAAACAACCACGAAGTTATGCCTGAAGCCATGTGTACTGACATAAATAATGAGAAGCTGCACGAGGAAGAGATCAATCCCGTGGACCCAACAGCTCCTATGGAATAGGATAATGACAAAGCCAAAGCCAAGATTTCATATAGGGACGTCGTGTCAAGAAGGGATAATAGAGATGTCTATTTCGATGTTTCTAATCTGAGTTAGCCTGATGATGAAGAAGAGACAGAAATCTCTAACAACAAATTCCAAGATATAGACCTCAACTCTAACCCTAAACCTATTAACTCTCTCAAGCCTGAGCTCATTATCGTTCCTAAAAGACTGGAGAAACTTCAAAGCAAGTGAAAGGATAGTATTATTGTCAGACTTCTAGGCAAAGTGATTGGTTATAAATAACTAATGAATAAAATACCATCACTTTGGAACATACAAGGAGATTATGAGGTTATTGATCTAGAAGAAGGCCATTTCTTATTTAAATTTGATATGAAGTGTGATTACAACCATGTTCTTACAAATGGGCCGCCTTGGGTCATTAAAAACCATTATCTTACAGTGAGGAAATGGGTTCCTTTTTTCAACCCATGAAAAGCATCAGAAACGCACACGGCCATGTGGGTAAGACTCCCTTGTTTACCAATGGAGTTCTTCCAAGAAAGAGTGTTGCATGAAATAAGTAAATTAATAGGAGAACCCATAAATACTGACACAAACTCAACTGAGAATTATAGAGGTAAGTTTGCCCGAATATGTATCGTGGTGGATATCTCAAAACCACTTATACCAAACTACCTCATTAATGGAGTGGAGTACGACGTGGAGTATGAATTCTTGCATTCAATTTGCTTTAAATGCGGTAAAGTAGGTCACCGAAAAGAATTTTGTCCCACAGGCAAATTGTCGGAAAGCTTATCGGAGCACCAACTGGAGATTAATCAGAGCAAGGAAGTCCCTAATGGTAATATCGCTACTGATACTAGCAGTACTAGGACTGACACAAGCAGCGATAGCAGCAGGAAAGTGGGTGGAGAAAGTCACACGAACTTTGGTCCGTGGATGATGGTGAATCGTAATAATCGGAAGGCTATTGGAAGAAGTATTGGCTTTGGCAGCTATTAAAATAAAGGAGTCCACTCAAGTCAAAAGGCATCTAATCGCTTTAATGTTTTAGTAGAGAAAGGATAAAGCAGCATGGGTAATGCTAAGGCCTAGGGAGGTAATATTCACATTGGGCGTGGGAGTAACAGTTATAAAAATGAAGCCCTTAATAAGAACCCAATACCAACAAATCAAGTGACGTCAAAATCTAATGAAATGGACCTGTCTACTTTATTAGATACCGCTATGACAAATCGAAATAAGAGAGTTCGGGATATGGGGAAACCTGCTACTGGTGACAGCGGGACTAGTTCCCAACCTATCAATAAGCAACAAGAGGTTAGAAACAAAAATGCATTACCTACTATGAAGTATGACGCCAAAACTACCTCGTCCAGTCTGACGCAACTGACCTCACAAACCTCATTTTCAAACCTCGCACCAAGACCCCAAAATAACAACCATACATCTCTGTTAATTTATGAAAAAAAACACAAACTTAAATACTGGCAATATAAACCCAGCCTCCCCAGTTCACATCACTAACACACCAACCTCCATTGTCTCCTCCCTGCTGCCTACCAAAAGCCTAAATGAATCCACAGTTCGTACTGGAGAGTCTTCCTCTAGCCATGATAGGGGACATCCAAGTCCAACACTAGATACTGGAAATAGGAGAACGCAACTTCCTGAAAGATGTGCAGATGGAAGAAGTAATAGTGGTCAAAACCATATGGGACATTGCCCAAGTTAGGATGAGAATCCAGATGCAACCAGTATTGGCATATGGGAAGAGAGGGGGCATAGTGTCATCAACGGTAAAAACGAAAGAAATGGTAAGAATGGTAAAGAACCATCTGGTCTGGCCTAACTTCAAGACCCTCCCTATACATCCCAAACTGTTATCAATGAAAATTCATGTCTGGAATGTGAGGGGCGCTGGGAAACCCCTTTTCAAACCCACCCTCTTGGAACTCAACAACATGTACACACCTGAGGTCCTCATCCTCCTTGAGATGCAAATCGCCCTTAGGGATATGGGATCCTTCTTTGAAGACCCAGGTTTTAACGAAAATGAGAATTCTGACCCATCCGGTAAAGTTGGCGGCATCTAGGTGTTTTGGCGAGACCCCCTAGTCTCTCTCCAGCCCGTTGCGCTCACCAACCAAACCATTCATCTCCTTATGACTCAGAAAAATTATGACGATTGGCTCCTCACCATCGTGTATGCCAGCCCCTACTCTGCCTTAGACGCAAACTCTGGGAGAACCTTTTTAAATTTGCTGACAAATCTAGGGTTCCTTAGCTTGTTATCGGGGATTCCAATAATCACCTCAATAGCAGCGAAAAAAAGAGCTTCTCTAAATACAACGCTAGCAGCAGATGTTCCTTCTTAGTGGACAATATCTATAATTATAAACTTTCTGAGCTTGGTTGCACGGGCCCCAGACTCACTTGGACCAACTGCAGGGTAGGATTTGCGAATACCATGGTCAGATTAGATAGAACCCTTGCTAACACGGATGGGAGAATCAATTTCCTGGACGCGGTAGTGGACAACTTACCTAGAACTGCTTCTGACCACAACCCGATGCTCATCCACACAAAAGGTAAGTTTTTTCCTACCTTTCCCCATAAACCCTTTAGACTCCTTGCTAGTTGATTTGAAATAGAGAATTTTGATGATCTAGTTTCTCTTAGTTGGCACAACACCTATAATGTGGAAAAAAATATTAACACTTTTCGGCAAAACGCCAAAGATTGGAATCATAATGTTTATGGCAATATTTTCAAAAATAAGAGAAAACTACTTAATCGACTAAGAGGGATTCAAATTTCTCAATAGTACAACTTCTCCCATAACATGGATATCCTTGAAAAAAATATTAGAGCCGAATATAATAATATTCTGTATGAGGAGGAATTAATTTGGAAACAAAAATCGAGAATCCAGTGGCTAAAAGAGGGTGATAAAAATACAAATTTTTTCCATACTTCTACCATCATAAGACAAAGACGCAACAAAATTGATAGATTGTATATTTATGGTAATTGGGTTTATGATCCTAATAGTATAAGCGACCATATTAACGACTACTACACAAACCTCTTCTCGATCCCGTCAAACCTGGATCTTGATAACGCTTTTGACACTAATCTACTTCCTAATATTAGTAACATGGATAAACATAGAACGGACCTTGAGGTGGCTATGTGGGAAGTCAAAACTGCTCTCTTTAATATGTAACGACTTAAAGCCTCTGGGCCGGATGGGATCCAACCCAAATTCTTCCAAAAATATTGGGTTATTACTTCCCCGACTCTCAAGGATTTTGTAAATTCCTGTTTCCAAGGGAAAATAATCCCAACTAATATGAATAATAGCCACATTACCCTCATACCTAAGATTGATAACCCGAAAAACATTAGTCAATTCCGGCCCATCACTCTTTGTAATGTGACCTACAAAGTGCTCTTGAAAGTCATCGTCAATAGAATTAGACCCACCCTTATGAACTTATAAGTCCCAATCAAGCTAGCTTTCTACCCGGTAGGCAAATGACGGATAACATTATAATCACCCAAGAAATCCTGCACGCACTGTAGAATAAGAAAGGGAAAAACGGTGGCATGATTTTTAAGATTGATCTCGAGAAAGCCTATGACAAAGTGAGTTGGGAATTCATCGGTAAGGTGCTTCATGCCATTGATTTTAATGCCAATATTATCAACCTCATTATGAGTTGTGTGACGTCTACCTCTACTTCCATTTTGTGGAATGGGAGCCCCCTCCCCCAACTCAATCCTTCAAGGGGATTACGCCAAGGAGACCCACTCTCCCCTTACCTTTTTTTCTCTTTGCATGGAATATCTTTTGTGTAACATCTCCAAGAAAGTCAACGAGAAGGTTTGGAAGGGTATACAGGCCTCCCCGGGGGGCCCTCTTATATCCCACCTGTTTTTTGCTGATGACCTCATTCTCTTCACTGAAGCTACGACTTATTCCTGCTATACGGTCATAGAGACCCTTAATGACTTATGTCGCGCTTTCGGTCAATACATAAATTTCTCTAAATCAAAAGTTTTTATGTCCCTAGTAGGGAGGCCATGTATTTGGGCCACATCTGTTGCATGGGTGTCACAAATGATCTTAGTAAGTACTTGGGAACCCCCCTCATTCATGGGCGTATAACCAAGAGTTTATTTAAGTATACCTTAGATAAAATGAAGAAAAAACTTGAGGGGTGGAAAACTAACTTACTCTCTATAGCCGAAAGAGCTACACTGATCCAATCCACCACTTCTGCGATCCCTACGTACAACATGGAAACTATCCCCTATCCTGTTAACATTTGTGAGGAGATTGACAAAATCAATCGAAATTTCTTATGGGGAGACAATAACAACCCAAAGAAAGTCCATTCAGTCAAGTGGGACTTGGTTTGTCGGCCCAAAGCCTTGGGTGGATTGGGACTTAGGAAAGCGTCCCACAATAATAAGGTCACCATTACCAAGTTAGGATAAAGACTCATGAACGACAAGGATGACCCATGGGTTAAAATCATGAGGAGGAAATATGTCAACAATCCTAACCCTAGAACCTAGGGTAGGAAGAATAAATCTTCCCACATTTGGTGTGGAATCTACAATAATAAGAGCATGCTCGAGAAGAACATCAAATGGAATATTAGTAACGGTAATGCCACCAATATTTTTGCTGACTGGTGGTGCGGGGACACCCCCCTCACCCCACCCACATGAGTCAGCACGAAAGAGTTCCCACACGTGAATACTTTACTTAACCATGATGGGGCTTTGGACCCCAACACCATCGCACACTGGATTCACCTGCAGAGGTTTATGCAGTAATTAACACTGATATCCCCAGAGTCACACCACGCGAGGATAAACCTATCTGGATACCGAATAATAATGGGAAGTTCACTATAAGCTCCTGTTACAAGGAATGCATGGGAAGGGACCTCAATATTCCCGGTCACAATAAATGGAACCTGATATGGAATCAAAAACTCAAAATTTTTGTACGGACTATCCTTCACGGAAAACTCCTCATTAATCAGCATCACATGGCTAGAGGTATGACTGATGAACCAGGGTGCAAACACTGTGGGCAGATTGAAGACATGGAGCACGTTTTCTAGAATTTCCCCATTGCGAAGCAAACTTGGGGGCACCTCGGGTCCAGGCAGGACACAATCAGACACGAACAGAACAACTTCGTTGAGTGGATCATTGACAATGGTCTCGAAAAAGATTACACCACCCTTTTCATCGCCACCTTATGGCACTTCTGGAAAGCTAGGAATCTTTTGATTTTTGAGGAAAAACACACTATACACCCGAGGATCACCGAGATTAGTGTTAACTATGCCCAGGAGGTGGTTCAGGCACGTCCTAAATCGATAAGTCAAGAAAGCCGCCAATTTAAAGATCTTATTAATTGGTCGTGTCCTTATGCAGGTTCTCTGAAGATTAATACGGATGGAGGGTGGGATGCTAATACGAAAGTGGGAACATTTGGAGGCATTGTGCGCAATCACAAAGGGGATGGATCACTGGCTTCTTTGGGAAGATTATTGGAGTTCTCCGTTGCGGGAAGAACTTAAAGGCATATTCTATGGGTCCATCATGGCGAAGGAAAAGGGCTGGATCAATGCTACAATCGAAGCTGACTACAAGAATGCCATAGATATGATCAATAAAGGAGACTGGGAGAATCATCCTCACTCAACCATCATCCTGGATTGCCGTGACATGAAAGAAGAGATTAACTTGACCGTGAAGTACATACCTAGAGAAGCCAATAGATGTGCCGACTGGCTCGCCAAGTTTGCTAAGACCTGCACTGAAGACTTTTTCACTATTCTGGTACCTCCCGAACCTCTGAAGAAGCTAATTGAAGAAGAGAAACCGAGAAGCCAAATGGATGAAAATAGGCCTGTCAATTGATCAGATTTTATTCGAATTCGAATTTGAATCCGATCCATTTAAGAGGATATGGATCATGCCTAAAATCTGATTATCCGATTACTCGTTTATTAAATGGAGCCGATTTGGATTCATATACTCCGATCCGTTAATAATCCGATTCGATTAATATTTTTAATATATATATGTATAAATTATATATAATATATTTTTAATTAATATATATTGTATTTAATAATATTTTAAATATTTATTATAATAGTTTTTTATTTCATTATTTGTTTTTTTGAAACATTTGCAAAATAAATTTATGAAATAAGAGTTGAAAATAAAAATGTTGCAAATCAAGTTTAACATAAACGGATAATCGGATCCGAATCCGTTTAACAAAACGGATATGGATTTAAATTTGTCTGATACGATCCGATTAAAAAACGGATCAGATTCGAATCCGTTTAACACAAACGGATATGGATTTGAATTTGCCAGATCCGATCCGAATCTGATCCGTTTACAGACCTAGATGGAAATACTGGCAACTAAATTCTCTTTTGTTACTCCCTGCGCGGAGATGAGTATTAGTCATGTGATCTTTAGGATTTGTTTGATGTCGCCTTTGTGCAACTTTGTTGTAATCTCTATGGTCTTGGGCTAGTTATTTAATTTCCCCTTTCACAAAAAAAAGAAATAAATTCTCGAATTTTCAAAATATTGAGCAACAATATTAATAGATGGACATAAATATGTTCTAACAATCCACAAGGCTCTTTCGTTACCTCTCCGTATAAGACCTAAATAATCCAAATGGATGCCACTCTACACATGCACAAACTTTTTCTTAAAGTATCCATGCTGGTTTATTAACTTACTAGTTTTGAACCCTGCACGATGCGCGGGAATGTTCCAATTTTTTTCGTATGTATAATTGAATTTCGAAATGTATGTATAAAAATTAAAAAAACAATGTTAATGGAAATCTATCGTAAAAAAATGTTAATAATTTCTTTTATTTCATCAAAGGGAAACATTTATGACCCCATTTCTCTCCCTTCTCTCATCTTTTTTGCCTACCAAAATCGTATCTCTCTTTCCTTCTTCCATTGAAAAGCCCCAATAGCTAAGCCCACCTTATACCTTCCAACTACAATCCCATACTATCAAATCCACCTAAACCACCTGTTGTCCCGCCTAAAGCGACAACTTTAACCTGCCAGCACCTACCTTTTGTGTATATATATATATATATACAAGTGGTGACCCGTACGATGCACGACGGGTGTAACGCGTTTTGAATTATTTTATTTAAATGTGCAAATTAATATATAATTGGTATCGTTATTTCAAAAGAAGATCGTACCCATTGCCATGATCATGTAAATATAAGTAATGTGGTGAGTAAAGAGTACGAATTAAAATGAGTAAGAGGAAATAAATGGTAAGAACCATAATATCGTAGAACGAACCATAGTCAGAAAATCCAAGTTAGAAAAAAATACATTACAAAGTAAATTTTAAAATGAAGTAGTAGTTAAAACTGTCGGGAACTACTTTTTGCAGAAATGAAAGCGATATTCATTTTCTTTGAGCCACTCCAAATATGGATTATCTGCATACTCGTAGTGGGTAAATCCATATTTCCTAAACATAGCCTTCTGAAATTACCATGTCTTAATGTAAATGCATCTCTTGAGTTGTGGGATGAAAACTGCAATCTGGTATGTCATCGTTAGTGGAGCAGACATTAGTATATTTTAATGAGAAGTAAATATTAATGCACCATATGGCATTACAGATGTTGTAAAATGAGTGCAATTCATACCTCATTCTTCATGACGAGGAGTTTATCAGTCTATTTTGTAGATTTGGGAATGAAGAAAATAAGTTAGATTTTTCACATTAATGAAATCTAATGGTAAATAAAATATTGCTTCAATATTATTTCACCACACACCTTAGCAGATCGTAGATTAACCTTCACCCCTTGATTTTGTAAGAAATGAATCTATAATCAAATTTATAGTCATTTTTTTAGAGGATAAATGTGAAATAATTTGTGTTAAGTAGTAATAAATATGTTTTTTTAGTACTTACAGTGTTTGCAAGGTCCAAGTCGATCTATATAATATATAAAAGTTGTTAGACAAAAGGCATGTTAGTAATAAATAGCAATATGTGAATACATGTAATGGTTGAATACTGGCCGTAAACTGTTATGTATTTTTGCCTAACGTTCTTCATCACGAAACCTTGTAAAAAGGAAAAACAAATAATGAAATTAGTTGCAGTAATTATTGTTAAAATATGTTCATAAGTTATAAGAACATTATTGTTGATTAATTTCCTACAAAAGAAAACTTCTCTACCAAATACAGATATAAGCAGAAATGATTATGGTTATATAATAAACATTTATAATCATTGCTTATTTTTATGTAATCTAAAAACTAGTACTCGTTACGTATAACCATATCGTGTTAGTACCTGAGAATCACTGGATGATACGTTATTTGTATGTTGTCTTATTTGTTTATCCTCCCAAATTTTGAATGCTTCCATGCATATGGCGTCATCTTCTATGTCCGTTAAATAGTAGGCTAAATCATAAATAGTTAATGTCTCTTTTGTCACCTTGTCTTGGATAGTTTGTAGTGGCCATGTCGGTGGAAGAGTGTTTACTATAGCATATATTAGAATATCAGTTCGTGGGAAGAAACCATTTTTGTACAGTTCGCCTTGTATTTTTTTTTTAGAAATATGGCGACGAATGCACATATTTGTATCCATTTCTTCTTGTTCGAACTATATCCATAATGGGTTTATATCTCTCTCAACCTCCTCTAGTAGTTTAATCAGTACACCTGAATCGCATGGCTTATTTTGTTGAAGAATAATGTGTGTTGCTGTCTTCCACGGTGGTGGTAGTGCCTCTATTATTTTATCCATAATTAGTTGTTTAGACATGGATCGTCCAGAAGCCTGTATTTTGTGACCCAATTCAATAATTTTTTTTGCGTTCTTGTGAACAGAAGTTCCCTCGACTAATATGTTACAGTTATAGAATTCGTGTTTAGCAATTAGAATATCGTAAAATCGCATTGGGTACCGATTAATAGGTGGTCGTTCCATAATAACCTGTGAAGAGTATATGATAAGTTTTTATAATTTGGAAGACTCGATATACTAATGATTCAATGTAACATTGCACTTCAAAGTATTTAAAGGATAAAGAATATTAATTGACAATGACTCAACATATGTTTTGAAAAGAAAAAAAAAATTGGCAAGTAAAAAAGTATAGGAAATCCAGTAGTAATTTCCATAGATTTTTCATAGCAATACATTCGCATTCGTTCGGAAACAAACTTTTTTATGTAGCAATGCTATTGAAAATTTCTTTATACACAATGTTTTTTATGAAATTTGTAGGAACTCCTTGTGGATTCTTTAAAAAAATCGTCAATCCTGTTGGAGAACTAACTCTGGATAAGGCTACGTATAACTGCCCATGAGAGAACACCGGAGTTGGTAAATAGAGGCCAACACGACGGAGAGTTTGACCTTGACTTTTGTTGATAGTCATAGCAATAGCCAACTTGATTGGAAATTGTCATCATTTCTTCATGAAGGGCGAACTACCAACTGAAGGCGATAAGTCGACATGGTTAATGAATACAACTTCACCGATCATGGACCCCGTAATTACTTTAGCTTCTATGACTTTTTACCCCATCTTGGTGATCATTAATCGAGTTCCAATGCACAACCCTAAAGATTGGTTAAGGTTTCATAGGATAATTATAGGAGCACCAACTTTCAGTTGCAATATATGATTTGGAAGCCCGGGGAATTATAAAGAATTAAGAAACTCAGGAGGATACATGGCGGGGTCAGTGCCATCCTCTTCCAAAGGACATTATTTGTCCGCGCTATTATATACCTTAAGTGGTCCTGGAATCATCGACAGCATAATGAAGTTCAACTCATCCACATCGGTATTTTTTGGGGCCAGAATTCAATGCTCATTCAGGTATGTTAGATCGTTAAAGTTTGTATGAAGATTATGATATGTTTTTGAAATTAATTCTCTTAGTACTGTTTCACTATTTTTTATGAGAAATTGTTCGGGGATTTGTATCCAATTTGGCCCAATGTCTGTACCGAATGATTTTGAAGGTACTTTTCCTTCGCCAATCAGTTTAATCCATTATGTGAAATCGAGTAGCTTTTGTCGTGTTATGCCATCAATGAAGTCTGATGAGACACGCATATTTTTCTTGAGGTGCAGAACTTTGTAATGATTCCAAATCGATGACCTCGGTAATGAAGAGCCGACAATCTGTTCACGTCCAGATCTGGGTAGAACAGGCAATATTTGCCTGAAATCACCACCTAACACAAATAATATACCCCCAAACGGTCGATCAGCAGAAAAGCTAATCGTATTTTTTAAATATCTTTAAATGTACGATCGACTGCCTCGATAGCATAACGACTTATCATTGGCGACTCTTCCCAGATGATTAATGACGTTTCTTGTATCAACAATGCTAAATTCATCCTCAAACTAATGGAACAACTTGATGATTCATCTAGATTAAGAGGTATTTTGAAACGGGATGTGACACCCCGCCTAATTAAATATCGGGCGATCACTCCTTTATTAAATTAAATCAAGGTGAACAGTTGGTCCATTCTTGGCATCACTGTCGAAAAATAAATTTTTCCAATTTAACACCCTAATTAATTAAGCTAAGTGTCAAAACCATGTTCATACATACTTTCCAAATTTTATTTAAAGAAAAATCATTTATTTTATTAACAACATTCAATAAGTAAGAATCACACCACATTAAATTCTGCAACATAATCCAATTAATTTAATACATTCGTCAATCGAATGTCAACATACGAAATCTAAAGTCACACATCCAAACTGAATAAATCCCATAATAACAATACTGGAAATAACTGAAATACAAATGTCCAATAACAACGGAATAATGGAAAGAGCTACACATGCCCAACTAGATGAAAGTACTAAGAGTGGATCCGAATGAACGAAGTCGTCTAATCAAGAGTCCTGCAACTTCCACCTAAGATGCAGCGCGTTCCTTCCAAGAGATCCTAAGCAAGACGCCCCTGTGGCTGGGCACCTGTAATACATACATATATATACGAGAGAGAGAGAGAGAGAGAGAGAGAGAGAGAGAGAGAGAAACGGGTCAGAGCCCGATAGTGTATATGATTTAAAATTTGTTTAGCAAGTATTTAAATTGATACAGGCCAATGCAACAACATATTAGTGTGTCACTCTCTTGAGGAATTCTCACCTCTATTCTAATGTGCACACCTATCGCACTAACCTTCCCAACGGTTTGTCTTATCATTTATCGCACTAATCTTCCCAATGATTTAACTTATCTTAGCTTACTCGTAAGATTCAAAATTTAACGATTCAATTGTTCGAAAAGGATATTTCAATTAGCAACCATAGTTCTCATTTTTAACTTTATAAATCAATAAAGTTTTCCAGTGTCATATTATACTTTCTCAAAACAAGTATTTACAATTTGAGTCATCAACCATGTCCTACATGTCTCATCGAAGTAGGCAGTTCCAGGTTTCAGAATTTCATATATATATTAACTACTCATAAAATATATATATATATATATATATATATATATCACAACAGCACCCCAAATAACAACTATGGTGCGGGCATACTCTACTATCCAATCCCCGTATCACTCGTATTAAGGGAATAAAGATTCAAAATCGCTCTCGAACTGTATCAACACATGCTCAAACAATATTGAGACAAAGTATAGATTCCAAGTCTCTCAGGACCGTCTGAACTATCACTGCGATAGCCTGTACCAAGGATACCAATACACAAAAAAAAGAGGCGAAGCATAGATGCCAAGTCTCTAAGAGGAAAGCACATACCCGCATCTCTTAGGACCGTCTGAACTATCATTCCAATAGCATGTACCAAGGATATCTATCTTCTAGGGTACAAGTTAATATCCCCCATAAAGGTCCCATCGAGATAAGACTGTCCCAGCGCGAAAACCTAAGGGATAGCAAGTAGCGTGGGCATGATTTTCACACATAGATAGTATATGCATACACAATCATATAACTATACTAACATTACCATTTCAATAATGGGTAAATTCTCAATTCCCATAATTATGACATTTGTATTCATTTCTCATTATTTAGTTATCACGTATAACCATTCACATCTTATTTTAATTTGAGGAGCTTTTCCACTTACTACATCACGCTCACGGATTCTATCCTCCCAAGTATCAAATTCAGTAGGTATACACATTTGTTCCAAAGTAACTCTCTTACGTGTCTCTCTCTCTTTAACATATACTTACATTGTCCCTCATGTAAGATATCCCAAAAATATAGATTTCGCCTTACATTAAAGGATTTTGAATTTTATTTTCAAAGATGAGAATTTCAAATGGTTTCGAAATCGGAATTAAAATGGAGTTTTAATTGATTTTTTTTTTTATTTAGAAGAGTCCTCAAAATATAAAACTCTCTAAGAGTCCTCAAAATATAAAACTCTCTAAGAGTCCTCAAAATATAAAACTCTCTAAGAGTCCTCAAAACATAAAACTCTCTAGTAAAAATAATAATTTTAGAAATCCGACCGTTCGATTAAGCTGAATTTTTGTCAGCAGTCCTGTCTCGCCGTTCGCTACAACATACTAAAATTTCAAGCGATTTCAATGGTCCGAACATCCGGAATAAAAGTTTTAGTGTTTGTATCTAATTAGAACTCTTTTCTTAATCAAACTCTTAATCCTTTACATGACAAAGGGTTTCTAAAATATCATTTAAGTCATCACTACATGCAATTTCCTATCTCAAATTGGGTTTTTCTTCCATACAATTCATCCTAATCATTCCTAAACCAATATGAAAGATGCATCAACGAAATAAGCAAGATAAACACTTGCCTGGAATTTTTAGAAATCTAGTTTGGTGCCGAAATTGGTGTGGTTTCGTTCCCCGTCTCGCGATCTACGCGTTGGTGGTGACGGCGGTGCAATCAGAGGTGTTCTTGGCCTAGAACTCCTTGGAGAGATTCTCCTCTTCCTCTCCAATGGCCGTCATTTGTCTTTGGCTGTTCTAACCCTAGAAGACAACCTAGATATCTTATATAACCCTTTTAATTTTCATAGGTTTGATTACCCATAATTGCGAAATATCCAAAACGCCCTCCCGGGGTACTAATTGGGCCTAAAAATGCCCCGAGACCCAAACTAAACCCCCGGGTACACTTTTCTGACTATCTCGACCCTTCCGGACACGTTGGAGCACTCAAAACGACCATACGAACAACTTATAAAATATTCACTTATTAATCAACATTTAGTCCCGACACGACACAGGCGCGTCCCGACTTAAATTTCCATAATTGTCATTTTATTCACACGTGACAATATTATAACAATAAATCTCATATATTACTATACTCATCCAGTAATATTCAACAGATAACAAATTTCCAATAATTACTAACTCTCGTCACGCTAGTAAATATTTAAAGCAACATTCCGGATTAAAATTAAATTAATTTATCTCAATTAAATTTAATAAATCCCATAATTTAAAAGCTATAAAAATACGGGGTATTACATACTTCCCCCCTAATAACTGAATTTCGTCCCGAAATTCGGAAAATAAGGCCTATCAGGTAGCACCATTCTGGATATCCTTTTCCGTACACAAACTAACTACACATTACGGCGCTCAATCATTATAGCCCTTTGTGTAATACCCCGTATTTTTATGCTATATTAATTTGTGGATTTATTAAAATTAACGTGAATGATTTATTTAATAAAAATCCGAAAATTAATTATGTTATAATTATTAACGTGACGAGAGTTAGTAATTATGGGAAACTTGTTGAATATTACTAATGAGCAAAGTAATATATTATATTGGTTATATTGAATGTCATGAGTGGATTAAATAACTATTTCGGAAATTTAAGTGGGGACGTGCCCGTGTCACGTCAGGACTAATTTTGTTAAATAAAAAGTGAATATTTTATAAGTTGTTCGTATGGTCGTTTTGAGTGCGCTAACGCGTCCGGAAGGGTCGAGATAGTCAGAAAAGTGTACCCGGGGGTCTTAGTTTGGGTCTCGGGACGTTTTTATGCCTAATTGGTACCCCGGGAGGGCAATTTAGTCATTTCACCTTTTTGGGTAATTAAACCCACGAAATTAAGCAACATATATCAGCCATTTAGGTTAGTCTTTTAGGGTTAGAATATTCAGAAAACAAGTGACGGCCATTAGAGAAGAGCGGAGAGAGCTCCAAGGCAATTCAAGGCCAAAAAGTCACCGGTTTGCACCGCCGCCACCATCAACGCGTAGATCGCGAGAAGGGGAACGCAACCACACCGGATTCATCTGCAAACCGGACTTCTGAAAATCCCAAGCAAGTATTGAACTTGCGTATTTTCGTTAGTGCAATCTTCATATTAGTTTAGGATTGATTAGAGATGAAAACTATGGAAGAAAACCCAATTTGTGTTAGGAAAATGCATGTAGTATTGATTATAATGAAATTCTGGAATCCTTTCCATGTAGAGGAATATAACCCACGAAATTTTGATGATATATTAGAAGGAAATTCTGGTAAAAACAGATTAGAACCTTGATTAAGAAAAACTCTAGGGTTCTTGATGATTAGATGAATTTTGGGTTAATTATCCATGTTTAATGTTAGATTTACACATGCTTTACGTTGAAAACATCTGGTATATTGTTATAATGATAGTAGTAGGATTTTTGGGACGATTGGAATGGAAAAACATGGTTTTGGATGAAGAAATTTGGTAGAACCCGTAACTGCATTTCTGCAGAATTTTCGCAGACCTGCTTGATCAATCGATCGAGCCTAGAGCTTCGATCGATCGAAGGTTCGATCGATCGAGCCCCAGACCTCGATCGATCGACCCCTCCTGGCAGACTCGTATTTCCCTTATTTACTTAGTTAAATTAAATTATCGTGAAATAATTCTTGGGTATCCTTAATGAAATGTTTTGGGAGATAGGAAAGACCGGTAGGACATATGAATTAGTGTTGAGAACTTTATTATAAGACGAGAATCTTGTTTTTGGGATAATTATATAATGAAGAATGAAACTAAGTATTTCAAGTGAGAGAATGCGGCGAATAGCTACGATAGTAAATAGAGGTATACCTACTGAATTTTCCTACTTGGAAGGATAGAGTCAACGAATGTCACGTATTAAGTGAGAAAACCCTTCGAGTTAAGGTTAAAGATGAAACCTTATACGTAATTCTATAAATGTGAAATTATGGATAAATGGTATAATTATGGGTGACGAGAAGAACCTATATTAATATGATAAAGTGGTATATTTATATGATTGTGTGTACATATATTATATACTTGTGAAAATCATGCCCACGCTACTTGCTATCCCTGAGGTTACCGCGTTGGGACAAGTCTTATCTCGATGGGACCTTTATGGGGGATATTGACTTGTACCCTAGAAGATAGATATCCTTGGTACAGGCTATCGATGTGATAGTTCAGACGGTCCTAAGAGATGCAGGCATGTGCCATCCTCTTAGAGACTTGGAATCTATTCTTCGCCTCAATATTGTTTGTGTATTTATGTTAATACAATTCGAGAGTGATTCCGAATGTATTCCCCTTAATATGAGTGATATGGGGCTTTGGATAGTAGAGTATGCACGCACCATAGTTTTATGTGGTGTGTTGTTATTTTATATATATTATACGAGTAGTTAATATATAAATATGAGATTTGGAAATTTGAAACTGCCTACTGTGATTTGATAAGTAGGACATGGTTGATGACTCAGATAGTGAATACTTGTTTTGTGAAAGTATAATATGTTACTGAGAAACTTTATAAATTAATAAAAGCTAAAACAAGAGTCGTGCTGCTAATCTGGAAGTATTCTTTTTAAATAAAAACATTGTTCGGTTTTGAAATCTTATGAGTAAGTTAAGATAATCTAAATTATTGGAAAGGTTAGTATGATAAAATTTGTTAAGAATAACCCTTGGGAAGGTTAGTGCGATAGGTGTGCACATTAGAAGAGAGGTGAGTATTTCTCAAGAGAGTGACGCATTAATATGTTGTTGCATTGGCCTGTATCAATTTAAATACTTGCTAAACGTATTTTAAAATCAAACACACTTTCGGGCTCTGACCCGTTTCTTTTTCTCTCTCTCTCTTGTATATATATGTATATATTTCAGGTGCCCAGCCACAGGGGCGTCTTGCTTAGGATCCCTTGAGAGAAACGTGTTGCAGCTTAGGTGGGAGTTGCAGGTCACTTGCGTAGACGGCTTCCTTTATTGACTCCACTTCTAGCATTCTCATTTATTGGGCATGTGTTGAACTTTCCATTATCTCATTGTTATTGGGACATTTATATTTCAGTTATTTCCAGTATTGTTCTATGGGATTTATTCAGTTGGATTAGTGATTTTAGTTTTCATGTGTTGACATTTGATTGACGAATGTATTATATTATTTGGTTTATTGTGGTGTGATTCTTAATTGTAGAAATGTTGTTTTTAAATAAATAAATCTTTTTCTTTAATTAAAATTTGGAAAGTATGTATGAAAATGGTTTTGACACTTAGCTTAATTATTAGGGTGTTAAATTGGAAAATTTATTTTATCGACAGTGATGCTGAGAATGAACCAACTGTTTACCTTGATTTAATTTAATAAAGGAGTGATCTCCCGGTATTTAATTAGGCGGGGTGTCACAGGTGGTATCAGAGCTTCAGGTTCTAGTGTCCATAGGATCTGTACGGCTTATTTCGATTTCAGCTTGACGTTATTGCTATAGAGCCCTATTTTTAGGATTGTTGTATTCTTGCTTTTACGTTTAAGTCTTCAGCTATTTGAGATTTGATAATAACTGTAGACTAATAAACTTGTTCACATTTCAGATGCCTCCGAGACGTGCTCCGAAAGATAGGCGTGCCCAAGCCGAGCAGCCAGCAGCTCCGGCACCAGGCACAATGAATGCAAACGAAGTAGCCGCCATTGTTGCTCAGGCGGTGAATGCCGCGATAGCGGTAATTCAGCAGGATCCACCCCAGGTTCAGGCAGTGGCGCCAGTACCAGCACAGCTTCCATCTGCATGGGAGAGGGTTCGGGATGCTTTTCAGAAAGTGCATCCCCCGGAGTTTTTTGGTAGCTCCGATATTGTTTCAGTTAGCCAATGGAAGAAGGACATCCAGCGGCATCTCCGTATGTATGAGTGCACTGACGTGCAAAAGCAGTTATTGGCTTCCTTTAAGATGGTGGGAGCCGCCTTACAGTGGTGGGAGTCCACTACTACTTTGGAGGAGGGGGACACGATCCCTATTCAGTTGTTCTGGGAGAGGTTTGACAGCAAGTATTTTCCACCCGCAGTGCAAACTGAGATGAGGCAGAAATTACTAAATCTGAAGCAGGAGAACCTTACTGTAGCAGAGTATGAGGAGGAGTTCACGATACTTCTCACAATTGTGCCAGATGTGGCACCTACTGAGAGCAAGAAGATTATGTTATTTGTCGACGGATTAGCTTGGAGGATCCGTCAGCACCTTATTGGGAATTTATCCCTGAGTACTTTTACTGATGTACTCAATGCCGCGTTGCTATATTGCCAGGATCATCGCTTCCATCTACAAGGAAGCAAGAGAGCAGGAGAGTCCAGCCAGCAGGGCAGGACTGGGGGAAATAGTGCCAGTGGGTCACCAACTCATGGACAAACTCGTCAGCTCGAGCAGAGTTCCCATCAGGGGGACCCTGCTAAGCGATTTCGTTCAGGTGATTCTAGGTAGGGATTCGGGGGTTTTAGGCAGGGCCATCAGGGCCAGCCTAATCAGCAGGGCCAGCAGGGCCAACACCGACCGCAGGGACAGCAGCAGGGCCAGCAGGGCCAACAGCGTGCACATCAGGGCCAACAGGGCCAGTGGCGTGGAGGTAACGGCCAACAGGGCCGTGGACAGCAGGGTCAGAGGGGAGGTAACTTCAAAGGCCGATGCTTTGGGTGCGCAACATGGCCATAGGCGCCAGGATTGCCTAGAGGGCGATAGGGCCCCACAGCAGCAGGGAGCCCGCAATGAGCCTCAGAGACCACTTTTTCCACCTGCCCTCCCAGCTCCAGCCCAGGTGCCAGCCCTACCAGCCATTCCAACAGCTCCAGTGCAGCAGGGGCAATTACAGTATGGACGTGTCTATAACGTCCACCAGGCAGCAGCTCCACAGGCACCACCCGCGATTGAGGGTATGTTTCCTATCCATGGTACTATGGGTCGAGTTTTGTTTGATACGGGGGCAATGCATTATTTTATAGCTACACATTTTGCGAAGTCCTTAGGGTTGTTAGCCACAGCAGAGAGCACCGTGACGTGTGCCGACTCACCACTGGGGAGTGGGTCACTTATTTTCTTTATATACCGTGGAGTGGGGGTAGAGATTGGTAGCTTGGTATTACCTGTAGACATGTTAGTCTTAGACATGCACGAGCATGATGTGATTATTGGTATGGATTGGCTCGCAGCTTATAGATCCATGATTGATTGTTTCGGTGGGAGCATTGTCTTTGCCATTCCGGGGCAAGAGATGTTTGTAGTGGCGATGCCTTGCCCAGAGGGAGGTTCGACCGCTCATTTGTATTACATAGAGGAGGATACCTCTAAGGAGGTTGTGATTCCCTTAGATTCGATCCCTGTTGTCAGGGAGTATTCCGATGTGTTTCAGGAGATACCAGGCCTACCGCCCAGTCGTGAGATAGACTTTGTTATAGATTTATTGCCAAATACGAGACCTATTGCTCGCGCACCGTACCGTATGACTCCGGTAGAGATGCGAAAGCTACGGGATCAGATAGAGCAACTGTTAGGTCAGGGCTTCATTCGTAGGAGTACCTCACCATGGGGCGCTCCAGTCTTGTTTGTGAAGAAGAGAGATGGTTCACTGAGATTGTGTGTGGACTACCGGGAGCTGAACAAGGTAACGATACAGAATAAGTATCCGTTGCCTCGAATCGATGATCTGTTCGACCAGTTGAGGGGAGCAACTTTCTTTTCGAAGATAAATCTGAGGTCGGGGTACCATTAGTTACGTATTAGAGAGCATGATGTTTCAAAGACTGCCTTCTTGTCGAGATATGGGTCCTATGAGTTCCGGGTGATGCCGTTCGGACTCACAAATGCTCCAGCCGTTTTCATGGACTTGATGAACCGAGTATTCAGAGAGTTCTTAGATCAGTTTGTCATCGTCTTCATAGATGACATCTTGATATATTCACACTCCGAGGAGGAGCATGCCGAGCGCTTGAGGCAGGTTCTTCAGACTCTACGAGAGCATCAGCTGTATGCTAAGTACGAGAAGTGTGGATTCTGGTTGCGAGAGGTACAGTTCTTGGGCCATGTTGTTTCTGAGCAGGGGATAGCAGTTGACCCGAGTAAAGTGTCAGCGGTGAGGGAGTGGGGACAGCCCACGACACCGACGGAAGTGCGTAGTTTCTTGGGATTAGCCGAATACTACTGGAGATTCATTCAGGGATTCTCCAAAATAGCGGGCCCATTGACGAATCTGACTCGCAAGGGGGTACCATATGTTTGGGATGACGCTTGTCAGTTGGCTTTCGACGAGCTGAAAGACAAGCTTACTTCAGCGCCAGTCCTTGCATTACCGAAGCCGGGTGTAGAGTACCTGGTTTACACCGATGCGTCCTTACGGGGACTTGGGGGAGTACTTCAGCAGGAGGAGAAGGCTATAGATTTTTCTTCCCGCAAGCTTAAGCCGCATGAGAAGAATTACCCCACCCACGACCTGGAGTTAGCAGCGGTCGTCTTTGCATTAAGGATATGGAGGCACTACTTATTGGGTGAGAAATTCCATTTTTTCACAGACCACAAGTCATTGCAATACCTGTTC
Organism: Sambucus nigra; assembly: GCA_949130495.1. Lineage (NCBI taxonomy): Eukaryota > Viridiplantae > Streptophyta > Magnoliopsida > Dipsacales > Adoxaceae > Sambucus > Sambucus nigra. The sequence goes on along the minus strand of OX422219.1, from coordinate 343,033,645 downwards.
ACTCAGCGAGAGTTAAATATGCGTCAGCGCAGATGGCTAGAGTTTGTGAAGGACTACCAATTCGAAATACAGTACCATCCGAGGAAGGCCAACGTAGTTGCTGATGCGTTGAGTCGTAGACCGGTAGACGATGTAGCGGACGTCTGGAAAGCAAAGTGGAAGGAGTTGGGTCACCAGGACGCAGTAACCCGTTCTTTCATATCCGTGATGTCAGTCACACCCGAGATTGTTACAAGGGTGATACAGGCACAGACCCGTTTTGTCAGGAGCAGATTGTGCGACTTCTAGCCGAGGGCGCTGAGTCCTATTCTGTTAGTTCTGATGGAGGTTTGCGATTTAATGGGAGACTGGTGGTTCCAGAAGGAGCAGAACTATGCCATGCAGTGATGACTCACTCTCATGGGTCCCGATTTGCAGTTCATCCGGGAGGCGATAAGATGTACCAGGATATGAGGTGACAATACTGGTGGAGTGGGATGAAGAAGGACATCGCCGAGTTCGTGTCCAAGTGTTCTACCTGCCAACTGGTAAAGGTGAACCACCAGAAACCGTCAGGATTGCTTCAGCCATTGGAAGTACCCGCGTGGAAGTGGGAGAGTATTTCCATGGATTTTATTACAGGGTTGCCTACATCACAGCGGGGACACGATTCTATCTGGGTAATTATAAACCGTTTGACCAAGGTGGCTCATTTTTTGCCAGTGCGGACAGATTATACTACGGGTCAGTATGCTCAGTTGTTCATTACTGAGATTTTCAGATTACATGGGGTGCCCCTGAATATTGTGTCAGATAGGGACAATATTTTCGTGTCACGTTTTTGGGAAAGCTTTCAGGAGGCTATGGGCACTGAGTTGAGGTTGAGTTCAGCTTACCACCCACAGACAGACGGACAGACAAAGCGTACTAATCAGATGTTAGAAGATATGCTACGCATGTGTGTTCTCCATCTTGGAGGAGGTTGGGAGCCACATCTTCCACTGGTAGAGTTTGCTTATAATAACTCTTATCAGTTTACGATTGGTATGGCTCCATTTGAGGCTTTGTATGGAAGGCCTTGTCGTTCTCCAACTTGTTGGCTCGAGGTGGGGGATAACAAGTTTCTAGGACCAGAAGTGATTCAGGAGACCTCCGCGAGGATTGAGATAATCAGGAGTCGTATTCGGATAGCCCAGGACAGGCAGAAGAGCTACGCCGATGCGAAACGGTTCTTCCGGGAGTTTAATGTGGGAGACCAAGTGTTATTGCGTGTATCTCCTATGAAGGGGGTGATGAGGTTCGGGAAGAAGGGGAAATTGGCTCCGAGGTATGTGGGACCATTTCCCATCATCGAGAGGATTGGGCCGGTTGCATACAGGTTGGGATTGCCAGAACATTTACATCGCATCCACGATGTATTCCACATCTCGTCGTTGAGACGATATCTTCGGGATGATATGGCCTATACTCACATTGCGATAGATGAGATCGACTTACAGCCTGATAGCTCTTACGAGGAGAGACCAGTGGCTATTCTAGACTATAGTGAGAGGAGATTGAGGTCGAAGATAGTTCCACTTGTGCGAGTCCAGTGGGAGCATCATAATGTGGAGGAATCCACTTGGGAGCGTGAGGCAGATATGCGCGACAGATATCCAGAGTTGTTTTTACCAGGTATGCCTTATTTTCCGAATTTCGGGACGAAATTCCGTTATTAGGGGGGAAGTATGTAATACCCCGTATTTTTATGCTATATTAATTTGGGGATTTATTAAAATTAATGTGAATGATTTATTTAATAAAAATCCGGGAATTAATTATGTTATAATTATTAACGTGACGAGAGTTAGTAATTATGGGAAACTTGTTGAATATTACTAATGAGCAAAGTAATATATTATATTGGTTATATTGAATGTCATGAGTGGATTAAATAACTATTTCAAAAATTTAAGTCGGGACGTGCCCGTGTCACGTCAGGACTAATTTTGTTAAATAAAAAGTGAATATTTTATAAGTTGTTCGTATGGTCATTTTGAGTGCGCCAACGCGTCCGGAAGGGTCGGGATAGTCCGAAAAGTGTACCCGGGGGTTTAGTTTGGGTCTCGGGGCGTTTTTAGGCCTAATTGGTACCCCGGGAGGGCAATTTAGTCATTTCACCTTTTTGGGTAATTAAACCCACGAAATTCAGCAACCTATATCAGCCATTTAGGTTAGTCTTTTAGGGTTAGAATATTCAGAAAACAAGTGACGGCCATTAGAGAAGAGAGGAGAGAGCTCCAAGGCAATTCAAGGCCAAAAAGACACCGGTTTGCACCGCCGCCACCACCAACGCGTAGATCGCGAGAAGGGGAACGCAACCACACCGGATTCATCTGCAAACCGGACTTCTGAAAATCCCAGGCAAGTATTTAACTTGCGTATTTTCGTTAGTGCAATCTTCATATTAGTTTAGGATTGATTAGAGATGAAAACTATGGAAGAAAACCCAATTTGTGTTAGGAAAATGCATGTAGTATTGATTATAATGAAATTCTGGAATCCTTGCCATGTAGAGGAATATAACCCACGAAATTTTGATGATATATTAGAAGGAAATTCTGGTAAAAACAGATTAGAACCTTGATTAAGAAAAACTCTAGGGTTCTTGATGATTAGATGAATTTTGGGTTAATTATCCATGTTTAATGTTAGATTTACACATGCTTTACGTTGAAAACATCTGGTATATTGTTATAATGATAGTAGTAGGATTTTTGGGACGATTGGAATGGAAAAACATGGTTTTGGATGAAGAAATTTGGTAGAACCCGTAACTGCATTTCTGCAGAATTTTCGCAGACCTCCTTGATCGATCGATCGAGCCTAGAGCTTCGATCGATCGAAGGTTCGATCGATCGAGCCCCAGACCTCGATCGATCGACCCCTCCTGGCAGACTCTTATTTCCCTTATTTACTTAGTTAAATTATATTATCGTGAAATAATTCTTGGGTATCCTTAATGAAATGTTTTGGGAGATAGGAAAGACCAGTAGGACATATGAATTAGTGTTGAGAACTTTATTATAAGACGAGAATCTTGTTTTTGGGATAATTATATAATGAACAATGAAACTACGTATTTCAAGTGAGAGAATGCGGCGAATAGCTACGATAGTAAATAGAGGTATACCTACTGAATTTTTCTACTTGGAAGGATAGAGGCAACGAATGTCACGTATTAAGTGAGAAAACCCTTCGAGTTAAGGTTAAAGATGAAACCTTATACGTAATTCTATAAATGTGAAATTAAGGATAAATGGTATAATTATGGGTGACGAGAAGAACCTATATTAATATGATAAAGTGGTATATTTATATGATTGTGTGTACATATATTATATACTTGTGAAAATCATGCCCACGCTACCTGCTATCCCTGAGGTTACCGCCCTGGGACAAGTCTTATCTCGATGGGACCTTTATGGGGGATATTGACTTGTACCCTAAAAGATATATATCCTTGGTACAGGCTATCGATGTGATAGTTCAGACGGTCCTAAGAGACGCAGGCATGTGCCATCCTCTTAGAGACTTGGAATCTATTCTTCGCCTCAATATTGTTTGTGTATTTATGTTAATACAATTCGAGAGTGATTCCGAATGTATTCCCCTTAATATGAGTGATATGGGGCTTTGGATAGTAGAGTATGCACGCACCATAGTTTTATGTGGGGTGCTGTTATTTTATATATATTATACGAGTAGTTAATATATATATGAGATTTGGAAATTTGAAACTGCCTACTGTGATTTGATAAGTAGGACATGATTGATGACTCAGATAGTGAATACTTGTTTTGTGAAAGTATAATATGTTACTGAGAAACTTTATAAATTAATAAAAGCTAAAACGAGAGTCGTGCTGCTAATCTGGAAGTATTCTTTTTAAATAAAAACATTGTTCGGTTTTGAAATCTTATGAGTAAGTTAAGATAATCTAAATTATTGGAAAGGTTAGTATGATAAAATTTGTTAAGAATAACCCTTGGGAAGGTTAGTGCGATAGGTGTGCACATTAGAAGAGAGGTGAGTATTTCTCAAGAGAGTGACGCATTAATATGTTGTTGCATTGGCCTGTATCAATTTAAATACTTGCTAAACGTATTTTAAAATCAAACACACTTTCGGGCTCTGACCCGTTTCTTTTTCTCTCTCTCTCTTGTATATATATGTATATATTTCAGGTGCCCAGCCACAGGGGCATCTTGCTTAGGATCCCTTGAGAGAAACGTGTTGCAGGTTAGGTGGGAGTTGCAGGTCACTTGCGTAGACGGCTTCCTTTATTGACTCCACTTCTAGCATTCTCATTTATTGGGCATGTGTCGCCCTTTCCATTATCTCATTGTTATTGGGACATTTATATTTCAGTTATTTCCAGTATTGTTCTATGGGATTTATTCAGTTGGATTAGTGACTTTAGTTTTCATGTGTTGACATTTGATTAACGAATGTATTATATTATTTTGTTTATTGTGGTGTGATTCTTAATTGTAGAGATGTTGTTTTTAAATAAATAAATCTTTTTCTTTAATTAAAATTTGGAAAGTATGTATGAAAATGGTTTTGACACTTAGCTTAATTATTAGGGTGTTAAATTGGAAAATTTATTTTTATCGACAGTGATGCTGAGAATGAACCAACTGTTTACCTTGATTTAATTTAATAAAGGAGTGATCGCCCGGTATTTAATTAGGCGGGGTGTCACACTTTCTTCACAGTAACATTGTTTTGTATTCTCTTTGGAGACACTTCACATTGTGCTCCCAACCGACAACATTCGCATAGGTCACGCCTGTACGTTATATATTTTATTATCTCACTATCATTAGGAGGCCGCACCTCACTACATGACAAATACTCGGATTTATTCATATACAAAACTCACATTCTGAGAAAATATTACGAACATTTGATCACTCTTGCTCGTCTAAAACAGTCGTGGAATTCTACCATAGTTATCGGATATTTTCTCGACTGATCCAAAAATTCTGATTATCTACTCTCCTCTAAACATACGGAAGGAGAATAGTCGAGGTTCTTCCATAACAAAACCTTAATAATTACCTCATACGCGACAAACAGGTACGAGTGCTTCTACAGAGCATTCTTGAAATCATCGTACCAAGATTCCAAAATCTCCTTCACGTGGCTCCACTAATCTTTAATCACCATGCGCTTATTCCCTGGCTAAGGGTGATACATCCTACTTGAAATGAAATCTTATCTCCATTGGTTCCTGAAATCCCATATCAAAGGTGGGATTCACCAATCTCATCCTGATTCAGAAATTTATACTGCGTCGGACCATGCACTGGCGCGATCCTTCTTTTCAAAGGAAGTCTGGGGCATACTAGTTAATATTGTAAGCCAGCCCAAAGGAATATCAATCACTTCCTTCTCGGTGACTTATTACACATGTTCGGGATAAACCCTTGATATTGTTTTGAGGATGGCAACCCATCAAGAACTTTACCGACTTTACCAACCTCTTCCAATTTCAGGAATTTTCGATAAACACAAAATTATTTGGTTGATTCTCCTCTTTCAACCAAACCTTACCTATGGGCAGTGCATGTAGAGACTAATCACTACGTCTCGCTAAACATCGATTCTTCCCTTGAGATGTCTCACATTAAGTGACACGTAATACTCCCCTTCCTTCCTTGTAGTATGCCGAAAGTTCCACCCGTGCTCTTCTCTGCACGAAGCACACTTCTGAATCTCTTATACTATACTAACATCATTACTCTTTATATGTGTGAGTCGCTCTCACACTTGACTAATAACAACTCCGCTCCGGGTGTGCTTCATAACAATTAAATTCTACTATATTCAAAGAATACCAATTCTTGAATGGCTTCCCACAGCCTTCCAATCAAGTTAGGGCGTGCTATTCTAATTGCACACTTATGTATGGATTATCGCCCCTCATGTGACGTTTAATCCACTCTATCACTTCCACTTCGTTATACTAGTCCCACAAACATATATTTCACACGTCTATTACCACGTCCCTTCGACTCGGACTATTTTAACTGTAGTTAACCAAGATGCCCACATTTTTGCAACACTCCGACCGCCCTGGGAGAGCGAACGGTGTGCTACTCATATGTAGGACTAACTAAATTCAACGGAATAGAAGGGATAGGGCACTCAAATTCCATGACAATAAAAGAGGAATAATAATTCTCAACCTTCCTCAGATAAGTACAACAATTTTCCCAAATAGGTACAACAACCAAAATAAATCACTAACGCTCTATTCATCAAAATAATTACAGGTCATCCCATTTGTATAATATAAAGTTATTTCCAGATAATCCATGCTAAAAATCATTCCAACTCTTTATTCACCTTGTGTTCTGTACGCAGTTATGACATTTGGGTACTCTCAATCACCCTAGAAATCAAAATTCTTAAATTCTCCTTATCATCGTTCCACCCCTCAACTCGTGGGGATAACTTTTAATGCTTTCCTACCACAAAAATTCGGCTCCAATGACCTTAAAACAAAATTCAACTTCCAACTTACATACATAATTACTTGATCCCATTTTGACCAGGGTACCGAACTCATGGAATAGTGACCAAACGTCTCCCTATTTCCAACCTTACGCTAAGTTTCATGCGTGGGATGTCTCGCAAAGCGAAATCCAAACAAGGAACCCCCTCGATACACTACTACCTAGCATTGTCGGTTATCGAAATCCGTTAGATCCTCCGTCCATAGTATATACCCCTTTATTCCGTCCCTTGACAGAAAAGTTACAATTTCTCCCGTAATTATGCTTAATAAAGAACGTTTCACCAAATTTCACTATCGTTCAACATAGGTTGGTGGTAATAGCATTCCATAAACCTCGAATACATACAATCGGAATTCTCGAAATTTCTTTTTCTAACATTAGGGGTATAACTCTTAACTCCCACGTCTCTTAAGGATAAATATAACACTGCACTCTTCTTATCACTAAGTCCGGAGTGCCAAACATAAAACTGCGTCAAATCTTTTCGCTCAACGGTAAATCCCGATACATACGGAATCATATTGGCAAAGTTTATACATACTTTGGCATCGAATATCTCGAGCCCACTATCTCCTCCTAAGTCTCTAGGATAGATAATATAAGTGCGAGTCCAACCTTCTCACAGGTAAAGCCTCGCCAAAACAAACATAAAACATGTTGCACTAATGCAACCACTTCGATAGCCTTGCAATAAATGCCCACTATCGTACTAACCATTTCTGCAATGTTTTAAACAAGATAATATCATACTCGTGTATCGCATCACTACAACGAGTAACCTCAATAAAGTATAAAACACTGTTGATATACTCATTCATCCTCCGCGAATAGCACTAAAGAAAAATCCCGCTACACTAGGGAAAAATATTCACATAATGGTAACATTTATAATTATATGCATTAAGCTCGTCTCACATGCTAATCTAGCAATGAACAAAATATAGTGACTCTCCCGTGTCACATAAACACGCCTCATCCTCTGAGGATACAACTTACACTTCTACCTTGTCAATCGTCTTGACTGCGCAAATGGTTTTCGGACGTAACACGTCTGCCCAAACCATAACAAAATTATTTTAATCGTTGCCTTTTACTAGGCACCGTATTCTTGTCCTTATACTCACTTTGGAACATATTATCGTGAGCGATCTCACTCCGCACAAAATACCTCAGTACATAATCCACTTACCACCTGTCTTACTAACCATGTTAGGATTTGTCCTCCTCTCGGACTTTAGTAAACTCGATTCCTGTTAACCATTCCGATTGTTCCTTTAACTTTTTAGGCCATAAAGATCATGTTACTAGATATAATAGCACTTACTGAATTTACCATCACTTGGTAAGAATTCCATTATCCGAATCATTTAAATGGGTCCCCTGATGTATATCCACATCTTTTTTTGGTGCTATATCACCACCATTGTATTCAGTCTTATTCTCGACTAAATTCTTCGATTTCTTTAAGCTTCCCACACAAGGAGCATTATCATCTTTATTGACAAAATACAACATTGTCAACCCCCGAATCAACCATCCATCAGAATTTCCTCCTCGAGTATTATCAATTATTATTACGAGTTGGTCTCCCATTTGGAGTCGTTTCCTCCACTAGTATCTACATCTTTCGATACAAAATTTGCTAATGATTAGGGTTCATATCCACAATCGGACTTCTGTCATGCCCTCCCGCGATGAGTTCAGAACCACGTTTGCTTCTCACCCTGAACAGTTGAGGAAGGAACATACGGTCAACACTGTACCTAAGGTTATCCTATAGGCATAGCATTCCACTTCTAAAATTGGTGGTTGACTCCAACCATTATAATTTCGTCCCGAAAGCCAAGAAAATTTTCTCTAAATTTTCACTTTCAGTTTGCCACACTTCGTCCTATATCTAAGCCTTTGGGTACATTACTGTGACAACCCGAATATAATTTTGATAAATTATATTTAAATCATGTTTATATTATGTGATATGAATAATGTATTATTAGTATATCTAATATTAAGTGCTTATGTTTAGTCTAATCCTACTTTCATAAATCATGAAATGTCGAGTTATGTACGAACACAAGATTTGGTTATTTTCGACAGAAATGTTCCTGTTTAAGACTAGTTTTGACCATTGTAACATTATAATTGACTTGAGGTGAAAACTACATAGTTGTATACATGTGAGTTAGGGTCGTAACACAACAAACGGTGCATCAAACGGATGCTCGAGGAAGAAGTTAGGTCGAAATTACGAGAAGGGGTAAATATGTCAATTCCCTTAAGTGGTAAATTGTCTTTTATTAAACCAAATGGTTTAATTTGATTGGTTGGCTTGGGAGGCAGCCTTGGCCGACCTTATATCCTTGAAATATCCTTATCCTTTGGCCAAAACCAGCCATTAAAGGATTTTAAGCTTAGGGAAAGAGAAAGTAGAAGTTAAGGAAGAAAAGTAAGGAGAAAAAGTGTAGAAAAATCCGTAGAAATTACGTAAAAAGCCCTGAAGGTAATCCTAATTGTAATTCTTGTTATTTATCTTATATTACTGATTTATATTATATAAATCATCATAATTTTACGAAAGTTTCAGCCCTTTATATATATGTATGGTTAGATGCAAGCTTATGTTAAGTTGAGTGTAGAAACCCTTAAAATTGCTTTGTGTTGAAACCCCTTTTATTCAAATCTGCATATCTCTTTGTGTGATTACTGGAATTGAGAAATTCCAATTGGAAATGAAATTATACTCATATATTCATATAATATCTGAAAATTAGAATTTATCTCCTTGTGGTTAGGCCGTAATGATGATTTCAAGTTGGCACATAGTTGCTGTTTGTATACTTCATTTCGGTATGCCCTGAGTTTGGTCAAGATTTTGAGATAGCAAATGAAGTCCAAATATTATGAAACATTAATTATGTACTATTAAGTATATCTACTGAAAGTGTGTTGAAAATCATGGAAAGTTATGCTGTATAAAAATTATGAAAATTCTGGGAATTCGAAGGATCAATAGAGGAGCTTGTAGGGGAGATTTCTTGTGTTGTAGAGAAATGGTCATAACTTGCCCTAGGAAGCTTGAAAAATTACACCATCACTTGTACTGGATAATATATTCATATATGTTTTCATATTGATAAGCTTGGACCCCTACATTTATACAATTTAGAAATATAGGATGGTTAAGTCTGTATGACAATAATTTCAGGCCATATTGGATACCCCTTGAATGAATGTTTGTATTTCGTCCTTACGAAGGGTACTTTGAGTACATGTTTAATGTGTATATACATTGACAAGTATAATTTCATATTTACTTGAATTTGGTTATAAATTACTTATAAGGTATTTCTTACGGTTGAATGTCCGTAACCTTATCAACATGTATATCATTGTTTTGCCTTTACCTATGTTTTATGGAATGTGACTTAATTGGAATTATATTGTTGATGTATAGTCATGGAAAGTTACATAATTATGTAAGGATAATATTTATGATTGAGGTTCAGTACTGATCTAGTTGTATTGACAGGTGTAAGGTCTAATAAACCCAGTTCAGCTCCACCAGAAGGAAACCTGGATACGTAGTTGATAACCCAAGGTGAGTGTACTCATTGGAATGATGTATTTGTATACTGTTACGAATATGATCATAATGTTATGAATATAAAATTGTTCATTTCGGTTTACCGAAATGAGGGGTTACTCCTCGACCAGGAATGGGGGAGATTTGTTTATTAATGACAAGGGGTTACTCCTCGACCAGGAATGGGGGAGAATTGTCTATTTAAACAGGATATGTGAATCATGATTCGGAAAAGTTGGTCATTAATTATGAATGAGCCGGATAAGTTAATACATAAGTTTATGGACATGATATATTGCATGTAAATTTATGCAGTAGTATAGTAGTGATGCATTCACTGGGCTATTTTTGCTCATGGTTCCTATGTTCACATTTTTCAGGTAACGCGATGTCACTGCCAAATCTAGGAGGTCGGGTTGGGTTAGCCAGGAATGGAAGAAACAATGATTTTGTGTAAATGTAAATGATGTAATTAAGTTAACTTATCCTTCAAGAAAGTTTTTATGGACATGATTACTCTGATGTTGTAAAAAGGTTTTCAGTTATATGGATTTACAATGATGACTCTGAAATCAAAACTCGTGATTATGGTTTGGTTAGATTAATTATGGTTTGACTCACTTTGACTTTCAAACTTAATTATAAGTAACTGGGTTGGGGTGTGTCATCTTTTTGTATCAGAGCCAAGGTTTTAGAGGTTCTGGAGTGAGAAGAGTCTAGATTTGGCAGTGAAATTCAGAAATATATTTTACTTGATACTAACGATCATGTTAGGAAAGATATGTATATCTGCATGTTGTTATATCTTTGATTCATTTCAGATATAAGAGAATGGAATGAGGGAATGTTAATGAGAGAATAGAAGATGAGGCTTCAAATATGGCAGCGAAAGCAGAGGTTGAACAACCTGTTCATGGATATGTAGAACCTGACCCGGAACAATTGACAGACATGCAAAAATTGGCACGTGCTATGACTTTAATGGCAGAGCAACAAGCTAGATTTATGGCTCAGATGGAAGCACAATAGGCCAGGCAACTGGAGGCACAAGCATTGGCCAGGGATCAGGAGGTTATACACCGGGAAGAAAGGAGTACATCACATGAGAAATTTATTAAAATGAATCCACCCCCATTTGAAGGAGCAGTTGATCCAGCAGAGGCAGAAGTCTGGGTTAAAGAGATTGAAATTATTTTTGGGGTAATGAGAATGCCTGACAATCAACGAGTGACATTGGCGACGTATATGCTAAGAGGAGAAGCTAAGTACTGGTGGGATGCCACAAAACATTTGTTGATTACTCCAGGAGGTGGGAATGTGATCTCATGGGATGCTTTTGTTAAAGCCTTGTATGAGAAGTATTTTCCTCCGATGTATCAAAAACAAAAGGAGAAAGAATATTTCCTGTTGAATCAGGGGAGTATGACAGTTGGAGAATACGAAGCTAAACTTACAGCTTTATCTCGATTTGCTTCGAGGTTTATACGGAGTGAGGAAGATATGTGCAGTCGATTTCTCGATGGGCTTGAGTTAGTCATTAAATCACGGTTGTCGGCTTTAGAGACTGTTAATTATTCAGCCTTGGTAAACAAAGCCATGTTGGTAGAAAGGGACATGAATGAAGCTAGAGGGAATCGAGAACGAGGTGTAAAGAGAAGCAGATTTGATCCAAATTATCAAAAGAGTAGCGGTACAGAATATTCGAGGTTTGGAGGGCAGAAATTCCAACAGGGTAGAGGTGGAAGTAGTTTGCAAAGGGGTGAGGCTATTGGTGGAAGAGGTTCAGGAGTTTCAGCACAAGGAGATGCTAATGTTTGTTTCTTTTGTGGGTCATCGGGTCATATAAAGAGAAATTGCCCAAAGTTACTGAATATAGAATGTTTCAACTGTCACCAAAAGGGTCATCTGAGAAAGAATTGTCCTATGTGGGCAAGAACAGTTTCAGTCAGTAGTGTGGGGCCTCATAAAGGATCTTCTCCAGGCAGTGCCACCAGGGGGAGAGGTACAGAACAAGCAACTGGATCGAGGGCAGGAGGAAGAGTGTTTGCGATGACGCTACAAGATGCCCATGCTACACCGGAAGTGGTTACAGGTAAACTTTCTATTGCAAACAAAGATTTATATGCACTCATTGATCCTGGATCTACGCATTAATTTGTGGCATTACATATTATTTCATACTTGGGTAGACCATTTTCATTTCTCAATTGTGCCTTATATATTTCTACCCCAATGGAAAGTGTGATTCTGGTTGAGCATGTTTATAAAAATTATGTCTTACGAATGGGTGAGCGAGATTTCTATGTTGATTTGATACCGTTGGCCATTCGAGATTTTGATATTATATTGGGGATTGATTGGTTATCATCATACCATGCTTCCATTGATTGTTTTCGCAAAGAAGTTACATTTCATTTGGCTGGTGAACCCGAGTTCCAATTTACAGGGGAAAGGAATGTTGTCCCTACTTGTCTCATCTCAGCAATAAAGAGCAGAAAGTTATTGAGTAAGGGTTGTATAGGGTATTTAGCGTATGTTGTTGATGTTAGTAAGGAAGCACTTAAAGTCGAAGATATACCAGTGGTTAGAGAGTTTTCTGATGTCTTCCCAGAGGAATTGCCAGGATTGCCACCCGATAGGGAAGTAGAGTTTTCTATTAAATTAATTCCAGGTACTGGTCCAATTTCTCTTTCTCCATATAGAATGGCACCAGCGGAGTTGAAAGAATTAAAAGTGCAATTACAAGATCTGATAAGCAGAGGTTTCATTCGGCCTAGTGTTTCGCCATGGGGAGCACCAGTGTTATTTGTGAAAAAGAAAGATGGGACAATACGATTATGTATTGATTATCGGCAGTTGAATAAGGTAACCATTAGAAATAAGTACCCTCTACCTCGTATCGATGACTTGTTTGACCCATACAGGGGGGCACTGTATTTTCGAAGATTGATTTGAGATCGGGTTACCACCAACTGAAAGTGAAGGATAGCGATATTTCCAAGACAGCTTTTCGGACTCGATATGGGCACTATGAGTTTTTGGTGATGCCTTTTGGATTGACTAATGCTCCGGCAGTTTTTATGGATTTGATGAACCGGGTATTCCACCCTTTCATTGATTCATTTGTGATAGTATTCATAGATGATGTGTTGATTTACTCGCGTAGCATAGAGGAACATGAGAAACATTTGAGACTCGTATTGCAGATTTTGAGAGAGAAGAAATTATTTGCTAAATTCAGCAAGTGTGAGTTTTGGTTGGATGAAATTGTGTTTTTAGGGCAGGTTGTCTCAGGAGATGGGATATATGTTGATCCAAGGAAGGTGGAAGCAATTGTTGAATGGGAGAGTCCTAAGAATATGACAGAAATTAGGAGTTTCCTAGGATTGGTAGGTTACTATCGCAGATTCATTAAGGGATTTTCAGAAATAGCATTACCATTGACAAAGTTGACCCGTAAAGAAGTGAAGTTTGTGTGGGATGAAGAATGCGAAAGGAGTTTTAAAGAATTAAAGAAGCGGTTGGTTTCAGCCCCTATACTTGCTATTCCATGTGGGAATGAGTCTTTTGTGATCTATACAGACGCTTCATTTCAGGGGTTAGGGTGTGTTCTTATGCAGAATGGGAAGGTAATAGCATATGCTTCGAGATAATTAAAGACGCATGAACGAAACTACCATACACACGATCTGGAGCTAGCAGCCATTGTTTTTGCTTTAAAGTTGTGGAGACATTACTTGTATGGAGAAACTTGTGAGATATTTACAGATCATCAAAGTTTGAAATACTTGTTCACACAGAAAGAACTGAATTTGAGACAGAGGCGTTGGATAGAGCTGATTAAAGACTATGACTGTACCATTCATCATTACCCTGGGAAAGCCAATGTAGTAGCAGATGCTTTGAGTCGAAAATCATCAGGGATTCTCGGTTCCATACGGTGTGCTCGTGTTGGAAATATTCTTGACTTGGCATTGATGGGGATTGAATTGAAGTTTTCAAAAAGTGGAGGATTATTAGCACATGTCACGGTGAGACCTTTATTGGCCGAACGCATACGAAATTTGCAGACCAGTGATCCATTCCTTGAGAAGAAGAAACAAGAAGTTCGGGATGGTAGAGAGAGTGACTTTGAGATTTAGAATGATGAATCGTTGTGTTATAAAAATAGAATTTGTGTACCAAATGACCCACCCTTAAATAAGGATATATTAGAAGAGGCACATAGTTCTATTTACTCTATGCATCCGAGAGCTACCAAAATGTACAGAGATTTGAAGGAGTATTATTGGTGGAACAATATGAAGCGTGAGATTGCAGAATTCGTAGATAAATGTTTAGTATGCCAGCAAGTAAAAGCAGAGCATCAGAAGCCGGCAGGATTATTGCAGTCTTTGCCTATTCCGAAATGGAAGTGGGAGCATATAACGATGGATTTTGTTACGGGATTACCACAGTCACCAAAGGGGCATGATTCTATTTGGGTGATTGTAGACCGATTGACGAAGTCAGCTCATTTTCTTCCAGTTAAGACCACCTACACTGTTGACAAGTATGCACGTATATATGTTGATGAGATTATCCGTTTACATGGGGCACCAGTGTCAATTGTATCAGATAGAGATCCAACGTTCACTTCTAAGTTTTGGCCTCGTTTACAGAATGCCATGGGCACAAGTTTGAAGTTCAGCACTGCATTTCATCCACAAACCGATGGGCAATCTGAAAGGATAATTCAAATATTAGAAGACATGTTACGGGCTTGTGTATTTGACTTCAAAGGTAGTTGGGATGATCATTTGCCATTGATGGAATTTTCGTATAATAATAGTTATCAGTCCACCATTGGTATGGCTCCTTATGAAGCTTTATATGGGAGGAGATGTAGGACGCCTTTGTGTTGGGATGAAGTAGGTGAAAGAAAAATTTTGGGTCCGGAATTGATAGATTTGACAACTGAAAAGATCAAAATGATTCGGGAACGGATAAAGATAGCGCAAAGCAGGGAGAAATTTTATGCAGATAAGAGGAAGCATCTATTGGAATTTCAGAAGGGAGATTTTGTATTCCTGCGTATTTCACCGTGGAAAGGCGTTATGAGATTTGGCAAAAAGGGGAAACTAAGTCCAAGATACATTGGACCATATGAAGTGTTGGAAAGAATTGGGCCCCTGGCTTATAGACTAGCATTACCTCCAGATTTATCCCGTTTACATGATGTGTTTCATGAATCAATGCTTCGTAAGTATTTGGCGGATCCATCTCATCATTTGAAAACTCAACTAATTGAACTGAAGGAAGACTTGTCGTACATCGAGGAACCATTGGAAATTATTGATCGTAAGGAGAAGGTATTGAGGAATAAAGTTATTCACTTAGTTAAAGTTATGTGGATGAGCCATGGAGTTAAAGAAGCAACTTGGGAAATGGAGGATAGCATGAAGAAACAGTATCCCCATTTGTTTGGTAAGTGACCTTATATTAAATTTCGGGGACGAAATTTTCTAAGGGGGGGAAGTTGTGACAACCCGAATATAATTTTGATAAATTATATTTAAATCATGTTTATATTATGTGATATGAATAATTTATTATTAGTATATCTAATATTAAGTGCTTATGTTTAGTCTAATCCTACTTTCATAAATCATGAAATGTCGAGTTATGTACGAACACAAGATTTGGTTATTTTCGATAGAAATGTTCCTGTTTAAGACTAGTTTTGACCATTGTAACATTATAATTGACTTGAGGTGAAAACTACATAGTTGTATACATGTGAGTTAGGGTCGTAACACAACAAACGGTGCATCAAACGGATGCTCGAGGAAGAAGTTAGGTCGAAATTACGAGAAGGGGTAAATATGTCAATTCCCTTAAGTGGTAAATTGTCTTTTATTAAACCAAATGGTTTAATTTGGTTGGTTGGCTTGGGAGGCAGCCTTGGCCGACCTTATACCCTTGAAATATCCTTATCCTTCATCCAAAACCAGCCATGAAAGGGTTTTAAGCTTAGGGAAAGAGAAAGTAGAAGTTAAGGAAGAAAAGTAAGGAGAAAAAGTGTAGAAAAATCCGTAGAAATTACGTAAAAAGCCCCGAAGGTAATCCTAATTGTAATTCTTGTTATTTATCTTATATTACTGATTTATATGATATAAATCATCATAATTTTACGAAAGTTTCAGCCCTTTATATATATGTATGGTTAGATGCAAGCTTATGTTAAGTTGAGTGTAGAAACCCTTAAAATTGCTTTGTGTTGAAACCCCTTGTATTCAAATCTGCATATCTCTTTGTGTGATTACTAGAATTGAGAAATTCCAATTGGAAATGAAAGTATACTCATATATTCATATAATATCTGAAAATTAGAATTTATCTCCTTGTGGTTAGGCCGTAATGATGATTTCAAGTTGGTACACAGTTGTTGTTTGTATACTTGATTTCGGTATGCCCTGAGTTTGGTCAAGATTTTGAGATAGCAAATGAAGTACAAATATTATGAAACTTTAATTATGTACTATTCAGTATATCTACTGAAAGTGTGTTGAAAATCATGGAAAGTTATGCTGTATAAAAATTATGAAAATTCTGGGAATTCGAAGGATCAATAGAGGAGCTTGTAGGGGAGATTTCTTGTGTTGTAGAGAAATGGTCATAACTTGCCCTAGGAAGCTTGAAAAATTACACCATCACTTGTACTGGATAATATATTCATATATGTTTTCATATTGATAAGCTTGGACCCCTGCATTTATACAATTTAGAAATATAGTATGGTTAAGTATGTATGACAATAATTTCAGGCCATATTGGATACCCCTTGAATGAATGTTTGTATTTCGTCCTTACGAAGGGTAATTTGAGTACATGTTTAATGTGTATATACATTGACAAGTATAATTTCATATTTACTTGAATTTGGTTATAAATTACTTATAAGGTATTTCTTACGGTTGAATGTCCGTAACCTTATCAACATGTATATCATTGTTTTGCCTTTACCTATGTTTTATGGAATGTAACTTAATTGGAATTATATTGTTGATGTATAGTCATGGAAAGTTACATAATTATGTTAGGATAATATTTATGATTGAGTTTCAGTACTGATCTAGTTGGATTGACAGGTGTAAGGTCTAATAAACCCAGTTCAGCTCCACCAGAAGGAAACCTGGATACGTAGTTGATAACCCAAGGTGAGTGTACTCACTGGAATGATGTATTTGTATACTATTACGAATATGATCATAATGTTATGAATATAAAATTGTTCATTTCGGTTTACCAAAATGAGGGGTTACTCCTCGACCAGGAATGGGGGAGATTTGTATATTAATGACAAGGGGTTACTCCTCGACCAGGAATGGGGGAGAATTGTCTATTTAAACAGGATATGTGAATCATGATTCAGAAAAGTTGGTCATTCATTATGAATGAGCCGGATAAGTTAATACATAAGTTTATGGACATGATATATTGCATGTAAATTTATGCAGTAGTATAGTAGTGATGCATTCACTGGGCTATTTTTGCTCATGGTTCCTATGTTCACATTTTTCAGGTAACGCGATGTCACTGCCAAATCTAGGAGGTCGGGTTGGGTTAGCCAGGAATGGGAGAAACAATGATTTTGTGTAAATGTAAATGATGTAATTAAGTTAACTTATCCTTCAAGAAAGTTTTTATGGACATGATTACTCTGATGTTGTAAAAAGGTTTTCAGTTATATGGATTTACAATGATGACTCTGAAATCAAAACTCGTGATTATGGTTTGGTTAGATTAATTATGGTTTGACTCACTTTGACTTTCAAACTTAATTATAAGTAACTGGGTTGGGGTGTGTCAATTACCTCCTTTGGTAAAGACACATACAATTTCCGCATTTCTAAAATTTCCCAATGACAGTCTCTACACATTTTTGTAATACGTTGGGTAAGTTTACCCTCGCACCTCATTTGACTATAACAGCATTTGAAAAATCATTGATGCACCTTAGTCGCCTTTCTAGTCGTGGCTTCTCGTGCCATAATGGAGGTGACCTCGACTACGGTCATCATCCTCGGATATATTTCATAATATCAACTGAGCCCTGCCTCCTGATGTACGCTTAACGGTCCTCTTCTGACATCCGTCATCGCTCGGCACACGCACACATCCGAACGAAATTAGAATTCACTAGTGTATACACATTATAGCAGGATAACGAAATCTCGTCAAGGGAATCAACAATCCTAAACATAGGGCTCTATAACAAACAAAGCAACGCTGAAAGCATAATAAGCCGTACAGATCCTAAGGACACTAGAACCTAATGCTCTGATACCACCTGTGACACCCCGCCTAATTAAATACCGGGCGATCACTCCTTTATTAAATTAAATCAAGGTGAACAGTTGGTCCATTCTTGGCATCACTGTCGAAAAATAAATTTTTCCAATTTAACACCCTAATTAATTAAGCTAAGTGTCAAAACCATGTTCATACATACTTTCCAAATTTTATTTAAAGAAAAATCATTTATTTTATTAACAACATTAAATAAGTAAGAATCACACCACATTAAATTCTGCAATATAATCCAATTAATTTAATACATTCGTCAATCGAATGTCAACATACGAAATCTAAAGTCACACATTCAAATTGAATAAATCCCATAGTAACAATACTGGAAATAACTGAAATACAAATGTCCAATAACAACGGAATAATGGAAAGAGCTACACATGCCCAACTAGATGAAAGTACTAAGAGTGGATCTGAATGAACGAAGTCGTCTAATCAAGAGTCCTGTAACTTCCACCTAAGCTGCAGCGCGTTCCTTCCAAGAGATCCTAAGTAAGACGCCCCTATGGCTGGGCACCTGTAATACATACATATATATACAAGAGAGAGAGAGAGAGAGAGAGAAACGGGTCAGAGCCCGATAGTGTATATGATTTAAAATTTGTTTAGCAAGTATTTAAATTGATACAGGCCAATGCAACAACATATTAGTGCGTCACTCTCTTGAGGAATTCTCACATCTCTTCTAATGTGCACACCTATCGCACTAACCTTCCCAACGGTTTGTCTTATCATTTATCGCACTAATCTTCCCAATGATTTAACTTATCTTAGCTTACTCGTAAGATTCAAAATTTAACGATTCAATTGTTCGAAAAGGATATTTCAATTAGCAACCAAAGTTCTCATTTTTAACTTTATAAATCAATAAAGTTTTCCAGTGTCATATTATACTTTCTCAAAACAAGTATTTACAATTTGAGTCATCAACCATGTCCTACATGTCTCATCACAGTAGGCAGTTCCAGGTTTCAGAATTTCATATATATATTAACTACTCATAAAATATATATATATATATATATATATATATATATATATCACAACAACACCCCAAATAACAACTATGGTGCGGGCATACTCTACTATCCAATCCCCGTATCACTCGTACTAAGGGAATACAGATTCGGAATCACTCTCGAACTGTATCAACACATGCTCAAACAATATTGAGACAAAGTATAGATTCCAAGTCTCTTAGGACCGTCTGAACTATCACTGCGATAGCCTGTACCAAGGATACCTATACACAAACAAAATGAGGCGAAGCATAGATTCCAAGTCTCTAAGAGGAAAGAACATACCCGCATCTCTTAGAACCGTCTGAACTATCATTCCAATAGCCTGTACCAAGGATATCTATCTTCTAGGGTACAAGTCAATATCCCCCATAAAGGTCCCATCGAGATAAGACTGTCCCAGCGCGGAAACCTCAGGGATAGCAAGTAGCGTGGGAATGATTTTCACACATAGATAGTATATGCATACACAATCATATAACTATACTAACATTACCATTTCAATAATGGGTAAATTCTCAATTCCCATAATTACGACATTTGTATTCATTTCTCATTATTTAGTTATCACGTATAACCATTCACATCTTATTTTAATTTGAGGAACTTTTCCACTTACTACATCATGCTCACGGATTTTATCCTCCCAAGTATCAAATTCAGTAGGTATACACATTTGTCCCAAAGTAACTCTGTTACGTGTCTCTCTCTCTTTAACATATACTTACATTGTCCCTCATGTAAGATATCCCAAAAATATAGATTTCGCCTTACATTAAAGGATTTTGAATTTTATTTTCAAAGATGATAATTTCAAATGGTTTCGAAATCGGAATTAAAATGGAGTTTTAATTGAATTTTTTTTTTATTTAGAAGAGTCCTCAAAATATAAAATTCTCTAAGAGTCCTCAAAATATAAAACTCTCTAAGAGTCCTCAAAACATAAAACTCTCTAGTAAAAATAATATTTTTAGAAATCCGATCGTTCGATCAAGCTGAATTTTTGTCAGCAGTCCTGTCTCGCCGTTCGCTACAACATACTAGAATTTCAAGCGATTCCAATGGTCCGATCATCCGGAATAAAATTTTTAGTGTTTGTATCTAATTAGAACTCTTTTCTTAATCAAACTCTTAATCCTTTACATGACAAAGGGTTTCTAAAATATCATTTAAGTCATCACTACATGCAATTTCCTATCTCAAATTGGGTTTTTCTTCCATACAATTCATCCTAATCATTCCTAAACCAATATGAAAGATGCATCAACGAAATAAGCAAGATAAACACTTGCCTGGAATTTTTAGAAATCTGGTTTGGTGTCGAAATTGGTGTGGTTTCGTTCCCCGTCTCGCGATCTACGCGTTGGTGGTGACGGCGGTGCAATCGGAGGTGTTCTTGGCCTAGAACTCCTTGGAGAGCTTCTCCTCTTCCTCTCCAATGGGCGTCATTTGTCTTTGGTTGTTCTAACCCTAGAAGACAACCTAGATATCTTATATAACCCTTTTAATTTTCGTAGGTTTAATTACCCATAATTGCGAAATGTCCAAAACGCCCTCCCGGGGTACTAATTGGGCCTAAAAATGCCCCGAGACCCAAATTAAACCCCCGGGTACACTTTTTTGACTATCTCGACCCTTCCGGACACGTTGGCGCACTCAAAACGACCATACAAACAACTTATAAAATATTCACTTATTAATCAACATTTAGTCCCGACACGACACAGGCGCGTCCCGACTTAAATTTCCATAATTGTCATTTTATTCACTCGTGACAATATTATAACAATAAATCTCATATATTACTATACCCATCCAGTAATATTCAACAGATAACAAATTTCCAATAATTACTAACTCTCGTCGCGCTAGTAAATATTTAAAGCAACATTCCGGATTAAAATTAAATTAATTTATCTCAATTAAATTTAATAAATTCCATAATTTAAAAGCTATAAAAATACGAGGTATTACACGGGAATGGGTCGTTCGTCCTCCTGGCACGAGTAAAGAAGCTATGCCCAATGATGCAACGGTAAGAACTATTTTCCTATCAGATCTGAATTTCGATATTAATGTTTTCCACAAATAAGTTTTCCCTGTTCCTCCACTATCGTAAACGAAGTAAAGTCCCCCATGTTGACGTAAGGATGATTCCATAATTGTGTTAAAAACTGCAAGTTGATCATCATTTTAGCCGGCATGCAACGACTGGAACAGTTGTAACTCATTAGCACTATCGTAATCAAGCTCTTCTCTTAGAACCCTGTTGGTAACAAACTCAGCTGCACGTGAAGATGGTAGCGGCATGAGGTATTTATTTATGCGAGTGACGCACTTTATTATTTGATTAAATGTTAATGGCATGAGGTATTGTAACTAATTAATGAATATTACCGTTTAATATTTATGTTCATAATATATATATTATTTTTATTGTAATATAATAAAATATGGTTTAAGCAATTATAAAATCATTTCGACAATAATAAATTTTTGTAGAAAATAGAAATACTTCTAGGAACAAAGAAATGATTCAATAATAAAATAAAAATATTTCCAGCCTATAGAAATGTTTCTAGCAAATAAAAAATGAATTTTAGCAGTAGTAAATTAGTTTCAGATTATACATATAATTTCAATCAATTAAAAAATGATTTTTAACAATAATATTTTTTTTCTAACAAATAATAATTATTTCGAGGAGTTTTAAAAAGATTTGCAGCTATATAAAATTCTTTCCAGCATATAAAAATGATTTGAATCAAATAAAAAATGGATTCATCAGTAACAAATAATTACTGGCAAATATATTTTTTTCCAAACACCTGTTCTGTTTTAATTACTGGCAAATATATATTTACGTGGCGAAAAATTGATTTTCACCATGTAAATATATTTTTCAGTAAGTAAAAAATGTTTTCCAGCGGTAATATTTTTTTTTGCAATAATAAGAATTATTTGTAGGAGTAAAAAAAATATTTTTAAGCAATGAAAATGGAATAGGTGTATGGAAATAATAACATAATAAATGAACAATTTGTTTTTCAAAATAAATCATTACAATGTAGGCAAATGATATATATATGTGTATAAAACGCGTTTATCTTTATCGAAAAATATTATAAATTATACTTTCTTTATCTATATATATTCTAGGGGTAAGTAACATACCGCGTCAAGAGAGACTATACGAAATATGGGATGTAGAATGCAATGGAAAAGAATATGACACCCTGCGTATAGAAAAAAGAAGATATGAAAAAAACGTAGATAAAAACATTGGTAAGACATTAATTATTTTTAAGAATAATTAATTGATTTTTCAAAATCAAAATTCTAATAAATTTTGATTTCAAGTTCGGAGCATCGTGGGAGATGGTATATTACACGATCATGTCCGGAATCAATGGATATTGAAGAAGAAATAGTATATGTGATGGCGAAGGTTAACAGACCCGTTAGTGGAAAAAAATGATCTTATAATTTTTTTTGTCTATTTCATTATTTTTTATAGTAAGTCGTATTTTCTATTAACAATGAAGAGAGAGCAATAATTTCCATAGAAAGGACCCCCATTACACAGGCTACACACACGGGGAAATGAGTTATATATATATATATATAATTTCCTATGCAATATAAACCTCAGTTATACATAGGGGTGACAATTTTAGAAACGACACGGAAAGACACGAAGTCGTGTCGTGTCATGTTCGTGTCTGAATTATGAGTCGTGTCGTGTTATCGTGTTTTTTAGGGACGAAATTTAAGAAATTCTGGTATTCGTGTCGTGTTGTTTTTTTATTCGGGTCATGTTTGTGTCAACTTAAAAAAAACACGAATTCGTGTCGTGTCGTGTCGTGTTCGTGTCCGAAAAAATCTTGTCGTGTCGTCCCGAAACACGATGCATTGCCCGAATTGCCACCTCTAGTTATACATGATCAATATATTTACTAACATCTCTTACCACACCATTGGAAATGGGTCTAAGAAATGTATATAAAAGAGGAAGACGCAGCGGGAATACGAAATTCACCCATAATTGACATGATATGTCGTGTTCGTGTCGTATTTTTTTTACACGATATCGTATCGTTTCGTGTTCGTGTCTGAATTATGAGTCGTGTCGTGTCATGTTATCGTGTTTTTTAAGCGTGTAATTTAAGAAATTTTGGTATTCGTGTCGTGCGGTGTTATTTTTATTCGGGTCGTATTCGTGTCAACTTAAAAAAATGAATTCATGTCGTGTCCGAAAAAACCTTATCGTGTCGTATCGTTTCAACCTGAAAGACGACCCGTTTACCGGAATTGTCACCCTTACTTAAAATTACAAAGCGAGAAGAATGAAGTAGCAGGTAGTCTTTGCGCGCTATTCATTTATAATTGTGTTTATTTGGTCACACTTTTCACGTAAACCCATGAACACTTATCATATTCTTTCAAACCAAAGAAAAGTGCTAACAAAAGAAGAAGAAAAAACGACTCTCTCTTACCTGTTATAAAGACCCAATATGTTTTAACCAAAGTCAATCAACTACATATTGAAACAGGAACGAAAAAAAAGGTAACAACAATGGAACTCCATACGCAAATAGGTAACACACTATTATATACTCCACATATATAAAAGGTTGGAAAAAAACCAAAAATTAAAAAAAAAGGTTGGATGTATAAAAGCACAGTTTATAAAAATAGATATAAATACATATAACACATGCGTGTATGTATATCAGTTGGAATAGAAGCAAATGAAAACGAATCAAAACCTTGTTCTTTTTCAAAAAAAAAAGTGCAAACAAAAGGAAGGAAAAAAAATGACTCTCTCTTGCCTGTTGTAAAGACCCAGTTTGTTTTAAAACGAAAAAGTCAATCTACTACACATCCAAATCAGGAAGGAAAGAAACCAAAAAAAAGTGCAAACAAAAGAAGAAGAAAAAAGAATCTCCATTACCTGTTATAAAGCTCCTATTTGTTTTAACCAAAGTCAAGGTTCTACACATAACCAAAAGTCAATCTACTACACAACCAAAAAGGAAGGAAAAAACCAAAAAAAAAATGCAAACAAAAGAAGGGAAAAAAAACGAATCTCTCTTATCTTTTATAAATATCCCATTTGTTTAAAATTCAAGCTACTATACATAACAAAAAGTCAATGTACTACACATCAAAAAAAGAAGGAAAAAAAGAACGAATCTCTCGTGCCTGTTCGTGTCTGAATTATGAGCCGTGTCGTCTCGTGTTATCGTATTTTTTAGGCGTGAAATTTAAGAAATTTTGGTATTCGCGTCGTGCCGTGTTATTTTTTATTCAGGTCGTGTTCGTGTCAACTAAAGAAAATGAATTCGTGCCGTGTCGTGTTCGTGTCTGAAAAAATCTTACCATGTCGTGTCTTTTCGACCCAAAACACGACCTGTTGACCCAAATTGCAAACCTTACTTAAAAGTACAAAGCGAGAAGAATGAAGTATCAGGTAGGCTTTGCGTGGTATTCATTTATAATTATGTTTGTTTGTTCACACTTTTCACGTAAACCCATGAACACTTAACAGATTCTTTCAAACCAAAAAAAAAGTGCTAACAAAAGAAGAAGAAAAAAATGACTCTCTCTTACCTGTTATGAATACCCAATATATTTTAATCAAAGTCAATCTACTATATATTAAAACAGGAAGAAAAAAAAAGGTAAAAACAATGGAACTCCATACGCCAACAGGTAACACACTATTATATGCTCCACATATATAACATGATGGAAGAAAACCACTTCCACAAATCAGAAAATATCAACTGGGTAAACAAAATTCACTTCTATAAAACACCTTAAGTAATTACAAAAAAAATAACTAAGAAAACACACTCCCAACACAAACACGCCCACACTATAAGAAAATATAGGAATGATATATATATATATATATATATATATATATACTAGGGTGTACCCGTGCCGATGGCACGGTGATAAATTTATTCCCGTAATAAATATATTTTCATGCCGATGCCACGGTGAAATAAAATGTCGACTTAAAAATAATTTAACTCTATTGAATTCTACCCACCTCGCTTTGTCCAGCCCATGGGTCATAATAATTGCGTACCCGTGCCGACGGGTCATAATAATATAACTCTTTTATTTAGTCTGCTTTTCATAATTTTACATGTTTGATGAACTTAATTAAACTTCCGTAAGTAGTCTTGTAACACTCCTTTAACACTCCTTTCAATATTTTTTAGAACAGTGTATCAAAAAATAATACAAAGAACACTAAATTATATCCTAAAAATAAATAATCCGTAGTAGAGTCGTTCCCATGCTCGTTTATACCTCGAACCATGTGTTCAAAATTGACTGTGGCTTTTATATTGAGAGGGAGGTCTTGAGGCGTCTAATCCATTCTTCCAAAATTTTGAGTACAATGAAAGTAATGGACTAATTTGACTGCTGGTAAAGAAAAAAACATTATCGCTCATCAATTTTGACACAAAGAAAATTAATTTGGATAATTTAAAAATTATTTAAAAGACATTGATTATACTAAATAAAAATAAACTATAATCCTCCTTTGTAAATTTTTATATCAACTGATTTTTAACAAATTTAGGAGTGAATTGCATCTCGACTTGCCATCAATTACAACATACCCTTGTAAAAATAAAATATTTTTAATGTGTGCACAATTGCTTTAAAAAACCTTTCAAGTGAATACATAATGCGGATTAATGTCAATTGTTTATAAGACTATACACCCTCTTTAAAAAATAAAAAATAGTCTAACAAATAATTTTATTTCCTGCATCAACGTAATTCTCTAAAAGATCATGTATTCGTATGGTTGAGAATTTAAGAATCAAAACATTTTTCTTCAAAAACCTAAGATATACTATATGTACTAAATTTTCTAAAGTTTTGAAGCATAAATAATTTAAGTCTAAAAGAATTTTAATAACACGTGTCAACAATTTAGAAAATTTGAACAAAATTTCATTTATTTATAAGACTATCCACCAACATGTTTAAAAAATAAAAAAAACTCCAACAACAACAATAGTATGAGTAGGACCTCGTCATCGATTAAACTCAATTCATGAAAATAATATGAATACATCAAGAAATAAATTAAAAAATAGTATGCGATGCACAAACATAATTCTAAAATGAAACTGCAAAATAACTATCAACACACTAATGAATCCAATCAGCTACTTCCCATAACCACCACCGGACACCACCACTGCCCCAAATCATTATCTCTCAACCTTCATGCCACCATCTTCAATCCTCAAAACCCATTTTAAAAACCTGCAAATCCTAAAACCCATCTCCAAACTAATTTTAGAGAGGGAGAAGGAGAACATAGACGATTGACATACCCATCTGCAAAACCAACAAAACGACCCCATGTTAGATATATAAAACAATCGATATACAACATAAAGGGAGCTATAATTTATTAACTAATTAAAAAATTATGTGCAAATCTGATGTGTTGCATGTAAACAATCCACGTTTCCCATGTTGACCGGGTAGAGTGAGAGAGAAGAGAAGGATTTGTAGGTCATTCCTGTAAAAAAAATACACAGCCACAACGTGTAAATTTAGTTAACAGGGCTAGAAGTCATCCCTGTAAAAACCAAAGAGCTCAGGGTTATGATCTACAGGTCATCCCTGTCAATTTTGAATAGGGGTTAAAAAAATCCAGGCTCAGCATGTAAATTTATATGTTGTAAAAAACATATAAAAATAATCCCCCGTTACTAACGTGTTGTAAAAAAACATATAAAAAAAAAATTGTAAAGGACCTGATACGGAGGTGCGATGAAACTCTTTCACCTGCATCATCGACACTGTCTCATCGTTGTCGTGGCCGGAGCTAGTAGGTACAATGAAACTCACCGCCACCGGCTAATCTCTATTGATGACTGTTGGTTTATTTGAAGATCTTTCTAAATAATATTCAGAGACAGACCATTGCTCAAGCTCAGCTACAAAGATAGGCCATTCGTACTCATTTGAATTCAGCTCAGCAGTGCCTTCAGATCTCATCTACCGATCTAATTTTGGTCAGTTCCTACACAAATCACATTCCTAAAATAACTTTTATCCCCACATCACTAGGAATTAAACTTGAAGAGGTGTGCAAGTAATGAAGTAACAAATCATATGCAGGAGTTAATGTTAAATTTTTACCTACAATTTTTTTAAAGGTTAGACTCTGAACCAGACACAAAAGATGGATAGCACAATGACAAATCATATGCAGGACTGTTTAAGTGTATGTTGAGAGCAAGTGACGGATCTGGGAGCTCGTATCTTTGCTTCCATTTTTTGCAAGTCACGGATGAAGGAACATACAACTCTTGTCGTTGAAAGCCACGTAAATCGCAACCCCCATACCATACCCATTTTAGCTTCAACAAAGTAACTTCAGATCTAAAACTAACACATGAACAGAACATAAATGAATATAAATCCCAATTATCTACACATGAATATAAAAATATAAGAAAGTAACCAAGTATCTACACATGAATATAAATCCCATACCTGAATAAAATCCTCACAGCATAAATGAAACTTGATCAGAGATGGAAACTTGAAACGAACAAATTTTCACGGAGAGAGAAAAATACGCTCAACAACATAGACTTTTGGTTTACAGATTGAGAGTGATTTAGAAAGAGATTTTTTAGATTGAGAGGTCCTTTCTCTCGAGCCTTGGGCTCTGTAAAAAACAAACCATGACCTCGAGCCTTGTGCGTGTAAATGATCTCTTTTACAAAAGAATCATTTCAAAACACGAAGCATTCAGAATTGTTGGATAGTGACCTCGAGCCTTGTGCGTGTAAAATTTTGTATATATAGATTTTATATGACATGGCATGAACATGTTGGTGAGTTAATAAGATGATAGCGTGTGTAGGCGTATACATAAAAAAATCCAAATAGATACAAACATGTTTATGTAGGTTTGGTAAAAGTTGTATGATGGGACAAAAATTGTATGATGTGGCAAAACTTATATGATGTGGCAAAAGGCCCTCCTGCTTTATTTTATATATATATATATATATATATAGAGAGAGAGAGAGAGAGAGAGAGAGAGAGTACCTGAAACTGTGCCAATGGGGTTAGGCTATGCACTTCAAATGTTTTCAACTTTGCAGATGGGTTTACGTACGTTTCGAAATTGTCCTATGCATGTAAGTTTCATCGATTTGTAAGAGCGGGAAAATAAACTCATTTCTCTAAAACAACATACATGCAAAAATGGAAAACCATAAAAAACTCTAGTCATTTCTCAAAAAACTACATGATCTGAACAAATTATATACAACCTCTTTTTTTATAATAATAAGCTACGGATCATAAAACAAACAGATAATTACATGATCAAACTCGAAAATAGTTTTTTGACTACCTGTATTATCTATATAGTAAATAACAAAAGATTAAAAAAAACGAAAGAAGAAGAACATATAGGTAGCCGGTAAGCACACCTGACTGTAGCACAACAAATTATAAGGGGAGAGTACAAACAGGACATGAAGAATATCGGGAGCACGGTTGTTAGTTGGGAAAATTAAACAACCAATGGGGAGTTAGAGAGGTAAAAATATCAAAGTTAAAACAGAAGTGGAAGAGAAAAGAGGAAGATTAGATAAATAATATAGAGAGGTGATATATGGGGATAAGACAAAAAATAATTAAAAAAAAAACTCAATCTTGTTTTTTGACGCTTCGTGTCTATATTTTGGCCTTTGCAACACACTGTTAATTGACAAAGATATCAAAACCACTATATATGGGTGGTGTCTTATCTTAAGAAAATACAAATGTATTGTTCTCATGGAGAGATGGTTGTAAATCATTCAAAACACAATACTAACTTTATACAACTTGCTGGGTTTAACTAAGTGTGAGAGAGAACCTGAAACTGTGCAAATGGGGGTGACGCTATGCCCTCCAAACGTTATCAACTTTGCAAAATGGGTTTACGTCTGTTTCCGAAACTGTTCAAATGTGTGGGTGAGGAATAATGTATGAAGTTGGCAGATATTGAGAGAGACACCTAGAACATGGGTTACTGCTTGAGAGTGGGTGTTTTTTCTCTGTTACGCATTCATGTTCAAACTATCATTACTGGAGATTTTTTGTGGAATGAAATAGAAGACACGTGGACTGAGCAAATGTGCGACACCTGTATTTTTGAGTTAAAAGAAATTCAAAACTCTGAGATAATAGAGTTGAACTCACGGAGGCTTTTGAGGCAACCTACTACATACGTATATATAATAAGATATATATACATACGTATATATAATAAGATATATATACATACGTATATATAATAAGATATATATATATATATATATATATATATGTTGAAGTATGAAACAAACTAAAACCTTACACAAATCAAAGTCCGAGACAGACGAATATAGCCTACAAAAACATCACTAAAGAAACTCTCATTGAACCTTTCACCATATCTCACTTTTTCTTGGCTCTCTTGCACCTGCTTATATAAAAAGTATAAAAACATGCAACATCAATTAAATAAGGGACATATACCAAATATTCTCTCGGACATTTTTTAATACCCATTTAGTCCAAACTTTTTTATTTTGCCTCAAAAAGTCCTTTGCCACATATTTTGGAGAGGGAGTGCCGCTGGCGTGGACCTCTAAAAATAAGAGGATATTGAGTGCTTGAGGGACTAAATGGGTTAAACTAAAAATATGTGTCCTTTTTAAAAAATATATATTTATAGTAGGGACTATTTAATAATTGACCCATTAAATAACAACAATATCAGTGTACAGATAACAATCACAATATCACTAAAGAAATTCTCTCAGTGAACCTTTCTCCATCTCTCACTTTTTCTTGACTCTCTTGCACCTGCTTATATAGAAAGTATAAAAACATGAAACATCAATTACATAACAACAATATACAGATAATAATCACGAAAGTGCAATACAAAAACGAATAAATGAATCCTATAAACATGGTGAACATAACATCATTAAGAAAAAAGCTTTAGAAGAGAGAAAGTGAGATGGTTGTCTCGTATATATCCTTGAATCTTATATAATGAGCAACATATAAGACGAAGAAAAGGAAACGTCATATTGAATTTTGTTCAGTTCATCTGGACATTTTGACGATTTGGATACCATAAAGAGAATTGAATAATGTTTCGTCGAGAATAGGAGATAGAAATAATGGGGCAGCCACGTGTCAAAAGCTTTAATGCATTAAATATGCAGTCCACGTGTCAATTAACTCTAAAGAGACACCAAAATCATATTATGTTATTAGATTAGATGTTATATTAAATTTATAGTCTATGCTTATATTTTCTTTTGTTCATTAATTAGTTAATAACGCAATAAGTACGTTTTGGCTTTTGGGAACTAGTAATAATAAATAACAAGGGGGTATTTGGAGAAATTTTAGGTGGGTGAGTTTTAGAGTTTTAACATAAGCATTAGTTAGCCCCTAAATAAACGGTGGCGGGGGTGCGTGAAAAAGAAGAGCCCCGTTAGTGCTGTTTTCTTTGTATTCGTGTGAGGAAGAACATACATACATATTATTTATTTAATATACATCGGTAGATTGAAGTGGGAAGCGAAGCCCCATACATTTACAATCAGAGAGAGCGATGGAGGTGGAGAAAGTAGGGGCAGAGAATGGGGAAGAAACAAATAGTAGTAGTAATAATAATAATAATAATAATAATGTTATGAAAGAAAATGAAAATAGCAAAGTGAAAGAGGGAAAAGGGAAATCATGCAAGGGTTGTCTGTATTACTCCTCCACCCTCAAATCCAATTCTCGCAACCCTCTCTGCGTTGGCTTCACCCGTGCCCTTCCCCAAGGTCTATCTCTATTTCTATTTCTTCCTTTTTACCTATTGCTACCATTTTATTTAACCTTATTCCTTTTATTTGTTAGGCCCGATTCAATTATTTTTATCACCGATCGTTTGCTCTTAGTTTCCAATCTAGAAGCTTCAATTCGAATCAGAATGCTTTTATTGTGCTTTTTCATTTTTCTTTATATAGCTTGGGTTTTAAATGAGGTGTCCCCACTAGGTTTTAATATCGGGGAAAGCATGTAGCAAGGATATATGATGAATATATCCAATTGGGTAGTACTGCAATCACCGGTTAGCTAATAATTGGACTAAGATAGTATAGCAACTAAGCCACTTGGGCTCACTTGAAATCGTCTCTTTTTAATCTCGTGAGACAGACTTGCCAAACTCAAGATTCATTTAGAGCTTCTTAAGCCTGTCAAGCCGGATACGACTAAACTACTTCTTGTCTTGGGTAAGCTTTTTTGCACACCTGTTTGTGGTTTTCGTGGTGTCACATTAGATAATGCAATAAATTGACAACTGCAGTGTTACTACATTTACGGTCTTGATGTACCACGTGACATGGCTTTGACTGAACTGTTGTGTGTTGTTCTCATGATGCACATGACATGTATTTAAGAAGACTAACGGAATATTAATTGGGTCATGTTAACATGTGCCCTAAAGGAATACTTTAGGAACTCGAAAAAGTAAGGACTCAATCTTTATTCTAGACGATTGCTTTAAAATACTAAAAGTAGTTCCCGGAAGAGGCGAGATGTAAACCTCAGCTTAAACAAAGTATTGCACATGTCTTTGTTTTAGGAGGAAGACCTGTCATTGGTTCTGTCTTTTGTTGATTTTTTGGTGAAGTTATGGCCAAGAAAGTAGTGTACTTATATTGTTCATGATCTTGTTCCTGAGGGATTTTATTTTTCCATGCGTTTCCTCTTAGATAATTTCTTTTTTATTTTCCCTTTTTGTGTACAATAGTGAAAGCTACATTAAAGGATCAATAACAAAAAAAAAAAAGAAGGAAAGAATTCCCAGATAATGCTATCAATCAGGGGCTCAACGCGCGACAACTGAACCAGCAGTCCTTATACTCGAGCATCCCTGTTACAAAGCACTGTGCAAAATAATATTCCATAACACAGAAACAAATAAAATAAAGTTCTTTCCGCCCAGCATAGCCCAGGCACTTTCACACTCCTCTGCCACTCACCGCAGGTTGCTCGATTGTTAATGATGAGAAATATGTTGAACTCCTCAAAAAACCTTTTAGGTGGAAGCTTGGAGAGAAGCCATAAATTTTACTTTTTTCCCATACTTCTTCCCCCTCCAACCCATTATCCTTAGAATATGAGCTATCTCGTTCCAATTAAATGCACAAGCCATTGCCATTCGACCATCCATAAATGAATTTCTGAAGTCTGCCATTGATGCTGTTGCTAATGAGTTTCCAGCACAAAATCCACCTATAAATGAACCCAACATTCATTGCTCTCAGAATGATATTTAGAACTTGCACTCAACATCTCATTTCGAACTTTATCTCTTATAATGACCTACCTGCATAGTATTATGCCTTTGTTTTTTCTTTGTCTTTTGATCGTATTCTTGAGGGATGGAAATAAGCTCTCACCAATTTTGAGTGAAGGGATGTTACGGAAGGTGAAGTAAAATCTCTACTCAAGAATGGTACTTAGGAGTTGGTTCCTTTTCCAGTTGGAAGAGGTGATTGCGACAAAAAATTGGGCTTTTTTTTTGGGTCTCCTTTGTTTAAAGATCTTCCATTTTCCTCTTTTCCTTGAGTTGTAGTGATTGTATATGTTGTTAGTTTAACATGAATAGGCTTTCTTTTTGTGGAAAACTTTGTATTGTTCTATGGGACACTTGTCCCTATTCTCTTGCAACTATTTTCTTTATTACGAATGAAATCTTCGTTTCTGATAGGAGAAGCAGAAACACATATGAGACATAATCAAACTTTCAAAATAGCCGCGTAAGTGTAAAATGTGCATAAATGAATAGAAACACACCATTTAAATGAAAATTAAACGCAAGGCCTCAATATTCACGTAAGTGTAAAATTTGAGCAGAACAGAGTAGAAAGCTAGGTTAGAAATTTATGAATTTCCATTATAATTAATAAAACAACTTGCTATTTATAATTAATGAAAACCAAAAAAAATGTGGAAATAATTCGGGCTATTGTAGACCGGATCGATCCGGTTTGGGTTTAGCTGGTATATGTGGGTGTTGTACGAGGGGAATGAGGTGGCTCTGCTTCTTTTTCGTAAAATTGAAAGGAGATGGAGAGGGGTGGAGAAATAGGCCAAGTCTAATGCCTCCAAGGGCTTTGGGCTGTAGGAGGTTGGGTCGCTCAGGAGGGAGAGGGAGAGGGAGAGGGAGAGGGAGAGGGAGAGGGAGAGGGAGATGATTGGTGTGTGTGGTTATGTGATGCATGGGGTGAGTGTCTCGCTTTTATTGTATCCATGAAGCTAAAAATACTGTTTTGGAGGGGTAAATGATAGGGATAAGTGGAAGATCATTAGTTCCTCGTTTAAATTGTGGAAGCCGGATGTGATACGCTTACATGAAATGAAAATTTATTCCTCGAGTTTGTGGGGTGGAAGGTGGAGGATGATTAATGCGTGTGGAAGGATAGGAGGCATTAGACTGAGGTGAATGGAATATGGTGGGACCCTTGATTTATCAGAGAGGATTTCGATGTAGTGCATTTTTCGTGGTGGGGGCATATATGTAATACCCCGTATTTTTATGCTATATTAATTTGGGGATTTATTAATATTAATGTGAATTAATTATTTAATAAAAATCCGAAAATTAATTATGTTATAATTATTAACGTGATTAGAGTTAGTAATTATGGAAAAATTTGTTGAATATTACTAATGAGCAAAGTAATATATAATAGTGGCCATATTAAATGTCACGAGTGAATAAAATGACAATTTTAGAAATTTGAGTCGGGACGCGCCCGTGTCGCGTCGGGACTAAATATTGATAAATAAAAGTAAATATTTTATAAGTTGTTCGTATGGTCGTTTTGAGTGCGCCAACGCGTCCGGAAGGGTCGAGATAGTCAGAAAAGTATACCCGGGAGTTTGATTTGGGTCTCGGGGCGTTTTTAGGCCTAATTAGTACCCCGGGAGGGCATTTTAGTCATTTTGTATTTTTGGGTAATTAAACCCACGAAAATTAAAGGGGTTATATCAGATGTTTAGGTTATCTCCTAGGGTTAGATAACTCAAAACACTAGAACGGCCATTGGAGAGGAGAGGAGAGAGCTCTCAAGGCATTCCAAGGCTCAAAACTCACCCGTTTGCACCGCCGCCACCGCCACCGCCAACGCGTAGATCGCGAGACGGGGAACGCAACCACACCAAATTCAACACCAAACCAGATTTCTGAAATTAGGATGAGATTTATGGAAGAAAAACCCAATTTGAGATGGGAAATTTTCATGTAGTGATGATTTATATGATATTCTGGAAACCCTTTGTCATGTAAAGGATTAAGAGTTTGATTAAGAAAAGAGTTCTAATCAGATGCAAACACACAAAAAAAAATTTTATTCCGGACGATCGGACCGTTGGAATTGGATGAAATTTTACAGAGAATTAGCTGAAGACGAGAGGAAGCTACAGAAAAAAATTCAGCTCGATCGGACCGTTCAATATTTTTTAATATTTTTTTTTTGCTAGACAGTTTTATGTTTTGAGGACTCTTAAAGATAATAAAAATTCAATTAAAACTCCATTTTAATTCCGATTTCGAAACCGTTTGAAATTCTCATCTTTGAAAATAAAATTCAAAATCCTGTAATGTAAGGCGAAATCTATATTTTTGGGATATTTTGCATAAGGGATAATGTAAGTATATATTAAAGGGGAGAGACACGTAAGAGAGAGTTACGTTGGAACATAAATGGATATCTACTGAATTGTACATTTGGAAGAATAGAGTCCATGAGGGTTACGTAGTAAGTTGGAAAAACCCTTCGAATTAAGGTTAGAAACGAACCATTATACTTGATAAATAATAATGGGAAAATAAGGATATATGTTTTGAATGTGGGTTATTGGATAAACCTAAATTGATATAATAAAAGTGGTATATTTATATGATTGTGTATGCATATATTATATACTTGTGAAAATCATGCCCGCGCTACTTGCTATCCCTGTGGTTTCCGCGTTGGGACGATCTTATCTCGTGTGCCTTATGGGGGATATTGACTCGTACCCTAGAAGATAGAAATCCTAGGTACAGGCTATCGAATCGGTAGTCACGGTCCTAAGAGACGTGAGGGTATGTACTGACTTCTTGGACTTGGAAACTATGCTTCGCCTCAATATTGTTTGTGTATGTATTTATACAGTTCGAGAGTGATTCCGAACTTGTATTCCCTTTAGTACGATTGATACGGGGATTGGATAGCAGAGTATGCCCGCACCATAAAATTTTATGTGGGGTGCTGTTAGAATATATATATTATACGAGTATTTAATATATATGAACTTCTGAAATATGGGAAACTGCCTACTGTGTTATGGTAAGTAAGACATGTATAATGACTCAAATTGGAAATACTTGTTTTGAAAAGTATAATATGATATTGAAAAAACTTTATGAATCAATAAAGTTAAAATGAGCGTTTTGTACTAAATGAAATTATCCTTTTTTAAACCATGATGATGTTAAATCTTAAATTTTGAGTCCCCTAAGATAAGTTAAATCCTTGGGGAAGGATAGTGTGATATATGATGAGATAAACCATTGGGAAGGTTAGTGCGATAGGAGTGCACATTAGAAGAGAGGCGAGAATTTCTCAAGAGAGTGTCGCACTAATATGTTGTTGTATTGGCCTGTATCAATTTAAATACTTGCTAAACGAATTTTTAAATCATATACACTATCGGGCTCTGACCCGTTTCTATTCCTCTTTCCCTCTTGTATATATATGTATATATTACAGGTGCCCAGCCACAGGGGCGTCTTGTTTAGGATCCCTTGGAAGGAACGTGCTGCAGCTTAGGTGGGAGTTGCAGGCCACTTGCTTAGACGATTTCATTTACTTGATTCCACTTCTATCATTCTCCTTATTGGGCATGTGTCGCCCTTTCCACTATTTATCTGTTTTATTGGGACATTTGTATTTCAGTTATTTCTAGTTTTGTTACTTTGGGATTTATTTATTCAGCATGTATGTTTTACTTTAAGTTTTAAATGCTGGAATTGGGTTGTTAAATGTTAAATTATTGGATTGATTGTTTAATAAAATAAATAAATAAAATTGGAAAGTAATGTTTAAAAAATGGTTTTGACACTTAGCTAAATTAAATAGGGTGTTAAATTTGGAAAAGTTATTTTTACGACAGTGATGCTAAGAATGAACCAACTGTTCACCTTGATTTTAATTTAATAAAGGAGTGATTGCCCGGTATTTAATTAGGCGGGGTGTCACAATATACTCCCGAAGTTATATGGGGAGTTCTCCGATTTTATCTTCGATCTTGATCTTGTGGATTCCCCGCTGGAGGGTGGAGGTTCACTTAGTCGAGTAATAGGGTAAACCCTTTGCTTTCTCATTTTTTTTACTCTCACACGATTGGGAGGAGTTCTTTTCCGGAGTCGTTCAATCTAGTCTTTTCGAGAATATGTGGCATTGGGCATCGCCCTGTTCAAATTCGAGAATATGTGGCTGAAGGATGAAGGTTTCATTGATAAAATGCAGATGTGTTGACAGGAGTATAGGGTAAAAGCATGGTTCAAAGTCTCGATCGAGTTGACTAGGTATCGACTGAGTTGACTCGGTATCACAAGGCACCGCTTCGATTCCGAGTTGCAAATTGATTTTTAGATGACATCGTGTGATATCAGCGATATCTCAGGTGCGTTGTACAATATCACTGAGATCTCGGTGAGTTGTCTGATTTTTGTAGAATCTCGGCCGAGATGTGACAAAAAGCACAAAGGGGCCAAATAAGTTGACACTCGTGAAAATGATGGAGGAATCTTACCTGAAAGCCTCCTTTCCATGGATGACGATTTAAAATTAGGGTCGGCTCAATCCCTTTAAACCTGGAGGATTGTAATGTTGATTTCCATACTAACTTCACATCTCTCAACAAAATTGATGGTCGCCGGAGGGTTTGTCGAAGTCGCTGACAGTTCTCGAAAGCAATTGGGACTCACCTCACTCTTCTCGAAGGCACGAAGTTTTTTTTTTTCTTTTTGTTTGCTGGGTTCGTTTATGGTTTTACTTCACGCATCAGGTGGACTTTTTTTTAATTCTTTTTTGTTTGTGGGGTACAACTCACTTATGTTTAAATTTTTATGTACAAAATAAAAATTCTTTACATAAACTTTTGTTTAAAAGCTGTTTTTTACAAAATAAAAGTTCTTTTTTTGTTTAAAAAATAAGTTTACAATAGACTTATGTTTAAAACTTTATTTTTACAATACAACTTACTAATAGATATTTTAATTAAATGGTGTTAGTCAAAAAGTAATAAATAAACATTTTTCAAAACTTGTTTTTTCATTTTTAGTAAGTTATTTTTCATTTTTGAAATGAAAAAATGCCTGTTATTTTGTAGAATGACTCCTAAATTATTTTGTAAAATTGTTTATAACCGTGGAGTATATGTGCGTTTGTGGAGAGTTCATTAGATGTGTTTTGATATAGTGTGATGCATGCATAACCATGTCACAAATGAATCACATGTGTTCACTTATTTCTTAATGAATGTGTCACTTGATTCTTAATGAATGATCTTTAGCTATACTACATATTCATGTGGACTATTAAACCAAATATATTCTTATTTAGAAGTTACATTATTTAAAAGCTAAAAAATTTGACATTTATATTCTTTTCAAAAAGATCAATAAACTTTCTAAAAATATCTTAAAACTCGTACGTTTTAAAAAAATTGGCATTGTTTCTTAAAAAATTCTTTAACACTTATTGTACATTTAAATAAATTAATACTTTCTTGTTTTTTTTTGACTTTTAACACATTACTAATTCTTGATTTTAGACTTTAATACAACCTTTTTAATTTTTTAGACTCTGATACATTTTTCGTCGCTAAATGTCAAAATTTCGCCGCACGAAAAATGTACTAAAGTCTAATAAATTGAGAACGACGAAAAATGTATCAGAGTCTAAAAAACTAAAAAAGTTATATTAAAGTCTAAAATCGAATTAAAGTAAAAAAACCTACTGTCTTTTAAAAGTCTCTGGAAACTTGTTGTACATTAGCGCCAGAAAAGTAAATGGTTTTGTACAATGGTTTTGTACAACTATACAGGGAGATGAAAATGATGAAAACAATGTAAATGTTTATATTTAACTTCTATGTAATTTCTTTATTAAGTTTTATATGTCATTAAATTGTTTTTTAACTTAATATTGAAATATTTTTGGCAAGTTGTAAGCCCGTATAATTAATTAGACAATGCTATGCATATTAAAGCATGGTTTTGAACTTATCTAATTGATCCCCATTATTAATATTATTTTTTAAAAGATTTTCTATATTTTTTCGGAATTTTTTATGCTCTATAAATAGCGTATATTTGCTTATCGCTCGATATCCCGACCGAGTTCAAAATCGACCGTTCGATACGGGGTTGAGATCGAGACTTTGAACCATGGGTGAAAGGGAATACGTGTTATATTCTTGCCCTTGAGCTCAAATAGTTGAAGGAGGACCAATGTTTAAAAAGGCGAATGAGGCGTACGCCTCGAGCCGAGGCGCTGAAAAAAACCCTCGAGGCTTAAGCCTCAACACTGTTCATTGAGACTTACGCCTTTTGTACCCGAGGCTTTCCGCCTCAAGGCTATGAGGCGTACGCCTCTTGCCTTGGTCAATAAAAAAAAAGGCCAAGTTTCTTAAAAAAAATAAAGACCGCAAGTTTAAAACAAAAGAACTGACCGTAAGTTAAAAATATAAGCCCTAGCTTCATTCCGTAAGCCTTGCGTTCAAATGCGGCCTCCCTAAACTTGGTTCTTCAATTTCGGCCTTCGGTTTTTGAGTTCCGGCCTTGGTTCTTCAATTCCGGCCTTGGTTCTTCAATTTCGGCCTTCGTTCGTTGAAGGTAAGACCTGCGTCCTTCGTTTTTAGTTTAGGACCTGTGTTTGGTCAGTGTTTTTTGTTTGGCCTTCGTTTTTAATTTTTAGTTTGGCCTTCGTTTTTAGTTTTTAGGTTGGCCTTCGTTTTTAGTTTTTTGTTTGGTCAGTGTTACGTTTGTAGTTTGGTCAGTGCTTAATATTATAAATTTAAAAAAAAAAATTGTACGGAGGTTTGGTCAGTGTTTTATAAAAAAAATTTGTTTTATATTATAAATTTAAAAAAAAATATTTGTTTTAGTTTGTAATTTATTTGTAAAAACCTGTTTTAGTTTGTAATATATTTGTAAAAAACTGTTTTTGTTTGTATTAACTTTGTAATTTTTTTTAATAAAGTTGCTGTTTTTTTTAATCTTAGATTGAAAATCAATGTTTTTTTAATAAATTTTCTTGTTAAGTTGCATTGATTAATTTATTGTCATATTATAAAATAACCAATATGTGAATGAAGCTAAAAAAATGATTTTGTCAATATGATTTTGCATTGATTAATTTATTGGCATATTATAAAATAACCAATATGTTAAAATTGATTTTCTCAAATTACTTTTTTTTAAAAAGTTATCTCGGGGCAACAAAAAAATGTCAAACTAAGTGAGAAAGTCCTCAAGGATGTTTTTTTGTAGTTTTATTTTATATTTCTTTGTTATTTTATTTTTATGGTTTGATTAGTATTTTTTTTAATATTATTTTGCTCTTTTTTTTTTCTTTTCGGTGGGGCTTACGCCTCGCCTCGCCTTGCCTTTTTAAACATTGAGGATGACTTGAAGATGGAGTAAGGAGGTATTTGAAAATATTAGCTTTAGCATTGTTAGGGGCGTTGGAGGAGATTAGGAACATGGGCCGTTGCTTACTTGCGATTGGCTTAGAAGGGAAAAGAGGAAGGGGTTTATGGGAAGGCTATTTTCTTGCCCCTAAGCTCAAATAGTTTAAGGAAGACCTGAAGTTGTGGAGTAAGGAGGTCTTTGGAAATGTTAGCTTTAGCATTGTTAGGGCATTGGAGGAGATTAGGAAGATGGCCCATCGCCTACTTGCGATTGGCTTAGAAGGGAGGAGAGGAAGGGGTTTATGGGAAGGAAAATGGTGGAAGAGGAGGTTAACTGGACATAAAAATTCAGGGCTTTGTGGTTGAAGGATGGGGTAGAAATACTATATCCTTTCATATTGGCAAATTTTCTCTAATCATATTGGTGGTATAATCAGCGTTTCTTTTCTCCAGGATGAGGAGGAGGTGAAATCGGGGATGGTTTAGTATTATCAGCGTTTATTTTCAGAGGAGTGGAGGCCTTCTTTTGAAGGGGTGGAGATTTCAGAAGAGGACGGAGGACGAGGTTGTGCAGGGGCTTCCTTCTACGCCTTGAGACCCTTTAATTTTATGGATCGATATTCAAGACTTCAGACCCATTAAATTTGTGGAGTGTGTGTATAAGTTAGCTATAGTTTTGTCGTAGAGGCTACAAAAAGTGATTGTTTCGGTCATGTTGGACTCTCAAAATGCCTGTGGGGTGGATAAATTCTTGATGTGGTGTTAGTGGCTAACGAATGTGTGGAATCTTTGACAGGGGAATGCGACACCTGGTTCATTTGTGAATTAGACATGGAAAAGGTGTATGATCATGCCAATTGTAGCTCTTGCTTTATGAGATGTAGATTATAGGCTTTGAGCAGAGGTGGTGGAGGTGGATTCATATCTGTATCTCTTTTGATAAATTTTCGGTGATGGTGAATGGCTCACCAATCGAGTTCTCTAGTAGTTACAGTGGCTTGCGCCAAGGAGATATGATGTTGTCATTTGTCATTTCAGTTTGTTTTGGTGATGGAAGTAATAAGCCAGCACTTTGCTACGGTGGTCGCTGTAAGTTGAATAAAAAGTTTCTTGGTCTAATAGGGAGGTGGGACAGAGTGTTCGTCTCTCATCTTCTTTCTGCCGATGACACTAATTTTGTGGGGTGGAGGAGCTTCAAATGAGGGCATTGAGGATGGTGTATATGTGTTTTGAGTTTGATTTAAGGATTAACGTGATGAAAAGTGAGTTGTTCTTGACCAGGAACGGGTTTGGTAACTTCCCGCTTTATATTTAGGGTTGCGATTGTGTGCTAATTACAAATTAAATGATAATTTTGAGCAGGTTTTCAAGAAGGTGCCGGTGGGGTGGAAAGCTGCTTACCTTCCAGAGGAGGACGTTGACGTTGCTTAAGAGTACCTGCTAACTTTTTATTTTTTTATTTTTCCACTTCCTGTTGCAATGAGGAAGAGGTTGGAGAAGTGTATGAAGGACTTCTGAAGGAGACATGAGGAGTTCAAATATGAAGGACTTCAGAAGTGTATGAAGGACTTCTGAAGGAGACATGAGGAGTTCAAATACAACCTGGTTGGGTGGGGGGATATTTGTAAGCGTTTAGCCAATGTGCGTGTATGTGGGGTGTGTGCGCCGGGGGGGGGGGGGGGGGGATGAAAAATCTTGCTTGGTTCAATGAAGCCCTTCTTGGAAAGTGGTTGTGGAGAAGGGTGGTGGTGGCTGGACTCTTAGAGGGGTTGTATGGGAGGAGGTTGGGCCGATTAAGAGCTTCACATGAGAACGGCATGGGGAAACATATAATGGAAGGGTGGAATGAGTTCATCAAGCATGTGTTGTTCATGCTGGTAGACTTGAGTAAGGTTAGATTTTGGCAGGATCTATGGTGTGGATATGTTCTGTTGAAGGATATGTTTACAGACGAACAACAGAGTATGTGAGTTGGTGTGGTAGTAGAGAAATCTGGAATCCGTTGATGAAGCGATAGTTCAACGATTGGGAGTTGGTGGAGATGTAGGCTTTAATGGAGTTGTTAGATAGGGTAAGCATTCTTGGTGGAGGGATGGACAAGATTCGGTGGAGAGGTTGAGGGGAATGCTTCTTAGTTTAGGCATTTTAGCAATTGTTGGGAGGTTTGACTGTGGGCTCTTTCCCTTGGAGGTTGAGAATGTCGATGAGAGTAGTTTTTTTTTCCTCGTGGACAGGTGCTAGAGGTGCAATCTTGACTATTGATAATTTGAGGTGAAGGAATAATTTTTGTAGATTGTGTAGGCGTGATGGTGTTTCACGTCTACTTTTAGTTTGTACCTCATTATATTGTGTCTACGAACCCATAATATGCAAGAAGAAATTAACATATAAAGTTACTTGAATTTATTTATTAATGTTAAATATTTGAAAATATAAAAAAATTTATTTGGAATTAAATTGTAGAAGTTACATGTGTAGGCCCAAAAGAAGATAAAGCTCCCCCCCCCCCCCCCCCCCAAAAAAAAAATAAAAAAAATAAAATAAAGAAAAAGAAAATTCAGACTTGAAATAGAAACATTAGAATAAGAAAAAAACTGTTTTTCTTTTTTCGTCTTATGCCTTGAGGCGTAAGCCTCTTCTTTGGCTATTGAGGCTTGAGT
Organism: Sambucus nigra; assembly: GCA_949130495.1. Classification (NCBI taxonomy): domain Eukaryota; kingdom Viridiplantae; phylum Streptophyta; class Magnoliopsida; order Dipsacales; family Adoxaceae; genus Sambucus; species Sambucus nigra. Next base: position 342,990,681 of record OX422219.1, on the reverse strand, counting down.
CTCAGGGCGATTTTTCCTCGCCTCGCCTCGAGTGATTTTTTAAACATTGGGTGGGGGCATCTATTGCAATTTGAATTGTTGAAGTTATAGGGTTGGGGTGGTTTGATGTGTTTTGTTGGTGGTTTAAAAATTATGAGATAAAATTATTGTTGCTGTAAAACAAAATTTGATAAGATTTTTTAGGGGTTCAAATAAAATTTGGATGTGGTTTTTTGACATATTTTTCAAACTAATTAAAAAGTGGTATTCACTTTTGGGTGCCATTAGTAAAAAATGCATTGACTTTTTGTGTGGTGTTTGAGAGCTTTTTTTGGGGGTGCCTTTAACATCACACACACACACACACACACACACACACATATATATATATATGTATATTTGTATATGTCAAGAACAGACCATCTCTTTGCATTCTGTTTGTTTACACTTACATTCCATGTTGATTTTTCTTAACCTCTACCAACACATGGTGGATACTGATTTCCATGTTTGATTACTAGTACCTCGCTACATTGTTGGTGAATCTGAGGTGGAAGCTTCTAAAGAGGGTAGGAGCCTTACAGATTTTAAGTATGGTTGTGTTGGTTACTCGGTTTACTCAGATAGGAAAGACAATTCAAGCGATATGCAAGACACACAAACAGAGTTGCCCGTTTGCGTAGGCATTGAGGTTATTGCTTATATTCCTTTTTTTTGTCTTTGTTATATCACCTGCTCCTTCCATTTGTTCCCCGTTTCTACGTGATATATGATAACTAGGAGATCATAATATCTTCTCCACTTCTTTTGACTTGCTTTACGAAAAGAAGTAAGCATTTTCCCAAACTTCTGTTTTTTCCGAAATTTTTCCTTTATTTGTGGAGGTATTCAATTTCCTATATTTAATTTTGTGAAAAAATTGGATTGGAATCGGAAATAATTATGAAAATTCCAATTTTCAAATTTCCTGAACCGATTTTTCGAAAATTTTAGACATTACTTGAAATTATTCCCTTCCTATTATTTGAATATGATCATAATTTTTCCAATTTTTACAAAAAAAATTATGAATTTATCCAAATTATTCCAAAATTTCTGTTTTTCCGAAAGTTTTCCAATCCCACCCCCCTCCCCCCCAAAAAAAAGAAAAACTGAAATTCCAAATTCATCATGCCGAAATTCAGATTTTGAATTTCTTAGAGGAATTGAAATTGGCAAAAACAAAATAAGTCTGTCCAAGAAAATTGGTTTTCGTTCCCTCGAAAGGGTGTTTTCTGATCTGATCCAGCCAAAAATCACCCCTAGAGGGAGCAGTGCATCAAGTTGTAGTTGCTATCACTCAGTGCTTATTGGCAAAAGTTATTGTTTCTTGAATATTTGTGATAAAGATGTTTAATAAGGTCCTGTACCAGTATTGGGCAAGTAACGAATTGGATACCCCTATTAAATATCCATTTTTTTTAGGATGGGTGGACATAGCTGTGGGTATGGCGGGGTATTTTGGCAAATCAAACGTTGTATGTGTAATTTTTAAAATTTGTCCTGTAAATAGCCGATTGAATCCTCTCTCTCTCGCTCTTTTGCAAAAAAAGTCTAATGTGTGTGTGTGTCTTTGAAAAGGGATTTGGGTGGGTCGAACGTTTGATTTTCCATGGGATGTATATAATATGTTCTGTGTTTATTTGGGATATAATTATGGAACTATATATGAAAGAAACGTTTGAACATGAATGAATGAATGATGAAAATTGAATTGTTGCTTTTATAATTTATGCAATTTCAACGACTTTTCTAGTCATATTATTCATAAAATTAGTAATTAGTAAAAAATTTTACATAAAAAATATATTAGATAATTATTTAATGAGCTTGTCCTGACCGTAATCCTAGTTTTTGAGTTTTTCAGTATCCCCGTATCGTATCGGATTCGATACCACGTCCATATCCGTGCCTCCTAGTTATCAACTACCCTAACAGTTTACGAATTTATAGCTGAACTATTGAGTTATAATACTCTCTTTTATTTTAATAAAATTTAGTGACGTCTTTAGCAATGCGTAATTTCAACTTTTTCCCTAGTGTAGGGACTATTTAGTAAATGGGGTATTTGCAAACCGCTCAATTGTCAGGGGGGTTTCCACATTTTACCATTATCTATATATGTGTATGATGAGTGACTTGTGTAGATGGGAGTTAATTTGATGGTGCTTACTTTTTGCTCATTTCCAACTCTAGGGCACTGAATTCTCTTTTAATAAACTAGTTATCAATGTTCTATTGTTGGTGTTTCTACTCTATGCATTTTCGTATTTGAAAAAAAATGCGATCACATTGACATTGTTAACCCTTGCCACAGGTTTTAGTGGACAGAAGAGCCACAACTGCTGACTCAGTTCCTGCTCATGCTCATAACAAAGAAGGTAAGTTGTTTGGATCTTTACATTCATGATCTAGGTTTGATGAGTTTTTATTTATAGCACAATGCATTTCGTTTATGCCTGGGTGATTTAAATTAGCTGTTGTCTAGATAGTGCCCAAACAAACTCTTCTGAAACATGGCAGAATTACACTTCGCAAACCAAGCACCCCTCTAAATTTCTCAACATTATTCAATGACTTAAAAAGAGAGTACATAAGCCATTATATAGACATTTGACAACAATTGTCCCAAATCTACTACCCATTAACTGATAATTACTTAATTTAAGTGGGAGATGAACCCCATTATTTACGAAACTTAATAATACTGAGAAACTAATAGATAACTCTTCCTTAATCTTAGTCCTCAATTTAAGTAAAACAAAATAAGATAAAAAGAAAATATTTGACTTTCTCCCCCCAACTCCAATTCCTTGGATTATGATGTGATTAAGTGGATGCAATAATAAGAACACAAATAAAAAGCAAAACCAAGATTTATAATAATCGATGGGTAATTTATTTAATAGGCTCACAGTTCAAAATTTGAAATATAAATAATAAAACTGAGGTAATTAAAGAAAATTACCTAACCGTGGTCTTCTCACTTGTTCGCCCATAATTCTCTCCCTCTTAAGAAAAGCTCGTCCTTGAGCTTGGAGAGGTATGCCAGAGTTATGGGGAAATCACATACCAACACCTGTCCTTCCATTGCTTCGCCAATTTCTTCTCCTATTCCCTAGCCTCCCTTACCAGTATTGGAGTTCGTTTCTTCTTTGGGCACTGATACTTTATGACCGAATGCTTCATGCTCATAACATTTGAAATTTGTCGCAGTCTCTTGCTATAGCGTGAGTCGCTGCTTTATTTGAATGTGTGGCATGCTTAGTAGCCTTTTCTAACGTCTCGATCCCCCTCGTGGACAAAGTTTTGAATTAATACGTAGTTAGAGGCCATTGTTGTATAGTGGCTCATCTTCTGCATCTTCAATTCATTCAATTAGCCCTGGATGTACAGGGTGTAAAAAAGGTGGAATTCTTTGGTGTAATCTGTAATGACCTAACTCTTGACCCATGTAAATAAATCTCTTTCATGTGACACCCAACCTATTCTAATAATCGGACTACTAAAATAAAACAAGAATCTCAGTCTGGTTCATTCTTAGCATCACTGTTCAAAATCAATTTAATTACTAATAATCTATTAGTCTTTGTGTCAAAATTTTAAAAACTTATCAACAACTTAACTTGCTTTAACAAAACTTCCAATTAATGCAACAAACCATTCCATCTAACTAGTATACACATTCACCACACAAATAAAATGAATACTGAACGAGATAAAATAAACAAGTTAATTGATGGTTTTCGGTAAATATCCAATACGATAGTGCAACTGAAACGGAAAAGCATAAAGTTTGAATAATATAATACTGTCTTGCTGGGCGACATGCTCGAATTAAAACCTAAAGAAACATCTTATCTAGATCACAAGGATAAAAGCGTCTAATGAATCCCTACAGGCATCCACAGTTGCTGCAGCATCGTCTGACCAGAAAGACAGCTAAGCCCGGCGTCCTTGTGGCTGAGCACCTAAAAGGTTTTGAAAAGATTTTGATACGTGTTGAAGCCCAAAAATCATTTAAACCGGTATTGCACTCCCATGAGATAATTCTCGCCCCTCATTAATTGTGCACACCCAATGCATGTATTTTAAACACCCTAGTTATGCTACCCTATCTAACTAGTACCATCACTTAAATTAATCCCACACGCTAATCTTCTGGCCCAACCGTCGTTTCATTTCTCATTTAGCTAACACACAAGCTTTAACATTTTAACTCTTAATTATAATCTTTTTGTTAACCGTTTCACATAACTTTACGCTAGTTAGATTTCAATGTTCATACATTCGTTTAATTTGCGCATATACGTATTATAAATCACTCTTATATAAGTATATAAACACAGCATCCCTTAGCTATTCTCCCGAATGCATATAATTTACTGTTCACACATTCATTTACTTCACCCGTATATATTTAACCCACATATGTACGTAGTATATACATATCACATCTCGTACGCATATATATATATATATATATATATATATATCACTCGCTATATACGTATAACCGCATCCCCAGAGTTTAATCTCGCGGATGCATTCTCTAAGGGTTCGTTTGATACATATTGGGCAAAAGTGTTGGCATGGCAAAATTTGCCAGGACAAATTTTGCCTAGGCAAATTTTGCTTCGACAAATATTTTTTTCTCACATTAGACTATCAAACACCAAATAAGGTAAAACAAGTTTTTTAGGCAAAACATTTTAATAACACATTTTTCGTCCGTATTAACATATATAATAATAAAAAATATGTTTTTTTTCTAATTTTCGTCCCAAGTCTTATTTAATAAAAAAACAGTTTTTTCTTTTCTTTTTTACTTCCCATTTTTATTTATTAAAAAAGTAACAAACTATATATATAAAAAAAAAGTTTTTTACGCCAAAACTACTTACTAAAAACAGTTTTTACATTAAAACAGTTTTTAATTTTTACATTAAAACAGTTTTTACGTTAAAACAGTTTTTAATTTTTTTTACATTAAAACTGTTTTTATATTAAAATATTTTTTTGCATTAAAACCGTTTTTACATTAAAACATTTTTAAATTTTTTACATTAAAACAATTTTTACATTAAAACAATTTTTTACATTAAAACAGTTTTTACGAAAAAACAGTTTTTACATTAAAATATTTTTTTACATTAAAACAGTTTTTACATTAAAATAATTTTTTATATTAAAACAGTTTTCACATCAAAACAATTTTTAATTTTTTACATTAAAACATTTTTTACATTAAAACAATTTTTACATTAAAACAGTTTTTTACATTAAAACGGTTTTTACGAAAAAACAGTTTTTAAACAGATTTTAATTTAAAACAGTTTTTTAACTATTTAAAACAATTTTTAAAATATTCATAACAATTTTTAAAATATTCATAACAGTTTTTTTTTTAATTATTTATAATAGTTTTTTAAAATATTAAAAGCGTTTAGGAAGTTAGCAAATTTGTTGGCAAATATTTCTCACCCATATAGCAAAGCAAAATTTGCCAACATGTTATGCATAAGAGGTGTTGTACATTGGCAAATAGCTTGTAGGCAAATTTTGCTATCAAACACACCAAATTGTAGGCAAATGTCATATTTGCCAATTTATTTGCCATTTGCCATGGCAAATAATGCTATCAAACGGACCCTAACATGCTATCAGGCTCCATCAGGCTCCAGGTACATCACGTACCACTCATGGGCCAGCCATTATATAGGCAAAATTGACATCTAGAGTCCTAAATCTACAAACTAGCTCATAGATAATTACTTAATTTATGTAGTAGACCAATCCCTTTATTTTAGGAAAAACTAATAATACAGGGAAACTTATAATTAAGTCCTTAATCATAGCCAACAATTCGGCAATATAAATAAAATAAAAAGGAAATGTTTGACTTTCTCCTTCCCTCTCCATTTCTTTGTTTGGTCAGCCGTATGGGTCCCACCCTAAGGGCACGTTGCACATTAGAAATAAATTATCCAATTCAGTTACGAGCACATGTAAAAAATAAAGGGATTTTTGGACTTACCCCCCCAACTTAATAATCATATATTAGAGTTGGCCTTCAATTTACTAATTCCTTAGACTTACCCCCCATAATTCCGATGAAACACCAAAACTTCTTAATCAGTAATTAGGCATACCCCCAACACACTTTTTTGGCCGAAATACCCCTAAAAAATATTACTAACTGCCACCCACACTCTCTCATTGTCCTCACCACCAGCATCTCCACCACCATGACCACCCAGACCCATCAGATAGGCATAAGTCATGGATATATACAACATACAAACACAAAGACACTCAAACACAAATTTGCAACCTGAAGATAAACAATTCAAAAATTTTCAATTAAAAATTGAGTCCTTTTGCATACCATAATTGCTCCCCTTTTTATTTGTAACAAGTCCGGTTCCCCGCCAGATATATCTTGAAATGTCAACTAGGTCTTTCTGGTTTCACAGGAGGAGATTGGCACATTTTTTGGCCAAAATACAGAATTTCACATGCACGTTTTTTTTTTCTGATAAGCAAGGATTCACAAGACATTGAAAATTGTTGAAGTGCACTAATGTGTTGAATAATGACTTTCCTATCTGGGATGCTGGAGAATGAAGCAATTAACTTCTGTCTGGGTAACGGCCTAAATGAAAAGGGGCTTACCGAGAAGATAACTACGAAGCATTTGAAGATGAAGATTGATATATTAATCGTTCATTTCTTTTGAGCTTAAATCATTCATTATCTACTTCTATCGATTTTTTTAACAGATCTGAGGCCTACCTTTATAACTCTCATGACAAGACAGCCTGCGTATTCCATGCCTCCTTCCTTGCCGCCTTCTTCTCAACGCCACTGGTATCCCCAATCTCTTCCCGCGGTTGGATTACACCGATCTCGCTGTTCATCGTAATGACCGATACTAGTTCAGTATAAGATTGAATAGCGGATTTAAGATCATATATGATTAGGGATTGCTGAAAAATTAGGGTTCTATTTTGGGGAAGATGATGCAATTTTACGTTAGATGCAAGGGCACTTGAGTCCTAAAATCTGTTAGGAGGTTGTCTAATTAGGAAATAATGAGTTTTTGGTGTTATCTTCCGTCAACAAATTAATATTAGGGATTAAGTCAGAGGAATTAATTGCCGATTATAAAGTGGGGATTAAGCTAGGAAGCACGGACTCGACTCGCAATACGGGATACGACTCGACTCGGGATACGGGATTTGTGATTTTTCCAAAATGTAGGATACTAATATGTGAAATATTCTTTAATTTGTATTATATATTAGTGACAATTGAATAAAATGAAAGTAGATAAAATTAAGTGTTGTGAATAAAAAATAAGAATTAGAGAGATTTGTAAAAAAATTGTAACCTTTTAAAAAAGTAGTCTGACTCGTGATAAAAAAATTAGTCAGTGAGATTTGTAATACTTATGAGTCTAGGTGCATATAATTATGAAGAGAATTAAAAAAACTAAAAAAAAAAATACAACAATCAGATTTGTAATACTTCCATAATCGATTAAAAGGAACCCTAATAATAATAAAAACTGAAAAGAAAACTTATGATTTAAATAGCCTGATGAAATCGCAATCTTTGAAAGTCAGAAGTTGACCGGAAGTGGGCTGGTACAAAATCGGAATTGGTCGGAAGGGCACTGGTAGAGGTTGGATGAAGCCCATAGTGTGCGATGAAGGAACCCTAAAAGGTCGGAAACCTAGATGTGCGATTGTGTTTTGAAGAGTGGGCGGTTGTGTTTTAAAGGTTTTATTTTTTTAAACTTAACAATTTTTTATTATTAGACATTTGACCCCAAAATTTGAGTTTCAAAAATATAAAACAGACTCCCACGTATCCAAAAAACGAGTCCAAAAACGTGTCTCAATGAATCCTAACGTATCCCTGCGTATCTGTTGTATTTAAAAAATAAAAAAGTGATATTCTCAGACTCACGTATCCGAGCATATTTGAGCGTATCCGACTCCGATTTAAAGTCTGAAAAAAATACTTGACCTGAGGAGAGTATCCGTGCCTCATAGGGATCAAGTAAAAGAAAATCCAAAATATAAGTTGATATTTCTCGACACAGAATATATTTAGTGATTTTATTGGATTTATTTATTAATCACTTTTTTAAAAGCGCCGCTTAGGGCACTTAGGCGATAGGCACTGGTCTTTCGCCTTGCCTAGGCCCAAGGCTCTAGGTCGTCTCACCTATGCCCATATAATTGCATATATATATATATATATATATATATATATATATATATATATATATGAAAATTCTTACCTACATCATTCTCTATACATTATTCATACATCACACCTAGTTGCAGCTCTAAAAACTATTTTGCTCAAATTTTTTATTTTTCTCTTGAAATTAACCTTCCAATCAACCCATGTTTAAAAAATTAGGTCAAAATACATTTTGTAGCTATTTTTAAAAAATCCACAAAAAACTGTTCAAAATACCTAATTATTAAGGGTCTGCGCCAACAATTTTTTGTGTATTTTTTAAAAATAGCTACAAAATGTATTTTGACCTAATTTTTTGAAGATGGGTTGATTGAAAGGTTAATTTCAAGAGAAATAAAAAATTTGAAAAAAAAGTTTCTTAGGGCCTAGAACTAGGTGTGATGTATACATTATGATGTAGGTGAGCCTTCCTCTCTCTTTCTCTCTCTCTCTCTCTCTCTCTCTCTCTCTATATATATATATATATATATATATACAAGAATAAAACACCTGTAACAGGAAGTCATCATAGTATTCACGACAATCATTATGTTAAGCACCAAGTTATAAATAAAAGGTAGCAAATAAATAAGTTAAATAAATGGTAGGCCTGAAACTATATTTGAAGACGCTCATTCTGTCCAAATTGAACAAAGAACCAACGAATCTTCATTAAGGCAATGTACAAATCCCATTCATAATTATATTAATTTTTTTGTTTCTCCTGTGTGGAATTTCATCAAACAGTAGTTTTATATGACAAAATTAAAGTGAAAGTTAACATTTGGGAGTCAAAATTTACTCAGTAAAGGCATAATGAAAATAAAAAACAAACTACAGTATAATGAAAATCCAAATTAGAACCTTATAGAAACATTTTGTTTTATAGGATCGATAGCTATAATGAAGCCCTCTTGAATAATCAAAAGAAAAAAACAATAAAAGGATGTTATGTTCTAAAAATATTAAAAATGCGAAAGGGCAATGAGTGATTAGAATAATACCCGAGAACCTGTAAAAACCTCCAAAGTCATACTAAGAAATTAGGCTTCTTAGGAGTCAAAATACTTAAGACGGAGGATTTTACCATCGCCGAAAACTAATGCGGTGGAGGTTTCATATATCCAACACCCTGCAAGTAGGACCACTCTTTGTCAAAATCCCACCCAAATACAGATCTAACCTCTGCAAATTGAAACCGCCCAAATCCGACTACAACCATGAAATATAACCCAAATCAGTTAAGATCCCGGGCTTGCTCATATCGAGTGTTGGGGTTCACCTATTTGGATGGGTGGATTTAGTTGGGCAGTGGGTAATCGATGGTAGCTTTGGTCTTGTGGATTTGTGACAGAGGGATGGGTTGAGAGAGAGAGAGGAACAATGTATTTATGATAAAATAGACAAAACCTCACGCTACACAACATTAACTTCTATGGCATTTTACATGAAGAAAAAGAAAAGATGAAGAACGGTAAAAATGAACTACACACGCCCTCACAAAACCATGAAATCAGGGGAAAGAGAAAAAGACAAATATAACTGTTGTGGTAGGACATGTGGAAATGATTGGATGGTTTCATGCTGTCAAAGAACAAAGCACCGGTGAGTGAAGGGTAGAGAGACATTTAAAATATGTATGAAGGAATGATTTGGGTTCTACACACGCATACATATGCAGATTTGCACTCACCTTAACTGCAGTGGAGTGGAGTAAAAAACAAACCATATTATCCGCAAGAGAGAGAGAGTGGTTGAAGACTGTGCTCGCAGGGTTCAAAAAAAGGGAGATAATATGGACGGAGAAGAAGACCGTTGATGAGGTGTGGTGAGGGACTTTTGCAGGGTCACGGATGAGGTAGTTATTGAAAAATTCCAATAAACCATCCAAGATCGGGGCCTCATCATAATGTTGACATGTGTAGTTGTGTAAGTGATACGTGGATGTTTCTAAAATAAATAAATCTGAAAATCTGATAAAATTGGATTGAGAGTTACGATCCTTTTCAGTAGCCCAACTATATATGTGTGTGTGTGTGTATTTGGCTACTATTTTGGTGCATGTATTTGTGACACCCCGTCTATTCTAATAGCGGGTGACCAATCCTCTGCTAAAATAAAACAGGAATCTCAGTCTGGTTCATTCTTAGCATCATTGTCGAAAACTAAATTAATTACTAATACCCTATTAAGTCCGGTGTCAAATTTTAAAAACTTGTTAACCTGCTTGATTAAAACATTCAATTATATATATAAACATTCATCACAAGGGAATATACTCAGTACTGATAGCAAGAATAAATAAACCGAATAACTCTCGGTAAATCCCAAGTACAATCATCCAACTGAGAAATGAATTAATATAACAAAGTCTCAAAATGAAAACTGTCCAACTGTGTGCGACATGCCCGAAATAAAAACTGGAATAATCATCCCAACTAGATAGAATGGATAAAGGCGTCTAAGCAAATCCTACATGCATCCACAGCTGCTGCAGCATCGTTTAACTGGAAGGACAAGATAACCTTGGCATCCTTGTGGTTGAGCACATAAAAGGTTTTGAAAAATATTTTTGATACGGGTGAATGCCTAAAACATTTTAAAAATATTTGCAAGTATTTAAAATACAATAATGAATATGCAGCAAAATTATTCATGTTTATCCGGTGTCGCACTCACATGAGATTATCCTCGCCCCTCATCTATAATGCGCACCTAACATATGTATTTTAATTTCCAAGTTATGCTACCCGCCTAACTAGTCTAGTCTCTCCAAACATAGTCCAATACGCTAAACCTCTAGCCCAATTGCGCTACACGTATTTTACTTTATTCTATTTTCCATGTAGCTATCACATAAGCTATAACGTATTCTTTCTCAATAAATTCACACCATTACATAGTCAACGTAACTACACACTAGTTATAATTTAATGTTCATATACATAGCATATACATATACATATAACGCTCTTTTATACATATATACATAGCATCCCTGAACTGTCCTACCGGATGCATTCCCTATTATGCTATTAGGCACCAAGTACGTTCCATACCATACCTGGGCCACCGGGTCGGAATCTCACCACTGAATCCAAATAGCAAACACATACTGTAGTCGGTCATAAATATACATCCGTGGGTCATAACTACTCGAAACTCAGCTATCCTCATACACGGATAGTGGTCGTGCAACAGTACTATGGTTGGGAAACAATCCAACACTTGCTGGTCGCGCCAGGGCATGGTTCAAAGTCTCGGTATCGGTCCTGGTATCGGACACCCGATTTTCAACTCGGTCGCGGTATCGGGCGATACACAAAGATACGCTATTTAGAGAGCGCAAAAAATTCCGAAAAAAATATAGAAAATTTTAAAAAAATAATATTAACAATGTGGACTAATCAGATATGTTCAAAACCATCATTTAATATGTATTGCATTGTACATTTGGTTATACTAAAGCGCGGCGAACTTGTCAGATTTAATATAAACAATATAAACAGTACATTTGTATAAATTGTACATATATTTTTGCATTCAACCATCATCACATTATTAACAATTAGCGACAAATTATTGTGAACCAAAATACTATTTCAAAATACTTGTCTATAGACTGTTTTTTCAGACTATTTTCAGACTCGAATAAAAAATAACCTATTTGTTGGAGATAAAAAAAAAGTGAAATGTTTTTTTACAAATGTTTTGTTAAAAAAATTATTGTTTTATATCTTTTTTGTAACAGTTGTATCTTTTTTGTATAAAAAAAAACATTCGCATCCTTTTTATTAAAAATAATCTGTTTAAAAAGGATATAAATGGTATTTTTCTTGTAGGTTATTTTTTTACAAAAAGGAAACAAATGTTATTTTTACATTTTGTAAAAATATAAACTACAAAAAATTAACATTTGTTTTCTTTTTGTAAAAAAAACCTATAAAAAAATGACATTTGCATCATTTTTGTAAAAAAATAAACTAAAAAAAAAAAAAAATTGTATCCTTTTTTGTAAAAAAAATAGCAAATGTTTCAAAAATCACTGGCGTTTTTTTTTCATTTTTAATGAAAGAAGGAAGGAAGGAAAAACAAAGATGGGAAGAAGAGTTGTGAGTATTTGACTGATGTGTAGTGTGTACAAATAGAGGTTGCTTATCCTCTTGTGTCCTTTTTATCTGTGAAAAAGTACAACCACTCTGAACTGACCACACTGATTAGATAAGACAGTCTGATTGCTTTTTATATAAGGGTCCTTTCTTCTGTTTTTTTACTAGCATGTATTAATAATTAGTACAAAACACAATTTCTACAAAAAAAAGGGAGTAATTAGTTTTACTCAGCCGTTAGTTTTAAAACAGTGGTTTGTTGTAAAAAAAATTGTGTGACTTTTGTTTCAAAAAAATAAAATAAAGACTAAAAAAAAGGACAATAGGGCTAACTAAAAAAGAGCCGGTAAGAGGGTTAGAATAAAAGGATGCGTAATCCTTTGTTAAAAAACAAAAGCATTTGTAAAAACCTCTTTTGACACAACCGACATAGAGAGGAGGGTTAGAAAAAAACGAGGGTTTGTAACTTTCTTCTGCTTTGTAACTTTCAAGATGCAAGAAGCAGATAAGATAAGAAGAAGCAGATATCTGGTTTGTAACCTTCTGTTTTTGGTTTGTAACTTTCTTCTTTTTTTTTTTTTGCAAAAAACATATTTCTCCCGATATCTCGTCTGTATCTCGGAATCGGCCGAGATATCGGCCAATATTTCGGAATCGGCGAGATTTCGGCGAGATAGAGCGAGATTTCACCGAGTTTTTTTTATTTTTGAATCGTGACACGGAATCGGTTCGGCTACCCTCGATACCAAGTCAACTCGGCCGAGACTTTGAACCATGCGCCAGGGTGGATCGCCCACTACGCGCAACCTCCAACGATAGCATAAATAGAGTAGGTATGTTCACATATAATCATTCACACACACACACACACACACATATATATATATATATATATATATATATATATATATATATATATATATATATATAACTGGCTAATGTGCATAATGTCTATCGTAGCACTAGCTCACAAATCTCGAGTTTATCTCGACTTTCAATTTTAGTCAAGTATTCATGTACTTAAGTTTAATTCTCTAACTTCACATTTCTGGCCAACGTCTACCTAAGCACTTAGCCTAATCCTTCTTGAAATCCTAGCCTGATTTCATAATTATTACCTGAGTACTTTTCACCCTAGTACACCCGTAATTTCTTATTCGGAATTTATCCCCGTTTAACCTAAAGTACTTTCTAACCTTCCCTTTTATATTTCCAGAGGTCATATTCCATTGCCCGGACTCCATAATCCATGTCGAATCCTAAACGGTCCACGGAAAACAACAAAAGGCAAGGGAGACCAGCACAACAAACCGAGCCGTTTGCTTCCCCCAAATTCAAATTCCCAAAGGAAAGCCAAATCCAAAACCACCAATTTAAAATTTCGGTATCGCATACCTATTAGTAGAAAATTCATAACTAATTCAAAAAATAAATAAAAATAAAATACGAAACCGGCGCTCACGCCTTCGTAATTCGATTTTGCACAACATTATCCAACTTCCAAAAGAGAACCGGTTCCCTGACCGAATCGGTTCGATTTGCGAACCGGTTTGCTCCCTCTCAGTGAATTGCTGGGCTGCCAAGGTGAATTTTTAACGGGATTCTCCTCTTTCCCTTCAACATTTGGAGTTCTAACCTTCACCCAAACCCCTAATATGATTACTAAATCAATTCCAAACATAAATTTACAGGTTTCCACATATGAATCATCCCGAAAAACATCTAACTCATGAGATCATTAATTTATATCAAGATTCGTGCATAGTTTCAATCCCAAATTCAAGATTCCATCTTTTATTGCTTAAATCATTCAAGAATTCATCTTTATCATTATATTCACGCGGGAATCGAACCCGCATCGTTAGCTTGGAAGGCTAGGGGCTATAGTCAACATTGATTCAACGTTTTAAACGTCTCTAATTCAAAACCGAACACGAAACTTTGGTTTCATTCGTCTCCTTATGGAAGATGGATAAATTCATAGATCTAAGATGTGAACCAAATAAAAAAACAAAATTCTACCCATAACATCTATGTCAGCTTTTTGTTTGAATACATTCAAAATGATTCGCTTTCTAGATGATCCTTCTAGAAGAAAGTGATTATAACAATCTTTCTAGTTACTTCGTTCTCTATTTCAATTTCAATTTGAAAGGATCCTCAGGAAAATGATTTTGTTTTCACCGAGCTAAAATAATATGTCCATATCTCTAGCAAACTAAAGTCATCATTTAATAGTTATGCTATTTTGCTTCAATTTCGTCCCTACAAATCAAATTATCATTATATTCATGTCAGATCTAACATATTAACATAATAAGGTTCCTCTTCGATGATTTCATTTATTAAATTCCCGTTTTACATGTTTCTCCCACCCAAAAATTTGTGTTCTTCCTATACCACATGAATCATTGAAACTACACTAGGATTAGGCAAGTTAAATACTTGTCTTGAGATTGAAGAAATTTTGAGATTCTTGGCAACGTTCTTGAGCGCGGATTAAGTTGATCTCTCACTCGAATCACTTTTTCTTCAATTTTCTCCCTTCTCGTCTTCTCTTTTCTCTTTTCTCTTTTCTCTCAGAGCCCTAGACTGGATGGCTGGTCCCTCCATCCACCTTAATTAATTATAACACTAAAAACTCCTAGTCCCGAAATTAAGTAAACCCCTATGAGTAAAATGATCCGAATACCCTTTTACGGTACCCGTTTGGCCTAAAAAGCCCCCCGAACCCAATTGCAACCCCCGGGTACCTATTTTTGACTATCTCGACCCATTCCGGACCATTGGTGCACTCGAAATTACCATTCGAGTTATCTAACATTAATTTTCATCTCGTTCCCGACACGACCCTATATGCGTGTGTGATACCCCGACTAATTAAATACCGGGTAGCTACTCCTTTATGAAATTAATACAAAATATCAAGTTGGTTCAGTCCTAGCATCACTGTCGAAAATATTTAATTTATTACTAGCCACCTAATATTTAAAAAGAGAGATGCCAAATTTTATTAATTAAATTAACAATAACCAAGTAATTAAATCATCGACCATCAATCGCATAAATAATCTCATATGAATAACCAACGAAATGAAATAAACTGAGTCTGGAGTAAACACTCCAATGATAATAATACCAGAGTAAATAAAATCCCAATACACGAGTCTGAATAAATCAACCAACATCTGAAATAATGAAAGTCTGTATTAGGGGTGTAAGCGGTACGGTTTGGACGGTAAATAGTAAATACCAATACCAAAATCAATCTCTGGATGGTAAAATCAAACCGTACCAGTTTACCACCCGGTACACCAAAATCAAACCGGTCGGTATTTCGGTTTTTTCGCTAATTTCGATTTTTTCTGGTTTCGGTAAATTCTCTTTTTTTTTTTGTCGCTTTTGGTTTTTTCTTGTTTCGGTAAATTCTGATTTTCTCTGGTTTCTGGTATCGGTTTTTTCTGGTTTCGATAAACAACACTAAAAGCCCCAAAAAGCCAAAAACAAAACCAACCAGCTTTTTAAAATATTAAAACCAAAACCAAAATCAATTTTTTTCTGGTTTCGATAAATTCGGTACGGTAATTTTGATACATTAGGTACGGTATGGTAATTTCGGTACGATTTTTTCTGATTTCGGTAAATTCGGTACGGTATCATAAGTTCGGTACGATTTTTTCTGGTTTCGATAAATTCGGTACGGTAATTTCGGTAAATCGATTTTTTAAATATTAAAACCAAAACCAATCAACTTTTTTGCGGTAATTTCGATTTCGGTAAGACTGATTTCTGGTATTTTAATATATGAAACCAAAATCATTTTTTGTCGGACCAAAACGGTACGGTACGGTAAAAACCCGTACCGCTTCCACCCGTAGTCTGTATCGACAATCTCTAGATAAGAATGGGCACCATGCCCCTAACGGATATGAATGGCTCTGAAGGAACCAAGGATAAGTGTGGAAGCGTCTAATACCGAGATCCTGTAACTTCCATAGCAGCTACAACACGTTATCAGAATGGAACTCCTATGCTTGGCGTCCCTGTGGCTGGGAACCTAAAATGTTTTTACAAAACAAAATAGATTTGGAGGAAAACGGGTCAGGGCACGAGGTGAAAACAGTTTAAAAATATAGCAAGTGTTTAAATTACAATTAAACAACACATATTATAAACATGTTAGTTGCGTACTCTCACATGAGTTTCTCACCTCTCAACTAATGTGAACGCCTAACGTATACCCTTAACCCATCCTAGTTATGCCACTAACTAACTAGTCTGTACCACTCTTGCTTTCACATTCTAACATAGGGTATCTACTCGTAACACCCAAACAAGTCATATTCATTACCCATATTCACATTCATTAAATTACTTATCTCAAGTGTTAATTAAATTCTCACATTCTTAGCCCATTCAAATATCTTAGTTATTCACATCCACTAAGCAACAATGAACCAGTCACAAGTATATATATAAATCACTCTCAGTACATATATACATATAAGACACCCCTAGGCTAAGCTGCGGTGCACGCATACTCTGCTATCAAATCCATGTACATCACGTACGTAAGGATCACGTGTTCCGAATCACTAAGGAACCGTCTCAATACAAATCACATGTATTGGAGGCGGACATAGTTCACATACCCATGGGTCACGCACATACCTACGCTCCCATGGTCAGCTGACTTATCAACTCTCAAATAAGTCATTCACAGCCCTATGTCCTTAAGGTACCAATCTAAATCCCCCCGAAGGCACACAAAGATAAGATGGCCCTTTTATCGAAAACCAACCTCCCGTGATAGCAAGTATGGTAGGTATGTCATACACATAAGAAATCCATACACTAGGCATTCACACAACCGAAGTAATCATATTTCAATATAGGTATTCACACATTCCATCTAGTAAGTCTCGTACGTAGCAAGTTTATCTCGATCATCATACGTAATATATATTTAGCTTGATAACTCTCTTGTCGTATAAATTTGAGTACTTAAACCTATCCCAAAAGGTTACTAGGTCTCCTATTAGTTTCTAATGTTATCTCAGTAAAGTCCCTCCGTTACTGTTCTTATCCTTACATCATCATTCATTCCCATTATAGTTTCAATTCGAACGATTTCTAACTGTACGTCACTCGGTAGACCCTCGTAAGCAATAGCGTTCAATTCCATAAGGTAAACCATTTTTTCGGGCATCAACTAAGATCCTACTGACCTTAACTAAGTCCCACAATATTAAATTAATCACCCTAAGAATCATTATCGGCTTTGGGATTTTCATTAAACCTTAAGGGAAAACAATTATCAAAAATCAGAAGAGGTCGATCGATCGAAGAAAAGGATCGATCGATCGACATTCTTGGGTCGATCGATCGATCACGCAGGTATTTGCCCAGAATTCTCTTAACAGTTACGGGTTCTTCCAATTTTACACCCCAAATCCTCCATTACAATGTCCCAAACTCCCAAGAAAGTTCACTAATCATCCTATTAACATATTGGCATAGTCTTTAACTTATTAGAATCATTAAATCATCATGGATCATCAATTTCTTGGATCAAAACACCCAATTTTCATAAAAATCCTATTTCTTCTATTTCCTTCAAGATCTTCATATAACTCAACATAAATTCACAATTCCCTACGCATGGATCATGGTTTCATAACTAGTATATGCCCAGAAGTTTATCTTTCATGAAGCGTACCCATATTCAATGTTTAATTCTCCAGTTTCACAATTAATTCACTTATTTACGATAAATCATCAAATCTAAACTATCATGTAAAATATATGCTTTGAATCTTTGCAAGATAAATCACTTGCCTCTGATTAGAAGTTCTGATCCGTTGATGACGGTATTGGTTGGTTCTCCTTCTCTTTCCGATCACAAATCCGGTGATGGTGGTGGTGTGTGGTGGTTGTTTTGCCTTGGAAACCCTTGGAACTTCTCATCTCCATTCACGTTGTCCACTCCTTAGTTTTGACAAATAATGGCCTTAGTGGCCCTGAGGTTGGCTGATAAATATCACTTAATTTTCGTGGGTCACTATTCATAAAAAAATAAAATGACTAAAATACCCCCCGGGTTGCCGATTAGGCCTAAAAATGCCCCGGGACCCAATCTAAACCCCTGGCTAGTGTTTTCTGACTATCTCGACTCTTCCGGACACGTTGGCACACTCAAAATGATCATACGGATGACATAAAAATAAAATACTTTTAAATCCATTAAATTGGGTCCTGACACGACTGACACGCGCGTCCCAACTTAATTACCGAAACTGCCGTATTTTCAACTCACGACAATTTTAATAAATACAATAATCACATATTACCATAATCACTCAGTAATATTCAACATTATCATCATATTTAAATACTAACTCCCATCTCGCTAGTTATTTAAATCTGAATTAATTTTCAATTAATTATCCCAAATTAATTTAATTAATCCCATAATTAAAAGCAATTTAATTTAATTAGTCTCATAATTAAAAGCCATAAAAATAAGCGGTATTACAGCGTGTCCCGAATGAGATACCGTTAAACCCGTTGATTTTACTCACTTACGACATAATACAATTTAACATATTTTCTTTTACTTATCACACAAGTAAATATAATTACACATAAATGCCAATCCTTTTTTTCGCAAATTAATATTTATTTAAATCACTCTATTTCTCAATTTAATTAAATTACGTGCACACGTGTAAGCTCAAAAATACGGGGTGCCACATACTTCCCCCCTGACAGCGGAATTTCTTCCCCGAAATTTTGATATACATAGTACCAAGAGCTTCGGATACTTTACCCTTATGTCATCCTCACGTTCCCAAATTGACTCACGACAGCATTGTGATGTCCCCACTGTACACACACTAATGATACCACGTTCAACGGAAACTTATTCACTACCATTCAAAATAGCTATAAGCTCTTCTAATCATTATACGCCGATATGCTACGTCATCTCTAAGCTACCTCCTTGATTACGACACATGAAACACATCGTGAACCCGCTACAAATCCTCTAGGAAGACGAGCCTATACACAACCGGTCCTACCCTCTCGATAATTGGGAAATGCCCCACATATCTCGGCGCCAACTTCCCTTGTTCACAAACCGCATCATGCCCTTCATGGGAGATACCCGCAGTAACACTTGACCACTCACGTCAAACTTCAAAAATCTTGGATTACTACCCTTAAAGTCCGGAATATACATCCTCAGCATATCCTCCCAACATCTTACTCACCCTTCCCGTCTGCTCATCGGGTTGCGGTGATACGCTTTTCTCATAGGCAACTCTGTCCTCATCGCCTCCTGACAACTCTACCAGAGGTGGGACACAAAGATCTTATATGGATCCAAAATAATGTTGGGTGGCACCTCGTGCCGGCCCACTCTTTTTACAATGAAATGTTGGGCACACTGCCCGATCGTGTAATTCACCCAAATTAGTAATAACTGCTCCACCTCGGTCAATCGATCCCAATAACCCAGAGGGAATCTTGGCCCCTCCGAGACGTTGGCAACCCAAAATGAAGTCCATTGATATGCACTCCCATTCCCTCATTGGAATCCCCAATTGTTGCAAAACTCTGGTTGATCGTCTAGAATCAACCTTCTCCATCTAACGAGTGGTGCAGCTTGAGACAAACTTCTCTATGTCTCGCTCCACACCGACCCACACGTACTGTATGCAACATTATATGGTACATCTTATCCTCCTCCTCCTAGGGTATCCCCAAAACTATAGCCCATGCATTTACTCCGTAACTGCGTGCTTCGTAGGTTCTCTTTGTTTGGTACAATCTACCTCCTATTGATGCGCAAACCACCTTCAGAACTGATTGAGTACGACTCCTCGACCTTCCTAAAATTGTTGGACCCTTTCTTGGCAAGAAGGATCCTTTGTCTGTGTCTTCACAGTCCTTTAACCCATCTCGGGTGTTATGGTTCTCCCTGCTATAAATGTCCGGACTATCTTCTTCCCCTACGAATTTTAGTCCATCTCACCATTCCAAATCTGCTGCTAACTGTTCTGTAGGCATACGGTCTCAACTCATTTACCTCCACGCTACCTTACCTCGAATGATACTGAATATCGGCTGACCAGGGCGCCTATACACCCTATACTTCGTGCATACAAGTACAAATATCACAGATGCAACCTACGTTCATCAAATTCGACCCCTTATTCTCTGCATGAATATAAAGTAAGGGTAGACTCGATTACCCTAATAATACTGACTCAGTTCTTTTTGAGGTTTCCCCATTTATCAACTAGTGGTGCAAACAACCCCAGTGCTCTTTACATAGCACCCCTCGGCTCCGCTGGCCTTAAATCATATAATAGCTCACTGCTCAAAGCGTTATCTACACACGTGTAATGACTAACGTACTAAACCAATGTCCTAGAGCCCAAACATCTCCAAACTCCCGACGTTTACTAAGGTTCATGTGTGGGATGTCTCATAAGTAAAATCCAAACAAGGAACCCTGATACACTATTACTCAACGTTGTTGGTCATCGAGATCCGTAGGCCCAAGACACGTAACTGGGACACTCAAAAATCCTGTCCCTAAAAGTACTAAATCAGATTCCCAACTCCCACATCTGTAAAGTAGTCATACAGTACGACGCTTGCACTATCACTAAGTCCCCAACGCCAAGTCGATAATGAACACAATCTCTCGGCTCAGTGGTAACCCTGGTATACCCTGAATCACATTAGTAAAGTCCCTACGCATCGGGATCGAATATAACGAGACAACTATACCCTCTGAAGTCTTCTCTCCGGTATAATGTAAACGCGGGTTCGACCCTCACTATGGACGAGACATCGCAAAAACAACACATCCTGCCCTGGAATAGCGAATACAATAGTCTTACTGTAACAGTCCATCATCGCTTTACCCTCGCTA
Organism: Sambucus nigra; assembly: GCA_949130495.1. NCBI lineage: Eukaryota > Viridiplantae > Streptophyta > Magnoliopsida > Dipsacales > Adoxaceae > Sambucus > Sambucus nigra. The sequence continues at coordinate 342,969,351 of OX422219.1, read as the reverse complement.
ATCAGTCCACACCCAGGATAACATCATACTCATATCTTTAATCGAGTAGATCCACTAAAACATATCCTCCCAGTGTCCATCCCAGCGCCCCTGGAGATGGAATGAAAGAGAGCCCCGCTACCCAACTGTAAATATACACTCATAATAATAATAAGTGACGCTACATCCACTAAACCCGTCTCACGCGCGAATCTAGTGCCAACAAAAGACCGTGACGCACCCATGTCACACAAAACTCGACCTATTTGTCCATGGATAGAAAACTTACCCTCAATCGCTAATGGTGTTGGCTGTTTCACGAACGTGATATGCCCAAACTTCCCTAAGAGCTGTTGTAACTGTTGCCCTTGTTGGGCACTCTGCTCCTGACCCCTAGCCCCACTCCTTACATATGAAACACCCCCTGTGAAATCTGCCTGTCCACGGATTTGCTGTCCCTGACGAGGCTGCCTTTGTCTTTGGCCCTGTCCTCTAACTCTGTTTGCTCCCTTCAGGGGTAAGCAGTGTAAAAGTGCAGCATTGGCGACATCAGCATAAGTCTTCAATGTCGAGTTTCCCAATAAATACTGGCGAATCCTCCAAGTGAGTCCATCAATAAACTTGAGGACTCTCTTCTCCTCGGTGTTCACCTCGTCTGGCGAACTTTGCTAGGCGCGTGAACTCTTCATATTCGGCCACAGTCCGACCCTCTTGTGAAATATTTAGGAACCTCCACCTCATCTCTGTCTGAACTGCCGACAAAAAGAACTCGCGGTCAAATTGTACTCGAAACTCCTGTATTGTCATCGAATCCCTCTTCTCTGACGTGGTAATCGACTCCACCACTGTAGAGCTGCCCCGACTAGCTTAAACATTGCTAGTACTTTGCTTTTGAGTGTCACTGCACTCAACCATACGCAAATGCCTCTGGATGTCCCTCCAATTGCTAGCTGCTATAATGTCCGCATTTCCTTGAAACTCCGACGGATGGCCCTTCTGAAAGGCCCCTTTGACTCTCTTACACCGACTGCAGTGGGTGAGCCTGAACTGGGGCCACTGGCTGCTGTGGCTGTGTTTGGGGAAACTGCTGCGCCATAGCAGTTATTACGGCATTAATCGCTTGTGCAACAATGGTGGCAATTTCTGCTACGGTGTCAGTGGTCTGCGGCTTGAGCTGGTCATCCTCTCCTGTTGTTTGGCATTTGAGCCAAACTGAATTTGTATGACTATGTGCAATAGCAGAAGAATGTGAAAGTGCAGTATGAATCAATAATCCTATGCATAGGGCTCTACATTAAAGAAACGCAACGCTGAAAACGTAGCAAGTCCGTACAGATCCTAAGGACACTAGAACCTAATGATCTGATACCATATGTGACACCCGTCTATTCTAATAACGAGTGGCTAATCGCCTACAAAAATAAAATAGGAATCTCAGTCTGGCTCATTCTTAGCATCACTATCGAAAACCAAATAAATTACTGATACCCTATTAAGTTCGGTGTCACATTTTAAAAACTTGTTAACCTCCTTGATTAAAACATTAAGTCATATAAATAATCATTCATCACAAGGGAATATATTGAGTTTTGATAGCAAGAATAAATAAAATAACCGAATAACTCTTGGTAAATCCCAAGTACAATCATCCAACTGATAAATGAATTAATATAACAAAGTCTGAAAATGAAAACTATCCAACTGTGAGCGATAGGCCCGAAATAAAAGCTGGATTAATCATCCTAAATAGATTTAATGGATAAAGGTGTCTAAGCAAATCCTGCATGTATCCACAGTTGCTGCAACATCGTTAGATTGGAAGGACAGGCTAACTCTGGCATCCTTGTGGCTGAGCACCTAAAAGGTTTTGAAAAATATTTTTGATACGGGTCAGCACCCAAAACATTTTAAAAATATTTGTAAGTATGTAAAATGCAATAATGAATATGCAGCAGAATTATTCATGGTCATCTGGTATCGCATTTACATGAGTTATCCTCGCCCCTCATCTATAGTGCGCACCTAACACATGTATTTTAATTTCCTAGTTATGCTACCCCGCCTAACTAGTCTAGTCTCTCCAAACATAGTCCAATACGCTAAACCTCTTGCCTAATTATGCTACACGATTTTACTTTATTATATTTGCCAAGTAGCTATTACATAAGTTATAACGTATTCTTTCTCAATATATTCACACCGTTACATAGTCAACGTAACTACACACCAGTTGTAATTTATTAGTCACACATTCATTTGAGTAAACATATACATTTAAATATAAATATACATAGCATCCCCGAGCTGTCCTCCCGGATGCATTCCCTATTATGCTATCAGGCACCAAGTACGTCCCATACCATACTGGTCATCGGGTTGGAATCTCACCACCGAACCCATCGCAAACACATACTGGAGGTGGTCATAAACATACATCTCACACACGGATAGTGGTCGTGCGACAATACTATTACCTGGGGAACAATCCAACACCTGTTGGTCACGCCAGGGTGGACTGCCCACTATGCGCAACCTCCAACAATAGCATAAATAGAGTAGGTATGTTCACATATAATCAATCACACACACACACACACACACACAGATATATATATATGTGTGTGTGTATATACTATTTCACTTGGTACGTATATATATATAAAGTATTGCTCTTGTGCGAACTAGTTCGCATTTTAAGAATGCGGACCGGACATGTGTCACCTGGCGGTGAGCCCAGAAAAGAGAGAGTGCCTATAATTTAGTCGATAATTTCTAGGTTCATCGTCAGGTGACACATGTTCGGTCCGCACTCTTAAAATGCGGACTAGTCCGCACAAGAACAATACTATATATATAAAACCGGCTAACGTGGATAATGTCTCTGGTAGCACTAGTCCATAAATCCCGAGTCTATCCCGACTCCCGACTTTGGTCAAGTATGTACTCAAGTTTAATTCTTTAACTTCACATTCTGGACAACATGCTATTCTACTTGAGTACTTAGCTTAATCCTTCTCGAAATCTTAACCCGATTTCATAATTATTACCCGAGTACTTTTCACCCTAGTACACCTGTAATTTAACCCCGTTTAACCTAAGGTACTTTCTAAGCTTGCCTTTATATTTCCAGATAGTAGTGGCAAAATGGGCCCCAAAGAATAAAACAACCCATATTAGCCCAGTCATTTAAATATGGGGCCCATTTTTAAAAGGTATGAGTCAAATATGGGACCCATATTTGAAAGCTATGAATCAAATATGGAGTCCATTTTCAAAAGCAAGGAGTCAAATATAAAACTTATATTTAAATGTTAAGAGTAAACTATGTTTTTTTAACATATATTTAGAATTATAATACTTATTTGGGAGCGAAGAAATGGGTTAACCCAGCCCATATTTGGCCCGCCCATATTAAGCCCAAACCATATTTAGCCCAACCCATATTTGACCCTCCCACATTAGGCCCAACCCATAGTTTTGCCACTACTAGTTCCAGTGGTCATATTCCATCGCCCGGACTCCATAATCCATGTCGAACCCTAAATGATCCATGAAAGACAACAAAAGGCAAGGGAGACCAGCGCAGCAAACCGAGCCGGTTTGCTTCACCCAAATTCAAATTTTCAAAGGCAAGCCAAGCCCCAAACCACCAATTCAAAATTTCGGTATCGTGCACCTATTAGTAGAAAATTCATAACTAATTAAAAAAAATATGAAACCGGCGCTCACGTCTACGTAATTCGATTTTGCACAACATTATCCAACTTCCAAAATCGAACCAGTTCACTCCCCCCCAGCGAATCGATTTGGTTTGCTGGGCTGCCAAGGCGAAGTTTTGACGGGATTCTCATATTTCCCTTTAACCTTAGGAGTTCTAACTTTCACCCAAACCCTTAGTATGATTACTAAATCAATCCCAAACATAAATTTATAGGTCTTTACATATGAATCATCCCGAAAAACATCTAACTCATGAGATCATTAATATATATCAAGATTCGTGCATAGTTTCAATCCCAAATTCAAGATTCCATCTTTTATTGCTTAAACCATTCAAAAATTCATTTTAATCATTATATTCATATCAAATCTAATATATTAACATAATAAGATTCCTCTTCGATGATTTCATTTTTCAAATTCCCGTTTTACATGGTTCTCCCACCCAAACATTTGTGTTATTCCTACACTAAATTTCTACATGAATAATTGGAACTACACTAGGATTAAAGCAAGTTAAATACTTGCCTTGAGATTGAAGAGATTCTAAGATTCTCTCGAGTTCTTCTCTTGGCAGCGTTCTTGAGCCCAGATTAAGTTGTTCTCCCACCCGGATCACTTTTTCTTCAATTTTCACCCTTTTCTTCTTCTCTTTTCTCTCCTCTCAAAGCCCTAGCCTCTTGAATGGATGGATGGATGCCCCTTCCATCCACCTTACTTAATTATTACGCTAAACACTCCTAGTCCCGAAATTAAGTCAGCCTCTATGAGTAAAATGACCCTAAACTCTATGAGTAAAATGACCCTAAATCCCTTTTACGGTACCCGTTTGGCCTAAAAAGCCCTTGGAACCCAGTTACAACCCCCGGATAGCTATTATTCACTATCTCGACCCGTTCCAGACCATTGACGCACTCGAAATTACCATTCGAGTTATCTAACATTATTTTTCATCTCGTTCCCGACACGATCCTACTCGCGTGTTCCGAATGAGATATCGTTAAACTCGTCGATTTTGCTCACTTACGACGCAATACAATTTAACATGTTTTCATTTACTTATCACACAAGTAAATATAATTGCACATAAATATTAATCCGTTTATTCGCAAATTAATATTTATTTAAATCACTTTGTTTCTCAATTTAATTAAATTACGTGCACACGTGTAATTTAAAATGCTAAAAAACACAGGGTGTTATAGTATTATTATTTATACAATGATTTGATTATTTAGATTGTATTAAATTGTAGTTTATGCTAAGAATTGATTTTAATTAAAAAAAATTGTTCAGCCTAAGCAACCTCTTGCTTGACACATTTTGCCTGCCATCTTTTAGAATATTGCGTGAGAGAGAGGGACAATATACAATTCTTCGATATGAGAAAAGTCAAATGTGAATGTCCCACTAGTTCGTGAGTTCGTAAGAGAGCCAGACTTTGAGAGATACAAATAAATTGTGGAGTAGGATGGTGAGGAGGAAAAATAGAAAGGATATGTTAGTGCTAGGGTTAGGGTTACTCACTTAATTGGCTCATTTGGTTTACAAATATACCTCTTATATGATTACTCAATTAATTGTCTCTCCACATTTGAACCGATGTATGCAAACATAAAATTAATTCAAAATTTTAGCTCTTACCAATATAAATTATTTGAACAATTAAAATCAATTCTTTAACTCAAGGAAGCCCATTTTAGAGAGCCTGGTTATATATATAATTATATACTCCCACCGCCCCGAATTAAGAGTCCACTATTCGTTTTTGAGTTGTCCCAAATTAATAGCCCACTTTTCTTTTTTGGATATAATTAACTAATCAAATTCCATAATAGTGAATGTGTATACTTGGCCATTGCATGAGTGAATCCTTAATCTTTGCAAAGACAAAAAAAAAAGAAAAAAAAAAGACGTGGAATCTTAATTTGGATGGAGGGAGCATATGGTGTTATCGCTTAAAACCTGAAATACTAATACTAGAGAAAACAACGGAGAGATGAGAGAGAGAAATAGACAGATTTGCGTGGTTCGGCTCAAAGCGGTGCCTACGTTCCACAGGTGCAGTGTTGATTGTATTGAATTACTGGGCAAAAGCCTTGAACAAGTGCAATATGGAAGCTCACAAGTTCTCTCTAGAATTGGATAACATAATAGTAAGGAAAAATATCTCGGATCCCCCCAAATGTGGATGGTGTGTGCTATTTATAGGCTGTTAGAATAGATAAGATAGAGTGCCATGTGGCTTGCCTTTATAGGTTAGGCCCACACACCTTACTTGTGATGTAAGGGAATGATCATAAAGTTAGGTATTGGCACATGGGGGGATGGTTTGTATATCTCCCCCACGTATGTGCACTGCTAACATCATCCAATTACATAGTACATGCCTGCTATAACGGAGTCAACTAACAGTGTTCGCTGGCTGTCAACCATTGGAGTTAGATGTCTTGTCAAGACTACTGGGACCGACCAGATCACTAGCTAGGGCTGATCTCCGTGTGTGTGAGTTCAGGGTTCCTCTTCTGATTGGTCCACGAGTCGTACTATATTTAAGGTATAACATATGGTATGGAAATAAATATGAGTTTAGCTCATTTTAGTTATATAAATGGGGAGCTCTTATGATATTATAATGTAAAAATAATGAAGAAATAAAATTGTTTAGGACCCTACCTAGGCGCTAGAAGGCGTTCCACCACCTTCCCACCATTTTTTAGAACATTGATGAAAATAAATTAAATCGCAATGATACTGAGATTTAATTCCATTAACTAGACCTTGCAAAGTGAGACACAATAACACGACACGAACCGACACAATTATAAGATAATGGGTGGACCCTTAATGATTTTTGGTCATATCAGTGCCAACCCGATAAAACCCGATAGTTAATGGGTCGGATTAGTGTTGATCCTGTTCACCCGTTAATACCCGATAAAACCCGTTGCCCATAAATTTAAGTAAATAATATATTGTTCGGACTTGTAGCGAGTTTATGTGACTGAATGTTAATTTAATCATGACAAATTCTACCAAATGAGAGATAGTAATGCTAATGACTTGATGGGCCTTATTGTGTTAAAAAATGAGATAATATACGATTCAAAATAATTCATTATCTTAATGAGTAATAAGGGGTGAACATGGCACGGATACTCTAATGTAACGAGTCGGGTTTGGATATGGTTTTCTCTCATGATAAAAAAGTCACCCGTTTAGGCACGAACCCGATAAATTCGAACATGATGAAAACCGACATGAACACGAATCGACACGACCCGTTGAGAGATCTACCATTAACCCATCTACACATAAAAGGCTAAAAAGTTATCTTGCAAGTCATATTAGTGAAAAACAGTGACAATTGAATCACCAATAAAACAATGGTATAAATATTTGTTTTCAGTATTTTTATTTGATGCAAAGGATGGTTTGTTTATTTGAGATACATTAGTAAGGGCTGAGATGAAATTTCCACACTTTTTGGAAGATTCAAGAGCATACATTGATTTTTCTCCTTCTTCTGAAAGTCAACCGGTCAAATAGCATTGTTTATATGGGAGCCTAAGAAGCTAAGGGGAGGTCACTGAGCTTTTTTTACTTTTTCTCCAAGGGTGATGCGGTGTAATTAGACCAAATGCCAAGGGGTGGCAAAACGAGTCAATGGGACACTACTGGACACGACACAATAAGAGTCCAGTAGACATGAACGTGACACAACACTAACAACGCGTTTTTTTCACTTAGCCCGAATACCACACAATACCATAATACAACAAGTATATATGGTGCTATTAGACATGATTAGACCCGACCCGACACGACAATCCACTTAAATTTAATCAAATTTTCCCCTCAGTGAGGAATTAAAAAAGTAGTGGGTATAATTAGTGGATTGATAACGAGTCTAAATGAGGTCGATAGTAGGTCTAAATAGAGTGTATATCTTGTCCTTAATTGGGTCCATATCGGGTCACTATTGTGTCCAACCTCAGGTCAATTTCGTGGCAGAAATTGGACACGAACACGACACGAACCAATGACGGATCCAAAAATGGAGACCCGAACACGAAAGGTCATATCAATTTTGTGTCAATTTCATTTCGTTTCGTGTTATTGTTGCGTTTCCAAGATTGCGACCCCAATTTTTCCCCTGTTTTATTAAAAAGTTAATTTGATTGTTATCTTGACTAAAGAGTTCATTATGATTTTTAGAATTATAATCAAATTACTTAATGGTGTTTCTTTCTTGAAGATGGTCGGGGACTTCCACTGCCTCGGCCACAAAAACCGGCACATTCTGTAGGAGAAGAGTTCTTGACCAGGCAAGCCAATACATGCTGAGTTTAAAGTTTCTATTTGAATTTATTTTGATTGCTGCACTTCTCAGAATAAGGTTAATATTTTCACAAGCTCATATTTGCAATTTAATTTAAAATAAATTATATACAGGTTTACGAGAAATGCAACTCTAGTTGCAACAGGGGTGGCCAAGAACATGCGTAAAGTTGGCAATCATATAAAAGAAAGCATGGATGATATCCTCTATAGACGACCAAAGTAACAATGCATTTTTTTATTTTTTATTTTTATTTCCAGTGTTTGTTTCCCCCTCTATTCAGCCCTAGTGCTTTCTTAGCATGTGCCAGAATAAAAATGCAATTTGAAAGGGCTAGAGGGAATTTTTTTCTTGTTCCAGTCCTTGCTTAAAATTATATATATGTATTTTCCGTGTTGTTTCAGTAATGTAAGGATTAGATATATCCATGTGGATGCGAATCTTGAATTGTATGATAAATTATTACTTCGCCGAACTTTCTTATTTTCTTTTTTGTTCTGTGTTGTGTTAAGAGGGGTGGTGAGGGTGAGGGTGAGGGTGAGGGTGAGGAAGAAGATTGTAATTATTTTTGAGTGTCCAGAAAATATTCAGTGCATTAGTGTAACATTGATGATTGGTATTATCAAGTCAGTCTATTGGAGGATATAAACATACTCCTGAGTCAAGATTGGTCAGATACTGTAAGATATAAGAAAAAATAAAACAATATCAGTGATGTCGGACATGGGATGCAAGGGGGATCATTTGTGATATATTCGCCATGATAGAGATATTTAGGTCCTTATATTTCTGAAGCCACCTTGAATCTTCATCTTTGGTTGGTGATACCATGTCATGTATCACCTAACATCGATGTTATACAACATTTTCTCTATTCCTTGGCATATGCTGCTTGTGGTTCTACAAACTTTAGTTTAATAGTGAGAGGTTAGGTTGCCTTTGTCATTTCATCTGAATCTGAAATCTAAAGTTTGAATCTCAAGTCCGAATCTGAAAATTATATTTGTTTTTATATTTGAATGGACATTTAAATGAATGTATTTAGATTCAGGTCTTGTTTATTATTACCTCTTAAGTTCGAATCTGAATCATTAAGACTTAAGAGGTATCAATAGTGTTAGGTTGCGTCTGTCTTTTTATATCTGAATCTTGCATCTGAAATCTGATAACTAAATCTGATATTTGAAATCTGAATCTGAAAAATATGTTTGTTTTTATTCCTAATTATACTTATGAATCAATGTATTTGGACTGATTCATATTTCAGATTCAGACCTCAAATGTAATATTACTTCTTAATCCCCCGTTAACCTCTTAATCATTTTAATATTGTTTGTTTTTTAAAATGATTAAGAGGTTAACAATTATTTTTGTCTCGGAATGATTAAGAGGTAAATGTGCCTCCGAATGATTTCAGATTCAAATTTCAAATTTTAGATTTAGATGAAAAAACAAATTCAACATGATTCAGACTTCAAACGTAATTTATATCTTAATCATTCTGAGGTAAATATAATCATTAGCTTTCGAATCAATTTAAAAACAAATGTTATTTGGTACCTTTTAAATTTGAATGCTTCAGATTCATACAAGATAAAAATAAACAGCCTCTGATATTTAGGATTTGACGAGCTCAAATTTATTCTCCTGTTATAAAGTGGTGGTTAATAAATTCCTCTCATGTTATTTTGTTAGGGCAATGATGATTCACATGTGGGTCTTCAAATGATTCTACTAATAACGTTACAGGCTTATGCTAGCCCAAGTGCATCAACAAATATCTCCTAAGCACTCATTAAAGATCATAATCTCTTTCTCTACTTCCGTTTGTGTTTTCCTTTCTACACCACAGACTTTGTGTTGAGTTTCTTGTTTCAAGACGTGTGTGGGTTGTGTGTAGTGGTGGTAGTGGGCGAGGTTTGTTTAGGTGATTTTTTTTCTGATTCAATATAATATTATAATGTAATGTTTGATATGGTTTGTTATCGGGGCACCCTTCTGCACCCCCTTTGATAATGGGTGGAAAAAAATGGCTTTTTACGATTCTCTCCACTGAATTAGCGTTTCAAAGACGTTTTTAGTCAATTTTTACATCTAAAATGAAAAATATGGTGTATATATATATATATATATATATATATATATCAAGGTTCTAAAAAACGCGGGGCGTGATCGAGGCGTGGAGGCCAAGCCTTAAGCCTTAGAAGCCTAGGCGGGCCTTGGCGTGAAAAGGCGTGAAAAGGCGTTTAGGTCTTTTTAATATATTTTAATATTTTTTAACCATAACAAGGCTATTAAAATACTAAAATTGTACATATCATAAAAATATGTCTGAATATTTGCAAATAAAAATACTATTTGATTATTTTGGATGAGATAATGGTCCGGTTTGCAAAAAAATCTTTAAAAGGCGATATCGTTTCACTAAAGCATTGTTGTTTTTAGAGAAAAAGTACGCCTTAAGGGTTTTACCAAGCATAAGGCGTCAAAATCTTAAGGCGGGGCGTTTCTCCCAAGCCTCAAGCCTAGGCGTGCCTAGGCGGAGCCTAGGCGGGTTTTTTAGAACAGTGATATATATATATATATATATATATATATATATAAACTAGCATGCAGGCCATGTGATGCATGGGCAACAATTTATAAATTCTTAGTCATTATTTTACTATCTCTGAGGAATGAAATGAGAAAGAATAAAATCTCTATGTTTCAACTCACAACCAAACCAAACTCTGTAGGAGAAAGGAGATAGAGGAAATATAGAGAATACGTAAGATATAGAAGGTTTGATTAATCTGAAAAATAAAAGATATAAACAGTTAGATATGCATCAAATCTGAAAAAAACTATGAGTTTCTGAATTACAAATATGAATCAAATAAGAGGTAATGATATCAATAATTACACCAGATTTTGAAACCATCACCAATTTGTCTATTGTAATAGCATAATCTTGGGTTGGAATTACTTTTTAATTTAATCATACTAACCAATGATACGCGTTGGAGTCTTGAGGTTGCATAATCTTGCGTTGGAATTACTTTAAGAACGAATATGCATTACCTTTCTTTCCCATCACACAATGCTGGCATACAAAAATAAATAGCAAACCCATCACACAATGCAATTAAACTCTAAAGAGCTAGTAAAAATTCAGTAAATTTATTTATTATTCCTTAGAAACCTCATTAAACTAAAATCTACACACAACTACATAAATATATGAATATTTCATAGGAATAGAGATCTAAAGACACCTGATTTTGCCCAATTGTAGGTAAAGGTGGCGATACATAACGAATATGGGGAAAGTAAGAAATAGAGATATCAAAGGAACATAATCATATCTTACCTTTGAACAACTGACCCAAAAAAAAATGAGGTTTAAATATCCTTAACTCCCAAATTAAGCATTGGCTTTAGAATCAATATGCAATATGTTATATTCATGTATGTAAAAAAATCTATGACTGAGAAAAATTATAAATAAAACTCCTAATAATATATTTAAGAAGGAAAAACATAGAGACCTACCCTTTGGGATGATTGTTTAGAGCGCTGGTGGAGTTTGGTAAAAAAAAGGCAGTTAGAGAGATAAAGCTAGGGAGGAACGAAAAGCCAGAATAATTTTGGTATTCCACACATAATGAAATAATGAGATCTCCTTAAGATGAAGGGAAAATCAAATGTTGATTCAATGAAGAGGGACAAAAGAGATGGTAAAAGGGAGGAAACCAACGACTCTCTTCAAACTCGGCTATTCAAGTAAATTGCTGCAAACACGATTCTTGCTTAATAATTATGGCATTAGCTACGTGTCATTCTCAAAATGATTTAGGGATTCTATTATATATATATATATACATAGATTTAGTTTTTATCAAATGGGTATTTTTTAATTTTATGAGCTAAATGTTTCATAGTGAATTCAATAGTATCTGTTGGTACAATTTATATATTGTAATCATAAATTCTAGCAGAGAGTTTTATGGAGAACTCGAATACTCAAAATAATTTTTTTATTTTAGATTACTACCCAATATTAAATTGTTACCTTATACAATTATCGTAACTATGAACTGCATTCTTTGAATCCAAATATACGCTGCACAATAAAAATAAATAATATTACCTTAATTGTTTATAAAATTTATAGTAGACGATTCTTGGGCTGAGTCGCAGACTAGGTCGCTCTCTTTAAGACGTTTCACAATTCTCCCCTCTTTGTGCGTGTAGTATACAGTTACGTCATCTCCAGGATAAAATAATCTCAGAATCAATTTTCTGTCCCATATAACTATGCACTGTAGTTATATGACATGCTAACACCATTCAAATTTTATTGCTCAATATCATAGTATTACAATTGGGGGAATAAATACTTTCTTTGTGAAAAATTTGCCGAGAGCATTTAAAAGTGTCATTTTTTTAGTCTGGTGTATGCCTCTATTCTTTCTTTTCTTTTTCTTCCTATCAAATTAAACTCAAACTTCTTCCATATAGCTATTCGATGTGGGAGTTATCATTATGGGTTGATAGTGGGTAGAGTAATGAGAGATAATGGGTGGCTTAGTGGGAGATAATGGGTAGTCGTTCAAAACCATTTGGGAGCATCTTCATTTTTGTAAGCCAAAACATGTGGATCCCCATGTCATATTTTCTCTTTTTGTTTCAAACATTTACAGATTTATAAAAAAAACTCTAACAATCTCCCACTTGTAAATTTTAAAAATTTATTGAGCAATAATTTATAAAATTGTGCATAAGCAAATGTGTTTTCGACCTGAACCTTTACGTAAAAAAGATGATTCAGAATATAATAGAGTAACCATAGTTTTGAAATCTATCTCTGACAACATCCACACACAACCCTATTTCGGTGTAGTCCTCAAACTAGCACGTTACGATCATATGCTTCTATCTCAATATAGTGAACGCTCAAGAGATTTTTTTCAAAATTACCATAGGAAGGGGCCACACTTCCACATTAATATAGGTGAGTCTATTAGGCATACTCCCGTAGCTAGGTGCCCCACTCAAAATAAAGCTATAGATCTTCATTAAGAGTTATAATTAACTCAACCTTAACTCGCTTCAAGATATCATGCTTCATATGGATGAACTCAGAGTAAAATTCCTTATACAATAATTAACATGATTTAACCCATATTACTTGTGACTTGTTATTACCCTTTGAACCTATTTCTTGGGATCTCCAGTCTATAGGTTGGGTTACCACCACAAGTGATTCAACTATCAACGAACTTTAGTACCATCCATTTCTAGGTGTTAATACCTTCTCCTGCACCAGTCCTTTAGTCCAAGGATCAGTCAGATTCTGTTCTCATTAGTCCAAACATAATCCACTGTCACAACCATTAGTTATAAATTCTCAAAATATATTATGCTTATGTCATATTTGTTGTTCTTGCCGTTATAACAACGGTTCTAAAATTTTACAATAGCCATGGTTCCAGTGTTGTAGACAAAATGACTGGTATCAATCTTTCCCATAAAGGGGTATCTTATAATAGGTCTTTCAAACTTTTATTTCCTCACTATCCATTGCTAATGGTATCACCATAAACTACATCTTTAATTATATCAATAATTAATATTTCTTGGAGTTCCAAAATACTATGTCATAACATGTGTTAGACACACATCCAATAATTGATTCAAAATCAATTCTAGGTTCATAGTTCTTATCAAAACATATAACCTTTGTCGATAGCATAAGAAGGTAATTTTCAATTATAAACCTTCATAGTTTTCCACAAAATAAACAATTCCAAACTGACTGTACTTAGTAGCTCAGTGGAGACTACTTAAGATGTTCGTGTATTTATCTTTCTTAATATTGTATATAGTGTTCTTGAACAATTCATACTTGAGTCATGTGGAATACAAAATGGTTCACAATAAGAATGTATTTAATAAATAGATATTATTGTATTTCAAGGTACTCGATCTATTAATGATCCATCTCTGTCCTTGTAATATTAACAAGTAATATTCTTGTTTCAGCTAAACTCAATATGCCAACATTGTGATTTGGCATAAATTTGATTTTCTTGGCAACAAAATATCATAACCAAATATTAGCTAATCATACTTGCATAAACAAATAATAGTGCATTCATATTTCAACATACTTAGTGATAAACACGATTCATATTATTCTCAACTCATTCTCGTTTGACGATTTATCAAAATATCTCGCCATTTATAGGGGCCTTTTATATTCATAAATTCTCCAACCTCAAGTTGGGCCAAGTAAGTTGCCTTACCCAGGTCTCCATTCGAACAATGATATTATATATATACACACACAGAGAGATAGGGGCGGATCTGGGGGGGTGCCAGGACGGGCGGAGGCCCCCCTTGAGATTTTCATTTTAGGGATGCAAAATGTGTAATTTTTTTTAGGGGTGCAATTTTTAAGGGAGGCCCCTCCTGAGATCTTGCCTACACTGTTTTTTAATAAAAAATTTGTATAAAACTTGAATTAATCCAAAAAATTTTTGCCTTGGGGGATCCCGCCCCCGAACCCCTGGCACCACTCGAGACTTTCGTCCCTCCTAACCAAAAATCTTGGATTCGCTACTGGAGATAGATAGATAGATAGATAGATAGATAGAGAGAGAGAGACGCTCTCGTGCACACCAAGTTTGTGTACTTACGGGCACAATTTTTTTTTTAAAATATTAAAAGAAGTTTTTTTGAGTTGAATTTTTTATGTGATATTCATTGAATTTCAAGGGACTCATATAAAAAAATTCTGCTATTTTTTTTTTATTTACTATGTCAAAAAATCAGTGTGCAAACTTAGTACAAAAGCTTGGGCGTGCACATGAGCCCCCCTCCCCCCCCCCCCCCTCTCTCTCTCTCTCTCTCTCTCTCTCTCTATCTATCTATCTATCTATCTATCTATCTATCTATCTATCTATCTATCTATCTATCTATATATATAATTTTAACTCAACATCATGTTTAATATCAATGGCAATCAAATTAAATGAAGCGACTCCATTTTCATGAGAATAACTTAACATGCATCATGTATAACTAAGTTATCTTACTATTGATAAATTTTAGCAATTAAACAAATATTATATAAATGATAATGGTCTCATTATTCTTTCAAAGGATGTGTACATACATTATTATCTTAAAGTTATAAGATAAGTCAATTATAAACTAATATGTACTTCATTCTTGGGATTTCAATAAATCATTTATGACATGACTTCTCTAAGGATTTTTGGAATCCTTTTCAGTAGCGTAAGAAAATTTTCATTTTTAAGTCACAACTCTTAAAATTAAGAAATCTCTTGAATACCAAAGTTTTAGATTCTATTAAAATGTGCTTCAATTATAGTTGAGAGGTACTCACTATTCTCTAGGTTTAGCATTGAGAAGCTAAATATAATGTGCCCCCACTATATCTTCAATTCATAAAAATAGAATATAAACTCATAGTGTTTCAACATTAAATAAGAATTAATATTACTCCATAAATTAATACATATTTCATGCTTTCAGGTATAGCCGATTCATAAATAAAACATATAGATTGCACAATTTATTTCTTAAAGAAATAAAATATACGATTTCATATATTATTTTCTACAATGTATAAGATAATATTTCGCATTAGAGTTTAAACCCATATTTCAATTCATTCAACTAGAATATCTTTACCAAAGTAAAGATTATTCTTACACCAAACTCAATTTTGATAAATTCCTCTAATTATTATCATTTCGACATATGGATTATATTTACTAAATATGAAGTCTGACATAAGAGATCTCTACTCATAATGATAATATCATATACATGAGGTGCAAAGTTTATATGTAATTTCCTCAGGTTGCACAAATAATTACAGAATATACATACTACCTTATACAATTTCTAAAAAAATTATCTTTCATTTATGATCCCAAAATATACTTAGAACTCCATAACCTTTTAATTTTAAACTACTAAAATATACATAAGATTTAGAATGTGTTTGCAATAATAACGTGATTCAATTTTGCAAGCAAAATGTTTAGGTTCAAAATATTTCATTAAAAAAATTTGGATTTGATTTTTCACCATGACCAAGAAGATTGAAGTTTTTATTTTTATTTTTTATAATTCATTCTTTATGAGTCTAGTTTTATACAAAATTGGAATCATGCAAAAATATTGAGTATAAATTAAGATACACCCGTTTTACTACAAACTGTCCAAAAATTTTATCACTGTGCATTAGATTTGAAAAAATTATAGTAAATGATTTACAACTCACTTTTCAGAAATTCCAAATACCAATATTCATAATCTCATCATACTATATGCATGAAAAAATTCATAAAATTTCACTCTATATATATATCATCAAAAAATCGAGATGATATTCCAATAAAATTCATAACAAAAGTTTTAGATTTTTTCTTGCCATCATCGTTCACTTTAATATTCCAACAAAACTGAGATAATTTTTCTTTCATATAATCACTACAAGAAATATTTGAATGATTTTATTTTGTAGTAAACATAGCGCAAGGTGCAATTGTTTGTTATTTACCCTTCGATTCCTTATATCAAATTTTAATTTGATTTCATATAACAAATTTTCATTTGTTTTCAAATATCAAATTTTTAATTGATTCCAAATGTCAAATTTTAATTTCATTCCATGTAACGGATTTTTATTTGTTTTCAAATATCAAATTTTTATTTGTTTCCATATAAAAAACTATAATTTGTCTTCAAATATTAAATTTTCATTTGATTTCTTAACCACAAGTGGCTCAAATGAATTGTCTAAAAAGGTAGACAATTCAATTTTCAACAAAAGCATCTTATGTGAAATATATTTCACATTCATAAATACAAAATAGGATTGACATATTTAAGAGTTTTTCATGAAGGCATTCATTATTGTTCAAATTCTAATTTCGCACGAAATTATTGATCAATTCTGGATTGACTTAAATACTGAAATTTATCCACCCGGATTTGGTTCAATCATAAGGAGTGGCTCGTTTAGGACAAAGGTCTTGAGTTCAAAACCCTTCAGCGGATACCAACTAGATCTAAATCGGGGCGTCTGTTAGGATGGATCTGGCACATCGTTCCCCCCTTTAGCTGGCATGGGGAGTCCGAAGGGCTCGTTCGTGTGGAGGTTTAGGGTTATAAAAAAATCCTGAAATTTATTTTTTTCACTTCTCAAAATATAATATTTAGGAAGTCTGGGGGATTAACTTTAATTTTTAGAGGCACACGATGAAAATTATAATTTTTATAAACTACAAAGGCAAATTGATAATTAAACTCAAACAAATAATCCAAGCTTCTTTCTCAAATTGAAAATATCAGTAGTAACATAAGATTTATTTTTAGTCTCCATGGATGAATAAGAAACATCTTAAAATTGTTGGTACAATTTATATAATGTAATTATAAAAATTACAGTAGAGAGTTGTATGGAGAAATTGAATATTCAAAATTAATCTTTTATTTTAGTTTACTGCTCAAAATTAGATTGTTACCTCATACGATTATTGCAAATATGAATCACATTCTTTGAATCTAAATATATGCTGCATAATAAAAATAAATAATATTACCTCAATTGTTTATAAAATATATATTAAACAATTATTGTATTGAGTCACGGACCATGTCACTCTCTTTAAGCCGTTTCGCTACTCTTCCCTTTTTTTGCAGGTAGTATATAGTCACGTCGTCCTCGGGATAAAACAAGCCTAGAATCAACTGTCTCATATAACTATGCACTGTAGTTGTATAACAAACTTATACCCATTCAAATTTTATTGCTCAATATCACACTATTACAATTGGGGGAAGAAATATTTTCTTTGTGAAAAATTTGTTGAGAGCATTTGAGAGTCATTTTTTCGAGTCTGATGTATGTCTATCTTCTTTCTTTCTTGTTTCTTCCTATCAAACCAAGATCAAACTATTTCCTTATAGCTGGCCAGATGTGGGAGTTATCATTGTGGGTTAATAGTGGAAAGAGTAGTGAGAGATAACATGTGGCTTAGTGGGAGATAACGGGAGCCATTCAAAAACATTTGACACCATCTTCATTGTTGTAAGCCAAAACATATGGGTTCACATGTCATATTTTCTCTTTTTATTTCAAACATTTACACACATATAGAAAACTCCAACATTATCTAAAGATGAATAAAAACTTTAGAATATGTAGTATTTCATAACATTATTTTTTCTTGTTTAGAGCTAAGACATCCAATATTAGGATCCTAGATATTGAAAAAAAAAATCAAATTTCGATAAAATGGACATACAGAAAATGTTAAATAAATATTAAAAAAATTACGGCTCTTTAAATAATATAAGGTTGATTACATTTTGACAACTTCAACTTTGACTCTGTTTTTACTTCATCACCCGAACTTTAATTTTCTAGACTAAACTTTTAAAAATGCGTCACCTTGCCCCTAACGAGGTTGTAACACCCCCTATTTTTAATGATTTAAATAATTATGTGATTAATTATCTTCTTGGATTAATTGAACTAAAATACGAGAATTTAATTGTTAATTAATCCGAATTAAAAAAAAATTATTAACTAGTGTGCCAAGGGTTAATACTTATTGCTGAGAATTATTGAATATTATTGTGTGATATTTAATATGTAATTATAATATTTGATAAATTGTCGGATGTGAGAAATACGACAGTTTGGTAATTTAAGTCCGATGCGCATGTGAGTCGTGTCCAGACTAATTGACTGGGATAAAAAGAGAAATTATTTTTATTAAGTTGTATGGTCATTTCGAGTGTGCGTTGAGTCTGAGAGGGTCGAGATAGTCAAAATAGTATACCCGGGTGTTTAGTTTGGGTCTCGGGGCAATTTTAGGCCTAACCGGCATCCCGAGAGGGCATTATGGTAAATTGTATTTTTGGGTTTAATTAATGGACGAAAATTGGGAGTTATTTTATCAGCCAAGAAAATTCCTTTAGGGTTGAGAGATACAGAAAGTAAAGAACGGCCATAGAGGGTGTGAGGGAGAACCAATTTCCAAGAGGGAAGGCCAAATTATCACCACCTTACATAACCACCACCATCAACGCGTATATCGAGAAGAGAGGAACGCGTCTATACCAACATCACCAAAGAATTCACACCTTCGATTTAAGGCAAGTGTTTATTACTTGCTTTCTTTTAGCAATAATGATACTCATGTTAGAGTAGGTGAAAGTAGTCATGATTTATATATTAATTGAGTGAAAATTGGAGATTTAAATTATGATTAAGGACTGGGTTAATTAGTGGTTGAAATTCTTCATGTACGTAGAGGATTAATCATAAAGTTTAATTATATATTAATTAACGAATCTGGATTGATTAGGTTCTTTAATTGAAAACTTGGAAACTAGGGTTCATATGAATTAATTTGGGGATTTCATATAATTATGATGATTGATGACAAATTAATGATCCTAGGATGTTAGGAATGAATTATAACCTATTAGGTGTTGATTGGGATTGATGATGAGGTGTTGGGTGATGAATATTAGAAGTTCTAGGGTTAAAAATGGTGAAAAATGCTGAATTCTGGGCAAAGGGGACGAACTAGTGCGCGTCGCACGAAATCTCGTTCGAGCGAGACCTGTATCTCGCGTGAAGTCGATTGAACGACATGTGGAAATCGTTCGAGTGACAACCCTTCTGGTTCGAACGACATTAGGAATTTTTGGGAATTTTTCTTTGAGTCCAGTGTTGAGTTTACCGGTTTATTGGAGTGAGAGAAACTGCCAGATAGTAAACGTAAACAAGACAGAATTTTGGGAAAGTATGTGACAATTAATACTTTACTTATTCAGTATAGAGAGAATGTACCCTGGAGATTACGAGAGAGATAGGAATATAAATATTTATACTATACTTAGTGTTGAGATTAAATACGTATGAGAAGTATATATGTAGGTTGAGAAAATACCTATAAATTTTAAGAGGATGTGTGTATGCCTATTATGCGATATTATTGCTAAGAGCACTAATGGGTGATAACCCGGGGGTGAAAGAATCTTATAATTAAGTGCACTAATGAGTGATAACTCGGGGGTGAAGAAACTATATTGTTAAGTGTACTAATGGGTGATAACCCGAGAGTACAAGGATATTATTGATAGGTGTACTAATGGGTGATAACCCGGGGGTACAAGAATGATTATTGTTAGGTTCACTAATGGGTGATAACCCGGGGGTGCTGGATTATTATTGATAGGAGAATTAATGGGTGCTAACCCGGGGATGCAGGATTCTCTTGATAGGTACACTAATGGGTGATAATTCGGGGGTGCTGGATTATTATTGATAGGTGCATTAATGGGTGCTAACCCGGGGATGCATGATTTCCTTGATAGGTGCACTAATGGGTCTTAGCCCGGGGGTGCAGGATTAGTATATATATATGCATAGGGATGATGTGACTATATATATATATATATATATATATATGAACTTGTAAATATTTCTACTGTGTGAAATTAGTAGACTTGGTAATAATAATAATCATTACATTTCTCCAAGTGGGTTTAACCTAAGGGTGCAGGATTAGTGTATATATATATGGAAGATGAGACTATATATATGTACGAGTGTACTTGGGGAGCTTTCTACTTTATGAAACTAGTAGATAAAGTGGAAATGAGAAATAAAATAATCTTAGAGGATAAAAGATTAACCATTCGAACGGTGAATAATGAAACTTAGTATGTGAGATAAACTATTTGAATAGCTTGTATGGGCGATACATGAATACTACTAGTGAGCATAGTTAGTATTAGTATGGTTTCTGACTAGTTAGACTGGGTGGTATAACTAGGGGGATATTAGATGTACGTTAGGCGTGCACAATAGATGAGGGTTGAGAAACTCATGTGAGAGTTCGATAACTAACATGCGCATAAGACTTGTTTTAAGAACCAGTTTTAAATACTTGCTAAATCATTTTTAAACCTCGGGCTCTGACCCGTTTCTTGTATCTCTTCTCTCTTTTACTATAACTTGTATAACCATGCAAATGTACAGTCAATATTAGATAAAGGGCTATCCGAGCTGACTTAGAAATATCATTCCCAAGAAGGAAGTCCATAAGTTCATTCTCTTGTATGACTGGCACCGATTCCATGTTATTATCAGACTACAATAATAAAATAAGTGAATAAAAAAAATCTAAGATAATCAATAACACAAGGTATATACAAGCTGGTATGAAATAATAACGGAACAAGAACACAATGAAGCCAAAAGTAATTTATCATTGCATTCAAAAGGTAGGGTAAGACCTTACAAGGAGCACAAATGGTGATAACATATCAGTTATCCAAAATAGTAAAAAAGGATTCTAATCTAAACTATTTAGTAGGAGTTTTTTTTTTGGAATAACCTTACTCTAGTCGGCAGCCTCCTTGGGATTTTTGGTGACCTCTTCTTCTTCTTCTTCTTCTTCTTCTTCTTCTTCTTCTTCTTCTTCTTCTTCTTCTTCTTCTTCTTCTTCTTCTTCTTCTTCTTCTTCTTCCACGTTGGGAGGGGAATAAAGAGAATGTTGGCCAAAAAAATCAGATTCAGTAGGGACCCTAGTCTTTTCCAAGGCATCGTCCCAACCCTTTTTCAAATAGGCATTCTAGATGAAGCCCAATTTTTTCTGGGCCTTGACAAATGCCTTATCCCATCTTTTGCCAAAGGCAATGGCGTTGGCCTCCAAAGTTGATACCAAGGACTAGGAAGACTCTTCAGTAGCCATCTATAACTACACAACCTTGGTCTTTGTCTTCAAAATGGAGACCTTAATTTCCTTGTCCTTAATTGCACCATCATGCTTAAGGGCCTTCTTCAGGGCAACATCTAGGATATTTTATGCTCCATCCAATGCCTTCCCGAGGTCGTCCATATCTTTCTTCTGAATGGACCTTTGATCAAGAAAGTTGACAAAGTCCACCCTAAACTACAAAACAGAGGAAACGAAGATGGCCAACACAAGAAGATTTAAAGATATGAAAGTTTAAGTGAAGAAGTTCAATACTCTACTATAGTAGACATTGTCCCTAATTTAACCACCTCTCATAGTGGTATGGGGTTTTATTCCAGCTTATATCCAAAAATTAATGCCAAGAGGGTTTGAAGCCCTAACATGTGGTGTCATGAACCACACGCCTTATCGTGGGATATAGAAAGCCCTCAGTGTTAGAAGAGTGAAAATATACATATATGCACCATTAATTTACCTCAACCTGGCTATCAAATCAATCACAACACCAATCTATTACATTCCTACCCCTTAGGGAGCCTAATGTCCTCGTTGGGTTGAAATTAACCATCACTCAATACGTTGTCACACTTATTTTTACTGGGTACTGGCTCTGATACCATTACGTAATACCACACTCTTCCACCATCAATAATGTTCCCACTTTAACCACTGCACACATCGATAGGAGATTTTACTAGATCTAAATCCATAAACTAATGTCAGTGGAGTTTGAACCCCTTACATGTGGTGTCATATGCCACATGACTTACCAATGGAACTGAAAAGGCCTAGGTGTTAAAAGACTGCAAAGTTACATATATGAACCATTACTTTCCCTAACCCATACGATGTGATATGTAACTCACTAGCTACCAAATCAACCATGGAACTAGACTGTTACACTTACAAGAGATAGAGCATTTAGGCAGCCTATATGGATGACATATTAAAAGGAAGGATCCCAACTAAAGCTTTGTCAATAGGTTGATAAGATCCAAGTCTAGCTACTTATCCACTAACCCTTTAGCTGGGCCCTTCCCTTTATTATTACGGGCATCGATCAATTTTTGGGTCAAAAGTTAGACAACACGGTTGGTGTTCACCTTTCCCTTTTTGGTAGGATCGACCAGCGTCTTGTCAAGGGAATCCCCCATAATCACGGGGTCATAGGCAACCCTAACCTCATTTTTTTGGATGACTGACCAGTTAGTGAACTCGGGATAAAGGCATCCCCTGTCAGGTTAGGAATATTCCTCTTCGGTGTTATCATATTCTTATGAGATGTGGGGTAACTGTTGGGATGGTGAAGATGTCAACAAACTTAAAAGATCCTGAATTGATGGTTGTTGAAGGATTGTGCTCGATAAATCCTTTGAGGATATCTAGTTTTCTATCCTCCGGGCTAAGAATGAATAAAGTGGTAGTGGAGGACAAAAATAACAGGATCGAAGACGATCCGAAATGGTTGACATATATTAGAGGCTATTTGAGTAACTAGACATTTTTCAGGCTAATAAAGTTGACGTCTCTAGGTTTAGGCTCTTTCATCTTGCGGACACAGTAAAAGCTCAAAACATATGGATAAATAAAAGGCAAAGAAATAATAAAACTCAATGGAGGAAATGCATTTCAAGGAAGGCTATACCAATCTTCACTTAGGCCTTTTATAGGGCTCACCATCCTCTACGATGGGCAAATGTTCCTAATCCTTAACAACAAATCCACGATATGGTTCAAATCATGGATTTATTCACTTTTTTGTTCAGCCACAAATTTTTCCCCTTTTTTGTTTTCCTTTTTCCCCACTTACTATAAATAGTAAGTGGGATTTTATTTGAGAGATATCTTCACATTTATAGTTTAGGAATGATATTTTGGTGGGAGCATTCCTCCTCTCTCTCCCCTAGGGTTTGGTATGTATTGCTACTATTCATAATCTTCTTTATTATTTTCTTGCTTTTTAACTTAGATTCTTGCTTTGTAACCGAGTATATTTATAATATAAGTTATTTTTGTTGGTTAATTTGTTATTTTTCATTCATCAATTAGATATTTTAATTAATTAATTATACTTTGTAGGTAGTTTTCGGGTTGGGACCATTATTCCAGCATTTATGGGGTTTTAAGGGTAATTTGGTCTTTTGATACTGAATAATATGGAGGCTTTCAAAATATCAACATGTAGATAATTGAGTTATCTTCGAGAGGCTTTTAACCGTGCATCATTTCGAGTTCATATGAGGATTTTATTGACGTTCTCGTACCAACATGCAAAATTGGTGTTGATGTTGACCATGGCAACATGATTCAATTTTTGCAAAACCGGTCTTGGGTGGCCCGAGATGGCCGTGGTATGAAGCAACCATGAAATTTCTATTTTTATTTCTTCTTTAACTCTCATTTCTTTTCCCCACCTACTATAAATAGTAAGCGGGGTGTTATTAGAAGACAATATTCATTTTTAGGCTACTTTAGTTGGATATTTTGGTGTTTGGCAACTTTCCTTCATTTCTCTCTCCTAGGGATTTGTGGGTAAGGTTACTATTCATCATTTTCTTCATTTGTATTTTCATTAATAGTTTCATAACTTTCTTTGTAACGTAGTTTTGTTTCAATATAATTAGTTTGTGTTGGCTTATTTATGATTTCCATTCATTTATTAGTTGTATTAATTGTTTTATTTATGTTTATTTGCAAGTTTTAAGGTTAGGATTATATTTCCTCCATTAATGGATATTGATCTTGAAAAATAGGTTTTGGTTTGAAATACTTTTAATTGAAACCTATGTAATAAATTTGGAATATTACACGTTTAACTTCCTTTGTCATGCAACGGTGTTGTTTATAGCGATATTGTGACCTCAATCCATTTGTGATCATATTTGATTGAAAGTTTAATCTTTCATCTTTGAGTTCAATTTCTTCATGTTGTATGTTTATAATTTATTGAGTATGATCGATTAGTTATTTTCAAACCAAATTCTTTATTACGTATTATTGGCCCATGGTGGGAAAATGATCCTAGTCTCAATTTTGTCATTTAATTTAGTTTACTTATTGACTAGTGTTAATTTTATTCTCACCTCATCATATTTTAAAATCTTCCCCTTTCCTAAGTACTAAATCAATTTAATCCTAAATACTGTTCCCTGTGGATTCGATCCCTACTTGTCGCTACACTTCCATTTATAGTGTGCCAAGTTGTGGTATCTTTTTGTATAAGGCGTATACTCCCAACGACATATTTTACATACTAAGTTTATGCCTCATCACTAGTACTAGTTGTTAGAGGCTACCAAATTAACTACCAGGACCCTCTCAACCTTTCTTAATTCAAGTAATAAACACCTTCATTGGACTTTACCCACATGTAGTGTTAACGAAGCTCAAGGATCCATAATTAGGTTCAAAAGAGCTCAGTTATCCTATTCATACCATTAATAATTATCCATGTTTTGGGAGAAAATTGAGCATGAACAACATCAAAAATTGATAGAATTCAAGAAATAAGTGATTGGTGGGGGGGGGGGGGGGGGGGTAATCCTAGCCTTAACCATGAATTAGGAGAATAACCAGTGTTCTCCATGAATGTTGTAGTAATCTAAGGGACCTGACCATAACTCGACCATTACCCATGAAGGGATGAAATGAATTTAAAAAAGTCCTATGATGTTCTCATTAATAATGCAAATCATCTTTGTAGATAAACAACAAGAAAACAAGAAGAAGAAAAATATTTTGAAGAAATTGTACAGAATACAGAGAGCGTAAAAGAGAGATACTTACAAACTATAGAGGTGAAAATTAACTATGGTGCTCTTAAACTTGAAAAAGAAAATGATGGATAATGAATCTAACTCACATTAACGGTAGTAGTAGGGGATAAAACGATTTTCACGACAAAACTCATCATTAACTGACACACTCCCAAATGATGACTTGAGCACACAACCGCCCTTTAGGTTAACAAATGCATATTTACCAGCATTCCCCCAGAAGATTAATTATGATACTTACGCAAAAGTATCAAATGTTTCCTCCGACCATTACATCTATGGAAGATCAAGAATTGTTAGTAATCTCGACATGGTTCCAACTAGAGGAGCAACAAACCTCTACATCCTCAACCAACTACAAAGATTTGAGGTCAATTATGAGGGATAATTCGAACATATAGGAGGAGAGGACAGGTGTCCATTGATCCTATCAAAGGCTTCAAATTAGAGGATTAGTATTAGTGATGCCAACCAGTGAAAATCTCAAATTAGATGCATCTAATCAATCTGGATATATATATATATATATATATATATATATATATAGAGAGAGAGAGAGAGAGAGAGTCATTAGTCCTGCACGATTCAACCTTCTTTACTTTCCTATATAAATGTATCCTCGACCCCTGGGAAAAGGACGAGGCAACCATTGATATTAAGAGTGTGTAAATAAGGAAAGCAACATCCCGTGGACATAGACACATTTTTAACCACGTATATACGACCCTTGTTTGATTGTGCATGTTCATTTTTCTGCTCGACTTTACTTGTGTTAAAAATAACTAGTAGGATTTTTTCACCTACAATACGTGATTACCATTAGGTAGGACCATAGGGACTCTTATGTAATCTTCAATGATCTTATAAGGATCGAGTATAGTGAAAACATTAGTCATGCTATATACCAAGTCTAAAGAAACTTATGGTTTTCAAGAGAGCGTGGGTTGTTCCATTGTCTATTAGACAAGTGTGATCACTTACTTTCTTTTTAGAAATGCACATTTAATATTTGTCAAAATTTAATTAAATCATTTAAGTTTTATAAACATATATTTAAATATAATTTATTAACTAATTCAAAGTGAGGACTTAAATAAAAACATGAATATAAAGATATTTTTGTCATAATGAAAAAACTACTATAATCACAATATTATCTACTAAGCAAAAGGAAACATAATTATTTAGGTATTAAAGGTTGGCTTACATGAATAACCAATCATGGCATAAATATCTCATTATCAACAAAATTGTTATCCTCATCTTCATAAAAGTTATTAACATTTAGCTGGGCATCACCAATCTTCTAACATTCTTTAGGTTCTTACACAATGTTTATCTCTAGTCCCTTTTTTGAGACCTAATACATTTACGTGTCTAATGCCATTACAGCCAGATGATTGGAAAATATCCTTTGGATTTGGTGGAGTTTACTTTTGGTGTTATTTATTATTGATACCAATCCATTTCTGGCAGGGCTTGAAATTTGTATTCCTTTTTAGGCCATGATTATAATGGCTACCTCTTCTAGGGTTTCCACGACCCCGCCGCACGTGGCCTTGATCTCTTTCATTATTCTAAATAAATTTAAAATTTACTTTTGGGAGTGCTAGATATCTTTGTGGTATAGATGTATTCTTCTCAGCAACTATAAGAAAAAAAATTAGCTCTAAGTAAATTTTGAACCACCGTTCTCGATTTTGCTAATGGAAACGCATATTTAAGGCATGAATATTATAAATATTTTCTTTAACGTATTTTCACCCTTTACCTTTTTCCCTCATAACTTTAGGGCAAAGGTAATTTAAACATGACATAATTGTATTCAATCACTATTTTAAAATCTTCAAACCTCAGGTTTATCCACTTATGGTATGCACATGGAGGTATAACCTACTTGTGAGGGTCATAACACTCTTTTTGGAGTTTCATAAATCCAAAGGATCCTTCATAGTGGTGTGATGCCTAAGGAATATGAGAGCCTTAACTTTGTCCTATTGGAATATAGTGGTTCCAGGTGTTATAATATCCCATGATTTTGAGTATGGATTGGAGATCCGCATCTTGAAACCAATTAAAATAATTTTCCCCCAAATATCAAGTGCTTTATATTGAGGCTTAAAAAATATTCGACATATTGAAAATGTTCAATTATTAAATTATGATTTGAAAAATATAATGCGTAAATAAAATAATCAAGAATAAAGATTAAATAATAATTGGAACTTCTGGTCCGTACACTATTGTTAAAAACTTCAAGTTTTATTAGGAAGAAAATATATTTGAAAAGTTAGGTTCACATTATAAATATTTATTTTGCGTATTTGGTGTCCCCCTCCCTATTATACACATAATAGAAAAATCATATTTATTTAGAGTATATTTTATGTAAACTTTAGGTCAAAGATTTGAATAACAATTGGAACTTCAAGTCCCAAATTTTCAATATTGATTGGTAACTTGAGGTCCCAAAGTATATATATTTATCGGAATTTCAAACCTTTATGTTTATTAATAAAAATATGAGATTAAAAAATAAAAAATAATCTTGAATTAATTCATAATAAATAAGTAAAAAGCATTAAACCTTGTATTTAAATAATTTTAGTGATTATATAATGATATCTTAAAAAGTAGGAGAAAAGTGTAACATAAGTAAAACAAGACTGGGTCCGTACATGTATTTTGTGTGGGTAGAATATTTGTGGTACAAGCACACATCACCTTCGTATATAGTCTATAACATACAACTCTCTTCTCATTTTATTCTAAAGGAATTAGTTGTAGAATATGAATAGTTAAAAGTCAGTTAGGCTAACTCCCAAATATGTTAAGATCTGGCCGATCATAACTTTGTATTTTTTTCAACCTAATTTCATTTAGATGGACAAATCCAGAAACTTTCATTCTTTATAGTTCATTTTGAATATATTTACATGGAGTTCTAATTTGATACATATTAACGTTAAAGACTACCAAGAAATAAACTATTTTTGAGAATGTGTATTATGTACATGGGTAATACATTTACACCAAACCTGGGGGGGGGGGGGGGGGGGGGGGATGAAGACGTCTTATGACCAATTTTTAATTTCAACGATTTTGCTTGCACATTTAAGTTACTTAACACACATTTTACCAAATTTATTATTCAATGAGTTGATTAACTCACACCGATGTAATTAGGTGAATCAAGATGAAAAAATAAGATCTAACACACCTAAGTCAGTTTTAATCCAATTCGCTAAATTCAAATGTATTATAAGTGACGTGTGTGATCAAATGTGTGTATATGAGTATAAATCATTCACAATCAACCACAAGATAAGGTTTATGAGGAAAACCCCCACCAATGGGTGAAAAACCTCGACAAACTTCAAATCTCATTTCTACTTGATTTTTTTTACAAAAGATAAGTAGGTACCTCTCACATAATCTTTATCGTGTAGTTACCTATGAGCCTTTGAACTTCCCCCCATAGTCAATGAGAATCCACAACGAGCTCCCCATCACGAATGAAGAAGTACATTTACTTTCTCGGAATCAATGACACATTCTAATTTCTCTAATAAACCAAAGTTCCTTCTCTTTTTGATTTATGAGTACATGATCATATAATTCAAAGGTAGATTGATTTGAACTAAATAAAATATGTAAATATGAACCAAAACACTTTCCATTCTCTCTCGAAAGAATAGATCAATTATGGATCTAAGTTTTAACAATTGTGGAGGGAATAAGTGAAATTTAAAAGATAAGCAAAGGAAAAATTCTCTCAACCTCAAAAATCTCTCAGAAATGTATTTGAGTTAGGAAGTTTTCAGATCTTCTTCCACCATACGCACGATGCAATTTTTTTGTGCGCATCATTACATCCAGTAAGGAATCATGGCCATGGCTGCATGAATTTGCATATTTGATGCTCTGTGAAAGCCTCTGTGCACTCAAGCTTAAAATAGAGCCATGCGAACGATCAAGGCAATAAAGTTTTCAAAATGCCATAACAAGTTCAAAACAAAAATTTAACTCCCAAAGTCTTTTTCAAATGTCCTTTGAGATAGTTTAAAACATTTAAAACACTTGTTCCGTCAAATTTTAAAATCGTCACATACTGTAAAAATGTTTGTGGAAGTGAGTGTGTTTAGCCATAATCAATTCACAATCTCTATAATAAAGGATAGGGTTTTCACTTCAATGTGAAAGCATGGCAACAAAAGTCTTCAATGAGTGGCTTGTTAAGTCTTTAATATTTAAAGGTTCATATTAACTCAAATGACCACACCTCACTTATTGAATCAAGTCTACGTGACTTGAAAGACTCAATGGCTCAAATGTGTTGACACGAGAATAAGCCAACTAATAATAATACAAAAATTATATTTTCATTATTTTTTTCAATCTCAAGGGGTCTCTTTCCCCACACATGAACGTAAGCACAAGTGAGCCACAAGAATTTTTTGGTAAAATACAAGTGTATTAATTGAACAAAAGAGTACAAACAAGCCCAAAAAGGGCCCAAGTAAAGAAACTGGCCAAACTAAAAGCCTACAACCCAAGAACACACATAGGCCCCAAAGTAAAACCCATAACAAACAATTATACTACATCCACCTACCTAGACCGAAATAAACACAAAGCAAACAAATATAACAAACAATAAAACAATCCATAAAAAGGGAAGGATATGAATCACCAAACATGTATAGGCCACCTAGATAAGCGTCAATCATAATCTACCTAATGGCCCATGGTATGCACCTCGTATAAAGGGAACACATCCTTAAATCAATCACTTCATTTTATTAGTTAGTAGAAAGAGAGAACTTCACCACTTATGTTTCACCTACTATACAGATCACTCCCATAACAACACGGTGGTTATAATTAGATGAACCCTAAAGATATTTTAAAGAACCCATTATCTCAAAGACCCCAAGATTTGGTTAAACCCCAAAACGAAAGGTTCATCTAAACAAACAAAGGTACTCCTTTTTTTTATTATGGTCAACATATAAATTATGACTCAAATAACCATTTTATTCAATGTGAAGGTTAACAAGCTTGAACAAAACTATAAGTATTGGTGATCTATATACACGTAATAAAAATATTCACCCATGGATCTTCGATTAATCGTATATAGGAAAAAGGTAAAACCAAATCTAGGCTTAAAGAAGAAACCTAGGGTTTAGGACATAATACCTTTGCAGATCCAGTTGTAATTTGATGGGAACAAAAGTATTTGTTTATGACGGGGCTGCATTATTTTGGATATCTAAAACCTTGCCTAAACCTTTTGAATGATAGGATCTTCTAGTGTATGATCCACCCTAAATTTAGGTAGGCGGGTGGATACCTTTTGAGATGAAAACCTTTACTTATGAATGGTATGTGGTCTCTCCCTATCCCTCTTCATAAAAACGTGAATAATATTTTCTCTCACCCCTCTCAAACCTAAATCTGATGAATAATGTAATTAAATCCCCTTCCATACCTTTATATACAAGTAAAAATGTGGGCTTGGGCTAAACTAAGTTTCTTAAGAGTTCGGGCCTAACTATTTAGGTGTATGGACTATACTAGGAACCCAAGACAAATAATTAAATTGACTTCAAATAAATACTTGAAAATTTTCAATTACAATTATCTTAATTTATCTCCTTTCTATATTTAATGATCATTAACCCCATTAAATAGTTATAATTACACTGCAACTTAATTATCTCATAAATCACTCAGATATAATGAGGTCTTATTTACAATGTTGATTATGTTATATAGTATGATTCCCCACGTTAAGCTTTCAATACCCACTTGGTGAAGTCAATTTTCTGTTAATCGACTTTAACCAACATCTAATCAATTTCCTTTTGACTCTTAGGCTTAACTTATTTTTCTACCTCTACTGGATTATAAATAATCTACTGGTCATGAAAAAAATTCTTAAAAGTCAATCAAGGGGGTATCTCAATCTTAGGTATCCTCGAAAGTCAATTTATCGAAATTAAGATCTCAGATCTATTTACATAACTGCTACCCAATATGAGGGGATCATTTGATTCAATATAATATTCAATTGCACCGGTAGCAATCAATGTGACAACTATATAAGTAACCCAATCCTCATAATTCTCGGAATTAACAATCTATGCACCCTTTGAAACTGGTGTGAGATTTTCTGAGTCTAATATAGACAACCCTTAAACTCAAATCTCACAGGTGGTCCAATTCAATACAATCATGGGATGTACTGATCACGATACTCTGTTTAAGTATCTCACAAGTTTTTAAACCATCACCAATTCCTTGTAGTTTGATATAAACTACGAGGATTGTATCGTAACCGTTCCAATAGGATGTCAAGGCCCTACCTAGGTTGTGAACATTTCAGTAGAACTAGAGCCAAAATTCTAATCTTCTCGTGATCAACCCAAAGTTACATCACTAGAATTCCTACTGAGTCCTATTGATCGATATTAATATGAAACCGTATAATTAAATAAATATAAAGCATTCTCACAAACTATATTTTCATTTCAAAATGAATAAAGCAATCCTTTATTAATCAATAATGAAATGCTTTACATAAGGATTTATGAATAAACCCCAACAATCTCCCACTCAGTCTTAAATCCATATGGCTATGCACTTATCTTGTTTCGCTGCGTCAAAGTGGAACTTCGTTTATCACGAATAGTGGCAAACTCAAATGGTGCAAAAATCAGGTCGCGGGCACTACCTTGTTCACTGTAATAAAGAAATTCTTCGCTGCAGGGAAAAATCTTTTGATAACCTTTTGCAGATCGCTAAAATGACCAATGTTAAATCTGATGAAATTTGATGGCATTTTGTAAACACCTTGGTTTCCTTGAACTTTGTGCAAACCACTTTTTCAACAGTAACTTTTGTGTGGATTTGCTTTTGAAGTTTTTGTGTGGATAAGAAGCATCTTATCCTTAGAAATCTTGTGTCAACAAGATCATTTATGTCTTGTTGGCTACTTAAGGTCTTCTCCTTATCCAAATAAAAGAGAGGGTGTTTTAATGAAAGCTTGAGTTTTTTAGAGAGAAAAATATATGCTAAAAATTACTATATACTAGAGTTTTTCTTCAAGCTTCTTTGAGTGTTTTTGAGATATTTTATTGTGATTACAGTTTTAAGTCATTTGATGTTTCATTACTTCTTTTGAAAACTTGATTTTTTTTTCAAAGTTGTTATTGAGAGAATATACTATATATTTTTGATATCCTAAATACACTTGTGAGTATATTTTGACTATCCAAACACATTTAAAACTTCCATCAACCTTTAGGAATCACACATCCTAGGAAGTTAGAAATATATTAGTGGATTCTTACTTATTCCTTTGGAACACAAAGTTTTCATCCTCTTTAAGTAAGATTTTGTTCGACTGGAATTTGAAGATACCGGACGAGTCTAAAACCGATCGCGATTGTGTAGTGTTTTCCGGCTATTGGCACTCGCCTCCCAGGATATAGTGGCAAAGAGTTTATAGTCGGTCAGTGCATTATGTGATTTTAAGTAATCATCTTTTGTTGTAATATTCTTCCATATTACATATATCGTTCATTTCGGTCGCCCGAGATTATTTCCTGTAATGGGTCTTTTCTTGTACATCCTGTGTTATGTGCACATAATATCCATGATATTACATCATGAGTGACTCTATAACGTTGAAAAGGTTTATGTTAGTTGTATTGATAGTGATAGTGAAGAAGATGATCTCCAAAAGTCTTACGATATGCTTTACTTAGAATCCAAAGGATTATTAAAAATAATTTGATTATAATTCTAAGTTAAAAAGATTTAAAGAGAAAAGGGTGTTAAGGAGAGTGAAGATTATTAAGAGATATTTTATTAGAAAAGATTGAAAACCTTAAAAATGAGAAAACCAAAATTTCCACCGAGTTTCTTTTTGTAAAAGAATAAAATGATTTTTTTAAAATTTTGGAAGCTCATGTCCATTCCCTCATTTCTAAAATCAATGGCCTTATTGTTGAATTTGGTGACCTCCTAGATTTCCTTGACGAGTTAAAAGACCAAAAGGAGTTTTCTCTAGAAGAGGATGCATGTGTGACCACATTGTTAAAAGAAATATATGAGTTTACCATCTCATTGGAAACTTTGAACAAGTAATATAAAAATTATGAAGAATCCAAGTCAATCTTTTAAAAAATATTGAACATCTTAGATCTGAATTAGTAACTAGCAAACTAGACATTCCTAGAGGAAATGTTATTTTTATCAAACTTTCATCGTCAAATGAGACAACACCTTTTGAAAGTATTTCCAAAAACTCTCAAAAGAAAGGAAAAGATGTTGTCTCCCATTTAAGGGGAAAGAATATTGTTCCTCCTATTTATGCAAATAAAATTCACATGCTTAATCATAAAAGGTCTAAGAAGGACCTCGTTTGTTCTTATTGTCATATTAAAGGTCACCTTAAATATTTTTATTACAAGTTGAAGGCAGTTGAACATTTTTAGGTAGTTCTTCCTAAAAGTAACCTTTCCTTTACACCATGGTCGGAGTGATAAGAGTTTTATGATGAATAACAAAGGTGAAAAAGCTTTTGATTCAATTTTTTTTCTTATAAGCTCGCTGAAAGAAAAATTTGGGTTTAAAAGAATCAAAAATCTTTTGAGAAAAAAGATATAACGCCCCGTTCCGAATTTATTGGTTACTTGTAGTCAACTCGGTCCGACCCGAGCGTTAGGTGTGAACTGCAATTAAACAACCTACATGATGTTTCTAATCCAGTTTTAATAATTAACGTTTCACTTGTTTAGCATGGGATTCCAATTTCAAATCAAGCTATGTGAGGGACCCGTGGGGAGAACCCAGGAGTCCAAGTATATTACTTACCTGTGTAACGCTCTTAAAATATGAAACCGCACCCAACCTTCCATAAGAAAAGGAGGGAGTGAGTTCAATGCTCAGTGAAAAACACACAACAATGCGATATAGTTACGAACGATAGAAAGAAGACTCTAACACGCTATGACTACGTTCACATGCAACTACCTCGTATACACACACACACACACACACACACACACACACACACACACACACACACACACATACCTATACTTAATACATAAAATCGTTTACTTCCGAAAATGTTATTTATTCCGATCAATTCACCTTAATCTTGCTAAAGACTTTTCCTTTCTTAGTATGAAATTTATTCCTTTATTTAACATAGACGGTTAAATACTTGAAACGACTACACTTGATTTGACCGAAAGCCATTACTTCATCGAAATTACCCTTTTCATTTTCACCAATCCACATAGTATTTTCATTGAAAAACACCCTTTCAACACACGTAAACATCGTGTTAGAAAATACTTATTTAGACTTTAAAAATATTTCTCAATATACCCTTGTGTTAATTATAAGTTAAACCACTTAGGTTGCTAACGACCCATTTATCCTGTTACTTTACCTTTTTATTAACCTTATGGACATTAACCAATGACACAATTACTATCCATTTTATTCTTCACTGGAACATTTATTACTTCGTTCAAGTTAGCTTGTCTTAACATATTTTCACCATATAACTCATTTCTTGACATGTTCCTTATTCCTTTATCTTTTTCTCGGAATCTTTCAATAACTGCATACTTTCATGTGCTCTATAGCGCCAGCTATGCGCACCATACGCTCTCGTCAGTGATTTTGGGTCTTTCACCCCAGGGCTCTGGGCCCTCCATAATTTTTTCGGTGTCATTCGAGTTCCTTTTTAATGCGTTTTAACATTTTGCAAATGTCCACATTATTCAACCTTTCCCTTTACCCGACTGAAGCCAAACCCGGGGTTCCATACCAACTTGTGTTACACTTGAAAATCATTATTTCATATCCTTCACACTTTAGCTTTGATTTTCTTCCAAAAATTATGTAAAAGTATCAGTTTACCCATTTGTTTCCAAACTCACCTTTACTCCATTTTCACAAGTGCTAATTTTCAAAAACACCATTAAGTTATCCATAATAACTTATGAAGTGTTTTTAACACCTTAACACCCTTTTAACCTTTTGGAATAATATTCTTATCAATTGGAAACATCTTAATTTCAATACTTTTATTTTCAAGAATTGTTAAACATATAATACTACTTTATAAGAAAAATAACATTTTCTTTCATTAACACATGTAGTCTTACAACCTTACACTTATTACCTATAATCCCCTTTTCACACACTTTGAGGACTAGAATTTCTACTTTTTTCATTTCATGTTGAAACCTAATAAAATCTTCTTTAAACTCGTTTAAATGTTCATTATCAAAATAATATAAGTTTATATGCTTGAGAAGATGGATTTTAATCCTAAAATCCTACAAAATGGGTTAAACATAGTTTTCATTCTAGAAATTTATAATACTAGCAAAATATATTTTTCTGGATCATAGGACATTTTATTTCTTAAAACTTAAGCCAATATCCCCTTTTTATAAAATCTTCATTTTTGTAAGAAATCAAACTTAATTTACCAAATATCTTCAGCAAGACAAAAATGTAAATTTAAAACATTTTTATTCCATAAAAATAATTATCAGCCAACTTCTTGAAACATACCATTTACATGAAAATCTCAATTATTTGGAGAAAACCTCAAAATATTTACTCATCATTTGTATCCATTAAAATAAAATTTTTGCCACTTATTTTATTATAAAAATGTTTAATACCAAATCTACTAGAAACTCCTCATTTTATTCATATGCATTCTACTCTTAAATTCTAACAACAAGACCACTAATACACACACAGAGTCTTAAACTAAGAGTAGGTTTTTTCACCTCAAATGAAGCTCCAACAGTGGAAGGCATGAAATGTCTAAGAAGATGGCATCCTCCCACCTCCTAAGGTGGCCTCAACAAGGTTGCCTATCTCCACCAAGCCTGTCACCATGAAATCTCCATAAAAATCCCTCTACAAGCTCCGTGAAACTCTCATCTTCATCTTATCCACCCCCCCCCCCCCCCAAAAAAAAATCTCCAAATTTCGTAGCTATGCTCAACAATGGAGAAAATAGGTATCCAAAGCTTGGATATGGTGAAAACTAGAAGAATACGATTATTTAAGGTGGATATTTGGTGGTGGGGGATGGTGGTTTAAGGTGAAAAGAGGTGGAGGACAAAATCAATAATGGTTGAAGACCACCCTTCTCTCTCTCTCTCTCTCTCTCCCTTCTTCCCACTCCAAAATGACCCAAATGAACCAAACAACCCCTATAAAAACACCCTAAAGCCTTACAATCCTGTTTTGCCCAATCTGGGCTCACTAGAGCTCGATAGCTCATCCATCCAATGGCCCAAAATGAAACACCGCACAAGGGCAGTTTGACTCAAAATAATTCGATTGAGCTCGTTTGAATGAGGTTTGCCTCTCATTCGAAAGAAAAAGGCATCTCATTTGATCCAACCCTTCAAACGACCTTCAAATGGCCTAGACCTAATATGAAGGGGGATCTCATTCGAACCTCATTTGATCTCTTGATTTGAATGAGCCTTGATTCTCATTTGAATAGCCCAACTTTCATTCGAGCAACCCTTCTTATATGTTCTTAATTTTTCTCCAAATTTAACCCACAACTTCCACTAATTATCATCAAACCTCCAAAAATAGTCAAATCAGAATATAATCTCAATTATAATTATCCAAGTCCTAAGGTTCTCATTTTAGTTCAACTTATACGGAAAAACAATTAATGTGGGGTATTATAAAGGATCATGGAAAGATAGGTAAAGTGAACTAAAACGTGCCTAGTGCCCTATTTTATTACAAATCTCCTTATGTAAGTCATATATGGGTTAAGAAGAACAATTCAAATTGAATTAGGATTGCGATTAAAAATATTATAAAATTAGTTTCCTCCACCTCTAAATGATAGAGCTGGTTTGTTTTAGCAATAACGCATGTTATCATTTCATTTTATAAATCTTATGTTAGACTAAGTACTTTTGATTCATATCTAATTAATGTATATCATTTATATCATCTT
This sequence comes from Sambucus nigra, assembly GCA_949130495.1. NCBI lineage: Eukaryota > Viridiplantae > Streptophyta > Magnoliopsida > Dipsacales > Adoxaceae > Sambucus > Sambucus nigra. The sequence goes on along the minus strand of OX422219.1, from coordinate 342,931,689 downwards.
TGACGAATCATATGTGAATTGTTTATCTTCTTTATTTGTTCTTGCTTTATATCTTAAATAATTTGAAAAGATTTTTTCTAGAATGCTTTGTTTTAGGGTTTTCAAAAGTATGCTTTGATGAGTGTCACATCTAGTTGATATTTTTACTGATCCATATGTGTTATATTCCCGTGCATATTAAAAGTGTTTTCATATGTGACTTAGGTTGATATTAAGTATGTATGATCATTATCCTTGGCTTACCTATTTTGTATTTAGGCATTACATGCTTTTTTAGTCCTATCCTTTGTGATTTATCTAAATTGATTTCTTTAAGACTTCATTGGTTATTCTCATGATTGATTGAGTTTGTAGGAACATGTTTAGGATTATATGCTTCATGGATATTTTTTTAACCTTTATCATGCTCTTTTGTGGTTATACGTATCTTTCATTAAAAATTCAACGATATTTTTGAACAATCTCGTTTATGCCTTTTATAGATGATATACTCCTTGACATACTTTCGTATATCAAAATGAATTATTTTATCATTTTCCTTTTGTTTGGGAATGTGAAATGTGCTTCATGATATGGATTCTGTTGTTTCTTAAGTCTTATAAACTTTGAGAAAATTTATCCTTGAGAATATATTATCATATATTTTTGCACATTACACCGCACTACACATTGTTTGAATGTCACTTTATAAGGAATAAGAAATAAGTACAGTATTCCAAAAAGATTTCAAAGCTTCATTAGACTTGTGACAGAGTGTCTTGATGAAACCCTATTTTACTCTTGGGATTTAAAGTCTTTAAGACCATCGAATCCCCTAGGGAAAGATCCAAGGTCTCACGGATGACCTCTGACCTTAGATAGATTTTGAGTTGGCCCCTAAGACCTCCATTGCACTAGAGAAAAGGTCATGGTATTGTAACTTGACTCAATCACTTCTCCTTCTACTTAAAAATAATTAGTCATTCCAACATGTCTCCTTAACCATGCTTAGAGACCTTAGTACTCGAGTTTTTCCAAGTCTGACACCCAAAACATACCTCAATCCAAAGAGAAGTAACCTCCCAAGGTCACCTGACCCTAGGAGCTGGGTTGTATCGTGCCATAACACATCAAGGACAACCTATGGAAATTTTGTAGCAGTTACCAAGCTCTCAAACCTTTGGCAGAGCACCTGCAACCAGTCTGTCAAGTAGGTGGAAAGCAAAACACTATTCCTTATGCCATCATTACCCAACTCCACTTCCATTTAATGCTCCCATCAGTATTATGTGATACCAATAACCATCTTACACCTCCTGCTAATACTTTGACCAACATTTCATCATCTTGCCGAGAACAACAAATATTAGGGACACCACAACTATGTTGCTCCAATCCACTCATTACCTTTCTGGGTATATGTGTACAAATAGGGGGTTTGTTAAAGGGTGAAAATAGGTTCAAGAAATCAGACTTAGAGAAAACTAAGAGAGTTTTTGCATTTTGCAAGTGTTTACTCACTATTTCACACTCTGTTGAGAGTTGATATATGTAACTTGGATCATTTACAATTATCAAACACTTTTTATATCTTGTTGATCCATAAAGTAGTACTCAAAACCCTTAGATAAGTCCATTACGTTACTTCCTAAGGTCCTTTAGACTATTGACAAAGGACGCAAGACTCCATACTCCTTTTTCCAAAGCTTGAAGGGAATCTTAAACTATTATAACTCATTTACAATCTAATAAATCAGTGCACCATCTTTGATAGTGGAACCCTCATGTGAGGTCCAAACCACTTTATATCACTTTCTCACACTTCAAAACACCTCGCATCTTTCCCATCCGAGGTATAAAGGGGAGCACCTATGGGTCCCTAGTCTCAAATGATTTTTACATATAATAGTTTGACCTCCTCTTTGGGAATGAAAAGTTCCATTTCCTTCAAATACACAACTTATTCTCTTTAAAATGGTAACCAACGCTGCCTTATTCCTCTGCTTTAAAGAAATAGAGGCCCAACAAAAAGTGCTTCAAGAACAACTGATTACTATCCTCAGTAGGATCCCTCTACCACCAGTGTTGGAGGCACTATTAGAAGGAGCTAAGAAGATATATTATTCTTAGATGCATTTGAGGCTATGGGCCTTGGTACAAAGCACATGCAATCTATGACTACTCCTCTCATTGGAATCAGTGGGGAGAATTATAAGCCCCTATTAGAAGGAGATAATGATCTTAGGGGCATTCCCAAGGCTCCCTAAATATTAGTGACCTGTATTCTTGTTAAGTACAGGTTATCACTCCTCGAAGATCAGTCATAAGGAGGTTCAAGGATGGATAGACCCTAGGATGGCGAGATAAAGACGATGCAAGGTTGGTTGAGGAATTTACTCAACTTGTTAAGAATAAAACTATCAACACCATTGAGTTGTCCCTATAAAAGACATTGTCTCCCTTCTTTAATGATGTTCATCATTATGCTCTTCCACCAAAATGAAAGATCCCTATTATTGAATCGTTCAATGGATCCGAGGATTGCATCGACCACTTGGAGACTTACATGTCACTCATGATCTTCTAGGACACCCCAGATGAGGTCATGTGTAGGTATTTTTTAGATACCTTAAGACGAATTTCCAGACACCAGTTTCCCAAGATCAAGCCAGAGACTAACACAAGCTTTACTGAGATGGACATATCTTTTGTCATCCATTTTATTGGAGCTCAAAATATGAGAAATCCTATCATGTCCCTCCTCCACTTTAGACATAATATTAGAGATGTAACACCCCGCCCGCCCGGGGAGAGCGAACGGAGCGCTAATGCGATAAAATAAATCCAAATTCACAAGTGACAAGGTATAGAGCATCTAAGTCCCACAACAACAAAAGAGAAACTACAAATCTCAATTTCTTCAAATAAATACCAAGTCTCTCGAATTACATACAATAACTAACTCGAAAATAAAATACAAATCTCCAAAGCTCTATACATCAAAATAATACAAATCTTTCCCAAATAATCCTCACTAAAATCAATCTCCATAGCTCTCAAATCCATGCTAAACTGCCAACTAAAAGAAAATATGGGGAAGTACACAATACGACAAGAAAGATGCTCAACAAATATATGTTAGTGATGAATAAAACGTAACAATACGAGTACGAATATTCAAATCAAAATGCAAATCTCAAAGCATTTATCAATATAATTTCTCAACAACACATCAATGGGTAACCAGGACTCACCCCATTCGCATATGCTTTATCAAGCCATAGCCGGGAATAGGTATTTTGGCGGGTTCACAATATCCGTGCCATATTAAAATCTCATGACAACGTGCTCATCAACAATATAATGATACCACATGAATCAAAATAATTTCAACAATTATTTTCCAGATTTCAATGAATTTATCAATTCAAATATGAGTTCAATTAAATGAAAATTCAAAGAGAATGACACTCGCGAGATTTAAGGAGCATATTGTGTAAAACCCCATACCTCAAACCATGATGAGAAAACAATTATCACATCCTCAAGATCAACACAAAAGATCTACAAAAGCTCCTCCAAGAACCTCCAACAAAATAGCCCCAAGAACACCTCTAATCTAAGGTTGGAACTCACAAATCTCAAGGGCCAATGTGTATATAAAAAGAAGAGGAATATAAAATATATTTGCTGCCAAAATTTGTGCCAAAAGTAGGTTAAAAAGGTTTTCCCACGACTTCCTTTTATAATGCAAAGATATGAAGAGTTGGAAGATAAAAGACTCCTTTAAATAAGGCAAAGAAATGAAGAGTTGGAAGTCAAAACAACTCTTGAAAATTACTTGTTGTTCACCGACTTAGAATTCCAAGAGTTTAAAACATTTAAAAATCATTTCAAAATCCGTTTTAACTCCGTTTTCGAAACCGTTTGAAATTCCCACCTTTAAAAATAATAACCAACATATTTGAGCAATAAAAATAATTTTATCAAAAACTTTATTTTTCTCCATTTTCCAGAAATTAATTAAAATAGCCCAAAATTACGTGGGTTGTTACAAGAGAGTCTCTTTGGGAGTATCATAAGAGGTTAACCTAATAATCTATTCAAGTTGTTGACTTTAATGCCACAATATGTGTGGCCTCCTTCTTCTTAAGCCTCACTTTAGAGGGCTTGCTTAGGTCCTTTAGCAAGAAACTCCTAAAATCCATGACTAAGCTTCTTAAAAGAGCCCTGAAATATATGAATGATGAGGATTCTATCTCATAAAGGCACACCATAATTTCTCCCCAGTAGGGAAAAAGGAAAGATGTATTCTCTCATCTTGAGGAGACCTCAGAACCATCTGAGGTAAAAAAAAAGAAGGATGAGGTTAAGAAAAGTGGTCCTTGAGAGGTCAAACAGTTCACCCCACTAATAACCACCATAAAGGAGATCTTTGCTGCCGCAGAACCTTAAGATATCTTACCTCATCCAAAACCCACGAGGAATGTGGATGACAAAAGAGACAAGTCCAAATACCATCGGGTGCACTAAGACCATGGCCACAATATAAATGACTAAATCCATTGAGTAGCTGATAAATAGGGTCTGTCTCAAAGAATATGTAATTAAATATGCAGGCAAAGGACAACATGATAGCACGAATAAGAACAAATATGATTTCCCCCTGATAGACTTCAACTATAGGTCCAGTGGCTTCGTTGGGTGTGGTCTATTTACCATAACCAGGAAAGCTCACCTCAAAATCATCTAACCAGAAGGACTGCAAGTCAACCATGTCTCTTTCCCCCATTAGGCTCTAGAAGAATCCCCTATGATAGTCTTTTCGAAAGAAGACCTTATAAGGTTTCATTTTCATCATGATGACCCTATCATCATCATAGTTATCATAGGGAACACCAATATGAAAAGGGTTCTAATCGACACAAGGAGCTAAGAAGATATCTTATTCTTAGATGCATTTGAGGCTACGGGCCTTGGTGAAAAACACATGAAATCTATTACTACTCCTCTCATTGGATTCAGTGGAGAGTAGAACTATTCCTTGGGGTATGTCACTCTTCCCCTCATCATTGGTTTCAAAGATTGCTGTAAAACTATTTGGAACAAATTCATAGTGGTAGATTTTCCCTTTGACTATAATGTGATCCTGAAATACCTTAACTCAATGACTTATACGCTATCATCTTAACACAAAGGCTGGTGATGAGGTTCCCAACGTCCAAGGGGGTAAGTGAGGTCTTCAGAGATCATAGGAAAGCCCAAGAGTGCTACATAACTTCCATGAATGGTAATAAAAGGTTTCTCAAGGGACTCCAGGGGATAATAGAGGTCATAGTAAAGATGAAAAAGCTCCCCGAAGTCTCGCAAAAGGTCTTGCCTCCACCACAATTGATGCATAAGCTCCCCCAAGAAAGTTTTGGAGTGGAATTAATGAATTTGGATACCTCAGCTCCACGAAATGAGGACAGTCACATCCAGAGCCCTAGGTGAAGAAAGAAAATCAGGGCAACAAAAGTCTTAAGGTATGCATGGCCTCCCACAAAGTGGCTATGGATAATACAATCTGCTACTTTGAATAAATGAAATGAAGCTTTTTGTTACCCATGATGTATTCAGCATAATTTTTTTTAAGAGTTACAAGAAGTTCAACCTTGTCTCTAAAAATCTAAGGTCTATGAACCCACAAACCGAGTTGCAAGGACTTCAACCTTGGCTCAAAACTTAAACCAGGATTTAAATACCCAAAATAAAGAGCTGAAAGGATTTTAACCTTGGCTCTAAGTTTATAATAAGTTCTTAGGACTCAAACTTCAAGCTACAAGGACTCCAACCTTGGCTTAAGACTAACAGTTAGAGGTCTCAAGACCCAATAAAGACTATAGTCCACAAGTCTAGGCAACCTTAAACTCATAGTCAAAGGTCTGTGGACCCAATAAAGACTAAAAATAATTACTCACACTTTCATCCATAATTCCAAGGGGATAAGGTCGAAAGACCCGTAAAATAATCCTTACATAAGTTTTTTTTTATACCAAAGTTTTATTTCACAAAGTTATACCAAAAATAACGTTTAAACCTTGGCCAAACACCTCTTAAACCTATTTTTGAAAATTCTCAAAGAAAAAACTTCCATTTTTGAATTTTTTTTGGGGGCGAAGTGTTCAAACACAAAAAAGTCCCAAAAGTTCTGTTTTCAAAGCAAAGCAAGTGTAAGGCTCTAAATTCGGAGGTCTTAGGACCCTTATAAGGACTTTAATTTTCATAATTTTATAAGTATGGAGGTCTCAGGGACCTTATAAGGACTTTAATTTTCAAAATTGTGTAAATTAAAAGGTCTTAGGATCATTATAAGGACTATAATTTTCAAAATCCTCTAAGTCGGGAGGTCAAAAGACCCTTACAAAGACTTTAGAATTAAATTTTTTCCTAACATGGTCTTATGACCATTATGAGGGCTTCAATTTTCAAATATCATCAAGTCTAAAAGTCTCACGACTCATTTATAAACCTCTAGAATTTTAATATACCTAAGCTTAAAGGTCTTATGACCCAATGGGGGGGCTTACGGTAAATCAAAATTTTAAACCTAAGGTCTTAAGACCCTTTACAGGTTTAATTTTAAGCCTTTACGCCCAAATTTTTTTGGGGGATAAGTGTTTGTACAAAAAATATGGGCTCTCAGTCTTATAAAAACATAAGTATTAAGTGCGCTATGTTTCCAAGGCTTAATGGTCCACTACGAAACCTCAGTCTTGACTTCGGCAACCGTGCAACTATATAGAAGAGGTCTCAGGGCCCTCAGATTTACTACAACAAATTTGTAATGCATGTTATTTTTCTTTACTAAGTAATATTGAGGGATAAGGATGTACTACATACTGGGAAAACCTCATACATCTTAGGCAGTGCAGAGAATTCCTTAACAAAGAAAAAAGTAAAGCAACTGCGAAGTGAATATTGAAGAATAATAAAGTTCCATGTTTAAAAACTACATTTTCAAAATAAGAAAATTACATAAAAGCCTATCAAGGTTTGAGGGTCCATAAGGGATTCAATTTTAAAGGCAGAGAGGTAGATATAACTTCCTTAGTTTATTGTTCTTTGGACTTAGGAGCAAAGGCTTCAGCAGTATCACCATCAAACTACCTTCATTATCTGAGTTATCTTACTCTAACCGAGGGACTTTAGGAAATAGACAAAGATGTCCACCTTACAAAATAGTATCAGAACCTTGGCCTTGCAAGCTTCAAAACCAGTGCTGACGTTCTGAAATAGGTATTTGTTAAATACCTAAGACTCTTGGTATACATCCAAATGGATCTACAGAGCAGTACAAATTTATCCCTGAAGTTCTTTATGCTTGATCGAGGCCTCAGAGTAACTCTTTTGTAGTTTCAGTTCTCAGGAAATCAGTTGTTTCTTCTCAGTGGTTAGGTATTTGATTGACTACTTGAGCATATGCACCTCACCCTTAACTCGAATAAGTCTCTCTATAAAGATCTGGAGCTCTATCTTCTGACCTTGGAAAGCCTCCACGGTTACCTTAAGCTTATCTTGACAAAGGGTATAAAAATACTTAACCTTGGCCAGAGACTCTCGTGCAATATCCAACAAAGAGGCACTCTCTCTAAGAGTCTTTCCAGTCAAAAGCTTTTCATATTCCTGTGCAGTGACCTGGACCTTTAAAATATCCCTCTCCTTATTAAGAGCTTATGCTCATCGCCTCTGATCTCTAATCATTAGGTCCAAATCCATCTGTCTCAATTGCCTACCATCTTATTAACCTTCTAGTATGGTCTATTACCACCAATAGCATTTGCCAAAAGAGCTTCTGTAAAGTGCTAAGACTACAAGAGAATAGAAATATGAAAATAAGGAAGAGAAAGTGAAAAGCTAAAGAAGAATTCAAAGAAATGTGTGAGTACCTTGCTATCAAATGGACCATCTCCTCAGTATTAGCCCTTATCTCTTAGAGTGGCCACCATGTCAGACATATTAGGCCTAGATAGAGAATGAAGGGCATCAACGGATGAGACATAATAGTTTATCCCCTCAGCCAAGGGAGCCCTCAAATATAGCTCTTAACTACAGGTGTGATAAGTTCTTACCTTCGATAATAACATGCTCTTTTGACGTACTGGGAACCTCAACTGTGTTTTATGAACCCCTTACTCCTAAGGGACCAACACCTTCTCTATGAGTTATTTATATGAAACCAAGGTCTGCAAGTCCCTTGGAATAAAAGGATCTTTCGGAGTTACCCTAGAAGTACCACTAATCCTCGATTATGCTTGCAATAAAGGTAGGATTTTTATAAGCTTTAGATCTGAGCCTTCAACAAGGACAGACCCATAGTTGACCTCCTCCACTAATTTGACCCTAAGATCCAAAATGTCCACCGAGGAACTAAATTTTAGGCGCTTGGTGGTCTTGATCCTCTTTTTCCTATTGACTAAAGCATTCTCAAGAATCTCTTTGCTCATCCCATTTGTCTACTAGATCAGCAACAGGTCAGCGTTAGCACCTAGAATATTGAAAATAAAGATAATATCATGCGAAAGAAAAGGGAATATATACTTACAAGGGGAACAATAAAAAATCAGAATGGGCTCATTAGTTGAGGTATAGACCCCTTCAGCCTTTGGAGGATTAATACTACCCTTAAGCTAGTCATCTTCACCTTCAGAGGCCTCAAGCACCCCTGCAAAGAGTTCAAACATAACCTTCCTCTTTTGATAAGATAAGATGTAAGACTCAAAATCTAATGTGTCCCCCATAATAATCTTAGGGACCTTAAGGACTCCCATGGTGTCAAACTCTTAAGCTCAGGTCCTAACCTAGAGTTGAAGACGCGTCTAGCGGTAATAAGGATCTAAAATAGAGTAAGGCCATTTTTTAGTCCTCAATGGTCCTGCTGGATTCTAGCATGATGGGGTTAGGAACCGCTGTGAAAGGTGATTTTTTTTCAAAGTCTCAAACAGAGGTCAAATGGAGCATTGAAATAGAGATGAAACTTTAACTTACCTACGCGGGGAGGGGTGCACCAGAGAGCGGGGCAACCAATGGTCTCAACAGGGTTTGGGGAGGCCTAGGCTCCCCAAATAAAGAAGAATATTTCCTTCCAGTTCTTTGTGGAATTTTACTTATCCTTACCAAATGTCACCACGTTAGGCCTGGGAGCCAAATACTCCACACCCTTGTCATTTGTCTTTTTCTACTCTTAAACCATGTTTAATTTGAAAACTTGAGTTGGGGGGACATCACACTGGACTCCACTAGACTCCCTAATAACAAGGATTATGTCCATCATAGGTCACCATGAACTTGCCACCAATTATTTAGGGGATATCCCAATAGATTTCAAGATCCTCATCACCGGCAAGGGCAATGGGAACCTAGCCCCATACTGAAGGTAACACTTGTTAAAGCATATATGATTGTACACCATTGAGAAGACCCTCTTATTAGGCCTTGTGGGACTTAGAGTGACATTCTTAAGAATTTAAGAGGTCTTGTGGATCTCCATTAGATCTTGCTCAGTAATCTATGAGGAAGAGTGAACCCCACCAGCAAAGTCGAGTTTAACCCCCCTTATAGCTCATCACCTTCACACCAGGGGGAACTGATTGACTAGGAGGATGACCAGAAGCCTCAGTCTTTGGCTTCATCATGGGAGGTAGTGAAATATGGGTCCCAATAACTAATAAGGGTGTCGGGTCCAATACTTTAGAAAGAGAAATTTTCTTAGCAGTTATTATTTGGGAAGAAGGGTTATTGCTTTTCTCAAAAAAATTCTAAAGGGAAGAGATCTAGTGGGAGATTCGCCAGGAAAACTCAACCCAACCCAAAGGGTTATTTTATTACCCATAAGGCCTAAAGTTCCATCCCCTTATATCTCCTGGACTAGACATTTCATTCCACTTGATCCCATCAATATGCTCAATCCTCAACACTTTTCCATACCCACGTGCTAGCACTTTCCCAATGCAATTTAATCATGATAAGAATCTAAATGGTTAGTTAAGACCTTACCAAAACTCACAAAAAAATATCAATGTTACCCCTTATAACCTTTACAAGAAGTAACAAGGGGCTACTAATGATACCCTATTTTACAGTTGGTGTTTGGAAGGCTCTAAAGACCCTTGAATACCCTCGAGCAAGATTAAAGTTCTTGCAGCTAACCTCTGACCTTAGAAAGATTGTCACCTGACCCTCATGACCTATATTTCACTCAAACAAAGGCCACGGTATTGTAGCAGGCCTCAGTCACTTCTCATTCTGCTTAAATATGACCAGTTATTCCAACATGTCTCCCCAACCATGCTCGGAGACCTCAATTATCGAGTTTTTCTTAGTATGAAGCCCAGAACAGACCTTGATCCAAAGAGGAGTAACCTCCCATTATGATTTGTCCATAAGAACTAGGTTGTATCATTACATAGCACCTCAAGGAAAACTTATGGAAATTTTATAGCAGTTTCTAAGCTCTCAGTCCTTCGACAGAGCACCTGCAACCAGCCTGCTGGATAAGTGGAGAGAAGAACGTTATTCCATTTACTACCACTACCGAAATCCACTTGAATTGAATTATCCCATCATCATTTATTGTTACCAACAATTATCTTATACACCCTCCAAATACTTTGACTAACAATCCATCACATTGCTAACACCGTCAGACCTCAGGGACACCATAACCATGATGCGCCAGCCCACTCATTACCTTTCTAGGTATTTGTATATAAATAGGGGGATAGTGGAAGGATGAACACAAGATCATGCAATCAAACTTAGATAAAACTAAGAGAGTATCAATATTTCATAACTATTTACTCCTCGTTTCATACTATCAACCCACTATTGAGAGCCGATATTTGTAGCTTGGGCCATTTTTAGTTATCAAACACTTTTTATACCTTTTTAAGCCTTAAATCAGTACTCAGGAACCCCTAGAGAAGTCCATTAAGTTATTTACAAAGGTCTTTTGGACTGTTGATAAAGGATGCAAGACTTTAAACTCCATTGATCAAAGCTTAAGGGGTCTCTTAGACTGTAATAACTCATTTATAATATAATAAATCAGTGCAACACCTTTGACAATGTATGTAGGACCCTCATTTGAGGTTTGAACCACTTTATATTAGTATCTCATAAATTGACACATCTCTGCTCTTGCATGTCTGAGGTCTATAGGGGAGCACATCTTGACTCATGTTTTAACTTCTAAAATCTTTATATGAGGTTTATCATTTCATGATTGGGAGAATGTTGAAAAGTCTTATGTCATCTAAAAAATCATAAGTCAAGAAGTGGTTAGGTCTACAACTTTGATTGTGTGATGATCCATTTGAAAATTAGAAATAGTATTCCATTTTTATTCTTGCATGAAGAGGCCACTTGACAAAGAAATTTGAACATAATAAGGTCTCAAAGATTTCAATCCATTGTAAATTGGGTTACACTAAGGATATCAGACAAAAATGTTTTAACCAATTGTTTATTTGAGGGAGAAAATTAGTATATGAAAACGATCCTAAAAGAGTTATTGGAGATTTCACTTGAGCCAAAGCTGTACGTTCTTTATTTCATGATTTGTTATCTTAATTGAACTTAAGCTTGGACTTTTTATCAACGGTGTTCATTTTTTTTATTTGCACTTTCGAGATACGATCTTATGTTCTTGGTAAATGCTCTAATCATGTTAATAGCCTTTTATAGATAATTTTTTTCTTGATTTTTAACAATGGACCACAAAACTCAAAATTGGTAAGTGTGATAATATTGCCTAAAATTTTAATTATCAAATGTTGTCTTGGAGTTGTTCTTTTAATGCATAAATGTTCTTGTTCCATGTAAAACCCTTTATTGCACATTTTTTCGATAACTTCATTGATCATATATGAATCTCTAAAATTATTAAAAGATAAAATTTTATTATATACATAAACATTTATATGTCTTAAGTAATGTTGTGCTTGATTTGGGATATCACTTATTTTTTAGTGACATTTTTTGGTTCAACTGTTATATATTATAGTCTTTATTTACATTAGGCTTGATGTTGTTTATTCATATCTTTAGAGTATATATTACTACATTTGACTTTGATATAGATACAAAATTTCCATATATGTCGATATCGTAGTTTTCACATCTGGGATACATATACTACATTAAATCCAAGTATGGTTTAATCATCTTTATCTTGATGATTTTGTTCTTAGGATGCTGGCATAAATTGTATTTTATATTATTTTGGTGTATCTTCTATCCTTGGTGAATGCTAGTTATTGTAATCCCCATACTTTACCCTTGAAGGCTCTTAGATATACTTCATAGACACTTGTCTTGTCATGAGTTTTCACTTTGTTTCTAGGATTATGTTTATGCTTAGTGTTTTAAAATTGGATCGTAAAATATTAACTGGTACAACTGGTATATTTTACAAACATATACACTTTTCTCATTATGCTTAACGTAATGTTCAATATATTTTTAGCAACTATGCTAAAATCTCGATGATGGTTTCTATATATTTGGCTTGTTATATCATTATTCATCATTTGTGACTTTATATGATATATCACGTGATTTAGTTCACATATTTCTATCATCTCCATGTGGTTACTGTGTTACATTTCCTATTTTCGATACATTAAGCTTATTTTCTCTAATTATGTCAAATATCTACGTTCCTTGTGTCCTTATTGATTCGACTTAATAATAACTAACTTTGCTAAAAAAAGAGAAGTTTCCTAAAGGGAGAGAAACTTGACTAAGGGGGAGAATCAATTTATGACAAAAGGAAGTTAGTTATAGGATATAAAGAGAGAAAATTTGTGTTCTTAGATTGTACTTTTCACATGAAAAGAGTTAATGACATAACATGCTGGAAGAGTTTATTGTGACACCCTCCTAATTAAATATTGGGTGATCAGTCATTTATAAATTAAAACTAGATATTGTCGAAAACTCTTTAATATTTACTAACCACCTAGTATTTGAAAAGATAATGTCAAATTTATCTTTATAATTAATAAGTAATGATCTAAAAAACTTAAATAACATCACATTCACCATTCCAATTAACCAACATCATAAATAACGAAATAACTGAATCAAATAAGATATGACTGGTATTAATACCGTAGTCTGAAACTCCAATACAACAATCCATATCTCAAACTAAATCCACAACTGAAACAAATGAAGTACAATGTCTCTAGAAACCACTACTAATAGAAGATGGGAGACATGCCCGACTGAGATAAATGAAAGGATGCATCTGATCTGAAAGAAATGGAGGCATCTACCAAATCGATCCTACAATCGTCCATAAAAACTGCAGCAACTTCAAATGAGAATGAACTCCTAAGCTGGGTCTCCCTGTGGCTGTGCACCTAAAATGGTTTTTAAAAAATAGATTTGGGAAAAACAGGTTAGAGCCTAAGTAAAACAGTTTAAAAATATTTACAAGTATTTAAAATTCATAATCAACAGATATTAGATACATGTTCGTTTCGCGGCTCTCACTAGGGGTCCTCACCCCTCAACTAGTGTGCACGCCTAACGTATATTCCTAGCCCCTCCTAGTTATGCTACACTGTATACTAGTTCGAGTTAAATATTTTACCACATCTTATAACTCTTTGTACTCACCCGTATTACCCATACAACAACTACTGATAGTTCTATGTCCATTAGACATTTATAAATTTTCTCATTTAGGGTTGAGTTCCAACATATTTAGATTAATTTAGATATCACTATCTTCCTCATCTACTAAGCACAAATAGTAGAATTAAATCACAAGATATATATACTTGTCACTCTAATTATATACATATATATATATAGCACCCCTAGACTGAGCTGCGGTGCATGCATACTCTGCTATTAAGTACCGGTATGTCACTTACAAATGGAGGACTCATGGTCCAGGATCAGTCTTGAACCAGAAATACAAATCACACATATTAGAGGCGAACATAGTCCTAGGCCTTTGGGCTACACACATACCTACACACCCAAATGATCGGGCACACCCTCATTCACACGAGTGGTGCTCATCCCTAAGTTTTATGTTCTGAGGCCAAGATGTCTCATCAAGATAAGACTGTCCCCTTTTCAAACATTCCACGATAGCAAGCAATGTAGGTATGTCATACACAAAATAAGCCACACATTAGGTAGTCACACAACATATATATATATATATATATATATATAATAAGGAAATCCTGTATCCCATAATATAGTCTGTACATTGTCTACATACTCTCGCATAACCTACGTATTATTAGCACACCATTAAACTTCTTATTAGCATAAGCCCGAGCGTTTCCCATCACTTGGAAGGCTACCAATTGTCCCTTAAGTCTATTCAGTAGCTATCTCATTCATTCTTTACGGGTCTAGGTCATCGTTCCCACCAAATTCCTATGACACGATATCTTTCTCCAAATTAGGTTTTTATTCCTCAATTAAGCCTTAGCCCTTAAGTTCTTCTCAAGTGACTAAGTTTCAAACCCAATATTAACCTAATGGTACCATAAAATAACTCTCTTTATATTTAAATATTATCTCAAAGATTAATTCGATCGTTTATTGCGAGTTCTAAATTAAAAGGGAGAAAATTATCAAAATATGTGCAGCTGAATCGATTCACCTACCGAATTGATTCGGCTAAGGAGCCGAATCGATTCGCTTCTACAGGTATCGTCTTCTCCACTTAACTATTACGGGTTTACACCATTTTTACACAACCAAAACTCCATTAATCAATCCCATACTCCCAACCAATCATATTAAATGTTATACCAACATATATAAACAATTTCTAACGTGGTAGATTCATTAAATCATCAAAGATTACTCCTAAAATCGAATTAATTCAAGATTAACTCATAAAAACCCTAGTTCATCTTATTTGTTTAAGAACTCCAATTAAATACAGATTTCTTCACATCTAGATTTCATAAATTCATAAATTTAATTATACATGCATCAAGAGAGTTAACCTATCATGGTTCCTACCCCAAACATGGTTTAAACTCTTCTAATTTGCATTAATTCTTTACATAATCATGAATTTGTTTATACTACTCTAACATGGATTATAAACATGCTCAAGTTTAGCAAGATAAATACTTGCCTCTAGGTTCATGTCTGAATCTCTGTGAATTGATGGTGTGGTTTTTTTCCTCTTCCCCCGATCTACGCTATGATGGTGTTGCTGGTGCAAAAGGTGCAACAATAGTGGTTCTAGCCTTGGGGAGTATCTCTCCTTCCTCCTCTAATGGCCTCTGTGAGTTTTGCAGATTCTAAACCTAATGGCCTTAACCTAACATTGATATTCACTTAGCAAATTTCGTAGGTTTAATTCCCCCAAAATTTCAAAAGATAGAAATACCCCTCTTGGGTGCCAGTTTGACCTGAAAATGCCCCGGGACCCAAACAAAACCTCCATGTATACTTTTTTGACTATCTCAACCCTTCCTGATGCATTGACGCACTTAAAATGACCATATGGAATAGAAAAGTATACTTATATTTTATTTCCAAAACTAAGTCTCGACACGACTGGCACGCACATCCCAACTACATTTATCGTAACTGTAATATTTTTCACTCATGGCAATTATAATCTTTTCATATCATTATTATTACTCATTCACTAAGTAATATTCCATATAAATAAATATTAACCCTTATCTCGCTAATTAATATTTATTATCCCGAATTAATTATTCTAATTTAATTTAATTAATCCCAGTTTAATTCACAATTAATCCAAATATAAAAATCATTAAAAAAATACGGGGTGTTACATAATCTCCCCCTTATAACGGAATTTCATCCTGAAATTAAAAAAATAGAAAATACCTGGTATGAAAAACTCTGGATATCTGTTGCACATCTCATCCTCGCGCTCCCAAGTAGACTCATCGGCATTATAATGCCCCCACTAAACACGTACAAGCGACACTACCTTCGAACTCATTCTCCTTTCACTATGGTCTAAGATAGTGACTGGTCTCTCCTCGTACGAAATATTAGGATATAAGTCTATCTTCTCTAGTGCAATATGAGTGTAAGCCAACTCATCCCGTGGGTATCGTCGTAACGAAGAAATATGGAACACATCATGAATATGGTGCAAGTGCTTCGACAATTCGAGTCTATACACCACTGGTCTAATCCGCCCGATGATAGGAAATGACCCAAGATACCTTGGCGCCAATTTCCCTGTCTTCCCAAATATCATTACCCCCTTTATAGGAGATACACAGAGTAGCACCTGATCCCCCACATCAAACTCCAAAATGGAATGCTTAGCATCAGTATAACTCTTTTATCTATCCTGAGCTATCCGTATACGACTCCAAATCATCTCTATCCTGTCTGAAGTATCCTGGATCAACTCTAGCCCAAGTAGATGTTGTCTCCCACCTCCAACTAACAAGAGGGAGAACAACACGGTCTCCCGTAAAGCGCCTCAAATGGATCCATGCCAATAGTGAACTGATAAGAGTTATTATAGGCAAACTCCACCAGTGGAAGGTATGGATCCAAACCTCCCCCAAAGTCCAGGATGCACATCCGTAGCATGTCATCCAACATCTGATTAGTTCTCTCAGTCTACCCGTTCATCTGTAGGTGATTGACCGTACTCAATCGCAACTCTGTGCCCATGGCCTCCTGGAAGCTCTCCCAAAAGCGAGACACGAAAATCTTGTCCCTATTGGACACAATATCTAGGGGCACCCCGTGTAATCATACTATTTCAACAATGAAAATCTTTGCATACTGAGTTGTAGTATAATTTGCCTGGACTGGCAAGAAGTGGGATACCTTGGTCAACCGATCCACTATCACCCATATAGAATCTTGACCCCTCTGCGAAGTAGGCAACCCAGTAATAAAGTCCATGGAAATGCTCTCCCATTTCCACATAGGAATCTTTAACGGCTGTAGAACTCCTGTTGGTCTCTAGTGGTCCACCTTTACTAACTGAGATGTGGTACATCTCAAGACGAACTCAGCGATGTCTCTCTCCATTCCACTCCACCAGTATTGTTGTCTCATATCCTGGTACATCTTATCCCCTCCAGGATGTACCGCAAATTAGGACCCGTGTGCCTCTGCCATCACAGCGTGTCATAAGTCCCCCCCTCAGGAACTATCAACCTCCCATTGAATTGTAAACCTCCCTCTGAACTGATGGAGTATGATTCGGCTCCCCCAAATACTAGCTGCCTAATCCGCTCTTGATAAAATGGATCCATCGCCTGTGCCTGTATCACCCTCGTGACAATCTGGGGTGTAATGGTCATTACTGACATGAATGATCTGGAAACTACATCTTGATGTCCTAGATCCTTCCATACCTCGACCACCTCCCCCACCAATCTACGGCTCAACGCATTGGCCACCACGTTGGCCTTCCCCGAGTGATACTGGATATCGAACTGATAGTCCTTCACAAATTCAAGCCACCCTCACTGACAAATATTCAGATCCTTCTGAGTGAACAAGTACTGTAGCGACTTGTGATCTGTGAACAAGCAAAATTTCTCCACAAAAAAATAGTGTCTCCAAATCCACAATGCAAACACGACTGCCGCTAGCTCCAAGTCGTGGGTGGGGTAATTTCTCTCGTGGGTGGGGTAATTCCGTATGATATTGAATTGAAATAAATTCGCAAATTTCTAATTTAAACTTATTTAACTGGAGTTTCAATTTTAAACCAAATTAAATCATCCCCTAAACATGCAACTTCGTGGGTGTGTGTCAAAACCATCACAAATAACATTGCTAACTCGTAGATTTCAAGAAAAAATACATTTCGAGTAAACAACTTTATTTCACTATAATACTTACAATGATTACAATGAAATCCGTAATGAGTTAACCGTAGATAACCCACATAGGCCACAACCTAGAGTCAACAAGAACCGCAATTCCAATTCAACCCAGGAATACGCACGAGCACTCCTTTTGACATGAAATCGTCTTCATCCCAATACTCCCCTCTAGAGCACCTAGATCAACAGTAGAGATCTTCTCTGTAATATAAACTTCAACAAAGATGTGCCTTTGGGTTCCAAAAAAATTCACACAAAGTAATTGGGATTTTTGTGAATTGAAAATAAAAAGATTAAAACCCTAAACGTGAGAAGACAAAGTTCTGCCAAAGTAGTTTCATCTATTGAAAATTCTCAGGTCTTCTGATAAAAAAAGAAGTTAGAAAAACCAATTTATAGAAAATCTACGGTGGCGCGTGTAACACCCCTAACAATCCGGACAACAGGGTTGCCAACCATTGCCGTCGAACTACGTCGGGCGCTACTAAATAAATACCATTCTCGGCATGTGACAGATATAAGACATATAAAGATTTAATCCATAAGATAAATGATAATCAATTCCAAATGATAATGACCAAAAATGCGATAAAAGAAATCCATCACATGCTAAAACTCCAAATATATTCAATCTCCAATAATGAAATAATTAAAAACTGAGTAATAAACCAATTGTAAATACTCCAACTGAAATTCTTAAACAACTTTGGAACTGAATGCCCCAATAAAACCCAAATGAAGTCTCATAATGAATTATGATGAAAATAAAAGTCTAAACTAAATAAAATTGTAAAATAAAGAAGCTCCAGCAGCACCTCCAAACGATAATCTCCAAAATATCCTATGCAGCTTCTCCAAATCTTATCCTGAAAAGGTTACTCAACGCAGGAGGTAAGAGCCCCGAGCATGAATACACACTACTCCCCTCAAATAAGGTTCGTGAACCTAGTCAGTAGCATTATACATGATAAATGTCACAATAAAATATTTTAATTACGAGATAATAATTAAACGCGATAGCACAAATCACTAACTACCTTCAAAATTGTTATTCACAAAGTGCACCAATATGATTTTAAAAAACTAATTCCCATGTTATTAATTAATTAAATTAAACCAAATTTATCATTCTTCTCACTTATTATAGCGGTCCTCCCACCTCAGGTGGTATTCCCACCAAATTTTTACACTTCCCCTTATCAAAATGCCAGTTGATCCGTTTAAACTGTCGATCCCGCAATTTGACAAGGTTCCACACACGACATGACATAAAACATCAGTTGACCCATTTAAACTATCGTTTCCTATACATTATGTCGCCCAAATTTTAATACCCGTTTTTATCTTAGGCATTAATTCTCATTAGTTTACTTAATCAATTTACCCTACCCTTATTAACAATGTGAGATCCTAAAAATACCCCTTAGTTCCATACCTAAGGTTCCCCAAAGTACACATATGTCCTATACTGCGTATAGAATGAATCTCCAATATAATCTCGTCCTACTCTTATACCTAGGCTAATGTAATAACAAATAAAGCATAAAAATCTTCCCCACCCGGAATACAAAATCCGCACGAATATACCCTAACTAGTCCAATACCTAGAAAGCATAAAATAAAACCAAGGCCTACCCACTAGTCCCATACCTAGTAAGCATCCTATAATAGAGGTGAGCAATATACTACCCAAAAGTCCCTCGTCCTTGCGATGAAGAAAGTGACTAAAACAAATCACACAAAACACAATTCAATATGCACAACATAGCAATTTAATGATAAAGGTCCCAATTTAATTTAAATTAATGAATAACACTGCCGTCGTTTTCAGCATAATTATTTTTGTTCAATAATGTTAAATTATTTAACATGCAAAAGTATGCAATACATCATAATCGTTCTCTTTTATAAATCATCTAATTTTTGTAAGTGGGTACGCGTCCCAAAATAGCATATAAATAACCCCCATTAATTCTATATGCGAACCTAGACCCAAAAATCATAAAAACTCCAATAATCTAACCTATGCACCCAACGGTTTCAAGGATTAATTCGTATTTAAAAGTTTCATTAAAAAAAAAACAGTCCCAAAATTAGTGTCCACTTTCTCTAGTTAAGTTACTAATTATTTTTTAGAAAAACATGTAATTAAGTGTTTAGGCGACACTTAAAATGCATAATACTAAAGGAAGGGAATAGAATATTCATGCCTGAGACTAGTTGGATAAAAAATATGAGTAGACGGTTGAATTCTTCTTGAAAAATTAGCACAAAGTTATTCTTGAACAATCTTGATTAAACCCTAATTAGGCCTTCAAATATTATGACAAAACTTTGATTAAGTTGGAGGTTAAGGTTTGTGGTTGAGAGGAAAATATTTTGGAAGAGTTCTCCGGTGAAAAACTTGTGAAAAAGTGATTATTAAAGGAACCCCCATGAGTTATTAGTGTTATACATTGATTAGGAATCCTAATCTAATACAACTCTAAAAATCTAGCCGAACTGCCGAACATCTGGGCTCATCGATTGATCGATGAGATCCATCGATCGATCGATCGAGCAGGTCTCAGCCACCTTCCTTGAATCTGTTTCCACAAATTAAGAAACCTCAAGCTTTCGATCCTGAATACAACCTTCGATCAATCTCTCCCATCATCTATACATATGTAAAAAAATAATTAAATCCAAAGTTTCCTCCGGTTTTCGAATTAGTTAACTAATTAATTAATAAGAACTCGAGGTGTCATTGCGCGTTGCTCAAACGAGATATGAGTGTCGCTCGAATGATGTCACGTGTCATTCAAACGACTTCGTGCGACATAAGGATGTCACTAGAATGAGAGCTTCTGTCGCTCGAACAAAATTAAATAAAAACTAATTTTTTATTTTTCCGAGAAAATATTCCCCCTTAAAACTTTGAAAATACTTTTTTGACGAAAAACTCTGCTCCAACACTTAGAAAATATTTGAGAAAAAATATCCTAACACTCTAAGTGAAATGCTAAGGAATTAAAATACAACCTTTACCAAATTTATCTTGCGGAGGCTTGAATGTTGAAGAACTTTGATATTCAGATCCGTCTTGTTGCTTGAATGATCTTGAATTATTCTTCATCGGTTGTAGCGGTATACGACATACTCAATTGATATCGGCCAATGTAAAATGGTGTCCTTACAAACGTCCCCCTATGTTTATGTCGATTCAAAATAAAAACATCCGAATTATCAAATCAAAATGCCTATAAAAATCTAATACCCTCTCATGAACCCAAAACTGAAAAGGTACTAAACATGCAAGTGTAAAATTTTTCTTTAAAAAATTATCAACATCAAATCTTCAAATCTTTAAGCTTTTCTCATCAGGGTGTGAAAAATGATTTCAAACTTCGTACCTACACTCATGAGACAAAGAAAAATACCTTCGTGACGCATCGAATTTGAAATGATAGAAGCATAAATCAATCAATATAATCAAATCTCCCTCATACTGCAAAAACTCCCCCAAAATTCGTCCTCCCCCTCTTTATTTTTCCGAAATAGACAAGGAAATGAATAAACAAAATAACCATGGAGTTGTCACAAAAAATATGTATAGCAAACATGAATCAAACTACGCTCATGCAAAGAGTAACTCAAAGGTTCCACAAATCATTTTTGATTTTTCAATTTTTTCAAACAAAAATGCAAAAATAATAGTACAAAAATCACACACCATGAATTTACACTAAGACAACCAAATCATGGAAACGAAAAGAATGGGTGTGAACATATTCGATATGAAAATCAAAGCAATCACGGATAACATATGTGCACGATGGATATGTGTACTGCTAACGAATGAATCTCAAAATCGTCCTTATGTGTCAAAAGTGTTAAATTTGAATGACATCGACTCAATCCATCAACACATCAAAGTAAAGAATGATTCCCACACCAATAACGTCTAAAACCAAGTAATTCTTTTTCATGACGCTGTCAGGACGTGCAAACCCGTTTTTCATTTCTTTCCATCTAAACTCCATCATAAATAATAATCATTATATTTTTCTTTTGAGGTGGCCCCTTTTTAGAGGTAACCATTGTAGGTTGAACTGTAGAGGTTTGTATTTTACTTTCCTTGGTTCCCAAAGTCTTATTCCTTTTACCAGAGGCACCAGTACCTGAAGGCCCCATTTTTCTTCGTAAAGTCCCTTCGATGGGATCCACCATGATAGTGGGAAATGACTCATCAGGAGGAACTGAGGGAACAATTTGGGAAAATATCTATTAAAGACATCCAACCTCCTTTCTAACTGCTTCTCATACTACCTCAGGCACATCAGTATTGGGAGGAACGGAGGCAATGGGAAAATCATCTATAGGGGCTTGGGATTTATGTGGTGGCTTGGGCTTCGAAGAGGCCCCACTTCTGGTATTCTTTGATTTTTGGGAGAGGGGTTGTAAGGGACCTTCACTAGAAGCTGTAGTGGCAGAAGTATTGCCAGCTAGAGGTTTAGGCATTGAAGCTTTTTTGGCTTTGGGTGCAACAACGGGGATGGCTGGGCAGTATGGAGGCAGCTTGCTGGGGGGTCCTTCGGTGTTTGGCTAAGTGGGAACTCAATTCCCAGAATGGAATTCCCCTTTATCCCCAACTCCAAGGAGGGAAAAATCTGAACGGTGGGGTAGACTGGGGGACTTTGGATGAACTCGCGAATTTTGGCTATCTCCCTTAGCCAATACTTTATCGCAAAATCACTAGTTACATCCCCCTTCCTAGAAAGTGCAGGAATAGTAACTCGCCCACTTATGGCTGAGCAGATTGTGGAAGCAGCTGACACGGTGTAAAAGGCACAGGGATCAAGTAAAGAGGCCTTGGGGTGAGAATCTTAAAACACTGGTCGAGGAGCCGCTTGGTCATACCTAAACTGACAGTTGCAATGGTTGGGGTTGTAATGTTAAGATGTATACCCCCAGTTAGTGTAAGAGGGCAGATAGCTAGGAGTTAGAGATAAAACCACTGCAAATAAAGGGACCTCCGTTATAAGATCCTTTGACGTAGGCCTCACCACCCTAGATACGACACTAAAAAAATCCTAAGCATGGGTAAAATAATCCTCACTGCAAGGCCTTATCACGAAACATCTTGTTTTGTCAAAAATACCTAGAAGCTCCTTCCTACTCTATTTCTTCTGGAAGAAAAAAAGACGATGGGGCTTGATGATTTCTCCAGCACGAAGGGGAGTGCGGTTAGAAGATATCTCGAGAAAGCGAAAGTAAAGAATACTAGTCAGAATGATGGAATTGGCAAAATTGGCCAAGTTTTATCGGACCAAGGACCGTTCCGTGTCTAGATGGGTCTTTTCCAACCATGTATAAAGTGACCCTAGGGACATGGATGCCAGAGGAAGCTTATACCCCCTGGCCAAATGGATAGACAGATTAATCAAGTCTCTGTGTGGTTTATCATGGTAAGATAAAATGAGATAGAATTACAAGTATGTACGCTGATAACTCAAGATATGTACCTTTTCTCGGGCCATATTCAGCTGTGGGGTTGGTACGATAGAAGTAGTTTATGAGGGGAGTAAAGGTTGCCTTGTTGGAATTACTGATACTTCTCCTACAAATTTGATCCAAGTCTGATCGGGCCTTTGTCTTTTCAGCATCCAAAGTCTCATCTTGATAAGCCAAAGTTCCTACGGGTTCAAGCCCAAGTAGCTCACAAAAGTGTAATGATGAACTCTCCCCACGAAGCAATGAACGCGTGCATTGTAATGTTCCAACGGGAGACCAAGATTTGAAGGGCAGCGTTGTGTTTAGAAAGAGTAAATTCCCCAAACCAAGCAGCTCGATGGAGACCAACCTTAGAAAGAACATCAGAGTAAGTGGCCTGCATAAACGAGTTCCAAGCAAGAAAGTGGGAAAAGGAACCACCAGGTCCTTCGAAATCAATATGAGACCAAGGGAAGTCAGCTCTATCAAGACGAAACCGCATTGTCCCCTCGGGAGGAAAATAGCCCCAAGAAATGGAATCTTGGTTTTTATCACCCAGCAGCAAAGCGTCATACTTGGGAGAAAAATGATAAGTCCCGCACCCCTCAGAGAACTAATAATCTTTGCCAAAGATAGGAGATCGATGGTAAAAACGTAGTTTTTCTTGGCGTGCTAACACAAACGCGGTGGTGTCCAAAGTTGTTATAGGAGGATCACTAGTGTTGGGTACACTGGGTACGCTGGAAGAGGCCATAATAGTGAATGATGGAAGAAGAAAATCTTAAAGAAGTGGAGAGGGGCACGAAAATGGAGGAACACAACCGTAAGTGGTGATGAAAGGCAAAGAACTAGAGAAAACCTTATTAACAATGGCGGGTTGAGTCTTTCTCTTTTTAAAAAAGGCTCTGGGAGTTTGAGGAAGACGAAGAAGAAAAGAGCTAAGTTTTTTTTGAAAAATAGAAGTTTGCAATCCCTTGAAACCCGTCTTTTGAGTTTTCCCAAGCTGCCTATAATCATTTCATTAAAGACAGCACCACATCATTAAATAAGTGACGCATGGGGAATAGAAAAGGGTTTTCTTCATAGGCAAGTTTGAGTTTTGGCGCTAGAGTTTTTATCAGACACATCCAATAACTCTCAATGAGAAAGCTGTCTCAACGGTCCAAAAATGCTACGATGTCCCCTCGCCACAAGTCCAAACGTTGTTCAAATAAGACTCAACTACATCGGGGAGAATTTTCCTTCTTTTTTGAGCATGATGAAACGAAGATGCGACGGAGCCCAAACGAAGTAGCACCTTCAAATAGGGAGAATTTCCTAGCAAGAAGTTTACAGGGGAGAATTTCACAAGTCTCAACGAATAGGGGCAGTCCTAATGAAAAAAATTCACGACCTACAGTTATACCCCACAATAGCACAAATGGGAGAATTCCATTTCCCCAAAGCCAAAAAGGGTATTTAAGAAAGTCAGTATGTCTATCGGGAGAATTTTAAAAGGTCTAGGCAGAACGGTTGAGGCTCATTAATAGGGAAAAAGTTACGATGTCCCTTCGCCAAAGAGCCAATAAGTCGCAATGATTCGACTCAGAGAAGGTTCATCGGATTAAGAAATTTTTTGTGCAGAAATTTCTTGTTCCCATAAAAAATTTATACACGAAGGGGAAAATGTAGAGGGGGATTGAAGATAATCTTGAGTTTAGAGATAATTTCCCCATTAACAACAACATTTGGGATTAAGGTAGCATTACGGCTCAAAGCGAGGGAGCTCACTGAGACAGCTCAATATGAGACAACTCAATACGAGGTAGCTCAGTAAGGTAGAACTGTTGCTCAAGGTGATGTAGCATTGCAGCTCAGTAAGGCAACGTTGTAGCTCAAAGTGAGGTAGGCCTGCATGGAAGCCCAGAGGGATCTCCAATGAAAAAGATGGCCGAGAGATCTGATCCTTTATTTCTATTGTTTTAGTTATCCTTGTTGTATCTCTTTGACCATGAGTTGTAATGATTATAATGATTTTTTAGTGTGAGGTTGAACGGTACTCAGGAGAGACCAGGCTTGGCAGGGCCTTGGAGAGCTTTCATGCTTTACCGAATGACCTCACTGTGGGAACTTCAGAGGGAGTTGGTTTGGAGGATTGAGAAGTGAGGCACTATTAGGGCTTGTCCTAACCATCTTAGGTAGACCTTGTAAAACACCAAAATACCCTAAGCATGGAACCTCAGGCGGAGCAGCCTTGAGTTCCATCGGGCATTGAGTTGTGAACCGAACAACCCTCTACTTAATGTCACATCTACTTTATGTGATGTCACTAACCATCTAAGCAATGTCAAATCTGCACTTGAGTATACCACCGTGGTATTTTAGACTGTCAGACATTTGGTGAGCCACCTCTGTGACGATAGCCCCTGACACACAGTGGTTAGGCAAAAGGCATGCCTTGACATTTAATGTTTATGACGTGGATCTAAATAGTGCATCATGCATTTAATGTTTGTGAAATAAAGTATGAGGGATGTCTTTTAAAATCATTAATGTTTGAGTTACCTTGGGAGTGGCGTGGGGGCTATTTAAGATCCCCAACCACCTCTGAGGAAGGGATGTTCTTTTTTAAGAGTTCAGAAGTTATTACTAGAGAGAATATACATCAGAGAGAGAATTTTTTTATTACATACCAGAGAGTTTACTCACCCACTATTGTCATTTATTATGAAGCTTTTAATACTTGATAGAGATCTTAAAGGATGGATGGGGTGTTTGGCTACCTGCCAAGGTGTACCTAGGGCGCTCACTTCTCTTTCCCCCTAAGTGAGTTACTTCTGAGTTCGTTATTAACTTTTGAGGTATACACGGGATATTTGTGAGTTCAAAATGAGTTTATCTTTCACTAAGTTGTGCTTGCATGTACTCAAAAGGGGTTACGCCTCCATTTAATCTAAACTACCCCTTACACTCTCAAATCGGGACCCCATGGGTACGTGATCTGCTCCTGAGGATTACATTGGTCCCGTGAGAGGTGTTCGTGCCTCTTAGAGGGACGTTTTGTGTCTATTTGATGTTTTCATCCTTTGACGATATATTTTTAAGCCTAAGGCTAACAATTTTCATATTTTTATTGTGCTCTCAAATCGGGAGTCCCATGAGTACGCGGTGGGTTCCTACCGGTTACATTGGTCATGTGCGAGGTGTTCGTGCCTCTAGGGCCATTTTGTGGTTATTGTACATTTTCACCCTAGGACGACATATTTTTAAGCCTAAGTCTAATGGTTTGCAAATTTTTATCGTGCTCTCAAATCAGGAGTCCCATGAGTATGCGATGGGTTCCTACAGGTTACGTTGGTCTCGTGTGAGGTGTTCGTGCCTCTAATGGGTCCATTTTGTGGTTGTTGTACATTTTCACCCTCGAACAACCTATTTTTAAGCCTAAGAATAATAGTCAACATATTTTCTTCATGCTCTCCAATCGAAAGTCCTAGGAGTATACGGTCAGTTCCTACCAGTTACATTGATACCATGCGAGGTATTCATGCCTCTAATGGGGACGTTTTGTGGCTATTTTATATTTTCACCCTTGGATGACATGTTTTTAAGCTTAAGTTTAATATTTTGCAAATTTTCATCGTGCCCTCAAATTGGGAGTCCTCTGAGTACGCAATCAGTTCTTCTGGGTTATAATCGTCCCATACGAGGTGTTCGTGCCACTGTTGGGGGCATTTCATGGCTATTTTACATTTTCACCGTTTGACGACATGCTTTTAAGCCTAAGTCTAACAGTTTGCAAATTTTTGTCATGCCTCCTGAGTACACGGTCAATATTACGGGTTAAATTTGTCCCATGCGAGGTGTCCGTGCCTATAATTGTTCTGTTTTGTGAATGTTTTACATTTTCACCCATTGACGGCATATTTTTAAGCCTAAGTCTAACATGTTACAAATTTTCATCGTGCTCTCAAACAGGGAGCCCCGTGAGTATGCGGTCGATTCCGACAGGTTACATCGGAGGTGTTCGTGCCTCTCACAGGGCTATTTTATGGCTATTTTTTTTATTTTCACCCTTTGATGGCATATTTTTAAGCTTATGTCTAAAAGTTTGTAAATTTTCATCGTGCACCCAAATTGGGCGCCCCATGAGTATGCGATCGGTTCCTTTGGGTAATATTGGTTCCGTGCGAGGAGGTCGTGGCTCTCATGTGGATGTTTTACGTTTTCACACTTTGACCGCATGTTTTTAAGCCTCACTCTAATAGTTTGAAAATTTTCTTCGTGCTGTCAAATTGGGAACCTTGTGTGTACACAGTCAGTTCCTACGATTAACATTGGTCCCGTGCGAGATGTTCGTCCTTCTAACGAGGCCAATTTATGGTTATTTTATGTTTTCACCCTTTGACGACATGTTTTTAAGTCTAAGTCTGATTGTTTACAAATTTTGATCATCCTCCCAAATCGATAGCCCTATGAGTACGCGGTCAGTTCCTACAGGTTACATTGGTCCCATGCGAGGTGTTCCTGCCTCTCACGGGGCCGTTTTGTGGCGATTTTACGTTTTCATCCTTTGATGGCATATTTTTAAGTCTAAGTCTAACAATTTACAAATTTTCATCGTGCTCTCAAACTGGGAGCCCTGTGAGTACGCGATCAATTTTTGCGGGTTACATTGGTCCCATGAGAGGTGTTCGTGCTTCTCATGGGGCCATTTTTTGTCTATTTTATATTTTTATCCCTTAACAGCATATTTTTAACTCCAGTATAAAATTTTATAAATTTTTATCGTGCACCCAAACTGGGTGCCCTATGAGTACGCGATCGGTTCCTTCGGGTAATATTGGTCCCATGTGAGGTGTTCATGCCTCTTATGTGGTTGTTTTACATTTTCACCCTTTAACTGTGTGTTTTCAAGCTTCAGTCAAACAACTTACAAATTTTTGTCGTTCTCTCAAATTGGGAGCCCTGTGAGTACACAGTCGGTTCCTACGGTTTATATAGGCCCTGTGCGAGATGTTCATCCCTCTGATGGGGCCAATTTGTGGTTATTTAACATTTTCACCCTTTGACGACATGTTTTGAATCCTAAGATCGATAGTTTGCAAATTTTCCTCAAGCTCTCGAACTGGGAGTCTCGTGAGTACGCATTTAGTTCCTATAGGTTGCATTATCCCCGTGCAAGGTGTTCGTACCTCTCACTTGGACATTTATGGCCGTTTTACATTTTCACCCATTGACGACATATTTTTAAGCCTAAGTCTAAAAGTTTGTAAATTTCACCGTTCCCTCAAATCGGGAGCCCCATGAGTATGCAGTCAGTTGTTTCATATTAAATTGGTCCCGTGCGAGGTTTTCGTTCCACTCATGGGGCCGTTTTGTGGCTGTTTTACATTTTCACCCTTTCATGGAATATTTTTAAGCCTAAGTCTAACAGTTTACAAATTTTGTTCGTGCTCTCAAATCGGGACCCTGTGAGTACGCGATCTATTCCTGGGGGTTACAATGGTACCGTGAGAGGTGTTCGTGCCTCTGTGAGGGCTGTTTTGTGGCCATTTCACATTTTCTCCCTTTGACGACATGTTTTTAAGCCTAAGGCTAACAATTTTCATATTTTCATTATGCTCTCATATCGGGAGTCCCGTGAGTACGCAGTGGGCTCCTATCGGTTATATTGGTCCTGTGCGAGGTGTCTGTGCTTCTAACGGGGCCATTTTGTGGTTATTGTACATTTTCACCCTAGGACGATATATTTTTAAGCCTAAGTCTAACAGTTTGCAAATTTTTATCGTCCTCCCAAATCAGGAGTCCCATGAGTATGTGATGGGTTCCTACAGGTTACATTGGTTGCGTCCGAGGTATTTGTGCCTCTAATTGGTCCATTTTGTGGTTGTTGTACATTTGCACCCTCGAACAACAAATTTTTAGGTCCAAGTCTAATAGTCAGCAAGTTTTCTTCATGCTCTGAAATCGAAAGTCCCTAGAGTACACGGTCGACTCCTACTGGTTACATTGGTACCATGCGAGGTGTTCATGCCTCTGACGGGGACATTTTAGGGCTATTTTACATTTTCACCCTTGGACGACATGTTTTTAACCTTAAGTTTAATAGTTTATAAATTTTCATTGTGCTCTCAAGCTGGGAGTCCCGTGAGTACGCGGTCAGTTCTTGCGGGTTACAATTATCCCGTGCGAGGTGTTCGTGCCAGGGCCATTTTGTGGCTATTTTAAATTTTCACCCTTTGACGACATGTTTTTAAGACTAAGTCTAACACTTTGCAAATTTTCATCATGCCTCGTGAGTACACGATCGATATTGCAGGTTAAATTTGTCCCGTGCGAGGTGTTCGTGCCTATAATTGGGCCGTTTTGTGAATGTTTTACGTTTTCACCCATTGATGGCATATTTTTAAGCCTAACTCTAACAGGATATAAATTTTCATCGTGATATCAAACAGGGAGCCCCGTGAGTACACGATCGGTTCCTTTGGGTAATATTGGTCGTGTGCGAGGAGTTCGTGCCTCTGATGAGACCATTTTGTGTCTGTTTTACATTTTTACCCTTCAACGACACATTTTTAAGTTTAAGTCTAACAGTCTGCCAACGTTTTTCATGCTCTCAAACCGGAAGTCCCGTGAGTACACGGTTGGTTCCTATAGGTTACATTGGTACCATGCGAGTTGCTCATGCCTCATACGGTGCAGTTTTTTTTGGCTATTTTATGTTTTCACCCTTGGAGGACATGTTTTCAAGCTTAAGTCCAATAGTTTACAAATTTTCATCTTGCTCATAAATTGGGAGTCCTACGAGTACGCGATCAGTTCTTAATGGTTACATTGGTCCCGTGCGAGGTGTATGTGCCTCTGTTGGGGCTGTTTGTGGATATTTTATGTTTTCACCCTTTGAGGACATGCTCTTCAGCCTAAGTCTAACAGTTTGTAAATTTTTGTCGTGCTCTCTGAAAGCGATAGCTTTTCTCAATCAATGCTCTGATACCAATTTGAAAAGGATAGGCCCCCAATTTTACAAAATTCTTTTTACTTCACAAAATATCAATTTCCTTTTTAGATGCGCGGAAGCACGAGATGGTTCAATTAATCAAATTCACAAATTTTAATTTCTTTCCAAATTAAAATTAAACAAATTGAAATATGATGAAAACACACACACAATTTAAATTTCACTTAAACCAATTTAATTCAGTTCAAGTCCTAGAAATTTTGCATAAGTCATATTTTCAATATTATCACAATTCGGCCAAACCAATTTTATCAAATTAAATTAAATGACTTGAATTAAATTAACATATTACCCAACTTTAATTTAGCACCAAATTAAACAAGTAGTGATTAAACCAAATTTTATCTTTTTACCTAAGCATGCATTCTAGGTGATATAGTAAGATAAAATTAAACAATGAATCACTACGACGTGATGTACGAGGAAAAACCCACAATGGGAAAAAACCACAGACGACCCTAACCTTAAGTCCACTGAGATGGTTTTACAATTACAAGATAGATGACTTACTTCCTCAACTCGACCCCTTTCAAGCCTTGACGCGTCTTCTTGTAAACACCTTCGTCTAGTAGACAACCCTGGAGCTCCACTGGAATCTTGGAATCCACCAATGAGACAATAATTATACCGTGAACCACACATGGTGCCTTTCACCATGTGAGAATGCCGTAGCAAAACAAGGTTCTTCTTCTTTGTGGGATTTAGAAGCAAACCCAAACTTCTCTTCAAAGTGGTAGAGAAAACCCGGTGCCAAAACAAACTCTCCAAGCAAGATGTATATATATATATATATATATATATATATATATATATATATATATATATATATATATATATATATATATATAGAGAGAGAGAGAGAGAGAGAGAGAGAGAGAGAGAGAGAGAAACTTGGATTAAACAATGTTTATTGGGTGCAAACTTGGTTTTGTTCTTTGAATAAAATAATTTGAATAACAAACACTAAGGGAACTTTTTATGGAAGAATTAAGCTCTCAAACACTCTCTAGGAGTTGGAAAAAGTTCTTAGAAAAATTTAGTTCCTGAAGTCATTAAATTATGTGAAAGAATAGTGGGACAAAGTAGTGGGAAAATACCAAAAAACTGCCAAAAACTGTTCCCGTCGAAATCTCGTTTCAAACGACATTTCGTTCGAATGAACTATCTAACGAGTTTCTAGAGGCAATTTGTTGGCACACCTCATTCGAACGACAATTTCTAACGAAGAGACAGAAAGCTTAAAATTTCATTTTTATCCCAAAAACTTTATTTTAAAGTTTTAAAGTATCTTTCTAAAAACAAACCTCAGTTTAAAATAAAAGTACACCCAATATAAAAATATTCCAAGTCTCCCTCTATTTATATAGAAATGCATTCATACCTTTGGAGACTATGGAATATGATGTTGATGACGTAGAAACATAGCACTTAAACTCGACATTTTGATGAATATTTAAACTTGGCCGCTACGTCTTCAACTTTAATATGTCATAGGCTTGAAGGATGGTCAATGACTCTATCCTATGACTAAAACTTTTTTGTCCGAAATTGAGCCAAAACTACAAAGGACTCAATTGAAAATTTGTGTCCTTACAAATGTCCCACTTTGGCTATTCCGGGACAAAAACTAAACAAAATTCCTAAAGGGCCGTCAAGCTCCCTAGACTCAAAAACATCCCACCCAAAATAAAAAGTACAATGCTTGACTCGAATACCACTTTAGAATTAAACGCTTTGCCGCTTTACAATACCTGCACACTTAAGCAACACATTAAACGCATAGGGAATATCACAATATTAAATGAAATTAAAATAAATACTCCCCTTAAATTAATTCTCCCCTTTATCAATCGGATCTACCTAAGAAGGTCGCGACTCCCCCTAAGTTAAATATCTTAAATTTAGATACGATAATAACAGGATTAAATACCATTTCTCCCCCTATCATTCTCCCTTTTTTTTCCAGGAATAGACAAAGACTAAAGAATCAAAACATTAACTTATCTCCCCCAATTAAAGCATATTACCCTTAAACTAAACAAGGGATAAATAGAGTGGGATAACAAGCTAAAAACATGCAATTGTGCATAAAGTGATGGGAACATTAAATCACATGGGAAACAGAATCATAATTAATCCAGCAAATAAAATCGGATACCAACTAAGATGCAAGAAACATGTACCAATAGGATACACAGAGTATTAAGCATGTGATATCAACAAAGAATGCAACAAGATAGATACCAATTATGAATTAAGCATAAATGGACTAGAAAGCAAGGAAAAGACCAAATAAAACATATCAAATATATGTATACATAACATATACCAAATAGACTCAAGTACACATATATAGATATAAATATACACATGACACAAAATATCATAAGTTTTTCACACTCGTATGGCAAAAATGTGTCATATGGAAACAAAAGTGTTGGGGTGTGAACAAGATACCAGTGAATTAAAACCCAATCACTTAAACGTGTTCACGTAGTTCGCATTTGATTGAAAAACTTTATCAACTAGAATTTAGCCTTTATGTGACAGGATAAAGTGAACTCATGAACAAACAAACACAATGCATACAAGCCTAGCATGTTGATGATTCTACAAACTAATAGAGTCATGATATTTAAAACGCAACTAGGATAAACGGACATTGTGCAAACCGTTGATATATCATCCAAACTCCCTCAATAAGCATATATATTATTCTTTTGAATGAATAAATCAACTAAACAAATTAGGCCTTGACAAATTATTTTTCTTTTAATGCCATATTTTCTTTTAGGCCTTTGGATCACGTATTTCTTTTAGGTCCAAGCAAACGGAGGCTTACTATTTGCAAAGGATAATAAATCCTTTCAGAGCCCTTCCATGTGCACATTTATATATAATATTTTTATTTCTCACAAATCGCACGTGCAACGGATTTTGACATGCACTAGTCCTCCTAGGTCACAAATATTTGACAAAATTGATAGGAGAACATCTCACAAAGCTCAAATATAAAATGTGGCTTTAAGGTTAAAAAATCTCGTGCTTTTGTGTAAAGGCATATAAAAGTGAATCCAGTAAGCAAGTCAAACTTAAGCTACTCCACGTAAGTATGATAAAGAACATTTTAAAGATTAAAATTCTAACCAAAAGTTCTAGTCACATGGAAGCGAAATAAGGATTCAAACACAAACATATGCCAAAAAATGCGTGTAAAACCAAAATATACACAAAATAAAATCTTTTTGAGTTTTTGAAATTTTTAACCAAAAATAAAAATATATACTCAAAGGACACACAAAAATCATTTGTATTTTTCATTAAGCATGAATTACGAAAAGGGTAAAACACAAATGATAAACAAAACTCTTTTTGTATTTTTCATTTAATGCAAAAAAAATGAAGGAAATAAAATACAAAAGATAAACAAGTCATGATTTCTAGCATGAGATATGAAATAAAGCAATGACTAGAAAATGACTAAACATGCATACACCTAGAAATGATGTATAATATGAAACACAAAAATCTGGAGTACGCAAATAAAACTAACACATTCAACCTTTGAATTTAGCAAGGGAGGTTTCATGTGAAAGCAAATGAGAATCAACAAACCTACTATCTAGCGCATCTAAAAATTCTTTTCGAACCCATAGAGATGTATATTTAAAATGATGGGATTTGGAAACTAATGAAATGATCGGCATAGACTTCCTAGAACTTTTTTTAAGATCAAAACAAAATGACCAAAGGTAACCTTTCCTACCACAATGCAAGCATGTGTAAACACGAGGAATGATACCTAAGGTGTGACCTTTTCTAAAGTCTTTGGATAAAGTAGACCCTCTAAAACAAACAATGGTTTTAGCTTTAGCAACAAAAGTATTTGAACTAGATGAGCTAGAACCATTACAACTACTACTCGAGACTTGTAAATCATTTTCCATTTTTAAAATTTTGGACTCAAGTAATAAATTAGACTGCTCAATTTTATGGGACTCCTTTAAATTTTCAATTACACCTAGAAGGTTCCTCCTCAATGTGAGAAAACTTGTCCCTAAGAGTCTTTTCTCGACAATCACTCTCTTTCTTGGACGTTTCAAAAATATTAAGATTTTGATTCATGTCCTTGAGCTTTTCACGAAAAATATCTTTTTGAGATAGGGAGATTTGCAAAAACTCAACTTTAGTTTTAAAACAAGAATTTTCATTTTCAAGAAATTTGATTCTTTTTGCAAATCTCAAATTTAATTCTATTAATTTTTCATTACACTTATTAAGCTCATTAAATTCCTCTCGAATAGAAAAAACATCATTATCATTAGAAAAGGACAACTTATCATTAAGGCGTCCCATCGAGAGATACAAAAAAAATGAGAGTGAGTAACAAAAAATGAACCACCTAAAAAATACAAGGAGCACAAAAATTATAAAAGCCGAAAAACGAATCTTTGACGCGATAAATTAGCGCTCCGGCTCTAATACCACTTTGAAAACGATAGCTTTTCTCAATCAATGCTCTGATACCAATTTGAAAAGGATAGCCCCCCAATTTTACAAAATTCTTTTTACTTCACAAACTATCAATTTCCTTTTTAGATGCGCGGAAGCATGAGATGGTTCAATTAATCAAATTTCAAAATTTTAATTTCTTTCCAAATTAAAATTAAACAAAGTGAAATATGATGAAAACACACACACAATTTGAATTTCACTTAAACTAATTTAATTCACTTCAAGTCCTAGAAATTTTGCCTAAGTCATATTTTCAATATTATCACAATTAGGCCAAACCAATTTTATCAAATTAAATTAAATGACTTGAATTAAATTAACATATTACCCAACTTTAATTTAGCACCAAATTAAATAAGTAGTGATTAAACCAAATTTTATCTTTTTACCTAAGCATGCGTTCTAGGTGATATAGCAAGATAAAATTAAACAACGAATCACTACACCGCGATGTACGAAGAAAAACCCACAACGAGAAAAAACCTCGGACGGCCCTATCCTTAAGTCCACTAAGTATGGCTTTACAATTACAAGAAAAATTACTTACTTCCTCGACTCGACCCTTTGCAAGCCTTGATGCGTCTTCTTGTAAACACCTCAACCTACTAAACAACCCCGAAACTCCACTGGAATCTTGGAATCCACTAATGAGACAATAGGTACACCGTCAACCACACTTGGTATCTTTAACCATGTGATAATGCCGTAGTAAAACAAACTTCTTCTTCTTTGTGGGATTTATAAGCAAACCCAAACTTTTATTCAAAGCGGTATAGAAAACCCGGTGCCAAAACAAACTCTCCCAGAAAGATGTGTATATATATATATATATCAACTTGGATTAAACAATGTTTATTGGGTGCAAACTTGGTTTTGTTCTTTGAATAGAACAATTTGAATAATAAACACCAAGGGAAGTTTTTATGGAAGAATTAAGCTCTCAAACACTCTCTAGGAGTTGGAAAAAGTCCTTAGAAAAATTCAGTTCCCGAAGTCATTAAATTATGTGAAAGAATAGTGGGACAAAGTAGTGGCAAAATGCCAAAAAATTGCCAAAAACTGTTCCCACCGAAATCTCGTTCGAATGACATTTTTGTTCGAACGACATTTCGTTCGAACGAACTATCTAACGAGTTTCCAGAGGCAAGTCCCAATTTTGAACGAAGAGACAGAAAGCTTAAAATTTCATTTTTATCCCAGAAACTTTATTTTAAAGTTTTAAAGTACCGTTTTGAAAACAAACCTCAGTTTAAAATAAAAGTACACCCAATATAAAATATTCCAAGTCTCCGTATATTTATATAGTAATGCATTCATACCTTTGGAGACTATGGAATATGATGTTGATGACGTAGAAACATAGCACTTAAACTCGGCATTTTGATGAAGCTTTAACCTTGGCCGCTAATCTTCAACTTTAGTATGCCATAGGCTTGAAGGATGGTCAATAACTCTATCCTATGACTCAAACTTTTTTGTCCGGAATTGAGCCAAAACTACAAAGGACTCAATTGGAAATTTGTCTCCTTACACTCTCAAACTAGGAACATCATGAGTACATTATCGATTCTTTCGGGTTACGTTGGTCCCATGCGAGGTGTCCGTGCCTCTCATGTGGCTGTTTTACATTTTTAGCCTTTGATAGCATGTTTTTAAGCCTGAGTTTAATAATTTGCAAATTTTTATCGTGTCTCAAATCAGGAGCCTCATGAGTACGCAGTCAGTTCCTACGTGTTACATTGATCCCGTGAGGGACGTTCGTCCTTCTGACGGGGCCAATTTGTGGCTATTTTACTTTTTCATCATTTGAAGCCATGTTTTTAAGCCTAAGTTGGATGGTTTGTAAATTTTCATCGAGGTTTCAAACTGTGATCCCTGTTAGTACGCGTTCGGTTCTTGTGGTTACATTAGTACCATGCAAGGTGTTCTTGCCTCTAACAAGGCCATTTTGTGGCTATTTTAAGTTTTGACCCATTTCATGGCATGTTTTTAAGCCTAAGTCTGAAAGTTTATAAATTTTCATCTTGCTCTCAAATCAGGAGCGACATGAGCACGCAGTCAGGTTCTTTCAGGTTACATTGGTCCTGAGCGAGGTGTTCGTGCCTCGCATGGGGCCTTTATGGTTGTTTTATATTTTTTCATTCTTTCAGGGCATATTTTTAAGCCTATGTCTAATAGTTTACAAATTTTCATCATGCTCTCAAATCGGGACCTTCATGAGTATGCGGTTTTTTTCTTGCTGGATGCATTGGTCCCGTGAGATGTGTTTGTGCCTCTCACGGGGCCATTTTGTGGCTATTTCACGTTTTCACCATTTGACTGAAATTTTTTAAGCCTCAGTCTACCAATTTATAAATTTTCATTATGCTCTAAAACCGAGAGCCCCGTGACTATGCGATCAATTACTATGGGTTAAATTTGTCCCATGCGCGGTGTCCGTGCCTCTCATGGTGTCTTTTTGTGTCTATTTTATATTTTCACCTTTTGACATCATATTTTTAAGCCTAAGCCTAAAAGTTTATAAATTTTCATCGGGCACTCAAACTAAGAGCCCTATGAGTACGCGGTCGGTTACTTTGGGTAACGTTGGTCCTGTGCGAGATGTTCCTGTCTCTCATGCGGTTGTTTTACGTTTTCAGCCTTTGATCGCATGTTTTTAAGCCTAAGTATCACAATTTGCAATTTTTTGTCGTGTCTCAAATTGGGAGCCTCGTGAGTACGCAGTTGGTTCCTATGGGCTACATTGATCCCATGCGGGACGTTCATCCCTCTAATGGGGCCAATTTGTGGCTATTTTATGTTTTCATCATTTGACACCATGTTTTTAAGCCCAAGTTTGATAGTTTGCAAATTTTCATCGAGCTCTCAAACTGTGATCCCTATTAGTATGCGTTCAGTTCCTATAGTTACATTAGTACCGTGCAAGGTGTTCTTGTCTCTAACGAGGCCATTTTGTGGTTGTTTTAAATTTTAACCCTTTGACGACATGTTCTTAAGCCTAAGCCTGAAAGTTTATAATTTTTCATCGTGCTCTCAAATTAGGAGCCACATGAGCACTCAGTCGGTTCTTTCAGGTTACATTGGTCCCGAGCGAGGTGTTCGTGCCTCGCATGGGGCTGTTTTATAGCTGTTGTATATTTTTTTAGCCTTTCAGGGCATATTTTTATGCCTTTGTCTAATAGTTTAGAAATTTTCTTCGTGCTCTCAAATCGGGACCCTCATGAGTACGCAATATTTTCCTGCTCGATGCATTGGTCCTGTGAGATGTGTTCGTACAGCTCACGGGGCCGTTTTGTGGATGTTTCATGTTTTCACCCTTTGACGACATGTTTTTAAGCCTAAGGCTAATCGTTTGCATATTTTCATTGCACTCTTAAATGGGGAGTCCTATGAGTACGCGGTGGGTTCCGTGTTCGCGCCTCTAATGGGGCCATTTTGTGGTTGTTGTATATTTTCACCCACGGGCGACATATTTTTAAGCCTAAGTCTAACAGTTTGCAAATTTTTCTCCTGCTCTCAAATTGGGAGTCCTATGAGTACGGGGGTCGTTTCCTGGGGCTTACATTGGTCCCGTGCGAGGTGTTAGTTCCTCTGATGAGGCCGTTTTGTGGTTGTTTTACATTCTCACCCTTCGATGGCTTATTTTTAAGTTTATGTCTAACAGTCTACAAATTTTTTTCATGCTCTAAAATCGGAAGTCCCAAGAGTACATGGTCAGTTCCTACCAGTTACATTGGTACCATGCGAGGTGTTTATGCCTCAGACGGGGCCGTTTTGTGGCTATTTTATGTTTTCACCCTTGGACGACATGTTTTCAAGCTTAAGTATAACATTTTAAAAATTTTCATCTTGCTCTTTAATTCTGAGTCCTGTGAGTACACGGTCAGTTCTTATGGTTTACATTGGTCCCGTGCGAGGTGTTCGTGCCTCTGTTGGGGCCATTTTGTGGCTATTTTACGTTTTCACCCTTTGACGACATGCTTTTAAGCCTAATCTAACAGTTTGTAAATTTTTGTCATGCTCTCAAACTGGGAGCCTCATGAGGACACGGTTGATACATTGGTCCGTACAAGGTGTTTGTGCCTCTCATGGGGCCATTTTGTGACTGTTTTACTTTTTCCCCCTTTGACGACAAATTTTTAAGCCTAAGTCTAACAATTAATAAATTTTTATCGTGCGTTCAAACTAGGAGCCCCGTGAGTAGACGGTCAATTCCTACATGTTATATTAGTCCCATGTGAGGTGTTGGTGCCCCTCACGTGACTGCTTTGTGGATATTTTATATTTTCACCCTTTAGCAGAATTTTTTTATGCCTAATCCTAAAAGTTTGTAAATTTTCGTCGTGCACCTAAACTAGGAGCCCCATGAGTATGCGGTCGGTTACTTCGGGTAACATTTATCCCTTGCTAGTGGTTCATGCCTCTCATGTGGCTCTTTTACATTTTATCTCTTCGACCGCATGTTCTTAAGCCTAACTCTAAAAGTTTGCAAATTTTCTTCATGCTCTCAAACTGGGAGCCTCTTGAGTACGCAGTTGGTTCCTACGGGTTGCATTGGCTCCGTGTAAGATGTTTGTCTCTCCAACTGGGCCAATTTATGGCCATTTTACGTTTTCACCCTTTGACGACATATTTTTAAGCCTAAGTTCGATAGTTTGCAAATTTTCATCAAAATTTCAAACTGTGAGCCATGTTAGTACGCGTTTGGTTCCTGTGGTTACAGTAGTCCCGTCCAAGGTGTTCGTGCCTCTCATGGGGCCATTTTGTGGCGGTTTATGTTTTGATCCTTTAACGACATGTTCTTAAGCCTAAGTCTAAAAGTTTATAAATTTTCATTGTGCTCTAAAATCGGGAGTTCCATGAGTACGTATTTAGTTCTTTCAGGTTACATTGGTCCCGTGAGAGGTGTTCATGCTGCTCACGGGTCCGTTTTGTGTTTATTTTACATTTTCACCCTTTCAGGGCAAATTTTCGAGCCTAAGTCTAACAATTTGCAAATTTTCATCTTTCTCTCAAATCGGGAGTCCCGTGAGTATGCGATCCATTTCTACGGGTTACATTGGTCCCGCGTAAGGTGCTCGTGCCCCTCACGGGGCCGTTTTGTGTCCATTTTACATTTTCACCCTTAGACGACATGTTTTTAATCCCGTGTCTAACAGTTTGCAAAAATAATTTAGTCTCTATAACCATGAGCTTTGTGAGTAGGCAATCGATTTTTACGAGTTACATTGGTCTCGTGCGAGGTTATCGTTCTCCTCACGGGGCCATTTTATGGCTATTTTACTTTTTCGACCTTTGACGGAATGTTTTGAAGACTAAGTCTAACAGTTTGTCAATTTTCATTGTGCTCTCAAAATATGAGCCCCATGAGTACGCGGCTAATTCTTCTGGATTACACTAGTCCTATGCGAGGTGTTTGTTCCTCCGACGGGGCCGTTTTGTGATTGTTGCACGATTTCACCCTTTAATGGCATGTTTTTAAGCCTAAGTCTAACAATTTGCAAATTTTCATCTTGCTCTCAAACCGGGAGTCCCGTGAGTATGCAATCCATTCCTATAGGTTACATTGGTCCTGTACAATGTGCTTGTGCCTCTCATGGGGACGTTTTGTGGACATTTTACGTTTTCACCCTTAGACATCATGTTTTAAGTTTGTGTCTAATAGTTTGCAAAAACAATTTGGGCTCTCAAACCATGAGCCTTGTGAGTACGCGATCGATTCTTACTAGTTACATTGGTCTCGTGCGAGGTGATCGTTCTCCTCACGGGGCCATTTTATGGCTATTTTACTTTTTCGACCTTTGACGGAATGTTTTGAAGACTAAGTCTAACAGTTTGTCAATTTTCATTGTGCTCTCAAAATATGAGCCCCATGAGTACGCAACCAATTCTTGTGGGTTACACTAGTCCCATGCGAGGTGTTTGTGCCTCCGATGGGGCCATTTTGTGACTGTTGCACGATTTCAATCTTTGATGGCATGCTTTTAAGCCTAAGGCTAACAATATGTAAATTTTCACCTTGCTCTCAAATCGGGAGTCCCGTGAGTATGCAATCCGTTCCTATGGGTTACATTGGTCCCGTGCTAGGTGCTCATGCCTCTAACGGGGATATTTTATGGTTATTTTATGCTTTCACCCTTTGACGACACATTTTAAAGCCTAAGTATAATAGTTTACAAATTTATGTTGTGCTCACAAATCGGGAGTCTTGTGAGTATGCGTTCAATTCTTGTAGGTTATATTGGTCCCATGCGAGGTGTTCGTGGCTCTGATGGGGACACTTTATGATTATTTTATGTTTTCACTCTTTGACGACATGTTTTTAATCCTAAGTCTAACAATTTGCAAATTTTTATCATACTCTCAAACCGGTAGACCCGTGAGTCTGCAGTCGGTTCCTACGGGTTACATTGGTCCCATTCGTGGCATTCATGCCTTTCATGGGTCCCTTTTTTTTTTCCTATTTTACGCTTTCACCATTTTGCGGA
Organism: Sambucus nigra; assembly: GCA_949130495.1. NCBI lineage: Eukaryota > Viridiplantae > Streptophyta > Magnoliopsida > Dipsacales > Adoxaceae > Sambucus > Sambucus nigra. Next base: position 342,890,365 of record OX422219.1, on the reverse strand, counting down.
ATGTTCTTAAGCCGAAGTCTAACAGTTTAAAAGTTTTAATCGTGCTCTCAAATTATGAGCCCCATGAATACGCGACCCGTTCCTACGGGTCGCATTGGTTCTGTGTAAGGTGTTCATGCTAATGATGGGTCCCTTTTGTGGTCGTTTCACGATTTAACAATTTGACGACACATTTTTAAGCATAAGTGTAACCGTTTGAATTTTTTTATTGTGATCTCAAATAGGGAGTCTCGTGAGTATGCAGTCAGTTCTTGCGGGTTACATTGGTCCCACACGATGTGTTTGTGCCTCTAACGGTACTGTTTTGTGGCTATTTTACATTCTCACTCCTTGACGGCATTTTTTTATGTCTAAGTGTAATAGTCTGCCAATTTTATTTATGCTCTCAAACCGAGAGTCCCGTGAGTACACGATTGATTCCCATGAGTTACATTGGTCCCGTGCGAGGTGTTCGTGCCTCTGCCGACGTCGTTTTGTAGAAGTTTGACATTTTTCACCCTTGGACGACATGTTTTTAAGCGTAAGTCTAACAATTTGTAAATTTTCATCGTGCTCTCAAAGTGGAAGTCCCGTGAGTACGCGATTAGTTCATATTTATTACATTGGTCTCGTGCGAGGTGTTTGTGCCTCTCACGGGGCCGTTTTGTGACTATTTTACATTTTCACCCTTTGATGGCATATTTTTCAGCACGAGTCTAACAATTTGCAAAATTTCATCGTGCTCTCAAACCGGGTGCCTCATGAGTACGCATGCGGTTCTTATGGGTTACATTGATCCCGTGCGAGGTGCTCGTACCTCTGATGGGGCCAATTTTTAGCTATTTTACATTTTCACCCTTTAACGACATGTTCTTAAGCCTAAGTCTAAAAGTTTGTAAGTTTTCATCATTCTTTCAAATCGAGAGACGCATGAGTATGTGGTCAGTTCTTCCGTGTTACATTGGTCCCGTGCGTGGTGTTAGTGCCTCTCATTGAGCCGTTTTGTGACTATTTTAGGTTTTCACCCATTGACGGTGCAATTTTAAGCCTAAGTCTAACCATTTACAAATTTTCATCATGCTCTCAAACCGGGAGCCCCATGAGTTCGGGATCTATTCTTGCAGGTTGCATTGGTCCATGCGAGTTGTTTGTGCCTTTCACATGGCCGTTTTATGGATATTTTATGTTTTCACCCTTTGATGGCAAGTTTTTTAGTCCTAACTCTAACAATTTGCAAAAAAAATTGTGCTCTCAAACCGTGAGCCTTGTGAGTAAGTGCTCGATATTAGGAGTTACATTGGTCCCGCACGAGGTGATCGTGATTCTCACAGGAACATTTCATGGCTATTTTACATTTTCACCCAATGATAAAATATTTGTAAGCCTAAGAGCAACGGTTTGTAAATTTCATCGTGCTCTCAAATCGGGAGCCCCGTGGGTATGCGACCAATTCTTGTGGGTTACATTGGTCCCATGTGAGGTGTTCGTGCCTCTGATGGGGCCGTTTTTTGACTGTTGCGCGATTTCACCCTTTAACGACATGTTTTTAAGACTAAGTCTAATAAATTGCAAATTTTCATAGTGCTCTCAAATCGGGAGTCCCGTGAGAGTGCGATCGGTTCTTGCATTCTACATTGGTCCCAAGCGAGGTGTTCGTGCCTCTTACGAGGCTATTTTGTGGTTATTTTACTTTTTCACCCTTTGAAGGCATGTTTTTAAGCCTAAGTCTAAGAGTTTACGAATTTACATTATTCTCACAAACCGAGAGTCCCGTGAGTATTCGATCGATTCCTTCAAGTTACATTGGTTCTGTACGAGGTGCTCGTGCCTCTCACAGGGCCATTTTATGTCTATTTTATATTTTCACACTTTGATAACATATTTTTAAGCCTAAGGCTAACAGTTTACAAATTTTCAACCTTCTCTCAAATCGGGATCCCTGTGACTATGCGGTCGATTCCCACGGGTTACATTAGTCCCGTTCGTGCCTCTCACGGAGCCTTTTTTGGTTATTTTATGTTTTCACCATTTGATGAAATATTTTTAAACGTAAGTCTAACAGTTTGCAAATTTTCATACTGTTGTCCAATTGTGAGCCCCATGAGTGTGCGACGTGTTCCTATGGGTTACAATCATCCCGTGCAAGGTGTTCGTGCCTATTACGGGGCCGTTTTGTGGGTTTGTCACGATTTCACCCTTTGGCAACATATTTTTAATCATAACTCTAAACGTTTGAAATTTTTTATTACATTCTCAAACAGGGAGTCCCGGGAGTATGCAGTCGGTTCCTGTGGGTTACATTGGTTCCGCACGATGTGTTCATGCCTCTCACGGGGTCGTTTTGTGGCTATTTTACATTCTCACTCTTTGATGACATGTTTTTATGTCTGAGTTTAACAGTTTGCCAATTTTTTTCATACTCTTAAATTGGGAGTTCCATGGGTACACGATCAATTCCTAGAGTTACATTGGTCCCGTGCGAGGTCTTCGTGCCTCTGACTGCGTCGTTTTGTGGTTGTTTTACATTTTTCACCATTGGACAACATGTTTTTAAGCCTAGTTCTAGCAGTTTGTAACTTTTCGTCGTGCTCTCAAAGTAGAAGTCCTCAGAGTAAGCGGTCAGTTCCTATAGGTTACATTGGTCATGTACAAGGTGTTCATGCCTCTGATGCGGCCGTTTTGTGACTATTTTATGTTCTCACCCTTTGACGGCATGTTTTTAATCCCAAGTCTAATAGTTTGAAAATTTTCTTCATGATATGAAATCGGGAGCCCCATGAGTACATGATCGGTTCCTACGAGTTACATTGGTCTCGTGCGAGCTGTTCGTGCCTCTAACGGGGCCAATTTTTCACCCCTTGATGACATGTTCTTAAGACTTAGTCTAGAAGTCTGTAAACTTTCATCATGCTCTCAAATTGGGAGCCCTACGAGTACACGGTCAGTTCTTGCGGGTTACTTTAGTCCCGTGCGAGTTGTCTGTGCCTCTGTTGGGGCCATTTTGTGGTTATTTTACGTTTTCACCCTTTAATGACATGCTTTTAAGCCTAATTCTAAGAGTTTGCAAATTTTGTTCATGATTTATGAGTACATGGTAAATTCTTGCGTGTTATATTGGTCCCGTGCGAGGTGTTCGTGCCTCCCATGGATTTGTTTTGTGAATGTTTTACGTTTTCACCCATTGATGGCATATTTTTAAGCCTAACTCTAACCTGTTGCAATTTTCATCATGCTATCAAATTTGGAGCTCCATGAGTATGCGGTCTATTCCTATAGGTTACATTGGTCCATGCGTGGTGTTTATGCTTCTCAGAGGGCCGTTTGTGGCTATTTTATGTTTTCACCATTTGACGACATGTTTTTAAGCCTAACTCTAACAATTTACAAAAAAAATTTGCCCTCTCAAACTGTGAGCCCTGTGAGTAAGCAATCTGTTCCTCCGAGTTACATTGCTCCCATGTGAGGTGATCATGATTCACACAGGGTCGTTTCAAGGCAATTTTATGTTTTCACCCTTTAACGAAATGTTTTTAAGACCAAGTCTAAGAGTGTGTGAATTTCACCATGCTCTCAAACCGTAAGCCCCATGCGTATGCGGCCAATTCCTGTGGGTTACATTGGTCCCACACGAGGTGTTCATGCCTCTGACGGGGCCGATTTGTGACTGTTGCACGATTTTACCCTTTGATGACATGTTGTTAAACCTAAGAGTTTGCAAATATTCATCGTGATCTCAAACCAAGAGTCCCTTGAGTGTGCGATCAGTTCCTGCGGGTTACATTGGTCCAATGCGAGGTGTCCATGCCTCTGACGGGGCTATTTTGTGCCCTTTTTATGTTTTCACCCTTTGACGACATGTTTTTAAGCCTAAGTCTAACAGTTTAAAAATTTATGTTCTCCTCACAAACTGAGAGTCTCGTGAGTAAGCGGTCGATTCCTTCGAGTTACATTGGTCCCATGCGAGGTGTTCCTGCCTCCAACGGGGACATTTTATGGTTGTATTATGTTTTCACCCTTTGACGACATATTTTTAAGCATAAGTCTAACCGTTTAGAAATTTTCAATGTGCTCTCAAATCGGAAGCCCCGTGAGTATGGGGTTGATTCCTACGGGTAATATTTGTCTCGTTCGTGGTGTTCGTGCCTCTCACAGGGCCTTTGGTGGATGTTTTACATTTTCACCATTTGACGGAATGTTTTTAAGTCTAAGTCTAACAGTTTGCAAATTTTCATCGTGCTCTCAATTTTGAGTGCCTGAATATGCGATATGTTCCTACGGGTTACCTTCGTCCCGTGCAAGGGGTTCGTTCCTATTACGGGGCCGTTTTGTGGCTATTTCACAATTTCACCCTCTAACAACATATTTTTTTAGCATAACTCTAACCGTTTGAAATTTTTTGTTGTGCTCTCAAACAGGGATTCCCGTGCGTATTCAGTCGGTTCCTGCGGGTCACATTGGTCCCTCATGATGCGTTCATCCCTCTCACGGGGCCGTTTTATGGATATTTTAACTCCTCACTCTTTTACGAAATGTTTTTATGTCTAAGTCTAACAATTTGCCAATTTTCTTTATGCTCTCAAATCGGGAGTCCCTTGAGTACACGATCGATTCCTATGAGTTAGATTGTCCCATGCCAGGTGTTCGTGCCTTTGCCAGCATCGTTTTGTGGATGTTTTACAATTTTCACCCCTGGAAGAGATGTTTTTAAGCATAAGTCTAATAGTTTGTTAATTTTTGTTGTTCTCTCAAAGTGGATGTCCCGTGAGTACATGGTCAGTTTTTGTGGGTTACATTGGTCCTGTACAAGGTGTTCGTGCCTCTGACGGGACTGTTTTGTGGCTATTTTAAGTTTTCACCCTTTGACGGCATGTTTTTATCCCTGAGTCTAACAATTTACAAATTTTCATCGTGCTCTCAAATCGGGAGCCCCGTGAGTACATGATCAGTTCTTACGGGTTACATTGGTCCCGTATGAGTTGTTCGTGCCTCTCATAGTGCCTTTTGTTCCTGTTTTACCTTTTTACCCTTTGACGACATAATTTTAAGTCCAAGTGTAATAGTTTGCTTCGTGCTCTCAAATCAGGAGCCCCGTGAGTACGCTGTCTCGTGTGATGTGTTTGTGCCTCTGATTGGTCCTTTTGGGGGCTATTTTACATTTTCACCCTTTGACGTCATGTTTTTATGCCTAAGTCTAACATTTTGTAAAAAAATTTCTTACTCTCAAACTGTGATCCCTGTGCGTACACGGTCGGTTCTTGCAATTTACATTGCTCCCGTGCGAGGTGTTCGTGCCTCTCACGGGTCCATTTTGTAGATATTTTATGTTTTCAACCTTTGAGAGCTTATTTTTAACCCTAAGTCTAACAGTTTTGCAAATTGTCATCTTTCTTTTAAACCTTGAGCCTCGTGAGTACACAACAAGTTCATGCGGGTTATATTAATCCTGTAAGAGGTCTTCGTGCCTCTGGCGAGGCCGTTTCATGGCTGTTTCATGATTTCACTCTTGAACGACATCTTTTTAAGCCTACGTCTAACAATTTGAATCTTTTTGTCGTGCTCTCACATCGTGAGTCCCATGAGTATGCAATAGGTTCCTACGTGTTTAATTGGTCCCATGCGAGGTGCTCATGCCTTTGCCATGGCCGTTTTGTGGCTACTTTACATTTTCACCCTTTGACGACATGTTTTTAAGCCTAAGTCTAACAATTTGCAAATTTTCATCATGCTCTCACCCGAGAGTCCCGTGAGTGTGAGGTCGGTTCCTATGAGTAACATTAGTCACATTGTAGGTGCTCGTGCCTCCCCCATGGTTGTTTGTTTCTTTATTCCATTTTCACGCTTTGATGACATGTTTTTAAGCCAAAGTCTAACAATTTGAAAATTTTCATCGTGCTCTTGATTCAGGAGTCCTGTGTGTACGCGTTCAGTTCTTGCGGGTTACATTGGTCGCGTGCGAGGGTTTCATGCCTCTGATGAGACCATTTTGTTGTAATTTTACGTTTTCACTCTTTGACGTCATGTGTTTAAGACTTAGCCAAACAGTTTGAAAATTTTCATCATGCTCTCAACCTGGGAGCCCCCTGAGTACACGGTTGGTTCCTGTGGGTTATATTGGTCCCGTGCGAGATGTTCGTCCCTCTCACGAGGCCGCTTAGTGGTTGCTTTACGTTTTCTCCCCTTGACAACATATTTTTAATCCTAAGTCTAATAGTTTGCAAATTTTCATTGTGCCCTCAAACAGGGAGTCCTCGGATCACGTGTTAGGTTCCTACGGGTTACATTGGTCCCGTGCGATATGGTCGTGATCTGACGGGGACCTTTTTGCCAGTTTACATATTCACCCTTTGACGGCATGTTTTTAATCCTAAGTCTAACAAAATGAAAATATTCATCATCCTCTCAAACTGTGAGCCTCGTGGGTACACGATCGGTTATCGCGAGTTACATTGGTCCCGTGTGAGGTGCTTATTACTTTCATGGGGATGTTTGTGTCTATTTTACATTTTCACCATTTGTCAACTTATTTTAAAGCCAAAGCCTAATAGTTCCCAAATTTTTGTCGTAGTCTCAAACTAAAGCCCTGAGAGTACGCAGTCGGTTCTTGTGGGTTACATTGGTTCCGTGCGAGGTGTTTGTGCCTCTCACGGGGTCATTTTGTTTTTGTTTAATGTTTTCACCCTTTGACGACGTGTTTTAACCTTAAATCTAACAGTTTGCAAATTTTCATCATGGACTCAAGCCGGGAGGGCTATGAGAACGCGGTCAGTTCCTGTGGATTACATTAGTCCTGTGCGAGGTGTTCCTGCCTCTAACGGGGCTATTTTGTGGATGTTTTACATTTTCACCCTTTGACGAAATGTTTTTCAGCCTAAGTTAATAATATGCAAATTTTTATCGTGCTCTCAAATCGGGAGTCCCCTGAGTATGCAATTTATTCTTGCGGGATACATTGGTCCCGTGCGAGGTGTTCGTGCCTCTGACGAGGGGACATTTTATGACTATTTTAAATTTTCACCCCTCGAAAACATGTTTTTAAGCCAAAGTCTAACAGTTTGTAAAATTTTATCATGCTTTCAATTCGGGAGTGCTGTGAGTACGCGATTGGTTCTGTCGAATTACATTATTCCTGTGCGAGGAGTTCGTGCCTCTCTTGGGGCCAGATTGTGACTGGTTTATGCTTTCATCATGCTCTCAAATAGGTAGTCTCGTGAGTACGCGGTCAGTTCCTGCGGGTTACATTGGTTCCATGCGAAGTGTTGATGCCTTTGATGGGGCCATTTTCTCACTGTTTTATGTTTTACCATTTGACGACATGTTTTAAAGCCTAAGCCTAACAGTTTGTAAATTTTCACCATTCTCTCAAACCGAGAGCCATGTGAGTACGCAGTCGATTCCTGTGGGTTACATTTGTCCTGTGTGAGGTTTTCGTGTCTCTCAAGAGGCCGTTTCGTAGCCATTTTATGTTTTTACTATTTGGAGGCAAGTTTTTAAGCTTAAATCTATCAATTTGAAAATTTTCATCGTGATCTCAAACTGTGAGCCCCGTGAGTACGCGAACGGTTCTTATGGTTTACACTTGTCCATTGACAGGTGTTCATGCCTCTCATAGGGCCTTTTTTAGCAATTTTATATTTTTTCCCTTTGAAACATGTTTTGAAGCCTTAGTCTAACAGTTTGCAAATTTTTGTCGCGCTCCCAAATCGGAGCCCCGTGAGTACGCGATCAGTTCCTGTGGGTTAAATTGGTCTTGTGCGAGGTGTTCGTGCCTTTCATAGGTCCATTTTATGGCTATTTTACGTTTTCACCCTCTGACAACATATTTGTAAGCCTATATCAAATAGTTTGTAAATTTTAATTGGGGTCTCGAATGTGGAGTTCCGTGAGTACATGGTCGGTTCTTGCAGGTTACATTGGTCCCGTGCAAGGTGTTCGTGCCTCTCACGGGTCCGTTTTCTAGCTATTTTATATTTTCACCCTTTGATGACATATTTTTAAGCCTAAGTCTAATAGTTTGGAAATTTTCATCGTGCTCTCAAACCGGGATCCCCATGAGTACGCAATCTGTTCCTGTGGATTACATTGGTCTTGTACGAGGTCTTTGTGCCTCTAATGGGGCCGTTTTGTGTTTGTTTTAGGTTTTCACCCTTTGACGGCATGTTTTTAAGACTAAGTCTAACAATTTTCTAATTTTTGTCGTGCTTTCACACTAGGATCCCTGTGAGTATGCAGTTGATTCATGTGGTTGACATTGGTCCCTTGCGAGGTGTTCGTGCCTCTCATGAGACCGTTTTGTGGTTGTTTTGTATTTCACCCTTTGATGGCATGTTTTAAACCTAAGTCTAATAGTTCGAAAAAAATTCATTCTAAATAAACCTGGAGCCCCGTGAGTACATGGTCTATTCCTACGATTTACATTGGTCTCGTGTGAGGTGTTCGTCCCTAAGGGATCTTAACAACGGTCTACCCCATGCGCAAATTGACATAATAGTTCTGGCAAACGGACCATTGTATAAATGAAAACTGATCTAGAGGTCATTGGGCGCTCCCGATCCCCATTTAACTTCAGTCAACTTCATCATCAGAGTGAAAGCTTAATGAATCTTCGAAGGGAACTGAATATTCTTTCCAATGGTCCTCCCCATGCACTAAACGACATAATCATTCGGACGAACCATCCATTTTCCCCCAAAAATTGATACGAAGGCTAACGGCACTCTCGGGCTCCATTTGACTCCAGTTAACTTTTTAGGTCGAACGAAACTAAATGAATATTCAAAGGTCACTGAATACCCTTTCCAACGATCCATCCTGTGCGTGAATCATCCTTACGGTATGGACGAATGATCCGTTTTACTCCGAAAGGTCACCGGGCGCTTTTGGGACCCATTTGACAAAAGTCAGCTCTTCGAACCTAGGGAAACTATTTGGAACGTTGAAGTACCTCGCATAAATTCTCCAACGGTTCTCCTCATTCATGATTTTGACTTACGGTTTGGACTAATGATCCATTACCGTTCGATAATCTCCTGTCCACTAGACCAATGGGTGCTTTTGAGCCACGTTATCCCGAAGTCACCTCCCAAATCTAGGAGAAGACCAAAGGAATATTAAAGGTCTTTGAATTACAATTCTAACGGTATGCCCCATGCATAATTTATATTTATGGATTTCACTTTACGACCGTTTTTCCTTAAAATTTTGTACAAGACTGCCGATTTGCAGGTCCATTTCACTCCCAATCAGCAGTGTGTCTAGGGTCACATAGTGATTAGCATGTATAGGGGTATGCCGATTGATAGTCTCCCTACCCCATAAAATTAGGGTATGATCTCACTTTCAAGGCACACCTCAGATTTATCGATATCTATGATCTCAACAACATTCTCTTGCAATCAACGAAGTTTCCTTATGTGAAATTCCTTTCCAGCTTTCATTCCCATCATTTTCATACCCAATTTAGCAAAATCTCCTTCTCTCTCTATGGCCATCCTCGATCCTCAGAACAAGAGAGACGAAGAAGAGGGGTATCTTCTATGTCGAGAGGATCTTGGTCCTGCACATCCCTCTCGGGAGTGCTTCGACCGACGTCGATGATGAAGTAAAAAATGTAGAGAGATGGAGTCGCCAGTCTATTTTACTCAAAACAGAAAAAAGAAAAGGGGAGCCATCCCAAAGGACAACGTCTAAAGAAATACTGATACATACGAAACCAAAATGATTCAAAAAGGGTTCGGAGGCTAAGTTACGAAATGGGAAGGTGTTAGACACCCATTCTGCCCTTACGGTCTCTCATGGGTTATTCTTATTTTCCTTTATTTTCCCATGATATGTGTGCATGTGTATATGTAGTGGAGATAGTAGTCATTAACTTGTATCATGGACGAGATAAAGTGAGTCATCCGTAGGAATGTTCCAAAAAGTAATATTAGAAAATAGGATATACGCGATTATCCTAGCGTTGATCGTTATAATGGAACGATAACACATATGGAATAATACGCTACTAAGAAAGAATATATGTATATATATATAAAGAGAGAGTCTAAGAGAGTTAAGTTAAAAAAAATAGGAAAAATAAAAAGTGGTATTAAAGTAGGAATATGACTCGAGTCTCGAGTTTTACCCCGAGACGCCTACATAGCCTATGGAGGCATCAAAGTCCACATAGTTCGTATGAAAAATGAGAGGTGGGATTTATCCCATAAATCCAATTGGGGACTTCTCTTATATGTATGTGTGTGTGTGTAAAAGAGTTTTTTAGTTGTGAGAAAACTGTGAGATAAAAATGAGAATTCCCGTTTGGAATTTATGAGAAAACTCTCTTTTTCTTATTTTTATGAAAATAAGAGATGTGCAATAATACTAAATAAAAAGTATATTAGGATATGTGATATGAGAGAATAAAAGTGCTAAATCAAACAAATTAATGCGAATTTAGGAGAATTTAAAGAGAGAGTTGAGAAACTTGGACCTTCTTGAAGATCTTGAACTTGATCTTGGATGTTGGAGAGCAGCCCTTGCACTTGGGTGATGATGGAGGGTAGTTAATTCACCCAGTTTGATGAAAAATATGGTGAAAGGTGATGGTTGGAAATGTATTTGGATGTGGAAATAACGCTCACTTGGAGAGGGGTTTTCTGATCTTTCTGAGAGATGGATTTCAGATCTTCTCCTTTTGCAATGATGTCAGGCCCTCCTTTTTATAGGCCCGGGGCATTTTTCATCAGCATAGTCCTAGACCTGCAAATCGACAGGTGTTTTTAGGCACACTGCCGATAGGCAGGGTTTGGAACCTGTCGTTTGAGAGTCTCTTTCAGGTTCCTTCGGAAAGTCGATCGTAGAGCGCAAACTGTTGATTCGAATCTTGCACGGGTCAAACCATTGGAAAGGTACTTAAGAGAACTTCAAAAGTATTTTGGACTTCTCTCGGGTCTGGGAGTTAACTTTGGGTCAAATGTGGCTCGAAAGCATTCGTCGGTCCTTTGGACGGGGAGTCGTCGGACGCAAATGGATCGTTCATCCGAATGGTAAGTCAGAATCGCTCACGGGGTGGACCATTGGAACGGTTAGGACATGTACTTAGACATTACAAAGCGTTTGACTTGGTTTGGGAAGTTAACTTTGATCAACCGAGGCCTGGAAGCATTCGATGACCTTTTGGATTAAAACGGATCGTTCGTCCGTACCGTAGGTCAGAATCGTGCATGGGGAGGAATTTTGGAAAGAGGTTTCAGTTCCCTTTAAAGATTCATTCAGTCTTGATCGAGATGAAGAGTAGACTTTGGTCAAATAGAGTCTGGGAGCATCCGGTGGCCTCCTGATCAAGTTTCGAGGGAAAATGGGTCGTTCGTCTGCACCGTAAGTCAGAATTGTGCACGGGGTGGATCGTTGGAAAGGGGTTTAAGTACTTTTTAGGGATTAATTTAGTTTCGAATGAGCTGAAGAGTTTTCTTTTGGTCAAATGGATCCTGGGAATGCCCTATGGCCTTTAGGTTAGTACCCGAGGTATGACTTAGGTTTGTAGTGATGAAGGGAGGTGCTAGTGACCTTAGGAGAGTTTAGGGGGTACTAGAATGGGGTGTCTACAGATCCTCTTGACGGGTGAGTTTGGAAGAAACGATAGTCGTCTAATAGACATCGCATGATGCCTTTGACAGATCACGACCAATTCAAAGGATCGAGGCCGATTCTAAGGACCTAAGGATGAGGATGACTGGTTCTGCGGGTTAAGGGTGATTCTGAGGGCTTAAAGATGAGGGTGACCGATTCTGCAGGTCAAAGACGATTCTGAGGGCTTGAAGATGAGGGTGACTAATTCTGTGGGTCGAATCCAATTTTGAGGGCTTAAGTCGTGATGATGAATTCTGCGGGTCAAAGGCAAGTCTGAGGATTTAAATTAAGATGACCAATTCTACGGGTCAAAGCCAATTCTGCGGGCTTAAATTACGATGACCAATTCTGCGGGTCAAAACCAATTCTGAGGGCTTAAATTGATATGACCAATTTTGCAGGTTGAAGCCAATTCTGAGGGCTTAAGTTGAGATGACCAATTTTGCGGGTCGAAGCCAATTCTGAGGGCTTAAATTGAGATGACCAATTCTGCGGGTCGAGGCTAATTCTGAGGGCTTAAAGATGAGGGTGACTGATTCTGCCGCTTAAGTTGAGATGACCAATTCTGCGGGTCGAAGCCAATTTTGAAGGCTTTAATTGAGATGACCAATTCTGTGGGAATCCAGTTCCGAGGGCTTAAATTGATATGACCAATTCTACGGGTCGAAGCCAATTATGAAGGCTTAAGTTGAGATGAACAATTCTGCTGGTCGAAGACAATTTCGCGGGCTTAAATTGAGATGACTAATTATGGGGGTCAAAGCCAAGTATGAGGGCTTAAATTGAAATGTTCTTGGGGAACTCTGTCGGGAAAATTACCTCGTGATTTTGATTTTGAGTTGGGAAGTTGATTGATGGTGAAATCCTTTTATCTTTTGGAGACTTTGCAGGGTAATAGCCACTCTGATGCTATAAATTCCACTGGGGAAGTGATTTAGGTGGTCCAGGGTTTGGACGTATTATTCGGGGAAATTTGAGACCTTTGGGTGAATTTGGGATACTTTAGAAGTCCTTTGGGGACTTTTTCGGGGAGGAGATTCACTTGGCTTTTGAGAGTTTCACTGGGGAAATAGGGGTTCTGCTTGAGGGAGTGTGAAATTTTCTTAGGGAAAATGTTCTAAATCCCCTTGGTATTTTTAGGAATTTTTTGAGGAATTTTCAGGGTTTTCTGGTATTTTCTGGGAATTTTTTTATGAAAATTAAAAGGGGGTGCCGGTCAGCATGGTGTGGAGGGTGCCATTCGGCAGTGGAATGGACTTTTGGACTGCCACGAGAAGGCAAAAGGTCAGTGCCGATCGATATTTAGGGGTGCAGTGCCGATCGACATGACCCTTGGTATCCTATAAAAAGGGGCGGGTTCCCCTCATTTTTCACAACTTCTTTCCTTCTCTCTTTCTACGATTTTCTTCCGCGAATCGTTAAAACATTCCGTAATCTAAAAAAAAATGGCTTCTTTTGTGATCACTGTGATAAACATGGAGTGGTTGGCTGTCGACGACTGAGAGAATGTGGAGTGGAGGGCCAGGGCGCCTCTTGCTTTAGGGAGTGAGAGAAATTTTGATGCATTCGAGCTGGTTGCGGATAAGCAGACTTTGATGCGGGAGCCATCCCGTCATCGCTCTTCGAGGGTGGTGAACCCAGGCAGTTATGTAAGTAAAATGACTTTTGGCATTCTTTTTTGGTGATTTTCCTTTTTCTTGGATTTTGAAAAAGTTTTTCTTTTGACAATCCGATGTTTCTTTATCGACTATGCGTGCCCGCGGGATGACGGGGCTTAAGGATGTCTGGAAGAATCTTCCACCTGTGGTACGTTGTGTGGTATTGTCAGCAGGCTTTGGGAGGTTGGCATTTTTGCTGGATGAGATGCCTCGTTCGACGACGGTTTTATGTGCTCTGGGGGAGAGATGGTGGGACACTACCCACACCTTTCATTTTGGCTTTAGGTTGATGACTGTGACGGCCATAGATGTGTCTAGATTGTGATGGAGAGCAGATAGAGGTGGATCACTCTTTGCGTGTGAGGCCGAAGGCGGTACGGGTGGTGCTTGGTGATGTGGGGAAGATAGTATCTGGTGTCTTTATCCGGCTGTCCATACTGAGGGATGTTTTGCTGGGTAGGGTGATTGATGTGGAGTATGGGATGTAGGTGAGAGAGATGGGCCGATTGTTTATTTTGCTGGTGCTGGGCGGGATTTCTGGTGGAGTCGAGTGGCGACGTCGTCCCCTTATAGTTTTTTCCATATCTGAGGATGTTTTCGAACATCCCTCTTTATGATTGGGGGAGCCTGACTTTGGTGACCCTTTATTTTTCTCTGGATGCATTTATTTGGTGCTGCCGCCAGACTTTTACTAGAGCCACGTATCTTCTTGAGGTATTCTTTAATTAGCGTATTTTGTTTTCATGTATTCGCATTTTTCTTATGCAAATCTTTTTGATTTTAGATTTTTGTCTTTGGCAGACGTGGTTCTATAAGGTGATTATGTGTAATACCCAGATGATTTCTCTGAAGGACGAGACTGTTGGGGACTTTTATCGGTTGTATCGGTGGCGGAATGCCAATCAGTAGTTCAGGAAGTCTCTTTCTCTCGAGGCGGTGAGTCAGGTCTTGAATGTCCTAACCAGTGATAAGGTAAGACTTTTCCTTTCTTCTTCAACCCTCGTCTTTTTGTGCTTTGACTCTGTATTTGACTCATATCTATTGGGGATTTTTAAGGTGACCTTTTACCCATGGGGGACGGCGGTTCAGGACACAGGGTCGACTGGGGTGAATGCGCAGATGAGGCATTTTTGGGGGCATGAGTTCGGTCGTTCTTAGTATTTAGGGGAGATGGTGGTCCGACAGATTGCTGAGGAGGAGGTGGTGGTGCCACCTGCGAGGCCCCTATGTTTATGGGGTGGGAGCGGCTGTTGCTAGAGGATTGCATTGATGATTTGCGAGTCCTATCTATTGTACACCGATTTGAATGTGCCGTATGATTATATGGACTTCGTGACGAGTTGGGTGATGGCGCCCAACATATACAATGCACTGCCTTTCCCTCCTACGGGTTCGAGTCATCCAATGGGGTACTCCTGCAGTAGTGGAGGTCCTTCGACATCTGCGGCTGCGACAACTTTGGATGGTGGAGGGATGGTGCCTATGCTGCATCGTCCTCATGCGATGGACCCGGAGGAGTTGGGCTTGACAGTGGAGGTTCTTTGTCCTTTAGTATATTTTTATGTTCTTCTCTTTTCCTTATTTTTGGTTTCTTTTGATCTTTTTTTCTGCTTGATACTGATTCTGCCTTTTTCTTACAGCAAGTCCGGGTGTCCACCACTTGGATGAGGGATATCAGGGACTGGATATCTTCGGTGACTGCCCATATTCGGGATGTGGTTCCTATTCCTTCTTTCTTGGTGCCGTCGGCCTCATCCGGGGAGGAGTCTAGTTCGGGTAGCAGTGGTGCGTCATCTCGCCATAGGGGAAAGATAGCGCATCGTAGGGATGTAAGGGTAAGTGTGTGTGTGAGAGAGAGAGAGGGGTAAGGGTAAGTGTGTGTGTGTGTGAGAGAGAGAGAGAGAGAGAGAGAATGTGAGAATCGGGCTGAGTCCTATTGTTTTTGCTTTTCTTTATTTCCTGCAAGATTGATATTACACAGAGAAATATCTATGCAATGCAATATAATTTTTTATTATCTTCTAATGAATGAATGAATGCATGCACATGCATTTTTTACTTTGCTGCTGAGACCGTAAAATATTTTTGGAAGTTTGAAATACTGTTTTATTCATAATGAGAAATTATATAAAGATGGAAGGGGTTTTTGAAATTCTGTTGAGAATATCGATTTATTGATTTTTCTGATTTTGACAAAAGAGGAAAAATGTAAGTTTCTAATAATAGGGGGTTGACAAGCACCTTGTCCTGCCTATTGGCAGGTCAGTCTAGTCCCATTAATTCAAAGCTTTACTTGGTACCCTCTTTAGCCTTTGGTACCTTGTAGGGCAGGATTTTCTCCGATTTCTGCAGGGGTTATGTCTTTTATGAGGGTTTTCAAGTATAAAAAGGTGTAAGGGTGGAGTGTTTTCATCACACCTTCACATTCTATCTTTCTTATTCTGTGAGATGGATCTCCCTGGTAGTGTTGAGTTTTCTAACTAGCTCGAGACTTTGGAGGCGATGTGCTCCTACAACGTCGACTATGTTGCTTTCAATATGCATCAAGTTTCGTTATGGCGTAATCGACCCATATAATGGAATATGCTAATAGTGGTGGTAAAATTCTTGTACTCCAAAGACCGTGTATTCCACTTTGGCTTGGAATAAGTCTGTCCGACTTATGAGGAATTTTCTACCATATTAGAAGTAAATCCTATTGTGGCGGCTGCTATGCCTGTGTTTTTCCGATCTCCTCGGGAGCTGTTGGTTCGACTTCTCTGTGTCTCTCCCTCAGCGGGTAGATCCTTGGTTAATAGAGGAATGAATTATCATCTGGTGGTGCTGTGGTCTGTGCATTTGCAGGAGGTTAGTGATGTTGGATATGCCTGAGCCGTCGTTCTGGGCCTGGTTTTGAAATTATTGGTGGTGATTGGGGAACTAATGGTGGACCCACAATTGGAAGCTATTACTTCATGGATGTCCTAACATCGCAATCCTACGGCAGTGATACTGGCATAGACTCTAAATGGCCTGGATGCCTGGTGAGAAGGTCGTTCTGACTTTCAGAAGGGTATCCCTATGATGCTGTTCATGTGGTTGCCTGAAAGATTCCGCCTGGTGACTCCTCCGGAATATCCTTTGTCGCCTATAGCCAATTTCTTTTCATGCCATTTCATTAGTGTTGGTCTGGATATCGAGAGCTGGGAGAACTGGTTTATGGAGCATGGGGCTCTAAATCTGTACTGGTCAGTGCCTTAGTGGGGATAGCTGCTGCCTATTCTGGAACTAGGAGAATACCCGTACGTTCGGCTGGTTGGTCTCAGACAAACCTCTTTTTGTTTCCCTTGGCGGCTTCTTCTCCAATTTGGCTGGGAGCAGATTGTGCCACCTCGTACACTAGATTTCTTTTTGGTAGAAGATTTAACATAGCATCTGTGCATGTAGCTTGGCTCTTTGTGGGAGAGTCAGCATCCGTTAACACGTCCTTCTTAGTTTGTTGGAAGAGTTTGGCACATCCCCGAGGATTATATGAAGTGGTTGTGGAGAAGAGTAGTTATCAAGATGTTGGAAGTGGATACTGGACAAAGGTGGCTTATTTTATTTGATACCATGGAGGGAAGTGTGGTCGTTTTTCCGAGGCTGGTTCGAGATTATCAGTCCTTGGAGCGTTTGTGTCACTCTATTCAGGCAGGGGAATCTTTGGGACCCCAAGATGTAGATGATGATTGAGCTAGCTCCTCTGGTAGTTGTGGGTAGGACACTTGGAGAGTTCGTTTTTATAGTGGAGAATAAATTTGGTAATTTTATTTGGCTTTTTAGGAAGGTAGGGGGAAGGGAGTCATCTGTTCCTTTACTTATGTAATTGTATTGTAATTTCTTATTAGTGAAATAAACAAGTTTTTGATCATCCAGATGTGCCTTTTGATGAATTTTGTATTTTCAATTATCTATACCGATCTCAAGTCATGCATATTCCTTTTGTTCAAGTATATGTTGGAATGAACTGTGGTTCTCAGAGATAAGAAAAGAATAGTTTTTTGAAAAAGAAAGGGTCGTCCTCATGTAAGATGTATGAGCTGCCTACGTACCTCTGGGGGTTTTTGAAAATTTTTAATTTGTTTGAAAATGGTTTTTTGCAGAGGATCATGCCCAAGTAGTTTTGGGTAGAGGGAAATGAAGAGATTTTTTTTGGAATAGAAGGTAGATGAGAAGAGTTGTAGCGCGTTGAGATTTTGGACTAGGGGTAAAATTTCTTGAGTCGGTCTAGATTGACCGGACAATCCATCTCTTCTCCATCTAGGTCGATGAGCATGGAAGCACCCCCGGACAAGATCTTCTTGACAATGTATGGGCCGCTCCAATTGGGCTTGAATTTCCCTTTGGGGTCATAGATGGGATCAACTATTTCTTTGAGGGATAAATCCCCCTCTCGGACACCATGGTCCTTGACTCTCTTATTGAATGAATGCGCTATTCGGCGATGGTACCCTTGTATGTGATACAACTCTTTCAGTCTTCTCTCGTCCAAGAGTGACATCTCATCGAGACGGCTTTGATGCCAGTCCTCCTCATTGACTTATCTGTGACAACCCGAATATAATTATGATAAATTATATTTAAATCATGCTTATGTTATGTGATATGAATAATGTGATATTAGTATATCTAATGTTAAGTGATTATGTTTATTATAATCCTACTTGCTTAAATCATGAATGGTCGAATTATTTACAAACACAAATTTTGTTGTTTTCGGTGGAAAGGTTCCTGTTAGAGACTAGTTTTGACCCTTATCACATTATAAATGACTTGAGGTGAAAACTAGATAGTTGTATACATGTGATCTAGGGTTGTAATACAATAAACGGATCATCAAATGGATGCCCGAGTAAAGAGTTATACCGAATTTACGAACAAAGGGAAAAGTTGTCCATTCCCTTTAAGTGGTATTTTGTCTTTTATTAAACCAAATGGTTTAATTTGATTGGTTGGCTTGGGAGGCAGACTTTTCCGACCATATACCCTTGAAATAGACTTATCCTTCAGCCAAAATCATCCATGAAAGGGTTTTAAGCTTAAGGAAAGAGAAGGTAGAAGTTTAGGAAGAAAAGTGAGGAGAAAAAGTGTAGAAAAATTAGTAGAAATTACGTAAAAAGCCCTGAAGGTAATCCTAATTACAATTCTAGTTATTTATCTTATATTACTGATTTATATGATATAAATCATCATAGGTTTACGAAAGTTTCAGCCCTTTATATGTATGTATGGTTATATGCAAGTTTATGTTAAGTTGAATGTAGAAACCCTTAAAATTACTTTGTATTGAAACCCCTTGTATTCAAACTTGCATATCTATTTGTGTACTTACTGTAATTGAGAAATTCTAATTGGATATGAAATTAGACTCATATATTCATATCATATCTGAAAATTAGAATTTATCTCCTTTTGGTTAGGCCGTAATGATGATTTCAAGTTGGTACATGGTTTCTGTTTTTATACTTCATTTCGGTATGCCCTGAGTTTAGTCAAGCTTTTGAGATAGCAAATGAAGTCAAACCATTATGAAACTTTAATTATGTACGATTCATTATGTGTACTAAAAATGGGTTAAAAATCATGGAAAGTTATGTTGGATAAAAATTATGAAAATTCTTGGAAGTTGAAGGAACAATAGAGGAGCTTGTAGGGCAGATTTCTTGTGTTGTAGAGAAATGGTCATAACTTGCCCTATGAAGCTTGAAAAATTACACCGTCACTTGTAATGGAAAGTATATTCATATATGTTTTCATATTGACGAGGTTGGACCCCTGTATTTGTACAATTTAGGAATATAGGATGGTTAAGTATGTAAGACCATAATTTCAGGCAATACTGCGTACCCCTTGAATGAATGTTTGTATTTCATCCTTACAAAGGGTAATTTGAGTACATGTTTCATGTGTATATACATTGAGGAGTATAATTTCATGTTTACTTGACTTTGGTTATAAATTCCTCATAAGGTATTTCCTACGGTTGAATGTCCGTAACTTTATCAACATGTACATCATTGTTTTGCCTTTACCTATGTTTTATGGAATGTGACTTAATTGGAATTATATTGTTGATGTATAGTCATGGAAAGTTACATAATTCTATTTGAATAATATTTGTGATTGAGGTTCAGTACTAATCTAGTTGGATTGATAGGTGTAAGGTCTAATCAACCCAGTTCAGCTCCACTAGGAGGAAACTTGAATACGTAGTTGTCAACCAAGGTGAGTGTACTCACTAGAATGATGTATTTGTATACTGTTACGAATATGATCATAATGTTATGAATATAAAATTGTTCATTTCGGTTTACCGAAATGAGGGGTTTCTCCTCGACCAGAAATGGGGAAGATTTGTCTATTAATGACAAGGGGTTACTCATCGACCAGGAATGGGGGAGAATTATTTATTTAGACAGGATATGTGAATCATGATTCGGAAAAGTTGGTCATTCATTATGAATGAGCCGGATAAGTTAATACAAAAGTATATGGACATGATTTATTGCATTTAAATTCATGAAGTAGTTTAGTAGTGATGCATTCACTGGGCTATTTTTGCTCATGGTTCCTATGTTCACATTTTTCAGGAAATGCGATGTCACTGCCAAATCTAGGAAGTCGGGCTGGGTTAGCCAGGAATGGGAGAAACAAAGATTTTGTTTAAATGTAAATGATGTAATTAAGTTAACTTATCCTTCAATAAATTTTTTATGGGCATGATTACTCTGATGTTGTAAAAAGGTTTTCAGTTATATGGATTTACAATGATGACTCTGAAATTAAAACTCGTGTTTATGGTTTGGTTAGATTAATTATGGTTTGACTCACTTTAACTTTCAGACTTAATTATAAGTAACTGGGTTGGGGTGTGTCATTATCTTTCGAGCCTGACATTTAGTGAAGGGATTTCTATCTCCACGGGTAGGACTGCTTCCATGCCATAGACTAGAGAGTAAGGGATGGCCCCAGTAGAGGTTCGGTGGCCCCAAGCGGCGTAAGGGATTCTGTCGTCCCAATCTCGATAGCTTTGAGTCATCTTCTTTATGATGGCATTGAGATTTTTATTGGCGGTTTCGACTGCACCATTGGTCTGAGGTCGGTAGGGAGAAGATTTGTGTCTCTGATTCCCATACTCGTTGACTACTTGTGTGACTTCTGCCTCGAAATGAAACCCGTTATCTGACACTAGCTCGTGCAGGACCCCATATCGGCAAATGATGTTTTTCTTGATGAAGTTGGCCACTTTTTTGGCATTCAGGACTGCGTATGACTCAGCTTAGACCCATTTGGTGAAGTAATCAATGGCAACTAGGATGAACTCATGACCGTTGGAAGTCTTGGGTGTAACCTTCCCTATGATGTCGATGCCCCAGGTGGAGAATGGCCAAGGAGAGGTCATGTTGAATAATTCTCGCAGAGGTAGGTGTTGAAATTTGAAAAACTTTTAGCATTTGAGGCATCTCCGAACATAGGCGGTGCAATCCTGGATCATGGTGATCCAGTAGTAGCCTTGTCGAATGATTTTCTTGGTAGTCATGTGACCGTTGGGTGACCCGCAATCCCCACTGTGGATTTTGTACATTACCTCCTCAAAGTCAGCCCCTGCGATGCATTATAGATGAGTTCCTTCGAAGTTCCTCTTGAACAGTGCTTTGTGATAGATGATGTATTGGGCGGCCAGTCTTCGAAGTGTTGCCCATTCTTTTTTATTGGACCCCTCAGGATACCTATAATGCTTGACGAGGTTCTAGATATCATATTACCAACAATTGACAAGCTAGGGATCTTGTTTGTTGATGATCTCAATGTGGTAGCAATGGGTTGGTTTATCTTGCCTTTGAACTAGGAAGGGAGCCATTGTTATTCCTTTGGACATGTCGACCATGGAGGCCAAGGTAGCAAGGGCATCGGTTAAGTTATTATTTGCTCAAGGTAAGTAGTGGATGGTGATATCTTAGAATTGGGAGGCTAGTTATTATAAGTGGGCATGGAAGGGTTGGAGTTTCTCGTCCTTGACTTTCCATTTTCGGAGCACTTGACCAATGATGACGACATAATCCCCGTAAACATCTAGGCATTTAATCACTTTCTTGAGAGCAACTTTGAGGCCTACCGTACACGCCTCATATTTAGTCATGTTGTAGGTGTAGGGCAAATCCAACTTGATGGTGATGGGAGTGTGGGAGTCCTCTGGGGCGATCAGAAGTATTATAATGCCATAACCCTTTTTTATTGGCAGTGCCGTCAAATAACATTTTCCATTGAAGGTTATATTGAGCAACGTAGCGTATTTTTTCATCTAGGAAATCAGAGATCCAGTCATCAGATTCTTCCATGGGGTAGTCAGCAAGGTAGTCAGAGATGGATCTTCGTTTCATGGCTTTCTGTGTGATGTACACGATATAAAACTCGGCTAAGAGAATCAACCATCAGGCCATCCGGCTGGATAAGGCGGGTTTCACAAGGAGGTACTTGATAGGGTCCATTCGGGATACAAGTTTAATGGGGAAGGCGAGCATATAGTGTCGTAATTTTTGTGTGATCCAAACAAGTGCGACGCATGCTTTTTCCAAAGCAGTGTAGTTGATTTCGTATTCGACCAATTTGCGACTGGCGTAATAGATGGATCTTTTTTACGAGAATCTTTAAGGTATTGGGATAGCAAATCCACGGTTGGAGTGTCAGTTATGGTTAGGTATATAAGAAAAGGGAGACCAGGATGTGGTGGCATGAGTACCAGAGGTTCGATAAGATATTGTTTGATTCGGTCAAAAGATTCTTGTCAGTCCTCATTCCAAACCTTGGTTGAATCCTTTCGGAGGAATTGGAAGATAGGTTCACAGATGGAGGTTAACTGGCTGATGAACCGACTGATGTATTGCAATTTCCTATGGAAACCTCAGACTTCTTTCTCCATTTGGGGAGGTGGCATCTCAAGTATGGCTTTTAGCTTAACAGGATCTACTTCTATCTCTTTTTCACTGACCATGAATACCAAGAGTTTTCCCTTTGTAATGCCGAAGAAACATTTCTGTGGATTGAGTCTCATCTGATACTATTGCAGTCGTTCGAAGAACTTTCGGAGGGCGAGAACATAACCTTCTCTAGTTTTGGATTTGATAATCATATCATCCACATAGACCTCAACTTTTTTGTGAATCAGATCGTGCAGGATGGTTGTGGCAGCCCTCTAGTAGGTAGCCCCAGCATTTTTGAGACCAAATGGTATAACAGTGTAGCAAAGGGTTCCCCATGGGGTGATGAATGCAATTTTTTCTTAGTGATCTAGACGCATTTTGATTTGGTTGTATCCGGTAAACCTGTCGACGAATGACTTAAGAGGATGACTGGCTGTGTTGTCCACGATCATGTCGATATTGGGTAACGGGTAATCATCCTTTGGAGAGGTTTTGTTCAAGTCCCGGTAGTCTACACACATCCAAATATTCCCTTCTAATTTTGGTACAGGCACTATATTGGCTAGCCATGTGGGATATTCGATCACACGAATGAAGCCCACATTCAACTGTTTGACCACTTCTTCTTTGACATTGAGCGACCATTTGGTGGAGATCTTTCTCTGCTTTTGATTAACTATTTTGTCATATGGGAGAGTGGGGATCTCATGTTGAGCTATTTCTGGATAAATGCCGAGCATATCGTCATAGGAACACACGAAGACATCCATGAATTCTTTCAGTAATTCTCCGAGTTTTGCGCGCTTATGCTTGTCAAAGGTAGCCCCTATCCTAATCTCGCACAATTTCTTCTTCATTAACTTGAACGTGGTTATGTAGTTTGTTATTAACCTTATTTAGACCAGTTAAGAATTATTCATTTGCAAAATCATCATCATCAAAAGTTTGATTAGAATCCAAACAGTTAATGTAAGGCACAACAAGATACTCAAAATCTTCATTTATTTCATTGATAGAAAAAACAACATGGAGAACCTCGTCAAAGGAGGTATCGATTACATTTGATCAAGGATAGACAACATAAGATGAAATGGGGTAAACATTTGGATTAGGTGGGATTTCAACAGGTAGAATTAGCGCAACATGCCGATTGATGATAGGTGTATCAGTAGCTTTAATCAGGTGGGATGGATCCAGTGATGTAGTGCTTGAATAAACCATGCAGAGTGTCAGGCCTAGTGTCTGTATGTTGAAGGAATCTTCGGAGTCACTTTCCTTAGTCTCTTCGATATCTTTGATGAGTGGGTTGTACATGATGTTGGGAACTTTCGACCCATGGGTAGCTTTCTTAGAAAAAGATCTCCTTTCCAGGCTTCATCTTCTTGTTCGTATGGTCATTCCATGGTTTTGGAAAGTCATAAAAGGGGAAGTCTTCACCCTCTTTGATTAATCGTCCATTTAAGGAGTCACCAAGGATAGTCTGGATGCAGTCTAGTCTTCTCTTTGGTCGAGACTGGCGGATCATCCTGAGCTCTTGTTCTGATGGTTGATACCCCAAACCAAAAGGAGGGAAAGCCTTTTTTAGCACAATGGGCCCAATTATCCCTTGCTGTCATTGTCCTAGCCCCAGTCCGGGCATAAGGTGCATGTTTCTGAACATCAGAATTACATTATGTTGCCATGAGGTCCGTATTTCGGACAAACCCTTTCTTTGAATTCGTCCCCTACCGGGAGTAGAAGTGGTTCAACTCGAAATCCTCATAGGAGCATATCATTTGACCCATGTTGTATCTCAAGGATTAGACTGATGGTGCTTGCACCCTCGATATTATCGTCGTCGCCCAAAATGGTGATAACTCGTCCATCGGCAAAGAACTTCAATTTTTGAAGCGAGGAAGACACACCCTTTATACTGTGTAGCCAGGGTCATCCGAGCAACAGGTTGAAACAAGTTGGGATGTTAATAACTTGGAATTCAATGACAAGGTTTATGTGGATAACCCCGATTACAAGTTTTATGGATCCCATCACTTCTCGACGAGTATTATCGTAAGCGCGTATAGTAGCGGAGGTTAGAGCGAGGTCACTTTCCTTCAGTACTAGGAATTTGAAGGTTCTTAATGGGCAGACATTCAAGGTAGATCCATTATCGACAAGAGAGAGTGGTAAGATCTTCCCCATAACTTCGACGTAGATGTTGAGTGCATGATTGTGGTTTGGCCCAATTCTGGGGATTTCTTCTTCGGAAAAGGATATCATTATTCGGGTAGAGGTAAAGGGTCCGACTAAATTTACCGCTTCTTTTGGTGTGGTAGAAGGAGGAACTGTGGTTCCAGTGAGCAATTTGATCAAAGAATTTCTGTACAGCCGGGAAGACATGAAAAGCCCCCCATAGAGTGATGTTAGCTTGAGTTTTCCTTAGTTGATCAAGGATCTTGCTTTCCTCGAGGGTCATTTTTGGCATAGGAAGGTTTTTAACGCCCCTCCCTTTGTCATTGGTTGGTGGTAAGTTTGGGATCTGGTAATGCCTCCCTAACCTGGTCATGTGATTTACTGAAGAAGGGAAGAATATGAACCCTATTTCTTTGTCGATCTCGGGTTGTTCTGCCATCTTGTTTATTTCTTCGAGGAGTTCTTCAAATGATATTATCCCACACACGTCGGCTACTGGGCCAACTTTCTCTAAAGCTTTTCCTTTATTTGAATCATTGAATTATCTCCCCCCCCAATCCGATGGAAACAATTCCGTCTTTCCATGTAAAGTCAATGCATTCCACAACTTCAATGGCTTCTTCATACAGGTTTTCCCATTCTGTGGGGATAAGTAAGGGTGAGGGGACCAGACGTCCTTATAGCTTCAGAGTATCAAGTAACTCGATCATACTATAAATATTATTGATTTTCCTGAATGATTCTACCATGATCTGGACAATATCATCGTGGCTGACTTCATCTATTGGTACCACCCAACCGTCTGACTCTCGGGCCCATTTTCGTGGTTCCAAGAATAGCGTACTGAGCTTCTGGCAATCAATTATCATTTGTGAGGGCAATTTCAGCCCGAACTCTAGGAGTTGGTTTGATAATTCCATACTTCCATTTTCAGAACGGGTACGGACAATGATGCATGCTCTGGTAAGGAGTGACAGTGCTTGACTAGAGAGGCTAACAAGGTGTAAGAGGAAATATGGGCAAGTTTGGAGAGGTTTGGGAGAGTATATGGGTGTGATTTGAGTTGAGGGATCAAATTTTGGGTTTCCTTATAAGAATATGGCATTAGCATGATTTGGGAGTGGGTTGTGAGTAGTGTTTGGCTTAGGATTGGATGGTGGGGCAATGGTACCCCGATAAATTAGACCTTGGATTATGTTTTGGAGGTGAAAGCATTGGTCGATGGTATGTCCAGCGGTTTGGTGAAAGGCGCAATGGGCATCTGCCTTGAAGTTTCTTGGGAGTGGATTTGGTAATGGATGAGGATCCAAGGGTTTGATAAGATTTAGGCTTAACAGGGCCTAATAAACTTTGGAGAGGGGAGCATGGAGCTCGGTGTATTCCTTTCGGACTTGGACAGGGCAGCTTTCTGGTGCCCACGAGGTGGTTGGTTGAGATATGTTATTGATGGTTGAGACTGCAGCACTGGTGGGCTTATCGTATTTTCTGGGGGTGAACTGTCCGGACACTTTCTTTGTTCCAATTTCTATTTTAGCAAGACCTTCCTCGATTTCTACTCCTGCTTCTCTAAGAGCTCATAAGTGGGGATAGTATTGTCCTCCCATTATTGCTCGAACATGGGGCAAGAAGTTTTTCTTCATTATGTTGACTTGTTCTTCCTTGGATGGCCGATTGGTCATAGTGTCTTCTTTTTCCCTCCATCGGGCTACGAAGTTACTGACTAATTCCCCAGAGTTCTGTTTGAGCAGCTCTAAATCACTGTGGGTGACCTCAAGCTCTTTGTTGTATTTGTACAGCGACATGAATTCTCGGTCTACATCCTCCCAGCTACGAATTTTGGACTCCTCGATAGACAAAAACCATCGAAGGGCGCCATCCTTCAAAAGTTCATGAAATAATTGGGCCATCATTTCTTCAAAAGCCCATAGGAGAGTCATGTAACGGTGATAACTACGAAGATGAACAATCGGGGGTCCAATTCCTCCGAATTTCATGATATTTGGCATCTTGAACTTCTAGGGTAACCTTGCCTTAAGATAAGGAGACATGTGATTGTAGTCCATGTAATTCACAGAGATTCTGACTTGGTTGAAATTCTTAGTTAGCATCTTGAGATCTTATTTGACCTTGTTCAACTCCTCCTCTTTTGGATCAATGATCGAAGGCAAGTTAGCCCCAGGCTGGGCAAGGTTTGGCATAGGATACTGGGCAGGCGGCGACCCAGGGCACGTGGAGAGTGATGGTACTCTTCAAGAACCCAGATAGGCTTGGGTGGACCCATAGCATGAGGGAATAGGGCCTCGGGCTCTTAAGGAACAGGAACCTAGTTTCGTTGCATCTCTCGGACCCCAGTGTGGAGGTTGTCAATATTGGACACGAGCTGAGCAAAAACTACCGTCAGATCTGGTTGCACAGCAGGTACTTGATCTTTGTTCACCATGGAAAGTGGATGGTTACCGGGATTGAAAGAAGTAGAAGGGGAACGGAGAAACTCTGGGGTGATTTTATTGAAGACCGAAGACAATAAGGAGCCAGGCCAAGGGCGTGTGATCGACCTGAGAAGGCGTAAAATGGGATTTATTTTTGACAAAAAATGATGAAAATACTTTTGACATTTTTTCTTTTCGAGATTGAACGACAAAATATTTTTGGATTTTTGATAAAGAAAGGAGAAATATTTTTGGATTTTTGATAAAGAAAGGAGAAATGTTTTCGTATTTTTTATAAAGAAGGGAGAAATATTTTTGGGAGATGGGTATCACATGATTATTATAATTATTATGTTTTAACTTGCATTAAATTTTCCTAAATGCAAAAACGAAATGTCGGACGAGACTGAAAAAGATGGGTTTGTAACATATGCAAAGATATGGTTGGACTTGTAACCAGACTCACGGGCAGGGTCTCGTTTTAAAAATGCATAAAAATTTAGTGACAGGCAGACCCAGAATTTCGACAAAGTTTCGGGTCGAAATCGGAAATCTAACATGTGTGTCCTAGGCTTGATACCTATATGCGGGTATGCAGTTGGTTGGGTGAATCGAAAAGGGTTCCTCCCTTTGGCGTGGCTTCCACGATATACGTCTTGCTTTTGAGGGCAATCGGTACGTGTGGACAACCCATTTGATATACCTGAGTGTACATGAATTGCCTCACTATATACCTCGTGGGGACGATATATGTGAGAGAGGATTTGATATACTCGGCATACATGAACGATTTCCCTGCGATGTACCTCTCGTCATGACTCCGGTAAAGCAGTATGATGAGGGGGAACGGTTCGATATACGTCGAAGTTACTTGGCCAGTGGAAGGTGACAGTCATATCGCTTAGGCTAATTGCGCCCTGCCAGACCAACACCCATCACGAAGTGACCCTCCAGTTACAAGACAAAATTTGATCAATCATAATGCTCTTTGGTGATGTCATGTGAATCATGCATGATTCTCTTATTAATATCTTATGATGAGAGTATCTTTCTTGATTATGCCAAATGGGGAGCAAAGTACAAGTACCAATGGTATAACAAGTATGGATGGGTGATACATGAAACATGTGGACATATGTGATCCTAGGTACACGTGGTGGGAAGTGTACATGGATAATCTTCTACAAGTGTGTGAATAAAAGCATAAGCATGAGGCACCCATGAATAGTAAAAAGGGGGTCATGAAAAAATAGGGGAAAATATAAGGAAATATAACACCCATGTAAATAGAGTCTTGCCCTCAAAATGAAAAATCCCCAGCGGAGTGGCCACTATGGCCATCCCTGATCCTCACGGCGGGAGAGACGAAGAAGAGGGGTATCTTCTATGTCGAGAGGATCTTGGTCCCGCGCAACCCTCTCAAGAGCGCTTCGATCGGCGTTGATGATGAGGTGAAAAATGTAGAGAGATTGAGGCTCCAGTCTATTTTACACAAAACAGACAAAAGAAAAGGGGAGCCATCCCGAAGGACAACATCCAAAGGCATACTGATACATATGAAACCAAAATGATTCGAAAAGGGTCCGGAGGCTAAGTTATGAAATGGGAAGGTGTTAGGCACCCATTCCGCCCTTACGGTATCTCATGGGTTATTGCTATTTTCCTTTAGTTCCGCGTGATATGTGTGCATGTGTATATGTAGTGGAAATAGGAATCATCGACCCTTATCATGGATGAGATAAAGCGAGTCATCCTTAGGAATGCTCCCAAAAGTAATGTTAGAAAATAAGATATACGCGATTAGCCTAGCGTTGATTGTTATAATGGAATGATAACGTATATGGAATAATACGCTACTAAGAACAAATATATGTATATATATAGAGAGACTCTAAGAGAGTTACGTTTAAAAAAACTAGAAAATAAAAAGTGGTCGAAAAGTAGGAATATGACTCGAGTCTCGAGTTTTACCCTGAGACGCCTACGTAGCCTATGGAGGCATCAAAGTCCATGTAGTTTGTATAAAAAATGAAGGGTGAGATTTGTCCCATAAATTCAATCGGGGACTTCTCTTATATGTGTGTGTGTGTAAAAGAGTGTTTTAGTTGTGAGAAAAGTGTGATAAAAGAATGAGAATTCCCGTTTGGAATTTAGGATCAAACCCTAATTTTCTTGTTTTTTTGGTTTATTTGTATGAAAATAAGAGATGCTCAATAATACTAAATAAAAAGTATATTCGGATATGTGAGATGAGAGAACAAAAGTGCTAAGTAATAAAACAAATTAATGTGAATTTAGGAGAATTTAAAGAGAGAGTTGAGAAAGTTGGACCTTCTTGAAGATATTGAACTTGATCTTGGATGTTGGAGAGTAGCCCTTGCACTTGGGGATGGAGGGTAGTTAATTCACCAAGTTTGATGAAAAAGATGATGAAAGTTGATGGTTTGAAAGGGATTTGGATGTGGAAATCACGCTGACTTCGAGAGTGGTTTTTTGAGCTTGTTAAGAGTGATGGATTTCAGATCTTCTCCTTTTACAATGAGGGCAGGCCCTCCTCTTTATAGTCCCAGGGCATTGTCGATCGACATAGTCCTAGACCTGCCAATCGACAGGGTTTGGAACCTGTCGTTTGACAGTCTCTTTCAGGTTCCTTTGGAAAGTCGATCGTAGAACGCAAATCATTGATCCGAATCATGCATGGGGTGAACCATTGGAAAGGTACTTCACATACCTTAGAAAATGTTTTGGACTTCTCTCAGGTTCAGGAGTTGACTTTGGGTCAAATGTGGCTCGGAAGCATTCATCAGTCCTTTGGACGGGGAGTCATCGAACGCAAATGGATCGTTCGTCCGCATGGTAAGTCAGAATGGTGCACGGGATGGACTGTTGGAAAGGTTAGGATATGTACTTCGACATTCTAAAGAGTTTAACTCGGTTTGAGAAGTTGACTTTAGTCAATCGAGGCCTCGAAGCATTCGGTGACCTTTCAGAGTAAAATGGATCGTTCGTCCGTATTGTAAGTTAGAATCGCATACGGGGCATACCGTTAGAAAGGGGGTTTAGTACCCTTTGAAGATTCATTCAGACTCGGTTGAGATGAAGAGTTGACTTTGGTCAAATGGAGCCTGGGAGCGTCCGGTGGCCTCCTGATCAAGTTTTGGGGGAAAACGGGCGTTCATCCTCATCGTAAGTTAGAATCGCGCATGGGACGGACTGTTGGAAAGGTGTTTCAATGAACTTAGAGGATTCATTCAGTCTCAGTCGAGCTGAAGAGTTTGACTTTTGGTCAAACGGAGCCTGGGAGTGCCCTATGGCCTCTGGGTCAATACCCAGGGTATGACTTAGATTTGTAGTGATGAAGGGAGGAGCTAGGGACCTACGGAGAGTTTAGGGGGTACCAGAATTGGGTGTTTACACTCTCATCCAACATTCATCCTAAAATTTAAGGGAGCTCATCCAAGATCAAGATCAAGCCTTAATTCTCCAAAGAAGGTCCAAATATCATTCTCTCTTTAAATTCTTTATTTTCAAATTAGTTACATAAATTCTCAATTTATCTTTTACTTTAGATCATACACATTAATAACTCATCCTTTATTATTTAAATTGCACATAATTTATTTTCTATAATAAACGAAAAACAAAGAAAAAGTGGGTTACACCTATAAATTCCAACGGGATTATTCACCACATTTTTGCAAAACTAAAATATCTTTTCTACACACACACATATAATAAACTACCATTTGAATTTATGGGATAAACCCTACCCTTGTGTCACATGTGAACTATGTGGAGTTTGATGCCTATAGGCTATGTAGGCATTTTAATTAAAACTCGAGACTCGAGTCCAAAATTTCCAATTTTCTAACTTTTCAACTATTTTATTTTTCATATTTTCATCTTATATACATATTATTCATGTATATCATGTTTGTGACTCATACTTGTGCGTCTTATCTAAAAATAATATTGTTTTATTATAACAATCAATTTCCCAATGAGCGCATACAACATATTTTCTAATTATTATTTTGGAACATTCCTTTTGATGAACTTACTCTATCTTTTCCATGATATGAGTCGAGCGATTTCGATCTCCATTTATATATACATGCACGCATACTTCACGGAGAAATCAAGGAAAATAGGAACATAAGTCCATGTGAGATAAAACAGGAGGGATGGGTGCCTAACACCTTCCCATTCCATAACTTAGCCCCCGAACCTCTGAATTATTGGTTTCATAAGCATCAATTTGTCTTTGATGTCTCTCTCTAGAGGCGGCGGCATATTCTTTTGTCAGTTTTGTGCAAAATAACTGATGACTCAATCTCTTTACATCACCATACATCAACGACGATTAAAGCGTTGCTAGAAAATAGGCATGAGACCTTCTCCCCCTCTCTGAGTGCGAGCACGAACACCGGGAACCACCCGAGAAGAAAGAGAGAGGGAAGAGCCAAGGAGGGATGGTTACAGGGGCGACTCCACTAGGAACTTTTTTATCATAAGTGGGCTAGACTATGTTTGCATGGGTGTTATCATTTTCTTCTTGTGTGTGCACTTACCTGTATGATCCATTTTTTCTCTCTATTATTTCTTGTATGTATCTATCTCATGCTTATATCACTCTTCAGTCACACACTTGAAAATACTCTCTATGTACATCTCACACTACTTGTACTTGTATATAATTTCGCTTGTATCCACATGATTTCACACACCACTTAAAATATCTATGTTTAGGGGTCAGTATCACATATCTCCACTTATCACACTTGTATATATCCATGCTTACTCACACTGGTCACACACCACTTGTAGTTGATCCATGCTTAGGTTCACTTCCACACACTCATTTGTATATTGTCACACATCACTCACTCTCACATATCCATGCTTACTATAATCTTTATGATCCATGTTAGATTTGCTTTTTTATACTCTATTTAAATTAGAATAGTTATCATCATAAAATACTATCTCCATAATATACTAATTAAGAATCATGCATTTTGCACACTATATCACCAAAGAGCATGGCTATTGACAAAATTTTGTATCGTAACTGGGGGGTCACTTTGTGATGTGGGCTGGCCTGACAGGTCACAGTTAGCCTAAACAATATGACTCGCACCTTCCATTGGCCAAGTACCTTGTATGTATATCCAACAGTTTCGCACACATAGTACCGCTTGATCGAAGTCATGATGAGATGTATCTAGTAGGGAACTTGTTCACATACGTTGAGTATATCGAATGCTCTCTCACACGTACTAGCCCCTTTAGGTATATAATGAGTCAGTACACGTACACTTAGGTATATCAAATGGCTTGTCCACATGTATTGATTTCCCTCAAAAGCAAGATGTATATCATGGAGTTCATTTCAAAGGAGGGAACCTTTCTACTGACACAACAACAGCATACCCTCATATAGGCTTCAAACCTAGGGCACTCATATTTAGTTTGTCGATTACAACTCGAAACTCTATCGAAATGATTGGTTGGCATGCCGCCCTAATTTTCATGCGATTTTTCCTTTTTTCTAAAATGGGACCCTTTCCATGAGCATGGCAACCCTTCAAACAGTGTTTTACATATTTTTAAACCCAATTTTCCCAGGCTCGGGTCCCATCTAGCATTGCTTTCGGATTTCGGTGAGCCTAATACAACTGAAAACATAATAATAATTATAATAATAATCATGGTGAGACTCTTCTCTCATTTTTTCCTCTTTACTTATTAAAAGTGTCAAAAACCTTTACCCCCTCTTCTATCAAAATACTAAAAGCATTTTCCTTCCTTTTATCATAGATGTCAAAAGACATTTTTTTCCTCCCTTTGTCAAGAAAAAAAATAAAAGAAGAATATTTTGTCCTTCCCTTTCCAAAAAAGAAAAGAAAATATCAAAAAATATTTTTCTCCTTTTTCCAATAAGAAAAGTTTCATTTCCCTCCTTTTTCAAAAATAAATTTAGATCATTTTTCCTTCTCAAGTAGATCGCATACCTGACCCTTGGTCTAGCTCCATATTGGCTTCGGTCTTTCGTCAAACTGTGTCGAAGCTCCGTCAGTTCTCCCGCTAGTTCCTTCGAGTTCGAAATTCACCTTTGCCCACTTTCCATGCAGTATACCAAGTACCAAATGTGCAATTTGATTTGATGACGGTTCTAGCCCAACTTACCGCCAAGATTGACACTCTTCAAATCGAGGTTCATGAGATGTAGCAAAATCGGGTCCCTACTCTTGAAGATCTTAAGGTCCTATTCCCTCACGATATGGGTCTACCCGTGCCTGAGACTATTTGGGTTTCAGAAAAATATCATCATGCTCTATGTGACCCTCCTGCTAATGGGACACCGCTAGTGATATGTCGATTATGATGCCTCATCTCGGTTCAAGCCAAGCTCAGTCCAAGTCGACTCTGCGAATCATACTCAACATGAGCCATTATGTAAAAACTGTCTCATTATCATCCAAGGCCAAGCCGAGACCATGTGTACCCCAGTGGGCTTATGCATTGCCTCATCCATGTCACGAAGATGAGACCACACCTTCTTGGAAAGTCCACTCGTCTCGTCCTGATGAAGGAAGGTGGAGACTAAACTTGGATATCTATTCGCATGCAACCCAGATGAGCGTTAGTGGAATCATACTCTATTAGGTCAACACCTCATTCCAGAAGGACATGTTAGACTCCCATTAAAGTGCGTGGAATGGAGCACGTGTGAAAGAGTGCATGTGGGATTCAAGCCCATGTGAGAAAAACCGTTACAGAATCATCATCCTCACATGTGGAGAATATCTCTTAATAATTACTCATATGTACAAAGGACAGATGACACTACATTATTGGACACTTAGTGCTGTGCATACCTCATGCATGACTGGGGTGCGCATGACACCACCCCTGCCATATAAATGCTTATCTTCTACATAATTATAAAGGATCACAAATAGTAAACCCTACTAAAACTATTCTTAACTTATTGCATATAAAGAAACCTTGAGTGCATCTATCCCATGACCATTACGGCCCGGATGTAGTGGATTTCATACACTCACACAGTGTACGTAGGCACTTCAAAAGCTGAACCACTTATATTTGGTATCATCTTCTCCTTTGCCTCGTCTCTTTTAGTCTCTATCTATAAATATATAATGAGATATTCATGGACATGACTAATGCTAAGAAGACATCTTTTGTAACCGAGAAGAGGAATTATTATTACAAGTTCATGTCCTTCGGCCTGAAAAATATCAGAGAAACATATCAAAGATTGGTCAACAAGATGTTTAAAGAGAAGATCGAGAAGACAATAGAGGTTTATATCGATGACATGTTGATGAAGAGTCTCAAGGCCAATACTCATATGGAAGACCTTCAATGAACATTTGATACCATAGACGAATTCAGGATGAAACTTAACCCCATTAAGTGTGTCTTCGGCATAGGGGCAAGAAAGTTCTTAGGATTAATTATGGACTTGAGGGGGATTGAAGTAAACCCCCAAAAGATCAAAGCTTTAATGGAGATGAAGACTCCAACCATAATAAAAGATGTACATAGGTTAACTAGACATGTAGTAGCTTTGAATAAGTTTGTGTCTAGAACTACTGACAAATGCCTCCCCTTTTTTAAAGTGCTCAAAAAATGTTTTGAGTGGAATGAAGAATGTGATAAGGCCTTACAAGGGTTGAAGACCTACCTCAGCTCCCCACTCCCACTGTCAAGACAAATTCAGGCAGAAAATTTATATTTGTATCTAGCACTCTCGGAATTAGCCATTAATGCTTCCATTGTTAGAGACGAGGATGGAGTGCAGAAGCCAATGTACTTAAATAGTAAGTCCCTCAAAGGTACTGAGAAGAGATATCCTAAAATGGAGAATCTAGCCTATGCTTTGATCCACGCCTTAAGGAAGATGAAGCTGTACTTTTAGGCCCATACCATGGTCATCATCACCGACTCTCCTATCATGTTGGTCATCTATAAACCTGAGAAGTTGGGTAAGTTTATGGCTTAGGCCATAGAGCTGGGGGAGTTTGATATCATCTACCAGCCAAGAATCACCATCAAGGTTCAGACTCTAGCTGATTTCGTAGTCGAGTTTGCATTAGACGAGGTCGATCAGAAAAAGTTGAAACTCCATAGCTTGTGAGACATAAAGAAGAATATCTCTCACTGAGGCCAAGGTCGAGACGAGTATCATAAGAAGTAAGGTGTTGAGAATGAGTAATAGTGAAAACTATTCAAGAATGGGATATTGGAAGAGGGTAATTTCTCGCAAAATGGTACCATATGGAACTTATTTATTGATGGCTCTTCATGTGAGGCAGAAAGTCGAGCGGGTCTGATTGTGTCATCCCTAGATGGGACTAACATTGAATATACTCTGAGGTTCAATTCTAAAGCCTTTAATAATTAGTAATAGTATGAAGCCCTTTTGGAAGGGCTCTCTCTTTCCCGGGCATTAAACGTTGGCTAGATCTTGGTCCATAATGACTCCAGGTTAGTTATGAATAACCTTTTAGGAGTATATGAGGCCAAGAAAGAACGAATAACCAAATACCTTGGAAGGGTAGAAACATCGCTGAAGCATTTTAGAGAGGTAAAGCTGAAGAGGATACCCCGATTAGACAACAGTCGAGTTGATGCCCTAGAAAGGTTGGCTTCTGCCACAAGAACAAAAATTTGGAGGTCAATGCCGGTAGATATTTTACATAGACCGACCAATGAAGAGGAGGAGAGAACTATGGAATTTTACTTGAACTTTAATGTGGGAGATTCTTGAATGGATCCTATCATCCGATATATTAGGTATGAAGAATTACCCCATTCAAAAGTCGAGAAGAAGCTGAGGTACAAAGCGGTAAATTTCTCCATCATAGGAGACATCCTGTATAAAAAAGGGTTCCTACTCCCTTTACTCAGATGTGTCCATTCTCGAGTATATTTTTAAAAGATGTGCACAAGGGATCTTGCTCCAATCACATAAGAAGATGATCATTGGTGAATAAAATCATCACTTAGGGATACTTGTGGCCAACGTTGGCTAAGGATATAGCTGCATATATAAAGAAATGTGAAAAGTACCAAAGGTTTCCCACCATTGCACATTAACCTCACTAACCTCTGTCGTTTATTACCTCCCCCTGGCCATTTGTAGTCTGGGGGATCGACTTGGTAGGACCGTAGCCAAGGGCTGTGAACGATTATCGCTATCTGATTGTAGCTATTAATTATTTTTTGAAGTGGGTGGAGGATGAGTTGATGATCACAACTAAGGACAAGAAAGCCTTCCAATTTATTTGGAAAAAAACATTATCTATAGATACGACCTGCCTAACACTTTGATTTCTGATAAGGGGATGCAGTTTAAGAACATATCCTTCAAGAAGTACTATGAGCGGGTCGACATCAAATAATTTTTTCAATCCCAGACTAACCCCAGGCCAGTGGACAGACAAAGGTAACAAACAGAACAATGCTTGATGGAATTAAGAAAAAGATGGAAGATTCAAATAGGAGATGGATTGAATATGTGCATGCCATCTTATGGGCATATAGGATGACGGAGAGGACACCAACAAGGGAAACTCCATTTATGTTAGACTATGACTCAGAGGTTGTATTATCGATGGAGATTTATCCCCCAACTTATAGGGTTTAGACATATGACCTAGATGGGAATATGGTGGAAAGAATACTTGAACTGGATCTTACAGAAGAATGAAGAGAGGAAGCTCAGGTTAGGCACGATGCCTATCAATAAAGAACATTCGAGTTTTACAATAAGAGGGTAGAGGTCAGGCCACTGGCAGTAGGAGACATTGTTTGGAAGAAGACTTCGTAGAATCCCAACAAGCTTTATCCCAACTAGCATGGTCCTTATCTGGTGGTTGAAGAAGTGGTTCCAAGAACATATCGGCTTGAAAATTTTGATGGAGATCCATTCTCAAACCCATGGAATGCTAACCATCTCCAAAATACTATCAGCAAGAATTTTTTGTTAGTTTCATCTGTTTCTTACCAGTTTCATTTAGTTTCTCTATGTATATGACAATATGTAAATGAAAAATATTTAAGTGTTCTCTCCTATTATATTATTTGAATTATTTTAGATCGTATCAATTATCTCATCCTAACCTATAGAACATCATTCATGGTGAAGTATCTCCTACTTACTCTCGGTGACACGACAGTCCAAATGGGGTCAATCTCATCCATGGACTCTTAATAACACCGAGAGGCGGAACATATCAGACATCATTAATTTGGTGAAGAAACTCTCTCGATCGAACGACAAGGAATGGATGAGAGTGGTCTAGTCCTTACACTCTCAAAATGATGAGAGGGGACTTGACAATTATTTGGTGGATTTAAATTTAAAAATCAATTAGTTGTGGTTCATATCAAACATCATTAATTTGGTGAAAAAACTCTCTCGACCGAGACAAAAATGTATGGACAAGAGTGGTCTCGTCCTTACACTCTTAAAATAAGTGTGCCGAATTGGAAACTTGCGAATAAATTTAATCAATTATCACACAGTCGTACTCTTCAAATTGGTAATTTACTGCGTATTCCTATTTTCCGCAAAATTGTGTGATATTGATTTTTTTAAAAAAATTAGTTTTGTGAAAAATCGCAATTTTTCAATGGAACGCCCATTTAATGAGGAGCCTATTTTTGAAAAAGTTGACGACCGTGCTGAAAAATTAAAAAGTTTGAATTTGAAACTTTTCAAAAGAATTAAAGTTTTGGAAAAAGAAAATTCTCTCTATAAAAGTAAGATTGAATATTTGCAAGCGTTTCAAACTCAAAGTGATATTTGTCGTGAGCACTTGGGTAATTTGTGTATTGTTTTTTATTCTTTGAAAATTGCCTAAAAGAAGAGTGATGAGAAAGTCCTAGTTTTAGGGAAGGAATTAAAGGACTTAAAAATTTTTAGGGTTCCCTTTTTCCGTCGAGGATAAAAAATTAATCGATGATTTTACGGCACATGAAAAGACTCTTAGGGATAAGTTTGTTTTAATTGAGGGTGAGCGCGATAAACTGTTAAGTTTAATTGAAAATTTGAAAAAGAAATCCTTGTCTTTGGAAGAGTTTAATGTTTGCTTGAGTAAAAAAATTTGAAGTTAAAAAATAATTTGACAGACTCAAGTAGGTTTGGTAGTGATGGTAATGGCTCATCGTGTTCTCATGCTTCTAATGATAAAGACAAAACCATTATTTGCTTTAGAGGGTCAACTAATTCCAAGGATGTTAGAAAAGATCACACTTTAGGTGTCGTTCCACCCGTTTACACATGTTCATATTGTGGTAGGAAAGGTCACCTTAGGCGATTTTGTTTTGATCTTGGAAAATGTCCTAGGAAGTTTATGTCTAGTGCTACCGTGGTTTCCAAAGCCCCCGCACGACGTTTCACATCTATTTGGGTTAGGAAATCACTTTTAGAGGCACTAGATTTTAGACAAGTTGATTCCCGTTTGCTTGCACATGATTCTTCTCTTGCCATATCATATAGATGATTGTGTTTGCATGTTTGTCATACGGTAGTTTTTTTTGTTTCATGATATTTGCTAGCGTTGTGACATGTACATTTTGTATAAATTTTTGCTTTTGAAAAAGTTTATAAAATGCAAAAAGAATTTCTATTTGTTGAGTGTCCATTAATATATTTTTTGGTCAAATTTGAAAATCCAAAAAGATTTTTGTATTTTGTTTGCACCTTTTATGATAAACACTTAGGATTATTTTCATGTGACTATTTGATAGTGTTTTAAGACAATAGGTCAATTCATCCTTGTGCTTTATAATGTTTGGAGTCATTAAGATGTAATTAAGTGTTACTTCCTACATGTTTAACTCACGATTTCCTTTATTGCACACATGCACGAATTTGTTTAATTATTGTTCTTGTCTTATTACATGTTGATTGGGTGTTTTCACTTCAATCATGTCCTTTAAAATGATCCAAGAGCGATAAAACTTGATAAAAAGTTGTGCATATAAGAACTATTTTGTGAGTTTGTGTGCTTTGTTTGAAAATGGGTAAAGGCTGCGAAATGTTCATTTTGCCTTTACGAATACTAAGCCACCATTAAATTGAACCTAAAAAATGGAGGAATTTTATTATCCGGGGTCCAAAGAGGTTTAAAAAGATGCCGAAAAAAAAGTTAAAGGCAATAAAAGGAAATTCATGCCAAATTATGGGCCATTTAGGTTTCTGCACCAATTCTCCAAAGTTTAAGAATTTAGATTACCTCTAAAAAGAAAATATATATGAGAGTTTTTGGTTGGAGATTTTAAACGGGTTTGCACGTCCTTAAAAATCTTGAAAAAGCGCTAAATAGTTTTGGACATTATTGGTGTGGAAATCATTTAGACTTTGATCTGTTGATTTGCATAAGACGATATCATTTAAATTCAACAAATTTTTACACCTAAGGATACTTTTGATGTTCATTCATTAGGAGTACATATGCATCATGCACATATGATTGATTGTGTTGATTTTCCTATCGAATGTGTTCATACCCATACATTCCATTCCCATGACTTGGTTGTTTTAGTTTAAATCCCTGGTGTGATTTTTAGTATCTTATTTTTCTATGAAAAATTGAAAAATCCAAAAATAGTTTGTGAGATTTTTGAGATATCCCTTTGCATGCGTGTAGCTTGATCCATGTTTGC
Source organism: Sambucus nigra (assembly GCA_949130495.1). Classification (NCBI taxonomy): domain Eukaryota; kingdom Viridiplantae; phylum Streptophyta; class Magnoliopsida; order Dipsacales; family Adoxaceae; genus Sambucus; species Sambucus nigra. Next base: position 342,850,873 of record OX422219.1, on the reverse strand, counting down.
TATGATTTTTTTCGTAAAACTCCATGTTTTGATTTTTTCTTCTTATCTGTCTATTTGGGGACATCATAAAAAGGGGGAGAAAGAATTATCATGTTATGGGGGAGTTTTTGCATTATGGGGGAGATTTGATTTTATTAATGCTTTATTCTTATATCATTTCAAACTCGATGCGTCACGAAGGTTTTTGCTTTATCTCATGTGTGTAGGTACAAATATTGAAGATCATGATGTTGCACACCCTGATGAGAAAAGCTTTGACATTTGACGAAGATGATTGAAGAACAGTTTTGAAGTCTTGCAAATTTATTCATCGGAGGGTAGATTTGTATAGGCAATTTGGTTTTTGATAATTCGGATTTTTTATGTATGTAACGGCATAGACATAGGGGGAGATTTGTAAGGACATATTTTCATAGGTCCGTTATCAATTTATTATGTCATATAGTGCTAGACCGTCGAAGAACATCAAGAGACATCTACATCAAAGACGAATCCGAATTACTCAAGTTATTCATCATTCAAGACTCCGCGAAGTTTACTTTGGTAAGGTTATGTTTTAAATACCTTAACTTTTAACTTAGAGCTTTTGGGATATTTTTACAAAATATTTTCTAAGTGTTGGAGCGGAATTTTTCTTCAAAATTTGAGAATGAGTATTTTTTCTAAGTGTTGAAGTGGATATTAAAATAATATTTTTTTCGCTTCAGTTGTTTGAGCGACATAGCATGTCATTCGAGCGAGATAGCATGTCGCGCGATCTCGTTCGAACGACAGTTGTCCTTCGTTCGAGCGACTGAGCTTAATTGATGAACCAACCAGGGAAAGAAGATGATCTTCACGCGGTGAGCTTAATTGATGAGATCGTAGAAGAGAACTTTGCAAAAAATTATTGTGGAGACGCATTAGAAGCCTGTTTGGGGTCTAGTCATGAGAGCGAGGACGTAGGCATTACTCCCGAGCGAGAATTAGGGGACGTGAGCATGGAAGATATTGAAAAAGAATTTGGGCATGTGGATGAGAGCGAATGGCAAGATATAATAGATGAATTCCTTCGTAATGACCATCCCTCCACGTCACTAAAGTCTTCAGAAGAGAGTGAAAGGGAATGTTCGAAACACACTCGAGAGAGAGAATTAGGAGATATAAGTCTTGAAGACATTGAAAAAGAATTCGAGTCGGTGGAAGAGAGCCTTACTATTGAAGTACAATCCCTATTGGACTCATGTAGTCACGTAGAAGAAAGAGAATGGAAAGATAAAATATATTAATTCCTTCTTTGTTACCATCCACCCAAACAACTTGAGGTCTTGCAGGTAATTGAGGAGAAAAGTTGTGTTTCATCCGACTTAAATCCTGACCCATGCATTCAAAAAATTGAAAGAAACCTACGTGTTCCCTCCGAGTCAGTGCACGTAGGCCATGCTTTGAGTAACCATCACGAGGATCCCTTTGTGATTAGTCACGACGAGTCTCCCGGCCTTTACTTTATCTATGGGCTAGGTCCCAACTTGTTCCGATTATTGGTTTACGATATGAAGACATGAGAGGCGAGGAGAGCATTGGACCCCTTACGAGGGGTCGGGTGAGTTTATGGAGAGATGAGAGTTTGTCGCACCCCCTAAGCGCACGGGGTGATTTTTTTATTGTATTTTTGAGTCATGTGTGGGTGTTATATAATGTCTTATTGCATTTTCATATTTGTTTGTTTTACTTTCACACCTAATATTTCGTCTTATTTAGATTTTAGTCCTTTTGATTGAGGAAAATGCAAAAGTCTAAGTTAGGGGGGTGACGAGTGTGTATTTCTAAAACTTCACAAACTTTCAAAAATGCCAAAAAAAATTGAAAGACTCGGAAAAACCAAAATTTTTTTCTTCAAAATAAACAAAAACTTGGAATTCAAAATTTTCAAAAATATCATCAAAATTCGGTTTAAAGTCTCAAATTGTCAAAACATACTACACAAAGCCAAAATTGACCAAAGATGGAAATTGAGCGAACATAGACGACTTAATGAAGAAATGTGGAGATTAACCAACCCGGTGAGATTTAAGCCCATCATTTTTATGAGTGTATAAATTAATCCGAGTTACTGGTTAACTCAAAGTTCTAATTCGGAGTCTAAAAAGTCATCGCAATCTCAATACCCTTGCTTTGATCGGTTAAAGGGAATAATGTGTAATGTTGCCTAGAAAAATGCATTGAGATGTCTCTAAACTTAAAACAACCCCGAAATTCATATGGTAATGCAGTTAGTAACTTGGACAATGAAGTAAGACCTCGTTTGTCACCCAAAAATGTTGGCCAGAAAAGTCGTGAAAAGATATCACTTTTTGCAACCCGTTTTGAGCCGAATAAATTTTTTTCCTTTCGTTTGACAACTCGAAAACACCAAATTGGCCCGGAATTGAGAAAGTAGGAAAAGTCAAAATTTTAAGTTTAAAAAGTTTATAAAAAGGTGAAAGAAAAAGAAATTAGAGAATTCTCAACAAAATAGCAAGAAAAGAAGGATGTGAAAAAATAGAAAAACATAGAAAAAGAAGAGAAAATGAGCAAAAGCCCGAAAAAGCACTAATGGACATCATAAAGAAAATTTTCCAATTTTGAAATTCTTAGCCTTCCCCAATTTTACCCAATACACCTTACAACCCAAAAAAGTCCTAACCAAGTCCAAATTGCGAAATTAGTTACCGCATGGAGAGATAAAACACAAAAAGATAATAAAAGAGATTTAAGGTGTGAATTAAAGGCGATGTATCCTTTTCCCTATAATGGAAATCCGATGATAAGATCCATTTACCATAGAATTTTGTCTTTCTATTTATGTGCAATAACTTGGTTCCAATGTATTTACTCTTTATGTTATGCACACCGAGAGAAAAAGCCACACTTTCGAGAGATTCATTTATGAGAGCATCCCGTGAGATTTTGAAATCAAAATGAATTTTCGGATAAGTAAGGTAATGGCCAATCACTAAAATTTTGCGGTTAAATTTCGGGCTTCGCACACACGCACTATGATTTGAGACTCTTGAACATGAATTGATAATGACTATTTTCTGGAAAAGTTTGAAGTACACAATTTTTGATTATTTTGAGTTTTCTTTGAGTCTAATTTTATGGGTATATTCACTGCAAACCCTCACGAGACACAACTTGTCCTTTAGGGTGACCTAGGGGTTTAAAGGCTTGTTGCATACGTTAAATACAATCGCTTGCCCGTGAAAGTGGTACTCTATCCCGATAATTCGTTAATCATGAGTGAGTTTTGGTTGAATCCTTTTACATTACTCAGGACGCGCAAAGTGCTAAGTTAAGAGGGTTTGATAAGGCAGTAATTCTTCCAATATTACTCCCTAATTCAGTATCTTTTAACACCCCAAATAATGCAATTGCTCTTGAATTATCTCGTTTCCATGCTACTGACCCCTCTACATAGTATTGCGAGTTTTATTCTTTTTCTAGGTCTTTTATAGGTATTTATTGCTAAGGAAAGAAAGGAGCAAGTCAAAGCAGAAGAATAAGTCATAGAAGAATAGTTAGAAGGGTAAAAGCATCATTTCCATTTGAAATTGAGAACAAGACCCAACATGAAAGTTGAAGGTCTCAATTCAATGAGTGCATAGGAAGAAACAGCTTCCAAGTCCGAGTTCCAGGGAAGAAGTTATGGAGTTCCAAAGATGCGACATATTGAAGAGAAATTGAGGATATATTGAAGAGAATGTAAAGATCAAAAGTGGATCGATCCCTTTTCTAAATTAAAATGACCCGTCCGACCCCTCTAAACCTACTGGAAAAAATTACAAAGAGGCTCGATCCCTTTTCCAAAATAAAAGGACCGGTCCGTCTTCCTATAAATCACTGGAAAAATTGCCATAGCGGACCGATCCCATTTCTTGGAAAAAAGGATCGATCCGCAATTGAAGGAGGACCCATCCGCCACTGAAGGCACTGACCGATCCGTCGAGGATAAAATATATTTTTCTGTTCCTCTTTTAGAGTTTTATTTAGTTAAAACTCTGTATTTTTCATGACGTATTTAATCTCTTGTCATTCTTAGATTGAGGGGGGAATTTTTTAGTTCTCTACGTAGGAGTAGAGTATTTTTTAGAAAAAAACCCTAGTTTCTCAATAAGAAATTCAGCTGTAAGGATTGCAATTAATTGTTTTCAATACAAGTAATATTCTTCCTTTAAATTTGCAATAGTTAATTAGTTTAATTGTTGGTTAGATTCTGCACTTCTCTTTTCATCTAGTTTCTATTAATTATGATGTTTTCTTCTTCTTAATCCATGCTTTCTTTTCATTCAATTATGTCTGGCTAAGTTTCTAAGGGTTCGGGTGCATGAACCCTTCCGATGTAATTCACTTGAATGGAAATAGACGTTTGAATTAAAATATTAGATGAATCGTGTTGCATAACTGTTGCAACCGTCGTAGACCTTTTGATCTCGTTTTCCCCAGGTAACCGAGATGCTTAAGAGTGCGGCACGAGAATTGGTTAATGTGACACTACTTTACTCATCCTTTGCTTACATACTGTGCGGGCTACGATCCCTCATATATGTAATACTTGGGAGTACTAAAGTACGGGTTCATTTAAAGTTCTAATTCTGAAGCTAGTATCCTACGAAGTGAATTAATAGGGTGTGGGGGAATGTAACCTGACCTATTGTTCTTATTCCATTTTTATCTCGTAAAACCATTTATCATCAGCGTTTCGTTTAGATTATCATCATTGCATTTTATTTTTTCATAGGCTCATTAGTTCATTATTTTGAAAATTTCACCTAGTTGTAGTTGTTTCGCAATCCAAATCACCTTTTCATTCTTTTTAGAGTCAAAGCTAGATTGCCCTCATCTTTCCAAGGTCGTCACGATTTGTTCGTCCTGTTTCCCTGAGGTTTGATACCGAACTTATAGGATTATTACTTAAGTGACAGGCTTACACTTGATCCTAAATACCATGCACACGAGACACATTTGTGGTCGCGTCAACTACCCTGTGGAAGAAGCCAATGTTTTGATCTTTGAATTCTCGGATGAAGATATCCTTTATACCTCCCAGGAAGACCTTCGGTGGAAAATGTTCTTTGACGGTGCTTCCAATAAGAAATGATATGGCATTGGGATACTCCCAATCACTCCAGATGATTCTCACACTCCAACTTTCGTCATGCTAGATTTTCCCTGACCAATAACATGATCAAATACGAGGCATGCACTATAGGCCTCAAAGTCTCTCTTAAAAAATGAATACAATGCCTGTATGTCTACATGGATTTATTCCTCATCATCTGTCAGGTCCTTAAAAGATGGAAAGATAAGGATGAGAAGCTCCTAGCCTTCCACGCCCACCTAAAATAGTTGTCCTCCCAGTTTTGAGATATCACCTTCCACTACCTGCCCCGAGTAAGTAATAACTTAGCTAATTCCATTGCTACCTTAGCTTACATGGTTGATATGCCTGAGCCCCTTCCTAGTCTAAAAGAAAGATAAACCAACCAGTGTTACCATATCAACTTCATCATAGAAGAAGATCCTGATACGTCTGAATGCTAGTACTACATCTCCTCAAGCACGGTTGGTATCCCTAAGATTTTATTAAGAATGACTGAGTAACCCTCTACAAACTGGTTGCCTTGTACATTATCTGTGATAAAGCACTATTTAAGAGAAACTTCGATGGAACTCACTTGCACTTCATCTCAGGGGATAACATTGAATAGATGATGCAAAATCCTCTGCGGGTAATGTGTACCTTACATGAATGGCCATATGTTTGCCAAGAAAATTATCCAAAAAGGTTACCATTAGACTACCATGGTTCAGGATTGCACCACATATGTTTGGAGAAGCCTTAAATGCCAATAATTTTCTAATGTCCATCACTTACCTCTGCGATAATTGTACAACATGACCATTCCCTAGCCGTTTTCCACATAGGGCATCGATATCAAAGGGAGAGTTACACCTAAAGCCTCAAATGGGCATGAATTCATCTTGGTTGCCATTGATTACTTAACCAAATGGGTTGAAGCTGAGTCATATGCAATGTTGAATGCCAAAAAGGTGTCCAAGTTCATCTCAATGAATATCATCTGCCATTATGGGGCCCCTTGTGATCTATTATCAGACAACGAGTTCGATTTTGAGGCATTTTTCACAGAATTGGTCGACGAGTATGGGATCTAGAGACACAAATCTTCTCCCTACCGACCTCAAACTAACAATTCAATTGAAGCCTCTAATAAGAACCTCAAAGAAATCATTAGTAAGATGATCGAGAGTTACTGATATTGGGCCGATTAGATCTCTTACGCCCTTTAGGGCTACATGACTTTAGTTGGAGAATCTACTTTGGCTTTCTCTTACTCTTTGGTATACACCATGGAAGCAGTCCTACCTGTTGAGCTAGAAATACCTTCATTAGACGTCATGCTTGAAAGCAAGGTCAACGAAGAAGACTGGCATCAGAGCCGTCTTGACGAGTTATCACTCTTGGATGAAAGGAGGCTAAAGGCTCTATATCATATACCTCGGTAACATCGTCGGATAGCTTGATCATTCAATAAGAGAGTTAAGGACCGCAATGTCCGTGAAGGGGACTTAGCCCTTAAAGAAATCATTGAACCCATCTGGGACCCCAGAAGGAAACTAAAACTAAGCTGGAGTGGCCCCTACATTCTGAAGAAGATCATGTCCGGTGGCACTGCTATGCTCACTGACCTCGATGTGGAAGAGATGGACCACCTAGTCAACCTGGAGTGTCTGAAGAAATTCTAGCCCGAGTTCGAAATCTCGGCGCACTATGACCTTTCTCATAGCCCCTTATATTCTAAAAAAAATAAAATTCATTTCCCTCTCCTCAGAACTTCGTGGGGTCTGATACTCTAAAAATCTTTTACTTTAAAAAAAGAAACTCAAAAAATTTCAAACCCCCCCAGAGGTACGTAGGCAGCTCATATGCTTTACATGAGCATGACCACCTTCTTTGTCACAAAAAGCTATTATGTTATTGTCTCCGAGAACGATAATTCATTTCATCGCTTATATGAACAAAAGGATTATGTATGCCTTGACGATTGGTAATTCAATTTCAAAACTCATCAAGAGGCACAACAATATGATTAAAAACTTTTTTTATTCCATTATGGGAAAATTCAGCACAATTACATGAAATATTAGCATAGGGAGTCAAACAACTTTCCCTACCAACCTTATTGTCCTAAAAATGAAACAAACCAAAATACTCCTCACCAAACCTTCCCAATTTATTTCCACAATCGAATAATTAACCATAATAAAGAGCCTATCTGCATGCACATGCCTTTCGTGAAATCCTCCATAGGGAAGAAGTCTATAATATAAGAAGGCATGCTATGGTCCTATTAAACTTGGTGAAGAAGACGCCAGGAGAAAGAAAATGAGGTATGTCGGAGGCTAACTAATCAAACATACTGGTATTCTTCTAATTCCAGAATACACAGCCACTCCACCACCAGGGCAGTGACTAGCATAGACATCGAGCCCCTTGATCCATAAACCAGTTTACCCAGTTCTCGATGTTCGGGCCAAAACTGATGAAATAGCGGGGAAAGAAATTTAGCACAACTGCTAGGGATATTCAGGGGGGACCCCCAAGTGAAATATCTTAGACAACCACATGAATATCATGATTGGGCTGCCTCTCTAAAAATCAAAATGACCTTCTTGCCAAATATTTAGACCGTTCAGGGTCTCTGCCAGTATCACCATCGCAGGATTATGACGATGTGACATCCATGCAATATTGGAACCAATTTGAGGGTCCACCAGTAGGTCCCCAGTCACCAATAATAACTTTCAAGTCAAGCCAAGGGCAATGGTTTCAGTATATCCCGCATCATTGACATTCTGCATATGCATAGAATACAATACATTAGGAAGGGAGATCATTCCTCCAATAATCAATAATTAAGCCGTCGAGGGTGAAATATGGATAAATTTTTCCAATAGTGCTCGAGGAGACCGAGAGAATTAAGGCTTGACCATCGCCACACTAGGATTTACCCCCAACATAGAAGAAAACTCCTCATAAGTTAGGGCAGACTTCGTCGAAGCCAAATTAAAAGACATGATCCTCAACGTCGTAGTCTACTTCTACGAGCACATAGGCTCTAAGTTCTCGAGGTAAGAAGCAAATTCAGCACTTATGGGAAGATCCATGTTGGAAGAAACAAAACACAAAGCAAGAAATAAGTAAGAGGAAGAATATGTGAATTGGTGAAGAAGACGGGTCCACTTGCCCCCTTTTATACTTGAAAGACTTAGCTAAAGACATGGGTCCTACAGAATTCAAATGAAACCCTACCCCATCAAGGACAAAGTACTTGAAGAAAGGGCAATCAAAACCTTGGGCTAATGGACACCACTTACCTTCCAATAGGCAAGACAAAGGGTATACCGATCGCCATATCCCCATTTTTAAAAAATTTCTTTTTTCCTATTTTATCAAAATCATAAAACTCAATAAAAATACTTTTTATTCTAGAAGAATTAACGATTTTCCTTTCCTTATATTCTTAACTCATCCTGTTATAAAATAAATTCTCTTTTAAGTAACCCTTTTTACGGTCTCAGCAAACAAAGTAAAAAATGCATGTAGATTAAGTCATTAAAAGCAATGTTAAATAAACAAAACCCCATTCATTGCACACACACACACACACACACACACACACACACACACACACACACACACACTGTGTGTGTGTGTGTATTGTTATCATTACAGAACAAGGAACGAAGAAAAATAACACGACTCAGTCGGATCCTCCACACTTTCTCTCTCTCACCTTTCTTTTTTCCTATATCACTCTGTCTCTCTACGATACCGCATCCCGACAATGCATGGTCTTCCCTCGATGACAAGATGAGGAACCTTCGCGACCCAATACAGATCCCTCCTTAGACGAGGAAGATGGCACAAGATAAGTAGGAACTGGGATTGACTCCCGAATATGAGCGATCGCAGAAGCCACCCAATCTCGGATCTCCCTCATCCAGGTAGTCGACACCTGAACATGCTGTAAGAAAATGAAAAGAGTAAATCATTCAATCTAAGGCAAAGAAGAAAACAGAAAAACAAAAGGAAAATGGAAAATTTATACCTCTAGCTGGAGAACATCCTTAGTCAACCCCAGCGCCTCTGGGTTCATTGCATTAGGGTGATGCAACATACTCATCGATCCACCACAGATAGTCTGATGTTGTAAGAGGGAGGAACAAGCCACAAAAATTAGACCTCTGACGTCATGGCTATCATTGACGTCAACGCACAACATGCGTTGTTGGAAGACCCCACTGGCCAACTCGTACCCCTACCTGAAGATGTAAAAGGCGGATGCATATTCACCACATCGTAGATATATGGTGGAATCAATCAGCTCGTCATGAAATCAAAGTAGTCATAGGTCATCACTGTGTCCATGTATAAAGAATAGGGCTCGTTGATCATCACAGCCAACCGAGAATCCTCTAACATCTCCCGCACCTTCCTTATATACCTCAGGGGCATCGCTAGTGGAATCTCCACATCCTCCTCCATAATCTGTCGGGATACTCTCTACCCCAAATACCCGGAGTATCCTAACTCATATTCCAATAGTCGACGCATCTGGTCCTTCCCTTTGGTCCCCCCCGTATGCTAGATGGTTGTCCCCCAGGGGTAAAAAGTCACCCACATTTTTCCAGAATAAAGTCAACACTCGCACAAAGGAAAAATCCCCAAAGATAAACACAAAAGGGAAAATAAGTGATAACCTGGTCACTCGGAGGGTCATTCAAGATCTGACACACTACGGCTAAGGAAAGAGATCGCCTCAACTACTAGTTGGAATTTTTCCATCGGTATATCCGGTAGAAGCCCCCACTAACTCATTCAGAAAACCAATCAAATGGGCATTGATCCTAATCACCTCGCAGAAATAATAAGAAATAAAAAAGGAAACGAAGGAAAATGCATAAAGAAAAAATGCAAAAAGAAGTGTACGTCCAAAAGATACATGGTTGCAGTAGAAGTCTGCTAACAACACAAACTGAAAGAATCAAAAGAAGAATAAAGGGTCACCAAAGTCAGGATGTCCCAGTCAAAGAGAGGGATATTCAAAAATACCCTCAAATATGGTAAAAACCACAAGAGGACAACGCCGCCACTCGACACCACCAGATATCCTCCCAACAGAAAAAGAATGAACAAACGATCCATCTGAAGAACCTGCAACCCATTAGTCTCGTTAATTATTTGGCTCAATAAGACCTCCCAATTAATAGATATATAGATAGAGTCCCCTGAGATTATCCATCCAACATCCCCCAGTCTCGCCTCCACTATCGTCGGTGTCACCCTCATCATATAATCCACCTCTATCTGGGACCCCTCATAATCTAACCCCAGCAGTTGCTGTACGTCAATAAGGCCCACTGTCATCTCCCCAAAAACCAAATGTATGGTGTGGGTAGCGTCCCACCATCTCTCTCCTAAAGAACATAAAACAGTCGTAGAGCATGATATCTCATCCAATGTAGATGCTAGGATGACAAAACTTGCTAAAGAAACCACCCAGTGCACCACTGGAGGAATTTTCTCCCACACATCTCTAAATTGCATCATCCAGAAGGATTGAAGACTTGTCATAGCAATATCAGTCTATCAAAATAAATAAGAAAATATTTTTGTCAAAATTTGGAGAAGCAAGAAAATGCAAAGAAATGCGAATAAGAAATGTCAAAAGTTATGCAATACTTAAATAACCATCAGGGTTCCTCACCCTGACGATTGATTATGCGCAGGCTCACGTAGAAGAATCTACGCATTAGTCGGCGGGTCAAACAGATCAACGTAAATCTCATTACGTAACACTAAAGGCACCCTGTCCCGCTACTCCAAGTGCATCTAGTCATAAACACCTAGCCATGCCATGTGGGTCTTCCTGGTAGAAAAATCTACCTTTTTTTTAAAACTAAAATGAGGAATGGATGGAGAAGAAAGAAGCATAAGATAAGAAAGCTAGAAGTTGTGAAAAATGAAGAGAACTCACCGCTTTTTATAGGAGGATTAGGGGTATGTTGATTGGTAGTAACCTGAAACCAAATGATCAGCACTATCACTTCCCCTTCCCAAGGCAGTCCAAATGACCGTGCCATTTCCGTTTGCTAACCTCCATAACCTGGCGCTCGGCATCCCCCTGAAATTTTATATAAAAAATCCTAAAAAATGCCCTAAAAAATTACTAAAATTACCCAATGCTTATTGGGACGTTTGTTCGCTAAGAAAATCATTTTTCAAGCTCCTAAATCCCAAGCCAGATTAATACAACATTTTTCCTAGCTTAAAACTGTAAAAACGAACCCACTCGCATCGCAAAAGTTCGTTATTGCTCCCTAGCAAATTTCTGAAACTTCATCAGCAAAAATCCAAAGCTCCTTAGTAGAACTACCCATTTTCTAGAAGGAATTCATGAATTAAACTTTTCCCCAAAAAATTCCAAATTTCCATAAGCAGACTTAATCATACATCTCTCCCCAGCAACACATTCCCCAATGAAATCCCAAAACCTCAAGTCACCAACTCTCTCCCCAAGTGCAATTTCGAGACTAATATTTTCAACTCCTCTAAAAAAGGACATATTCCCTCGATGAATATGTCCTCCCTAGTGGAGTCTCAAACATAAATCACCTAGTAGAGATACTCCCTATAACTTAAGGTCCTTAGAATTTACCTCAACCCTAAGAAGAGGTAGTTCCCCACTTAAGGCCCTTTGAATTGACCTGAGCCCTCAGAATTGGTCGCTCCCCCTTAAGGCCCTCCGAATTGAGCTTAACCCACAGAATCGGCCACTCCCACTTAAGGTCCTCAAAATTGATATCGACCAACATAATTGGTCATTCCCATCTTAAGGTCCTCAAAATTGACATCAACCCTCATAATTGGTCGTTCCCACTTGAAGTCCTCAGAATTGAACTCGACCCTCATAATTGGTCGCCCCCACTTAAGTTCCTCAGGATTGATCTTAACCCTCAAAATTGGTTACTCCCACTTAAGTTCTTGAGAATTGATCTAGACCGTCAGAATAAGTCATTCCCACTTAAGGTCCTTAGAATTGACCTTGACCCTTAAAACTGGTCGTTCCCAACTTAAGGTCCTCAGAGTTGACCTCCACCCTAAAAATTGTTTATTTCCATTTAAGGTCCTCAAAATTGACATCCACCCTCATAATTGGTCATTAAAACTTAAGGTCCTCAGAATTAACCTCAACCGACAGAATAGGTTGCTCTTGACTTAAGGTCCGCAAAATTGACCACGACCCATAGCATTGTTCACTCCCATCTTAAAGTCCTCAGAATTTACCTCGACCCTCAGAATTTGTCGCTCCTATCTTTAGGTCCTCAGAATTAACCTCAGACTGCAGAATCATCCATTTCAAGCATTACCTTAGGTCTTCAGCATCGACCTTGACCCTTTGAATTAGTCCTCCTTATCTATTTAGGTACGTAGAATTGACCTCTTCCCCAAAACATCATGTGGTGTCTATTTGATGGATTTCACTTGTTCCAAGCTCACTCGTCTAGGGGATCTATAGACAACACATTATAGGATCCCCTAAGTCTCTCCTTAGGTCCCTAGCACCTCCCCAACTCATTAGAATCCCTATATCATACTTAGAGTACCGATCTGTTGGCCATTGGATGCTCCTGAGCCCCATTTGACTCCTGTCAACTTCAGCATCAGAGTGAAATCTTAATAAATCCTCGAAGGGCTCTGAATACCCTTTTTAATGATCCACCTCATGCACTAATCGACATAATAATTCATACGAATTGACCATTTTACTACTAAAAATCGATCTAGAGGCCATTGGGCCCTCTTGGGACCTACTTGTTTCTGGTCAACTTCATCGTCATAGATAAAGCTCAATGAATCTTTGAAGGGCACTGAATGTCCTTTACAATAGTCTTCCAGATGTAAAAAAGGACATAACCATTCAGACGGATGATCCATTTTCCTTAAAAACTGATCCGTAGGGCACTGGGAGCTCTCGTACTTTATTTAGCTCCGATCAATATTTAACTCAAACGGGAATGAATGAATATTTAAAGGGAACTAAATACCCTCTCCAACGGTCTGCCCCGTGCACAAATCAGCATTACGGTATGTATCAAAGACCCATTTTACTCAAAAAGGTCACCGACTGCTTTCGGGTCCTATTTGACCAAAGTGAACTCTATGAACCTAGAAAAGTTATTTGGAACATCGAAGTACCTCACATAACCTTTCCAACTATATTCCCAGTGCACAATTCTGAATTACGGTTAGAACGAACGATTCATTACCGTCCAATGATCTCCCGTCCAAAAGACCAATGGGTGCTTTTAAGCCCCGTTTGACCCAAAGTCAACTCCTAGACACGGGAGAGACCCAAAGGACTCTTTATGTTCTTTGAAGTAACTTTTAAGGTTATTCCCTGTGCGCAATTTAGATTTAAGGATTGTGTTCTAGGACCAATATTTGGAAAAATCTGCATGAGGCTATCGATTGGCAAGTACATTTCCCTACTAATCGACAGTGTGTCTAGGGTCACCTGCTGATTGGTAGGGATAGGAGTATACCAATCAGTATCCCCTATATAAAAGGAGGGCATGATCTCACTCTCAAGGCACACCTCAGATCCACCAATATCAATGATCTCACTAACATTCTATTACGATTAGCGAAGTATCCTTATGTCAAATTCCTTTTCATATTTAATTCCCAATGTTTTCATACCCAATTAAGAAAAATATCCTTCTCTCTCATCAAACATTCATCCCAATGTTTAAGGGAGCTCGTTAAGGATCAAGATCAAGCCTCAAATCTCCAAAGAATGTCTAAATATCCTTCTCTCTTTAAATTTTTTATTTTCACATTAGTTACGTAAATTATAAATTTTTCTTTTACTTGAGGTCATAAACATTAATACCTCATCCTTTATTATTTATATTGCACATAGATTAATTTTTATAAAAACACAAAACAAAGAAAAAGAAGGTTACACCAATAAATTCCAATGGGATTATTCACCACACTTTCACAAAACTGAAATATCTTTTCTACACACACACACATATAATAAACTCCCGTTTGAATTTACGGGAAAAAACCCACCCTTGTGCGGCATACGATCTACATGGGCTTTGAGGATACGTAGGTGTTTCGAGCTAAAACCTGAGTCTCGAGTCCAAATTTTCCAATTTCCAACTTTCCAATTATTTTATTTTCATATATTCATCTTATCTACGTATTATTCTTTTTATCATGTTTATAACTCATACTTTTGCAGATTATCTTACTAATATTATCGCTTTATTATATTGATTAATATCTCAATGAGAACATAAACCATATTTTCTAATTATTATTTTAAGAACATTCGTTTAGATGTCCTCACTCTATCTTTTCAATGATATGATTCGAGAGATTCCAATATCCATTTATATATACACGTGCACACACTTCACGATGGAATCAAAGAAAATAGTAACATAAGCCCATGAGAGACCGAAAGGGGGGGATGGGTGCCTACACCTTCCCATTCTGTAACATAGCCCCCGAATCATTGAACTATTAGTTAGGTAAGCATCACTCTCTCGAGACGACGACATACTCTTTTGCCTGTTTTATGAAAAATAGGATGGCAACTCCATCTCTTCACATCACCCCACATCAATGATGGCTGAACCATTCCTAGAAAATGGGTACGATACCTTCTCTCCCTCTCCGAGTGCGCGAGCACGAATGCCGTGAATCCCCTGAGATGAGAGAGAGGGAAAGAACCAAGGTGGGATGGCCATATAATAGTTCGTAAAATTTTATTGTGCTTCCAAACCAGGATCCCTTGAGTACACGGTTTATTCCTACAAGTTACATTGGTCACGTGCGAGGTGTTCGTGCCTATGATGAGGCCATTTATGGTTGTTTTACATTTGCACCCTTTAATGGAATGTTTTTTAGCGTAATTCTAATAGTTTGTAATTTTACCTCATGCCCTCAAATTGGGAGTCCCTTGAGTACGCGGTTGGTTCCTATGGGTTACAATGGTCCCGTGAGTGGTTTTAATGCCTCTTACAGTCGTTTTGGGGTTATTTTACATTTTCACCCTTTGACGACATATTTTTAGGCCTAAGTCTAACAATTTGCAAATTTTTGTCATTCTCTTAAACGAGTTTCCCTGTGAGTACGCGATCGGTACCTGTGGGCTACATTTGTCCCATGCAAGATGTTTTTGCCTCTCATGATGCCTTTTTATGGCTATTTCACCATTTGGCAGCATGTTTTTAAGCCAAAGTCTAAAAATTTGTAAATTTTTATCGTCCTCTCAAACCGTGAGACCTCTGAGTATGCGATCAGTTCTTGTGGATTACCTTGGTCCCGAGCGAGGTGTTCGTTCCTCTAACGGGGATGCTTTCTTGCTATTTTACATTTCCCCCCTTTTCACAGCATGTTTCTAAGCCTAAGTATTAAAGTTCAAAAATTTTCATCGTGCTCTCATATCGGGAGCCCAATGAGTACTGGGTTGGTTCCTACAGGTTGCATTGGTCCCGTGTGAGGTGTTCGTGCCTCTCATGTGGCCCGTTTTACATTTCCACCCTTTGACGACATATTTTTAAGTCTAAGTCAAACATTTTGTAATTTTTTGTCGTGCTCTTAAACTTGGAGACTTGTGAGTACGTGATTATTTCCTGCCAGTTACATTGGTCCCGTAAGAGCTGTTTGTGCCTCTCATGGGGCTGTTTTGTGGCTATTTTACATTTTCACTCTTTGATGACATATTTTTTAGCCTAAGTCTAACAACCTACAAATTTTCATCGTGCTCTTAACCTTTAAGCCCCACTAGTATGTGGTCAGTTCCTATAGGTTACATTGATCCTGTGCGAGGCGTTCATGCCTCTCATAGGGCCATTTTGTGTCTATTTTATATTTTAACCCTTTGACGGCATGTTTTAAAGCCTAGGTCTGATAGTTTGCAAAGTTTGTCATGCTCTCAAATCGAGAGCCTCATGAATACGTGATCGGTTACGACGGGTTATATTGGTCCCATGGGAGGTGTTCGTGCTTCTTATGAGGTAATTTTGTGGTTGTTTTACATTTTCACCCTTTGACGGCATATTTTTAAGTCTAAGTCTAATAGTTTGCAAATTTTCCTTGTGTTCCTAAATTGAGAGCCCTATGAGTACACGGTCGGTTCATGAGGGTTACAATTATCTCATGCAAGGTGCTCTTGCCTCTTATGGGGCCATTTTGTCGCTATTTTATGTTTTCACCCTTTGAAATCTTATTTTTAAGCCTAAGTCTAACAATTTGCGAATTTTATCCGTGCTCTCAAATTGGGAGTCCTTTTAGTGCGCAGTCCGTTCCTGGGAGTTACATTGGTCTCGTGCGAGGTGTTCGGGCCCCTGACGGGACTATTTTGTGGCTGATTTATGTTTTCACCCTTTAACGACATATTTTTAAACCTAAGTCTAACAATTTACATATTTTTCTGAGCTCTAGAACCGGAGTCTCGTGAGTATTTAGTTGGTTCCAACAAGCTACATTGGTCCCGTGTAAGGTGTTTGTGGCTCTAACGGGCCGATTTTTGGTTTTTTTACTTTTTCGTCATTTGAGGACATGTTTTTAAGCCTAAGTCTTATAGTTTGTAAATTAGCGTCGTGCTCTTAAATCGGGAGCATCGTGAGTACGTGATTTGTTCATGTGTATTACATTGGTTCCGTGCGAGGTATTCGTGCCTCTCACGGTGATGTTGTGCGGTTGTTTTACATTTTCACCCTTCGATGGCATATTTTTAAGCCAATGTCTAATAATTTTAAAATTTTTGACATGCTCTTAAACCGTGAGTCCTATGATTACACAGTTGGTTCCTGTGGGTTACATTGGTCCCATGCGAGGTGTTCGTTCCTCTGACGGGGCCATTTTGTGGTTGTTTTACATTTTGACCCTTGGATGGCATTTTTTAGGCATAAGAATAAAAGTTTGCAAATTTTCGCCGTGCTCTCAAATTGGAAGACTCGTGAGTACACGGTCGGTTCCTATAGGTTACATTGTTCTCTAGTCTGGTGTTTGTGCCTCTGATTGGGACTTTTTGTGGTTGTTCTATGTTTTCACCTATTGAGGGCACGTTCTTAAGACTAAGTCTTAAATTTTGAAAATTTGCCTATGGGTTACATTGGTCTCATCGCCTTTCTATTTTTTTTCGTTTTCACCCTTTGACGATAATTTTTAAGGCTAAGTCTCATAGTTTTAAATTTTCATTGTGCGATCAAACCCAGAACCCCATGAGTATGCAGTGGATTCTTGGGGGTTGCATTGGTCCCGTGTGAGGTGTTCATGCCTATCACGAAGTCGTTTTGTGGTTGTTTTACATTTTCACTGGTTGACGACATGTTTTTAAGCTTAAGTCTAACAGTTTTCTAATTTTTAACGTGCTCTCACACCTGGAGCCCCGTGAGTAGGTGATCAATTCCTACAGTTTACATTGGTCCTGTGCAAGGCGTTCATGCCTCTTACAAGACCGTTTTGTGTCTGTTTGACATTTTCACCCTTTGACGACATATTTTTATGCCTAAGTCTAACCGTTTGTAAATTTTCTCAAACTGAGAGCCCCATGTGTACGTGGTTAGTTCCTACGGGTTACAATTGTCCCGTGTGAGGTGTTCATGCGTTTGATGGGTTGTTTTTTGGTTGATATACGTTTTCACCATTTTAAGTCTTATTTTAAAGCCTAAGTCTAATAGCTTGAAGATTTTCATCCTGCTCTCAAATTAAGAGCTCCGTGAGTACGTGATCGGTTCATGCGAGGTGTTTGTGCCTCACACGGGGCCGTTTTTTGGCTATTTTATGTTTTCACACTTTGATGACATGTTTTAAAACCTAAGTCTAATAGTTTTCAAATTTTAATCGTTCTCTCAAATTGGGAGCTCCGTGAGTACTCGGTCAGATCTTAAGGGTTACATTGGTCCCGTGAGTGGTGTTTCATGCCTCTGATGGAGGCTTTTTGTGAAAATTTTATGTTTTTCACCCAGCGAAGGAATGTTTTTATGACTAAGCCTAACATTTTATAAATTTAATTAGTGATCTCAAATTGGCATCCCTGGGAGTATGCGGTGCGGGTTACATTAATCTCATATGAGGTGTTCGTGCCTCTGACCGAGTTTTTTTTCGGGCTGCTTTACATTTTCACCCCTTGATGACATGTTTTCAAGCCTAAGTCAAACATATTTCAAATTTTCATGATGCTCTCAAATCGGGAGCCCCATGAGTACATGGTCAGTTCCCGCGGGTTAGAATTGTCTCGTACGAGGTGTTCGTGCCTCTAACGGAGCTATTTTTTGGGTGTTATATGTTTTCACCCTTTGAAGGCATGTTTCTAACCCCAAGTCTAATAGTTTGTAAACTTTCATCGTGCTTTCAAATCGTGAACCCTGTGAGTACGCGATCGGTTCCTGCGAGTTACATTGGTCCCGTGTGAGTTATTCATGCCTCTCATGTGGTCATTTTGTCATTGTTTTATGTTTTCACCCTTTGACGGCATGTTTTTAAGCCTAAGTCAAATATTTTGTAAATTTTCATTTTTCTCTCAAACTGGGAGCCCTGTGAGTACGTGATCGGTTCCTACGGGTTACATTGGTCCCATGAAAGGTGTTTATACATCTCATTGGGCCGTTTTGTGGAAATTTTACGTTTTCAAGGTTTGACGACATGTTTTTAAGCATAGGGCAAATAATTTGCTAATTTTCATCGTTCTCTCAAACTGTGAGCCCCATTTGTATGCGATCGGTTCCTACGGGTTACATTTGTCCCATGTAAGCTATTCTTGAATCTCATTGTCCATTTTATGGCTATTTTATGTTTTCACCCTTTGATGACCTATTTTTAAGCCGAAGGCTAATAGTTTGCAAATTTTTGTCTTGCTATCAAATCGAGATCCCCGTGAGAAGGCGATAGGTTCCAGGGTGTTATATTGGTCTATGGTAGGTGTTCATGCATCTTATGAGTTGCTTTACATTTTCACCCTTTGACGACATGCTTGTATGTCTAAGTCCAACAGTTTTCAAATTTTTCTCGTGACCTCAAATTGGGAGCCCCATGAGTACGTGGCCAGTTCATGAGGGTTACGTTTGTCTCGTGTAAGGTGTCCGTGCCTCTAATGGGGCCGTTTTGTCAGTGTTTTATGTTTTCACCCTTTCATGTAATGTTTTGAAGCCTAAGTCTAATGGTTTGTAAATTTTATTCATGCTCTCAAATAGGGAGTCCTTTGAGTATGTGGTCCATTCCTATAGGTTACATGGGTTCGGTGCAATGTGTCCGTGCCTCTGATGGGGCTATTTTGTGGCCTATTTATGTTTTCTTCCTTTAACGACATGTTTTTAAGCTTAAGTGTAACAATTTGCAAATTTTTGTCGACCTCTAAAACGAGATTCCCGTGAGTATGCAGTGGGTTCCTATAGGTTACATTAGTACCGTATGAGGTGTTCGTGCCTCTAACGGGGGCCATTTTTTGGTTGTTTTGTCTTTTCAACCTTTGACGACGTGTTTTTAAGCCTAAGTCTTAGAGTTTAAAATTTTCATCGTGCTCTCAAATCGGGAGCCTCGTGAATAGGTGATTTGTTACTATGGATTACATTGGTCCCGTGATACGTGTTCATGCCTCTCAAGGGGTCGTTTTATGGCTGTTTTATGTTTTCACCATTTGACGGCATATTTTTAATACTAATTCGAACAGTTTTCAAATTTTTGTCAGGTTCTCAAATCGGGAGTTCCGTGAGTATGCAATTCGTTCCTGCAGGTTACATTGGTCTCGCGCAAGGTGTCCGTGCATCTGATGGGGCCATTTTGTGGTTGTTTTACATTTTCACCCTTTAACGACATTTCTTTATGCCTAAGTCTAACAGTTTGCAAATTTTCATTGTGGTCTCAAATCGAAAGACCCGTGAGTACGCGATCGGTTACTACGGGTTACATTGGTCTTGTTCCAGGTGCTCGTGCTTTTGATGGGGCTATTTTGTGGTTCTTTTACATTTTCACCCTTTGACGGCATGTTCTTAAGCCTAAGTCTAACAATTTGAAAATTTTCACGTGGGTTACATTGGTCCCCTCGTCTTTTTTTTTACGTTTTCACCCTTCGACGAAACGCTTTTAAGCCTAAGTCTCACATTTTTAAATTTTCATGGTGCTCTATAATCGAGTAACCCATGAGTATACGGTCGGTTCTTGTGGGTTACATTGGTCCCGTGCGAGGTGTTCGTGCCTCTCACAAACATGTTTTGTGGTTGTTTTACATTTTCACCCTTTGACAACATGTTTGTAAGCCTAAGTCTAATGGTTTGTAAATATTTATAGTTCTCTCAAATCGAGAGCCCAGTGAGTACATTATCGATTCGTACGAGTTATATTGGACCATTCTAGGTGTTCGTACCTCTGATGGGGCCGTTTTGTCGTTGTTTTATGTTTTCACCCTTCGACGACATATTTTTAAGCCTAAGTCTAATAGTTTGCTAATTTTCATTGTACTCTCACACCAGGAGCTTCGTGAGTAGGCAATCAATTTTTGAGGGTTACAATGGTTTCGTGAGAGGCATTCGTGCCTCTTACAGTGCTATTTTGTGCCTGTTTTTCGTTTTCACCCTTTGACGACATTTTTTTAAGCCTAAGTCTAAGAATTTGTAAATTCCATCATGCTCTCAAATCGAGAGCCTCGTGAGTTCGTGATCAGTTAATACATTGGTCCCGTACGAAGTGTTTGTGCCTCACATGTGGCCGTTTTATGGATGTTTTACGTATTCACACTTTGATGACATGTTTTCAAACCTAAGTCTAACAGTTTGCAAATTTTCATCATGCTCTCAAATTGAAATCTCCGTGGGTATGTCGTCAGTTCTTACGGTTCACATTGGTCCCATAAGAGGTGTTCGTGCCTCTGACGGGGCTTTTTATGGCAATTTTATGTTTTAACCCTTTTAATGCACGTTTTTAAGCCTAAGTCTAACAGTTTATAAATATAATTAATGTTATCGAATTGGGAGCCCCGAGAGTATATGGTTGGTTCCTACAGGTTACATTAGTCTCGTGAGAGGTGTTCATGCCTCTAACGGGGTTATTTTGCGGATTCTTTATGTTTTCACCCTTTGATGGCATGTTTCTAAGGCTAAGTCAAACAGATTTCAAATTTTCATCATTCTCTCAAACTAGTAGCCCTGTGAGTACATGGTCATTTCTTGAGGGTTACAATTGTCCCGTGGGAACGTTTTGTGGGTGTTATACTTTTTCACCCTTTGAAGGCATGCTTTTAAGCCTAAGTCAAATGATTTTCAAATTGTCATCGTGCTTTTAAATCGAGAGCCCTATGAGTATTTGTGCCTTTCATGTGGCCGTTTTGTGGCTATTATACATTTTCACCCTTTAACAACATATTTTTAAGCAACAGTCAAACAGTTTGTAAATTTTTAAACATACTCTAAAATTGGGAGCCATGTGAGTATGCAGTCGGTTCCTAATGATTATAGTGGTTATGTGCAAGGTGTTCCTGCCTCTCACGTAGGCGTTTTATGACTCTTTTACGTCTTCTGATGGAATATTTTTAAGCCTAGTCTAACCTTTTTCAAATTTTCATCATGCTCTCAAACCGAGAGTCTTGTGAGTATGCGGTTGGTTCTTACAGATTACATTGGTCCCGTGCGAGGTGTTTATGGCTCTGACGGGGCCGTTTTGTGGTTGTTTTACATTTTTACCCTTTGATGGAATCTTTCTAATCCTAAGTCAAACAGTTGGTAAATTTTCACCGTGCTCTTAAATTGGGGGCCCCATGAGTACGTGGTCGGTTCCTACAAGTTACATTGGTCTCGCGCCACATGTCCATGCCTCTAATAGGGCCGTTTTGTGGTTGTTGTATGTTTTCACCCTTTGACGACATGTTCTTAATACTTTGTCTAACAATGTGAAAAATTTCTTATGGATTGCATTAGTCCATCATCGTTTTGTGTTTTTTTACGTTTTCTCCCTTTAACGACATGCTTTCAACCTAAATATTAGAGTTTTAAAGTTTTGTTTTGCTCTCAAACTTAGAGCCCCATGAGTACGCCGTCTATTTTTGGGGTTACATTAGTCTCGTGCGAGGTGTTCGTGCCTCACATGAAGCCATTTTGTTGCTATTTTACATTTTCACTTTTGACGACATGTTTTTAAGCGTAAGTCTAATAGTTTTCAAATTTTCATCATGTTGTCAAACCGAGAGCCCCGTAAGTATACGATCAATTCCTGCGGGTTACATTTTCCCCATCTTGGTGTTCGGGCCTCTGATGGGGCCATTTTGTGGCTATTTTATGTTTTCACCCTTTGATGACATATTTCTAAGCCTAAGTCTAACAATTTTCTAGTATTCATCGTGCTCTCGCACCGAGAGCCCCGTGAGTAGGAGATCAATTCCAGCAGGTTACATTGGTCCGGTGTGAGGCGTTCATGCGTCTCACCGGGCCGTTTTGTGCCTATTTTAGGTGTTTACCCTTTGACGACATGTTTTTAAGCCTAAGTCTAACAATTTGAATTTTTTTGTCACCCTCTCAAACTGGAAACCCCGTGTGTACATGGTCAGTTCCTGCGCGATACAATTGTCCCATGTGAGGTGTTCATGCCTTTGATGGGGCAGCTTTGTGGCTTTTATACGTTTTCAACCTTTAAAGGTGGACTTTTAAGCCTCAGTCTAATAGTTTGTAAATTTTCACCCTGCTCATAAATCGAGAGCCCTGTGAATACGTGACCGGTTCCTGTGGGTTACATTCTTCCCGTGCGAGGTGTTTGTGCCTCACACGGGGCCATTTTTGGCTATTTTATGTTTTCTCACTTTGACAATAAGTTTTCAAACCCTGGTCTAACAGTTTGCAAATTTTTATTGTGCTCTCACATCGGGAGCTCTGTGAGTATACGGTCGGTTATTACGGGTTACATTTTTCCTTTGAGAGGTGTTTGTGCCTCCGATCGAGCCATTTTGTGGCAATTTTACATTTTCACCCCTTGAAGGCATCTTTTTAAGCCTAAGTCTAACAATTTATAAATTTAATTCGTGCTCTCATGAGTCTGACGGCGCTTATGGTAGGTTCCTACGGGATCCTGGGAGTTTATGGTAGGTTCCTATGGGTTACATTAGCCTCATGAGAGGCGTTCTGCTCTATTTTGTGGATATTTTACATTTTCACCCTTTTGGGGCATGTTTTCAAGCCTAAGTCTAACAGATTTCAAATTTTCATCGTGCTCGGCGAGTACACGGTCGGTTTATGTGGGTTACAATGGTTCCGTGTGAGTTATTTGTGCCTCTAATAGATTCGTTTTGTGGATATTATATGTTTCACCCTTCGAAGGCACGTTTTGAAGCCTAACTCTAATAGTTTGCAAATTTTCATCGTGCTTTCAAATCGAGAGCAGCGTGAGTATGCGATTGGTTTCTGCAAGGTATATGTGCCTCTCATGTGGCCATTTTGTGGCTATCTTACGTTTTCACCGTTTAACGACATATTTTTAAGCCTAAGTCAAGGAGTTTGTAAATTTTCATTGTACTCTCGAACTTGGAGCCCTGTGAGTATGCAGTCGGTTCCTGCATGTTACATTTGTCTTATGTGATGTGTTCGTGCCTCTCACGGGGAAGTTTTATGGCTATTTTACATTTTCACCCTTTGATGGCATGTTTCTAAGACTAAGTCTAACAATTTGCAAATTTTTGTCATGCTCTCAAACTGTGAGCCCCATGAGTATGCGGTCACTTCTAATTGGTTACATAGGTTCCGTGCGAGGTGTTCGTGCCTCTTACGAGGACGTTTTGTGGCTATTTTATATTATTACCCTTTGATGACATGTTTTTAATCCTAAGTCTAATTGTTTGAACTTTTTTGTCGTGCTCTCAAATCGAGAGCCCCGTGGGTACGCGATCGGTTTCAGCGGGTTATATTGGTCATGTGGGAGGTGTTCGTGCTTCTTATGAGGCCATTTTGTGGTTGGTTTACATTTTCACCCTTTGACAACATGTTTTTAAGTCTAAGTCTAACAGTCTGCAAATTTTCCTCATGCTCTCAAACCGGTAGCCCCGTGAATACGTGTTGGTTCATGAGGGTCGCATTGGTCTCATGCAAAGTGTTCGTGCCTCTGATGGGGCCATTTTTTCACTAGTATATGTTTTCGCCCTTTAACATCATGCTTTTAAGCCTAAGTCTAACAGTTTGTAAATTTTATTCGTGCTCTTAAACTGGGAGTCCCTTGAGTGCGCAATTCGTTCCTACAGGTTATATTGGTCTCATGCAAGGTGATCGTGCCTCTCACGGGACTATTTTGTGGTAGATTTATGTTTTTCCCTTTAACGTCATGTTTTTAAGCCTAAGTCTAATAGTTTGCAAATTTTTGTTGAGCTCTAAAATTAGAGTCCCCTAACTACGCGATTGGTTCATGCAAGTTACATTGGTACCCTTCGAGGTGTTTGTGCATCTAACGGGGGGCATTTTTTGAGTGTTTTATGTCTTCACCCTTCGAGGACATGTTTTTAAGCCTAAGTCTTACAGTTTGCAAATTTGCGCCATGCTCTCAAATCGAGAGCCCCATGAGTAAGCGATTTGTTCCTGCGGTTTACATTTGTTTCGTGCGTGGTGTTCATGCCTCTCACGGGGTAATTTTATGGTTGTTCTACTTTTTCACCCTTTGATGGCATATTCTTAAGCCTAAGTCTAATAGTTTTCAAATTTTTAGCGTGCTCTCAAATCGGGAGTCCCGTGAGTATGTTATTGGTTCCTACGGGTTATATTGGTCCAGTACGAGGTGTTCATTCCTCTGACGGGGCCTTTTTGTGGTTATTTTACATTTTGACCCTTTGAAGACATGTTTTGAAGACAAAGTCTAACGGTTTGCAAATTTTTGTCTGGCTCTAAAACCAGGATCTCCATGAGTACACGGTAGGTTCTTACGGGTTACATTGGTCTCGTGCCAGGTGTTCATTCCTCTAATAGGGTCGTTTAGTGGTTATTTTATGTTTCCACCCTTTGATGGCATATTCTTAAGCGTAAGTCTCACAGTTTCAAATTTTCGTTGTGCTCTTAAACCGAGAGCCCCATGAGTACACAATCGGTTCTTGTGGGTTACATTGGTCCCGTGTGAGGTGTTCGTGCCTCTCATGAATCCATTTTATGGATGTTTTACGTTTTCACCCTTTGACAACATATTTTTAAGTCTAAGTCTAACAGTCTATAAATTTTCATTATTCTCTCAAATCGGGAGCCCCGGGAGTTCGTGATCGGTTCCGACCTATTACATTGGCCCCTTTTAGGTGTTCATGCCTCGAATGGGGATGTTTTGTGGTTGTTTTACATTTTCACCATTTAACGACATATTTTTAAGCCTAAGTCTAATAGTTTGCTAACTTTCATCGTACTCTCACACTGGGAGCCTCGTGAGTAGGCAATCAATTCTTGCGGTTACAGTGATCTCGTATGAGGTGTTCGTGCCCCTTATGGTGCCATTTTGTGCCTGTTTTACGTTTTCACCCTTTGATGACATGTTTTTAAACCTAAGTCTAACAGTTTGTAAATTTTCATTGTGTTATCAAACTGGGAGCCCCATGTGTATGAGTTCAATTCCTGCGGGTAACAATTGTCTCGTGCGAGGTGTTTGTGCCTTTGACTGGGCTGTTTTGTGGTTGTTATACATTTTCACCCTTTAAAGGCTTTTTTTAAGCCTAAGTCTAATAGTTTGTAAATTTTCATCGTGCCCGCAAATCGAGAGCCCTGCGAATATGTGATCGGTTCCTACGGGTTACATTAGTCTCGTATGAGGTGTTTGTGACACATACGGGATCGTTTTGTGGCTATTTTACATTTTCTCACTTTGACAATATGTTTTCAAACCTAGGACTAAAAGTATACAAATTTTTATTGTGCTCTCACACCGGGAGCTCCTTGAGTCCGGGATCGGCTGTTATGGGTTACATTGGTCTCGTGAGATGTGTTCGTGCCTCTGATGGATACTTTTTGCAGCAGTTTAATGTTTTCACCCTTTGAAGGCATGTTTTTGAGCCTAAGACTAAAAATTTATAAATTTAATCCATGCTTTGAAACCAAGAGCCCTAGAGTTTGTAATCGGTTCCTGCGGGTTACATTAGTCTCGTGAGAGGTGTTCGTGCCTCTAACGGTGCTATTTTGTGGCTATTTTACATTTTCACCCTTGACGACATGTTTTCAAGCCTAAGCCTAACAAATTTTAAATTTTCTTCATGCTCTCAAACCAGGAGCCCCACGAGTACATGGTCAGTTTCAACGAGTTATAGTTGTCTCGTGTGAGGTATTCGTTCCTCTGACGGGGCCGTTTTGAGGGGTT
Organism: Sambucus nigra; assembly: GCA_949130495.1. NCBI lineage: Eukaryota > Viridiplantae > Streptophyta > Magnoliopsida > Dipsacales > Adoxaceae > Sambucus > Sambucus nigra. Next base: position 342,824,454 of record OX422219.1, on the reverse strand, counting down.
TATACATTTTCACCCTTTGAAGGCCTATTTTTAAGCCTAAGTCTAATAGTTTGCAAATTTTCATCATGCTTATGAACAAAGAGGCCCGTGAGTAGGCGATCGGTAACTGTGGATTACATTGGTCCCATGCGAGGTGTTCTTGCCTCTTATGGGGCTATTTTTGTGCTATTTCACATTCACCCTTTGACGACATGTTTTAAGCGTAAGTCTGAAAGATTGCACATTTTCATTGTGCTTTGAAATTGGGAGCCCCGTGAGTACGTGATCGGTTCCTGTAGGTTATATTGGTCCTGTGCGAGGTGTTCGTGCTTCTAACTGGGCCGTTTTGTGGTTGTTTTACATTTTCACCCTTTGACCGCATATTTCTAAGCCTAAGTCTAACAATTTGCAAATTTTCACCGTCCTCTCAAATGGGAGCCCCGTGAGTATGCGATCAATTTTTACAGGTTACATTGGTCCCGCGCGAGGTGTTCGTGCCTATGACAGAGCCGCTTTTTTTTTTACGTTTCACCCTTTGATAGCATGTTGTATGCCTAAGTGTAACAGTTTGCAAATTTTTTGATGCGCTCATAAATCGGGAGCCTCGTGAGTATGCGCTCGGTTAATGTGGGTTACATTTGTCCCATGTGAGGTGTTTGTGCCTCTCATGAGGCCTTTTTATTGTAATTTTATGTTCACACGCTTTGACGAGATGTTTTTATGGCTAAGTTAATATTTTGCGAATTTTCATCATGCTATCAAATCGGGAGTGTCATGAGTACATGGTCAGTTTTTGCGGGTTACCTTAGTTCCGTGGGACCTATTCGTACCTCTCACATGGCTGTTTTGTGGTTGTCTTACATTTTCAATCTTTGATAGCATGTTTTTAAGCCCAAGTCTAACAATTTGCAAATTTTCATCGTGCTCTTAGACTGAGATCCCTGTGAGTACGCAGTCAATTGGTGCCGATTAAATTACTCTCTTGGGATGTGTCCATGCCTCTCACAGGGCCGTTTAGTGGTTGTTTTACATTTTCACCCTTTGATAACATGTTTTTAAGGCTAAGTCTAAGTTAGCAAATTTTAATCGTGCTCATAAATTAGGAGCCTTGTGAGTACGCAGTCGGTTTCAACGGGGTATATTTGTCATGTTGAAGGTGTTCGTGCCTCTCACGGGGCACTTGGTGTATATTTTTTTATTTTTACCCTTTGATCGCATGTTTTTCACCCGAAGTCTAAGAGATTGGAAATTTTGGTCATGCTGCCAAAACCTACGAGTTACACTAGTCCCGTGCGAGGTGTTCGTGCCACTAACGGGGTCGTTTTGCATTTTCACCCTTTGATGACATGTTTTAGAATCTAAGTCTAACAGTTTACAAATTTTCACTGTTCTCTCAAACCGAGAGCTTGGTGAGTAAGTGGTCGGTTCCTGTGGGTTACATTAGTCTCGTGCGTGGTATTTGTGCCTAACACAAGGCCGCTTTATGGCTATTTTATGTTTTCAACCTTTAACGGCATGTTTTTAAGCCTAAGTAGAAATTTTTGTAAATTTTAGTCGGTCTCTTAAATCGGGAGCCCCGTGAGTACGCAGTTAGTTCCCGCGGGTTACAATTGTCCCATGCGTGGTGTTCGTGCCTCTCATGAATCTGTTTGGTGGTTGTTCCGGTGGCTTGTTTTAAGACTAAGTCTAACAGTTTATAAATTTTTATTGTTCTTTCAAATCGAGATCCCCGTGAGTATGTGGTCAGTGCCTATAGGTTACTTTGGCCCCGTGCGAGGTGGTTGTGGCTCTGACGAGGCCGTTTTGTGGCTCTTTAACATTTCACCGTGTGATGGGATGGTTTTTAGCTGAAGTCTAACTATTTGGAAATTTTCATCGTTCTCTCAAACTGTGATCACCATGAGTATGCAGTCAGTTCCTGTGGATTACATTGGACCCCTGCCAGCTGTTCCTGTCACTCATTGGACTGTTTTGTGTCTGTTTTAATTTTTCTCCCTTTAATGACATATTTTTAAGCCTAAGTCTAACAGTTTGAAAATTTTAATCGTGCTCTAAAACTGCGAGCCCCATGAGTACGAGGTCGGTTCATACGGGTTACATTGGTCCCGTGCGAGGTTCAGGTGCCTTTAACGACATGTTTTGTGGCTATTTTACATTTTCACCCTTTGATAACATGTTTTTAAGCCAAATTCTAACAATTTTCACTTTTCAATGTTCTCTCAAACCAGGATCCCCTTGAGCATGGTCGACTACTGCAGGTTACATTGGTCCCGTGCGTGGTCTTCGTGCCTCTGACGTGGGCATTTTGTGTTTGTTTTACTTTTTTACCCTTTGATAACATGTTTTAAAGCCTAAGTGTAGTAATTTGTAAATTTTCATCATGCTCATAAATTGGGGTCCCCTTGAGTATGCGATCGATTTCTGTGGATTACATTGGTTTCGTGTGAGGTGTTCATGCTTGTCACGAGGCCATTTTGTGGCTATTTTACATTTTCACCAATTGACGGCGTGATGTTTAGCCAAGTCTAACAATTTGCACATTTTCATCATTCCCTCAATTTAGTAGCCACGTGTGTACGTAGTTGGCTCTTGCCAGTTATATTGGTCCCGTGCGAGGTGTTCGTGCCTCTAACGGGGCCGTTTTGTAGCCGTTTTGCATTTTCACACTTTGACAGCATGTTTTTATGCATAAGTTTAATAGTTTTCATATTTTTATCGTTCTCTCAAACCAAGAGCCCCCTGAGTACGCAGTCGGTTCCTGCGGGTTACATTAGTCTCATGCGAGGTGTTCGTGCCTCACACTGGACTGTTTTGGGCTATTTTACGTTTTCACCCTTTGACTGAATGTTTTTAAGCCTAAGTCCAATAGTTTGTAAAATTTAGTCATTTTCTCAAACTAAGAGCCTCGTGAGTACACGATTGGTTCATGCAGGTTATATTAGTGCCGTGCAATTTGTTCGTACCTCAAATGAGGCCTCTTTGTGGATCTTTTACATTTTTACACTTTGATGATGTGTTTTGATGCATAAGTCTAAAAGTTTGTAAATTTTCGCCGTGCTCTAATATCAGGAGCCCCGTGAGTATGCGGTCATTTCCTACGGATTGTATAGGCCTGTGAGGTGTTGGTGCCTCTCACCTGGCCATTTTGGGGCTATTTTACGTTTTCACCATTTGACCTCATGGTTTTAATTCCAAGTCTAATAGTTTTAAAATGTTTATCATGCTGTCAAACCAGGATCCTCGTTAGTATGCGATCGGTTCTTATGGGTTACATTGGTCCCATATGAGGTGTTCGTTCCTCTCATGGGCCCCATTTTGTGGATATTTTATGTTTTCACCCTATGAGGGCATGCTTTTTAGCTGAAGTCTAACAATTTGCTAATTTTCCTTGTGCTCTCAAACCAGGAGCCCTAGGAGTATGTGGTTGGTACCTATGGGTTACATTGGTCTCGTACGAGGTGTCCGTGCCTTTTTCACCCTTTGATGGCATGTTTTTAAGCCTAAGTCCAATAATTTACAATTTTTTATCGTGCTCTAAAACTAGAAGCCCCGAGAGTACGCGATCAGTTTTTGCGTGTTACATTGGTCCTGTGTGAGGTGTTCGTGCCTCTCACAGGCCCGTTTTGTGGTTATTTTACATTTTCACCCTTTGATGGCTTATTTTTAACCCGAAGTCTAACTGTTTGTAAATTTTCATCGTGATATCAAATCGAGAGCTCCAAGAGTGCGCAGTCAGTTCTTCTGGTTACATTGGTTTCGTTCGAGGTGTTCATGCCTCTCATGGGGTCGTTTCATGACTATTTTACGTATTCACCCTTTAATGGGATGGTTTTAATCATAAGTCTAACAGTTTTCTAATTTTAGTCATGCTCTCAAATGGGGACCCCTGGGAGTACGTGGTTGATATCTACGGGTTACATTGGTCCCGTCTGAGGGGTTCGTGCCTCTCATGGGTCCGTTTTGTCGATGGTTTACGTTTTAACCCTTTAATGGGATGTTTTGAAGCCTAAGTCTAATAGTTTATAAATTTTCATCGTGGTCTCAAATTGGGAGTCATGTGAGAACGCGATCGGTTCCTGCAGGTAACATTGGTCCCGTGCGAGGTATTCATGCCTCTCACAAGGCCATTTTACGGATATTTAACGTCTTCAACCTTTGACGACTTGTTTTTAAGCCTACGTCTAACAGTTTACAAATTTTTATCGTTCTCTCAAATCGGGAGCCCCATGAATACGCGATCAGTTCTTGCGGGTTACATTGGTCCCGTGCTAGATGTTCGTGCCCCTGACGATGCCATTATGGTGGGTGTTTTATGTTTTCACCCTTTGAAGGCATGTTTTTAAGCCTAAGTCTAACAGTTTCAAAATTTTCATCATGATCTCAAATCAGGAGCGACATGAGAATACGATCGGCTCCTGTGGATTACATTAGTCCTATACGAGGTGTTCGTGCCTCTGACGGTGTCGTGTTTTGGTTGTTTTATGTTTTCACCCTATGACGACATATTTTTAAGCCCAAGTATAAAAATTAGTAAATTTTCATCGTGCTCTCAAATTCGGACCTCCGTGAGTACGCTATCGATTCTTGCAGGTTTCCATAGTCCCGTGAGAGGTGTTCATGCCTCTTAAAGGGTTGTTTTATGGCTATTTTATGTTTTTACCCCTTTACGGTATTTTTTTACATTTAAGTCTGATAGTTTGCAAATTTTTGCCATGCTCTTAAACCGGGAGCCCCGTGAGTATGCGATCGGTTCCTGCAGGTTACTTTTGTCCTGTTCGAGGTCAGCGTGACTCTTGCGAAGCTGTTTTGTTTCTATTTTATGTTTTAATCCTTTGATGGCATGTTTAAAGCCTAAGTCTAATAATTTGTAAATTTTCACAATGCTCTCAAATTAAGAGGCATGTGAGTAGGCAGTCAGTTCCTATGGCTTATATTGGTCCCGTTCGAGGTGTTTGTGCCACTCACGAGGCTGTTTTGTTGTTGTTTTACGTTTTCTCCACTTGATGACATGTCTTTAAGCCTAAGTTTAACAATTTTAATTTTTTGTCGGGCTCTCAAATTGGGAGGCCTGTGAGTACGTAGTCGGTTCCTACGACTTACGTTGGCCCCGTGCGACGTGTTTATGCCCCTCATCGGACCATGTTATGTCTATTTTACGTTTTCACCCTTTGACATAATGTTTTTAAGCTTAACTCTAACAGTTTTCATATTTTCATCGTGATCTCAAAACATGAGCCCGATGAGTACGCGGTTGATTCCTATGGGTTACGTTGGTCCTGTTCAAGGTGTTTGTGCACCTGACAAGGCCATTTTGTGGCTATTTTATGTTTTCACCCCTTGACGACATGTTTTAAGATTCAGTCTTATAGTTTGTAAATTTTCATCGTGCTCTCAAACCGGGAGCCCCGTGAGTACGGGGTCTGTTCCGTAGGTTGCATTGGTATCATGTGATGTGTTTATGCCTCTCAAAGGGATGGTTTTTTGGTTGTTTAATATTTTCACCCTTTGACGTCATGTTTTTAAGCTTGAGTCTAACAGTCTTCAAATTTTGTCCACGCTATCAAATCGGGAACCATGTGAGAACGTGGTCGATTCTTGCTGGTTAATTTTGTCCCCTGCGAGGTTTTCGTGCCTGTGACGGGGGTATTTTGTCACTATTTTATGTTTTCACAATTTTACAGCATGTTTTAAAGCATAAGTTTAACAATTTGTAAATTTTTTCCATGATCTCAAATCAAGAGCCCCATGAGTTTGCAATCGGTTCCGGTGGGTTACAATGCTCACGTGCTAGGTGTTCGTGCCTCTCACGGGGCTATTTTGTTATTGTTTTACATTTTGACCCTTTGACGGCATGTCTTTAAGCCTAAGTCTAATAGTTTGTAAATTTTCATCGCGTTTTCAAATCGGGAGCCATGTGTGTATGCAGTCGGTTGGTACGGGTTACACTGGTCCCCTGTGAGGTACTCGTGCCTCTGATGGGGATATTTTGTGGCTATTTTATGTTTTCACCCTTTGATGGCATGCTTTTAAGGTTAAGTTTAAAAGTTTTCAAATTTTCATCGTGCTATCAAAATAGGAGCCCGATGAATACACGGTTGATTCCTACGAGTTACATTAGTCCCGTGCAAGGTATTCGTGCCTCTAATGGTGCTGTGTTTTGGCTATATTACGTTTTCACCCTATGATGTCATATTTTTAAGCCCAAGTATAATAATTTACATATTTTCATCGAGCTCTCAAATTGGGACCCCCGTGAGTACGCAATCGGTTCTTGCAAGTTACCTTAGTACCGTGAGAGGTGCTCGTTCCTTTTAAAGGGTTATTTTATGGCTATTTTATGTTTTTACTCCTTGACGGTATGCTTTTACCCCTTGACGGTATGTTTTTACATCTAAGTATAATATTTTACAAATTTTTGCCACGGAGCCTCGTGAGTACGCGGTCGATTCCTACAGGTTACTTTGGTCCCGTGCGAGGTCTTCATGACTCTTACAGAGCCGTTTCGTTTCTATTTTATGTTTTAACCCTTTGATGACATGTTTTAAATCCTAAGTCTTATAATTTGTAAATTTTCACAATGCTGCCAAATCAAGAGACCTGTGAGTATGAAGTCGATTCCTATGGCTTACATTGGTCCTTTGCGAGGTGTTTCTGCCTCTCACGGGGCCATTTCATTGTTGTTTTACCCTTTCACGACTTGACGACATATCTTTAAGCCTAAGTCTAACAATTTTCAATTTTTTGTCTAACTCTCAAATCTGGAGGCCTGTGAGTACGTAGTCGGTTCCTACGCGTTACATTGGTCCCGTGCGACGTGTTAATGTCCCTGAGGGGGTCATGCCGTGTCTGTTTTACGTTTTCACCCTTTTACATATTTTTTTAAGCTTAAGTCTAACAGTTTGCAAATTTTCATCGTGCTCTCAAAATAGGAGCCCGATGAGTACACGGTTGATTCCTACGGGTTATATTGGTCCGGTGCGAGGTATTCGTGCATCTGACAAGGCCATTTTTTGGCCGTTTTAGGTTTTCACCCTTTGATGACATGTTTTTAAGCTTCGATCTTAGTGTTTGTAACTTTTCATTGTGATTCAAACCAGGGGCCCTATGAGTACGCAGTCTGTTCCTGTAGGTTACATTGGTCCCAAGTGAGGTGTTCGTGCCTCTCAAAGGGCTATTTTTTGGCTGTTTTTTGTTTTCACCCTTTGATGTCATATTTTTAAGCCTAAGTCTAACAGTTTGCAAATTTTCTCCATGCTCTCAAATCGAAAGTCCCGTGAGAACGTGGTCGGTTCCTGCAGGTTACTTGTTTCCCATGCGAGGTGTTCGTGCCTCGGACAGGGCAATTTTTTGTCTATTTTTTATTTTCACAATTTGACGGCATGTTTTAAAGCATAAGTTTAACAATTTGTAATTTCTTTTCATGCTCTCAAACCAAGAGCCCCACGAGTTTGTGATCGGTTCCTGCGGGTTTCATTGGTCATGTGTTAGGTGTCCGTGCCTCTCACGTGACTATTTTGTTGTTGTTTTACATTTTCACCCTTTGACGACATGTCTTTAAGCCTAAGTCTAATAGTTTGCAAATTTCATCACAATCTCAAACCGAGGGCTCTGTATGGACGCAATCAGTTTGTATGAGTTGCATTGGTCCTCTCCGAGGTGCTCGTGCCTTTAACGAGGCCGTTTTGTGGCTATTTTATGTTTTCACCCTTTGACGACATGCTTTTAAGGTTACGTCTAAATGTTTACAAATTTTCATCGTGCTCTCAAAATGGGAGCCCCATGAGTACGTCGTTGATTCCTGCGGGTTACATTGGTCCCATATGAGGTGCTCGTGCCTCTAACGAGGCTGTTTTGTGGTTAATTTATGTTTTCACCCTTTGATGGAATGTTTTTACGATTAAGTCTAAAGATTGAAAATTTTCATCGTGCCCTCAAAATGAGAGCCTCGTGAGTACGCAGTTGACTTCTACAGGTTACATTGGTCCTGTTCGAGGTGTTTGTGCCTCTAATGGGGGGATTTTGTGGCTATTTTATGTTTTCACCCTTTGACATCATGTTTTTAAGTCTAAGTCTAATAGTTTGCAAATTTTCATCGTGCTCTCAAATTAGGAGCCTCGTGAGTACGCGTTTGGTTCCTGCAGGTTACATCGGTCCCATGTGAGGTGTGTGCCTCTCACGGGGCCATTTTGTGGTTATTTTTACTTCTTCACCCTTTGGCGGCATGTTTTTAATCCTAAGTTAAACGGTATGCAAATTTTCACCTTGCTCTAAAATTAGGAGCCTTATGAGCCCATGCGAGGTATTTGTGCCTCTCGCAAGGCCTTTTTGTGGCTATTTTATGTTTTCACCCTTTGACATCATGTTTTTAAGCCTCAGTCTAACAGTTTGCAACTTTTCGTCGTGATCTCAAACTCGGACCCCATAATTATGCGATCGGTTCCTACAGGTTGCATTGGTCCCGTACGAGGTGATCGTGCCTCTCACAAGGTTATTTTGTGGCTATTTTACGTTTTCATCCTTTGACAACATGTTTAAAAACCTAAGTTTAACAATATGTAACTGTTTGTCATGCTCTAAAATCAAGAGCCCCTTGAGTATACGATCCTTTTTTACAGGTTACATTGGTCCCGTGCGAGGTGTTTGTGCCTCCCATAGGGCCGTTTTGTTATTTTTTACGTTTTAACCCTTTGATGGCATGTATCTAAGATTAAGTCTTTAATATTTTGGAAATTTTCATCCTTCTCTCAAATCGGGAGCCCCATGAGTACACGATCGGTCTAGATAGGTTACATTGCTCCCATGCGAGGTGTTCGTGCCTCTGACGGAATCGTTTTGGGTCTATTTTTACATTTTCACCCTCTGACGGCATGTTTTTAAGATTAAGTCTAACAATTTGCAAATTTTAATCATGTTCTCAAATCAAGAGCCCCCCCCCCCAGTACGCGGTCGATTACTACAGGTTACAATTATCCCGTGTGAGGTGTTCATGCCTCTCATGGGGCCGTGTTTTTACCCTTTAACAACATATTTTAAAGCCTAAGTCTAACTGCTTGCAAATTTTCATCGTGCTCTCAAACCGGGAGCGCCGTGAGTATGAGATCGGTTCCTATGGGATACATTGGTCCTGTGAGAGGTGTTTGTGCCTCCCACAGGGATGTTTTGTGTCTATTTTATGTTCTTAACCTTTAACGACATGCTTTAAAGCCTAAGTCTAAGAGTTGGTAAATTTTCACCGTTCTCTCAAACCTAGATCCCTGTGAGTACGCGGTCGGTTCTTTCAGGTTCCTTTGGTCTTGTGTGAGGTGTTCGTTCCTCTCACGGGGCCGTCTTGTGGCTATTCTACATTTTTAACATTTGATGACATGTTTTTAAGATTAAGTCTAACACTTGGCAAATTTTCATCGTGCTCTCAAATCGGGAGCCCCATGAGTACACCATTTGTACACGCCGATTACATTGGTCATGTATGAGGTGTTCGTGCCTCTAATGGGGAAATTTTATGGATGCTTTATGTTTTCAACCTTTGACGGTATATTTGTAAGCTTAAGGATAGCAGTGTATAAATTTTGATCGTGCTCTTAAATTGGGAGACTCGTGAGTACGTGATCGGTTCCTATGGGTTACATTGGTCTCGTGCGAGGTGTTTGTGCCTCTAATGGGTCCATTTTGTGGCTATTTTACGTTTTCATCCTATGACGACATGTTTTAAAGCGTAAGGAATAGTTTATAAAAAATTTCTGGGCTCTCAAATCGGGAGCCCAATTAGTACGCGATCGATTCCTACCTATTACATTGGTCCCATGTGAGGTGTTTGTGCCTCTCACGGGGCCCTTTTTGGCTGTTTTATGTTTTCACCCTTTGATGACATGTTTTTAATATGAAGTTTAATAGTTTGCAAATTTTTGTCATGTTCTCAAATCAGGAGCCCCGTAAGTTTGCGATAGGTTCCTGTGGGTAACATTGGCCCCGCGCGAGGTGTTCCTACCTCTAACGTGGCCATTTTGTGGAAATTTTACATTTTCACCCTTTGACGGCATGTTTTTAAGCTCAGATTTAACTGTTTGAAAATTTTCATCGTGATCTCAAACCGGGTGCCCCGTGAGTACGCGATTTCTTATTGCGAGTTATATTGATCTCGTGTGAGGTGTTCATGCTTTTGATGGGGCTAGTTTGTTTTGATTTTACGTTTTCACATTTTGATGGCATGTTTTTAAGCCTAAGTCCAACAAGTTGCAAATTGTCGTCCTGCTCTCAAATCCGGAGCACCGTGGGAACATGGTCAGTTCCTGCTGGTTACATTAGTCCTATGTGAAGTGTTCATGCCTCTCACAGAGATATTTTATGGTTATGTTACGTTTTCACCCTTTGACGGCATGATTTTAATGCTTAAGTCTAAAAGTTTACAAATTTTCATCATCTTCTTAAATCGAGAGCCCCATGAGTACACGGTCGGTTCTTGCAAGTTATATTGGTCCCGTGTTAGGTGTTCATGGATCTTTTACATTTTCACCCTTTGACATCATGCTTTTAATCCCAAGTCTAACAGTTTGCAAATTTTTATCCTTCTCTCAAATCGGGAGCCCCTAAGTACGCAGTTGGTTCTTGCAGGTTTCATTGGTCCCGTGTGAGGTGTTCAGGCCCCTCACGGGGCCTTTTTGACATTGTTTTATGTTTTTAACCCTCGACGACATGTTTTCAAGCCTAAGTATAATAGTTTGAAATTTTTCATCGTGCTCTCAAATCGGGAGTTCCGTGGGTACGCGGGTTGTTCCTACTGGTTATATTGGTCACATGCATGGGGCTCGTTCATCTTATGGGGCCGTTTTGTGGGTGTTTTACCTTTTCACCATTTGATGGATGGTTTTAAGCCTAAGACAAATAATTTGCAAATTTTCAACGTGCTCTCAATCAAGGATCCCCATGAGTACGCGATCGATTCCTATGGGTTACATTAGTCCTGTTTTATGGAAGTTTTATTTTTTCACCCATTGACGCCATGTTTTTAAGCCTTAGTCCAATAATTTGCAAAATTTCATCATGCTCTCAGACCGGGAGCCCTGTGAGTACGCGGTCCGTTCTTGAAGGTTACATTGGTCCTGAGCGAGGTGTTTGTGCCTCTCACGGGGCCGTTTTATGGTTATTTTATGTTTTTACCCCCTGACAACATGTTTTTAAGCCTAAGTCTAATAGTTTGCACATTGTCATCGTGCTCTCGAACAGGGAGCCCCGTCAATACACAATCAGTTTCAACGAGTTACATTGTCTTATGCGAGGTATTCGTGCCTATGACAGGGACATTTTGTGGTTGCTTTACTATTTCATCCTCTGACGACATATTTTTAAGATAATGTCTAACAGTTTGCAAATTTTTGTTGTGCTCTCAAACTGGGAGCCTCGTGAGTATGTAGACGGTTCCTGCGGGTGACATTGGTCTCGTGAGAGGTGTCCGTACCTCTCATGGGGCCGTTTTGTGACTGTTCTACATTTTCTCCCTTTGACGACATATTTGTAACCTAAGTCTAACAGCTTGTAAATTTTCATTATTCTCTTAAACCGGGAGCCCCGTGAGAAGGCGATCGATTCTTGTGGGTTACATTGGTCCCGTACAAGGTGCTCATTTCCCTCATGGGGGCATTTTATGGATTTTTTACATCTTCACCCTTTGGTGGCATGTTTTAAGCCTAAGTCTAACACTTTGCAAATTTTCATCATGTAAACGGAGAGCCCCGTGAGTACTCCGTCGGTTCTTGCAGGTAACACTGGTCCCGTGCGAGATGTTCATATATCTGATGGGGTTCTTTTCTGGCTATTTTATGTTTTCACCATTTGACAACATATTTTTAAGCCTAAATCTAATAGTTTTCAAATTTTTATACTGCTGTCAAATCGATAGACCCGTGAGTACGTGATTTATTCATGCGAGTTACATTTGTCTCGTACGAGGTGTCTGTCCCACTGATGGGGCCATTAGTTTTTTTTAAGTTTTCACCCCTTGACGGCTTGTTTTTATGCCTCAGACTAACCATCTAATTTTTTTTAACATGCTTTCAAATCGGGATCCCCATGAGTACGCGATCGATTCTCGCAGTTTACATTGGTCCCGTGTGAGGTTTTTGTGCCTCTCACGGAGCCGTTTTGTGTCTATTTTACATTTTCACCTTTTGACGACATGTTTTTAAGATGAAGTCTAAAATTTTGCAAGTTTTTTTTGTGCTCACAAATTGGGAGCCCCGAGAGTACGTGGTCGGTTCGTACGGATTACATTGGTCCACTGCGAGGTGTTCGTGCCTCTTCCGAGATCATTTTGTGGATTTTTTTTATGTTTTTGCTGTTTAACGGTGTGTTTTTTAGCCTATGTCTAACATTTTGCAAATTTTCATGATGCTCTCAAAATGAGAGCCCTGTGAGTACACGGTCGGTTCCTACGAGTTACAATGGTCGTATGCGAGGTGTTTGTGCCTCTCAGGGGACGTTTTACGGCTATTTTATGTTTTCACCCTTTGACGACAAGATTTTAAACCTAAGTATAACAGTTTGTAAATTTTCATCGTGCTCTTAACCCAGGAGCTCGGTGAGTAGTGGTTGGTTCTTGAAGGTTACATTAATCCCGTGTGAGGTATTTGTGCCTCTCATGGGGCCGTTTTGGGGTTGATTTACGTTTTCACCCTTTATCGGCAGATTTTTAAGCCAAAGTCTAACAGTTTGGAAATTTTCATAGTGCTCTCAAATGGGGAGCCTCATGAGCACGCAGTCGGTTTTTGGGATACATTGGTCCTGTATGAGGGGTTCGTGCTTCTCACGAGGATGTTTTGTGTCTATATTATGTTTTATCCTTTTAATGACATGTTTTAACACCTAAGTCTAACAATTTGTAAATTTTCACCATGCTCTCAAATCGGTACTGTGAGAAGGCGATTGGTTATTGCGGGTAAAATTGGTCTCGTGCAAGGTGTTCGTACCTCTTACGAGGCCGTTTTGTGGCAGTTTTATGATTTCACCCTTTGATGACATGTTTTCAAACCTAAGTCTACCAGTCTACAAATTTTTATCATGGTCTCAAATCGGGAGTCTCGCAAGTATCTGATTGATTTCTGCATGTTACATTCGTACCGTGCGAGGTGTTCGTGCGGATCACGAGCAGGTTTTGTGGCTACTTTATATTTTCATCCTTTCACGACATGTTTCTTATCCTTAGTCTAATAGTTTCCAAATTTTTATCATGCTTTAAAACCCGATGCCTCGAGTGTATGCAGTTGGTTTCTACGGGTTACATTTATCTCGTGTGAGGTGTTTGTGCCACTCACGGGGCCGTTTTGTATTTTTTATTGTCTTCACCCTTTGATATCATGTCTTTAAGCCTAAGTCTATCAGTTTGTAAATTTTCATTGTTCTCTCAATTCGGGAGCCGCGTGAGTATGCGATTGGTTCCGACGAGATACATTCGTGCCGCACGAGGTGTCCGTGCCTCTCACTGGGCCGTTTAGTTATTATTTTTCAATTTCACCTTTTCATGACATGTTTTTATTCCTAAGTCTAACAGTTTGAAAATTTTTATCGTGCTCTCAAATCGAGAGCCCCTAAATACGAGGTCAGTTCCTGCAGGTTATATTGGTCCCGTGTTGGTGTCCGTGCCTCTAATAGGGCATTTTTCTGATGTCATACGTTTTCACCCTTTGACGGCTTGTTTTTAAGCCTAAGTTTATCAATTTACAATTTTTTATCGTGCTCTCAAATTGGGATCCCCGTGAGTATGCAGTTTATTCCTATGAGTTACATTGGTTCTGTGTGAGGTGTTCGTGCCTTTAACGAGGCCGTTTTGTGGCTCTTTTACATTTTCACCCTTTCAAGGCATGCTTTTAAGCCTAAATCTGACAATTTGTAAATTTTTATCATGCTTTCAAACTGGAAGCCCCGTGAGTACACGCTCGGTTCATGCGTTTTACATTTATTCCAGGTGAGGTGTTCATGCCTCTCACGAGGCCATTTTGTGGCTATCTTAGATTTTCACTCTTTGGAGACATGTTTTAAAGCCTCAGTAACAATTTGTAAATTTTTTTCGTGCTCTCAAACCGGGAGTGTCATGAGTATCTAATCGATTCCTATGGGTTATATTGGTCCCATGTGAGGTGTTTGTGCCTCTATTGGGGCCATATTTTAACACTTTTATGTTTTCACCCTTTGGCGACATGTTTTTAAGCCTAAGTCTAACAGTTTGCAAATTTTTACCATGCTTGAAAATTAGGAGCTGTGTGTGTTCGCGGTAGATTCCTGCAGGTAACATTAGTCCAACGCGAGGTGTTCGTGCCTCAAACGAGGCCATTTTGTGGATATTTTACATTTGCACCCTTGGACAACATTTTTTAAGCCTACGTCTAACTGTTTGAGAATTTTGATCGTGCTCTCAAACCAGGAGCCCCATGAGTACGTAGTTGATTCTTGCAAGTTACATTGGTCCCGTGCGAGGCGTCCGTGCCCCTAAGGGAGCCGTTTTGTGGTTGTTTTATGTTTTCACCTTTTGACGACATATTTTTAAGCCTAATTCTAACAATTTACCCATTTTTGTTGTTCTCTCAATTCGGGATTCTCGAGAGTATGCGGTCAGTTCCTGCGTGTTACATTGGTCCCGTGCGAGGTGTTCATGCCTCTGACAGGGCAATTTTGTGGCTGTTTTTCTATTTCACCCTTTGACGGAATGTTTTAAAGCCTAAGTCTAACAGTTTCCTAATTTTCATAGTGCGACGCGATCCATTCTTACGGGTTACATTGTCCCGTGCGACGTGTTCGTGCCTCTCAAGGGGCAATTTTGTGTCTGTTTTACTAGTTCACCCTTTGATGACCTATTTTTAAGCCTATGTCTAATACTTTGGAAATTTTTTCATGCTTTCAAACTAGGAGCCTCGTGAGTATGCGATCGGCTCCTGCGGGTTACATTGGTTTCGTGCGAGGTGTTCGTGCCTCTCACTTGGCCATTTTCTAGTTGTTTTACGTTTTTTCCCTTTGATAACATGTTTTTAACCCTAAGTCTAACAGTTTGTAAATTTTCACCATGCTCTCAAATCGCGAGCCTCGTGAGTATGTGGTGGATTCCTGAGGGTTACATTGGTCCCATGTAATGTGTTCATTCCTCTCACGGGTCCATTTTGTGTCTATTTTACATTTCCACCCTTTGTCGACATGTTTTTAAGCCTATGTCTAATAGTTTGTAAATTTTTGTCATGCAAACCAAGAGCCCCTTGAGTACGTGGTCGGTTCTTGCGCGTTACAATGGTCCAGTGTGAGGTGTTCGTGCCTCTGATGTGGCCGTTTTGTGGCTACTTTATGTTTTCACGTTTTGACAGCATATATTTAAGCCTAAGTCTAAGAGTTTGCAAATTTTTATTATGCTCTCAAATAAGGAGCCCATGAATATGCGATCGCTTACTGCACGTTACATTTGTCTAGTGTGAGGTGTTCGTGCCTCTGAAGGGGATGTTTTGTGGATTTTTTTACGTTTTCACCCTCTAACGACATGTTTTTAAGCCTAAGTCTAACCGTTTGTAATTTTTCATCGTACATTCAAACTGAGAGACCCGTGAGTACGCAGTCGGCTCTCATGGGTTACATTGGTCAGTACCAGGGGTTTGTGCCTCTCATGGGGACGTTCTATGCCTATTTTAAGATTTCACCCTTTGACAATATTTTTTAAGACTCAGTCTAACAATTTGCAAAAAAAATTCGTACTCTTAAATCGCGACCCCGTGAGTACGCTATCGATTTTGGTGGGTTACATTGGTCCCATGCGAGGTGTTCATGCCTATCACGGGACCATTTTGTGGATGTTTTATGTTTTCATCGTTTGAGGGTAAGTTATAAGCCTGTGTCTAACCATTTGCAAATTTTCATCATGCTCTCAAATCAGGTGCCATATGAGTATGCTTTAGATTCCTACGGATTACATTGGTCCTGTGTGAGGTGTGCATGCCTCTCACGTGGACGTTTTGTGGATTTTTTTATGTTTTGACCCTTTAACAACATGTTCTAAAGCCAAAGTCTAAGAGTTTGAAAATTTTCTTTGTGCTCTAAAATTGGGGGCCCCTTGAGTACGTTGTCGTTTCCTACAGGTTACAGTAATACTGTGTGAGGTGCTCGTGCTGCTTACGGTGCTGTTTTGGGTGTTATTTTATGTTTTCACCCCTTGACGAAAGATTTTTAAGCCCAAATCTAACAGTATGAAAATTTTCATTGTCCTCTCAAATCGGGAACCCCGTGAGTACGCGATCGGTTTCTGTGGGATAGATTGGTCCCGTAGGAGGGGTTCTTGCCTCTTCTGGGGATGTTTCCTGACTATTTTATGTTCTCACCCTTTGACGGCATGATTTACAGCCTAACATTTTGTAAATTTTCATCGTACTTTCAAACCAGGAGTCCCTGTGAGTAGGCAAGCGATTACTGCGGGTAACTTTGGTCCTGTGCGAGGTGTTAGTGCCTCTCACAAGGCCGTTTAGTGGAATTTTAATTTTTTGACCCATTGACAACATGTTTTCAAGACTAAGTCTACCAGTTTGCAAATTTTTGTCATGTTCTCAAACTGGGAGCCCCATAGGTATGCCGTCGATTTTTGAAGGTTACATTGGTCCCGTGGGAGGTGTTCGTGCTGCTCACATGGAGGTTTTGTGACTATTTTACATTTTCACGCTTTGATGGCTTATTTTTAATCCTTAGTCGAATAGTTTCCAAATTTTCATCATGCTTTATAACTGGGGGCCCCGAGAGTATGCAACTGGTTCCTGCGGGTTACATTGATCCTCTCCGAGGTGTTTGTGCCTCTCACATGGTTGTTTTGTGACTTTTTATTATTTTCACCCTCTGATGACATGCATGTAATCCTAAGTCTCTAAGTTTGCAAATTTTCATTGTGCTTTCAAATCGGGAGCTACGTGAGTACGCGGTTAGTCCCTATGGGATACATTCGTCCCGTGCGAGGTGTCCGTGCCTCTCAAAGGGCGATTTTGTGGCTATTTTTTGTTTTCACCTTCGGACGACATGTTTTTAAGCCTAAGTATAATAGTTTGAAATTTTCATTGTGTTCTCAAATCGGGAGCCCCGTAAATATGAGGACGGTTCTTATGAGTTACATTGGTCCCGTGCGAGGGGTTCGTGCCTCTAACAGGGCCATTTTGTAGCTTTTTTTCATTTTCACCTTTTGATGGCATGTTTTGAAACCTAAGTAACAATTTGCAAATTTTGGTCGTTCTCTCAAATTGGGAGTCCCGAAAGTATGCTGTCGGTTCCTACGTGTTACATTGGTCCCGTGCGAGGTGTTCGTGCCTCTAACAGGGCTGTTTTGTGGCCATTTTACGTTTTACCCTCTGAAGGCATGTTTCAAAGCCTAAGTGTAATAGTTTGATAATTTTTATCATATTGTTAAACTGGGAGCCCCTTGAGTATGCGATCCATTTATGCAGTTTACATTGGTCCAGTGCGAGGTGTTTGTGCCTCTTACGGTGCCGTTTTATGGATATTTTATATTTTTACCCTTTGACAACATGTTTTTAAGCCTAAGTCTAATAGTTTGCAAATTTTCATCATGCTCTTGAACCGAGAGCCCCGTGCATAGATGATCGATTTTTGCTGGTTACATTGTCTCGTGCAAGGTATTCATGCCTATGACGAGTCCGTTTTATTGGTATTTTACTTTTTCACCCTTTGACGGCATCTTTAAAAGCCCATGTCTAACAATTTTTAAATTTCTTTCATGCTCCCAAACTGGGAGCCTCATGAGTATGCGTTCGGTTCCTACGGGTTACAATGGTTTCGTGCGAGGTGTTCGTGCCTCTCACGGGGTCATTTTGTGGCTGCTTTACATTTTCTCCCTTTGACAGCATATTTTTAACCCTAAGTCTAACAATTTATAAATTTTCGTCATGCTTTCAAATCGGGAGCCCTGTGAGTACGCGGTCGATTCTTGTGGGTTACATTGGTCTTGTGCAACGCGTTCGTTCCTCTCACGGCGCCATTTTGTTGTTGTTTTACATTTCCAAAATTTTAAGCCTAAGTCTAACAGTTTGCAAATTTTTGTTGTGCACCCTGAGAGCCCCATGAGTATGCGGTTAGTTCTTGTGGGTAACATTGGTCATGTGATAGCTTCTTGTGCCTCTGATGGGTTCGTTTTGTGGCTATTTTATGTTTTCACTCTTTGACATATTATTTTTAAGCCTAAGTCTAATAGATTGTAAATTTTTGTTATGCTCTAAAAACCAAGCGGCCCGTGAGTACGTGATCGGTTCCTGCGGGTTACTCTAGTCCCGTGCGTGGTGTTTGAGTGTCTGATGGGGCCGTTTTGTGGTTTTGTACGTTTTCACCCTTTGACGACATGTTTTTAAGATTATGTCTATTCGTTTGCAAATTTTCATCGTGCTTTCAAGCCGAGAGCCCCGTAAGTACGTGGTGGGTTCTCGTGGGTTACATTGGACCCGTGTGAGGTGTTCATGCCTCTCACGGGGCCGTTTTGTGGGTATTTTACGTTTTCACCCTTTGACGGCAAGTTTTCATGCCTAAGTCTACTAGTTTGCAAATTTTTATCATGCTCTGAAATCGGGAGCCCCGTGAGTATGCGACCAGTATCTGCAGGTTACATTTGTCCCATACGAGGTGTTCGTGCTGCTCACGGGGACGTTTTGTGGCTATGTTTCATTTTCCCCCTTTGGTGGCTTGTTTTTAAGCCTTTGTCTAATAGTTTCCAAATTTTCATCATGCTTAAAAATTAGGAGCCTTGAGAGTACACTGTTGGTTCCTACGGGTTACATTGATCCCCTACGAGGTATTTGTGCCTCTCATGGGGTTGTTTTGTGACTTTTTATTATTTTCACCCTTTGATGGCTTGTTTTTAATCCTAAGTCTAACAATTTGAAAATTTTTGTTGTGCTATCAAATCGGGAGCCTCGTGAATATGAGGTCCATCCCTACGTGTTACATTGGTCACGTGCAAGGTGTTCGTGCCTCTAACGGGGCTATTTTGTGGATATTTTACGTTTTTACCCTCTGAAAGCATGTTTTCAAGACTAAGTCTAGCAGTTTTCTAATTTTTGTCATCCTCACAGACTAGGAGCCCCGTGAGTACCCGATCTATTCCTTCATATTACATTGGTCCTGTGCGAGTTGTTTATACCTTTTACGGGGCCGTTTTGTGACAGTTTTACGTTTTTACCGTTAAGTGACATGTTTTTAAGCCTAAGTCTAATAGTTTGCAAATTTTCATCATGCTCTCAAATCGGGAGCCCCGTGAGTACTCGATCGGCTTTCGCGGGTTATATTGTCCCATGCATGGTTTTCGTGCCTTAGACGGGGCCGTTTTGTGGGTATTTTACTATTTCACCCTTTGAGGACATGTTTTTAAGCCTATGTCTAACAGTTTGGAAATTTTTTTTATGCTCTCAAACTGGGAGCCTCGTGAGTATGTGGTCGGTTCCTGTGGGTAACATTGGTTTCGTGCAAGGTGTTCATGCCTCTCATGGGGCCCTTTTATTGTTGTGTTACATTTTCTTCCTTTGAAGGCATGTTTTTACCCTAAGTCTAACAGTTTGTAAATTTTCATCATGCTCTCAAATCGAGAGCTTTGTGATCACGCGATCGATTCCTGTGGGTTACATTGGTCCCGTAAAGGAGGTCGTTCCTCTTACGGGGCCATTTTGTTGTTGTTTTACATTTCCACCCTTTGATGGCATGTTTTTAAGCCTAAGTCTAATAGTTTGCAAAATTTATTCATACACACCAAGAGCCTCGTGAGTAAGCGGTCAGTTACTGTGGGTTACATTGGTTCCGTGCGAGCTGTTCGTCCCTCTTATAGGGTCATTTTGTGGCTATGTTATGTTTTCAGCCTTTGACAACATAGTTTTAAGCCTAAGTCTAATAGTTTCCAAATTTTTATTGTGATTCCCATGAGTATGCGATCAGTTCCTACGGGTTACATTTGTCCTATGCGAGACGCTGAGCCTCTAACGGGGCCATTTTGTGGGTTTTTACGCTTTCACCCTTTCACGGCATGTTTTTAAGCCTACCTCGAACCGTTTGAAAAATTTTCTTCGTGCATTGAAGTCGGGAGTACTCGTTGGGTTCTCGCCGGTTACATTGGTCCTATGTGAGGTGTTCGTGCCTCTCACGGGGCTTTTTTGTGGCTATTTTACGTTTTCACCCTTTGACGACATGTTTTGATGCTTAAGTCTACTAGTTTGTAAATTTTTATCATGCTCTCAAATCGGGAGCCCCGAGAATATGCAGTAGGTTCCTGCGGGGTACATTGGTCATGTGCGAAGTGTTCGTGCCTCTCACGGGACCGTTTTGTGGTTATCTTGTATTTTCACCGCTTGATGGCATGTTTTTAAGCCTATGTCTAACAGTTTGTAAATATTCATCGTACTCTCAAATCGGGAACCCTGTGAGTTCGCAATCGGTTCCTACGAGTTATATTGATTTCGTGCGACGTGTTCGTGCCTCTCACGGGGACGTTTTGTGTTTATTTTATAATTTAAACCTTAGAAGACATGTTTTTAATACTTAGTCTAACAGTTCGCAAATTTTTGTCATGCTCTCAATCTAGGAGCCTCGTGAGTACGCGGTAGGTTCCTGCAGGTAACATTGATCCCGTGCGAGGTGTTCATGCCTCTCACGGGACTGTTTTGTGACTTTTTTATAATTTCACCCTTTGACGACATGTTTTTAAGGCTCTATGTAACAGTTTGTAAATTTTCATCATTCTCTCAAACCGAGAGTCATGTGAGTATGTGGTCGATTCCGCAGGTCACATTGGTCCCGTTTGAGGTGTTCGTGGCTCTCGTGGGGCTATTTTGTGCTTTTTTTCATTTTCACCCTGTGCCCATCCCAATATCTCTCCTTTTTCCCGAAGGGGAAAAAGGGGGATGAGAAACGATCTCGCTCCCTCTTTCCTCTAGGAGCGCTTTGGTCGTCGTTGATATGGGGTGATGTAAAAAGATGGGGTCTCCAGCCTGTTTTGCATAAAACAGGCAAAATAACATGCTATCACCTCGAGAAAATGGCATCAAAGAGAAATTGATGCTTAGGAAACCAATTGTTCAAAGGTTCAGGGGCTAAGTTTCATAATAGCAAGGTGTTAAGCACCTATCGCGTCCTTTTGGTCTCTCATGGGATTTTGTTACTATTTTTCTTAATTTCTTCATGAAGTGTGTGTGCGTGTATACATAAATGGAGATCGAAATTAGCCAACTCATATCATGAAAAAGATAGAGTGAGATCATCCATAGAAATGTTTCCAAAATAATAATTAAAAAATACGATATATGCGATTATCGAGATATTAATTGTTATGATGAAATAATAATATATGTTAGAAAAATTGATAACAAGAATCATAAATATATATAAATAAAATAAGGAGGAGGGACTTTTATCACATTGTATAACTTTGTATAAAAAATCTATATAAACAGATTTTGATATCTACTTTGTCCTACCCAACTAACGGTTAGGATTCAATCAGGTGGGTTTGTATCTTATGGTTGAAAATGATAGATCGTAAATGCACTGACAAAATCGAAGATTGGGTTCCTTGAGCAAAGAGCCCACCTGCTTTCTGAGTGGTGTACACCTTATACTTTTGACTGGACTTTTCAATCTTTCACTTATTAAGCCCCTCTTTTTCTCTCCTACCTTTTGATTCTCATAAAAACCGTGCTTCCATTAACCGAAGATTTGTTTTGCAGATCTTAGGGTCCGTTTGATACAAATTGGGCAAAAGTATTGGCATGGCAAAATTTGCCAGGACAAATTTTGCCTAAGCAAATTTTGCCAAGACAAATATTTTTTTCTCACATTAGGCTATCAAACACCAAATGAGGTAAAACGAGTTTTTTAGGCAAAACATTTTATTAACACATTTTCGTCCATGTTATCGTATATAATAATAATTTTTTTTTTTTTTTTTTGTCCCAAATTTTATTTAATAAAAAAATAATTTTTTCTTTTCTTTTTACTTCTCGTTTTTATTTATTAAAAAAGTAAGAAACTATATATATAAAAAAGTTTTTTAACCCCAAAATTATTTATTAAAAACAGTTTTTACATTAAAAGAGTTTTTAATTTTTTTACATTAAAACAGTTTTTATATTAAAATAGTTTTTACATTAAAACAGTTTTTAATTTTTTACATTTAAACAGTTTTTACGAAAAAACAATTTTTTACATTAAAACAGTTTTTACGAAAAAACAATTTTTTACATTAAAACAGTTTTTACGAAAAAACAATTTTTTACATTAAAACAGTTTTTACGAAAAAACAATTTTTTATATTAAAACAGTTTTCACATTAAAACAATTTTTAATTTTTTATATTAAAACAGTTTTATTTAATAAAAAAATAGTTTTTTCTTTTCTTTTTACTTCCCGTTTTTATTTATTAAAAAATTAACAAACTATATATAAAAAAAGTTTTTTACCCCAAATTATTTATTAAAACAGTTTTTAATTTTTTACATTAAAACAGTTTTTACATTAAAACATTTTTTTACATTAAAACAGTTTTCACGGAAAAACAGTTTTTACACCTAAGCAAATTTTTTACATTAAAACATTTTTTACATTAAAATAATTTTTTATATTAAACAGTTTACACATTTAATTTTTTTTTCATTCTTTACATTAAAACAGTTTTTACATGAAAACAAATTTTTACATTAAAACAGTTTTTACGGAAAAACAGTTTTTACATTAAAACAGATTTTAATTTAAAATAGTTTTTAAAATATTCATAACAGTTTTTTTAATTATTTAAAACAGTTTTTAAATTATTTTTTAAAATATTAAAAGCATTTAAGAAGTTAGCAAATTTGTTGGCAAATATTTCTCACCCATATAGCAAAGCAAAATTTGCCAACATGTTATGCATAGGAGGTGTTGTACATTGGCAAATAGCTTGTAGGCAAATTTTGCTATCAAACACACCAAATTGTAGGCAAATACCATATTTGTCAACTTATTTGCATTTGCCTACCATTTGCCATGGTATCAAACACACCCTTATAGCATCCGAGTGGTTTTGCAGATCTTATAGCATCACTCACTCTTAACTGAAGATTTTTTTTTTGAAATTTTTTTTACATGTTCGTCTATTTGAACTCTTAACCAAAGATGACCACATGTTTTTTAACTCAACAATATGGGTATTGTTCATCTAACTACTTCTTGATTTTTTCAGGTTTTGATGGGGTAGAGCTAGGCTGAGTGAGGCGGTAAGGTGTTGATAGCGCAAGTTGTTGTTTTTTTAACTCAACCGTATGGGTATTGTTCTTATAACTACTACTTCATTTTTCCGGGTTTTGATGGGGTGGAACTAGGCTGAGTGAGGCGGTAAGGTGTTGATAATAGCAGGTAGAGTTGAGTTGGTTGTCCTCTAAACAATGTTTTTAGTTTTTTTTTCCAGCAGGTGGTAAGTTGTTGTTTTTGAGCTATGCAAGTTTTTTCTGGAATTTAAGAAAGTATTTTTAGCGTGTTAGTTATCTTCAAGTGGGTAGAATTTCATAACTTTAATCATAGAAGCATGTTTAGATGCATCTCTAGAATTTAATTACCTCTAGAATTTTTTAGCGTGTTAGTTATCTTCAAGTGGGTAAAAATTCTTGAGAAAGTATTTTAATTATCTATAGAATTTTTTCTTTTAGTGTTTAGATGCATCTCTAGAATTTTTTCTTTTAGTGTTGAGAATTTTTTTCTTTTATTTTTATGTTTATATTAATGTTTTTCTATCACGTAGACATTTCCAGGAAGTCACCATTCGTTATTTTGATATCTTTGGTAAAGTAATTTGTTTTTACTTTTCAGGCGTTGGAATGAATCATGATTACTTAGTTTATAATTTGGAGATTAAACTACATGGTTGTGAGATAACCATTCAAATTCTTAATACATTTGTTTCCACGTTATTATCCAGACATAGGCTTTGCATTGGCTTTTGTTAATATCCAGACAATCCTTTTTGAAAACTCTATGTTACTACGTGTATATGTGGGATTTGATAGATGAACATGTTTGTTACGATATTGAACGAAAATTATTTTATTTTTGTTGTTATTCTTAAGACACGAGTAGGCCTGTAAATTGAGCGCCCGAGGTCCGACGCCCGCCTGTTCGGCTCGCTATTTTTGGGCCGAGCTTTAGTTGAGTTTGAGCTGAGCCGAGCCTGAGCCAAATTTTTAAGCCCGATTGTAATTCGGGCCGAGCTTGAGCTTAGCAGTGGGAAGCCCGATTTGGGCCCGACCCGAACTAAAAATATTAAATATATATAATATTATATATATATTTATTTTATTTTATTTTATATAATACAATATTATGAATATAATTTTAAATATATTTACCATATAGTCCCTTATTAAAAATACATTTTAGAGTTATGAATTTGGACAACTTCATCATTTTCAACAACAAAAAAAAAAAGGGACGATCAAACCTCTCTCATTAAACAATTCCAAGTGATCTCCCTTACCCTAATTCTCTCATTCTCGTCTGGACTTGAGCAAAGAAAGGGAACATACCGCTGCTTAATCAACCACTCTCTCATCCACGTCGCCACCCTCGCATCCACGCCGCCGCTCAACGCTGCTCAACCACTCTCTGCTCAACGCTGCTGCTCAACCCCGCTCTCATCAACGCCGTTGCTCAACCACTTTCTTCAAACACAATCAACACAATACATTTAGGTTTGTAATTTCTTAATGCAAAAATCTGGGTTTGTGTTTTCTTGAGAAATAATAATCTAGGTTTTGTTTTAAATAATGAATCTTGGATGTGTTTTTGTTCTTTTAGATCTAAACTTATTTTCTGGGTCTCTGATATGAATCAATCAACAAGTATTATGTATTTCAGCAGGTATTATGTATGTGAGATAGACAAAAACCAAATCGTGATTATGTATTTTCTGGGTCTATGATCTGAAACGTGATTATTTTCTGGGTCTCTGATCTAAACTTATTTTCTTAATGTTCTTTTAGATCTATCTGCTGTATATTAAGAAGGTTTTTCTGATGATGAAGGTTTTCTAATGTTTTATAAAGAAATTTAGGAGTATCTGATCTGTATTGGTTTTCAGTAGTTTGAACATTTTAAATTAAACTAAAAAAAGTGTGCTAATTTGTTGAAAATTTCTAAACTAAAAGTTGCTGTTTTTTTTAAACTAAAGAATTATGCTGATTTTTTGAACATTTCTAAACTAAAAAGTGTGCAGATTTTTTAAATTAAAATACTTTTCATTCAAAATGTTTTTCAGATTTCAAATCGGGCCTGTCGGAAAATGGGCCCGAAGCCCGTGATGATACGCTTTCGCACTCCCAATGTTGATGATACGATTGCTTGGACATTGTATGGACCTGTCATCTTAAATGCAACTGGACAAACTCATCCACCCAGCCGACAAATAGCTACACTTTTGTCAAAAGTAACTCTAGAAGTTGAAAGTAATTTTAGAATTCCACTCTCGATATTTTATTTCCTACTTGCAACCGGACATGCACTTTTGAAACCATACCCATAAAACATGAACACATGATACAAAACAAATACGATACCCCCAATCAAAAAAAGGAACCAGCTATTCTACATTTTCTAAACAACTATCTTATATATATATATAACTATTTCATAAAAAAAATAAAATTGAATCTTTTTTTCAATTTTCACTTTAAATAATTTTTACGACACGTTTTATAAAAAGTTTAATAATGTTACAAAACACTTTATAAAAAGCTATCAATAATTATAAAATATATTTTCTAAAAAAATATTTATTATAATAAAGTGATAAAATATTATTTTGTAAAAAGTAACTTTTTTATTTTAAAAGAAATAAATTACTTTTGAAATTAAATTAAAAATATAGTTATAAAAAATATATTCCAAAAAAATATACATAAATAGGTGTTTATTTATAAAAAGATACTTTATAATAAAAGAAAACTTATTTATAAAAAAGGCACTTTATAAAGAAAACGTTTTATGAAAAGAAAATTTGTTTTATTATAACTTTTTTCTCATACGTCATTTTATGCCAATTTGAATCATATTGTCGCCATTCATGTCATGTTATCGTTTCTTCGTGTCGTATTCTATCGTATCATGTTATTGCATGTTTCTTATTTGATAAACCTAATCACTATTATGAAACATGCAAAAATCTTTATTTATATAAAAAAAGTCAGTTTATAAAGAAAATGTTATATAAAAAATTCAATTTTTATATTTACAAAAAAGGTTGTATTAATAAAAAAAGTTTTATTATAACATTTTTCTAATACTTTGGTGAAACAAACTAATGGGTTTGTAACATTATCGGACATTTTGGCCATCGAATAATTAAGTGACAAAAGTAAAGTTAAGTTTAAATGACCTTAAAGTAAAAAGTGGTATATAATTTATAAAATCAAAAATAGAAAATATAAAAAATAGTCATGATAAAAACAATTAAGTACAAGAACTATTAAATCTTAATAATACGTCATCAGTAATAGAAATGCAACTAGATAAAATTATGAGCGTGCCATCGGCATGGACACAAATTTATCGTCGTGCCATCGACACGGGTACAGAATATCACGAGAACAAATTTATCACCGTGCCATAGGCATGGGTACACCCTAGTGTGTGTGTGTGTGTGTGTGTGTGTATATATATATATATATATATATATATATATATATATATATATAGAGAGAGAGAGAGAGAGAGAGAGAGAGAGAGAGAGATGAGAAGAAGACAAATGCGAATATGGGAAAATTGGAAAATTGGACTTGAGTTTCATGTTTTATCCCGAAATGCCTACTAGTTCGCATGCAGTATAAGGGTGAGGTTTATCCCATAGATTCAGATGGGAATTTATTATAAGGGTGAGGTTTATCCCATAGATTTAAATACGGGTTACATTGATCCTGTATGAGATGTTCGTGCCTCTAACGAGGCCATTATGGTGGTTATTTTATGTCTTCACCCTTTGAACGCATGGTTTTAAGCCCAAGTGTAACAATTTGCAAATTGTCATCATGCTCTCAAATTGGGAGCACCGTGAGAATGCGGTTGGTTCCTGTGGGTTACATTGATCGCGTACGAGGTGTTTGTGCCTCTCACATGGCCGTTTTGTGGATGTTTTTCATTTTCAATATTTGACGACATGTTTTTAAGCCGAAGTCTTACAGTTTACAATTTTTTTTCGTGCTCTCAAACTGGGAGCCCCGTGAGTACATTGTTGGTTCCTGTGGGTAACATTGGTGCCGTGCGAGGTGTCTGTGCATCTGATAGGGCCATTTTGTGATTATTTTACGTTTTCACCCTTTCACTGCATGATTTTAAGCGTGAGTGTAACAATTTATAAATTTTTTCCTTGCTCCCAAACTGGGAGTCCCGAGAGTGCACGGTCGGTTCTTGCGTGTTACTTTAGTCCCGTGCGAGGTGCTTGTGCCTCTGACAAGGCCGTTTTGTTTCTGTTTTCACTTTTCACCCTTTGATGACATGTTTTTAAGTCTGTGTCAAACAGTTTGAAAAGTTTCATCGTGCTTACAAATCAGGTGCCCCGTGAGTACGTGGTTGGTTCTTGTGGATTATGTTTTTCCCATGCGAGGTATTCGTGCCTCCCACGGGGCCGTTAGTGGATTTTTTTTAGAACACACTATATATTGACTTACTTGAGTCTGCATATATAAGAGTTCCAACTAGTTTGGATATATAGACAAAATAGGTTAGTAAAGTTTGAGAACTCCATCTCCTCAAAGGTACATAGTTCAAAAAGAAATTCAGTCCAAGAGAACCTTCAAGGGGAAGTAAATTCTAAACCCTAAAAAACATAATTAGGACACTTGCAATATATCATACATATCATATATTGTGTTAATGATTTTTTCAACCCTACACATCTTTGTAAAATCAATATAATTCAAGTCAATCATTTTATATATTTTAAATAATTTTCAAGAATTTTTGAATTAATTAAAATTTGGTTTTGTGGGTTAAAGTGGAATTTTAGAAACTTGATTTCTTTGCTGATTGTTTGGCTGGGTAGAATCCGAAATCGCTAAAAAGTTGGAGGTGCGCCTTGTAATTATTTCCAGAACACGCGTTTTATATCCCATTTGGTGCGTACACGTGTTGGCTTCACAACGATGCGATTTGTGCTTTCTCTTAGACACAAAACGTGTATACCATCTCAGCCCTTGGATCAACTTCGTCAATGATCTGCATGCGTTAAGAGTTAATCCGCGTGACCCAAGCCTTAAACAATCAATGATCTTTTAATTCACCGCTTGTGATGAACCGTTGGATCTTAGTCAACTTATTCAGACACAATCTCAGCCATTGGATTAATGTCAATGTTCTCGATCCTTCATTGCTCTGTATAAAAGGACACCAAGTCTCAGCATTTTTAAATCTGAAAGAAAAGAGAGAGTAGAGAGAAAAGAGAGAGAAGGGAGAACAAAGAAAGAAAAAGAGAGAAATCAGAAGAAGAAACCCTAGTTTCTTCGTGGATCGAAACCTCTGTGAGATTTCTCCCTAACCAAACACCAAAACCTAAAAGTCCCATACATTCGAAAACCCTCCTTTTGAGAGTTAGATCTTTCTAGGGTTTCTGTGTTGTTGGTTTTGTGTTTTTCATTTGAAGACCTCTTCAAAATTTTGATTCTCTCAGAACTCATATCTAAGAGAGATTTAAGTTTCATTAATGAAACTGAGTCTTTCTAAAAGAGAAAATCTCACGATTATAGGTTTTTGTTTCTCTTTTCAGATCTAGCATCGTAGATCTATTTTGTTTCAACGAGTTTTTGAAATAAGAAAAAGAAACTTCTGTTTTCAAGAATAAGTTTTCAGATCTAGTGAGTTGTGTGTTTATGAGTTTTATTTCATGTATTTATGAAATACTAGTGTTCGAAAAAAAGAAACACAAAAGCACTCGTACTAAAATTTTAAACTGTATAGATCTGGAAAATAAGTTTTATATATCAAAACATGTTGAATCAATCCTTGCATGTTAAATCTGAATATGTTTTATAAGAGTTGACTTCTAGTCTAGTTGGATCTCAATTGGAGGTTTATAATTTAAAAAAAAATTCAAAACCCTTAAATTGTTTAAGACCTTGAACCGTCTTTCGAGCAAGGTATCCTTGAGATCTGTGGTTTAATTAAAGATCAAGAAGTCTTTACTTGAAAAATCAAGATTCAGAAATAACATTCATATTAGAATGTTTGTAATTTTTTAGGATTGTTTGTATAAATTCTTGATAGGGTGAGTAGCATGTTTGCATGTAGTAGCACATCACAAACACTATCTCACACGAACACTTAGACACTGTGGTTCTGTTTGAGAATCTTGAATTTGAAAGAGTTGTTGGAATCATAATTCAAAGAGAATGAGATCAAGGAAAAAACAAAGAAGCATCAAGAAAGGATCAAGTTCCAAGTTAGAATACCTTTGGAGTGGAGAATATCGTGTAGGTACATTCTGAACTTAGGTTAAGATCTTTGTTGTTTGCTTAAGTACTGTAACTTGATTTTTATTCTAATGGATTTTTGTTTTACGGCGTAGAGGTCACCATGGATGTTTCCCTTGCTTAAGGGTTTTACCACATTAAAAATTCTTGTGTCTATTTCTGTGAATGTTCTTAATTGTTATTGTGATTGGGACTGCATGATAATGTTAGTAGATATTTATTAGATTTTAAAAAAGAAGGTAATCAACTATCAAATTTAATCCATACATTCAGAAACAAATTTTACAACACATCTTGTGTTTTTCGAAAAGAGTTTTGCCCAAAAAGTTTATTCAGAGTTTACACAACCATAACATTTTGTTATGAACTTTGTAATCAAAAGGCTTTTCGTATTAAGGCTATTTTTCAACAGGTATAAGAGCAGGAACACCTTTTGTGATCCTGAATCTTGAGAAAAAAAATTCGAAACTTCTTTCGAAAAAATTTCTGAATATGGAAGCAAAATTTGAGAAATTGGGTAACCTATCCAGACCACCACTCTTTGATGGAAATAATTTTTCGTACTGGAAAGTGCGAATGACTATTTTCATTCAAGGAACCTTGGGTGGTGAAGTCTGGGAAATGATTGAAACTGGATATGAACATCCTACTAAACCTACTTCTGAAACCAATCCAACAAGGATTAAGAAACTTCTCAGTGAATTTACTAAGGAAGAGAAAAAACTGTCTCTTGATAATAACAAAGGAAATAATGCCATCTTTATGTACATTAATGAACTTGAATTCAAAAGAATATCCACATGTTCTACTCCCAAAGAGGCATGGGAAACCTTGGATATTGCTCATGAGGGTGATGAACGTGTCAAAGCTGGAAAAACCCAAATGCTTATTCAGCAATATAATACCCTGATTATGAATGACAATGAATCCTTTGACGATTTCTACGTAAGGTTAACTGATATTTTTACAAAACTTCATGCAAATGGTATAACCTACGGTAGAAAGGAAATTGTGTCAAAGATTCTTAGGTAATTTCCATCTAAATTTGATAACAAGAGATATGATATTGAGGAAATGAATTACCCTAATATGACTCTTGAATTACATAGAAGTAAACTGAGGACTGTAGAATCGGAACTGGACTTCAAAAAATAATTGACCAGACAAACCAATAGAGCCTCTAGTTTTAATGTTGTGTTTTCATCTAAATTACCATTGCCTAAATTAAACTCTATCGACCTTGAAAATGACTGTCTTGAAAACTGTGATTCAGAAAGCCTTGACAATGAAATAGCTCTTATGAGTAAGCATTTCAAAAAGATTTTGAAATTTAAAAATGCTGTAGCCTCTAAATAAGGAAAATCAAATTCTCAAAGTAATCAATCTCACAGACATCATGATAGAGACAACACCAAACACACTTATGAAAGTAGGAGGAATTATGACACCAATAGACCTAAACCTGACATAAAGGATGTCAAGTGTCACCGTTGTGGAAATCTAGGTCACTATGCTAGTAAATGCACAACTAGTTTTAACAACAATAAAAAGGCCAATATGTGTAAAACATGGACGACTCTAGTGATTATGATGAGGATGAAACCGAGTCAACCCAAATGAATGAGAACTATATGTCTTTCTTTGCTAAGATAATATATAATGATGATGTATGCTTGCCTGTTTATGAATCTACCATGCCTATTAATGTTGTTAATGATACTAATGATAATTTTGTTCCTATTACTGTTGAAAGATTGTGTGTGAGTCAATGTGAGAATATTGATGACGAATTGAATGTGTGCATGAGTAAAGAACCTAACCAAATCATAGGGGACAATTCGTACGATGCATATAGTGAGTCTGATGATGACCTGCTTGATTTACATGAATTATACACTAAAATGGTTAAGAAGAGTGCTCGCTTAGAAAAGATGATAAAAACCTTAAGTGAGTGTATCGATGTGCTTAACCAAACCATTAGTAAGAACACTTAAGATTATACTGCCCAATGTGTTTCTCATGAGACTGAGATTGAAAATTACAACTTGAGCATAAATTCTCTGTATCAAAAGAACCATGAATTTGAATAGACATACAAGGCAACCTTTTTTGAACTAGAAGAGTCAAAGCAAAAGGTTTCAAATGTTTTTATAAAATGTCAACATTTTGAAACACAAACCAAAACTTATGAAAAAATTGTTACTGGAAGCAAATTTGACTCTGAAGATAAGTCTGGCCTAGGTTTTGGAGAACTAGTGCACACAAGTAAGACCAAAGTTTCTCCTGAAAATGTTGCTTTTGTAAAATAAGGTCAAACTTCTCAGAATGTTCAAAAAGGTGAACCTAAGCTCAATGTCTCTCAAACAACACATAATCAGTATGATCAACAATTTAAACCAAACTGTCAAACCAAATATATTTGTCCTTTTTCTAGAGATCAAGGACAGAAACCTAAACCCAATAATGACTGGACTACTGTACCCAAAATATCCAAGCCGATCTTCAAAGACTTTAGTAAGAAAGTCAAGTCCTATACTCATAAGTACTGTTCCTACTGCGATATTTTTGGACATACTCTAGATGAATGTTTCCAGAAAAGGACATACACTCCTATGTACCAGAACTTTAACTATTCTAGGAAATCCAAAAATAATTATATACTTCCTAGACAGGACACAAACAACTCTAGCTCTAAAAAGAAATAGGGAGGGTGCAATACTAAGAAGAAATCATTTAGAAAGACCCCTCAAATCTTTTCAAAGTCAAAAGGCCACAAAAATTTTAAAACTAAGCCTATATGGATTAGAAAAGATGATTTACTACCCCAGCTCAAGTGAAACATTGTCATTTCTTCTTTAAAGGCACAGAATACTTCAACTGGATGGTATTTAGACTCCGGATGTTCTAAACATATGATCGGGGACAAACAAAATTGAAAAACAAGAAAAACTTCCTTGGAAGTAGTGTCATGTTTGGAGATGATGTTTCATCTCAGGTCATAGGTAAAGGAATATTGAGTGAGTAAGGGCTTCCTGAACTGAATGATGTTTTATTAGTTAAAGTCCTTAAAGCCGATCTCTTAACTATATCACAATTTTGTGACTCCAATCACTCAGTTACCTTTTCTAAAATTGATTGCAAAATTATAGATAAAAAGGGAAATTGTATTTTGATAGGAAACAAAACCCTGAAAAACTTTTACACAGTAATTCCTAATTCTGACTCTTGTAATATTGTCAGATTAGAGGATTCTGATATATGGCACAATAGATTGGGACGCACAAATTATGATAACCTTAGAAGATTGAGTTACTAAGAGATAGTTAGAGGCATACCAAAAATTAAAAATTCTTTTAATCCTGTATATGGACCGTATCAAGAAGGAAAAATAAGTAAATCCCCACACAAGAAGGTTAAAGATATCCTTACCATTAAGCCCCTAGAACTTATCGACATGGACCTCATGGGTCCCTCAAGAACTGTTAGTTTATGTGGAAACTCTTACATCCTAGTTATAGTGGATGACTATACGAGATATATATGGGTAGCTTTTATGAAGCATAAATGATAAATCCTCAATGAATTCTTAATAATACCCTTAAAAATTTAGAATGAGAAGGATACCCAAGTATGTCGAATTAGGAGAGATAGAGGTGGAGAGTTTAAGGACTCTGGAATTTCTAAGTATTGTGTAGCTAATGGCTATAAACATGAGTTTAACACTCCCAAAACTCCGTAACTGAATAGTATAGATGAACAAAAGAATAGGACTTTACAAGAAATGGATAGGGTTATATTACATGCTAAGAGTCTCCCTAGATACTTTTAGGTAGAATCTATCCAAACCACGTGTCACATTATTAACCGTATCCACCTCAGAAAAAATTCCAAAGAAACATCTTATGAGTTATGGTTCCAAAAAAAGCCTAATCTGAAATATTTTAAAACCTTTAGTAAATCTTCTATATCTGCAAAGATAGAGAGGAGCTTTCAAAATTTGTTACCAGAGGAGAAAATGGAATTTTTCTTGGCTATTCCCAAAATAGTATGGCTTTGCGTGTTTTTAACTACAGAACCAAAACTATTATGGAATCAATTAATGTAATTGTAGATGACACAAGTGTCAAGAGTAGTGACAGTCAACCAGTAACATTTGATGAGGATGATCATGTTTTATCCCCTGATCCTCAGGATGATACTAATTCACTGCCACCTGAGAATCCTTCTGTACCCATTTGGGTTTTTAAAGATCATCCCATTGAAACCATTGTCGGTAATCCTTCGGTACTAGTTCGAACTAGATCCCAACTTCATCAAGTGGCACATTATTCTTGTTTTGTTTCTCTTGAGGAACCTAAAAATGTTAATGATGCCCTTATTGACTCATTTTGTATAAATGCTCTGCAAGAAGATGTAATCCAATTTATTAGTCATGATGTTTGGAATTTGGTTCCTAGACCTAAAGATTCAAAGGTTATTGGCACAAGATGAATTTTTAAAAACAAAACTGATGAAAATGGGGAGGTCATTTGAAATAAAGCCTGGTTGGTTGCACAAGGCTACTCTCAGATTGAGGGAATTGATTTTTACTAAACCTTTTCACCGTTACTCTTCTAGAATCAGTTCGTATCCTTCTAGCAATTTTGTGTCATATAAAGTTCAAATTCTTCCAAATGGATGTTAAATACTCTTTTCTAAATGGAATTTTGTCTGAAGAAGTTTACGTAGAACAACCCAAAGGATTTTTTCATCCTACACACCCAAACCACGTCTTCAAGCTTAAGAAAGATTTATACGATTTGAAACAAGCTCCTAGAGCTTGGTAAAAAAAATTGTCTACCTTCCTTAGTGTCTCATAATTTTGTCCGTGGTGAAAATGATCAAACATTATTTATTAGAAAGGAAAATCAACACGTCTTAATCACGCAAGTATATGTGGATGATATTATTTTCGGATCCACTTGTCCTAAACAAGTAGAGAATTTTTTTGATATCATGCATACTGAATTTCAGATGTCTTTAATGGGTGAACTACAATATTTTATGGGTTTATAAGTTAAATAATGAAGTGATGGTCTTTTTATTTCCCAATCCGAGTATCCTGCAGACTTAGTTAAAAAATCAGTCTTAGAAAATGCTCAACCTTCTAGAACCCCCATGAGTGATTCAACTAAACTATCTAAGGATGATATTGGGAAAAATGTAGATCCCACTCTTTATAGAAGTATGATATTGAGTTTGTTGTATCTTACCGCGTCTTAACCTGATATATCCTTTGTCGTGTGTATCTGTGTTGGATATAAAAGTAACCCTAAAGAGTCTCACTTATTAAGTGTAAAAAGGATTATTAAATATGTTAAGGGTACTCTAAAATTTCGTATTTGGTACACAAAAGATACAAGTAGTTATATTGTTAGATATACCGATGACGATTGGTTCGGTTGTACCGATGATAGTAAGAGCACTTCTGGTGCTTTCTACTACGTAGGCAATAATCATGTAGGTTGGTCGTGTAAGAAACAAAATTGTATTTCATTATCTAGCATCGAATTTGAATATATAGCAATTGGTAGCAGTTTGGCTCAATTACTATGGATTAGACAAATGCTTAGTGATTATGGCCTCACAGAAAAACAATTAACCATGTTTTGTGATAATCAAAGTGCTATTAACATTTCCAAAAATCCTGTTTTGCACTCACGAACTAAGCACATCAATATTAGACATCATTTTATCCGTGACCTTGTCAAGTCCAAAGACCTCATTATTTAATATCTGAACACTCAAAAACTGCTCGCAGATCTCTTTACAAAACCATTAGATAACATTCGTTTTGAGTATTTGTGTACAACTATAGGCAAGATAACTCTCAATTAATCTTTATGTTTTTGTGATTTATACCCCTTGTATATTTGAGAAAAAATGTGGGAGAAGATCTTGAGTATAGCTTAGCATTTTTACAATCCATTTCTATTCTAACTCAACTAATATGCCAAATTTAGTGTTTATCTTGTTACAGGCATTAAAGACCCGTTGTTCAACTGGTTTATATTTTGTAGGGTATTGTTCTGTATGTAGTTGAGTTATGTATTTTTTTTACCTTATTCTCGGTTCTAGGATGGGAAAGGGTAGTTAGAATATTTTTATAGGACACATACGATTTCTTTTTATTTTTGACCCAAGAGTACAAAATATCTAATATCCAAAGGGGGAGATTGAGAACACACTATACATTGACTCACTTGAGTCTGCATATATAGGAGTTCCAACTAGTTTGGATATATAGACAAAATAGGTTAGTATACTTTGAGAACTCCATCTCCTCAAAGGTACACACTTCAAGAAGAAATTCTGTCCAAGAGAATCTTCAAAGGGAAGTACATTCTAAACCCTAAAAACCACAATTTGGACACTTGCATTGCATCATACGTATCATATATTGTGTTAATAATTTTTTCTACCCTTCACATCTTTTTAAAATCAATTTAATTCAAGTCAAAATAATTTTATATATTTTAAATAATTTTCAAGAATTTTTGAATTAATTAAAATTTGGTTTTGTGGGTTAAAGTGGAATTTCAGAAACTTGATTTCTTTGCTAATTGTTTGGCTGAGTAGAATCCGAAAGCGCTAGAGTGTTGGAGGCGTCCCTTGTAATTATTTTCAGAACACGCGTTTTATATCTCATCTGGTGCATACACGTGTTGGCTTCACAACGATGCGATTTGTGCTTTCTCTTAGACACAAAATGCATATACCATCTCAACCCTTGGATTAACTTCATCAACGATCTGCATGCGTTAAGAGTTAATCCGCGTGACCTAAGCCTTAACCAATCGGTGATTTTTTAATTCACCGCTTGTGATGAACCGTTGGATCTTATTCAACTTAGAGAGACTCAATCTCACCCATTGGATTGATGTCAATGTTCTCGATCCTTCGTTGCTCTGTATAAAAGGAGACCAAGTCACAACATTTTGAGACTTTTGCCAATTCGTTGAATCTGAGAGAAAAGAGAGAGTAGAGATAAGAAAGAGAAGAGAGAAAGAAAAAATAGAGAAATCAGAAGAGGAAACCCTAGTTTCTTCATAGATCTAGACTTCTGTGAGATTTCTCCCTAACCAAACACCAAAACCTAAAATTCCCATACATCAGAAAACCCACCTTTTGAGAGTTAGATCTTTCTAGGGTTTTTGTGTTGTTGGTTATGTGTTTTTCGTTTGAAGACCACTTCAAATTTTTGATTCTCTCATAATTCATCTCTAAGAGAGATTTAAGTTTCATTATTGAAACGGAGTCTTTGTAAAAGAGAAAATCTCACGATTATAGTTTATGTTTTTCTTTTCTGATCTAGTATCTTAGATCTATTTTGTTTCAACGAGTTTTTGAAATAAAAAAAAACTTATGTTTTCAAAAATAAGTTTTCTGATCTAGTGAGTTGTGTGTTTCTGAGTTTTATTTCATATTTTATGAAATACTAGTGTTCAAAAATAAAAGAAACACAAAAGCACTAGTACTAAAGTTTTAAAGTGTACAGATGTGGAAAATAAGTTTTATATATCAAAACTTGTTAAATCAATCCTTGCATGTTAAGTCTGACTCTATTTTATTAAAGTAGACTTCTAGTCTAGATGGATCTTAATTGGAGGTTTACAACTTTATTTTTTTTTTCAAAACCCTGAAATTGTTTAAGACCTTGAACCGTCTTCCGAGCAAGGTATCCATGAGATATGTGGTTTAATTAAAGATCAAGAAGTCTTTACTTGAAATATCTAGATTCATAAATAACTTTCATATTATAACGTTTGTAATTTGTTAGGATTGTTTGTACAAATTCTTGAGAGGGTGAGTAGCATGTTTGCATGAAACAGCACATCACAAACACTATCTCACATGAACACTTAGACACTGTGGTTCTGTTTGAGAATCTTGAATTTGAAAGAGTTGTTGGAATCTGAATTCAAAGAGAAAGAGATCATGGAAAAGAAAAAGAAGCTTCGAGAACGGATCAAGTTCCAAGTCAGAATACCTTTGGAGTGGAGAATCTTGTGTAGGTACATTCTGAACTTAGGTTAGGATCTTTGTGGTTTGCTTAAGTATTGTAACTTGATTTTTATTGTAGTGAATTTTTGTTTTGTGGCGTAGTGGTCACCGTGGATGTTTCCCTTGTTTAAGGATTTTATCACGTTGAAAATTCATGTGTCTCTGTGAATGTTCTTAATTGTTATTGTGATTGGTAATGCATGATAATGTTAGTAGATGTTTATTAGATTTTGAAAAAGAAGGTAATCAACTATCAAATTCAAGCCATATATTCAGAAACGTATTTTACAACACATCTTATGTTTTTCGAAAAAGAGTTTTGCCCAAAAAGTTTATTCGGAGTTTACAAAACCATAACATTTTGTTATTAACTTTGTAAACAAAAGGCTTTTAGTATTAAGGTTGTTTTTCGTTTTACATTTTCACCCTTTGACGGCATGTTTTTTTAGCCTAAGCCTAACAGTTACCAAATTTTAATTGTGCTCTCGAATCGGGAGCCTCGTGAGTATGCGGTTTGTTCCTCCATATAACATTGTTCCCTTGCGAGGTGTTCGTGCCTCACATGTGGCCTTTTTGCTACTGTTTTACATTTTTACCCATCGACGGCATGTTTTTAAGACTAAGTTTAATAGTTTAAATTTTTTTATCATTCTCTCAAATCGAGAGCCCCGTGCGTACGCAGTCGGTTCCTAAGGGTTACATTGTCTCGTGTAAGATGTTTGTGCCTCTTTCATGGCCATTTTGTGGTTGTTTTACGTTTTCACCCTTTGATAGGATGTCCTTAAGTCTAAGTCCAACAGTTTACAAATTTTCATCTTGCTCTTAAATCGAGAGCCTCGTGAGTACGCGATCGGTTCCTATGGGCTATATTGGTCCTGTGCGAGGTGTTTGTGCCTCTTACGTGACAGTTTTGTGGTTGTTTTACGTTTTCTCCCTTTGAGGACATTTTTAAGCCTAAGTCAAAGAGTTGGCAAATTTTTTTCATCCTCTCAAATCGGGAGCACCGTGAGTATCCGGTCGGTTCGTGCGGGTTACATTTTTCCCATGGGATGTTTTGGCGCCTCTCATAGGGTCGTTTTGTGGCTATTTTAGATTTTTCACCCCTTGACCGCATGTTTTTAAAGTAAAGTCAAACTGTTTACAAATTTTCACCGTGCTCTCAAATCGGGAGCCTCGTGAGTACGCGACCAGTTCCAACGGGTTACATTGATACTGTGCATGATGTTCATGCCTCTTACGAGACTATTTTATGGTTATTTTATATTTTCACCCTTTGACGACATTTTTTAAGCCTCAGTTTAAGGAGCCCCATGAG
Source organism: Sambucus nigra (assembly GCA_949130495.1). Taxonomy (NCBI): domain Eukaryota; kingdom Viridiplantae; phylum Streptophyta; class Magnoliopsida; order Dipsacales; family Adoxaceae; genus Sambucus; species Sambucus nigra. Next base: position 342,785,643 of record OX422219.1, on the reverse strand, counting down.
TATGTGGTCGGTTCAAATGGGTTACATTTTCCCCATGTAATATGTTCGTACCATTCACAGGGCCGTTTTGTTGATGTTTCATATTTTCACCCTTTGACGACATGTTTTTAAGTCTAAGTACACCATTTTGCAAATGATCACTGTGCTCTCAAATCGAGAGCCCCATGAGTATGCGGCCGGTTCCTGCTGGTTACATTGGTCCCATGCGAGGTGTTGATTCCTCTGACGTGGTCGTATTGTGGATGTTTTATCTTTTTACATTTTGACGGCATGCTTTTAGGCCTAAGTCTAATAGTTTGCAAATTTTTATCATTCTCCCGAACCGCGAGCCCCATGAGTAAATGTTAGTTTTTGTGGGTTACATTGGTTCTGTGCGAGGTGTTCATTCCTCTAACGGTGACATTTTATGGTTGTTTTACGTTTTCACCCTTTGGAGGCATGTTTAAGCCTATGTTTAATGGTTTACACATTTTCATCGTCCTCTCAAACTAAGAGCCCCGTGAGTACGTGGTTGCTTCTTACGTCCTACATTGGTCCCGTGAGAGGTGTTTGTTCTTCTCACATGGACATTTTATGGTTGTTTTATATCTTCTTCCTTTGATGACATGTTTTTAATCCTAAGTCTAACATTTTGGAATTTTTCATCGTCCTCTAAAACCAAAATCTCTGTGAGTACGCGATCAGTTCTTATGGATTACATTTGTCCTGCCTGAGGTGTTCATGCCTCTAACTGGGATTTTTGTGGTTGTGTTACGTTCTCACCCTTTAATGAATTATTTTTAAGCCTAAGTCTAATAGGATTCATATTTTTATCGTTCTCTCAAACAGGGAGCCCTGTGAGTTCTCGATCAGTTCTTGCGTATGGTGGATATTTTATGTTTTCACCCTTTGAAGGCATGTTTTTAAGCCTAAGTCTAACAGTTTGCAAATTTCTATTATGCTCTCAAATCGAGAGTGCCGTGAGAATGCGGTTGGTTCCTGCGGGTTACATTGGTCCCATGCGAGGTGTTCGTTCCTCTCAAGAGGTCGTTTTGTGGATGTTTTACACCTGCACCCTTTGATAGCATGTTTTTAATCCTAATTTAACTGTTTGTAAATTTTTTTCTTCCTCTCAAACTGGGAGACTCATGAGTATGCGGTTGCTTCCTACGAGTTACATTAGTCCCGGGTGAGGTGTTCATGCCTCCACAGGACCGTTTTGTGGTTGTTTTACTTTTTTGCACTTTGACGGCAGGTATTTAATCCCAAGTCAAATAGCTTATAAATTTTCATCGTCCTCTCAAATCGGGAACATTATGAGTACTCGATCGGTTTCTGCATTTTACATTGGTCACGTGCGAGGTGTTCGTGCTTCTCACAGGGCCCTTTTGTGGTTGTTTTAACTTTTTACCCTTTGACGACATGTTTTTAAGCCTAAGTCTATTAGTGTGTAAATTTACATCATTCTCTCAAACCAGTAGCCACGTGATTACACAGTTAATTCTTATTGGTTACATTAGTCTCGTGAGAGGTGTTCGTGCCTCTCACGAGGTCGTTTTGTGGCCATTATGTTTTCCCCCTTTGATGGAATGTTTTTAAACTTAAGTCTAACATATTGAAAATTTTAATCATGATCTTAAATCGGGAGCTTTGTGAGTACACGGTCTATTCATGCTGGTTACATTGATCCTGTACGAGGTGTTCATGCCTCTCACGTGGCCATTTTGTGTTTTTTTAATGTTTTCACCCTTTGAAGGTATGTTTTTAAGCCTAAGTCTAACTGCTTGCAAATTTTCATCGTTCTCTCAAACCGAGAGTCTCGTGAGTACACGATTGGTTACTACAGGTACATTGGACCCGTGCGAGGTTCCCATACCTCTCACGGGGTCGATTTGTGGATGTATTTTGTTTTCAACCTTTGACGACATGCTTCTAAGCCTAAGTCTAACAGTTTATAATTTTTTGTCATCCTCTCAAATCGGGTGCCCCGTGAGTATGCGATTGGTTCCTGCGGTTTACATTTTTCTCGTGGGATGTTTTGGTGCCTCTCACGGGGTCATTTTGTGACTATTTTACGTTTTCACCCTTTGACGACATGTTTTTAAACTGAAGTCGAACTGTTTACAAATTTTCATCGTGCTCTCAAATCGGGATCTCCGTTAGTACGCGATCAGTTTTAGCGAGTTACATTGAAAATGTGCATGTTGTTCATGCCTCTCGCGAGATCGTTTTGTGGTTGTTTTATGTTTTCACCATTTGACGGCATTTTTTAAGCCTTAATCTAAAAGTTTCCAAATTTTCATCGTTCTCTAAAATCGGGAGCCCCTTGAGTATGTGGTCGTTTCCCGTGGGTTACATTTTCCCCTTATAACATGTTCATGCCTCTCACGGGCCCGTTTTGTTAATGTTTCATATTTTCCCCCTTTGACGGCATGTTTTTAAGGCTAAGTACAACATTTTGCAAATGATCATTGTGCTCTCAAATCGATAGCCCCATGAGTACGTGGTCGGTTCCTGCGGGTTACATTAGTCCCATGTGAGGTGTTCGTTCCTCTGACGTGGCCATATTGTGTATGTTTTATGTTTTCACCTTTTGACGGCATGATTTTAAGCCTAAGTCTAACAGTTTGCAAATTTTTATTGTGCTCCTGAACCGCGAGTCCCGTGAGAAAATGGTCAGTTCTTGCGAGTTACATTGGTCCTGTGCGATGTGTTCATGCCTCTAACGGTACCATTTTATGGTTGTTTTACGTTTTCACCCTTTGACACCCTGTTTAAGCCTATGTCTAACCGTTTGAAAATTTTCATCGTCCCTCTTAAACTAGGAGCCCTGTGAGTACGTGCTAGCTTCTTACGGTTTACAATGGTCCTGTGAGAGGTGTTTGTGGTTCTCATATGGCCATTCTATGGTTGTTTTATATTTTTGCACTTTGACGACATATTTCAATCCTAAGTCTAACAGTTTGGAAATTTTTGTCATCCTCTCAAATCGAAAGCCTTTTGATTACGCGATCAGTTCTTGTGGGTTACATTACTCCTGTCCGAGGTGTTCATGCCTCTAACTAGAATTTTTGTGCTTGTATTACATTTTCACCCTTTGAGGACTTATTTTTAAGACTAAGGATAACATTTTTTAAATATTTATCATTATCTCTAATCGGGATCCTCGTTAGTACGCGATCGATTCTTGTGGATTACATTGGTATCGTGCAAGATATTCGTGACTTTAACGGGTCCATTATGGTGACTATTTTATGTCGTCACCCTTTGAAGGCATGTTTTTAAGCCTAAGTCTAATAGTTTGCAAATTTTCATCATGCTCTCAAATCGGGCACGCCGTGAGAATTCGGTTGGTTCCTGCGGGTAACATTAGTCCCATGTTAGGTGTTCATTCCTCCCAGATGACCGTTTTATAGATGTTTTATTCCTTCAACCTTTGATGTCATGTTTTTAAGACTAATTTAATAGTTTGCAGATTTTTGTCATCCTCTAAAACTGGGAGACTCGTGAGTATGGGGTTTCTCCCTATGTGTTACATTAGTCCCGGGCGAGGCGTTCATGCCTCTCACAGGACCGTTTTGTGGTTTTTTTTACATTTTTGTACTTTGATGACATGTATTTAAGCCCAACTCTAATAGTTTGGAAATTTCCATCGTGCTCTCAAATCGGGAGCATTGTGAGTATGCGATCGGTTCCTACGATTTACATTGGTCCCTTGCGAGGTGTTCGTGCCTCTCATGGGGCCCTTTTGTAGCTGTTTTAACTTTTTACCCTTTGACGGTATGTTTTTAAGCCTAAGTGTAATAGTGTGAATATTTTCATCATTCTCTCAAACTAGTAGCCATGTGGGTACGATGTCAGTTCCTGCTGGTTACATTGGTCTCGTGCGAGGTCTTCGTTCCCCTCGTGGGGGCTTTTTGTGTCTATTTTATGTTTTCCCCTTTTGACGACATGTTTTTAAACCTAAGTCTAATAGATTGAAAATTTTAATGATGATCTCAAATCGGGAGCCCCATGAGTACGCGGTCAATTCGTGTTGATTACATTGGTCCCGTGCGAGGTGTTCATGCCTCTCACGTGGCCATTTTGTGTTTTTTTTTCATGTTTTCACCCTTGGACGATATGTTTTTAAGCCTAAGTCTAACAATTTGTAAATTTTCATCGTTCTCTCAAACCGAGAGTCTCGTGCGTCTTTAATTGGTTTCTGTGGGTACGTTGGTCCAGTGCAAGTGTCCGTATCTCTCACGGGGCCGTTTTGTGTGTGTTTTTTTCCTTTCAACCTTTGACAACATGTTTCCAAGCCTAAATGTAATAGTTTATAATTTTTTGTTGTGCTCTCAAACTGGGAGCCTCGTGAGTACACTTTTGGTTCTTGTGGATAACATTAGTCTCGTGCGAGGTGTTAGTGCCTATGACAGGGATGTTTTGTGGTTGTTTTATGTTTTCACCCTTTGACGACTTGTTTTTCAGCGTAAATCTCACAATTTTCACTTTTCTCAAGCTCTCAACCGGGAGCCCCGGGAGTATGCAGTTGGTTCATGCGTGTTACTTTAGTCCTGTGGAAGATGTCCATGCCTCCGACGGGGCCGTTTTGCATTTTCAAATTTTGACATGTTTTTAAGCCTAAGCTTAATAGTTTGTAAAGTCTCATCGTGCTGTAAAATCGGAAGCCCTGTGAGTATGTGGTCAGTTCTTGTGAGTTACATTAGTCCCAAGCGAGGTGATCGTGCCTCTCACGAGGCTATTTTGTGACTATTTTACATTTTCATCCTTTGACGGCATGTTTATAAGCCTAAGTCTAACAGTTTGCAAATTTTCGTTATGCTCTCAAACCGAGAGCCCCATCAGTACTCAGTTTGTTCCTATGGGTTACATTGGTCCCATGCAAGGTGTTCGTCTCTCATGCAGCCTTTTCATGGTTGTTTTACATTTTCACCCATTGACACATATTCTAAAGCCTAAGTCTAACAGTTCACAAATTTTCGTCTTGCTCTCAAACTGAGAGCCCCGTGAGTGCGCGGTCAGGTCCTGTGGGTTTTATTAGTCCCGTGCGAGGTGTTCGTGCCTTTGAACTCGGGATCCTCGTGAACATGCGGTCAGTTCTTGCAAATTGCATTTTTCTCGTGCGCAGTTTTCATGCATCTCACGAGGCTGTTTTGTGGATGTTTTATGTTTTCACCCTTTGATGACATATTTTTAAAACTAAGGCTAATAGTTTGCAAATTTTCATCTTGCTCTCAAACCAGATGCCCCGTTAGTACGCGATCAGTTCTTGCGAGTTACATTGTACTGTGCATGGTGTTTATGCCTCTCATGGGGCGTTTTGTGTTTGTTTTATTTTTTCACCCTTTTACAACATATTTTTAAGCCTAAGTCTAACAGTTTGCAAATTTTTGTGGTTCTCTCAAACCGATAGCCCCGTGAGTACATGGTTAGTTCCGGGAAGTTACATTGTTCCCTTTGAAGGTGTTCGTGACTCTCACGGGAGCATTTTTTTGTTGTTTTACCTTTTCATTCTTTGACAGCATGTTTTTAAGCCTAAATACAAGAGTTTGCAAATTATCATCATGCTCTTAAATTGGGAGCCCCGAGAGTACACGGTCGATCCCTACGGGTTACATTGGTCCTGTTCGAGGTGTTTGCTCCTCTGACGGGGCCGTTTTTTGGAGGTTTTACATATTCACCTTTTGAAGGCATGCTTTCAAGCCTAAGCCCAATAGTTCACAAATTTTGGCCGCGCTCCCAAAACGCGATCCCCATGAGTACACTGGCAATTCCTACAGGTTACATTGGTCACTTGTAAGGTGTTCGTGCCTCTAACGGTACCATTTTATGGTTGTTTTTCGTTTTCACCCTTGGATGACATGTTGAAGCCTAAGTCTAATGGTTTGCAAATTTTCATCACCCTCTCAAATCGGGATTACATCTGTCCCGTTCGAAGTTTTCATGCAGCTCACAGGGCCGTTTTGTGGTTGTTTTACATTTTTGCACTTTAAGGGCATGTTTCTAATACCAAGTCTAATAGTTTGGAAATTTTAATTGTGCTCTCAAATCGAGAGTGTAGATACCCCATTCTGTTACCCCCTAACTCTCCTTAGGTCCTTAGTATGTCCCTTCATCACTACAAACCTAGGCCATACCTCGAGTACAGACCTAGAAGCCATCGGGCACTCCCAGACTCCGTTTGACCAAAAAGTCAAACTCTTCAGCTCGACCAAGGCTGAATGAATATTCAAAGGGAACTGAAATCCCTTTCCAACTGTCCATCTCGTGCACGATTCTGACTTATCACGCGGACGAACGATTCGTTTGCGTCTAAAACTTGATCCAGAGGACACCGTGTGCTCCTAAGCTCTGTTTGACCTAAGTCAACTCTTTAGCTCGATCGATACAGAATGAATCTTCAAAGGGAACTGAAACCCCTTTCCAATGGTCCACTCTATGCGCGATTCCGATTTACCATGCGGACAAACGATCCATTTGACTCCAAAAGGTCACCGAATGCTTCCAGGGCCCGGTTGACCAAAGTCAACTCCCCAAACCGGGTCAAACTCTTTGGAATGTATAATTACATCTCCTAACCTTTCCAATTGTCCGCCCCATGTGCGATTCGGACTTACCATATGAACGAATGATCCGTTTGTGTCCAAAAGATTCCCCGTCCAATGGACTGACAAATGCTTCCGATCCATATTTGACCCAAAGTCAACTCTCGAACCTGGGAGGGGTCCAAAGGACTTTCAAAGTGTCTGAATTACCTTTCTAACGGTCCACCCCATGCACGATTCTGACCAACGGTTTGCCCTCGACACCCAATTTTCTGAAAAGGCCTAAAACACACTGCCAAATGGCAGATTCCAGACCCTGCCTATCAGTAGGTGCCGCTAGGCAGGACCAGGTCTATGCTGATCGTTAGTGACCTGGGCCTATAAAAGGAGGTCTTCACCTCATTTTCAAAGGGAACCCAGATCTGATAAAATCGCTCTCAGTGAATCCCAAAAACCTCTCTCGAAGACAACGCGATTTCAATATCCAAATCCCTTTCTAAGTTCCACTTTTCATCAAACATGGTGAATTAGCTACTCTCCATCATCATCCAAGTGCAAGGGCTGCTCTCCAACATTCAAGATCAAGCTCAAGAAGGTCCAACTTTCTCAACCTTCTCTTCAAATTCTCTTAAATTCACAACAACTTGTTTTATTACCTAGCACTTTTATTATCTCATCTCACACATCTTAATATAATTTTTATTTAGTATTATTGCACATCTCTTATTTTCATATAAATAAAATCCAAAAAAATAAGAAAAATAGGGTTTGCTCATAAATTCGAAACAGGGACTCTCATACTTTTCTCACACTTTTCTCACAACTAAAACACTTTTTCTACACACACACACACTCACAAAGAGATCCCCCATTTGTATTTATGGGATAAACCCCATCCCCCGTTTTTTATGCGAACTATGTGGACTTTGATGCCTTTATACGCTACGTAGGCATCTCGGGGTAAAACCCAAGACTCGAGTCCTATTCTCACTTTCTCCCTCATTTTCCATGTTCTCTAAATCCAATTTTCTTATATACTATATACTTGTCCTTAGTGACGTATTACTCCATATGCGTTATCGTTCCATTATAGCGATCAACGTAAGAGTAATCGAATAAATCTTTTTTTCTAATATTATTTTTATACATTCCTATGGATGACTCACTTTATCTCTTCCATGATACAAGTCGAGGATTCCTATCTCCACTATATATATATACACATGCACACATATCACAGGGAAAATAAAAAAGGAAAATAGCAAACATCCATGAGAGACTGAAAGGGCGGAATGGGTGCCTAACACCTTCCCATTTCGTAACTTAGCCTCTGAGCCCTTCTCGAATCATTTTGGTTTCGTATGCACCAGTATGTCTTCGGATGCTGTCCTTTGGAATGTCTACCCCTTTTTTCTTTTCTTTGTTTTGAGTAAAATAGACTGACGACTCTAAATCTCTCTACATTTTTACACCTCATTTCAAACAACGCCGACTGAAGCACTCCAGAGAGGGATGCGTGGGACCCGAGGATCCTCTTTCACGCGCCAGCTCGCGAAGAGGATCGAGGATTGACACAGTTCTGTTGACACCCCATTATGTTACCCCTAACTCTCCTTCGGTCCCTAGTACATCCCTTCATCACTACAAACCCAGTTCATACCTCAAGTACTGACCGTGAACCTATCGGGCACTCCCAGGCTTCGTTTGACCAAAAAGTCAAACTCTTTAGCTCGACCAAGGCTGAATGAATCTTCGAAGGGAATTGAAATCCCTTTCCAACAGTCCATCCCGTGCGTGATTCCGACTTATCATGCAGACGAATGATCCATTTACGTTTGAAACTTGATCGAGAGGCCACCGAGCGCTCTCGGGCTCTGTTTGACCTGAGTCAACTCTTCAGCTCGACTGAGACTAAATGAATATTCGAAGGGCACTGAAACCCCTTTCCAATGGTCCGCTCTATGCGCAATTCCGACTTACCATGCGGACGAACGATCCATTTGATTCCAAGAGGTCACCGAATGGTTCCAGGGCCCGGTTGACCAAAGTAAACTCCCCAAATCGGGTCAAACTCCTTGGAATGTTGAAGTACATCTCCTAACCATTCCAATGGTTTGGCTCGTGTGTGATTCGGACTTACCATGCGGATGAACGATCCGTTTGCGTCCGAAGGATTCCTCGTAAAATGGACCGACAAATGCTTTCAAGCCATATTTGACCGAAAGTCATCTCCCTAACTCGGGAGAAGTCCAAAGGACTTTCAAAGGTCTATGAATTACCTTTCCAACGGTTTTCCCCATCCACCATTCTGAACAACGATTTGCCCTCGGCAGCTAATTTTCTGAAAAGGCCAGAAACACACTGCCAAATGGCAGGTTCCAGACCCTGCCTATCGGCAAGTGCCGATACGCAGGACCAGTTCTATGCCGATTGGCAGTGACCTGGGAATATAAACGTAGCCTTCACCTCATTTGCAAAGGGATCCCAGATCTGATAAAAATCTCTCTCAACGAATCCCTAAAATTTCTCTCGAAGACAGCGCGATTTCAATATCCAACTCCCTTTCTAACTTCCACTTTTCATCATCCTTTTCATCAAACTTTGTAAATTATACACTCTCCATCATCATCCAAGTGCAAGGGTTGCTCTTCAACAATCAAGATTAAGCTCAAGATCTTCAAGAAGGTCCAACTTTCTCAACTTTCTCTTCAAATTCTCTTAAATTCTCAATAACTTGTTTTATTACCTAGAACTTTTATTATCTCATCTCACACATCTTAATATACTTTTTATTTAGTATTATTTCACATATTTTATTTTTATATAAATATAACCCAAAAAAATAAGGAAAAGAGGGTTTGCTCATAAATTCCAAATAGAGATTCTCATACTTTTCTCACACTTTTCTCACAACTAAAACACTTTTTCTACACACACACACACTCACAAATAAGAGATCCCCCAGTTGGATTTATGGGATTAACCCCACCTCCGTTTTGTATGTGAACTACGTGGACTTTAATGCCTTTATAGGCTACGTAGGCGTCTCAGGGTAAAACCCGAGACTCGAGTCCTTTTCTCACTTTCTCGCTCATTTTCTATCTTCTCTAAATCCAATTTTGTTATATTATATATACTTGTTCTTAGTGACGTATTACTCCATATGCGTTATCGTTCCATTATAACGATCAACGTAAGAGTAATCGCGTAAATCTTATTTTCTAATATTATTTTTATACCTTCCTACGGATGACTCACTTTATCTCTTCCATGATACAAGTCGAGGATTACTATCTCCACTATATATATATACACATGCACACATATCACGGGGAAAATAAAAAAGGAAAATAGCAAACATCCATGAGAGATCGAAAGGGCGGGATGGGTGCCTAACACCTTCCCATTTCGTAACTTAGCCTCCGAATCCTTCTCGAATCATTTTGGTTTTGTATGCACTAGTATGTCTTTGGATGCCTTCCTTCGGGATGATTTCCCCTTTTTTCTTTTGTCTGTTTTGAGTAAAATAGATTGGCGACTCTAAATCTCTCTACATTTTTACACCTCATCTCAAACGACGCCGATCGAAGCTCTCCCGAGAGGGACGTGCAGGACCCGAGGATCCTTCTTCACCCGCCCGCTTGTGGAGAGGATCGAGGATTAACACAGTTCTGTAGACACCCCATTATGTTACCCCTAACTCTCTTTAGGTCCCTAGTGCCTCCCTTCATCACTACAAACCCAGTTCATACCCCAAGTACTGACCTTGAATACATCAGGCACTCCCAGGCTCCGTTTGACCAAAAAGTCAAACTCTTTAGCTCGACCAAGGCTTAATGAATCTTTGAAGTTCATTAAAATCCCTTTCCAATGGTCCATCCCGTGCACGATTCCGACTTACCATGCAGACAAACAGTCCATTTGCGTTCGAAACTTAATCGAGAGGCCAACAGGCACTCCCGAGCTCTGTTTGACCTATGTCAACTCTTCAGCTCGACCGATACTGGATGAATCTTCGAAGGCCACTGAAACCCCTTTCCAATGGTCCACTCTATGTGCGATTTCGACTTACCATGCGAACGAACGATCCGTTTGACTCCAAGAGGTCACTGAATGGTTCCAGGATCCGGTTGACCAAAGTCAACTCCCCAAACTGGATCAAACTCTTTGGAATTTAAAGTACATCTCCTAACCTTTCCAACGGTCTGCCCGGTGAATGATTTGGACTTACCATGCGGATGAACGATCCGTTTGCGTCCGAAGGATTCCCCGTCCAATGGATCGACAAACGCTTCCGAGCCATATTTCACCAAAAGTCATCTCTTGAACCCGGGAGCGGTTCAAAGGACTTTCAAAGGTCTCTGAATTACCTTTCCAACGGTCTTCCTCATACACGTTTCTGACCAACGGTTTGCCCTCGGCAGCCAATTTTCCGAAAAGGCCTGAAGCACACTACCAAATGGCAGGTTCCAGACCCTGCCTATCGGTAGGTGTCGATAGGCAGGACCGGTTCTATGCCAATCAGCAGTGACCTGGCACTATAAAAGGATGGCTTCACCTCATTTGCAAAGGGATCCCAGATCTAATAAAAATCTCTCTCAGCGACTCCCAAAAACCTCTCTCGAAGACAGCGCGATTTCAACATCCAAATCCCTTTCTAAGTTCCACTTTTCATCATCCTTTTCATCAAAATTGGTGAATTAACCACTCTCCATCATCATCCAAGTGCAAGGGCTGCTCTCCAACATTCAAGATCAAGCTCAAGAAGGTCCAACTTTCTCAACCTTCTCTTCAAATTCTCTTAAATTCACAACAACTTGTTTTATTACCTATCACTTTTATTATCTCATCTCACACATCTTAATATACTTTTTATTTAGTATTATTGCACATCTCTTATTTTAATATAAATACAACCCAAAAAAACACAAAAAAGAGGATTTTCTCATAAATTCCAAATAGAGATTCTCATACTTTTCTCACACTTTTCTCACAACTAAAACACTTTTTCTACACACACACACACACTCACAAATAAGAGATCCCCCATTTGTATTTATGGGATAAACCTCACCCCCCGTTTTGTATGCGAACTATGTGGACTTTGATGCCTTTATACGCTACGTAGGCGTCTCGGGGTAAAACCCAAGACTCGAGTCCTATTCTCACTTTCTCCCTCATTTTTTATGTTCTCTAAATCCAATTTTCTTATATTCTATATACTTGTTCTTAGTGACGTATTACTCCATATGCGTTATCGTTCCATTATAGCGATCAACGTAAGAGTAATCGAATAAATCTTATTTTTTAATATTATTTTTATACATTCCTACGGATGACTCGCTTTATCTCTTCCATGATACAAGTCGAGGATTCCTATCTCCACTATATATATACACATGCACACATATCACGGGGAAAATAAAAAAGGAAACTAGCAAACATCCATGAGAGACTGAAAGGGAGGAATGGGTTCCTAACACCTTCCCATTTCGTAACTTAGCCTCTGAGCCCTTCTCGAATCATTTTGGTTTCGTATGCACCAGTATATCTTTGGATGGCGTCCTTTGGGATGTCTTCCCCTTTTTTCTTTTTTATGTTTTGAGTAAAATAGACTGGCGACTCTAAATCTCTCTACATTTTTTCACCTCATCTCAAACGACGCCGACTGAAGCACTCCCGAGAGGGACGCGCGGGACCCGAGGATCCTCCTTCACGTGCCAGCCTCGACGAGGATCGGGGATTGACACAGTTCTGTTGACACCCCATTATGTTACCCCCTAACTCTCCTTAGGTCCCTAGTACCTCCCTTCATCACTACAAACCCAGTTTATACCTCAAGTACTGACCGTGAATCTATCGGGCACTCCCAGACTTCGTTTGACCAGAAAGTCAAACTATTTAGCTCGACCAAGGCTGAATGAATCTTCGAAGGGAATTGAAATCCCTTTCCAACGGTCCATCCCGTGCGTGATTCTGACTTACCATGCGGACGAACGATCCATTTGCGTTCGAAACTTGATCGAGAGGCCACCGAGCGCTCTCGGGCTCTGTTTGACCTGAGTCAACTCTTTAGCTCAACTGAGACTAAATGAATATTCGAAGGGCACTGAAACCCCTTTCCAATGGTCCGCTCTATGCGCAATTCCGACTTACTATGCGGACGAACGATCCATTTGACTCCAAGAGGTCACTAAATGGTTCCAGGGCCCGATTGACCAAAGTTAACTCCCCAAACCGAGTCAAACTCTTTGGAATGTTGAAGTACATCTCCTAACCATTCCAATGGTTTGACCCGTGTGTGATTCGGACTTACCATGCGGATGAACGATCCGTTTGCGTCCGAAGGATTCCTCGTACAATGGATCGACAAATGCTTCCAAGCCATATTTGACCGAAAGTCATCTCCCTAACCCGGGAGAAGTCCAAAGGACTTTCAAAGGTCTATGAATTACCTTTCCAATGGTTTTCCCCGTCCACGATTCTGAACAACGGTTTGCCCTCGGCAGCTAATTTTCTGAAAAGGCCAGAAACACACTGCCAAATGGCAGGTTCCAGACCCTGCCTATCGGCAGGTGACGATACGAAGGACCAGTTCTATGCCGATCGGCAGTGACCTGTGAATATAAATGTAGGCCTTCACCTCATTTGCAAAGGGAGCCCAGATCTGATAAAAATCGCTCTCAACGAATCCCTAAAATCTCTCTCGAAGACAGCGCGATTTCAATATCCAACTCCCTTTCTAACTTCCACTTTTCATTATCCTTTTCATCAAACTTTGTGAATTAGCCACTCTCCATCATCATCCAAGTGCAAGGGTTGCTCTCCAACATTCAAGATCAAGCTCAAGATCTTCAAGAAGGTCCAACTTTCTCAAATTTCACTTCAAATTCTCTTAAATTCTCAATAACTTGTTTTATTACCTAGAACTTTTATTATCTCATCTCACACATCTTAATATACTTTTTATTTAGTATTATTTCACATCTTTTATTTTCATATAAATAAAACCCAAAAAAATAAGGAAAAGAGGGTTTTCTCATAAATTCCAAATAGAGATTCTCATACTTTTCTCATAACTAAAACACTTTTTCTACACACACACACACTCACAAATAAGAGATCCCCTAGTTGAATTTATGGGATAAACCCCACCTCCGTTTTGTATGCAAACTACGTGGACTTTGATGCCTTTATAGGCTACGTAGGCGTCTCGGGGTAAAACCCGAGACTCGAGTCCTTTTCTCACTTTCTCGCTCATTTTCTATCTTCTCTAAATCCAATTTTTTTATATTCTATATACTTGTTCTTAGTGACGTATTACTCCATATGTGTTATCGTTCCATTATAACGATCAACGTAAGAGTAATCACGTAAATCTTATTTTCTAATATTATTTTTATACCTTCCTACGGATGACTCACTTTATCTCTTCCATGATACAAGTCGAGGATTCCTATCTCCACTATATATATACACATGCACACATATCATGGGGAAAATAAAAAAGGAAAATAACAAACATCCATGAGAGATCAAAAGGGCGGGATGGGTGCCTAACACCTTCCCATTTCATAACTTAGCCTCCAAATCCTTCTCGAATCATTTTGGTTTTGTATGCACTAGTATGTCTTTGGATGCCTTCCTTCGGGATGGCTTGCCCTTTTTTCTTTTGTCTGTTTTGAGTAAAATAGATTGGCGACTCTAAATCTCTCTACATTTTTACACCTCTTCTCAAATGACGCCGACCGAAGCTCTCTCGAGAGGGACGCGCGGGACCTGAGGATCCTCCTTCACGCGCCCGCTTGTGGAGAGGATCGAGGATTGACACAGTTCTGTAGACACCCCATTATGTTACCCCTAACTCTCTTTAGGTCCCTAGTACCTCCCTTCATCACTACAAACCCAGTTCATACCCCAAGTACTGACCTAGAATCCATCGGGCACTCCCAGGCTCCGTTTGACCAAAAAGTTAAACTCTTTAGCTCGACCAAGGCTTAATGAATCTTCGAAGGTCATTAAAATCCCTTTCCAATGGTCCGTCCCGTGCACGATTCTGACTTACCATATAGACGAACAGTCCATTTGCGTCTGAAACTTAATCGAGAGGCCAACGGGCGCTCCCGAGCTCTGTTTGACCTATGTCAACTCTTCAGCTCGACCGAGACTGAATGAATCTTTAAAGGTCACTGAAACCCCTTTCCAATGGTCCACTCTGTGTGCGATTATGACTTACCATGCAGACGAACAATCCGTTTGACTCCAAGAGGTCACTGAATGGTTCCAGGGTCCGGTTGACCAAAGTCAACTCCCCAAACTGGGTCAAACTCTTTGGAATTTAAAGTACATCTCCTAACCTTTCCAACGGTCTGCCCCGTACGTGATTTGGACTTACCATGCGGATGAACGATTCGTTTGCGTCCGAAGGATTCCCCGTCCAATGGATCGACAAACGCTTCCGAGCCATATTTCACCAAAAGTCATCTCTTGAACCCGGGAGAGGTCCAAAGGACTTTCAAAGGTCTCTGAATTGCCTTTCCAACGGTCTGCCCCATACACGTTTCTGACCAATGGTTTGCCCTCGGCAACCAATTTTCCGAAAAGGCCTGAAACACACTACCAAATGGTAGGTTCCAGACCCTGCCTATCGGCAGGTGCCGATAGGCAGGACCAGTTCTATGACGATAAGCAGTGGCCTGGGACTATAAAAGGATGGCTTCACCTCATTTGCAAAGGGATCCTAGATCTAATAAAAATCTCTCTCAGCGACTCCCAAAAACCTCTCTCGAAGACAGCGCGATTTCAACATACAAATCCCTAACTGCCACTTTTCATCATCCTTTTCATCAAACTTGGTGAATTATCCACTCTCCATCATCATCCAAGTGTAAGGGCTGCTCTCCAACATTCATGATCAAGCTCAAGAAGGTCCAACTTTCTCAACCTTCTCTTCAAATTCTCTTAAATTCACAACAACTTGTTTTATTACCGAGCACTTTTATTATCTCATCTCACACATCTTAATATACTTTTTATTTAGTATTATTGCACATCTCTTATTTTCATATAAATAAAACCCAAAAAAATAAGAAAAATAGGGTTTGCTCATAAATTCCAAACAGGGACCTCATACTTTTCTCACACTTTTCTCACAATTAAAACACTTTTTCTACACACACACACACTCACAAATAAAAGATGCCCCATTTGGATTTATGGGATAAACCCCAACCCCCATTTTGTATGCGAACTACGTGGACATGATGCCTTTATAGGCTACGGAGGCGTCTTGGGGTAAAAATCGAGACTCGAGTCCTATTCTCATTTTCTCCCTCATCTTCTATCTTCTCTAAATCCAATTTTCTTACATTCTATATACTTGTTCTTAGTGACGTATTACTCCGTATGCGTTATCGTTCCATTATAACGATCAATATAAGAGTAATCGTGTAAATCTTATTTTCTAATATTATTTTTATACCTTCCTACGAATGACTCACTTTATCTCTTCCATGATACAAGTCGAGGATTCCTATCTCCACTATATATATACACATGCACACATATCACGGGGAAAATAAAAAAGGAAAATAGCAAACATCTATGAGAGACCGAAAGGTAGAATGGGTGCCTAACACCATCCCATTTCATAACTTACCTTTTGAACCCATCTCGAATCATTTTGGTTTCGTATGAACCAATATGTCTTTGGATGCCGTCCTTCGGGATGGCTTCCAGTTTTTCTTTTGTCTGTTTTGAGTAAAATAGACTGGACACTCTAAATCTCTTTACATTTTTACACCTCATCTCAAACGACGTCGGTCGAAGCGCTCCAGAGAGAGACGCGCGGGACCCGAGGATCATCCTTCACGCGCCCTCCCCCGGCGAGGATCGGGGATGGCCATAGTGGTGACGCTGCTGGGGATTTGTATGTTTTGAGGGCTTGACTCTATTTACATGGATGTTATATTTGTTTATATTTACCCTATATATGCATGTTCCCTTTTTCCATGTGTATCCCATGATTATGCTTCTGTTCACACACTTGTAGAAAATTCTCCATGTACACTTCACACCACACGCACCTAGGATCATATATATCCACATATTGCACGCATCACCCATCCATACTTGGTGTATCTTTGGTACTTGTACTTTTCTCCCTGTTTGGCATAATAAAGAAAAGCATTCTCATCATAAGATACTAATAAGAGAATCATGCATGATTCACACGACATCACCAAAGAGCTATATTATTGACCAAATTTTACCCAGTAACTGGAGGGTCACTTCGTGATGGGCGCTGGTCCGGTAGGGCGCAGTTAGCCTAAGCAATATGACTCTCACCTTCCATTAGTCAAGTACCTTCGACGTATATCGAACGGTTCCCCCGCATCGTACCACTTGACCGAAGTCATGATGGGAGGTATATCGTAGGGAATTCATTCACGTACGCTGAGTGTATAAAATTCGCTCTCACACGTACCATCCCCACGAGGTATATAGTGAGGAAATTCACGTACACTCATGTATATCAAATGGCTTGTCCACACGTACTGATTGCATGCAAGAGAAACACGTATATCTTGGAAGTCACGCCAAAGGGGGGAACCCATTCCGATTCACCCAACCGACTGCATACCCGCATATAAGTGTCAAACCTAGGACACACACTTTAGATTGCTGGTTTCAACCTAAAACTCTACCATAAATTTGGGTCGGCCTTCCGCCTAATTTTTTGGGCATTTTTAAAATGGGACCTTGTCCGTGAGCCTGGTTACAAGTCCATCCGTAGCTTTGCATATATTAAACCCCCCACTTTTCTAGGCTCGGGTCCCGCCCGGCATTGCATTTAGGAGAATTAAATATAAGTGAGAACATAATAATCGTAATAATCATGTTGAGTTCCGTCTCCAAAAGCATTTCTCCCTTCTTTATCAAAAATCCAAAAATAGTTTCTTCTCTCGAAAATAAATACCATTCTACGCCTTCTTAGGTCAATCACAATCCCTTGGCCTGGCTCCCTATTGGCTTCGATCTTTAGTCAAATCACCTCGGCGTTTCGTCCGTTCCTCTACTACTTCTTTCGAGTCTGGAATCCATCCACTTTCCATGGAGCATATAGATCAAGTACCAGTCATATAGCCAGATCTGATGGCAGGCCTAGATCAGCTCATGTCCAAGATTGGCAACCTCCAAACTTAGGTCCGAGAGATGCAATGAAACCAGGTTCCTATTCCTCAAGAGCCCGAGGCCCTATTTCCTTATGTTATGGGTCCACCCGAGCCTATCTGGATTCCTGAAGAATATCGGCACGCTCCACGTGCCCCTTCTATCAATGAGCCGCTGCCTGCCCAGCGTTCGATGCCAAACATTACCCAGCCTGTGGCTAACTTGCCTATGGTTGTT
Organism: Sambucus nigra; assembly: GCA_949130495.1. Taxonomy (NCBI): domain Eukaryota; kingdom Viridiplantae; phylum Streptophyta; class Magnoliopsida; order Dipsacales; family Adoxaceae; genus Sambucus; species Sambucus nigra. The sequence continues at coordinate 342,767,707 of OX422219.1, read as the reverse complement.
GATCCAAAAGAGGAGGATTTGAATAAAGTCAAAGAGGATCTCAATATGCTCACCAAGAAGTTTGACCAAGTCAGAATCTCTAGGAATTACATAGACTACACCCACTTGTCTCCTTATCCTAAAGCGAGGTTACTCGAGAAGTTCAAGATGCCAAATATTGAGAAGTTCGGAGGGAGTGGACCCCCGATTGTTCATCTTCGCAATTATCATCATTCCATGACTCTACTAGGGGCTTCTGAAGAAGTGATGGCCCAATTGTTTCTGCAAACTTTGAAGGATAGTTCCCTCCGATGGTTTTTATCTCTAGAGGAATCTAGAATCCGTAGATGGGAGGATGTAGCCCGAGAATTCATATCACAGTACATATACAACGAAGAGTTTGAGGTCACTTGTCATGATTTAGAGCTGCTCAAACAGAACCCTAGGGAATCAGTTAGTAACTTCATAAATCGATGGAGGGAGCGAGCAACTACCATGACCAATCGACCATCTGAGGAAGAACAGGTCAACATAGTAAAGAAGAACTTCTTGCCCCATGTCCTAGCGATGATGGGAGGACAATACTATCCCCACTTCCAAGTTCTCAGAGAAGCGGGAGTAGAAATCGAGGAAAGCCTTGTTAAAACAGAGGTTGAACCAAAGAAGGTGTTCGGACAGCTAACCCCTAGAAAGTATGACAAGCCTTCCAGTGGTACAGTCTCAACACTCAACAACATATCTCAACCAACCACATCATGGGCACTAAAAATCCACCCTGCCCCCATCCGAAGGGAATACACTAAGCTCCATGCTCCCCCCTCCAAAGTTTACTAAGCCCTGTTAAGCCGAAACCTCATCAAACCCTTGGATCCACATCCATTGCTAAATCCACTCCCAAGAAACTTCAAGGCCGACGCTCATTGTCCCTTTCACCAAACTGCTAGCCATACCACCGACCAATTCTTTCACCTTCGAAACATAATCCAAGATCTCATTAACCGGGGTACCATCGCCCCACCAGCCAATACTAATCCAAACACTACTCGCAATCCACTCCCAAATCATACCAATGCCAAAACCCAGATTTCGATCCCTTAACTCAAATCACACCCATGTACTCTCCTAAACCTCTTCAAATTTCCCATATTTCCTCCTACACCCTACTAGCCTCACTGATCAAGCACTATCACTCCTTACCAGAGCATGCATCGCTGTCCATACCCATTCTCAAAAATGAAAATATGGAATTGCCCTCACAGATGGTCATCGCTTGCCAAAAGTTCAGTACACTATTCTTGGAAGCACGAAAATGGGCCTAAGATTCAGACAAGTGGGTGGTACCAACCGATGAAGTCAGCCTAGATGATGTTGTCCAGATTACGGTAGAATTATTCGGGCAAACCAACAGCATTTGTAGCATCATCGGGTTACTTAACGTTTTGAAGATACAAGGGCACTTGGTCCCTTGAACCATAAATACCCCCAAAGAATGGGAAGACCTATATGAAGAAGCCGTTGAAGTTGTGGAATGCATTGACTTTACATGGAAAGACAGAATTGCTGCCACCGGATGGGGGAAAGAATTCGAAGATTCAAATGTAGAACAAACTTCAGGAAGAACTGGTCCAATAGACAACATATGTGGGATGATATCATTTGAAGAAATCCTTAGAGAAATAAACAGGGTGAAAAAATAACTTGAGGTTGACGAGGAAATGGGATTCATATTCTTCCCTTCTTTACTAAATCACATGACCAGATCAGGGAGACATTACCAGGTTCCAAGCTCACTACCAGTAAATGACAAAGGGAAGGGCGTTGAAAACCTTCCTATGCCAGAGATGACCATCGAGGAGAGCAAGATCCTCGATCAACTGAAGAAAACTCAAGCTAACATCACTCTATAGGGGATTTTCATGTCTTCCCAGCTGCACAGAAATGCTTTAATCCAGCTGCTCACTAGACCCACAGTTCCTCCTTTTACCACACCAAAAGAAGCGGTAAATCTGGTCGGATCCTTGACCTCTACCCGAATGCTATCATTTTTTGAATAAGAAATCCCCAGAATTGGGCCAAATCATAATCATGCACTCAACATCTTCGTCGAACTTATGGGGAAGGCCGTGCCACTCTCTATTGTCGATAATGGATCCACTTTAAATGTCTGACCACTCAGAACCTTCAAATGTTTAGGCCTGAAAGAAAGCGACCTCGCTCCAACCTCCACCTCTGTACGTCCCTACGATAATACCCTTCGGGAGGTGGTGGGATCCATAAAACTTGTAATAAGGTATGGCCCTATAAACCATGTCGTTGAATTCCAAGTCATAGACATCACAGCTTGTTTTAACCTGTTGCTCAGACGACCCTGGCTCCACAGTATTAAGGGTGTGTCTTCCTCACTCCATCAGAAATTGAAGTTCTTCGCCGATGGGTGAGTCATCACCATTTTGGGCGATGAAGAAAATGTCGAGGGTGCAAGAAATAGCAGTCCAATCCTTGAGATACAACACGGGTCAAATGATATGCTCCTATCATGATTCTGAATTGAGCACTCCTACTCCCGGCAGGGGAGGGTTTCAAATAAAGGGTTTGTCCAAAATATGACCGTCATGGCAATGTAAATGTGATTCAGATGTTCAGAAACATTCACTTCATGCCCGGACTGGGGCTAGGGCAACGACATCAAGGGATACTTGAGCCCATCGAACTGAAGAAAGCTTTCCCTCCTTGTGGCTTACGGTACCAACCATCAGAACAAGAAATCAGAATGATCCACCAGTCTCGACCAAAGAGAAGATTATACTATATCCAAACTATCCCAGGAGACTCCTTGAATGGACGATTCATCAAAGAAGACAAAGACTTCCCCTTTTGCGATTTTCCAAAACCATGGTATGACCACACAGACAAGAAGATGAAACCTCGAATGGAGATCTTTTTCCAAGATAGCTACCCATGGGATGAAAGTTTCCAACACCGAGTACAACTGCTCACCAAAGATACCGAAGAGACTGAGGAAACTGATTTCAAAGATTCCTTCAACTTACAGACGCTGGGGCTGGCACTCTGCATGGTTCATTCAGGCACTACATTAATGGATCAATCTCATCTAATTAAAGCTGCTGATACACCTCCTCAACTGGCATGATGCGCCAGTTCTACCCCTTGAAATATCCCCTAACCCTAATGTTTACCCTATTTCTTCTTTTGTTGTGTATCCTTGTTCAAATGTAATCGAGACCTCTTTTGATAAGGTTCTCAGTGATGTTTTTACTATCAATGAAATAAAAGAAGATTTTGAGTATCTTGTTGTGCCTTACATTAATTGTTTGGATTCTAATCAAACTTTTGATGATAATGATTTTGCAAATGAAAAATTCTTAACTGATCTAAATAAGGTTAATAATAAACAACATAATCGCGTTCAAGTTAATGAAGAGGAGACTGTTATTATCAATTTCGGTTCTAGTAGCCAACTGCGCGATATTAGGATAGGGGCCACCCTTAACGAGCATGATCACGCACAACTCGAAGAATTGCTAAAGGAATTCGTGGATGTCTTCGCATGATCATATGATGATATGCCCGCCATTGATACTGAAATAGCTCAGTACCAGATCCCCACTCTCCCAGATTACAAGCCGGTTAAACAAAAATTGAAAAATATCCGCACCGAATGGTTGCTCAAGGTCAAAGAAGAGGTGGTCAAACATGTGAACGTGGGCTTAATTCATGTGATCGAATATCCCACATGGCTAGCCAATATAGTACATGTGCCAAAATCGGGAGGGAAGGTTTGAATGTGTGTGGACTACCGAGATTTAAACAAAGCTTCTCCAAAGGATGATTATCCGCTACCCAATATCGACATGATCATGGACAACACAGCCAGTCATGCTTTCACGTCATTCGTTGATGGGTTTGCCAGATATAACCAAATCAATACGCACCCAGACCACCAAGAAAAAACCGCATTCATCACCCCATGGGGAACCTTTTGCTACACTGTCATGCCATTTGGTCTCAAGAATGCTGGGGCTACCTACCAAAGGGCTGTCACAACCATCCTGCACGATCTGATTCATAAAGAAGTCGAGGTTTATGCGGATGATATGATTATAAAGTCCAAAACTAGAGAAGGTCATGTTCCCGCTCTCCGAAGGTTCTTCGAACGACTGCGACGGTATCAGATGAGACTCAATCCACCAAAATGTGTCTTCGGTGTTACAAAGGGAAAACTCTTGGGATTAGTGGTCAGTGAGAAGGGGATAGAAGCAGATCCTACAAAGCTGGAGGCCATACTTGAGATGCCATCGCCCTGAGCAGAGAAAGAAGTCCGAGGTTTTCTTGGGAAATTGCAATATATCAGCCGGTTCATCAACCAGCTAACCTCCATCTGTGAACTGATCTTCAAGATCCTCCGAAAGGATTCAACCAAGGTTTGGAATGAGGCCTGTTAAGAAGCTTTTAACCGAATAAAAAAAAATCTGACCCAACCTCCAGTGCTCATGCCACCACAGACTGGTCTCCCTTTACTCCTATACCTAACCATAACTGACACTGCAGCCGGGGCTTTGCTAGCCCAATACCTTGAAGACTCCCATAAAGAAAGAGACATCTATTATGCCAGTCAAAAATTGACCAGGTACGAGGTCAACTAAACTGCTTTGGAAAAGGCGGGTGCTTCACTTGTCTGGGTCACCCAAAAGTTACGACACTATATGCTCGCCTTCCCTATCAAACTTGTATCCCGAATGGATCCCATCAAATACATGCTTGAGAAACCTTCCTTATCCAGTCGAATGTCTAGATGGTTGATGCTCCTAACTGAGTTCGATATCATGTACGTCAAGTAAAAAGCCATTAAAGGAAGAGCCATCTCTGACTACCTCTCTGATTACCCCGTAGAAGAAGCAGATGTCTGGATCTCCGAATTCCTAGAAGAAAATATCCTCTGCACCGCTCAAGACAACCTTCGATGGCAAGTGTTCTTTGACGGCACTGCCAAATAAAAGGGATATGGCATTGGGATACTTCTGATCGCCCCAGATGACTCCCACACTCCCATCGCCATCAAATTGGATTTCCCTTGCACCAAAAACATGATGGAATACGAGGCATGCACAGTAGGCCTCAAAGTTGCTCTCAAGAAAGGTATTTAATACCTTGATGTCTATGGGGATTCTGTCCTCATCATCGGTCAAGTGCTCAGAAAGTGGAAAGTCAAAGATGAAAAGCTCCAACCCTTCCATGCCCACTTAGAAGAGTTAGCCTCTTGATTTCGAGTTATCACCTTCCATTACCTACCTCTAGCAAAGAATTACCTAGACGATGCTCTCTCTACGTTGGCCTCCATGGTCTACATGCCCGAAAGAATAACAATAACCCCCTTCTTAGTTCAAAAGAAAGACAAACCAACCCACTACTACCATATTGAGCTTATCTCCACCAAAGATCCCGAAATAGTCGATTGCTGGTACTATGATATCTGGCGCCTACTCAAACATGGTAGGTATCTCGAGGGTTCCAACAAGAAAGACCAAACAACCCTCCGAAGACTGGATGCCCAGTACATCATCTATCATAAAGCTCTACTCAAGAGGAACTTTGATGGAACTCATATACACGGTATAGCAGGGGCTGAGATTGAGAAGATAATGCAGAAGATCCATAGCGGAGAATATGGGCCCCACATGAACGATCACATACTTGCCAAGAAGATCATCCGACAGGGCTACTACTGGACCACCATATCCCAAAATTTCACCATCTATATCCGGAGACGCCTCAAATTCCAACAGTTCTCCAATCTTCAACACTTGCCTCCATGAGAATTATACAACATGACCTCTCCCTGGCCGTTCTCCACCTAGGGTGTCGACATCATAGGGAGGGTTACACCAAAGGCTTCAAACGTACATGAATTCATCCTAATTGCCATTAATTACTTCACCAAATGGGTCAAAGCCGAGTCATACGCAGTATTGAACACTAAGAAAGTGTCCAAATTCCTCGAGAAAAATATCATCTGCCGATATGGGGTCCTGCACGAGTTAGTGCCAGATAACGGGTTCCACTTTGAAGCAAAAGTCACAGAAGTAGTCAACGACTACGGGATTCAGAGACATAAATCTTCTGCCTATCGACCTCAGACCAATGGTGCAGTTGAAGCCGCCAACAAGAACCTCAAAGTCATCATCAGTAAGATGACCAGAAGCTGTAGGGATTGGTTCGATCGAATCCCGTACACCCTCTGGGGATATCGAACCTCAATTCGAACCTCTACTGGGGTTACCCCTTACTCTCTGGTCTACGGCATGGAAGCAGTCCTACCTGTGGAGATGGAAATACCCTCGCTATGCGTCATGCTCGAAAGCAAAGTTAGCGAAGAAGACTGGTGCCAAAGCCGTCTCGACGAGCTGAACCTCCTAGATGAAAGGAGATTGAAAGATCTTTACAACATATAGGGGTACCATCGCCGAATAATGCGATCATTCAACAAGAGAGTCAAAGATCGTGGTGTTCGGGAAGGGGATTTAGCCCTCAAGGAGATAATAGAACCCATCTGGGACCCTAGAGGGAAATTCAAGCCCAATCCGAGCGGCCCCCAAATTGTGAAGAAAATCTTATCCGACGGTGCCGCCATGCTCACTGACCTAGATGGGGAGGATATGGCTCGTCCAGTCAACATGGACCATCTCAAGAAATTCTACCCCTAGTCTGGAATCTTGTCGCGCTACGACTCTTCTCATCTCCCTTTTATTCTAAAAAAAATCTCCTCATTTCCCTCTACCCATAACTACGTGGGCCTGATCCTCTGCAAAAAACATTTTTCAAGAAAAAAAAAATTCAAAATCCCTAGAGGTATGTAGGCAGATCATACATCTTACAAGAGCACGGCCCTTTCTTTTTCACAAAATACTATTTTTTTCTTATCTCCGAGAACGGCAGTTCATTCCAACAAATACTTGAACAAAAGGATTATGTATGCCTTAGCGATCGGTATAGATAATTCAAAATTACAAAATTCATTGAAAGGCACAGCTGGATGATCAAAAACTTGCTTATTTCATTAATAAGAAATTACAGCATAGATTACATAAGAAAAGGAACAGATAGCTCCCTTCCCCCTACTGCCATAAAAAGCCAAATAAAATCTCCACATCTATTCCCTATTACATAAATAAACTCTCCAAGAGTCCTACCCACATCTACCAGAGGAGCCTGCACCCTCATCATCTACATCCTGGGGTCCCCAAATTTCCCCTGCCTGAACAGAGTGTCTTAAACACTCCATGGACCGATAAGCCTAAACCAGCTTCAAAAAAACCACGACACCCCCTTCCATGGTGTTAAATAAAACAAATCACCTTTGTCTAGTCTCCACTTCCAACATCTTGCTGACTACTCTCCTCCGTAACCACTTCATATAATCCCTAGGGACATGCTAAACTCTCCCGACAGATTGAGAGGGACGGTTCGACGGACGCCGATTCTCCCACAGAGATCCAAGCAACAGACGCAGGCGCTCGGTCAAAACATCTACCGAAAAGAAATTTGAGGTCCAAGGTGGCACGACCTGTGCCCAGCCAAATTGGTGCAGAAGCCGCCAAGGGAAATTAAAAGAGGTCTGTCTGAGACCAACCAGCTGCACATATGAGTACTCTCCTAGCTCCAGGACAGGCAACAACTGCCCTCACCAAGGCACTGACTAGTACAAATTCCGAGCCGCATGCTCCACAAACCAATTCTCCAAGCTCGCAATATCCAGGCCAACATAGAAGAAGTGACGCGAAAAGAAGTTGGGTACAACTGATAAAGGATATTCTGGAGGAGTCACTAGGCAGAGTCTTTCAGGCAACCACATGAACATCATCATGGGGCTACCCCTCAGGAAGTCAGAATGACCTTCTCACCAGGCATTCAGACCATTCAACGTCTCCGCTAGTGTCACCACCGTAAGATTTCGACAGTATGACATCCACGAAGTAATGGCTGCAAGTTGAGACCAGGCCTAGAGCAACGACTCCAACATAGCCAGCATCACCTACTTCCCACAAATGCACGGACTGAAGCATCGCCAAGAGGGAGATCATTCCTCCAGCAACCAGTGATCTGGCTGTCGAAGGTGAAATATGAAGATGCCTGGCCAACAAATCCCTGGGAGAACGGGAAAATTTGGGCAAAGTCGCAGCAACACTGGGATTTACACCCAACATGGCAGAAAATTCCTCGTAGGTAGGACAAACTTCATCCAACCCAAAGCGGAATTCATGGTCTTCAGGGTACCAGAATTGTACCGCCCCCATCAGCATGTTCCACTCAATAGGCCGATTGCGCCACAAGGAGACTCGACGCATATTGAAATAATCATAGTCGACATTATAAGAGCACATTACTTCCAAGGCTTCGAGGTAGTTAGCAAACTCAATGCTACCAGGGAGAGCCATCTTGCAAGGCTAAAAGATAGTGGGCAAGTAAGTAAGAATGAGGAGGTGTGATGAAAACACTCCACCCTTACCCCTTTTTATACTTGGGAACCCCCACAAGAGACATAGTCCCTGTAAAATCGAAGGGAATCCTACCCCATAAAATACAAAAGGCTGAAGAGGGTACCAATCAAAACTTTGAATTGATGGGACTGGACTGAACTGCCGATAGGCAGGACAGGGTGCTTGCTGATGGGCAAACCCCCATTTTTAGAAATTTCCTTTTTTTTTCTTTTGACAAAACAAAAAACTCAAAAAAAATTGATATTCTCAACAGAATTTCAAAAACCCTTTTCCTCCTTATATAATTTCCTCTTCTAATTAAAAACTTTCCTTCAAAAATTCCAAAAATACTCCTTTTTACGGTCTCAGCAGCAAAGTAAAAAGAGCATGTGCATGCATTATTAATAAAAGATAATAAAAAACTCCATTTGCATTGCATCTATTTGTTTTCTGTGTTACATCAATTTGGCAGGAAATAAAAAGAAAAAGAAAAAAAACAACGGGACTCAGCCCGAACCTGCATTCTCTCTCTCTCTCTCTCTCTCTCTCTCTCTCTCTAAGAGCTTCCACCCCTGCAACGTGCTCTCTTTCCCTTACGGCGAGATGATGCACCACAACTACCCGAGCCAGAGTCCTCTCCGGATAAAACAGATGGCACCAAGCAAGAAGGAACAGGAACCACATCCCGAATATGGGCAGTCGTCGAAGATATCCAATCTCTGATGTCTCTTAGCCAAGTGGTCAACACTCAGAGTTGCTGCAAGAAAAAAGAAAAATCAGTATCAAAGCAGAGATGAGCAAAACAAAAAAGAATGAAAGAGAAGAATAGAAAGGTATACCGCATGTCGGAGGACCTCCTCTGTTAAACCCAACTCCTCCGGATCCATCGCATGAGGACGATGCATCATAGGCACCATCCCTCCATCATCTCGTCGGATGTTATATGAAGGAGTGTACAATCGCACAAAAGGAACCTCTGAAGTCACCACCGCAGATGCCGTCGGACCGTCGCCACTGTGGGAAGATCCCACCACCGAACTCAAACCCGCAGGAGGGAAAGACAGAGCATCATATATGCTGGGCATCATCAACCAACTCGTCACAAAGTCCATATAGTCATACGATGCAGCCGTATCAGTGTACAACAAGTAGGACTCACCGATCATCATCGTGATCCTCGCATCCTCCGACAGTAGTCGCTCCCGCCTCATAGACATAGGAGGTTGCGCAGGTGGCACCACCACCTCCTCCTCAGCAATCTGGCGAACCACCCTCTCCCCGAGATACTAAGAATGGTCGAACTCGTGCACCAGCAAACGCCTCATCTACACGTTCACCTCGGTCATCCCCGTATCCTGAATGGTTGTCCCCCAGGGATAAAGGGTCACCTGAAAATCTCTAAGCATGAATAAATCAATACAAAATCAAAAGGCACAAAAACCAAGTCTTACCCTGCCACTGGTCAAGTCATCCAAGACCTGATGCACCGCCTCCAGAGAGAGATCCATTCGATTGCCGATTGGCCTTACGCCATCGATACAAACAACAGGAGTCTCCAATAGTATTGTCCTTCAGAGCGATCAATGAGGTATTGCACCCGATCACCTCATAAAACCACGTATGTTAAAGATAAGAATTCACAAACAAAAAGAGACGCATAAGGAAAATGCGAATGCATGAAAAGAAATGTGCAAACTGAAGAATAACTCAAGAAGGTACGTGGCTCTAGTAAAGGTTTACTGGAAGCACCGACTGAATGCATCCAGAGAAGAGTAAAGGGTCACCAATGTCAGACTCCCCCAATCATAGAGAGGGATGTTAAAAAACTTCCTTAGGTATGGAAGGAACCACAAATGGACGACATCGCCACTCGACATCACCATAAAACCTCCTAACACTAGAAAAATAAATAACCGGGCCGTGTGCCTCACTTGCAGCCCATCCTCTACATCAACCACCCCGCCCAACAGAACATCCTTCAACAGGACAACCAGATAGAAACCCCAGAAACTATCCTTCCTACATCACCAAGCGCCGCACGCACTGCCTCAGGTCTCACTCACAAATAGCGATCCACCTCTGTCTGGTCTCTATCACAATCCATCCCCAACAGCTGCTGCACATGTATGGGAGTCACAATCATCTCCCTGAAGATGAAATGAAAGGTGTGAGTAGTATCCCACCACCTTTCCCCCAAAACGCACAGGATCGCTGTCGAACGAGGCGTCTCATCCAGCGCAGATGCCAACCTCCCAAAACCCGTTGATGATACCACACAACGCACCATAGGTGGGAGATGCTTCCAGACATACCTGAGCCCCGTTGTCCCGCAAACGCGCATGTTCTTCAAAGAAATATCAGACTGGCAAAAAGAAAAAAATCTCATTAGGAGTCAAGAAATAAATAAAAATCAGCAAAAAAAAAGTGCCAAAGGTCGGGTTACTTACATAACCGCCAGGATTCACTCTCGAAGAGTGATGACGCGATGACTCTCGCAGCAAAGTCCGCTCATCTGCAATAGGCTCAAACGCATCAAAGGAGTTCTCACTCCCCAAAGCAAGAGGCGCCCTGGACCTCCACTCCACAATCGCCCAATCATCAAAGGTCAACCACTCCCTGTGGATTGCAGTGCTCACAAAGGCGGCCATTTCTTGAAAATCGGAATGCTAGAACGATTTGAAGAGGAATTGCAGAAAGAGAGAAAATAAAGAAACTGTGAAAAAATGAAGGGATTCGCCCCCTTTATATAGGAGGCCAAATGCCATGCCGATCGGCACTGACTCCTTACCTTCCCGAGGCAGTCCAAAAGTATGTGCCACTGTTGAATGGCACCCCTCATACCATGCAGACCGGCACCTCCCTTAAATTTCATACAAAAATTCCCAAAAAATACCAGAAAGCCCCAAAAAATCCTCAGAATATTCTTAAAAATCCTAGGAAGGATTCAGAACATTTTCACTAGGAAAATTTTCATTCCCTCAAGCGGAACCCCTCTTTCCCAGTGGAATCCTCAAAAACCAAGTGAATCTCCTCTCGACAAAGCCCCAGAGGATCCCTAAGGATCGCCTGATCACTTCCCCAGCGGAGTTTCTACCGCATAAAATTGGTTATTCCCCCCCGCGAGGCCTCTTTAGGAAGCAAAAGCTTCCCCAGCTATCAGCTCCCCAGCTTAGATCAGAATCACAAAGCACTTTCTCCAGCAGAATCAAAAATCCAATCTTTATCCACTCTTAGGTCAGAATTGACCTCGATCTTCGATCGTCACCTGAGTTAGGTCAGAATTGACCTCGATACTCGGTCGTCACCACTCTTAGGCCATAATTGACCTCGATCTTGGATTGTCACCTAAGTTAGGTCAAAATTGACCTCAGTCCTTAATCGTCACCACTCTTAGGTCAGAATTGACCTTGGTCTTGAATCGTCACCTGTGTTAGGTCAGAATTGGCCTCGGTCGTCACCACTCTTAGGTCAAAATTGACCTCGGTCCTCGGTCGTCACCACTCTTAGGTTAGAATTGACCTCGGTCTTGGATCGTCACCTGAGTTAGGTCAAAATTGACCTCGATCCTCGGTCATCACCACTCTTAGGTCAGAATTGACCTCAGTCTTGGATCGTCACCTGAGTTAGGTCAAAATTGACCTCAATCCTTGGTCGTTACAACTCTTAGGTCAGCATTGACTTCGATTTTTTATCGTCATCGGAGTTATGTTAGAATTGACCTCGGTCCTCGATCGTCACCACTCTTAGGTCAGAATTGACCTCGGTCTTGGATCGTCACTTGAGTTAGGTTAAAATTGACCTCGGTCCTCAGTCGTCACCATTCTTAGGTTAAAATTGACCTCGGTCTTGGATCGTCATATGAGTTAGGTTAGAATTGACCTCAGTCCTTGGTCGTCACCACTCTTAGGTCATAATTGACCTCGATTTAGGATCATCACCTGAGTTAGGTCATAATTAACCTCGGTCCTCGGTCATCACCATTCTTAGGTCAGAATTGACCTCAGTTATTAGATCTTCACCCTAAGCCCGTAGAATTGGCTTTGACCCGCAGAATCGGTCAACCTCATCACTTAAGCCCATAGATTTGGCTTTGACCCACAAAATTAGTCATCTCCCAGCATCACGTCAGGTCCTCAGAATCGACCTAAACCCGTGATCATCATTCAAACCATCCCCAGTACACCCCTCAGGTCCTCAGAATCGGCCTCGACCCTCTGAATCGGTCATACTCCCTCAAAAGCATCATGTGGTGTCTATTCGATGGTTATCAATTATTGCAAACTCATCCGTTGAGGGGCTCTATAGACACCCCATTCTGTTACCCATTAACTCTCCTTAGCTACCTAGTACCTCCCTTCATCACTACAAACCCATGTCATACCCCGAATACTGACCTAGAAGCCATCGGGCACTCCCAGGCTCCGTTTGACCAAAAATTCAAACTCTTTAGCTTGACCAAGGATGAATGAATATTCGAAGGGCATTGAAATTCCTTTCCAATGGTCCATCCCATGCATGATTTCGACTTACCATGCGGACGAACGATCCATTTACGTTCGAAACTTGATCCAGAGGCCACCGGGCGCTACCGGGCTCTGTTTGACCTAAGTCAACTATTCAACTCGACTAAGACTGAATGAATCTTCAAAGGGAATTGAAAACCCTTTCCAATGGTCCACTCTACGTGCGATTCTGACTTACCATGCAGACGAACAATTTGTTTGACTCCAAGAGGTTAACGAATGCTTCCAGGGCCCGATTGATGAAATTCAACTCCCTAAATTGGGTCAAACTCTTTAGAATGTCAAATTACATCTCCTAACCTTTCCAACGGTCCACCCCATGCGCGATTCGGACTTACCATGCAGACGAATGATCCATTTGCGTCTGAACGATTCCCCGTCCAACGGATCGACAAGTGCTTCTGAGACATATTTGACCCAAAGTCATCTCTCGAACCCGGGAGTGGTTCCCAGTACTTTCAAAAGTCTCTGAATTACCTTTCCAATGGTCTACCTCGTGCATGATTCCAACCAACGGTTTGCCCTCGGCAGCCAATTTTCCAAAAAGGCCTAAAACACTTTGCCAAATGGCAGGTTCCAGACCCCCGGTCTATGCCGATATGCAGTGAACTAGGCCTATAAAAGGAGGCCTTCACCTCAATTTCAATGGGAGCCCAGATCTGATAAAAATCGCTCTCAGCAAATCCCAAAAACCTCTCTCGAAGATAGCGCGATTTTAACATCCAAATCCCTTTCTAACTTCCACTTTTCATCATCCTTTTCATCAAACTTGGTGAATTATCCACTCTCCATCATCATCCAAAGGCAAGGGTTTCTCTCCAACATTCAAGATCAACCTCAAGATCTTCAAGAAGGTCCAACTTTCTCTTCAAATTCTCTTAAATTATCAATAACTTGTTTTATTACCTAGCACTTTCATTATCTCATCTCACACATATTAATATACTTTTTATTTAGTATTATTTCACATCTCTTATTTTCATATAAATAAAACCCAAAAAAATAAGAAAAAGAGGGTTTGCTCATAAATTCCAAATAGGGATTCTCATACTTTTCTCACACTTTTTTCAGAACTAAAACACTTTTTCTACACACACACACATTCACAAATAAGATATCCCCCATTTGGATTTATGGGATAAACCCCACCCCCCGTTTTGTATGCGAACTACGTGGACTTTGACGCCTTTATAGGTTACGTAGGCATCTCGGGATAAGACTCGAGACTCGAGTCCTATTATCATTTTCTCCCTCATTTTCTATCTTCTCTAAATCCAATTTTCTTATATTCTATATACTTGTTCTTAGTGACTTATTACTCCATATGCGTTATTGTTCCATTATAATGATCAACGTAAGAGTAATCGCGTAAATCTTATTTTCTAATATTATTTTTATACCTTTCTACGGATGACTCGCCTTACCTCTTCCATGATACAATTCGAGGATTCCTATCTCCACTATATATATACACATGCACACATATCACGGGGAAAATAAAAATAAAAATAGCAAACATCCATGAGAGACCGAGAGGGCGGTTTGGGTGCCGAACACCTTCCCATTTCGTAACTTCGCCGCCGAACCCTTCTCGAATCATTTTGGTTTCGTATGCACTAGTATGTCTTTGGATGTCCTCCTTCGAGATGGCTTCCCCTTTTTTCTTTTTTCTATTTTGAGTAAAATACACTGGTGACTCTAAATCTATCTACATTTTTACACCTCATCCCAAACGACGCCGGCCGAAGCGCTCTCGAGAGGGACGCGGGGGACCCGAGGATCCTCCTTCACGCGCCCGCCCACGACGAGGATCAGGGATGGCCACAAAGAGCTTTGTGAGTATGTGATCGGTTCTCATGGGTTACATTAGTCTCGTCCGAGGTGTTCGTACCTCTGACAAGGCTTTTTTCGACTGTCATACGTTTCACCCTTTGATGACTTATTTTTTAGCCTAAGTCTAACAATTTTTAATGTTTTGTTATTTATCAAATCGGGAGCCCCGTGAGTACGTGATCGATTCTTGTGGGTTATATTGGTCCCGTGCGAGATGTTTGTGCCTCTAACAGGGCTATTTTGGTGGTTATTTTATGTTTTCACCCTTTGAAGGCGTGTTTTTAAGCCTAATTTTAATATTTTACAAATTTTCATCATGCTCTTAAATCGGTAGCCCCGTGAGAATGCAATTGGTTCCTACGGGTTACATTGGTCCCATACGAGGTGTTAGTTCCTCTCACGGGGCAATTTTGTGGATGGTTTACACTTTCACCCTTTAACGACATGTTTTTAAGCCTAAGTCTAACCGTTTGCAAATTTTTGTCTTGCTTTTAAATCGGGAGCCTTGTGAGTATGCTATCAATTCCGACTGGTTACCTTTGTCCCGTGTAAGGTGTTTGAGCCTCTCCCGGAGCCATTTTGTGGTTCTCTTATATTTTCACCCTTTGACAACTTGGTTTTAAGCCTAAGTCTAATAGTTTGCAAATTTTCATCATCCTCTCAAATCGAGAGCCCCATGGGTTTGCGATCGGTTCCTACGGGTTATATTTATCTCGTGTGAGGTTTTCATGCCTCTCATGGGGTCATTTTGTGGATATTTTATATTTTCACCCTTTGACAACATGTTTTTAAGCCTAAGTCTAATAGTTTGAAAATTTTCATCATGCTCTAAAATTGGGAATCCCGTGAGTACGCGATCGGTTTCTACGGATTACATTGGTTCCGTGTGAGGTGTCCGTGCCTCTCACGTGGCCATTTTGTGGTTGTTTTACATTTTCATCCTTTGGCATCATGTTTTTAAGCCTAAATCTAACAGTTTGCAAATCTTCATCCTGTTCACAAACGGGGAGACCCATGAGTCCACAGTCGGTTTCCGCAGGTTACATTGGTCCCCTGCGTGGTGCACATGCCTCTCATGGGACGTTTGTGGTTGTTTTATATTTTCTCCCTTTGAGGGCATATTTTTATGCCTATGTCTCATAGTTTGCATATTTTCATCGTGCTCTCAAAGCGGGAGCCCCCTGAGTACGTGGTCGATTCTTGGAGGTTACATTGTTCCCGTGCGAGGTTCTCGTGCCTCTCATGGGACCGTTTTTTGGCTGTTTTACATCTTCACCCTTTGACGTTATATTTTTAAGCCTAAGTATAATAGTCTGCAATTTATCATCGTCCTCTCAAATCAAGAGTCCTGTGAGTACGTGGTCGGTTCCATCTAGTTACATTGTTCCCGTGAAAGGTGTCCATTCCTCTGGTGGGGTCGTTTTATGGTTGTTTCACATTTTCAGCATTTGACCCCATGTTTTTAATCCTAAATCTAACAGTTTGCAAATTTTCATCGTGCTCCAAAATCGGGAGCTTTGTGAGTACACGATCGGTTCGTGCGACTTACATTGTTCCCGTGCGAGGTGTTCGTACCTCTAACAAGGCCATTTTATGGTTGTTTTATGTTTTTACCCTTTGACGGCATGATTAAGCCCAAATCTAATAGTTTGAAAATTTTCATCGTGGTCTTAAATCGGGAGACCCATGAGTGCTCTATCGGTTCATGCGAGTTAAATTGGTCTACTGCGAGGTGTTCATGCCTCTGCGGAACCGTATTGTGGTTGTGTTATGTTTTCACCCTTAGACGACTTATTTTTAAGCCTAAGTCTAACAATTTTCAAATTTTCATTGTGCTCTCAAACTGAGAGTCCGATGAGTACGTGATCATTTCTTGCGTGTTACATTGGTCTCGTGCAAGGTGTTCGTGCCTCTGACGGGGCTGTTTTGTAGTTGTTTTATATTTTCACATTTTGATGGCTTGTTTTTAAGCCAAAGTCAAACTATTTGTAAATTTTTATTGTGGTCTCAAACCAGGTGCCTCGTGAGTACGCGGTTGGTTCTTGTGACATACAATGGTCCCGTGTAAGGTGTTCGTGCCTCTCACTGGGATAATTTGTGGTTGTTTTATGTTTTCACCCTTTGATGACAGGTTTTTACGCCCGAGTCTAACAGTTTGCGGCGATCAATTTCTACGGGTCATTGGTTCTATGTGAGATGTTTTTGCCTCCCACGTGGCTGTATTTTGGTTGTTTTACGTCTTCACCCTTTGATGGAATTTTTTAAGTCTAAATCTTATAGTCTGTAAATCTTCATCGTGCTCCTAAACTAGGAGCCCCGTGTGTCTGCGATCGGTTCCTATGGGTTACATTAGTCCCGTACGTGATGCTCATTCCTCCCACGGGGCCATTTTTTTTTAATATAAGTTCACCCTTTGATGGCATATTTTTAAAACTAGGTCTAATAGTTTGCAAATTTTCATCATGCTTTCAAAGCGGGAGCCGCCGTGAGTACTTGGCCGGTTCTTGGAGGTTACATTATTCCCGTACGAGGTGTTTGTACCTCTCACTGGACCGTTTTGTGGATCTTTTACATCTTCACCCTTTGACAACATGTTTTTAAGCCTCAGTATAATAGTTTGAAAATTTATCATCGTCCTCTTAAATCGGGAGCCCCACCAGTACGCGGTCAATTTCTACTAGTTACATTTGTCCCGTGCGAGGTGTTCATTCCTCTGATGGGGCCATTTTGTGGTTGTTTCATGGTTTCACTCTTTGACGACATGTTTTTAAGCCTAAGTCAAAAAGTTTGCAAATTTTCATCGTTCTCCCAAATCGGGATCCCTGTGAGTACACGGTCAGTTCCTGCGGGTTACATTATTCCCATATGAGGTGTTCGTGCCTCTCACATGGCCATTTTATATATGTTTTACATTTTCACCCTTTGACGTCATGTTTAAGCCTAAGTCTAATAGTTTGTAAATTTTCATCATGATCTCAAACCTGGAGCCCCATGGGTACACGATCGGTTCCTGTGGGTTACATTGGTCTCGTATGAGGTGTTCTGGCCTCTGACAGGACCATTTTGTGGTTGTTTTACGTTTTCACAATTTCACGGCTTCTTTTTAATCCTAAGTGTAAAAGTTTTCATATTTTCATCATTCTCTCAAAACGAGAGCTCGGTGAGTACGCGGTCGGTTCTTGTGAGTTACATTGGTCTCTGCAAGGTGTTTATGCCACTGACAGGGCCATTTTGTGGCTATTTTATATTTTCGCCCTTTGACGACATATTTTTAAGTCTAAGTCTAACATTTTGTAAATTTTCAACGTGCTCACAAACTGGGAGCCCCGTGAGTATGCAATTGGTTCCTAATGGCTACATTGGTCCCATGCGAGGTGTATTTGCCTCTCATGGGTCCGTTTTATGGTTGTTTTACGTTTGCACCCTTTGACGATATATTTTTAATCCTAAGTCTAAAAGTTTGCAAATTTTCACCGTACTCTTTAATCGGGAGCCTCTTGAGTTTATAGTCGGCTCCGACGGGTTACATTGTTCCTGTGCGAGGTGTTCGTGCCTCTCTCGGGGACATTTTGTGCCTTTTCTTTGTTTTCACCCTTTGACGATTGTAATACCTCGCACTTTATGGGAAATTAAATTCAATAATTCAGTGTAATTTGGGAAATTAATAAATTATAGTGAATAGTAATTTTGAGTTTTTCAAGGATTTAATGATTTTCGATGTATGTAATATTTACTTTTAGGATTAAGTAAATGAGTCGAAGTATTTTATGATGTCGCCGTTGGGTAAGGCGACCAAGGATAATATTTTAATGGGAAAAGCCACATTATGTTGTGTTGGGTTAAAATAGTGAGTTGCGGTCAAGTACCTCGGATGGAGATTCTGATTGCACAGTTGGACTCGGAATGGCCAAAATAGTCAGAATAGAGTATTCGGGGGTATTGTTTAGGCTCCGAGAATTTTTAGGCTAATAGGAACTCGTAATTGAGTAAACCAGTCATTTTTGGGTTTTGAAGAGATAAACCCTTATTCTCCCTATATAAGGCATGGGAGGGGGAAAGAAGAAAGGAAAAAGAGAGAAAATAAAGAGGAGAGGAAAGGAGGAGAGAAAAGAGGAAGAAAAGGGAGGTTCCGGCCAAACTCCGCGGGATTCGACTCAGGATCGTCGAATTTTATCCACGAGGCAAGTGTTTACTTGCTTTATTTACTTTGAGCATAAATCAAATATTATAGTTGGTAGTGAATAACTATAAAGATTTTCGGGATGGGTTTTTTCTGAATCAAAATGGGTTTTCGGAAGTTAAATGAGTAAACCCCGAATTATATCCAATTCGAGAAACTTAGGAAATTATTGAAATCGTTTGTTGGTTTTGGGTTCTAGGATGTTTAGAACCTTTTTTTATATATGTATATGTCATTGATTGAGGTTGGATAAGGGTATGAGAGGTAATAGAAGCTTGGGGGAAGCTTTAATAGCTGAAACAACTTCTCGGATAAGAATCTGCTCGAAACGATCGATCGATCGAGGGCCAAGGGTTGATCCATCGACCCTTCAGGATTTGTGGCAATTTTGCCTGGGGTTAATTATATGGGATAAATTCCGCTTTAGTTGTTCCTAGTTTATTTATTTGAGGAAATAAGTATTCATCTAGGAAATTATCACTAGCCATATGGGGGAAACTTATGGGGGCTAGGAGGGTGTAATAATTATGTGGCACTAAGGTATATTTTCGAGGAAAATAAACAAATGGAGGGCTTAGACAATTGGGATTTCCTGAAATATAAGAGGGGACTTTTAAATAATTATTATTGTAGTGAAATGTATACCTTGGATTAATTGGGTAAAATCCAAGCCTTATTTAGTTATGTATGGATTGAGTGACACCCGAGGGAGTATTTTAGCGAGCGACTATAGCTAAATAATCGTGCGAGTAGGAAAAAATAAGTGCATATGGAATCAATGAGTAACTCCTACGAGGCGACTAGGATGGAATTTGGGTTATAGGTTAAAGATAAGTTGAGGTTATACCTATCATATTGTCATGAATCGGGATATTTGGAGAGTATATAAATTCCTAACAACGATTAAGGTGTGAGGCATATTAAAGTAGGAGAATACTTAAATATTATTATGAGATTGGCAATTTTAGCCATATATATATTTGAGGAATGATGTAATATAAATGTATACACACACACACACACACACACACACACATATATATATATATATATATATATATATATTTGTGTGTGTGTGTGTGTGTGTGTGAAGCATACCCCCTCTAATGCTATCATGGGAAGTTGCGCGATGTGGGTGAGGATCCTAGCTTGAGGAGCAGGGAGCGTATAGTCCCCAGGTCATAGCGTCCAATATTATATTGTTTGATTTTTATTAGGGGTGAGACGTGGTGGGTATGTTTCATCTCATTTTGGGGGAGGAACTATGACCGCTTCCCAGACGATGTGACTTATGGTCGCGATGTCGGTGATATTGAGTCCGATCGCTGGTCCCCAGGATGGTGTGAGTGTTGCCTTGGAAGATGATAGCATTGAGACACTGCATCCTCGAGTTATAGCTCATTGGGATGGTTTTTGTACTTGTGTGTTTAGTACCTTACTTGTGTATGAGAACAATATATTATATAGCTCTATTAGAGTAAAGATATAAAAATGAAAAGAAATGACTAATTCTCATTCCGGGAGATTATATCTGGATGTGTATAATGATATGCATATAAAAGTGAGTATGATAATGTATATAATTATATGAGTATACCTATTTATGATGTGTACTGATGGTCTAATGGATCTCGACGAACAACACGGCTAAGTAGTAGTGTATCGGGGGGTTTCTTGTTTGGATTTCACTTCGTGAGACTCCCCACGCACGAATTTAGAGCAGTGTTAGGAATGGAGAGAAGTTTAGCCTTTAGTACTCGGTTTACTTATGACCTTTAGGGTTTGGGGGTGACATAGTAGTTAGGCAGAGTAGATGGACTAGGTTGGTTAGAGGGATATGCTAGGAGTGCACTATTAGAAGAGAGGTAAGGGTTATCTCATGGGAGTGCGATACTAGTTTAAATATGAGACAAAACTTATTTTTGTAAAATAAAGCATTTATGCACTTGAAAAATATTTTTACAACTCGGGCTCGGACCCGTTTTCCTATTTTTCCCTCTCTTGCTATATATATATATAGGTGACCAGACAGAGGGACACCTGAATGATGATTCCTTCGAGTCAGACGTATGCTGCAGCAGCTGTGGATGATTGCAGGTTCACTGTAGACACTTCTATCCTTGTAATCTAGATAGGAGTTACTATATAAAAAAATCGGGCTAATAACCCAACTTCAATTTATTTATTCTTTTACCGCCTTTTAGTGCGACATTCACTTTGATTGTATTAATGTTGAACCGAGGGTTCAGTTATTTTATTTCTTTTCAGTTTCATTTATTTAAACTGTGTGATGGTTTTACTCAGTTGTTTGATTAAAAACATTAGTTAAATTTTTTTTTGACATCGACCTTATAGGTTATTAGTAATTAATTTGATTTTCGACAATAATGCTAAGAATAAACCATATGCGACTCCTGTTTTAATTTGGCACATGAGTGATCGCCCGGTATTTTATTAGGCAGGGTGTCACAGATGGTATCAGAGCATCAGGTTCTAGTGTCCTTAGGAATCTGTGAGAACATAGTACGCTTTCAACGTTGCTCTTGATTTGTTATAGAGCCTTATGATTAGGATTGTTGATTCCTCTTGAGAGTTTTTGTTCTCCTTCCATATTGTGAGATTATAGTAAATCTTTTACGTGCTCGTTCGATATTCGTGTGATGATTGATTAAGGATGACCACAGAAGGCCATTACAAGGGTAGAAGAATGCATGACTTATTTGGAACAACTAGTTGAAGTCAGGGACTAAGATCGCATCATAGGTCACTCCCTTTATGGCATTTGCTAAGGATTATTGTGGCGACTACTAGAGTATAGTAGTCATGAGTATTCAAGTACCACTGTAGTATGAAGTGGTGCTAAACTTAAATTACCCACTAAAGTTGAATTGGAAAGAAGTTCGAAGGGTCTTCGATAAGGACCATACGTTGAGGTTTAAGTTATACGGAGTCGGTGTAGCTTTACGAAGTGGAAGTAGAAGGCTCGGGAGCTTTGGCTTAGAGCATGTTATGGAAAATACCCATATGTGAAAATTTGAGGAAAATTTTACACTCGTGGGAGCAATGTTGAAATGGTGGGAATCATAGTCACCATATTCGGGGGAGCAGGATGTTTTGCTCGTAGAGGAATCTTACGGACAGTTTTAACCGCGATTTCCTTTGGTTTATTAGTAATGAAGAGAATGTAGTTTTTGGATTATTCACATAAGGATCGGTCAGATGTCGACCGTGAATCAAGAGTGATAAGGATAAGTAAGCTTTGTACCGAAGTAAGGTAGGTACAATGAAGACATGGTCTTTCAGTGGAATGATAGGCTCGCTCAATAAGTGTTGCTAACACTTATGGAGAATTTGTATCCATGGAACCCATTAGTGGACATCCATCCGGGGAATTCATTGAACCATGGTTATTGAAGCCGGTAATAGAGTTTCCTTGTAACGAAGAAGTTAAGGGAACTATGTAGGAAATTTTCAGGATCGAGGCTATTGCGTCCGAGATACTGATAATCTTAACATGGTCAGGGTGGCCAGAGATGGGGAAAGCTCGCTATGGGGAGTATAGAACCACATGGGTAGTCCTTGCCTAATAGAAATTAAAGGACAAGAATAGGGTGCCGAGGTGGGGCATCGATTAAAATAGTTTTGGTTCGACTGACTGGCAAAGTTATTATTATGAGTTTTACCTCAGATGAAGGAGGTATATTTGGTGTGACTAGATACAGTCGCGGTATTTTGTTATCCTTATATTCGTGTGTGTAATTTGAGCTTTGTGGTGGTATCAATATTATATAATGTAGGTTAATGTGTTTTTTCGCAGTAGTGGAGTTCTATTTTCTTTCATTCACTATAAAAGCGGGTGTTGATATTTTGAGTATATATCTGGTTTGTACTACTCGTTTTATGTGTAAAATACGAGTATGGTATTGTTCTGAGTATAAAATGTTCTTTGTTGGTCGGAGCTATAACATGCAAATGATTGCAAGACTACCGTTTTCGCGGTTCCAGGATGAAATAGTTTACAGTTGCGATGTCTCACCTGGATACATCTTGAGTTCGCCTTTGTTATTATGGGTAATTGGAACTTTGGAGGGCAGACGTTTCATTATCATGAATCGAGTGCATGGCGACCTTATATGTATGATTTAAGGTCATTATTGTTGAGCTGTGAGTTTAAGCTCATTATTGTTTGCGCAAGGACTGAGTGTTAGTACGAGCGCTTAGTGGTGTGGCTCCTGGATGGAGATAGGACTTCATACCACATTTTGTTGAAAGAGGGGATAGGGTTATTCAGATTCCATATTTGAAGCTAACGGACCTCCACGATCGGTAAAGTTAAGTAGTAGTGTATTGGAGGGGTTCCTTGTTTGGATTTCTCTTGCGAGACGCTCCACACATGAACCTTAATGACGTTAGGAGTGGAGAGATGTTATATGATGCAAGGAGTTTGGTTTTGTTGATAAGTCATATAGCATGGAAGAAACACTATAGACTGAGAACCGTATGATGATGATATGATTATGGAAATATAAGTGCTATGGAGAAGCACTAAAGTGGTTCTCTCACCGCAAGTAGGTGGGTGAAGCTGGAGTTAGAGAAATTGATTTGAGGATTATAGCCAAGCCTTAATGAAAAAGCAAATTTTGGAAGAAGTATGTTTTGATTGTAATGTTCACGACAGGTTTGAAGGGAGTAGGCGCCTTAATTAGTTAGGTTTTCCTTTTCTCCAAGGTGAAAGGTTAGAGTGGTAGAAGTACGTTAGTAGGATAGAAAGATCGAATTTGGAACGTCCCGCTGGTGTGCCTCAGGATGTTATATCTCGATGACCGACAATGCGAGGAAGTAGTGTATAGGGAGGGTTCCTTGTTTGGATTTCACTTTGCGAGACGTCCCACGCATGAAACCAAACAAATGTCAAAAGTTGAGAGAGGCCTTAGGCACTAGGGATATACTTAGGATTATACTCATTTCGTGTGGATAGGATAACGCATGGATTGTAGGATTATTAGGAAGTAAGTTCAATAGAGTTAGTGGTGCAGATATCGGAAGATTGTGAGAAGAATTGAATTTCGTGGGTCGGGAAGACCCATGTATGAGTATTACACCGAGGAAATAAGGCCCATATTTAGAGAGAGTGTTACATGTGCCACGTTCACAATGGTTATGAAAATAAGCACGGGTTAAAAAGGTGTATGGGTACCCTAGTAAGGTTATTTTATATACCGCCTGAAATAGAAGGGGCGTAGTATATAAAGTTGAAGTTTATGCCTTGAGGCAGTCAGAAATGGATTTGGGGTGTGTTGGATGGAACGCTGTAAGAGGTACGCGATAATCTAATTGTATAGGGCAATAAGAAGTAGCATGCCCAAGATAAGAGATGAGACTGGCGGGAGTAGTTAAGCGTTAGAGTAATTTTCTTTTTCTTTTTCCGGTGCGATTTAGACATTGGAGCGGTTTCTATAGGATTATTTTCTCGGTATGTCTTACTAGAAACGATGGGTGCGATGTGACGTTATTAAAGTCACCTTACGATCGAGGCAGCAGTATAGTATCATAAACCTAGTTAGAGGTGAGTGTTGAATAAGTGTATGGTTGAGAGGCATCGAGTTAGTACCATTCCACTTTGAGGCATTAAGATGTGGAGTGATTCACGATCCTAGGTTAGTGTTGGAAGTATCGGTTGTATCTGAATTTTGAGGGCGAAATTCCGTTGTAAGGGGGGAAGTATGTAATACCCTGCACTTTTATGGGAAATGAAATTCAATATTTCAGTGCAATTTGGGAAATTGATAAATTATAGTGAATAGTAATTTAGAGGCTTTCAAGGATTTAATGATTTTCGATGTATGCAATATTCACTTTTAGGATTAAGTAAATGAATCGAAGTATTTTATGATGTCGCCGTTGCGTAAGGTGACCAAGGATAATATTTTAATGGGAAAACCCACATTAAGTTCTGTTGGGTTAAAATAGTGAGTTGTGGTCAAGTACCTCGAATGGAGATTCCAATTACACAGTTGGTCTCGAAATGGACAAAATAGCCAGAAAAGAGTATCCGCGGGTATTGTTTAGTCTCCGAGAATTTTGGAGCTAATAGAAACTCATAATTGAGTAAACGAGTCATTTTTGAGTTTAAAGAGATAAAACCTTATTTCTCTCTGTATAAGCGATGGGAGGGGGAAATAAGAAAGGAAAAAGAGAGAAAAGAAAGAGTATAGGAAAAGAGGAGAGAAAATAGGAAGAAAAGGGAGGTTCCGGCCAAGCTCCGCGGGATTCGACTCGGGATCGTCGGATTTTATCCACGAGGCAAGTGTTTACTTGCTTTATTTACTTTGAGCATAAATCCCATATTATAGTTGGTAGTGAATAACAACAATGATTTTCGGGATGGGTTTTTGGTGAATCAAAATGGGTTTTCGAAAATTAAATGAGTAAGCCCCGAATTATATCCAATTTGAGAAACTTAGGAAATTATTGAAATCGTTTGTTGGTTTTGGGTTCTGGGATGTTTAGAACCTTTTTTTATATGTGTATAGGTCATTGATTAAGGTTGGAGAAGGCTAGGAGAGGTAATAGAAGCTTGGGAGAAGCTTTAATGGCTGAAACAACTTCTCGGAGAAGAAGCTGCCCGAAACGATCGATCGATCGAGGGCCAAGGGTCGATCGATCAACCCTTCAAGATTTTTGGAAATTTTGCCTAGGGTTAATTATATGGGATAAATTTTGATTAAGTTGTTCCTAGTTTATTTATTTGAGGAAATAAGTATTCATCTAGGAAATTATCACTAGCCATATGGGGGAAACTTATGGGGGCTAGGAGGGTGTAATAATTATGTGACACTAAGGTATATTTTTTAGGAAAATAAACAAATGGAGGGTTTAGACAATTGGGATTTCCAGAAATATAAGAGGGAACTTTTAAATAATTATTATTGGAGTGAAATGTATACCTTGGATTAATTGGGTAAAATCAAGACTTATTTAATTATGTTTGTTCGGATTGATTGACACCCGAAGGAGTATTTTAGCGAGCGACTATAGCTAAATAATCGTGCGAGTAGGAAAAAGTAAGTGTATATTGAATTAGTGAGTAACTCCTACGAGGCGACTAGGATGGAATTTGGGCTATAGGTTAAAGATAAGTTGAGGGTATACTTATCATATGGTAATGAATCGGGATATGTGGAGAGTATATAAATTCCTAACAACAATTAAGGTGTGAGGAATATTTAAGTAGGAAAATACTTAAATATTATTATGAGATTGGCAATTTTAGCCAAGTATATATTTGAGGAATGATGTAATATAAATGTATACATATGTGTGTGTGTATATATATATATATATATATATATATATATATATATGATGTAATTAAAGTGTATAAATATAATATGATACGGATATGTATATATAGCTATGTGTGGATGGTTTGTATATATGTGAAGCATACCCCATCTAATGCTATAATGGGAAGTTGCGCGCTGTGGGTGAGGCCCTTGGCTTGGGGAGCAGGGAGCGTATAGTCCCCAGGTCATAGCGTCCATTATTATATTGTGTGATTTTTATTGGGGGTGAGACGTGGTGGGTATGTTTCGTCTCATTTTCGGGGAGGAACTATGTTCGCTTCCCAGACGATGTGACTTATGGCCACGATGTCGGTGATACTGAGTCCGATCGCTGGTCCCCATGATGGTATGTGAGTGTTGACTTGGAAGATGATAGCATTGAGAGACTACATCCTCGGTTTATAGCTCGTTGGGATGGTTATTGTACTTGTATGTTTAGTACATTACTTGTGTATGAGAACAATATATTATATAGCTCTATTAGAGTAAAGAGATAAAAATAAAAAAGATAGGATTAATTCTCATTCCGGGAGATTATACCCGGATGTGTATAATGATATGCATATAAAAGTGAGTATGATAATGTATATAATTATATAAGTACACCTATTTATGTTGTGTATTGAGGGTCTAATGGATCTCGACGAACAACACTGCTAAGTAGTAGTGTATCAGGGGGGTTCCTTGTTTAGATTTCGCTTTGCGAGACACCCCACGCATGAATTTAGCGTTGTATTGGGAATGGAGAGAAGTTTAGCCTTTAGTACTTAGTTTACTTAGGACCTTTAGAGTTTGGGGGGTGACATATTGGTTAGGCAGAGTAGCTGGGCTAGGTTGGTTTTAGGGATACGCTAGAAGTTCACTATTAGAAGAGAGGTAAGGGGTATCTCATGGGAGTACGATACCAATTTAATTATGAGAAAAAACCTATTTTTTTAAATAAAGCATTTATGCACTTGCAAAATATTTTTACAACTCGGGCTCTGACCCGTTTTCCTATTTTTCCCTTTCTTGCTCTCTCTCTCTCTCTCTCTCTCTATATATATATATATATATATATATATATATATATGTGTGTGTGTGTGTGTGTGTGTGTGTGTGTGTGTGTGTGTGTGTCCAGACACAGGGACGCCTGGATGATGATTCCTTCATGTCAAACGTCTCTTGCAGCAGCTGTGGATGCTTGCAGGTTCACTGTAGACGCTTTTATCCTTGTAATCTAGATAGGAGGTACTGTATAAAAAAATTCGGGCTAATAACCCGACTGCATTTACTTATTCTTTCACCGCCTTTTACTGCGGCATTCACTCTGATTGTATTAGTGTTGAACCGAGCGTTCGGTTATTTTATTTCTTTTTAGTTTCATTTATTTAAACTGTGCGATGATTTTACTTAGTTGGTTTGATTAAAAATATTAGTTAAATAAAAGTTTGATGCCAGCTTAATAGGTTATTAGTAATTAATTTGGTTTTCGACAGTGATGCTAAGAATGAACCATATGTGACTCCTGTTTTAATTTGGTACAGGAGTGATTGCCCGGTATTTTATTAGGCGGGGTTTCATACTATGTTTTTAATCCTAAATCTAACAACATACAAATCTTTTTCGTGCTGCCAAATAGAGAGCCCCGTGAGTCTGCGATCAATTCTTGCGGGTTACATTTGTCCCGTGCTTGCTGTTGATGCCTCTGATAGGGCCATTTTGTGGATGTTTTATGTTTTCACCCTTTGACGGCATGTTTTTAAGCCTAATTCTAATAATTGATAAATTTTCTTCGTGCTCTCCAATCGGGAGCCCCGTGAGTTAGCGATCAGTTCCTGCGAGTTACATCCTCTGTGTTACTCCATTCTCATTATATATGTTTCATAGTAAAATATAATCAAGCCTAAAGTGGCGTACATGTATGATAATGAAGGAGAATACATGATAGTAATGAGGATTCTCGTGCACCGAAGGGATGGTTGAGATGCCGACGAGTAGCCCCTAAGGTGTGCTGAGTGGCGTAGAGAGAGTAATCAACATTAAGCTTGACACTGATGTAGGAAAATGATTCTGAATCCCCAATCCCGAGGTGTTGACCTCCATTTATAGGTGATGTTGTATTGATGGTGGATGAACGGGGGGTACAACAAGTTAATATGATAGGACTGGGGCCGAACCCTTTAGTAAGTTGGGTCGTGACTTGTATCAAGTAGGGTCATGCCCTCTAGCATGAAGGTGCCTCACCCTGTGCATGTGGGGCTGCGGCAGTTGTCAGTGAGGCAGATATGGACAAGGCCGCAGCCTATGCATCAAGTCTTTGACACCTGCCCATTATTCGCATTCCACGTCAAGGTACTATATCTGTACTATCATCATCTATTTATTCTAAACCTTGATCTAGAGGCCATCGAACGTTTTCGAGCCCTGTTTGACTTTGTTCAACTATCTAACTCAAGGGAATCTCATTTCACTTTTATAAGGCTTTGAATTCCCTTTCCAATGATCCATACCTTGCGCCAATCGGCCTTATGGTTTGTGCGTACTCATCTTTTAACTCAAAAGCTTGATCTAGAAGCCGCTGGTCAACTATCTAACCCATTTGACTTTGGTCAACTATACAACCCGTTTAACTTTGGTAAACTATTTAACCCATTTGAATTTGGTCAACTCTTTAACCCAAAAAAAATTCTTTACACTTTTATAGGAATCTGAATTTCCTTTCCAACGGTCCATGCCATGAGTGAATTGGCCTCATTGTTCGTGTGTACTCACCTTCTTTACTCCGAGAACCCCAGTCTAGAGTTCTTCCACTTCTTATGATCCCATTTGACTTTAGTAAACTCTTGAACCTGAGATTGGCCTAGAATATTTTGTTGGGGATCTGAATCCCCTTTCTAACAACCCTCTATCCGTGCATGATTCGGACATAAGATTTGCAATTTATGTCGATTTTTCTAACAAAATCATTTTCGGACTTCCTATAGGCACACAGACCCCTTTCCTATAGGAAGGGGTGTAATTTACTTCTTCATCAAGCCAAGGGTATAATGATATGAAGGATAGGGCCTATGTCAATCAACAGCCTGATGAACCCTAAATTTTACTATTTAAGGAAGTCATAACCTCATTCCTAAGGACCCCCTTTTTAGCAATCAGAACATACCTTCCTCGAAATTAGCCCGTTGTTACTCAAAAAAATCTAAATTTCTAACTTTCCTTTCAATTTTCTTATCTAACTTCCATACCACCTTCTGTCCCTTACCTCACCCCTACTTCACCATTATCTCACCACTATAAAATCAGCATACTCCTCTTCCATAATTAGTAGGAAAATCTTCTAAGAGGTATACTCTCACTCTTTTTTTAATTCATTTAATTACTGTTGTTTATTTACTATTCTTCCACCTTTGATATATTTTATTCTTACTCCATTATCAAAAATCAACTCAAATCCTTTTTTATTACTAGTATTCACATAATGTATTTTCATAAAACAAAAAAGATAAAAAAAAAATAGGGCGCGGTCCTAACAATGATGCCTTTTCTGACCAACTCATCTTAATCATTCTACCTTGAGCTTGAAATCTTCTATGCGCACTTATGGTATTATTAAATCCTTGACTTTTAGATCCCTCACATGCTACATTCTGAATTGAGGTTCTTGTCTCCTATCAACGTGATTTTATAGCATCATGTCTACTTTCTTTTAATGTTCATCTTTTATTTCTTTCATTGACTTTTTTGACACCATAACTCTATCCACCAAGTCCACGTAACCATTCTAGTTTGAAATCAGGTCTATTTAATTTCTCCCATCGTCACCAAATAATGTGCAAATCTTGATAAGGATATAAATAAAACTTCATACTCTGCCGGTGTTATGTTTTATTTTTTTAGTAGGATAAATTCTTCTTCCTTCTGCCACTTATAAAGCCTTGGAAAATATTTGTCACATAGAACATTCACAAACTTCTCCCAAATAATTCGTGGAGGAATCGATGGAACTGATAACTTGACTTTTTGCGTGTATGTATCGTTGTTTGATGAAAGCCAAGTTAGTCAAAAA
The DNA here is from genome assembly GCA_949130495.1 of Sambucus nigra. Lineage (NCBI taxonomy): Eukaryota > Viridiplantae > Streptophyta > Magnoliopsida > Dipsacales > Adoxaceae > Sambucus > Sambucus nigra. The sequence goes on along the minus strand of OX422219.1, from coordinate 342,737,303 downwards.
TCCTCAAATACCTACAAAATATAACATTCTAAAGTGTAGAGGTAAGTAAGGGTATCAATCCACTTTCTAGGGAGTAAGCTAGAGACAAATTCAATTGTAATTCACTTTTTATTTTCTTTTTGTGCTTTTTCACTTTTTCAATTTTTTTTAGCTTTTTCAATATTAAAACAATAGGGCGAGGTGAGGTCTAAACTAAACTAAACTAAAGTGTGAGATGAAAACTAACTAGAAATTGACTAAAATGAAAATTAAGGTCTAAACTAAAAATAAGAGATAAAGTGAGGTAAATAATTGTGAGAACAATCAAGGAGTGGGATTACACCACAAATTTTAGTTATTCTAATTAATTAATTTAATTATTTGAATTCTTCCAAATCAATATCAAAACTACAAATCAACTCTCGTTGCAAATGTAATTTTAATAGTAACATTTTAGAATATTAAGTTTAACACCCCACAACCCTAGACAAATAGATCCACACTCCTTTTAATTAATCACCCACTAGGATCGATAAATTAGAATTTATGTCAATCTTATAAAATAAATTTAGAGTTGAAATTCAAGTGATAATACCCACTTAAAAAACCCCTATCTCTAGTTCGAATCTAAAATGGGTATTATCACTAGAATTTCGATTTTCTCTCGAAAATCATTTACCCTCTCTCGAGGCGTAAATTTAAGGGTGAGGGATCAAAGGGATTTTTCAAGTAATTAAACTAATTAAAATAAAATAACATCAAATAAGAGTTTTACCCCACCTCTTGAAAGGGGATTTAGCCTAACCTGGTATCAAACATAATAAACGAATATTCAATAGGCATTTAATATAAAAGAGTAGAGAGAAGATTAATCAAACCAATCTCTTGAATTCAATAAACTTCAATCCTTGAATGAGAAGCATACAACCCTCCAATTAAGAATCCAAGTAATATGAAATTAAAATCAACACTCAATTAAATCTCAATCAATATTTAACCTCACAAATATCTAAAAAAATAAAACAAAACTATTTACAAATGATAATTTTTTCCTATAATTCTCTCTAGAATTCCTATCACTAAGCTCCTATTTGATTTGGGATCTTCATCTTCATTTATAGTAGGCATGGAGCATGGGGGATAAGGGGTATATTGGACATTAGTGTGCATGTGGGAATGGTGGGAGCACATGTGCATGGGGGTGTGAGGTGAGAATAAATTCAGATTTGGTTTGAGGGGTATTTTGGGTGTTATGTTAGAAGAGGTTAGTTGGGGGGGTATTTGGGTAAAAATAGGATAAGTGGGTTATTTGGCATGTGGGGTTTGGCTTTGGCTTGTTGGCAGCTCACGATTTTGAGATTTGTGGAAAATGGATGAAATGGTCTTTGGGTTTTTAAATGGAGGTTGGATTTAATGGTTTTTTATGTAAGTGGAAGAAATCGTGGAGGGTATTTGGAAAGAATGAAATGGGTTTAAGTGGGTTTCCAAATGGGTTTTGGTTTTGCAGGTTGGGGACGGTTTTGGAGCAAGGGGCATTGGGTTCGGTGGTAGGTCGCGACCGGGTCTGAGCAGGTCCGACTGGAGTCGTAGCCTGGCAGGCTCCAGCCTTGCGATGGGACAGCGGGGTTCAGGATGGGCGAAGATGGGTACAGGGTCCGGTGACTAGGGTCGGCGCCAGTTTGTGGGTTTTCCGGCGAGGGTTGGGTGTGGGGCAGGTGGGTAGTGGTGGAGATGGCAGGGGGCTGAACAGGGGGTGAGAGGTCGCGGGTATGGGAAGCTGGTCCGGCGACAGCGGGTCAGTGCCGGGGGTAGTAGATCGGAGGGGAAGTAGGTTCCGGTCGGCTTCGGGTTAATGCCCGAGGCATGTGGCAGGAGGTATAAGGTGGTTTAGAGGGAGAGATGCTGGAGATGGGTAAGAGGGAGGAGAGAGAGAATGGAGGTGGTGGGTGAGGTAGCTATGGAGTTTAGAGAGGAAGAGGGATAGAGGTGTTTTAGTTGGGAGGTTGAAGATGATGAGTGTGGGGTTAAGGTGTAGGTGAGGTGTATGGTAAGGGGGTGAGGGTGAGGGGGTTAAGAGTGTGAGTGAGTGTTAGGGTGTGTTTAATGTGTGTGTGTGTTTAATTTAGACCCCTAAATAAAATAAAAGTAATAAAAATATAAAACTAATAAAACTAAAAATCTTAAATAAAAATCCTACTTCTAATAATAAAATAAAAACTCAAATTAAAAATGAAAGAAAAAAAATAAAAATAAGATCTAATAAAATTAAAACTAAAATCCTAAAAATGTAAAATCAAATAAAACTAAAAAAATTAAATGAAATCCTAAAAATCTAACCCTAATAAAATAAAATAAAAATTAAGACTAAAAACTAATAAAATAAAATTAAATAAAATTAATAAAAATAACATAGAAAAATAGAAAATAAAATCTAAAAATTCTAAAATAAACCTAAAATTAATCCTAAAAAATAAAAATGACACAAACTAAAAATCTAAAAATATTAAAAAGGACACAAACTAAACACACACAGGGTTTGGGACAGTTTAGGCTTGATTTGGGTAGGCTAGGTTACGGGATAACGGTATTTAGCTCCATTAAATGCACAATTACCTTGAAATACGCATTTGAACACCGCAACGTGCATTAAGCCTGTATATTGAACAATTAAGCGCATAAGACCCATATTGTCGAGAATTAGCAACTAAAATACATCTATTCGGGGTATAAATTGTACAGTTTTGGGTGCTTATCACACTACCCCCAAACAGAACATTGCTAGTCCCCGAGCAATACGATAGAGAGAAAGAGAAAGATAAGAAACCAAAAGTGTACCACTTTCGCGGGCACTTGTGATTGCACTTAGCATGTGTAACAAGCCTTTAAACCTATAGGTTGCCCTACAGGACGAGTTGTGTCTCGCGAGGGTTTGCAGGGAATATACCCACAAAATTCTTATTTGCGAAAATTTATTAAAAGGCAGTCAATCTCTTATTAGATGTAGAATAATCTCACAATCCATCACATGAGAAAATGATTTTCAGAAATACAAGCTAGAATGTGTAAAAAGATTAAGCTAAGTAAGTAATCAAGGCACATCCTTCCTAGAACTCAACGTGTGTAGTGTGAATCAGTCAAAACAGGTCGAGTATCACAAAAGTAATTCCTAGATTGCCTTGTCGGAATCAACGCTTCAACTTCAAATCTCACAGATATCTCTCTCTCAAAGGAACTCTCGAGATTAGGGTTAGTGTATCGCTCTTGTGTGTGAGGAGGTGAGTAAATGTAATCAAGTTCAAACGTCTCACACATGTATAAGAAAGAACGAATAATAGAAAGAAAATTGATCTCATGAAAGAATGTTAATCACTATAGTGAGAACGTCGAGTTATTCACCACGTCAACTTTCATTTTCCCGAACACCTAGGGAAATATATGGAAGATTATGGGTGAGGGGAAAATGAGATGGGAAGGATATGATGATATGATGGATGGGATGAGGTTGGTAGGATAGTGATGTGATGGATAATGGATGAGTATGCGATAAAAGAGTGTATACACTTTAGGCTAAAAAATGTCTTTATTTCTAACTACAAACTCTCTTTTTCTTTTCTTTTCTCTCTCTTTTTTTTTTCTCTATATCTTGCTATTTTTCTATTTTTTTTCTTTTTTCTTTTTTGTTTTTCTCTCACTTTTCAAACCAACACTTAAGACATTTAAATTTGAAATCACACTATTTTATTTGAAATGATGGAAGATATATGAAATGAGTGGAATGATAAATGGATGGTGTGGAGAATCTATATGAAATATGGGAAAGTAATGGGTGAAATGAATGGGAATATGATACGGGGAAAAGTGGTAGGTGTATGGATAGAAATCCTAGTGACCGGGAAAAATTTCAAGACACGTGTTTCTTACAACTTGAAAAAGATGTCATTCTCAGTGATCAACCAAAATTTTATGAAAGATAATGAGATCATAGAACAATTTAAGTGGTGACCCAAAAGAAGTTGAATCAACTTGTCACACGAAGATTGCGTAAAACACTCTGAACGAGTGAAAGACACAAATCTCACAAGCTAAAGTCTCTACTAGTGATCCTTAAGGTTCTCTTTAGAATTGTAGTACTCTTCAACTCTAAATCGTATTGACGTGATAAGTGCGCAAATTTTGTTGAGTCTAGAAATTCATGGTGCAACTTGCCTTGTTACGTATTACATAAGCTATTTATAAAAAAAATATTCTCTAGCTTGATTCCTAGACTTTGAAAGATGGATGATTGAAAATTCACATCAATGAATGAGATGAAAGATACTGCGCGAAATTTTAAAAATCAGGTTCAAAAATTGAAATTTTTCAAAAGAGGTACGATTTTGATAAAATTCCCCACCCCCAAACAAAAACGAACATCGTCCTCGATGTTAAGTAAAATGATTTTTAAAATTGAGAGCATAAGGCGGAAAGAGATTACTAGAATGAACCGCTAATGAAGTGGACATGTGAAGCAAGGAATAAACCTGAGTAAAAGATGTACAAGTCTATAAACATGATAAAGCATAAGGTGATGTGAAAACGCCACCCCCAAACAGGATGAGACTAGTACAAGAAATGCAGGTTTCCTCACGGTAGCGCTAAGTTTAATGTCTTCAGCCAGATCGATAAAATCTCACCCTAAAGATAAGATCTATGAAAGCGTAGGGCGGCAGAAAAATTGGGTGAACAGAATCACCCCCAAACAAGACTGAAGCACCAGTCTTGGTGGAAAGAGGCTAAAGTGGTCAATGCACTTGTATAGAAAAGTGCATCACACGATGCAAAGCATCGGTGGACCATGGGTGGGTGGGTATTAGGGTAAAGGTGAGAAAGGCATGGGTGATGAAACATCGATCACGGGCCTTATTGAGCCGGAAGGTGAGGGCAACTAGGGCCCTATAAGAATGGTGCTCTAGTTGGTGAGGGAGGCAAAAAGGTGTAGAAAGTGGAATGGGGTGGGGCTCATAAAAATCACGCGACCGTCCTATGAATGGTCGATGATAATGGTCGCACCGTGACACGCTAGGGAGCTGTTGAGAAAAATCAATACCACAAGAGAGTGGCGGGCATGGAGGAACAAGCTCGGTGTCACGGGAGTGGAGAGTATCAGCATAACTCTCGTGGAAAGTGGGGTATGGTTTTAGGTGAGGATCTAAAAATGAAAATGGAAACTAGAAATGTACAAAATCAAGATCCAAACCAGGTGGTGGGGTGTAAAGGATAATGGGTGGGTCGGGTGGGACAAATGGTGTATCGGGTGGAATAAACGGTGGAAGAAGATGATCCAACTCAAGCGTGGGAGACACACACTCATTGGGAGGAGTAAATGAATACTCACAAGGGAGTGTGGTTTCTAAAGATGGAGTTGTCAACTTCTCCACAGGAATATCGGTGGAGAATGTGGTGGGTGGGTAAGACGAGGCACCAAGATCTAAGATAGAGGAATCATTAAAAATATCAGGCACAACGGGAGGCATGCATGTGGGATATCATCCATATCCGGATAGATAGGAACTATCACAGATTCTATCTCGGGAAAATGGTGAGCACTCGTAGATGGAGCTAACCTAGGATAAATTGGTTCCTCGCGAACAGAAGGGTGAAGCTCGATAGGTGGAGACTCGGGCATTGTTTTGGATTCGACGAGAAAGTGAGTGAGAACCTCAAAGTGGGGTTCATGATGACATGGTAGGATTGGATCAGGCTCACTGTCTAAAGGTAAGTCAACACAAATGTCGACTTGGGACCCGAACCATGGGATGGTCTTAACTTCGAGATTCTCGGGGGTATAGGATTGGTCACACTCAAAATCTGTGTCACAAGGGGATACATCATCGTCACACTCGGTGGCAACGATGGATGGATCCATGGGAATATCCGACTCTTTCGCACACTCCAACTCATTTCACCTTTGTTCAAGCCTTTGGAGAGCTTGAGTTTGAATAGCTTGCTCTTGCTCAAGTATGAACTTTTGCAAGAGGGTTTCGAGAGTGGATGTGGATGAAGGTGTTGGTGGAATGATGGTGGTTGAGGTGGACACAACATGCTATAATTGGGAGTGTATGGAGAATACTCAAAGGAAGTGTGTGGGGTGGGGCCAAGTGCATCATACACGAAAGGACCGCTTTCTTGATGGACAAATGGTCGACACGCATTGGGTGCGTAGTGAGGGGACTGATCGTGAACATGTGCACAAGGTTGCCATGATGACTGTTGGAACGTGTGAGGATCCACAACATCGGGTTGGGATACGTATTGCGTGGAAGGGTGATCAGGCCTCCACGAATAGCTCGGGTACTCACACAACTCGGGATTGGATGTATCAGGATAGTAGGCCGAGGTGGGCTCCGGGACAGTGTCATATGGATACACATGGTCCGTGGTGGGTTTGTATGGATATGACAAGTATGGACACTCATGGGACATGTGATCGACATAAGAACAGTGGGTGCACAACAAAGGATAAGGCACGGTGACACTTGACACCGAGGGTGATGGAATAGGAGGTGCAGGCATGGATGGGTCAAGAGTACCAACAGTACTCGTGAGAGAGGTGAAACGACTAAGAATATCATAAAGAGATGTCTCGAGATCACTCTCACACGTGTCACGTGTCAATAGAAAATGACCAAAGTAGTCCCGTAAAGGACGTTCTCCGGCCATGTGGATAGAAATATTTTTTTTTGAATTTTTTCAAAAGGAAAGAAAATATTTTTGGATTTTTCTAAAATGAAAGAAAGAAAATATTTTTGGATTTTTCTAAAATGAAAGAAAGAAAATATTTTTGGATTTTTCTAAAATGAAAGAGGAAAGAAATAAAATATTTTTGGATTTTTGTGAAAAATAAAGGAGGAAAAGAATTTTTGGATTTTTTTTTGGGAAGAAAAGGTGGGGAAAAATATGGACTCTTGAAATTTGGGACAAACCAACTAAAATCTGACTACCCAAAAAATGAATTGGACACACACAAGTCAAGAAAATTTCCTAACTAGCACATAGACAATTTTTATCTTTAAATTTAGTGAGAGGGTAGTCAAATTTTAATTAAGTTCGCGGACGATAAAAATCACGAAAATCATCTTAGTGATCGCCTTTGCAAAAATATTCTCCTAGTGGGCTACCTAGCTGATTGATTTTAAATTAAGTGATGGCTAGGGTAACACACAATTGGTAAGCGAGTGAGTCGAGTGATGAAATCCCTTCTCGTGAGTGACCGGGTGTAGGTCTTAATTAATTAATTCATCACACCATTCGAAAATAAATGCGAGAATAAAATCAAATAAGAGCACACAAAGCACACAAAATAAATGACTCGCTAACAGGAGAGGCGCGAGGGTTTGAGAAATGTACCTCCCACGGTTTTTACGCCGTGGGGTGACGAAAATTTTGAGTCGACCGGTGGGAGATCACGCCTATCTCAGTCGTCCCCGGGAGCCCTACCGACCCAAGATAGAGAGGCTTTTAAATCCTCGCCAATGGACGCCCTCTCTCTACCTTGTTCGGTTTCCCTATCACGCTTGTCTTGAATTATTATAAATTTAAATGAAAAATAAATGGTGTCTCTATGCACCGCAATACAAGCTAAATAATAAAGTCCTAAGACAATCCTTCTAATAAAATGAAAAAATGGTACTAAAAATGAAAAAAAAGAACGAAACAAGTGAATCACAAAATGGAATTCGCTCTGAGCTTCACAATCCCAAGAATGACAACGACGCCATTTGATAACTAGCACTTTTGGGTGTATGTCGTTGTTTGATGAAAGTGAAGTTAGTAAAAAATCCTCAAATACCTACAAAATATAAAATTCTAAAGTGTAGAGGTAAGTAAGGGTATCAATCCACTTTCTAGGGAGTAAGCTAGAGAAAAATTCAATTGTAATTCACTTTTTATTTTCTTTTTGTGCTTTTTCGCCTTTTTAATTTTTTTTAGCTTTTTCAATATTAAAACAATAGGGTGAGGTGAGGTCTAAACTAAACTAAACTAAAGTGTGATATGAAAACTAACTAGAAATTGACTAAAATGAAAATTAAGGTCTAAACTAAAAATAAGAGATAAAGTGAGGTAAATAGTTGTGAGAACAATCAAGGAGTGGGATTACACCACAAATTTTAGTTATTCTAATTAATTAATTTAATTATTTGAATTCTCCCAAATTAATATCAAAACTACAAATCAACTCTCGTTGCAAATGTAATTTTAATAGTAACATTTTAGAATATTAAGTTTAACACCCCACAACCCTAGAAAAATAGATCCAAACTCCTTTTAATTAATCACCCTCTAGGATCGATAAATTAGAATTTATGTCAATCTTATAAAATAAATTTTGAGTTGAAATTCAAGTGATAATACCCCACTTAAGAAACCCCTATCTCTAGTTCGAATCTAAAATGTGTATTATCACTAGAATTTCGATTTTCTCTCGAAAATCATTTACCCTATCTCGAGGCGTAAATTTAAGGGCGAGGGATCAAAATTAACATTCAAAGGGATTTTTCAAGTAATTAAACTAATTAAAATAAAATAACATCAAATAAGGGTTTTACCCCGTCCCTTCAAAGGGCATTTAGCCTAATATGGTATCAAACATAATAAACGAATATTCAATAGGCATTTAATATAAAAGAGTAGAGAGAAGAATAATCAAACCAATCTCTTAAATTCAATAAACTTCAATCCTTGAATGAGAAGCATACAACCCTCCAATTGAGAATCGAAGTAATATGAAATTAAAATCAACACTCAATTAAATCTCAATAAATATTTAACCTCACAAATATCTAAAAAAAATAAAACAAAACTATTTACAAGTGATATTTTTTTCCTATAATTCTCTCTATAGAATTCCTATCTCTAAGCTCCTATTTGATTTGGGGTCTTCGTCTTTATTTATAGTAGGCATGGATCATGGGGGATAAGGGGTATATTGGACATTAGTGTGTATGTGGGAATCGTGAGAGCACATGTGCATGGGTGTGAGGTGAGAATAAATTCAGATTTGGTTTGAGGGGTATTTTGTGTGTTTGGTTAGAAGAGGTTACTTGGGGCGTATTTGGGTAAAAATAGGATAAGTGGGTTATTTGGCATGTGGGGTTTGGCTTTGGTTTGTTGGCAGCTCACGATTTTGAGATTTGTGGAAAATGGATGAAATGGGTCTTTGGGTTTTTGAATGGAGGTTGGCTTTAATGGTTTTTTGTGTAAGTGGAAGAAATCGTGGAGGGTATTCGGAAAGAATGAAATGGGTTTAAGTGGGTTTCCAAATGGGTTTTGGTTTTGCAGGTTGGGGACGGTTTTGGAGCAAGGGGCATCAGGTTCGGTGGTAGGTCGCGACCGGGTCTGAGCAGGTCCGACCGGAGTCGTACCCTGGCAAGATCCGACCTTGCGATGGGACAGCGGGGTTCAGGATGGGCGAAGATGGGTACAGGGTCTGGTGACTGGGGTCAGCGCCGGTTTGTGGGTTTGCCGGCGAGGGTTGGGTGTGGGGCAGGTGGGTAGTGGCGGAGATGGCAGGGGGCTGGGGTGAGATGACGACGAGGATGGGCTTTGAAGGTTCGGTCGGTAATGGGGTTCGGCCCCGGAGGGATGGCAATGGGCTGGACAAGGGGCGAGAGGTCGCGGGTATGGGAGGCTGGTCCGACGGCAGCGGGTCAGTGCCGGGGGAAGTAGATCGGAGGGGAAGTAGGTTCCGACCGACGTCGGGTTAATGCCGGAGGCAGGTGGCAGGAGGTATAAGGTGGTTTAGAGGGAGAGATGCTGGAGATGGGTAAGAAGGAGGAGAGAGAGAATGGAGGTGGTGGGTGAGGTAGCTATGGAGTTTAGAGAGGTAGAGAGAGAGGGGTTTTAGTTGGGAGGTTGAAGATGATGAGTGTGGGGTTAAGGTGTAGGTGAGGTGTATGGTAAGGGGGTGAAGGTGAGGGGGTTAAGTGTGTGAGTGAGTGTTAGGGTGTGTTTAATGTGTGTGTGTTTAATTTAGACCCCTAAAAAGAAAAAATTAATAAAAATCTAAAACTAATAAAACTAAAAATCTAAAATAAAAATCCTACTTCTAATAATAAAATAAAAACTCAAATTAAAAATGAAAGAAAAAAAATAAAAAGAAGATCTAATAAAATTAAAACTAAAATCCTAAAAATGTAAAATAAAAAAAAACTAAAAAAATTAAATGAAATCCTAAAAATCTAACCCTAATAAAATAAAATAAAAAATAAGACTAAAAACTAATAAAAATAAAATAAAATTAAATTAATAAAAATAACATAGAAAAATAGAAAATAAAATCTAAAAATTCTAAAATAAACCTAAAATTAATCCTAAAAAATAAAAATGACACAAACTAAAAATCTAAAAATATTAAAAAGGACACAAACTAAACACACACAGGGTTTGTGACAATTTATGCTTGGTTTGGGTAGGCTAGGTTACGGGATAATGATATTTAGCTCCATTAATTGCACAATTGTCTTGAAATACGCATTTGAACACCGCAACGTGCATTAAGCCTGCATATTGAATAATTAAGCGCATAAGACCCATATTGTTGAGAATTAGCAACTAAAATACATCTATTCGTGGTATAAATTGTACAGTTTCGGGTTCTTATCAGGAACCACTCTGTTAATTATAGTGAGTAACCTCTCTGTAGTATCTCACCATAATTTTGCATCGTCTTTTAACCTAAAGGTTGATAACAAAACCTTTTGGTCATCTTTCACTTCCATCACTTCAAATAGTTTTTCCATTTCTCTAATCCACCATTTCTCCACTAACGGATTGGTAGTCCAGTAAATGTTGGAGGATTTAACTTCAAGAATTTCTCATATATTTTATCCCTTTCTCCACCATGTGTTCTACCAGTTGTTCTACTGCATGTAATATTCTTTTCACGTCATCTATAGGTTATTGTTGCACCTCTGGTTCATACACTTCAACATGTCTATGTCCTCCCCCCATTATAAAGAACATGAGATGACTCACCCTCTACTCTATCATACTCCTCATGTGGATCCATCACATACTACAACATTAATAAATTAAATTAAATAAAAATACAACAACACAAGTTTTAACATTAATATTGTTAGTTAAAATCGCAACTCGTAACAAACCCACTTTATAGTGTCTACTATTAATCAAGACCTTAACATCATGTCCAAAACTTAATAGCCATTCTTTGATAACAAATTATCATACCATGCCTGAAGTAAGTTAAAATCATCATTATAATGCATGAAATTCCCTTTTACAATAATTTAATTGTAATCTCTTGGAAAAGAACACACGTTTTTTTCCAATGGCATGTTTATCTAAAAACTTAACTACCTTTACATATAACTCACTAAGTATAAAACAAGAATATTATTATATTTATATATAACTTACGAAGTACAAATGTGACAACCCTTTTAATTAATTATCGGGTGATCAGTCCTTAACTAATTAATTTCAGAATATCAAGTTGGTTCAGATAATGCATCACTGTCGAAAGACTCAAATTTTAATTTAATAAAAACTAACCACCTAATATTTAAAAAGGTCGGTGCCAAAATTTGATCTTGCTATTAACGATCATCAATAAGGGGATATATTTAATCATCACCGTACATCACAATAGTAATAAGGAAAGAACTAACTGAATTTAAATAAAGAGCTCGAGTAAACACTTCCAGTTAAAATCCCATACAATAATCCAATAACATGAAATCACCGTCTAATGATAGAATAAAACAACTCTAAATCTCTGAATGTAAAATAGGAGGGACGACATGTCCAACTGAAATAAATGACTGAAAGGTAAGGAGAAATAGAATGAGAAGCGTCTATTGGCAATATCCTGCAGCTTCCACAACAGCTACAACTCGAAAAATGAATGGAATCTCCTAAGTCTGGTGTCCCTGTGGCTAAGAACCTAAAATAATAAAACAAGAAAAGAGGTTTGCAGAAAAACTGATCAGAGCCCAAGCAGAAAACAGTTTAAATATAGCAAGTACTTAAATTTATTAATTAGCACAATATTATTCATGTTAACTTAGCGTACTCACTTGGGATGATCACCTCTTATCTAATGTGCACACGTAGCGAGCCTAGATACCCATACTAGTCACGATATTCTACGTGACTATATGTGGTATAATCACTATGCTGGATATAATATTTAACTATCCCAAAGACAATACACCTCTATTCTTCAAGAATAGGTTTAAAGATATTACAACTCATTCTCATAGCATTCTTAATTCTCAACTGGTGACCCAATAAGTATATACTTTAATAAAGTAGTCAATATGCAACACAGAATATGAACTCAGTATATATACATATATATCATTATTCATACACACTAATACATATAACAATACTGCACACATGGTTAAGAAACCCCTGGTGCTAGGCATACTCAGTTATCTAGTCCCATTGCAAACGCTCACACATGAAGGACAATAGGTTAAATCTCTCAGGATCTAATAAAACATATACACATATTGGAGGTGAATATAGTTCCAAGCCGATGGGCTACGCACATACCTACGCACCCATATGACCCTCATCATTATCGTTTTCACAGATAGTCCGTACCTAGGTTTCATGCTCTAGTGGTACGACTTAAAATCCTCCGAAGGCACACAAGATATGGTCGTCCACAATGCACTAACCTCCGTTCGATAGCCAATATCTAGGTATGTCACACATATAATATTTCAAGTAATAAGCATGCACACAACTTATACAACTTAATAATCATTCACCCGACCCCATTTACCATAATACATAAGTAATATTAACATCATTACTCTCCACGATATCCATTTATATATAACCTCTCTAGGACTTACATTCTCTCTTAGATTTTCATACATGTCCGATACCTCGAGGATCATTACACCCTTAATCCCTAAAACTTTGGATTTTACGTCACCCGTTACTCACGTAGGGTAACACACTCGCTTGGATAAACCTATGATGATTTTTAACTCGAGCGTACCCTAAAAACCCATTCTGGAATCTCGTTAGAAGTCAAGGGATTCTCGTTCTAACGAGGTCGTTCGAACGAAATTCCCACTTCGATTGAACTCAGCAACTCGTTAGAACGATAGTTGGAAATGAACTTCTGATTCTTGGAAAGAACTTCTTATTCTTGGTATGTATTTGATCCTCTCGTTATGATCTACACTTTGGCGTAACTTTTGGTGGGAATCCTTAAGTTCTTACCTTGTTCTCCAATGGATTCTTCTTCCTCCTTGGTTCTCTCTATCACTCTCTCACGTAAGTTGAAACTGAAAAACCTCTAACCCACGTATCTTTTAATTAAACCTAATTTTCGTCCATTTAATTACCCAAAAATCTCAAAAGACCAAAATACCCATGTGGGGTGTCGTTTTGAACTAGACTGCCCTGGACTCCAAATAAAATACCCGAGTAGTGTTTTTTGACTATTTCGACCTTTTCGGACACACTAGCGCACTCAAAATAGTCATCCGAGTTATATAAAAATAATTTACCTTTTTAACCCCCAAATGCATAATAGTGACATGACTCATACGCGCATCCCAAATAATTACATCTTAACTATCGTGTATCTCGTCCCCAGCCTTATTATTATTTTCGAAATCATCTATTACGCTACTCACTATGTAACGCTCAACATAGTTATTACTCAACATGATTTTAACATAATTATTTTCGATAACTACTAATCCTCGCCACGCTAGTAATTAATACCATTAAATCGGATTAATTATACATTAAATTTTCCCCCTTTAAATTAATTAATCCCAATTTCCATAATTTCATAAAAATAAATAGTCATAAAAATATGGGGTATTACAACAAAATAACTTTACATAAACAAGTTTCTTAATTTAATATTTTGAAAAAGTCTATTGATATTCAACCCATATTACATATCCTCCACTCTTCCGTTTTAAAGTCCTAACTTGACTGTGAACTCCAAACAATAGACATGCTTAAACCCAAACATTATAGGAGTGTGAGATATGAAATCTTAGTGATTAACATTATACTCACAAAACACACATATAAAAAGTTTGAATAATCATTTTAAATGATATAACATAATTACGAATTTATACTCTCGTATGCTTGGACCCGCCATAGTCAAATTAACCAATCATTGTTTATAGGGACCATCACATCCCTTTGTTTTAACCCAAGTACACAAAACTATAAGTTGAATTCTTTAATTAAAACGAGACCACCACATCCCGTAGGACCTACCATTGTCCATATAATTAGCTTACTTCACCTAATATTTTTAATCATATGCATATGGACCATAAACACAACATATTTATATGAGCATCTCAACACATTAGTACTTAACTATACATTTCCATACAAAAGTATAAGAATTCACAATTCATGGGGTAGGTCAGTCACGTCAAATTATGTAACTAGAGTATTATGAAATCGACTTCTTCAATATGGTAGTATTAGTCGCTTCCCCGCCTATCAATTCAACATCATTAGTGTTTGAATACTAAAAATAACATCAAATCTAGTAATACATCACATAAATAGATCAATCTGAAATAGCTAGAGAAGAATTAAATATTGTAGTTTACATTTTTGTAAAACCCTATGTATTAATATTCTAACACAAATTACGGACTAAAATTTCAAATTTACTAGAGAGAGTTATGCCCATTTTACTACAATATTTTTCAAGTTGTTTTTGCAGAAAAACAATAACGAAGCTTCAGCTTTAAAATAGTACCCAGATCAAACCATAAGATATTTTATGCTCATCCAAAAATATGTTATACTCTATATGTTATCCAACATCTCCAATTGAAAAAAATGATTTTAGTAAGTATCCAATGAGTTATAAAATTTTGTATACAACTTGGTCCAAAATAGAATATTAGAATATAACATAACACAATTAAGCTTACTTAATCTCTACTTTGAGTTTTGATTTATGAAAACAAATACTTCACGCATGTAAATATATGTAGACATCACATATATAGATCTC